>JAWNPQ010000260.1:0-4800000 GCA_035047465.1 Drosophila sordidula | reverse complement strand
TCATTTATTATATATACGCTAAACTTTGCTACGATATGAAACAAGCCATGAAAGTGTTTTCAAAACCAGTGGAGTTTTGATAAAAATATAGTATAGTATATAGCAGTATAGAAATTTATAAGGTAACATTTTTTTTATTAAATTTGTTGTATTATTTGTTGTATTAAACAATAGTCATGGTTTAATTTAGAGCCATATGGCATTAATCAGAGAAAAACTTCATATAATGTCTAGTATTTTTTGCTCTTTATTTTATCTTTGAGATAATTGTTAAGTTTGGCCAAATAAACTTTTATTATCTTAAAGTATTTGTCATTTTAAATGATAGATATATGTTTTTTTAAAATTTGAAGTTACATTATTTAGCAGCCACGATCCCAATTTTACGACTTTACCAACACTGGCAACTAGTTCACTTGAAAAACTTTTGCCCAAGTTGCACTCGCATGAGTAATGAACGTTTTTGCACTTAAAAACGCAGCCAGGCATGCAAAAAAGCAAGAGCGAGAGAGAAAGGGAGAGAGAGAGTAAATGGAGCGAGAGAAATCTAGAGAGCAAGGGAGAGCGCACGCTTCTCGACCCAGAGAGCCGCATAAATAATAATATCTGTCAGCCAACTTGAAGCTACTTTTCTTTGTCTGCTTTACGCCTGATTCGCTACGCAACTTTGGCTAGGTAATTTCTGCGGGCCGAAGGGTGCTGTCCAGGGGGGTGGGTGGGCTTAGGTGGCACCGACTTGCGGCGCAGTCGAGTGCACAAAAGTATGCAACAGTCTGTGGCAGCGGCATGCACAATATGTTCAACGCAAACGGGCCCAAACGACTAGCTGGCATATAAAAAGCCAACCAGCTACTAAAGAGCTAAATAAAATGGCAGCACACGCACACACACACACACACACAATCGAGTTTGACCTCCATTGCCTTGAAGACGCATCCGGCTTTCACCCTCTTTCTAGCTGGTCCGCTTCTCCGATTTAGCCAGGTCCTCGCACAGCTCTCGTCTCCTTTCTCCTGGCTTGTCACTGGCACTCGGCGCTGACAGTTGGCCAGCAGCTTTCAGACTTTTAGCTTTCAGCTCGCTGCTCACTTTTAGCTGCTTTTCTTCTTCTTCTTCCTTTTGTTGTTGTTGTTGTTAGCTTTTCCCTGCTACTGCCTCTGACAGTTGCATTTATTTATGCCGCTCGACTGCTGACCTCCAGCAGCAGCTGCCACTTTAAGCAGCTGCCTGAAAAAGTTGCAGCTTCAATTGTAGTGTTGTTTTTTAGGCAAACTATTTTCCATTAATAATAATTTTGTACTATCAAAATTATATTCTGCCGAGAACCTCCTCTCTGTCGGGCACTATGGAATCTATGGCATCTACATCTAAAGTTTTTGCTCTAGGGTCCAACCCGTCTATGTAAAAATAATAATTATGCATAACAATAACAACAACCCCTCCCTCCTCCCCTGGCTGAAAACTGCTTTATTTCCAAATTTCTGGCAGGTTAACAAGTTTACACATTTTTGGTTTTCCAAATTTACGTTGCTAATAATTATTTTTTGGCTTTGGTATTTACAGTAATTTGTGGAGTGTGGCTGCTGTTGTGCGTGTGTTGTTTTTCGAGTGTTGTTTACCTAATAAGTTGGTTAAGCGCATTTTGCTAAATTTTTGGCAGCATTTATTGTGGGATTTCAGTCTCTGTGCCATCACCATTATAATTAAGTTGGAATATTCGTTTCGGTTAAGCAGCTTAGTTATATATAGTAAGTAATAAATAAGCTAATTAAAACAGAAAGTAGGATAAACTTTGCAGTCGGGTGTAATCGACTGCGCAATACTCGCTCACTAACCGATTTTAACTTTTATTTACTTCACGAACGAGTTGTGTAAAGTGAGTATATAAAATACTCTGGCAGACGGAGGATGTGGTTTATATTTCTATATAAAGTTAATACGGTTTATATATAGTCAGGCAAATTCAACATCAACTTTTATATTGATGGAATAATTTAAAATATTGATTAAAATTGGGTCAGCTCTTGGGCTTGTGCTTAAGAATCTAATATTATTTATATGAGCTCTGCGCCCTTGGACCCGCAAAAACTATATATATAAATGCCTATGGCAAGCTTTGTGGCAATCAAATAAATCACATGCCCGCGTCTAATTAAACTTAAGCTGCGACCCTTAACACTTGAGCTTTCTGGCATTGTTTCTGTTCCGCCCACACCCCCACCCCCCCACGCAGCCTTGTTGTGCCGTGTTGGGCCGCGTGCCCGCGCACACATCGAGTGATTTGCATAAGGCGCATACGCCTACAATGCCAAAGATCAACCGGGGAGCCATTCGAGGGGACAAGTCCCCAACACCCGGGGCGTCGACGACATGTGAATGTGTCTATGCATATGAGCGAAACTTTGTATCCAGAGCCCCCCCATCCCCCCTATTTCTACGAGCTGGGGCAACTGTGTCACGCGCGCTTTTGCTTCTTGTGCGCCAATTAAAGTCTCGCCACGCCCCCTTAAGAACAACGTGCAACCAAAAAGGCTAAACGAAGACTTCAAATACTCGAAGATGCTATGCTCTGTGTTAAGTTTCTGCACAGTAAAATAACAAAAAAAAAGCTATACATTTTTATAAGCTTTAAGTTTTATATTTGGCTTAGGAATCAAGTTTAGGATGAAAATGTGTAAAAGTTACGAAAAGCTTTAAAAGCGGAAATCATTATTTAATCGCATTGCCACTTAATCCAGCTCTTAACATAATTTGATGGCCAGAATACAATTCCCCCTAGTACAATTTTAATTTACTGAAATTCTTTGCCAATTACTATATAGTAATATCTTTTTAAAATAAAAATGCTTAAAGAAACAGGAGAATGTTTAAAAATGTGAATGAGTTTGAACAATGCGTAATTTACTGAAAGGTTGTGCATTAAGTAATATTCTTTAGTATATATAAATTTTTATTTTTTATGCTTTTATAATATATTATTGCAGCTTTAAACGTAGAAGTATTTTTAAGGTTCAACAGCAGATTTTTGTACCACGCTTGAATATAGAACTGGATTTGGAAGCTCTGAATCTTTAATTATATCTTAAAGGTGCTTTGAAAGCGCACTTAAAAGTAAGCAATAACAAGTCAGAAGGTTATGATGATCAAAAAGATAGAAAGAGAGTTATATATATATCAATATAATATATAGTGGGAGCGAATTTCAAAACAGTCATGAATTATTTACTCTTTAGATTTCGAGTCGAATAAACCCTGTGCGTCTCTCAGGCAGAGGGTATTCAACTACAAGTTGCTCTCCTGCTGCAGTTGCTGTTGCTACTAACTATAGTCTACTTTTGCGCGCTGCTCCCTTGTTGTGCGCATTATTAGCTGTCGTTTATTTTACAGTGAGCGGCAGAGGTGAGCGGAATGGGAATTCGGCTTAAGCTCGAGCAACTCCCGCTGCCGCCAAGCTCTTGAGCACAGCCAGTTTCTCTTGTCGTCGTCTGCAGAAACGGGGGCAAGCCAGTTCCTCGTCCCGCGCACCTTTCCTGCTTTGTAGTTGTGGTTGCTGGTTGCTGGGGGCATATGCTTGGCAGCCACTGTTGCAGCTTGACTGGCCCGCTCTGCCCCCCGCGCCCATCTTCGGCGTCGCCTTGTCGCACCATTTTGGCTACTTATCTGTGTACATTTAAAGTCATTAGTCGCTGCAGATCTTAAAGGAGCCGCCCTGCTTGAATCCAGGAAGTGGAGCAGACTTACAAAAAAAAAAAAAGACTGGGAGCAGAAGAAGCAGCCAATGTCAGACTGAAAGTTCACTCGAAAAATGCAGGACCGTCGACTGGCGAAAACTGCTGAAGAAAAATAAACAAATTGCAAATATTTTTCTAATGTCTGACGGCAGCGAGGGAGAGCAAGAGGGAGAGAGAGAGAGAGAAAGGCCGCTAATGAACTATGAAAATAGCAGATGCCAAAGCAAAATAGAAGACAGCTGAGAAAAGTGGAGACTTTCGTCTGGCAAACAGCAGACAATTGGAACTATGGACACAATGCAGAGAAAGGGATCAAAAATGTATAAATCAGGAAGAGAAATATAAAATAAAGTTACTTAAAATTTAATATGTAATCGACTATTTAGACTAAATCCTTAAATATCTAAATCTGTTAAATATAGTTAAAACAATCTATATAATAATAATTTATATTTTAATATTTTGTATTAAATTTCCACTGTGCAGTTTAATTAATTGTGAAAACCAAATGGAGCAATAGTAAAGCGAGTTATTCGTGGAGTTTCGTTTGAGTCAAGCAGCTGGTTCGTGGATTGTGCAACACTTTCCGGCGTATTCGTATACGGAATGAGACAAGTGGCAGCAGCTGTCGCACGGGTCTGTGGAGGAAGGTGGGGGGGGGGGGGAGGGGGTCCTGGCACAAATGCTAATGCAACTGAGTGGCAGTGCAATCGGTTGTTGGAGTCGGAGGTTGGTCAAGTAACTCGACTCTGTGGCTGGTTGCCCCTTGGACCATTTCGTAATTTATATGCGCGTGTCGATGTCATCCTTGTCGTCCCCGTCCTCCCTGTTGTCGTCGTCCTGGCTGCAGCAGCTTCCTTGTAATGGAGCAACCGCAACGAACAAAATCTGACAGGAAGCATTTTTGTGACAAGCGCACAAGTTTCACGCTTCAATGTGCTGCAGAATGACAGCCCAAGGGGGCCTCGTTGAGGGGTGAGGGGCGGGGGAAGGGGGGGGGGCGGGGGTATTATGTTGTGTCAAGGGGCAAGCGTCAACAGCAAATGAAAACGGCTGACTGACCTGTAGGTCGTGGCGGGGGTGCTGCTAGAAAATGAAAACTACAATATGTTTGGGATTTGTTTTCTACAGTTTTTCTTGTTTTTTTTTTGTTTTGCTTTGTTGTCTTTTTGTACGAGTCGCAAGTGGAAAGAGCTTGACATTGATGGACACAAGGGTCACCTGATAAAGTCAGGAAAGAGTTGGCAGAGAAAGAGAGGGAGAACACAATATAGCAAATCAGTTAGAACAGGTTAACTAAATCGAAGCAGTTGAGCTGAGATGCTTATGATGAAATATGAAATCACCGTGGTAAAATTTAACTTGCAGATAAGGAATTCATTAAGGACTAGATACAAATCAGCTCCATATTAATAGACGTGGAACCTAAAGGCAAACTGTAACTGTAACTGTACTGTAAACTAAACCAACGATAATATTTTTAGATCATACAGCCATGACTTACCTTAAAAAAACAGATGTAAATGTTGATGTTTATATTCCTACTAAAAATTTATAAAGGTCCAAAAAAACCAATTTTATATACTTCTTTAAAACACAGCAATTTTAACCTTTAACAAGGTAAGCCAATCCTTAAAATTACACAAAGGTAGAAAAAAACAAAACCGGATCAATATATTTGCATTAAGCCTTAGCGTCCTTAAACTTTTTAAACAAAATTTCAAGCGGTATCTGCTGCTCAATTAAAATGCCTAGTATATTTCCTCGCTAGGCTTAGCCCGGCGACAAAAAGCGGTTTCCTTGGGTGTGCGCATTAAATAAAATATAAAACATATGTTTGCTTTTCTCAGACAGTCGCAACTTTTCCTTACGCCAAAAGTGGAAAGCCCTACAACATAAACATATTAAGAACACGCGGTCCTCATTGCAAAAGTTTGTTTTATTTTTTTTTAAAGAGCAAGCCGCAAATGGGTTTCTTTTTACCTTAACTGAGGTAAAAAAAAAAAACTTTTAACCATTTAAAACTGGCGACATTTTCTCGTTTCTTTCTCACTTTTTTTCTCATCTTCCCCTTTTCCGTTCCATTTTCAGCCATCTCCTGCTCAATGTTGGCGGCGGCGGCTGCTGTTATTATTATTCAGTTACGCGCTGTTTATACAGGCGAGATATTCATACATTCATGAATATATATAATGCACGTACTCGTACTCATACTCGTATCTTCTTTTGGCGCTGGCCCAACACACACGACGCTCGGCGAGAATTTGCATAAACACCAACTACAACAGCAACAACAACAGCAAAAGTGACAACAATAACTGGAGAGGGAGCTGAGCACACGAAAAGCATCCGCAGATAGCGCAACGCGACTTGGTTTACTTTTAAATTTGTATTATATGCATTTATACTCCCTAACACCCTGACACCCCAAAAACCCATAGCCCTCACATGTATTATTATTTTTTTTCCTTTTTTTTTCTGTTGCCTTCCGCGTACATGTTTATAAAATTGTCTAAATTCCCACAAGTTGATTTAAACTTTCTTCTTTCTTGGCTGTGTAAGCGCCAGCAAAAGTTGAGCCTCCTCTTCCTTTTTTGTTAGTTGGCTGCATACCCTGTGATTTTTTCTGTTATGGGTATGCTTAAAATGAAAATTCGCGGTCCATCTATTAACATTTTTCTTCTTTTCTTTTCCTATATTTATAGTAATTAATTTTAAACGTTTTCCTGATTACTAATTTGTATCTTATATTGTTTTCCTTTCCTTATTTTTATCTATTTTTTATATTTATGTTTATTTAATTCTTAAGTAATCTTATATTTCAAGTTATATCTAGTTCTCTAAACCTTTCTTATTTTATTTCTCAAGTAATTTTTTATGAAAATAAGTTGCAGGGAACAGACAATTCGTTGTTGCCGCCTTTTCGCATCAGCATTTTTGGCGGTCCTCCGTTGTGGAGAGTCGCTGTAAGTTAGTTTTCCTTTGGGTGGTGCCACGTCGCGTATACGTTATGCTTTTTACACAATTGTTATTATTGTTGTTGGAGCTGCTCTGCGGGTTGGAGCATTGTCTGGCATATAGAAATGTTTTTTTTTTCCTGCTTTACACACGTGTATAATATATGCTATTGGTCTGGGGTATTGCAACGGCACCAGGAAATGCTAAAAATGCACTCAGGTATTGAAATCTTCAAAAGTGAGCGGCGTGTGTGTGTGTGCTTGGGTGTGTGTGTGCATGTGAAGGCGGTGTTGTGCCAGTGTTTTGTGGCTTGTTTATTTATGCAACTGTGCCAAAGGATTCGGTTTTGGTTTTGGGCAGGGCAAAAACACGATAAGAGCATGTTTTATGTAATACCCCCATATCAGCGCTTGGCATATACGAAATTGAAAGCGAAAATACAATGCGATGAGCAGCAACAATTGAGCGATTGTTAAAGACAAGTGTGTCAAGAAAATCGTTGGGGATAGATGATCAAAATAAATATTACATATATTACAGATATATATAGATGCAAGTAAAATGATATTATTTTTAGATAGAAAACAGAAATGGCAATATTTTATATATAAAAAAAAATTTTGCTTTCGAACTATATTATTTATAAACTTGAATTAAATTGTTGATTTAGTTTTTGTGTTTTACACAATAGCAACAGAAAGCACTATATTGAAGTACTATATTTATAATTTATGGGCGCGTGATTTTTTGCAAAAATAATTCTATAAATGGGTTCTATGGATCAGAGAGTTTTACATGTCCACATGTCAACAAGAAATTTAAATATAGAGGAAAATATATATATTTTCGTCACTTTTCACTTCAATTTTCATATCAATTAAAAATATATTTTTCACTAATATTTAAAATGTAACGAACCAAGGTTTGAACCAAAACCTGGCTATGGAGAGAGAGAGAGAGAGGAAGAGAGGGAGAGAGGGCATTACTCTTAATTCTTGCTCATCTTATTTTTTCATGCCACCCATCCTTCATATTTAATCCACTTATATCTAATTTATTTATCTACTTTACATCCATTGTTTAGTGCTTTTGCTGTTGCCCGCCCCCACAACACACTTGAGTGAACTTTCACTATCTGTGCCACACTCGCAAAATTAACATTCACTTACACACACACACACACACACAGAAACACTTGGTCACACTCACATTCATCGCTTTACCAGCAAAGCACTTGGCTCAAGTGTTTGCTCACTTTGCGGGCCAGAGCCTCTTAACCAGCTCGCACCGCCGCCCTCCAGCACCTCTTCTCACCTCTGACCCTCTCTCAGCGTCTGCCTATGGCTATCCCTTTTGCATTCGTCTCTGCTTGGCCTATGCTTAGTTACCGGTTTGGCCTGGGCCTCTTTTTCGTGTTTTTCTCCCTTTTTTTTTTGCGCTTTTTCCCTTTTTTCTCGCTTTTTTTTTGGTGTCGACCTAAGTCTGCTTACCATATGTTTCCCACGCCATTTTGCTGTGTTTTGCTTGTTTTTTTTGCAGACTCTTCTGCCCCCCGTTCACGCCTTTCACTCACTCACTTTATTTACGCTCGTGCATCATAAGGGTTTAATGGATTTGCTGCGGCCTCAGGAGCTTCGGCCTGCACTAGGGGTCTGAGAGCTCTGTATTATTTCTTAGCTGGCGCCACGCCCATAATTCACACGCCTACTTTTTGTTTTCCTTACACACACACACAATGATTATCATATTACGCACCCCAGCTCACAAGCCCCTGTCTCTGGTGTTTATGACTTTATTTTGGCCACCTAGTCGAGCAGTTAATACATTTTTATAGACTTGCCAAACTACTGCTTCCCTTCTTCTCACCTACCCCCGACTTCCCTACCACACACACACACACACACGCACTTTGAGCACTTTACAGGTCTGTCATTCTATTAGCTTTTCGCGTGCTTTGTCATTGCCGTTAATAGACTTACTTTTCCTCTTACACTTTTATACTATGTATCTACGTTTTTGGTGTCTTGGCCTTTGGATTTTTTGTTGTTGTTGGCGCCATTAAGTCTGTTGTTGCTGTTGTTGTTGTAATCGCTCAGCTGCGTGTGAGGCTCAGGTGCGAGTAGCGGCTATAAAAAAGTAAGCAAACGCTGCGTATACGTAATACATAAATCAAATTGCGACTGCGACTTGTCAAAAGTCTATAAAAAGCGACAAGCGAGGGCTGTTTATGCGATTTGGACGTTGATAAAAATAGAGGAAATTGTAGATAAAAGAAAAATAATAAAAACTTAAAATGTCAAAGGCAACCAATTTTAAATGACGTTATGGGCTATTAAAAAAGTTATTTTATTTTAAAATATGCTCAAAACTAATGCAAAGAATTACTCGTAAAAAATACTTTAAAATCAAAAAAGGAAATTTAAAGAATACCACCATGGAGATAGTATAGACCCAGTTCCGGTATAACAACAAGGACATTATAATAACGTAAATCACTTTAATAATTTGATTTGTAATAAAGTTAACCATTTTAAATTAAAGCTCAATTTGGTAAGAAATTTTATTGAGTGTGCTTTAATGAAATCTCTCTATTATTATTTATAGCAAAAGCCAAAAAAATGATTTTCAGAATGTTGATTTTCCACTCCATTTTCTGCGCAATTTGCTTGTGTCAAAATTTGCAGCTTTTCATTTGCATTTGCAGCAGAGACTTTGGGCCCGGGGCCAGAGCTTTGCCTAGTTTAACAACAGTCAAGTGCAACCAGAATCCGCACACCCCCTCTATGGAAAGTCAAGAGACCTAGTATATGGTATAGTTTGTAGCTGTCTTTAGCACACATCAAAAGCATTATTAACAGGACTACAAGCACAGAGACAAACACAGGGCGCAGGATAACAGAAAAGATGCCTGCGAGCAGGCTCAGTAAATCCAAAACATGTGTCCTTACTAAAGTGTCCCTGTGTGTGTGTGTGTGTGTGTTAGGTGTGTGTATGTATGTATTTATGAGCCATGTCACACACTCACAGTGCCAGCCACATCAACTGCTTTTGGCGTGCATTAAGTGGCCTTAGCCTGCCACACAAGGACATGCTTTTTGTGGTCTTTAAAATATTTTGCTTTCTCTCCTCTCACACTCATCCCCTTACCCGCCACTGCCTATTTTGTGCTTTACATTTAAGGTGTCTGCATAGCGCATAAAATGTATATTAGTCTGGCTGCCCGACGAGAAATCATATTAAAAGCAATTTCTTAAGTCTTAAGAGCAAAACAAAATATATATAAAGAAAAGAAGAATCTTAAATTTAGTTTCGAGGTATTTTTCTTTTTTGTTGTTGAACCAACTCATGAAATACTCTGCCAGCGGCTAAGCAGCTTATAAATAAGCAGAATATAAGAGAACAATTTTAGGACTGCGAGCAGACCGCTTTAGATAATTGAGAACATTATCTTAGAAAGCTGCTTTAAGTTGAAATTCAATTCTTGAGAAATTCAGTTAAAGCTAAATAAACGGTTTTAGAGACTCGTAATTAATAAACAAATGTGAAAGGAAAATTAATTAACTGCATTAGTAAAAAGTGCAATCACATTTAAGTGTCCTTTATTATATTTGTTATTCGAAAAATATTAAGATAAAAAATTGATTATTATGTATACTTATTATTAAGGTTTTAAACGTTATATTTACTCTAATAAAAATATGTTTAAGTAGGCTCTGCTTTTCTTTTTTTCACTCAAATTTAAAAGTCTTGCCTTTACTCCTAAAATATTTTCAGTTAAGCTGTGCAGCTGGTACGTGTCGGAACTGAATAAAATTTCCAAATTCTGAAAAATGTTGAACCAAATTTTCGTCTAAAATATTTCGAACAAAATCTAACACAAAAATACTTTAAAGCTATAATAAGTTTAAGCCCAAAGTCTATTCATTTTTTAAATTTTTAAAAAATAAAAGAAACTAACAAAAATGTTGTATGAAAAAAATGTTAAAAATATATTTTACTTGAGAAGCACATAAGATTGAAAGTAAGTAAAAAGACTTCCCTTTCTAACCATTATAAGTATATTTCTTTTCTTTTCAGTGAACGTAGGCAGCACCGGTAACAGCATCAACAAAATAACCTATGGATTATTGGGGAGGAAGAGAACTGATTCACACATTCAAAATGACACTATAAAATAAACACATAAAGAACAAGGCACAAATTTGGGTGGAAAAATAAAGATATCGATCAACATCTAAGATAATTGAAAAGCGCACAAATTGGGTTAAATAAACTAATATCGACAAGTTCGATATGCACAAACAAAGTTGTTTAATTTAAAGCAGAGCTTCGAATTCCAGAATTAATATATTTAAAAAAATAAATATTAGAACAAATAAACAGCACGTTTTTTAAATATGATTTTTAAACCAATTATCAAAGCAATTTATGTTAGTTGGTTGCTGATGTTAATTAAGAAATCTATTTGGCGCAGCCTTGCTTGGCTAGAGTTTATAAAAAGTGAGAGCAATTGAACTTTTCTTTGAGTTGCAAGTGTATTGATTAAGGCAGTGTATGTGGCACAAAGACTACGCCCCTCGGGCCGCTGCAAATCCTTTCAATATTTGAAGGGGTCTGTGTGCGAAAGTAAAGAAGCAAAAATTGGGTTAACGAAGGAGCATCGCAGTTTCGAATTGAAATCAGGCTGCATGGAATGTGGGTTACAAACACACACACACACACATATATATATGGATATATATACGTGTCTGCTGCTGAAAAGTATACAACAATTTGTGCGTATCAAATCGAAATTCTTACAATTAGTGCGATGTCTGAGAGAAGCCACGTTCAATATTTGATTCTTTTCGTTTTTTTCAGACATCCCAGCAACACCTTGCCAAGTTTCTAGTTAAGTCAACCAGTTTTGGTCGTTGTTTTAGTTGCCGTGCAGTGAGTTGAAACCACGGCAGGTGCTCGTTAGTGTTGCTTTTGCACTTCTGGCCCGATCCTCGAGTGTCGCCACGCCTGCTTTGTCGGCGACTTTTCAAAGTTCGCAACGTCGCCAAGTTTTTCGTGCGGATAAGGTGGTGAGGAGGCTCCTCGGCAGTAGTTGTGCTCTGGGTTTGCATTCAAATTAAATAGCATTTTGATGAATATTGATTGATTGCTTTCGCCTTGGGGCAAATTAAAAGCAATTGGCGCACTGGCAAATCGAAAAACTTTGCCCCAAAACTTTGGCCTTGTAATTGAGATAGTCGAATTGAGTCCACGTTGCAGTTGAATTTTCAACATATGCGCCAAGAAAGTTCTCAGCAATTTTGAAAATCAAGAGTTATTTGGGGCGTAGTTAATACAAATATATTTATATAGACATAAAGCATTTCAAATGTGCAGCCAAGTTTTACAATTTTGAAGTAAGCTTTATAAAATATTTTCTTTTTGTAATTATAAAAAATGTATAGATTTTTCTCGATTATTATCATTTATTAATATTATACAGAAAACTGTTTCTATCGTATTTTATTTTTTAAATTAAAATAATTACTATTAGTATCTTAGCAATACTAATACAAATGATAAATATATATAAAATAGAGAATTTTATATATATATATTTATATTATTTAGATACATTAATTGCCCTTAATTCTAATCAATTCCATGCAATTCCTTAGATAATGCAGTATTAAGTCTAAAGAACCCCGGTGGAGAGCATTACGCAATACAATGGAGTGCCAGGGGTGCACGCGTGCCAGGGTTGGGGCTTGGGTGCCTTTCGCAATGCAAGTTGCGACCGGAAATGAGTAAACAAGCGTCAAATAGTTAAAACAGAATGCAGCAACAATAACAAGTGCACGGCGCTTACAATGGTCGAACAGGACTGAGGGTGTCCTGCTGCCATCGGAGTCCTTGCGAAAATATAAATAAATGAAACATTAAACAAAACGACGAGGACGACAACAATGGACAAAGCCCTGACGTCGAGTGCTGTTTGGACTCTGGTATTGGAGTGTGGCGCATGCATAAGGACATCGGACGCGAACTTTCCTGATGCGGACGCCAGCGCAAAGATGGCGAAAAATGAGCGAAGACAACAACCGGATATCCGGCAACTTTATAAGCAGCGCCACAAAGGACAACCAGACACCAGCGACCAGAGACCAGCAGGAGCAGCAGCAGCAGCAACTGATGCCACCACGGACGACGACGACGACAACGTAGTTTATTTTAACTTTTGATTTCCGCCTTTTTGGTATGCTGAGTATCTTCGCCTCCGCCCAGCAACCTGGTCAGCTGCATGGCAAATGCACCGAGCGCCGTTTCGAGTCCTCGAGCACATCTTCAAGACGACGCCCAGGCGCTGGCATTAAAAATGAATTAAACTTGCGTTCCTCGTGCCCCCAACTGCCAGCTCCTGTGCTCTTCCCTCAGGAGGCTGACGGCGATATTCAACAAGAGTTTTCAGTCGGCACGCAATTCAATTTACACCGAACCAAGGGCATTTTTGTCACAATTGAAGTAGCCGTGCTTTGTCAAGTATTTACAGTTGTTTACATATATTGCCAAATGTACATAACTATACAATATATACTTAGATATGCCGTATGAATAAAATATGGTTTAGGATATTTACAATTTAATACAAAATTCGGCTGGTAGCGGATTCGGTTCTTAATAATGTAATAGGTAAAATACTATCTAGCGAATACTTTCTGGTGGCAGACAAAATACTTATTAAGTGTTAACATTTTTGTGTTGCAATAAAATTAAATGACGTAAAACGTGGTTGTTTTAATAAAAGTAGTTTAATATATATAAGAATTTCAAGCTTTAACCGCTAGACAATTTAACAAATGTATTGTGATTGTTTTTATTATTTACTAGCATTATTTTATATTATTATTATTATGTTTTAACATTTCCAACCTTCAATCTTGAGTCCGTGCAATCAATGTAGGCTTTGCGTTCATCTCAAATAAGTTTCATTTACAATCCCAACTCTCAGCTTCATTTTCGGTTCACTACACTTCGAATACTCATACAAACAACATCACCCACTCAAAAAACAGAAAATAGTCCAAAAAAAAAAAAAGCATAAAATTCAACAAAAACAAGTACCACAAGACAAAAAATCCTTAATTTTAAGCATAAAGTGTAACTTTTTATAATTTTTGTAAAAAAAAATAACTAAAATGAGGCGTTTTCGCTAAACAACCATAAACAAAAAAAAAAACGAAAACAGAAATTCCAAAAAATTAATATAAAAAAAAAATATATATATATAATTACCTAATATGTAAATACAACTTCTACTTCATTACTGCACTTGACTGATCCTCAAACTGAAAAGATTCTCCGATTTGCTTTGGAGAACTAAATACCGGCATGGATATACCTGGCATTACCTACATATAACTGGATGTAACTCGGACTGTAAGTGCAATCTCTTCGAACTTATAATCAAATTAATTTCGTTTGCTGCAGTGACGAAATATTTATATATGTATATATATATTCGGGAGAGCTGGATTCTGAATATTCTGATCAGGATGACTGCGAGTTGGTTGCTTCTTAATCAGTGATCCTGCGACTTTGTTCTTGCCAATGTATGCGAGATAATTTCGGATCATCCTAGCCTGGGGGTCTAATCCTCCATTCTGGGCTTGACGATTGTTATAAAATACACTGTCATCTGACTACTTGGTCACGCTCAGTGGCTTCTTCAAAAAAAATCCATTGTATACTTTCGTACTATATTCAAAAATTCGCTGTTATACTGTTTTGTTTGTGGAGTTGTTGTAAATTCTGGTTTTAAATATTAAAAATTCTTTGGCAAGATATCTACGAAGGTTTTATTTACAAAGTGAGGGATATTCATTTTAATAGCTTGGTATCTCTTAAGGAGAGAATAATTCACCAAGAGATCACATTCAAAAAGTTATTGTAAATAAAATCGATTTATGAAAATCTGACGCTGTATATACTGTTTGATTTATTTATTACTAAATATACATTTTAGTTAAAAAATACGGATCAAACTATTTTAATCCTTTTAATTTATTTTACAAGAAGGACGGAAAATTGTCATGCGCGGGTTTTGGATTTGCTTTTATACATATATATTCTAAAATTATTATTGGTAACTATCCCGAGAATAATATACCCCATTTTACTCGACTCTCAGCTACAGAGTATATAAAAAACTTACTTTGTAACAAATTTACCCAAGACTTGTCAGTCTTCAGATATCTGTAGACGAAGTAGATATAATTTAGAAAAGTAATATTATTCAACACAAATAGAACACAAAAAATATATTTTGATTAAAAACATGTGGACGAATTTATCTTTCTTATCGGTGCGGAATTCGCAGAAGGATACGCAGGATCACATTGAAGAAAATGAAGAGAGCAATGAGAGTACCCTCAACTTTAAGCAAAATTTAATGCGGCAAGTTTGCAGCTAACACAGTTAATCGAGTTATTCGAACGCTGTTTTCAGTACCCAGCTCCTGCTGCTCGATTACAAGCAATTCAAGGCGGCACGCACCATTCAGCGGCATTATCGCGGCTTTCACGTGCGCAATTGGGTTAAGAATCAGCGTTGGGCGGTGGCTGTTATCCAGCGCGCCTGGCACCGCTTTATAGCCAAGCGACATCTGATCCTTATGGCCCAGGAGCTGACGCAGATCAGTGTTATGGTCAAGTTCAACTCGTGCTCCCTAAAGATACAGGCGTTTTTTCGCGGCTGGTATTCCCGCAAGCATGTCAACAATATGCTCTATCTGAAGCAAATGAAGCTCAACAGCATGGAAGATATATTGAATGCGTATGCGTTCAAGCTGCACACACTGCTGCGCACCGGACACTTGCCAGGATACTTGGACTTTTGGAACAGTTAGTAAGTGTAATGGTTACTAAGGATCTGCTCTCATTGAATATTCTGTTCCCAACAAAACACTGACAATTTGATAATTGATAATTGTTAACTATTTTTTAACTATATTTAGAATTTTCTTAACGATACTCTTATCTTTTCTATTTCTTTTATCGATAGTCGATTATGAAGTGATAAACTTTATTATTGATACTGATTCTCCTTACTGTATTATTTTCCTGCTATATTCTTACCTTTCGATAATTATCGATCAATTATCAATTATAATTGATACTATCTTTTCTCCTCAAAACTCTCTCAGCACACCACAACTAGAGAGCTTGCTAGCGACCTTGACTTATCGATTTTATAATCGATACGTGGGCAACAAATTTATGACGAACAAAACGACGCTGGATAAACAACGTCGTGATTTCACCAATTCGATCTATTGGACCAGGGTGCCATACGCGGGCTTTGACACCGACGGCGCATGCCGTGCCCCGCCGACGTGGGAGACCCCGGCGAAGGTATATGAACTACGTGAATACGATGTGGCACAGATCTTTATGACAGCCAGCCGCATGAGTCCAGAACAGAAGAAGCTGCTCAAGGCTAAAGAAATCAGTGAGTAGCGATCGAAAGAGCAGAGTCCTCTCTAAATTATATATTTCATCCATCCATCAATTAATTTTAGGAGCACGCGCAAAGGCGCCTCCTTTGTGTGACAATGAGCAACACTTTTGCAAGGATCTGGTCAAAAGCATGAAATTTTGGAGTGTTTGCAAGGTGTGCAAGTTGAAAGTCACGGACAGCTTTATGAAAACCGACTTTGACGACTTTCTCTCCGATCTCAAAGCCCATCTGGAGACCCTGCACTATGTGTTAAACTGCAATTGTCAGCGTGACACAAGAATTGAGTCCGAAATGCAACCATGTGAATAATTACTTTTTTAATGACACAACGTGTACGGTTTTTATATACTTTATGAATAAAGCAAAGCCTATGAAAGTTAATCTATGGTTATAGAAATAGTATCGGAAATTAAATAAATAAATAGTACAAGTATATTACACTTTTCTGTATTTATTCGGGTTTAACAGGTTTCAATTAAGTTAGCCAAAGGTTGAAAACATAAAATTGGCTCAATTAGCAAAGTCGTTTAGCTATGAAATGCATATGTTTATAGATTTGAAAAAAACACTTGAGGTAAGTTTTGACGGAGTTCTCCACCCACACACACACACACACACACACTCATAAATGAGCTCAATCAATATTGGCAACAAATTAAATTTAATGATGTTTGTTGCTTGCAGCCAAAGTCAAGTAGAATCAAGTAGAGAAAAGCAGCGAAATTGGCAACTCTGGTAAATATTTACCAACTGACGCTAATGAACATGAGCATACAAATAGGCCACACACACACACGCACACACACGACTCAAGAACACAGTTACTTTACTCCGTCTCAGTCGCTATTATATGTGCCCAGAACAGATTCTGGCCAAAAGAAAATTCGAGTCGCAGCTTTGATTAAAGAGTTTTGCACAAAAATTTGCTCACTTACAGATTTCTCTCATGTATATATATATATATATATATATGTTTTTTTTTTTTGCTTCTTGCACAGAGAAATGGTCGAGGGCAACGTGTTTACACAAAGAATTTTTCGCTATTGATTGTGTGATTGCGTTGTATGTGTGTGCGTGTGTACACGCGTGTGTGTATGTGTATTTACACATACGCTAGGACATTGCCGAAGAAGCACGTTTGGGTTTCCATTGTGGGCACACAAGAGTCAACAGCACTTCTTTGATTTTTATTTCCCTTTTTTTACTCTAGCAAAGGGTATGATACTTTGCTCATGGAGTGTGTAATCTTCAAGGGAAGGCATACATGTAATCATTAACTATATATATATACATATAAATATATGTATATACTAGTCGTTATAAAATTTATTAAAGTTCCATTTCATTCATGCAAAATATTTAATGGAATTTAATTCATTGAGGTATTAAATGAAATAACTTTTTAATTTTAATTCAATTCCACAAATGAAATTGAGAAATTTATTGAGTTGATATTAAACATGTTTAATTTATATTTGATTGCACAGCAAAAAGCAACGTTGTAAGCTTTAGGCTTTAAATAAACATCAAAAATAAAATCTATTTCCCTCACTAATTAATACCGATACAAAATTGCACAATTTTTATTTAAAATGAAGACCTTTATGCAAACTCTGCAAGAAGTCCCCACTTATTACTGTAATTTGACGAGCAAACAGATATTATGTGTCTGCAAGGGTATTTGAACTTCCACAAATACACGTTTATTTTCTTGTTTAATCTATTTTTCGTCTTCCACTTTTGTGGTCGTTATTTGCAGTGATTCAGTTAAGTTGAGCTCCGAGTGGGCTACTTGTCGAAAATCGGAGAAGTTCTCTGCTCTTTTATTCTTGAAGTGTGTTTTTGAAAATAATTCAGCAGGCTTTGCGTCGGAGACGCACGAGCTAAATATGTGGAGAACTGAAAACATTCAGTACATAGACCTCTTCAAAGCATTTAGGATATTTAATATTAAAAAACCCAAAAAAAAATTGTTTAAATAATTAAAATCAAAAAAAAAAAATAAAAAAATTAAAATCAAAAAAAGTTGATATAATTTATAAATAAAAAAAAATGTATTCTTAAGTGAAAAGTGATGATAAACAAACCATTTTTTTTTTAGTAATAACAAACGGTAAAGCGGCGATGTTTTACATTTTCAAAAACATACAAACAAAACAATTCTTGGGAGCGTAACGCACTGTTCTTGGCTGGGCTACCAAAAATACAATACAAAATGAGTATTTCTGTGATGTAAGTATGGCAGATTATTAAAAGTTCCCAGATGTATGTTAACGTATTCAATTCTATCTTATATCTGCATAATAGGACAACTGCGTATTATAAAACTTCCTGATATTGATCAACGTAAGAATGACACCAATCAACCGAATATACAATAATGAAAATAAAAAAAAATTATAAACAAAAAAAATTAAAAACAAAAAAAAAAATGTATAAAAAAAATTGAATATATATTTTGATACTACAAAAAATAATCATAAACGACAAAAAAAAAAGTTAAATATATATTTTGATACTGCGAACACAAGGCGTTCATTTAATATATCATTTTGCAGGTTATTTCATTATATTTTGGTGTCAACCCGACCTCTGGACCTCTGGGTCCAACGGCTATGAAACATGTCTTAAATATATTCGATTCGACTTTTGATACTGACTAAATATATATATGTAATAGTTTGACATATCATCTTTGGCTTTAATATAAATATCTCCTTATCAGCCAATTTTATGGCTATGGAGCATTAAAATGCCAGTCATGCAGGGTGTGTGAGTGTATGTGTGTGTGGCTGTGTGTGTATAGAATAGTGGCATAAAATAGAAACAGAATTAACCCAAATATGCAAATAAATTTACCAGCAAAGCGAACAACAATAACAACAAAAGCTGCACATTAACTTCCGCAGCTCATTAAGTCGCTGTCAGCCAGAGAGAGAGAGGGAGAGAGATAGAGAGGGAGGGAGACAGAGCGAAAGGGAAAGAGCGCCGCGGCAAATACTTGTGTATAAAAATTTATGCGACGCCAACTGGACGACAGCACACATACACAAATAAACACACACACACACACACACAGCTGCAAATCAGAGGCTTGCCAGACGGGCGCAAAGTTCGCTGTTTCTCACAACAAATAAAACATTTGGCCCCCATGTAAATTATGAGGGCCACAGCCCAGAACCGAACCGAACGCAAGGAATACGTAAATTAGCAAAAAAAAAAAGGACAACAAAAAAAATAATATAAAAAAATTACAAATAAATATATCAGCGCGCCAGAGGTCAACTGTGGGTGAGCGTTAGGGATGCTGTTATTGCCGCCGACGCGGCCCCGCCCCCCAACACGCCCACAACTCAATGTAAAGGCTAAACGAAAATGTCGACACATTAAATGAAAATAACTGAATTTTTTTAATTTTTTCTCTTTGGAATTTTTGGCATTTACTAAACAAAAAGGACGGCAACTAAGGCTGCTCAAGCTACGCGTACCCCACCAAGACATACCCTGTAATTCCTCTTTAGAGCATAAATATTGCATTTAAATAAATTAAAATTATAATTAATTATGATAAGAGAACCTTCATGTTCGGAAATCGGATTTGCGCAATATTTATCGATATTGGGGTTAAGAGAAACGAAACTCTTTTTCCTAGACTCCAGAATATATACACTTAATATGATCACAGTTGCCTGTTACACTTACATTTCTATAATATACCCTTTGCAAATATTTTCAATGCTTATAGGGTAAAAA
Source organism: Drosophila sordidula (assembly GCA_035047465.1). Taxonomy (NCBI): domain Eukaryota; kingdom Metazoa; phylum Arthropoda; class Insecta; order Diptera; family Drosophilidae; genus Drosophila; species Drosophila sordidula. The sequence goes on along the minus strand of JAWNPQ010000260.1, from coordinate 4,780,063 downwards.
AAAAAAATAAAAAACCTCTGCGCATCCTTGGCCTCCAGTTTAATTAGGCCGTCTGCCTGTTGTGGCCTATATAGGAAAAATGCCTTAAAAATGCTCGCTTAATGCTGTTGGCCTCGCTCCCCGGTTGAAGGTCAGTTTTGTTGCTGTTGTGGGTCGCGTTTCAGGTTTGGGTGTGGCCAAACTAATTAGTGGCCATTTTGTGGGCGTTGCTGTTTAATGAAATTTTAATAGGCCTTTAATTGAAATACAGCACGAGCCCCAAATTGTTCGGTTCGGCAGGACCCCAAAATGGCTGAGAGAGCATCAGGAATTTCATATGATTTAAATTATAATGGGGCAATAGTTGGAATAATAGGTAATAGGTAAGTTGGTAATTGTCTTTAGTTCTCACCTATATTTAATTAAAGAAATGGAGTTTAAAGAAATTAGCGTTCCTGAAAGGGAACGCTAATCTCCATCGAAGTGAATGAAAATGTTGTTATTACTTTAAAAGAATATCTTAAGGAATGTATAGAAATCTCAAATGCTGCCAAAAGAATTGCTTAGCAGGAAGTTTTAATTGCGGGTATTTTCTATACTATTGAAAATGAAAATCCCTTGGAAAGTATTTCAAGGAAGTTCTTTAACCAAGTTAAAAACTCTAAGTAAAGGGTAAAATTAGGTAATTGAAAATAACATCAAGAAATAGTATATTTAAATGATGTACATATTGTATATCTGTTTAAGTTAAGCTGAATAAACAGACTAATATGATTTCTGTATAGGTATTTAATAATATTTATAATATTTTCACTTACTTGATTGTGTCAATTAATGTTTAACCTCGACGTCTTTGCGCAATATATCGCAAATTCTCACCTTTGACAAATTAACGAATACTTTGGCAGCAAGGCAAGATATTTTGGGAATTTAACAGTGCACTTTCAGAGTCGCTGCGCTAATTAAATGTACCGTTCTTATTGCACATTCCCTATTTACACGCACACACACGCTTGCACAGACGCATAAGCCGTTAATTAAGCACACGCGCCGCGCATTGACAAACTGGAGGAAACAAAGTGACTGACGAGGCGTCGCGACGGCGCCGCTTGACGACGGAACGTCGAACGCAACCGCCGAAATTTATGAAAAATGCAGCAGCAGCAGCAGCAACAATTATGGCAGCGGCAACAGCAGCAGCCGCCTTTGCGTTATTTCGCACAGTTTGCGCTTTGTTTTTGTTTTCGTTGTTGCTGTTTGCGTGTGTTCTTTGCTGTTATTTTCACGCGACGGCGACGTCTTCGTGTGCGCTGCTTTGCTCGCTTTGGGGTAGATCCAGTTCGTACCGCGTTATCAATGGAACTGCTGAACTGCTGATTTTTCTCGTCATCGTCGCTAGCATCGCCCCAGAAAGTGCTTTTTTTTCGGCATGTTCGTCGTTGACGGACTCTCTCGGGGCTTCGGTGCGGCTTCGTGTCGCCGTCGTTTTGGGCGGGCGAGTGAACTGAACGAAAGGCTGTTGTAGTGGGAGCGTAAGCGCTGGGCAATTTTTGTTCGCTCTGAAAGAGAGCACAAGAGAGAGGGACATGTTATATTTTAACGTTAACATTTGAAACTCTTAACAGTTCACATGTCTGTTAGCGACCTGCGTTTTTGTAATAACCGCTGCAGTTGATGGATTTACAATAAATTTAAATACATTTAATTACAAAATTGCAGAATATATACGATGCATTTATAATTAAAATATAATAGGTTCCATAATAAAATATGAACTGTACGAACGCAAACTTAAACCTAAGAAACAAATCTAAAATAACAGCTAAATGTTTTATTTTTTACTGAAAAAAACAAAAAAACTAAAAATAATGTATTCGACTTAGTGATAGTGCTAAAAACAAAACAATTTTAAATAATTATATAAAAATGTATAATAACTTTTATAACGATATATAAATATATATAGGCAAAAAAACAAAAAAAACAACAGAATTAAATTTTATTAAATAACAAAATATAACAATAATTATTTTAATAAAAATATTTCAGAGTTTATTATTAAAGTAAAAAACAATTGTATTATTGCTGCTATGATTTCAAACTACTTAAACGCTGCCTTTGTCCCAAAATATAATACTGGGAAATTGTGTTATGGACTTTTCTTAAGACTTGAAGGAGATTTATTTTCAAAACTTAACGGCTTTTTCCATTCTGACATACATGGGCTTAACAGAATGTATTTGTGTTGATAACTGATGTAAACTGATTTAACAAGATTATTGTGGAGTTAAAAAAATTCAAGACAGTTTTTATCAGCAGTTCTTAGTACAATATAAGTAAAAGAAATTAACGTGTTTTAAACGTTTCTTCTTGCTGACGATATTTAAGATAATATTATTTTCATAGTTATTTTAAATGTTGAATATTATATAAGCTTCAAAACTAAAGCTTCCATTATGCTTATTAGCACATTTAACCCATTAGCACACACACACACATGCAATACACGCCCACACACTCCCTGTCATCAAACAGTTGCTTCAATTAATTGCCATTAATTACGAATTATGCATTTAGCGTTTACGCGTGGGGGGACATTTGCCAGAAGAAATAACAGTATAGCAAAATTGGCAGGAAGATGCTCTAAGCTGTGAAACTTCAATCATAAACATTGCTTATGACAAGTCTTTAGTTAAGGCCTGTATAAAGACTTTATATGCCGAACGAAGCCAACTTTAATATGCCTAACATAATAATGAAAAGCGCAGAGAGAGGCGCCCGCCAATTTCCCACCTCTTCACTCCGTGCATACAAATTAAAGCATAATTTATAAGTTTGCGGGCGTGTGTGTGAGTGAAAGGGAGAGAGAGAGAAAGGGAGAGAGGTTTCCCCGTGCTTTAACCTGACGACTGTCATAAAAATTTTGTTTTTATTGTCGACACGGCGCCAAAGCCTCAAAATGAAATATGCATTTTGAATTGCCTGCGTTGTTGTTTTGGCTTTGGTTTGGATATTTAATGAGATGGGTTAGCGGCAGAGGAGCTAAGCGGGGAAAAGGGGGTAAAGGGGGCTCCCCGTAAACAGGTTTAATGCCTAATTTTGGGTTTGCGGGCACGTGTGTGCATTTTTAAGTCGTTGTTTTTCCATTTGAAACTAGCTCAAAGAATGGACAGGGGAAAACTTCATCCCATGCGCCTCATTTTCTGCAAGTCAATTGAAATTTATTACACACACTTTTCCCCACATTTCCCCGCTCCTAAGAACTGCCAGCTTGTTTATCTGCAAAAATATTTGTATCTTGCTGACTTTTGCCTTGCCACCTGCACCTCTCTCCCCCTTTCCCTGTTGTTTCTCTATAATAATTTACAAAGCATTTTACGCTTCGCTTCGCCTGCCATCTGCATTAGCCGCAAAGTCAGTTGGCCAAAGCTCAGCGGGGGGCGGGGGGCGGGGTTTGGCGACAGTTATGTCCACATTATGTAAATAAAATAATAAAAAGCGGCCTTGATCTATGGCCCTTGATGCCATTAGTGTTTGTATTCAGCTACCTTTATTCGGCGACTTGTTAGCCATTTTGACTAATGTCCAATTTCTATTTTCTTAATAAATTTAATTCTCTTATTTTGACATTATTAACTTATCAAACTAAACACCATAAGTTTAAATATAACACAAAAAGAAAAAATGCCTTTGAATTAGAAATATTTTTGTGCGAATTGTCTCTGAGGCGACACAAAAACAATTTCCAAGTAATAAGAAAAGCAATGCATCATTTTTATGCCGAAAAGTTTACAACTGCCGCAGCGATTAATGTGCCCAGAGGCCAATAGAACGCACGCAGCCAGAGTTGCCACACACACACACACACGCACACACAGTCGGCGCAGAGAGCACCCCAAAGGATATTAACAATAATCTAACCAAATTAACCCAAAGCACTAAAGTGTAAGTGACATTAAGTTAATTTTCGTGCTGAAGCCGAAGCTGAAACTGAAGACGAGCCCAAAGAAGATACAACGGCAAAAAAAAAATCGTGGTGCGAGGGAGGGGACCAGAACCTAGGGTTTTATTTTACTTGTTGTTGTTCCTGTTGTTGCTGGCTGCAACTGTGCAAAATTTCCCACGAGATCAATCAGCCGCAGGCAGCAGCAGCAGCAGCAGCAGCTTGCCTCTGTCCGCCGCCGTTGTTGTTGTTGTTGCTCTTATTACTACTTTTTGCAACTTTTTCTTTTGTATAACTTGGACGTGCGTCTGCTTTTTTTTGTTTTTCTTCTTCTTTTTTTTTTTTTTTTTTTTTTTGGATTCCTATGAACAGCAGCTTTTTTTGGTCTTCTGCTCTGTGCTTTTCTTTGCCCTTTCTTTTTGTTTTACACCTTTTGGCATTGGCCTTTGCAGCCAGCACGGCTAATGAAGCGTCGTTGATGATGCCACAGCGGCTGTGGGGCGTGTGGCTTAACGGGGTGGGGGGTGGGGCGGGAGGGGGCTTGCGGGCTATTGTATCTACTTCACTTGTACGGCTCTTGGGGGTTTCTGTTTCTGCAAAGTTAGTTGAGTTATTTTGCGGCTATCAAAAATGTGAAACAGGTTAGTCATGAAGCAGAAAATGATAAAAACAAAACCCAAAATTTGAGTTTCAGATACGTTTAATTTTCCGAAAAACTCCTTTACTCTTAGTAACATTTTTGCATCACAAAAATTTAAGTTATCTGTGCAACAAATCAATAAAAATAAATTAACTACATATTAAAAAAATAATTATACTAAGATAAAGAATAATACAAAAATAATTCAAAAAATTATTAATAAGTTAAAAAAAGTTATTCATAAATTACTACAGTAAAAAGTAATACCTAAAAATACTAATAAGAAACAGAATTATAAATCAATTAATTAAATAAAATTTCCAACTATTTAAAACTTTAATTGTTTAAGAAACGAATTCTTTTAAATTATTTTTTAGTCAATTAGTCTATAGGGTATTTTATTATGAAAAAATACCAAGTTTCCTCAAATAGGAACCCTTTTGAGGTTTTTGCTGGACGCCTCTGCATGAACGGGAAAAAAAATAATCTGCCATCAAAAAAGTTTTGGTGTTCATCTCATTAGAAGCGAAACACTTCAAGGCCAAAAACGACTGCAACAAAAGTAACAACAACTTGTCGCTAATTGTCTCGCTGTGTGTGTGTGTGTGTGTGTGTACTTTGCTAAATGCCTCCACGCGACTCGCATCCTTACCAACACTGGGCACTCGACAATACCACTTGATTGATTAATAGCTGTCAATGTCAGCGAAGGTGACAAGTGGCCAGCAAGTCAGAGAGGGGATTCACGGCACGGTAATCATCGAGAGCTCGGCAACTAAATGATGTGCCAAATTGGACACGGGCCGGGGCGGGGGCCAGCCGCTGGACGATGTGCCAAAAAGTATGCAATAAAATGTCAAAATGCCACACGGCAAATGACAAGAAAATTGTTTGAATTTTCTCGTCTTGTTTTTTTTTTTTTTTTTTTTTTTTTTGGGGCGGAAGCATTTCATTTTGCGCCAGAATTGTGGTCACAGGGGGAAGGAGCTAGCGGGGAGGGGGCTAAGTAGCTATCTATAGCCAAGGTAAGGCAAGTAAATGGAGTTTCTTTCACAACTTGCACTTCCGTCTACTTTTGCATTTCCGTAACGTAAAACCTGGAAACCTGCAAACCCGAAAATGGAGTCCGTTGCGGATATCCGCGCAGCAATTTTAATGCAATTTTTATGCGCTCGTTTTGGCTTCCTACGTTTTTTTTTTTGCTTATTTTTATTTAATTTTTTGCTAGTTGCCTTTTTTTCTATAGGGTTTTTATCGTTTGGCATTATAGCATTTTGTTGCAGGCTGCAGGAAATGTGCCCGAGTGTGTCCTGTCCGAGCGGATGTGCCAGGTAGTCGGAATGCCTGGCAAGTACAGTGGTCGCTCGCAAAGGCGAACGCAGCGGTTCAAGACAAGAATCAAATGCGCACAACTTTAATAATTATAAAAAATTTTGAGTTTCTTTTATTTTAGTGTGTTATACTTCAGAAAAGAAAAAAAATACATATATCATAATTATATCCAGAAAGAAATAGCCCAAATGTTAATATAATAATATGATATATATAAATTAAAATCAATTAATTAAATTTAATTTGATATTTATATTGTGTATTAAATATATAAAATAAAATATATACAAAAAAAATATTTTCGGTTCAAGTATTTGATGGAAGAGAACTCTTGTATCTAAGCGAAGGTTTCCATTACCTATTCTATTTGTCTATTTTTATTTGCTTTTTTGTTGGTCATCATTTCAAATAAATTAGTTACTTAATTTTACTCATCGCTTGTTTTTAGCTATGCGCCAAAGACGCCTCGCCAAAAGTTTTCCAAGCAGCCAAAAACTCTTGGCAGAATTTTAGCATAAAACCATTTTACATGCTGCTAACCACAGGACAATGTTGGCAAACTAGGAACTGACGCAGCTGCACCAACGAAAAAAAAGCACTTACCAAATCTACCAAGAATGGGCCTTCTTGCGCTCAGTCTTGGATGCTGCTGGCTGAGGGGCGTGGCTCGGGGGGCGGGGCGGGGTCTGGGGGTAGGCGCATAAGTTTGCTAGCTGCTTGCCTGCTGGCAAATTTGCAAAATATTGACAGGCATAATTTAATAAATCAATATCTTATAAGCCGCCATGCGGGCGCTGCTCGACAACGTGATGGGGGGGGGGGGAGGGGGGGGGTTCATTTATTTCGGGGCCGATGCAAACAGGTAGGTGACAAACTCTCTAAACAGCTGTTGCGATGAAAGTGTTTGTGTGTTTGTCTTACATAAACAATCGCAAGCAGTTATCGATGCGAACGATTAAAAGTAAACAAGTCACGAAAATATTGCCAGAAAGGTTTTTATATACTTAAATGAGGTATGTAAAAAGGGAAATTACATCATATCAAATAAAATAATTTAAAAATTATCGACAGGAGTCCTAATTGTAAATAATTATCAATAGGTGCCAAATTGTTGACAAGTATCGATATATGGTTTTTATTATTAAAAATTAAATAATTGAATATGCAATAAAAATATTATATGTATATCATAAATATCGATGAAAATAAATATTTTCCGTTCACAAAAATAAAACAAATCCAAATTAAAGCTAAATAGGATACTCAAAAAGAATGGCAAACAAGTTATCGATAATTCTTAACGTTATCGATAAATCTAGATGAGCTAAAAATACATTAAATTAGTACTGAAAGTTCTCGTTAGCTTTTAAAAATCACATATAAGATGAACAAGAAGAGATTATCTGAAAGCAGCCTATTTGTAGATAAAATACCGAAGTTTTCGATAATATATATGCATTGCGTGCTTTGATTTGTGCTTTCTTTTCTGCTGCTTAGTTCAGTGTAATTATTTGCTCGTTTATTCAATTTTTGCCCGCTCTACTTCCTTGCCTGTCAATTGCAGCTAATAGTCATTATAGTTTCCATTTTCTTTAATCTGTGCCAGCGCTCAATGCCTTTTGCTTTTCTTTAGACAAGATCAAAAGCAAATGAAGCACATGTCCAACTACAGCTGGCAGCTATACAAGAACACAAGACACCAGAGCGGGTCAACAGGACGACAGGACTGCCAGGCTCCCCACTTAGGCCCGCCAGCCCCGCCAGGACATTCATATCATGCATATATCCCTGGCAGAGCAGAGCAGCTGCGTGCAGCGCCTTCCAAATGCCTTTCAAATGCGACGCCTGCAGCAAACGCATAGAAAATGGATACAGCACAGAAAATCGTATTTTCTCCGATTTTCATACCCTGTTTGCGAACGTACAATACGGTATATGCGTTTTGTGCACTATTTAACCAGGAAATTTGTCAATTTGGTTTAGTTATTAACAACGACAAGGCATTAAATACAGAAAAGATTAGCTTCCGCTTTTATAAATTGCAAAAATATATATCTTAGCTTAAAAGCTATTGTATCTTAAAATTATTTTCTTGCTGGCTCCTAAAATATTTTTTTTTAAGTCTTTATTACATTTTTATTAACTTGAACAAGCTACATAAAAGGCTTTTAACAGATTTTGTATCTTTTCTGCTTAAGTTCGTCTTTTTCTTGCAGGCAGTATAGACCATAAATATTACAACTATATAATATAGCGCCCTAATGGGAATCTATAATCAATCCGCGGTACCACTAAATGAATTTTAATACCTGTTCAAGGAATGATAGATAGATTACTGTTGACCTCCTCTAAAGATGGCACCAGAATTTTTATAGACGGTAAATCAATAAAGGCTTGGGGCAGGTAAACTTGTGAAAATCTTACATGAAATATATCCCACAATTTTTTTCAAAATTTCGAGTCAAAATTTTTTTCCACGCTCATCAATCAAATCATTTTTATTTCATTTTATTTTCATTTTCATTTTATTTTCCCTAAATAGCAATAATTACTAACTTCGTTTCCTGCTGTTGTTTTACTGTGAACGAGTATTGCACGGTCGGTTACACCCGACTAAACCAGCTCACTTGTTTCTTTCCTAGCCGTTTTCAGTGCTTGTGAACAGAGTATTGTGCAGTTGCCGCGCACTTATTTGTTGCCTGTTTTTATTGCTGTTGCTATTGTTGTTGTTGTTGTTGTTGTTGTTGCTGTTGTTGTTGTTGCTGTTGCTGTTATCGTCGCTTTACGCACTCAGCAAAAAATATTGCAAGTTGCGCAGCTCTGCGCTTCGCTGCTGCTGCTTTCATTACTTATTTCTTTATGACGCTAATGTCCTTAATTCGTCAGTGTTAACCTAATTTCGAGTAGTCGAGCCGTGGCAGGCGACAAAGTTCGACGGCGACGACAGGATGCAGGCAGCAGGAGCCAAATAGAAAGAATTATGCCAAGAAAGTTTTCTATTTTGTCGCAGCGGCAAAAGTTTTGCGGCCAATGCGACGACGGCGACGATTGTGACACACAAACACACACACACGCACACACACACACACACTCGCTCTGCTGGCCATGTCCTTTGTGTTTGTCTGCGCCTGAGAGTCTCTGAGCTGTGCGCATTCCCAAAGGCTATATAAATCATAATAATTTTGCAATGTAGCGAATGGCAAAAGGAACAGCGGCCGCAGCGGCAGCATTCTCCATGTCGCATATCCTTGTGGCATGTCCTTTATTTGCTACGTGTTGATGTCCTTTTGATGGCACTTCCTTCGCACAACTTGCAGGCCAGGCCGAAAAGCCTCCTGGGCAAATGACTGGGCACAAAACCAACCGCCAAGCGACCCACGACCATTCGTCCGTCCGTCCGTCTTTCTGTCTTTCTGTCTGTCTGTCCTGCCATTTCAGCTGCGTGTCCTTTTCGTCCTGCTGGTCGGTGCGTGCGTGCGTGCCGCCCTGTATTTGTAATTCCTGGCAGCATGTCCAGCATAAAAATATACTTAAGTGATTTCTCTTGATTCACTTACATAGATTTGGGTTACATTTCTTTTCTATTTCTCTCTCTCACTCTCCCAAGTCGCTGCAAATAAATAATTTTTATGATAGAATATGCCAGCTAGCTATCCTTAGCATCCTTTGCGCCGTTGGCCTTCATTTAATTTCGCTTAAAAACGCGCCAAAAGTTAAGCTGTAATCATTTAAATGATTTATTCAACTTGATTTTCATATCACGGATCGCCGCTTGTCATTTATTTAGATGGGTGGGGGGGAGGGGGGGCGCGGTTTGGGGGGCTGGGGGCTTACCGCACAAAACATTTGCCTTCCACTTTTGACTGCGGACCTCGTTCCCTTGGGGTCAGCGCATAGATTGGGGACATTCTCAATCATAATTTGTTGGTGTCACAATGATAATAGCAGATTTATATGCGTATCCATTGCGAAAGGTGACATTGAATGTTTGTCTCTGCCTTTTATTCATTGCCCTGCGCAAAGATTTAAGTTAATTTCAGAATTTAAGCAGGCATTTCTTAAAGTTCTCATGATTTTTAAATGCATATAAAATTGATTTAAGTGAAAAATATCTTTGTTTTGTTCTAGAGACAAACATTTACTAAATGCCAAATTCAATAATAAACGCAAATAAATTTAAAAGTTATAAAAAATAATTATTTGTTTAGTAACAATGTTGATTTCAATTCAAATTCCTAACTCCAGCGTTTTTCTATCTGACATATTTTTTTGCTATTACGGCATCATTATATTTTTATTTCTGTATAACTATTACTATTAACATTAATATTTTTATATTTTTTTTATTTCCTTATTTTGGTTTTCTATGTTTTATTTATTTTTATTTTTATAAATAAAAATTTTTTAATATTATTATATATAATTGTAATTTCTTTTGTTATTTTTAATATTCTAGTATTATGTTAGTTCACATTTTGTTTTTATCATGAAATTAAGTCTTTTTATAGATTGATTTACTAATATTTCTTGCACTTTGGATATGTAATACTAAACAAACATTATTCAAAGACTTTCCTACTTCCTTATCTGGCTGCACCGAGTTGGCTTATGGCACTTCAGTTGATTTAATTAATCCAGCAATAGAAAACTGTTTCGCCAATATTCGAAATATGCAACAAATGCGATAATCAAAAACGTGGCAAACAAAAGCAATTTATCCTTGACCTCAGAGGCAAAGCGTAGTCATTAGGAGCATTTTTGCGCTGCATAACAATTTTTAATTGTTATTTACTCTATTGCTGCTGTTGTTGCTGTTGTTCTTGCAGCAAAGGGTCCTGTGGCGACGGCATCAGCATCAGCAGCAACAGCAGCAGCACCAGAGGCGGCGCTAATGACCAACTTTTGGCAAGCAACAAGCACAAAAAATTGCATAGCATACATTTAAGGGCTCGCTGTTCTATTCTCATGCTGTAGCTGTTGCAGTTGCTGCAGTTGTTGTTGTCGCTGCTGCTGCTGCTGCAGTTGTTGTTGTCGTAGTCGTCGAAAACACTCAAAACCCATTAGGCAACACTTTATGCTTAGTTTGAAGTTTGGGGGCACAGAAAATACGCAAAAAAACGAAAACGAAAACAAAACATGAGAGAGCTGTTATCGTTGGGGTTGCCCGCCGAGATAATACCCTATTTTCACACTAGGAAATATAAAAATATAGTTTTTCATAGACAAAATTCATTAAAAAGATGGAAGTTCAAAATTTCAAGTCTTTACTTTAACATCTAAAAAGAATAATTTCTATAAAAAAAAAGATATATATAGATTACCAAATTATTTTTATTATTAAGTTTTAATTACTATTATTATTTTCGAAAAATATCGGTTTTGGTGACTATTTAAAATTGTAGGAGATTTCGATTTTCGCCAAAAAAAAAAATTATTATAAACACCGACACCCAATATACTCTAATTACTTTGTAAACGAGTATTTAAAAAGAGAAGAGGGCGAAACACAAAAAATATATTTGAAACGTGGCGACTGTGGGCCAACTAAATTTTGCATATTAGCAGCAATGGACGAGAGGGACAGGGAGAGAGAGAGGGAACACAATGAGAGAGAGCGAGAGGCAAGCGTGTTTGTTGCACTCCATAAAAACGTGGCCTGTGTTCTACAAGCGACACACACACACGCACACAGAACGCGCTGTCTACTTAACAGGCGCTGAGACGCGCCTCCGGGCAGGCGGGCGGGTGGGCGTGGCAGCTGCATTTAAAATGCAATTGCCGCACGCGGCCAGCCCCCGCGCAAACACAATGCAAATGAATGGCGCCACGCCCCAAAGGCCTACGCACACGCCCAAAGTTATTCTCAAGTTGCTAACTGCAGGGGGAGTGGAGGGGTGGGGGAGGGGCTGGGGGCTGGGGGCTGCAACGGTTGCAGGTCTTGTTCAAACAGCTGCCGTAGGCGTTGCGTTTACATTGAAAATTACCCCACTTAGTCTGTTGCCGAGGCAGCTGAGGGCGGAGTGAGGGCTGCGGGGGAGGGGTGGCTGCTGCAGTGGGTGCCAATATGCACCAGCCGAACGCCTTGAGAATACAACCATTTCCGCAACAATGGGCAACAATTAGAATTAGTGAAAAAAAAGTGTTTGTAAAGAAATACAATTTAGGATTATATATTATTATGGTTTTATTTAATAAAGCCTAAAACCTTATATTTTAATTAATTTATTAAATTAACTTTGTAAGCATATATAGCTTTAAGATCCCATTGATTGCATACTATATATTAGCCTTGCTTTTAAAATTATGTTTAAAGTTTACAAAGTATAAATAACTGCTTGAAATATAAATCCTCAATTAAGGGTTTATAATTAAATATAATTATAAAATGTAGAATTAATTTAAAATAAATATTAATTTAATTATTATAATATATTATTATTTTGCCGAAATAGTTGAAAATGGAAAATGGAGTGAATTTCTAAAAAAAATGTGATTTGATTGAAAACAGCTAATTGAAAAAAATCAATTCTTATTTATTATAATTAATAATTAATAATTAGTAATTATTATTATTATTTTAAGTGTTTCAGCTACCCGAACCCAAGATATATGAATTTGATAGCGACGAGTATATATATACTCTTTATACTCTTTTCAATTCGTGAATGAGTATGAAAGTTTTTGCTTTTTCGAAATATCACACAGCTGAAATGTTCCACAATTATAAGCAAAAGCGTGCCATTTTGCCCCACTGTGCGCAAGTGTGGGCCTTGCAGTGGGTTGAGCGCGGCAACCGCATCGCAACGCTTTTGTGGCAGTCGCGTGGCGCGCGCGTATTAACATAAATCGAATGTGACGCAGAGGACGCCGCCGAAATGGCGTGAAGGACCCGGCGAAGACTCCTTTGACACTCGCAAATCACTCAGCGGCATGATGGATGATCCCCCGCTGCCCCGGCGAGGGCTCGGCAAAAGGTCGGGACCCGCAGCGTCATTTAACGCAATAGCGCCAACTATAAATTTTAAATTAATTTTGAAGTGGAGGCCAACGACAACAGCCAGCGTTGAAGGCTGCACATCAACGTCTGACGGCCAGACATTTCCGCTTACAAGCGCAGAGAGAGAGGGGGAGAGAGAGTGGGAGGGAGCGAGAGCGAGCGGGACAGCACACACATGATACGCATTTTATTGCGCGTCAGTCGCACAACTGACAGCCAGAGGCAACTGGTTTGGGTTCGCGTCTCGGCTGCGAATTCGGTTTCGAGCCACCGGGTTTTCTCGTCTTTAACGCTTTGTTGTCTGTCATTACAAGTGCATAAATTATTGTAACCACATTTTGCTGGCGTCAGAGCCATTGACGACGGCGATGACGACGATTGCGACTCTGATGCGTTTGCCAAATGTACGTTGAGGGTGTGTGCGTGTGTGCGTGTGTGTGTGTGTGAAGAGGGGAAGGGGGTTGGCGTGGGTTGAGCTCACGGCTTGGCTTGAAGCAGTGGCGTCGGCAGGAGTTTTCTTGGGGGAGCCTTAAAAATAAAGAAAGCCTTTTAAAGCAAATATATTTGGGAACCCTTCAAGGACCCTCCAAACCTATTATCAACTTTTATATATACTCTTCAAAATAGTATCTTGATTTAAAGCAATAAAATAAAACCAAAAAAAATAAAAGAAAATGGGATGCGTTTTAACCCGCTCGCCCCCCCCCCCCCCTCCCCCACCCCCTCTTCCCGACGCCTCTGGCTTGGCGTATCAACAGCCTGGGCACTGCAACAGTTGCCAGCGTGCCAGCTTGATGACATGACAAAATATTTTCCCAGCCGTCTTTGTGAGAAGCTCGCCGCCTGCAGCAGCCCCTCCCCCCCTCCCTCCCACCCTCCGCAACACCAGCTCCCAAAAGTTGCATTTGACTTTGATGCCAAGACCCCACACACGCCCACTTTTGCCATGTTGCCCTATGACCTTTATGCAATTGCATTCTGCGGCAATGTGTCGTCGTTGTCGAGCAGCGAGGACACACAAGTGTCTGTGTGTGTGTGCGTGTGTGTGTGTTTCTGTCTAGAGCTGGGCCACTCTTCCCCATTTTTGTACTCCGTTTTATTTTTTGCTCTTCTTCGACTCTTCTTTTTCTGCATTTCATTGTGGATTCTATCATTTTCTACTCGCATGGTTCAGCGATTTTTGGAATTTTCAATTTGTTTAGAAATTTTTGGACGCTCTACGAAACGTAAAGGAGCGAGGGAGAGAAGGAGAGAGAGAGAGAGGGCTGGTCGAGCAACTGTGCTGCATGTTAAGGAATTCTATTTATGCTGTTGCCTCTCATATTAGTGTAGATAATTTTGCAAAAACAAACATTTGAAATTTTTCAAATACATCTCAGAAAAGTTAACTCCCTGCACAGAAAAAGGGTTCGTACTGAGGTGCTGCATAATTGTTGTTGTTGCATCCATGATGGAGAACAATTTTTAATTGTTTGGAAAAGAAGTTTTAATTGTGTGCGTGTTTTTAATAAGGTGGGTGGGGGGTCTTCCTTTGGACACCGAGCCAGAAATAATCCAGCCACAAAGCAGCAGTAATATGAAAATAAAATATAATATAATAATGGTATAAAAATAATATAAAATATATAATTATTTGGTAACCACTTTTCTGCCATATTTTAATCGGCTTTCAACCGAAATTGGTAATAAGGTTGAAATGTACATAACAGGCAGAAGGAAGCATCTCTGACCTCATAAAATATATATATTATATATGTATATGTATATGTATATGTATATAAATCGATTTTAAGACAGGTTTTCTTTTAGCTTATTTCAAATTTAGTTTATCCTCTGCTTTTAAAGCAAACGCAGACCAGAAATATCTCGGATACCGTCTATAAATATTCTGAAAGCTCCTAAAGAGTCTTCCCAAAAATATCAATTGCGAACTAAATCCGCGAGGAACCGTGTTAAAAATACATTCCAGCCAATTCACATCACATTTATTGCCATTGCATTTGTTGTTGTGTGTTTATATGATTTTCCGACATTTTAATTCCCTATTTATTAAACCAAAACCACACCGCCCACTCCTCCCCCACTCAGCCACATTCAAACTTAATTTCGAAATGCCAAAAAATATTTTACTTATTAACCGAAAGTTGAGTAAAATTTATTGCTAACCGCTACCACACATAAATACAAATTCGCCATTTTTATTTTAAGCCGAAACTTTTGACATTTAATATGCCAACTGGCAGAGAAGTTATTTTCGTATCAGCCACGCCCCGGAACGCCCCCCGGCTAACCTCTGTCAATAATAAAACGCTTGATAAATGCTTAGAAAATTGTACGAAATATTTTACATGCGAATTAACGCAATAAATTTGATGCCAGAGATTCGCCAAAGCGCACACACAAAACAAAGAGAAATCGACAGAATAGAGAAGAGAGAGGGAGAGAGAGAGAGCGAGCGAGGGAGAGAGTAGGGGCAACAACAATAAACTGTGAAATTCGTTGGGCAAACAGAGAAAACTTTGATTGCGAAACACATTTGTGATTTATTTGAGCACACATTTAACAAATTGCCCCCTCAGAAATAAATATATATATATAGTATGCGTATTTATTTATGCGTGGGGCTACTTAAGCCATTAAGCAAACGGATCCGCAGCAGGGCTACAAGCAAGCCCCCCAACCCCACAAGATGCTTTGCGCAAATAACTTGATTAAAAAACCGCAAAAACCTATCGAGTGCCCAATGCGTTGACCACATACAGAGGCGCACAGACTGCCCAAGGGGGGGGGGGGGGTGAGTTGGGCGAAGGGTTGCCGTAATAGTGGGGCCAGTTGTTATAGCCGCCGCAATCCGATTCAATGTGTAATTTAACACGAAATGGGAAACGATTGGCTGTATATGTGCGAGTGTGTGTGAGTGTGTGTGAGTGTGTGTGTGTGTGTGTGTGCTATAAACAGATGAAGGCAGTTGCTGACCAACACTGTACCACACCTGTGGGCGTCTGGCTGCTCTTGATGTAAGCTCCTGTGGGGGGCGTGGTGCGCGTGTTTGCTCGCTGTGTGGTGAGATGTGGTGCGATGTGGTTTCGAGTGCTCTGGCCAAACGCTTTCAGGACAGTTTATTGAGATTGTTGCGATTAATGTGGCAAAATGGCATAATCCACTGGGATTTGCCTTAGTTGCCCGAGTATTACAGATTCAAGGCATCCGCAGATTCCGGCTAAATTTCACTTTTGTAATTCGATATGGTTTTTAATCTGATTTGGGATTGCAAAATGAATCTTTTATAAATAAAATACATTTATTCATTGGTTGTTAATTTAGTTTTCAATGTAGATAGATAATAAACATTTTAATTTTTCAAAAAAAATAAAAAATATTCCATGAGAAACCTTTTTGTTAATTTGAAAAAAACTATATTAAATTATATTTATACATATATTATACTTTGAATATTTCAGACTCCCATAACTTTGTCAAAACTCATCCGATTTTCATGTTTGATGGCATTTTTTTCATGGGTTGTCCTCTAGATTGATTCTACATTTAAAATATATGCCATACTGAAAGTAAATTTTTTTGGAAGTTTTTGGTGAAAAAAAGCATGTACCCCCCCCTTACTCATTTTCGGAAAAATTTTTTTTTCAAAATGTAGAATCCTGAATTTATATTTTTAATCAATTGTGGTGGTCACAATTAGTATAAAAAACAACATTAAAACCGATTCTGAGGGGGTCAAATTTTTTGTCAAAAATCATGCCAAAATTGACAAAAATTTTGACAAGTAAAGCCCTCGGATTCATAGTTCTCATATTTCAAACGCCCATAACTTTGTCAAAACTCATCCGATTTTCATGTTTGATGGCATTTTTTTCATGGTTTGTCCTCTAGATTGATTCTACATTTAAAATATATGCCATACTGAAAGTACATTTTTTTGGAAGTTTTTGGTGAAAAAAGCATGTACCCCCCCCTTACTCATTTTCGGAAAAATTTTTTTTTCAAAATTTAGAATCCTGAATTTATATTTTTAATCAATTGTGGTGGTCACAATTAGTATAAAAAACAACATTAAAACCGATTCTGAGGGGGTCAAATTTTTTGTCAAAAATCATGTCAAAATTGACAAAAATTTTGACAAGTAAAGCCCTCGGATTCATAGTTCTCATATTTCAAACGCCCATAACTTTGTCAAAACTCATCCGATTTTCATGTTTGATGGCATTTTTTTCATGGGTTGTCCTCTAGATTGATTCTACATTTAAAATATATGCCATACTGAAAGTACATTTTTTTGGAAGTTTTTGGTGAAAAAAGCATGTACCCCCCCCTTACTCATTTTCGGAAAAATTTTTTTTTCAAAATTTAGAATCCTGAATTTATATTTTTAATCAATTGTGGTGGTCACAATTAGTATAAAAAACAACATTAAAACCGATTCTGAGGGGGTCAAATTTTTTGTCAAAAATCATGCCAAAATTGACAAAAATTTTGACAAGTAAAGCCCTCGGATTCATAGTTCTCATATTTCAAACGCCCATAACTTTGTCAAAACTCATCCGATTTTCATGTTTGATGGCATTTTTTTCATGGGTTGTCCTCTAGATTGATTCTACATTTAAAATATATGCCATACTGAAAGTACATTTTTTTGGAAGTTTTTGGTGAAAAAAGCATGTACCCCCCCCTTACTCATTTTCGGAAAAATTTTTTTTTCAAAATTTAGAATCCTGAATTTATATTTTTAATCAATTGTGGTGGTCACAATTAGTATAAAAAACAACATTAAAACCGATTCTGAGGGGGTCAAATTTTTTGTCAAAAATCATGCCAAAATTGACAAAAATTTTGACAAGTAAAGCCCTCGGATTCATAGTTCTCATATTTCAAACGCCCATAACTTTGTCAAAACTCATCCGATTTTCATGTTTGATGACATTTTTTTCATGGTTTGTCCTCTAGATTGATTCTACATTTAAAATATATGCCATACTGAAAGTACATTTTTTTGGAAGTTTTTGGTGAAAAAAGCATGTACCCCCCCCCTTACTCATTTTCGGAAAAATT
Organism: Drosophila sordidula; assembly: GCA_035047465.1. Taxonomy (NCBI): domain Eukaryota; kingdom Metazoa; phylum Arthropoda; class Insecta; order Diptera; family Drosophilidae; genus Drosophila; species Drosophila sordidula. Next base: position 4,762,105 of record JAWNPQ010000260.1, on the reverse strand, counting down.
TTTTTTTCAAAATTTAGAATCCTGAATTTATATTTTTAATCAATTGTGGTGGTCACAATTAGTATAAAAAACAACATTAAAACCGATTCTGAGGGGGTCAAATTTTTTGTCAAAAATCATGCCAAAATTGACAAAAATTTTGACAAGTAAAGCCCTCGGATTCATAGTTCTCATATTTCAAACGCCCATAACTTTGTCAAAACTCATCCGATTTTCATGTTTGATGGCATTTTTTTCATGGTTTGTCCTCTAGATTGATTCTACATTTAAAATATATGCCATACTGAAAATAAATTTTTTTGGAAGTTTTTGGTGAAAAAAAGCATGTACCCCCCCCTTACTCATTTTCGGAAAAATTTTTTTTTCAAAATTTAGAATCCTGAATTTATATTTTTAATCAATTGTGGTGGTCACAATTAGTATAAAAAACAACATTAAAACCGATTCTGAGGGGGTCAAATTTTTTGTCAAAAATCATGTCAAAATTGACAAAAATTTTGACAAGTAAAGCCCTCGGATTCATAGTTCTCATATTTCAAACGCCCATAACTTTGTCAAAACTCATCCGATTTTCATGTTTGATGGCATTTTTTTCATGGGTTGTCCTCTAGATTGATTCTACATTTAAAATATATGCCATACTGAAAGTACATTTTTTTGGAAGTTTTTGGTGAAAAAAGCATGTACCCCCCCCTTACTCATTTTCGGAAAAATTTTTTTTTTAAAATTTAGAATCCTGAATTTATATTTTTAATCAATTGTGGTGGTCACAATTAGTATAAAAAACAACATTAAAACCGATTCTGAGGGGGTCAAATTTTTTGTCAAAAATCATGCCAAAATTGACAAAAATTTTGACAAGTAAAGCCCTCGGATTCATAGTTCTCATATTTCAAACGCCCATAACTTTGTCAAAACTCATCCGATTTTCATGTTTGATGGCATTTTTTTCATGGTTTGTCCTCTAGATTGATTCTACATTTAAAATATATGCTATACTGAAAGTAAATTTTTTTGGAAGTTTTTGGTGAAAAAAGCATGTACCCCCCCCTTACTCATTTTCGGAAAAATTTTTTTTTCAAAATTTAGAATCCTGAATTTATATTTTTAATCAATTGTGGTGGTCACAATTAGTATAAAAAACAACATTAAAACCGATTCTGAGGGGGTCAAATTTTTTGTCAAAAATCATGCCAAAATTGACAAAAATTTTGACAAGTAAAGCCCTCGGATTCATAGTTCTCATATTTCAAACGCCCATAACTTTGTCAAAACTCATCCGATTTTCATGTTTGATGGCATTTTTTTCATGGTTTGTCCTCTAGATTGATTCTACATTTAAAATATATGCTATACTGAAAGTAAATTTTTTTGGAAGTTTTTGGTGAAAAAAGCATGTACCCCCCCCTTACTCATTTTCGGAAAAATTTTTTTTTCAAAATTTAGAATCCTGAATTTATATTTTTAATCAATTGTGGTGGTCACAATTAGTATAAAAAACAACATTAAAACCGATTCTGAGGGGGTCAAATTTTTTGTCAAAAATCATGCCAAAATTGACAAAAATTTTGATAAGTAAAGCCCTCGGATTCATAGTTCTCATATTTCAAACGCCCATAACTTTGTCAAAACTCATCCGATTTTCATGTTTGATGGCATTTTTTTCATGGTTTGTCCTCTAGATTGATTCTACATTTAAAATATATGCCATACTGAAAATAAATTTTTTTGGAAGTTTTTGGTGAAAAAAAGCATGTACCCCCCCCCCTTACTCATTTTCGGAAAAATTTTTTTTTCAAAATTTAGAATCCTGAATTTATATTTTTAATCAATTGTGGTGGTCACAATTAGTATAAAAAACAACATTAAAACCGATTCTGAGGGGGTCAAATTTTTTGTCAAAAATCATGCCAAAATTGACAAAAATTTTGACAAGTAAAGCCCTCGGATTCATAGTTCTCATATTTCAAACGCCCATAACTTTGTCAAAACTCATCCGATTTTCATGTTTGATGGCATTTTTTTCATGGTTTGTCCTGTAGATTGATTCTACATTTAAAATATATGCCATACTGAAAGTACATTTTTTTGGAAGTTTTTGGTGAAAAAAGCATGTACCCCCCCCTTACTCATTTTCGGAAAAATTTTTTTTTCAAAATTTAGAATCCTGAATTTATATTTTTAATCAATTGTGGTGGTCACAATTAGTATAAAAAACAACATTAAAACCGATTCTGAGGGGGACAAATTTTTTGTCAAAAATCATGCCAAAATTGACAAAAATTTTGACAAGTAAAGCCCTCGGATTCATAGTTCTCATATTTCAAACGCCCATAACTTTGTCAAAACTCATCCGATTTTCATGTTTGATGGCATTTTTTTCATGGTTTGTCCTCTAGATTGATTCTACATTTAAAATATATGCCATACTGAAAGTACATTTTTTTGGAAGTTTTTGGTGAAAAAAGCATGTACCCCCCCCCTTACTCATTTTCGGAAAAATTTTTTTTTCAAAATTTAGAATCCTGAATTTATATTTTTAATCAATTGTGGTGGTCACAATTAGTATAAAAAACAACATTAAAACCGATTCTGAGGGGGTCAAATTTTTTGTCAAAAATCATGCCAAAATTGACAAAAATTTTGACAAGTAAAGCCCTCGGATTCATAGTTCTCATATTTCAAACGCCCATAACTTTGTCAAAACTCATCAGATTTTCATGTTTGATGGCATTTTTTTCATGGTTTGTCCTCTAGATTGATTCTACATTTAAAATATATGCCATACTGAAAGTACATTTTTTTGGAAGTTTTTGGTGAAAAAAGCATGTACCCCCCCCTTACTCATTTTCGGAAAAATTTTTTTTTCAAAATTTAGAATCCTGAATTTATATTTTTAATCAATTGTGGTGGTCACAATTAGTATAAAAAACAACATTAAAACCGATTCTGAGGGGGTCAAATTTTTTGTCAAAAATCATGCCAAAATTGACAAAAATTTTGACAAGTAAAGCCCTCGGATTCATAGTTCTCATATTTCAAATGCCCATAACTTTGTCAAAACTCATCCGATTTTCATGTTTGATGGCATTTTTTTCATGGTTTGTCCTCTAGATTGATTCTACATTTAAAATATATGCCATACTGAGAGTACATTTTTTTGGAAGTTTTTGGTGAAAAAAGCATGTACCCCCCCCTTACTCATTTTCGGGAAAATTTTTTTTTCAAAATTTAGAATCCTGAATTTATATTTTTAATCAATTGTGGTGGTCACAATTAGTATAAAAAACAACATTAAAACCGATTCTGAGGGGGTCAAATTTGTTGTCAAAAATCATGCCAAAATTGACAAAAATTTTGATAAGTAAAGCCCTCGGATTCATAGTTCTCATATTTCAAACGCCCATAACTTTGTCAAAACTCATCCGATTTTCATGTTTGATGGCATTTTTTTCATGGTTTGTCCTCTAGATTGATTCTACATTTAAAATATATGCCATACTGAAAATAAATTTTTTTGGAAGTTTTTGGTGAAAAAAGCATGTACCCCCCCCTTACTCATTTTCGGGAAAATTTTTTTTTCAAAATTTAGAATCCTGAATTTATATTTTTAATCAATTGTGGTGGTCACAATTAGTATAAAAAACAACATTAAAACCGATTCTGAGGGGGTCAAATTTTTTGTCAAAAATCATGCCAAAATTGACAAAAATTTTGATAAGTAAAGCCCTCGGATTCATAGTTCTCATATTTCAAACGCCCATAACTTTGTCAAAACTCATCCGATTTTCATGTTTGATGGCATTTTTTTCATGGTTTGTCCTCTAGATTGATTCTACATTTAAAATATATGCCATACTGAAAATAAATTTTTTTGGAAGTTTTTGGTGAAAAAAAGCATGTACCCCCCCCCCTTACTCATTTTCGGAAAAATTTTTTTTCAAAATTTAGAATCCTGAATTTATATTTTTAATCAATTGTGGTGGTCACAATTAGTATAAAAAACAACATTAAAACCGATTCTGAGGGGGTCAAATTTTTTGTCAAAAATCATGCCAAAATTGACAAAAATTTTGACAAGTAAAGCCCTCGGATTCATAGTTCTCATATTTCAAACGCCCATAACTTTGTCAAAACTCATCCGATTTTCATGTTTGATGGCATTTTTTTCATGGTTTGTCCTCTAGATTGATTCTACATTTAAAATATATGCCATACTGAAAGTACATTTTTTTGGAAGTTTTTGGTGAAAAAAGCATGTACCCCCCCCTTACTCATTTTCGGAAAAATTTTTTTTTCAAAATTTAGAATCCTGAATTTATATTTTTAATCAATTGTGGTGGTCACAATTAGTATAAAAAACAACATTAAAACCGATTCTGAGGGGGTCAAATTTTTTGTCAAAAATCATGCCAAAATTGACAAAAATTTTGACAAGTAAAGCCCTCGGATTCATAGTTCTCATATTTCAAACGCCCATAACTTTGTCAAAACTCATCCGATTTTCATGTTTGATGGCATTTTTTTCATGGTTTGTCCTCTAGATTGATTCTACATTTAAAATATATGCCATACTGAGAGTACATTTTTTTGGAAGTTTTTGGTGAAAAAAGCATGTACCCCCCCCTTACTCATTTTCGGAAAAATTTTTTTTTCAAAATTTAGAATCCTGAATTTATATTTTTAATCAATTGTGGTGGTCACAATTAGTATAAAAAACAACATTAAAACCGATTCTGAGGGGGTCAAATTTGTTGTCAAAAATCATGCCAAAATTGACAAAAATTTTGACAAGTAAAGCCCTCGGATTCATAGTTCTCATATTTCAAACGCCCATAACTTTGTCAAAACTCATCCGATTTTCATGTTTGATGGCATTTTTTTCATGGTTTGTCCTCTAGATTGATTCTACATTTAAAATATATGCCATACTGAAAGTACATTTTTTTGGAAGTTTTTGGTGAAAAAAGCATGTACCCCCCCCCTTACTCATTTTCGGGAAAATTTTTTTTTCAAAATTTAGAATCCTGAATTTATATTTTTAATCAATTGTGGTGGTCACAATTAGTATAAAAAACAACATTAAAACCGATTCTGAGGGGGTCAAATTTTTTGTCAAAAATCATGCCAAAATTGACAAAAATTTTGATAAGTAAAGCCCTCGGATTCATAGTTCTCATATTTCAAACGCCCATAACTTTGTCAAAACTCATCCGATTTTCATGTTTGATGGCATTTTTTTCATGGTTTGTCCTCTAGATTGATTCTACATTTAAAATATATGCCATACTGAAAATAAATTTTTTTGGAAGTTTTTGGTGAAAAAAAGCATGTACCCCCCCCTTACTCATTTTCGGAAAAATTTTTTTTCAAAATTTAGAATCCTGAATTTATATTTTTAATCAATTGTGGTGGTCACAATTAGTATAAAAAACAACATTAAAACCGATTCTGAGGGGGTCAAATTTTTTGTCAAAAATCATGCCAAAATTGACAAAAATTTTGACAAGTAAAGCCCTCGGATTCATAGTTCTCATATTTCAAACGCCCATAACTTTGTCAAAACTCATCCGATTTTCATGTTTGATGGCATTTTTTTCATGGTTTGTCCTCTAGATTGATTCTACATTTAAAATATATGCCATACTGAAAGTACATTTTTTTGGAAGTTTTTGGTGAAAAAAGCATGTACCCCCCCCTTACTCATTTTCGGAAAAATTTTTTTTTCAAAATTTAGAATCCTGAATTTATATTTTTAATCAATTGTGGTGGTCACAATTAGTATAAAAAACAACATTAAAACCGATTCTGAGGGGGTCAAATTTTTTGTCAAAAATCATGCCAAAATTGACAAAAATTTTGACAAGTAAAGCCCTCGGATTCATAGTTCTCATATTTCAAACGCCCATAACTTTGTCAAAACTCATCCGATTTTCATGTTTGATGGCATTTTTTTCATGGTTTGTCCTCTAGATTGATTCTACATTTAAAATATATGCCATACTGAGAGTACATTTTTTTGGAAGTTTTTGGTGAAAAAAGCATGTACCCCCCCCTTACTCATTTTCGGAAAAATTTTTTTTTCAAAATTTAGAATCCTGAATTTATATTTTTAATCAATTGTGGTGGTCACAATTAGTATAAAAAACAACATTAAAACCGATTCTGAGGGGGTCAAATTTGTTGTCAAAAATCATGCCAAAATTGACAAAAATTTTGACAAGTAAAGCCCTCGGATTCATAGTTCTCATATTTCAAACGCCCATAACTTTGTCAAAACTCATCCGATTTTCATGTTTGATGGCATTTTTTTCATGGTTTGTCCTCTAGATTGATTCTACATTTAAAATATATGCCATACTGAAAGTACATTTTTTTGGAAGTTTTTGGTGAAAAAAGCATGTACCCCCCCCTTACTCATTTTCGGGAAAATTTTTTTTTCAAAATTTAGAATCCTGAATTTATATTTTTAATCAATTGTGGTGGTCACAATTAGTATAAAAAACAACATTAAAACCGATTCTGAGGGGGTCAAATTTTTTGTCAAAAATCATGCCAAAATTGACAAAAATTTTGATAAGTAAAGCCCTCGGATTCATAGTTCTCATATTTCAAACGCCCATAACTTTGTCAAAACTCATCCGATTTTCATGTTTGATGGCATTTTTTTCATGGTTTGTCCTCTAGATTGATTCTACATTTAAAATATATGCCATACTGAAAATAAATTTTTTTGGAAGTTTTTGGTGAAAAAAAGCATGTACCCCCCCCCTTACTCATTTTCGGAAAAATTTTTTTTCAAAATTTAGAATCCTGAATTTATATTTTTAATCAATTGTGGTGGTCACAATTAGTATAAAAAACAACATTAAAACCGATTCTGAGGGGGTCAAATTTTTTGTCAAAAATCATGCCAAAATTGACAAAAATTTTGACAAGTAAAGCCCTCGGATTCATAGTTCTCATATTTCAAACGCCCATAACTTTGTCAAAACTCATCCGATTTTCATGTTTGATGGCATTTTTTTCATGGTTTGTCCTCTAGATTGATTCTACATTTAAAATATATGCCATACTGAAAGTACATTTTTTTGGAAGTTTTTGGTGAAAAAAGCATGTACCCCCCCCTTACTCATTTTCGGAAAATTTTTTTTTTCAAAATTTAGAATCCTGAATTTATATTTTTAATCAATTGTGGTGGTCACAATTAGTATAAAAAACAACATTAAAACCGATTCTGAGGGGGTCAAATTTTTTGTCAAAAATCATGCCAAAATTGACAAAAATTTTGACAAGTAAAGCCCTCGGATTCATAGTTCTCATATTTCAAACGCCCATAACTTTGTCAAAACTCATCCGATTTTCATGTTTGATGGCATTTTTTTCATGGTTTGTCCTCTAGATTGATTCTACATTTAAAATATATGCCATACTGAAAGTACATTTTTTTGGAAGTTTTTGGTGAAAAAAGCATGTACCACCCCCTTACTCATTTTCGGGAAAATTTTTTTTTCAAAATTTAGAATCCTGAATTTATATTTTTAATCAATTGTGGTGGTCACAATTAGTATAAAAAACAACATTAAAACCGATTCTGAGGGGGTCAAATTTTTTGTCAAAAATCATGCCAAAATTGACAAAAATTTTGATAAGTAAAGCCCTCGGATTCATAGTTCTCATATTTCAAACGCCCATAACTTTGTCAAAACTCATCCGATTTTCATGTTTGATGGCATTTTTTTCATGGTTTGTCCTCTAGATTGATTCTACATTTAAAATATATGCCATACTGAAAATAAATTTTTTTGGAAGTTTTTGGTGAAAAAAAGCATGTACCCCCCCCTTACTCATTTTCGGAAAAATTTTTTTTCAAAATTTAGAATCCTGAATTTATATTTTTAATCAATTGTGGTGGTCACAATTAGTATAAAAAACAACATTAAAACCGATTCTGAGGGGGTCAAATTTTTTGTCAAAAATCATGCCAAAATTGACAAAAATTTTGACAAGTAAAGCCCTCGGATTCATAGTTCTCATATTTCAAACGCCCATAACTTTGTCAAAACTCATCCGATTTTCATGTTTGATGGCATTTTTTTCATGGTTTGTCCTCTAGATTGATTCTACATTTAAAATATATGCCATACTGAAAGTACATTTTTTTGGAAGTTTTTGGTGAAAAAAGCATGTACCCCCCCCCTTACTCATTTTCGGGAAAATTTTTTTTTCAAAATTTAGAATCCTGAATTTATATTTTTAATCAATTGTGGTGGTCACAATTAGTATAAAAAACAACATTAAAACCGATTCTGAGGGGGTCAAATTTTTTGTCAAAAATCATGCCAAAATTGACAAAAATTTTGATAAGTAAAGCCCTCGGATTCATAGTTCTCATATTTCAAACGCCCATAACTTTGTCAAAACTCATCCGATTTTCATGTTTGATGGCATTTTTTTCATGGTTTGTCCTCTAGATTGATTCTACATTTAAAATATATGCCATACTGAAAATAAATTTTTTTGGAGGTTTTTGGTGAAAAAAAGCATGTACCCCCCCCTTACTCATTTTCGGAAAAATTTTTTTTTCAAAATTTAGAATCCTGAATTTATATTTTTAATCAATTATGGTGGTCACAATTAGTATAAAAAACAACATTAAAACCGATTCTGAGGGGGTCAAATTTTTTGTCAAAAATCATGCCAAAATTGACAAAAATTTTGACAAGTAAAGCCCTCGGATTCATAGTTCTCATATTTCAAACGCCCATAACTTTGTCAAAACTCATCCGATTTTCATGTTTGATGGCATTTTTTTCATGGTTTGTCCTCTAGATTGATTCTACATTTAAAATATATGCCATACTGAAAGTACATTTTTTTGGAAGTTTTTGGTGAAAAAAGCATGTACCCCCCCCCTTACTCATTTTCGGAAAATTTTTTTTTTCAAAATTTAGAATCCTGAATTTATATTTTTAATCAATTGTGGTGGTCACAATTAGTATAAAAAACAACATTAAAACCGATTCTGAGGGGGTCAAATTTTTTGTCAAAAATCATGCCAAAATTGACAAAAATTTTGACAAGTAAAGCCCTCGGATTCATAGTTCTCATATTTCAAACGCCCATAACTTTGTCAAAACTCATCCGATTTTCATGTTTGATGGCATTTTTTTCATGGTTTGTCCTCTAGATTGATTCTACATTTAAAATATATGCCATACTGAAAGTACATTTTTTTGGAAGTTTTTGGTGAAAAAAGCATGTACCCCCCCCTTACTCATTTTCGGAAAATTTTTTTTTTCAAAATTTAGAATCCTGAATTTATATTTTTAATCAATTGTGGTGGTCACAATTAGTATAAAAAACAACATTAAAACCGATTCTGAGGGGGTCAAATTTTTTGTCAAAAATCATGCCAAAATTGACAAAAATTTTGACAAGTAAAGCCCTCGGATTCATAGTTCTCATATTTCAAACGCCCATAACTTTGTCAAAACTCATCCGATTTTCATGTTTGATGGCATTTTTTTCATGGTTTGTCCTCTAGATTGATTCTACATTTAAAATATATGCCATACTGAAAGTACATTTTTTTGGAAGTTTTTGGTGAAAAAAGCATGTACCACCCCCTTACTCATTTTCGGGAAAATTTTTTTTTCAAAATTTAGAATCCTGAATTTATATTTTTAATCAATTGTGGTGGTCACAATTAGTATAAAAAACAACATTAAAACCGATTCTGAGGGGGTCAAATTTTTTGTCAAAAATCATGCCAAAATTGACAAAAATTTTGATAAGTAAAGCCCTCGGATTCATAGTTCTCATATTTCAAACGCCCATAACTTTGTCAAAACTCATCCGATTTTCATGTTTGATGGCATTTTTTTCATGGTTTGTCCTCTAGATTGATTCTACATTTAAAATATATGCCATACTGAAAGTACATTTTTTTGGAAGTTTTTGGTGAAAAAAGCATGTACCCCCCCCTTACTCATTTTCGGAAAAATTTTTTTTCAAAATTTAGAATCCTGAATTTATATTTTTAATCAATTGTGGTGGTCACAATTAGTATAAAAAACAACATTAAAACCGATTCTGAGGGGGTCAAATTTGTTGTCAAAAATCATGCCAAAATTGACAAAAATTTTGACAAGTAAAGCCCTCGGATTCATAGTTCTCATATTTCAAACGCCCATAACTTTGTCAAAACTCATCCGATTTTCATGTTTGATGGCATTTTTTTCATGGTTTGTCCTCTAGATTGATTCTACATTTAAAATATATGCCATACTGAAAGTACATTTTTTTGGAAGTTTTTGGTGAAAAAAGCATGTACCCCCCCCCTTACTCATTTTCGGGAAAATTTTTTTTTCAAAATTTAGAATCCTGAATTTATATTTTTAATCAATTGTGGTGGTCACAATTAGTATAAAAAACAACATTAAAACCGATTCTGAGGGGGTCAAATTTTTTGTCAAAAATCATGCCAAAATTGACAAAAATTTTGATAAGTAAAGCCCTCGGATTCATAGTTCTCATATTTCAAACGCCCATAACTTTGTCAAAACTCATCCGATTTTCATGTTTGATGGCATTTTTTTCATGGTTTGTCCTCTAGATTGATTCTACATTTAAAATATATGCCATACTGAAAATAAATTTTTTTGGAAGTTTTTGGTGAAAAAAAGCATGTACCCCCCCTTACTCATTTTCGGAAAAATTTTTTTTTCAAAATTTAGAATCCTGAATTTATATTTTTAATCAATTATGGTGGTCACAATTAGTATAAAAAACAACATTAAAACCGATTCTGAGGGGGTCAAATTTTTTGTCAAAAATCATGCCAAAATTGACAAAAATTTTGACAAGTAAAGCCCTCGGATTCATAGTTCTCATATTTCAAACGCCCATAACTTTGTCAAAACTCATCCGATTTTCATGTTTGATGGCATTTTTTTCATGGTTTGTCCTCTAGATTGATTCTACATTTAAAATATATGCCATACTGAAAGTACATTTTTTTGGAAGTTTTTGGTGAAAAAAGCATGTACCCCCCCCTTACTCATTTTCGGAAAATTTTTTTTTTCAAAATTTAGAATCCTGAATTTATATTTTTAATCAATTGTGGTGGTCACAATTAGTATAAAAAACAACATTAAAACCGATTCTGAGGGGGTCAAATTTTTTGTCAAAAATCATGCCAAAATTGACAAAAATTTTGACAAGTAAAGCCCTCGGATTCATAGTTCTCATATTTCAAACGCCCATAACTTTGTCAAAACTCATCCGATTTTCATGTTTGATGGCATTTTTTTCATGGTTTGTCCTCTAGATTGATTCTACATTTAAAATATATGCCATACTGAAAGTACATTTTTTTGGAAGTTTTTGGTGAAAAAAGCATGTACCCCCCCCCTTACTCATTTTCGGGAAAATTTTTTTTTCAAAATTTAGAATCCTGAATTTATATTTTTAATCAATTGTGGTGGTCACAATTAGTATAAAAAACAACATTAAAACCGATTCTGAGGGGGTCAAATTTTTTGTCAAAAATCATGCCAAAATTGACAAAAATTTTGATAAGTAAAGCCCTCGGATTCATAGTTCTCATATTTCAAACGCCCATAACTTTGTCAAAACTCATCCGATTTTCATGTTTGATGGCATTGTTTTCATGGTTTGTCCTCTAGATTGATTCTACATTTAAAATATATGCCATACTGAAAATAAATTTTTTTGGAAGTTTTTGGTGAAAAAAAGCATGTACCCCCCCCTTACTCATTTTCGGAAAAATTTTTTTTTCAAAATTTAGAATCCTGAATTTATATTTTTAATCAATTGTGGTGGTCACAATTAGTATAAAAAACAACATTAAAACCGATTCTGAGGGGGTCAAATTTTTTGTCAAAAATCATGCCAAAATTGACAAAAATTTTGACAAGTAAAGCCCTCGGATTCATAGTTCTCATATTTCAAACGCCCATAACTTTGTCAAAACTCATCCGATTTTCATGTTTGATGGCATTTTTTTCATGGTTTGTCCTCTAGATTGATTCTACATTTAAAATATATGCCATACTGAAAGTACATTTTTTTGGAAGTTTTTGGTGAAAAAAGCATGTACCCCCCCCCTTACTCATTTTCGGAAAAATTTTTTTTTCAAAATTTAGAATCCTGAATTTATATTTTTAATCAATTGTGGTGGTCACAATTAGTATAAAAAACAACATTAAAACCGATTCTGAGGGGGTCAAATTTTTTGTCAAAAATCATGCCAAAATTGACAAAAATTTTGATAAGTAAAGCCCTCGGATTCATAGTTCTCATATTTCAAACGCCCATAACTTTGTCAAAACTCATCCGATTTTCATGTTTGATGGCATTGTTTTCATGGTTTGTCCTCTAGATTGATTCTACATTTAAAATATATGCCATACTGAAAATAAATTTTTTTGGAAGTTTTTGGTGAAAAAAAGCATGTACCCCCCCCCTTACTCATTTTCGGAAAAATTTTTTTTTCAAAATTTAGAATCCTGAATTTATATTTTTAATCAATTGTGGTGGTCACAATTAGTATAAAAAACAACATTAAAACCGATTCTGAGGGGGTCAAATTTTTTGTCAAAAATCATGCCAAAATTGACAAAAATTTTGACAAGTAAAGCCCTCGGATTCATAGTTCTCATATTTCAAACGCCCATAACTTTGTCAAAACTCATCCGATTTTCATGTTTGATGGCATTTTTTTCATGGTTTGTCCTCTAGATTGATTCTACATTTAAAATATATGCCATACTGAAAGTACATTTTTTTGGAAGTTTTTGGTGAAAAAAGCATGTACCCCCCCCTTACTCATTTTCGGGAAAATTTTTTTTTCAAAATTTAGAATCCTGAATTTATATTTTTAATCAATTGTGGTGGTCACAATTAGTATAAAAAACAACATTAAAACCGATTCTGAGGGGGTCAAATTTTTTGTCAAAAATCATGCCAAAATTGACAAAAATTTTGATAAGTAAAGCCCTCGGATTCATAGTTCTCATATTTCAAACGCCCATAACTTTGTCAAAACTCATCCGATTTTCATGTTTGATGGCATTTTTTTCATGGTTTGTCCTCTAGATTGATTCTACATTTAAAATATATGCCATACTGAAAATAAATTTTTTTGGAAGTTTTTGGTGAAAAAAAGCATGTACCCCCCCCCCTTACTCATTTTCGGAAAAATTTTTTTTTCAAAATTTAGAATCCTGAATTTATATTTTTAATCAATTGTGGTGGTCACAATTAGTATAAAAAACAACATTAAAACCGATTCTGAGGGGGTCAAATTTTTTGTCAAAAATCATGCCAAAATTGACAAAAATTTTGACAAGTAAAGCCCTCGGATTCATAGTTCTCATATTTCAAACGCCCATAACTTTGTCAAAACTCATCCGATTTTCATGTTTGATGGCATTTTTTTCATGGTTTGTCCTCTAGATTGATTCTACATTTAAAATATATGCCATACTGAAAGTACATTTTTTTGGAAGTTTTTGGTGAAAAAAGCATGTACCCCCCCCTTACTCATTTTCGGAAAAATTTTTTTTCAAAATTTAGAATCCTGAATTTATATTTTTAATCAATTGTGGTGGTCACAATTAGTATAAAAAACAACATTAAAACCGATTCTGAGGGGGTCAAATTTTTTGTCAAAAATCATGCCAAAATTGACAAAAATTTTGACAAGTAAAGCCCTCGGATTCATAGTTCTCATATTTCAAACGCCCATAACTTTGTCAAAACTCATCCGATTTTCATGTTTGATGGCATTTTTTTCATGGTTTGTCCTCTAGATTGATTCTACATTTAAAATATATGCCATACTGAAAGTACATTTTTTTGGAAGTTTTTGGTGAAAAAAGCATGTACCCCCCCCCTTACTCATTTTCGGGAAAATTTTTTTTTCAAAATGTAGAATCCTGAATTTATATTTTTAATCAATTGTGGTGGTCACAATTAGTATAAAAAACAACATTAAAACCGATTCTGAGGGGGTCAAATTTTTTGTCAAAAATCATGCCAAAATTGACAAAAATTTTGACAAGTAAAGCCCTCGGATTCATAGTTCTCATATTTCAAACGCCCATAACTTTGTCAAAACTCATCCGATTTTCATGTTTGATGGCATTTTTTTCATGGTTTGTCCTCTAGATTGATTCTACATTTAAAATATATGCCATACTGAAAGTACATTTTTTTGGAAGTTTTTGGTGAAAAAAGCATGTACCCCCCCCTTACTCATTTTCGGAAAAATTTTTTTTTCAAAATTTAGAATCCTGAATTTATATTTTTAATCAATTGTGGTGGTCACAATTAGTATAAAAAACAACATTAAAACCGATTCTGAGGGGGTCAAATTTTTTGTCAAAAATCATGCCAAAATTGACAAAAATTTTGACAAGTAAAGCCCTCGGATTCATAGTTCTCATATTTCAAACGCCCATAACTTTGTCAAAACTCATCCGATTTTCATGTTTGATGGCATTTTTTTCATGGTTTGTCCTCTAGATTGATTCTACATTTAAAATATATGCCATACTGAAAGTACATTTTTTTGGAAGTTTTTGGTGAAAAAAGCATGTACCCCCCCCCTTACTCATTTTCGGAAAAATTTTTTTTTCAAAATTTAGAATCCTGAATTTATATTTTTAATCAATTGTGGTGGTCACAATTAGTATAAAAAACAACATTAAAACCGATTCTGAGGGGGTCAAATTTTTTGTCAAAAATCATGCCAAAATTGACAAAAATTTTGATAAGTAAAGCCCTCGGATTCATAGTTCTCATATTTCAAACGCCCATAACTTTGTCAAAACTCATCCGATTTTCATGTTTGATGGCATTTTTTTCATGGTTTGTCCTCTAGATTGATTCTACATTTAAAATATATGCCATACTGAAAATAAATTTTTTTGGAAGTTTTTGGTGAAAAAAAGCATGTACCCCCCCCTTACTCATTTTCGGAAAAATTTTTTTTTCAAAATTTAGAATCCTGAATTTATATTTTTAATCAATTGTGGTGGTCACAATTAGTATAAAAAACAACATTAAAACCGATTCTGAGGGGGTCAAATTTGTTGTCAAAAATCATGCCAAAATTGACAAAAATTTTGACAAGTAAAGCCCTCGGATTCATAGTTCTCATATTTCAAACGCCCATAACTTTGTCAAAACTCATCCGATTTTCATGTTTGATGGCATTTTTTTCATGGTTTGTCCTCTAGATTGATTCTACATTTAAAATATATGCCATACTGAAAGTACATTTTTTTGGAAGTTTTTGGTGAAAAAAGCATGTACCCCCCCCTTACTCATTTTCGGAAAAATTTTTTTTTCAAAATTTAGAATCCTGAATTTATATTTTTAATCAATTGTGGTGGTCACAATTAGTATAAAAAACAACATTAAAACCGATTCTGAGGGGGTCAAATTTTTTGTCAAAAATCATGCCAAAATTGACAAAAATTTTGACAAGTAAAGCCCTCGGATTCATAGTTCTCATATTTCAAACGCCCATAACTTTGTCAAAACTCATCCGATTTTCATGTTTGATGGCATTTTTTTCATGGTTTGTCCTCTAGATTGATTCTACATTTAAAATATATGCCATACTGAAAGTACATTTTTTGGAAGTTTTTGGTGAAAAAAGCATGTACCCCCCCCTTACTCATTTTCGGGAAAATTTTTTTTTCAAAATGTAGAATCCTGAATTTATATTTTTAATCAATTGTGGTGGTCACAATTAGTATAAAAAACAACATTAAAACCGATTCTGAGGGGGTCAAATTTTTTGTCAAAAATCATGCCAAAATTGACAAAAATTTTGACAAGTAAAGCCCTCGGATTCATAGTTCTCATATTTCAAACGCCCATAACTTTGTCAAAACTCATCCGATTTTCATGTTTGATGGCATTTTTTTCATGGTTTGTCCTCTAGATTGATTCTACATTTAAAATATATGCCATACTGAAAGTACATTTTTTTGGAAGTTTTTGGTGAAAAAAGCATGTACCCCCCCCTTACTCATTTTCGGAAAAATTTTTTTTTCAAAATTTAGAATCCTGAATTTATATTTTTAATCAATTGTGGTGGTCACAATTAGTATAAAAAACAACATTAAAACCGATTCTGAGGGGGTCAAATTTTTTGTCAAAAATCATGCCAAAATTGACAAAAATTTTGATAAGTAAAGCCCTCGGATTCATAGTTCTCATATTTCAAACGCCCATAACTTTGTCAAAACTCATCCGATTTTCATGTTTGATGGCATTTTTTTCATGGTTTGTCCTCTAGATTGATTCTACATTTAAAATATATGCCATACTGAAAATAAATTTTTTTGGAAGTTTTTGGTGAAAAAAAGCATGTACCCCCCCCCTTACTCATTTTCGGAAAAATTTTTTTTTCAAAATTTAGAATCCTGAATTTATATTTTTAATCAATTGTGGTGGTCACAATTAGTATAAAAAACAACATTAAAACCGATTCTGAGGGGGTCAAATTTTTTGTCAAAAATCATGCCAAAATTGACAAAAATTTTGACAAGTAAAGCCCTCGGATTCATAGTTCTCATATTTCAAAAGCCCATAACTTTGTCAAAACTCATCCGATTTTCATGTTTGATGACATTTTTTTCATGGTTTGTCCTGTAGATTGATTCTACATTTAAAATATATGCCATACTGAAAGTACATTTTTTTGGAAGTTTTTGGTGAAAAAAGCATGTACCCCCCCCTTACTCATTTTCGGAAAAATTTTTTTTTCAAAATTTAGAATCCTGAATTTATATTTTTAATCAATTGTGGTGGTCACAATTAGTATAAAAAACAACATTAAAACCGATTCTGAGGGGGTCAAATTTTTTGTCAAAAATCATGCCAAAATTGACAAAAATTTTGGAAAGTAAAGCCCTCGGATTCATAGTTCTCATATTTCAAACGCCCATAACTTTCTCACAACTCAACCGATTTTCATGTTTGATGGCATTTTTTTCATGGGTTGTCCTCTAGATTGATTCTACATTTAAAATATATGCCATACTGAAAATAAATTTTTTTGGAAGTTTTTGGTGAAAAAAAGCATGTACCCCCCCTTACTCATTTTCGGAAAAATTTTTTTTTCAAAATTAAGAATCCTGAATTTATATTTTTAATCAATTGTGGTGGTCACAATTAGTATAAAAAACAACATTAAAACCGATTCTGAGGGGGTCAAATTTTTTGTCAAAAATCATGCCAAAATTGACAAAAAATTTGACAAGTAAAGCCCTCGGATTCATAGTTCTCATATTTCAAACGCCCATAACTTTGTCAAAACTCATCCGATTTTCATGTTTGATGGCATTTTTTTCATGGCTTGTCCTCTAGATTGATTCTACATTTAAAATATATGCCATACTGAAAGTACATTTTTTTGGAAGTTTTTGGTGAAAAAAGCATGTACCCCCCCCCTTACTCATTTTCGGAAAAATTTTTTTTTCAAAATTTAGAATCCTGAATTTATATTTTTAATCAATTGTGGTGGTCACAATTAGTATAAAAAACAACATTAAAACCGATTCTGAGGGGGTCAAATTTTTTGTCAAAAATCATGCCAAAATTGACAAAAATTTTGGAAAGTAAAGCCCTCGGATTCATAGTTCTCATATTTCAAACGCCCATAACTTTCTCACAACTCAACCGATTTTCATGTTTGATGGCATTTTTTTCATGGGTTGTCCTCTAGATTGATTCTACATTTAAAATATATGCCATACTGAAAATAAATTTTTTTGGAAGTTTTTGGTGAAAAAAAGCATGTACCCCCCCCTTACTCATTTTCGGAAAAATTTTTTTTTCAAAATTAAGAATCCTGAATTTATATTTTTAATCAATTGTGGTGGTCACAATTAGTATAAAAAACAACATTAAAACCGATTCTGAGGGGGTCAAATTTTTTGTCAAAAATCATGCCAAAATTGACAAAAATTTTGACAAGTAAAGCCCTCGGATTCATAGTTCTCATATTTCAAACGCCCATAACTTTGTCAAAACTCATCCGATTTTCATGTTTGATGGCATTTTTTTCATGGCTTGTCCTCTAGATTGATTCTACATTTAAAATATATGCCATACTGAAAGTACATTTTTTTGGAAGTTTTTGGTGAAAAAAGCATGTACCCCCCCCTTACTCATTTTCGGAAAAATTTTTTTTTCAAAATTAAGAATCCTGAATTTATATTTTTAATCAATTGTGGTGGTCACAATTAGTATAAAAAACAACATTAAAACCGATTCTGAGGGGGTCAAATTTTTTGTCAAAAATCATGCCAAAATTGACAAAAATTTTGACAAGTAAAGCCCTCGGATTCATAGTTCTCATATTTCAAACGCCCATAACTTTGTCAAAACTCATCCGATTTTCATGTTTGATGGCATTTTTTTCATGGGTTGTCCTCTAGATTGATTCTACATTTAAAATATATGCCATACTGAAAATAAATTTTTTTGGAAGTTTTTGGTGAAAAAAGCATGTACCCCCCCTTACTCATTTTCGGAAAAATTTTTTTTTCAAAATTTAGAATCCTGAATTTATATTTTTAATCAATTGTGGTGGTCACAATTAGTATAAAAAACAACATTAAAACCGATTCTGAGGGGGTCAAATTTTTTGTCAAAAATCATGCCAAAATTGACAAAAATTTTGGAAAGTAAAGCCCTCGGATTCATAGTTCTCATATTTCAAGCGCCCATAACTTTCTCAAAACTCAACCGATTTTCATGTTTGATGGCATATTTTTCATGGGTTGTCCTCTAGATTGATTCTACATTTAAAATATATGCCATACTGAAAATAAATTTTTTTGGAAGTTTTTGGTGAAAAAAAGCATGTACCCCCCCCTTACTCATTTTCGGAAAATTTTTTTTTTCAAAATTAAGAATCCTGAATTTATATTTTTAATCAATTGTGGTGGTCACAATTAGTATAAAAAACAACATTAAAACCGATTCTGAGGGGGTCAAATTTTTTGTCAAAAATCATGCCAAAATTGACAAAAATTTTGACAAGTAAAGCCCTCGGATTCATAGTTCTCATATTTCAAACGCCCATAACTTTGTCAAAACTCATCCGATTTTCATGTTGGATGGCATGTTTGATGGCATTTTTTTCATGGGTTGTCCTCTAGATTGATTCTACATTTAAAATATATGCCATACTGAAAATAAATTTTTTTGGAAGTTTTTGGTGAAAAAAGCATGTACCCCCCCTTACTCATTTTCGGAAAAATTTTTTTTTCAAAATTTAGAATCCTGAATTTATATTTTTAATCAATTGTGGTGGTCACAATTAGTATAAAAAACAACATTAAAACCGATTCTGAGGGGGTCAATTTTTTTGTCAAAAATCATGCCAAAATTGACAAAAATTTTGACAAGTAAAGCCCTCGGATTCATAGTTCTCATATTTCAAACGCCCATAACTTTGTCAAAACTCATCCGATTTTCATGTTTGATGGCATTTTTTTCATGGTTTGTCCTCTAGATTGATTCTACATTTAAAATATATGCCATACTGAAAGTACATTTTTTTGGAAGTTTTTGGTGAAAAAAGCATGTACCCCCCCTTACTCATTTTCGGAAAAATTTTTTTTTCAAAATTTAGAATCCTGAATTTATATTTTTAATCAATTGTGGTGGTCACAATTAGTATAAAAAACAACATTAAAACCGATTCTGAGGGGGTCAAATTTTTTGTCAAAAATCATGCCAAAATTGACAAAAATTTTGGAAAGTAAAGCCCTCGGATTCATAGTTCTCATATTTCAAACGCCCATAACTTTCTCAAAACTCAACCGATTTTCATGTTTGATGGCATATTTTTCATGGGTTGTCCTCTAGATTGATTCTACATTTAAAATATATGCCATACTGAAAATAAATTTTTTTGGAAGTTTTTGGTGAAAAAAAGCATGTACCCCCCCCTTACTCATTTTCGGAAAAATTTTTTTTTCAAAATTTAGAATCCTGAATTTATATTTTTAATCAATTGTGGTGGTCACAATTAGTATAAAAAACAACATTAAAACCGATTCTGAGGGGGTCAAATTTTTTGTCAAAAATCATGCCAAAATTGACAAAAATTTTGACAAGTAGAGCCCTCGGATTCATAGTTCTCATATTTCAAACGCCCATAACTTTCTCAAAACTCAACCGATTTTCATGTTTGATGGCATTTTTTTCATGGTTTCATGGTTTGTGTTCTAGATTGATTCTACATTTCAAATATATGCCATACTGAAAATACATTTTTTTGGAAGTTTGGTCACAATTAGTATAAAAAAAAACATTAAAACCGATTCTGAGGGGGTCAAATTTTTTGTAAAAAATCATGCCATATGATAACATACGTGATACGTTCTTTCTTGTTATTTACTAATCTCTCTCATCTTTCCCTGGTAACCGTTTTTGTAATGAAATACACTTGGCGCACAATCTGCGTATTTCTTTGAAAATAAAATGAAATAAAATAAAATACATCAGCAGACCGCGTGAAAATCTGAGCTGTGGAAAGAGATCGTCACATTTTACGCAAAGCTTTTCGATTAAAATGCGTTGCATACTTTTCAGCGCAGATTTACATTGAGTGCGTGCAACTCCCTCTACCCCATAGCCAAAGAGACAGACTCCTACCATAGCCCACAATCCCACCCAGAGAGCACACAAATAATTAAATTTTTTCTCCAACTTTTTTTTGGGTACGTCTCTATCTTTTTCACTCTTTCTGTGAGGTTGCTCTGCAGTCGGCCACACTCTTATCACGTAACTTGACAATGGGTAAAAACTTTTGCATTTCATGTGCTCACTCTCTCTCTCTCTCTCTCTTACATTCTTCCCCCTTTCTCTGTCTCTTTCTCTCACGGATTGTCTCTGAGCGCTGCATAAAATGTTTGTAAGTGACGTTGAAATTGAGACACTTGTCGCTTAATTGTTTTTCGAGTTTTGTTACCAAAAAAAAAAGAAGAAGAAGAATTATAAAAAAAATTGTTATAAAATAATAATAAAAAACATTAAGCGAATATGTTGGCCCGAGCTGCATTTCCATAGTCGCACCTCCCACCAGCTCCGTTCCGTAATCCCCTTTGCTGTTTTTGCTGCCAGTTGAGAAATTGCACTTGGCAAACGTTCTATGCGTGCCTGGGACATTGAAAGGGTGTTTGGGATTTGCTTTTGCATGCTTTTGGCCTGGTTCTGTGCTCGGTCGGTTTTTTGGTCTGCCAGTGGGCGTGGCCCAGCGAAGGCGTCATGTGGCTGTAGATTATTTTAAGTAATTATCAAGCGATTTGCGCAACGACTTAAGTGCTCACAACTCTCGAGTCTCTCGTATGAACGATTCAGGGCGGGTGCTCTGGCTCTTCTGGTGCATTAATTAAACATGTAAATTTAACTGTTAAGTGGAAATTAGCAAGCTGCTTGCATAATGCAAAATGCCAACTGTGCCAAACGCAGCGTTTTTGGTTTTTGTGCGACTTTTCCATGAGTAATGGTTGCCAAATTGTTTTCTTGGTTTGACTTTATGAAATTTTCTTGTCGATTTCCAGAGCAATCAAATTGCGCTACATTTATGCTGGGTAATTTATAAAAAATTCGTATGGTAATCGTTAAAATTCCTTAATTATAAAGTGATAGATAGTTTAAGAATTCCTTATGAGACCATGATTTCTAAATAAGTATTTACATCACATTTGTTCTACTTTATATAAATGTTTTTAAATTTATAACATACTTTAATTATGCTATATTAATTAAAATAGAGGACTTATTTTTAAATATATCTAGTATTTTATACAAATATATAAATATATCGTGCAGTTATTTAAATTATTCTTTGAAAATCTTTCTCATTTTCCACGAATAAACTAGCTGCAATGCCTGCAGGTGAATGCTCCGATAAGTGTATCCGCAATATGTGACCCAAAAGTGCCTTTGACTAATTTCATTATGACAAAAATTAAGAAAACTCGTGCGTTTCACACACACACACACATTCATACAAACATTTATATCTATATGGTATTTATATATACACTTACAGACACACTGGCTTTGTCGCAATGCATTAAGGGACAAGGAAATGCCATCGGCATTGACTGTATCCTGGTGCCAGGACGACAACTTTGTGATATGTGAAATTGCGGCCTGGACAAACATTTTATAATTTGGTGCACGGCGCAACACATAAGTCAGCAGCGGCAGCAGTGGCAGCTGCAAGGGGGAGGGGGGGGGGTGGTGCTAAAGTGGCAGCACTTTGAGCTGCCATGCAACCGAGTCCTGCAACATGACAGGCACTGGGCACAACAGTCAGCCTCATCAGACGATTCTGTCACTCGGCCGGGCAAGTCAGTCTCCCTCTCCCTCTCTCGCTCTCTCCCTCTCTATTTAACTCTAATCGGCCATCTCGCTTTTTCTGCTTCTCTTTCTGTCCAAGTGTGACACTCGACAGACCGCAAATGATTTTGCAGTTGACAGTTGTCTGTTGCCATTTGGGGAATTTAGTGTTAATTATGGTTGTAATATGTTATACAACAGAAAGCCACAGACATGTTGGCCATATCGGCAACCCAACCTCTCTTCTGACAAACTTCAATTTTGGCGAATTTTGTCGCAGTATTCAAATGCGCAGCGAGATACGAGACAATGCATTAGGTGAAGTAGAATGGCATTATGTGAGTTATTGAAGGGTTTCCAGATATAATTAGCGATTAAACAAATCGAAACATCGATGTATCGATATACTGTGTTTACCAATTATAACCTCAATCGATCTTATAAATAAAACGGCCTTTTGGACATTTTTAAACTAAGGCTGAAGACGCCAAATAAAATAAATTAATTAGTGCCAATAATGCCAAAGTAGGTTTTTATTCTATTATTATTTATTATTGCGAAAGTTCAAATTTGAGATTTAATGTAAGTAAGTTTGGAGTATTGAATAATAAATAAATTGTTATAAACCGAACAAAAATATTTGAATTGTATGTTTTTTGTTTTCTGTATGAATGTTTATATTTGTTTTGGAAGATTTGGAAATCAATGTAAATTTTTTAAAATTAAAAATAAATACTTCTTTTCGTAACTATGAGAGTCTAACTTAACTATGCCCCGGTCTCTTATCATTTACAATGCTATTTCGAGAGATCTTTCGATATATCAAATTAATTGAAATTTGCAAATTGTAAGCTTTGATCAGTGCCCGCAATAATTGCAGCGATTGCCTTTTATGGCTGATTGGGCTGCTTCTCAGTCTGCAGTCCAGCTTAAATTTAAATTTGATAAGGAGCATGTTCCAATTACCGCCTTGCCCCTCCGAAGGATCCGCATTTAATGAGCAATAGACAATCAATAAACCTATGGCAGGCAGTACAAGTCGGCACAACATTATCAATTCCAAAAGCCTGTGTGTGTGCGTGTGTGTGTGTGTGTGCTCATGTGTGTGAGGACAATAGACAAATATTGTGCATCATGATTATCAATTTCAAGTGCAGACATTATTGCTTTTGTTTGCAGCATTCATAAACGTCAGACAGTTGGTGAATTTCCCCAGCTCCTTGAGCCCCAATCGAGCTCCTGTTCAAGCTCCCGCTCCTGTTTCTGCTCCCCTGCCGTTTCGCCTAGAAGGACGCTTTTGCTGCTTGACGACTCAACCGGTTGCTGCTGTCTATTTGCGGTTATGTAACTCAAACTCAATTGCTGTCCATGTGTGTGTGTGTGTGTGCAAAGCACATGAAATTCGGCAATCCTCGGTTCCTGTCTTTTCTGCTCTCCCCCACCGCTCCCAGAGCTCTATTAAACAGCCCCTTGCAATATTATTGATTTAGGAAACGTGTGTTGCCGGTCCGCCCCCTCGCCTCCCCTCCCACGCCCCCACCTACTAACCCCCTTGGCACATCGTTATGCAATGCAGATTTGTGCCTTTAATTAGGACTGAGTCTTGTTTACAAATGTTGCAGAATATGCTTACTTACATCCATGCGAGCACATAAGCGAAGCCTTCAAAGGCTAGTAATTAACTAAACGTCTTAGTTTGGCGTAGTTTCAAGTATGTAAACACGTTTGGATAATTGAAAGTTTGTTTCTTATCGATGTTTAAACGATAACCAATTAATTGAATGCAAACTGGACATATAGAGAAGTATTTATCGATAAATATCAATTGTTATAAATAAATGCGATGCTGAAGTTGACAATTGTTTTTATGAAAAATCTGTGCGTAACTATAGTTAACATTATAATCAGCTCAAAAAAATTATTGTTGAAAAATTATTAATGAGTTTATTATATATTAATTAATTTTGCAAACTTTCTTTAGATAAAATGTTGGAGGTTCTAAGGAATAGGAAAATCAATTTAAATTAAATTTGTACTTCTGCAATAAAATAACTTGCTTTTAGCTGATCTATAATGCAATTTTTTGATTATATTTTCTGAAGTGTTTATGCATAATATTTGAGACACTCATCTCTCAGTTAAAAAACCCAAATTGTCAACTTTAAGCCAAACTTTATGTAAGTAATCCGAGACATGTGAGCTTTTATGGTAAACATCTTGCCAGACTTTGGAAAGATTTTCACTTGGGTTTTATATTTAGCAGACTACCTTGAAAAACTTGCCGGCTACAATCTTTATACATAAGAATGTTTCACAGTCGTTATCGGGTTGGCCCTCTTTCTGTCTCTCTCTCTCTCTCTCTCTCTCTCTCTCTCTCTCTCTCTCTTGTCGCAGTTTGTTTGCTTAATGCAAAGTTTTCAATATGCAATGTTTTCTCGCTATCTCTCTCTCTCTCTCTGGATTTTGTTTTGCTTTGGCCAGGTGTTTTATGGAGAAAAATATTTTCATACATAAAAGTTTTACGACAACGGCGACAACAACGAACACAGCAACAACAACAGCAACAACAACAGCAACAACTACATCAACAACGACAACAACTTCAGTTACAATGTGTACTTTGGAGCGTTTTGTGACTTATGGGCGAGTTTGTTAAAGTAAAAGTGTGCGCAATGTTTCAAAGTTTGACTGCATTAAGTGAGTCCTGCAAATTGCTACAAAAAGGACATACGCAATATGTGCAGTATTTTCCAACACTGCAGATTCATTAATTGCACAGCCATCGATTTAACTAAGTGCATGATGAATCGCAAGGAAATTCCATAATAGCACTGAAATTGCTTATGATTTAATAAAAAAAATAGTATGTTTTAAAATTGTGAGAAGTGGAGAGCTACTAGGAGGGAATTAAAGCAAAAAAGGTAGACACACTTAATAATATTTCCTGCATTATCACTTAAGAGATTTAAAGACTATTAAAAAATATAAAATATATAAATAAATATTATACCTTAATTTCAATTTTGTGCTTATTTATAAAATGCATAGAAAACATATATGAGACAGTCAGAAGGCTAGAAGAGGGAGAGCGAGAGAGAGATAGACTGTCAAATTGTTGGCATACCCACATTTATAAAACTAACAGCCCATTAATTATTACATATTCGTTAACAATTAGAGTAATTAGTGCTAGATATATAGAAAAAAAAAATATATATATATATATTGTAAATAGAGGGAGACACTTGGACAAAGTGCTTGATGTATTAGCTGCATTTTGCAACACTACAAGAACGCCCTTTAATTTAACGGCTATTCATTTAGCAAATTGCGCACCAAAAAGATGACAGTTCCGCCGTGAACACCCCTGGCCCGCAGCTCCGCTCGCATGCCCCTCCCCCGCCGCTCGGCTATTTTTCTGGCTGTGTCGCCTCTCGCTTGTTAACTGAAACTAAACAGTACAAACACGACTGTCAACAACTGTAACGTTTACCGCATGTTACCGCTGCGCAACGTCCTGTGCTGCATGACAGGACATGTTGTGGCTTCTCGGGCTACCACACACACACACGCACACACACACGCACAGTTAGGCTGTGCGGGAGAAAGAGGGAGGACAGCTCGTGCTCGGTCTCGTATGTTTGTTCCATGTGAGTGATAATGCATGTGTCCATATGGGACGTTCCTAGCTGAGTTTGTCGGTTGGCGAGCTCGCCTCCCCCCGCCCTCCCCCCCTTCCCACCCCTCTCCACCCCGTTACAACATTGCTTAATTGTTGAAATGCATTTTGGATACGCTACTCTTGAGTTGCTAGCTGCAGTCGAAGATGGAAGGGGGGCTTCCCTTCAATTGGGCTATTACTAACCAGAGTTGAGGAATTTCAGCACAAAGGTTATGCCAGGCTGGCGCAGGAATATTGTATTCCAACTCGAGGCCTTTTCCATCAAGCAAATTGCGTAAATTGATTTCTAAGCATGTTTTTCCCTCTTAAGTGGCAGCCCTAGAACGTTGAACAACACGGCAACTCTTATCGCAAAATAAAACAAAAACCATTTCGAACATTTAGAGCTAATGAGTTTTATGCAACAAATTATGGAAGAAGGTAAATGTAAAAAGTGATTTCCGAATAATTGTAGTACTTAATATACTATAATTATATTGCTATATAACTGAACTATAAAACTAAAAAATCGAAATGGATTCAAACTGGAATTTTGTTGAAAAAATATTGAAATTAATTTTGGGTGGAAAGTATACAAAATTTAAAATATTTTTAAATTGTAGGAAATGTAGAAATCGGCATAAAATATAAATATTTATCGATTATAATTTAATAATAATATTCATATTTTATTTGATATTTAAAATATATTACTGTAACTAATTATTAAAACTTGCCCTCCCATATAACTTTTTTGCTTCCCATTTGAAGACACATTTTCACATAGTCAATACTTCAAGAACTCCTGGTCCGCCATTTTCTCAGCGCGGTGCCGTCTTTCGATTGCCATATAACACCTCAGTTCCCACCTCTCAAACCGCTAAGTGACCCATCGCTATCATAAATTAGACTTTGCATTTCCACCATGTTTTTACCTCTTCTCCACTGTCCCTGTTTGTCGGTTCTGCCGCATTGAGCACGCAATTTACGAGCGTCCAAATTTCATTTGGCACCCAAATAATAAAAAGCGAGAAAACCAAATGTAGAAAATTACAAAAAATATAAGTCAAATATGTTTTGGCAAATTTCTGGACGATTATCAAAAACGTGCGCCATATGAGTATGTGGAGCACTTATTTTTTTATATATATTTTTGTATTTCCTTTGTTGAGCTGCATCAATAAATTCAATAATTTATGGCCGACAATTTGTTGCAGTTTGTGCGATAACAGCTGCTAACAAATATTTAAATAAAAAGCCTCAATTTAAAGTTGAAATAAATAAAAAAAAGGAAAAATTAAATAATTGTCTGACTGCAAAAAAGTTCGACAAAGGGCGGCAGACGAAGGCAGGGACCCCACCGCAGCCCCCAAAGGGCAGGGCAAACTGTATTATCACCTCAAATATGTGTAATAAACTCCCCAGGGGTTCTGGCACAAAGCACACAACACACACACACACACACTTACACACATGGCACACATGACACAAAAAAAGGGAACATTAAAAAACGCAGACGGTTATGTGGCATATGGCAGCTGGGGAGCTGCCCCAAGCCCGAGTCCAAAAGCCCGTATGCCAGCCCCTAACCAGACTCAAACAAAAGGCGATGCCAATGAAGTTATCAGCGTGTGCCAGACGGAGCTTGGGGAGCAGCCAAAAGCCGAGTAAACATAGAGACAAATAAATAAATTACATTTGGAATGGGCGAGAAAGAAAGAGAGATAGAGGTGGAAAGGGGAAGACATAGTTAAGCAATTTAAAAATTATTTTAAAATTTAAGTGGCTGATTTGGAAAAATATATTTAAAAAATACTGATACTGATATTGATTTCAAAATTTTAGCTCAGAAGTTTATCGATATATATAATATATTCTTCGTATCTGTGATTCTTAAAATATATTTGATAATTTTCGTTGCCCTAGTTTTTAAATTGATTACTGTTTGCGATTAAAAAAAATCTAAAAATAATATTCCTTGAAATTTTGGTTGAAGATTAATAAAAAAAATGCAAGCAAACACATTGAAAATTTTTCTTTAAAAGTGATATTTTTTATATTATTATTTTTCGTATAGCCTGATTTTTCTTATATTATTTTGGATACAATTACAGCTGGCTGTGTGCTTTCAACCCAGGAAGATGATCGAAAATGCTCAGTAGACATTTGAAAACGGATACAACGAGAAATCTTGAAAATCCCAGGCAAACATGGCCAAGCCGACAACAATTAAGGACGCGCTGGCCCGCTGGGAGGATCGCAACAAACAGGAGGCAATTACTGCACAGGAAATTGGATTGCAGTTCCAGTATCCGCCCATTGAGAAAATGGACGCTACACTGAGCACATTGGTGGAGTGCCAGAAGCTGAGCCTGTCCTCGAATATGATTGAAAAGATCACCGGCGTTTCGGGCATGAAGAATTTGAAAGTGCTCAGCCTGGCGCGCAACTATCTAAAGAATCTGAATGGCATCGAGACGCTGGCGGAGAACTTGGAGGAGCTCTGGGTTAGCTATAACAATATTGAGAAAATCAAACCACTTGAGGCCATGAAAGCGATCAAGGTATTTTATATATCGCATAATCTGGTCAAGGATTGGGCCGAATTCGGACGCATGGGCGTGCCCCCAAATCTATGCGATATTACCTTCGTGGGCAATCCATTGAACGAGAATATGGATGCGGCCGCTTTTACGGCCGAGGCCATTCGCCGCTTGCCCAACCTGAAGAAACTTGATGGCGAGCCAGTCATACGTTAAGGCCAAGTTGAGGCCAGCAAAGTTAGGAACTTTCATTTGGCAAATAAAAAAAAAAAAAAACAAAAAAAACAACAAAACAAATTATGCAACCAGGAGAACCGGTCCCACCTGCCACGCCCACAGAACGAGCTGGCAGGTTAGCTATTAGGCACTTGTCTGCTGTAGCAGGCATTGATTTCTGCCCTCTGTGTGGAACATATTCTTTTCTTTACAAATCTATTTTTGCTATTTGTTTTGCATTGCTGAACATCGGCAATGGGGCCGTGTGCGAGTGAAAGAGTAAGAGAGCCAGAGAATTTTCCAATTTTCATTGCGTTTCTGCTGATGAGCGCCATTGTTTTGAATGGGCCCACGACCCAATCCCCAACCGTAACAACAGTGTAGGTGAAAGGTTTACGCCTTTGTTTTCTATTTCGTGTTGTTGTAAAACCCGCTTTATAGCTAAGCCCCTCCCCTCCCCTCCCCTCCCCTCCCCACCACAATCCACTCACAACGTTGTACAAGACGAGCAGAGATCCAATTTTTGTCTAGCATTGTTTGCATATTTTTAACCTAGTCCAATGTAATGAGCACAGATTTTTGCATACACAAAGAAGGCGTGGCATGTTAACAAAAAAATGTGTACTCGTACGTTGAAAATGTCTACCTGTCATTCTATGGTATTTATTTACAGGTGGCAAGGCGCAACCCCAAACGGCTCTTAGAGTTCAAATGTTCTATACACTTGCAGCAGGCATTTTAATTGTGTTACGTAATGCCTTGAAAGTGGCTCTGTAGAGTGCATATATATTCGCAATAACTAAAGGACTTATTGGAGATCAACGCACAATTTAGTAGCCAGAAACCTTGTTTTTCCTTTGCTGGAAAATTGTATTTTATTTAAGGCTATTTGTGTCACAAACGAGATTATACATATAGTATGGAAGTTATGGCCAATTATATAAACTTACATAAATTTAAGTGATACCGAAGTTAAATCAAGAACATTTAGAAGTTAATACCATCTCTAAATTTTTCATATAAATTTCTAGTAAAAATTTAATTTAAATTTATTTTAAATTTAATTTAAAAATTTAAATTAAAAACGCGATTAGACGTATTAATGTAAGAGCCATTTCAAAATTTCCATATAAAAATAAACATTCGTTTTAAAAACTCAAGCATTGTGATTGCATTTTTAAAGAGGTTTGTTAGAGAAGGTTTTTGTTCATACTTTTTGGAAAATTCTCAAAATGCTATAAATAAAAAAATAAACGTTTAATCTAAACGCGTGAAAAACAAACATATTTTCAGTACTCTTCTTTCTGTCTTTATTTTTCAGAAAAAAGAAAAAAAAACTTTACAATATCTAAAAGCAGACTAAATAAATATCCATGCTAATTTTAATGTTAATATTTATCAAATATTAACAGCAAAATTAATAAAAAGACATAAAGTAAGCATTTAATTTTGTTGTCTGGCAATTTCGGCTATTATTTCTTCTTTTTTTTATTTTGGTAACTGTTGTTGCTTTTATGTTTTTATTAAACGTTTTTATCTGCTGTACAGATTCAGATTCTCATATATAAGTATTTTGGTTTGTGTTTGTTTGCCAAATTGTCTGCCCTTTACCAACATATCCCCCACCCCCCTCCCCACCCTTCCACACCCTATTCCGTGCCGTCGTCTGTCTGTGTTTCTGATTATTTATGCGCACAAAACAAATAAAATGGCCATAGGCAGACAGTCTGAACGATCCGAAAACACAGACCAAAACCAATGGAGCTGAAATTTTTTTTATTATAAAACTGTCTTCAATTGTTTTCACTTCTTAAATTCATATCCAAATGTACGTTGTTTAAGTAGAGGATTTTTTGCAAGGAAATCAATACAAATGAAAACTCAGCTGAAAAATACTCCTGCATTCATCTGCGATATTAATCTTCGATGTAATCATACAAAATCTCAATTTGGGCCCGATTGCTTCTTTAGAAGAAGATAGTAAAGAAGTCCATTCTAACGAGTTATTATAAAGCTTGTGATTGATTTATTGAACGTAGAAATAAACTTTAGTAAAATAAACTTTGGAACAGGATGTTTATATCGTTTATAAAGTGTTGTTTTTGGCAATTAATAACAATTTTTGCAATGTTTCCAATAAATATTTTGCAAGGTAACGGGCAAATTTAAACACACGTTGCAAATATTTAGCGCTAGCTTGAATAAATTCCATTTTTATTGTACATTTTTTCGTTTCTTTTCAGGTTCCACCTCTAAGCCCAGTTTGTAGTTTGCCTGCTCTTATCATAGTGGCGGCATAAATCACGCGTTTAGTTGCCAAGTGGTTTTTAGAGCCAGCTTTAGCCGCTTTTGCGTTTAACTGTCGTTTGGGCCACTTTTATGTGGATGCCCCCACCGACACCGCCGCCTTAACCGACCTCACCTCCAGCTGCAGCTGGCCAGGCCAAGTGGCCGTAGCCAACTGGTCAACGGCGCACCGAACAAGCAACCAACATATTTAGAATATATGGCAACACTTTGGCAGCACCAACACAACCCTTGACCGCAGCCTGTGCAGACATGGACACAAAAACAAAAAACAAAATCTGAAAAGAATAAAAAAAATAATACTGCAAGCGAACCGAACACAAACACAGACGATTGCGCAACCACAGCGCAAAAACCACTTCAACTTGCACTGGGTACACTCTCGGCAAGTGTTGTATGTGTAGTGTCGGGGTTTTGCTGTTGTCACGGCCAGAGAGTTGCCAGAGTTGCCAACAACAGGCACTAAAACTTGTAACGTACGTTTTTTATAAGCCTTTACATACAATTTGGCATTTGGCATTTTAAGATTTGTGCAATCATATTTTTACCGCTGCCCATGGCTGCAATAAGCATGTTATCGATAACTACATACATTTTTACATCATTGCCTAAATAAACTTTCTGGAAGAAGAAAAGCCTTAATTAATAGAATTCAAAAAAATTATAAAAAGAAATATATTTAAAATAAAAAATATAATAATGTTCTCGATAAACGATAACTTAAGCCAAAGTAGTTTATTTAGCATAAATTTTGTACCTATATTTAAAGCTACAAATCGAAATCAATTTTTGATAATTGCTTTCATAGAGCATTTTCAGTTCGATTCTTATTAGTGGCAACACCTTCGAGTTTACACCAAAAAAAAAAAAGGTTTTGAACATATCGCTTTTTGCCAAGTTTTTGGCCGTAGCCGTATCTTTAAGATACTTTAAGCTTCCAGCTCTGCATGAGACACAAGCTCACATCTTGTGCCTGTCAAAGGCGCATAAATCTATTCAAAGACTTTACGAAAAATCCAGACAAATGCCAGAGATTACAAAAAGATTTCGGCCGCATGATGCATGGCCCACAACCGAGCGCGTGTATCTGTGTCTCTTTCTGTATGGGTTTCTGTCCCTGTCTGACTGTCTGTCTGTCTGTTTGCCACACACAAATGTAACCAACATCACACACACACACGCAAAACAATTAAAGCCTGATTAATAGTTGCAGGCGGGACCAAACTCACATTTCTCGCTACCTTTCGCCAAGTTTCACCAATTCCCTGCCCCCTCTTCCTTACCCATATCTTCTCTAGCTGAATTATGACTTTTGCTGGCTTCGTTTCGGCTGTTTAGCATACTTTTGTTGCCCTTGTGTGTGTGTGTGTGTGTGTGTGTGTGAGAGTGTTAGTGGTTGTGTGTGTGTGTTTGTTGGCACTTACGCCCGCGCATAAGTCAAATTGTTGTTAATTTCACAATGTTAACCCCTTTAAAGCGTATCGCAGCGGAGACATTACATAAATTCATTTGCCAACCAGCTTTCCCCCAATGGTTTTCATAATATAAATCATTAAATTTTAATGCTTCCCAGGAGATCAATGAACATGACCGCAAATTATACTGAAGCGTGCTTTCAGGCGCGCAAAAGATTTTTCTTCTCTTTTGCGCTTATTTTATTTAATTTTATGTTTTTTTTTTATTTTTTATATTTTTGCACTCGCGTGCTTTTTTATATTTATAAAAAACATATACACATATATCTTTTAAATGCATTTTTGTAGAGAAAACACATATGCAAATTGTTTGGTTTGAAGTTGCGTTTTGTGGGTGTTAAGGGAGGGGCCTGGGGAAGGGGTTGTTTAATGCAGCTGCATGTTGCTGCAAAGTTGTCTGTGTGAGTGTGTGTGTGTGATTATGGGTGTGTGCTCGTCTGCAACTGTTTAAAATAAAAGCACAACTTCGCTTTAAATGCAATTGTAAATTCATTCCATTTAAAGTTGAAACTTTTGTTACTTTAAGAAGATGCCAAAAGAAAATGTAAGATTAATACAATTCGATAAGAAAATTTGGAAAATTAAATGAAAAGCCACATACGATAATAATAAACAAAAATTTGCAATTTCTGAAATGTAATTACCTTCAATATTGATATTATTTTATTAAAAGATATTGGCTTTGATCTGTTTAGCTTAAGTCTTAAACAAATATATTTTCTGTTTACGTTTCTGGCATTGCTAACAAAATTAAAATATCTACTTAACAATATTTATGTAATCAAGAAGAAGTTGCACATGCTTCGAATAAAATGCAGCATAAACTTGCAGTTCCGGTTTGCCTTGAAGCGTGCAACACAAGGAGGAGATGGCAAACATGCCACGCTGCAGCAACAGCAGCCAAACGAAGCCTCTTCACCCATCCACACATAGTAAATCAAAAAAGTTTTCGAGTGCCAAATAGGGGCGTGGCCATCGTACAAATTGCACTTTTAGATAATTCAGCTGCTGTTGCGCCCCAAAAAGGAACTGCATCTGAAGCTGGTATGCGTCTGCTAGTCGGCCACTTCTACACGTATTTGACATGAAATCATAAACAAGTTGTGCAAACTTCGCTCTCTTCGCACATAGAATTGCATTTTCCGACAGGAAGTCACACAGTTAGAAAAAATTACGGCATAAATTAAAATGTTCGCTGCCAGAGCTGAATTTTACATATATATATACTTATTCCCTTAACTGAACTCTTTTCTATAACAAAACTGAAAAAGTAATTATTAACTTTTTTAAAATGAAGTTTTGTGTTCAGAAAGTTTGAGATGTTTCTAAAAATAAAATTCTATAAAACTTAAAAATACCCGAATCGTTGCTCAATTATGGCCATGTATTTTTTGTTTTGAGTTATAAAAATTAATTTGCACTTTAATTAGATAGTATAAATTAAAAAATTTTGAAATCCTCCTTTATACATTTTTTTTAAAGAATTCACGTAACTTTTTTGTATTATTAACAGGGTATTTTTGAGTCTGCATAAGTCCCAATCGAAAAAGTTGTTCTTTTAGTATACACTTGAACAATTTCTCTGACAAATACTTGTATTTAATGAAACACTGTACTATAAAGTAATAAAGCAATAAATAAAATTTAAAAAAAAGCAACTTGAATAATTACTCAATTTACAAATTTCTCTTCCCTTTCATATGTGAATTAAATCTAATCTAAGCTTTATATTATATATATTTATCCATATTTCAAGCTTATTTATTATTATTCTATTTTCTATTTATTTAACATTTTCTGAAAATTATTCTGCAAATGAAATGTATGTATCAAACCTAATAGTCAATATACCCAAGAGCTATCTATCTCCGTATGCAGGGCATTTCATAGCCAGTGAACTTGTAAGCACATTTCCAGCTTATTTTCACTTTGCATTTATTTACATTTTGTTAAGCTTAGCGATACGAGCAGCTTGCTCGTGTTGCTGCTGTGTTACTTTCTCATAAGCAGTATTTTTGTATTTAAATATTAAAATTTTGTTTTTCGAAAAAACATCTTCAGCATCTTATGGAAGAGCGCTTTCTGTGTGTGCGCGCTGCCAGCTTTTTGGGCTCGGCGTACATTTACTGCATAACAATAAACTTCCGTCTATTTTTTTCGTTTTGTTGCCGACATGGCGTATGTTTAATTTCCGGCATTGCGTATACGCACCCCATGCCCAGCATAAAGTCGACATTTAAACCCAGCTACGATAATTAATGCTCTCTGATTAATTGTTTGCGGATGTGTTTATGTGTCGAGTCCAAGACCAGAAAGTTCATTTATTCTAACAAACAGCAACAAACTGTCGTCGAGCTGATAAATTTGAAGATCTGAAGAGAAGCTGTGAATACTTTTTGCGGGCAAGCTGCCTGGCATTAATTTTGTTTTCTCGCAAAAGGCTTAGGCAATATTTGTATTTCGCTGTGTCTGCCACAAAGTAAATAGAGCTCAAAACTGGAAAGAAGAAGCAGCAGCAGCTGTTGAAGAACTCATTCAGTTCTCGACACTCGCTTACCACACAAATCTCTAGCAATAACAATCTTTTGGGCTATCAAATTCAATTATGCATATACCCGGGCAAACGTGCTTGCACACCAACACCAACACACACACACACACACACACACGCAATCACAGACAGCTTTAGCTGGGGCAGCTGTGCGCCATTTTGTTTGTTCGTTCGCCTTGCGGCTCGCCTTTGTGATTAGTGGCAAGTTGCTTGATTTGCTTGTCTTGGCTTTTATGGCACGGACAGCCCAGGGTTGCCAGGCTGCCTGCTTGCCTGCCTGGTTAGTCCTTAATATGCTGCAGTTGATTTCCTTAGACATTCACTTAAGTAGTTTTCACAGGCAGCTTAGCCATGGCTGCATTCTCGTTCGCCTCTCTTGTTTTGTTAAAATATTTTCCTGAACAAATACCAGCGCATTGATAGCGCTGCCCTCGAACTGTCATAAAGTCTATATGCTCTCTAAGGAAATACCAAAAATTTTAGAAATAAATTAGAAATTTAGTGGTCAAGTTTCCCAATATTTCTCGAATTTTGATCCTATTTATGCTTCATTCGAAAGAAATTCCCGAATGAAAAAAGGCATTTCTCTGAGTGTACTCATGAATTTGTGTGCTTATGAATTTATAATTTCATGCCAAATATTTGCGCAAATGCATTGCATATATATAAAATAATGACACTAATTTTAATACCCCAAGCAAGCGATTAAATATTTCGCTTTCCTAATCCTATTTTTATAATTTATGAATTTACACAGAAGAAATTGAAATAATTTAACAAATACTCTTTGGCTTACCGGACTTTAAGGGCTTTTGGCATTACGTTAGAATCTTTTTGCCACTTGGCATCATTTTGGTAAACGCTTAAAAATTTTGTTGCCTTATTTTATATTTCTTTTCGTCGGACCTCCGTTTTAATGCCCCCTTTATTGCGCGCTTTATCATCTGGTCAGCCGCGCCTCGAACATTTCCTTGTGCAACGTCCTGTTGCCGTCTGCTGCTGCTCCCCCCCCCCCTCTCCGACTGACTTCTTCAGCCTTTTGCGCTTCGTTGATGTGTAAATTAATGTCATTTTGGGCGGCTCGTTGAGAGTTTTGGGTCAGGTTTTTTTTTGTGTCATTTTTCTTTTCTTTTTTTTTTTTTTCGGTGGACTGATTGAATTTTTATTATGCCGCGCGTTTGTATTCGTGAAAGGGAGTGGGCGGTGTGAACGGATGTAAACCATAATTAAGGTGATTTTATGCATACTTTTTCATTATTATCGTTAGGCCAAATTCCGGTTTGTTGCCCAAATTGATTTAAATTAATTTTTTATGCGCAGCGGCTAAAAGTAGGCAGCACGATTTTCGCAGCGGTTGTGTGTGTGTGTGTGGGTGTATGGGTGTATATATTTTCATGTTAATTGCAAAAACTTTGCCCATTCGGCGTCGACGACGACGACGACGATGGCAAAAACTATTCAAGTACAATGAACAGTGCCAATGCCACGCCCACACAGCAACCAAATGCGACGCCCACACAGCCGCATTCGTTGATTGTTGTTGCTGTTGCTGGTGTTGTTGTTTTTTTGGAAGCTCTGAGCGCACTTGAAAAACAATGAAATGAAATTTGTATACTCAAGTTTTACTGTGCAGACAAACAAGCGAAAATGTTCGTAGCAGCAGAAAACTCATTTAGTTAGCATAACAAAAGGGGAATGAGGTGCACAAGAGTGGGGGGGGGGGAGGTTGGTGTTAGTCCCCTGGGTAAGGCGACTCAGGAGAACTTAATAACCCACTAACAAACATACTAATTTGCACTTGAGCCTAATAATGAGAGCGCTGACGAGTGTGCCACAAATGAGTTGCAGATACAGCACAAAGCGAGACGGCAGATGGAGTGAAAGAGAAGATGGGAGAGGAGGGGGGAGACTCTCAACAAGGCTAAGCGATTGCTAGCTACTGTTAGCGCTACCGAAACGGGCTGAGAGCCAACCTCAAGTGACTGTTCTATGATGAGTTTAGTCTCGAATCTGGACGCAGTGTGTGTGTGTGCGTGTGTGTGCGTGTGTGTGCCTGTGTCTGTCTGTGTCTTGGCTAATTTCTAATTTGAATGCTGATTTATGCAGTTTGCATGGCATTGTTAATGCGGTTTGTCTGCCAGTTAGGACCTGGCACAAGCACCCAACTTTGGCTGCCTCAACAAGTGATTTTATCGACTCGATTTCAGCAAAGGCAACTCTTCTATAATTAAAATACAGCGCACTAAGCACGCAATCTATAAATGCTTAAGCCCTATTTTGACCTTTGAAGCAGGCTAATACAAAAGGACAAAGGCCTTAAGCAAAAACAAAAGTAAAGTTTGCTGTGTTGACTAGCAGATACCCTGTAGCCAATAATTGCCTGATAAAATGATTATTATTATGATTTATGTACTATGAGAAAAATGTATTTAAAAAATAAAACACTCTTGATTAAATTAAATTTATTAAATATAAATTAAATATCATACACAGTTAAGAGCAGAAAGAAACGTTCAATATTAAATGTTACCAAATAGAATAACAATTGCAAAACACCCTCAATTTTACTAAATTTTAAATGGTTACAGGGTATGACAACAAGCCCACTAAATCTCAGCCAGTTTGCATTTCAACCTTGAACGAATGCTATTCAAACTATATTCGTACCTTTTGAGCTGCTTTTGGGTTTATTTTAAGCAGGTTAGCAGGGCGGCAAAGGGGTGTGGCAGATTGCTAGGATTTCAAGCTTACAGCAAAATTAAATGATATACAGGTGAGCGACGTTGAAGGTTAATCTGTGACTCTGCTCTCGGCAACACAGGTTCAGCAGCTGTATTAAATGTCTGTTGGGTAAATAAAATAAAAATTATAACCAAATAAAATAGAAAAAAAAAGAAGAAACCTCTTCCTTCGCTTGGCATAATAACCATAAGCCGCCAGGAATTAGTTGCATTTTCATCATTTTCATTTTCATTTTCTCGATTTGGTTTTTTGTTTCTTTTGAAATAATATGAAAGCGAAATGTGTTTTGTGGTTGGTTGAAAATGAAAAGGATACGGCGCACAGGTTCCTTTTTGTGCTGCCACAAGATTTTCATGGATAAATGAGATGGTTTTTGTGGTCATGCGCTGAAGGCGAAACTGACACAGAGACAAGGCGGAACCCGAAAGAAGACCAAATGGCATGGAACTGGCAGCTGTTATGTTAAATTATAAATTTATGCTATCAAAATTCCAAATACACTAAATGCTCAAGAGTTGCTTCAAATTGGCCCCAAGAAATGTGAAAGAAAGCCTTTTGACTGGACTGAGTAGTAACTAGTAGTGGAAACTTATTAAACTGACAGTTAATTTAAATGTGTGTGGAAAAATAAATAAAAATTGAATGAATGAATGAAAAATAAATGAATGACAGAAAAATAACAGAAAGGCATTTATTTATCCTTTTTTTAAACTTTCCTATTCCAAATATTTCAATATAATTTTATTAATAGCTCCCACAAAACAAAAAAAAACAAAAGGAAAGCGGCAGCTGCAACAGGAAAATCATTTGTTGTTCGTCAAGAATTTAGTCCAAAAACTTTTTTAATTATACATTTTCTCCACGATGCCGCACAAAATGCAATTTTAAGTTTGAAGCGGCTTGGCTTCAAAATTGTTAAACGACCAATTATTTTTCTACTTCCGCTCGTCCACCTTTTTGGACAACAATATAAATTTAAATATTTCGCAAAAACCAAAACTAAGAGTCGCATTTGTTAGCCGCGTTTGTTGTTGCATGCAACACCGCACGCAATTCTCGAACCACCAAACCGCAGAACGTTGCAGGCTCTCTCGAAATTTGGCCACGTCCATAACTCTGGCAAAAACGAGAAGCGATTTTTATGCGGATTCCTCTTTGTTATACAAAAAAAATAAAATAAAAAATTATTTTGAAATTTTTGAAGTATTGGAAATTTATTTTAAAGAATTAAAAAACTCGTACTTTTTAATTAAATAAAACATTGTGATCTGAACTCTGGTACTGTTTAAAACATTTTGACTAAACAATGCAGCAAACAGACTGTGGTCAAATGGAAATGCATTGCAATGCGGTGGCATCATAAATGGCAGGATGTGTTACACCACAACAGTGCCCCCCCCCCACTTTCCCCTCCCCTAAAGTCCCTCTCCCACTCCCGCTCGCTGAATGCTCTTGTACTTTGCACTGCAATTTAACAAATCGATTTGTTTTGCGTCGAATGCCGTCATTCGATTTTTATGGCTTTCAAAAAGCCAACGGAGCAAATGACCCCGTTACGCTCCCCCTCTTCACAATGTGCCCCTGCCACCCCCCCGCCGCCTATGTCGTGGTATGCAATGCAATAAAATGCGCAGTCGACAGGCGGCCTATAGTGCAGAGTCCAGGCCATAAAAAAACGCTAAACGGCCATAATAAAGCCGGCGATGGCAATAAAAATACGATATGAATTTTATCTATTGTAGGTGAATTTTAAAATACACTAATTTGTGGAGAGTATTGCGATTTCAAAGTTATTCAAATATGCAACGATACTAACGATATTAAAAAAAATTACAACTTTAAACATTTGTTGAGGATTTTAAGGTAGTGTATATAATTATATCTTATACTACTTCTACAAGGTTTAGTCAATTTTGAACTGCATGCAACAGTCATAATAAGAGATTTGAATTTATTATTATATTTATATTTATATATTTATTATTATATTAACAATAATAATAATAATAATAATAATAATAAATTTAGATGCTAGCTGGAAAGGCAGAAACAGAGTTTAAATAATATGAAATTCTAATTAACGCCAAGGGAAATATTATTTTATTACCTATATAACAAATTCTATAATAAATTAATAAATAATTGAATAAATAAATAATTAAATGATATACAAAAATCGAAGCAGTATTAACAAAGTTTTAGGCGATAAATCTAAGTCGAGACAGCTGTCACAAAGCGCACTACAAATTCAAAGCACCCAAGTGTAGGGTTATTAAAAACAGCACGCGGTGTTTTTGCTTGCGGTATCTTTTTCACGGCTTTGGTGGCTAAAATTCACTTGTTGGCTGAGCATTGCGTTCAATTGAAAGTTGCCCCGACTGGCGGGATGTCAAGCTGAACGGGGAAAAAGCAGAAGAGAGCCAAAGCGTGAAGAGACCTGTCGCCATTTTAGATGTGTGTGGGGGGGCTGTGTGTGCGCTCTCTCAAACGAAACGAAACGAAACGAAAGCGTTGCATACTTTTTGGCGTCACCAGACACGTACGTTGAAAAGTTTGCCGGCGCTCATTTTGGGTGCAGATCAAAAGGCATTAATGCGCGAGGTGGGCGTGGCGGGGGAGTGGGATGCTGGGCGGCGGCCCGAGGTGCGGCTTTGGGGCGGGTGTCAAGGGTTTGGGGCTGTTTGCACATTAGCGTCAGCCATTTTAAGCTAATTTCGCATGTGAAACAGGTAGAAACAGTTCCAGTTTGCAGCCAACGACACGCGCAATTATTGCCCGGCCATTTTCGTGATTGCAACCAAAACAGTGTGTATGTGTGGGCTGTATGTTCCTTAGTATGTGTGTGTGTGTGTGTGTGTGTGTGTGTGTGTCTGTGTTAGTTCCGAACGTGGCTGGCATTTAGTTCGTTTGATCTAAACGTGGCGCCAATCAAACAAATTGAATTGCAATCGATTTTCGTGGTAATGTTTAAGTTGCGGAATTACAAAATCATGTATATAGTATGTAGGGGATTTAACTTGGGGAACTTGAGGAACTTAAATCTTCAACTTGATAATTGAAATATAAAATTGAAACAAATTTGATTGAAGAAAATTCGCTAAAATTAATGAAATACAAAGTAAAAACATCTAAATTATATAAGAAAAAATTATATTTATAAAAAGTAACTTTTTTGTTTTTTTTTTTCAATTTGATTTTTTTTATTGCAGCATATTGTCCAAAACTCTCTAGCGCATTTTTAACTAAAACC
The DNA here is from genome assembly GCA_035047465.1 of Drosophila sordidula. Lineage (NCBI taxonomy): Eukaryota > Metazoa > Arthropoda > Insecta > Diptera > Drosophilidae > Drosophila > Drosophila sordidula. The sequence goes on along the minus strand of JAWNPQ010000260.1, from coordinate 4,720,950 downwards.
TTCGCAGTTAAAAATTATGACTATGCTTAAGACTATGACTTATAACTATGACTATTTAAATTTTTTTTATTTTTATTATTTTTCTAAAGGTCTAAGTCGTTTCTGGTGTCTAAGGGGTGCAATCTTTTGAGTCTTAGCCTGTTTGTATTTGTGGCTAAGCTTGTTGCAAGTTGGTTTGGGTGTGCAGCAACTCTGTCCGTATATCTTGAGCTGTGTCGTCCAATTAGCTTCGCTAAAGTGAAAAAAAAAAAATGTGATTGAGTAAAATTTTATATTAAACAGAAACAATAATTATATTAATTCAAATATATTACAATCAATAACAAATAAATAAAATATATAAAAAATGTGCTAATAAAATTGTTTTTTAATTTTGTAAGTTGAAATAGTTTAGTTGTTTTAATTTTAGATTGCAGTCAATTAATCTTTACAATCAAATTTGTGGCTTAGCAAGCTACGAACTCATTAATTAAGAATACTATACTTAACTTTGCCTCAAATCATATCAAATATATATCAATTATCAATATCCTGTTATGTCACGCGATCTTTAATCACACTAGCACTTCTCATCACAGTCCCAGTGGAAATATTCTTGGATAAAACGAAACTGTGTTTCACATGAACGCAATGCCCGCTTGGCCCAAATACGCTGCGAACTAATCAACAGCTGAAACGAAGCCGAGCAAATTAGTTGAAAGCAAATGCAAATGTGAATGCAGAACGAGAACCCGAGCCAGAGCCAAAACCAGAACCAGAACCAGAATCAGAGCTGAAGCTGAGCCGCTGTCGCTGCCGCTGCCGCTGCCGCTGCCGCCCAGTGGCACAGTTCATATTCAGAGGGGCTGACAAGCTGACAGCTGACTTGCCTAATTAGGAGGCAAGTGTAATAAAAATATAACGTATACGCCATGTATGTGTTACACTTTTTAATTTACCAGCAGCAGCGGGACAAACTCTGTCCGCTGCAATGTGGCCCCCATCGCGCTGACTGCTGATTCTGTTGCATTTCAATTGACACAACAAACTGCGAAAAAGTTGTTGTAGCTAGCTGTTGTTGTTGTTGCTGTTGTTGTTGTAATGCGCATTCGAAATGAGCACACGCATATGGGAAGAATTGAGGCCACATTAATGCACAGATCCTGGGCGCGAACGAATGTTAATTTAGACAGGCCCGACCGACAGACCGACCGCCTCCCACTCTCCCGCCACCCCCAGCGTTCACCATAGAAATTTAGATTCAAATGTGCATGCATTTGAGGCCTGGCAGCCAACCGCAGGATCTCACAAAAGCCCTGACACCACGGCCCGAGCACCGCGCATAAAAGCGAAAGCGGCTCTCGACTTTAGCCTCAGCTTGGGTACGGGGCCGGGCCTGGGTCCTCATCAACGCTGCGAAAATTCGCTGTAACTCTTTTCAAATAATAATTAACAATTTATTCCCCAAACAGCATACACACACAGCGAATACACACGCACCCACAACAGGCAATCTGAATGCGAATGACGTGCTGTCAACGTTAGTCATATCATTAGAGGCAACGTGTTGCTGACTTTTTGGGGCTTAGGCGGCCTCAACTGGGGAATCAAATGATACACGGCTAGAAAAAGCCCAGCAACAAGAAAAAATAACTACATAATTAGATTACTACAGATTTAAATTTATTTTTGGTTAGGAAAAACTCTTGAAAATCTAGGTAACAAAATGGTGTACAAAAATTACAAAAATTAATTATAATATAAGTAAAATTTAAATAGAGCTGTTACTTAAGCTACTTTTAGCTTACAGCGATTATCGATGGCTTTTTCAGTGTATTAGATGAGGTAAATTTAACAAATGTATTTTTAGCATTTCTTTTCTGATTATTATATATTATTATATTATATAGAAAATTTTATAAAATACAACTTTGTTCATTTTATAAAAGTTTCGACAATATTTCATAAAAGACAAATAGACTGCTTTAGTCGGAAAAAATTAAATTAAAAGAATAACTTCTAAATTAAGCTTATGAGTAATGAAATCTTCGGCAGTTAAAAAGAGTACTTGAAATAAATTTTTTTCTTATAACGAGATATGCAAAAATCGATTAAAAAAGGGTTTTTAGACAATTTGAAATGAACATAAGAACTTAATAAACCAAACTTCAATTCGATGCCACTCGTAGTATCTGAGTTCATATATTCATATATAATATATTTACGCTGTAAGTTCAGAGATGCCACCTTCTGCCTGTTAGACACATTTGCACAAATCCATTATGCCCTTCATAGCCTTTTTCAATGGGGTCAGGGTATATTTTTTATTAAATTATGTTGATGTTGGCAGCGCTTTGAGCTTGTGTGTATTTATTTATACGTATAAATTAATTTGCTGTTTGCAGTGCTATGTTTCTTCGAGTGTAATTTTAGAAAAAATATTAGCAGAAGTTGGCGCTGATGTTGTTGCCGCTGCCACTCGAGCTCATCTCATTTTTCGCTGGGCTCGGCGAACGCATTTGTGTGTGGGCGCTCGTAAGTATGCAACTATATTTGTGTTTTTGCGGTTTGCTTTTATATTTGTGCAGCGCACACGCACACACACGCGCACAATCAGACGCACAGTTGTTGAGCAGAGTCAAATGCATGTGCACAACATTCCACAACATGTCAAGCGGAAGTGAGTGTCTTTCATTTTTGTTTGCCCTGTCCCCCAGTTCGCATATATCTTGCTCAGCTACCTATCTCGTGTCCCCACCTTCTCCTCGCCCTCTCATTCTTCAACGTTGTCTTTTATGCTGCTCGCAGTCATCGCTGGTCGCTTACTGTTAATTAAAAATGGGCGCCTGAGAACAGCAGCCAGCAGGGTATGGCAAATGTGTGTGAGTAGAAGGGGGAGGGGCAGGGGGAGGAGTGTGGGAGGGGCAGAAGAAGAAGCTGACGAACAAGAAGAAGCGGCAGCAATGGGAGACACAGGCGAACGCATCGTATGAGTATTTTAATTAGTTTGCATAATTATGTGCGCCCCCCCCCCCTCACACCCCTCAGCACACAAGCGGCTTCTCTTTGACAGCTTCACAAATTTACAACAATTTCTTTAAGCTTTAACAACGTGCTCTCTCTGTGTGTTTATTTCCCTTTTGCTTCCAAGGACATTGCGTTTTATGCAAGCGTCTTCTCCATTTGCTTCTTCAGGCCATGCATTTTATTGTTGAGTTTATTGATGTTTGTCATATAATTTCTCTGCCCCACTAGCCCCTCTATCCAACCCTGCGTCCCGTTCATTTCTTTCGTTCGGCGGTCTTTTATGGCACAACCCCCAACCCCCACCCCCCTCCCCCTCTCCCGCTCCCTTTACTGCATGCGTGCTCAATGGGGCATATGCATAAGCTCGCTGCTTCGATACTTTCTTACAATTTTATTACACATTCCCCCTTATAAACCCCCCCCCCCTATGCAGCAGTCAGAATCCTCAGCAGCAAAGGCAACAAATTGAATTTGAATAACGCGCCATAAAAAAACGCTTTGAAATGCGAAGCGTTGCGATTTGTGTTGCCCGCCATTTCAGGTTATGTTGTTACAGTATTACAAAGATGTAGTTTATAAGAATGTGTGAGATTGTAACGGAAATTCGTGTGTATAGTTTAACCAAAATGTAAGTTAAACCAAATATTTTTTCTGCCTTCGCCAAAATTGAAACAACAAGAACATATTTTTGTAAATTATTCCAAATTGAGATAAAGAAATGCATTTAACAATATTTTAACTCAAATTTTTTCTTCTTTGGAAACCTAGTCGAAATTTATTTTCTAATTAATAATTTAATTTTAATAGTTTTTTTTTTGTTGTCTTTTGCGACAAAAAGTAGCACAACAAAATATGGAAAGTAAAAAATATGAGTTGAAATACGTCTTTACATCGGTTACGACGGTTGTTACGGCTGTTGACGGAATTAATATGTCTATATAAACGGCATATGCTGTGATCAAAACACACACAACAACAATTGACAGCCCATTAAACTTTAATAAGAAAAAACATTAAAATAGAAACAAAGCCCTCATAAAAGTGAGCGTAAACAAAACATGACAAAAATCAGCACTGAAAAAATGTAGCAATTAACTATTTTAAACCGATAAGGCAATCAAACCGGAATTATTTATGCACAGCCCGATATGTAGGTATGTATATGTATATGCATACCCATATGCATATACATATATATATATATATATATCTGTATACTGTTAATAGAGTGGGCAAGCAATCTGTTTGTGCGAGTGCCACATAATTAATAGAGCATAAACAATGAAAATAATGCAAAAAAAAAACGCTTTAACAGTTCAATTGATAGTGGATTAAAAACTAAACACAATTCGTTAATTTTAAATTTAAATTTATGCGCATTTAAAATACATGGCGTAGTTGAACACAAAATGTGAATTGTGGGCTATAGGGAGATTTATCTCGCTTGATCTAAAATTCTAGAATCTAAAATTTTAAATTATTGTTTCTACTGATATTTTGCTCATATGTTGGAAGCACTCACAATTTTCAACTTTTTATTAAGGAATTTATTTAAATACATTTGCTCCGATTCCGGCACACGAAATTTAATTGTTGTTTAATTGCTTTAGAAATGCCTCCAAATTCAATCTACCATATTTTCGCTTCAACACTCTACCCTCTAATATAAATGAATACATATATATATATTTTTTCAGATATTTGCAAGCAGCCAACAGTTCGAAGGGCAAACTTCACCGCAATTCCTTTATATTACTTGCAACTATCAAACGTATAAATATTTACTGAAAAAGCATATTTACAATTTTCTTACACATATCAAATTCAATTCAACTTCATTCACAATTCACAAATTCTTTTCATTATATTCCAATCAGCAATTCGCATACAATCAGGCCTGGGCGAGGGAATAATCAACAGCTTTTGGATGCTTCAATTTTGAAATGCAATTGTCAGGTGCGTAGTCAATTGAGTCCACCTGGACAATCGCCTCGCCTTATCTATGAATATGAACGATTCACAAGATAAATTGAATGTGCCACGATGCGAATGAAATGAAAATATGAAGAGAAAAAAACCGAAAAAAATATAAAACGAAATAGAAAAGTTTGCCGCAAAACAATTTCTTCATATTTTCCACCACTTCTGGCGTCAATGTTAAATGTATTGTCATTGCAACAATATTACTATGTGGCAGCGTCAATGGGAGTGGCAGCACGAGTGGGCGTGGCATAGATGTGCGTGCTTGTCACTAAACTAGTCGATGTTGAGACGCCTTTGATCTCGATGACGTTGTCAACGCTGATGATGCGCAATTTCTCGAGAAATTTTCGAGCATCATCAATTTTTTGTTATATCTTTATATATATTTTGTTATCACGAAGCGAAACTTTGTTGTTGTCGCTGTTGTTCCCTTTGTTATTATTGGTATCTATTTGTCAATTTGCCGGTAAATATGAGCACACACAAATTTGTCACTTTGCAAAGGGACGATGATGAACGCAATTCATAGATGAAGACAATACATTTTTTTTCTCGAAAATATAATAAAGTGTATACCTGAGCTAAATTGATGAAATTTGGAATGTGAAGTGATAAAAAATATGAATATATCGGTCTCATAAAACAAGATCTTATGGGCGTCGGAAATGCGTCGCATTTTAAACAAGAATTTAAAAAGAAGAGACAACATGATTGTATATATATATATATCAAATTATTAATATATCATATATAACCGTTAATAATTATTACATACCCTCTCCAACTTCTAGCATATAAATGCAATATATTTTTGATAACATTTTGATAATTGATCAGTTTAAAAATAATTTGTAAAAATAAGGAAATTTCTTATTAAAAAATCCACAGTCGACCAAAGAGTATTTCCCACTCATATTAGGGCTTAAATAAAACTCGTAACTCGTATAAGAAAGAATAGTTCCCCTTGGGGAAAATAGAATAGAAAAGAATATAAATGTGCTTTATATATAGTGAAATACGTTTTTACGCAAATAGGTTAAGAAGGCTAAATAAATTTATAGTTTAATTTCGATAAGATTTGCTTCCAACAGTAAGGAAGCACATAAACACCCACAATTTAATATATTTAATATAATAAAACACAAAAAGTTTTACAAAGTTAAACTCCAAAAAAAAAAAAAACGCACTTACAAAATAAACTAATTAATTCCAAATAAATAATCTATATAATTAGATCTTAAGTCTATAGATGTATTTAAATTTAAGTTTAATTATTGCACCATGTATATTTTAGGTATATTGGGCCCATTTGTTTATTAGCATCTAGCAATTAAAACATTAAAATTGTTTATGAATTCTGGCCTCAGCCTCTGCTACTTGGCTACTGTTCTCTGCTGCTCATAACAGTAGACCAGCTGGCATGGCGAGGACCACGCCCACAGTCATGCCACTTCAACTTGGCGAAAAACTTGCAGCACGCATAAAAGTATGCAACATGTTTGCAGTTTGTTGCAATCGCAGCGACGTCAAAGTCGACGTCGGCAGCAGCATCGTTAGCTGCGTTGCGTGGCAGCAGCAAAGAAGTTGCCAGTTTTAAGTTTCACTTTCGGGCCCAAGTGAATTTATGCGCGCGTGTGTGTGTGTGTGTGTGTTGCCTTAAGGTGCACATAACAGTTAAGTAATGGTTAAAAACTTTGTCGGGTATGCGGCAACCGCCGTCGAGCCAGCTCCTTGCCACCAGGTAGACTTAATGTGGCACGCATATAACAAGCTATACGATATAGAAAAGTTACACACACACGCACACACACACACACTCGCCTAACAATGTGCAAGTTGTGCAGCGTGGGCGTGGCCTAAGCTGCTCTGCGCGCAACTTTATTAGTTGGCCACCTTTTGGCTTTAGTTAAAGCCCTGGGACTGAATGTTTCACCGAGTTGCCGGGCTCACCAGCTTCCCTTGATTATGAAAAACCCTCCGCACATAACTGTAATCAATTTTCTTGCCATAGCCATAGCTCGCCAGCAATTTAAATATTTAATGCTGCACGCCGAGAACTTTGCCGAAAGTTTATTCCTCCTCCTTTTTTTTTTTATTACCAACTACTCGTAATTAGCCAAAAAACTAAGCACTTAATTCTTTGGTTGCACCCCGAGGAAAAAAAACTAAAAAAAAAAACAGAAAAGAAACTGCAAATAAAATCATAGTCAAAAATTTAATGAATGCAATTTGTAATAAAACGCATAAGAAACGAAAAGTCGAAAAGTTTTTTACTTCATTAATGAGCTGATAAAAAAGTAAGAAGAAGCGTAGTAAACTATTCGGGGTGGTGTGGCCGGCTAATAAAATAAATGTTCCGAGCTTTCTGACACTATCAAGCTATATTTTGATGAGATTTGAAAAAATTTGGTGAGGGCACATCTATAAAATACCCTCTATTTTTATATATATATGCGCTTCTTATGTGTGTAAAAGTATTTTATAAGGTATCACTTTAATTGAGTATACTAAGGAAATTGTTGGTGTTATTTTTATAATAAACAGCATATACATAAATCAAAAAAGTATCGCTGAAGCAGTCAAAACAATTAATCATATTGAAAAATATATATAAAAACAATTATTGAATTTTAAGTAATAAATTATTTGTTAACTCAAAAGAGCTCAATATAGAAACAAAAAAACGAGCCACTAAATAGTTTATTGAGTGTTCCAATTTAATATAACTTTTTTTTTTAAATTGATATAAATATTATATAGAAAAATTCAGTACAACAATCTTCAGCCATAAATAATAGATATGTGTATTTTATATATTGCTAATATGTATTAAAAATAAAAACTAATATGTTATACAAAGTTTTTACTCAGAGAATATATATGGTAGCTATATATATATTCTTGCTTCTTCGTCTTGGACATATTTTCTGTCAACTGTTTGGTTATAAGAATCTTAAAAACTCCATTACTTTAAATTATTCCAAGAATATCAGCAAAATAGAAATACTTAACAACAGCTCGCAAGTCAGAAACTTCTTTTCTAAACAAAACGCACCCGAAAGGTAAGTCGGAAGACTTTACGTAACTGCCAGAAAAAATATGTAAAAAATACCCAAAAAAAAAAAAGTGAGAAATGCGTATTTTTGAGTTACTTTTTTGTGTGCCGTGTTCGCAGAGCGGTTCTTAAAAATATATATATATATATATGTAGGTATAAGGAAAGTTACAAAGGAAACAACTTTTGTTATAAAGCGTGTCCTGTGGCAAATTCTTCCTTTCTTTCTCGCTTCTTTTTTTTTCTCTGACCCACACGCACCCACAGAGAGAGAGAAAATGGGCGAGAGACAGACTCAAGCGTGTTCTTCTTCTTGTTTCTTTTGCATGGCTTCATCTTGGTATTTTTTTTTTTTTTTTTGTTCTTTGCTCTCCTTTCCGCTTTCAACGAATTAAATGGCATGAAATTAAAAGTTACTACGAGAATTTTTGTGCTGCATTTGCAGGAAAACGTGAGAAATTATAAGCAGAAAAGTGGAGGTGAGGGGTCACGAGTGGACTGGGCCAAAAGGAAGCGCCAACATGCGAAAAAAAATGATAAAATATGAAAGAACATAGAAAGAGAAAGAGAGAGTTGCGTGGCGTGTGCGTTAGCCGAGGGGTGGTTAACGGTGCCTTTGGCGGAGGGGTGTGGCAAAAAGACAACAGGCAAATCTGCTTAAATGTCCAGGCGAATGGTAAGCCTTTCATTTCCTTTCCATCTCGCTGCTCGCCATTCATTGCCCCCTTCTCCGCACATTTTTTGGTTTCCTTTGTGCTTTGGGAAGCGCAAGTAAGTTGGTTTGTTTGTTTCACAACTGCCCCTTTTATAATACATACCCTATACTTTTTTTTTTATGCATATATGTGTGTGTGCTTATTTATTTCTACAAGTATTTTCGCAACCTTGTGGAAAAAAAATGTTATGAAGCAGCAAAATATATTTATGACTTATTATTGTCGAGTAATGGCCAGCGGTGGACTTGAGATCCCGAAATTGGTCGGGGATTTGACGAGCAACCGAGCATGAGGAAAACCTTCGTACGAAACAGTTATTTAAGCTCAATCAAAAAAATTTTGTAGTTAGCTTAAAGCTAGAAAATTAAAAAACAAAATGTTTCATATAGTAAAAACAATTAATCGAATTTTTAAATATTTTTAATATATGAGTATCTTTATGTAAAAAACATTCAAAGTCTTCAGGTGATAAATACATTTAAAGACATTATAAGTAATAATCATATAATATAAATATTTATTTTGGAAAAAATTTGCAAATTCTTAAAAAAATGTGCTTATATATTAGGTAAATTAATAATCAATTGAATATTAAATAATAAATGTTTTAATATATTTTATTAAATTCAAAACTAAAAATTATTGTCCTTATTCCACATTATTGAGTATACATTTTTTTAATATATAAACCAATCCTCGCACATCCTCGTGAAATAAATAAATCACTTATATATTTTCTGTTCGTCCTTAGTTCGCCTTGAACTATTTTTCGTTTCAATATAAAAACACTCAATATTTAATACAAAAAATGCAGCAAATAATTTTAAAATTGTTTCTGGGGCAAATCCAACAGCAATTTATGTCACACTTTATGCAGTTGTTCTGCTTCTTTTTTTTTAAATATATATACATATATATTTTTTGTATTGTTTAAATCCTTTGGCAACTAAACACTCAATGTTTGTTGTTTTACTAATATCCTGGCTCTGTCATTCCTGCTCCTGTTTTTGTTTTTTTTTTGTCTAGTGCGCGCCTCGAAATACACTTTTTCAATCATTTACTGATAGATTTTTCGTTGTGGTTTTATTGCCAGCTTCTGGTCGAATTAGCATGGACAGACGTAGGCGTAGAGGCGTGCCACACACACACACACATACAGCCACACACATAGTTTCAAAGTGTTGTAAATATTTGTTTTACAACGTTGTTTGCACTTGGTAAAATTTGCAACCATTTTTTATGCGCCGAAACTGATGGCCGTTGGAATTGCATTTGAGTTTGTGGGGAAAGTTGGGGGTCTGTTTGGTAAGGGGGGTGCTTGAATATGGGTCTCGGAACTGTTATTGAACTGAGAGAGGCGACCGCGTGTTTATTTATTTTCGGCTGCATTTTGACGTGAATTTAGTGCGAGCTATTTTGTTAGCCGTCTCGCAAATATTTGATGAGCCTCGAACTGTCTTTTTTTAATACCCTGCATTCATCAAATCCGTTTAGAAGCGGGATAGCATAGTTAAGCAGTTGTCTGTCAATTAAAAGGAAACGAAAAGTATTGCTAACAATATTAAATATTATTTCGAAGTTGTTAGAGGATATATCCAATAATACATTTTAATTACTAAGAAATAATAAATTTCTTCTTCCCCAACCTAATATTATAAAAGTGATTTTAGTAAATATTTACTATATTGGTAAAATCCATTAAAACTTGTTAGCTTAAAGTGAGAGAGAAACAGGAAACTGAAGTAATAATATTTTAATCGGATATAACCAACTGCGAAATACCTTAGAACAATTTAAAACAGTTAAGAAACTATTTAAATGTTTATTGTAACCTAAAATTATTATCTTCTATGGAAGAAAACTAGTGGGTGTGGCCAAAAAAGATTTTGCGAAGATATCAACACTAGTCTAGAAAATATTTAATAGTAGGAAAAGCAATTTTGTTATTATTTTTACATGTCACAATATGCATTCGGTTTACAGGATATTTCCCAGTCGTGCTCTGCCTAAGTCAAATTGTTCTCTTTTTGATTGGTTTATATTCGATTGCAAAACGTTTCAAAAATAATTGCACTAAAACGCATGAGGAATATTTACGAAATCAATATCGTGGAGGTAAAGATGAAGCCCCCTTTCCCCTTTGCCATTGCTAATGGTTGCTGGGCAATTTGATAATGCGCAAAGTCCACACAGTTTAATTGAGTTGGGTTTGTGGATGGGCTCGGGTTAGAGTAGAGACGGGGCAGAGGTGGAGGTAGAGGTCGTTGCTTGTCTTAGTCCTGGCCAAAAGCTGTCAGGCAACTAAGGCTAAGGCAACGTTTGCCTGCGCCTAATTGCATTTACGCTAATCCAATAGATTAAGACGCATCTGAAGGCAGCAACTGCGGCAGCAACAGCAGCTTCAAGTTGCCTGCTGCCTGTTGACTGTTGCCCCCTCCCCCTCCCCCTCTCTTGGCCCCGTAATGCAATGCAAAACAATAACAAAATTATGCTGGCAGCAGCAGCTGTCTGTCAGTCAAGTTGACCTCAAAGGGGAGCTGGCAAAAAAAAATCCAACAACCAACTCGTGCACTTCCCCTGATATTAATATACCCGGTACATACTAAGGGTAAATTAAAAAAAAAGTAGAGAGAAAAATTATATGGCAGTTGTGTTAATAAATATGACCTACTAGGATTATTTGGTAAAAAGAATTCTCATAAATATTTTTTATCACCAGCAACATTAATTTTTGGAATACAGAAGAACTTAACTATTTTATTAATTAATTGTGTGTTGTTTATTCACTCCTAATATAAACAAATATTTTTTATATAGAATATCTTGCTCTTCAATTTGATTGGTTAGAAAAATGTTTGTAATGTAGAAATTCTTGTGTTTTTTATGGCGGTGTAATTTATTTACTTTTCTATGAAATTACTCGAAAACAAAATTCAACTAAAATTGGCTATAACTTTATACTATCAAGAATATTTATTTTACACTTTTTTTTTGCACTTAAATTTGATTTTTGTAAAAAATGTTTATGTTTCTGAAACTAGAATGTTTATAAATCAGTTTACAGGATATCTTTTAGTCACGCAGTATTGGCTTATTTTCTTATAGCTTTCAATATTTTCTTTAGCTATTTTTAATTTTTAATTTAATTAGCGCCTGTCAGAACGCATGCAAATATTGCATAAATTATTAAAAGCGTATTTGCCGCTAACTGTTTTCAAGCCATTTTCGGTGGGGCAACATTTGGGCCGTCGCCATTTTAGCCAAATAATTATATGTTGACATGACATTTATTTGACTTGCATAAATTAGCCAATTAGTTGCGTGGCGCAAATGAAGTTAGCTCCCGGGAGCAACGGCTTTGGCAGGTGTGAAAGTCAAGTGGTTGTGTGTGTGTGTTTCCACACCCCCTCAAAAGTTATACACACAAGTTGTTGGGCTTTGAGGTAAAGCGCTAAACAAATTAAAGTTCAACATTTCGAAGCATAGCAAAAGTTGACAATTGTTTTGAATAATTTGGGTGGATTGAGAGCATTCAAGGATTCTAAGTTGCTTAGTTCTTAGTTGTTTTAAGCGGCCAAAGCATTTCGTTAGCTTCATCAACTACCCATAAGTAGTATATATAAAATTAATTTAACGCCTACAAATTATTGCATATTCAATACTATATATAAAACATTTTTTTTAATCTTTATATAATGTAGTTAGTTTGTAAATAGGTTATGGGAAATATTAATAATACCCTGCATCTAGCGAAAATAGCTAAAGTAAAAGAATAATTCTTTTTGGCAGATAGAGGTATCTCCAATCTAAAAATTTCTATATGAATATTTTTGACTACAGAATTTATTCAGTCATGTCATGAATGCAGTTGATTTACGATAAATTCCTCAAATATTTAAAAGCGATTCATATCGATTATTAAATATGTGAGCTAAAAATTTCAATGAAATATTTAAAAAAAAAAGAAGAGCCGCACTTGAACATTCAAAACACAGCCAAATAAGAACAGTTTTATATAACAGATTTATTAGCTAAATTATTAATTTAAATGATGGTTTTTGTTAATTATCCCACAAGTGCTTACGTCGCTTTCTGTAACCAGTGTAAATGAACACTCGCTCCCGATTGTAGACAGTGGCCTTTTCACGCGTTTTCCCACTGCGCCTTCTGCCTGTCCAACTGTCTGTCAACTGTCTGTCAGCTTGACAAAGCAGCTGGCAGTTTAGGCAGCTGTTCCTGGGTGGCTGTTGGTTACAAGTGTTTGGGGCCGAGGCTCAGCCAACTGAAATCGAATAGCACGCAATGCTCGGCGAAGTAAATGCCGTGCCAGAAAGGTGAATGCACAACCAACAATTTGGATGCAAGTGCAACGCGGCGTATACGCAATGTAGCTGCCAGCTCTGCTGAACGCACGCCCGGCACGCCCCCGCCAAATGCCACGCCCATGCATTTGCCACACCAGACGCTTGTCATCATTAGATTAGAGCACACACACGCACACAGGGACAAAAATTAAACTGTTGGGCGACTGCGTTTTGCTTGTCAGGATGTGCGTTAAATTGTAAAACAACACAAAGCGTTCGGTCTAGAGGATGTGGCTAAGGGTGGGACATCGCCGAGCAGTAGGGTGTAGTGGGGTGTAGTGGGGTGCAGTAGGGTGTCGTAGGGGGCATTCGGATTCGGCCCAGCTGGTTGGCTGCTGTCATGCTGTGGCCAGCTCTCGTTTATTTTTGCGTATTAGACGCTGCTATTTTGTGCTTATTGTTTCCCAAGCGCACAGGAACACCGCCCCGAAATCCAAATCCCCTACAGAGGCCGCCTCGCCGTCCGGCTGCAAACATTTCCTTGCCGCTCGTCGCAAATTGTTAGCCCTGTTATTTTTCGGTTGTTTGGGTTCTTGGCTGTGTTCGCATTGTCAGCTCATTTGTAATTTTTGCGCTACGATTTCAAATTAAGCAACCGGAAATGAGCTGACATTTTGCCCAGTGTCCTGTGTTGTCCTGGCTGCCGTTGTTGTTGTTATTGTTGTTCATGTTGTTGCTGTTCTTGTTAGCCGGGCATTGGTTTAACAACACTTTATGGTATTCAGCTGCATTTAAAGTTGTCTGAAGCACATTTGCTGTACTTACATGTTGTCCATTATGACAATATTAATATTTACATTTTGCCAGCCATTGTCCTGCCAGGCTACGTATCCTTTATATGCATATACACACGCGTGGCTCTGTGTCTGTGTGTGTGTGTGTGTGTGTTTTACTGCACACATGTTTCCTTTCCCTTGTCGTATGCAGTTTGTATTTTCTTGTTTATTGCTTTATGTGGTGCTCTTTCCTTTCAAAATACTTGTCAATATGCTACGCATAAATCTCTTGGCGCTTTTCATCACTTGATCCTTCATCCTTTAAGTTGCTTTCATTATTGTTTTTCCAGCTTGAATGGCCGTCGCACAATTGCAATTGAGTTTATAATCTATTTATTTATATTGCTCTATGGACGAAAATATGTTTTTGGATTAAAATTTAGTCACTAAGCCTTTTCACATGTGCGCCGTTAATTAAAAGTACAAAGAATTGAAATTATTATATGTACTGGAATTTTTTTTTAGTTTTTATCAGCTTCCAATGTTGATGTATTAATTATTAGATTTGTAAGCAACGAATTTATTTACTTTATTAAAATTAGCACCAAATTAGAATCAAATGTAGGGAACATTTAATTGAACTTTTAATTGAACATTAAAAAAAAAGAATTTATTTTTTTTATTTGGTTAAATTAATTGAAAAACCAAACATTTTTTGAAGAAAATTAATTAATAATGGGTTTGCAACATTTACTGAAAACAACATCCTGTTAGCTTAACAGTAGTCTGTTAACCCCAAAATGTCCCTTTGTGTCGACAAATTCGAACTGAAAAGCTTTTGCCAACAACTTCTTCTCACGCTGTTCGCGCTCTCTCGCAGTCAGCTCTTCGTTGCGCTCCCAGAATGCCCATGCACGAATCAGCAGCACGGCCGACTGTCGTGCACTTCGGGTGGCTTCGTTAAGTTGCGAAGCGCAGCTCGTGAGAGCGGCGGGCACACGAAGATGGCAGCAGCGTCGCCACACAGCGTTGGCGACGGCGAACCGCGCTGCCGGCGACAGCGACTGCGACAGGCAGAGGACGACAGCTTCCTGCTGCTGCTTCAGTTACGTTGATAATGTCAAAACGTTTGGTTCGCTGTGCTGCTGCTGCTGCCAGTGCTGCTGCTGCTGTCGCCGCTGATGCTGCTGCTAACGACGCTGCCACGCAAGGACAACAACACGGCAACACGACAACAACAGCGACAACTGCGACAACGACAACGCAGACCGTTGCACAGGACGCGCCTGGTGCATAAATAACCAAATTAGCGAACGGCAACAATTCATAAACAATACATTGTAAATGTGGCACTTGCAGTGACAAACAAATGAAATAAACAAAAAAAAAAAAAACAACAAACAAACAAACAAATATAACATCAAATGGATAAAACGCAGCCCATGGCGAGTGTCAGAAATTGTGAGAATTAATATTTCACTAGAGATTTGAGTGGCTGGCAACAAACAGGGCAAAACTTTTTTTGGTTTTTACCACATTTGATGCTTTTTTTATTTGTGGGGCCAAGCACAGGTTTTCCCCACCTTCTTTTATTTTTCTGCGTTACGCGTAAAATTATGAAAAATATGTGAAAAATGCACAGCAACAACAGCAACAATAAAGAACAACAATAGCAACGGACACAAGTTGAAACAACAAATTTCGGGCACTCACGTAGGACAGCACGGTCCGGTTTTGGTCTCGGTATCGGTCTGGGTCTGAATACCGGTCTCAGTCTCAGCGTCGGTCTCAAAGTTCAAATCCCAAGTCGACGTCGACACCGTCTATGTGTGAGTGTGTGTGTGTTTGTGTGTGTTTTTACACAAGACTGCAACTAGCGAGCGTTGTGTAACACTGTAATGTGCTAAATTTCTTAATTTATGGCCACAGACAGAAAATAACCAAAGGCAACAACAACAACGCGAAACATAACATTTGATATTTGTTATGCCCCAAAGGTGAGCTGCAATCTGAATAAGTTTTGCTTTTTATTCGAAATCTAACCGGAGGAATCAATAAAAGATTCGCCTGATTAAAATAACAAACAAAAAATTAGATAACAAAAATATTTCTAGGCATTTAAAGAAAATATAAAATATTTCTAAGAGTTAATGAACAAATTAAAAGCTACTTAAAGCTGAAGAAACAACTCTGAGAATCTTAAAGAACTACAAAACATCTTAGAAATTTTTAAGAACTAAACAACATTTAAGAGTTTCTTTAAGAGAATTATATAACCAATTAAAAAAGACCTAAAAACTTAAAGAACTCGATAAAAACGAAAATATTTATAAGCAACTGACGAAATAAGTGAGAAATTCTTGAAAACTTTTTAGAAATTCTGGAAAGTTCAGAGATTTTTTAAAACTTAAGAAACATACGAAAGATTCTTAAGACAATTCAGAGAATGCAATCAGAACTTAAAGAAACTTGGAAAGCAATTGATGACAGTTTAGAATTGATTGAAAATAAAATAAATATTTTCGAGGAAAGTCTTAAGAAACTTCACAATTGGAAATTAAATAAAAAAGAAATACAAATTACGTGTAGGTTTTTAAGGACCTTATAAAATTGTTTCATTTAATAACATGCATTATTTTTTAGGTCCTTCAAATGCATCAAAATAATTGCTTTTGGCAACATACAGTTATAGCCATTTTATTAATAGAATAAAATGCCTGCAATTTGTAGACTCCATTGTTTTCCCGAAATGCAAACTAGAAGACCGCATAATATGTGCTGTATGTGTATTTAAATTGCATTTAGCCAACAGTGCGTTTGAGTGATAAACAATGGCTTTGATTAATGTGGACTGCTATAATTTGTTAGCATAAATAGAGCGGCCAACTTGTCGTATGCGCAATGTGCAAGAAATTAATTTCCTAAATAACACAATACAAACATTGGACAATTCAAGGAAATTGAAATCACTTTGATGGCTACAATATGCAAGAGAGTGAATTATTTTATGAGCTATGCAGTAATTAATTGAAGCTATTTCGAGTTACCTTTGAAGTATAAATAATTAGTAGATATTTCACATCAAATAAAGAAATTTGTGGATTGAATATTTTACACAATATGGTTGGAGAACCTTAAAAATTATTATTTCGAGATTTGTATTTATTAGCTAAAGTTATGAAGTGTTAAGTTTTAAACAGACTATATTTATGCTTTTTCGTTTACAAATTTATTAAATTGTATTAAGTAATAAAACTTTAATATATTAATTTATTTATAGTGTATTAATTTTATTTTATTTATCGAGCACTGTGTGTTTGACAACTGTTTGAAAATAGTTTCAATCAATCATTGGAAATTGCTGCCACTCCTTGGCCAAATCGAAAAACCGTTTGCAAGCCGTATTACAGGCCTCTAGACTTTTATAGACTCTGGGATAACAATTGTCGCCAGGTTGAAGAGCCTCACAGATACCATTTGCATAGTAGAACTTCTCCACATTTTTATCATAGCTTTCACAATCGCTGAAAGTTGCATTTTCCACTTCTTTGGAGCAAAAACATTCGTTGCACGTATAAATGCCAAAAACTAAAGAAATATTCAATTTAAAAATACTACTTTTTTGTAGTTAATATTTTTACATTTACCAGTGGGCAAAGTGAGAAACAGCAGTGGAGTGATCATATTTGGAAAAGAAACTGTGAAAATGTGTAAAATTCTAACCGGAACAGACCGTAATCTAATTAGAACAGCTATTGGACATGCAGTCGAATTGGTTTTAACTGAGTTACAATTATATAAATTTAGTGTAAGATAGCTTAAGTCCTAATGCTGAAATTATTGCAAAGTTAATTAAGTAAAGTAATTATTTTAATAAATATTTCATAAACTTTTTATGCATTGAGAGACTGGTAAATAAAATTATATTGGTAGTTGGTAGTTGGTAGGTTTATCTTTTATATTTAAGAAATATTTTTTTACATTTACTGCATTAAAAGATTTTTTAAAGCTCATCCAAAGCTGATTCAGAGCTATTTTTAAAAACTTTCAAGGTTTTTTGCATAATAAAATAAATTGTTGTGCTTTTAAAAACTATTTTAGAGCACAGCTTGTGGTGTTTAAAGCTATTTTAATGCATTATTAGATACATTTTTAGTTATTGTTCAGAAACTGCCTTTTCTTTTGAAGGAAAGTTCATATCGATTGCTGAATTTTTAAGCCCCGGTCTTTATCTGTTTTCTGTAATCCAGTAAAACAAACTAAATAAACTCCGAGCTGTTACAAAATATTTCTGTATTAAATTTGTGAACTCCGCCAAACTATCTAGTTTTCCATATACCCGTAACTTGGAAAAAAAAACAAAACCAAAAAATAATACCATTAAACCACACAAAAATACGGCAATTGAAGCCCGTGACCTACTTTAATCTGCAATGCATCCTTGCGAACAAAAAATGCGTTCACATTTTTTGAATATCCACTCTTTGTTGCTGCTTTGTTTTTTCTAGAACACTTTTTGTAATCCTGCCCCTTGTTGTTGTTGCTATATTTATTTTTTGGGGTTAACCCGCAAAACAAGCAATTTGGGCATCGGCAGCGTTTGTCGTTGTTTTCAACGCAATGTTGCTGTTTTCTGGCCGCGAACAAGTTCGAATGTGAAATAATTGTCATTTTGCAACATCGGCAGCATTGTTGTGTGCCAGGGTAGCCAGGGTCGAACACAAATATGACACGCACACAAAAATTTATTGAGCTCAAAAATATCAAAAAGTTTGTACACATTTTTGGACAAGCCGAGCGCAACGCCAATCCCGCGAGATCTAATAAAATGGCCCAAAGCAGCCCCACTCCCAGCAGCAGGCGCACCTATTGGGCACAAAGTAAAAAGGTGGACAGTTGCCGCAGTGGCAGCACCCGTAGCACTCCATGCAGGGCAGCACCGGGCCGCAGGGTCCGCTCGCCAGCCGATAGGAGACGGCGCCGCAGGGCACCTGACCGCAACAGCGGGGTCCGCAGCAGCCGCTGCCACATGTTGAGCACGGGCCGCAGCATGCGCCGCAGCAGGGTCCACAGCTGGAGCTCTTGCAGGATTCGGGCGGGCAGCACATTAAAGCGCTTCTTCCTCCGCTTCTCGTCACACCTGTTGCGTTTTTCTTTTCGTCTTTTTTTTTTTCCTTTTTCGTTCTTCTTCTCCCAACTAACTGTTTGCAAATGAGCCACGCAAAAAACGTGCTAAATATGCGGCGGGCAATTGGCGGCTGCCGCGATATTATTTAGCACCTTTTTTGGCTTCGATTGGCAAAACGCGTTTGTGTTTTAGGATTTTTCAACTGTTTTTTTGGTTTATTAAAAAATATTTCAAAATATATATATATATGAAGGACAAGAGACAGATGACATTGATTGCCAGGTTAACTTCGGATGCCGCCCCACGACGAGCGGGCGCCAGGGCAACCCTAATAGCTGTCACCGCTTGGCCGAAACTCAACTCTTGCCTGCAAACTGTTTAATGCCATTTAAATGCTGTATTTGCCCTTGCGGTCGCCAATTTGGCTTTTCCAAGACAACCGCATCGCCTCTAACTACGCCACGCCCACCCCGCCCGCCGAGTGGGAAAACCACACGAGTGAGTCTCGACCCGCATTCAAAGGCCGAGCTCGGTTTTCGGGCATGCCACTGCGGTTGGTTGGGTCAGTGGGGCTAATGTAATTGATTGTCTGGGCCTCGCCGCGCAAAGACCTGAAAGTGCACTATGGCAAGTGCGAAAAAAAGTAACATAGATTGTCTAGTGGTGCTTGTGACTGTGTGTGTGCGAGTGTGTGTGTGAGTGAAGCGCGCGCGCGATTTTTGCATACCATCTGCGTGCGAACTGCACAGTGGTTCACACTTCATAGTATTGTGTGCAATTATAAATATACATATTAAACTAAACCGAAAAACAAAATAAACTATACTTCTGCAATATTACTATATTCCGCTGCAAAAGAGTTTAAATCTTCATTTCTTCATAAAGATAATAAATATTATAAGTTACATAAAACTCATTTTTAATATACTTTTTATTTATAACAAACCCTTTAGATCAAGAAAAATATATATTTAAGACTGAAGTATTTCTAAAATAAATGAAAACTATGCAAATATAGATTATTTATTATTTATACTATAAGTACATATAAAAGGCATATGTAAGAAAATAGAAATTATTTTATATTTTACTTGTATTTAATTTCTATTCATGTGTAAAAATATTAAAAGCGAAAAAATACTTCAATGGCGCCTTTAAAATTGTTTGTGGTAAATCTTTCGTTAGACTCATTGAAAATACAAATAAATATGCTGTCATCTACTCTACGCTACTCTACTGTTCTCACGCACCTGCAACCACTGTGCCTGGGCGTCGGATTAATTTCACTTTAGTTGCCGCTGTTTTTAGCATATCTTCTTTTTTTTGGTTTTTTGCACTATGTGCGAGATTTTCGTGGATTTCAACAGGGCTTGGCGAGATTTACGAAATGGTCTTGACTGGCCCGGTGGCCCGGGCTTCTCTCTAGCCTGGACCCGCTGCGATTTCAATTGTCCAAGGCGGCGGCGCTGGGCCTGTCAACAGCTGTCACGAGTTCAGGCGCCGACGACGACGTCTGTCTATGGAAATGGAATTCATTCCAATTCCCTTCTCGGTCCGAGCAACACCTAACCCGCACAACAACTCTAGCGTGTGTGTGTACACATATTTCGGTTACCGTTTTTGGCTCCGCGTTGGTTTAACTTAAAATTCCAAGCTTTTTTTCTTTTTTTTTTGGGATTTTACTGCTGCTGCTAAGAGCCATGTGCGGAGGTTGGGCCTGTGCCTCCTATGGCATCGCCTGCAACAATCACCGCCTGTCCAATATGCGGTACACGGGACGCTGCTTTGCGCCGACCCCCTGCGGCATCTGTGACAATTGCTCGGCGTGCTGCGGCGGCGGCGGTTGCTGCTGGTAGAAAATGTTGACCAACTGGTAAGCTCCCGATTTGCTCGATAACCCGATATATCGATAACATAGATGCCACGTCTGAATCAGGGGTTTCAAAACTAGTTGGCCTTGAAATCGAAGCTGGTACTCACACATGCAAAGCAATAGTAAATAAATTTGAGTCAAGTCGTTGCCAGCAAACATCTCACAACAAAATTTTAGTTAAAAGAGTAAGTGAAAAAAACAAAATATATAATATATATGTTAACTAACCCCCTATCTGAAGCAATCTATATACGAGATGTGCGGTGGCTGGGCTTGTGCTTCGTATAGTTTGGCTTGCAATAATCCACCGTTATCCACTTTGCGCTACACCGGGCGGGAGTTTATTCCGACGCCCTGTGGACCACACGATAAGTGCTTTGCCAAGGACACGAGCACCAGCCGGGGCAACTGCATTCGGCCGCAGCCTTTTATAGTCCAAATGAATCCTTGTCTGGATATAGCCAAGATTTTAAAATCGAAAGAAGAAGAAGAAACGTCGAGTGCCGCCCAACAGGCCAAAAACAATTGGAAAATGGCGTACGAGAAAGTTAAAGGCAGTCCAACAGAGGTTTCCAAGGAGACGATTAAAGCTTCGAGTCAAAATAGATTGAAATAAACATTTTTATTAAATTAAAGCATGCTCGGCATTTTTTAAAGAATCCCCCCACCTTCCCTTAATTTATAGGAATACCAGGAATAGAGGTTGCTTCCAAAATTAATTTTTGGTAGGCCTGAATTTATTCAAACAATGTATCCTGAATATATAAAAAATCAGCGCAGGTATTTTCAACTACAGAAGAGATGCGAAATTTCTCATTACTGCTAGAACAAATTTAAAACTTTAAACCAATAACTTGTGGAAAAATGCAAAAGAAAGAAAAGAATTTCAATTTTTGGTAGGCCTCCATGTCCCTTTACTCGATTCCTTCCTTGACATACCTGAATATTTAAAATATTAGCGCAGAGATGCGGAATTTCTCATTTTTCTAGTAGTTTAAGCAATAAAAACTTCAGTTTGTCGTATCCATTTTGGAAAAGATCTTATATGGTTGACAAAAAAAAAACGGTCTACTTATTGCAATTTTACATTTTAAAAAAACATAAAAAAAATATCCGCCGTTTTCCTACGCAAGCATTCCAAATATTGTTAACAGTGCTATTGATCGTTCATGTCGACAGTCCTTTGAGAAGCCTAGTAGAAGGGTCCGAAACACCCGCGTTCGCCGCAGCAACAGCACCTGTTTGGAGGACAGGTCCAAGGACCACAGGGCGGGCATGGACCGCAGCAGCAATTATTGTAATTCATGGCAGGCAATGCGGGCCCAACTGGACCATAGGCCAGAGCATATGAAACGCTTCCACAGGGACCACAGCACATTTTCTAATACCACAAAAAAAAAAAAAACTGAAATATTGGGGAATCGTTGCGTTTTGGAATTTTTCAGAACTCACCAAAGCTTTTTAAAATGAAGTAACAACAACTTGCGTAAGGAATGCGGACGAAAATTTTTTTTCGTTTCAAAATATGTTTTTTTGTTGGAGTAACTTTTAGGGCGAAAGACGAAAATGGAATAGAAATATGGAGCTGATGTAGCCCGAGCTCTATCAGGAATTTCAATTCAAAGCCAACTAGATTTGTGATAAAAAAAAATATATAGTTTCATTGGAAATAAGCAACGAAATATCGATGAAAAGTTTCACATGTCGAAAAATCTTCTTCTATTTTCTTTTTTTTTTTGTACACATTTCACACATCAATGATTTAACACCGAGACGAGCGACAAATAAAAAAAAGAGAGCAACATCAGAAAAGACAACCAAAAAAACAACTAGAATGAATAGTTATCTCTGGAGTGCCGAAGATGAAATACCCTTGCAGGCATATAGAAAAAAATTGTACAAAGTTCTCATAAAAAAACGTAATTTTTGAGCGAATTTTTGCTATATGATATGGTGGTCTGATGTTGATCAGACTTGGCAGAAATTCTTAATTAGCAAGTTCCCTTAGAATACATTCAAAAACAAAAATTATTTTTTAACTAATCATTGCAATATAATAAAGTGGAAATTAGGAGCCAGACAGACAGCATATATATATATATGCACACATTTAATGACAAAATGACAATACCCTTTGTCAAGCGTATAAAAATTGAGTTTCTCTAAACGAGAAAATAGCGCAACAGTTTCGCCCCATAGCAAAAATAAGAAATCATTGAAACATGTCTACAAAAAATAAGGAAAAAAAAGTAAGGGAGAGCTCTATAAAATGCCAGAGCAAAGTGGATGGCAAAGGATTTCGCTTACTGGGCGCCTGCAGCTCAGAGCTGCAGGACTTAGCTCGCCTCGAATCGACTCTAAAACTGGTAAAAACTGGGGCAAAGTCGAAGTCAACCCACAGACGGCAGCCATGAAAGTCTATTAGACTCAACGAAGCAACCTTAACGTCATTTCAGCTCGATGGGGGTTAATGTATCTGTCTGTGTGTGTGTGTGTGGCACATCACAGGACACGACAAGCTACCTAACTCGCGTGTCTGTGTGTGTGTGTGTGTGTGTGTTGTGATTCACAAAAGCTGACAAGCTCATCGATGCCTGAACATTAGCTAAACATAAATTACACAGATGACTGCACAACAATTGAGGCGTTTATTATAATGTGTGTTCACACTTGAAGCTTTCAAAAGCGCGCCAACAGTCCGTGGCAAAGGTAAATTCCGAATGGGGGACCAAAAAGTGCAGACTTAAGATAAGGCATTAAATTGTAGACTTCATTTCTGTTTACTTGCAATGGAATGGAACAATATGTTCGAGCAGAGATAAGGTGAGATGAGTTCCAGGCATAGAGCATATTGTTTGGAGTTCAGTCTATAAATTGTCAGCTAACTGGATAGGACTGCAATAATAAACCAAAATTAACCGTAAATGCTGAACAAGGCCAGTGAATGAATGAAATGTTATTAGACTAATATATATTAACAATGAGAGGAATAGTTATTGAATTGATTTTATATATATTTTAACAAATATGCAACGGTAGAGATAAGATAATAAGGCATCTTTAAAAGGAGCGTAAATATAGATTAACTAACACTGTGGCTTTAAGAATATTTATGTGGAATCCGAAGAGTACTTTTATTGCTTTTTGGATGTTATTTCATTTCAACATTTTCAACACGTGGGCAATTGTAAAAGAAATAAATGCAGTTTTTAATGACCGCTAAGAAAAACATTCTACTAGTAAAGAGTACCTTAGAATAATGCTAATAGTTAGAATAACATAATTATATTATTTTAATTAATTCAATTCTCAAGTAATATTAATCGAATTGTGTAATAAAATCTGCTCTTTATATGGTTAAGAATTGCATTATATATGTTTAATAAATAAAACGCATCTAGTTTTCATATTTCCAATAGATAATAGAACTTTTGACGACATACATAGGAAATTTAACAGTTTGCTCAAATCTTGCACAATATGCAAAAATCAAACTAAATTTTCCCCATTGCAACGAAAAAATCAACTTTATATCCATTTAAAAACTATTGCAAAACTTATTTGGCCAAACCGAATCAAACTCTACTGCAATTCGAGGGGTCTCTTTCCCTCTCTCTCTCTCCCCCCCTCCCTCTCTCTAGGGGTGGGCACTGTGCTTGTGCCCCTAGAAAAATGGTAGCCCACTTAAGATAATCTCATTGGTGGCAAGCCAAAAAGTTTGCGGCGCGCCGAGAGAAAACACACACAATATAAAAATGTCACCGCAGCAAACAAAGAACACAGAAAAATAAAAAAAAAATACGAGAAAGCAAATAAAAGCAACAGCAGCAACAACAGCTTCTTACAAAAAAAAGGTATTTCCTTTTAAATCAAATAGATGTACAAAAATTTTAGCACAGGTTTTTACTTCACTCGCTTTTTTTTTCATTTGTGTCCCCTGGTTCTTTATAAGTGGCAGCAGCATTTTGGCCACTTCATTTCAGGCCCGAAACATATTGAGCCGCTGCCGCCACTTGAGTGTGCGCCAAAAGATAAGCGCAATTATATGGCTTCAAGTGGCGGACCCGGTTCACCACGGTCCGATCCGGACCGCAGAGAACTGTATAAATTAGCTAAAAATCGTAACTTATGTGACGTGGCCTTCATTGAGACAAATGCCGGCGAGCACGGCCAAAGCTTTAAGTGCACTTTGTGTGTGTGTGTGTTACGGCACTTTAAATCTATATAAAAGAATACACCATATACATATATATATGTATACTATGGACGATATTGAAAAGGTATCCTTGCAAGGCCCGAAAATGCCTCTGAACTTTTGCCATGTCACATTTGTCTTCAAGTGCTCGTTATGGACAATTTTTGGCAAATGCTTTCGAGTTTCTGGGTTTTTGTTTTCTGACCGCATGCTGTTTACTAATAGTGTGTGTGTGTGTTGTGGGAGTGGCCTTTCTCAAGTGCTCTTTGAGTTTTCCGGGCGAACATTGTGGCATGCCAAGCAAATTATTGCCAAGAAGTGAAACGTTGACAAGTGCCCATTGAAAATGAGATACTCAAGTCGTCAATATTGTGGTTGCAAGCGGAACTTAGAGAGCCAAGAGATTTCGAAAAACTTAAAGCGAATACAACGAAACACGTGCCTCTTTTATTGGCTGAATCATTTGAGTGTTTACACGAAAGCAACGAGTGCTGTTGATATCAATTTGGAATTAGTTCCTTTAAAAACATCAAAATAAAAATTATTAACTTTAACATTTATTAAAGTATTGCACTTAGTGGATCAAAAGAAATATTAGGCAATTTTTGTAATATTTCTTGATTTTTTATACACAGTTTCAAAAGTTCTATATCACTAACACGGGCGGAAAATAGGTGAAATTTTATTACTCAGTTATATATTGCAATTACTTTTGAATGTCAACATTCCTTCGCTGGCTTTTAGAATTTAGTTTACACTCCCCTGCAGACACACGATCAAAAATCACGTCTAGCCGCAATCCTTTGCTCAAAGCCAACTAAATCTAGTGCGCATTAACTCAAGCGAATTATTGAGTTGGGTTTGTGAGATTCCTGATTTGGCATTGGATTCTTTTTTTTTGGTTAAATATTATACGCGCACTGGGAAGACGTTCAATTTCTACTCGTTCTGCGAATGGCTTACATTCGCTTTTATTTTTTTTTTTTCCCCTATTTAAGTCACAAAAATATTATTCGTTTATTTGCACAGCCTCCTCGTCAGAGTCTTTTTGTGCTTATTTTGTGTTGTTGTTGTTGTTGCTGTCGTCTACTTGGCACCGGCGTAGTCTGCTACCCAGCCCCACATATCCCCCACCCAGCCGGCAGTCGGCACTTGGTTAGTGCGGCTCGGTTCCTTTTGGTTTTTGGGTTTTTCTGCGCTTCTCGCTCCCGTCTGTCTTCTGTGCGTGGGTGCGTATGAGTGATATTTTTTTTCTTATATATATATATATATATTTTTTTTTTGTGTAAATGCTGGCAAACATAAAACATCAAATGTAAATTGAAAGTCGTTCGTGTGTGAAACTGAATGTGTCATCAGTTGAAGCGTTTATCATTTTTTACAGCTTTTGGCTTGGGCTCGCTTTAAGAAGTTTGTATTTTTTTTTTGTTCTTCTTATTTGCCTGGCGTGTCAAGTTGCCTTTAAAAAGAGCGTGTGTGTGTGTGTGTGTGCGTGGGGAGGGCTGGGCGTGTCTAAGTTGTTGTTGCTGTGCTGCTAGGCGAGGCATTGACTGTGCAATGTTTTGTAAAATCTTTTATTTCCGCACACGCCTCTGCCCGCCCCCCGGTGCCCTCAAACACAGACACACGACACATGTGGCAGCGGCATCTTTTGCTGTTTGAGTTTCGAGTTTTCTTCCTCTCGTGTAAATATGAATCCAAAGTACTTGAGCGTAAACAACAGCGAGTTTCAGAGAATGTCATATGGCTCATTGAAATGGTATACAAAAAGTACAAAGCGAAAGTGGGCTTACAGAAGCCAGTTCTTAAATGGGGGTATTTTCCTAGCCCAAGTGAGAACACATCTCAAATCAATAGGCTGATATCTAGCTTGAAATTCGTAAGCACTTCAATGCATATTTCATAAAATTAAAATTTCTTTTATTATCTTTTTTTCCACTACCTACAATTTAAATGTCAAAATTAATTTATACTCCAAAATAGTATTTAATTTATATTAAAATTTTCAAGTATCTTTTTGAAATATCTACCAAACATTTGTTTAAAGAAAAAACAATTATATGTCTATGCCACATTGTTCATTTTGCCTCACAAAACAAACGGACTAAACAAGTATAACTAAAATAAATATTATAAATAACTAATGTACAATCTAAATGTCATTTGAATTATTTGATATTGTCATTTACTAATTATTATATTGCCAAGGCCAGAAAGCGGCCCATTAATTTGTCAATAAATATGCCCAAATTCGTTCAACGCTTAAACAAATAGACCACAGCTGAAATGTTACCAACAACTTGTAATTCTGAAAGTCACTTTAACTAGATGAAATTGTTGGCATTGTTCTCTCTTCGTTCTTTGTGATGTGTTTACAAATTATTTACAAATTAATTAAAAATTACACAATTAACGAACGTTTCGCTCTCGCTTTCAACAATCGTTCCGTCTCGCTTGCTCTTTTCTTTCAATATTTGTATGCGCTGCAAATGTCAAACTCAAATACAAACAATTGCGAAAATGCTAAAATGCATTGCAACTGTCAACTGCAGCAGCTGTGGCAGCAACAACAGCAAGAACAACGGCGCCTGCTGTGGTTACCTTCAGCGACAACTGAGTTGTTGTTGTTGCCATTGTTGCTCCTGGCTGCTTGCCGTGGCACTAACTTCATGTCAATCCTTTGTGGCTTTGCCAGTCGTTTAATTCGAATTTAAAATGTTACTTTTACGTTTGTGTTCAGACCCGCCCGCTTTTTGGGGGGGCGCCTTTCCCCCCACCGCTCATCTAGTTGTTGTTTCTGCTCGCACTCATTTTCCACTTATTTACAATTACCACATTTTATTATCCCCACTTGCCACTGCCTGCTCGTCCCCCGCTGCATTTACATTTCGCCATTTTATTTACACTCCTGTTTATATTTGTCACACTTTTGTCTTTGTTTTGCCCTGTCCGTCCACTCTCTCTCTCTCGCTTTTCACGTACATTTTTAACTGCATTTTTGTGTATTTGTCAAGGCCCTGAACCTCTAACCACAATGCCCCGCCCCTCACTCTCCTAACACCGCTGGTAGATTTTGATTGTATTTTTGTTGATTTTGTTGCAATTTTAATTACTTTAATGAAAGTTTTAATTGCAAAATAGCAAAAACGCAGATACAAAGAGAAAGAGTGAGCAGGAGCGAGCAGCCCCGTAATGAGTTTCTGTGGTCTAAGAAAGGTTGGCAGCTCCGACAGTTACGACAACGACAACGACAATGACAACTACAGCACAGGAAACACCGAAACATGCAACACACAGAAAATCACTTTGTATTCTAAACTGTTCCTGAAAGGTGCTTCAACAAAAGCAATTGATTAATAATATGCAAATATCCGAAGTAAAGAAAATTAATTGCGAAGTAAGCACATTGTTAAGTAACAGCAGAAACTTTATATGAAGCGTGAAAAATGTGACATAATTAAAAATTTCTTTAAAAATAATTCATATGCAAAAAAAAACCTTAGTGTCAAAAAAATACTATTTAAAAATCTATTTTTCCATTTTTGGTATTTATTAAAATATTCGACTTCAATTTTGTTAACTTACCACAAATTAAATTTTTATCATAAAAATAACATTATGTTTCCAAATTCACAAAACATTACGGAGTTTAATCTAAAAAAAAAAAATTAGAACATAATAACTTAATATCAATATCGGAATACAAATTAAAAATTAATTTTGTATTGTTTTTAAATTATATTTTGCTTATTTTTTGTTTATTCGAATATATTACTATTTTTATTTTTGTTTTTATATTGATATTTTATGCTTGTTTATTATTATTATTATATTTTTGGTTAATATATTTTTATTAGCTTTAAACCTAACACAAACTTGCCTATATGCCATCTGTAAGATTCCGCGAATATATTAAAATCAAATTATTCCCTATTTCGATTGCAAGTAAACATACTGAATTGACTTAGTAAAAGTTTAATTGAAATGTTATCCGAATTACCATTCAAGTAATGTGAACAAATGTCCCTTCCATGCCAACTGATTCTGATCAGTGCACAGTGTATAACATATGCACACGTGTAATTGCTGTTGCCCTCCGAGTCATCCCATTGGGGTCTTAGAACAACATCAAAAACATTTCTGCCCGCACTGAAACCCAACGCTTGACCCACAAAGTCAAGCAAGCAAATCAGCACAAAAAAAAAAAAATAGGAAAAAAAAGCAAAAAGGGAAAAAAAGGGAGAGAAAACGCATGTCATACATGTCGTACTGTCGTTGTCTCTGAGAGAAATCGTTTAAATAAAATATGCACACAATTGTGAGTCCGCAAGGCACTGGGAAATGAAATAAGTGAGCCGTGGCAACCAAGCAAAGAAATAAATACAAACTCATAGATATAATAAAAACCAAAACCAAAAAAAAAAAAAAACACAACAGCTACATCATCAGCAGTTGAAATGTGAGACTGCAAAGTCAATGAACTGCAGCAGATACAAGATACATAAAGCATCTTTGAGCTATGCGACTTTGATGACGTCGTTTTGAGTGTTTTTCAGCATAAATAAAGAATATTTATTTGTGTATGTTCTGCTTGTTGTTGTCAGCTGTGTGTGTGTGTTTGCTTGTGTGCGAGTTGATTGCAGTTATGACAGCGGAAATGCACTTTACATGTGTTTCGAGCAGACGAGGCATTCAAGTTTCACACAGAATACGCATACGCAGCGTTGATCAGCGATGGCAAGCACCAAACATGGGAGGTTGTTTGTTAACACAATCTTGCTGCAGCTGTTCAAATTAACAAATGAATTATGTTACTGCATATTATATAAAGAAAAATTTCTTCATCTGATTAATATTACCCATCTTTAAGTTGCTTATTAAATGTCCCTAAATTCTTGTTAAAAAGGCATTTATATATTTATGCAAAATATTCTTGGAAATTCTCAACATTAATTCCACAAAACACTTAAATTATTTCATTTTGTATTGACAGCAATTCCAAGAATCAAACACCTTGATATCTTGATTTTATCTTTCAATCTCTGCTGTTTTCGTGACTTACTTTTCTCTCCTTGTTTCAACTTTCCTCAGTTCTCAGTTAAGACCTTTGTTACAATGTCTTGTAGGCAGTTTTCCCGGTTTCATGTTCGGAGGCTCGTTAAATGCATGCGCCGTCGACTTTGGCTATAAAGCGCATTAATGCGTCTGCCTTACTTTTCAACTGCAGGCTAAAAGGGTGAGAGAGCGTAAGGAAAACTACGAAAAAATAATTATACGTATGCGAAAATTGTAAGAAAGATGAAAGTATTCAGAACGAAGTCCACATACGCTTTTATATAATTGAGATTAGATATAACTAATCTATATATATTTTATATTAAAACTTTTTATTAAAATAAAAAAAATTATATTGCAAGCTGATTCAAAAGAAAAATTTCAAAATTAAAATTTTGACATATAAACAACATTTTCGCTAATGCACAATATAATGCATATAAGTATTATGTACTATTAAAATATATAATAATAGTTAATAATTGATTTATATATTTTATACTAACTGTGACAAGCATCACAAAGTAGTCATAATACCCTTTGGCGGAAGGGTTAAGAAATATACGCAAAATTGCATTTTTGGCAACAAGCTTTTAATTGCACTTTGTATGTGCTCATTACCTTAAATTGAGAGCGAGACAGACAGCGACAGATGCCGTCTCTTTTCGGCATTGGCAGCCATTTTAATGCAAAACTTGGCAGCAATTTTTTTCCGAAAAATTTTACAGGCCGCGTCACAGAAATAAAAGACAATAAAAACAAAAACCAAACGAAGTCAGCGCTTAAATGCATAAAAAAGTCAATGCAAAAATACAAGTAAAGAATTAACAGCGGAAAGAGGATGAAGAGAGAACGCAAGAGAGAGACCAATGAAAGAGTTCACACGTGTGTGTGTGTGTGTGTGTTTGTGTGTGTTTGTGTCACGTTTTGTTGTAAATGAGCGCTAAAGTAGCAAAGCGAATGGAAAATTGGAAATGGGAATGAAAATGATATTGCCGAAAGCGTTACGAAAAACTTTTAACGACAAAAACAAGCCGAAAAGGGGTGTGTGTAACACACACATGTGTGTGTGTGCCTGTGTGTAAAGTTTATTTAAATGTGTAAGGACTGCCGAAATAATTAAAGTGTGGATTGAAGTTTTTGTTGTTTGTTCCAGCTTCTTTTTTTTTTCTGCTGGCACAACGAAAAGACAATTAGGAAATGGTCCTTAAAGTAGGCAACAGACGGGCGGGAAGGATCTCAGAGGCACTTTATGTGGGCGTCAGATATGCGTAATTTCAATTAAATGCCAGTATAGCGAATACCCCTACTAGCAACTGCCATTTGCAGCTTTTGTTATTTTTTATTTTATTTTATTTATTTTTTTTTGTAATTTTTTCCTTTTGTATAGTTTTGTTGGCCGTTGGCTGTTAATACTATTATTTTTTCATTTGCAGCAACACACGCGGATTAGCGTTGAAATGGAATCGAATTGGGGCTGCGAAATGTGCGGGGTATGGCGGAAATAGTCTGCGGGGGTGTGGCTGGGGGGTGGGGGCAACTGGGGTAGATTGCATGTGTGCATTTGCCTTTGGAGTGATTTTTAATTAAAGTGCTGCGTTAATTGCATTAATCTCAGTGTTTGCATGGGCGTTAGCTACAATGGGGAGCCGGATGAGAGGGGCGGGTAGAAGGACGAGTATAAAAAGAGAAAATCACTAGAGCACTGCAAATCTGAGTACAAGCAATCATTGAATAAACTCTTTTGGAGCACAGCTCCAGTAAACAGAAAAATAAACAAAAGATAAGACAAATCAATTTGATAATTATTTTTAAAGCGAATACAGCAAGCTAGAAATCATGGCAATTTCAGTTAATTATTTTTTTATTTTGTCTTCATAAATTTATAAAAATATAGAAATAAGTTTTAATATTATAGTTTATATATTATATCTAGTATAGATTTAAGTTAATATTTAAAGTTTTGCAATACTAGTCGAATGTAATAAAACTCTTTTATTATTTTCTTTAAAATCCTTTCACAACAAAAAAACATATTTTAAACTTTCTTTAAGACTAACTTCTTTTGTAATTGCAGCTGGTAACTGGCGGATTTGAAATAAGAGGCTAACGTCTGGCCAACCAACTGGCTCAAATACAATTGACATTTATTGGCCAATATATATTTATAAGGCGTCCGCCCAAAGGAAGTGGCTTCATCGTCAGACACAACACAAAGAGTTAGAGAGCGAGAGATAAGGAGAGAAAGCAGAGAAAACAAAAACCAACAGATATTATAGAAACTAGGTTTATATATCTTGATGTTGTCGTTGCTGCATAAGAACTGGCAGCAGGCTCGCATGCAAATGCCAGCCAGAACGAGAACTAGCCGGACCGGCAGGACAATGTCGTCCTGTGGGCAGCGTGGGCGTGCCCAGACGAGACCAGGCACTGGGTGTATTTGCTGGTCGGCATTGATTTTGCTGCTGCTTCTCATGTTCGTGCCGGGTAAGTAAATTCTAAACAAAAAACTTCCAAAAATATATGTACGTATATATAAATCGAAGCGAATTTTGTAAAAGATTTGCGCAAAGTCCGGCAAAAACTTGTTGACGAAATATTTCAAAAAGTTGCCAAGCCCAGGGCTCCAAAAATAAATGACACAAAACTGACAGCAGAGACCCCGCCAGAGGACCGGCGATAATTAATTTTTAAGCTGCACAAAATGAAGCGCGGCCAACTGACACGCAAAAGATACAGAGGACGCAATCAGTCAGTTGGATGGTGGGGAGGGGGGTGTCGGGGGGTGGCAAAATCAATCGTTCGTAAAATAAACAAATCTTATTTTTCCGCAAACATTATTTCTCATCAGTAGCAAGTAAAAACAGCAAACAACAACAGCAGCAGAAACAACAACGACAATTGGCGAATAGAGCGATGACAACGAAATTTTTCATAAATGCGCGCATTCATCTGCATAAAACGATGACCGGGCCAAGGGGAGGCGGAAGGGGCGGTGGAAATAGAGAGAAAGAGATGGCGACAACAAGTGGAAGCCGCGGGCATGCAGTGAAATAATTGGCGAGGGTCGCCAAAGAATTCAGAAAAGCTCAAAGTAGTCTGACAGATATTAAAAATTATTCGCAGAAGTAGCCATAAGAAAAATTAAATTTACTGAGAGTCTTTTGTGTAGATTAATCCTGTTGAGATAAATCTTGCCAAAGATTATCTACAAAAATATTTAACTATTCTTTAATAATTTTATAGTTTTATTTTATCCGATTAGGCATAGCATTTTAAAAAATAATCAATTCAATTAATTTTTTTTAACGAGTATACTTCTTAAATGCTGAAATGTTATTTAAAAAAAAAAAATTGTAACAGAAATATATATTTGTTTGTTGTTTTTTTTTTAATAAAATTTTTTTTATTTATGTACTTAAATATATATAGACATTAACTTTAATTTCCAGACATACTGAATTATTGAAACAATTTTGTTAATTAAAGTTTTCTACTTGTCTTAAAATTTGCAAAATTTATTAGCTGCAATTATGTAAATTTTGTTATTTAAATATAGCTTTTTTTGTAAATAATGTAAACAGATACATTTACAAACTGTTTGACTAAAGAAGACAGGCCATAATAAACAATTAGGTAAATGGATATTTTTAGAAAGGACACAACTTTTCAGTTTCGTTTTTTCAATTCTGTTTATCAGCCCCGTTAACAGCCCCGTTCTTAGCCAGTTTTTCGGTTAGCCCTCGCCATAATAATAAGTAAGAACGCGGCAGCTCATTGCTTTCGGTTAGAGCACTCGAAAAACCCCAAAATGATGATGTTGCAAAAGGAACTATGAGATACTTAATATCCATCCACTGACTGCCATTTGCTATTTTATTGTTGTTGTTGCTTCTGTTGCCTTTGTTGTACTTATTTTTGTTTTTTTGTGTAGCGCTATGAAAATGCCAAAAGGCACGCGGCAAAGAAAGGCAGACAGCAGCACAAGTGTAAACAAGCAGCAAAATAACAGCAACAACAACAGACAATACAACAACAGCAACCACAACAACAACCACAATGTACAAGCGTTGAAAGCAATTGCTGCCTAGAGAATATTTCATAATTTTTTGCGTGATAAAGTCGCATTTGCTGGGATTAAATAAGATTTTCTTGCAATTACCCAACGAGTGGAAAACTTTTTTTTTCCCAGTTTTGTTTTTGAACGAAAATGAAAAAAAGATGAAGAAGTCTGTTCGTTTATATTGAATTCAAGTTGAGAATGCGAAACACAATCCACAGCTCAATCGATAGTTTCTAATTTATGGCCAAAACAAAAGGCCAGCTAAAATTTTTGGGGCTTTGGCGCTTTTATCTGATGCCTGCGCTCAACATGCAACATGTTGCGAGTTGCAGCAGCAAACAAAATGTAAGAATAGTTTGCAGTTGTGTGCCGAATATGAAATGCGCTTACAAACTATATATATATATGATATATTTAATATTATTTATTTTATAACATAAAAATATTCAATATTTAAATTTAAATATTCGTGACAAAAAAATTTAAAAATATATATATTTATATATAAATACAATGCGTTAGAAAGATCTTTACAGGACTGTGATGCCCTCTGGTAGGGCACATGAAAACCATGCTTCAAATTGGCTTCGGCTTTCAGTTAAAAACTCACATCACACATACGCACTGTTGTGCTGTGCTTTGTTTACCAAGCACCTAAGTCTACGCCTAGTTGCCCCGCCCCCTCCCCCACCTTCACTCACAAACACAGTTGCACTTTGCATATCACACGAACTTGCACTTTGCAGCTGCAATTCGTTTTTGTGTCCTTAGGTGGTGTGCTGGGGGTCGTAGCAGAGGGGGGGGGGGGTGCAGGCAGTTGTGTGTTTTGTCTAGCAGACATTTGCCGTTTACTGTTTTGACATTCCAACCCGATGGGGCTGCCCCCAAACTCGGCCCCTTTTGCCATTGTCTTTCACCAGAGCCTAGTTATCCAACCAATAGAGCTGCCGTTGGCTCTCAATGGATGCATTCCAAGAGGTAGAGCTCCCTTGAAAGCGAGCCGAATACACATATATAGGCTACCAGGCTAAAACTGTTGTGTTAAAGGATTTGCTCAGGTGGCAGCTAAGACAAATTGTGATTAAAGCGCTTCAATATATGTATTGATGTGAGAGAATGTGGTCTAACTGTTCGACTCAAGAATTGTCGTCTGTTTGTTGGAAAATTTACATAGTACATGAAATACAGAATTTTGATATTTGTACTACAAGATAGTTAAGATTCGACATATTTATGTTTGTGATTGATGCCATGAAACATATTTTACCTATATCTTAATATTGCATGCCTTTTTGTAATTAGTCAGGCTAATTTACGATAGTACATACTATTGTTGTTGTTTTGTCCCTATACCCTAACTTAACAAGTTGAGGAACATAGCTTTTAAATCCTATTTTATATATGTCCAAAGTTACATTTTTGATAACATTTCCATTAATAGTCTGATAAAGAGGTTTTTATTTTATGAAAGTAAAGTTTCATTTTTATTTATAATTTACTCCATTTCTCATTCATTGATATTAATGCATAACATTAACAGTTACGCCAAACTATTAGTTTTTAACAAAAGCCAACATCCTACTAATAATATAAATTAAAATAAGTATTTTTTTGTTAAACACCCCTAGGCCATTTTTCAAAATATTTCAGTAATAGTCTGACAATTTCCCCCTTTATTGATACCTCTATATAATTTTTATAGCAATAAAACTGTATATTTTTTAAATACCATAAAACTTGCCCATTCAATTACAGAAAAAAATCGGTAAATTCTTTACTGTCTTTTGTGAAAATGGCGAACCGATTTTAAACAACTTAACTTGCAGTCAATAATTAATATGGAAACATTTAAATATTTGCTAGCGCCGCTTGCACAATAGATTCCACTTTTTTCTTAATCCTATAATGTGCATGTATCAGTTTTAAGAGGCCTAACGATGTCAGTCGGGTGCTGAGCTGTACTTAAAACAATATTTTAATAGTGCAAATAAAAAATTGCTGGGAAATTTGCATTTAATTTGCACAATTGAAAAAAACTTGTGCTGAATTAAAATACAAAATGTTTTTGTTGTTGTTTTTAAAAGTGTGCTTATGGCTTGTTATTGTTTTTGGGGTGCCGACTGCGTGAGCTTATGAAATATAATGCAAAAGCAACAACCAACGCACACAGCAACAGCTGAAAAACTGGCTTAAAAGCGCATATTTCAACCCCACGTTTTCGTGTTTTTTTTATGTTTTTTTCTTTTTGTTTGTGGCAGCAACAACAACAAAAAGTATTTGCAACAGCAACAAGATGGTCAATGTACTCGCTGTTGTTGTTGCTTTTATTGTTGCGGCTCTTGTTGTTGCTTTTTATTTTGGTTATGAAATATGAGTCAAGTTTTCAATGCATGCCGGATGCATTCATTACCGTTGACGACTGAGCGCGGTGCGTGTGCGCGACAGAGACAGCAAATAAGTGAGTGGGGGCAGGCAACAGAAAACGACGAAATCCATGCATGCACATGTCGGCCATTATGCAACTGTGTGTCTGTGCCTGGGGGTGTGCGTGTGTGCGTGTGTGTGTGTGTGTGTGTGTAAGTTTGTTTGCCTCTCCGACTCAGTTTTGGATATTTCTTTTTGGATATTTTTTTTACATTTATAACAAATGCACTACACACCCACACATACACTCACACGGACGCAAACTTTATGATCTCATGCATATGCATGCGTTTATAAAAGCCGGCACACATATACAAAATATTACATTTGGCTCAGAAAAAAAAAACTTCCCCGGGAGTTAAGCAATGAAAATGCTATAAAAGACTTGGGTACTCCAATAAATTTCGATGTAGTGAAAAGTTGCTTTGAAACAAGATCTGTGAACGATTGAGCCTGCGTCTATATAAATCGTGTTGTGTTTTATAAAACATTATAACGTTTACTCTACTTACATTTACAGTTATTTTATATGTATACATAATTTTTATATTTTGCAAATATTTTATGTATATTTATTCAGCAATTAAATGCATTAAATATTTATATTTATTTGATTATATTTTATTTGATTATTTCGTAAAAAATTTAATTTTGATAGAGAAGAAATATACATATTTATATACATTTATATTGCACATATTTATTTTGTACATATTAATTTGAAATCTTTATATATTTACTTTTCACTTTATTTACTTTTCTTTAAATCAGAAAAAATAAGAATATTTATTCTTCACATATTGGATTCAAAAAGAAGATAAATTAAAGATTTCGGATTCTTTGAACCGCAAACCTTTTTGGCAATCGGCAAATTGATTTGCTCATTCCTATTTGCTAGTAATATTTATGATTAACAAGTGGATAACACGGTTGATAATATTCCCCAAATACTTTGCTCAACTTTTCTCTGATGATTGGTTAGCAATCTTCTGCCCCTGTTTGTTTCCAAAACATAAAAAAAAACTTCGCAATGACCATAATTTCTTAATCTACATCAAATGTTGACAGTTTTATTAAAAAAAAAAAAGAACGAAATGAGAACCTATCCGAAAGTTCGCAACTGACATGCGAAATGTGAACAAATGAACAGGAAACGGAAGTTGTATGACAAAAGCTAGAAAGAGAAAACGAAAACAAATTTGAAAAAAATAACCAAAATACAACCCAAAAAGATGTGTAAATTTGTTCGCGTTCTCTCAGTTCAGCTGAGTTCAGGGCAAGTGCCAAATGTCACTTGGGCTTGTGGCGACAAGACCCGAGAAAAAAAAACACTGAAAAAAAGACAAGATAGCGACCAAGAGGAACCACCCTGGAATATGTTTTAAGTTGCCAGCGGTCGCCTGTTTGTATTGATGTTTGCTGAAGTAGAAATGAGAAAAGTTTTCGGCCAACGCAAGAACAAAATGCGTGCCACGGGGGAAGCGGGAAGCGCAGGGACCATAGTGGGTAAGGGGGTAGGTAAGATATTTGTACCCGCTTTGGACACAAAAATTTAGTTTAGTAATCAAAGCAAAATGCTTCGCCTTACGTATGCGTGGGCGAAATTTCCTCGAATTTGTTTGTTTTCCGTGCGCAGGCATAAAGCACATCATAAGAGATACAGGGGATGAGTGGAAAGAGGCGAAACTAATGTAATGGAAATTTGAAATTATTGAAAATAAATGAAAACAAATAAATATACCCTGAGCACTCTCAGCTGAATTGGGGGTGACGAAGCGAAGCGTTTGCTTTTTACCACTTGAGGGTGAATGTGTTTTTTTTTCTGACGTATGGGGACCGAATTAAAAGAGGGTATTGGCAGGCGTGCGAAGTGTTTGCCAGAAGGGAATTTATTAATATTATATTAAAATTAACCGGTCATATTAGCTGATAATCAGTTTTACATCTATAATATTTAGTTGAAATATTTGAAATAATATAAAGCAATTATTAAATATAATTGAACTGATTTCTTTTGGGCTAAGACAAACTTTATAAAATGTTTTAATTTAACTGAAACAGTTTATAAAGAGTATTTCAACTTCGGGGTGTCACAAAACATCTTTCATTTGTTGTTTTTGCGGATAACTTGGTCGTCGTCTCGCTTAATGGCGTGTAAGTGTACAAATTGCCTAGATTAGTGCCTAAATTAAAAGTGAAATTGAAATAAATTAAATATTTGCTCACAGTCCAGAGGAAATCTGAGTCTGAGGTTGAGTCTGAGCTTTGCCTAGTCGCAGGCGTTGCCATTGTTTTTATTTTAATGCTTTTTTTCTTTCGTTGAATTTATGTGCATGCTTTTAGGGTGCTTGGGGTGCTTTGCCTAACAGCTCGAGCAGAGAAAGACAAGTGTTTATTATTGGCATGGAAAATCAATTAGCGCAAAGTGGAACGCTTATTATGATGATATGTAGGGTGGGTATTTTGTCTGGCTCTCTACAATAAGTAGCTAATTAAATGCTGAAACATTTTTTTTTTAATAGCAAAAATTATGCGACGGATTTTGCAAATAAATTTGAGGGGGGCATTTTTCGTAAGGCTATGTAAATCTCCATAGTCCCCGGAATATTAATTGAAAATGTAAATGCAACATTTTGTTATGATTCTGAAGTGAGCTTTAAGAATTTGAGCTTTGTTAAGGGATAAACAGACTTTCTAAATAAATTACAAGTGAGTAAATATTTGAAATTCAAATAAGATACGTTCATGGCCAATGCCATCGCACATACGAAATAAGCAAATAAGAAACAAATTCATTTATTTTACCAAAACTATGAAATAATTTCTTATTTGGTTTCTCATTTATTTCCATATTTATACTCGTTCACAAAGTGAAAAGAGTTTCCCACAAGAGCTAGAGTCAATAAGTTTGGTACTTAGATTGCTGGTGAGGTTTAGATTTTAAAAAAATTTAATTTTGAAAAAAAAAATTTTCGAAAATGAGTAAAAAAAATCAAAAAAAATTAATTTTAAATAATGCATATATTTTAAATGTAGAATCAATCTAGAGGACAACCCATGATCAAAATGCCATCACACATGAAAATCGGTTCAGTTTTGAAAAAGTTATGGGCATTTGAAATATGGGAGCTACGGATCCGAGAGCTCTACATGTCAAAATTTTTGTTCATTTTGGCATGATTTTCGACAAAAAATTTGACCCCTCAGAATCGGTTTTAATGTTGTTTTTTATGCTAACTGTGACCACCACAATTGATTAAAAATAGAAATTCCGGATTCTAAATTTTGAAATAAAAATTTTTTCGAAAATAAGTAAGGGGGGGGGGGGGGTGGGTGCTTTTTTCACCAAAAAATTAAAAAAAAAATTATTTTTAATAATGCAAATATTTTAAATGTAGAATCAATCTGGAGGACAATCCATGATCAAAATGCCATCAAACATGAAAATCGGTTCAGATTTTACAAAGTTATAGGTGTTTGAAATATGGGAGCTATGGATCCGAGAGCTTTACATGTCAAAATTTTTGTCAATTTTGGCATGATTTTTGACAAAAAATTTGACCCCCTCAGAATCGGTTTTAATGTTGTTTTTTATGCTAACTGTGACCACCACAATAGATTAAAAATAGAAATTCCGGATTCTAAATTTTGAAATACAATTTTTTTCGAAAATAAGTAAGGGGGGGGTAGGTGCTTTTTTCACCAAAAAATTAAAAAAAAATTTATTTTTAATAATGCAAATATTTTAAATGTAGAATCAATCTGGAGGACAATCCATGATCAAAATGCCATCAAACATGAAAATCGGTTCAGCTTTGACAAAGTTATAGGTGTTTGAAATATGGGAGCTATGGATCCGAGAGCTTTACATGTCAAAATTTTTTTCAATTTTGGCATGATTTTTGACAAAAAATTTGACCCCCTCAGAATCGGTTTTAATGTTGTTTTTTATGCTAACTGTGACCACCACAATAGATTAAAAATAGAAATTCCGGATTCCAAATTTTGAAATAAAAATTTTTTCGAAAATAAGTAAAGGGGGGGTAGGTGCTTTTTTCACCAAAAAATTAAAAAAAAAATTATTTTTAATAATGCAAATATTTTAAATGTAGAATCAATCTGGAGGACAAACCATGATCAAAATTCCATCAAACATGAATATCGGTTCAGTTTTGACAACAATATAGGTGTTTGAAATATGGGAGCTAAGGATCCGAGAGTTTTACATATCAAAATTTTTGTCAATTTTGGCATGATTTTTGACAAAAAATTTGACCCCCTCAGAATCGGTTTTAATGTTGTTTTTTATGCTAACTGTGACCACCACAATAGATTAAAAATAGAAATTCCGGATTCCAAATTTTGAAATAAACATTTTTTCGAAAATAAGTAAGGGGGGGGTAGGTGCTTTTTTCACCAAAAAATTAAAAAAAAATTTATTTTTAATAATGCAAATATTTTAAATGTAGAATCAATCTGGAGGACAATCCATGATCAAAATGCCATCAAACATGAAAATCGGTTCAGATTTTACAAAGTTATAGGTGTTTGAAATATGGGAGCTATGGATCCGAGAGCTTTACATGTCAAAATTTTTGTCAATTTTGGCATGATTTTTGACAAAAAATTTGACCCCCTCAGAATCGGTTTTAATGTTGTTTTTTATGCTAACTGTGACCACCACAATAGATTAAAAATAGAAATTCCGGATTCCAAATTTTGAAATAAAAATTTTTTCGAAAATAAGTAAAGGGGGGGTAGGTGCTTTTTTCACCAAAAAATTAAAAAAAAATTATTTTTAATAATGCAAATATTTTAAATGTAGAATCAATCTGGAGGACAAACCATGATCAAAATTCCATCAAACATGAATATCGGTTCAGTTTTGACAACAATATAGGTGTTTGAAATATGGGAGCTAAGGATCCGAGAGTTTTACATATCAAAATTTTTGTCAATTTTGGCATGATTTTTGACAAAAAATTTGACCCCCTCAGAATCGGTTTTAATGTTGTTTTTTATGCTAACTGTGACCACCACAATAGATTAAAAATAGAAATTCCGGATTCCAAATTTTGAAATAAACATTTTTTCGAAAATAAGTAAGGGGGGGGGTAGGTGCTTTTTTCACCAAAAAATTAAAAAAAAATTTATTTTTAATAATGCAAATATTTTAAATGTAGAATCAATCTGGAGGACAATCCATGATCAAAATGCCATCAAACATGAAAATCGGTTCAGATTTTACAAAGTTATAGGTGTTTGAAATATGGGAGCTATGGATCCGAGAGCTTTACATGTCAAAATTTTTGTCAATTTTGGCATGATTTTTGACAAAAAATTTGACCCCCTCAGAATCGGTTTTAATGTTGTTTTTTATGCTAACTGTGACCACCACAATAGATTAAAAATAGAAATTCCGGATTCTAAATTTTGAAATACAATTTTTTTCGAAAATAAGTAAGGGGGGGGTAGGTGCTTTTTTCACCAAAAAATTAAAAAAAAATTTATTTTTAATAATGCAAATATTTTAAATGTAGAATCAATCTGGAGGACAATCCATGATCAAAATGCCATCAAACATGAAAATCGGTTCAGCTTTGACAAAGTTATAGGTGTTTGAAATATGGGAGCTATGGATCCGAGAGCTTTACATGTCAAAATTTTTTTCAATTTTGGCATGATTTTTGACAAAAAATTTGACCCCCTCAGAATCGGTTTTAATGTTGTTTTTTATGCTAACTGTGACCACCACAATAGATTAAAAATAGAAATTCCGGATTCCAAATTTTGAAATAAAAATTTTTTCGAAAATAAGTAAAGGGGGGGTAGGTGCTTTTTTCACCAAAAAATTAAAAAAAAAATTATTTTTAATAATGCAAATATTTTAAATGTAGAATCAATCTGGAGGACAAACCATGATCAAAATTCCATCAAACATGAATATCGGTTCAGTTTTGACAACAATATAGGTGTTTGAAATATGGGAGCTAAGGATCCGAGAGTTTTACATGTCAAAATTTTTGTCAATTTTGGCATGATTTTTGACAAAAAATTTGACCCCCTCAGAATCGGTTTTAATGTTGTTTTTTATGCTAACTGTGACCACCACAATAGATTAAAAATAGAAATTCCGGATTCCAAATTTTGAAATAAACATTTTTTCGAAAATAAGTAAGGGGGGGGTAGGTGCTTTTTTCACCAAAAAATTAAAAAAAAATTTATTTTTAATAATGCAAATATTTTAAATGTAGAATCAATCTGGAGGACAATCCATGATCAAAATGCCATCAAACATGAAAATCGGTTCATCTTTGACAAAGTTATAGGTGTTTGAAATATGGGAGCTATGGATCCGAGAGCT
This sequence comes from Drosophila sordidula, assembly GCA_035047465.1. NCBI lineage: Eukaryota > Metazoa > Arthropoda > Insecta > Diptera > Drosophilidae > Drosophila > Drosophila sordidula. The sequence continues at coordinate 4,678,008 of JAWNPQ010000260.1, read as the reverse complement.
TTACATGTCAAAATTTTTTTCAATTTTGGCATGATTTTTGACAAAAAATTTGACCCCCTCAGAATCGGTTTTAATGTTGTTTTTTATGCTAACTGTGACCACCACAATAGATTAAAAATAGAAATTCCGGATTCCAAATTTTGAAATAAAAATTTTTTCGAAAATAAGTAAAGGGGGGGTAGGTGCTTTTTTCACCAAAAAATTAAAAAAAAAATTATTTTTAATAATGCAAATATTTTAAATGTAGAATCAATCTGGAGGACAAACCATGATCAAAATTCCATCAAACATGAATATCGGTTCAGTTTTGACAACAATATAGGTGTTTGAAATATGGGAGCTAAGGATCCGAGAGTTTTACATATCAAAATTTTTGTCAATTTTGGCATGATTTTTGACAAAAAATTTGACCCCCTCAGAATCGGTTTTAATGTTGTTTTTTATGCTAACTGTGACCACCACAATAGATTAAAAATAGAAATTCCGGATTCCAAATTTTGAAATAAACATTTTTTCGAAAATAAGTAAGGGGGGGGTAGGTGCTTTTTTCACCAAAAAATTAAAAAAAAAATTATTTTTAATAATGCAAATATTTTAAATGTAGAATCAATCTGGAGGACAAACCATGATCAAAATTCCATCAAACATGAAAATCGGTTCAGTTTTGACAAAGTTATAGGTGTTTGAAATATGGGAGCTAAGGATCCGAGAGCTCTACATGTCAAAATTTTTGTCAATTTTTGCATGATTTTTGACAAAAAATTTGACCCCCTCAGAATCGATTTTAATGTTGTTTTTTATGCTAACTGTGACCACCACAATAGATTAAAAATAGAAATTCCGGATTCTAAATTTTGAAATAAAAATTTTTTCGAAAATAAGTAAGGGGGGGGGGGGTAGGTGCTTTTTTCACCAAAAAATTAAAAAAAAAATTATTTTTAATAATGCAAATATTTTAAATTTAGAATCAATCTGGAGGACAAACCATGATCAAAATTCCATCAAACATGAAAATCGGTTCAGTTTTGACAAAGTTATAGGTGTTTGAAATATGGGAGCTAAGGATCCGAGAGCTTTACATGTCAAAATTTTTGTCAATTTTGGCATGATTTTTGACAAAAAATTTTACCCCCTCAGAATCGGTTTTAATGTTGTTTTTTATGCTAACTGTGACCACCACAATAGATTAAAAATAGAAATTCCGGATTCCAAATTTTGAAATAAAAATTTTTTCGAAAATAAGTAAGGGGGGGGTAGGTGCTTTTTTCACCAAAAAATTAAAAAAAAATTTATTTTTAATAATGCAAATATTTTAAATGTAGAATCAATCAATTATTTTTAATAATGCAAATATTTTAAATGTAGAATCAATCTGGAGGACAAACCATGATCAAAATTCCATCAAACATGAATATCGGTTCAGTTTTGACAACAATATAGGTGTTTGAAATATGGGAGCTAAGGATCCGAGAGTTTTACATGTCAAAATTTTTGTCAATTTTGGCATGATTTTTGACAAAAAATTTGACCCCCTCAGAATCGATTTTAATGTTGTTTTTTATGCTAACTGTGACCACCACAATAGATTAAAAATAGAAATTCCGGATTCTAAATTTTGAAATAAAAATTTTTTCGAAAATAAGTAAGGGGGGTAGGTGCTTTTTTCACCAAAAAATTAAAAAAAAAATTATTTTTAATAATGCAAATATTTTAAATTTAGAATCAATCTGGAGGACAAACCATGATCAAAATTCCATCAAACATGAAAATCGGTTCAGTTTTGACAAAGTTATAGGTGTTTGAAATATGGGAGCTAAGGATCCGAGAGCTTTACATGTCAAAATTTTTGTCAATTTTGGCATGATTTTTGACAAAAAATTTTACCCCCTCAGAATCGGTTTTAATGTTGTTTTTTATGCTAACTGTGACCACCACAATTGATTAAAAATAGAAATTCCGGATTCTAAATTTTGAAATAAAAATTTTTTCGAAAATAAGTGAGGGGGGGGTACATGCTTTTTTCACCAAAAAATGAAAAAAAAATTTATTTTTAATAATGCAAATATTTTAAAAGTAGAATCAATCTGGAGGACAATCCATGATCAAAATGCCATCAAACATGAAAATCGGTTCAGCTTTGACAAAGTTATAGGTGTTTGAAATATGGGTGGTATAGATCCGGAAGCAAAAATTGTATCAATTTTGACATGATTTTTGACAAATAATTACACCGCCTCTGTTTTAATGTAGTTTTTACACCAATTGTGACAACCACAATTGATTTAAAATATAAATTTGCATTTGTAACTTTTGAAAACAACATGTTTTTTTTAAATGTGTATCTACTGTGTACTGTGAACGCGTATTACGCAGTCGGCTACGTCCGCCTGCAACGTTCTTACTTATAGTATTTAGCCGCAACGCTGCTACTTTGTACAATTTATAAATTGCCTTAAACCAATTCTTAAACGGATTATGCACTTCATGCACTCCCAACACATATTCAACTATATGTATCCGACCGTAATTCCCAAACCCGACGTGCAATGCGGTTCTGACCAACCGCAAGCAAGGATATTGAAGCACCTGTCCTCTCGGTCGTCCTGCCGTCGACGCCATTGGCAACAGGATAAATGTTTATGTTATGACATCTTTAAATTTTAAGGTGCATTAGTGTAAAGTGCTTTTTTCGCCAAAGATGTAAAGGAATGACGCTGAAAAATGTGCGGGACGAGTGCAAAAATGCTCTTAACACTTTCATTTTTGGTTCGGTGTGCAGGTGCACATGGCTGTATGAGAGTGTGTGTGTGTGTTTTGAGTGTGTAGCTGTGTGTGTGTGAGAGTTTTAAGATTAACACCCGACATTATAAGATATAAATCTTGAGTAAGCTATTCACTATATTTGTCAATTATGGCAAATCTAATATTGGAATATTTTTAGCACAGCAATGTGGTTAAAAAAATAATTAATCTTACTGAGATTTAAAAATAAATGATTCTATAATATTTATATTACTATAACACAATTTTAGGTGGTTTTCGAACTTACAAACATTTTGGTAGTATAATTAAATGGGAAATCTAACAATAATTTTAGTCATACTCTTATCAGCTTTTTTTAAACTATTTTTTAAGTGTCCCATTCTGACAACTTTGTCGCCTGTGCTTAGTTACGGCATGTGGCAGGTGTGTAGCTTTGTTGAGGTAGTTTTGCGGGTGTGCGTGTGTATCTGTGTAAAATTTAGCACAACACCCTCTAGCTGCAGTTGCCACTTGCTACAGTTTCCTCGGCTCAGCCCACTGCATTAGTACGCGCCTGCACCACCCAACCACCAGCAGCTCCACCACCGCCACCACCTCCACCGCTCGCATTTTCCTTGGCACAAAATGCAATTTATACATTTCCGTTAAGCAAGCGAAATAATTTTTTTTCACACACTATCTCTCGCTATCTCTTCTTACGCCCAGCCCCGCCCCATCCCCCCGTTGCCTTTGCTTTGTCTTGGCAACAAGTTTTTGCTTTTAGTGGGAAATAACAACTATGCATGTATATGTGCGTAGCTTTGAACTTCCCAGCACTTATTCGAGCACTTTCAATAGCTAATTAAAATGTGCCTAGATGCCGGAAATTTCATAGGCAAATACAAATATGCGCGATGTGCGAGAGGCATCTGCAAATCAGGATCTTAATTTATGGGCCGCGACTTTTGGCACGCGCCAAAAGAAAAATATTTAATTTTCCAAATCAATAAACACGCTGATTGCATTGGGGCGACAATTGGCAGATGCCACTCTGGGCAATAAATCTGCAAAAGGAAGAACAAGTGGAATAAGGAACACTCAGACGCGAAGGTGACTGGAAGTTACCCTGTAGAAGTGGGAAAATTTGTGTGATATAAATACAGTATAAATAGCTGTCTATATATATATATATAACAATGCCAGGTATATTGTTAATATTAATTATTATTTAATTTAATATTAATTTATACTTATTTATAACCATTTTTATTGATTTGAAAGTACTTGAACAGCGATCAGAAATATATATTTTGCACTTAGTGCACATGATACCCATTTGCCATTTATTGTGACTGCTGGGTATACAAATTTGCTGCAAAAGATGCGCTGGCATTGCTGCTCTCTTTCTCATTCTCTTTTTTTCCGAGAACAAATCGTATCCAAGCAAAAGTTCTAGTTGTTGACCACAGCAACAATAACAACAACAACAACAACAACGACAACAACAATAACAACAACAGCGGAGCAGAGTCAACTGTCAATGTCAACTCGCATGACCATGAAGTAAGCGAAAAGAAATAATTGAATTCCCCAAACGCCAAAGTGGAATTTTAATTTGCACCCCACAAAATGTTAGCCCCAACGCCCACGCCCATGGCCACGCCCACGCCCCTGTCCCACAAACAGGCCGCAGCAACCCTCGCTGATTGCTGATCAGTATGCAAAATGTGTGCGTGCCAAAATCAGCGTAAACTTTTGCTGAAAAGTGTAAGGGGGGCTGCGGGGGTGGCAGGAATATGAGTATTGAGTATTGTGATTGGAAGTAAGGGGGCGGCGGGGGGGGGGGGGAGGGAGGGGATATCGTACATTGTCACACGTACTTTGAGCTCAACTACGAATTGATGTCTTTGAAAATTAGCAGAGTGTTTGGACAAATGGCAAAGCCAAGAATTTCATTGCCATATACAACAGTGCCTCGCAACCGGCAACTCACACCCCGCAATCCGCCCACTGGGCATTGCGACACCTTTTATTTGTTTGTTGGTAAAAAATAAAAATCAATTTGGCAGACTGGAGCGCCTGAAGGTATGCAATGCAATTTGTATGCACACGCGAATGGGTTGCAATTTATTTTAATGTTAATTCACAAATATTTTCGCGACAAATGGAAATAAACAATTTCAATGATTTTGGCACCTGTTGGAATTTTATAAAATGCGATTTTGAGTGCTTGCGGAAAATCGAAAGCCGATTTGCAATTAATATCAATAGCTAAGCAGTTGAAGTTGATTTTAATTGAAATTTTTCGAAAACTTAGTTTTAGTTTATATATAAATTATGGAAATTAATTTTTACTGTAATATATTAAACAAAATGTAAAAGTAATTTAAGAAATAATCTGATTGAATTTTTATTTGTACTGGGTATCTGCTAGTCGAGCAGCCGCGCACCCTTTACCCGCCAATAAATTTTAACAGGCCCAAAACCTAATTGCACCTGGCCAGAAAACGCTTATCCACGGCAAATATGAGTAGTTGTGGCCGACAAAGCAGCCGTTCATTTGCCATTGCTGCTGTCTGTGCCACATAACCCAAATCGATGGGGCACTTATCGCATTTTGATGAGGCAGCTTCTGTGAGGCAGCAAGCTCTATAGGTGTTCCCGGATCCAGGCGGGCCGCAAACCGCAATCAGAATCTAGTTGCAAACACACGAGAGGTTGTATGCCACAAAAGGCGGCACACAAGTGTTGCATAGACACGACTCATGGCATCCACATTTGGCCAGAGCACTGAGCCGTTTCCTTTTCGATTTGGCCATTGCGTCAAAATCATGCATAACTGCATTTTTTAATTGCTATGAATGAGGCACTGGCTCTGCAGTTTGCCCAATTCTCTATTAGCTGTTGCCTCCCCCCCCCCCCCACACACACACGCACACACACACACGCACATCGGGAAGGCTTGCAAGTATCTTTAGCATTGTGTTAATGAATAAGAGGATTACAATTTGAGCAGGCAAATGGGCTTCTTAAATTCGCTTGCACATGAAAATGTTGCATTATTCTACTCTCCAGTGTTGGGCAACTTCTATCGAACAGTTCTGCCAATTAATTGCAACCGGGTTTCATTGAGTATTAAAGCCCAATTGTTAGTTGATTGACTTTTGAGTTATTCAAGAGCTGAAAGCAGCAATTATGGCGATTAAAATCCATTTTTACTAAATTGAAATCCATCGGAATTTCAATTTTAAATATCTTTTGATTCCTGTAATTCTTGTGTCTCTCAACCAACTCTTTGTTCAGTTTACAAAATCACGTTAGATCCTTTATAATTTCAATAAAATAACCACAATATGGCTGACTTTGTCAGCTGTTTTATCCTTTGGCTTAATTTTAGATTAGCTCACATGCAAATTATGAAGCGCAACTTGAGCTTGTTCTTGTCAGCATTTTAATTACATATTCGCTTCAATTTGATTTATGGTTTACGTATATAGATAAACATTGTATTCGTGTGTGTGCGTATTGTTGATTTATTGGCCGGCTGTGGAATACTTTCTAATTGTGTAAATGTTTGGCTTTTACTTGGGCTTAGATCATCGATTGGCCATATATCATTTTCCAGCTAGAAACCCGATTTCATTTACAGCAAATGTTGACAGCTCGCTTTGAGCTTTAACTTTTGCCTGGCCTGAAACGGACTCGAAACAAACCCAAAATGAGCTGTCAAATGCATTGGCTGGGTCAGGTTAACCGAATGAAGAAGAACAACAAGAAATACAATATACACATTGTGTTTTCATTACGCATACGACGTGTTGTCAACAGCAACAACAACCACAACAACAATGGGGCGAGTGCGAGCCCAGAATTCACTTTCATTTTGAGCAGCTGACAAACGTTTCCTTTCTTAACTGGGGCTTATACCCTTTGTATTAATTGCTGTGACATACTATTTAAGTTGAGATTTTATTGTTCGCTGTCAGATACAAGTTTCGGCTCTCGGACAATTCGTTTCTGGCCCAAAAAGCTGCTGCTTTGTCTGACCAAATTGATTGAATTTACTGCTTAAAGCCAGCTGGCTGAGCGGGCCATAAAGACAAGACGTTGTGCTTGTGTGGGCGCGCTCATTTCGTTTCAAATCCCAGCTAGGATTTGTAATGAAGACATATATATATACGCACACACACACACACACACACAAACACAAGCGCGCAGCAAATCACTTAGTTTCACATTACAAAGCTATCCTGACAAAACGTGGCACCAGAAACAGAAAAGCAACTCCTTTGGCTGCCTGATACTCATGGAACATATAAATTAATGAATTCGATGCTTATCAATAGCACACACCAACAACAACAACAACACTAACAACAATCTGTGTGTCCATCTATTAGTTCGTTAGCTTTGTTTTTTCGGCTTGTCGTGTGATTATGTTGAAGTGACTCGACTTAAGATTTCTGTATACAACCATGTGTGTAAGTCTGCGTGTGTGCGTGTGTGCGTGTGTGTGCGTGCTGCTTATATCTATCTTAAAGTCAACAACAAGTCTGCCTGCGCTTTCCTCTTTCTTTCCTCTTTTTTTCCATTTATTATGGCACATTCATTTGATAAAAGATTTGGGCCCTCAATCATGCTTTTGTGTTTTGTGGCCAACGCCTTATCCCCCCCTCCATCCCCGCTCCCTTTGTTGTTTGTTTTTTTCGCTCGGATTTGTAATTTGTATTTGATAAGCAGCTCTTCAAGTGCTGTCTGCGCGTGGCTCAGACTCCCTGCTTCTGGCCCAATCCTCAACCTCAGGCGGCCTGAGCCTCGTGGCATTCTCCAGCTTTTGGTCTTTATTACTGCATTAGGCGTATTTGCGTAAATCTGATTAGCAGACAAAGTGAACTAAGCCAGACCAGACTAGGCACTTTTGTAAGTATATAGATAATACTATCTATATATAGACATATATGTATGCCCCAATGCCAGTTCAAAACAGATTCTGTATTTGAAAAATTTCTTAAAATTTCTAGTAAGTTCCTCTCTCTCTCTTTAGATCGACTTAAGCTGCTTAACTTTATTATTAAGTCCATTTTGTTCTTTATTGGTTCTTTCATTGATTGGAATCTGCATTGGAATAATCAACTTTTTAGAAGAATACGCTATTTTTCTGTTAAAGATAAGTTCAAGTTTTTAAATACTTTTTTTTATATATTAATTGAATTGTAAGTACATAAAAAGCAAATAATAATATAATATTAATTCCCTAATAAATCGCCTTCCTAAATTTTAAACTGGCATAAGTTAAACAAAAAAATTACCATTTAATTTTAAAAAATTTATTATGTAAAATCTCAGACCTTTCTGACATTCAAATTAAATCAAAAAAATATTTAAATTACTTTTGTTGATTTAACTATAGTATGGTATATATTTTGACTACGTAACCAGTTATAGAGCTGACAACTGGTCAGCCAATTGGAATAGCTACGCCGGTCCAATTGGAGCGTTGTTAATTGGAATGTTGTTAACTGCGTTGCGGCTGGAAGCCATTTGACAGTCCAGCATGCTCCCAAAAGTTATTAACCAAGGACCCACAGGAGGGCACACGAAATGGAACGCTATATAAATTTGTAATTTCTTTTTGGGCTGTAAGAGTTTTTTTTTTTTGGTTGTTTTCCTCTTATGCACATACATATGGTATATGGTAAATGGTGTAGGACTGTATATCGAATTTGTGCAGACATTGTTCCATCAAACAAACCAATTTTCGGCATTTGCGCAATAACGTGCCACGTATTCAGCTGCCTGTTGTTAACTGTAAACTGCAAATTGTCGGTTTGCATTTCCTTTTGTTTTTCGCCCATTTCAATTTTTTTCTCTGTTTTTCTTCTTTTTGTTTTTTTTTTTTTTTTGCTATGCCTCAGACAAGGTAGTAAACAGACAGAAAAGGTTTTTGGGGTTGGGGAGCGGGACAGCCGAACGGTTTACGGAATTGTCTGCAAAAAGCAGAACGGAGCGTTCTTAATTAAGGCATTCTGATAGCCAATGAACAATACAGGGATTGCTTCATTTGCCCGGTTTTTTTATACCCTATACACTCACCTTTTAAGGGGGTTTTAAAATGTACAAGTTTAAATATCAAGAGTATCAGATTGTAACCTCTTTTTTGTCGGATTTTAAAAAGCTTCCTGAATTCTCTTGATATCAATACAAAATAAGCTTGCAAAAAATTTGTTTGTGGTTGAGAACACAAAAAATAATCAAAAAATGTGTTCGAATTTATGGATATTACATTTATGACAGACATTTTAAAAATTCTACAATATAATTATTAATTAAAAAAAACTATTAACTATAAGCATATTAAGCAAATTATAATAATTCACACATTTCACTCTATATCAATTACAAACGATAAATAGCGCCTTCTTTGTTTTAGCATTAACATGCAGAAGTTTAAAAATCCATATTTAGACTCCGACTACAAGGTAGCTTCTAGTCAAAAACATTCGCATTCCGGCTTTTCTTGACAATTTTTGGGCACCAGTGTAGTTTTCTCTTTATTCGGCTTAAATGGCAATGGACAGTTTACACTTTTGCGCATTGGCCAAAATGTAAATACTATCCGTTGCAGTCTCAAAATATCAATTTATCTTTCAACTTTCAACTCCCACCGAAACATTCGGCTGCAGCTCAGAAATTTTCATGCTTTGCATACGGAATGCCGTGTTGTGGATGTGGACGAGGAACCTCCAGCATCTTAGGGCAGGAGCACGTAGCCCGGCAATTTTTCAGCATGGAGTTTTTCCCGTTCCGAGTTGCTGCTGCAATGACGATGCATAAGTAGCAACAATAAATACAACAGCAACAACAACTGGATGATAAAGAAGACGAGATGGGGCATCAGTTTTGGTAGATATGGGAAAAACTGTCTGAAATAAAATAAATTACTAAACAATGTTTCGGCCACAGGGAGAGAGAGATAGAGATGGAGACTGAGAGAAATAGATTCGAGTTCTGCACCTTAGAGCAGCTGTCATTGTTATTGCTGCCGCATTCTTGCCCCAGTTTGTTGGGGCTCTTGACGCGCTGGCACTTTTTGGTGGTAGCCCAAGCACTTTAATCCAAATGTGGATTCCACATTGGCAGAGACGACTCGTAACACTCGACAGATATATGCACAACATTTTATATTTTGTTTATGGCACTCAAATGGCATTGTAATGTGCGAGCAGAAGTGGGGTCGAGGGGGCGTGGGGCTACCTTGGGACCACTCACATATTGATTGCCACAGTTGATTGTTTTGACATTATTAAATGCTCGTTTTGATAAAGCAACTACAAGATGCTTTGACAAACAAAAAAATAAATAAAATAAAAGTTGATTGTTTTGACATTAACATTAAATGCTCGTTTTGATAAAGCAACTACAAGATGCTTTGACAAACAAAAAAATAAATAAAATAAAAGGGTTTATAATCAGCATTAATTATATATTAATAATATAATTAATTTGAATAAAATATAATTTTTGTAAAATGCATAAAGTAACATTTTCTTCTATTTTTTATTTAATATAAATGTCACAGCTCAGACACTTAATAATTTTCGCGTTTATCGAAACAAACAAAAAAGAAATGAATTTCAAAATTCGACAGAAAATTGAAATTTATTTCAGTGACAAATAAAAATGATTTTCTCTTTTTATTATACGCCGTCTATCCTTAATGGCAACCGAAATAGAATATACGCGTATGTATATTAATATATATATATACATGTTTATATCTTATTGAAAAATAACCGAAAATTCATTGAAAATCTATCAAACAAAAAGTGATGACGAAGAAGAAGAAACGCCAACGACTATTTGTTCATGCATTTGACATGTCATCTCCATTGAGCGAGAGAAATACAAAAGAACAGACTTGACTCAGGACAGTTGGGGAAGCCGGTGGAGAATGGGTAATTCAGTGCATGGCATTCATGAGTGTGCATGTGTGTGCGAACGAGTGTTTGCCAGCGACCGCCAAAACGTCGCCGGCAGCATCATCAGCCGGGCATAGCACGGCATACCCGCCTCCAACAAACCCCAACCGCCAAAGTCTGAAGAACTTTCGGTAAAAACTCATTTCCATTGATATGCATTGAAAATGGGAATAAAAAACGCGTGGGTCATTCACCATTGACGGTTATATTCAGTTTGTATTTTCGCTATTGTATTTGTGTTTTATTTTTAGTTATTTCGGACTTATCAATTGGTTGCAGTGTTTATATATATTATTAAAAAACATCAGAAATAAATCATTTTAGGTTTATTTTAGAAAAATTAAACAACAGCCTATTTATTAAATAGGAAGCAAATGTTAAATATTCTACAGAAGTATATAAAAAATAATAAAATAAAATTTAATAAAAAATAAAAATTCAATAGTTATAGAATTGCAGGGTATTTAAAAGCCTTCCTCTCTTTGAAATTTAAATATTTTGTTTATGGAAAATTTTTTCCTTGGCGCCGCGAAGTTCTCGTCATATTTTTAGACCCACAGAATTCGCTACACAATTTTCTTTCTTTTATTTGTTGACCCCTAGAGTTTGATGTGGGTGGTGGTGGGTGGTGAAAGGAGTGGAGTTGCAAAATAAAAAAGTGTACAAAACATTTCTCATTCAGTGTCCTGCGTCGTTCTGTGTTTGGGTGCACCTGAATGACAACAGTTGCGGAAAACTCACATGCAAAATGCATTGCAGCATATTATTTTTGCTTGTTTTTCGTATATCTTCTATTCAAGTTATTGGGAAGCTGCATTTGATGGCTCGATTTGCGTGTCGTCGATTGCCGCAAATGGATTGTTGCATAAATTAAAATTGTGTATTTTTCATGTAAATATTACAAAAGCTTGCAATATGCGCGCTTAGAATTTGTATTCCTTATGGTTGATTTTATTTATTTGTTTTCAACTTTCAACTCAGTTGAACTATTTGCATTTTGGATGGAGTTAGATGCAGTTGGTTAAATTTGAAATGCTGTACTTTATGGAGCAAGGAAACTGAGATGGATAAATAATGTAAATAAACGACAGTTTCAGCCTGTTTTCAATTATTCTACCATAAGGAAAAATTTATGCATATTTAAGTTTGAATTTTTCTTAAACAACATTTACACGGCAACATTCTAGCTGATAGCTTATTAGTAGTTGAATATTAGATTATTTTTTATTTATTACCTTATCTGTTAATTTTTTTTATTTTACAGACTTCTACTTATTAATATTATTGTTATTATTTTTATTTAATTATTATTTATTTATTTTTTCCCTATAATTTCTTCTGCCTAGCATAAAAAATTTAAAGAAATTGTTGATTCATTTCACAAATACAAATATTTATCACGGTGCACTTGGCAAATCTCAATAATCAAATTATTCCAAGTTATTCAGAAAATTTCCTATTAGCCACGCTGACATGCTGTTTATTTTTTTGTGCTTTTTTTGGTAATTGTCGAAACGTAGAACATGACAACAAACAAGTGTCAGGCGAGAATTGCAGATTTTCGTTTTGCATAATACTAAAAAAAATACAAAAAAGTGTATAACAAAAAAAAAAAAAACAAACACAACGAATATGTTGTTGTTTGCTCGCTGTTGTTGTTGTTGGGGCATTGTCGCGGCATTTCAATACAAATATGTACAATAATAATAAAATTTGTATGCAAAATAGGCTCCGAGTGTTAAATGCATGCAGAATGGGGCTGCAAGGGTAATGGGCATGAAAGGTAGAAGGGGGTAGGAGGGGGGGGGGGTCTTTCAACTGCGATTTACATACACAAATATGCAGGCAAAGTGTTGTTGCTGCTGCTTGCTGAAAAATCGTAATCAAAAATTGCGCAATAATTTGCATGTTTATTTAATAGTCCAGCGCCAACCCGACCCCCCCCCCCATTCCATCCTCACGCTGCCAACAAAACAATCCACAAAAGAACATTTTCTGCCCGTGTGTGTGTGTGCTGTGTGTGTGTGTGTGTGTGTGTGTGTGTGTGTGTGTGTGTGTGTGTGTGGCATTTTCGTTGCAGTGACAAACATTTTGTGAATGCGACAACTGCAAACTGCACCCGATTTTCTATTTGCTTTTAGTTTTTCGGCATTTTTGGTTTTACTTACCGACCAGACCACGCCACGCCCCCCGCTGCGCCCCAATCCACCACACAATTCTCATTACCTGTACCTCTGTGTGTGCTTTTAATTTTTTACTTTATGCTCTAATGAAACTGTCTGCGGGCACCGCTTTTACATGCTCTAACCCCAAACGTAATCCCCATCCCACCCCCACACTTTTTTTTTCTATTTTGTGTATTTTTACCATTGCAGCAAAGCTTGCCGCAGATTTTGATGACACCCCAAAAATTTAGCTGGCTTCTGCGTGGTCCAACAAAATTATCAAAGGTTCATATTCGCGATAACTTTTTTGTGCTTCAAATAAAACCAATATCAAATATAGTTATTAAATAGAATTTTTGAGGTTTTGTGACAATTTTGTTAGCTCAAAATAGTACTATTTATTAAAGTAGTTGGGAATCATATATATGTATATATATCAGAAACTATTATAAATTAAAAGAGTATGTTGGATAACCCCACCAAAATCAGATGAAAATTTTATTAAAAATGAGTTGCGTATTTTTTATTCTATTTAAAAAGTTGTTATAATAACAGCAAATCAGCCAATATCCTAGTGAAATGAAGTGGTATAAAAAAATAGTTCAGTAATAATAAAATAAAAATAAAAAATGATATAATAACGTCTAGCAAATTCTCATTATTGAATCTCCGTTTCTGAGCTATGAAAATATTAAATTTTGAAGTTTAAATATTTAAGAGTACTTAAATTACACCAAAGCAATTAAGAAGAGGTTTCAGCAACTGGAAAATTATGAAAGTTCCGTTTTCGAACTGGTTTGGTTTCAAACCCTTGGCCAATATATTGTTGGGAAATAAATTTAAAATCATTCGCCAAAATTTAGAAAGTGTATAAATCGATATAACATTATTATCAATTTATATTCGAAACAAACCATATCCTAAATTGAAACCCCTTAAAAATTAAACCAAACTGCTTTTCAAACGGCTTTAAGTCGTGCAATAACAATCAATTCAACCGAAAATTTTCTGGCAAGTCTAAATAAAAAATTCAGCCCCGTAGACACACGACAGTGATACAGTGTGTACTCGCAAAACAAACAAAAACAAAAAAATAAAATATTTTTTTGTATTTATATATATATATATACATCTAGCCTTATCGTCATAAATGACTTCACACACAGAGTGTGTAACACACAGATGCCACAATATTTTGACTGTTTTGTAATTTATTTGACATATTTATGGGGTTCATAAATACAGATACATATAAAAATGCGTTTATTTCGATTTGCTATATTTTTTCTGCTTCTTTTATTCTATTTTTGAAGTTTTATGGCAAAATACAAAAAAAAAAAACAAAAAAATTCGGCAACAAAACGTATTTATACATGGAGTTGTTGCTTTTTGAAAGTTTGGACTACTTCCAACATCAGGGAGAGCCCTACACAACAGCAACAAAAACATGTCAGGGTGTGTGTGTGTGTGTTGCTCACACGCCGCCTGGTCAAAGTTGCAATAGCAAAACATAAAACACTTTTTATGTAATGATTTTCACTGTTTTTCCTTGCCCATTTTTTTCCCCCCACAGCCTGACCAGCTGCATGAACTATTGACAGCTGATGATAAAAAATTGTTTGAAAAATAGAGAAAATTGGGAAAATAAAAAATATGGGTGCAGTGGTATAGGAATTGAAAAAAAATATAAATAAACCGAACTAGTTACGTTTCCAATGGAGATAGAATACGCTAGGGGTTAAGAAAAAGGCAGAAACAAATATTTAGTTCACATCTGTGAAAAATTTATATTTATAATTTTTTTGCATTTAAATCAAAAATAATAATATTGTTTTATTTTGACGTTTTTGTTATTTGTATCACAAACCTCTTGAGGTCTAAAGAATATATTAAGGAAATTTGAATATTGAATATTCAGATTATTTTACAAAAAAAGTAAACATTTTTTAAGCCATTAAATTGCACAAAATATAAATTAACAAATGCCAACAATTAATACAAAATTGTTGATTTTCAATTGTGATTGGGTTAACGGCTGCTCCATGACGATATTTAACTCAAATATTCAGTTGTTAAGCACACAAATTCATTTAATTCACGCATTGAACGCATTTCGCGCCTTAACACTTTTAATTTATGTATTTACTTTCTGGTTTATTTGCTTTTCTTGCCGGCTGCCCACCGCGCTCCCCTCCCCTCCCGCGAACGCCACCTGCGGCATTTACACAGCGCTACAGCGTCCAGGGCCTTATTGAAATTCCAAAGTTGAAATGGCTGCAAGACAGCCGGCCAGGGCGGGGTCGGGATCGGGGCGCGGTTCTGGTCGAACGGTTCGCTGCGGTGTTGACAGTCGGCATCGTCCTCGCTCTCAGTCATCAGCTGGTTGTGCCACACTTTTTTTTTCTGGTCAGGTTTTTGCGGCTCCTCCGGCGGTCGCGACTCGGTCTGAAGCAGTAAGTGGTTCTGGAACTGGAACTGGGTATCCCACTGTAACTGTCTGTGTGTGCGCGCGTCTGGTTGCTGTGTCACTTTTGTGGCAACACTTACAAGCCCTCGTTTTGGCAACAATTTCGCCACACCAGAACACCTCGAACCCATCGCAAGCCGGCGTTTTTACCCCCTGTCACAGCCTGCGGGTATCAAATCGTTTGTTTGTTTGCTTTGTCTGAGTTTTGAACAACACTTTGAGGTGTTTGTCCCGCAGTTTTCGCTTTCGTTCGGCCAACCTAACTTTGGATCAGCTTTCAATGTCAACGCCAAATGCATTTCGTCTGAAAAGTTTCCCAATGAGCTGACTTATTAAAGTCAATGGCTGGGCACGAAACAAAGCGAAATGAAAAAACTAATTAAAACATGATAACACACAATAAAAGTCTATAAATCCAGCACAAATACTCGAAAATACGTTTAAAACTCACCCAGAAAAATATGCCAAAATAAGCTTTTTTATTCACAACCAAACACAAACAAAAAAAACTAATCACAATGTTAATATTACAAAAAAAGAGAATCAAAATTCAAAAATAAAAGCAATGCAAAATATGTGAAAACTTTGCCACTTTTTCTTTTGCATATGTAGTAGTAATTCAGAGAAAAACTTTTTTTTGTTTAAAACTAATTGATAAAGAGAATATGGCAAAAGTACAAATAAAACAGAGACGAGCACAAAATAAAAAAGTCGAAAAGTTTATTTCTCATATGTTAAATACTTTATTTCAAAAAATTAAGAAAATATTACAATTGAATCAAATAAAGTTATGAGCTCTAGAAACAAGCTTTATAATTTAGAAAACAGAACGAAAACTTTTTAAAGTTAGAAAACCTAACAACACAACAATATTTTAGGGTCTTTCTGTTATTAATTTAAATTTTTTTCAAATTATTCATAACAGTTACATGAGTTATTGAAAATTAAAATAGTTCTTAGTTTCTTTTTAGCCTTTATGGTATTCTCGTGGCTGCACATTTCAATTAGTGCGGCAGAACCCACACAAAAACCACTTTGAACTCATTCTCAGTTAAAAAGATAGTAAATTTACGAAAACAAAACCAAAACTGTATATTGGCCAGCAGCATTTGCGCAAATTACAAGCCTGAACACTCGAAATAGAATCTAAAGCTACTCGCACCCACGTCCCACAAACTGAACTCTATCTGATATTTTCCTCAGTCCAATCGAAGCCAGCGCAATTCTCGCCACTGGGGAACAGCTTTTGATAAGCAAGTTGCAAGTTTCTGACCTGACCAAACACACACACACACACACACACACACACAGAGGGCTCTCATTCAGTGTTGTTTCGGTTTTCCGTAGTGCGTTTCATGTGACAACAAATGTTGCACTAAATAGCGCCATATACGACCAATAGGTATGTCCTTTTCCGCCTAGTGTGCTCTCGCTCACACGCACTGTTTTAAATGGTAACTATTGTTTTTTTTATCATTTAACTTCGGTGTTTTCTTTTTATACACTGTACGCACGGAAACCGGGTATATGGGGTTACATGGGGATGTCAAAATCTGACAGAAAAAAGTATATTTGACTGTTTCAAAAATATATGTTTTTGAACTAGGGCGGAAGAAATCCAACTTTATTCATAACTTTTGCTCTTTCCTCAAAATCGAAAGTGTGGCTATCAATAGCTGGGTATCTTAAGCATATCAAAATATGCAAAATAAATATTGATAAAAATTTGACTTTTCTACAGACAGACTTTACGTAAGAGAAATTAAATTAGCTTTAATTTATATTGATATAAAAAGCGAATAATAATAATTATTTTTAGATAAATTCATTTAATTCCGACTTAAGATTTGGTTGCTTATTGGACAAAATGATTGTAATTTGTTGTTCTACGAAACGTTTGCTCGTGGCTGGGAACAGGGTACCTACAAGTCGTGCATTTTCGATTAACGCACTCTGACTTGTTTTTTTTTTCTATTTTGTTTTTTGCCATTCATTTTCACAATGCTTTTTGTTTCATATTGACCCATATAACTAGCGTTCGCTTTGTTTTTGCTTTGGCTGCATATATCGTATCGCAGTTTACCACATTTCCCCTCCCCCCCCCACCATCTTCCCCATCCCCCTGTCCGATCTGCATTGTTGTTGCTATCGGACTGGGGCCAGCGAATAAAACTGTCCTTTCGCAGAGGTTGCATTTGTTGTTGTTATTTCCGCTGCGATTGTTGTTGTTGTTGCTGCTGCTGCTGCTGCTGCTGCGATTGTTGTGGTTGCAGCCCGCATACAACAACTTTTTTCCCTGCTATTTTATATATTGTTGTTAAAAACTTTTACAATCTACGTTTGTTAAGTATTTTAACGGCTTTCTCTGGCTGAGCATACGGTGCGCCCAGGTAATATAAACCAATGAAAACTGCAAGGGCAACTCATTGCCCCCAACCCCCACCTGCAACATGCCCCCACATGCCCACACAGACCCACTTAGCTAAAGTTTTGCCATGTCTGCGTTGGGTGTTTATCTGTCAGTTTATGTTTACAAATGTCCACTTTTAATGGTTCTCCATTTAGCTGGTTGCCAACATCAGCAGCAGCAGTCGTTGCGTGGAAGGGGGCGGGGGGAGTGGCTGAACCCAGTTTTATCATACTCGCATACTGTAAAATTCTATTGTAAGTTTGGTTTTCCGTTTTTCATTCGGGCTGTTCATCTATCTATCTGTCTGTTAGTCTTTCTTTCCGTTTCTCTGTCCTCTTCTCTCTTTCTCTGCTGTTGTGCACTTCATTTTTGTTGCAGTTTTCCTGTTATTTCACATGGCAAAAATGTGATGTGCTGACTTCTTCGCACCACTTTTACTGTCTCAACCGAAAGCGTAACCAGAAACCACTTGCAAACATTTTGCATCGCCTTTCTACGCGATTTTCATAAAGTTATATTGCTTGCTGTTTAACTATCTGTCACCAGCTGTTTGTCTTTCCTTTTTTTTGCTTTTCTCTCTTAGATCTTAATCTTTCCCTTCTCATTATCATCTATCATTTAACAGTCTATCTCGTTCTATAGATAAGCAGAATTAATTACTTAATAATTAATATTAAGTATTTGAATATATATTTGCCACAATTAAACTTCTTTTAAATATAAGTATGTCTTACCACTTAAGTAAAATATCCCATTTCAACCGACTGTGATAATAATAATAATGAGCCCGCCTGCCGTTCCCCAGAGAATCTATGACAGGGTATTAACAAATTTTACTAAATGGGCCCCCGCCGCCCCCCTCTCCCCCTGTGCCAACTGTTCTCCAACGTTAGGCTCATCACAGCTCGTCTCGGCTGTGCTTAATTTCATTTAGTGA
Organism: Drosophila sordidula; assembly: GCA_035047465.1. Classification (NCBI taxonomy): domain Eukaryota; kingdom Metazoa; phylum Arthropoda; class Insecta; order Diptera; family Drosophilidae; genus Drosophila; species Drosophila sordidula. The sequence continues at coordinate 4,659,308 of JAWNPQ010000260.1, read as the reverse complement.
AACGTATAAAATGATATTCTTGTACCCATTTTCCCCCTTCTAACGCTTCTCTCACTCACCTCTGCTGTGTTTGTTATGCTTTGCAGATTTTATTGTGGCGCTCAAGGATGTTTCGGTAAGGATACCGCAGGCGGTTAAGCGTGGCAGCAACGCCTTGTTCACCTGTAATTACGATATGGAAAACGATACGCTTTATTCGGTGAAATGGTATAAAGGCAAGCGTGAGTTTTATCGCTATACACCCAAAGAGAACCCGGCTATGAAAGTCTTTGCCATGACAAGTGGCCTTAATGTGGAGGTGAGTGCGAAGAAAGTGTACGCCTACACTCAGCGAAAAATGTTGTGCTTTAAATGATAAATTTTATTTTTACGCAAAAAAGTTGATTATGACTTGTGCTTAGTTTCAAAACAAACCCTGTAAAGTAACTAAAATAATGGGAATAGTGGTTTTCTTTACGTCTTTAATTTTTTTATAAACAATAGGTTTTGGGAAAATTATTATTGCCAGGTTTTTACTTAAGTTAAAATATTTATTAAATTTCAAACTATAATTTTAACCGATCATATATATATATTTATTAAAAAAAAAAAACAATTGTGCTTCGTTTAGGTACAAAATGCCCGACTCTTTCTTGCAGTGTTCATATATATTTAGTTAAACAAGCTTGATTAAAGTAAGTTTTTCTTAGAGTGCACTTGGATATTTATATAAATATACCTCCATATATTTATATACACAGCAAGGACCCTGGTTTGCAGGGAGTTTGCCTCACATTAAGAGCACATGCTGCAGTTGCGTGTCATAAAATAACAAACGCACTGTAAATTATGCCCATAATGGCTGATTGCATTAAGCCAGTCGCAGTAAAATCTCCATTCGTTTACCAAGTATTTTTTGCCGCCGGCGTTTCACAACACTCGCCGAATCTCTGTGAATGTTGTAATTATGCACAACAGCCCGGACCAGAGAATCCAGTCAGTGCCATTGCCCAATTAGTTGGCAACGCGATTGACTTGCGGCTCATTAAAAAACAATATATGTAGATTGCATAAAAAATACTCTCCATAAAAGTCGACGAGACGAAGTTTTCAACTTTAATTATTACGTTGAAATTCATGCGGGCCAATTAGGTGTCCGGTCAAATTGGGTTAAACGTCCGGCGTAAACCAATCCACATCAGTACGACTCCCATTCGGACCAAGTGTCATATTTTTGTATATTAAAGCTGGGGTATTTAAATGCAATTTTATAAATTTAATATATATATTTTTAAGTGGATTTCTGCATCAGTTCACAGTTGCCGTCGTGTCAAAGATTAAATATCGCGTTAACAATTTCGAATATTTTCGAGTGGCCGGTGAGTGCACCACTGAATACTCAACAAAAGCATAACATTTATGGCCCAATTAAATGAGCAGCTAATATTTTGTTAAACTGCGGGCAATTGAGATTTATCACTGGCAAAGTTCGAGTCTGAATATATACACGAAATTGATGTTTAGTTGCGCAGCGAGCTCAAAGCACTAAATGATTCCAATTAATTATTGAAATGTTGACAAACAAAATATTTTGATTCATATTTTCGCATTATAAATACATTTTGACGATTTGAAAGCCTAACAGATATTTAACAGAAATGAGTTGAAAGAAATGCATCAATTGTTTTAAAACAAAAGTTAAAATACATTTATATTATTTCAATTAAAAATTATATTTTTTTATTAAGTAAAGCAAGCAAAGTATTTGGGTATTATTTTTTCCATAGGAATCTGGTAATCTAAAGTTATCATAAACTATTTAGTAACTTAGGCAATAAATAAGTTAAAATGCAGAATATTTTTAAACTCATTGTGGACGGCATTTCTCCGGGAAATATATCAAACAGATCTCTGTTAGATAGCATTTTTTTTTTGAAAAGCTTAAGTTATTGCCAGCTGGTCAACTCATAAATAAAAGATTTGCGACCACTTTATCTCATGCAGCTCATAACCTTTTATTTGTAATATCGCAAATCATCGCAGAGCCAAAAGCAAAATTGCTTTGACTCAAAGCAATCAAATGGAGGGCAGCTCGACTTAAAATGCAAGCTCCATAACCGTATTCGAAGCACCTTTCATCAGCATATCCCCCCCCCCCACAAACCCCCATATTCACCAAAACAAACCATAAGCGTAGGGACTCAACTTTTTTCACTTTGCCATTGCGTTATATTCAATTTCTATGCAGCGCATCCTGCCAATTTTTCAACTAATTTTTATTGCACTCCCTTTCACTCGCGCCCTCTCACTCACTCTTGCCTGCACTCTTTTAACACTTTTCTAGAGGAACCTGTCGAATCAAAGTCATGTCGTGCTGCAGTCGGTGCCGCTGAATATTTCGGGCAAATTTACATGCGAAATATCCGTGGAAGCGCCCACATTTCAAACGGCCATGGTCTCCGGCGAAATGGAGGTGGTAGGTAAGTAAAAACAAGAAATAAAAAATAAAACAAAAATACGGAAAATATAGTTCCTGCTGCTTACCGAGGATTAAATACACTTTCAGAGATATAAGAATAGTCAGATATTTCTCAAAAATGTTGATACCTCAAAAATAGATTTAATAAAACAAAATGAAAATTTGAATTGAATGGGAGCTAAAAATTTTCGGATTAGTTCGCATGCAATAAATGTCTCTAAATGTCCTCCACTGTGTTTCACACATTTCCTCACAATTCTGGAATACCCGCTGCAGTAATAAAGCCAAAAAAGAAATGCAATAAAAATACTATTAGCACCTAGCGAAACGTGGAAAAAGGGGCAGACGAAATTTGGAAAAGGCGGGCCCCTTATCCAAAAGCAAATTAATTAGACAAATGGGCGCCAGCCTTTGCCATTTTTCGAGTGCTGGTCAGCTAATTTTACATTTCCATTATGCAGCACACATCTCCCTCACTCTCTCTCTCTCTCTCTCTCTCTCGCCCTTTTGTTTTCTATCTCTTTTGCGCAGAGTTACCGGAAGAGCACACAGTGGTTACCGGGATTCAGGCACGTTATCGCATTGGCGATTTGGTCGACGGCAATTGCTCAATTAAATACTCGAAACCGGCTGCTAATTTGACATGGACTATTAATGGTATTGTGGTAAGTTTTGGTTTCGGTTATTCCGCGGCTCCGACGGCATCCATTTCGATCTGCCATTCAATTAGAGTGCGCTTCGAGGCAATTTCAATTGATGGCCCCCAATTTTTCAATTAGTCGCAAGCATTTCGGATAAAAGTTTTCTTTCAGCACTTAGTTTTCACTTTAATTGGGCAGTTGTGGCAGAAGAAAAATTTAGGAGGTGCTGCGCAAATTTCAAGGTTTCAGTTAACGTAAGATTTTCTGTGTTCCTTCCACAATTTCATTGTTTACAAATTTGAAATTCTATTTTAAGCGAGCCTGACTTCAATGGAATTTAACTCTCAGATATGTTTGAGGCTTATTAAATATATTAATACTGACTTTTTTAAAATGTAATAATAAATTAAGATTTTTTTTATTAAAATAAAATTTATTTATATCTAAATGAAATGTTTTACGTTATATATATTTTTATTAATTTTTTTATTTAATTTTATCAGAGTTTTTTTTTTTTTTTTGAATCTTACTAAAAATATTAAAATAATAATTTGGCATTAACCAATTATTAATATTGAAAAAAAAAAAATATAAATAAATATAGAACAAGACGTACGGCAAAATATATATTATTTTTACCTTAATTTTAATTAAGATTCTCTTTTTTCGTTTTTTTTTCTTAAAATAAAATTTCTTTTATTTAAGCTCTTTTATTTACTATCTACCTCCCCCTAAGCCGAAACTTTGTAGAGTTGCATCGTTTGGCAATCTTTTGGCGTTTAGTGTGTGATTTTTCATTTCTCGTGTGTGTTGCACACTTTTTGGCACCTGCGTTTTGTTGGTTTCCGTTTGCTTTCTTTTCGCCCAGGTTTCCTCCATATATTTTGATAGGCAGTCACTTTTTATGCCTTTGCCCACTGCTGGCTGTTTTATGGCCGCAACCACAGCAGGCAGCTCCAACATATCGCGCCAGGTGGGTTCGGTGGGGTTCGAGAGCGGAAGGGGACGGGGACGGGGACGGGGGTCAGGTCGCTTGGCTGCTGTCATAGTTCCGCATGATTTCACACAGTTGTGTGTGAGTGTGTGCAAGGTGGGGCAGGCGGTGGGGCAGGCAGCCGAGGCAGCTGACATGGCCCGGCATTTTTGGGTCTGCTGCCATTTTGCTGCGTTTGTTTTAAGAGACGTTTAGGTTGTCAGCTAGTTTTTTGTATAGGAATCTGTGCCCCAAAACCTATGCAGGGGGCAGCATTACGGAATTTTGTCTACGGTCTGAAGTTATTGTTGCTGTAAATTATTTGCGCCAGTGTGTGTGTGAGAGCAGAGAAATGTGTCAAGTGCGAAGTACCAAAAACTAAATACCCTTTAATATTGTTAAGTGTTAGCCATACTTACGGCAATTTTTCCATATAACCATTAGTGGAATCGAGCGTATATTAATAATTTAAAAAAAAAAGGTTTTATAAAGTAACCAATATTTTGCACCGTTATAAATGAGGACTTTACAATATTAACCCGACTACTGATACAGATTTAGTATATATATATTTTATAATGTCCTTCTATGCGTTACACATTCCATAACAAAACTGAACTACCCTCTGTAAATGTATAATATGAGGTATAACAAGGTGTGGGTTTGGGCCATTGTCAATGTCAGTTCAGTTCGGTTAAAGTCATATTTCATAGAGTGTGCTCTTTTTTTATGCGGCTACAAGTTGTAAGTTTAGTTAAGGTGCTGTGATTGTGCTGTGATTCAAGGCGAGAAAAAGGGCACTTCCATTGTGAATTGCTGATGCAAATAATATGGAGGGAAGTGTGGGCACTCAACTATAAATGTAATGTTCAACAGAAAGATTTTAAATTAGAATCCCTGAAAGGCACTGTGGCACAATTTAAGCTGAAGCTTACATTTTCTTGGAAATAATTTTAGAAATAAAGAGACTACGATTTTTATATATTAAGAAAAAGCTTTAAAAACGTTTAAGCTTATTTCAGTACAATTTTTTAAAACTTATTTAACAAAAACTAAAATCTGCATTATATAGATAAATAAAATAATTAAAAGCTATAAGAATTTAAGAAAATAAACTAGCCAAAATTTGATAGATACAAATAATTTATGCTCAGAAATAATAATTAAATAATAAACAAATAATTGTATATATATATAATAAATATTACAAACAAGTAATAACGTAATTTATATATCCTTTACACGGACATGCGGACGGACAACTGATACACAGTTAAAAAATCGAAGGAAATACCTAAACAAAATTGATACCAATTTTACTTGATTCTTTGAAAGTTTGATAAACATTTTCTTTTATCTTTTTAATGTTAAATTTTTTTGCTGTATACCAACATATTTTATTCGGCACATCTCAAAATCTTATTTAAATTCTTTTACGTTTGTGCAACTTTATTTACAGTTTTAGGAATTTAAACAAATTCTTTACAAGCACAAAAAAAAACTAAATACCGATAGCTGTTTAATTGCAAACTAAACGAGCAGCTATTCAATTGAGCAAAAAAAAAAACGAGTCTGAAAAAGATGAAAGCAAAAACGTAATCAATTAAAATACTTTGGCATTGAACAAAGCGAAAAAAAAATATATAAAAAATAATATATATATTTTTTATTATTATAGTGGAGTTATAGACTATGAACATATATTTTATAGCTGTGACAAACTCTAGATCCATACACTAGAATATGATTAATAGTCAATAAAAAAATAAAGGTTTTGTATTTGCATTTGTGGAGCAGGTACTTGGCAACTTTTTATTTTGCGGCTAGAAACAGGACCTTGAAAGGACCAAGAGAACAATTGAGAAAGTTGCAGTTGGTGCAGCTTATAGAAAAAAAAATATATGTGTATATAAATACATAAATATATATACAGATATACATATATATTTTTTATCATTATCAAACAAGCAATTCAGCAAAAACTAACACAAACAACACTTGAGTGTGGTCGGGTGTGTGTGTGTGTGTGTGTGTGTGTGGTTGTGTTTTTGGTTTTGGGTGTGCGTTGGTTCGCCACTTGATCTTTTAGCTAACGAGCGCTTTTCAACAGGACCCGCCCCCGCCCCCCGCCCATGTGTGTGTAGGGGCTTGAGCCCCCGTCAGGCTGGCAACGGTATCTGCAGGCACTTCAAACTAAACTCACCGCAAACAAAGTGGCCTCGTCCTGGCTTGACTGCCTGCCTGCCTCCTGTCTGCCAGCCAGCCAGCCTGCAGCCTGTCCGCTGTGCTCCACTTAATCACTCAAGCGTGAATCTATTCATCATTCATAAGTTATAAATTTGCCTGCTGTGGCATGTTTTTCGGGCGTAAGAAGTGGCCCAGGACCAGCCAGAGGACGACCCGGCTCATCGCAGGACACGGCACAGTTTCCACTCAACAGTCGCCACTTGTGCATTGTGCATTGTGTGTGGTGTGGTGTGGTGTGGTGTGGTGTGGTGTGGTGTGTGGTGTGGTGGTTGAGTGGTGGTGTGTGGTGCGTGTTGAGTGGAAGACACTGATGTCGCCTATCTGTAAGATGCAGCGCCCTTTGATAAATATTTATAAATTGATTTTCAGGCCGCGTCCCCTTTTGAGCCGATGTATTGAAGCGCACGCTCATTTGATTCATTCGTTTCATTCATTTGTGCCCAAATTCCACTTGACACACTTCGCAACTCACATTTCGCATTTGCAGGTGCCGCCGCATCACATCAAAACCTATCAGATCGAGAAACAGGAGAATAGCACTCTGGAATCTGTGACAAGTGCCATACACTTTATGGTAACCACGCAGCATTTTCTCAAGGCCCAAATGAGGGTAAGCCGAATCGGATGTACAGTGGTCACTCGCAAATTGGCGATGATTAAATAAAATTTTAATTTACTGTCTTCTAATACGTTTCCTTTTTATTGCACTTTTTCTTTTTTAATTTAAGACTTAACAACATTTAATTGAATTTCTTTTAACTTAGCGAGCGACTACTGTACATTATATGTACTAAATATTATATATAAAAAAGTAATGCTAAACATTCCCCACAATTTCACAGCTCAAATGCACAGCCAACATATTTGACATTTTCAAAGAGGAAATTGAGAGCATTATCGAAGAGGATCGACCCAGAATCATGGCCTCTGGCAGATCATATGATATCAACAATTATCCACTCGACGAGCACGGCAATGGGCACGGCGATCGAGAGCGTGGAGGCTATGAGGATCACAATGAATCATATTTGACATACTTCTCGGGTAAGTGTTGCAAAAGGCGCGCAGAATGCAAAGTGAGAAAGTAAAAATAATTTGAAACGAAGAAATTTCTAAAGAGCTTAAAAGAGTTGGGGATATATAACATTTATTATAATATTGTTATGCTTATATTGTAAAATTTGGACAATTTTCTTAACATGCGTTTTTCATGTACTTTCACAAGAAAAATATAAAAAATATAATGGATAAGGGGGCTAAAAGAGTTAACCCTAAAACCTTTGCGAAGAACGAGAATAAAAGTTAAAGTGAAATTGGAAAAGATCAAAATGTAACAACCTATATAAATAATCATTTCCATTTTTGAGCATCAAGATTAAATTTCTTATTTACAAATTGAACAAGTCATGAATATATTTTTCAAAGAAAAACTAGATTTGCGCTTGAAGTGGCATTTGGTAAGATCAAATAAAGGAGCGCTGATAAAAAAAAATCAATAGTTCTTTTTGATGGAATTTGCTCAGCAGAGAGCCGAGCTCTTTAGCCGCCTCGAGTAGTTTTAAAACTGAACTGGAAAACCTTTTAACAAGTGTTTGCCAGCCTGATCCTGGCTGCAATTCACAAACTGCACACAGTCCGGGGTGTGGGGGCAGGTGGAAGGAACATTTTTGAGCATCTGCTATGTCAACTTTCAATAGTTGCCCAAGCCACTTGGCGTCCTGTGGCCCCACTAGCACCCCCCTTCTGACCCAACTCCGAGCATACAACGTAAATTATGCAAATAACATTTGCCAGCATAAACATTCAGGCAAGCGGAGTGGAGCAGCAGCTGCTCCTGGTAAGTGGAAGCAGGGTAACCGACACGCTTATCGAATCAGTTGCCGGGCCAAATCAAATTGGTCTAAACTAAGTTCCAGACATTGAAAGATTGTCGCGGAATCGCTGCAGACGCGACGGTTCGTCAAGTTCCACGGCAAATGTGGCCCAGAGGCAATTGCAAAGGGCTCAGCCTTTGTTGGTGGGTTTCTGTGATACCCTGTATCCAAAGAAACTTTGTTCAAAGAGGTTTTAAAATTTGACAAAATTATGTTGCAGGCTTTATAAAATATTGATTAGATAAAAGAGTTTATTACAAAATATCGATAAATCCTCTAATTAGGCTGAAAGCAATAGGAGTTTATATCTGTCTAATTTATTTCACTTTTCGTATACGCTTTCACCTTAGACTGGAAGCTAAGCCTGCTTGGTGCTGGGTACAGGGTATGTTCTAGTCGGGCACACTCTTGTTAGGCGCTCTCTCTTTCACTCTCTCTCTATTTCTCTATTTGCTAGAGTTGCCACTTACTTGCGGCAACATTTACTTAACACCAAATGCGGCAGCAACAACAACAGCAACAAGAACAACAACATTGTAAATGCATTGAGCTGCAAATTGTATTTAAAATTGAATCGACTTGAAGAAAGTCGAAGAAAATATATTCAACGTGCGCATAAAAGTATGCAACATTCTCTGCTGCAACAAGGGCTCAGTTTACGCTACCCATGCGAAATGAACTCGATTTTCGGGGAGTTTCGCAGTTTACTGCTTGTAGTTCCCATCCAGGCGGATTCGATTTTTGTAAACTTTATGCAAATGCAATGTTGACATGAACACCACACACACACACACTCAATTGAGAGTATATTGACTGGCTTTGGGCTCTTTTTTTTTTGGGGAAAAGACTTATCAGATATTTTTCAGCTGGCTGCTTTCAATGGAGTGCAGGAGAGTTACAGTTGTACAACATAGCTGAATAAATCTAATATGGATATCAGAAACTTACGAGCATAAATTGTATATAGAGGACGTGCTGTTATTAGTTAACAAAACATTCTGACCCCAAAGTACGAAATTTATGCATTTTTTCTACTTGGAATGGAAATCAGAAACTTAAGAGTTATCAAAACATATTATCATCATCACATTGAAATTACCTTAAAATAAAGTTATATGTTTACTTTTTCTTTTTGTTACCAAATTTGAAAACTTTTGCTTTACTTTTGTAGTTTATTATTATTTAATGTAATTTTAGTAATTTCAAAGCTTAATTAAAGAAACTTTAAGGGTATAAAGCTTATAAATTCTTGAAATTGTATACTTTAATAGTTTCCAACAATAAATCACAGAAAACATTTATATAATAATTATTTTGTAAGCATTTTTATGGTAGCCATGTAAAAGTTCCCATCCATATAAAAGTTTAGCCTAATTTTGGAAAATGATTATTTTTTTCTTTTATGTTTAATATTTGTGATAATACTGATAAATTTAACTAATGTAAAATAGAAACTTCAGCTTTCAACTTTAACTAATGTTCCAATAGCCCAATTTAAATACTCTTCAAGCTCGAGTTTCTTTTGGTTGTTTAGAAAATCTCTTTGCTAATGTAAACGTTGTTTTTACCTCTCACTCTCTCTCTCTCTCTTTCTCTCTTTGTTTTGCAGAGGATAAGAGTGCGTCGGGCGCTGCGAGAGCTGCACACGAATTCTTCTGGCGCGCTTGGCTATTGAAGCTTACGGAGGCGCTGCCATTACGGCACATCGCAAAGCTCCACAGACACATCAACAGGCAGCTGCCGAAGTGGGCGTGTCAGTTTGACGCATGGCTTAGCGCAGCTCGCGGCGCTGCGACTGCGACTGCGACGGCGACCGCGCTGCTGCCCCTCGGGCTGTGGGGGGCCCATCAAATTATCAACTGTCAATACGGCAGCGACAGGCCAGCGACGCAGCAACAGTCGAATGGCGACGGCGACGGCGACGGTGACGGCGACGCTAACGCTGACGTCGATGTAACAATGTCAAAGGCAGCGTCGAGTGGGAGCGACAAATGCTTTTATAATTGTCAAATGGCATTGGCAACACTTTGGGGCTGCCACGCTGCCAATGCGAATCTGGATCGGGACAACGTGCACGCTGATGATGAACACAAAGATGATGATGATGATGATGGCGATGAAGACGAGGAGGATGGGAAGGGGAATGGGAATATGGCGAGTGCTTTCGAGTCTGGCGATGATTTAACTGCAGCTGCAGCTGCAAAGCGCCAACAACATCAACAGCTGTCAGCGACACTTGCCCAAGTGGGCGTGGCCGCCGCGCTGCCGGATCAACGATTATTGATGACTTGCCCGACGCTGGCAGCGGCGCAGGCAGCGGCAGGCGTTCGCTGCTGATGCTGAATTGATGATGAAATGCATTTCAGAAAGTAGCTTAAGGTGTTTGCCAGACGAACAGCTCGCATTTCTCGTAAACTCTCTCTCTCCCTCTTATTTGGTTTTTCTCTTCGATGTGTGAGAAGTACAGCAATAATTAATGCCAAAAGTACCGATAAAAAATTAATTATCTGCGCAGCAGTTCGCCTTGGCATAAACAAACCTACGTGTTAAAAAGCCAATTTTGAGACGTGAACGAAGAGCAAAGAGAAGCTTAATAATACTTAAGAAAAAGACACTTGTAATAAGTTAATACGATATGAAGCAGTTGGATAATGCAAATTTAATAAATGTAATAAAATTAACAAAAGTCATAAGAATAATTATGACAACAACAAAATATATATACACACATACAACACATGAACGCAAACAACAAATAACAGGTGAAGCTCATTTAATAGCGCATAAGTATTAAAACAAAAATAAAATATTAAATGTATAAAATGCATAGCAATTAGTATACAATAGACAAACATGCCCTGTAGTCATTTGCACAATTTATACATATTCTCAAGTTCAGTTCGAGAGCCATTGCCTACTCTGGCTGGAATAAGTTATGCTCTCAGTCTTCTTAAGTGCGCTGACTGCCCTGCTTGAAGCTAGGCTTTTGCGCGCTCGCTCTCTGTAATTTCCTTATTAATGACTGCGCTGCCCATCGCTGGGATTTTGCGCTCTCGCGCTCCACTCTTCACAGCAGAGCCGTTGCTCAAAGCTAAGCTTGGACATTTATTTCGAACAAATACTTTATTACATTGCCGACGCTGACTGCGCTGTTCAGAGCAAGGTGTTTGCACTCTCGCTTTCCGTTAATTTCGAGACAAAGACGCTGTCTGCGCTGCCCAAAGCATTGCGTCGCCTTCGCTCTACTCAATTTGATTATTAATACAAACTGTTCGAAGCTGTCTCCTTCTCTCTTTTCTATTAGCATTTTACGCATTCATTCTGTAAATAAAGCTGTGCTTATCACACGAATATGAAAAATAAATGCATAAATAATAAGTAGAAATGTAAGCAAATATAATAGCAACAAAAAGTATATATAGGAAGGAACTTTTTACGGTTTTGGACGCATGCAAAATTAATTACGAGAAACTCCTCATTTGTAGACGCAAAAGTAAATTTTAAACACAGATAAATCCGTTTACTTTCAGCAATCAAAATATTTAAAGAAATCAAATCTAAAAATTATTTAACATTTTTGGCAAACAAAAATCCAACGGTAAATAGTTCCTTTGCCTTATAAATAAATCGGTGTAATTTGTAAATTAAATGGAAATTTTTGGAAAAATAATTGAAAAACAAATAAAACGTTTCGGAATTTTCTAGAAAAAAGAACGAATAGAATACACTATACTAATGATACACTACCAAAAAATAAAAAATAAACAAATTATAATAATCGAAATTTTGAAAATTGTATATAGTTGAATATGCTAAAAAAAGTTGTCTAAACAGCGCAAAATCAATTGTGAATTTATGGTTAGAAAATTTGTATGTGTAAATGTTGAATATGAAGTACATATGGATATATACATACATCTAGACGGATATAATGCATGCGCTAAGAATTATCTAATCAAAAAGTGTTGTGAAAGTTGTCTTCCCTTATTTATGTTTGCTCAATGTTCTAGATAAATCGGTTTATATTTTGTATTTTTAAGTTTTTGGTTCTGCTCAGCTTTATAAACATATATATTCCCAGTACATATATTTATACATATATAAATACAAAAACTTAAAGACATGAAATAAGTTATTCGAATGGATAAAAAATGATTCGCATATTGAGTTAAAGAAATGTTAGTGTATATAGAAAAATAAAGTAGAAATACGAGTATTTATCTTTTCAATGTTTTCAATGTAAACGGTATACAACAAAATCGAATTAAAACATAAATGTTGTTTAGCAGCTAAGCTCGAATTAGTCATAGATTTATATATATACATATATATGGATAATAAAAATAATGCAAATGCTTATTGAATATAAAATACATATTCATATCTAAAATAAAGCTAATAAAAACAAAATAATAAATAATTAACCAACAATGTAAAGCACACAGAAAATCGAATTAATAGCCAAAAAAAAAAACAACACTAAAAACAAATACAATGTTGTAAAAAGTAAAAGAAAACTACAATAAAAATCAGTAATTATTAAGCATAATATTTAAATGGAAAGCGCAAGAATGTAAAAAGTAAATTAACTAAATGGCAAGCATTAGAATTTATGGCTATTGTTTAAATTAAATATATATATATACATAATTATAAATAAACAATAATAAATTATAAGACTATAACTTTTTTATTGGCTGCGCGCAAATATTTATGCCGCCCACTGTAAGCACAGCCGGAGCCAAAGCGCCATCTATTGGCGTGCCTTTGCCTACTGCAGCTTTCCGTTAAGCTTAGACAAGCTCCCTGTACTTGAAAGCTCTTGTCAACTCCGTTAGCTTGCATAAACAAGAAAAGCTTTTGTCTGAGCGCTGTTGTTGTTGCAGCTGCTGTTGCAGTTCTTCTGTTTTTTTTTAAATTAAAAATTAAAATGAGGAAAAAGGGTATAACAGTTCTGTGCAAGTGTATGTAACAGGCAGAGGGAAGCATCTCAGAGCCCATAAAGTGTATATATTCTTGATCAGGACGACGAGCTGGGTCGATCTAGCCCTGTCCGTGTGTCCGCCTGGGTGTCCGTCTGGGTGTCCGTCTGTCCGTCAATATCGATAAAAATCGACTTAATGTTTTTTTTTTTAGTTTTCTTAGCATATCTTTTTGATTATTAGAGCTAGAGCGACGAAATTTAGTTCGATAATGGATACCTACAGACTTGGGCCAAAAATTGTATTAAGATCTTGCTCTTAGTTCAAAATTTATTCACGAATTTAGTTTCCAAGGGGGTTGAAATGTACATGAAGACATGATTCAGGGTATCCCCTAGTCGGGCGCTCCCGACTGGAGCCCCTTACTTGGTTCTGAATGCACGTGTTGATCATTGAAGCTTTGGCCCTGCACCCCCGCTGATTCTGCTGCTCTCCAGTGGGCCAAAGCTTCGCCTGAAGGTCAGACGGGACACGATCCCGGCCTCTGGGCTGGGCAGTCAGCGCGCTTCAATGACGACGAAAACACCGCCCGGGTCCATTTGCATTTACTACGACGCGTTGTATTTCGAATAAAATAATAAAAAAAAAAAAACTCCAATTAAGTTTAGTACTTAATTTATGACAGAATTCAACAAAAATCGGGCCACACTTTGCGCTTTACCCCACTTGACCTTGACTCGGTTTCGGACAAAAATTTCAATTCGCTTTTCGATCTCCTTTTTTTTGTGTTTTCCACGCACGTGTCTTGATTTATTAATTGTACCCCACCCACCCCGCGCCCTTGTCTTCGGTAGTGATTATTTTTTTTGGTTACATTGAAAAATAAAACAACTGCCAACAATTTTCTCCTACCTCAAATTTGACCAATTGACGAAACATTAATTGAGAACAAAATTTAACTTATTTTTTTTTAACGTGATAAAAATCAAAACCCTTTTTTTTGGCTAAATTATTCTTTGTGCCCATACATATGATTTTATAAATATTAATTGTGTTAAGTAAAACAATAAAAAATAAATAAAAAAAAATTAATTTGTGTCCTTTGTGCTAATATAAAACTCTTGCTAAGTATTTAAATTTGCGGTAAGTTTTGATTGTTTTGGCGGGAAAAATGTGTGTGGATATAACTGTGCGTAAGATTTTTTATCTTTTCCTGATTTGCTTTAGCGCCCAATTCTTGTAAAATGTTGCCAGCATGTGAACAGCATAACAGCACGCTGTTAAAGCTTTGCAGCACTTTAACAGAGAGCTTAGATGTTAAAAGCTCAAGGGGATAATAGGAATTAGCTAAATTCAAAATAAACAACTTTCTTGACAATTATTAACATAGGAGAGCATAAAACATAAGGAAATTAATAAAAAATTCTATTAAATGTTAATATTTGAAGTTAAAGTTCTTTAATGCAATTACGATCAGCTGCATTCACAAAGGAAATTTGTCTCTCTGTAAATGTCCCAAGAGAGCGCGTACTTAATTTCTAGCCGCTCTCATTTTGACTCTCTGCAAGTTTGTTTTGTTTGCATGATGTGTGGCACTTTTTTTGTTTTTGGGCACTCTCTGCGAGCGGTTCGTTGACCCAGGCAGGCCTCTTAAGGCATTTCCCCAGGCGTCGGACCACATTTCTGCCATTGGCCAATCCCAATTTACAGTTGCCTCCTGGGCCGCAGCTTTCGCCGACGACAAAAGCGCGCGATCGATCCCTGATTCTAGCTCGAGCGCCCACAGCCCGTTCAATTGGCTTCGAGTCGCACAAGTGGTAGCAGCTAAGTTCCCAGTTAGAAAAAAATTAAATAAATTAATTGCTTGCAATTTACAACCCACAAACGTTAAAAATAAACCTATACCAATTCAAAACTTATAATTATTTCACACTTGAAATATATTTATAAAGAAAAGAAAAAAGAGTATACCGCAAACATTATTAAAGACACTAACTCTATATACCGATACATATAGAAAAATCAATTGCGCTGATCACAATATAAACGCTAAATGCCTTTCGTCGAAAGATTCGTACAAATTCGTAATTTTGTTATGAACGTTTGTCTCGTCGAGGCCATCCAATTCGTCCAGGACTTAACGCATGCCATTTGTTTGGACTTTAAAGGCCTCTTCAATCTCAAATAGATTGGCGAACTAGTTCGGTAAGTCTCCACAAAAAAAAACAAAAAAAAAAAAGGTGTGTGAGTAAAGTGAAAGTGAAACTAATTTCAACTGTAAATTTCTGTATGCCTTTTTTTTGTGTTCCTTACGTTTCCGTTTCTGAAAATGGGGTGTCCAAAAAAACCTCATGGCAGTTTGGCAAATCCTACAAAGAGGTTATGTTTGTGCACAACAATTGCCTGGAAATGTTCAAAAAATAATTTTAAAAATATGTATATATTTGAGGGACACCAAACTCTGCATTAATCTTCAAGTAACTGATACATAACCTTCATATAATATACCTAAATTCTGTCATTTACTGGCGAAATAACATTACTCGGTTGCAGTTAAACAAATTTAAATTTTACTAATTTGGTTAATTTTATTTTCTTCTGAAGCAGACCACAGAAATATTTTATCAGTTTTTAATATACAATCCATATATTCGAAATAATATTTTACGCTTGCAGCAATCTTGCCTGACACCATTTTTTAAATAAATTTTGAATTTTTATAAAATAAAATAATTAATAATATTGTTAAAGTTTAAAAATACACATATATATTTTTTCCATATAGGTATTTTTATTATCAAAGGTATGATTTTAAAAAATTAGTTTTATATATTATTACCGGTAATTAATTGCTTATTCTTTTGTAACTATTAATTTTATGTTTTGCTGCTTTTTAAGTTAATAAACAATATATATTTAATCAGAAAATACAGTTGATTATTTGATGTGCAGTTATCCTCCTTTCTCTTACCTTACCTTACCTTACCTATCCCGTTTTTATTATGTACACTCCCGCTCAACTGAATAGGTTCAATAACATAACAATATCTCTTCAAACGGCATGCCGATCTTAATGAAATCATTTTTATTGGATAGAATAATCTATTAAGAATGGAACATGAAAGTTTAACACCTGTATATATGTCCATGTACCTATTTCTATTTCATCTTTTGTTCGCTTTAAGCTAACTTTTTGTCTTTTTTTTTTTTTTACATACAGCTTACCTCATCAATCACAGTGTTGCTCAGACTCAGCACACATACATCTGCAACCACGCAAGACAAACACACACTCACATACAGCCACACACACACACACACACATATACGCACGACTCGCCTCTAAACTTAATTCCAAGACGGACCTCACCAAAAACGACATTTTGCTTGGTTTTAAAAACTAAACGACCATTCGATAAACAAATTGAACAATTTGAACAAAACAGCCGTCAATCGATTAGCGAATAACCAAACGCTGCTAACCGATCACCGATAACGGACAACTGATAACCGATAATCAACGACATGCTCTCCTGTGCCTCATTCAGCAAACTGATTTACCCAACGGCCGCGGACGTCTCCGCCATGGCCAGCGGCAAAGCGGCCCCCGTCGCGGTCGGCCTCGGCACCCTGCCCCTGCCGCTGCCCGCCGGCCCGACGGGCGCCCCGAGCGAGACGCAGAGCGAGATCTCCTCAGTGGACAGCGATTGGAGCGACATTCGCGCCATTGCACTCAAGTTGGGCGTACAAAATCCGGACGATCTGCACACGGAGCGCTTCAAGGTTGATCGACAGAAACTGGAACAGTTGATAAAGGGTGAGAACCAAATAATATATATATATATATAGATTTTATACTCGTTCACAAAGTGAAAACAGCGTATTGGTTTTGTGCAGTGTCCGTCAAACATGAAAATCTGTTCAGTTTTGATAAAGTTATGGGTGTTTGAAATATGGGTGCTATAGGTCTGAGAGCTTTACTTGTCAAAATTTTTGTCACATTTTGCATGATTTTTGACAAAAAATTAGACCCCCTCAGAATCGGTTTTAATGTTGATTTTTATGCTAACTGTGATTAATCTAGAGGACACACCATGAAAGAAATGCCATCAAACATGAAAATCGGTTGAGTTTTGAAAAAGTTATAGGTGTTTGAAATATGGGAGCTATGGATCCGAGAGCTCTACATGTCAAAATTTTTGTCAATTTTGGCATGATTTTTGACAAAAAATTTGACCCCCCCAGAATCGGCTCTAATGTTGTTTTTTATACTAATTATGACCACCACAATCGATTAAAAATGAAAATTCGCATTTATAAATTTTGAAAAAAAAATTTTTTCGAAAATGAGTAAGGGGGGGGTACATGCTTTTTTCACCAAAAAATAAAAAAAAAATTATTTTCAATAATGCAAATAATTTAAATGTAGAATTAATCTAGAGGACACACCATGAAAGAAATGCCATCAAACACGAAAATCGGTTGAGTTTTGAAAAAGTTATGGGCGTTTGAAATATGGGAGCTATGGATCCGAGAGCTCTACATGTCAAAATTTTTGTCAATTTTGGCATGATTTTTGACAAAAAATTTGACCCCCCCAGAATCGGCTCTAATGTTGTTTTTTATACTAATTATGACCACCACAATCGATTAAAAATGAAAATTCGCATTTCTAAATTTTGAAAAAAAAATATTTTCGAAAATGAGTAAGGGGGGGGTACATGCTTTTTTCACCAAAAAATAAAAAAAAAATTATTTTCAATAATGCAAATAATTTAAATGTAGAATTAATCTAGAGGACACACCATGAAAGAAATGCCATCAAACACGAAAATCGGTTGAGTTTTGAAAAAGTTATGGGCGTTTGAAATATGGGAGCTATGGGTCCGAGAGCTTTACTTGTCAAAATTTGGTCAATTTTAACATGATTTTTGACAAATATTTGAACCTAAATCGATGATATGACGAGCGCAAACTGATAAAATGTGAATATTTCACACAATATTAAAGCTAGTCACCATATTTGGCATTTAGTTCAAATAAGAATAGTCCAAAATAACAATAAAAACTACTGTGTACTGTGAACGAGTATTACGCAGTCGGTTACGTCCGACTGCAGCGTTCTTACTTGTTTATTTTCTAAATGTGATAATATTCGACAGCGGACAGCGCCATTGAGGGCATGAACGGTGCGGAATATTTCTTTGATGATGTAAGTCGAGAAACTTAATATCAAACATAAATAAACTTATTATTTCATTTTAATATGACATTATATTTTATTATATATATATAATTTGAATATAATAATTTTAGTTAAAAATTTGTTTAAAATTTGTTTTTGTACATATATAGTTTAAAGAATTCATTTGATTTAAATTATATGTATTTTAATTATATTATTATATATTTTGTAGTTATGTAAATGTTATTGTATGAATTTATTTAATTTAAAACTGTGTAGAAAATAATATTGTTTTGCTTTGATAGTTTTTAATCAATTGTATTCTTTAATAATATATTACACTATATCTTCGTCGTGGCTCTATGTTCGGATGTCAGCCACTTTGTTGTATCTAAGTAGGCACTGATTTTCTACACAGATTTAACACATTTCACACAAACACAAATTGTTTAAACGTTATAACAAAATTCACATTTAAACGTTTAGCCGACACATTACAAATTTTAGTGAAGAAACCATTAATGTTTAGCTAATTCTAATTACCAAAACAAAATTCAAGTGTATTATATAAAGACGCATATATATTGTATATATGCATATATACTTATTATCTTTTAGATCATGAACACCACGGATACTTATGTGAGCTGGCCTTGCAGACTAAAAATAGGCGCTAAAAGCAAAAAGGGTGAATTAACAAGTTTTATCCTAGATAAAACTCAATATATATATATATTTTTGTTTTTCATATAAACAGACCCCCATGTACGCATTGTTGGAAAAGTGGATCAGGTGCATCGCGCCAAGGATCATATTCTCAGCAGCCTTGATTCCCGAGTGCGTATGATTAAGTTGAAGGATATACATATACATATATTCTATTTCCTTATATGCGTTTTTCAGGGCACTCGCGTGATTATGAAAATGGATGTTAGCTATACGGATCACTCGTATATCATTGGACGGGGCGGCAACAATATCAAACGCATCATGGACGACACACACACACACATACATTTCCCCGACTCGAATCGCTCGAATCCAACGGAGAAATCGAACCAGGTGTCGCTGTGCGGCAGCCTCGAGGGCGTCGAACGTGCCCGAGCCCTGGTGCGGCTATCGACGCCGCTCCTCATCTCCTTTGAGATGCCGGTGATGGGTCCCGGCAAGCAGCAGCCGGACCACGATACGCCGTACATCAAAATGATTGAGAGCAAGTTCAATGTACAGGTGAGTGCTAAAATTGAATACAGTAAGCGAAAGAGTTATTTAAGAGAAATAGAGCTATTTCATTATCTTTATATAATATTTATATATAATCGATATATCTGCCTGAGTTTTAAAGCTAGATGCATACTATTTGCTCAGATATTATAATAATAATAATGCAATTTTAGAGCTTGCATTATCAATAAGAGATAAGAGATTATAACGTGATTCGTCTTCTAAAGATCGAGCTGAAAAACGTGCCACTCCCACCTCCAGAAATTACAAAAATCGATATAAAGAACAGACCGACAGGCCCCTCGTTCAGTTCCAGCTATATATTATACAGCTTTGCTCAAAATAATTCTAGTGCATCTAATGTATTATTAGAAATTAAAAATAATATATATTTAAATCCACTTAAAATTAAATTTGTTAAATTTAAAAATAGGTATAAATCTGAAATTTAGGAGAATGTTAACCAATTTAATTTCCGGCTAATCCGTTTGCCAGGTCATATTCTCGTCGCGACCCAAGCTGCACACCTCCCTGGTTCTGGTCAAGGGCTCCGAGAAGGAGTCCGCACACGTGCGCGATGCCACACAGCTGCTGATCAACTTTGCCTTTGAGAGCATTGCGGTGAGTGGCCAGAAACATTTTCGAGATGTGATGAAAACTCTTTCCGTTCGCTTCGTTTAGAGTCAGATACTGGTGAATGTGCAAATGGAAATATCGCCGCAGCACCATGAGATCGTCAAGGGCAAGAACAATGTGAACCTATTGAGCATCATGGATCGCACACAGACAAAAATAATTTTTCCTGATCTGACCGATATGAATGTGAAGCCGCTGAAGAAATCACAGGTGACGATCAGCGGACGCATCGACGATGCCTATAGGGCCCGACAACAGTTGCTCGGCAACATGCCCGTTGCATTGATATTTGACTTTCCGGACAATCAAACC
The DNA here is from genome assembly GCA_035047465.1 of Drosophila sordidula. Taxonomy (NCBI): domain Eukaryota; kingdom Metazoa; phylum Arthropoda; class Insecta; order Diptera; family Drosophilidae; genus Drosophila; species Drosophila sordidula. Next base: position 4,638,836 of record JAWNPQ010000260.1, on the reverse strand, counting down.
GATGCATCCGAAATAATGGGACTCAATGCCAAATACGGTGTCTACATAACCCTACGACAGAAGCAGCGACAGAGCACCTTGGCCATTGTTATCAAGGGCATTGAAAAGTTTATAGGTGAGTGATGGGAAAATATACAAATATTTATGCAAAGACTTAATAAAAATATCAATAGTAAAATGGCATAAAGAGAATATTTAAGCTAGTATATAAGGTATACAGAATGTAGACATTCGATAGAAATTAGAAATTGGCAGCAAATATTTAAATATTTCGTATTTAAGATTGTACAATATGTTAATAAAGGGTATTTCATTTTGTATATGTATAATATATATAATTATATATTTTAAATAGTGAATAGTGGAGTATAGGTATGTTAGGAATTACCATAAAACTAATCCGAAAACATACGATAGAAATTACAAATTGGGTGTCAAAATAAAGTTGAGAGATATTTTAAAGTATACATAGCTATAAAAAAGGTCAATATATAAACAGGTAGTAAATATTTATCTTTTTGGACGCCTTGCATTCCCTCAATTTAATATCAGATGTAAACTTACCTAGCACATTTCCGGAAAAATGAGTTTTTCGGCTCTTTCATCTTAATGAATATTTCAATATTCAAAATAGACTGTAATAATAATAAAAAAAATATTTCAATGTCTAAATAAGTTCAATATTTAATGTTAGTTTGTTATTTTTCTGGCATCCCAATTAAAATAGAATAAATTAAATAAATTAAAGAATGAGTTTCTTAGCTACTAATTAGGAATATAAATACTTTAAATTACAATGCTATAAAAATGCTTGTGTTTAGTAAAAAATAGTACAAGCATTTAGATACATGATAGAAGTATAACATAATATGAATGGCCTATAAATAGTATAAAAAAACGTTTAAGTTAAATAAAATATAGTTAATACAAGAATTTAGTTACTTAAAATAAGCATAAACTTAAATTAAACTCTATATTTGAGTCTTAAATTTTGGAAATCTTATATTTAAGAAATTTTTCGATTTGGGTTATTTCTTTGCCCCCGGTTTGCTAATCGATCTATTTCGGCAGACAAAATCTACGAGGCACGCCAGGAGATACTGCGCCTGACGACGCCCGCGATCAAGCCGGAGATACCCGACCACTACTTTATGCCCAAGGACAAGGATGCGAGCGTCTCGTACCGCGCCCAGTTGACGGCGCTGCTGGCCGGCTATCCGGAGAGCCCGAAGACGCCGTCGCTGCTGCAGGCATCGATTGGCGGACAGTTGACGCCGTACGGCAGCAAGAGTCACGTGCTGCTCGGCGCCAGTGTGGCCGTTGGCCTGGCCACGCCCACGGGCATTTGTGCGCCCACGCAGAAGTATATGCAGCTGCACAACAGCAGCTATCAGCCGCGCCAGGTGCCCACCAACAACAACAACAACAACAACAACAGCAGCAACACCAGCAGCAACGGCAACAACAACAACAACAACAATAACAACAATAGCGTCAACAACAACAATATCAGTAATGGGAACGCCAACAACAACAACAACAACAACAACACCCTTAACAACAACAACTATCTGCAAGTGCCAGGAAGTGGACTGCTTAAAGCGGCGCCGTCGGCGTCCGCGTCGAACGGCCCGCCCACAGTGGGCGTAACGGCGGCGGCGAACCTGTCGCCGCGGAACAGCTGCAGCCAAAACACGAGCGGCTATCAGAGCTTCAGCAGCAGCACCACCTCACTGGAACAATCGTATCCGCCCTACGCCCAAGTACAGACAGCCGTCTCATCGACGTCCTCCTCATCGGGCGGCTGCGCCAATCGGTCGCACTACTCGCCCGATTCCACCTACGGCAGCGAGGTCGGCAGCATTGCGGGCGCCGCTCGTCTCTGTCGCCGACTCAGCGACGGCGTCCTGCTCGGCCTGGGCACCGCCTCCGGCGGTGCTCACCTGCTGCCCGGCAGCGCCGAAAGCTATCGCAGTCTGCACTACGATCTCGCCGCAGCGGCGGGCAAACATCACCAGCAGCAGCAGCAGCAGCAGCAGCAGCAGCAACAGCAGCAGCAGCAGCAGCGTGCCTTCGATTTCGATATGAAACGTGCACTCGGCTTTAAGGCCATGGAACGCACTCCGGTGGCCGGCGAGCTGCGCACCCCGACGCCAGCCTGGCTGGGCATGGGGCTCAGCCGCACCTCGCCGGCGCCGATCGAGACCGTGGACGATGTTGGCGCCGGCACCGTCGCCGCTGGCGTCAACAACGGTTGGCGCATGCCCCCACCGCCGCCGGGCCTGAGCTCCCCCTACGGCCTCGCCGCCACCACGGGGCTGCTCGATGCCACGCCCGTCAGCCGGCGAATGCAACTCTCACAACACAAGGATATACACACCCTACTGACAAGCCTAGGCCTGGAGCATTACATAAGTGAGTACAAACATCATTTACAACTATATTTTGTCCATTACAATTATTATCAAAAAAAAAAAAGGGGTTAAGTGCTAGCGTTTTTGTAATTTGTGGTGGCGAATTTTGGGGAGTTCATCAGAAAACAAGCTCTAAAATTGTCGGAATTATGGATTTACATTTAGTAGTTTGGAATTTTGTAGACTCCTTCACGAAGTGAATGGAGTATGTCCGTCTTGCTGTCCGACTGTGCGTGAATTTAGAAATCATAGCATACTTTTGTGCGTATAATAATAATATTTATAAACAATAAGTGGCTTACATTAATTTGTGTAATACATTAATTCGTGTTGTTGTACTTGATAAATTGGTGGCTTATATTCATTTTATAAATTAATACCTGTTGTTGAACTTGTTTAATGGGTGGCGCTCAATTGCCATAAGATTTCTTATTCTTAAATAAGGTTACACGCGGCTGTTTTGGCTTAATAAACTAGTACAGTTAATTTTAATTAGTTAATTATTAATTGAATCACTCTTGGGCAAAGAAATATAACAGAATATGCAATCAAATTGAACTGACAATTACAAGAACTAATATTAAATACTCTTGTCTACTTTTCTTTTATATTAACTTTGTATATATAGGAACCGATAGTTAAATATTAATGTGTGTTTAGCTATTTTAATGCATTAGAAACTTATGTGTGGCTTTCTTATGTATTCTTATTCTTAATATAAGCTTAAAGAATATATAAGCTTAGAATATTTGTGTGAACATCTTGTGGTGGCTGGTGGAATATACAATTTTCGGTTGTGTTTACAAATTTTTCATTTGTGTACTATTTTTTGTTCCCTACTATGGTCGATTTTGGAAATTTGTGTACGTAAAATATTAGATTAATAACATAATTTTAAAATATGCAAATACTCATAACCAAAGCTATTAAACTTATACATACATATATTAAATATATTATATGCTAAAATTTAAATAAGTGCATAGAGGTTTCAAGTGCTGTTTTTTTTTTTTTTTTTTTTTTTTTTTTTGTATTTTATTGTATGTTTGTCGCAGCATCTCCCTATTTGTGCCTCCAAGGGCATCGGGGCTGGCGAGATCTGCAAATAGTTTTAAAAGGACTTTAGTAAACGGGGTTTGAATATGTTAAGTGGTTTACTTACTTTACTCGTGTCATCTGCTTTTATGACTTTGTTCCCAAAGCACGTTCCGTCAGAATGAATATTGTTGATATGCCAATTATTGATGATTCTTGGATTGGGCCTCGACGCTCAAGATTATTTATTTTTTGTCGCTTCCAAAAGTAATACCATGTGGATTGATGTGGAGAACGAAAAGTGTTGCTTTACAGGAATAGGACTCGAATTATGAGTACGATTAAGATGTGATTTATAGAGGTTATATTGGAGTTTATATCGTTTTGTAGTTGATTTAATTCCATTTCCTGTTTGCTTTTCTTTGTCGTTTTTCTGTTGTGCAGTTTTTCCTTCATTCCTTTCCTTCTTTTCTTTGTCTCTTTTCTGTTGTGAAGTTTTTCCTTCTTGTCTTCAGTTTTCTTTATATAAGTTTGACAGTAATATTTAGTATTAGTTCGGCTTATATCGGAGTTTATATCGTTAGATTTGATTTGATTCTATTTCCTTTCCTTTTCTTTGTCTTTTTCCTGTTGTGCAGTTTATCCTCCTTGTTCTCATATTGTCTTAAAATATTTAAATAATACGTTTGATAAGTTTGACAGCAATATTAGTAGTAGTTCGGCTTACAATTAAACTTGTGCTCAATATTTTTTTGAAGTTTTTTTTATGTAAGATTGACAGTAATATTTAGTATTAGTTCAGCTTATATCGTAATTTATACCGTTAGATTTGATTTGATTCTATTTCCTTTTCTTTTCTTTGTCTTTTTCCTGTTGTGCAGTTTCTCCTTGTTCTGATATTGTCTTAAAATATTTAAAAAAATAGGTATATAAGTTTTACAGTAATATTTAGTAGTTGTTCGGTTTACAATTTATCTTGTGCTGAATTTTTTTTTTAAAGTTTTTTTTATATAAGTTTGACAGTAATATTTAGTATTAATTCTGCTTATATTAGAGTTTATATCGTTAGATTTGATTTAATTCTATTTCCTTTTTTTTCTTTGTATTTTTCCTGTTGTGCAGTTTTTCTTTCTGGTTCTGATATTGTCTTAAAATATTTAAAAAAATAGGTATATAAGTTTTACAGTAATATTTAGTAGTTGTTCGGCTTACAATTAAACTTGTGCTCAATATTTTTGGAAGTTGCTTTTAGTTGGAAGTTGGTATTAGTTCGGCTTACATCGGAGTTTATATCGTTAGACAATTATTTGATTTAATTCTATTTCCTTTTCTTTTCTTTGTCTTTTTTCTGTTGTGCAGTTTTCCCTTGTTTTCATATTGTCTTAAAAAATATAAATAATAGATATATAAGTTTAACAGTAATATTTAGTAGTAATTCGGCTTACAATTTAAAATTTTCAAATATAAACTTGCGTTCAATATTTTTTTGAAGCTGAATATATTTTCTACTTATGATTCTTTGGATTCTTCTTTTTCTCTTTGAATTGATTATGTACATATATTTTTTTTCCAATTCATATTTTTGTTGTACTAATATCTATTAATTCTTTTTTTTTTATTGTAATTTTTCAGAAATTTTCGTTCTGAACGAAATTGATTTGGAAATGTTTTCAACACTGACTGAGGAGAATCTCATGGAGCTGGGCATTACCGCGTTTGGAGCTCGCAAGAAGCTGCTGGCGGCCATTCATACGCTTCTGGCTAACGAAGCCGCCTGCAGTATTATGCCCAGCAGCAGCTCCTCGCAGAGCTCCTCGCCGCGATTCTCCGGCAGCGCTGCGCCCGGAGCCGAGCGTCGCCCCTCGAATCAGTGGTAATGCTGCGGATGGTGGTGGTTATCCATGATGATGTTGGGAGAAGTGGCACAGAATAAAATAAAAAATAGCTACAAAAAATTTAAAAAAAAAACCAAACAAAAAATAATAATAGTTAAAACCAACATAATAATGCCACTCAACTCATTTATTTATTCAACGTAACTCTAAACCAGCTTGAGGCATTGTTAAACAAAAAAAAAAGCAAGTGCGAGACCAAAACATATACAAAAAAATACCAAATATAAACAAAAACAAATTGAAATGTTTTCAGTAACGTGCAGATTAAAATTGATGATGTACAGTTTGGCTTGACTTATACTCGCACTTGTAATTAAACGAAATTTATTATATGAACTATTTATGAATATAAACAAACGTATTTATAATGTATATTGTAAAGAAATGAATTTAACTGAAGGAAAAAAAATGTGTGAAAAATACATAAAAATTAAATACATATATAAAATTCGAAAAAATAAACAAACATTTAATTTGAATAACAAAAAATATATGGTTGTTTTAAAAAGCTCATAAATGTGTTAAGAACACACGATAAATATATAGTATATTCAAACAAGTACAGTTTTCTTTGAATTAACATTTAAACTCAAATAAATTTAATCATTTCAAAACATTTAGTATTATTTAAATACTTGCAATTCTCTGATGCGCATTTTATGCAGTACGAAAAGATTTAATAGTTATAAAAAAATACGCATATTGGTTATTTGGACTAAAAAATAACTTTTGTTAGTGTTCAACATATATTAATATGTACATATATAAATATATCGTATATATGTACGTATATATGTATAGAAAACATATATTTTTTGTTTGAAACAAAATGTAATTTTGAAGAGTGAAGTTAAAATTGTTGGTATAATACAGTAACAGATTGGCATAATATTCAGAAAATATAGTATATTAACAGGCGAACAAAGAATATTGTTGTATTTTGTTTGCGAATATATGGGTTATTGTAAATATTGGAATTTTATAAACCCTAGCCAGAAGAATTTCAAAATATCAAAAAGTTTTTTGTAATATTGTTGATAAATTTGTTCAATGTATTTAAAATATTTTTGGCCATAAATGATTACATAATCTACGAAAAAGTGAAAATGCACTTTTGTATTTTTCAGAAAAAAAAAACAATTAAAATATGACGAACATTATGGAATATCCCTGTAAGTATAGTTTATTAGTCGTTATCGATTTAAATTTAGCTGTCGGGCAAGTAAAACTTGCCCATTTTAGAAAACTGATCTTACCCTTGGAAACCTTAAATTTTTTTTACCGTTCGCACAGGGTCTTCAGTAGTTAACAATTTTTTTAAATTATACGAAAACTGTTTAAATCGCAATTCACAAGACGAAGTATTATCCAATTCGCGGATATGATATTTAACGAGTATTACGAAAGACTTCAAAATCAAAGAAAACATTTATAAATTTAAAAAAAAATTGTTTTTTATATCATTATGTATTTTTGGTTTAAAAACTGAAAATCTGGCTCGGATTTTTAATCTTCGGCGAGCCGAAGTAGTTACTTCTTTTAAATTTGAATTTATCTACCTATGTACGGACAGGCGGACCTTGGTCGACTCAGCAAAGCAAAACAAATTCAATTAAATACAAGTTAGGAGATTCACTTTGAAGCAACAATTGATTAAAAAAATTTAAGTTTTGCAAACAAACACATTTATTAACTATTATTTTTATTTTTTTTGGAGAACTGAACTTCAAGCAAAGTTAAAATATATTGCTGAATCGACTGCACGAATTGGGAACACGTCACGACGCGACAAGGCTAGTATTGAAATGAAGTACGGCTCAAAGCAGCCGGAGCCCTTTTATAGGCCCAGCCGAACCGAACTACCTGCATGCGCAACCGTTTTTTTCTGGCGATTGACGCACGTAAAAGAAGGTTGTTGCACAACGCCTTGACAGCTGTCGCAGCAGCAGCAGCTTCTGAGGAGTTACATAAATACCGGTAGGAATTATGAAATAACCCTACATATGCGTAAGCAAGTACACATACATAACGCATTGACGTCAGACAAGAAGGATGCTTACGTCTGTTACACTCGTTCACAAAATGCAAAAAAAAATATATTGGGTTTGTGCAATGTCCATCAAGCTGTCCGGTTGTCTGTCTGTCCGGCTGTACTGAAGCTAGTGACTTGAAACTTTCGTAATACACTTCTAATTATCTGTTTCAGACAAAGTGTTAAGATTTTGGTGCCACGCCCACATTTCGAAACTATAGATTGATTATTATTAAATAAAAATTTGCAGATTATAAAGCTAAATAAATTTAAAATATGTTTTTAATTGACACAAATATTTATTTTTAAATATCTATGTACTTATTATTTAAACAAAAAAAATTAAAAGATGTTTATAATATGAACACATATTTTTATATATTATTTTTTATAAATATAAAAAAAAAACAATAATATTTTAGCCATATTTTATAAAGAAAATTTATTACATTTAAATGAATTATTTTTACATTTTCTCTATTTGTTATTTATAAACTTTATTCAAATTAAATAATTTATTATTTAATTATTTAATTATTAAGTACTAAATGATTTATTTTTACATTTTCTGTATTTGTTATTTATCAACTTTATTTAAACTAAATAATTTATTATTTCTAAAACCCAACAAAACTTGATTAGCTAGTCGAGCGCAACTAGCCCATCAGCTATATATGTGTGCATAAACTTGCAACAAATACACATGCATCCATCATAAATCACAGCATAAATATGTCCACTTAAGAACCTTTTTGAAGTTGTCTAGTGGGAAAGCTTGATGCACTGCCAAAAAGTCCTGCCCGGCGACTTTCTGTCTGCGGAAGAGGCTCAACTGCATAATTGTAAATCAAAGGAGAGGAAGAAGCAGGAGCCAGGCTAAACATGCCGTGGAGCAAGTGCCTCATGTAAATGGATGGAAATTAGTTGCCATTGGGGAAAACACTTGGAGCGCAAAATGTCATAATCATAAAAATGGCAATTATGCTGATGTGGCCAGCAGCAACTGGAACAACACATTTCCAGTTCATTAGCCTGCCACGCCCACAGATTGTCACACACACACACACACAGACTCGCTCACACACACAATACATTTTGTTGCCAGTCGTGCAGTTGGCAAGCGTCGAGAGTCTGCGCTAAAAATAATACAAATTATGCAGACAACTGGAGACGATAAAGTCATTAGCGTCCATAGGCCAACTAGGATAACTGGCACAGCAAGGATAATAACTCGAACTAGGCGAGTTCGACGACACGATAAACTTTACAAGCTACAAAATGATGCCACCAAATTTGGAGCGCAAATGCAGTTTATGAGATCATCAAGATTGACAATAGCTCAGCTGCTGATAAATGTGCAAATTCAGCGAAAAACTGTAAAGAATCTATATGTATTATGTATATGAATACAAAGATCAAAAATAGTTATTTGCAAAATTATTTAAAATTACCTTATATTACTTTTTTGTCATTCATTCATTCTAATTATATATTAATATATTTCTAATAATTATTATATATTTTACTTTATTCTATTTTTGATTTTATATTAGTTATATTTATTTAAGTTCCTATTAAAATTTTTAAATTGTAATTTATGCTATACAATTTTATATTTTCTTATAATGTATTGTAAAAATATCAACTTTTAAGTTTATGCTTTATATAAATATACAAATATGTATATACATAATTTATGTTAAATTCTTATAAAAGTTGTGCTAAGGTATTGCAATATTTTATTAATTTCATTTATTATAAATTATTATTATATTTTTTGTATTATTTATATCTTTATTTATTTTATTTGAATATGATATGTAAGCAGTTCAACAAGTGGTGCATTGTGCAAGCAGTCGAATTAAGGAAGATGCAAGCAGTTCTAAGGCAACGCATTGGCTGGGGAGGTGTGGTGAGAATGCCCGAAAGGGACTGGTGGTGAATATAAAAGAGGGGAAAGCGTGGTGGGCAGTATAAGCAGTCTTCTTTATGGCAAGCAGTGCGCAGAAATCAGCTATAAAAATAAGGATTGGAGTTATGGAAAATGCGTGTGGTGGGTAATTTTAAAAGTTGGCAGATAAATCCAAATCCGAATAATTTTGATAATTACTATTGGGCAGCCAAGGCATTTAAAAGTAAAAAAATATTGTAAAAATAGGAGTAAAACAGCTGAAGCACTTGCACTGCTTGCTCACCACTCGCAGACGCGACCCCTCACTTGTTGCCCCTTTCGCGGGCAGTTGACACACATAACGGGCCAAGCGGCGGCCTCTCTCTCGCTCTCACACTCTCCCATTTGCGGGCTGCTCTCGTTGGATGCGCGTTTGCTAGTAAGCCAGCCGAATGCAGCTTCGTAAGTCGCTTCGTGCGGCCAGCCGAAGTGTGTGCGGGGCGTTCGGCAGCCGTTTGTTCGTTGTGGAAAATCTGTGCAAGGGACACGAATCGACTCGGCAAACGGCTCGCGAGTTCTCAGCTCAGTTTTCATTGCGTTGTCCTTGCGTGAGGATTGTTTTGCGTCTGGGCTCCGTCGCTGTTTTTTCGTCGACAGCAGCCACAAAAGGCCACAAAAACAGCGAAAACGAAGCGAACTGCAGCAGCAACAATTACGTGAATTGAAACTCACGTTGCATCGCTGTGCATTGGTGTGTGTGTGTGTGTGCTTGTGTGCGCATTTTTGCAATTTCCCGCTGCGAGTCGTGTGCAGATTTTTGTGTTTTTGACATTGCACCTGAGCAGCAAAAAAGGAGGAGGAGCGGGAGGAGCAGCAGCAACGATATAAAGAACCGGCGATCGACCTAACGGCGCATTTTGTTTTTGCTGCCGTCATTTGCCATGCCCTGCCTGTGTGTGTGTGCGCGGCGCTGTTGCTTCCAGACTGTGTGCGTGTGTGTGTCCGTGTGCGCCACTGCATGACGTGCAGTCACGTGTTCTAAGGTGATTTTAACGAGTTCCGTGATACGCGAAATGAGATAAGAAACATCGAATAAAACTCGCAGCCAAAACATAAAAACCACAGTTGCAATACATATTTACACGCACTCACACACATTAACAACAGCAGCGTTGCTTTGTCTCGCTCTAACGCAACAGAAATTTCCGTTCCAATTGTTTACGAAAGTGCGCAAAAAGCAGCCGAAAAATGTTTGAAAACATTTGAAATAACTCAAAACAAAATACAAAGCGAAATTAAACTCCAACTTTATTATAAATTGCATTTACTTGAACTTTATAAAGGTGAGCAGAGATTAAGTTTAGTAAAAATTGAATATTTATGACACACTAATCTAATCTAATCTAGAAATCGATCAGAGTGTACTACTTAAATAGGAATTATCTAGAAATTAATATGGGCAATGCATTAAAAGCCGAGAATATACATATATACTTTTATGAAGATCGATCAGATTGTAATTGTTAAATAAATAGGAATTATGTAAAAATGCATATGGACAAGGCAGATTTTTACAATATAGTATATTTTTTAGTACTTAATAAATAGGATTTTTTATTATGAAATTACTATTCAACCAATATTTTCCAGAACAGTTTTGCAACTTATTTATTTGAATTTTAGTTAATTAACCTTTTTTTATGTTTTTTTTTTTTTTTTTTTTTTTTTTTAATAAACATAGATATATGTTTTTTAAAAATATGTTTTCTTTTTTTAAATGTATTTTAAAATTTGTTGTATTCTGCAATCTCTAACCTTATCCTTACAATTAAAATATAATATTATCAAATGCCTTTTTTTATTATTTAGCTGACTTTGAAATACTTTAAAATATTCAGATTTAAAATCTTACGATTCAAAATAATTTTCGAATTATAATTACATATAACATATTACAATTATATATATATATTTATTTATTTCCATGCAAATTTACTAATTAATTAATTTAATTATTTATTTTTAATGATTTTGGTTAATTTGAACTTTTTAATTTATATATTTTATTATTATTCTTCTTTGGCAATCGAAATACAAATTCGAATTTGTTTTATATTAAATACAATCTCTTGTATATATATATACACCCTGTACACCAAGTGTGTATCTCCATTATTAGTTTTTCCAGACCTCAATTATGCTTATCGCTAAATACATTTCAATCAGGCAATTTAGGCAATTCCGTGCCCAATTTCCCCATGGGTGGGCGTGGCACAAAATTTCCGCTCGTAACGCTAAGCAAACAAAACTTGTCAACTGCACAAAAGTTGCTCTCATGAACTGAGACCTGGGGGGGAGGTCAGAGGGCAGAGGACTCAGGACTATGCAACAATGTCTTGAGTTGTTTTTTTTTTTTGTGCTTTAGCTTTTATAATGTGTGCTTTCACATGTCTCGCTGTTCTCCTTGCTTTCTCCTCTTTTTCTGCTTTTATCATTGACGAAAAATGTCAAATGCATAGTTCAGTTTTTCTTTTTCCCCCAAAATTGCTGAGTCAGGCAAAAATGGTTGTTGTTGCTGTTATTGTTGAGTAGAATCAATATGTAGACAAGTTTCTGGGACATGTTTGATTGACTGATTGATATGCGTCATGATTTATTATAGCCCCACTAAGGCCAAGGACCTTTGGGCGGCTTTAAACCCTTAAACTAAGCCAATTGGAACAAAATCGCTGAAAAAAGAAAATAAACTAACTAGCCGAAATGCCATGAAATAACATTTATTTGCACTTGACTCTCTCTTTCTCTGTCACTTTCTCTCTCACTCCCATTTATTTGCTGTTTCGCTGCATTTTGTGCTTTTGGCCATAAAAATGCCAAAAGTTTTTTTTGTGCGCTTTATGCGAAAAATAAAGTAAATAATGAAAGCTATTTAGCACGGCCAGGGGCCGCATTAAGTTGTTCCGGATTATCCTGGCTCCCGAAAAACTCCATCAGCAGCAGCAGCAACAACAACAACAACAACAACAACAACAACAACAAACGGTGACAAGCGTTTAATGAGCTGTGAGTTGCGAGGAGGCGCCTGCCGTCCAGTCCAGGAATTTCAACAATTTTTTACTGCCACCTGCAAGGACAACGCATTCTTCTTCTTCTACTTTTGCCACAGCATCAGCTGAAAGAATTTCTCTTGCCTCGGTTTTTTTTTTTTTTTTTTTTTTTGCTGTGGGGTTAATGCGTCGCTCGCTCTGCTGTGGTTTATGCGCAAGATTTTTCAAAAATTTTCCAACGTAAAATTCAGCATAGTTCACCGCCGGGGCAGCTGCGTTAATTAGCTTAAGGTGCGTCGTTGTGGCCAATTTTTCAGAAATATTGCCAAGCCTTCTCCCGTAATAATATTCCTTCCGGCAGTGTGTTTGGGTTTTCCTTTTCATTTTTTTTTTTTGCATGGCTTGATAAAGTTTCGTAATTAATTTGCATTTCATTAAAATGAAATTTAATGCTGATAAAGTGAAGTGAGCTCAAGCGAAACTGCAAAAGCTGCAAATTTTATGGGACAGTTGATGGAGACCAAAGTGCACCAGAAGAAAAATAAGAATAGAACAGGCATTGCAACTTTTGGCCACTTTTACTTAACGTTCAATTGTGTAATAATATTTAGTACAACTAGAGCATTCTGATTAATTGACATATATTACAAATACTGAAATTGAGCCCTGGTACGCTATGGTAATTATAAATATCCAGAAACTTCATTCATTCAAGCAACTAGAAAAGGCATTTTCAATATTTTTCTTACAGTTCGATTAAATAAAGCAGTTCCGAAACCTACTTAAATAAACAACTTAAAAATTGGTATTTATAACTCAGCCAAATTGGGTTTTCAAGCCTTAAGAAACAATCCTAAACAATTTGAGACTAGCTTTATATATTATAATATAAAAAATCAAAGTCTGCAAAATAAGATTAATTTTTGAAAGTATAAAAAAAATGTTAAATTAGGCGATAGCTTTGTCTGAATTCTGATTTTTCAACAGCAGTACTCAGCAAATATGTTCCAGTTAATTAAGTAGCGGAAAAATGAGTTAATTGTTACAATAATGATAAAATGTTATTAAGTTTACCTAATGTCCAAGTTTTTAATATAAAGATTAAAGCCAGGCAACTATTAAACAAGAAAACAAATATGCCCCTGCAAACTCAAATTGAAGAAACCAACTTAAAGAAGTTCTATATAGAGAGGGACAACAAAAGTTAATATAAAAGCAAATTTATTCTGTAAATCGTGAATTGTTGAAATAATGCGTACCCACAATGGGCATGTAAATGTTTTTCTCAGCTCATAAAATATCATTTATCAAAAGAAGTACACAATTGACTTTATCTTTTGCCGACGCGCTCTATCTAGCTCTCTCTGATGCGCGCTCTCGCTCTCACACACAAACATTCCCTTGATTTGCTGGCATTTTACAAATGCTCCAATTAGAAAATATTTAAAGGAAAAATTGAAGCAATTCAGCCTTCAGTAGATGCATTGGCAACACTCGGGTGCTAAATCAAAAGGTTGCCCGAGTGCTATTAAACCGCTTTTAGCATTGAGAACAAACAAGGACTTGCCACACTCACACACACACACACACAGACACAGAGGCATGGTGTTGGACAGACAAACTTGTGAAAATTGGTAAACAATTTATGTGGTCAAATAAAATTGCAAAAGAGCAACAAAAATAGAAGAAGAAGATGCAGAAGGCGAATAACAGCCGCAACAAAAGCAAATTTATTGCAGCTCCAAAAGAACCAAAGGCTGCAGCTACGATTGCTGCTGTGAAGGAGAGAGCTTGCGAGCGAGAGAGAGAGGGAGGGAGAGGGAGATAGAGACGCAGGCAGAGTGCGACGTTCAAGGATATAAATTACATGCTTAGCTACTCGTGGTTCTCATATGCAAAAAGTTTTAATACTCTGTTCGCAAGGTGCAAGAGGGTATACTGCTTTTTACATTTGTCTTACGTTTCAGAAAGTGAGATTGAAATCAAGTATCAGAAAAATTACAACTCGTCTGAAATAATGCCACAAGATATTATTCATCAAGAAAAAAAAAAGATAAAAGATAAAAAGATTTCAAAGATTTCAAAGATTTTTACCTATCTACCCAACAGAGTATTACGCCGTTGGTTGGATCTTTATTTTTTCCTGGGAACTAGGCTGCAGTTGTTGTTGCGGTTCTTGTTGCTGTTGAGATTATGAAATAAATTTCCACATGCCACAAAATTTTGCAGACGACGGCGCTGCCAACCGCAGCCAAAAAATCCAACAACAAGTTGGGCAAATTTTCTAGGTAGACTTCTGTGCTTTGCCACTCAGCAATGCCGGGCGAATTTATTATTGTTATTGTTGCAGTTGTTGTTGCTGTTATTGTTGCACTTGAGATGCAAGTAGGCAACATATATATCGATATATACTATATATTCGCTCAGCTCTGAGTGTTTGTGCTGAGGACAGCCCACAAAGCACCGCAACACCAACAACAACATTTGGTAAATTTACATACGAAAATATTTTTCAATCGCCCAAAGGTCTGCCTGTTGTTCTATTTGCCCAAAAGAACTTTTGATATGTGGATCCCTTGGCTAAAGTTTGTGCAGCATCGAAAAGTTCCACACTTGGCTATACTATTATTTTTTTTGTTTTTTTTCTGCTTCGACTTTTTTCTATCTATATAACCATTTACGCTGGAAATTTGTAAAGTTTTTCTCGTTGCCATTTTCAATATATGGCCGGAGAGAGATAAAAATAAGAGCAGGGTGCAAGTTGCTAAGCCTCTCTGCCAATCGAAGTTCAACCGAGTGTTTGGCTTTTTTTCCGTTCTCCTTTTCGGAAAAGCAATATTCGAGGAGCAGGCGGCGGGAAAGTGCAGTGGAGTTTAGGAGTTATAATGGGAAAATCGGTAAAGAGTTGCATTCACTTATTCTATGTTTGAATATGACATTATTTTAAAATTTTCTATCTGTATAAAATGGGGTGTTAACTTCAAGTTTGATTTAAATAATAATATATCTTTACTTTTGTATCTGCTCGGATTTTAAGTCGCCTTTTGAATATCTTAACATTTCTTTCCAGTCTTGTTTTTGCTAAGTTATTTTAATAACTTCTAACCGATTTGTATCTTAGGTTATATATGTTAACATTTATTTGTAGATCTTTATTTAAAATAATTAAACTAAATTGAATATAAAGCTGACTAAATATAAATTGATAAAATTTGAGATTACGGATTTCAATAAAAAACAACCTATTCAAAACTTATTAGCCCTACATTATATATAATGTATACATAGCATATAGATCCTTTTTTTTATATATATTCAGCTCAAAAAATTGAAAATATTTGACAGTGCGAGTTGGTCGAATGTTTGTTAAAGTAATTCTTTTCTTAACAATACATTTATTTAGTAGATTTAATTTATTTGTGAAATGCGTGCAAATTGAGTTTCGTCTTTACGTAAAACTCAATATAAGTCGATTTCAAGTATTCGAGACTCGTGCGTTTTCAAGCGAAAGCAATTCCCGCAACGCATCCAAAGCCCCAAAAGGCACATGAAGTAGCTCGTGAAGAACCAGTTGCAGTTGCAGTTAGCGGAAAGTCAACTCAAAGAAAAACGCTTTAAACCACTTTTTTGGTTTGCCTTCGTTTTTTCTTTTCCTTACACTGTTTGACCGAAAACCAATTAAAAGACTGCTGCGCTTTTGCCTTGTATGCAAGTTTTGTTCGGCTTTTGCGAGGACCAAGAATTGGCCCGCTTAACCCCACCACGCCCAACGCCCCAAACATCGTTTTGCTGTGCGAAATTCTTGTGTCTGGATTGCAGTTTGCGGCTTATCTCGCACTGGCCAGAGACCAAAGACCAGACGTTGTTGTTGTTGTTGTTGTCTTAACCCTTCGACCACTTAGTTTTCGGCGGACAGAAGGGGCTAACTGAAGTTTGTCAATGCATAAATTAAATTGCTGCCTTCTTTTTCGTCCTTTCACATCGGCTGTTAATGAAGCTAAGGCAATTAAAGGCAGGTACTGCCAAAAATGCGCAAAAAGAATACTCCAAAAATAATTTTACAAAGCAAACTCCATTAGTGCAGAGTTTTAGGTTTCGGTGCACAAATACAATTTGCTGCCACAAAAGATTACAACATGTGAAGAGTCGCTGTGGAACTGGGGCACGGGAGGCTGACCTGGTCTGTGGCTATGCCAAGAGCTAAGGGGATTATTATAATCTGATTTTCAACTTTTAATGCGCAATATATCTCTGGTGCCCATTGTGTGTGCACTTTTATATATATATATTTTTTTTTTGGCAACATTTTGTGGTTCGTTTAGACTACCCTCACCTCTCAAAAATGGTAAACTTTTAGCGCTGACTGTGTGTGTGCGTGTGTGTGTGTTTGGTAAATCGCTGCAGTTTTCTTTACAGTTATTACTTTATAAAGCTTTCTTCTTCGACTTGTACTTTTTTGTTTTTTTTTTGATTACAAAATTGCTTTCAATATTTTGCGGAGGAACAACAAACTCGCTTTTGCCACACCTGTCCAGGTGCTCAGTGGCCAGCTGTCCCAGCTAAAGAACCCCATTCAGGCAACACCAACTGCAGCCTAACTTGAGTTACGTGTTGCAGCAAAAGTTTAACGCATTAAGCAACTCATTTTTGCTGTTGTTGCTGTTTTTGTTGCTGGCGCCTTTATTGGTCCTTCTGCAAAGTTGAACTGAAGAAGCCAGAGAGGTATTTGGGCTGCCTTGCCGGACTTGACTTACTTGTTACAATAGCTCGTAATATCATAAATTATCACATTATGCTGGGCAACTAAATTTCAGAGTTGGCATTTCGCTGCATTTATGCCGTTTTTGAATTTGAACTTGCCCTTAAATAATGCAACTTTCAAGCATTTATTATATCATATATTCATGTCGCAACACCTGCAAAAATAAACCAGTAATATTTATTTGTTTATATTTTTTTTGCAGATTGTTAAACAAAATATATCAACATGCGGTTTCTACAAGTTTTTTATCAAGCAGCGTTTCTTCTCACTCTTTCAATTGGTAAGTTATATTTATATTTTTTATCCTAAAGCTCTGACTTGAATAGCTTAAAAGTCTGGCAATAAAAATACTAGCTAATATAGTAAAATTGCTATTTATAGTTTAATTTAACCTATTTCCATGTGGTATTTATTCAGTGTTCTCTATGATTTATAAATATTTACGATTTTTTCAATATTATCCCGTAGAAAAGTTCAAAACTTTTATTAGTGATTTATAAATAAATTCTGTCTTTAGGAGAATCGCAGTCGCAGCCATCAATTAGTGGCACATATCAGCAATTAAGTTCAATTTACAGACAATTATTTTAGGCTTGACAAACTTGATGCACCGTGAATAGCTTATCAATGGGAAATAGGTCAGCAGGTGCAAAATAATATGAAACTGAATTCAAGCGAAAATTATGACTTTAAGACTTTAATATGATTAAAATAAGAAGCAAGCAAACAACATGAATTAAATCAAATGTGAAAGCTGCAAAAGTGAGTAATGAAATGTTATGTCAAACATAATCGAAAAATTAATGCACTCAATAAATTTATTAGTGCAAAAAAATAGGAAATAAAATACGATTATGATTACGCTTAAAAGCAAAATTTATGCGCATTAACTGAATACTATTTCTGTATGCAAAATTCATTTTTTTTTGCTAATTAGCGTTAATTAAATTGTGTGCCATTGAAATGTGGCAAAATTAAAAGGCATGCGATTTGGCAAGTTTCAAAAATTAATATATTTTATTTACTATTAATGCAAAGACTTAAAAATTAAAGGCTATTAAATCATGATTGCGCATAAATTAAAATTTTATAATATTTTAAATCAAATTCAAATCAACAGTTACAATAAACGCTGTTTAATTAGCTTAAAAATTAATACTGATTTAACGTGGTAGTAAAAAACAAAAAAATGGTAAACTCGTATTATAAATTGTTTTTATCAGATTCCGTGTATGCACATGGGTGTAAGTAAGCCTGATAAGTGTGTACACCCAACATTATTTTACAATTTTGTCTTGAATGCTTTACGCAGACTTTTGCAATTTTTTCCTTGTATTTTTTTTATTGCCTGCACTCGTCTTGTGGCTTTCAGCAGGTCTGCGGAGGCCCATTTTATTTACCAGCGCACATAAATTTTAAAACCACACGCACACAAACACAAACACACACACACACACACACACACACACTTATACACGCTGATAAATATTTGAAGAACTCGTGAAGTTGAACACCCCACTGATTTATTCAATAAATCACAAGTTTCCACCTGAAACATACGGATGCGGATCCAGATTTAAATTTTATCTCCGCTCCGGCGCACATATACATATGCATATACACACATACACATATATAGACATGTGCATAATCGAGTTCCAGCGCCAACTAGCGGTCTGACTGCCTGCCAGGACACATGTCAGCAAGGCAGACGAGCTCCTAGCACCATTGTCCTTGTCAGTTAAATGCATTTAACTTGCCGATTCTTGGGTTTACTTACAGCTCTATGCTTGAATAACTGAAAGCGTTTCGTTGTTGTAGTTATTGGCAGGGCCAGGCCCCCATCGATTCAATTCAATATCAACTGACTGACTATATATATATATATATATGTATATAGCTATCAGTCACTTTATCAGCTCGGCAACTTAAATGACAGTGAATACATCAAATGACGTTCAATCCTTTCGCGTGACTGAAATTTTCGACTCTTTGTCACCAGCGACAGGCTCATCTCCGTGTCTATGTCTCTGTGTGTGTGTGTGTGTGTGTGTGTTTTTGTGGGCGTGAAGGTGTGCCCAGTGTTGTTGTTCTTCTTCTTGTTAGCACACACGAGGGCTGTGTGTGTGTGTGTGTCGCTTGATAAATGTGAGCAACGTGCCTGGCATTTGTTTTTTGTATGCGGCGTAGCATTCGGATTTATTTAGTGCTGCAAAATTCCTACTTTTTCCATATGCGTATTGTTGTGTGGGTTATGGGAGGGCTTTCTCTGTTTTAGGCCGTGACAAGTGGTCTTAGTGGCTTTATTTTTAGCACTGCCAACTTTAAAACGTCACCAGAATCAAGCTGTGCTTTACTTACATCAAGTATAGAGTTTTCTTTCAGCTGCTAAATATTAAATAACCTTGCATGTAACAGAAGTGCGGTTAATTTTTTATTCCAAAATTTCAGTACAGTTAAGCTTGTAATTGCTAATTTTTTTTAACATATTCTTTTTGTTCTAATAATATAATTATTAATTTTGGTAGTAATTGAAATTAACATTTTTAAAACAATTACCTTCTTTCGGATTCTACTTTTATTTAATATTTTAGTTTATTTATAACAAATATTCCCCGCAAAAGCGGGGGAGAAAGTATCCTTTTATTTAATATGTTAGAGATTTCAGTGTTACCACGCCAAAAGCGAAGATATTACTCAATTTTTAACCGGTTAAATAAATAAAATAAAATCTTTGCCCTTTGGACGTACAACGATATTTTACGGAAGAAGATATTTTGCCCTACAAAGAGTTAAGGAAGTGGAAATGTTTTTCATCAAGGAAAGAAAGTTACAATGCATAACAATTTTCGCGTCATAAGCTTAAAACCCACTGTAAGATTATATAACTGAGCTTTGCTAATTACACAATGACAATCAGAAATCGTTTCTATTTCTGTAAAATCTTGTTTTACGCTTAGTTCCAATATTATTTATCAGCATGATATTTGAAACAGCCAGCTTACAATTGCAAATTATAAGTCCAGCTTAAAGAATGATAGCACAAGTTGTTCCGGCTTTTGTTTATGTGCCGGGGTCAGTCAGCGTATTTGTTATGTAAATTATATAACGATTAATTTTAATTTGCCCCTTGCAAACACACTGCCCCAGCAGCAGCTGGAAGCCAACGACCCCCGGTTGAAGGGGGTCACCAATCGACACTTAAGTGACGCTTTCCTTTATCACTTTTCCACTGATTTCTTATGCACCCATTCGTTCGCATGGCACACCCGTGCCACACACACCTTTGCTTTTAATTAAATCTCAATCTAAGCTGGGCATAGAGAGGAGGGGAAAAAATCAATCGCTGTATTTATTATCGAACCAATTACAGTGCTTGCCAGCATGCAACTTCCGCACCCTTCTCGCCCCCTGCTAACTGTGACGCACTCGAGACGCTTCCCTTGGCGAAACCACGCCCCCCCCCGCTCACCACTCCTCCCGCCTCTTAGAACGCTTCGATGCTTGACTTGGGTCGGCATTCGCTTGGCATACTTAAAACTAACGGGGGAATCAATAGCAAACACAGAAATATGAATAAACTGAAGGAGTTGCAGGTGTGTGGAACTGAGAGAGAGAGAGGGAGAGAGAGATAGAGAGAGAGAGAGGGCACACTTCGATTGCTTGGGTTAAAATCATAACAGCCACGAACGAAGCGAACAACTATTATTGAATTTGCAATTCGATGCAGTTTTTCAACGTGTGACAAAAACTCTCCCCCCCCCCCCTCCCCCATTTTTTTTGGCGGTATTGGTATTGGGTCTGGCCAGATCGTTACATAAAATTCATGAAAATCTCGCAACGAGCTAAAAGCCGAAAACGAAAACAAATTGAAGCTTTAGAGCGGCTGCCTGACAAACTGCAGCTGTAACAGCCGGAAGTTTGGGGCCATTTTTCCATTTGTCAAGTGGGTGCAAAGGGCGACTCCGGCGTGGGGGCAATGGGCAGCTTAAACATTTTTATGCGGGCTTAGAGGGGGAGGGGGGCGGTTGGCTTACTCGCCAAGTGCTCGTTTCGAGCATGGCTTTGGCCATGGGGGTTAAGAGGCTTAATTGCTGTTAAGGTCAATTCTCTGTCCGTTTTTTTTTTTTTGCTGTTATTAAAAAAGAGTTTTTATTTTCGCTATTCCATTTTGATTGTAAACTTGCGGCCGCCTCACGCAGCTGCTGCAGCCTGTGCTGCAAAACCTGCTGCGACATTTGCATAATTACAGGAAACAATTTCTATGCACATTTATGTTACTGACTGCGTGCTGTGAACGCATCGAAATGGCCGCCAAATGGCTGCTGGCCCTGGTCGGGCGCCCCGCCTGGAAGTATGCACCGGAAAATGATGTGTTAGTTTGACAAAATGCGACATGGCTCACAAATGTGCAGGTGATGCCAGCCAAATGGCAAATGCAAGTATGTGGAAAACTTGAAAATGGCCAATGGGTAATTTGTACAAAATGGAATTGCCAAAGCCAATTGCTTGCATAAGCGAGCAACATTGAAGGCATTTCGCACCTGAAGGTATCTATATGACTGTATACAGATATGTGTATACGTCTGCCAAAGAGTATTTAATTTTGGGCAGGGTATTTAATGTTCTCTCTAGTGTTTGACTACACTATAGATATGTGCTATATTAAGTATAGTTAACTTTTTGTTCGCATTAAATCTAAATTTTTAACGATTGTTTCTAATAAAAATTCAAAATTCGTAATAAAATCCATAAAACCTTAAACTTTTTCTTGATTCTGCTGTTGATTCGGATCAAGAATATATATACTTTGTAAGAATCGTAGAAACCTTCCTCTATGTTTTGCACATTTCGTGTCAAAATTTAAAATTATAGAATAATAATATATAGAATATATAACGCTGACAAATACGGGAGATGGTAATAATAATATTTTTATATGCAGTCCGTTAAATGTCCTAATCCTTTTTTTGTGAAGTCGAGATTTTTCTTTTTTCTCATTTCCACCATTACAAATTCGTTTGGCACCCACAAAGTTGTATGCTTAAATTAAGCAATATACTATAGTGTGCCCTGTGAGAGTTTAAAAGGTCACTGGGTCATCAAGGTGCTGACTGCAAACAAAGCTAAACGTTCTAGATACGCACAGCATAAATTTCAGGTGTGCCCATAAAACCCTCTCCCCCCGCCCCCACACGCAGCTTGCCAACTAATGTAAGTCCACATGGTCGTTGGCTTTAAAGGAAGTTAATTAGCTCGCATTACAATAAAAATTAAGCAATGGACGCCTTCAACGAGTGCGACACGTGTTTGTTCAATTGCCACAAAAACTTAGTGTATAAGTGTGCGTGTGTGTGCTGGCGTCGCTTTATAACGTTTATTAACCTGCCATTAACGGGCAGACCCAATGCACCCACAGGTATTTCGCTGTCAGGCGACCGTCTGGTAGCTGCACAATTTACACGAACCGATAAAAATCTTCAGCACGCACCACAACAAAACGTAATTTGTATTTGTAGTGTCTGCCCCCGCAATATGCCCCCCCCCCTCCGCAGTGAGCAGCTGTTTGGTAAGGTAACAAAACCAAAATCCTAATTAGTCTGGCTCGGTGCTCTGATTTTCCGTATACCCCTGCAGAGGGTATTATAATTCTGTCACGACATATGAAACATCTCCGACCCTATTTGAATATATTTATATTTAGTATTTTTTTAAAATACTTAAAATGGTATTAAATATTAGAATCTGCTAAAATAGTATTCGAGTTCCTTTAACTATAGTATATACTATTATAATAACATTTAGTATATATATTTCGATCGGACATACAATTAGTTTTTGTATGCAAATTTAGATTTTCTTTTAAGATATTCCGACTAAACCGAACTAAACTAAGCAATTGTGAGCTCTGAGCAAAATATTACAATCTACCAATTAAATTATATTATATTTACTGTTAATACACAATTTTAAATCATCTTCTATATAATATCTGCCAAAGTATTTAATCTTCGGCACTGCGATACAATATTTTTGTTTGTTTTCCGGACTGCGGCAAGTGTCTAAAATCAGTCGTATACTTGATTTTGTTTTAATAAGTACATTAGAGTAGGGAGCGCCATTTTGACGCGCTCGCAAATTTGCCACTAGGGAGCTCCTATACCACTATTGTTATTAAACAAAACGATTTCCATGCTTTAGTTTTGTTCCGTTTGATACGTTTGTATTGCGAGGCCCATTGCTAATGTCTTAATGTGTTTTTTTTTTTTTTTGGTTTCTGGAAATTGACATTTAATTACAATTGACCTCGGCTTCAAGTCGACGGAAATTAGTGGCTATCACACACGTAAATAACATAGTACACTTTGCTTGTGTGTGGCGATAAGTGCCCAGATTTCTATTACTCGTAAATGTATATTAAATTGCAATCGAGACGTAGATAATTCATTGACGTTGACCCAAAGTGTGGCCACTTATATATTATATTGAATTAGCCCGCGGCAATCAACAGCCATTAATGACAACTGAAGGTGTAAAAGTTGAGATTTACAAGGGAATTGGGGAATAGCGTAAAGCTGGTATTACAAGTAAATTGTCTTTGGAACGTAGAAGGGGTTACAAAAGGTGCATTTATAAACAGTATAAGCAACCCATTAAAAAGAAAATGATTTTAAGTTTGCACTTAAAGATTTCGTAGAATACTTTTGTGCGCATAATAATAATAATATCTATAAACATGAAGACATGGCGCTTACATTCATTTTATACATTATTTCGTGTTATTGAACTTGGTAGTTTCCTTATCAAGTTGAGTCTGTAATCTGGCTTTATAATTTATCTGGTATGCATTATAATTCTTTGAAAAAAACATATAATTAAAGACAAAAAATGCAATTAATATTTTTCCAAGCATTATTCGACCGTTACTCAAACTTAATTTTAATTGGCATAAATAAATTTAAAGCCAAAATATTTATAAGTATCAATTATATTCTTAGCTAAAAGCATATTATCTATTAAATATTTTATCTTAATTAAAATACTTAATTAAATCAAAGAATTGTATAAAAACGTTCAACTATAGTTTAAAACCTCACTTTTTTTAAATCCTCCAATTCACTTTTCCCACATCAAACTTGGCTTTTTTACTCTTCTTTTTTCGTCTGTGCAGTATTTGAAAGTATCTTGTTAATAATACATAACATGTGTGTTTAAAGGCCCGCGCGTGTGTGTGTGTGTGTTTAAGGATAACCTGGCTTGTAAGCGGTTGTCAATAGTTGTTGTTGCTGTTATCTGCGCCGGGCACGGTCCAAACAGTTAATTATCATTAACAATTTGCGTGGTAGACGTATTGCGCATAATAACAAAACGCTGCACACACGCAAACACCTACAAACACCCACACACACAGACAGACAGCAATTATGGCTTCATATTGCAGCTGGAGCCGAAAGTAAATCTGAATCCGCCAGTCGACTGTGGTTGTTGTTGGAGTTTTCCAGGTTCATGTTGCATGGCGGTATTCAAGGGTAAATTGTTTTCCCCACTGCACAAAGGTTAAAGTCTCTGCAGTTGAGCCCAGCTAAAGCTCATTTATAATGATTACCCGTTGTTAATTTTAATAATTGCAAATTGCAAATGCAAGTGAAAAACAAATAACCATAATAAATGCACAAAGTGAATTAACGTGTAAAGAAATTAATATTTGAGCACTTTTTTGTAAATATTATTTGACTTAAATAAATCAATTACTTATGCACATTATTTTGCGAATAATATTTAATTTGATATTTATTTTTTTATATATCATTTATTTATATTTATTTTCATGTGTTGTAATAAATATGCAGAATATGTTACAAAATTACAAGAAATATTTGCATATACTCATAGAAATCACAATGACAGCACACACCCACACACACACATACACACTCGCGCACACATTGCATATTGGCATAAATAAAAGCACTTAAAATAACATGAAAATTTTGTCGCATACGAAAATAATTTTGTGTTTTATTTGAAATTGCAATCAGACTTTTAGCAAATTTTCAGCTCGCAAGCTTAATTAAAAATTTTTTAATAATTAAAACACATTCATGTACTTAATATGTGTCGGTAGCTGCAATCTCAATTAATACAAATTTATCGAAACATTGTATCCCCAAATAATTTATGAAGAGCTGCAAATAACAACTGCAAAGTGTATTTGACAGCAATTATATTAAATATATTTTGGCAATTTTTTTAATGCGCAAGTAGTTGGAAAACTAAATTGAATTCCTCGGGGAGATTTGTTGTCATTAAATGGAGTTGATATTTTCGATGCATAATATTTGTTTAACTCGCAGATTGCTTATATGGAAGTGAAATAATTAGTATGTGAAGACAATTTGTCTAGTATATATTATATTATTAATACTACTAAATATAAATAGGCCAGTACTGTTAAAAAAAAGAAAAACAATTAGGTTGCCTTTAACTACATCAGTTTCTTTATATTTAATTCTAATAATAAAGCTCTTATTATAGAGTATATTTATTTTAAGTCGTGCCCTTCCGTTTGCCAATCTTTAACTTTGTTACTATTCAAAATTCTTTGGTGTAGTTGGGCCAAACTTAACTGCCACTAGCAAATGCATGGCAATTCATAAAAACTGCCACACGGAGCGTTGCCGGCACCTGGCGAGGTATTGCATATTAAATAACAATATCTGCGTTATCACATATGAATTGCCGACATTTGCAGACGTCGCAGCAATAAAAACTTAATGAAAGCATTTTCCATGCATATTTCGCTATTAAACATTTATGAGACACCGCAAAACAGGGCAACAAATGCAAATGCAACAGCAATGAGAATAGCTGCAACAAGGGCGTAAAAGTTGCAACAAGGGTGCAGCAAATGAAGTTTTGCTAGTCGTTTTCTTTTTTTTGTGAATTTAATCAACTTGTTGGCATTTGTAGTTCAACAGCGTTTTGTGCAAGTTTTTCAGCCATTTCGATTCGATAGTAATCAAAGTTATTGATTACAATTTTTGCCTTGCCGTCACCTCAATGCAACTTTGACATTCCCTTTGGCCCCGTTGGAAAGTTGGTTGGCGAGCAAAAATAGAGAACATTTTATTTTTATTTTGCGTTACAATTTTCGGATGTGACCTCAAATGACGAACGAGTGGCCAGAGTTGCCAATAAACACGTACGTATCGAATATATCGAATGGCAGTAATGGGTCAGACAAGCGGACAGACATTCAGACAAAGTTTTTCAGGTTTGGCATTGGCTTCGATGTTGATTGCCACTGAAGGCGGTTAAGTAAGGGGTGTGGAAATAAGTGTGGGCAAAGTGTGTGTTGAAATGCAGAAAGCTAGTAAAAGGTAGTGGGTGTGCAGATCGATAACACCTATCGAAAAGCAATCAATTAGTGTTATTGGAAGAAATACTTATCTACAAGTATGCTTTATATATATATATGTTTATGAACGAACAATTTAATTAAGTAAATGTGTATGCCAACAAAAACTTATTGTTGTATTTATTGCATTTTAATAAATGCTTCTAGGAAAACTAGCAAAAATTTAAACAATTTCGGGTAAATAAAGGCATTTAAAACGATGGCAAAATATTGAAATGTGTAGCTTAAAAATATTTAGTTTCAGCATTAATTAATTTATTTTGCAGAAGCATAATATTGTTTATACACACAATTCTTTACAAATTACTTTGATTTATTGGTTTATTGATGAATTTATTGGAATATTTAAAGCAACATCATATTGTTTTTCAAAGTAATCTGAACTTCATTGCCGATAACACTTAATTGTTTTGTTGTACTTTGTTGATTCTTTAATGTCAACAATTACTTTATCTACGTTTTATATTTACGTCAGCTATTCCCTCCTATTTTCATGTTCTCCTCGTTATGTTTGCGTAATTGTCGACAGCTTTAGGCCTTTATTAGGGCCATTCGCAGCCATTGCCAACTGCCGGCCCGGGACGCACGGAGAGCGGCAAAATACACAAATCAATGAATAAAATTGCACACAAAACTCAATTTTCAACAACTTTTCCGCATTCTAAACGCACATTTTTCTTGCAACGTGCTTAATGTTGGCCAACAACAATTTGGCTGGTGGCTAAGGCGACAATGTGGCAAGTGCTTCAGACCGAAATTAAGGCCAAGACGTCATGATAAAAACTTTGTGCGCTCTGTTTGTTGTTGTTGTTGTTGTTGTTCTTGTTGCTGAACTTGACGCATGTTTGTTGGCAAACAAAGCCAAAGTGTGGGGGGGGGGGTAGGGGGTGGCAGGGAAGTGTGATGTAGGCGTGGCCGCCAACGCTTGGCTCATTAAAATGCGGGGCGTTAAGTCGCCCCGGGTTGGCATCAGCAAAAGTTGGAGCCTGACCTGTGCGCCGAGTCACATCTTGAATGGCAGCCAAACAAATCTTATTTAATTTGGCTTTGGCGCTTTTCACGCGGCTGCTGCCAACAAGTTTGCCACACGCCCACACGCCCACACACACACACACAGACACACACACACAGCCAGATCGTTTAGCAGGTCGCAGCTGTTGCTTCAAGAATTTCAAGTGCATTTGAATGGCCCCATGGAATGGCATCGCCTGCCCGTTTGCGAAAGTGTTAAATGTCATGAAGGCGTGGCTAAAGGAGGCGGGTGGTCGGGGTGGGGGCATCACACAGCTGGGCCTTTTGAATTTATGTGAATTTCAGTGCGCATTTACATTTACTACATGCCATATTTATTATTTATGCCCTGGCACTAGCTTTCTATGGACCAACAGGCAGCCCGTTCGCCTGACTGCCTGTCTGCCAATAAAACTGACAAGACGCATTTCCGACATCGCGACTTCACGACTATTTGCGCCGGAAGTGCGCGCAATACGATTTCCGGTTGATATTAGCCCGCTGAATGGCTGCCGCGTAGCCTTTTTCAATATTTTATGCTCGCTGCACATTTATTTATACATACAAAAATGGCATGGTCGGAGTGGGAGGGGGGGGGGGGATGGGGGGTATATACACAACCAAAAATTAATATGCACACACGCGTTTGTAACTCACGACAACTTTTTTTATCACTTGTTGAAAAAGTCTAAATTGAATTTGCGCCGAAAATTATGCAGCGCATTTTTTTCCTCTCGGCCAACTTTGTGCCCGGAGCGAACGCAAAATACACGAGTGCACAATTCTGGCATATTAATTCCATTTAAACTGATTTTGTGCGAGTGCTTTACGTGGATTTCCAGCCGTTGAAATTGTGGACTGAATTGTGAGCTACTTATTCAGGGGCTCCGTGGTTGGTTACACGAGTTTCTGTATCATCAATTAAGAGTCATATTGTATGCTGATTGATGGATAGCTGATTCAGAGAGAGAGAGAGAGAGAAAGAGAGAGAGAGAGAGAGGGTGGGTAGAGCTAGGGTAGTCAAAACGGGTTGAGAGGCTATTTGTGGTCACTAATTGTCCTTGAGTTGGATCTGTTGCTTTAAGCCAAATACAATTAATCTGTCACAAAATGTTTGTGTGATTGAGCCTCAGCTTTAGCAAAATACAATTGATGAACTTGGCTTTCACTTTAAGCAAAAATAAAGCTTTAATGAACGTTTAAGGCTTTTTAAAAATATGTTTCCAATTTAACTTAATCATTTTTGCAATCACAATACTACCTTATCTTATCTAAATTTTAGATAACAGCAGCTAGTCTGGAAAAAACTTAGAGCTTTCACTTTAAGTAAAACACATTTAATCTGTCGCAAAGCATTTTAAAAATATTGTTATTGCCATATTTTTGGCTGCAAATATGTAATATATAACTAATGCCTTGTTATATTATTCTATTAATATTGCTTTTAGCTAAAGCTTTAGCTGATTATATCGGTATAATCTTGTGAATATGCTGGTAAATCTGCTCAAGTTGTTTCTACGCTCAACCAAAATGTTTAACATATACTCCGCTTGGCATATGAAAACATTTCCTTTTGCTAAATAATACTTGATAAGCTGTTGAGTTAATCGGCTTGTCTACCATCTAATGCCTATTACGTTGCCATTTGAGCCACTGTGCACTTTGTGCGCCTCAGTCGAGCCGCCCTTTCAACTCACCGCCACACTTTTCCACATAGTTTGGCCAGAGCCAGTTTCACTTAGCTGCGTGCCGCTAATGGCGCAAATTTCAAGCGCAATTGAAGCCAGTTTAAATGTCCGAAATGTCCGTGACAGGGGGCCAGGAGCAAGACAAGCCGCAAAAAAGCTGGCACCTTCTCCGCGCCGGCGAAGTCCTCTGCGGACTAGACGACAGTTGGCGGCATTTTTCACGCCGAACTTGGTACGCGGGCAGGTGAGGCAAGAACGACACGGCCAAATTAAGTTGAAATTAGCAACGTTTAAAGTATAATGAGCGTATAAATGATTAATTCTGTTTTTTTTTTTTGCTGGGAAAATTGATATAGGCAGCCTGACTGGCGGAGTGACAGTCGGGCGGCACTTAATTAACTTTGCTTTATTGGCCGATCGAATTAAGCTAATTGCCCAAGTGACACCTGGAGGCAGCTCTTCTCTTCTATATATACATTTTATAAATTTAGCATGGACTGAGTTCGTCTCTCTCCTGTTTGTTTTTGCCTTTGCCTTTGACAGATTTGGTCCTTGGTCTCTGTCAAATGAAATTATACTGAATTCCCCAACGCGACGGCCACTTGACAATTGGAAATGTTTTTGCCTCAACTGGAAAGCATTTGCTTTGCGGCATTTTATTTAGCGTTGCGCCTCAAAGCGATTCCTGTTCGCTTTTCACAATAATTCTATTTCTGCTTTTCACTGCGCACAACAAGATTTTCCAATTGTCAAGTCTGGCTGCTGAGCGGAACGTGGGCGGCGGATTCCTCCAAGGACCTAACGCAAAGTTTCAATTACTTTAACTAATTCATTAATGTTGCTGAAATATTTTGGGCATTTGTATACATATTTAACATACTTCAAACGGAGCAGGGGCAGCAAATCTAGCACAATGTTCGTAAGAATTCTGGGCCAAATATTTATATATAATTATAGTTAAGAAATAGTTGACATAGTTTGGGAAAACTGAGTTTGACAGCGGTGTGTGGGTTTGATTGAAATTAAATTGTGGTTAAATTTCAGTATAGGAATTTTATGGTTTTAATAAATCCCAAATTCCGATTTTACATTTTCTTTTTAATACAATGACAAATTGTGTGATTTACTAAAATTTATATTGAACTTTTGAATGCTGAATCTTCCTTGTTTCCTTTTCAGCCCTTTAACCAAAAAGAGTTGAATTTTTTTTTTTGCACACAAGCTCCAAGTGTCAACCTTACATTTTTTTTGGTCAACTTTGGCCAATTGGCTTTTATTTAGTTCGATAGCTTTTATCTGTAGACGTTGTCATTGGTTTATCTCTAACCAAGCAGACAATGGCAATCCCAGTTTAGCTTTTGTTCTCGCACACAATTACCGCCATTAACATTTATGGTGTCGACCTCAAAAGTAGAAAGCAGCCAAAACAAGCAGCGAGGAAATTAAGTAGAAAATTGCAAAAATTAACAGCAGCCAACGAAAACAAAAAAGTGCGGGGAAAAAAAAAATAACGTAGAGAAAAGGCAGAAAAATTCCAGTTGTTTTTATATTTTTCTTCCTTTTTTTTTTTTTCTTGTGGCCTGCCTCTAAGGCTTAGACTGCTTAAGGAAAATTAATTAAAAATAAACATGGCACACGCTTGTACTTAGGAATTCCAGCCAAAATAGACCTGTGGCAAAAAGGAAAGAAAAAGCGCGACGGCGAGAAAGAGAGCGAAGAAATCGAAATGAAAGCCTGGCAGACAAATAAGAAAAATAAAAGCAAGTCGAGCCAAATTCCAACAAAAGCGCACGAACATTTTGTGGCCACAAATCCGAGACGATAAGAAAATAAGTAATACAAGCAGAGCATGTTGGGCAAAGGAAGTGCGGAAAAGCGAGCTGGAAAAAAGAAAGCAGAAATAAAACATACACACACACACAAGCACCCAAAAGACAAAAGAAAAAGCTGAACTATTACCGGGAAGGTTCGAAAAACCGAGACCGGACAGCGTTAGCACCAAAAGTATTTAGTAATTACGTCAAGTCCGTGTGGAAGAGGGGCAGGTGGGCAATGTGGGGGGCACAGCGAGGTGAAAATTGCATTAGGTACATGTTGTTTTTTTCTGGCTCCATGACGCTGCTGTTTTCTTCTTGCTTTTTTTTCTTCTTGGCCCGTAATATCGTGAGCATGCGAGACTATCGCAAATAATATAATACCAGGGACCAAAAGTTGAGCTGATTCCAGCGTATTAAATGGGCGCGAGAAGAGGGTGGCGGTAAATACCGCTAGCCAAAATAGCTCACATCTGAAAACTGAAACACTCACTGTATAAACTGGACATATATTGAATCTGTTTCGCTAATTATGTAAACCAAAATGTAACGCTCTTAACTGAAAATAGTTAAGCCATCCAAGTGTCCAGAGAGCCACAAATAATTCCCAAATGGCCGCGGCTAAATTCTATTTCAAGTCAAGCGATTTGTATTATGTAACTTGGCTGGCAAGCATTATGTAAGCCCTTGGAGCATCAAGCACAAAAGTTATCCCTGCGCGTTACACAAGCCCCCGTTTGCCACATATGAGAAAAGTAATTTTATTAAAACAATAAAGCAAGCAGAGTAAACTGATAAGCGTTTCATATGCTCCTCCTCTAGCAGAGGGTCGAGGGGGCAGCTGCTTTATGTGCTTGTGTAATCTTCTTTTCTGTTTTTTTTTTTTTTTTTGCGGAATATAGAAGCGCATGATTCGTTTTATTTCTCTGTATTTTAATATTTTATTACATGCTTTATTTAAGGCAAAACTTGTTTACATTTTTTTCTTTGTACATTTATCTATGGCCATTATAATGCATATCTTTGATGTTTTCTGTTTTTGCCTTAAAAATGTATTTGCATTCAATATGTGAATACAAATAGCTGAGATTTGTTTATGAATTTATTACTTGATTTTTTTTATCTCTTTTTTAGTTTAGTTGGTTTCGATTTTAGCAATTTTACAAAAAGATTTCAAGTTATTTAGATATTAAGAATTTATTTTAAAATCATTTCAAATAACATTCTTGATACCCATTTGCATTGTATGAGCTCTCAGCGGCTCACAATTGAATTGCTTTCGATATAATAAAAGCAAGAAATAAGAAAAATAAATTCGCAAAATAAAGGAAAATTAAAAAAAAATTATTAAAAATAAAGAAGACTCTCAATAGACACAATCTTATTAAATGTCTAAAAGGATGAACACAAATATGACATATTTTTTTTTTTGGTTGAAGCTCAAATTAAATAGACTTTCAGTCAAGTTTTAGCTCAAGTAAAAGAGATATTAACTCTGAATTCTAAATATTTAGAATATCATAGATTTATTTGTGTTAGGGCTGCCCGAAAATAAAATATGTGTCACACAGCTGTCAAAGACAAAATAGCCCAAAATAGTTGAATAGAAAAACACGAATTGTCTGCTACAGAAATACAATTAAATTTGCTGCAAAATATTTTGCCCACAAAAGCCGAAGTCAGAGACATGTCTGGGCTCTGGCCACACTAACTGACATTATGATAGCCCAATGACAGCTATTTGCAAATCAAACATGAGCACCGATTTCGTATAAATCAATTGATTGGCAATGCGTTTTGATTGCCAGCCAACTGCCAACTGCAAACAGCCAGCGAAAGAGCCAAAATAAAAAAAAAAACTTGTCCCTGGCACGCGATGACAAACTGAGCGGGGCGAGGGCTGTGGCAAGGGAAGCGAAGCCTAAGTTTGCGCCTCAATGGGTGACATTGATTTTGTGCGGTGGGTGGTTGGGAACTCTGCCTCATTTAATATATTAATGCCCGACATGCACTCAAATGTGTTTTATTGTCTAGAAATCAGCGAAGCTTTTACCAGCTCCGGCCTCTGGTTTGGGTTTGGGTTTGAGTTTTGGGCTAGCAGCCAAAACCAAATGAATCGAAATTACAAATTAGCGCAAAATTTGAATCGTGCACAGTTGGCATAAATATGGAAAAACATTTGAGAAAACTGATTTCTGTTATTCTTGGGGAAATTTTTCGGCAAACTAATTAGTTAAATTTGACTACAATCAATTTTGAAATTTTGTATAAGTTTTTATAAAAAGAAAAATTAAAAATAAATAAGTTTCTAATAAGTTAATAAGTTTAATAATAATAAAATAATTATTATAATATTAATATAATAATTAATATAATAAAATAACTATAGTTTCTTATAACTGTCAACTTCACATTAATATAAGCACTGGTTACGATTTATACTTATTTATTTATTTTTATAGCTTAAGCTCATATTTATAATTATATTTATATTTTAATCATGATGAATGATTAAATGAATCATGAATCAAATTTATAATTATATTCATATTTTAATCATGATGAATTTGATTTATTCTCTTACTTTCAAATGGCAGAAAAATATGGAACTATTGGAAAAACATTTAGGTAAAATTTAAGGCCCAAACATGAATGCTTAAATGTCTAAATTTTCCCTAAATTCAAAGCCAAATGCAAAACAGCGCCGCATAAATTTAAAGTGCTTTGCCCATATATCATAACGATAAAAACTATTACATCGCACAGATTGGCAGCACGTGTACATCGCTACTCTCTCTCTCTCGCTCTCTTGCTCCCTATCTCTACCGTGCTATTACCCCAATTTTCTTTATTATCTGTCCGCCGCCTCCGCAGTCGCCGCGCTCAGCATTATGCGACAGGCAGCACGCGTAATTTTTAATTTACCATGGCACAAATCGTATAAAACTGTCACAGTCACTAAAAGCAAAAAGCAACAGCCCGATCTGCTGCCCGAGTGCTTGCTGGGCGCAAATTATGTCGGCAAACATTCAAACACACACACACACACAGAAGGGTGTCGAAAGTCAAGAAGAAGAAGAAGAAGACGGCACACAGACCCTTGGTACCCATGGCAAGGCCAGAAATCCGCCCCGGCAAACCAACAAAACTCCAAAACAAAACAAAGTAACGCAGCGGGTGGTAATTCGGTCTCCTCGGTTCGTCCTTCTGCCAGGATGCCATTCAGGCTGGCATTAATAAGTAAATCTTCAGCATGTGACGGCTATCAGTGGCACTTCCGCAACAATCCCCCGTCGCACACACTCCGCTCACCCGCCCCTGCCCCTTTCCCCCTGCCCCGGCAACAATTCAAGCTATTTATATTTTATCTTGTCGTCGGCGTCGTCGTCGTTGCTGGAGAAGTTCTCTAAAGTTCCGCTGTGTTCTCAAATGAAGTTGCCAGGGAATATAACTGTAAGTTTCCCCATGTCTGGATATGCCGAATGCCAGAGATTGTGTGTGTGTGTGTGTGTGTGTGTGTGTGTGCGTGTGTGTGTGTGTAGTGTGCGTGTTGTCACAGCCGGAAGTTGCAATTCCTGACTCCATGCCTATAAATTTAACTTAGTCTTTTGCAGAACTTCTTGTGTTGCCATTTGTGGCTTGTTCCTGCAGGACATGCGAACTCTTTGGCTAAGCACTCGACGGCTTGACTAAATTATTCAAACTGTACATTACTTAAATTAATTTAATTCTTTTGCCATTAAAATTGTATTCTCCTGGAAGATTTCTTTTATATATTTAAAAATATAATTGTGTGTTTCTTTCAATAATTTTTATACTCTTAAATAAGTAAAAAATATAATACATTTTTCGTATAATTAAAAATTAAATATTGGAAAAAACATATTCTTTTTTTTTTAGCAACATAAATATATTTTTAAAAATTTTTCAAAATACTTGTTCTCTCACGATATTACATATTTTTGAATATTTGTGCTACAGACCCTCATGGAAAAGCGAGGTATACAAATTAGGGACTTCTGCTCCCCCTATAGCGCCCACATTTTGCCGCCACAAACGAGCGTTTAACACACACTTATCGCGTGTGTGTATGTGAGTTTGGTTGTGGCAAGTTCTGTAATTTTCTCTTTATATATATTTGGGAAAAGGAACTGCGCAAATTTAACAAATCCGCAAATAATTTGAACGTCGGGCCACTGCCGCAAATGGTAGGCGTGGCCGTATAAGTAAAGGGAATAAATTTGCAGCTGTGCAGAGCCGAAAACACGCTGCCATTGCAAATTCCCCATCGAAAGGAATGCAAAAGAGTGTAAAATGCAGAAAGCAATGCATACACAAAGGCGCACCTGTTTGTGTGTGAGTGTGTGTGTGTGTGTGTGGTGGGTGGGTGCATGTGTGTGCACGTGGGTTGAAAATGGATAATAAAAAGCTCATTGCAACAAATTCTTGCGCAATTTTCAGTGTTAGATTAGAAACGGTGTTCGAGTGAACCGGGGGAAAATGCAGGTGAGACAACGGGCACCTCAGTGCAACACGAGGCGATGTTCACTTTTTACAGCGCTTACCGAACTCAACTATGTCCTGCTTATATTTACACTTGCTCAGGGTAGTTTAAGTCTGTCACGAAATGTGTCGAGATATAGCTAAAGGACGAAGATGAGCTGATATAATTATAGACCTGGATATAATAAAAATATTTTAAAAAAATCATTTTTATTTTAATATATGTAATTATGAAATCTTAATAAAAAATCTTAATAAAAAAAAAAGCTTGCCTGTTCAAATCTGACATTATTATATTAAAAATTGGCGTGAAATCTTTATACAACAATTTTGTTTCAATCAACTGTAAATTAATTCAACTTCCATGAAAGAGTTTATTACTACACCAAACTATTACTGTAAAGGGTAGTTAATCTTCGGTGTCCCGCTGATAAAATTTCTTCCAGTTCATTCTTTTTTGGTTGGTCATGTTAAGTGTCTCTTGCTTTCAGTTGTTTGATCCCCTGCACTTTTTCATAGTCCTTGCGCTCCTTTCATTTTAGTTTTTTCTTTTATTCGTTTTCAGTCCTTTAGTTTTTTCACTTTTTCACTTTGGGCTAACATTTCCAACGTTGCTTTACACGTTCCCTGGCGCTTGTTCGCTGGGGGTTTTATGAGCTTAGTTGGCGATTTAGCGACGCTTGTCTTATTTAGTTTTAAATAAATGGCCCGGTCTGTGTTCGGCCCCACTTGAGTATCTTTCAGATACGCCGTCGTTTATTTCGGTGTAAACGAGCGTCGCAACGAATGTGTGTCGAAAGTTCCATTTAAGAGCTTCGCCATGTTAATTAATTGTCAAGTGCCGAATATAGCTGAAGATAGCTATCTGATAACAGCAGTCTATCTACAGTAGCTAACCCACATTGTACTTGAGAGATTTGCTTGCAATTAAAAACAGAATGCATTAAATTTAATGAAAAAAAAAACCAAGGAGAAAACCGGAAAATGTGCCATTAAACAGCCAACACCCAACAGCTAACAGCAAGCGGCAAGAACAACATTAACAACCAGTCGCTCTTAAGGAAAACACACACAAAAGGCACGAGGTTTTTGTGCTTAAATTTCATAATCCGCACAAAGCAATGAGTCAGGACATCAATGTGTCCTGCCGCCAGCTTCAACTTCGCCAGCAGCGTCAGCTCCAACTTCAGCCGCTGCGCTTTGAATGGCTCCAACGAGGCGGCAAAGACAACCAAACTGGGGGTCGGCTGGGGGC
This sequence comes from Drosophila sordidula, assembly GCA_035047465.1. NCBI lineage: Eukaryota > Metazoa > Arthropoda > Insecta > Diptera > Drosophilidae > Drosophila > Drosophila sordidula. The sequence continues at coordinate 4,602,071 of JAWNPQ010000260.1, read as the reverse complement.
GAGACTCATCAACTTGGTCGCAATTTCGAGTTGGCAGCGCTAAAAATGCATGAAATGAATGAAAAGCGCGTGTGTGTGTGTGTGTGAGGTTCTCAGTGTGTGTGTGTGTGTGTGTGTTTTGTGGGTGTTTGTGTGTTTGAGCAGCGCAAACAAACTGTGCAGAAAGCGCATGAAATGAAGCTGCAGTCGTAGTCACAGTCACAGTCGCGGTCGCAGTCACCAAAAAAAAAAAAAAAAACTGACATCCAAATGCATTAAGCAAAAATTGTCAACAATTTTTCAGCCACCCTCGCAAACGGCTCGCGTTCCCACCCACACCCCACACCACCCTCGGGCCGCAGCATCCCCGACGCGACGGCGTCAAGTCTGCTTGAATAAACAGCCGCTGGGGGAGGCCACGGGGGCTGCGGCTGCACTCCCTGACAGCGTCCCTGACAAAGTCAGTGAATCAGCAGCAGTTTCGGTGGGCTGTCGACTAGAGATGGCGGCTAAACCGATATAAGTATCAGAATTAATCATTTAAAAACAGAAATGGAAAATGGGAATAAAAATAGTTGAAAGTAGTACAAAATCTGTAACTCATTACAGAAGATTGCAAGAATAATTTGGGAAAATAGAATTAAAATTATATAATAGATAATTATCTAATTAAATTAAATTAATTAAAATTATAATTTAACACAATATTGCAACACATTTTAGAATAACCCACTGACCTATAGATGAAGTCTTTCTCTTCACCTATTTGCAATCAATTGCAATTTTTATAAAGAAATTTTTTGTTTTTCGTTTATATTATCAAACTTATAAATGTAATATTCATTTGAATGTTTATTGCAATATCAATATTTACATTATTTATTAAGAGAAATAATGATATTATTAATAAAAATGTAAATTACATATCCATTAAAATTCTTAATTCTCACTCAAATAAAAGTGTAAATTACATCTCCATTAAATTTCTTAATTCTCGCTCAAATGGGCTGTTAACGCTTTTAATTTCTACCCCACTTCATTTGCATTTTAAGTGTCACGTAGACATTCACGACACGCGCTCATCTCTAGTGATTACAGTCGAAGTTGATTGAATAATGACTGCTGCACAAAGTATGCGGCTGTCAGCCTGACACTAATAGTGTTGGCAACTCTGGCTGTGGGGGGCCGCTTTGTCTTTTTATGGAGGGGATGGCCGCTGCTGTAATCTGCAGCACCCGCATCAAGTTACACTTTGATGCGATTTTACATTTTTAATGGCTCAGATGTCACGACAAATTATGATGCATTCGGCGCCAGTGGAGCCAGACACCGCAGCCAACCCCAAGCCCCCCAAAAGTGTGAAACGCCAGCTGCCGATAAGAACAAGCAGACGTGAGAGTAAGCCCCCGCCCCGTTATAGTTCTGCCATAGCTTTTGTCATTGCACCTGGTTGGCTCTGGGTGCACTCGGTGTGCCAGCTGAGGGGCCAGCTGCCTGCTAATAGAAAATTTAAATGCCATGTCCTGGCGGCCGGCAACTGTTGCCCAAGCGAAACTTGATGTTGCGCAACAATCTAAGCAAAGTTCATAAACTTGCCCCAGCCAAAGTTTCGCAAACTTATAGTTACTTTAAATTTTTTGTAGTATTTGAAGTGTATATAGGAGGTATAGAAAATGTAAATAGTATATATATATTTTTTTTTCTCTGGCAAGTTTCTCGTGTAAACTGTGTGGTCAGTGAGGCAAATGTTGCTTCTTAAGAGTTCATGTGGAACGAAATTATGTGGCTGTTGTGGACAGATTCAGAGCTGAGGAGAGAGAAACCGCGAGAAAGAGAGAGAGGATAGTTAGGGACGCTAATGAGGCTGTGGCTGGTCTTGGGTTCAGGTCAAGCTAGTTCCGATTTGGGTTAAGCTTTTTGCTACGTAAAGTTTCAATTAGCTGTGGTAAATTTTACCTGAGTTAATAAAATCACGGAGAGAGAGAAAAAGAGAGATAGCAAATTAATAATAATTTATATAATAAATAGTTGTTCATAATTTTTTTGATTTCAGTTATCCATCAATCATGGTACAGAATTCCCTTTTACCTATATTAATGCTTATAATTAAACCCGTTAATACATGCAATTATTAATTTAGCAAAGAATAAAAATACTCGAAAAATTCCACTTATTTGTAATGTGTATTTTGTTATTGTAACCATTTCGTTTGCTCTTTTCGCGAGAAAACAAATTATTCCTTCTCTTTCTTATAGGAGACCTTTTCAATGTTAATTCTTATTATTTTTTGCTAGAATCATGTTAAATTGAATTGAGAATTAAATTTCTCTTTTTATGCAGTCGGCAAAAAGTTGATGATGATTTTAAAGCACTAAGTTCTATAGAATTAAGTAGAAAATTAAATATAAGTTTATATAAAGAAGACTTGAAATATTTATAAAATGTTCTATACATTTAAATATTTATATTTTTCTTTTGAATTTATTTGCAAGTGTTGATGCCTTATAGTTTAAGTTAAACCTATTATTGTAAGATTTTTACTGAGGTTTCACTCAGCTTAAAAAGTTTGCACCTTCACATTTATTGTGGAATTCTATGTTAGAGAAAATATATAAATATAAACTAATAATTGTTATTTAATAAAGTGGTTTTAGGAAGTAAAAGTCATACTAGTTTAAACTCAATAGCAATCGGTCAAATTGTTGATATATTTTACTCACACGCTCATCACACTCGTGGACACTTGCGAGTGTAAATCACAGTCTTGGCCGGACATTCGTTTTGGCACAGACTGTCAGTCGATGGGCTCGCGGGAGCCGGCTATATAAAATATGCCATGCATGTTGCATAAACAAGGATTAAACAAAAGAAGACACAGGTCCTATGCCTAACCCACTCGAAGGCTGTGCGCAGCAGAAGGCAAATATTTGCTGCCGTGTGTCACCTCGACAAGGACATGGACTGAGGGACGCACAGTTCAGCCATTTCACTGCCAGAGTAGGTGCCCCAGTGTGTGTGTGTGTGTGTTGGCTGCTTTTTACTTTGTGTGCCACTCACGTTGTGCTCGTTATTCATATTTATTGCACACGTTGCCACCGACACAACGACGAGGACGAGGACGAGGACGAGGATGAGGACGCTGCCTCCGTGAGCCGCAGCTCCGAGCAACTGGGAATCGCAGACAAATGGACGAGTTGCATGTGCACTGTTCCTCTGGCCCCTGTTGTTGTTGTAGGCGTGCGCTCGTGTCTAGCAGCAAAAACTTTGCAATTACAGTTATTTGATGGGATTTACACCCACACAAACACCCGCACACACACACGCACACCCCCCGTTGTATAATGCGGGCGTTGCCTGTTTGGACATTCATTTGCTGCCGCATTTTTACAGCCTTGTCCATGCGTGGGGCAGGGCGGGTGGCAAGTAGAAAACGAAAAGTGGTGTTAAATGACAGGAATTACAGAGGAGGATAAAGTAGTTTTATAGGTTCTTAACGCAAAGGTGCAAATATAAATGATGAAGGTTGTAAAAGCTAATAAATGATAGATAATAAATAATTGAGTGAAAAAGGGAGAGAGAGCTGCATATAAATGCTGGTACCGGGTAACTGGGGTGAAATAGATGCCCATATATTAATCTAGTTATACAACTTAAAACAGAAATCTAAAAAGAAAAAAAGAAAGGAAAGCAAGCTACAAACGTTGCACTCGAACGTAGCCGACTCGAATACTCGTTCACAGTATACAGTAGTTCATTTTGACATGTAAAGCACTCGGATCCATAGCTCCCATACTTCAAACGCCCATAACTTTGTCAAAACTGAACCGATTTTCATGTTTGATGGCATTTTGATCATGGTTTGTCCTCTAGATCCATTCTACATTTCAAGTATATGCATTATTGAAAATAAATTTTTTTTGAATTTTTTGGGAAAAAAAGCATGTACCCCCCCCTTACTCATTTTCGAAAAAATTTTTTTTTCAAAATTTAGAATCCGGAATTTATATTTTTAATCGATTGTGGTGGTCACAGTTAGTATAAAAAACAACATTAAACCCGATTCTGAGGGGGTCAAATTTTTTGTCAAAAATCATGCCAAAATTTACAAAAATTTTGACAAGTAAAGCTCTCGGATCCATATCTCCCATACTTCAAACGCCCATAACTTTGTCAAAACTGAACCGATTTTCATGTTTGATGGCATTTTGATCATGGTTTGTCCTCTAGATCCATTCTACATTTCAAGTATATGCATTATTGAAAATAAATTTTTTTTTAATTTTTTGGGAAAAAAAGCATGTACCCCCCCCTTACTCATTTTCGAAAAAAAATTTTTTTTCAAAATTTAGAATCCGGAATTTATATTTTTAATCGATTGTGGTTGCCACAAATAGTATAAAAAACAACATTAAACCCGATTCTGATGGGGTCAAATTTTTTGTCAAAAATCATGCCAAAATTTACAAAAATTTTGACATGTAGAGCTCTCGGATCCATAGCTCCCATATTTCAAACGCCCATAACTTTGTCAAAACTGAACCGATTTTCATGTTTGATGGCATTTTGATCATGGTTTGTCCTCTAGATCCATTCTACATTTCAAGTATATGCATTATTGAAAATAAATTTTTTTTTAATTTTTTGGGAAAAAAAGCATGTACCCCCCCCTTACTCATTTTCGAAAAAATTTTTTTTTCAAAATTTAGAATCCGGAATTTATATTTTTAATCGATTGTGGTTGCCACAAATAGTATAAAAAACAACATTAAACCCGATTCTGATGGGGTCAAATTTTTTGTCAAAAATCATGCCAAAATTTACAAAAATTTTGACATGTAGAGCTCTCGGATCCATAGCTCCCATATTTCAAACACCTATAACTTTTTCAAAACTGAACCGATTTTCATGTTTGATGGCATTTTGATCATGGTTTGTCCTCTAGATACATTCTACATTTAAAATATATGCATTATTGAAAATAAATTTTTTTTAAATTTATTTTGTGTAAAAACCCCTTACTCATTTTCGAAAAAAAAACGTTTTTCAAAATTTAAAAAAAAAAAAGAAAATTTATATAAACACTGACGGAAATAAAGAAAATCATAAGGATTGAAAAAAGAATACAGATAAATATGCAGATAGAAGTAATCCTTCTGCAAATGTCTTACCTATAGTTAAATCTAGACATAAAAATAAAGAAAAATAAAAATAAAAAAAATGTATTTAAGATACAATCTATATTGCAAATGCTTTCGCACGATTTCAGTGATTACGTATTTTAAAATCAGTATTTTATGACACTCAACAGCGACGCGTGAATTTTTTTGTAATCTCATGGCACTTAATCAGACACAAATCAAAAATATTTTTCTTTGCTGCATATTTTATGACGCGCCGGCAATAAACCAAATGATCAAGGAGGGTGGAGGGGGGCTCGAGGCAGAGCTGCCTTGTTGCATGCTGGTTTATAATGTAGCGAGTGGCAGTTAAATTGATGGCCTAAAAATGCGCTGACAATAAACAAGCGGCGACATGTGTACAAATTTCAGCGAACAATGGACACCATTTAAAATACATGAATGAATGAGATATACGATATTTATTTTATAGTTGTGTATGCATAACATTTATTAATTTTCATTTAATTTATAATACAATAATTAAAACGATAAAGAAAGGGAATTAACGGGATAAATATAAATAATATATGTATAGAATTGCTGTTATAGGCTTCACTTATAAATTGTTTGTTATTGCCAAATTGCCTGCCCTAATCGTACAACATCTCTACCAAAAGGGTATCAATGTGCCCCAAGCAAAAGTCGGACGTGTTTGGGGAATTGGTGAAGTCCATAAAATGCTGCTGGGATTTGTTTAATAAAGCGCAGAAATAAAATATAAAATGCCCATCATAAATAATTCGCAAAGCCGTAAAATAAAAACAAAATTGATAATAAAATGCAAATTGTAAATAAATGAAAAATATATGAGAAACACGAGCGTTTTTTTTTCCTTATGCGTCCCAAGGATTTATTTGCTTAGGTCATTTTCGTTTGCTGTCAGCAAATAGATTTAAATAATTAACAATTTATGTTAATGTTTATATTTAATTCTCGTCACTCCTCTTCTTCTTCTTTGCAGAACTCTCCTGGGCACTGCGCGACGTGCGGGTGCGAGTTCCCCACGCGGTGAGACGTGGGGAGAAGGCGGTGCTGAAATGCTTCTATGACATCGAGGACGACAGTTTGTACTCGGTTAAGTGGTATAAGGGCAGAAGAGAGTTCTACAGATATACACCCAAGGAGACACCGCCGATGAAGGTTTTTCATTTTCCCGGCGTAAAAGTGAGAGTAAGTTCGCCTTGAATAAATATTTGTTATACTTTATTTTGAATTTTTACACCAATATCAAGGTAATTGGTAAAACAAATAAGTTATTTTCATATAAAAAACCCTCAACTAGAATTTAAATTTGTGTGTAGTTTGGTTATTTCCCATGGGTTTTTTTTAAATTTGAAAAACACTTTTTTGGATTCAATGAAAATTCCAAATAAATTAAACTAAACGCAACAGAATACAACGCGAACTCAACAATGTGAAACATTTGCATTTCGGGCTCCACGAAACCAGTGAAATGCTTCACTTAACTGAGGGGCTGGGCAAGGGGGCCCGCGGTATTGGGGAATAGTTGAGCAGACACACAACATTTCAATGCACAATCAAATCAAAACATGGTTTTTAACTTCCGCTTGATGGCAGTTACGAGCCGGAAAAAACACATCGTATTTTCGTTGGGCATCCTTTTTTGTAGCTCTTGAGCTTTTGTTTTTCTTTTTTGCATTTCGGTTTTTTGGGTATGCTTTTGGTGGATTGGCGGTGCCCTTGCAATATTTTTCAATAAATATTGGTATTTTTAACTTGCGTCACAATTTTCGAAATTATTCAGGCATATGAAAAAAATACATGCGCATTTTATTTATTTTCATTTCCATTTCTATTTCATGCGACAATAGCAATAACAGAAATATAAAGAAAAACAAAAAAATAATAATAAATAAAACCGAACAATTTGCAGTTCATGGTAAAACTGGCAAATGGAAATGTTTGTGTTAAATTCGCAAACAGAAAAAAAATGCGAAAATTTAGAAAAATATTATAAAACACGACACAGGATTGTCAGTTCTAAAACAGAGAATTGTGCCAATTTAATGTAGTCGACATCCGTTTAACGTGCTTTGAGTATATTTTTCTTCAATAATTTTAAATGTTTGATGGAGGTTTGCGAATGTCATCGGCCGGCCTTAAATATTTATTAATACAAAATTCATCGTGGAGCCAGCTGGCAAAGCGAGTCTATAAAACCACCAACTGGGATTTTAATATGGCAATTTAAAAGTCTGACATTTTTTTTGGTATGAAAATTCAAATGCAATTTTTAATAATTCATTTAACAATTCGCGACACCTTTCGGCATTCGGTATATTACAGGGCCACAGAGAAAAACAATTTATTAAAAAAACATATTTTATATATACATATAGTGTTTGACAAACTTGACATACGTGCAGTTTTTATTATTTAACTCGTTGATGATTTTGAAAGCACATATATGCCCGCACACTTGACATGTTTGCCGTGCCCCTACAAGTTTCACATATATATATATACATATAAAACAGTCAGATCCATAAACTGTGGGTTTATGAAATGCACAAAGAAATAAAGCGGTAAAAATACGTTGAGATCCGCATAAAGTTGACCAGTTTCAACAATTTTGCAGCCATAACCAGCGTTTTTCTGTTTCTGTTCCTTTTACTTTTTTTTTTTTTTTTTTTTTTTGGTTGCCCGTCCGCTCAATTATTGAGGAAGCGCAACACGAAGCCGCCAGCCATCCACGAGATACGTTTGTTGTGCAATTTTTCATATACCAAGCACACACGTACACTTTATGTGTATATAGAGTATGCATATACATAGTTATACTGTGCATTTTTTTTAAACAAATGTATTTCGCTTTTATGTCAGAAGCTTTCCCCATACTCATTCGCCTGTGTATGTTTACCTCTCCACTCCTCTTCTTCTTTTTTTTTTTTGCAGCGAACATCCTCAAACGAGAGCCAAGTGGTGCTCGATGCGGTAACAATGCCAACATCCGGTAAATACAGTTGCGAAGTATCTGCGGATGCGCCCTCATTTCATACATTAATAGCGGCCGCCGAATTGGAAGTTATTGGTAAGTAAAACAAACACAAAAGCACAACTGATAAAAAGTGCACTACACGAGAATATTTAACATGATAAGCCGAATGGAGTGGCTGGTTGAAAGCCAAACCGTAATTGAATGACGGCGAAATTAAAGTTTTTAAATTAATTACAATACTTTCATTGGGTATTTGCAGACACAAATATCTATTTCAGTAATTTAGATATATATTGATATAAAATTGTTTCTTCTCAAAATGAGATATGATTTTTATATATGTTAGGCAATTAAAACAAATATGCCACCATTATTGACCATTATATAATTCACATAAAGTGCCAACTTTAATATTTGTTCTTGGTCTGCTTTGGCCTCCACATAAAGATGTTTTTCCACACAAACAGTACGGCAATTAAACCATATCGTAATAATTGATTAAATTATGCTGCTTGGTCCCTGAGAAACCTTAGAGACGAACAACATTTAATGATGTACACCACAAATGTTTATCCATTTCGGCATAATCAGAAAACAAGATAATATGGGGGCTTCGCTGTGCTTGTGCCGGCTTGTGGCTGTGCCGATTGCCGCAAAAACCAATTGGTAATGCACACAAACATATCAGAAATGCAAACATTTGGTCATATAAACATGAAATAGACACGGCCGAAGTTTACCGAGACGGGCGAGCAGCCAATTTTAGTTGCCCCCACTTTGGCACAGCCCGTAAACCATCCGCACACACACACAAAGAGAAAGAGAGGAAGAGAAACACACACACACTCGCACACTCGCAGCTAAAAGTTTATTGACCATCTCAAACGTTTTTATTTTATTTTGTTTGGCTGCTTAAATATCTTCATCTTCATCTGTAGCCGGCAAATTTGTTTGTATTTTGTCTGCTTGAATACCGCACATTCGAACTACGAGTTTATTTTTGAGTCACGCCCACCCACTGCGCCCACATTTGGCGTCAGCTTGGTCCCTAACCTCTGACTCTTGACATCGGCTCAAGTCTGGGTCGCTTGGCCTGCCCAATTGAACTCGGTCTGGCATCCGCCGCTCGCATATGACAGCCTTGCATAGAATTAGACAGTTCCCCCTTGTTTCCTCCTTGTCCCCGCCTCTGTCTGCCCAGCTGCAAGTCCTTGCCCAGCTTCTATTTATATATGCTCACCGAACTCTAGCATTAATGTGCACAAATCAAAAAGAAAATACTTATATCAAGTTGTTTTCCTTTTCGTCTGCAAGGAAATTTTGTTCTGCTGAACCATAAGTTCTATTGTTAGTTCGCAATATTTTTGTATCCTTGCAGAGGGTGTTTTAAATTTGTACAAGTAACTATATTTACTGCGCATATCTGGTATGTGTCCTCGAATATTTTTATATTATTTTTTTAGATATAAAAACTGGCTTAAGAAGCGTAAAGATTTTTATTGGAATTGTATATTTAAATGCATTCATAAATCTTTTTATATATGTATACATATATATTTGTGAGTGTAGCTTGAGTTGATGAACATCATTTTATATATGCATAAGATATTTGAGGTCAATTTTTATTTTAGATTTAAAAAACAAATAAATGTATAACTTTTATAACCAATTTTAAATAAATAAACCACTTTTATGGTTTGAATGTTTTTTAAAAATATAAAAATAATAGTTACTTCATAACTTTTCAAAACAAATAAATAATAATAATAAATATAATAATAATAAAAAATAATTAACAGTGAAATTATTATTATTTAAATTAAAAAAATAAAAATAAAACAAAATTCATTTGTTATGATTTTTTTGTTAAAGTGTCATGGAATAAAACTTATTTTCGGTCCCTGCAATAAAGTCAAAACTGGTTCGAAACCGATCAAGACGATTGCAATTGGTTTCATGGTGTTTCCAACCGCATCATCACAGTTCAAGCTGGGCTTATGGTCGGTGCGGGTCATGTGCTCGGTTATATGACCCTATCCATTTAAAATCGAGCGATTTTTGTCATTTCCAGAACTGAAATTCGTGGTTCAATCATATCTACAGCCGCGTACGCGTCGGCTGACAAAAGCATTTCAATTATAGACTGCAAAACCGCAGAGATCAGACCTCGGCTGTCATTACACAAAATGTCGGAAATTCGACATGTACACAGAAGCACACACACACACACACACACACACCCATTTTCACTCGCACACAACAAAAACAAAAATAAAACCAACAGCGAAATGGAGGCCTTCAACTAGCCAGACATGAAGGCCTCCGGCCATGGGAGTATGGTTAGTTAATGCAGGGCAGAGTTGCTGCAGGAGGCAGGAAGCAGCTCACAACCGAACTTACAGTCATCTCTCGTTGCATTTACAGAGACGCCGCACAATCCGCCATTCATAACCGGAATCCGGCTTCGATATCGGGTCGGCGACATATTGCGGGGCAATTGCACATCGCGACACTCCCGGCCGGCGGCCAATCTCACATGGACGGTGAATAATGAAGAGGTGAGTCGCAAATTATGCAAACACAATTTTCTTGTTTTTAAGCGGCATCTGTGTGTAATTTATGCGTCTGTGTGTGTGTGTGTGTGTGTGTTGAATATGTGTTGAGCTCTGTAATTACCAGGCAAACACACAAACACACACACACGCACACACACCCGCACATGCCAGGCTACTATCAGCGTCTGTTATGCCACGCCCCATGCATTACGCCCCCATTTTCGGGCTCTAATAATTTAGCGCCGTTTTATGCACGCACCAAACATGAAAATGCGACGAACAACATTGGAAAACTCTTCAGCTACCAACAGTTTTCGCTGTTTCAATTTTTAGTTACGCCCCGAAAATGCAGAGGGGCGTGTCTCGCACTTTGGCTTTCCGTTTGGCCCCAACTAATTTTCCATTTGTGCTTTTTTCGCACTGCAAAAGCGGTCTGCGGAGATGTTTTTCCAAGCTCATTTGAATATGTTTGAAGTCTGCGCATAATGTAGTGATTGTAGTGTTAGAAATGTTCTTATTTAAGAGGACAGTTTTCAAACCAAAGTACGTGAAGTTATCAATTTTTAGGATTCAAAAAATATGAATATGAATTAGAGTAATTTATGATCAATTTTGTGGCTCTAAGTTCAGCTTTTTCCAATTCAAGTCTGCAGGACTTTCTATACAAAGCTTATAATCATATTATATGTTCATAAATGTATTATTTATATAATATATTTATAATTTATTATTTATATAATATATTTATACATATACTCTCATAAACCTTACCGAAGTCACGTTTATTTAAATGTTCCTCCCACCACATTATTAAATCTAGAGAATATTTACCTCTTCTATACCTCGTTTCAATATACGGACAAGGCTTTTAAACATATTGTTCCTATCTAAATTGCAAATGAAAGCAGTTAGTGCAAGTGCATTCTAAGTCAGCTCCCAACTGGATATAGAATTTCCTTAAGTGTGCCAGTCTCGACTAGCTTGTTCACTTTTTTAACGGAACACCAATAATAACTGCAGCTCTCGGCTATCTTAATCGTTCGTATCCTGGCAACTAAGCCATGGCTGTGGTATTTTCACTGAAATTCCATTTTCTTATGCCGTTTATCAGCTTGCAATTCAAATTTCCAGCACAAACAATTTCACATAGACGCCCTGCTGTTTGTTCTATGTCGGGTACACAGAAAAAAATAACGTACAAAAAACATAACTTGATAAAAGCCGGAATTAAGTTCGGTAAATCTGAATCTAAATTATTTATAACTAAAATTTTATAATAACTTTTTCAATTTAATTTAATTTATTTTTAAAAAAGAGGCCTGGCATTTATTGCAGTGCTTTCGATATTTTATCGTTATTTTGTATTTAATTGTTTGCGAGCTTATTGTTCAAGCGCATTTCGAGTGCCTCGATGGTAGACGGGTCATGAGCAACGGCGGCGGAGTCGGGTCGAAGGGCAGCTGTGCAATTGCCATCAATCGACGAAGGCTAACCCCAAATGCATCCAATTCAAAGCAACTCAATGCTCGCCCACGAATTGCACGTTGAGCGCCTTTTCAGTTGCCTGCGCGCAATTGCGGTCTCCCTGTGTGGGTGTGCGAGTGTCTGTGCCTCTGTGTGTGTGAGTGTGTGCCTGTGAGTGTCTTCGTATGTGTTTGTGCTTTGTGCTGCTGCCACCGTTTCCGTCCTTTGTTGTTTCCGCTATTATGCGCCATCAATGAGCATTGTTTGCCATGCCGACGTCTGAGCGCGTAAGTGGCCCCGTGTGTATGTGAGTGTGTGTGTGCCTGTGTATCGTCATTGTGTGGGTGTGTCTGTGTGTGTGTTTGTGTGTTTGTGGGTAAGCTAATTATTTAGCTGGCTGCGTTTATTATACGAAACGCCATGTAGCAGAACTTTATGCCAAATTAAACATTAGGTAACTTGTTTAGGAAAGAATAACATTTTTATTTTATTGGAGCTGCTTAAGTAACGAGTATATTGAGTGGAGTCTAACAGGCAAGTGCTTGTTCAGCGAAAGCAGTACTAGTTAACTAAGTTAAAAATAAATGTTAATTGATGGATATACAGATTGAGCACTTAATGAATTTGCTTTGAGTCTATCGCCAAGAAAAGGGTATGATGATACCCACTTATAATACATATATATATATGTAGATATTAGAACAGAAAAAAAAAGAGTTTTCAATACCATACAAGCCTATTTTCATACAACTACATCATTTGTTATCAATTCTATTATTTATTAATAAAAATCTATTATTTATGATATCCCAGATGTTTCCCTCATGTTAGACATTTCATGAAAAATTTCAATTTCAAAAATTTCCATACATAAAAACAACAGAATAATCATAATAATCAAATAGACTTATCGATAAAAAATAATAATATAAAATACTTAAAAAAATTTTATGTATTTGGTTCTGGTATTCAATTAAATTAAATCAATTAAATTATTTTCAAAACAATTTTATTTTATACTTTAATTTGTTTATAGCCAATATTAGACTACAAAATGTGCAGGGGATATTCCTTTATTTAGTAAGTTAGAGTTTTTAGGGAAACCCGAGTCAAAAATAAATTCTTAACCGTTTAATGATATTCCAGTTCAATGGGTATCTTGCAGATATGCAACAAGTGTTTCTTTTTCCGGATTTTCAATCGAGTGTTATTTTTTCTGATTATTCAATCGAGCTAAACTTGCTTTTCTGTACTCCCCAGGTAAATCCCTCCCATGTGCGACATCACAAAATCGTGCGGGATGCGCGCAACGACATGGAAACCGCGATTGTGGGCATTCATTTTGTGGTGACCGATCAGCACTTTGACCTGGGCAAGCTGAAGGTGAACAAATAAATTGCAAAGTAAAGAGGGCTAATGTCCAACCTGTTTTCGTTTCGTACAGCTACGCTGCACCGCACAGTTGCACGATGTCTACTGGAAGACGACCGAGAAGACCATTTTGGAGGCGGATCCTTACAGCAAATATGGCGGCAGCGGTGCCAGCGGGAATCGCGTGGGCGCGGATGAGATGTACGACCAGTATGCGCTCCACGAGGACGAGCAGTTCCACAGCAAGAAGAACAGTTACCTGACGCAGCTCCAGGGTAAGTACTTTGCCAGCCAATTAGCGTGCAAAAACGCCTCAACTGAAACAAAACACATCAACACCAACAACATCAAAAAACACTAACAACAACAACAACAAAAGAGTACATGGCCTGCATTTTTCTATTTCTCGCTAGACTTTTTCTTTCCTTTTGTACCCTCAGGCGAAGAAGACGACGGCGCCGAAGGTTTGGAGGATGGCGGCGCCGCCTGGCGAGGTGTCAGCTCAGCGGCCAGCTGCCAAACTGTGGCATCGAGTGCTGCAAGTGCAACTGCAACACTGTTGGCGCTGCTCAGCTGGTCGCTGGTCAGGCAATTAGTGTCGCAGCTGGCTGAGAGTACAAAACCCATGCGGGCAGCAGCACACAAGACGAACCAGCAGACGAACCAGCAGCAGCAGGGGGAGGAGCCGACACACAGCCTGCGGGCGCACAACTGCACGGACTGCAGCAGCAGCAGCAGCAAAGGATGCAGCAGATGCATCAGGCAATTAACATGATTCAATTGTCACGCAACTCTTGTGCCACACTTCAGGGGGGGTCAAACGGCAGCAGCAGACGGCAAAGTAGGCTTCAGCCCTAGGCAACAGCAAGCAACTGCTAAATGTATCTAAAATATTTACATCTATGAACACACACAGACACAAGTTTCAGCTAGCTCAAAGTAACTTCGAATGCATTTAACACAACAAAGAAACCCTTTAAAAGACAACCAAAATTAACCAGGCAAAAAATGCAGCTAAACTCTTCATTTATTATCTTCAAATAAAAAAAAGAGGCAAGAAATCTTTAAAAAAGAAAACTACAGTGTATCGATAGGTTTCGATAAACAATATGGTTTTTTTCTTTGCCTCGCCGAGCCAAAAAAAAAAAATACCAGTTACTTGCCTAAATTCCTATATAGAACCACTTGCGAACTGGTTCACTTCTTTGATTTACCCACACATAAAGATAAACGAAAAACGAGTTGAAGAAAATGTTATGCTAAGCTTTTCACTTTGTTTCTTTACATATATGTATATTTATATAACGAAAGTCAAAATTATTTATATATAAATGATTGATATTTATATGTACCATATATATGTATATACACATATACATACATGTATACATACATATAGTCATATGTGTATTATGCCTAATTGTAATTTCAAAATACACACACACACACATACACCCAAAAAGAGTAAAACAATAGAAGAGCAAATAATTTATAAGTATATAAATACGCCTATATATGTAAAATCATATATGTAACTGTATATAATATGGAAAAAAAGAAAACGTGAATTGTATAATTGATAAGTATTTACGGTAGATAATCAAAAATAAAAAGAGCGAACAAAAAAAAACAAATTTCAAAATGTTGAATCTATTTGCATGAATAAAAAAACACGTAAGTAATATAATATATAATATATCTTACTCTATCTTAATATATTTGGTAATTATTTTGTAATTAAGTTATTACTGTTTTGATTTTAAGTAAGTTGAATATATGTTTTCTTTTTTGTTGCTAACTTAAATTATAAACTTCCCTAAATTATATTTTGTTAATATTTATATAATACATATTTTTGTAAATAAGCGTTCATGCCTATATTACCTTCTAAAATTTATAATTATTAATTATGAAATTATCTTAACTCATTTATATTTTTTGTTTATATATCTTATATCTTATAGCCAGAGTATCTTGGCCAAAGCAACAAGCAAAACTTTCAGATTAATCAAATTACAATTGCTAGAATAATTTATATTCTATTTATATACATTAAATTTCGTCAACCCTTGATACTTTGCTGGGGCACCGCAAACGATACACTTGAATCTTATGTATCACATAGTATACTTTACTTATCCTGGTGCTCCACATAATTACACAATTAATTATTTACATTCCCAGAACTCAGAACTCACGCCCCAACGGCGTCTCATTAATGATCCTATGCCTGCGCCGGACTCCAAATACTTATAAGAAATGACAGCAATAAAGATGAGCTGCCGGGCATCGTTTGCGAAGGGAGGGGGGCCGAAGGGGCGACCCCAACAATTAGCATAACTAAAACGCTCAATTAGGCGCCTAAAATGCTACTGTAGACAGGACATGCCGCTGGCAGCAAAGGACAACGCACAGCGGCTGCCTTCCCTGCAATGCAATTCTCACCTTTTATTACACATTTCTTCGTGTCTCTCTTTTATTTATTTAATTTTATTTCTTTTTTATTTTCTTTGTTCATTGTCTGCCGCTGCGTAATGTTTATTTTTAATTATATTTTTTTGCACATTTTTTTTTATTTTATTTTTGTCTCCTTTGTTTTTTTGTATCCGATTTTTTTTTTTTGTTTTTTGTGTGTTGCTCTTTGGTTTCTGTGTTGCGGCCAACAATGGATGGCGATTTGCGGGTGTAATAAACGTTAATGGCGGTTGACCACAAAGAGAAATTGCGGCACTTCGTTTTTCGGCCACTTCTTTTGTCGCGCGCATTTTCTCGGGCGCATTTTCCTGATTAGCGCACTTTTCTCTTTGATTATTTCTCAGAGGCCCTGGCATTAGATTTAATTACTTCTATTTAATTGATGATTTGTTATCAGCTGCTTAGTGCTTAATTATTTGCATTACTTTTGCTATTATATCTAAGAAAGTAAACAAGAAATACGTGTACGAATAAGAACTCAAAAGTATCAGCGAGCGCTTCAAGCGTATCAGCCAAGTTTCTGGCAAAGCGGCTAAAAGCATTTAACGACAAAAAAAAAAAAAAAGAAAGGAATGAATGAATGCAGTAAGAACATTTTTTTTATCTTTCTATGCGAGTTTCCGTCCCTTTCTCTTTTTTAACAGTGTTGGCGAAAAGTTTTTGCCGAAGCGAAAGTTGAGTATTTACAAAAGTAAAGCGGCTTTTAAAAATGTTCAAGTAACTTGCCTTGGCTTTTTGCTAAGCGACAAACTGACGCCCGGCACCAACAACAACAACAACAACTACAAGAGCAACAACAACTCCAACAATGAGGCACACATCAAGTTGAGTTGATGTAGCTACATATTCATAATGCTGATTGTCGTTGTTGTCCCCGTTGTCAGCCGGCAGATTGAAAATTTATTCAAAAGTCTGGCAAGTCTGCAAGCGGCTGCCGCTGCCCGCCTTCCTGCAGACGGGCCCAAGGATAATAACTTCAACTTTAAAAGTAGCTGGCAAGCCGCTTTGTGTTGTAGTTTTTCACATTTTCACCAGACCGAATTCGCGCGGCTTTTCATTTATATAGAGATGTCAACGCAGCCGTAGGAGACATTTTTTGCTCACATAATTAATGGAATCCCATGTAAAAGTCAACTTAAAGTTAAGCTCATGAATATTGCAGATGATAATAAGCATTTTAATTACATGAGTTTCCAATTAAATATGCTTTTAACTGATTTTCGGCAATTTCGATGGGAAGCGCAAACTTTTGCTATTGGGATATATAAATTAGTTGACTTTCAACTGTTTTCAATTAATGTAACTATTTATTATATTTGTATAGGTATTAGATACTTAATCATAATTTTAACATTTTAATTACATTTTTTTTAATTTTTTTAAGTATTAGTATAATTGCAGGTAAAAGAATACTTTTACAAAAGAAATTTATAAAATTGTGGATTTTTAATTGTTGTTATTTAATATTTTTAACAATATTTTTTTTAAGTTGTACAATTTTTGATTTAATGTTTTTTTACAAACTTCGGCACTGGCGTCTCAATATCTCTGGCCACTTGAACAGCTGACTGAAAAAAGTTGACTAAGAACTGTTATGTACGGAGTGCCGAAGAGTAAATACTCTTATAGAAATATTTTATAGCAAAATGTAAAAGTGTAGTACTTTCATATGAAAATTCATTTTGCGACCCTCTGTTTATATAACAGTTATTCACAAATCCGACATTATACTTCCTAAGCGGGTAATTAGTAAATTTATATATATACTTAAAAGCTTATTTCATCCATCAATCTACTTTTACAACGGACCAATAAGTACGTATATAGAGGCAGTTTTCGTGTACAAAAATGATAGTACCCCAAGCCAGGGTACAAAGAGAGAAAAATTCTAACCGAAACCAAAACAACTACAGACAGATGCAAGTGCAAATAAGGTGGTATTTAAACAAACCGAGCCAAGCCAAGCCAACTGACTTGTGGGTCTACCACACGCACACACGCAGCAGACACACACACACACACAACCACAACATTTTCCCACACACCACACACACGCACACACGCTCGCATTTAAAGTCATAAATTTTTATTTGTATGATGATGACTTAAGTTCTACGTGCGTTACAACGACTCAACTTACACCTGCTCCCCAAGCAGACTACACCTACACACACACACACACACATGTAAGTTCCATGCTGGCTTTAGTTAAGTGCATGATTATGCTTTTAGTGGCATGTTGAGGTTTTGTCAGTCAGTTGCTCTTAGCTTTTCACCTACCTCAAACTTACTTCTGGCCATTTTCTTTTTATTGCAATACTTGAAACTGACTTGACTATGTGTGGAACAGCTGTTCCTCTCTTATATTACCCCTGCTATCCCAGTCGATTGCCCCAGCCCCCATCGCCCCAGACGCCATCTTGTGCATACGTGCGTTAATAGAAAATTCTCTTTGGGTTTTGCCAGCTCTGAAGTTGGCAACGTCACTTTGAGATTTTCATTACTTTTCTTTGGCTTCTCTAAAATTCATAATAAAACTGTCTCCACTGCGAAAGTAATCCAAATTTTGACAAGTATTAGTTTATTTTCATTTTTGTAAAATTTACAAGCAACCTTACACTTGTAAATTATAAAAATATAAAACAAATAATTTTAATATACAACTCTAGCAAAATTCTTTTACTTTCCTTAACAAGGTTTATTATAACTTGGAAGTTATGGCAATATTATATAAAATAAATTCAATTGGTTTTTTCTTCAGTTTTGACCACACTGATAAAGTCATAAAAAAAAATATGATGATCTGTGAAATACGAAGTTATAGTCTAGAATTGAGTGCGCATAAAGCGCCAAAGGGCCCCCAAAGCGTCTGCCATCAATTTTGATAGGCATATGCGAAGACTAGCTGCATAAATTCCGAGTAGATACATTGTTACCACAGCTCTGGCCATAAAAAACATGGCATAATGAATCGCAAACATAAAAAATACCCAATGCTTATAAATTTTAATAAGCCATAGAAAATGGGAGAAACTACTTAAATGCAATGCACTTGTATAAACATAATTATGTGGCTGGCAAGCAAGTCAAACATGGATTTAATAGCCCGAACAAACGGCGGGAATTCGGTGAATTATGTGAATTGTGCCGGGCTGTAAAATAGTAGTGCACAAATCTGGCAGGAAATTAAAACATTTCTAAAACCGGCAGACAGACAGATGAGCTCGAGTTTTAGCTACTCGTGACTCATACGCCGCGGTGTCTGCGAGGCGATGCCAAAACGTTGAGAAAAAAATAATGCCAGCGGCTAAAGCAAAAGAAACATCAACATAAATTTTAGTCAAACAAAGCGTAACGTTCATGTTTTTTTATACACCAAGTGCGAACTTCGGCTACAGCCGAAAAGGGTTTGGGAAGAGGACGGGGGGGAGTTGGGGTAATGGCAAGTTTGTGCCATTGCCAAATGTCGGGCTGGCAGCGATTCTAATGTCGTTGTCGTTGTCGCTGCATGGCTGAAAATGTTGCGTTTTATAAGGCGTAAACACTCACAATGTGAATGTGGTTACTCACACACACACACACACACAAGCTTGCACCACAATTATGTGAGAAAGAGTAAGATGGAACGACATGGCTTTTTGGCTTGCCGCTTGAAAGTATGCAGAAAAAAATCACAGCACCATGAAAAGCAACAAAAGCAACAGCAACAACAATAACAACAACTAAAGTCATGCGGTTGGAAATGGGTTGTCTGTTCTGTAGGGGTCAGAGGCTCAGAGTTGAAGTTGGAGTAGGGTCTAGTCTCGCTCTCCCTCCCTCTCTCTTTCTCCCTTTGTGTGGTGAAATGATGCGACAAAGTATCAAATGAGGTTGCCCCGAAGCAACTGCTGCTTCCACTGCCACTGCTGCTGTTTACTGCAACATAAATCAAAATCAAAGGCAACGGCAAAGGCAGAGAGATCTACACACTTGCGTCGTTCTTTCTGTTTAGTCGGGGGTCTCGTCGGCAGGGGCCCGTCTGGAGTTGTGTCTGCCAAAACTGTGGAACGGAACTGCAGCCATGTAAATAAGATAGTTAGATATGTTGCAATAAACAAATTTGGGTTGCAGCGTGCAAAACAAACATATCAAACTAAGTACGTGGACAACTCGAGAGGCGCATAGCTAAACGTTCACTATAAAGGTAAAATATGCATTCAAGGTAATGCTATTAAAATTGGCTTGTCGAATTATTTATAGGATAGCATATCAAAGAAATTATTAAATGCTATTCTATATATAGAAGATATATCTGCTTAGTAAGGGATGGCTAATTTTGAATTAATTAGTTATAGAGTTATATATTACAATTTTATTGCAGTTTTATTTTCCTAAGTGAGAAAAAGCCAAAAGCCAAAAATAGCGTTTGTTCTTATATTAGTGAATATTAATAGACCTTTATCAGCTTGACACAACATTTTTCCATCACCTAGGCAATATTTATTCCATTTCTATTCACTTTCAGTCGAAAAGCCAGCTTGCGGCTTTTTAGCGAAATAAAAGCAATATCGTTGAAACAACATATTCAAAGGAGAAAACTGAGAAAGCTGAGCAGGTAAAAGAAATATATGATTTTTATAAAAACCCAAAAAAAAATAAAATAATATTAAAATGCACGCACTTATTAGCTTATAAGCACGCACGTCTAAAGACTCTCAAGCATACACAGACACACTTACACACACGCAGCATATTAATAAACTCTCGCGCATGTTGGGTAAAAATCATAGCACACTTTTGTGCGCAAATTGAACAAAATGAAAAGTGAAAAGGCGACAAGTACAAAAAAGAATACCTGTGCTAAAAACAAAACGCAAAATGAAAATCATTTTAGACAACAATTTTAAATTGAATGAGAGAAGAAAAAAAGGCACTCGAGGCGCTTTCAGAACTGCGGCAAATAAAAATAAATAAATAAATTAAATGGCCGACAAGGCTACAAATGGCGTTCGAGTGAATTTGAAAGTTTGCACCTGTTTTCTGTATTAAAATAAATATTTGATTAAGCACATGCGGTGCGCTTCAAGCAGTGCTGTCAAATGAGTTTCATATCGCTGCCACAAATGTAACCGAATATGGCAATGGCTATTGGCCATGGCCATAACAAACTCGGCGCCGCCTTTTGCCGCCAAATATGCATGGACATTGACGACGTTGCGATGCTGGCCCGGCAGACGGAAATGCGATGCTTGCGTGAATGGCAACTAATGAATGGACACAGGCCAAAACGTGAGTGGGCGAATGCTGTTGTGTGTGTGTGTGTGTGTGTGTGTGTGCATGTTTTCAATTCCATTTTGCCTGCACAACAACGACAACAACAAAAGCTAGTTTGTATTGGACACCTCTTTTAAGGCAGTTTTTCCATTCTTTCCATATGTTTTCATTTAGTTTTTTTTTCGGTTTTCCTTTTTTTTTTTTGGTCGTTGGCTATTATCAGGCTGTCCAAACGCAGAGGCAGACGCAGATTGCGATTCAATTTCAATGTTTGTTTCTGACTTGCATTTTTGCGTGTACTGAGACTGAGAATTCGTTTATGAATTGCTTTAGTAGTCAGTCGAATGGTGAATTTTCAAAATATAGCATAGAAATAAAAACGACAGGGCCTGACAGAAATCTCGTTTAGATTGCTTTAGATTCAAAGCTTATTTTAATGTATACAAAAAATATAAGATTCGTTTCAGACCCAGAAAAGCAACTTAAATGTACCACAAACAATATTGAAAAATTCTTGTTAGAGTTGGCTTGATTAAATATTTTAACTTATTAAATATATTACAGAAAATTATAAAAGTAAATCTAACTAAAAATAACAAAATGTTATTTGTTTATTGACAACAAATCGGTTGAATTATTTTGTTCATTTAAAAAAAAATGCATAGAAAATAGATTTCATAAGAAGCCTTTATAGAATATTTAAAATGAAATTAGTTCGTGTATAAAGAGAAAACTGTAAGCTTTCCAGAAGTAGTAATCCTCTGGTAAAGCAAAAGCTTGATTAAACGCTCTGCTGTATTTAAACTGTGCATATTTTGCTCCTAGCTGTGAGGTTCAGGTGTCCTGCCTGGAGCTGTTTTCATTTCAAGTTCGCATAAACTCCATGCATTTAAAAATCAAATACCAGACCTCCCATTCTCACCTTTGCGCTCAGCTATCATTCCTTTGAAATTGCACAAACCTTTTTATTAGAGCCAAGCCATATTGCGAGGCACAGAAATTCAATAAGTTTGTGTGGCGCAGTGGTCAAATTCAGGCAGAATGTTTACTATGCAAATCGAATGACAAGAGCCAAGGGGCAACTGAAGCAACGCACAGAGCGAGGAGCACAGAGGACGAAACAAAATCCAAAAACATTAATTAATATTCAAGTGCGCTGCTGTTTTTGTGCCGCTTTCCCCCCAACATTTTTGTTGTCCCCTTTTGTTATTTTATTTGATGCAGGCAACGTAACTGGGAGAGAGAGAGAGAGAGAGAGAGAGCCCCCATCCCGGGGGAAACTTATCAGTGTCAACGTTGTGCCAATAAAAACTATACTAGCATGCAAATATTTCCACAATCAAACAAATAGCTGCTAACAGCAGCAGCAGCAGCACAATACAAACAAGCACGAGATGTTGGCCAACAAATGCTGAGAAATCCCGCAGGACGAAAACAGCAAGAACAACAAGAACACCAGCAAATGGGACATGCATAAGGCATGCAGAAATAATGGTAAGCAGCAAAGCGACAACCAACAAAGAAAAAGGCAAGCAGGAAAGTGAAGTGCTCGAAACTGAAGCAGCTGCCTCACGTTTTCCTGTTACGCCACAGGACAACGGTATAACCGGACAGCCAGCAGAAGGCTGTTGTGCTCTTCTTTACCCTTGCAGGGGTAATATGATTTTGTGAGGAAATATGTAACATTTAGAAGAAGCTAGGTATATATTATATGATCATTATAGCTGACAGCCTGTCTGTCTTTTTCGATACAAGCTTAAAGTAGTCTAAAAGATTGCTTAGGTCTATATTTTCTTTATGGCCATTGGAATCCTTTCCTGTACCCATACATAAAAGGCAAAAACTGAAGAAACAATTGCAAAAGAAACTAAGTTTTATTATGCAAAATAAAAATATATTTTCCAAATTTAATATATGTCTGCAAGGGTATTCAATTTTGGTCAACCAAAAATATTTCTAATGCTTTTATTTTGTTTTTTCATTTGTGATTTCCTTTTGCTTTCGCTATTCGCTGTTCCGATTCGTACACTTTCCGCTTTCACTTGAGCATTGGCTTTGATTTGCCCCGGCTCAAGAGCGCCAGACACGGCTAAAAACAACAAATTTGCATAGCTCAGTGCAATTTTGCACTCTTTGTTTGTTTCAACTACAACAGCAACAAGAACAGCAGCATTAGCAACAACAACAACAACAACAACATTAAGCGCAATTCCCCCATCCGCCTGGCCTTTATTTCACTTCTTAGCTCAACACGCGCGCAAGTTGCCAACTTTCATACGCCATGTGGGACCGCACTTTTTCTTGAAGCGAACTCAGCCAAGAGGAATGCTAAAAAAAACTTTCTCATTCTGAACCCCCAACTGACCCGGGTATTCTCTAGCAGTTACTTAAATGTTGCAGCTACTTTCCATTTTTATTTTACATTTTTTATTTGCCACACGACGCAGCTTGCGCATAATTTTAAACAGATCTTCACATTTTATGGATAATAATTAGTTCTAATGTGCATATTCAAAATGTTTCTTGTTTTGTTTTTATTGAAATTTCCATACTATTTATCGGTTCTGCTTTTCATTGTTGCCAGCAATTGATTTTGAGCTAACATGCGTGCATTTTTTAATTAAAATATTTCACCTGCAATTGATTTTCATTTAGCCAGTTTCATGTTTTTGTCAGTTTCTGTTTGCCATCGGCAACTTTTATAATTTATAATTTAAGCGTTCGCTTAATGAAAAAGCGCGTTTCATAATTTCTCATATAACACGAAACGTATTGAAATGAATTTTGTTTTTGTTGTGCGAATACATGAGCAGAGAGTTATTTAGTTTATTTAACCGTGGGTAATAAAATATATCTCTGGTCGCATCAAATATTCAAAACGATTGTGTAACATTTTAATATACATTAATTGCAATATAAATTGCATTAGCATTCAGTTTGTGCGCAAGAGGAAACTTGAGCATTGTCAGCCACGCCCTGCTCTTTTAAATAACTTAATTTCACTTAACGTAGACAAAAATGCCGCTTGACGCGGCGCGCAACTTAAGAGCCATAAAAGCCCCAACAAAGGCAAGAATGCAGCCCCCTCGAGCCACCTACGCAGTTTATGCAAACTTACGCATTTGGCATGCCTCTGGAGTAGAGAGGGGGGGGGGGAAGTTGGGCTTGATAAACTATAAGCCACAAATTTGCATGAGGCTGCCGCCCACCGACTACAAATTGCCATTAAATGCAGCAGGCGGTCACACAGTAAGTGGGCGTGGCGCCGGGGCTAAACGAATCTATGTACTGTCTGTACTTTATGCTCGGCTCGTACCTGAGCTAACCCAACAATAACTGACACCAGTTGCTCGCCGGCGCCCACTTTGCCACATCGAATGCTCCACTTTGTTGCAACAATTTGCGCGCGCCCGAAGGCGTTGCAAGCAACAGGAGAGCCAGAATGCGGTGGGGCAGGAGGAGCGAGGGTTGCCGCTTCATTGCATTTAATTCATTTTTATTGCAAAAGCTTACAGACAGATAGAGCTGCCGGATAGGCAAGGATCGGATGGAACAGGACAGGACAGGAAGCCACTTGCCGCCGTGGCCTGCTCCTTAAAATTATATTGGCGAAATTTTATGCAGTTGCAGCCACTGCTGCTTAGCCAACACCAAAGCTGGAGCCGCCATCTGACGTATTCCCCCCCCCCACCCTTCGTCGTCATACTATACAAAAGTTTTTACAAAGTAGCTGCGGCAGCAGCAGCTGCTGCAAGTTTGAACAGAAAAGGACTCCGAATAGCGCCCAGCTATTCAGCACAAAGCGAGAGCACCAAGGACCATAGACCGAGCACCAGGCAGGACGAGGCATTTTGATGAAGCTGTTCCATATTGGTCGGGTTGGTGGCTCCTGGCTGGCAACATAATTTAAATAGCATGTAAATTAGACGGAAGTCTAAAATGAGTGCATAATGTCTGCTAAAACTGTTCTAAGTGATTGTAATTTAGGATAAGTTGCGAGCAACTCGGCGCCGCCTTCAACAGACCCGGGCGCAATTTTCATCTGAACTTCGGGCGCAAACTTAAGCACAATTTCAGCACTGAGCTGTGTGCAGACAGGCAAATTATGGCCGAGTTTAAGCAGCCAAATGAGCAACACTTTGTAGCTAAAGCCATCCCAGAGCAAGCATATTAAGAGTGCATAAATAAATGTGTATCTAAATTAAAAGGGCAGTCCCCGGAAAAGGTAAATAAATTCCAAAAAAAAAAACAACGTTCTTATTTGTTTCAGATATCCATCATAAGGTTTTACTTTACAACAAATTTTCATTCTTTACTTTAAAAATGTTTGCATTTAAAGTTTTTTTTAGAAAATTCAAAACCTGAATATTATAGCTTAAAAAATGTAAATTTTAAGTTATAAATAAACCAATAACTATGATAATAGACTTACTGTTGGAGTTGTGTTTAAACAATAAATTTCACTGTTTATAAATATAAATAAAAATCATTTAAATGAAATCTGTAGATATTCTTTAGAGAGCAATCAATCCCAGCAAATTGTTAAGCTTAACAAAAACATGGACTATAAAATTAAGATTTTATTTTCTTGGAACTGAACGGTGCTTTCAAAGCTAGCTCAGAACCCAGCCAATAAACAATTACCCATTAATTTGTTATCCTTGTGCAAATATCCACAAGCAACAGATATCCATTAAAGCTACAAAGGAAACGCAATTTCGATTAAAAGCACAGGCACAAAAGTAAAAGTGCCAATGGGAAGAAAAAAATGTACCTCGAATCGCAAGCTGAGGAAAAGAAAAGTGGAAAAGGCTAACGGAAGTGAAAGGTGTTAATACCGTAACAAATCCGCAGAGCAATACCAAGAGCCGCAGACTTTGAGCCGAGTCTTAGTTAAGGTAATGCCTGGGCTGGCTACTCGCAATTTTTGGGATTGCGGCAGGCAGCTTTTGCAGCAGACGGCTCGAATATGTGATCTGTAAAAGGGCCGACAAAACGAATGAAAGCAGAAGAGAAAAACGTAGTAGCCTTTTTGTTCTTGTTTCGTTTTTTTTTCTCGAGCAGCTATGAAATGGCTTGCCAAAATGGCCAAATGAAGTTTTGAGGTATAAAGTGAAGCAAGTTTTCAGTTTGCCTTACACTCAATATTCTGGCTATATCCACATTAACAGTTCCTGTACTTTGGCCAATGACATTGATGTGGCGGCAAACAATGCAATGCTCACATAAGGTAAAACAGCTCCAGGTTATGGGGGCCCTTAATCATCTTAGATAAACGCCAACAGAAGAGCTAAAATTGCACTTGAGAACGTTCGTTAGCCAACTTGGCCCAGCCTGGCGACCAACTCTAATCTATCAATAATATTATTACTTGTTACTCGGGCCAAGTACTTGGCTAACAACTTGACTGGCTAGTTGCACTCTGCCCCCTGCACTCGGCACTCTCCGCTGCTCTGGGAAAGTTTCGTGCCGCCACCTGTAAACTGCTTCAGCTGCACTCAACGAGCTTGCGTAATTCCTTAGGTAAATTTATAATTACTGTAAGCAACTTGAACTAGTTACGCTGGCAATTGAAGTTCCTCCTTTTTGTACTGCTGGCAGCAGTTAAAAAACGATATTAACCACGTAGACGACCCAATGATACCCTGTATATCGATAAGAGCCTTGTCAAGGGAAATTAAAAAATATAATCATTAAAAACTTAGCTAATTTAATATCAATATTTATTGATTTTTTTAATCCAAAAAAAAAAGCTGGATATGTTTATTGTTTATTTTATTGTGCGTTTTTTAATCTGGATATCCTTTTAATTTGTACTCCTTTTACCGATATTATGATTAAAGGGTATTTAAGAGAAAAGAGAAACTTGTATCAAGTTTTGTCTGGCAAACAGGCGCCGGGGCAATCTAATTTCCATTTGCACTGGGCACCTACTTGCTAGGTGGGAAAGCTCGTTGCCCCTCGCTCCCAGTTGCAAGCACCCTGCTGCTTGCATTTTCATTAGTTTTTCATTTTGAAGCACTCGCACCTGGTTGGCTGTAAAAGTTCTTTGCGCAATGAAGTGCCATTTTTTGGGCGCCAGTGGCATAAAGTGCACTTCCGTCAGCGAAATATATATATAAATATATATATAGAGAGAGAGAGAGACAGAGAGAGGTAAGTTTTTCTGGGAGTTTTCGCATTTTATTGATTTTAATGAAAATGCAATTAAAAATTTAGCATACGCAGTGGCGGACGCACAGTACATTAACCAACGATACGATTTATGCCATGTTTGACATTTTAATTATGCTCTCCGCTCCTCGCACAGTGCAGCACAATATAATTATAAATACCATTATTTTAAATAAAATTTCATCAGGGTTTTTGTTTTTCATAAATTATACGAAAAATTGTTTTCATTGTGGCGCTATGCTGTGCTTTTCGCCATTGCATATTTAATGTTCAATTAATTTGCCTTAAACTATGTGTGCGAAACATATAAATTTTATGTACTTAAAATGCACTTCATTTCGTCGACAACAGGTGCAGAGTTCAACTCAGTTTATCTTTGAAAAAAAAACTTTGTGCTGACTATATAATTGATAGGTAGTCAACGCACAATCCACAGGGTTTCACACCTTTAATCCCCATTCAAAATTAATAGATTCTTCAGCATTTCTTATAGCTTTCACACTGATTACTCAAAATGTTCGCTGTTAAATTTTCTCTCTGCAACAAATTCACAAAATATTTGACACTTTAATACACATTCATCAGCAGCACTTGGCTTTAAGTGACCGTCGTGCAGCGCATAAAAATCCAATTAATTTTTATATCGGCCGCGTGTCAGTTTTTTTTGCCATAATACCACATCCTGGCGGCCCAGGCCAGTCAGGAGCAGAGCACAGGACACACGCAATTAGTCAACAAATTTAACACAGTTCATTGAGCAAATTTCAACATGGCAACCTAATGGCATAATTTGCCACAATGACCAAGGCTGTCTCTCTCGCTCCCTCTCCCTCTCTCCCTCTCTCCCTCTATCTATCTAGTGTCCTAGCTCTTCGCATAAAGTGTTCTATGGTCAATTCAAGTAATTGTTATAGGCTCTCGACATGAGGATGAAAATTACAAGCTGCTGTCTGCAGCTGAAGATTAATGATAAGAAATTCATTAATGAACGAATGAACTTTAATATAAATTCAGCTTCATGATGTGTTGATTATGATAGAGCAGCGAAGAGCTTATCCTTGACTGTACGTGCTCTCGCCCTGTCTCTCTCTCACCCACTATCTCTCCCCCTCTCTTTCTCGTACTGGCTTATTCATGAGCTGTTTAAATTTTTGCTCCTTTGCATATTTACCTTGTTATTTTATTACGTGGCGGATATGAGCAGAGCAAAAATAAAATATAATATAAAAAAAAAAAAGAGAGCAGACAGGCAAGTCTCCGCTGCCACATAAACAGCGCGAAAACATTGTCACAGCATGAAGTCAAATGTTTTTTATATGCAAAAATATTTCATTTCCTACAGCGACAAAATGAAACGAAATGTTAAATAATAAAAAACGAGAAGTATCCACGTCAAGTGCGACAAAGTAAATTCGTTGTAAAAAAACAAGAAACCAGGAAGTATATCGGGATTCGAGAACAAGAAATGCAAATAAAAACTGCAATAAAAATCTGTTTAACATGAAGTAAGGGCACACGGGAAAGTGTGCGAATCTACAGGCGCAGTCAGTTCGTCAGTCCGCCAGTCTGTCAGTCACAATATCCTTCAGCCGGTCGCTTTGTCCTTGCTCCCTGCCATACACTTTACAACTTATGAGTGCTAATAAAATTCGCTCGCCATATCCTTGACAATTCACAAAAAGTGCGTCAAGGTGCGAGCAATGATAAAGACGATGGCGGCAGGGGCTGGGAAGGGAGTCGCCTTATGGACAGCATAAAATGCGATTTCATTTCAGATTTTTACAATTTCTGGCGAAAAGCGCACAAAATGAAACAGTTGCTTGTTTCTTGCTTTATGCAATTTCTGTGATAATTTCGCAAAAGATTATGTCCACTCGCCCGCACAAAAGCCAGAGCTTATAAACTCCTGAATTTGCATTATAAATGCGAGAGGTTGGCTAAAGCACTGCGATTATTTCTCTATTTACGAAATTGTATTTGTAAACAGCAGCATAGGGCTGAGAGAGAAATTGAAAGGTGGTTAAAGAACAAATACCAAATAAAATAAAAGTTATATATAAATACATATGCAGATATATAATACAATAATTGAGTTTTAAGCAAATAAAAAACTAATTTGTGTGTCTACATTTTTCAAAGATTTTCAGAGAGAAGTAAAAGTAAAGTGAGTTAATCTTCAAAACTTTGCTGAAAAAAAATATAAAAATAAAAAAATATTTAAACTAAATTTAAAAATAATTATTTTTGGTTACTAGATAAAGTAAAAATAACCAACTGAAAAAATACATAAGTTTTATAAAATAATTTGTGTTCTTATAATTTTATAATTTTGCAATTTGATCAAAGTAATAAATAAATACAAAATGAAAACATAACTCTTTCTTTTACTTTTTTTTATTTCCAAATGTCACTTGTCGCATTCAACTCGACAACAACAAAGTTCACTTCGAGAAAAGCCCAGAGCAGGTTATATTTATATTCCGGCAATGTCAATTAGTTGGCGACTCCTTCTGCTGCTGCTGCTGCTCCTCCAGCTGCACATGGGGCGGGCGATATGGTTTCCCTGGTATTTCCATCGCTACGGATTCGAGTCGCACAGCAATCGACATGGCGGCAAGACGCCAGGAGCAGCTGTGGCCTCCGGCAAGGGCACAGCGGCGCCCAAGTCCGGTAAGGGCGGCAACGGAATGTGTCCGCCCGGCTACCAGCTGAAGGATAAGGACACTGTCACCTGTCCGCCCGGCTATCAGCTCAAGGGCAAGGGCGCCCCGCAGACCGCGGACAGTCGCCTGTGCGATGATAATCCCCTGGTGATGCAGCTGGCCCGGCTCTACGTGGTCAGTCCGGAGCGTATTGTCCTGTTGCTGGCCCAGCCGCTGCTCGTGGAGTCCTGCGAGGAGATCAACGACGTGCTCGACCACATACGCAGCGCCACATCGAACTGTTTGCTCACCGACGACAACATCTACGGCAAGCTGGCCGCCGGGCTCAGGTACTACAAGGAGGAGGTCTGCGACGGCGGCACCGACAGCGGCGGCAATAAGAAGCGCTGCGCGAGCCTCAACGAGGCCCACAGCTGCCTGAAGGAGCTGCGCACGGACATGATCGAGTGCGAGGCGCCGGCCGATTGGTACGAGAAACGCAATGCGACCAACGTCTGCAGGACGTTCAACGAGGTGCTCGACTGCTACTACACCAGGGGCGCGATGCTGTGCGGCCTGGAGGCGGCCAGGCAGCTGAGATCCTTTGCCGGCGACAGCATGCAGCGCTCCATGCTCCACTCCTGCGAGATCAACAAGCGCCTGCCCCGCGTCACGGATCCCATGCCCGTCTTTGCCGCGGCATCCGGAAGCGCATTTAGCATTACTTTGTTCGCTTTCTGCTTTTTAACTCTCTATTTATAATACATAATATATATGTATATTTGTATACTCCTTTTTCATAGCAACAGCGTGACCCGCGAGGGGCCCAGAAATCATTTATCAAACCTACACTCCGACTACATCTTCAGGCCTAAGTGTTTTCCCATTGCGAGTAAATTTCAATAAATACCCAGGGGACTTAAACTGTCGACAAAATAAGCCAATTTACCCACATTCCAACACCCATACATTCAGTTCCAGTGTGTGTGCCTAAACCGCAGGACACGAATGGGATATACTCGGGTTTGCCCCGAAGGCAAAACTCATCAATTATGTTGACGCGAACTACAAATACAGAGCTCCTGCCTACAGGATGTGAGTAGTTTTTTTTGTTAATGACCCATTCCCAAAGACGTGCAGCCAGTTGAAGCACAATTTTAGTATCAAAATATATCATTTTATTGGTATCAAAATATATAATTGAATTTATAAAAAAAAGTGTAAGTCAACGGTTTTGTATATTATCAGGTTTACCAGATAAATCGGCTGCGCCGATCATTTTGTCAGTCTCCGACTAACACAGTTAATTTTCCATTTGCCTCTCGTTTGTTTTTCCACTATAAATCCGCTTCACCGATGATTTGTGAGTTTCATCTAATTGAACGAATTAGTAACTGGAATGTATTTAGAAATTTAGATGAACATACTTGCACTGCGCCTATGTTTCCATTTGACTTTCGTTTGTTTTCAACGTGACCGATGTCAGTTTCTACAAATTTTTCGATCAGTTAGTAACAAAGAAATTTTCTTTGAGTGTACTTACTTATAGTGCCTTTGTCTCCGAATTACACAGTTATCTTCCATTTGCCTTGTTTGTTTGTGTGTGGCATTGATCTCCGTCTTGTGGGGTGTGAGTATTGTGCGAGATTTTGTTTATATATGTGCGTGTGTCTTTGATATATATGTATTTATGTATACGTATTTGGCTTACGTTTGGCATATATGAGCGTTTAGCGTGCAAGTGTATTTATATATGTATCTAGTATAAATGTTTTTGGTGTCTGTTGACGAATCTACTTTTAGTTCCATTTCGATTCTCTTCTCTCCCATTTTCTTCGTCGCCAGTCGCTTCTAATATGATTATTTTAGT
This sequence comes from Drosophila sordidula, assembly GCA_035047465.1. NCBI lineage: Eukaryota > Metazoa > Arthropoda > Insecta > Diptera > Drosophilidae > Drosophila > Drosophila sordidula. Next base: position 4,570,149 of record JAWNPQ010000260.1, on the reverse strand, counting down.
GATTTTTTTATATCCTTGTACTTATATTATTTACGTACAGTATCAGCTTCAGTCCGAAAGTAGCATGGGCTTGTTTTTTTTATAAAATTACAAAATTTCACTTTTTACTTAGTTTAAATTTATGTGTAATACATTTTTTTTTTGGTTTTTTTTTTTTTCTAAAAAAGGGTTTTCACTTGTATGTGTTTCTTTTGTGAATGTTGTGTTTAGCTCTTACTCTGACGAGCTATTCAAGTGTACTGAATGTTTGTACAGATGCTCAGGCCTATGTGTTGATTTTACGATATTAGGGCCTACTTTGATACTGTAATTTCTGACTAAATACAAAGTGTATATATTAATAAATAGAAAAAAAGTTAATTTATTAACCGAGCGTTAAAAATGTTTTTTAAAAAACTATATTCACTTCAAATCGTTATATTTTGTAATATTGAGTCATTATATTAATTGGTTGCCATTGAAGAGCTTTGCCACCGCTAATATGAGAATTATCTTTGGCAATTTGCGTATTAATTTAAATTATTTCCACAACTGCAGCAATAAAAAGGAGGAGGCAGCTAACAAAAGTAATGAGTGCAATGCACAAATTTAATGGCATAATTAAGCACACATACACAGGCTCACATCGCACCCACGCCAGCTGATAGCAGAGGTCGTAAAATGAACACAGAGACTGGGAAACTAGACGCACGGATAGAAGACGGTTGACAGGGCTGGCGAGGGGCGAGGAAAGGGGTTGCCACTGGCGCCCGTTCTGTGTCGCCAACGGAGTTGTTGTTGTTGCCGTCTACTCCATTAAAGGTGGGAGCTGTTTGGTTCGGCGGCGCCAACGAGACGTTCAAAATAAAAAGCAGATTGTTCGCAAACAAAACACGGGCGCATTTCAATGCTTCTTACCTGCTAACTGTAAATACAGAGCGTAGCAATGGGGCCAAATAGACGGCCAGACGGCTGCTGTCGCCGAACGCAGATAAAATATCCTTTTGTTTTCGGCTACATCAAAATAAGTGCTCGCAGAGCACAGACCCTGAACCGAACCCAAGTACATATAACATTTCTATTTTTGGGTTTTTGTACCCTGCAAGTGACAAAAAACATGCGTTGGTCGAGAAATGACCCCAAAAACGTTGGCCATTCGGTCAGCTGAGTGCCACTTGGCGGGCCAAAGAGTGTGGCCATTGCTGGCCGTGTGTGTGCCTGGGCGTATACGTAATTTGATTTGCTTCTACTACTACTTGCTGTCCGCTCGGCAATATTTACACAGCAGTGCTTGTTAATTTGGCATTAATGTTAAACAAATTAAATTCAAATTAACGTCAACTCAATTACAAAATATTCACAAGCGAACGGGTCTGAAATAAATTACAAAGAGTTTATAGTGCGATTACGCAATGCATTTAATTAACTGCGGGAATGTTTGAAGGGGGACAATTTTCGACCTATTGAGACCACAAATTCTTAGATAAAAAAAATGTGTTTCACAATTCAATCAAATGCTTTATAAACAACATTATGCTGCCATAATATATTTGCCATATTTAACACTAAATTTCCACACTTTATATCAGCTTATATCAAGCCCAGGGGTTCTGAGGGTAAGCAACCACACCTTATAATTTAACCATCAATTCAGGCATTCACAACACGAGGTGAACCTTTTCTCGTCATGACATTCAAATGCCGCAGCACGTAGTCGAAACCCGAAAGAAAGAAAGAAAGAATTGAGCATATTTAATAAGTTGACAAAACATATTTCACACGCACAAATGCGTCAGCTTTTGGTTAGGATTTCGTTCGTGCAGCTTCTTCTTCTGCTGCCTACATATGTCAAGCATCATTATTAACAGATTTTGGGTGCGACACGCACAACAAAACAGAGCCAAGCAGATGCTTAACACACAACCCCACAAAGGCAGCCCAACACCTTGCAATATTTGCGTGTGTGGGCTAAGTGGAAAAGGGGAGGAAGCGGAGTTGGGGGAGGTTACAAATACGAGAAGAAGAAAAAACAACAAGCACAGCGTGTGAAAATGTTATTGACGTCTATTTCAATATTTATAAACACCCCAAAAGTATTATGCATGTAAGGAAAAATAAAAAAAACACCAGCAGGATTTGTGGGGTTCGAGTTTCGGTATTTCGCTTATAATTCTCTGGCAGTTGGACAGAACGTGCCTGACTTTAAACCCTGCTAACTCAATGAACTCAGACGACAGCCGAAAGTCCATCGAATTCAATTTATCAACAACTCTGGAGTTCAGCATAGGGCGTCTGTGGTGTGTGTGTGTGTGTGTGTGGGGCTGTGCGTGTGTTGACTGATTTTCCTCATTGCAATTTTTGCCACTAAAGCATGTAAGTCCCATGAAATATGCATCATTTAGCATTTACGACAGCAGCCAAGGGACAAGCACTGCAGCTGACAGTGGCCACGACCAGGAGAAGGGGGGCGTGGCGGGTGGGCGTGGCAACCGCTGGTTATGGTTCCACGTGGCCGTCCGTCCGAACATAAATGCCACAGCATTGGAGCTGACACTAATACTCAAAGCTTGGTTAGGCAACTAATAAGCGTGTTGTCGAGGTGCGCCCCACGTCGACCAATGGCAGGTCGCACAGTTGGGCCAGTTGTGTCCTGCGCCAGCTTTAAATTGGGCAGCATCTTAAGTAGGTAAGAGGCAGTGTTCGCTTGCTCTCTCTCTCTCTCGCTCTCTCTCTCTCGCTTCTCTGCCATTTCTGGCCATGGCAAAAAGGCAAGCAAATTAAACCCATATCAAACTAAAAGCATTGAACAGTTATAAGCCAGGCTAGACAGCGTCAATGCTGTTCCAAATACCAGACGAAAGAACAAGAGCATGAAATAAACGTGCAAATATAAATGGCACCTATGCAAAAATACAATGGGCGAACAATAGAAATTGGTTTGTAAAAATAATACCAATTTTTATACAGTCTCTTTTGTATATATACAAACATTAATAATAATAAAATAAGTATATAAATGATAGAATATAAAATTAAATAATATATATAAATGTACAAATTATATTAAATATTATTTAAACTTTTACAAAATGAAAAAGAATTTGCAATTATATCCTAAACAAAAAATTGAATATTCAACTATACAAATACATATAATCTTTAATAATTAGAATTCATATTTAATAAGAGACTAAAACAAAAACTTACCATTGCAAACATCGTTAGATAATATACACAATCTGTAGAGAAAAATATTTCTTTAGTAAAATTTGATGGAATCTAGAGATCATTTTGAAAAATTTTATATCTAAGAATAACACAACATTTATTTTTTTGCTATATGCACAAAAGAATTCCCATTGTACTTAAACCGTTTTACATATTTAAATCAAGGCACCTACCCAAAGCCACGTCTCAGACATGCAAAAAATAAAAATAAATATATGTATATACAAAAAAATAAAATAAAAGCTCGCAAATACGTAGAAACCATATCAATGGCATATTTATGCAATAAGAGGGATTGGCCTGCGGTGACCGTATTCAATGCATTGATTATATACAGATTACGCATACGCCGTGAGTGCGCCCCGGCACATTTTTGGCTAGAAATTAAATTAAAGTTCGCTACGCTGGTCAGGACCAAGTTCAATAAATTATTGATTCCGCCAGGAGCATAAAGAGAAAGAGAGAGGCATTCTAGACGGCAACTCAAAACTTTAATCAAATGAGGCGGAATTGTGGGTGGGTGGGTGGCGGGGCAGACAGCCTTCGTAGTGGGCGACGCCTGTGGTTTACTTGTTGGCACTGCTGCCATGGCACTTATTTAATTTATAATCAAATCAAAAAGCGACCAAAGCCAAGTCAATAAAAGTCAGGCCAAAGTGCGAGCACAAAAACTTGAGGCATTTCTGATTATTGGACATTCAAATTGCCTCAAGCATGAATTATGTGCGGGCTCGGCTGGCAGAACATTTCTGCTCCTTGTTGCTATTGCCATTGTTGTTGTTGTTGTTGTTGTTTGTTCTATTGAAATACTTGAAAATGAAAGTAAATAAGCGTAAAGATTCGCTTAGAGACTCTCGATTCGAAATACAAAATGCTAAATGCGAGAATTGTTTAATGATAAGTAAATTTAACTTTTGTTCAGCTCTGAAGTTTGCATTTGTTTGCCTCTACAAATATTCAATATGAGAACATTTTGCGGTTGCGGATTTTAAATGAAAGATATTTCGGTTTTCCTCGGCAGCCATAAATTCACAGTTGCGGCCAAGGCCAAGGAATTATGGCATAATGTGTGGCACTAAATTAGAAAATTCACAAAGTTGAAGCAGAGCTGTGGAAAAGTTCATTAAAACATAAATCTTAAGCTCTAGCTATAGCATTTTTATTCTCAATATCTGTACAATATGAATAATCTGTGTAGTTCAACAGGCCAACGGGAAATTTAAAATTACGCTTTAAGGCATTTGTGATGGCCGCAATTGTTTCGGGTCTTGTTTGACGCTCGCGCACAAATATGCTAATGGATCCTGGAGAGGAATATAATAAGTACAAGGTTAAGGTTAAGTATAAAGATCTTCGAATAACCCACTTGAATGTTTTTGGCCCATTTTGGGCACTCGCTGCTCATGGCAGAAATACTGTATGATAAAGTTCTCGTTGTCGGTTTTGGCAAACTGTGGCCAGAAGTAATTATTGAAAAAGACGCGCTTTATGCACTTGTCCTGCAGATAATTCGGATGAACTGCATATTGAAACCAGTTGCCAGTAAACTGGAAAAGGCACCAAAGCTAAGAGCTGATTTTACGATATATTACATACATATTTACCGATGTTTTCGTAAGGCGAGCGGAGGCAAGAGGCACAAATTTGGGACATGGCCCTTTAAAGAAAAGTCTCCCCTCTCTGGCGTTTACGTGAGGTAACAAAAGCAGGCAACTGCGCATAAGTTAAATTAGGATCGATAAAGTTGGCAGATTAAATACGTACGTACCAAAGCAGCTTGTACATTTTATAGAGCTGTTGCTTATTAAATAAACTACTTTGTAAACTCACGAGTATATGGAAAAAAATAATAAATGTCTTTCTTTTTTGTGGTGCCGAAGCTTAAATACCCTGACGGACATTTAGTAGATATTCGGTGGGTACATTTATTTAATCTCTCTCTCTCTCTCTCTCTCTCTCTCTATTTTTAACAAAAAACAAAAGCTGTCGGAATTTAATGAAGAATTTATATATTATATATTTATGTATTATACATATAAACACATTTTGTGACAAAGGTTTAAAACACTTGATAAGGGGGTATAGACAAATCCGAATCCGAAGTGTTGTAATTGATTTAGTTACGCTTTGTAAATTTAATGTGCATATAAAACACACCAAGGCTGTGACTTGTAATAAACATATTAAAAAGTTAGCGGGCCCAAAGTAAATATGCATTAAAGTATTGTAGTTGTCCACCATTATAAATTGTAAAAAATATATATTATATAAGACTTAAAAAATCAATAATTAACAATCCTAAAACTGCAGCTAAACAAGTTGGAACAGTCTCTTTGAAGCACTCATTAAAAACCATTCGCCTCAGAGGACGTCAAAGGCCAACTGTGAGAGTGAGGCCAAAACCAGCCACTTGTTGCAGTGTCCCTGCACTGAAGAGCAAGAGAGAGGCAAGTGGGCCAGACAGAGACAGCCAGATAGATGGGATAGTTAGATGTGGATGTACTGTGAACACAGACTCTTCAGCCAAGTGCTTGAGTCGCAGGCAGACGCGTCTTTTCCAGCCATCCTAATGATGTGCCACACAAGATATTTAAGAAATCTCTTGGGCTCTTTTCCACTGCTCCATATTGAAACGACGTGGACGCCTAAAAGTATGTCACAGCGTCAGAATGGCTGCTTGGACCGGGTAATATGTCAATGTCATTATGCAAGAAATGTCAGCTCGTAATTCGCGACTGCAATTGCGTTTGCTCATTTCATATACACTCACACGCACACAAACACTCGCTGAAACAATGCAAGCAACAATACATGCATGCAAATAAAAATAAAATATATTTGTATATGTATTATGTATTATGTATGTGTGCGCTTGGCTGCAGCTGCATGGATAAGCGCGTGAGTATGTGTGTGTGTGAATTTGTAAAACAATTTTTATGCTCCAATTTTCAATCAAGACACGCACCAGAAATTCATTGCCACCTGAAGCATACGAAGTTGGACGCGACATTAATGTTGGGGCCACAGCATTTTTGCGCGGGAATTCTTGTGGTTTACGGCAGTTGAAAAAATACCTTTGTGATTGTGAGTATATCAAGTTGCAATCTGTAAATTGTTTTAAGCTTAAATAGCAAATAGTTTAAAAGCGAAATACGAAAGCTGGTAAATTAATTTTTCTATTATATTATTTGTATCGTATTTAAGTTTTATAGCTAGTTTTAGTTTTAATTCATCAAAGGAATTTCGGAGTGTTTGTATTATGTTAAATTATAAGCGTAATTTAAATATAATATTATTTTTTACGATTTATAAATTACAAAATTATTCTTTAAGTGAATACCAAAAAATAAATATTTATCAAATTGGTGAAAGATTAAAACGGAAAAGAAAATCCTCCGCTGACACACTTTACGGGTGACATTTTTCACTTTTCCTGTTGCCGCGTATGTTATCTGACTTGACTCGCGCTTTTCATACAAATTTAATTAAAGAATTTTCCAGTGTTTTTGCACGGCAAACAAAAAATAAATAAATAAAGTGGAAAAAAAAACGAAACGAAAAAGAAAAAGAAAACAGCAGCGGACGCGAAATCAAAAAGATTTATTTACCAAGTGCAAATTTATTTTCATTTCCCCCCCACTTAATGACTTTATGCAGGCGAAACCCGAACGAGAACAGCTCAGCAGACAGCGTCGGAGACATAACATGTGTCGTTACCCCCCGCCCCCCTTGTTCCCTTTAAATTGGTTGTGCAACAACGAAAGCCTGGGGCTGTGTCTTAAATAAAAGGTGCACACTTCACTTTCGTTCGTGCAGCCAAAAACAGAAGGCAGCTGCCTCACAACTTCTTGACTTGCTCAGTTACAGCACAACAACAACAACAACAAGTGGAACAAGATGTATAATTTCCTTTTCTTTACATTATAGTTTTTCAAGTTTCCGTTAAATGCATTTATCCACACACCCACCAACCTCCTCCCCCCCAATCTCACCCCTCTGACAACTTTTTCGCCTTGCACAACACCAGCTCGTATAAATATCTTTACACGGCACACGTATCAGCAGAAGATACTTAAGCTCCCATGTAATACGTGTAGTTTTCCAAGTTCTCAAGCCCCGCCTGCTCGCCTCGTGCGCTTGGAAAATGCAATTTTCACCTCCTGGATTGTCTTTCGTGCTGTGTAATTATTTCCCTTTTGCTGCAACGCAAAAATTGTATTACCAACAATTGTTGTTGCTGCTGCCCGTTGCCAATACGATTTTTGTGCTGCTTCCTCAGCTGCTTTTTTGTATTTATTCCAACTGGTTTTATATTCTTAATTAATTTGCTACGAGTTGCAAATGAAATAAAAGATCTAAGTGTGTGATGAAACAATATTACAGCTGCAACATATAAGGCTGTGGGTTAACGAAACTATACCCTGACAGAGGGTATTTTAATTTTATATAGGGACAGTTGGGTAAAAGTCGTACTCTATACTCTCCATATTTTATAAGCAGTAGCAGCTACTACAAATAATGTAAGCTCTCATCACCTGCAACGGAAAATGCGTAAACATTTCACGTAATCGCTCAACACCTAATCAAGTTTGAGGCAAACCCTTCAAAAGCTGCCAGTGGCAAGCCCTTCGCACACACGCAAACACACAGACACACACACACACACACACAGACACATGCGCAAACACAATGCAACAAAGTCGGTGGGCGGGAGAGCGGGCCACGCCCACGGCAGCCACAAAACTTGATGCAAAGGAAACGAGCTGAACGTTTATCGCACAGAAACTGAGTTTGGTAAGCAGATGAGCAGATGAGCAGATGAGCATATGAGCATAAAGGATATACGCTGTAAATTTTCATTTTTATGAAGTTGCACAAAGTACGAGAATGTGGTTACATTTTGGATTAAACTAGTTGTTGTTGCCGCTGTTAGCAGCAGCAGCGGCGCTAGTATCTGTCAATCTAGTATATTTTGAGCCAACAAACGAGCCGAGTGAATGTCAAGCGAAGAAAGCGAAAAGTGTTTTTCCTCTTTCATTTTTGTTGCATATGAAAAAGTTGCATAAAAAGGGATAAAATATCAAAATAACTGACAGCAGGTGCGAGATATATTTCAAGGCTAATGATGGGGGGAAGTGTGTGTGTGTGTGTGTGAGAGAGATAGTGCAAAAAAAGCCAGACAGAGAGAGAGAAAGAGAGAGAGAAAGAGAGGAGGCTAATTTGCTGCAACGACCTTTGCTTATGCTTACATATAATATTTTTTTTTATCTGTCTATATATTCTGCGAGATAATTTCTTTTATTTTTTATCAACTATGTGCTTAGCATATTTTTAATATTTACACATATATTTGGAGTTACATTTATTATTATTATGCTTATTTTTATACATCACATATCTAGAACATTATTCATATTTGTTCAATTTTATTTTATAAGATTATTTTTAACACAAAAGTTTACCAAAAAATGTCCTTATTTATATATATTACATTTTTAATTTTTTTTTATTTTAATAAATAAAATAAACTCCTCCTTTTTTTTCCATTACGAAATTTAAACTATTTCCCAAACAGTTCAGCCATAACTTGTAGCTGTATTATCACAATACTTTCATCTTGTTGCCCCCAAAAGTTCATGCCCAACAATCTGCGTTAGTCCAACGCCCAACTTAACCAAGAGCCATTTCAATTTCATTGTCAATCAGTGCCTCGAGAGAGTCTGGGTCTGTCTGCCAACTGATGCCAGTACCATGAACCGCCCCTCCCAGTCCCCTAGCCACAGGAATTCTCTGGTCTCCACACATGTTAACCTCAAAATACGCTGCGTTTTCTTTACGCAGCTGCGGCAAGTGCGTCCTGGCGGAGTAAGAAGCGTTCCATGGTTGATTTATTTTACATGTCACGACATAAGCGAACTTCCAAGTGCCACACCCACCGCCCCCGCCGGTACGATGACTGCAAATGCGACACGTTTGTGTGTTTTCGTGCGTGTAATAAATTTTTTATATGCATTGCGTAGCGAGCAGAAAAAAGAGAAAAAAATAACGCTAAATTCTTAATCGACACCTGTCAATAAAGCATTTTTTTTTTTTTTGGTAGTCCTTTTCTTTTCTTTACTCGTTGTCGGATAGATGGGACTACCTATTGAGGGCTCGGGCGTTGACGCTCTTTTTAATATGCCTCCCATGTGCGCATAATACACAATACTTTGCATACTTGCGGGGGTGGAAAAGGGGGAGGGGGGACATGCCACAATGGATGCAGGCCAGGCACTTCTGATTAATATCTGGTTGTATTGACAGCTGAGATTTGGCATCCCCATCGAGTTAATAAAACGCCGAGTGACATGTTTTAGTCCCCCGAACGTGCGTGAAATTCTAAAATGTGCAGGGGAAAACCAGGGAAATGAGCAAAGTCAAAAGGGCTTTCATAACATGTGCGTGTGTGTGTGTGTGTGGACTCTTGAGTTATTGTCAGGTTTTTATTAAATACTCTGCGTTGTGAGTTGTGGTTGGCCAACCAACAACAGTTCAGGCATAACTCATACGCCATGGACAACGCAGCAACCGCAAGGACTTGCACTCGACCACCAGCTTGACCTAGCTAACGGTGAAAAGGGCGGTGGCACCGACGACTGCCCAACAAACAAAGTCTAATGACAGAGATTTATGCTGTAATTGCATTTACTCGTATTACGAACTAGGTACTCGGTACGCAGCAAGCCAAAGTTTAAGCCCTTTGCATAACAACGACGAGTGTATGCGCTTACCAACGGATTAGGCTTGGAAATGAAAAATGTAAAAGAAGACATGTTTTTGTTTTTAAAAGGTAAGTAACTTTGGACTTAGTGATTAACCATCTCATGGTAGTTGCGAAATTTGTTTCACAAATCAGTTTTCCCATTTCAAAAAGAATTCTCCTTCAACGTAGCTACATGATCTACATTTAATTTGTTTCATTTTAATTTGTTCCCACATTATTTATTTTTAATTTAAACAAACTACAAATTTTTAATTTTTGTAATATTTTCTATTGCATAGTGATTTTTGCCTGGTTGTAAAGGCATAAACAAAATAATTTTTTGAGTGAAGAACCTATAGGCAAATTTTAATTGGATTGCTCAAAATGTTGTATGCATAGAAATTTTTCTATATGTGAAAATAATTTTCTTTATATAAAAGAAAAATTTCAATGGAGCAAATATAAACATAAAATAATATAAAATTCATGCGAAAAAAGAATGAACAATATATGTGTAAATTTGTAACAAATTTCATTTAATTACCATTTGCGTAAAATGTAATCAATTAAGGTATTGCATAACATTGCATAACGGATTTACAAAACTAATAAATAAACTAATTTTAAAATATAACAAGTATAACGATTCTAAAATATTAGTTACATTTTAACATATATGAAAAATGTGATATTAGTGTTTAATTTATCTGAGCATACGTTTATAAAATTCAAAATCGGCATTTTGGGAAATATTTTACATAGCTTTTTACAGGTTACCTCTACCTCTCATCCGGCTTAGGGTATTCGGCAAAAAGAAATGCGGCATAAATAAGCAGTAAAACCAATTATAAGTTTTGTTTTGCTGCCTGCAATTGCACATTGCACGTTGACATCGGGCAAATGGCCGGGCGCAAAGTTTAATGAAATTGAAAATAAATGAGAAAAACATTTTACACACCTCTTGCAATCCGGTCTCGGAATGGGGATTTGTGCAACGTTTTAGTATTTTAATTGCACGCGGGCGAAGTTAAGCTCAAGTTTGAGGGGAGACGAGCTCAAAGCGAGTGGCATTCGCAATTCTCATCAGTTGCAGCAGCAAGAATGCCAAACAAATGGACAAATTAGCATGTAACACCATCCACTGCCCCCCCTTCCCCCCTCCCCACTCCCCCCCCCCCCCTTACTCTACTCGATGTCTACACACGCGCCCACACGTGCGCACTTGACTTGGACTTCATTGCACTCACGGAGCACGTGGAGCATACTTGTGGAGTTTATGGGTCAAGTGTTTATTACGCCCACGGGCGTGGCCCGAGAGCACTGGGCTAAATTGTAGCACATTGTTCCGGCTTCAACGAGAGCTGTCAAAGTGTTTGCTTACTTATGTAATTGTGACGCCTCCCACGCCAGAAAGTAGGCAAGCATTTCTTTTCATTCCGACTACTAGTCAACTGCGCGTTGGCTTTAATTAAAACATAATTGCGCTGAAATTGGCAACGTCAGGCGACGTCAATCTGCCAGAGTGCATCAATTCGCTCATTTGACCAAAATTATTGAATGTTGTAGGTTCATTTGCGACTAATTGAGTGCAGTCAACCGAAGTCGACAAATTTATCTATCATTCATTCCCACATTCTTGCAGTCACTCAATCGCTCTCTTACTCTTACTCCGTCTCTTTTAGTCGCAAGGCCTTTTAATTGCAGTTAATTGAACCAAATTGTTGTTGCCATATGAACAGGAAATAGTTGCCAAATATCTTTGCAACTGTCTCCATATCTCTTTCACATGGAGACGAGCCTGCGATAGAGTTGAGCGCGTGTCGTGTTTTCTTACGATATCGTCTTATCAAAGACAATATAAACACTACATAATGCCATGTTTATATTGTCTTTGGTTTCACATCATATGAGTTTGTTTTAATTTGCAATCCGTGTCTCTTTCGTGTCCTTCAACACGCGCCCATCTCTAAGGAGTGTGTTTACTTGCCTGCTTTGTTCTTGCTCTCGGGCTGCAAGGAAAACATTTTGTAATGAATTGATTGCTCACAAATTGCCTGAACTGTAATTGAAATTTGCGTCTGTGACAGCAAACAAAAACACTGACCATGCAGTTAATTGATAGTTGAACTCGACAAAATATCGGACAAAGTGAGAGTTCAACAAATTAGTTTTTCATCTGCCTGACACACATTTGCACCAGATGGGAAATGCGACAAGTAAGTAAACCGAGTGCCAAATTAGAAATGACAAATAAAATAAATTAATTTTGTATATCAGCTGAGAGACTCTCACACACATACTTTACGCCTGCTGGCTCCTGGGTATTTCATTTATAATCAGCACATAATTTCACTTAATACACTTAGGAGCCACTTGTAAAATCGTTTACAACAAATCCCATTTAAGCCTTTATTTCATTACGTATTAACACTGGCAGCGCTCCCTTTTTATGCTGTCCCACGAATAAATTGCGCTATAAACACAATTAACTAATTAATTAACGGCATGATTAACGGCTAAAGGCCAAAAGCCCTCCAAAGGGCGAAATCAATTTTTAACGCCTTTCTGCGCTTGCCACAGCTTTCAATTTGAAAATTTAACTGTGTCGACTTTCAAGTTCAAGCAGCCATGAAATGACTGACGCACTGCGTCCTGCATCCTGTCGCCTGTTGCCTGTTGCCGGTTGCCTCGTGCCTCGTGCCACGTGCCTCGTGCCTCGTGCCCCGAGCCTGTCGCCTGGCGCCTGTTTAAGCCAGCGAACCGAATAAATAGAAAATTCTGTTGACACAGGTATAAACAGAGCCAGCAGTTAACTGTACTTCAGCTGGGATGAGTGATCGACTGCCAGATAACCTTTATATCCAAGTAGAATATTAAATTTTATATATATATAATATATTTCTTATATACTTATAATTTAATATAAAAAAGCTTCGTGCTATATATTAGAATATTTATGTAGTATATATAATTAATTACAAATTATTGTCAACTCTATACTCCCTGTCGAATTTAAAAAAGGGTATATAGGATTAATGTGAGCTTCTGTTAAGGTTATTTACTTTTATCTCTAAATATATATTTATTCAAAAACCTAAATTATAATTTAAAGAATAGCTCAAGTCTATTAAAGTGGAAACAAAGTAAAAATCAGCTCAGTCTTTGAGTTGTTTATGTTTGACATTAGCAAAACTTTTCCGTAGATACTTTTCCAGTTAGTGTTACGCACGCACACACGCACACACTCATCCAGGGATGCTCCCATGACAGTCTCGCCAAATTGGCTAATTAACTAGCTGAACAAACTTACAGCTACACATGTGCGCACACATACATAAACATATACATATACACGGATGTAAGTATACCTGCCCCTAGGCTATTGGGCACAATACAACATGTCTGTGTCTCTGCCGGGAAAGGGGGTGAAGGGGGAGGAGGGCGAAAACTCATTCACCAACTAATGACAATAATTTGGCAAAACTCTCGACGCTGTTTGGTGTCCAATAAAATAAATATACTTTAGCAATTGCCACTTTAGTCATTGAAACGGCTCATTCGAACTTTGAAATTGGCTTTGTATACATGGCCATTGACGTTGGCACTGGATTAGGCCAAGTTTATGGGCGGACTCTGCTTGAACTTGACAGCCAAAAAGAACTCACGTACCCGCACTTTTTCTACCATATAGCAAATTGTGTTTTTCGAGGCTAAATGAACTCTTTCCAAGCTGCGAGTATCATGCAAAATGAATGCATGAACATTTTTGCATTATTTGTCACGTTTTCAGTGGGCAAATATATTCAGCAGGGGTTGCAGCTACCATTGGCCGATGCGGCGCATACGTGATATTAGTTTTGTTTGCACATCAACAGTCAACAGGAAGCGGAAGCGATGTCATTGAGCTTTATTGTTTCACAAATCGAATTCATTTGTATTATTCACACACAACACAACAAGCTCAAAGTATAAACTCTTTTTCTTTTTTTTAGCTGTTTTGCCAGTGGCTTAATTTATGCAATTTTGCATAAACAAAACCAAAATGTTAATGAACTCTGCGGTTGCCAGAGCTGCGGTATTCTATTTACTACAATTTTATCTAAAATTAGTTTTTCGGCTGATTTCGCTGATGGGGAATTTCAAATGGAATTTGGGAAACGAGCTTCAAGATGAAATTTGGTAGGCACTAAATTGAAAAATAACTGATAGATAGTTACCTATACGGCATGCTGGCAGCATTTGTGGAGATAAAGGAAGTTGCATATTTAATAAATAATCTACAGTTTTATTTAATAATTTTTCAAATAATTTATTATTTATTAAATAAATTTAAACAAATAAAAGAATCATGTTATGCATTCTTTTATACCTCTAGAACTTTCTATTTAACTTACTTTTACTAATAATTATTAGTAGCCCAACTCTTCTGTCCTGCAAATACCCAGCACATAAATAGCCATTGGCCATTATCAAATTTCAATTCAGCACAAAAGCCTAAGCCCAAACAAAGGCACATATTGATATAATGATTGATTAACCCAAAGCCTAAAATGCTGCTCAAAAGTTAATATGCCATAACGCAATGTCACAAGCAAACTGCCCTAAAATACCATTTTTTGTTATTTATTTCTTTTCTATAAAATGAGTTCAAATTACGGTGCGCGCTGCTCAAAAATGTAAGCAAGGCACACTCACAAATACACCAACATTATAAAAGAGAAAGACAGAGAGAGAGAGAGAGAGAGATAGAGAGAGAGAGAAGGCAGCACTCGCATGCTTTTTGACTCAGTTAGTCTTCGTTAGAGTAGCCCTAATTGGTTGACTGGCGTCCCCATCCTGTGCGCGTGTCCTTTTGTCCCTATCGTTAGCTGTCCACATTGCCCTCAAACTGGCCAGTTGGCATTGTGCGGCCTTTGGTTTTTATGTGCCCCTCATTTCTGCCCAGCTTCAATGGAATATTGAATTACGTCTAATGGCCGGCCACTGCACAATGGACAGCCACAAAGGTCTTCGTAATAACAGTCAAAAAAAAAGAGAAGAGAAGAAAAAAAAAGGAGAACCAACAAAAAAAAATATAATGTATTACGAAATTGAGAAATATTTTAAATATTAGCCAACCTTAAATATGTTTGGCACACAGTTCATAGTAAAACGCTCGGTCCCCAAACTAACGCTAACTGTTTAAAATGCCAACTTTGGAACGCAGCAAATCCACTTGAAATTTATTTACCGAAGTCAGCCACGAAAAACACACACAGAACATGCTGGAAATATGAGCCTGCTAAAGTGGAGCTCAGATACTTTATTAAAATATATGTATATTAACATATGAAAAAACAAATTAATTTATAAAAAAAACCTGTAAAGGGAGATGATCATGGGCGTAGCCTTGGGCAAGGGGGGGGGGGCAAAGATGAAGGTAAACATTTTTATTCTGAAAATTTGGTATATTTATTTAACAAAAATCTAGACTCTAGAGAGGACAGCTACTAGACCCCTGCCCTACTGTGGCTACGCCCATGAGCAGTATGTTTCATTTTAGGCACTGAAACCCGTAAAAATATGTATGTTAAAATGTTGAACTTGAAAATAAAAGAAAAAATATGTATCTTTTATATTTGTATATATTTATATATTTTACTATGAAAATTATATTTTAATTTTTTGTAACTTGCTTAATTGGCGAGAAAATAAGTAAATATAAAATGGTGTTTAATTAAAATTTGTTTAGGAATTTATATAAATTTTAACTTTTTTTTTACATATAATATAAAGCCATAATTTTTATTTATACTTATTTAATGTGATTATTTATTCAGTAAATATTTATAAGTCTCTTTTACTATCTGTGTTGTGTATACAAGAGCCAGATGTGTAGCAGTGGCAAACGCAACCCGAAAGCCACAATACCCCAAAATATAGCACAAATGTATGCGTAAAGGATGCAGCAGGAGCTCTATGTACAGTGGCGGCCATCGGGCCGGAGCAGTGCCCTTTGAGTGAATCGCCTGCCTTTTGCCTTGATGGCATAATAAATATGTCGCCCACCCTGGGTAAATAGCGTAGACAATGAAGACGAATCCAAAGTCCGCTAAGCGAACACCGAAGACCACCCACACAAGCGGAAGTTCAATATGTTTGCATAGGCTGGGGCCCGTTCCCAGGGACTAGACAAAGGGACCCCAAACGGAAGGTGGAGCGATTTGTGGCACATTTTCCAGGGTTCGCATTTTGTCAAAGAACTTGAAGACAACTTGAAATCGCTTTTTTATGTGTGCGAGTTCAGAGTTTTTTTTTTTTTTCGGTTTGTTTGCCCTCACAATATTCCTTTGTGCACACCGAACTATTGGCATTTGGCATTACTCAGATCCTCGATAAGGATAAGAGGGCTCTATTGGCTCTGGACTGTGGCTAAAAAATAAACCACTTAATGGCAATCAATTAGCAAAGATTGAGTTGCAACTTTTTCAAGTCACAGGCCGGACCATAAAAAGGCCCTCTTCCCACCTTTCGATTCGCTTCAATAAGATTTCATTGCGCACTTCGGCAGTGTTAGTTTTTTTTTCTTACCTTTAAAATAGGGGCGTTTATATTTGGGGGCCTGCCCCAATGCCACAGTGTAAATACAGCTGCCACCGAGCGTGGTAAAAGGTGCAAAAGCTAAATAACAAACTTGTTTGGGTATTTCTTTTTATGCTCGCCAAGTTTCAATGACAATGCCGAGGGTAAGGAAAACGGAAAAGGCCACGCACAAGGAAGTTGCCTTTCATCAGGTTTCTTTTTTGCTCTCTTGTGTTCTTTTATTTTCAAGTTTTTTTCCCACAATTTTTCAGATATTTTGTGTTGAAAAGTAAATGAAGCCGTATTTGTTGAAGGGCTTAGGTCATAATAAAGATAAATGATAAGCAAGTGATAAGACGCTTTTTCTTTTCGTTTTTTTTTTTAAATAACAAACAATATAGGTGGCAAAAGAAGCAAGAATATTAATGCACAGTAGAATTGGTACAATGGACAAGGAATTGTAAGCTGGCTTGGAATAATAAACATAAGCGTTCAAAAAAATATGTAAAATACCAGAAAACATTTTTTTGTAATAGTATATAATAGTTACCCAACTTTTAAAAATTAATCACCAAAGATATGTCTGAACGGTTGGGTTTATTATATTATATGTTATTTATTAAATTTAATTTAACATTTGTGATTGATTTTTTTATTATTTTTGGTACGATATATTTCATAAAATGTATAAAACATTTACATTTTAATTTATTTTTCATTAAATGTTCACGCACCTTTGCGCCAAGGTGCAAAGCAACATGCACAAGTGTTTGGCAACCACAGGCGCTAATCCTTTGACCTTTTTAGCCATAAACTGGCGACTTGCAGCAAACAAAAATTCGATTATGAAAGACGCGGAAATACACCATAAAAATGAGGCCGGAAAGCGGCGTCGTGTAAACAACAAATTGATATAAATGTTGGAATTGAGCAACAACCTCAACAAAACAGTAAAGCGGAGCAGATATTGTTTAATAAAGCAAATGTTTTAGGCGCTGCTGCTGCAAAGGCAATTAAATGCGCAGCCCATAAAGCCAGTCAGGGGTTGCTCGGGGGTTGAGGGGTTGGGGAGGCGTATCGCGAGCGAAGCAGACGGCATTGCAGACTAAGCCAATATATCCGGGGCATGAAACAATGTCCCCTGACCGACTTACTGACAGCCAAATATTTGCCAAATAAATATTAAGGATTGCTTCGGCACCCCCACCCCCCAAACACCCTGACGAACCACCCTGCCCAGCCCCTCGCTGGCAGTGTTGTATAAATCAATTGATTGTCGTCGTTACGATTTAACTTTCTTGAGCCATGCGTCAAACGAAGAAACTGAGGAACACAAATTTTCGCCTACGGGGTGGGTCAACCCCCCCAACCCCCCAACCCCCCAACCCCCGCTGCGCTGGCACGCGCCGATGTCGATGTCGAAATACTTTCGAGCTAAATTATGTGCAACTTTCGACCTCGTCATGCTCAGAGAGCTTGCCCATGGGGCAGGGTGGAAATATCTAATGTATTAATTCCGTACATGCATCCAGAATGGGGCGCACTGTTGTAGTTCGCAGCGGGGGTAGTGGCTTGGTTGGGGTTCGCTCTAATAAAATTGCAAATTTGTCTATGTGCTATTTGAAGATATTTGTGCAAAGTCGTTGGCCAAATGTCAAAATTTGCGGCTATCGATTTGGTCCGAATGCCAAGGGGGTTGCTTGGCTGTTATATATTGATTTGCCATCCGATTCAAGGGTGGGGGGTGACCTCTGTTCAATGCTTATAAAGACATTGTATTGACAAATTGGGGCGAAGCATTTGTCAATTTTGCGCATCTGTGTTAGTGTGTGTGTGTGTGTGCATAAAATGCATTTTAATTTAGAGATAGACAACTCATGAGGGTTCGGTTTAAGCAGGATATGTGTAAAACGAGGGTGCTAATGCTTGAGTGCCCAATGCATTAGGTTTGAAATAAATTGCACGGAAGTAAGGAAAAGTTCTGCGTTGTTGTGTGGGGCAACCGAATTGTTAAAATATTTATTAAAATTCACAGACTGGGGTGCAGTTAAGCGCAGACGAATTTAAATTGCCGCTTAAAAGTGCCATAAATTAGAAATTGAATAAACGAACTGTTGACAGCAATGAATAGAAACAAATTTTGAATTTTGTAATATCCGCTTTCAACTGGTATAAATACAATTTTTGTTGCATATGGCTAAACAAATTAAACAAAAAGCCACAAGGATGTTAAATAGAATCTCATTGCTGTACTTTCAATAATGTTTCGTCTCTGTTATTTAGATTGTTTAATTTTTTGGTCATTTAAACAGATTATGAAACACTCCATTAACAACTCTTCTGTCTTAATGTCTCTATCTCAATGTTTACTATTCTATTTTATAAATATCCCAGTTTCACAAGTTTTTAATTATTTATAATCAATTTATCTAATTTAAACCTTATTTTCAGCTGGTTGTTGTCAAGTATGTTTATCTGAAAAATTATGCTTTTAAAATTTAACTTTAAGTAATATTAGTTATTTTATTTTAATTACATCCCAATTTCACTTGCTTTCTAATTAATCTAATTTAAAGCTTTAATGCACTTTCAAAGCTCTATCTACAGAAATTGATTAGAATCAAAGTAGTTACAATTTAATGAAAACTTACATTTGGTTTATTTTACAAGATTGATCTTTGAATAATAAAATAGTAAATAGCGATAAAGCGTAATTGTCGCAGTTGCAACCAATTGCAGTGCCACATGTTGCAAAGCTTCAAAGTGTCAACCGTTTCAGGGATCTAATCCATTTGCGACCGCCCACCAGCTCGGTTATAAATCAATGAAGCAATGGTAAACGCTGTCCGCCCAAAAAATCAGCGCTTTCGCTGCACACTTTAAAATTCAAAGTGAATGGTCAAAATAGCCAACGATTGGTCAGACCGATAGAGATGGAGCTAGTGAGCTAGAGAGGGAGAGAGAGAATGGGATAGTGGGGCGGCACTCACAAAGTAAACACTTTAAATGCGATTGCTGTCACACTTGATGACTGGCACGGGCGGTAAACAACAATGGCGCACAGGGGGCTATCACTCGAGGAGTCGAAGGGGGGCTCGGCATACCTACAGTTGCTTGTCGCCCCTCCCCCCGGCCCCACCCACTCGTCTTGCTGGCCACGCAGCAATGTCACCAATGCGATTTACGACCATTATTCAATCAGTATGACTGTTTGTCACTTTGTGTACACTCCCCATTTTTTTTTTTTACTATTATCCTGCGTGCCAAGTACCCCCTTCGCCCCAAGCGGGTGGGCAGGATTGGCCGCGCTGCAAGTTTGGGTTGAAGTCAAAATGACGCCGTCGCGTCTGTTGCATTGTGGGAAAAGCATTTGCCAGTCAGCGAGTGGAAACAGGTGTCGGGTGGTTAGGTGGGGAGCGGGGGAGGGGGTGGTCTGGGTAATGGGGGGATCTACTGGAGCCGGCGTCGTAGTCAGTCAACATTGACGCGCGCGGTTTTAATGCATTCTTATGTCATTTTTTGCACTGCGCTGCACTCGAATGTCATTTCTTTTGTGTGTGCGCGTGTGTGTGTGTGCGTGTGTGTGTGTGTGTATGAGTGTGTTTGCAAAAGTCCTGGCCAACATCATTTTTCTACACTCCCTTTTGCGAATCTTACTGCTGTTGTTTTTGTTGCTGTTTCACTTTTCATTCATTTTATACTTTCGGAACGCTGGACGCACTGGCAGGGGACGCGACTGTATGGGACGGGCCTGTATGGAATGCGAATGCGTCGTCAAACTTGAAATTGTGGGCGCATTTCATTTATGTTGACAAAAGGGGTTTTTGTCCTCCCCAATTTGAGCGCGTCGCCGTTGTTCTCCTCTACTTTTATTTATTCTCTTTCGTTTCTTTATTTTCCTTTTTTGCACTTCTGGCTTCAATTTGAGGAGTTGATGCTTGCGCTTTTGTTGCCAGCCATTGTTCGTGGCCAGAAACAACATATGACACGATACACACAAGTGTGAGTGCCTCTCAGCAACTGTGAGTCTACCGGTATGTGTGTGTGCGTTGAAACCCCTTTGCGAAATGAAATGGCAACAAGCTTTGGATTAACTCTGAGCCTTAATACATTTTCATTGCGATATGGATGCGTCCATCACTGTATGGCAACATATGACGAAAATCGATGTAGTTTAGACTTATACAACATGTTAGAAAAGCATAGACAGCCCTTTATATATTCGGTAATATAAACACTAACTGCTACTGACTATCCCAATATATCAAACTTAAACGGTTTATATACAATAAGACTTTCAAGACATCACCACAACAATTACTAAAATTTAAAGAAAAAAAAACAAGTAAGAACTTGGAAATCAAAGTACACAGCATTTATTTTTGTTATTTTGGAAATATATAGAATTTTTATATTTCGTAGGGGCGGAGGCGGAAAACATATTTCGAAACGGTCTTAGGCGGAGGTTATTAAAATTGAAAATTATTGAAAATACAATTTTTCAGATTTTTTGATAAAATGTCATATACTCCCATATTTCAAACACCCATAACTTTGTCAAAACTGAACCGATTTTGATGCTTGATGGCATTTTTTCCATGGTTTGTCCTCTAGATTAATTCTACATTTAAAATATATGCACTATTGAAAATAAATTTTTTTTTAATTTTTTGGGGAAAAAAGCATGTACCCCCCCTTCCTCATTTTGGAAAAAATTTTTTTTTCAAAATTTAGAATCCGAAATTTATATTTTTAATCGATTGTGGTTGACACAAATAGTATAAAAAACAACATTAAATCCGATTCTGAGGGGGACAAATTTTTTGTCAAAAAACATGCCAAAATGGACAAAAATTTTGACAAGTAAAGCTCTCGGATCCATAGCTCCCATATTTCAAACACCCATAACTTTGTCAAAACTGAACCGATTTGGATGCTTGATGGCATTTTTTCCATGGTTTGTCCTCTAGATTATTTCTACATTTAAAATATGTGCACTATTGAAAATAATTTTTTTTTTAATTTTTTGGGGAAAAAAACATGTACCCCGCCCCTTACTCATTTTCGAAATTTTTTTTTTTTTTAAATTTAGAATCCCGAATTTATATTTTTAATCGATTGTGGTTGCCACAAATAGTATAAAAAACAACATTAAAACCGATTCTGAGGGGTCAAATTTTTTGTCAAAATTCATGCCAAAATTTACAAAAATTTTGACAAGTAAAGCCCTCGGATCTATAGCTCCCATATTTCAATCTCCCATAACTTTGTCAAAACTGAACCGATTTTCAAGTTTATTGGCACTTTATTCATGGTTTCTCCTCTATATTGATTCTTTTAAGCATATTCATTATTGAAGACCATTTAAATATTTTCCAAAAATAGCTCCAGTTATTAAACATAGGCAATACGACCATTTGCGAATATTTGGTTTAATTTCCCTTACAGTCGCTGTGCCGCCACGATTGTGCAATTGTGCCGCCGAATTTTAATTAAAATTTGCGACGAGCAATTTGAAACCAGAGCCGAAAACGAGCACAAAAATACTTGGCGAAAAAAACAGGAAATAATTTTTATGGCAAATTGTCACAACATTTTTCAAGTGTGATTAAAAATGGATTCACAAGTAAATGTTGTGCAGCATTTTAATTAGCCGCGTAGCGAGGCAAGCTAATTGAATTTGCACTCGCGCATCTAATGCAGAGAAAGAGACACAAGCATAAGAGATTCCCGAAAAAAAATTTAAAAAAAAAAAAAAAAAAAAAAATAACTTAACTGAACCGAACTTCAAAGACGACTTTTTGATTCAAAGCCAAAAATGAGAGCAAAAGCAAGAGAGAGACAGCGAATGCACGAGCAAACGACTTTTGCTGCCTGGCATACAAATTAGTTTTTGGCACTGAGCAAATTTGACAAAAAGATGCTGAAAGATGTCGACGAAAATTTGCAGCAAACTTTCGGTTAACCGAAAAAATTAAAACATCATCATTTCGTGCACTGAGCCACACAAAAGCCAAACTCGTCGAGTTGTCTTTTAGCTCAGAGCTCAGGACACCCGTCTGTCTCGCCTAGTTATCCCAGTCTATGTCAGCTGAATTTCAATTTGCCTGGCGCGCCTTCCTGCCTGTCACTTTAAGGCCAGGCAACGAGTTCATATGAAAAACATTACGCATACGCACGGTTGCACAATTTTAAATGGCACGCATAAGAGTCGCCACCGTGGCTACCGCTGCCTCAATCCCAGCCCCAGCCCCAGCCCCGACCCCAACCCCTGCCCCAAAACAGTGGCAACATTTTTGACTAACCAGCCGTGTCTTCCAGCTTGGCAAGTTCGTGCGTATTAGGCGCCTACTTGACATCTCTTTGACCCAAAGTTTGCCCAAGCTATTT
This sequence comes from Drosophila sordidula, assembly GCA_035047465.1. Classification (NCBI taxonomy): domain Eukaryota; kingdom Metazoa; phylum Arthropoda; class Insecta; order Diptera; family Drosophilidae; genus Drosophila; species Drosophila sordidula. The sequence continues at coordinate 4,547,249 of JAWNPQ010000260.1, read as the reverse complement.
GCCCAAGGGAAAACGAGTCTCCGGTGACTTTGTTTAAAAAACACGGAAGCCAATTCGCTTGTTGTACTTTTTTCTTCGGTTTTGCTGTTGTTGTCCTTTAGGTAATTCGCAAATAATCAAGAAAGTTTTCGTATTAATTTGTACAGCACCTTTTCTCTCACTTTAATTTATGCAGACCACGTCACTTTGTTGAGTTTATGCTATTTTTCTTAGCGGTCTTTTTTCAGATTTGTAACTGGGGTTCAAAAATGTGCCTTAACGTAAATACCGTTAAATAAAATATTAAATTTCATTATTAAAACACATTTTAAATAATTAATAAAAAATAATTGCAATTTTGTGGTTATTTTTAGCATTTCAATTTAATTCAAGCCAGCTATATTAAAAATCAAAAAAATTACCGCTGAATATATTATCCCTCATATTTTTGGAGGAACCCATCAATAACTGGTATCTGTCTAATTCCATCTCCTAAAGCAAAGCTACAAATATTATACCAAATAAAAATTATGCAAATTACAGCAGCTCAAATATTTATTCCAATATGCTAATCAGTTAATAAATATTTTATGAGCCTTACTTTTTGGCAATTAGCTAAGGAAAAGTAGCTAAAAATCATATTTCAAGTACCTGCAGGCTACGCAGTTATGAAATAAGTGTCACAAAAAAAAAAGAAGAAGATTCTGCTAAAGCAGAAGGCAGCAAATTTTATTACTGCTCAATTTATACTGCTGCCTGTGCAGAAATCAAAGCCCATTTCCCAGCGGCTCCCCAATCTGCGTGGCCCCAATTTGTACCGCCATCATCCAATCTGGCGATACTTACTTATGAGCGTGCTCTTATGCTCGTATACAAATGCTTTGCGTGTCCTTTGCAATTTGCTCATACATCAATTTTCATATGCTCGCACACACACACACAACCGGACACGCACACACATATTGTGCAATATTCTGTGGCATATTTGCAACGATTTCCTTTTGTGCGCATTTTACGCACGATTTCATTTACATTTGTTCGGCTTACGCTGATTTTTTTATTATTATATTTTGCTCTTTTTGTTCTTCTTCGCTTGTTTGTCTTCGACTCCATTTGGAGCCAGCTCCACTTCACCAGTTTTATCAGTTTTAATAAAAACAAATTAAATCTCAACTGTAAAGATTCTTATTGTGCACTCCGTATTTTTGAATTGATTGACAAACGCTTGTCTGTCATCTGTGGGCGGGGTGCTTGGTTGTGTTCCAGGAAAAGTACTCCACGACTGCGAATGCTTATGAGTGTATTCACAAATTTATCAACATACAGTTCTGAGAAAAGCGTTAAAGTAATTTTTAATCAAGTCCTTTTCTCAGTACACATACTCTTAACCTACTTAATTTTGTATGTGATATTTATTTTTAATATAAATGGCAGTCTACGATTTAATAATAGAAATTTATAATTACATACTTATTTTTGGAATTTAAGCAAATTGTTTCTTGAATTTATTATCTACTTTTAAAGTAGATTTCCTTAAAATTTCGTTAAAATATGTTTGAATTACAGGTGAAAAATGTTTAAATCAGAAACTATTAGGTTCTAATGGATGTTAAAAATCAGGTTCACGATTAATACTAAAATTCAATTCAAAATGTAATTTGAATCAGTTTTCTTTTTTTGACTGGTACAACACTCAGTATTTTAAATGAATAAATATTTTAAAACTTCCTCTTTCATAAATTTTGCTTTTAAAGAGCATTTTAAGTTCGGTATTAACTCTGCCTGTTACATCATATATTTTTGGCAACCTCTGCCACTTGTTGTTGTATTATTTATGACACGAATATATTTTGCCACATGCTGCGCTTCAAGGATTTCAGGCGCGAAGAGTGGGCAGCACTTTTAGACTGGTTCGTAACGCACGTGTGCGAAATGAAGGGAAGGGAGTTGCGTTTTATTAAAACGCCTACGGGCTGACGTGACATTCAAGCAGACAGTGGGTGCGAATTCCCCACAAGGTAACCGAAAAATAGGCTATAAATGTTCGTTACTATACCCAATCCAAACACCTAAAACGACTGGCAGATTATTGGCAAATTATTCAATTAGCTCATAACGATACATCAATGCAATTTTATGCAGACCAAAATAATGACGCCCAAATGATATTTGGCCAACAACGCCAGCCCCGCGATTTTGCCAAGCCTGGGGGAATTTTCGTATTTTGCGTAGCAAACATTTGAAAATGATTGAAAAATATTATTCCATCATTGACAGCTGCGGCGTTGCATATTAATTTGCACATATAGATCATAGATATAGAACGGAGCAGCGACTACGTGAAATAAACAATTGACCACATTTGGGTTTTTGAATTATTTTAACTGCCGATTCGGGCGTTGTTCAAATGGCAATTGAGCCTGTCTCTAATTTTGTTATGCGGTAAACGAAAATGCATTTAATTTTATTTATTACACTTAAATGGGTAAAATGCATTACAGTTATATTTGAATGTGTTTGCTATTGCTTGTTGGCAAATTATGAATTTCTGTTCAGTTATTTGAATAATTAGCAGTTGAGCTGGTGGCTATTGAGGGATTATAAAAGTAGTGGTAGTAAGGCCAGGGGTGTGCTTCATAGAGAAATTTCAAATAATGCGTATAATTATTCATGGAAATTATATAAAATATCGCTTTAGCAGTGGAAGAGAATATTTTGTGGAAATCATGCTAAACGCAATAAAAAGTGTAAATTAAATTTATCTTGTATTAAGACTTCCCAGCTTTCAGAAAAAATTAAATTCATACGAAAAGTAAGACAAATATTTCACAGTAAATTTCTCCTCACTTTGTTAACAGAGTATAATTAGCTTAGAGTTAAGAAATATATAAATCATACGAACTCATAGATTGTGAAACAACTTTAAACATAATTTTCATTATCCCGCAACTGTGCAACAATCTTACTTTTCTTAACGGGTTTTCTCTCGTTCGCCGTCCACCTGGCACAACAGCTATTATCTGCACCTGTATTTAGAAAGCGATCTCTGTGGAGCATCAATTACCTTTGCTGTTAGCGACAATCATAATGAAAAGCAAGTAAAAAAACTAGCCCCTGCCACCGAGCAGCCTCTTCATCCCAAGCCCGCGGCGAGCATTGCCAGACAATCAAAATGGTTGGCAACAATAACCAAACGCGTTCAACCTCATGACCCCAATAGAAATAAAACGCATCCTTTGCAACATTGGACGCAGCTTGTACCCCTCTGGAAACTAAACCAAAGCGCAGATGTCCGCTGCTAAAAAGGACATTCGCTGCTGGTGTCGCATGCTGCATTTATTCTGATCCCCAGCCTTCCCCCCCCCCCCCCCCCCCACCCACCACGTCCGCTCAGCACTTGGCTTAAAAGCGTGGGCAGCGCGCACTGGCCAACAATGTTGTTGTTGTCGCCATTTATTGTTGTTGGTTATCCTTTTGACTATGTTGTTTTCATAGCCCTTTATTGCTGCTGTTGGCTTAACAATTGCCTTGCCCCCCTTTACCCCCTCACTGACCCCTTTAATGTCCTTGTTTGGCATTTTTTCCATTTTATACTTTTTGAAAAGAGGTGAAAAGAGCATATTGGCTTTCTGCATTGTCTTCTTGAGACTTGCAATCTTAGAATATACTCCTATATATCTCATTTTTTCGGACAGATTACAGATGATTTCCTCTGCTCCTGACAAATAAAATCTATATATCTCGACGGCTGGCAAATCGCAAAAGTTCGTATCTCCCATAATTTTAGAAATTTGGCAGATTCCTATTATTATTATTATTATTTTTTGAAGTAACTATAAACACTGCAAACGAGTATTACGCAGTCGGTTACACTCGACAGTAATGGTTTTTCTTGTTTTTGTTTCTTTGTTACTATTGCTTGGTCCATTGATTGTGCGGTTGCGTTTTTGGCCTTCAGCTGCCCAGCTGAGGCATCAAACTTGGCGTTGCCTTTGACCACGCACAGAATCTGTCTATAAATTTAACACCAGCCATTGGTTTGGCTTTGTTACCAACCAAAATCCGCACTCACGCGCACACAGAGACAAACACATGTGTGTAATTAAATTTGTAGTCTCGAGACAATTGCAATCGCAGTTGTAATGCTGGCCAACAAATTGGCCAGCCTATAAATTATAAGCCACATGTCCGAGCACAACACACAGCTCTCAGGATTGCAGTCCTTCAGACACACACACACACACACACTAGGATAGTCATATCAACAGCTGCAGCAATCGAATGAGCCACAACAGCAACTCAAGCCGCTCAGTTTTCTCTCTCTCTCTCTTTCTTTCTCTCCCTCTTTCTTTCTCTCAGCTGTCCGGCCTGGCCTGGTCTATGGCGCCTTACGTTAATTGCATCAAATGGAGACCAGGTCGAAGCAGCTCCCAGCCAGCACTCTGCCTAATATGCTAATTACACTGCACCAGATACATACATGTGTGTGTGTGTGTGTCGTGAGTGTGTGTATTTGTCTGTCTGACTGCAATGCGTTGGCTCGTACATTTTTGGCTGGGATTTGCTGGACAGGTAGCAGGTGGGCGGCGTGACTGCGTCCGTGTTCGTCCCTAAGCCGCTTTGGAAAAGTGCCAGCCCGTGTCACCTGTCCCGTCCCTGCTCGGTCACCGCTGTCTGCGTGTGTCCAATTAATTATACTTTTCAATTGTATCCCAAACAATGACAATGACATTCTCACTCTCTCACACACACACACACTTTTCCCATTTCCACTTTGAGTCCGCTTATCGGTGGCATACTTTTGGGCGCTGCAGTCGAAAGTTTACCCTATAAAAAGGGCACCGAAAATTTGCATGCGACTGCGATAAATGTTTGTCTAACCTGCTTATCGCAATTTGGCACACGAAATTCGAGTGTGAAATTTGGTGGAGCAGTTTTTCTACGCCCTTCTTTAAGCGAGATAAGGAATTTTTTCAAGTAAAGAGGTTAGACATAATCTAGAATAAAATTAATGCATATATTTTGTATTGCTTACGGCATTTAAAAAGAATAATTTCATTGATACTTAAGTCAAAAGTCTATTTTAAGATGTCCACAATAATACAATATTACTATATAGTTAAATAAATAGTTAAATAGAAAAAAGTATTTGTATTAAATCGGTCCTAGAAATTATTATTTCTAAGAACAAATATATTTATGCCAGCAACCTCTATTCAAATTACTTTTAATCAATACATTTAATTAATAATATTTGTGATGTACATAATATGAAAACTATACTTTTAATAGAATTAAAGAAATTTCATTATGTTGACCATGGGTTTATATAACTTCTATGCATTATTCCTATTTCAATCTGATTACATTACTATTATCATATTAATGCTGATATAAATTATTATTCAAATATTGATGAATAAAACAATTAAACTGTCAAATAATATTTTCCCATAATATGCTTTGAGCTTAAATCCAGCAATATGATGCCACATCATATACAGTCTGATCAAATCTATGCACAACAAATTGCCCACAGCCAATAAGCCCTCACAAATATCAACAACAACAATAATAATAAAGTGTCTTTCGCCTAATTACGCACAGATCTCAACGCATAAAAGCAATAAATATTGTATTGACAAATCAAGATGTTTTTATCTGTTATTGTGCTGCCTTTGGCATCAGTTGACCGATATCAAACGTCGCCACGCCCACTCTTAACGCCCACACAAAACACAATGCACGCAGCATAACAAAAGAAATAAAAGCCCAAAAGCAAAACTAAAATCAGTTCATTATGTGGATTTCTCTTATACATATATCATTAATCATCGAGTTTGGCTTCAATAATGTGGAGAAAAAAAGAAACGAGAAAAAAAAACAACTCCATTCACAGAGTTACGGCTAATAAATGTATTTCTGGGCATTGGCCAAAAGCCAACTAATAACTAATCCAAAAACATAATTGTGATTTACGCCAGAAGGCGCATAAATTTTCATTAGCCAAAAGCGTGACTTCCAATTCCCTGGGGCAAATTTATGCAATTGTTTAGTATTCGCTAAGGAGCCGTTGACGTCAGCGGCTCCATATAGAACCCCAACTTTCGTTTAAATAACAAAAACAACCCCAGGCAAACTCAACCTGGTTGGCCATTTGGCATACGGCGGAAAAGTGCATTTCAGTTTGTTTCCTTAAAAAGCTTAATGCACTTTTTTATGGCATACTTAACACTCTTCTTCTGCATGTGGGGGAGAGACAGCGGGTGGGAAAATTGATAGAAAAAAGGAATAAAATTCTGTTCGCATTTAAAATAGTTGGGCACACACAAGTCTAAATTACGTGAATTTGGTTTTTTGTTTTGAATTAAATAAAGTTAAATTTTTCGTGTATCTGATTTATTTTTTACTTTTCCCAGTCTTTTCTCTCGTCCTTTACTGACTTGATTTATGCAACAGCAAAAGAGCTGCGCAAAATTAATAGAAATAAATGTGTTGCTCAAGAATTTTATGCAGCCGCTGCACTTTACTTCAAAATTGTACGATAAATTATTAACATGTTGTTTACTATTGAAAATAATGCAAGAATGCGCTGTTAACGGACTTAAAAGTCGTTATTAAAAATAAAAGGGTTAAGATTTTATTTTATAAGCTTACCAATTACACTTTCCAATCCTTTTTTTTTTTTTTTTTTTTTTTTTTTTTTTTTTTTTTGTTAAAAATGTTGTATATTTTATTTAAACAAGTTTTCTGCTACCTTAGTGGCAACTTAATCTAGTTGTACATTTAGGGGAAAAAACGATTGATCACAGCTGATACTTATATAAGATTTATGATTATATATATGGGCAAATGTATATTATTTACAGAATTTACAAGGAGAAGGTTATTTTAAATATTACTGTAGGAACCTGGTAGAGAGATCCAATGGATGGCACCTTTTGAGTCTTCTCTTTCTTGGTTTGGCAGTTAGTCGTTTGGCTAGAGCGTTAGGGTGACCACCAAGGCGTAGTAGGTAATTCGATGCAAGTAGTTGCATTACATCGCCCACTTTAGGGACTTTAAGGTCTCGTTCGATGTCTCTATTTCGAATGTACCATGGTGCGCCGCATATTCGCCTTAGGATTTTTGCCTGAGCAACTCTAATTTTATTTAGGTTTGTTTTTGCCGCAATGCCGTAAATTTGAAGTGCATATTTCCATATGGGGCTTAGGATCGATTTATAGATGGTGACTTTGCTGTACAATGACAGCTTGTTCCTCGGAGCCAGTAACCACCCCATCTTTCCGGCCTTTGCCATTACTGACTGCCGAACCATTGTTGTATGGGCTTTGAAATTTAGTTTCCTATCTAGTACGACACCTAAATATTTGTGAGAGCTCTTGTGCGTAAGGATGGAGCCCAGCATCGTAATGCCACTGCATGACAAGGTCCTTGTAGCAAAGGTTACATTTGCGCATTTGCTGCTGTTGACGCCTATGTTCCATTTTGCAGCCCAGTCTTCAAAACTGCTCACGTATTGTTGCAAGGCTTCCGTAGCTAGAGTAATGCTTGGGCTTCTGGTCAACACAGCAGTGTCATCCGCGTAGGTGGCTATCAGGACATCGTTCTCGTCTAATCCAGATATAACGCTTGACGTAGGCATATCGGCAGTAAATAAGGTGTATAGCGTAGGGCCAAGAACACTGCCTTGGGGGACGCCTGCGCAGATTGGGCGCTTCGAGGATTTTGCGCCATTGACAACAACTCTGAAGCTTCTGTCCTTAAGAAAGCTACTTACAAGCTGAAATAGCTGTGGCGTTAGTATGTTCTTCAGTTTAAAGAGGAGGCCATCATGCCATACCCTATCAAAAGCTTGCTGAATGTCCATGAACACAGCTACAGAATACATTTTTTGCTCCATTGCATCTAAGGCAAAATTAATCACCCGATGAAGTTGTTCCGGCGTGCCGTGGCCTTGTCTAAATCCAAACTGCCACTTTGGGATCCTTTGAATTACAGATTCAAGCTGCAGAATACGGTTGAGGATCACTCTTTCCGTCATTTTTCCTAGCGCTGAGAGTAAGCTAATTGGTCTGTATCCATCAACTTCCGTGTGTTGTTTCTCGGGTTTTGGTACCATGGTGATCAGTGCGGTTTTCCAGCTGGTTCTTTCCAATCCTGAAAGCGTTTCCTTCAACAGTTAAACAACAATATGAATCGTCAGTTCACGAATAAACAACTAAAATAAAACAAAAACATAGGTTTACAGATTAAATAAAAAACCTTACAGAGCGCAAATAGCTGAAACCGAATATGAGATGATTAAATTCAAAATGTAATTGCTTTGCCCGTCGACTGCATTTCGATGCCCGAACAACAAACCAACCAACCCCCTCCCACCCCCCTCAGTCAATGGTGGAACTATTAAAAATTATTCATTAAATGTGCAGCGCAACAAGAAATGTGCAGACTGAATAAAAATGTAAAAGGCCGGGCCAACAATTGTGCATGATGTTGCCGGGCGCCCCTTAAGCAGTGCGCGGGCGTGGCAGCTCACAAAAGTATGCAACGAAATTACAAAATGTATAAGGGTGCCAGCTGCCTGAAAAGGGGTTCTTTCGGAGTGGGCGCTAGATTGAAGCAGTCGACGTGAGCTCAGTGGCAGCCAGGCAGCCAAAACTAACTAGACTTTCACTTTATTATTCATGAAAAGTGAAAAGCGCACAGCAGCAGCAGCAGCAGCGGTAGCTCAGTTTTGGGATTGTCGAAATGACTAGCGAGAAATGATGTGATGTGGGTCCCGGCTGAAAATTAAATGAAATTAAATGCAACGAACGGTAGCTGTGCGCCACACAAGAGAACTCCTGAAATTATATTCAAATTAAATTGCATTTTCACACACACAAATACACGCACACACGTGCGCAGTTGTTTGCCAGACACAAATATATACATACATATATATGGCATATACGCAGCTGCTCATGCCTTTAATAAATTTTAATTAATTTGGCATATAATTTTTTTAAATAAGCAACACTAATCGTCGGCATCATAAGCGCACAGCCGCCCCCGCACACACACACACACACACACACACATACGAAAACAATTTGTTTCTATTAACGAAGCTGCGCCTACAAATTGCGTTTCATTTATCAAGCTACAAAGGCAACGAACGGACACACCTGAACAATTGATGATGGTGACGGCATTCACTATAAACAAAAGCAGACCAGATTCTCTTTACAGCCACCTCTTGTAGACTAGTGAATACCCTGCCTTCGATATGATTTGTTTTCAGAATATTCTTTGCAGTTATTGATTTAAAAAAATATACAAAAAAAACTATTTAAATTTAAATTAAATTTTGAAGTTAATTTTACATTACACGTAATATTTAAAAGTGTCGTTATATAGAAAGAATTTCAACATCTAATGCATTGCAATTGAAAATTCTTTTTTCTGTTAGTTGTTATATTTTTAAACAAAAATATATTACTAAAGTCTAAGGAAATCTTAAATAAGTAAGATTTGTAAGCTTATAAGACACGTAAGAAACCACTGGGAATTTAGTAAAACTCACGAAACAAATTGTCGTTAATTTTTTTATTCAAGAATAAAAAAATGTTTTTGCGTATCAAATTCAAGTTATCTATGTAATCTAAAAAAAAGAATTATTTAAAAATATATAAAACAAAATCTATTTGCTAGCGAAATTAACAAACACTTGTTTTATCTAATTTAATTAAATCTGCTTTTAAATTATACCTATATTTGAGAAATTAATATTTTAATTTTATTTAATTTTCAGTATGCTTGCTAAAATAAATGTCATACTTGAGGCAATCAAAATCAAGCTGCAAAGCAAAGCAAAGCTAACCAAAGATATCAAAGCAGGAGCGCACATGCGTGCATTTGCGCGAGGAGGAGAGTGAGGGCGAGAGGGACAGACACATGTGTCTTGGCATTGTAAACGGTCCAAAAAATACACGTAGGTCCGTCAGCAGCGACGGCCAATTTGAAGTCATCATTCAGCGCTGACAAACAAGCAGCCAAAGGCAAAGCCCAGACTCAAAGTGAGACTGAAATTCGCCGGCCAGAGACACGGCTCCCAAACGGACGCAGCGATAAGCGCTGTGGCACACTTGAGGCAGTGTGGGGGCGACGGGGGGAGGGGGGAGGGGGTGTCACGATGGGTTAGAAAAGTTGGCAAGTCAGCGTGCGGCGCCCCCAAAAAAAAGCTCGCCATTACTCACAAAAACACATCAATTATGCGGCTCTACATATGTGTGAGTGTGCTAGTCTGGACATGCGTGTGTGTGTGGGTGTGCGAGCTAGCAGCTCTTTATTAATGACAGTTTAACTGTCAGAGGTGTGTGCGTGCCATTGCAGGTGCCAAAAGCAACGGCTACGTTTCCCATTCAATGCTATGGCTAAGTTCCCCAACTGGCCACGCCCTGCTCCCTGCTCCACCTGCTGCCCACCGCTCACCGCTGCGGCTGGCTGTGCGCAGAATTTGAGTAATGCTCGCTTGTCAAATTGGACCAAAACGGACAGCCATAAGTCAAGTATTGGCCGTGACTGGCCAAGAACCAGGCCAAGAATCGAATATCAGTCGACGGACTTTTCTCGACTGCAGCTAAGTGCAGTGCGGATGCGGTTGGGATGCCAAATTGCATTTGCCAACCGAAGGTGCTGCCGGAGCTGATAGTTTCAAATTGTTTGTGAATACCTATTTATGCTGCTTCGCATAATTAAAAAGATACAAACTCAATATGGCAGGGGAAAAGGCATTATTTATTCAGTTAAAGTTCAAGATATTTGTGTTAATTTATACTAAATTCTGCTAATGTATACGGCAGAATTTAAGCAGTTAGAATATTTAAATATTTAAAAGGACAGCAAATAAATAATCATATATACCCTGGCAAAGTACTTTCATTATAGAGTACTATATATATTTTTCAATAGTTATTTTATTTAAAAAAACTATTTAGTTTTGTAAAATATCCAACATAGATCGAATGGGAATGACATATAGAAAATAAATAGTATTATAGGATATTAATGAGGTCCTATAATAATTATGGTAACAATATGAAAATACTTTTTATATAAAAAATATATTTAAAAATACATCTTCCTCTCAACGTTAATTAATAATTGATGTTTGGGCTGCTAAAGTAATTTCAGCATAATTTCAGCTTTATTTCGCCCCTTGTTGTGCACAACAATTCATGTGCCCTTAACACTCGATACACCTTATTCAAATAGATGTGACATTATAATTATACGTTCTAGCTTTTGTTTTTTTTTTTTTGTTTGTTTTGTAGCCAAGACTTTCTAATTTCGCTTTTCTCAACCGGTTAAAGAAAGCCCGCAATTCATCAATGAATGCTTAATGTATCCCCAGCTATACGCATTAAGAAAGCATCTTTCAAAACAACGCAAATACCATTCGCATTAATTGCAATCAAGGGAGCAGAACAACAGCTTTCACTTCCCTTCACACACACAGACACACACACACACACACGAGTGGGTGTGCGATAAATTTGCTGCCTAGCTAGCGAATTCCGTGAATGGGATAAACTGAAAACCGAACGTATGAATGACTTTCATTACGTTTTTGATGCGAAATGCTTTAGCATATAAAACCCGTCGTTGCCATTGTTGGATTGATATGTAGATGGGGGAGGCGATAGAATAAGAACAACAAGGGCATGTTTATCTATTCTTATGTAATCAATAGCTGAGAGTGCGGCAGCTGTAAGGCATCCCAGATGGGCCGAGGGTGTTCCGGAGAGTGCGGCAAACTGCGCCTGGTTTGCATGTCTGCCTGCAATTCGTTCATTGAAAATAAATGATGACATTATTCTGGTTTGATGTTTGCTTTGATTGCTTTCTATCCCAAATGCGATGTTGAGGTAGTGCACAAAGATAAACTTACAAAACGATACACCCTACAACACACACACACACACACACACTCGCACACACTCACACACAGCCACCCAGTTGACGTTTGCTTTGGTTGGTTGACTGATTTGGCTTGTCATTCAATTTCATGGTCAGTGGCTTTCACTTGAAAAATGAAAATCCTTGTGCCGCCGGCGTTCTGCCATTGTCCAGCCAAATGCGACAAAAACTGATTCGAAATGCCAGCAAAGTTACAGCTGGGAATACTTTACGACCCTCGCTGTTCGCGCTGCCTGTGTGTTCACGCCTAAAACTATGCAACAGTTAGTCCGGCCTGCATAAATGTTAACAATTCCAGCGAAACGAGCAGAAAAAGAAACAAGTGCGAGTGCTCTCGACTAGCGGATACCTTGAATGCCATTAAAAAACACCTGTACAATATACTGTATACAGTGGGGATTAAGTTTCCAAATAAATAAATATTTTAAAGGAAAAGAAATTATTTTCTTATAATATTACAATATATTAATATATATAAGTATTTTGTCAGACGTTTTATTTAAGTTTTTTTTTGCAATAGACAGTAAAGCAAATTTTTGTTCTCTAGTCTTCATAATCCATAAATCCATAATCTTCATAAAACTCCAAGGTTGTTATTTATTTTTATCGATTTTAGTAAAACAGCCTTGCGAGAACTCGAATGGACATCGATTAATGGATATTCGAATAAGTATTTTATTGGAGTTGCCTCCTTCTTGTTGCTACATACATTTGCACAAAACCATTATACCCTTTATGGTCGTTTACAATGGGCACAGGGTACAAAAAGAACGCAAATCCTTGGTGTAAACACTGAGCGACACTCAACGCAGCGCCACCAACTGTGCAACAACAGCACCAACAAAAGCAACAATATGGCCGACAAAACGCGCCCCTTTGCGCACAGGGGCGCTGCAGTCGCAACTAATTTGAAGAGTTGATGGTTGGTTAAGGGGCTTCGCAAAGTGTTTGTACAGCAATTTGATGAACGAACTCTGGAAAGTGCAATACAATGAGTTTGCGCTTTATAAAAGAACGTAATCTAATGCGAATAAAGCCATTCTTGAACATGGTATAAAAAATGTTGAATAGAATTTGGTTATATCTACAATTTTTAATGATGAAACCCTGCAAGCAACGTAATATGACATTTTTTATGCTGCTTAAAATATATTTAAAATTGATTGAGGCCTTCTACGCGTTTCACATTTCATGAGAAACTCATAATACATATAGAAAAGTTGATCATAAAATTTCAACATTAAATGTTTAAATCTGAAAGTTGTGAAAATAATAATTAATCTTGCGTGGTTTCCCACAAAACACAACAATTGAATACAGCAAAATAAATGTGTCAAATAACTTAAAATAATAAAAAATAAAGTTTTCACTGCAAATTAATTTAAAGAAATATCTTTGTATGGAAACTTTTGTAAAGAAAAAAATAAAACCATGTTGGATAACCGTCTAACTATCTAACAAAGATGTAATATTTAAAACAAGAAGAAGAAATAAGAGAATACATTTTAAAAATTGAAACAATTAGTTTAAAAAAAACGTTTACTTTAAGACACAACAATGGTATAATATTTAAAACAAGAAGCAGGAACAATAAAATAAAATCAAATCAAAGAACAATTGTATGCGATAATAATAATCTTACTAAATTTGCTGATTAACTTAAAGCAGCCACTGTTATATGGGAGCAACCACAGTTTATAGACAGCCCCTCCCCCCACCCCTGCATCGACAAGCGTTAACAGCTAATAAACGGCAAATATTGAAACATTTACGCGCACGCAACTCAGGTGCCAGTCGGCGCTGGAGGAGACAATTCAGGCACAGAGTGCTCTGAAGTGTGCCAACACTGAGCACACAGCACTCAGTGCCAGCTCGAGTGTAATTTCCATTGTTTACACACACTCGCACACTCGCACACACACACATACACATTGTCAGACACTTGGACAGAGTGTAAAAACAATCTATTACAACACGACAGCGCCAGGCGACACGCACGCGGACAAGACAGGACGGCAACAGGACATGCCGCACGTGACAGACAAGGGGGCGGGGCACCTAGGTGTCAGCTGGTTTGGGGGGCAATCAGCGACGCCGCCGACAATCGTCAATTACTTCAACTGCAAACAGTTAACGGGCAAACTGCAGAGGAACTCAATTTATTTTATATTTTGCATAAGCAGCGCTTGAAGGCTGGCAACAAAAAATGGTTAACGCATCAGCACGCCCACACACACACACACACACACACACACACACACACTCAGGTTGGCACTCGCTCCGCTCTCCACGCTGAAGTATGCAATTAAGTGCTTAATGTGTTTATTAAAAGTGAAATGCCAAACAACTTTTCATGCCACACAACCCCTTCAGTGTGTGTGTGTGTGTGTGTGTGTGTGTGTTGATGCAACTGCTACTGCTGCAGTTGCTGCCTGCAGCGGCTGCTGCTGTGTAAGTCACTCAGCTTGCGGTCGGCGTTGTGTGTGTAAACGTTGTCCACTTTTGTTGTTCTCGTTGTTGTTGCTCTTTTGTAGTTGTTTTGTTTTGGTAAATGCGTTGAGTGAACAAAGGGGCAACAGTGGAGGGGGGGAGGGGACTGCTTTAACCACATGTCAACGATGTGGCCTGTTAGTTTTTGAGTAGCAAAACTTTCGCATTTTACGCAAATAATAATAGGTATATTTTTAAGCCTGCACCCACTGAAAATAGGTAAATGAAGAGTATATTCCTGTTGTATATTTTCTAGAAACTCTATCTAACGGTAGTTATTTAAGAATATCATTAAAATACTCGCTACTCTCTCCCTCCACTCTCATTCTCAAACGGCAAATTTTTTTTCTGAAAAAGCTTGCCCTTTTTTGTAAAAAGCTCAACAACAAAAACTATTTACTACTTTTAAAAATGTTTCGAGCGTAAAATAATTTATATTTAAGCATGCAACGAAAACCGCCGATCAACAAGGCAGACGCGCACAGACTAAATCACCTGACTTAAGCCGCGCCTTTGCTTTGCCGTCGCATTCGCACTAACACAAACGCAATTCGGAGCTCACACCATCCACATTGACCGCTGCTCGCAAAGGCTCTCAAAGGCAAAGGCGTAAATTATGCCTCCCGCTCTTACAATACTGCTCGCTCTCTGAAAGCTGCACAATCTACAATCCACACGGGATCAAAAACATCAATACTAACAACACCCACACTCGCACCATCCACAGTGTCCACTCTCTCTCGCTAAATGCTCTCTGCGCGTACGCTGATCTATGTCTTTGTACTAAATGCAGCCCACACAAAATTTTCTACTTTCTACTTATTTCTGCAAAGGTGAGAAATATTTATATCTCTCTAAGAATCTTATATATATGATTATCGCATATTGTGTTCGAATTCCCACCAATTAAAAATTACTCAAATTCGCAAAATAAACCTATAATTGAGTTTTTATTTCCCAGTTAAAATTCCTGCTTTAGATTTTGCAGCTGCTCAACAGTTTTGCATGTTGACAAAAGCTGCCCGTTACACAACTGGATTGCTCTCTCACTTCACAAAAATGCTGCACAAATTTTTGGCTCTCAATTATAATGCTAAACAGTGGCATTAAAATTTGATATGTAAAGTCGAAACTTTTTCGGGCAACTTCAAAAATGCATCAAGTATACGAGCTGTTGGTCAAAGTTCAAGTGGCTGTGCTTCTGTTTATCCCTTCATGTCCTGTTACAAAAGTTAAATATGTTTGCTGGCCAGAATTTTCAGTTTCAAGCCAAGTCATTTCCTTTGAGACGTTCTGGTTGTATGCCTGTGTGTGTGTGTGTGCCCGTGTGTAATAGCATTAAATGCAGCTCTGCATTGTTTCAGCCTGCCTCTGTATGTGTGTGTGTATGTGTGCCCAAAGTTTTGTCGTTTCCGCTCGACTCTCTATTTAAATAAATGCAACAGTTTTGCCAACAATTTTTCCTGCACGTTGCCGTTTAAATGACCAGAAAATTATCCCAAATATTAAACTTGCAGAGTGCTGGTAATCGCAGAAACTGGGATGGAATGATAAAATTAATGCAGCATATGGTAAAGTTTTTGTGCTCACGTCAGCCTTAATTGCCAGTGAAAGTGTCCTCAAGACCATACGGCTTATTTGTTAGGCACATACAAAGGACATTTTTGCACTACGGAATTTGCAAGCAGTGAAAGTATTTGACAACAAATAAAATAAAACAATGTTTGGACAGATAGCTTAATAGCAAAATTTCACCTTTGCAATACCTGTTTAAATTATTTCGGGAGAATTTTGCATCTGTGTAAATATATATAGAAAAAATCCCAAAATTCTCCCAAATCTAAATTCAACAGATTAAATTGGAATTTTAAATTCTATCTTAAATATAATTTTAATTGAAAACTTAGCTGCGAATTTTGTTATTATATTTAGTGCGTATCTAATCACACTAAACTTATGGTAATTTTTCAATGCAAGCATATTATATTAGCTTGACCTACATAGCTTTAAATAGATCTAAGCAATACCACAAACTAATGTAAACTTGAACAAATCGAAAAATGTGCACAATTTTTATTTTATTTATTTAATTTTTTTTTTTTTGTTTAACTTAATGCCAAATACTATCCGCACACCCGGAAAACTAAAACCCAAACCGCGCAATGTCTGTAAACTTTTGCACGGTCAAAGCCAACAGCAGCAGAAATTATTAATAAACCGCATAAGCGGCGAAATAGCGAAATATCAACCTGCCCCATGCCCTTGCCTCCTGCACGCGCTCTTCCTCTTGCCAAATGTGGGAGCTGAGATAAAAACTCAAATATGCAGCATCGACAATTTTGCCCACTAAGTTGAGCGCCGAAACGAAAACTATGAAAACACCATAAATTTTCCACAGACACAGGCAAAAAGTTTAGCGCTGACTCACCCACACACACACACACACACACACACACACACATACACACAACCTCATGACAAAGCCACATGCACGAGGTGGATTGGGGGCGGGGGGCGTTTGGCATAGCGACTAGATTGAAGTGAAAATTATCCAAATGATGCATTCGAAAGTCAAAGCGGCAAATTGAAAGGTCCTGCCCGCTGCTGCCACTGCGGCAATGCCTTTAACAATTAATACCCGAACGCTGTCAGCGGCAACAACAACAAGCGAACGAGCATTGGCAGAGAGCGCCAGATTGCCAGATACCCTGTACCCGCATATCTGCATATCTGCGAACTATTTTGTTAACAAACACACATACAAGCAAGTTAAAGTATTGCAGTCGGGTGTAACTGACTACCTAATGCTCGTTTAAAGTAATACAACAGCTTTAGTAATTTTTTGTAATTTGTGGCTGAAAATTGTCTGCCAAATTTTGCGATTCTAGCTCTAAAATGATGGCAGATATTTTATATTAATTATATATTTTATATATTGTTCGTGAACGAGTATAAAAACACTTAAAATTATATCAAATAAAAAAATTAAAAATGCAATCTTAAAAATTATTTATTTTTTTTACCGTTTAAATGCATTTATTTTGTTATACGAAAACCTTAACATTTAATTCACTTTCTACAGCCTTGATAAGCTTGGCGATATGCTCAAAAAGCAGGCGAAATTACTATATTTCTTGGCTTAAACATACAGGGTATTTAAACTGCAACAATGCAACCGAATGGCAGCTGCAACAACAAAGACAGCTGCAACAAGTCCGGCTGCCAATCCGCATAAAGCACTCGATATCTGCTCCGACAGCATTTGAACTTTGCTCATTTGAACATTTCGCAATTGAAAAGCAGCGCTCGGCTTTGACACAAGGGTCAAAATTACAGCACTCATTAGGGTTACAAGCAATTTAGTGGCATATCGGCCGGTTGCCAGTTGGGGCTGGGGGTTAAGGGGCCCACCGCCTAATCGTGCACTAATTGAAGTCAAGATGCCAACATTTTGATAGTGTCTATTGTGCGGGTGTGTGAGAGATCAAATGGATAAGGAAAAAAAGCTACGAATGTCAAGAGGTTAAATGGCTAAATAATTATGGGGTTCAAGCAGAGTTGGCGGCCAAATGGTATTAGGAATAAAACCAAAGTAACAACTAAGTTTATTATTTTATATTCAATTTATAAAAATATAATTTAAAAAAAGTAAAAAAAATAAATATGTATATAGCTGTATATCCGATGGTATCTTATATCAATTATTACATTTTTATTTTCTTGAAATTATAATTTTGTTCTTGACCAGGTAAGTTATTTTGACACTAGAATATTAATATAGATCAATATCATATAAAATATCATTTATTTATTTCTTTACTGCAATTGGCTCTTAAATAATTTTTTATTTGCAATTTAAATGAACATAAAATATTTAAAATATTCCTGTTTACCGAATTTATTTGCTAAGTTAATGGCATATTATTTAAATGCACTATCTCTGCCGCTTCCTACCCGCTCAATCGTAATCTAGTTAGTATCTCATTAAAGCAGCAACAATTTGCATTACTTTACTTTATGCAATTTCCGTATTTGCACTCATTTTATTTGATTTAATCAAACGTTCGTCTCTTTCTGCCGCACTATTATTCGCCCTCTGTTTCATTTGCGCTTCACGCTTTATTTATTTGTATTGACTTTCGCTCTGTTTGTCTGTCTGTGCAGGACGCGAAGGAAGCAACAAAAGCAAATACAATTACAGTGAGTGCTTCAGTTCCTGTTCTTCCCACCCACTGCAATCCCCCCCCCCCCGTTTGGCCCCCCCCACCACCCACTCACCGTCGGCTGGCAAATTGGCTGGCGCAACAAAATATTCCGCACAGATAAATGTAAATACATAAGCAAACAAATCATTTGGAAAATATTTCTCGCAAAATCACATCAAGGTGCAAAATATTTACGTATATTATTTTTGGCAAAGTAAGCAAGCAAAAAATGCCAAAAACTGAATAGTCAAAGGGAAAAGTGTGAAAAACTCTGAAGAAGCAGCGAAAAGTGTAAATATTGCCACCGACATAATATTTGCATAGCGATTTTTGATTTTTACTCGCATTTTGTTGATGAATGTAAGCTTCGATGGGTATTGCTTATACTTTATCAAACACGAAAACTGATTGACTGACTGACAAACTGAACTCAATGACAGACGAGCCGAGCAGGCGAAAGTCTACGGAACTTCAGCTATTTAAAGCGGATGGCTTGAGGCACTTTTTGTGGCAAATATACGTCATCAAAGTTAAGAGGTTGAAATAAAATTTTAGAATGTATAAAATACGCATTAACTGGATTAAGAATTAAAGAAATAGGACATTATTAATTATTTATTTTCATTTTATTAATATTTAGTTATAGTCAAAAAAAAATAATAATAAATGAGAAAAACCAATAATACCTTTTAATATCATCCTTAAGCCTAATAATGTTTACTATACATTATGTAAATTTATTGATTGATAAGAAATTTTTATATTTTTGAGTGAGCAATATTTGAAATTTAGAAGCCAGAAACTAATATTAACAATTTATAGATATTTCTAAAAAAAACTTTTAAGTAATATCAATAAAAGTAATTAGTTATTAAATTTTACTTACATGATAATATAAATTTATTGATTGAGCAATAGTTGTAGAAACTTAAAAAAAGTGATTTAATTATCCATTAATACAAAAGAAACCGTAAACTAATATAAACAATTTATAGATACTTCTAAATAAACTTTTAAGTAATATCAATAGATGTTAGTAATTAGATTAGCGTCAAACTTGTAATCATGTTGGTCAATTAGATATTGAAACCAAGCCAAGGTCTATCGCAGACACACCCACAGAATATTTCACATATATTCCACAGCCCTTGGTTTGCATAAATATTGTTACTAATAATAAAAGCAAAAAAGAAAAATATTTACGCAGATTGTAGAACGCAAATTATTTACACATAACTCAAACAGAAACACACACGCACACACACACACACACACACACACGCACACACACTCGCGCTCTTTTTACTGCCGGCACAGATTATTATAATAAAACAAATAAATACACAAAGGACGAGCACTTGGCTTTGGGGCCATGTACAACGAGGCGTATGTGTATTTGTATTTATGGCAAAAAGTTGTGAGCGGCACAAAATGCGCGCAAAGGCGAACACAAGCAAAAATTTTGCAAGTTTTGCTCTAAAAAGGCAGCAAAGCTTTTTGCATGTAAGTCGTGTACGTGCCGACGCACATGTGTGTGTGTGTGTGTGCGAGTGTGTGTGTGTGTGCGAGTGTGTGTGTGTGTGCGAGTGCCTATTTGACTGTTAGTTCCATTGTGGCGCACAGCTCCATGCCACTAATAATGTTTATGTAAGAACTCTTTGGAGTACGAACTCCCACAATAATTTCTTTGTTTGCATTCTATTTGCCTAGCTGTGGCCTGTTTGCATTTTTTGCCCGCCCCACTCTTTTATTCATAATTAAGTGTGTATTACGATGCACGTACATATGATTTGCTGTCCCGGGTGGAGAAAACTACGCTTGAACTTTTGTTTGTTTTCTATGAGTACATTTTACCTGCCCTGAAGGCAAAATAAAATGTTCGCTCGAATTAACAAATCGTGTGGACATAAAATTTACGCAGAATTAAAGCCTGCATATTTACATTATTATCTTTTTTTGAGTTGAGTCCTAGATCTTTTGTGCCTCTCACTGGTGATTAAAACGTCCTCGCAGCCAAATTGAGTAATAAAGATATATAAATTGCAAAAATAGCAATAATCTTTTCCAAGATTTTTGTTGACAATCTATCAGCTATCTCTGCAAAATTGCACATTATGCATAACTGTAAGCCGTGAAAGCTTTCCCACTTTTCTTCACTTTTTTCCATTTTAAGTTGTTTCGAATACTTTTATTTCACGTTCACAATTTTTTTCTTTCCATGCTTATATTTTTACTTAAACTTTGTCATAGCTACTTTTCTACTTTTTGTAACATTTTAATTTTTCCTTAAGTTTTCCTTTCTTTTCTATAAATAAATGCTTCTTGATCAGTAGTTTTTAAGCCCTCTTAGTCTACTTTGACATCGCTATAAGTTTGTTGTAAATATTTTGTCATTAATTTAAACAGCCAACGAAATCCAAATAAAAAAATATTACAAAAGAAAATTGAAATCAAATTATTTGGTTATCACTGAAATCGATGTTAAAATTTAAATATATCATTTAGCTTGAATCTAATTTATTTGTAACAATAAAACGTGCACCTAATATCAATTAATTATAATTTTATAAATTTATCAA
Source organism: Drosophila sordidula (assembly GCA_035047465.1). NCBI lineage: Eukaryota > Metazoa > Arthropoda > Insecta > Diptera > Drosophilidae > Drosophila > Drosophila sordidula. Next base: position 4,526,032 of record JAWNPQ010000260.1, on the reverse strand, counting down.
AAATTGTATATGAGCATTTTAAATTTGTAGTTTAATATTTGCTATATGCATGCTATTGATTGCATTTAATATATTTTGTTTGTTGAACAACATTCTTCCTTAGCTTTTAAATTTTAAACTATGTGGTTTAGGATTCAATATATATAAATATTATTTATTTATATTAATTATTATAAGAGTTAAGCAAAAAAACGCAAATGAAGAGCAACAAAAGAAAAACAATACTGTTAAAAAATAATTTGAACTTTGAATTCTGGTCTAAACAAGTTTAAATAGCTCAATTTACAAACTGACATGTTTTCTAAAACACTTAAATATTCTCTTTTAATCCTTACTCTACAGATACAGCTGTATTTCGGTCTTTCTCCATAAGTTCCCCCTCCACCCCTCCACATGGCAATCTGCAAGTTAACTTTATAATCCGCTAAAAGAAAATTCGTATTGCCCAAAGTCCCGTTGCGACGCGTGTTGTAAAGCGTGCGTGTTGAGTCGCAACTAAATTTAAATGTTGCTGTAACACTTTAGTTTAATGGATTTACATGCGCTGTTAGCACATGATGGACTTCGGGCCAAGGAGAGCCAGACAACCGCAAAATGTGACTCAAAACGGCTTTAAAGTTGCCTCCCACAATAAGCATAAAAATATAATGCCCACATACTTATGTGTATAAAATATCTGTATATGCATTAACAATGTGAGCAAAACTACCCGACCGTAACTCGATGAGTAAACTCCGGCAAATTGTTGTTGTTTACCAACGCATCGCGCTGATGATGTCATCAGCCCGGCAATGGGGGTGTTTTCCGAATTATGCATCCTGGTGAACGACCACGAAAAAACCAAGTGAGAACGTTGCAGTCGGGTGTAACCGACAGCGCCATACTCGCTTAACGATTAATAATAATTATTATTGTTGTTACTTTAGAAAAATATTGGTAGCTCGATCTAGATTTAGAGGAGGTCCTCCAAAAAGCTAGCTCTAAAATTGTGGGAGATATTGTTACATCGATTTTATATAGATGTGCTCGATTTGTCACGCCCCTGGTGGGCGTAACCAAAAAATCTTAATACTTTATCCGACTCGGCTATAAACGAATATATATTCTCAATTTCAAGCCTCTACCTTCAGTAGTGGGAACAAGAATTGCCTTCATACCAATATACTCTATTCACGCTCCGAGCGAGTATAAAGAGATGAAGAAGATTTCCCAACCATCCCATTGCAGAATCAATAACAATAAACAGGGAAGCTTCGGCAACTCCGAGATGAGCGTCAGACGTCGCGACGCTTTTCCATTGCCAGACGACCCGCCAAAGTGGCGCCAATATTTTTAGCTGTTTTTTTTTTTCTTCAGGTTTTTCCTTGGGGTTGCTTCAACGTGTGTGGTTGGTTACGTCTGACTGGCTTTTCCTGATAGTTTTCCCGGCTCAGTTGACTTTTTCGGCAAACTTGGCAGCCATTTTAACGAATGCAGCGAATTTTTGAGCGCAACACACAACAGTTTATATTTTAAATATTTGATGTTAACTTTTATTTTATTAATTAGATAAACTTCCTTGGGCTGTTGCCGTTAATTGGATTTTGTAAATTTGAATTAAATAAATATAGGCAACAAAATGAAAGTCAAAGTTATGACAATTTCTGCGTTCATAATTGGATAAAATATATAAAGAGTTTTTCATTTTGCCTGGCGGCCAAAAATTCAGTTTTTGCTTTCATCTTTTCGTTAAGTGAGTGTTAATTAGATAATTTTTAAGTAATTAGCAGCCGACAGTTGCAGCGCAAACAGAAGCTTGGACAAGTTAGCTACACATTTTTGTTTAAGATCCAATTTTTTGTAAACGAACAAATGGCCAGAGGTCTTAAAAGTTGCAAGGGAAACCAGGAAAGCGATTCGCATTGGGGATAGCAAAGCAATTCGTGTGGAAGATAAGCTAAGATAAACCGCCGAGAGATAAGATGGCAATCGCCTGAGAGATAAAAGAGAGATGTGCCTGGCGGACAAGAAAGCGAAAGACCTGAAAGATAGAAAGATGATTCGACTGGGCAGAGGGAAAACGCCTCAACTGGAAGCTAAGAAACGATTCGCCTGGCAAATAGATAAGTTAATGCGTGGATTTTCGATAGAAATACTTTAGCCAGAAAGGATTCACCGTACAGCTTGCTGATTCACTTGAGCACATAAATCGAAATTTAATCTTCTTTGTGATATTACATAGAGAAAAAAAATCAAGTATTTCGTACATAAAAACCAGCATTTCAATCTAAGATTGAAATTACTAAAGTCAAGATGTTCAAACATATATCAAGTGTGATTTTTAAGTATCTTTAACTTAAAAAGTGAGTTTAAAGCGTACTTGATATGCGATATTCTTTAAACCTAAATTAAAAGTATAAGACTTTATTTAAATAAGCATTTTTAATTCTGTTTCATTTGTTTTGATTGATTTAAAATTATAATATATTAAAACCTTTTAAAAATCGTAATTCAAACCAATTGTGATTTATTTCAAGTTCAACTAACTTCGATACAGAAAATTACTCGAAAATAAAGTTTCCCACACAAAGTATATTTTTTTGTTTTTTTAGTTCCGAACTAATATAAAATGTTCGTAGATTATTTTCTCACATTATTACTTGTTAAATTATTTATCACCATTTTTTTTCTTGCTGTGTAGAAGCTGTCAACATCTGTCTCCAACAACTTTATTCATGTTATTATGTCATTTTACTGGACAGCGACTGTAAATAATATTACGATTATTTAAGTATTCATAATTTTGAAATGTTGTTGCTTAGAAATCCACACTAAAATACTAGGACGAACATTCTCCTACATTGCGCAGCCAAATAGCGCACTAATTATATGAATTATTATATAAATTCGAGCACCGTTTCGTAACGACTGTTTGTAGTTGTTGTTGGCTGCGTTTGTTGTTTGTTTGTTTTGGGCTGGCGTGCACTTGTTTTATAGTTGATAACATCAGCGCGGTCGTCAGCAGCCCCATCGTCATTTCATAAAGAGCCTTCCACCGAGCTCTCGCACACAAATGCAGACAAGGACAACAAGGACAAGCAAGGAGCGTCGCATTGCATTGGAGTGGCCTGCATTGCGTTGCATTGGATTGCATTGGGTTCCGGTGCTGCTAATTACTCAAGCAGACGGGCACGATGCGGCTTGAAGGACCTTGTCGGCGGCGAACACATAATGAACATATGCGACTATGCGACACAGTGGCATAAAAAGGTTTCGCCCACTTCACCGTCGCAGAGGGCGCCAGCTGGTTGGCGAGGGGGGCGGGTCAAAGGGCGCACCATAATTTTAATTAGTGGCATTTGAAATGCCGTAAGAGAAAGAGACCAACACAGAGAGACATATGCCAGCACAAAAATTATTATGTTATTACGGCTTTTGAGCACAAGCCGCTTATGCGTGGGCGGGTCTAGCAAGAGCACAAGTTATGTGCGTGTGTGTGTGTGTGTGTGTGAGGGGGTGTGCGTTACGTAAAACTAGTTGGCAAGCGGAGCTGATTGCTGAGAAAATATGTGGGTCACATTGGTTTAGGATATTAACGAAGATAACAACCTAAGGGGCGGGCATTAAGATGCTGCATACGATAGAAAAACTGTAGGGAGCTTAGCACTAAGCTAAATAAGCTATTAAGTGTGCATTATGAATAAAAGCAGGAGCTCAAATTGTTTTCGACAGTTGCGCTAGAGTTCTAAGGTTTGATGCTATAAGAAAAACGTAGTTAGGCAACTGTGAGAAAATGGGAAAACTGTTGATAGCAAAACATTATCTTCATAATATGCGCCTTCACGAAGTGAAAAGAGTATATTGGGTTTGTGCAATGTCCGTCTTCTGTCCGTCTGTCCATCTCCTACAGTATTTTAGTTAGAGGCTTCAAAATTGAAATATATATTATAGAAGGTTGCCCCAAATATCACTGAAGAAATTTTCCATCCATGCTACATATTTTATAAAAAAAATTGCAAAAAATTTTATTTTCAATAATGAAAAAAATTGAATTGCAGAACAAATCCCATGAAAGAAATGCCATCAAACATGAAAATCGGTTCAGTTTTGACAAAGTTATCGGCGTTTGAAATATGGGAGTTATGGATCCGAGAGCTGTGCATGTCAAAATTTTAGTCAATTTTGGCATGATTTTTGACAAAAAATTTGACCTCCTCAGAATCGGTTTTAATGTTGTTTTTTATGCTAATTGTGATCACCACAATCGACTAAAAATATAAATTCCACATTCTAAATTTTGAAAAAAAAATTTTTTCCAAAATGAGTAAGGGGGGGGTACATGCTTTTTTCACCAAAAAATTAAAAAAAAATTGATTTTCAATAGTGCATATATTTTAAATGTAGAATCAATCTAGAGGACAAACCATGAAAAAAATGCCATCAAACATGAAAATCGGTTCAGTTTTGACAAAGTTATGGGCGTTTGAAATATGGGAGTTATGGATCCGAGAGCTTTGCATGTCAAAATTTTAGTCAATTTTGGCATGATTTTTGACAAAAAATTTGACCTCCTCAGAATCGGTTTTAATGTTGTTTTTTATGCTAATTGTGATCACCACAATCGACTAAAAATATAAATTCCACATTCTAAATTTTGAAAAAAAATTTTTTTCCAAAATGAGTAAGGGGGGGGAACATGCTTTTTTCACCAAAAAATTTAAAAAAAATTGATTTTCAATAGTGCATATATTTTAAATGTAGAATCAATCTAGAGGACAAACCATGAAAAAAATGCCATCAAACATGAAAATCGGTTCAGTTTTGACAAAGTTATGGGAACTATGGGAGCTATCTCCCACGCCCACTCACCCCTCCGCAAATCTATATCTTCAGAAATTTCAGACCTATAGTCACCCAATTTGGCAGTGTTTGGGTGACCTCTTCTTAGGGAGGAAAACAACTTCCCCTTTTTACTCATTTTAAATTCGTAAAGGGTATACAAAATCTGTCTGTCCATTTTTGCCAAGAACAGAGTATCTGCCCGCTGGGAGACTGCAGCGTCCCTAAATCGCTGTTTTAACAAATATGCCAATATTATGCAAAGTCATCAGCGAGCATAAAAGACAGCGTTACGATATGCAATATGCCAAAAGATGCGTCGCGGGTCCAGGCGCGATATTTTGTTACCAATTTGCGCGTGTTGCGCCAAACAGTCCGCGGGGTGTTTTTAGCGCCAAACCGATTTGATTGTAAATATTTGGCCCATTTAAAGCAAACGACACGCCAGGGAGACCGTTGAGGAGACAAAAAGAGATAGTGCGAGAAAGAGCGACAGAGAGAGCGAGAGACTCTTGTGTGTTTTTATCGGGACTTAAGCTTTAATCGTTGCAAATTTAAAAGTGTTAACTAGAAGAACTGATAAGGAAATATGAAAACTACTTGGCACGCTTCGAGATGCGCGATTGACACAGTGAGGGAAAGAAATCAACGTTATTGATATCCGGCGCTTGGCCCTTGGCCAGCTTCACGGGCGTCGAGTGCGGCTGTTTGCGCGAACAAACGCTGAAATCGCTTTGGCTTTGACGCAATGCCGGCGGCACGTAGACGGACTTTTTGGGCGCAATGTCGGGCTGCGATTTGTTCGCCGACTGCGGTTTGCGCTCCACGGCCTCCGCGGGCTCCACCGTCTTGGCGGCGAAGCTGACGAGCTCGTTGGCCTCCAGCTTTAGCCAGGGACACGACGTCTTGGCCAGGTCATCGATCGCTTGGCCCACGCCCAGGCCATCGCCGCCCGTGTCCGGGTACTGACAGTGTTCCGTTGCCAGCTTAACCTCCTCGCTGGCGGCGACGGTCGTCGAGCTTAGCGCCAGCTTCGAGTTGCGCTTCAGATTTGGAAAGGGCTGATCGTGCTCCTCGGTGAAATCGCACCACTCGTCCTCCTCGTCGATGGCCTCGTCCGAGAATCGAATGCCGAACTCGAGCGCCGGATGCGGACTGACGGGCCGGTTGGCCACCTCCGGCAGCGGCTGCTTGTCGCCGGCGTCCACCTCCTGGGGCGCTTTGGTGGCCTCCTCCAGTGTGCGGTAGAGCTCGTCGGCGGCCAAGAGGTTTGTTTTTGTTGTCGACCGCTTGCGGTCCTTTTTTGCAAAGAAATCATCTAAACTGGACATGGGTGTTTCGTTTTTGTTTTTAAAATTGGTTTTTGAAAATCACGAATTTCGTTCTGTGCTTTTAGAAACCAAAAATTTTATGATACTGGGCAAACTTGATCGTTATATAACATTAAAGTCGACCTTTTTGACAGCAACTGCTAAGGAGCTTATGAAATGTATGACAATTAGCACATTTTCATCAACATTCTGGACATTAAAAATGTTGTGGATAAAAAATTAAAAACGCTTTGATATGAAAAGCAAAGAGAAAGCGATTTTATTTAAATAATTGCTTTGTATTCACGCAGATGAGAGTAAAACGTTTTTCTATTTTTATTTAGACTTATTTACTAATTTAATTTCCTACTTAGAGAAGCGTCTTCTTAAAACAAATATATGGTAGGGGATTAGTTTTGTCAAAAAATTAAAGAGCTTGTCACTCTTAGAAATTATTAAATTAAATGTATTTCCCCTTATGAAATAGGCTTTCTGAATAAAATAAAAGTTTCTGATAAGCTTTTTTTCACAAGTTAAGAAATTTCCACCTGAGATTTCAGCCAATATTTTAGGCAACGTTTCCTAGAGCCATTAAAATTAATTATACAATAATTTTAAAACTGTTGTTAAAACATTATTTGTCGAGGTTTTTAATTTAAGAATCACATAAATTTATTGTTTGGGACAACACGCGTTTTTGCTTATTTTTGTATATATTAGCGGCGGGAGTCTGCTCGGCTTTCTCCTATACGTCATTGTGTCTGAACCAGTGTTTAAATTTGCTCGCTGAAACCTGAATTCCTTCTAATCAGGCTAACAGTGTCCACCAAAGGGTCCGTAGCAGGAACAACAGCCATATGGTCCAATTGGACCGCAACAGTGGTTTATAGCCCGGAACCACTGTCCATTGTAGGGTCCACAAAAACCGCAGGGGCCCAATCCACCTGTTGGTCCACAACAGGTGCCAGGCATTGAACGCAAGCAGGGATTACACATTTTTATCTAACTGGGTGGGGGGGGGAATAGAGTTGAAATGTATTTTTCGCCTTCGGCTTTTCCACGGTTACTCACTTTAGCCTGCTTACGGAATTAGGTTTTCAGAAACTTAGTTTTCGGTTAACTACAAAAGATGTTTATTGTATGAGAGCCCAGACGAATATGACTAAAAATCAATTTATGGTCCCACACGGGTTCTTCGATTGGAAATTTAAATTCAAAGCTTACTGGGCTTACATTTTCTATTACTGTATTTTATAAATAACTTGGCTTAGTCTTATTCAAACTGGGAACTCAAGAAACCGATAAAGTAAGTTTTTAACTTTATTATTAAGCTATCAGCTAGAAGCTGTATTGATTATTATTAAAATATAGGATATATTTATAAACTATTAAATTAACTATTTTTAAAGATAAACATTATATTATTCAACTCATCAACCGAGAACTTTAACTTTAAAATTAAAAAGCATTAAAGCAGCACTTGGAAAATATTTTTATTTTTCTCTTTAAATTATATTTTGTATATATTTTTTTAAAACATAATTAAACATCCAATAGATTCCAAACGTTTTCAATGTTTAAAAAGATTTTAATAACAATAATAGTAAGTAAGACCGTTTTCGACTGTTTTAAGATGTTACCGTGAACGAGCATTGCGCAATCGGTTACACCCGACCGCAGCACATGCCTCTCAGGCCCTGGCCAACTATTAGCATTTGTGCAGCACTAGAAATCTGTGTAGTCATGTGCCAGGCAGAGAATCAAATAGAAATTCACTTGACTGCACTCGTGAAATATATTTCCAGGGTCGCCCCCCAAGGCTGTTCGTGCCTCTGAACGGCGCCATAACTCAGCGCCGAACGAGCAACAAGTGGCAACAACTAGAACCAGCCAGATCTTCTTTCCGCTTTCCCTCTATTGTGTTTCTTTTTGCTCCGATTGTGGAGCTAAGACAAAAGCACAACAGAGTGCGAGACATTTTTCTTGACTGTGCATTTCATAAGCGAAATATGCTGCTTTGGCTCCGGCTGGAGCCTGGCTGCTGTTTTCCTGCTGTTCCCCAGCTGAATACACGCCCGGAGTCGACTCTCGGCCGTGTTGCGCTGTTTACTGCAAAAAGCCGGATTCACAGTCAAAGCGAAGTTAAGTCATTTGACAAGTTTTGTCACGTGCGTCACATGTTGGAATGCGCTCAGCTTCCTCTTCCCCCTCCCCCCTCCTCCCCCTTCCTCCCTTCTCTCCCATCAGCCCCTTTGGCCGGGCTTCCGAACATTTTGAGCAATTTTCCACAGAGCAGTTGTCGTCATTGTTTCACAAAATTATTCTACTTCGTGTTGTTGTTGTTGACCTGGTTTTTCTGCTTACACAGCGCCCAACATTGTTCTTGTTGTTATTGTTGTCGCCTAGAATCTGAGAGTGTTGCTCTTGTCGCTTTCGTTGTTTGTTTAAATGTGTTTGTGATTATTTAGTTATGGCATCTAATTGAGTTTCGTGTTGTTGTTTCTTCTACTCTGTTCAGTCTGTGTGCGTGTGTGTGTGTGTATGTGTGGGTGTGGCTGTTGTGTGTGGACCCTTGTGCCTGGGCTAATTAAGTTGATTACCTCAACATTTTGTCTGTTAGGGCATCCGCAAACATGCCCTAACAGACAAAATGTTGAGGTAAATGCAATCACGTTTAAAGATTGCGCAAAGCTATCGATGTCAAGAAATCTCAAAGATCAAACAGCTTCTGATGCTTAGGCATCTAGTTGGATCAGTTAGCTGAATTAAGAAAAATTTAAGATATTTTTATGCACTCTGTTTTTATAGATATAACAAACTTTGTATAACTATGATTATGACTTTATAACTATGACTATTTACCTTTTTTATGTTCACAGGTTTAAGTCATTTCTAGTATCTATTAAGACAATAAGCTGCATAAAAGTGTAAAAGTTTGCAATAAATAAAAAAAAAGAATTCATACATATAAATACCTCTACAAATAATAAAGCAAATTTTTATATTTATATTTGCTTGATTTATTGCTCGTTTAATTAAAGCGAATATATCTTTTAATATATTTCAAACTATTTTATATTTCTAACAATCGTTGACCTTTTAAACCCACACAAAAATCAGGTCTTAAGCCTGCTAAATGCAAGTGAGAGTGATCCAGTAAAGAGTTTGTGCCTCTCAAATACCCTGTAAACAGCCCGCAAATACTTTAACATGTATTTGTACTGATATTTATAATTACACACATTTAACTGGACTGAATATGTTTTCTTACCCCTAAAAACATATACAAAAACCTAATATACATCATACTTACATCGCCAATATACCCCTTTTCACTCACTTTCAATGGTTATGGAGTATAAAAAACACGCGCATAATCTTGTTTTCGCTTTTAGAAGCTTTGACTAACCCACAGAGGCACAAACGATAACAATGCTTGTCATACACTCACAATACAAAGCACACACACACGCACACGCACTCTCGCACTCCTTAACTCATTCAGAATAGACGATTGGCAATAGACAAACTCCATTTGAGCGTATAATTGCATGCAGCGGCGCTTTATAAGTCAGCATCAGCTCAGCTTGAGGACGTCTTCACATCGGCCAGCCCTCTCTGGGGTTTTGTGCTCTTGATTGCTCAATTGCTGATGGACTCGCTGACAGATTGACTGACTGACTGCCGGACCGACTGGCTGAATGGATGAGTGGATGAGTGAGTGACTGGCTGCTCGCCTGCTTGGCTGACTTGTTGTGCATTTCAATAAAACATTCGCTGCATAACTACAATGGGCATAAGTTATGCTCCCCGGGCGGGATTTCAGCACATAGTTTGCCAAGTTGTCGAGTGTAATCGAGGAAGCGCGAATGCAACGGCGAAAGGGAGAGAGTGCTACTTGCAATTCTCTAATTCTCCCAGGAATTTGATTGACGCCATCCGCTTTCGCGGAGATAATAATATATAATCAGACCGGTTAATAAGAATTTTATTTGCGATATTCAAATGCCAAAATACGAATTTCGACAAACATAAATATGTAACATAAATCCATGCAGAGGGTCCTTTCTTCTTTGTCAGAAAATAGGGACTTTAGACAGAAGACAAATTTCCAATGCCAAATATTCTTAATCAGTATATCGACAGTACGGCTGCCTGATGGATCGGACAACTATAGCATATATCCGCCATAGGAACAGTCAGTAAAAAAAAGACTTTGTATGAAAAACGCTTTTTTCTTTCAATATATTACACTAATATATAATAATTTGTTTGATAACAAATTAAGGATATTAAATCTTAGCCCTGGGATAACAACTTTTTCTTGTTTTTTCTTAAATATAAAAACTAGTTTGTGTGTTTATTCAAAATTGGATTTTATTTTTGAAACTTTAGTGCTTAAAGTGCTTAATATGTCGAAAGTCCAGGGCTTTATATAAGAAATTAAACAGATATTATGCTAACTTGTTTGTGTCCTTGCCGTTGAAAAGAACTAATCAAAGAAATGTAAGAAAATTCAATGCTGAATAATTTTTTAAGCATCAATCCCTCGAGCATCTAGTGTGCATTTAATATATTTTTGATTGTTTTCCTGGCGCTGTTTCTCGCATAAATCATAGCAAAAATAACAACAACTCAAAAGTTATCGCTGGACTTCCGCTGCACGGACGACGCTTTGAATGGGGACATTGAACTTCCTCAATTTCATCCCGCTTGAGGCATTGCGCAACAAAACAACAACAACAACAACAACAACAACAACAGCAGCAGCAGCGGCACCAAAAGCGACTTCAAGCACGTAACATTAAACAAGAACAGTCACAACATATTCGACTCTGTTGCAGTTGCACAATTTTTTTTAAAGTTTTCCAAGTTGGCACCAAATGGGAGCGGCAGCAACTATGCAACGAAATACGAAACCAGCACGCGATGTAGGATAAACCCGAAATAAAAATAAAAAATAGTTCAACGCAGGCAATCCTTAAAACTAGAATTGCTTTAAGTGCATTTAATAGAGAACCTTAAGACTAAAAGAAGAAATTTTAAGCGAAACTAGGCAACACTTCAGTCTAATACACTTTGCATTTAAAATTCTCTTACACACATTTTTAACATATCTTATATTTTTCACCATACCAACGGCCCCCATTACGTTGGGTCAACGATTTTCAATTGGTGCTTCAAGACGAGCATTTTCTCATTCATATTGCAATCAATTAATTGAATTGATTTTTGCTTTAGCAGCATTTTCAATTATACAAAAAGGTATTCAAGGCAACACAAATCAATCAGAAATTCGTACTATTTGCATTTCGCATTTGTGAAGGGTGTTTCAATGTTGTTAGGAATTATGTAATGCATTTGTAGAGGAATTTCTGTGAATTATTGTTAACTACCAGAATTAATTTTGCAACGAAGTTGTTGGCCGTAAATGGATTCGACATTTAATAATTATATTATATTTATTTAAAACAAAAATATTTACATAGGGTATACAATTTTCAGCTACTCAGTCTTTTTTCTCTCCAGTTTTTTTAAGCAAATTTCATTTTAAGTGCTCAAATTGTTGAGATCGTTTTAAGTTATTGGCCAGCATAAAAGCTTAAGCATGTATTTGAACTTGGTCATAAATCACCGAGCTAATTAATTTAAATACATGTGCCAAATTAGAGGTATATAACGAGCAACAGCTGTTCCAGCTACCAAACATAAATCGCAAAAGCAATTTGTCTTTAAAGTGTCATAAAATGCATGCCGGCCAGCAAAGTTACAAAGACTTTGGCATCGGCCAAAAAGGAGTACAAGCTAAAGTTTATAATTAAAACTTTACGCACGTTTTGTCTAAGTAAATACACACACACACACACACACACACACACAGTGCGTGCTCAGGCACACACACACACACTAACAACATGGCAGCTATTTGGCTTTGGCCTTTACGTATGCGTGATGCGAACAAAAATTTTGTGTTGCATACTTAAGTGGGCAGGCACTTGGCCCAGGGCTGCATTACGAATGCCGGACGGCTGCTAAAAGCGAGCATATGTCCCAACGGGGAAACTAACAAGGGAAAAGGAAGGGGGGGGGACACAGATGCAACTGACACTCATTACGTGGCGAGCTATCTTATATGTGTAAACAAAAAAAAATGCCTTGCCAACAACATATAATTAGTAAATATGAGTGTGACCAAGTTTGGGGAGAACATTTGGAGCAAAATTATAAAAAAACACATATGGGAAAAATGATGTCTTATGATAAATAGGTCATAAATTATAAAAGCACTTTTGCAAATTTGTCTAGCACAATTTTAAACCTGGTTTTTTATCTAAACAGGACATTCAATAGGATGTATTTAACCAGCTTACGAATGTTTAGTTTAATAAACTGTGTGTTTCGTACTATTCTTTTAAGTATTCGCTATTAGTTATCTAATATTTATTACTTAGACTAAAAAGAATATTAGATAAATTTCCTTTTCGACATACCATTTGGGAGTCAATTTGATTCAAATTATTTATTTAAAAAAAGCAAGTAAACAAAAAAATTGTTTGAAAGCTAAATATTATTTTAAGATCAGATTCTTTTCTAAATGAAATATTAATATATCTTTGAGAATCGCCATGTCAGCTTTAAAAACATGTAAAGACATACGCACATCCCCAATGCAAACCACAAATGAATACTATTTGTTACAAGCCAGGATAATTTTGGTTGTTAAAATAAAAACAATTTAACAAGTAAAACTAAACGAAAGTTTATATGTAAATATTTGCACATTGTTTGTGTTTCACATATGTGTAGTTGGGTCAACAATTTGAGTTTAGTTTTTGGTCAGTTGATTATTCGTTGTTGTTGTTAATTTGTTTGGGTTGTTGTTATTTCTGTGCTTGATGTTATTGTTGTTGTTATTGTTATTGTTGCTAGTTTGCATAGGAAGAAGTCAGCAAACAAGAAATTTTTGAATTTAATTAGTTTGGAAGTTTTTTGACGTATATTATAAATGTATTTAATTGTGTTTATTTCACTGTTGTTTAAAAATGATTTAATGAATTGAATGTGCAGCATGTGTGTGAGGACAAGTTAAAGTTGCGGTACAATTTGGCCCAGATATTGGCCGCTCAACAGACCAGAATTCAGTAGCGTGTTAATTGTCCAAATGGTTCGTCGGTTGTCGACTTTAAAAATTGCATGTAAATTATTGTAAATTGCTGCGGTTTTGTCTTTTGTGCAGTCAACGGGCGCTAAATACACTGCATTAACAAGATATGCTGACTTTTTCGCACAGTTTCCCATACAAGAGGGTTTATTTAAAAAACTTCGAGACGGGTTTGTTATTATTACTATTACTATTACTAGGTAATAATTATTATAATAAAAATTTTAACAAATGTTTGCGGCAAACAATTAGTTTTCTTAGCTTTATGCATATTTTTTATTATTTATTTAATGATTAATTTAATTACCATTGATATTATTATATTTATGTATTTATTTATTTTAAGACTAAACCTTTGAAATAAACAAAAATCTCAAAATCCAAAGAAAATGTAATCGAATATCAGTTTTCTAATGATTTATTGTCTGAAGTCTATTGTAGGGAATTTTAAATTCTCTATACGATAGCACGTATTCCCAATTCTTGTGTGGCATTAAATTTCACAAAAATGTCGCATTCTGTTTTTATAGCCATTACTGCCACAGTTCTGTGTAAAGTTTATTGTTAATTTTTTCTCGTATTTTTCTCATTTTGTTTCTGTTTTTGTTTAAACATTTATTACCCAATGGCTGGTCGCCGTGCAAGCAAATTGTTAATTTTTGGTTATTGTATATATTTTATTTGCTCATAATTATATAGTATGTGTTTGTCATTGTTTTTTTTTTTATATTTACAGAGCCGCTGTGTTATACTTTTAATTTTAAATTTTTAGTCGCATTTAAAATTATAATAGTTTTCATTGTTAGTTAGATTTTTGTATTATATTTAGTAAATAAAAGTAATTTAAGCAAGAGTTAGTTTAAAAGGGAATTACAATTTACGTGTAAAAGGTAGCTCTATGAGAATTATATTGCACATATATCTGTTAAAAAAAGCCCTCTTTCAAATATGTTCAGGTTTTTTTTTTGTTTTTGGTAGATGATTTTAAAATTATCACTCGACTGTCATCAACAGTCGCGTCGTCGCCCGTGGCAATGAAAAAATACAGAGAGAAAAAAATAAATGCTGAGCGGCTTTTGGCTAGCAGCTGAACACCATTATTCACATGGCAAAAGTGAGCATTAGCATGTCTACCAAAAGTAAAAAAAAAATATGAATAAAACACACCGGAGAGATAGAGCTGTTGGGAAGTGAAAGTGTCACAGAAAAGTAACTGCAAAAAATCACAAAATAATCTAACAAAATCACAAAAACAATAAATATATATACATTTTATATATATACTTATATACCTAAGTAACCTCAGTTAACCAAGGATAAGCCGCACTTCCATGAAACATTTTTTCATCCTCAAAGCGCCTCTAGAAAATACTTAATTTGTTGTTGCTGAGAAGTGTTTTTATATTTTTCAGTCTATTCGGGATTTAAATTACTTGATTAATGATCATTTATTCTAGCTGAAAAGCTATTAGGCTACAATAAAGTCTTCAAATGGACAGGCAATTCAAACCAACACTTTTAACTTTAAATGCAGAAGGAATTGAGATGATAAATTATGATAAAACTGATCTTTACTTTTGTCATCGGTTCAATTTTGACAAAGTTATTATAATGTCTAGAAAAGGCATTTATTATGTTGATTATTTATTTATGGAATTTTACAAGTTAAATGTTTCATGCACCACAAAAGAATCGAATAAAAATTAACACAGTTCTCAATTTTGAAATGAAAATTTTTTTCAAAATGATATTTGATATTTTGATATATATTTTTAAAACCTTTGAACTCTTAAGTAAGGGACTAATCATGCCCGAAATTGCAGTAAAAATTCGGAATGTCACCTTTTAGTTAAGCTTAAGTCACCTTCTAGCTAAGATAGCAAATCCGAAACTAAAATATTACCTTGGCCTTATACCATTAAGCTTTCGAGCATATCTCTTCTTGTTTATGTGCGCCCAGCTCAATAAACTTGCCCCAAAACAGGTAACTGCTGAAGTGGCTTAAAGGGCAGACAACAGCAAGTGCAACTGATGCCACCACGCAAACAGCTCACAGCAAATTATCAGTTTCACATTTCACTTTGCGCAATCAGTGAGTGGCCGCAATAATAACAACAATAGCAGGTTAACACTTGCAACAGCCAAGAACAACAACAGCGTGGAATGGAGAACAATGTCGTAAATGACGCCGTGCTAAATCGCTCAGCTTGAAGTTGGCCGAGCGAAATGCAATGCAATTAATTGCCATCATTAATTTGGCTTAAACGTGGCCAAGGCATATGCAAGTAAATGTTAGTAAATATATACATATATATATATTTGTATATGTCTGGGCCGTAGCTTATCAGCTTGCGTGCCGCTTAAGAGGACTCGAAGAATGGCAGCAAGCCCGAAAAATAAATTACGTCTGTGTTTTGTGGAAAATGCCAGAGAGACCTCTTTCAAGACGCCCCAACTTTAAATTAAATTAAACTTTAATCAATTGCCAAGCAACTGCGATCAGTGCAGCAACAATATACAACAACAACAACAACAACAACAACAGGACACAGGATGCCAGCGCACCCGCCGCAGTCGCTCTCGGGCTGGCTGACATCACGAGCGACAGCCACAAATAACCGCAGGATAACTTCATTTGCATGCACCACATTCCACATTCACACACACACACGCACCCACATACATCGCGCGTGCCACTTTTCGTTGCATAAAATTTATATGTGGACATAAGTATATGATATATATATATAAATATATATATATATATATTATTATACATCCTTTATCTTTTGTCTGCATTTACATTAAAAGAATTTTTATTATTGTTGTTCGCTGCTTGTATTACAACCCAACAAAAAAATATTCTTTTATTAACAGATAGTTAATGCGAAGCCTGAAATGTGACTGCAATAAAGTAAGTTGAATATGGAATACTCTATGGTTGCGAAGGTATATTAATTTTGTAAGATCATTTGTCAGGACAATAAAAAGAATAATAAAAAAAATCAATATATATTCAATAATACGAGTAACATAATTCAACTAACAATTATTATTAAACATTATTTTAGTTTAGCAGCCACAATATTTATTATTATTCATTTATCATTTGCTTCCACTTCTTAATTTAATTGGAATTAACGAACCCCATCGCTCAGCTAATAAGCTCAAGTTTTCCGTCAACTTGGATATTTATGCATTGGCACTGCCAGCAAATAAAATGCTGCCAAATGAATAAATAAATGCAAATTAAATAAAAATTGTGAAATTTTTATAATAACGCCGTCATTTAATTGATGTTGTGCACAATTTCTCAAAAATAATCGGCTGCATAATGAGCACAAATGGAGATTCTCGGAGTTTCTTATGGTCGTTTAAAATACCAAGGAAAGCAACACATATTGAATAAGAGCAATAAGAAAAAAAAATTTGCATAGAATTCACCATTAATAAATGGTCAGTTGTTGTTTTTGGCATTGCAAATATATAAAAAAAAAAATAAGGGTTAAGCATTTGGGTCTGGACTTGAACATACGATTTGCATGAAATACTCATAAATTTGGCTAACTGCCCTTTCGGCCGGGTTAATGGCCGGGCACAGGGAAAATATTGCCTATGATAATGTCAAATAAAGACGGCCGCAACTAAAGTCCTTTGTCTGCAAACTTAAAGGTACACTGACTACGTCCTGCATCCTGTTATATGTCACATCAATTTCGACATTAACAACAGAAAGCACTTTATTGCCTTCATCAGGCGCTGCAGCAGCCAGGACTCGGCTGCCACGACAACGCGGCCCAGCAACTGCAGGTGGCCCAAGCATTAGGGATGAGCGATAATTTGCAACTCGTTACATGTGGCAAGTATTCAAAAGTAACTAGTTACTCTTTACTCTTTTGAAATTGTGGCAAATAAAATAATAATAACAAAAACTTACTTCTGCCTTACTTCAGAAGTAATGATTACTTTACTAAGCACACTTATTTTTTTGCCCTTTATATGTAATTTTAAAATTATTATTTAATTATTGCCTTATTATTATATTATATTAAAAATTTATTTAAATCTATAATAACGTATATATTAAATAATATTACATAAAAGGATATGTATAACAATTAAATAATATAATTATTTATATTATTTCATTCACTGCGTTTTGAAAATTAGGCTTTTTTTACTTATTTAAATTTGCCTCAGACGCTCTTATTTAGCATTGGTGTTCAAAGTCGTCACTGTGGTATCAATCATCTCTACCAGGACGACATCCAGAGCACCTCAGCTGGGCCTCGTCAAGCGGGCCTATAACGGTTATATACGCAGAAATTGCGGTAATAGAAGGAGCCTGCCATCGCAGTTGGCAATCAGCAGCTCACGCTCAGTGCAACTGTACACTGATAATATTGGCCACGCCCACGCTAATCCCTTGCAGCGTGGGTCCTCCTTGTGGGCAAATCATTCAAGCAATACCACATTCAGCACTATGTAATGGGGGTCCGCGTGTGTGTGTGTGTGGAATCTGTGTGTGTACCGTCTGGCAGGACGAATGACTTTAAGTGCAATGAAATTTGAGAGAAGCTCTGACCTTTAGGCCTGCTTACAGCAAATTTGGCTGACAAGTTATGTGACTGTAAAGCCGTGTCATATTTTATAAAATCTGTTCTAACATCTTGACATCTTAACATCTTGCTAATTATAATCGTATTATTACGAATTACAGTTGTACAATTGTAAAGGGGTAAATATTGATTAGATAATGCTAATTGAACAGGTTGCAGAATAATGGGATTTTAATTTTAATTTCAGGTTATATCTTCAAAACAAATTTGATATATATGTTTTCGTCTGTAAATGTTGTTTTGTCAATTTGTTTAATAGACACTTCAACTATTATTCTTAAAGCGTGTCTGTTGGCCTTTAACCCCTTGGGAATTATAAACATTTCAGCTGTAAATAAAACTCCATCAGGCGCACTCTTTTGATTTACCCAACTCTTTTTACTCAACTGTAATTATTTTCAACAGATTTTGCACGTCTGTCCCTAATTTAATATTCAATATGCTTTTGCCGACCTTTTCGGCTAAATTGCTTATTGAAAAATGATTTAGAAAAGCGACGCGTTGCGCATATTAAAAAACATTTTATATACACAGACAAAAATAAAAAGTCTGGCGCACATGTCTGTAAATCAGTTACAAAATGCTGTTGGCTTCAACGTAAAGGGCAATAAATATAAATACCCAAAAAAATGAGCGCGAGTCATAAACGGAAATCAAGTGAAAAGGTCAAAATACAAAATACTCGCAATTTGCCAGGCTCGCTGTGAAAATCTACCCACAAAGCGACCTCTGACCCCGCCGCCCGACCGCTTTAACTCCTGGCCTGGCGTTAATTTATTTGTCGGTTGCTTACAACGCGCTTCCGGCAGACGACAGCGGCGGCAAAAACAAATTAATTTTTATGTCTCTATGTCGGGACGCAACAAACATTTTGAGTAATGCGCCGGGCGCCTCCTAAGCGGAAGTGTATTAATTTCCGCCCCACACACAACAAACGGAACGAGTGGTGGAAAAAAAAAGCAAAAATGTTGCAGATATCAGCCTGGAAATTGTCATCAAGGTGAAGCTGAACATAATGAATGGATGAGCTGTGTGACTAGTCGAAAAGCGTACGGTTTTATATTTTTAAGTAAATACATTTTGAGATTAATGGATAAATTCAATTGTATTTCATAACAAATGCTCTATTTATTAAAAGAAAGAACACGCAAAGCGTTGCCCATAAATACTGTTAGAAAGTCTATTAAATGAGTAACCAAAGAAACACTAAATAAATTTGTGTCAATATTGGAATTGAAAGATATTCTATTATAGGAATAGGAACTCTTCTTTATATGCTGCACAAAATATTAACTGAGAACAATTTTATCGAATTACTTTAGTACATGAGAATATCTGCTAAGTTCCGATAAAAAGTCTGTTCGTACTTTTATTCCCAAAGGGAAGCATATGACCAGATAAACTTTTCATATAGCTGAAATGTGTATTGTGTGGACTCGAGCTGGATAAGCTAA
The DNA here is from genome assembly GCA_035047465.1 of Drosophila sordidula. Lineage (NCBI taxonomy): Eukaryota > Metazoa > Arthropoda > Insecta > Diptera > Drosophilidae > Drosophila > Drosophila sordidula. Next base: position 4,506,669 of record JAWNPQ010000260.1, on the reverse strand, counting down.
TTTTCATAAATTACTCTCTTTATTCTCTTATCTTTTTTTTTGACTTTTCCTAATTTATTATTTTTATATATTTATATTTATATAGAATTTTAACAGTTAGTTGATTCTTATATGCTCATTCTTTTATAGAAACTTTTGACTTATATTTATATTTATAAATTATTCGTATATATTATATTATTATATATTTTTTTATTTATATTTTTACTTATACTTTTATCAACTTAAATATTGAAAAATTAATATCAAATTAATCAATCAGGTGCGGCGATTACTTGCATGATGTCTCGTATCCACAAGGGAGCTGCACGTCTGCTTTTTACGATGCCAAGGAGCCACCTAAAGTGACTTTATAACACACTCATTCCCTGACGCAAACACACATACACACACACACACACGCAGAGTCACGCCCACGCTCGTGCTGCCACACCCACTTTTGAGACTTTTAATGCGCCAGCTATAAATGTCAAGTCCTGTGGGAAGACGGGGATGACAAAGAGGCAAACGACAAACCACAGCAGCGCACAAAGCGCCAAAAGAAAACAAATAAACAAGGAACAGCAACAACGGGCACCACGACAACAATAACAGCCGCAAAGAAAATTACACACACACGCACACACCAGCGAAACATTAAGAAATTTGTTGAAACGAATGCGTTTTATTTAATTTTTATTACCGCCAACGAGACTACAGCTAAGCGTGTGTGTGTGTGTGTGTGTTTGTGTGTGTAATAAAGCATTTAAGAATTATGAGCAGCAAGCAACAAGCTGCAGCAGCAACACCCGAGCAACAACACAAAAACAATTAGCTGCCGCCGCACAAAAGTATGCTACTAAAAATAACTGAACGTCTATGTGTTGTGCTTGAGTTTGAAAGTGTGTGTGTATTTGTGTGTTGAGCAGTGCAAAGTGCGCAGATTGAGACGTGATGCCATTAAAGTGCATGAGCGTGACCTGCCAAGAACCAACACCCCACCAACGCCCCCTCAAGTGGTTGGAATGCGTCGAGGCTTATGATTAATGCTTTAAATGAGGCGCACAAACAGTCCGCCGGTAGGGAGCGGGGAGGCGCCAAAATGGCGAGGATATGCGAACGGCTTGCTTAGACTGCAGCGGCAGCGGCTGCGTGAAAAACCGCACAGGATGCAAAGGATGTTGCGCATGTTGTTGAGGCCAAGCCGACAAAGTTTTGCATGTGGCAACAGCAACAGCGGCAACAGCAACAGCAACAACAACAACAACAGCAATGGCCACAACAACATCAAGTGCCAAATGCACATGTGCTGCAGTTCCCCCCAGCCCCACCGTCGACCCAACGCAGGGCAGTGTGACCGTTGGGCTTCAAATTAAAGCGCAACATTTGCCACAGCGCTGCGTCCTGCAGCTGAAGTATTTGGCCGCAGCAAAAGTAACAACAACAACAACGACAGCAACAGTTTCATGGGTGTGTGTGTGTGCCTTGACATTAGTGGGCGTGGCTAGCTCGCCGTTTGGTCATTTCATTCGCTCGGTTTTGTCTGTTTGCTTCTAATTAAGCTTAATGTGCTCACATGCCGGACATTTTAAGCATGTATTTGCCTGCTGGTTGTTGTTGTTTGTTTTTGGTCATGTTGTTGCGTGCAGTTTTTGGCTTGTTTGAACCGTTTCGGCCTTAGCTTTCGGGCTTGCCTACGCTACAAAACTCACAACTAGCGCAAAAGTTTAAAGCTTTCGCGGCGATACAAAAAGGTTAGCACATAAACTTTATGACTTTCAGCGAATTAGTTAAAAGCACTAACCAATTATATATATATATAAATACGAAGCCGACTGCGTAATACTCGTCCACATTTCAAACGCCTATAAGTTTGTCAAGCCTCAACTGATTTCTATGTTTGATAGCATTTCTTTCATGGTTTGTCCTCTAGATTGATTCTGCATTTCAATTATTTTCATTATTGAAAGTAAATTTTTTTTCAATTTTTTGGTGGAAAAAAGCATGTACCCCCCCCCTTACTCATTTTTGAAAAAAAATTTTTTTCAAAATTTTGAAATGCGAATGTGTATTTTTAATCGATTGTGGTTGCCACAAATGGTATAAAAAATAATATTAAACCTGATTCTGAGAAGGTCAAATTTTCTGTCAAAAATCATGCCAAATTTGTCAAACATTTTGATATTAAAAGCTCCCGGATCCATAGCTCCCATATTCCAAACTACCATAACTTTGTCAAAACTGATCCGATTTTCATGTTTGATGGCATTTCTTTCATGGTTTATCCTCTAGATTTGTTCTGCATTTCAAATATATGTATTATTGAAAGTAAATTTTTTTTTAATTTTTTGGTGAAAAAAGCATGTACCCCCCCCTTACTCATTTTGGAAAAATTTTTTTTTTCAAAATTTAGAATTCCCAATTTATATTTTTAATCGATTGTGGTTGCCACAATTAGTGTAAAAAACAACATTAAAACCGATTCTGAGGGGGTCAAATTTTTTGTCAAAAATCATGCCAAAATGGACAAAAATTTTGACATGTAAAGCTCTCGGATCCATAGCTCCCAAATTTCAAACGCCCATAATTTTGTCAAAACTGAACCGATTTTCATGTTTGATGGCATTTTGTTCATTGTTTGTCTTCTATCATGTAAGTGGCGTGATTTTTAGGATTTCGGACATTAGCAAAAATTAAGTTAAAATATAAACTGATAATTATTTCTTCTTAAATTTTCACAACACAATCATAGCGTATTCAGATCAAACAAGTTTGAACAAAAACTACACCCATATTATGGTCTGTAACCTTTCCATAAAAAGCTGAAGCTGACTTTCTCAGCCTATAGCGGAAATGATGCGAAAAAAAACATTACAGTCAACAAGCAAAAAAAAAAAAAAAAAAAAAAAAAAGACAAAACAATAAAATAAAGAGAGCGAAGGCGTCACAACTTACGCGAGTTTCACGCGGCTTCAACAAGGCCACGCCCCCTGAAAAAGTTTCGTGTTCAAACAGCAGAAAGGCAACGCTACCCAGCAAAAGCAGAAAATAACAGGGGCGTAGAGCAGTAAAGGAAAACGAAAAAAAACAAAAAAAAAAACTAAACTCAAACAAGTCTCAAGTTGAAATTTTATTCTCAGCGCCACATGAAAACCTATTAAAAAATGTGGCCTCGTTTGGAGTTGAACATAATGGGGAGGTCCGTTTTTATTTACAGGTACACTGACCCGCAGGAGAAAGTTACATAAATGCCATAAACTAACAGGAGATTGTTCTATAATAGAACGTATTTTATTCTGATTTATGCCAAGGTCAATGAGTTTAAAAGTTCTAAGAAAAATACAAATGTTGAAAGAAAAGCCTAATAATAATTATTTTAATGATAAGAATAACTATAATAATAATAATAAATTAATGTCAATAATAATTTTTCTTGTTTTTATAATAATAATAATAGTAAAATTAAAACCTACAATAATATTTAACAATGAAAATGTGTTGTCGATTATTTCAAGCTGCTTAAGTCCTAATCCATTTAAGCTTCATATTTTCTTTAAGATTATTATCATCAAAAAACTAACATTATTTTTAAAACCTTCATCAGAAGCAATATATATTGAATTTGCAAGGTTTATATGAAGCCAAAGTAAAATTAATTAAATATTAAAGAGCTTATGCTCTTAAGCTTGTTTAACAACATAAGAAATACGTGTGCTTGTACGTGTGTGTGTGTGTTAATTAAAACCGAATGCGGCTTTTAATTGAAATTAACCTGGCGATGGATGCAATTTCAATGCGCATTTGTCTGACAAATGTGTGCGGTTCAAAATGCAACACATAAATCACAAAATAGCGGTGATAATCAGACAATGCACAAACACAGAAGCACACACGCTATACACACACACACACACACACACACACAAATTGCTATGCGCGTGTTTGTGCTGAATTTCAATCTCTCAAGCCAATTGACAATTGCCGCAATGCAATTGAAAATCTGCGCGATTTCCGTTAACGAGACGAGAGAGTGCACGAGTTGAAAAGGCGGCCAGCAACAAAACGCATAAATAACTCCGCATAAATACTTAAAATTTATGCACATGCTGTTGCTGTTGTTGTTGTTGTTGTTGTGGGACCCAGTGGCCCTACGTCCTACGCCCTACGCCCGACGCCCTCTTCCCGGTCAAATTGCACACAATTACAAAATGCAATGGAAATTGATTTATCACGCACACAACATTTACGGTCACGCATCCAACATAAATTTTCATTCACTGTCTTTTTGGGCAGCCCCAAAATCTTTGTTATTATTGTTGTAGCTGGAAATTGTTTTGTGCCGAGCATAAATTGCAATTTCATATAGAAACGTTCTATGGCAGCTACTGTATGGCATCGGTTGAGGCCGGGCGTACAGTGCAAAAAAGAAATGCGTGTGATCCCATATTCTATAACAATAAAATATTTCGAGTAATTTGCGGTTAAGCATTGCGGCAATTAAAGTCACATAAATTGTTGGTCGAATATTTGAGTGTGAGAAATTTAAGTATTTGGTAAATTTGTGGCGCGAATTCAATTTATTATAATTTAAATGTTATTTGCTTTTTTTTAGAGATACTTTTATTGTATTTGGTTTCCTAATTGTTTTCAAGCAAAGCTGGTATAAAAATTAATTTCAAAGAATTTATTTATTTGATTGATTTAACCACACTTTTTTATATCTCTAAATATTTTGGTTGGTTTTTATAATTCCCAAAAAAATGTGTTTAAATCAACTAGAATAAAAACTGTTTTGATTTTTCTTTTTAAATTCTAAATAAAAAAGTTTTCAGGCAATATCATAATATGATATTCTACAACTTTAATCAGAGGATTTTTTGTCTGTAGAATTACTGATTATTATTATTTCTTGTAATAACTTTTTATAGAGCTTCTAATATAATGTTTAACTAGAACTTGCAAACTTTCCTATGCATATTCTTCATTTATAATATAGTCTTATACGCTATTAAATTTAAATCCCTGTAACCTATCTGATAATTTATTTGTAAACTTAACTATCCATTTAAGCCTAATCCACCCATTCACCTCATACGAATTAGTTTTGCATTCACGCAAAATTTGACTTTTTTGCAGGTGGTTTGAATATACTCTATCATTAGCCTGAATTAACTACTAACCTTTTTGCCGCTTAGCCCGAGCAGCAGCAAACAATGCAACAGTGAGCCCAGTCCCCCTCTCTACTACCAAGCCCCTCCCTTTCCACTCGATTGCACACATGCGAGATTTGCATGCCAAAAATTCATTAGCACTTTAACAATGACAATTTATGTAATACATATATAAAGGCACGTCGTTTATTGTGGCCAGCCAGAAAGGGGGAGGGAGATGCCAGACTATGCCTGAATGCATGCTGTAAGGTGTATGTGTGTGTGTGTGTGTGTGTGTGTGTCTGGTCACATTAGACGGATATTAGATTACATTCCGTTCGTAATTATAGTTTCCTGACGTAATACTCCGCATTGCATATTGCATTTAGCATGCCGTTCGAATGCGAATGATTTGAATACCGTGAATGATACGTAGTACAGCTCTCCATTCAAGCTGAGATAAGCTATGTTTAAGGATAAATTCAATTGCAGTTGTCAGCCTCGAAAATCGGTTTAAATTGCTGTCGCAGTGCAAAGTTTCATATAAATCAGAGCGCCTAGCCCGATGTTAAGTATACGCCACGTGCTGCGTTACTTTGGGGGCCACTTTCGTTGGACACTTTTCCATTTTCAATGTCTCCCAAGACGCCACTAAACAAATTAGCGTTAATTTAATGACAGACGCTCGCCCATTTTTACCAACAAACATGAAATTTATCGGCTCCCACCGGCTGGCAAATTTTGTTGAATGCGTAGGCAACCGGCTAAATTTGTGAACTGTTTGTGTTTGTGTCTGCGCCGTCCGCTGTCCATAAATTTTATTAGCCAGCCAGATGTGTGCGGGCCGCATTGTCAGCAGCAACTGTTGCATAGGCGTGGCCAAACGAATGAATGAGTGTTAGCCTTTTGGGCGAGAGCAACGATAATGGACCTGTTCAGTTCAGTTGTCCGGTTGAGACTGCGCTGCACTTGGCTTAAGCGTTTCAGGGTGAAATATTGTAATATTCACATTGTGAATAATTTGCAAACAGCATTTTATACGAATGAAAAGGGGAAGGAACTAGCTGAATAGAATATGCATAAAATATATTTCTGTCTGTTGACTTTTGGTATTAGTGGAATATAATATAATTAATAAACCTCCCACTGAATACTTTATTTATTATATTATATTTTATGATATTATATCATTTGGCTTTTGAATTACTTATCGAAACAATTAATTAATTAGTATTTATTATTTATATATGTTTAAATTAGCCATGTCGCCTTTCTATAAACACGGCCAAATATGCCTTAGCAACTACACAAATATTTCCACATCAGCCGATATGTAGTCCCCTCTAGAGTGAATTGTTTTCGCATATTGCAGAATATTTTAGCCCTTTAGCCCAATTTGTTCCCAAAAGTAGCATCATGTGTCAGCTGCACTGGCCCAACGCTGGCCACGTTGCAAGTGAATAATAAATCTCGTTACCTTTCGCTCGACATCGTACTCTCTCTCTCTCGCTCTCTCTCTCACATTCTTTCGATGTTTTTGGGTTCGCCAGACAGGCTGCATTCCAGACAGGCTGCATTTTAGATGCTGCTCTACTTAGGAATCGTGACTGGTCTACAATAGCTTTTACAATTTACATGCATATTTTAAACTTTGCTTAGCTGCCACAAAATTTAATAAAAAAAATTTCAACCGAAAAATATGAAAATTGAAATGCATGCAACAACGAAGACGCCACTTTGCCAAACTATTCAACAACTTCCAATGTCGGGAAATTATTAACAACAACGACTACAAAAAGGGACGAAGTTCACAGCTATAAATCAATCGACTACTAGATACTCTCTTTTTTCTTTCGCTTAAGTGTAATAGAAACTAAGTGTAATACAAAAAAATATTTAAACTCAATTTTCAGTCAGCCCTAATATATAAAATGTGTTTACCTTAGCTTTAGGATTGTGCAATAATTTGAATTTTAATTTGATGTATTCGATTATTACATTACAGAAAATACCACTAACCCCCATTAACGAAGTTGCAAACAGGGTATTATAAAAAATATGTAAGAAACAAGAAACTGCATCAAAGTTTTTGAAAGCATTTTTCGCACAGGTGTGCACAAATTTTCGCACCTCTTTGCGGCCTCTCAGTTTTTGGTTCGGGCCACAGTTCCCGGGGCTAGCTGACTGTCAAGCATGCTCCACAAATTTCTATTTGTTGGGCTGCTGTACATAAGTTCAATTCCGCAGCGCTTCCCGCGGCCACACTTGAAGGTGTATTCCTTCGGCTGCTACTTTTTCATACCTTTGGCAAAGTGCAAACTTTTGCATACAACTAATGTGCACTTCCGCTTTGCACGCCATTTTGTTTTCTTGCAAACTTGAGCTAAAAATGCGATGTGTACGATATTATTTTGTGCTTCGAACTTTCGAATGGGTCGCATTGCGGGTGAGGGCAATGGAAGAGGTGTATGTGTGTGAGTGTGTGTGTGTGTGTATGGTGGTGCCTGTGTGGCTGAGCTATGTGTATTGTGTATTGTAAAAGTTTGTTTGGCAAAACATAAATTCCCAACAGGATGTGACCCTTAAAGCTGTGCCACTAGATAAATATTTATTCCCAAATATGCCGCAGATTTTGAATATAAAGAAAATATGCTTAAAACGAGAAGCGTTTGTTTCTGATGTAGGAGAAACGTAATTTTAGTTAGACAAAAAACTACAATTTTGTTTCCTTAAATAAAAAATTAAAAACTTGCACTAATATGGATGTAAACTTAAAGCTAATATTTTAAATACAAATTTGCTGATTATAAAAATTATTATATATTAAAATACCTGCTTTAAGCAGGTAAGAATTAATATTAGGGTAAATAACTGGAGGTAAACAAAAGGCTTGAGGTTTGAAATTAATGCCATGACAATTAGTAAATATTTTTTGTAAATATGTAATAAAATAATATATGCTTAACAGAAGGGACAAAATTTGATGTAATCCTTACATCTTAAAAATTAATCGAAGCATATTTTTATTTATTTTTATAGCAAAAAGATTCTTAATAAAAAACTAATTTATTTTTTATTTATCTATTTCTAATATTTAATTTCTTCTGTGGGTTTTTAGGAACTTAAAAAGGAAATTAGCTTAAGTCGGCTTAAATTAAGTTAAGAGCTGCTCAACTATTGAAAATTTTAATCACAACGAATATCGGCTGGCTTGAACTAAGCATTCATAACCTGCTACTTAACATAAATCCCCATTTTCACGGTCTTGTAAACAGCGTTAAGACAAAGTCAAATTGCATAGTCACGCCACCCACAGATGTGCTCACAATCTGCTGACCTTTTAGCGCAAATGCAACCCAAGGTGTGTGATGGCGCCTACTCTCGGAAATGTTCCGAAATGTATAATTATACTCTTAGACACTCGCACACACACGCACCCATTTACACACATAAATCATAAGCATAATTGCAACACTCCAGCTTCATGAGCTGCTGCCCTGCAGCAGACCAGCAGTTGAAATGCTTTGGCAGCTACTCGAGCGTTGGCCATTGCTTAATTAAGCGACGTCATGCGGCGCAAATGGCAGCGACGATGGCTGCACACACACACGCACACGCACACTTACAGCTACATATAGCACATTCCGCAAACAGTAGGCTGCCTTTTGTCTGTACAGTTATTGGCCAGACTATAATAAAGGTTTTTATTTCATTGCCACAGAAACAAACAGCGTGAAATTAACAAGAACAGCGGCTGCCATGTAAGGGTAGCAGGGAGAAGTACGATTGCCACAAAGTGACTGTAACTGTGACTATGACCGTGACTTCATTTGCTTTGCAACTGCTTCACAACAAACCTGCTTGTACTACACTTAAAGACACTATACTTGAACCAAAAATAAATTCTTTTTCTTATATAAACAGAGCTAAAGAATTAGATTAGATCTATCTCCAAAAATGTCAAATAAACTTATTTCGAATAAAAATGCAAATAATTTAGTAAACAAAATTGAATCTGAAAGGTCTCCACATAAATAAAAAAAAACAATAATAATAATATAAATAGTAAAATAAAAATAAATAACCTAGACTCACGTACTTATCATAATTGCAAAATACATGCAATTTTCTAATTTCCAGACTTTTTTTCTGATTAAAAAAAAACTAAAATATATTTTGTTCAGCTTACTTTAATCATAAATGTTTTTCTTAAATATATTTTTCTTTTTGCTTACTTAACGCTTTGTTGAGTGTCGCCCATTGCAGCAGGCGTTACGCTCAGAATTCGCATTTTGCTTTAAGCCCAAGCTAGACAGGACATTAATGTGGCCAGCCTTTGGCAAAGAAACGTTGCCATTTTTCTAGCAATATTTTTTTTTAGTATTTTGTACGGGTTTTCCTACTGTCGGGTCGATTTCCTTTCCTTATTTCTTTTTTGTTTTTGTTTTTGCTATATTGCAAGTCCCCTTGGACTTTTATTGACACTGATAAGTGTACCCAGAGCACAGCAAAAGGTAAGCAAAGCTGGCAATTTAAATTGAAATTGTTTGCCGCATCGCAACAGCAGCACACATACAAAAAACTGAATAAAACTGGTAAATGTGGAAGTTGGTGAAAAAATCTGGGCACAAAAAATGCCAGTTGCCCAGAGAAAAATTAAGTGAGACAAAGTGTTTTGTGACATTGCAACAGCAACAAATGCAAGCCTGGCGAGCCCCTAGACCCATCCAACTGAGAGCGTGGGACAGGTTTCCGGGGGGTGCGTGTTAATTCCCTTTGGGCAACAATTTTATTGACTGACCACACACAACGTGCAGATCCATTCAGATGCGAATCGATGCCTTCGATATGCGTGTCCTGATTGTTTTGCTTAACATGCGGCTGCGTCTGCCGTACAGTTGTGAAAGATATACTCGAGTGTACTTGCACAAGCTCTCTTACATATACTCTAAAGTACTTGCATTGAGTTGTTTTGCAATTTGGGCCAGCATTTCTTGTATGTAATCAATTAAAACGGGGCTCAGGATAAATAAACGAAACGTTTATTGCAGTTATTTTTTCATTAACTGATGACAGACAAAAAAGAAAACAAGGCTTAAGGAAGATATTACAAGAATATCAATATAATAAAAATGTAAAATTACAAATTAAATATAATTTAAATATAAAAATATTTGAAAAATAAATTGCGGTTAAAAAAATGAAAAAGAAAACGACTCTCTTAATTTAATTGGCTTATAAAATACATTGAGTGTAAATATTATTCTAAATGTAAATTTAGCATATGTAAAATATATTCTGGTTTAAGTCAGATTTCAAAACGGATTAAATATTTATGCAGAAGACCAAGGGCCTAGCTGAACATGAATATCCAATAAAATAAAGCTATAAAAAGGTCATGCGCAAAAATCAAATGTTATTGGCAGCTGAAATCTGACAAAGCAACGGAAAACATAAACAATATCTAAATAAACCATTCGACGCATTTACCATTTATGGGTTTAAAGCGAATTTAATTAAAAACCATAAATACGATCATTTTTTTCATTATTTTCATTTTTATTTGTTCAATCAGACTGAAAACACAGCAGTTTGTGCAATTTACTAGCCATAAAAAAGGCGAGGGGGTAGTTGGCAGAGCAGGGGACGCCATTCAAATGTCTGGACACAAACTGTTTTTGGATCTAACATGGCGACTATCTTCATATTGCCTTCCCATCCACCGCGTTGCCACGCGCTTTATTTGTCTCTCTTGTGCTCCATGAACTTTTCAAAAAAAAAAAAAAAACAATATTCAATGGCTTAAACTATGGGTGGAAACGTCCGTGCCACGCCCACAGTTCAATTCATACGAAAAATCCCAACGAGCTGGCAAACATGACAAGTGTAAATAGAGAGCTTTGACCATAGGGAAAAAATGGCATAAGAGCTATTGAAAACCAGAACTGATAATGAAGAAGCAGCAAAAAGTTAATGAGTGCAGATTATGTGACAAAAATAAACAAAACCAAAGATTATAGAGCAATACACATATTTAATGACGAATATGCCGAAAGGGAAGTTTAATTGGAACATTTCTCCTTGTAGCTGTATGAAGAAAAACAAGTTTGCAGAGCACATCAAAGAGACAGAAGTATTCACATTTAAAGAACGCCAACAAGACAAACACACACACACACTGAGTAAAAATCTCATTTTCAGCACAATTTTCACATTGCAACACAAATTAATTTCCTTTGAGAATTGCCTTTTGCGCAACTTTATCGAGTGTCCTAGCCAAACAGTTGCAGTAGCTGCCACATTCTCTGCCGCTGCTGCAGTAACGTTTATGTATATTGTTGCAGTAGCCTGTGCCTGTCCTTAACCAACCCAAAGGTCCAAGTATAAAATGTCAGTTTACAGTTTAAATGTCCAGAAAATTATCAACTTTAACATTTTGTTGCCTTAAACTTATAATGAAGTCCGCCAGGACATGCTACGACTCGTCCTCTCTCTCTCTCTCTCTCTATCTCTGTGTGTATTTGTGAGTGTGCCCTCCTGTTTGTCAGTTATTTTAATGCAATTAGCTTAACAATTGCCAGCAAATAAAAATTCGAATATTTGCTTTACAAGTTTTCTGTAGCTGCTGCCAGGCAAAACTTTTAATTAACCGGCAATTAAAAAACGCGCATACGCAGCGTTGTTCCAAACATGAGTTAATGCGAGTTCTGCCGTCAGCCACTCAATGTCTCTCAGCATATTCAAAACATATTCATAACATGCATTTTGATATGCATTACATTCTTTTCATACCCTTTCTTTTTAAATGTAAGACACTCACATGTTCAAATTCCTGTTGCAGGCATTTCCTCGAATTTGTTTTACGGCACCTAAAAGAAAATTTACAGAATGAAAATAACGTGTAAATAAGATTTAAAATACTGAAAAATATTATTTAAAATAAAACAAAAAAATTAAATAAAATTTTAAATTATTACTATATAATATATAATAAACTGACAAATTAAAAAACACAATAATAATAATAATCGCAACTCGTACCACGAAAAGAAATCCATTAAAAATACCTATTAACAATTGGTTTTTAATTAGCTATAATATCTTATATATTTTTAAGAGTATAATTAATTCGTTGTGTAACATTTGGCAATTCTTTTTAGTTGTGTTTGTTATATCATTAACATGTGCATAATTATATGCAACCAGATGCCAAGTGGCTTGTCGGCGGCACAAAGACAATCTGTGAGACTCTTCCTGTTGGCCCCATTTATTGTTGTTGTTGTTATTGTTGTGCTTGTTGTTACTGGTGCTGCTTAGAAGTTCAACTCCTGTAAATATGCTACGTGTGCACACACACAGAGACAGAAAAAAGTTGGTCTGGCTCAGAGAGGGCATTCTACCGACAAAATCATACATAAATATTGTTTTTATATGTTTATGTGTCTGCTGCGGTTGTACGGCGTGTGTGTGTGTGTGAATGTGTGTGCGTGTATGCCGTGTGTATTGCCATTTAGATTTCGCTTCGTTGTTGTTGTTTTAGTTGGTAATTATGAAACTTTTTTGTTGCATGTTACACAGATTTAAACAGCTTTCCCCCAGGTAATTTTAAAATAGGTATAAAAAGGTTCGAATATAATGTACGTAAAAAATTTTAATTATAACTAACAAATTTTAGCTTTTAGACTTAAGCTGTTTAATCACATTATTGTTACTTAATATAAATGTTAACTATTAAAGTGTATTTATTTTATTCCAAACATAACAGCTTTATTTGAAAATTACTCGTGCTTAGCTCAACGAATAATTTCTATATAAAGCTTCTTGCAAAGAGCTTTTTGCAGGCAACCGACAAAAGCATGCCTGCAAAAAAGCTCTAGAATATGTTAAGAACTCTGCTGTTCTGTGCTTTACAAAGCTCTGGCCAAAGTGTTTTATACCCTTTTTTTCAAAACATATACATATTCCTTTATTTACTCTGCCACTCTTTGTATGTACCAAATAAAAGTTATTTAAAAATATAACAGTTTTTTTTACTACTGTGCTACCGTTATGCGACAAAAGATATTATACGATTCAGTTTACACAAACCTATTGGAGTTTGAAGAAATATAAATTGGCAACACTAAATTTTGAAAAAAAAATTTCAAATATTAACTATTAATATAAAATCGGGTTAGTTTTAACAAAGTTATGGAAGTCTGATATATTGGAGCTATGGACCTTTGCTTTATTTGTGTTAACACTTTATCTGACGGGGGTATATATGAACCTATATATTGGTTTCATACACCCAATATAATCTTTTCGCTTCCTAAACGAGTGTATACAATTATTTTTTAGTTTTTAGACATTTCACAAAACTTTAAAAAAAAATCACCTAAATAATACAAATGCAAAAAAAATACCTTAAATACCAGAGAGGAGCCACTTTGAAAGATCTCGCCAGCCAACTGACAGTTCTCGGCTGATCGTTGGCGTTATTTGGTCCGTCGGTTCGGCGCACTCGCGATCTCCCAGCTGCCGCGCAACGCGCTCGTGTGTGTTCAGATTTATTTTTAAGCTACACACACACAAATTATACTCTCTGTGCGGGTGAAGTGAAAATATTTTTCTTTCCAAAGCATATTTGAGTCATTTTGCTGGGGAAATTAAGTTCAATATTGTTCGGCAATTGAAATTAAGCATTACAAAATATAAATTTAATTAAAGTTTAGTGTTTCAATAAAAAATATTACATATATATACATATATAATATATATATGTGCCTAAAATATATCTATACCAAGTATACAGTGCGCTGTCATAATTATATATGCAAAATTGACAATATTAAAAAGATTCTGACTATCGAAAATATTAATTGTAATTATAAAGTTTATTAAAGTTGAAATAAAGTGGTTTTCGGTTCAAAATAAAGTAAGAAAAGCGAAAAGCGATTTCTTAGCTATAAAAAAGAAGAAAGTATAAAGAAAAATTCGTAAAGTTAAAAATATCAACGCCACGTATGCTGTGCCCCTGCCTTTGGCTCGGATTCGAAAAAAAAGAATTTGCTGGCTGTATTTCTTTTGTTGTTTTATTGTTGCCACGAGGGAATGAATTGATATCTTGTAAGTAAAATGTAGAACATGCAACCGCAATTTACTATATCTATATTATATATACTTAGCCTTACACTTATACATTTATATATGGCACTATATGGCGGTCTGGCGCTACATCTGTTTTGTGCTCATATTTAGCTAATAGCTTTGAGTTTTTCGCGCTTGCATTGCATTTATGAATTTTGTGTTTTTTTCTTTCGGGCGTTTCTTAATTGTTTTTTGGGCTAAAGGCAATTCAATTAAGCTAAATTTAATTTCATTGTCTGCTGGCTACTGAAAATTGGGGCTAACAACAAGAACAACAACAGCGAGAAAAATAACAACAACAGCACAATCGCATCGACAGATCCAACTACGTGTGCTTGTTCTAAAAATAGAAGTGCGGGCAAGGAAAGAAGCATCATGCCCAAGCAAACCAAATGACCGACGAACCAGCCTCCCCACCACCCCTTTCCCCAGACCCCCCCTCCCTGCTCTTCTTCTCGCCGTGGCTCCCACAATTTGGCAGCTCTGGCGTTTTTCCGTTGTTTTTAATAATATTTAGCAGCACATTTTTCATTCAAACTACAACTGATTAAATACAGTTACTAAGCTAAAATTCAGCTAAATCCATTCGGTGTTCGCAGCCCATATAACACTTTATATACAACATATTTGATTTGTAGCCTTTCCAAATTCAGTCAGTTTAAGACATTTTGAATAATTCCGAAAATGTTTGGTAAACAATAAGTAAATATTTTGTTTTGAGTTGTTACAGAAATTAAACAACTGATGGTTTATATATAGATATTATGGTATCGTAAAAAACATATTAAAACTGTTTCTGTTTATTGTTTATTGTTATTTTAAATAGATCTGTGCTTTAAATTTCCCTAAAAAATATATCATATATATTTAGATGGATTATCATATTAAGAGACATTATATTGAACTCAAAATCCCTGCAGCCAATAAGCAACATTTTTTTATTGTATTAAAATATTAAATCCAATGGCAGCAACTCATTTCGAAACAGTTAAAAATTCGCAAATTTTTTCAGAAATATAGAAATTTAAATTTTTTTGAATTATTAATTATACAAATTAACATAAATGTGTCGTAATTTGAAAAATTGTGAATAAATATATTTATTTTAAAAAACAGTGATCATTATTTATTTTCTCTTGCATTTGTGTAAACACCTCCCTTATAATAAATTAATATATTTTTGTGTAAAAACTGCTAAATAAATACTTGTGCATTTAAGTGCGTTAAAAAATAAAACATATATTTGTGACTTGCACTATAGTAAAAAGAATCAATTAAACATATCAAACACATTGCTTAGGCACCCATGTCTAACAAATTATCATATAATTTGTTTCCCGAAAACTAAAACGTTTAAAATTATTTGAGATCTTGTGAACATTTGTTTTACCTTTCCACAACAATGGAAAAAAAGCGGCCCCGCAATTAATTTGCACCCGGATGTAGATCATTAGTAAATGGTAAAGAGCTCATAAAAAGCCGAAACACAAACGAGAATATTTCTAAAGATTTATTGGTAAGCGTCCAGAAATTTGCGCCGATGAGTCAGCTGTAAAATCAAAAGCCAAAAACCAAAAAGAAAATAGAAGGAAAAAATTAAGGAAAATGTTTTCGAACCCGTAAAAGTGTCAAACGGAATTTGACATGCGGTTCTGAGTGTGCGATGCCTCGCTCTCAGGCCCTCTTGCCAACTACCGCTCTCGTTCTCTGCCTCTCTCGCTCTCTGCCTCTCTCCCTCCCTCTATCCTACTTGTTGAGGCTGTCAAACTGAGTCTTCAGCGCATGCGCCTTTTACGAACAGCTGTTCGAAGAGCACTTGACAACAAACGTGAGTGCGAGCGAGAGCTGAATAGTTGCGTATACTAGAGATAGCGATATAAGCATTGATTAAACACATATGCACATATATGTTTATAAACAAGTTTTTTACAGATGTTGTTGAAACGAAAATGAAGCAAAACAAACTCGAAAACGTGCGACTGTTTTATGTTGAAATTTTATTATTATTGCTAGTATAGGATTAAAACAAAAGAAAACACTCAACCTGAGACAACTCACTTATCGAGAACTGCTCAAGTGCTTTTTATATTTTGAATTTGTTTATAAACCAAGTTTTTTGTTATGATTACGAAAAAAGATCCGTTTCCCTTTTAGATTAATGTTTTTTTAATAGATATTCTTTTTATAAAAGTTTAATAGACCACTTGTTTAAACATGTGTGAGATTTACACTTTATACAAATTAATTGTCGTATTTAAATGTACGTACACTCATTTTAAAATTATAGAAACGCAGTCTTAAAATTTGTTATTATTAATTATTTTTCATATATTTTATTTAATTTTATTTACTGTATATAATTAGAAGTATCTTTTAATAATTAATGTAATTTAAGATTTTTATTCTATAATTGCTAAATAGTGGCATGTATATTTAAACAGAATATTAAGAAGAACACTTTCAAGAATATTTTCAATGGCTATTTATATTATTTAGTATTCCTTATCAATCCAATAAAAAAGAATAAAAGGATTCCTTATTCAGTGCAACAACCCATTAAGCCGAGGCCAGAACCCAGTTAGCTATATCGTCAGCCCCACAACAATCGATAAATGCCAGCCTACATCTGGTGAAAAGCTCTCTTCGCTGGCTGTCAACATTTTCACGGTTGCCACGCGAAAAGCTAAAAATTCCTGCACAGTGTGCTTTTGCGTGTGATTCCTTAAACGCGTTCACGTTGCTGTTGGTCCAGTTGGCCACAAAGAAAAATAATAATAATAATAGTAATACTAAAGCCACAAAACGCAAATGTAAAACCAATAAAATATAATTTAAGTGGAGACCAAATGAGTCTGTGGTTCGAGCGTTCTTTAAGACAATTCCCGTGGCTGCTGTGAAAAAAGAAAACGCTTTCCCTTTTCTGCGTACTGCGACTGAAATTTTTCACACGTGTGTGTGTGTGTGTGTGTGTGTATGCATGTGTCGGTTGTGCATGTGCATATTTAAGTGTGTGTGTGTGTGTCTGTCCGTGTGCTTATTACATATGCCTGGGTAGGTCAATCGGTCAGCATTTACGGTTCTCGGAAATGTTCCAGGGCGCTGAAAAGTATGCTATGCATTTTCCCCAAGTGAGCCATAAAATAAACGAGCAAATTAGTTTTTAGACGCGCGCACTTGACCCCAAAGCGACTAAATGCCAGCCAAAGCGCCCACACATCCCTTGCCACCCACCACAAACACAATTATGGCCAACATTTTACCAACTTTAATCAGTGACGAATGCGACAGTGGGCGGGGCGGGGCGGGGCGGTGCGGGGGCTTTGGGGCAGGGCGG
The DNA here is from genome assembly GCA_035047465.1 of Drosophila sordidula. Classification (NCBI taxonomy): domain Eukaryota; kingdom Metazoa; phylum Arthropoda; class Insecta; order Diptera; family Drosophilidae; genus Drosophila; species Drosophila sordidula. The sequence goes on along the minus strand of JAWNPQ010000260.1, from coordinate 4,489,077 downwards.
GTGAAACAGCACAGGAGTTGCTGCCATTGAGTGAAAGCCAAAGGCTTTTTTGACACTTGGCTTAAAACTTTTTTCATTGGTCGCTGCAAAGCTAACTGTGCTTTGCTGCACAGAGAGCGAAAGCGCAGAGAGACACTGAGAGAGAGAGAGAGAGAGAGAGAGCCCAAGTTGATTGCCCATTTGACAGTTCAGTGTGGCCAAAAAAATGTTGCGACAACAAAGAAAATGTAAACATTGCGTATGTTTTTGTTTTGATGCGCACGCACACACACACACACACGCGCATGCATAACGGTTTCGTTTTATATATAGAGCGCCAATCAATGATAAGTTATCAGCACTAATGGCAATTCTGTGTAGTGCAGCCGTCTGGAACTAAGCGAAATCCAATAATTGATTGAAATATAAGGCTGATAAGGCAAGCCACAAAAATCTATAATTAAAATAAGAATAATAAAACTAATAAGCCCAAAACTACAGCAGACTTCAAAAAATGCCAAATTTTAAATAATTTATTAGACATTTAAAAACAAAACACAAACCGTCACTTAAACGTCCAAAGAGCAACAATTGCACCACCGTCTAACAAATAAAAAAAAAGTGAAAATATATATATCCCGTCAATTTAACAACAACAAGCTTTTAACGGGCCATGCCAAGCAGTAAGTGAGTGAGAGAGAGAGAGAGAGCGAGCGAGGACGCGTGTGTGAGTGAGAGCGCAAATACAATTTGCATGTCAATGGGAGACTGAGACTCAGCACACCTGTTGAACGACTGTTGTTGACCGCATTTTAATGGGCCAGCGTTTATAGAGCAGTTCTCGAAAGCGCTCTGAATGAAAGCAAAAATCAATTTAAGCGTGGGAAGGAAACTTCAAATATGAATACAGGTACCAAATGGCGTGGCGTATGCGTGATATTCACATTTCCCCATCATCATCAGCCAATCATTTATAAAATCAACAGTCAACAGTAGACTACAAATATTATTAAAGATTAATATAATAACAAATACGGTTCTATTTTCAAAAAATTTTAGAAAAAGCTATTAAATACCAGCTCAAACTTTCATGTTAAAACTAATTAAATTCAAAATATTACTTGCATTTTTAATGCAAAAAATATACTTTAAATATTTAATTTTAAGGTTAAAGCTTCAAAAAATATTCCTTCATAGTCAAAAATTTGTCTATATATATAGCACCTGTAACAGTATAATAAGTTGATTCATTAGATTCATAAAACAAGTTTATAGGCATAATATATGTTTATGGGCTGTTCCAGGAAAGGCTCTCGCATGACAAAAATCTAAAAATAACGCTTTTCTATCACCAAGGAAAGCGTCGACTAAAGCTTTTAATTTAACAAAATCTATTTATCAATTTTTTAATAAATGGCTTTCAAATTAAAATGAGTTTTTGTAGGTAACGTTTTCATCTTACGATTGACAAACATATAAAGTAAAAACAAATATTCAAAAATCTGTCTTTTAGCAAAGGGGAAAACAATGGAATGATTGCTAATAAATTTTAAAAGTATCATAGAAAAATCCTTTTTACTTATTTCTCATATTAAAGCCAGTGGAAAGTCAACTGCGGGAGTCTAAAATTAGGCATATTTGAATTTCTCTGATTATTATAATTAAATCTCAGATTTTATCACATCTCAGATTTTATCCCTCTCAATTAACTGTATAAATATGCGCATGACATGAAAATACATAATTACTATGCTCATAAATTGTACGCCTACTAACACAAATCATAAACCATTAAAACTAGGAGAACATAAGGAGCATGCAACGTCAGCGCAGCAAAAACAACAATCGCCAACAGCCCAGGAACAACAGCAACAGCAGCAACAGCAAGAGCAGCAACAACAACAACAGCAGCAGCAGCAGCAGCAGCCACAACAAAAGCAACAACAAATTAACAAATATGATGCCTTGGATAGTTCTAGTACCAACAATAAATTAAATCATAAAAACAATAACAATAAGGCTAAGGATAAGGATAGGGCCAACAAGGATTTGTCACCAAGTTCGATTGATGAATCATGCGTGACCAGAAACCCACAACAACAAGCGGGCAGCAGCACACGCAATGGAAAAGCAACAACAACAACTTCATCCCAGCGTCGCCGTCAGCTTCAGTTTCAACGGCAGAAGGAGGCGAAACTTTATGACCCCAGCGAGGAGCCGCCGCCGCCGCCAGCGACCACAACAACAGCAACCACCAATGTGATGGGCGGCGGTGAGCTGGTCAACTGCATAGCCTACGATGACAACACGCTGGTCATCGAGCGCAAACCCTCGCCCACCTCCCCGGCGAGCTCGCGACGCTACTTGAAGGCGGAGACGCCGACGCTCGGCAGTCGCAAATACAATCGCAAATCGAGCGCGGCGAAAGGTGAGCTCGAGGTGATCATTGTCAAGCCGGAGCATCATCATCAGCATCGTTCGCCGACGATAACGTTGCCAACAACAACGCCCACAACAACAGCAGCAGCAACAACGGCAGCAACAACAACAGCCACAACAACAACAGGGCCAACGGTGCTACAACAAAGGTATATGCAGCTCCAGCTGGAGCACGAAAAGAAATTCATTTACAATGCAATGCAAGAGTTTGATTATTTGGAACATACGAATACGAATTCTAGGAATTCTAGGGCATAGTAAGTTAGCCAACGAAAACCCAACCCAATTAACATAATTAACTATCGTAAACTAACTATCGTAACTCTGTGTTGTACATCGCTGTTCGTCCCACTGTGCGTGTACGTATGTGCCTGTGTGTTTGTCTCCCTGTACGTGTAAGAGCATGAAAACGCATGCTTATCATACGATAAGGCCTGGTCTTACATAGATCAAGCTCACCTGAAGCCACAAATCGGGAGGGTAGTCTGTTCGTGTACATCTTGCAAAAGATACAGAAAAAAAAAAACAAATTTTGATTTTTATAAATGGATGTTTTCTATTTATTTCAAGTTTTATTACGAATCGCTGGATGGAGGAAAATTATCTACTATTAATTTATATTTATTCCTTTGCAGTCTTTTATTAAAAGTATTTTTAGTTTTTTTTATTAATAATTATTATTTTGCATTTGCGAATTGATTTCAATTGAATTCAAATCCCCAAAGCCTTGCCAAAAGTGAGGTTTTCACAATTAGTATACAGCATTAAAACCGATTCTGAAGGTGTCAAATTTTTTGTCAAAAATCATGCCAAAATTTACAAAAATGAAAATTGACATGTAAAGCTCTCGGATCTATAGACCCCATATTTCAAACTCCCATAACTTTGTCAAAACTGAACCGATATTGATGCTTGGTGGCATTTTTTTCATGGTTTGTTCTCTAGATTGATTCTGCATTTGAATTATTTTCAATTTTGAAAATAAATTTTTTTGAATTTTTTGGGGAAAAAAGCATGTACCCCCCCCTTACTCATTTCGAAAAAATTTTTTTTTCAAAATTTAGAATCCACAATTTCTATTTTTAATCAATTGTGGTTGCCACAAATAGCATAAAAAACAACATTAAAACCGATTCTGAGGGGGTCAAATTTTTTGTCAAAAATCATGCGAAAATTGACAAAAATTTTGACAAGTAAAGCTCTCGGATCCATAACTCCCATACTTCAAACGCCCATAACTTTGCCAAAAATGAACCGATTTTCATGTTTGATGACATTTTGATCATGGTTTGTCCTCCAGATTGATTCTACATTTAAAATATATGCATTATTGAAAATAACTTTTTTTTTTAATTATTTGGTGAAAAAAGCATGTACTCCCCCCTTACTCATTTTCGAAAAAAAATTTTTTTCAAAATTTAGAATCCACAATTTCTATTTTTAATCGATTGTGGTTGGCATAAATAGTATAAAAACCAACATTAAAACCGATTCTGAGGGGGTCAAATTTTTTGTCAAAAATCATGCCAAAATTTACCAAAATTTTGACAAGTAAAGCTCCCGGGTCCATAGCTCCCATATTTCAAACGCCCATAACTTTGTCAAAACTGACCCTATTTTCATGTTTGATGGCATTTCTTTTATGGTTTGTCCTCTAGATCGGCATTTAAGTTATTTTCATTATGGAAAATAAAAATTTTTGGCGGACAGCAAGACGGACAATGCACAAACCCAATATACTCGGTTCACTTTGGGAACGTAAAAACTATTTGCGCCAGATAGTTGGTATAAAGAGTAAATATTTAAAATCCACATGGATTTTTTGGATCATTGTTTGTAAATGATCCAATGGGAAACTTAATATTAAACAATTTATTGTCCAAATTATTTTATTAATATAAATAAAATTAGGTTACTGTTAGGAAAAGAAAAACCTAAACAAATCAACTAATAGCCGACGATAAATGCTATATGCAACGAGCTGTGAGTAGGTTAAAAACTTTAACCTGTTGAGTTTTGTCTGGTTTCTAGAGGGAATAATTAATTGTATCTATATTTGCAGCCCGCAGAACTGATGTAAAATTTAAAGTACTTTTACTTTTACCTTTTCCTTTTGTTTTTTGCAAATGCATCCAATGAGTATTTAGTATGAGTGCACACGAGTATCGAATGAATATACTAAAGTACTTTATTCTCTTTTAACAAAAAAAAAATATACAGCTGCAGTCCGCTTGAGGTAATTGCCGGCAGTGAGGAGACGACAGCAGGCGGCTCCGGCCGGATACGTGGCGCCAACACAGAGCTAGCGCTGAGCACGGTCACCAGCCAAATTGTGAATAACAGCGCCTACAAGCTCGACTTCAAGCAGCGCCGGCACAAAAACAACAACAACGGCAGCGAGGCGAACGCCGGCAACGGCAGCAAGCGTCAGCGTCGCAAATCCAGCTGCACCTCGTGCGGCGGAGCAGCGGCCGCCGGCAGCGTCAGTCAACGCCTGACGCCCGAGGAGGCTCTAACAGCTGCACAATCAGCAGCAGCAGCAGCAGCAGCGGCAGCAGCGACAGCAGCGACAGCAGCAGCAGCAGCGTCGGCGTGGCAGCAACAGCCGCAGAACAGTGTGACCAGCGCTGGCAGCACCAACAGCAGCTACAGCAGCGGCGGCGGCCGTGACGAGGACAGCAGCTACAGCGCCGTCGGCGGCGACAGCAGCAGCAGCAACAGCTGCAACTGCGACATCACCGGCGACAACAGCACGTTGCACGGCTTCGGCGTCGGCGACGTCAGCAGTTTCATAGGCGACGACGATTGCGTGGGCGCCGAGGAGGAGGACGAGGACGATCCGGATAATCCGGACGGCACCGATCTCAGCTCACAGACGCTGCGCACAGCGGCAATTGTTGCGGCCGTTGCGGCAGCAGCCAAAGAGCAGCAGCAGCAGCAGCAGCAGACGAGAGCCGAGCAGAGCATTGGCGACGAGAGCTACAGTGAGCGACGCCAGTATGCGGCCGATGATGCGGACGACGACATACGGATCCTTGCAATCGCAGCGCGCAGTGGCAGCGATTCGCTCGAGGATGTCGCCGATGTGGATGACAATGCCGATGTCATCGTAAGAAGGAATACGCGCAATAAACGCCCCTCGATACGGAGGGCATGTAGAATCACCGAGGAGGACCCAGACGCAGACGCCGACGAAGAAATACACGAAGTCGACGACGAGTACGACGAAGAAGACGAGCCCGAGGGCACAACTATTGACATTGATGACCAGGAGCAGCTGGCCGAGCAGCAGCATCACGACTATAACGATCAGGAGGATCCGGACGACGCCGAGGACGACGAGGAGGCCGACGAGTATTACGAGGAGGAGGAGGACGATACTCAAGCATTCTCGCCATTCTATTCCAGCTCCGCGGAGCTGATCGACAATTTCGGCGGCGGCGCCGGCAAATACTTTAACATAATGGACTTTGAGCGAGGCGCCGCTGGCGGCGGCACCTTCACGCCCAATGGCAATGGTGGCGCTGCCGTTGGCGGCGACATGTCCCACGCCCACAACCCGCAAACGGATCTGGGCGGCGGCAATAACATAATGGGTAAGCTGACCATCTGCATTTCTATAGCAGCTGCTAAGTTCCTTTCCCAGGCATCGATGCCATGGGCATTGCAAACATTCCGGAAACTATGAACGGCACCACGATTGGACCCAGCGGCGGCGGCGGCCAAAAGGCGGGCGCCGCCGGCCAAAAGCGGCCGCAGCGACGCGGCAAGCCGCAGCCGGACCGACCGCAACGGGCTCTTTTCTGTCTGGGCGTCAAGAATCCCATACGGGCGCTCTGCATACGCATCGTGGAATGGAAGTATCCTTTTTGCAAACACATGTCCTGCCTGTCGCTTTGCAGTATGCCAAAAGTCAGCAAGTTTTTAAGAATTTTTGAATAGGCTCTTTATACCTATTTATTGCCCAAATTAGTATTGAAATCCTTTGAAATCATTTTGGCAATTTTCCCAATTTTAAACGTACAGTCACTCAATAAAGTAAGTGTGCAGTGGGCCTAACAAACAATATTGATCTAAACCTAAATAGTTTTTATATTTTGTTACTATACTATTTGTGTATTTTTTAAATTCGAAATTAAAAAATATAGAAATAGTATAGTAACAAAATATAAAAACTATTTATATTCCAAATTAAAAAATATAGAAATAGTATGGTAACAAAATATAAAAACTATTTAGTTTTAGATAAATAAATTCATAACAAATATTAAATGAAATTGATTTTTAATATTTTGTAGGATAGCCCTGTTGTTTAACAACCGCTTTCAGTCTCGAGTTCATTGATTTTACCAGGTTCATTGCATACAAACTTTTAAGAGTGACTGTATAACAAATAGATAAATTCTTAACCAGTGCAGCCTTAACAATATTTTTGCAAATCCTCAAAATCCTGGTAATCAGATAATAAAAACCTTGGTGCTACAATTTATAATACCCAAGAACTGCTTCGCAAAATTATATAAATAACATTTCCATTGGGTCAAGAGCCATATTCTGTATATTTTTCTTATTTCAAGGGTTTGCACTCAGCATTTGTATATATTTATCTAGGAAATATTTCAACTTAATTTTATGCTAACTGAAAAATATCTATGTTAATTTATAATATATTTATCTAGGCCAATGTAACTGGTTTTGCTTAATCCAAATCTCCCGCTAGACCATTTGAGTTCCTTATTTTGTTAACCATATTTGCCAATTGTATTGCCTTGGCCGTTTACACGCCTTATCCGGGCAGCGATTCGAACGTGACGAATCAAACCTTGGTAAGTTCTGCGCGGCCTGTCCGATGAGGCGCAATCTCTCTCTTTCTTCACAGCTGATATTAATCTCTATATATTTTTCTCTCATCTGTCTTTTGTGCATAACAATCATCTCATCCATTCAACTGTTATTCATCTACATTTATCACTCATACACACAAAAAATAAAAAAAAAAACACACACAACAACAAAAACACCGAAAATTAGGAAAAAGTTGAATATATATTCCTAGTTATATTCACAGCGGAATGTGTTATGAAGATTTTAGCATATGGTTTTGTGTTACATAATGGTGCATATCTAAGAAATGGATGGAATTTATTAGATTTTACAATTGTAGTTATAGGGTAAGCATATAAAATATGCCAGTTAAAAGCGTTAAGCGCCCAGGCCCCCAATCGGCCTCGTTTTAACCATTTTCTATGTTACCTTATATCCAATTCAATCGAAACTGAGACACGTATGAAATTGTCTGCCCAATTTACATTTTACAGAGCGATAAGTACAGCACTGTCCCATTTGATGAAGGATGCCTTCGATGTGAAGGCGCTCCGCGCCTTTCGTGTACTGCGTCCATTGCGACTTGTATCGGGTGTACCAAGTAAGAGCTTTCTGCACCAACAAATTCAGCAACATAAATATTGCAAACCAAATTACAAAATTCACTTTTGTCCTCGTAGAGCAAAGCCACAAAGAACTACGGTCTCTAACGTAGTTAAAATGCCGCACAGAGTTAGCAACGAGAGGGAGTAAAGTGAGGAAGTGCTACGAAGCACAAAGATTTACTTGCGTTTTCTTTTTGTTGTAATTTATCCGATTGGAATACTAAATACTAAATTTAAAAAATAACAATTTTAATTCAGTAATTTTGTTACTCATATCTACATAAAAATATTTAAATAATTATATTAATAAGTAAGTTCTTCAGGGAATCTGATTTAAATCAAAAAAAATCTAGACAAAAATACATAAACAAATTTTTTAAAATTTTTTCTGTTGTCCGTTTGTTAAAAATGTATTAACTTTATTGGAAAAGGTCAAGTTCTGATTAAAACAAAAATAAAGATTAAAAGTATTATTATAGAAGTAAATATCTTTGAACTCCCTCACTCAGTATTAACTTCTGTGCAGTGTGACCAGCTTTTGTTATGTACCGTAGTGTAAACCGCACTTGATGTATTGTAAACCCCAACCACTGAATATTATATATGTATATGTATTGGCTATTCAAACGCTTTCCGCAGGTCTACAGGTTGTGCTTAATTCAATTTTAAAGGCCATGGTGCCACTGTTTCACATTGCACTTCTGGTCATATTCGTAATCATAATCTATGCCATAATTGGTCTAGAGCTATTCTCTGGTAAATTGCATAAGGCGTGTCGAGATGAGGTAACAGGTAAGCGCTTAAAACCAACAATATTACCATATAACAGTACAATATTTATACGTTGTACGAATATCATTCAATGTCTTGAATGCTACCAGATATGTCGCATTAAAATTCAACGTCCTGTAGCTCTATTAACAGGTAGATTAGTCTACGGTTTACCGGACAAACACAAAATTCAATTAGCGCCAACAAAGATTGATAAGCCCCAAAAAAACACACAGTTTCCACACATCCATACAAAGAAAGATATGCATAAAAACCAAAACAAAAACAAACAACAAAAACACAACAATTACAATTACTGTCCAATTTTCACCGAGTATTTTAGCTAATCTGCTAGTTAATAGAGCTGTTGAAATTTTACCTAAATGGGACAACTGAGCGGCATATTCCGCAACAACAAAACCAAAACAATCAGAACAGAAGCATTCCACAGACAAACACATATTCCATCATCATTATCATCCCATTATCATCTCATCTCATAGTCCAACTCATCACTAATGCATGAAACCTAAAAATAAACACAAAAAAAAAAAAAAAACCAAAAAAAAAAAACAATCCCAAACCAATAAATCGGAATCTAGGTGAATACGAGGACGACGTGAGACCCTGCGGCGCCGGCTATTCCTGCCCCACGGGCATGAAATGCTACGGCAATTGGCCCGGCCCGAACTCCGGCATTACCAACTTTGACAACTTTGGACTGGCCATGTTGACGGTGTTCCAGTGCGTCACCCTCGAGGGCTGGACGGATGTTTTGTATTATGTAAGAACAGGAATTTGCCACAATTTCTATAATACTCGTTCGCGACAAAAAGAAAAAGAGTCTGCCCAACTGTTCGCTTGAACGCCGTTTTCTTTGTCGCTATTAAAGCTAGAGAGTCGAAATTTTAAATATATATTTGTGAACACCCGCATCGAATAAAGTAGGAAGATTTTTTGGATACGCTCACTGGGACTTCGATAAAATCGATACAAAATCGCAAAGATCGATAAGTTCCATATATCAATTTTAGAGTTGCAATCGCCAAATTTGGTCAACACTTTTCTGATTAGCTCCTCTAAATAAATTACAAAAATCTATATTTTTCAAGACAAAAAATAATGAAAATAAACAAGACTGTTTTAAGCTGTTATTATGCTGTGAACGAGTATTGCGCAGTCGGTAACACCCGACTTCAACGTTTTCATTTTTTTCCATTAATGTAACTAAAAATTTGCCTTTTCCAGATACAAGATGCCATGGGCAGCGATTGGCAATGGATGTACTTCATTTCCATGGTCATCTTGGGCGCATTTTTTGTGATGAACCTGATTCTCGGTGTCCTGTCCGGTGAGTTCTCCAAGGAGCGTAACAAGGCCAAGAATCGCGGCGATTTCCAAAAGCTGCGCGAAAAGCAACAAATCGAGGAGGACTTGCGGGGCTATCTCGACTGGATAACCCAGGCGGAGGATATTGAGCCCGATGCAACGGGCGGCCTGATGCCCGATGGCAAGGGCAAGCAGCCAAACGAAATGGATTCCACCGAAAACATGGGCGAGGAGATGCCCGAAATGCAGCTCACCGAGTCGCGTTGGCGCAAACTGAAAAAGGATTTCGATCGCGTCAATCGCCGCATGCGTCGCGCCTGCCGCAAGGCGGTCAAATCGCAGGCCTTCTATTGGCTGATTATCGTGCTGGTATTTCTCAACACCGGCGTCCTGGCGACGGAGCATTACAAGCAGGTCTATTGGCTGGACGCGTTTCAGGGTGAGTTTGCAAATTGATATTTAGAAGTTTCATACGGAAATTTCCAGATGAGGTGCTTAAATGAAGACTCTTTTGTTTCAATAAAAAAAAAGTAAGAAGGCTCAAATCATGCCGGTCTTAAGATATACACAGTTGATCAATTTGGGCGTATCCAAAAAAGATTTTGTGCGCTCTATAGAGAAGCTTTTAAGTAATCTGTCTAAAATATTTTGATGTATCTAAAGCTAAAATTTAATTCGCCACGCCCTAAGTGGACGCTGTAAATAAAAGGGATTAAAAGTACTTAAACTTTGCAAAAAAGGCCAGATATTTTTATAAATGGAAGCCAGTATATGTACCAATTTTGGTACATCTATTTTATATTTATCTCATCGAATTTCATTGTAATGCAAATTTGAAAATCTATCTCCTTACAGAATACACAAACATGGTCTTCATTGGGCTCTTCACCTGCGAAATGTTGCTGAAAATGTACAGTTTGGGCTTTCAGGGCTATTTTGTCTCGCTGTTCAATCGCTTCGACTGCTTTGTGGTAATTGGCAGCATCTCCGAGACGCTTCTGACCAAGACGCACATGATGCCCCCACTGGGCGTCTCTGTGCTGCGTTGTGTGCGCCTGTTGCGTGTCTTCAAGGTCACCAAGTAGGTTGTAAAAAATTACCAGGCGGAATCGAATCTAAGCAAATTGCATTGCGTTCTTTTACTAGATACTGGCGTTCTCTATCGAATCTAGTGGCTTCCCTATTGAATTCAATACAATCAATTGCTTCGCTATTGTTACTGCTCTTCCTATTTATTGTGATATTTGCCCTACTGGGCATGCAGGTTTTTGGTGGTAAATTTAATTACAATGAGGATGAGAAATATCGCATGAATTTCGATTGCTTCTGGCAGAGTTTGCTCACAGTGTTTCAGGTGGGTGAACGTTGAGAATATGAAAAGAGGATATTCTTAATTAATTATATACTCTTTTTCTTTATTAGATCATGACTGGTGAGGATTGGAATGCAGTCATGTATGTGGGCATTAATGCTTATGGCGGCGTCTCCTCGTACGGTGCCCTGGCCTGCATATACTTTATCATATTGTTCATATGCGGTAACTATATCCTGCTAAATGTATTCTTGGCCATTGCTGTGGACAATTTGGCCGATGCTGATTCGCTTTCCGAGGTTGAAAAAGAAGAGGAACCGGTTGGTATATCCCAATAAATGAAGCAAGCTTCGTAATTCAGTTTGCCCAACAATTCTGCAGCAAGACGAGGGCGGTATGAAAAAGTCGCACAGTCCCACGCCCACAATAGATGGCATGGACGATGAGCATCTGAGCATTGATATGGATATGGAACAGCATGACCTCGACGATGATAAGTAGCGTAATGATTACGATCAACAAATGCCTGTTCTACAGTTTCCACATATTTTTAGGGAACATGAAAGCTTATCCGACGAGGAGGTGCGCGAAATGTGCGAGGACGAGGAAGAGGGTATGTGACACATTTAATTTCAAATTTAACCCTCAACTAAACTTTAAGCTATAATTAATTTAAGTCTCAGAATAGAATATAGACAATAGGTATATTATAAATAAGGCACATACACATAATACACGACGCTTGGACACTAACTAAACCATGATCGAAAGATATGATATTCATGCTACTGACGCTTTCATTTTGCTGCCTTGGAACACCCACACACAACTCTCAAATTTGATATATTAATCGAAAGACTCCCATTCTGAAGTATCAGCACATGTTACTGCACGACCCCGGCGTTTATCCGAAGTCAGCATGAAGAAGTATAAAAAGCCAATACCACGTGGCAGTGCATTTTTCATTTTCAAGTCCACAAACAGGTAAATCAACAACAACATACAGAACAAAAACAACAAAAAGCAGTCTTATTGGATTATATATATATATATATTTTTTTTTTAATACCTTGTTGAATGTTTTTAATGCACTCCGGTTCCACGGCTATTTTTTGCATGCTAACATTTGAAATAAACATCATTAAAAATAATGTTCATATATATATATATAATTTAGCTAAAACTTACTTGATATCTGTTTTATCAAGCTTTAGCTATTGCATATTTCACTGTACATAATTTTAAACTATAATACTTTATTAAGATTTTCAGTTAATGACAAACATTTTTACCAGCATCTTTAGCTGAAAGTCTTTTGCAATTGATTTGTTTTTATAATTACATTTTTTGTTTTTGCATTTGGCAAGCAGTTAGTGCTTGAAAAGTTCCCAGAACACAACACTGAACTCTCATACTTAAAAGGTTGATTTTTCACTTCGAGCCCAAACACAACAGAGAATAGGAATTTAGTACTTAAGAAATTATTTTTCGTTTAAGTCACATAGGCTTTTAATTACCGTAAGCTATTTAGTTTGTTTTTTATACCCTATATATATTTTTTAAGTTAAGCAGCTCTGTTTTTCTATATGAATACATATGTGTTTATTATTTTTTCCACATTGGCATATGATATATGAAAAATAAATTAATTACATATAGTGGATGAGGAGGGCATGATAACGGCACGCCCACGCCGTATGTCTGAAGTTAATACGGCTACGAAAATTCTACCCATACCACCGGGCACATCATTCTTTCTTTTCTCCCAAACAAACAGGTTTTTATGTTTTAGTTAACCATACAAATATATCAAGTGTTTTTTTTTCCTATTAATTTTTCCATTTTTTTGTATTGTCTGTATGTGTGTGTGCTAAAACTTTTGTGTATTCCTTTGTTTAAAATATTATTCAAAATTGTATTTGTCTTTTTTTGAAAAATATTTGTGTATTTCTAGAATTTAACTATATGTACCTGTGTTTAGATGATTAGATTTATATTTGATTTAATTGCATAGCATATCCTGAAATCTTTTGTATCACTAGACCATTAAAGTTGTTGCTGTCCATAGTTATTAAAGTTCCTAAAACTGGACATTTGATGAGCCAAATTTTCCCTTAGTAAATGCTTTTATTTTTTAACATTTGCATCTGCATGTTTACTTGCTTGTTGTGTTTCTTTGATTTTCCAGCTATTAGTTAAATTTCCCCGATATATATTTAAAACGCATAATTTGTTCACAGATTCCGCGTCTTTTGCCACTGGCTCTGCAATCACAGCAATTTTGGCAACATTATCCTATGTTGCATCATGTTCTCATCGGCCATGTTGGCGGCAGAGAATCCTCTAAATCCCAGCGATGATTTGAACAAAGTAAGTAGCTCCCGCTCCGAGACAAAAAAAAAACAAAAACAAAAAAAAAAAGAAAACTGATAAAAAAAAGAAACCAGACATGCAACTGAATATATTGTAAGTTGTTAATGGGTATGTTTCAGAAGAGAGTATTGTTGCTTAATCCCACTTTTCATGTTGTCATTCGTTCAATTTTCCAGGTACTCAATAAATTTGATTATTTTTTCACGGCAGTTTTCACAATAGAACTGATTCTGAAATTGATTTCATATGGCTTCGTATTACACGACGGAGCCTTTTGCAGATCCGCATTTAATCTATTAGATTTACTTGTGGTCTGCGTCTCATTGATATCTCTAAAATCCAGGTAAAACCCAAACGAAAATAACTACTCTAACCCAGTAGTTTGATAACTTACTTCTGGAATATTATTAAAAGTCGATTTCAACTGCAGTTCGAATGCGATTTCAGTCGTGAAAATTCTACGCGTTCTCCGAGTTTTAAGGCCACTGCGTGCAATTAATCGAGCCAAGGGTCTAAAGGTAAGACACATCGTTGCTTTCACAGTTCTCGTTACTATTTTCAATTTTATTCACCTGCTTCTTTCTAAAATAAAAACGTATTTTATATTTTTTTTTATAACATTTTTTAGTTACAGTTTTGTTTTTATTTTATTGAAAATTACTCTGCAGAAACATTTTTTTTTTTGTTGCGAGCTTACAAATAAATACGAAAAGCAGTTAATATTTAAATGCGTGGTTTTGGGTTTTAACCAAAACAATAAAATGAAAAAAAAAACCAATTCAAAATAAAACCTTGAAATGCTGGGTGTAGGGTGCACCAAGAAAAACAATTTTTTTTTTTTGCTGAATTATACACTGCAAAAACCAAAATATATATCTAAATATATATATGAATATATATATATATGCATATATAATAAAACTCTACAACTGTTTGATTTTGAGTTACTCTCTTAACACCTAACGAAAATGGGCGTGGAATAAATGCTTTGGGCGTGGCGCTTAGGCATAGTCAAACTATGTGCCATATATGTTAATACTAAAAACCAAAACGCAATTAAAATCAATTATATCTAGAGCTAAATATGCATAGGGTATATCCTCTTTACCGTATTATAACTTTATAAATATACATATATATATATCGTCGTATCACATACAGCATGTTGTTCAGTGTGTCATAGTCGCTGTTAAGACTATCGGAAATATTGTGCTCGTCACATGCCTACTGCAATTCATGTTTGCCGTTATAGGAGTCCAATTGTTTAAGGTATGATTTTGTTCTTAAGTGCTTGCCCTACTTTCCTACTACAAAATTTTAAGAACTGTATAAAAATTGAGCGATATTTAAGCATATTTTTAGAGAGCATATTTTGAAAAGAAACAATTTTGCCTAGCCTTTTAGTTTACTTTTTAGCGTACAAATTCTAAGAAATTAAGAAATTTATAAGATTTTTTTTTGCATATCAGTTGTTATTATAAAGCTGTATAAGTATTTTATTTGTAAATTGTATAAGTACCATAATTGCACAGACATGCAACTCTTAACTATATTAACATTTTGTTGTTATTTCAAATTGTTAAATGTTCGAATTGCAATCCCTAACATTTCAACAATAACTTATTTTACAAAATGCAAAATTGTTTATGTTGTTTTTTTTTTTTTATTAATTGAATTTTATTTAAATCCTACATTGCTAACACTGTTATAATATGTACAAACAAAAAATCAATTGTAAATAAAACCATATATGCTGCCTAGTATTGCTTATTAATGCTCAGCATAGCTCTGTATACATTCTACCAGTGTGAAACCTTTCTGTAGACATTTAAATTACGAAACTGAGGGAGAGTATTTAATAGTGGGCCATTGTGTTGTAAAAATATATAATTTTAATATATCAAATAAGGCTGGTTATAAAATACACACAAATATACATATATTTTTATTACAGTCCGCTTAGCAAGGACTTTTAAAACCCCCTCCATTACAGACCTAACATAACTCACACAAATTAAAAACCGTGTAAACTTGTCAATTCTTATATTCCACACCCATTTTCTGCGTTGTATGCGTCAATCCTAGAGCAACATATATATATTAGAAAAAATAAATATATAAAATGTGATTATAAATTCATAAGCACAGCACACATACACACCTGCGAAAAACATACACATACACGCACACACACACACAAATATATAATAATGTTAAAGCACACGAAACTTTCCAATAGTTAATTATTATATCATGCAGCGAACCAACCTTGCACCCTAGCATCAAGGCAACCCGATCAACAAAACCGAAGAGTATCAATATATAAATCTCCGATTGGTGTATAAAGAAAAACTTCCAGTTAACAACACGTTGGTAGACGATTCTGTTGTAGTAACAAACCTGGTCATAAAACATACAGAATAATTCATGCTCTAACATTATTATTATAATTTTGTTTTTTCAAATATGATTTTTATTTTTTGAATAATTTTGATTTCCACTTACCCACTGTCCGTAAATGTCATTAACCTCGTATTAACTGTATAAAGCAACGTACACACACACACACAAACTCATTTATTTATAGCATACAAGAAAAAAAAAACAAAAAATACAATTTTCAGAATTGAACCCCTTACAAATGAATTTTCCTCTTTTTTCTCTCTTTTATCGTTTCGGTTTTCGTACTTTTGCCAAACACAACCAATTGCATTGTGTACCATTTGCTTTGGCAAAATTGTAAAAAAAAAACAAAAAAAAAACTTTTATTTTCAATGAAACTATTCCAAAAATGTGGCCACAATAACAAAAATTCCGCTGATTGATGCTACATAAACACACACACTCACACATCCAATAAATATAAATATAAAAAAAAATACAAAAACAACCAATCATACACGCCTGTCAATTCTTTTGCTCCTACACACAAAAAATAAAAAAACAAAATATATATTGGCTACACTGCAAAAAAAACAGTACGTGGTCAAGTGCGTAGTAGTCGCAATTAAAACCATTGGTAATATCATGTTGGTTACATATTTATTGCAATTCATGTTTGCCGTTATTGGAGTGCAACTCTTTAAGGTAATTTCTTTTCAATTATATAAAACAACAAATTACAACAATAAAAAACTGAACAACTAAATCGGTAAAGGGTAACTAGAAACGGCTTTATGTGTGCGCTTTTTTTTTGAATTAAAGAAGAATTAAATTACTTGCTGCTTAATCTGTGTGCTTTGAATTGAATTGATGTACTCGGACCAACTACTATATAAATGTGATTGGCAAGACATATAGAAAGAATATATTATCGAAAAAGTATTTCTCTTAAATATTATTGGGGCAATATGCTAGGCTTGAAACTTTCAACCGTTTTTCTTCTGATATGTAAAATCTTTTGATTTTTCTCAGCTTTACAGAAAGATTTTTTACGAAATAATATTGGTAAACTTTATACAAATATTCTCTATACTCATTAACATAAAAAAAATAAAAAATAAAAAATGTATTTCGTTGCAAATAATACACTTTCCAATCAGCTTGCAAAAGCATTCAACGCTTTCCAACCTAAAATCCCATATTGTAAGACCATTTACCCCAACGAGTTTTCTGTTCTAACTAGCCAAATACTTCTCAGCTATTTAGATACGGCTAGACATGCTGCTCGCTAACCATTTGTATTATATATACACATATATATATATAAATTTCTCTATGTATGCATTTAACACCCAAACCTGAAATGATTGTAACATTTGTAACGTATTCGTATTCGTTTGGTCCCGTCTGTAAATATTGTGCTGTTTAAATAACAAACAAAAAATAATAATTGTGTCCGTGCCAAAAACAAAATTGTAAAAAACAAAACAAAAATAATACGAATGTGTATGTAAATTTAATGCATATGGAACACCCTGTAATATGTATGTATATATAGACTAGCTTAGTCTATCGTATTGCTGCATAATACATATAATTAGGCTTTAGTTGATAGTATTATCAAGTTGTTTTAGTCAAGTGCCCTCAACTGCGGAGTTATCCAAGTTTAGCGCACTTTTCATAAGTAGAAATGAAAAAAATATTTTTTTTAATAATTTTATTAATATATGAAAAATCTCTCCGGACGGTTTAACAAATACACAACATATAGGGTAAATTTTTCTCCTGTACCGATGGCTCAAAAATGGTGAAAGATGAATGCTAGTAAGTATTTCATTATAGATTTCTAAGTCTTTGAACTGCACTTATTCTTGTTAATTCTTTTTAGTGGCACCTATTTGGTCTATGAGGGCGGTGATATGAGCAAGCCGCGTCTCAAGGAGCGCGAGTGGAATAATAACGGTTTCCATTTCGATGACGTGGCCAAGGGCATGTTAACACTATTTACGGTCTCCACTTTTGAGGGCTGGCCAGCGTACGTAATGCGGAAGTCGATAATGCTGAACGACTTTGTAATACATTTTACTCTTGCGTACAGGCTGCTCTACGTATCAATTGATTCGAATAAGGAAAATGGGGGTCCAATACACAACTTCCGTCCTATTGTTGCTGCCTACTATATTATCTATATCATTATAATTGCCTTCTTTATGGTCAACATCTTTGTCGGTTTCGTTATTGTCACTTTCCAAAATGAGGGTGAACAGGAGTATAAGAATTGTGATCTGGATAAGAATCAGCGGAATTGCATAGAGTTTGCGTTGAAAGCGAAGCCGGTGCGACGATATATACCCAAACATGGTATACAGTATAAGGTCTGGTGGTTTGTGACGTCATCATCGTTTGAATACACCATATTCATATTGATTATGATAAACACGGTCACACTGGCCATGAAATTCTACCAGCAACCGTTATGGTATACCGAGCTACTCGATGCACTCAACATGATATTCACAGCCGTGTTTGCCTTGGAGTTTGTATTCAAATTGGCTGCTTTTCGATTTAAGGTGGGCTTCAATTTTAGGTATTAAGTATCTGAAACTGAATTTTGCATCTTTATAGAACTACTTTGGCGATGCGTGGAACTGCTTTGATTTCATTATTGTACTGGGCAGCTTTATAGACATCGTTTATTCGGAAATTAAGGTAAGTGCATCTAATTTATTTATAATAATTTATTTTGGTATTCATTTTCATTCTGTTTTCACAGAGCAAGACCACTTCACAGGCCACTTGTAATGTAAATGAGGGCTGTAAAGCCAAGCCCACGGCGGTTAGTTATCGAATTCACTTTCCAGCTAAATTGGGTCTAATTTCTTTACTGTATTCCACCGTTTCCAGGCGAGTTCGAACTTGATTTCGATAAACTTCTTTCGCCTGTTTCGTGTGATGCGACTCGTCAAGCTGCTCAGCAAGGGCGAGGGTATACGCACGCTGCTCTGGACCTTCATCAAATCCTTTCAAGCGCTGCCCTATGTGGCTCTGCTCATAGTCCTGCTCTTTTTCATCTACGCAGTGGTGGGCATGCAGGTGGGTCCAAAATGTCTGAAAAATCACAGTTTGTGCCGTTTTCTCAGAAAACTTTGCTAGTCATTTTAGTCAGTTTTAAACTGAAGTGGATGGAGATTGGCATATTATTATTTTTGAAAT
The DNA here is from genome assembly GCA_035047465.1 of Drosophila sordidula. NCBI lineage: Eukaryota > Metazoa > Arthropoda > Insecta > Diptera > Drosophilidae > Drosophila > Drosophila sordidula. The sequence continues at coordinate 4,469,850 of JAWNPQ010000260.1, read as the reverse complement.
ATTAAAAAGAACCTTAAATGCAAACATTTAAAAAAAAAAATGAATTGAAACCCTAACCAGACTTCTTTTTAAATAGTTTGCTTAGGTTTTAGAACTTTTAATAGTGTCTGCCCCAAAAATTTTGCTGCTCAGAGGCAGCATTAATCAGAATTTGTTAGGGGAATTGTGCCTCTTAAATGCAGAAAATATGTACTTTTTTTGTTTTATCATAACTGAACCTTGAAGCCAAACAATTTCATAAAAAGCAGCCGAAACCCGCACCAAGAAATATATTTTTTTGAATATGGTAAAATCAATTTTTACGCTTTATATCAAAAGTTAACAGTATTTTCCAACAAATAGTATAGTGTACATTTAGAAACTAGATTTTAATAATATTTAAAACTATTTAAATTTAATTTAAATTATTTAAAATAGCTATATTTTCAACTTACAAATATATGATACCTAACGATATTTCCGTGCTAGGTCTTTGGCAAGATAGCGCTGGATGGCGGCACGTCTATAACGAGGAACAACAACTTCCAAACGTTTCAGCAGGCGGTGCTGGTGCTGTTCCGCTCGGCAACCGGCGAGGCGTGGCAGGACATAATGATGTCCTGCTCGGCGCAGCCGGAAGTGCGCTGTGACAAGAACTCTGATACGGCGGGCCAGCAGTGCGGCTCATCCATAGCCTATCCCTACTTTATATCGTTCTATGTGCTCTGCTCCTTTTTGGTGGGTAAACGAATCCCTTCTTTATTTTTTATAATAAATCACCAATGGAGCCTGTACCCTCATCAGATCATCAACTTGTTTGTGGCCGTCATCATGGATAACTTTGATTATCTGACGCGCGATTGGTCGATTTTGGGTCCGCATCATTTGGACGAGTTCATACGGCTGTGGAGCGAGTACGATCCGGATGCGAAGGGTCGGATCAAGCATCTGGACGTGGTCACGCTGCTGCGCAAGATATCACCGCCGCTGGGCTTCGGCAAACTCTGTCCGCATCGCATGGCCTGCAAGCGGCTCGTGTCGATGAACATGCCCCTCAACTCCGACGGCACGGTGCTCTTCAATGCCACCCTGTTCGCCGTGGTGCGCACCTCGCTGAGCATCAAAACGGAGGGCAACATCGACGATGCCAACTCCGAGCTGCGCGCGACCATTAAACAGATCTGGAAGCGGACGAATCCGAAGCTATTGGATCAGGTGGTGCCGCCGCCGGGCAATGACGATGAGGTCACGGTGGGCAAGTTCTATGCGACGTATCTGATACAGGACTATTTCCGGCGCTTTAAGAAGCGCAAGGAGCAGGAGGGCAAGGAGGGCCATCCCGATAGCAATACGGTCACACTGCAGGCGGGTCTGCGCACACTGCACGAGGTCTCGCCGGCACTGAAGCGCGCCATCTCCGGCAATCTGGATGAACTGGCCGAGGAACCGGAGCCCATGCATCGCGTAAGTGGAACAATTTATATCTGGGACCGTAACTGTTTTAAGCTACATTTAATATATTGGTTAAGGAATAATTCTTATTTTTCAACTTATATTTAACCCTGGACCGTCATCCATACTTTTTTTGTACAGTAATAATTTTTTGTTCTTCGGCTTGGAATTCGTATCATAATCCTGTACATATTTAAATTACTTTTGTCGTTGAGTTAATTTTTATTATATAAAATTAATAATTAATTTTTTAAATTTTATATTAAAGTCATGAAATAACTCTCGTTTTATTTTTTTCAAAACACTGAAGTATTTATTTGTTAATTGTTATTTAAAAAATCAAAAATAGAAATTGAATTCACATATTTTTTAAATATGATATAATATAAAAATTTTTATATATTTTAATATATTTGTGCGAGTAGCATTGAGCAGTGTTTTGAAAAAAAACAAATCAATAGCGCAAGAGATATTTCATGACTTTAAATACAAATTGAAAATGTAAGTTTTAACTTTTACATAATTGTTTAAGTAAAAGAATTTCAGCAAATTTTGCTATTTAAACAAGTTTGTTGCGTTTCAGAAAACTCTACCTTAAATTTAAACATTAGTGTAATCCTTCTTAACAAACTTTGTTCATAATGATATTTTTTTAGTTAAAGATTTATATCATAACAGCTATTTTCGGTCCCAGATTTATATACAAAAAAAAAATATTTTTTATATATTTTATATATTTTTAAATATTAATACTCTTTCGCCACAGCGTCATCATACGCTGTTTGGCAGCGTCTGGAGCTCGATACGTCGTCATGGCAACGGCACCTTCCGGCGCAGCGCGAAGGCTTCGCAGAGCAATGGCGCCCTGACCATTGGCGGGTCCTCACTGGCCGCTGCCGGCATGGGCGTGGGCGGCAGCAGCCTGGTGCTGGGCAGCGCAGATCCCGGGGGCGATTACCTGTACGACAGCCTCAATCGCAGCGTGGCCGATGGCGTCAATCACATAACGCGCAACATAATGCAGGCCCGCCTGGCGGCCAGCGGCAAGCTGGAGGACGAGCTGCACGCGGGCAGCGGCGGGGAGCTGCGCACCTTTGGCGAGAGCATCTCGATGCGGCCGCTGGCCAGGAATGGCGGCGGCGGCGGCGGCGGCGGCGGCGGCGGCGGCGGCGGCGGCGGCGGCGCTGGTGCCGCAACTGTCGCCGGCACTTTGCCGCCGGAGGCGAATGCGTTATCTTATGAGTGAGTATTAGGGGGGGCGGGGTGGGGGCGGGGAAGTGGGGAGGGCAGGCACTCCCGCAATGGGGCGTGGGTTGAACTGCCGGCTGCAGCTGTTGTGAGTTGGTCATTTGGCTTATCTCTATATATTAGACGCACACCAAGCTGTCAATTTATGAGTTTTCCATACGATATATACTTCTTGTTACTATGGCTTGCTGTTTAGTGAGTTTTTATTGTTTTGTTTTCGATTATCATCATTTTTGGCCACGTTTTTAATGGCATTTTGTTAACACTTAGTGCGCCTTTTAAACGTTTGTAATGGACAAAAGGAGCCCGGCCAACAGGTTCTTGTTCCTGGCCCAAAATTATTTAGTTGCAATTTAGCGAATTTAGTTGGAAAACAATATCACAAATAAAAAATTTGACTTAAAATAAGCTAAACAAATAAAAAACAAATTTTTTAAATGCACTTTAAAGCATTTTTAAACTTAATTTATAAAAATATAAATACCAACCAACATTCACTGAGAACCGAACAACAACAAAATTTACTCAAATCCCCGAACATTAATTTCAGCAACCGCAATCGTGGTATTTTATTGCATCCATATAACAATGGTAAGCGCAAAAATGCTGCAATTGCAACATCTACAGCTACAACAGCAACAATTGCAATTGCACATAAAAAAAAACCTACAGTTCTTTAAACGTTTTTATTATTTTACTCCAGTTAATCCCGAAATAATATTTTACAAAAAATTTGTTTGTTTGTTGTGGCATTTTCCGTTTGAGTTTTCTTTGACTCCCACACAAAACACCATAAAAACGAGAAAAAAGTTTTAATTCCTTCAACTAACACCTAAAAACTCTGATTGTTTTTATTTTGCGCATACTAATTATTTATGAAATTCATTTAATTACAACATTTTCGGTATATACACATGACATATTGTAGCCCAGCATTATAATTATTATTATTATTATTATTATTATTGTACATTCTTTTCGTAATGGCCACTAAAACTTCTGAGTTGTGAGTTCTGAAATTTGCCTGCGGCATGCCCAAAAAAAAATATAAAAATAGTATATATATATATAAAAAAAGAAGTAAATAATATTACACTAAAAAAAGAAGAATGCGCGCAATTTAACCACAAAAAAAATCAATCAACTATAAAAAGATATAAAAATTGTTTCGTTTTCAATGTATTTTTGGCTGTTTGTTATACGCGGAGCCCACTGAATAGAAAACACTCGGAACACTTATCAAAATGGATCTCCATTTCGATACGTAGTACAACCACACATTAGTACTATGCAGCTTATAACATATTGCAATATCGTAAATAGATCAAGTGTTCAAGTAATTGTAGCATTTAGTAGTTTAGTTTGGGCTAATCTAGAAACGCTTTTGCTGCCTTATAAATTATATATATATATATATATACTTTGCCACTGTAGAACAGTCACACAAAACATAATTTCAACACCGTAATAAAAGACTATGTATAGATATTACATTTAAATCTGTACATTAGTTGAATAGCTTTTAAAACTAAGATTAAGTCAGAACCAGAATTTACTTAACTTCAAGAATTTAAACGAGAATAGAAATGCCATTATACAATTTTTCGAGACACACCCACACCAGAAATTTTATTTACCAGATATAGTAATTAATCACATTAATATATTTGTCAGACAAACTTCGCTCATTTAAGAACTATTTTAAAAAAATGACTCCACATTTAAAACAAATAAAGTTAACTAATAATAATTACTCGAAAAAGTAATATTTCAATCACAATCAATAAATAATTTAAAGTGATTCAAGTAATTTATTTCCAAAAGCTTATTTATTTTTTTATCGGTGATTAAATTTTCTAGTAAATAAATTTTGCCGACATACTAACGGTAATAATTATAAATTTTATTTATTATTTTTAAATAATAATTAAATTGTTACTCTAGTCAATGTCTTTTTCACAGCTATTCAGGGAATTTAAAGTTTTAGATCAACCACATGCATATATTAATTTACCAGTTAAGTTTGTAACTTTATGGCAAGAGATTATTGGTTAAACAATTGTCATCAAAAGTCAGTTAAAAGTCATTCATCAGTAATTAAACTTTACTTCACTTAGCTCAGCTTGTAAAATATACAATAAGTTACTAAGGTAGCATTATCATAACCTTGAGATACAAAATCGAACTGTACGATATACTAACTATAACTCTAGCAGCTACAAAGCGTTTTGCTCTAACAGAATGCACATGGCTCCTTTTGTTGATTACAAACTAACAAATTGAGATTGATTGAAGAAAAACTAACAATTGATTGATTGCCAACAAGTTCGCAATTCCAACAACTAAATGAAAAGAAATTTATTTATTTATAAGGTCCATTCAACTAAAACTCTATGCAAAATTGTGTTGTTAAAGTAATTTGTTTTTGTATAACTCTTTTTTATAAACATCTTTATTATAGCATAAGTGATTCGAGTTTAAAAACAACCGAGTGCTGAGTTTCGAACACTGAATAACTTGCTGGATGAGTCCCAGAGAGTTCGAACCACATTTGTACCTCTCAAATTGGCAGAGAGTATTATGTGATTTTTTTTTTTTGCTTTCTCCTTAATTTAACAATTTATTTTGTTTTTTGTTAAAAAAAAAACCATTCCTTAAGTATCGTAAAAACTACTACATAAAAAAGACTTTTATGTATGTGCTTAAACCTACGTGGAGTAAAAACATAACACCAACAACAACCAACAACAACAACAACAACTGAACAACAACAACAACAATCGTTTAACACGCAACAAAGAACGAATCGAAAGAAAGAAGAAAAGGTTACCATAATCAAAGTATTTCCTCACAAATCTTAATCCAAACGATATCGGTGTCTATATAAAATATCCATATAACAGTGTTGTTGTGCCCATATGTACTCATAAAGCTGGCCTGGCCGATTGAGCATACCCATCAAAATGTGTGCATTGCGTCCATCAAATCTACTTATATAATCTAATAATTATAATACCCATGTCAACGACATCAACATACTCGTATATATATTTAAATTATTTTTTATATGATATGATCTTCAAAAAAAAAATAAGAAATGTTCGTTAACTGTTGTTTCAATGTTGTCTTAACGTCGCTTATTATGTTTTCAATGTCGGGATGTGCCAATAATAATAAGGAAATCCAGAGAATCCAAATACAAAAACACTCTGTGAATACCCAGAAACCACAACACACGCACACACGCACACACACACACCAATTGCTTGGTTCTTGATAAGCTTTAGCTGAGCCGCCTGCTTCGTTCGTATTAAGCTGCCCCCTGTCCATGCCTTAGAAATCGCCTTAGTAACGCCTTTCGTAGAGCCCGCCCTGGAGACGTGCTTGCATTGTCTGTCAGGACAATATACGTCATATATCGTGTATATGCCTTTAGTATATATATATATATAGAGATCGTTGCTTGCCTTAGTTTATATATAATTAATCACCTTTTGTTCTGTATAGAAAATGCTTATATATTCGTTTACATAAAGCTGTACAATAACATCTAACATATTAATAGCCTGTATTATTGAATGCTTAACTAACAGTCAACTGTAATTGTAGTTGTCTTATATTAAAGTAAATGCTTGATGATCATTTTAGTAAGGTGAGCTTTTCTAGTCAGGATGGGGTGCCAAAAATCAAACGACTTTTAATATATAATTATGTATTTTAAGATGAAATTAAACCCATTGATAATTGTTCCTATTGTAGGTATATTATATAATGGATTTGACTAGATAAGCTATTTTGTTATGTCAATATGTTTGGATAGGTTGAATAACTTGCAAAATAATTAATTAATAATTACCTATTGTTTCTATGGAAGCTATATGATTTACTCTACATATAGATAAATCTGCGCAATATAAGAAAATGCGTTAATTGAGGTATTAATTGAGAGGCGAATATGTCTGTTTACCCCCGTAGCCCCCCTGTCTACACCACTGTATAAAAATTTATAAGAGTAGAAGAAGAGTAAAATAATAATAATATAATAATCATTTGTAAGCTTTCCGAATAAGATTGTAAATTCAACGTATTATTATTTGAAAAGAAACAAAGAAGCAAAAAAATAAATAAAATTATTATAAGATATATTTGATATGAAAGTAGATAGTTATAGTTTATATACAAATTTCTAGAAAAAGCTAAAGTACAGTTAATACCCTTAAAACAGCTTTTCAGTTTATAGCACCTACAAATCACAAATCAAACTATATAGCCGTGATAGCTAGAGCAACCAGAAAAAATGAAGAAAAAAACCAAAGTGAAGTTAGTTTTTAAAATAAAAATTGTGTATGATCATCAAGCGCTGTATAAATATACTAATAACCCCAATCAAAAAACGATGAACCTCAGCCGCTTACAGCAATAAAATGAAACCCCTATTTTGTATTTTATGCATATAGTCTACGCACCCAATGGTGCTATTCCTGGCCACGAACGCATGATCCAATCGACACCAGCTAGTCCCTACGATCAGCGTCGTTTACCAACTTCATCTGAAATGAATGGCCTAGCCGAATCATTGATTGGAGGGGTAAGCAAAACCGAATGAACTTCAGAAAAAAACAATGCTAATTCGCAATTGATTGCAGGTACTCGCCGCTGAGGGTCTAGGGAAATATTGTGATTCCGAGTTCGTGGGCACAGCTGCAAGGGAGATGCGCGAGGCGCTCGACATGACGCCCGAGGAGATGAATTTGGCTGCACATCAGATATTGTCCAATGAGCATTCGTTGAGCCTGATTGGCAGCAGCAGTGGCAGCATCTTTGGTAGTGGTGGTGGTGGTGGTGGTGTTGGTGGTGCCGTCGGTGGTGGCAGCAGCAGCATTGCTGGTGCGTTTGGTGGCAGCGCCAGTGGACCATCATCATTGTCCCCCCAGTATCAGGGTTCGGGCACTTTACAATCACCACCGATACCGGATAATCGTCTAAGACGAGTTGCCACAATAACGACCACTAATAATAATAAGTCTCAATTTAGCCAAAATAATACTAATAATATAAATAGTAGAAATAATGCAGTAACGCCTACGACTAGCCAAAGAACCATGTCACCCACACAACAGCAACAGCAACAACAACAACTACAGCAACAACAACAACAGCTGTCGCCACAGCGTAACCTGGGCAGTGGTCAGGGCTATCCTGCCTCCTCATAGCATACAAACTGTAGTCCACACATGCAAAATGTCTTCTTGATGGAATTTTAAATATAACATTTATGAACATTTTTTTGTATAATATTTAGCAAAAGAAAAAATCATTAGATCTAGATTATTCACGTATATATAAAATATATAAATATATATATATATATATATATATATATATAGGCAACATTATGAAAAACTTGGAAAAATGTGGAAAAAATTTGTAAAACTTGTAAAAAACATTATATGTACTTACTTATATAATTAATGGTTTGCCTTTTTGATAACGTCTATGATGGTTTATCGTCCTTTATGAACAACCAGCAAAAAACTAAAAAAAAAAAAGAAACACAAAACAAGAAGAGAAATATAATAAAATATTGTATATGAACAAATATATATATTTTTTAACAATTGATAAAAGTAAAACAAAACAAGCTAATTGATTAGTTATTATAGTCACCAATAATAATTAATAATAATAATAATAATAATAATAATGTTATTCATCATTATATGTACATCAATATGACATCTACTTACTTACAAATTGATGTATGTATTTCGATTTAGACGCATTTTATTTTTTAAGTATTTAATAATTGCGCAAATAAAAGCATACAACATTTGGAATTGTTTAATATATAAAAATGTTAACCAAACAAAGAAAAAACAAGCAAACAACTAATTAATTTAATAGCGAATTTTCAATGAATGAACGCCCAAACTGAATAATGAATTGTTATGATTGATTTTACAAAAATAAATGAGCAAATTAAAAAAGCAAAACGATGGCATTTTACTTATTTTTTAGCAGTAAGTAAAATAAAACAAATCATATAAACGGATGGACTCTGTTGACCAAGAATATACATATATTATATATGAAATCGGCGTTAATTGCCTAGGACTTAAATCTGCACAAAACCGTTGTACATATTTTACAACATTATAAGCGGTATAAATGAAAACACATAAGAAATAAATAAAACCTAAGTGATATATTAAGAATTATTAAAAAATAACTATATAATAAAGAAGTAACCGACTGCGTAATATTTTGACATGTAAAGCTCTCGGATCCATAACTCCCATACTTCAAACGCCCATAACTTTGCCAAAAATGAACCGATTTTCATGTTTGATGGCATTTTGATCATGGTTTGTCCTCCAGATTGATTCTACATTTAAAATACTTCCATTATTGAAAATAACTTTTTTTTTTAATTTTTTGGTGAAAAAAGCATGTACTCCCCCCTTACTCATTATCGAAAAAAAATTTTTTTCAAAATTTAGAATCCAAAATTTCTATTTTTAATCAATTGTGGTTGCCACAAATAGCATAAAAAACAACATTAAAACCGATTCTGAGGGGATCAAATTTTTTGTCAAAAATCATGCGAAAATTGACAAAAATTTTGACAAGTAAAGCTCTCGGATCCATAACTCCCATACTTCAAACGCCCATAACTTTGCCAAAAATGATCAGATTTTCATGTTTGATGGCATTTTGATCATGGTTTGTCCTCTAGATAGATTCTACATTTAAAATATTTGCCATACTGAAAATAAATTTTTTTTGAATTTTTTGGTGAAAAAAGCATGTACTCCCCCCTTACTCATTTTCGAAAAATTTTTTTTTTCAAAATTTAGAATCCACAATTTCTATTTTTAATCAATTGTGGTTGCCACAAATAGCATAAAAAACAACATTAAAACCGATTCTGAGGGGGTCAAATTTTTTGTCAAAAATCATGCGAAAATTGACAAAAATTTTGACAAGTAAAGCTCTCGGATCCATAACTCCCATACTTCAAACGCCCATAACTTTGCCAAAAATGAACCGATTTTCATGTTTGATGGCATTTTGATCATGGTTTGTCCTCCAGATTGATTCTACATTTAAAATATTTCCATTATTGAAAATAACTTTTTTTTTTAATTTTTTGGTGAAAAAAGCATGTACTCCCCCCTTACTCATTTTCGAAAAATTTTTTTTTTCAAAATTTAGAATCCACAATTTCTATTTTTAATCAATTGTGGTTGCCACAAATAGCATAAAAAACAACATTAAAACCGATTCTGAGGGGGTCAAATTTTTTGTCAAAAATCATGCAAAAATTGACAAAAATTTTGACAAGTAAAGCTCTCGGATCCATAACTCCCATACTTCAAACGCCCATAACTTTGCCAAAAATGAACCGATTTTCATGTTTGATGGCATTTTGATCATGGTTTGTCCTCCAGATTGATTCTACATTTAAAATATTTCCATTATTGAAAATAACTTTTTTTTTTAATTTTTTGGTGAAAAAAGCATGTACTCCCCCCTTACTCATTTTCGAAAAAATTTTTTTTTCAAAATTTAGAATCCACAATTTCTATTTTTAATCCATTGTGGTTGCCACAAATAGCATAAAAAACAACATTAAAACCGATTCTGAGGGGGTCAAATTTTTTGTCAAAAATCATGCGAAAATTGACAAAAATTTTGACAAGTAAAGCTCTCGGATCCATAACTCCCATACTTCAAACGCCCATAACTTTGCCAAAAATGAACCGATTTTCATGTTTGATGGCATTTTGATCATGGTTTGTCCTCCAGATTGATTCTACATTTAAAATATTTCCATTATTGAAAATAACTTTTTTTTTTAATTTTTTGGTGAAAAAAGCATGTACTCCCCCCTTACTCATTTTCGAAAAAAAATTTTTTTCAAAATTTAGAATCCAAAATTTCTATTTTTAATCAATTGTGGTTGCCACAAATAGCATAAAAAACAACATTAAAACCGATTCTGAGGGGGTCAAATATTTTGTCAAAAATCATGCGAAAATTGACAAAAATTTTGACAAGTAAAGCTCTCGGATCCATAACTCCCATACTTCAAACGCCCATAACTTTGCCAAAAATGATCAGATTTTCATGTTTGATGGCATTTTGATCATGGTTTGTCCTCTAGATTGATTCTACATTTAAAATATTTCCATTATTGAAAATAACTTTTTTTTTTAATTTTTTGGTGAAAAAAGCATGTACTCCCCCCTTACTCATTTTCGAAAAATTTTTTTTTTCAAAATTTAGAATCCACAATTTCTATTTTTAATCAATTGTGGTTGCCACAAATAGCATAAAAAACAACATTAAAACCGATTCTGAGGGGGTCAAATTTTTTGTCAAAAATCATGCGAAAATTGACAAAAATTTTGACAAGTAAAGCTCTCGGATCCATAACTCCCATACTTCAAACGCCCATAACTTTGCCAAAAATGAACCGATTTTCATGTTTGATGGCATTTTGATCATGGTTTGTCCTCTAGATAGATTCTATATTTAAAATATTTGCCATACTGAAAATAAATTTTTTTTAAATTTTTTGGTGAAAAAAGCATGTACTCCCCCCTTAATCATTTTCGAAAAATTTTTTTTTTCAAAATTTAGAATCCACAATTTCTATTTTTAATCAATTGTGGTTGCCACAAATAGCATAAAAAACAACATTAAAACCGATTCTGAGGGGGTCAAATTTTTTGTCAAAAATCATGCGAAAATTGACAAAAATTTTGACAAGTAAAGCTCTCGGATCCATAACTCCCATACTTCAAACGCCCATAACTTTGCCAAAAATGAACCGATTTTCATGTTTGATGGCATTTTGATCATGGTTTGTCCTCCAGATTGATTCTACATTTAAAATATTTCCATTATTGAAAATAACTTTTTTTTTTAATTTTTTGGTGAAAAAAGCATGTACTCCCCCCTTACTCATTTTCGAAAAATTTTTTTTTTCAAAATTTAGAATCCACAATTTCTATTTTTAATCAATTGTGGTTGCCACAAATAGCATAAAAAACAACATTAAAACCGATTCTGAGGGGGTCAAATTTTTTGTCAAAAATCATGCGAAAATTGACAAAAATTTTGACAAGTAAAGCTCTCGGATCCATAACTCCCATACTTCAAACGCCCATAACTTTGCCAAAACTGAACCGATTTTCATGTTTGATGGCATATTCATCATGGTTTGTCCTCTAGATTGATTCTACATTTAAAATATTTGCCATACTGAAAATAAATTTTTTTTGAATTTTTTGGTGAAAAAAGCATGTACTCCCCCCTTACTCATTTTCAAAAAAATTTTTTTTTCCAAATTTAGAATCCACAATTTCTATTTTTAATCAATTGTGGTTGCCACAAATAGCATAAAAAACAACATTAAAACCGATTCTGAGGGGGTCAAATTTTTTGTCAAAAATCATGCGAAAATTGACAAAAATTTTGACAAGTAAAGCTCTCGGATCCATAACTCCCATACTTCAAACGCCCATAACTTTGCCAAAAATGAACCGATTTTCATGTTTGATGGCATTTTGATCATGGTTTGTCCTCCAGATTGATTCTACATTTAAAATATTTCCATTATTGAAAATAACTTTTTTTTTTAATTTTTTGGTGAAAAAAGCATGTACTCCCCCCTTACTCATTTTCGAAAAATTTTTTTTTTCAAAATTTAGAATCCACAATTTCTATTTTTAATCAATTGTGGTTGCCACAAATAGCATAAAAAACAACATTAAAACCGATTCTGAGGGGGTCAAATTTTTTGTCAAAAATCATGCAAAAATTGACAAAAATTTTGACAAGTAAAGCTCTCGGATCCATAACTCCCATACTTCAAACGCCCATAACTTTGCCAAAAATGAACCGATTTTCATGTTTGATGGCATTTTGATCATGGTTTGTCCTCCAGATTGATTCTACATTTAAAATATTTCCATTATTGAAAATAACTTTTTTTTTTAATTTTTTGGTGAAAAAAGCATGTACTCCCCCCTTACTCATTTTCGAAAAAATTTTTTTTTCAAAATTTAGAATCCACAATTTCTATTTTTAATCCATTGTGGTTGCCACAAATAGCATAAAAAACAACATTAAAACCGATTCTGAGGGGGTCAAATTTTTTGTCAAAAATCATGCGAAAATTGACAAAAATTTTGACAAGTAAAGCTCTCGGATCCATAACTCCCATACTTCAAACGCCCATAACTTTGCCAAAAATGAACCGATTTTCATGTTTGATGGCATTTTGATCATGGTTTGTCCTCCAGATTGATTCTACATTTAAAATATTTCCATTATTGAAAATAACTTTTTTTTTAATTTTTTGGTGAAAAAAGCATGTACTCCCCCCTTACTCATTTTCGAAAAATTTTTTTTTTCAAAATTTAGAATCCACAATTTCTATTTTTAATCAATTATGGTTGCCACAAATAGCATAAAAAACAACATTAAAACCGATTCTGAGGGGGTCAAATTTTTTGTCAAAAATCATGCGAAAATTGACAAAAATTTTGACAAGTAAAGCTCTCGGATCCATAACTCCCATACTTCAAACGCCCATAACTTTGCCAAAAATGAACCGATTTTCATGTTTGATGGCATTTTGATCATGGTTTGTCCTCTAGATAGATTCTATATTTAAAATATTTCCATTATTGAAAATAACTTTTTTTTTTTATTTTTTGGTGAAAAAAGCATGTACTCCCCCCTCACTCATTTTCGAAAAAATTTTTTTTTCAAAATTTAGAATCCACAATTTCTATTTTTAATCAATTGTGGTTGCCACAAATAGCATAAAAAACAACATTAAAACCGATTCTGAGGGGGTCAAATTTTTTGTCAAAAATCATGCGAAAATTGACAAAAATTTTGACAAGTAAAGCTCTCGGATCCATAACTCCCATACTTCAAACGCCCATAACTTTGCCAAAACTGAACCGATTTTCATGTTTGATGGCATATTCATCATGGTTTGTCCTCTAGATTGATTCTACATTTAAAATATTTGCCATACTGAAAATAAATTTTTTTTTAATTTTTTGGTGAAAAAAGCATGTACTCCCCCCTTACTCATTTCGAAAAAAAATTTTTTTCAAAATTTAGAATCCACAATTTCTATTTTTAATCAATTGTGGTTGCCACAAATAGCATAAAAAACAACATTAAAACCGATTCTGAGGGGGTCAAATTTTTTGTCAAAAATCATGCGAAAATTGACAAAAATTTTGACAAGTAAAGCTCTCGGATCCATAACTCCCATACTTCAAACGCCCATAACTTTGCCAAAAATGAACCGATTTTCATGTTTGATGGCATTTTGATCATGGTTTGTCCTCCAGATTGATTCTACATTTAAAATATTTCCATTATTGAAAATAACTTTTTTTTTTAATTTTTTGGTGAAAAAAGCATGTACTCCCCCCTTACTCATTTTCGAAAAATTTTTTTTTTCAAAATTTAGAATCCACAATTTCTATTTTTAATCAATTGTGGTTGCCACAAATAGCATAAAAAACAACATTAAAACCGATTCTGAGGGGGTCAAATTTTTTGTCAAAAATCATGCGAAAATTGACAAAAATTTTGACAAGTAAAGCTCTCGGATCCATAACTCCCATACTTCAAACGCCCATAACTTTGCCAAAAATGAACCGATTTTCATGTTTGATGGCATTTTGATCATGGTTTGTCCTCTAGATAGATTCTATATTTAAAATATTTCCATTATTGAAAATAACTTTTTTTTTTTATTTTTTGGTGAAAAAAGCATGTACTCCCCCCTTACTCATTTTCGAAAAAATTTTTTTTTCAAAATTTAGAATCCACAATTTCTATTTTTAATCAATTGTGGTTGCCACAAATAGCATAAAAAACAACATTAAAACCGATTCTGAGGGGGTCAAATTTTTTGTCAAAAATCATGCGAAAATTGACAAAAATTTTGACAAGTAAAGCTCTCGGATCCATAACTCCCATACTTCAAACGCCCATAACTTTGCCAAAACTGAACCGATTTTCATGTTTGATGGCATATTCATCATGGTTTGTCCTCTAGATTGATTCTACATTTAAAATATTTGCCATACTGAAAATAAATTTTTTTTTAATTTTTTGGTGAAAAAAGCATGTACTCCCCCCTTACTCATTTCGAAAAAAATTTTTTTTCAAAATTTAGAATCCACAATTTCTATTTTTAATCAATTGTGGTTGCCACAAATAGCATAAAAAACAACATTAAAACCGATTCTGAGGGGGTCAAATTTTTTGTCAAAAATCATGCGAAAATTGACAAAAATTTTGACAAGTAAAGCTCTCGGATCCATAACTCCCATACTTCAAACGCCCATAACTTTGCCAAAAATGAACCGATTTTCATGTTTGATGGCATTTTGATCATGGTTTGTCCTCCAGATTGATTCTACATTTAAAATATTTCCATTATTGAAAATAACTTTTTTTTTTAATTTTTTGGTGAAAAAAGCATGTACTCCCCCCTTACTCATTTTCGAAAAAAAATTTTTTTCAAAATTTAGAATCCACAATTTCTATTTTTAATCAATTGTGGTTGCCACAAATAGCATAAAAAACAACATTAAAACCGATTCTGAGGGGGTCAAATTTTTTGTCAAAAATCATGCGAAAATTGACAAAAATTTTGACAAGTAAAGCTCTCGGATCCATAACTCCCATACTTCAAACGCCCATAACTTTGCCAAAACTGAACCGATTTTCATGTTTGATGGCATATTCATCATGGTTTGTCCTCTAGATTGATTCTACATTTAAAATATTTTCCATACTGAAAATAAATTTTTTTTTAATTTTTTGGTGAAAAAAGCATGTACTCCCCCCTTACTCATTTTCGAAAAAAAATTTTTTTCAAAATTTAGAATCCACAATTTCTATTTTTAATCAATTGTGGTTGCCACAAATAGCATAAAAAACAACATTAAAACCGATTCTGAGGGGGTCAAATTTTTTGTCAAAAATCATGCGAAAATTGACAAAAATTTTGACAAGTAAAGCTCTCGGATCCATAACTCCCATACTTCAAACGCCCATAACTTTGCCAAAACTGAACCGATTTTCATGTTTGATGGCATATTCATCATGGTTTGTCCTCTAGATTGATTCTACATTTAAAATATTTGCCATACTGAAAATAAATTTTTTTTGAATTTTTTGGTGAAAAAAGCATGTACTCCCCCCTTACTCATTTTCAAAAAAAATTTTTTTTCAAAATTTAGAATCCACAATTTCTATTTTTAATCAATTGTGGTTGCCACAAATAGCATAAAAAGCAACATTAAAACCGATTCTGAGGGGGTCAAATTTTTTGTCAAAAATCATGCGAAAATTGACAAAAATTTTGACAAGTAAAGCTCTCGGATCCATAACTCCCATACTTCAAACGCCAATAACTTTGCCAAAAATGAACCGATTTTCATGTTTGATGGCATTTTGATCATGGTTTGTCCTCCAGATTGATTCTACATTTAAAATATTTCCATTATTGAAAATAACTTTTTTTTTTAATTTTTTGGTGAAAAAAGCATGTACTCCCCCCTTACTCATTTTCAAAAATTTTTTTTTTCAAAATTTAGAATCCACAATTTCTATTTTTAATCAATTGTGGTTGCCACAAATAGCATAAAAAACAACATTAAAACCGATTCTGAGGGGGTCAAATTTTTTGTCAAAAATCATGCGAAAATTGACAAAAATTTTGACAAGTAAAGCTCTCGGATCCATAACTCCCATACTTCAAATGCCCATAACTTTGCCAAAAATGAACCGATTTTCATGTTTGATGGCATTTTGATCATGGTTTGTCCTCTAGATAGATTCTATATTTAAAATATTTGCCATACTGAAAATAAATTTTTTTTAAATTTTTTGGTGAAAAAAGCATGTACACCCCCCTTACTCATTTTCGAAAAAATTTGTTTTTCAAAATTTAGAATCCACAATTTCTATTTTTAATCAATTGTGGTTGCCACAAATAGCATAAAAAACAACATTAAAACCGATTCTGAGGGGATCAAATTTTTTGTCAAAAATCATGCGAAAATTGACAAAAATTTTGACAAGTAAAGCTCTCGGATCCATAACTCCCATACTTCAAACGCCCATAACTTTGCCAAAAATGAACCGATTTTCATGTTTGATGGCATTTTGATCATGGTTTGTCCTCCAGATTGATTCTACATTTAAAATATTTCCATTATTGAAAATAACTTTTTTTTTTAATTTTTTGGTGAAAAAAGCATGTACTCCCCCCTTACTCATTTTCGAAAAATTTTTTTTTTCAAAATTTAGAATCCACAATTTCTATTTTTAATCAATTGTGGTTGCCACAAATAGCATAAAAAACAACATTAAAACCGATTCTGAGGGGGTCAAATTTTTTGTCAAAAATCATGCGAAAATTGACAAAAATTTTGACAAGTAAAGCTCTCGGATCCATAACTCCCATACTTCAAACGCCCATAACTTTGCCAAAACTGAACCGATTTTCATGTTTGATGGCATATTCATCATGGTTTGTCCTCTAGATTGATTCTACATTTAAAATATTTGCCATACTGAAAATAAATTTTTTTTTAATTTTTTGGTGAAAAAAGCATGTACTCCCCCCTTACTCATTTTCGAAAAAAAATTTTTTTCAAAATGTAGAATCCACAATTTCTATTTTTAATCAATTGTGGTTGCCACAAGTAGCATAAAAAACAACATTAAAACCGATTCTGAGGGGGTCAAATTTTTTGTCAAAAATCATGCAAAAATTGACAAAAATTTTGACAAGTAAAGCTCTCGGATCCATAACTCCCATACTTCAAACGCCCATAACTTTGCCAAAAATGAACCGATTTTCATGTTTGATGGCATTTTGATCATGGTTTGTCCTCCAGATTGATTCTACATTTAAAATATTTGCCATACTGAAAATAAATTTTTTTTGAATTTTTTGGTGAAAAAAGCATGTACTCCCCCCTTACTCATTTTCGAAAAAATTTTTTTTTCAAAATTTAGAATCCACAATTTCTATTTTTAATCCATTGTGGTTGCCACAAATAGCATAAAAAACAAAATTAAAACCGATTCTGAGGGGGTCAAATTTTTTGTCAAAAATCATGCGAAAATTGACAAAAATTTTGACAAGTAAAGCTCTCGGATCCATAACTCCCATACTTCAAACGCCCATAACTTTGCCAAAACTGAACCGATTTTCATGTTTGATGGCATTTTCATCATGGTTTGTCCTCTAGATTGATTCTACATTTTAAATATTTGCCATACTGAAAATAAATTTTTTTTTAATTTTTTGGTGAAAAAAGCATGTACTCCCCCCTTACTCATTTTCGAAAAAAAAATTTTTTCAAAATGTAGAATCCACAATTTCTATTTTTAATCAATTGTGGTTGCCACAAATAGCATAAAAAACAACATTAAAACCGATTCTGAGGGGGTCAAATTTTTTGTCAAAAATCATGCAAAAATTGACAAAAATTTTGACAAGTAAAGCTCTCGGATCCATAACTCCCATACTTCAAACGCCCATAACTTTGCCAAAACTGAACCGATTTTCATGTTTGATGGCATTTTCATCATGCTTTGTCCTCTAGATTGATTCTACATTTAAAATATTTGCCATACTGAAAATAAATTTTTTTTGAATTTTTTGGTGAAAAAAGCATGTACTCCCCCCTTACTCATTTTCGAAAAAAATTTTTTTTCAAAATTTAGAATCCACAATTTCTATTTTTAATCAATTGTGGTTGCCACAAATAGCATAAAAAACAACATTAAAACCGATTCTGAGGGGGTCAAATTTTTTGTCAAAAATCATGCAAAAATTGACAAAAATTTTGACAAGTAAAGCTCTCGGATCCATAACTCCCATACTTCAAACGCCCATAACTTTGCCAAAACTGAACCGATTTTCATGTTTGATGGCATTTTGATCATGGTTTGTCCTCCAGATTGATTCTACGTTTAAAATATTTCCATTATTGAAAATAACTTTTTTTTTTAATTTTTTGGTGAAAAAAGCATGTACTCCCCCCTTACTCATTTTCGAAAAAATTTTTTTTTCAAAATTTAGAATCCACAATTTCAATTTTTACTCCATTGTGGTTGCCACAAATAGCATAAAAAACAACATTAAAACCGATTCTGAGGGGGTCAAATTTTTTGTCAAAAATCATGCGAAAATTGACAAAAATTTTGACAAGTAAAGCTCTCGGATCCATAACTCCCATACTTCAAACGCCCATAACTTTGCCAAAACTGAACCGATTTTCATGTTTGATGGCATTTTCATCATGGTTTGTCCTCTAGATTGATTCTACATTTTAAATATTTGCCATACTGAAAATAAATTTTTTTTGAATTTTTTGGTGAAAAAAGCATGTACTCCCCCCTTACTCATTTTCGAAAAAAAATTTTTTTCAAAATTTAGAATCCAAAATTTCTATTTTTAATCGATTGTGGTTGCCACAAATGGTATAAAAAACAACATTAAAACCGATTCTGAGGAGGTCAAATTTTTTGTCAAAAATCATGCCAAAATTGACTAAAATTTTGACATGTAAAGCTCTCGGATCCATAACTCCCATACTTCAAACGCCCATAACTTTGCCAAAACTGAACCGATTTTCATGTTTTATGGCATTTCTTTCATAGTTTGTTCTCTAGATTAATTCTGCATTTCAAATAACAGTGACGTGGCCGGAAAACTTTTTCTCTGATGTTTGGGGGAGCTATCCAGTAGTATATATTCCAAATGTAGAGCCTCTAGCTCAAAAATTGTGAGAGATATAGCCATTTTCCATTTTTTAATGCGGAGGAACTGGTCGCGTTTCAGTGGGCGTGGCCGGGGTATCAATGTATAAATTGTTGGAGGGGCTCACTAGCAATATAAATACCAAATTTGGTGACTAGCTTAAATATTGTGGGAAATAGGGCCGACGAAAGTTGCGTTCATACGGACAGACGGACAGACATTGCACAAAACCAATATACTCTTGTCACTTCGTGAACGAGTATTTTATATGTATAATGTCCTTTTATTTTATATGTATAATTTTAATGGAAAGCAATTTTTTTTAATGTATGCATATTTTTTGTTATCATCAGAGATGTCTGTTTCGTTCTCATCAATTTTGCCCACCTTATTAACTCCTTTTTAAATGTTGCAGAGCGTAAAAAGAAGTGCTGTCAACATTATTTAATTTTATTGTATTAAGAGCAGTTAACACGTTGTTTAATTCAATTTCCGTGCACTTAAAACGCCGATAGCTGCTTGAAAAACAAACAATATTGCAACAAAAAAATGCCATAAAAAAGAACATATACCAATGACGAGCCAGTTGTCAAAAAGGTAACAAAAAGCGTGTATCGAGGCCAGGGGAAGCGTAGACCAGAAGGTTGTCAAAAGAGGAGCTAAACAAGTTTAATTAAAAATTGCAAATTGATTTCGCTTGAATTTGCCATCGATTTTGACAGCTCGCACTTGGGGAGAGAGGAGCGTTTAACATTATTAGAATATTTGCTGAATTGATTTTAAGCTTTTTATTTAGTGCAACTTTAATTTAATTTTTTTTTTTTTTTTTTTTTTTTTTTTAGTTGCACTTTATTTGCTTGCAACTTGAGTTTGACCTTCTGCTGTTGGCAGCACAACGTTTGACCAGTACGTGTTAATCTGGCATACCGAAGATTTAGTCCCACCCTCTGTTATGCACCCGCAATGACACTTTGCACCGCAAACCACAAACACAACACCAACACCAACACACACATGCACACAACATCGATTTTCTGTCTTGTGCATTTTCTTAACAACACTTTTCCTTTTTATTTCATGTTGTCCTTTTTCTTTATCTTTTGTTGCCCCCCCCCCCCCCCCCTATTTTTGTTACGTTTCTCTTTGGCTCCGTTGGCCTCTGCACGTTGCAATTTGGCGTGCCTGCCTGGGCTTTGCCAATGCCATTGTGTGACTTGGGCTAATACGAGCTGAGCTGAGAGCAGCTCCGGCTATTTGGAATACAACTGAGATTTCCAAGACGGCCGGCACGTCCGTTGACCGCTGGGGCCAGCACAGGGGCAAAAATGTTCCAAGATTAAATATTTGCCCGGTCAAAATCATCGACAGCTCTGGGAGCTCCGACTGCACACGGAATATGCAACTAATCATCTGACGTCTACAATGCTCCTCCATAAATATTTCACATGCTCTCATGTAAACTCTAATGCATTCTGTGCAAATATTCGGTGACTGTGTATGTGTGTGTGTGTGTGTGTGTGACTGTGTATTTGGTAGCCCTTGAGTATTTGATCAAATAACTAGAGCAGCTTAGGGTTTGCACTACATTTATTTCATGGTTTCCAAATTTACACTTCACAACGGTGCTGCCAACTTGGCTAAAATTAATAGTGTTGCCACGTGGAGAAGGCTCAGGCAGGCGTGTGTCAAAATCGAACGCAAAAAATGGTTCAGTTGGGTGACAAAGCTAATTTTGGTTAGACTGTGAAAACTAGAAAAAATTTTCAAAAAAAAAAACCACAAACTAAAATTTGTTTTAAAAGATTTTTTAGTGCTCAGTTTAAAGGATCAAGAACGGGAATATCTGAACTGCGCCAATTTAAAGCTAAGTGGAAAATCTTTATTTGATATTTTTTATAAGACGCTATAAATTCTGTTTTTATACAAAAAGAAAATAATTAAATTAAGTTTATAAGAGCATTCTCGAAATTCTTGAGAGCTAAGTGGCAAAGACAGACCATAAATAAAACTATCAAAGGAAACTTGTCTCATTGCAATCGAATCACCAGCAGTTACCCAATCGAATGGTATCATAAAAAATGAACGGCAAAAACATGTAGTTAACTCAGTTAACTCGTAGTTACCAGTTGGCGTCAGCGAGTCTGAAGGATTTAAAGCTTTTTCGCAATCAGTAGATATATATATATATATATAAGTATAAATGTGTAAACAGTGAGTTGGGTTACTTTTGGGTAGCAGTGTAGAGAACACACGCCGGCATGGAAGCTAGTCATAGTTAAACGGGCCATTAAACAAGCTGCACACGGCATTTAGTTTTTGCCGCAGGCCTAATTGGCCTCATTATGTGTACGGGAATTGCGTTGCTCATTTGCGATTAACCGCACGTAGAGCATAACTGAAAGCTACAACAACTAAGGAAAAATATAAACAAGAAAGAATTGTAATCTGCAAAGTGCCGAAAAATATATACCCTTGCCATACAACGGGGCTACTTCTGCGACTCTTCATTTCAGTATTTTTATGTCGAAAAATTTTTCCATATGGTAAATTCAAATAATATATATTGAAGAATTGTAGATATCTCCTTTTATGTTTTACACATTTTGTGACGCTTTGCTATAATACAATATAAAATAATATAAAAACGATAACAGTATTTTTCTACATCGCTAAAAAACACATTTGTCGAGATCCTAAACGGCTGAACACTTATACATTTCAGCAGCTTTTAACATATTTGTAATTTAACTTTTAATTATTTTAAGGAAAGTTTGCAAATTCCATTTATGTACATTATTTTAATATAAATTATTCAATTTATCCATGCAATTTTAGTTAATTAATTCAATATGATTGATGCATATTTTTTAATGCCTGGAACAAAAGTTCCAACAAAACGGAAGGGTATACAAAAAAGTGATGTATTCTACTCCGATTCAAAGCAAAGTTATGCATAGTATCTCCGTGTAACCCAATACCACAGTCGAATCCGAAATATTTTCGCACACTTGCCGCTGGCATTATCTTTTGTTCCTTTATCAGCCAGACATTTGTTGGGTTTTAACGCACGGAATAACCCGCATTTGTATTCCGCTAAAGAACAAGCTAATTCAACGCTGAGTAGAAAATCTAGCCGCAGGTAGAGCAATACCAAAAAAAAAAAAATAAAAATATATAAAAATTATGTAAAGGAAAAAAGAAAAGGATAAAGCAAATTGGTGGAGCAAAAGTATTAATTACAGTTGCCAAAGGCGCACAGAAAAATGTAGTGTTCAAAGAGCGCTACAATTTAGAAATTTAATATTTACTAAATGTGCATTTTCCATTTAATAAAAGACAAAAGAAAATATACCTTACATAGGTCAATGTGGACGACTTCAGTTTTAATTTGGAGTTTTTAATAACCTTGCACAGGGAGTGACATCAAATTTCAATCAACATTTTTCCTTTGTGACAGTTTTCTTTTTTGTCCAACTATTCAACATTTTAAGTAGCCAATAAATTTTAATGGCCAGCCTTTACAGTCGGCGACTTCCGCTAAGACTCTAAGCCTAAAAAGCTGTCCTTAAGGATTATTAAAAATGTATAATTTAATATCGGTAACCAAACATTTTGCATAGCTGGGCCGCAAATTTTCCTTTTATAGTTTATATACATGTTTGCCTTTTGAGGTTATGAATAGGATATCCTGTTAAGGACTTTTGTATAGACAGAAATAGTTAATATTTTTTATGGATTTTTTTGGGTTAAAAAGCTTAAATTTATATCTTATAATGTTATACAAATTATCTTAGTTTTTAAATATTAATGTTCTTGAATAATTTTTTAAACATATTTATTTTGTGCTTTGTTTAAAGTAATATTTTGCATATGAACCTGCTTAAATTGTAATATTTTCAATGAACCTTTTTTTTTGTTAATTAGAGTAAATTTATGTATTTATGCAAGAAGCACAACTTCTGCGTAGCTTCCAACATTTATTAAAATTTTTTAACTAACATAAATTACGCCTGAGATCTTATGCAATAATTTGGGCATTTAAGAAACATTGTGTTTACAAAAAAAAAAAAAAATTATTATAAGCAAATGCGATTTAACATATTAAAGCCATAAAACGCTTTGGGCTGCTGTTGTATGGCTTGAAAAGGCGCCTGCAACGTGGAGAGCGAAGCAGCCCAAAAGCGGAGCTCATGCTGACATTGTTTATAAGATTAAAAACAGCGAAACCACGGCAAAAATGTCTGGCTGACTGCCGCATGGCAGCAGACTTTTCACTCAAGTTTCCCAGTGCCCGCACCCCCTAGAGTTGCTTTAAAAATATGTCACAGCATGTGAAAGTGAGAGACAGCGACAAAAACCGAGGTGTAATATCCTGCTTGACAAACAAACAAAAAAAATCTGAACAATGTGTTCTGCGCACAGGATGAGACACAACAAAAAAAGATATATATATACTTAAATATATATAAAGGAATGGCAAATGCTGAGGCACCGCTGGTGGTCGCTTCCCAGGCAGCTCTGCAGCTTATTTTGTGAATTCGAGTGCCTTTATTAAAAAATATATATATAAAAAATAGAAAATTAAAAAAAAGTCTGGCCATAGACACTGCGCTCCAATGGCTAACGAGCGTGTTGACCAACTGCCCATAACAGACCGCCTTCAACACATCAACGTTTCACATCAATCCCAGGCAGCTGAACAGCCGAAGCGAACCAACTCGCCCAGGGGCTATTTGCTCATTTGTATAGACGAGTCATGTGTCAATATGCCAATCTTGGCCGCCCCAAAGATCAGCCGCCAGGGATTAGTTTGCTCCAGCAAATTCTAGCTTTCGGCTACTAATCAATGGACATGCCATTTGGCGCCTGCTCAGCAGGTTGTAAATTTTATGACTGCGCAAACCCATAAATAATTATCGGTGAATTTGGTTCATAGTTCATACATATGCATATATGTTTTTGGTTTTTAAAAATATAGTTCAGTTTCAAATCTGACTTTCTAACTTTTCAAATTTTTGCTTCACGAAAAATAAAAATACAACGGAAAGTTTCAACCCCACATAAAATTAATTAGAATTCACTAATAGGTATTCTAAAAAAAACAGTTAAGAACGTTTCCGGATAAAAACAGCTTTAAACACTCAAAAAAGGTCGTGATTATTATTATTTTATTTTTGTGGGGGCGGTTGTGGCCATGACCAAAATCTTTCATCAGTAACTTTTATTTTCTTTTTAATTTTCTATAAATATTATGTATAATATTTTTTTTATAATACTTTTCTTATAAAAGGAAAACCAGGTATAAGAACTGAATCTAAATTCGAGGCATTCTTTCAAAACGTAGCCAGAACTGGATTTCTAGCCATATATTTAAAGTGAAATCATTTTTCAAAAAATGTACCTTTCACTTCGTCAACTCAAATCTTTATGAAGTAAAGAAATTAAGCAGAATTGCTGGTGAAAACAGCACCTCCTTTGCAAAGATTATCGCTTAGCATTTGTGCAACATTTCAAAAAACATTTCATGGAACTTACTGCAAATAGTTTGCTCTCTTTTTTTTCCAACTACTATACCTCTAAAGATCCAAACTAAAAGCCGTAGCCACAACAACTGCAAGTAGATAGTATGAAAAAAAAAAAAAAAAAAACTAAATAAATAATGCAAACTCTTGACGCCAGAGCGGCGACTGGTTCCCGACTGCATCAACGGACGCACAAATCCCCTTTAACTGGCAGCCAACTGTGGCAAGGGGCAGACAGACGTTGGGGTGGGGTGTTGGCAAGGAAGTCAGCTAGTCAACGAACAATTCAGGCAGCCATCCATTCCATGCCATTCACCCATTCGTTCAGTCATTCATTCATCCATGTGCTCAAACGAAATGAAAAAGAATGATGCAAGTCGTAAGTGACGGTGGGTAAAATTGCAAAAATATGAACGACGGCAAATGCATTTCAAAAGCGATTCCTTCAGCGTGCTGGCAGTGCTTATAACTTATCGCTGATTCCTGAGAAACCAGCCAACAACAACAGCCCCGGCTGTCATATTAATGCCACGTTGAGGCAAATTTAACCGCAACTGTTTGTCACTTTTGCAACGCCTTGCTGTGAAATCCTGCTGCGCTTTGAATCAATTTGTCTTTGACGCGGCGATAAGTCAATTTGTCGCTTAGCAACAACGCAAATTAGATTTTACATAAGAAAACCAAGTAAGAATGCGCAGGCGAAGAGTGATCGACTCGGAGATACTGTGTACATGGCTCAAAAGTTCCTTAGAACACTTTATATATTTAATACAATGAACAGAGAATCTAATATGTTCCTAAAATATAAAATGAATTTACAAAAATTGGGGGTTGGCAATAAAAAGTAAAAATAACAAATATATATAAAGACAGACATGAGATTCAATTTACTTCACTCGCCTAATGTTCAATCAGTTTAAAAATTTAAATTTAATTAAAATATGATATATTGCTGTGTGCTTAGCTTAATTCTTTAGCTACATTTTGCGTCTCTAACAATTATATTCGCCAAGACATTCAAAAACGATGACTTAAATATGGAAATTTATTCTTTATGGTGGGAATTATACAAAACAAATTTAAACTTGGCATGGATATCGTTTCTATGGTTTACAATCCTGCTTACCTAAATTTACACAAGTTGGCTGCGCCTTATTTTAGCCGCTTTCAATGGCGATAGGGTATACAAATAGATAATCATGTTTATGGCCTTCCGTTGCTGGAATTTTCTAATAGATTTAATGCACTTACAGCTAGTTCAATTGCACAAATTTGCATTCACATTGAATTAATCATACACTCGCGCCCACCACCCACCGCCCACTCATTTCCGGTTTGGCAGTCGTCAAAATTCACTTGTCGATTGCATTACAGAAATGTTCCTTCACTTGAGCTCAGTTTGTGCACTTTATATTTAGTTTGCTTTGGCTTCCGTTTACTTTAGCTGACATTTCTAAAAAGACGACTCCAACTCTAAATTGTTAATATTGCAGAAAATCAAAAGTGGAAGCAAATTACATTTTTTTTTTCGTTATTTATTTCGCCCGTTTTTCTCTCTACCATTAACAAAAATTCCTCTGCGATGCGTCCTGACGTATGTGGGTAATCAGATCTAAAAGCAGCTCTCAAAGGGCAGGTAAAAATAAATTGACTTGAAAATGTCGCAAAGTATATCAGTAAAGCAGCATAAGATTCGGTACATGTGCGCTCTGAAATTTTAAGTGGAATTTAGAAGAGAACTCAGAATTGCAGCAGTTGCATAAAACAGGCAGAAGGACACACAAACACTGCTTAAGATCGGTGTATATAAGCTAATTGGCACAGTAACTCGGAATCCTAAATATATTTTCCCATTACTTTGGAAATCGAAAAATAAATAAACGAAAACAAAAACATAAATAAAATAAAATTTGATGGTTGCCAAATACAAAATTTCATTGATGCAAAAAAAAAACAAACAATAGCTAAATAAACAATTTTTTAAAGACTACTTAGCTTTTTCGGATAATATAAATTTTAATAATTAAAACAATCGAGATAAAAAGAGTTCTAAGATGTAAGAAGAAAATATATATCAGTAAAAGAAGTTCTATATTTAAATTAATTTTATAAATTTGTAATGTAATGTAACTTTGCATAAGTTATTTAAATCCTATAAAGTGTCTGTTATAAAATATAATAAAAATAAATTTCTTCTCTCATTACACAATCTTGATTATGATTGTAGATAGCACTCAGTTAAAGCACTCAGTTAAAATTAGCCATGGCTTTGCTGGCCAAAACCTACCTTGACCTGTGCAAACTTGAGCAATTCGATTGCAATTATTATTTTGACGTGAAACTTTATTTTTGCACACACCTTTGCCGAAATCCTTTTCACTTTTTCTGTTGCCCGTCTGTCAAAATTATAAACTAATTGCGTGCTGGTTTCGTCACGCGTTTGTATCCACCAGTGGAAAACTGTCAAATTTGTGCACTCGAGAACATTTTTGGACACGAATATAGGCATGCACATAGTATATGCTAAAGTGAGTAGAAAGGGCAGAGTTTGAG
The DNA here is from genome assembly GCA_035047465.1 of Drosophila sordidula. Classification (NCBI taxonomy): domain Eukaryota; kingdom Metazoa; phylum Arthropoda; class Insecta; order Diptera; family Drosophilidae; genus Drosophila; species Drosophila sordidula. Next base: position 4,442,265 of record JAWNPQ010000260.1, on the reverse strand, counting down.
CTACTAAGAGCACACAAATATTTTGCTGCTACATTAGAGCCAAAAATAAAACAGCGTGGCCGTCAAGCCAATGTCAGCCATGTCGCGCTGGCCACTAATTACAAACATGTCAGTGGGCGGGTCTGCTCATGGAATCGGTGGAGTTCATCCAACGAAAAGGGGCAAGCATCACATTCCACTCATCATAATCAACGTGCTGCTCGGAAACTTGGCTTCATTTTGGCTCTGTCTCACTTTCTCTATCTCTCTCCCGCGCTCTCTCTCTCTCTGTGTGGGTCAGTTGTAATTTGGTTGCGCATTTTGGACACATGAAATTTGATTTTGACGCTGAGAAAATAACACACAGCAACCACACACACACACACTCGCAGTGTTGGATAATTATGATGCATGTACAGTTATGGCAAGTTCATTGACTCATTGCAGCTGCAGTTGGCTCTATGACTGGCCAGGACAAAAGGCACCAGCTGCCTTTGTTGACATGCCCGCCTAAAAAGGACACAGACAATTGTAGTTTGGAATTTATTAAGTGCTTCCTGCTGAGACAGTCAACGATAAGGCTCTAGCAGCCAGGATACACTTACAACTGTTGTCAGGCTTTTAACTTCATGCATGTCAGCTCACACGCTTTCCCCCCTTACTCGCTCCCTATAGCTGTCTATTTCTCTGTCTATGCTGCTCATATTTAGCTAAAGTTCGTCCTTCCGGTCATGTTGCTAGGTATTTCCATATCTTCTAGCAAGTGCACTTAATGCAAATGCCTTGTCTTTTAATTGACGTACTTCGGCTTATTAAAAATGTGGAATTACTAATACTTCTCCATTTGATAATTAGAATTGGCCAAGACAGAGTTCAAAGGTTATTATAAATTAAATTATATATTTATAATAAATATAAATATATAATAAAATAAATTATTTATAATTAAACGAATGTTAGTTATATATTAATTAAGATTTTAAGACAATGATCAAATAAATACATACGAAATTTAATCAAATAAAAACATTTAGTCGCCCCAAAGTCTAAACTTTATGGTTGTAAATATTATTGTTTTATTTCCTATTTTTAGCTTAATTTATATACCACAAAAGCAGCAGCTTTTCGCATTAACTACTAGCCAACGCTTTATCTAAAACTAGACCAAAATATTTAGTCTATTTAAGAGCAGTTTTAATGAAAGTAAATAATGATTCATTATCATTATTCAAATTATAAACACAAACGGTTTGTGTGAAAACAAAAGTTTTTAAATTGCTTGAAAATAAAAATTAATTAAATATTTAGTTGTATGCTAAATTGTTTTTTGTTTTTTCTAACCTAGCTGGCAACGCCTGATTGACAGCACACAAGCGCATCTACACACACACATACACACACGCACACACACTTGTCCATTCTCTCACCTAATTAGTTGTCATTTTTGGTTGCACATTTGTAGGTCCAATGCCCAATTTCGCATTGCGCTCGGCCGCATGTCCAAAATCTAAATGCAGCCTTCGGGCCGCACAGAAATTTGCATGACGCTTGTGTTTAAATATGTATGGCAACTATTCATGACAAAAGTTGCAGCCCTCGTTTCCGTCTGGTTTGTTTTCGTTTCAGTTTTGTTTGCCTATTTTGCATATATTTTTGCGACCAAACGGTGTAGAGGGGCTTGTTGTGTGACCATGTTAAATTAGTTTAGAAATTGTTGCCGCAATAAATATATTTGCATTTTCGTCGGCCCGTGCAATCTGTGAATCTATGGAATATGCATACAATATGTTTGCTGACCCAACTCATTGTTTGAAGCTTGTAATTAAAGTGATGCTCATGAGTAGGAGGACACAGAGATTAGACTCAGAAAATGCAATAGATAGAAGATAGAAGTTTGGAGCATAATAAGAATTTAATTTGCAATCGTCTGTTCAATAATATAAATATGAATTGGAATTGGATAGAAATCTTAGAGTATCGACTATAAGAAATATTTATATTATAATAATAAATAAAAACAATAAATAATCTCCTAATAAATAAATATGTACATTTATTTGTATTTTTATTTACGTATATTTATTTATACATAATACAATTTTTATTTTTTATAATAACGTAAATAAAACATTTATCAATGGAATAAAAATAGATTTATCACGCTCTCATATCCCCTTCTGTATCCTAGATTCTCACTTTCTAACAGTTTTAAAATTATTAACCCTTTTTCCAACAATAAGGGGGAAAATAGATTTAATTAAACAGATTTAACACTCTATTAGCCTTAATTATATTACAGAAAAAATTGACAAGGTGGAACACATACAATTATAAAGTAATTTAGTTTTTAGTACAGTGTTAAAACTGATGGATTAAAGAGAATTATAACAAATTCTAAATGTCAGTATTCATCTCTATTAATCCCCTAAGATATATGTGTGTGTGTGTATTTTCAATTTTCCAACATTTACCCGACTGCACAGAATTTTCACACAAAGCTCCCCAAATACGCTCCATTAAATGCATCATTTCACAATGTTTGCCACGCAATCTCGGCTACAATTGAGTGCTCCCGCCCGAACGCCTGTCGGTATGCAACAAGTTTTCCATGCGCTCCTTATGCAATTATATGCGCCAGCATTTGCAAGTAGTTTACACGCAACTCTGACTTTTGCCTTCGTGACAACTAAAAAGTGCTTCCCTACTGGCTTCAACTTCTTTTACCTGAGTTTTTTTTTTTTTTCGTGACTTATGCGCGTTTCCATTTCACGTGGTTTGCCATAGGATTTGTCACGTGCCATTTGCAGGATTGTTTTCACGCTGTTTTGAAATCTAGCAGATTGGCAAAAGCGTTCAGCTGCGGTAACAACGTGGGTTGAGATTTAAGCAAGTGTGTGATAAGTGCTTGTATACCTTAGAGAAAGAAGTTAACACCTATTTTGTTTCAAGTACAATGTCAAAACAAAATCTGTTTAATTAGTTTAGTTTAAACTCAACATTAATTTGGACTGAATTTGAATATTTCAGAAATTCAAAAAGCTTTTCCTTTTGTATTTTTTTCTTTTTGTTTTGTTTTTTTTTTAAATATTTTAGACAATAAACTCCATAAAATAAGTGCATGTTTTTTACCTATTAAAGAATATAGAAAATTTGAAAACTCCAGACAAATTGTGTGTTTAATTTAAAAAAGAATAATAAGCCGATTGGTATCAGCTTTGAAATTTAAGCGTTGCATCTCTGTTTCAGTATTAAAGCAATTTTTAATGATCTAATAAATCTTATTTTGTTACTGATTTCAACTATATTGAAAATGATCTTCAACCGCAATATTTAAAAAAGTAAAAAATATTTGATAAAAATTGACTTTCTTTTTATAGTGTCTTGTATTTTTTCACTCCGTTTAATATGAGGGGTGGTTGAGGTCAATCACAACCCCAGAAGCCGTTACGCTATAAAACTGTTTGAATTCACCACTTTATAAATTCAACACAGTTAAGGGGAGCAGCTGATGTCGATAAAGCAGTGCGCCTAAAATTTCCCCATGGGAAAACCATACTAAGGAAGCCACCACAATTTTTCCCCTGCAGGGCGCAGAGTTCTTAGCCGGCAAACACTTGTTGCTTGCCGTGGTTAAAATGCACCTTCACCTTAATTGGGACGGTGGCTAAGCCCCCGAGCCCCGCCCCCTCTCTCTGCTGAGCAAACATGCGCAAAGAGTGTGCATAAAGCCGATTCGTGTCGCATTTTTGGCCAACAAATTTATTTGCTCAATGCTTTTGGCACTTCGTGGCCCTTTGCATTTAATATAGCTGCCCGAAAACAAAAAACAAAAAAAATTCCGAAGCCGAATCTCAGAAACTGCTGCAAATCAGTGCAACAATTACAAAAATAAAAACAACACCAAGCAAATGTAACAGAAATTATAAACAAGCGCAAAGAAATTTTATGCCAGGTTTTAATAATTTTTCATTTTATTTATTATTTTTTCAAGTATCACGTGTGTTTTTGTTTTCTTATGATGTTACCAATTTGGTTTCATGCCCGTTTACCCTAGTTAAAGACCAGCTTATATATTTTCTTTATACTTCCGGCTCGTTTTTTGTTCCACGCTTGTTGTTGCTTCTTCCGCTTTATTTTTGTTTTTCACTGTTTGTTTTGTTTCTGCCGTCTGATGTGAAGTTTTGACTGCATTGAAATTCATGTGTTTATTTTTGTTGTTGTGTACACACACGTACTCTTATGTGCATGTATATATATATATATATGTGTGTGTGTGATATAATTATACTTGTTTTTATTGAGTTATGAAATTAAAGCACAAACATGATATCGATTTATGGTTCGAATGCGGACTTAAATCTGATTGATGCAATTTCAGCATGAACGAGGCTCCTTGAATTCTTATCGATTCAAATTGATTAATCGATAAATGCAAAAACTTAAGTTTAAATACGCTTGAATTAAGAATTGTTTTTATATTTATTTATTTTTTAGGTATTATTATGTGTATTTCTTTTTGAACTTGGGGGTATTATTAAATACGAAATCATTGAAAAGAGTTTTCTTTACTTCTAATTACTACTACTCTGTTGACAAATTGTCAAAAATGTGTATAGGCTCTGTTCGTTAGTTTCATTTTTTAAACACATTTCCTACGGTTTTTAAGTTATTTTTATTATAATATAAAAGCGGTTTTTATACACTCTATTTTAAGCGACTTTTTGCTCCTTTCAAGGTTTAAAATTAAACAACTAAAGTTTCTGTTGAGATGCCAACATTTAAACATAGCAGCAAAACCTATCCCAACTTTAAGCTATGTCAGCATAAACGCACACACACACACACACACACCCATTTGTACACACATTGACACAATAATAATGCAATTGCCATGGCAGAGTGTCATTCTGTGAAAAGTTTTCTGTTTCAAGCGATTTCCCTTCATTAAAATAAAAACACTTGTTTAATTCTTTTTATTTTATTTTATTTTTTTGTTTTTTGCGGCAAACTAATGCAATAACATTCAATGGGCGAATACAGTTATTATTGCACAAGTTTTTTAAGTTAATTTTTTTGTGTTTTGTGGCTCATTCAATGCTGTTGTTATTGAGCTGGTTTTTGTGCGTTCTTTGGTTGTTGTGTGTAATTTCGATGTTTACTTTTGCGACTTGTTTTTGCGCATTTTTATAGAGTACATAAAAGCTTCTGGTGGTTGGGCTTTTGGCCAAATAGGTATATTGGCATATAGGTTTTTGCATTTTTATAATTCGCATTTGAATACGAAATTGGAAGCCAAGTGCTACTGTTTTTTGCGTGTTATTGTTTTTATTTGCCAATTAATGGACATATTGTTTGGTAAAAACTTTAAACAAAACCATTGAGCATTATCAAATTAAATTTTTGACAATTACAATTTTTTGTTTTTTTCTTTTGTATACCCATTACAAAGTTATCGATTTGCGGCATTTTCAATTAATGTCAGTGCATGTTTTCAATTTGTTTAAATCGAATTTGCAATGTTAATTTGCGTGAGTGGTTTTTATTTAGTTATTTCACTTTAATGATTATCCAAAGTGCCAGTTATAAAACGCGTTTGGTTGCCAAAAAAAATAAAATATCGTTCATAAAGCTTATTAAATTTATTGGCCGGTTTATTGGGTATTCTTCAACGCAGTCAAGTTGAATAGAATCAGTATAGACAGTGGCGTAGGACGCCTTTTTATAATATTAATAATATTATTTTAACTATTTTTAGCCAGTTTCCAAAGCAGGTTAACCCCTGCTCATTTGAAAATTGATTGAATTGAAAACCGATTGAAAAGTAAGGCAAAAAGAAACTAATAGAATAGCAGGACAAGCTGTTCTTATAATTTAATCGCTTCTTTAGGGCTTTACAGAATTTCGCATAAGGGTAATAAATATATTGGTTTGCATTTCCAACAAATTCAAGTTGTGACCTTGCTTAAATTTCCACCAAATATTCCAGCTCCTCTCTCCCCATAATACTAATTAATTAACCTACAATCGAAGCCCAACCCCTTGCCTTCATTTACGATAATTAAAAACGCAATAAATCATCGAACGTTAAGCAAATGTTTGGTGCACACAAAAACAACTATTGAACAACCTGAACCTGAGTCAATATAATGGGCGGGCGCAGCTGAAAGGCGTGGCCCCGCTGTAATCGTGATCATAATAATCCTAATAATAATAATGGCCATTAGGCAAACGTTGAACCGACAAACCATTTTTGGCCATTGAATTCAAGTCGTGCGGAAATTATTCATTATGAATGTGGAGTACAAAACGTGGGGATAGTGGAGCCAAGTGGGCGTCTCTGTGGGCAAGTGGGGGGCTTAAGTGGGCGAACCTGCACCCAAAATGCCAGCAAATCAATTCACAAAAAAAAATCGTGCGCAACGGTTTTTCTTGACTGAAATGCATAAAAAGCGAAAGCGAAAGCCGGGGAGGGGGAAGCCAGGCGAAGGGAGGTGTTGGGTCGAGATGTGGGGCGAATACCGAGTTCTGGTTTTGTGGCATGCAAAAGTATTTGCGGAATGTCAACGGCTGGCATTTTGTGAGCCAAATGCGTGTCTATATCGTATTACATGCAAATATATATGAATTTAATGCTGCGGCTGACAGCGTAACGAAATAAACGAATTAAGCGGCGAAAACTTTGCGCCGAGGAAACTTAACGAAAACATCAGCGAACCTAAAGTCAAAGGTTAAACGGGGGACGGAACTGAGCCGGCAACAGTTTAGCAAATTATACGCAGCACAAGTCAGGATTATCACTTAAATGCCGCTTCAGCTATTGCAAACAGGAAGCACAAGGATGCAGTCAAGTAAGAGACTCGCGAAAAGCGAACAAGTTAAAGAAAAAAAAGCTAAAAATACACAAAAAAAAAAATAAAATAAAATAAAAGAAATGTGAAAAGAAAAATAAAATAAAATTCCATGCTAAGTCGTTGTAAGCGTGTTAAAAGAGAAATGACCAGCTAGCAACGGAACGACGCCCACTTTTTGAAAGATAGCTTCGTGCGGCATCCCAGGAACATGACAACTTATAGTCAAGGACATGCCCAGTTCCCGTTATCATCGTCCTCATCGTCATCGACAGCCCTGGCTGGCTTCACTTCATTTAAAGGCCACTTGTCAATGGGCCCAAAGAGCTGCCATTGTGTGTAGTTGTTGTCGGCCGCTTTTTTCTTCTTTTTCCTTCCTCTCTCTCTCTTTGTCCCTCTCTATTTTTATGTGCTTTTCGTATTATACTTATTGCTCTTCTATTTGCCTACCATTATCTGTTTAATGTCTTAGATGCTTATTTAATTTTAAGCCCATTTTTGGAGTTCGCAAGGAATGCTTAACTATAATGTGCAGGGTTTTTTAGCGTAATCTAAAATTAAAGGCTACAAATTCTTTACTTATACTTATACTTACTTATAATAACCTAAATTAATTAAAGACTTTTTCTGCAAGCTAGTCTTTTTATTTTTAAACTATAAAATAAATATTGTATATCCGTAAACTATATTTATATTTTACCAAGAGTTGCAAACATAGTCAATAAAGGTTATTTTATCTTTAGATAATATAACATCATCTGAACAAATAAATAATGAAAAATTGTTGTTAAAAAATATATAAAACATATATTACTTTGTAAATTTGTAAAGTATATATTTATATTTTAATACATTATAGGAAAAAAAACAGACTATATTACCAACATTTTCTAATATTTTGGTCTAGATCCCTTTTCATTAAAGCAGTCAACTGTCTGTCTGCCAACATTTAAAATATAAATTAAAAATATATTTAATATCTCATCCAAAGTTGTGCAGGAGTATTTAAGCTTTTCTGCTCAGAAAATAACTTTTCTTGTTTAAATATAGAAACACCGTGCTGAGTTTTAATTAAACAGAGACTCAACCTGCCATACACTGATTGATCGCATTAAGACTAAAAAACTATATAGAGCCCCCCCCCTCGCCCACCTCTTCAGCCGATAAACATTGCAACTGTATTGCGACTGTAACTGGCAGAAACTTTGTAGCTGGTTTTATGCCCACAATAACCGCAACAAAAACTTTTTAGTCCACTTGACTCCAAATGTGCCAAAGCACACGACTTTCCAGGCAGGCCAGTGGCGCACCTAACGATTTACGGAGGGGTCGGGGCGGGGGTCGAGGTGTGCGTTGCACGCAATTCAATTCAATTGAAGTGTTTTTGCACTTAAAAGTTTAAACTTTAATCCTTCAATAATATTATTGCTAGAGTGCAAAGTTTGAGCTCGAACCAGCAGCGGCCAAAACCCCACCTGACAATAATACACCCCCCGCCCCCCCTTCCACCCCCCTCCGCACTACATGCTTTCAATTATACGTGGCATATCGAATTTTGCCCGTGGCCAGCAAAGGCGCGCGCGCTCTCACAAATTGCCGCTCGGTTCATTGGCCAAGTTAAGAGCGGCTTTTAGCTAAATTTGCATTATTAAGCCCTTTAGAAAGAGGGAGAGAGACCGCAATAATGAGCCAGAGCGGGAAAGGTGCTATGCACTACAATTCCTTTGCATTAACGCATTCAATTAAAAGCCAACAAACTGTATTGACCGCTATTGTTGGACAAGGTTAAGCATTTAAGGACTTTGATTTTCCGCTGGCAAATTTTTGGTGGGGAAATTTCTACTGTCACTTTGCGGCTGCATTCGGCGCCATAATTAGCTAATTGATTTCAATTGGTGTAGCGCGGCTTTTTAGGCGGCCTCGTGTGGTTTTGTTTATATGCCAAAATGTGGTTTTCGTTTTTGAGGTCGGCTTAAAGCACTTTGACTCAATGGTTCTTTGCGGCCTCTTGACGGTTGAGGCTAACAAAGCTCATTTCTACCAAATTCGCCTCTTTAAAGTTGCTCACTTTGAATTGAACAAACTGAAGAGCAATTCAATTTCTAGTGCAGGCAATAAAATAAAATTAATAAATTTAATTGACTGATGATTAAATTTGATATTTTAAAATTTTACAGCAAACCCACAAAGTTAATATTAACTATAATTTGTCCCCAGGGTTTAGATAAAACTTAAACATTTTTTTATCATATAAATTTGATCTATCTTATCAGTCATTTTCGGATATTTTAAGGAAATTGGGTATGGAATGAATATATATTTATATTTATATTTTATATTTATATTTATAAACATGACATAGAGATAAATAGAGAGAAAGGGACAAGAAAAGAGAGAGCAAAAGATAGAAAAAATTGCTAGTGAATGAGTGAGAAAGTGTGTGAGAGAGAGAGAGAGAGAGAGAGAGAAAGAGAAAAAAAGAGAGAGAGAGATAGGGAGTGAGTCAATAACTGAAGATAGCAACAAAGCAAAGTAAAGACAAAACAAAAATGAGGAAAAGTGACCAATTTAAAAAGAAAAGAGAAGAGAGATTAAGAGCGAAGCAGAAAGAGCGAGGAAGAAAGTGAGATAGACCGAAAGATAGAGTGAGATGCAGGGAGTGCAAAAAAACGATACAGGGACAGAGTGAGAGAGAAATAGAGAAGGTGCTGTAGAGAGATTTTCTTGAGTATGTGAACGTCGATCGTCCGTCAGTTCGTCAGACATTTACCACAAAGTACTCTAGAATAAAATTTGTATGTAGATAAATATATGTGTGTGTGGGTTGTTTATTGTACTAGTAACAAAGGAATAATTAAACGTACCGGCACAAGGTATTTTCTCATCAGCACGGAGCGCTCTTAACCTTACTTCAATTTATTGAAGCCCTAATTGGCACACTCTTCTGCACATTAATACCCTCAATTAGCAGTTACAACACTTCTCCGATCAATCTACACATCTACTCAAACGAAAATGAAAACAGATTGATAAGGACTTTATGAATGAGCTGGAGCCAAACAGAGGCTACTCGAGCGTATTGGCTGCAAAACTGAGATTAGCCAATCTCAATGGCTGGCACAGTTGTGCAGCAGCAAAGTTGCTGCAGATGCTTAAATGCAATCACTCGAGATTTGGCCAAATAGCAAGCCAATTGACAGCTTTGTTTCAGGCAACATCCTTGGCTTGGCCATTCTACGGTTGTTCCCGTTGTGTGTGTGTGTGTGTGTGTGTGAGTGTGAGGCTAATCAAATGCTTTGCTTTGGGGGAACTGTTTACGTTTACGGTTACCTCAACTAAACCAAATGTAAGCTGATATTTCAGTTGCCATGGCCTAAAAGCAAACTGGAGGCAGCCCAGGCACTGCCTTTGGTTTCGCTCCTGATCCTTCTTCAACCGCTGCCGCTGCTGCTGCTGCTGCTTCTTCTTCTTCTGTTGTCGGTGCTAATCAAAAAGCAAAAATGCTAAAATCGTCTTTGTCATCATATGTCTAACACGCCCATCCAAGTACTGAAAGCCTCTAAATTTGCATAGGCGTTGATTTTGGCTGGGCCACTAGGACGAAGGACACACTCACACACACACACACACTCTCTCTGTAGGTGCGCGTGTGTGTGTGTATCTCTGTATGCTTTGACGCTGGGCGCATCAATCAAAGGATTACATATCGAAAGTTGAAAGGCGCTTTTAAAAAAAGGAACATCAGCACAGAGAGCGAATGAGACAGACGGAAATAGTGAGAGAGAGAGAGAGGGCATACCATTTGAATGCAAAACAGAGTAGAGAACGTATATATACGCTCTTCAGTTCTGATAAAATGTCAAAAGTTTCTCATGTACATGAAATTTAAAGCTTTCTTTGCACCGTGCCCTACCCCGCCACACACACGCACACACACACACACTTGAATAACAGACACATCAATCACCAAAAAAAAAGGAAGCATAAAAACTGCTGCTTTGAGCTAATGAGCGTTAGTGGCTGCCAAAGGGGGGGAGGGGTAGTGGGAGGGCTGTTAACACGCCACGTGAACAAACCGCAAGGCTACGCAATAAAATTGAGCACTGAAGCATTAATTAAAATGTTGACATATGCAGCAAAAAATACCTTCAAACTAACAAACAGCCCTATGAAGAAATATATTTTTCATATAAATACTTGAAGTTACCGAGCAAAAACCAGTCGATAAAAATTTATTTACAGAACTGTACATTTCGTCATAAATAGGACAATTAAAGGAGATAAAACTTATAAAAAATATTCATACTGATAAGCTTTCAAAACATATTTAAAACATCAGCTAACAGAGCTGTTATTATTATTATTATTATTAATAAAATATATTTATTAAATAGTGATATATTATGAACATTAAATGTCACTGCATTTTGATTTAAATGTGAATTTACAGAATAACAAATATCCTAAATAACTAATAGCAACTTAAAAATAAGAAATGAAAATATTTAAAAGAAAACTAAGAATATTGAAGTCGATCATGGTGTAATAAAAACTTAATGCAGTCGAAAATGGTCGCATAAAACCAGTAAACTCTTGTCATAAAATATTATGCACGTGTTCCTTGTAACACCTATTCAAAATTATGCAGTACGGTTCGTTAAATTCAAAATGTCATACAAATTCTTAATCTGAAACTTTATTTAGCAAACAGTGCAATAATCATATAAAACAATTAAATATTGGATTCTAGCTATATTTTTAAATATGTTTGTATTTATGTTAATATGTATGCTTATATATTTATTTGTATTTATATATATATATTAAATATTTATTTATATTTTAAGACCCATTTATTAATTAATTTGTTATGTTTACATATTAATATTTTTCTGCATTAATATTTGTATTTTTAAACTATTGCTAACTGCAACAAAAATAACACATTGCAGGCTGACAAAACTGTAGCTCCATGCTCATTGTAAATATTTACAATTAGGCTAAAGTCGCTTGCAAGTTGAAATGCTGAAAAAAAAACTTTCTTTGCAATTTTGGTAATAGTTTTGCCAGTCTGTTTTAAGTTGTTGTTTGTTTTAATTGCCTGCTGGAAGAAAACATTGTCTTGGTGACCGAAACGCTTTCGACCAGAAATCGTTAGCGACGCATTCGTGCGGTGTACACGTAATTACGTTCATGCCGTCGTCTGCCCAGAGACGATGTGGCCGAACGTCCAAACGTTGGCCTGTAGTTGCCAGACGCACATACAGTCGCATTAATCTTGTAATTAATTAAACCAAAGTCCAACCATAAGCACAAAAAGTGACTACTTAAGCCATTTTGTCTCGAAAGCTAACACATGGCCCACACACACACACACACGGACACACGCACACACGCTCATTCACATGAAGTTGGCCAGTCAAATAACTGGCATATGGACAAGCGTGTGGGGCATTAACTTTGGCCACACGCGGCGCATTTACTGAGTGACAAGCCGTTGCCCCCGCGCCCCTCTACCCCAAAAAAAAAATGAAATGAAACATTTACCGAGCGGAAACGGAAACAGCGGCCTGAGTGCGTATAAGCGAATATGCAAGTGTGTATGTGTGTGTGTGTCGTGCTCGTAAAACGTAATGGCGAGAGCCGCCGTCCGGAGCACATGGCACTTGCCGTGGGAGGCTCGCTTGAGGGGCAGGGAGGTGCTGCCCCTACACAATTCATTTTGTTCCGTGCGCTTTATTTGAGCCTCAGCCACCTGTTGTTGCTGCTCTTGTCGGGCGATTGTTACACACAATTAGAGGTCGTGAATGAGACCCGAAAGGTAAGTGACTAACTAATTAGTCAACAAAACTGAAAACAAGTCAATTCGCAGCAACAGCAAAAACGCAGATGACACTCTAGAACAAAGGTAGTAATTTAGTAGAAAGTGACCCGGCTTCAACATGAAATTAATCATAAACATGAAATTAATCAAAAAGTGCACTTAGAATGAGCATGCGAGCGAACATATGTATAAATATTAAATATTAAATATTAAAAAAGGCTTGCCTTAATAGCTCCCAGATATTTGCATAAGACATGTACATATTTATTTATTTTAACATAACATTTTTAGGTTTTTAACTGAATTAATTAAAAAAAATTTTAATATGCTTACAAAGTTCCGAAATTGTTATTTAAAAATTGCATTGCATCAAAACTTAATTTTGCACACTTACATTTTTAAGACTTTATTTGTAATTTTAAACAAGAAATAAAATTATTTAAAAGGTGCCATTTAGTCTGATCTGTTGAAGCAGTTTTGTATCAATAAATATAATAGGAATAGGAACTCTGCTCAAAATTTTTGATTAACAAAAATCATTTGGTTTTAACTCAGTTTTCATATCCTGTAGCCGTATCATTGTACGATTTATTGTAGCCAACAGTAAAATTAAAAACACAATCCATGGGCCATCGTTTTCGTATTGTAATGACAATATCAAAGGGCACACCAGGAACAAAAACAGCAGCAACAACAACAGCCACACTTTACATATCCATGTTCACCGTTGAACTTCATTTGCATATGTCTCTCTTTCCTCCTCTCATTTTGTTTTTGTTTTACACTCGATGACGGCGTGAAAAGAGTATATTGGGTTTGTGCAATGAGCGTCCGTCTGTCCGTTTGAACGAAATTTTATTCGGAATATATATGGAGTATTTGGAATATATGGAATATATACTCGTGTATACCCGCAATAGATTACGGATATACTATATTGGTGGACGGATAAGCCGCGAAAATCCATATCTCCCGCAATTTTAAACCTAAAGGTGTTATACTGTGAACGAGTATTGCGTAGTCGGTTACACCCGACGGCAATATTCTTACTTGCTTATTTTTCCTGACTATCTTCGAACAGAGGTTTCTGCTACTGGCCTGCGGCACGGCCGACACGCCTCTGCTGCCGTCCGCCCCTTTTTATTTATCCTTTGTTCCTTTCACATAAAACGCAACATGTAAAATGCATTCAAGTTGAATCCGTAACGCCCACATGCAGAAATATATTTAAGAATTTAAGAGATACTCTTCGATATTTATCCGTGTTCTTCAGAGTTGAGTGTGTAAATAATATGAAAACTGGGTTAATTTATGAAGGTAATTATTAATTGGGACAAGTGTGTACTTATGAAGCTCATCAATTTGACTGAGTGTCAACAAAAATTCAATATAATTGTGAGGAAGTGAGGAAGAAATGTAATACATGTGTACTATAATAATATTAAAGATAATTAAAATTAATAGCTCAAGCAAAGGAATTGTGTTTTTATACAAAATGTAAACATTTGTTATCATAAGATTTTTATAGCCATAAAAGTGTTATATTATTTTTATATTATATAACTTATTTTATTTTATCGTCAAATAAAAAAAATTTGGACAAAACTTTTAAATATTTATAGAGACACCCCTATTTAATTATTAAATGTTTTTCTCATTAAATCTTACGCTTAAACAAATTTACTTAAGGCCCACTATTTTTTGTTGCCTTTTACGTTCACAATTAAGAGAAGTAAAATCATTCTTTTCACTTTCCATATATAATTATAAGGTGAGAATTAAGGCGTGTACACCCCGCACTCCGTACCCAACACACACAGCTTTCATTGTTTCGGCCATTTCCATTGAAATCAATTGCAGTTCACGTCCATCATCGGCGTAAATATTTTGCTGTCGGAAATTAACACACTTTCCGTTTCCGCTACAGTACACACACACAACACACACACAAACATGCACACTGATATAATTTATTCATATTGCCTGCCCTGTCCTTGCGCCATTTTTCTTACCTCTGAGCGACGGGCGGCGGTTTTTCTTTTGTTACTTTTTTTCTGATTCTTTTATTGTTGTTGCCGCTGCGAAAATGTGCTAAATAAAAATTAATGACTGCCGGAAGCGAATTGTAATCAACGGTCCAAGCGGCCAGTCGGAGCGATGGGCAATAAAAATACAAAAACAACACCAATGGCAAACAATAAATGGCCAACAACAAGGCCAGCACCATGTTCATGGCCAAAATGTGTTGATTTCTGCTCTTTGTATTTGCGCTCATTTCCGGCCGCCATTTTCGGTGAGTCTGTGAGTGTGTGTGTGTGTGTGTGTGTGTGTTCGTGTGTGTTTGTTGTGTGTCAATCAATTTGCGTCTTTATTTGCCACAACTTATGAAATTTTAACTCCCTGCTCGGTTTGTATATACTTTTAACACCATTCCACAAATAATCAATCAATTTTAACAAATCGTTGGGGAGTGGCAGAGATTATGACGTCAGCAGCAGCAGCAGGAACAGCAGCAGCAGCAGGAACAGCATCAGCAACAGCAGCTGCAACTGACAGCCATTTTGTTGCCTCAACTCTACCTGGTTAAGCAACAGATTGAGTAGAGCTCCCCATCCTTTTTCCGCTCTCGGCTGTCATCTATTCAAGCGAACTTCTCTACCCCGTTGAGGCTGCTGCTGATGCTGCTGTTGATGCTGCTGCTGTTGATGCTGATGCTGACGCAATGCCGTCCATTGTTCCCGAGGTTATTGCAAATTCTTGGGCGACCTTTTATGCCGGCAGTCGAACAAATTGGATGTGTCCAGAGATTGCTTATCGGGAAATGTGTGAAATGCTCGAAAGATTGCTTTTAAAAGCTAGACAATTTCAATGAATTACCAGGTAGTAGGTCAGAAATTAAAAGGATAAAAGTAAAGTGAAATGTGTAGCCCATTAAGTGAAATATCTTCGATCCCATCATCCTGCGTTAGATTCCAAAACAACAAACTCTAAATATCTATATATCTCCACGAGGGATATTTCATAACTAATTTTTTAAACAGCAAAATATAGACAGCATTTTATTTATAGATTTATTTAAATATATAGTAATACATTTTTGGCAAAGTTTTTAAAATATTTTTAGTTCTGAACTGAGAATTAAAATTTATATTTATCTCTGACCATATTCTGTGTTATATTTAAAACTATGATTACATCGTTTTCTCCTACACTTAAAAAAAGCCACATCCTAAGCACTATGTTGCCATTGACGCAAATCCCTCGACAGGTGAGCACGCAACACGTGGCTGCATTTTGGCTTACGCAGGACATTTTTTCTTTTTTATTATGCATGGCCACAAAAAAGGCACTGGGAGGATTTGCGCAGAAAAGTTCGTCGAACGATTGCAAAAACAAATCGTTGTGACTAGAATTACGTTTGTCTAAAAATAAATATACATACATATACACTGTATATACAGTGTATTAGTCAGGGGTTAAGACCCTCCTCTTCACCCATGTCCCTACCCTCGCTTCCTTGAAGCGAAAACATTGCAAACGCAAAACAAAATATTTGCTTCTCGGAACTGGGGCAAAATGTTTTTATTGCATAAAACTGTGGGTAATGTTGTATAATGCTGACGGATTTTCCAACGATTTGAATTGAAGGCTTTTATTTAGTTTTTAGTGCCAAATGCAGTGTTTGCCTTAAATAAATTTAAGAATTGCCTTGCTGCAAAAATACCGATTTATTCTATTTGACAGAATCTTTGGGATATGTTTTCAATATGTGTCTTTCTATATTTAAGCCACTTGTATTCAATATTAAAACAACTAAGCCGAATAAGTAAAAATTAAACAAATAAATATAAAATCTGATTTAGCTACATGCGATTTAATATTTAAAGTTTTAAGTCTCTAGCTTTCAATAGAAAAAAAATTGTGTATAAAATATAATATTAATAATATTTGCTTAAAGCGACAAGTTTCAAAAAACAAAAATATTTTTGTTTGTATGCTACTTTAATACCCAATACCTAGTCAGTAAAAATATTTTTGATTGGCATCAATAATCGAATATCTCGAAAATTTGCTATACTACAACCAAAACAAATTTTTGTTTCAAAAAGTACCCACATTTCTCTTGATTAATATCGATGATATTTTATATACAAAATTGGAAAGCGCTTTTTAATAAATAAAATTATATTAAATTAAATTAATGTAAATTAAAACTTGTTCAACTATTTTCTTACATTTTCTTCAAGTCCACATTTTAAATACATTACTCGACGCAC
This sequence comes from Drosophila sordidula, assembly GCA_035047465.1. Classification (NCBI taxonomy): domain Eukaryota; kingdom Metazoa; phylum Arthropoda; class Insecta; order Diptera; family Drosophilidae; genus Drosophila; species Drosophila sordidula. The sequence goes on along the minus strand of JAWNPQ010000260.1, from coordinate 4,425,337 downwards.
TCAAACAATGAATGAGCCAAAAGCAAAACTGAAATTAAAATACACTTGAGCATGTCAACACTTTTGGCCAATGGCTTTATGCGGCTGCCACGCCCACAATCACAGCCAGAAAGCAATCAACAAATATCAACAACTTTTGCTCATTCTCTCGTACTGCAAACAAAAAGCGCAAACCAGCCGAGAAAAATGGTAGCGTGGAGAGAGGAGCGGAGCAGAGCAGCTCAAAGGCCAGTTTCACACAGTTCTGACTATCCTCCCAACACCCAACCCCCCCACCCACCCTGAACAATCCCTTGCCGCCCAACTGTGACACTCAACGCAGCAAACCATGAATATTTTAGTAAACGCCGCGCTTTGACTTTGAATTCCCAATCCCCTTCCTGCCCCGCTCTCACTTGGACACCTAGCCGCCATCAACTCTATTTGTAGGGGGGGATGGCGGGGCTGGCGAAAGGATTGCGCGCTGCGTCCCCAACAATTTACGCCATTTTCGAAAAAAGTTTTTATTTATTTTTTCTATTTTTTGGCGCTGCCCAGCGCCAGATTTCAGTTTTCAGTTTTCAGTTTTTCGAAAAATGTGCAAAGTTTGCGGGTGTCGACAAGGTCTACGGCGGAAAGTTGAGGTTGGTTGTGGGATACCGGGGCGGGGCGTTTGAATTACGTTATTGCCTAGAAGTATGCTTTAGTGTTTTGCGGTTGAAAAAGTTTCAATTGCGTGGGTCGCCATCGCCGTCGACGTCGACGTCTACAGCGACTTCTCGTGGCAGCGTCATTTTATTAAATAAATTGCAGCGGGACATCCTCTCGTTGTCGTCACTTTGTTATGCAAAAGAGCCCGAAAGGGTTCCAATCCCCTCGACCCTTATTTCAACCAGGCCCGCCCCAACGCAAATTCCCAAGTGCTGAAGTGTAAAAAAAACACAAACAACAGCGCAGCATTGAGTAAACAAATTGAGAGTTTATCATGCATGAATTGAGTTTGTCATAATTTGAATATGAATGTCTGATTGGGGAGTGCCAAATATGATTAATAAATGAATTGTAACTGATTTTAAAATCACAAGTAACCAGAACATCTTTTTTATTATTATTTATTTTGTGTAAGGTTTTGGTTGTTATTATAGTGGCATTATTGATATAAAAATAACAAAATAAAATTTAAGAAATTCAATTAAATTTATATGAGGTGTAGAAATATATTACGAATATTCTTAAAATACTCTTTTATCGATAAAGTAATAATTTATTATGTATTTATGCGCTAGTATTTATGGATTCATAAATTTTTTGCTTTCAAGCCTTTAAGCTTCCTTTCCATTTACTTCCAAAGCTGTTGTTACTCGCATCTCAATTTGTGTGCTTCATTAAGCCAATAAGAATATAAAGCAAACTTAAACAAAAATGCTCGATTCTAAACCTTTCAATTTCACAATCTTCGCTTATAATGAACTGTACGAAAGTCCACTTCAAATATCACATACGCCTACACATGCATTTTAAAGTCTATTTATTTGATTTTATTGTTTTGTGAGCAGGAGTAAGAATGAAAATAAAACCGAAATAAACTAGACGACTTCATCCAAGGAAGGCTGCCAAACAATTCAATTACAGGAATAGCAACAACAGCAATAAAAACAACAAGTACATGTATAAATTGGCAAACAAAGCAAACAAAATGAAAATGAAAACAAAGCACGCAGACAGAGAAAAGCTGAAAATTATCTGAACATTTCGTGCAAATGGTAGCAGAAAATTCATTTTTGCCGCAGTCAGCTGTTTTCTTTTTCATTTTTTTTCATTTTTATCTAGGCCTCAGAGGAGGCCCCAACACTATCTGTATAGCTGCATACGCTGCTGCCTGCATTTAACTAATTACAATAATTAATTAGGACTAACAACTGAAGTCGGCAAGCAGCAAGTGGAATGCAACCAAGGCAACAAAGTGCCGCGCAGCAAGGCAAAGAAATTCCAGGGGGTCAACATAAACACACACACACACACACACACGCACACGCACACACACACGACTTTACATGTGTGTGCCGGCAAAAGCCAGGCAATAATCCCAGCGCACATAAGTTTGCATTTGGGCTTAGCAAAGTGCTGTTAATAGCGCTTGTAGAGTCAACGGCATGTTGTGCTGTTTTTGTTTTTGGTTTTTAAACTGTTAATAAGTAAATGTTATCTCTTTACTTTACAAACATATAAAACAAGGCAGCACGCCTCTATGAAGCCAGAAACGATTTTTTATTTAAGATTTGTAAAAACAAAACAAAAAAATTGTTTTTTTAATTGGATTTTAAATATTAAATATTTTAATACAAATTAAATATTTACTATTCTAATAAAAATTGAGTTTTTAAAATTGAACCCAAATAAAATAAAATTTTTTAAACTTGCACGTAACAATATTGAAGCAAAAAAATTTTGTAATAAAGGTTGTTTTGTAGTATGAAAAATATATCCACTATAAATACAACTTAAATGTCAGATAATTTGGATGCTTAAATTTATATCCCAAAAAGTTAATTTCGTAAACTTTCTCTTAAATGTACAATTATGGTATAAATTAAAAAATATTAAGATATAAACAAAAAAAATTTTAATTTCTGTTTATTTAGACGCAACAGATTTAACTGAAGATATTTAGGAAGTGCAAAATTCCAGCTTCCGGCAGTTCTTTATGCAATGCAGTTCTTTATTCAATGCCACGCTGTTGATTTTTTATATTTGTGCAAGCAAGAATAAAAATAAAGGCAATTGCATAAAAAATGTAAAGCAGAGCTGCAAAATAACATAAAACGTCTGTAAACAATCTGCATTTGAGACGCAGCCAGAGATACGGGAATACGGACAAAGATGTAGACAATGAATAAAGCATTGCTAAAGAATATGCCAAGAGAGAGTCACGAATGGGTGCGTATGTGTATGTGTGTGTGTATGTGTGTGAAATCTAATACTAAACACTTGAGTGCGCCGGAGAGAGTCAAAGTCAGAGTCCCAGAGTAGCTGCAAAAATCTGCACTGATAAATAATAAATCTCCGACATCAACAGCGTGTGGAATTTCTTGTAGAATTTCTAGTGGAGCATATAAAACTAAACTTTGATGTATGTATATGAATATATTTATATGTATATGCACTTTCCATGGTATGCTTTTACATGTTTGGTAATGAACTTTAATGCTGCGACAGTCAAACAACTATATATAAATATCTATGCCTGCATCGGGCAGCAACCAAATATATATAAATTTATATGCTAGTATCTGGCGTATCTGGTATGTCTTTTCCAAGTATTAATGGCATTTGTGTGTTTGCTTTGTGGCTGACGCTGTAATGTCGATAAGCAAGGCGACAAAACTGAAACGACAAAACTTTTGCCATATCGTAGATATGCCCAAAATGCCTGCTGCAGGTACTTATTATACCCTATAAATGGGTAAGCGCAGGGCCTATGGAAATTAATTTAACATCGGAGACAGTTATTCCTAAGCATATTAAATTTGTATAGTCTTAATCACGATTAATCAAAAAGATTTGCCATGCCCCCAGTGGGCAGAACCAAAAAATCTTAACGCGTTATCTAAATCGGATATACACGAGTATATATTCCAAGTTTCAAGTCTCTAGCTACAATAATGGCGAAAGAATTTGCGTTCATACGTTCAAAGGAAGTATGAATTCAAACAAAATATAAATAGTATTTAAATTCTCTTTGCACAAACTCAGTATATTCTCTTCACTTCACGAACCAGCAGAAAAATATAAATTATTAAAAGTTCAATTTTTGTTTTAAATTCAGAATTGAGAGCAAAAATAACACAGTGCCTGCCGAAAGTATACATTTTTCGGCGGGGCAAGCTACAGGGTATCCCCTAGGCGCTCACACCCGACTAGGGCACTTTTGTTATTATTATTGTTGCTGTTGGCACTTGCAATGTTGTTTTGACACAAAAAGCAGCAAAACTGGCCGAAAAACTTTTCGCTGCGCGCTCAACTTTTGCAGCACGCATATCGAGTCCCTTCTCCCTGTGTGTGCGTGTGTGTGTGTGTGTGTGTATTGGTACTGGACATGTGCATAATATGAGCCGTCTGTCCAGCTCAGAGACCGCAGCCGGCTGGGTCCCGGCTTTGGACCATTTTCAGGCTCGCTGCGAGCGTTCTTTATGCATTTTGCTTATAATTAAGCCTCGTTCTGCACAGCAGCCACCTCGTGGTTGGCATTAAGTGTTGGCATGTGGTTTTGTTCTAGTTGTTGTTGTTGCTGCTGCTGCTATTGTTGGCCAGTTTGTGTTGCAGGTTTTTTCGAGCTTAATTTGCACAATTAACGTTGCAATAAACTTTATGCGCAAACATTTAAGGGATTGCAGCTTTTGACCAAGTGGCCGCAGGGGCGGCAGTTTCAGTATTAGTAGACTGTAATTAATTTTATTTACTTAGACAAATTACTATGGTAAAATTGCAACAGACAATGTTTGTTTTAGGCTTTGGTTGAAACTAACTCAATAAGAAGCTTGCAATAGTTATTGTTTACCCACGGCAGTAATAGTTTATTTGTCATTAAAAGGAAATGGACAGAGCTGTCCAGCTGTAAAGACCTTTATGAATGGAAATTAGAGCGAATAATTCGTTTTATTCATTCACTTCACAAATTTAATTTATTATGTTGCAATATAATTAATTTTAAATTTAGTTGTTAAATATATTGGCAGCCTGTTATATAATATCCTTATAAACATATCTTAACGGAGCCCATCGATAATGTTAAAAAAAAAAAAAAAAACAAATAAATTTAATACAAATTAATAATCTCAATTTAAATAATAAATTTTTTAATTAATTAAACCAGCTATAAGCTACAATTATATTTGTATATAAAGAATAAAAATCATTGCTTTTCTTTTTAGACAGTCTGTAATTTAATAACTTTACAGATATTTTATAAAAGAAAAAAACTCGAATGTCAACCGAATGTTAATATGGGAGTTAAATCATAAAAACAATCAAATTTTAACAAAACTTCGCTTAGACGTGTGGAAAAAAGGAAAGTTAGAGTCTACATATATATAAAAAAAGGAAAAAATGTTGGGTTTTCCATATTAAAAATTAAATTACACACTTCCTGTCAGCGTGATAAAACCCATGACCAACCAACTAAATAATTGAAATGTAAAGAGATAGCTTCTCATGATGAAGTTGAATGTAAGAACAAGAGAAAGCAAAGCCAAGAGCTTATTATGGCTCATTTCACAAAAATTGTCGCAAAAATAAAAGAGAGCCAAAGGATAATCAGAAAAGCCAAGGCAACGAGCCATGCAACGTACACACACAAACACGCACACACACACACATACACACACACACACACACATACACACACACACTCCAAAACAAAGGCATGTGCATTTTGCTGGTCTATTGTTTTCGGCTTATGTTCAAATGGCTTCTGCTGCTTCCTCTTCCATAAATTTGCAGCTTGTCCAATAAATTGATTTTTGATTAATTAAAATATTTATTTTGCTGGCAATTAAATGCTCAACGAAATTTATGTGTACCCCATATAGCCGCAGGAGATGCGTTAAATGTGCATTTAAGTTGTGCCGGAATTACTCATACGCCGCGTGGCCGGGCGAGTAAGGTGGCTGGGCGAGGGTGGGGCATGTGGGGCACATTAATAAATTTCCAAGTGCTTGAACACCCGTACATGGTTTATTTTATGGCCGCCTCAGCTTACCACGCACATGTGTGCTTGCCGCCTGCGCAAGGATATCTGGCGGTAAGATATTGTCCTGCCGTGCGTGAGGCCATAAAACACTCGAGAGTTATGTCCTGGTCGCAACAGCCAGTACTGCCCCCCCCCCTCACTCGCTGCTCAATGCTAAATGCATTGGTATGCGTTGCGTAACGAAAAACAATTAGCTGCGGCCAAAATAAAAATGGACCAAGCCGGCATTTACCGGCCGGAAACGAGTCGCAGCTTTGTTGTACCGTTGGCTTGTCTATGTGTGCGCGTGTGTGTGTGTAAAAGTTTTATATGGCTTGTTTTCGTGTGCCTGTGTCTCTTATCACTTTTATACTTTGTTAGCCAGCTGGCCCCGTTGAGTGATTGGAGCTTGCCAATTGAGTCCATGGACTGCCCGACAACGATGAGGACACACGTTTCTCATATGAATTGTGTGCGCTTTACTTTGGTCAGACTCAATTAATTGAAGTTTTATTGGCTGATTGAATTTGCTCGGTGTGTGTGTGCGGCCCATAATAAAAGTGGATTTCATACGAATCAAATTGATTGATTGTTAACGTGCTTGAGAAAAGTTCGTAAAATGTGATAGTTATCAAAATATTTTTTTCATGAATGCGATGCTTAACAAGAGAATAAACAATAACAAATAAATGAAGTGCGTGTAGTTAAATGGGAAAAGTTGCAGAAGTAATCGAAACATATTTAATTATGTTTTAGAATTCATAAGTCATTAAAAGTAATTACTTCTAGTGGCCATTTTATTTACCATTACGATGACAATTAATTTATTATTTTAACTGCATCTGTGCTAAAGCATTATAAAATTCTGTGCTAAAGCATTATTAAATTTTACAATATTTCTATTGTTTATTTTTCATGCCTATAGTATTAATTATATATTAGTTATAAAATAAAATGTTTTTTTTAAATTTGTTATATAATAAAGGAAGATACTAAGTATTTTGAATGTGTTTAAAAATTACTCTAGATTGTTATGTAAATAGAAAATATTTACAAATAGTAAAAGAAAATTCCTTTTTTATTATTTATAGTTCTTGTATTTAGATAATAAAATAAACGAATTTAATAATATAAATAATAATGCAATAATATTTTATTATAGTTTCGATTGCAAATTTCGATTTTTTGACTCTTGGCAGCTCATAAAATTGTATTTTATTTCGATGTGTCACATTATCCAGTTTATGTTTACAGCTAAACACAATCAAATCCGCCAGCAGTTGCTGCCGGATATATCATATTTTATTTATTTATTTTTATTTTGTCATTGCAATCGCCCATCTCGCTGTATTTAATTTCCAACGGACTTATAGATGCCACACAGCATGACAATCAGAAGTAGCTAGCAATGACCATAATAAAGTAAATTCCAAACTAAGTAATCCTTTAATGCCTTTTAGCTGTTCCGTTCCTGCTGCAACTAGTGCCACTTTGCTGCTGCTGCTGCTGCTGCTGCTGCGTTGCCTCGCATCTCGAATTCTTTATTTACTTTATAGGTAAGGCAAAGTAAACCAATACCGAAGCTATTTTAGTCGCTTACCTTAGCTACCCAGCCCAGCCCGAGCTGACTTTAATCAGTGGCATTCTTCGATGCGAGTCCTGCAACGTCCTGCACTCAATTCGTTTTCTTTATTTTCCATCCAAACGGAAGTCATGTGTGCCGGCTGCACATCCTTTATGCGCTCAAAAGGAGCCAGAACGTTGCCGCTTACACATATTTAAGTCATATACCATACACAGGCATTCCTTAGCCATATCTACAGATATACACATACATATATATCTATATGTAGGGATAATCGCTTTACAATCAGACAGGAAGCTATTGCAAGCTTGATTGTTTCCGCGAAACGTGTTTGCCGCTGTAAATATTCTACGAAATAGCTTCAGATATGAGATATAATTCAAGTAAAATCTCTTTTTGGCCACACGAAATTTAAGCTTTACTTTTTGTTCGGGTTGGCGGAGTCTATCAATAAATGGCTATTTATAGTCAAAGAAATCAAAAATTATGGCGTTTGAAGAAACTAGAATTCATTTTTTATATGGGAAAAATGTTATTCACATTTCTATATTACTTTCAATTATTTTGGGTGACGTTTTCCAGTTAACATTTATAACGTCAATAACGTTTAAATCTAAGAAAATACAACCAGAGCAAGTTCAGTTAAATACTAGAATATTGATTGACTAACTTTATCTAAACCTACCTATCTGCTTATTTTCTAGAGTCAAGTTTGCCACAACTTCTTTCTTTTATACTTAAAATAGAGGATTTTATAAAATCCTCTTATGTTCCTCCAGCTTCAGTCTTCTTTTTATTAATTTCGACTTTACAGTACTTAAGCTTATAAAGTCCCTGTGGCTACATTGGAATGTTAACCTGTTCAATTACACAATTACCCACAGAACGTTAAGTATTTACACACCTTGGTGTACTTTGACCTAACACACAAAATTCCAGCTTAAGGCCAACCACTCCAAAGGCCAATTTCATGTGCCATGTAAATGGCCAGTCCGGAAAATGCGCAGCAGAGGGCAGACCACAAATAAATTACCCTGGCACGTTGAAGATTTGTTAATAAAGATAAATTTACTTATCGTTTATCTTGATTATGCAAAATGCCTAAGTGAAAATTCAAAGAACAGGCAACTGGCCCACCACCCCGCCCCGCCACGCCCACCAAGCCAGCTGTAAAGCCAGCTGCGCCTAAAACTTTTCCATTTCCTCACTAATGCCATGGGCCGTTTGTTTCATTTGTGTAGCGGCACTTGCGGCCCATGGAGGGGGATGGAGTGGAATGGGCTTTCAGCTCCGGAGTTTGAATAAACATAATACATATTTCAATGTTTTATAATAAATTAAATAACTTGTCGGTCGATCTTGAACGGCGGCCAAGAAAGAGGACATTCCACTTGCTGGCTGCCGCCTGCAAATAAAAGCCAACAATGTTTGCCAAAAGCGAAACGAACCAGGAACCAATGGGGAGGGGGGTCAGCAGAAAGTCTAAAATCTGAGTCTAACTGGCGCCTGGCACTGGTTTCAATAGAAAAAGGCCGCTGTGTACAGCTGCTGATTAAGTCCTTAGTCTTCTTTCTAGTTTCATTTAGTTATATTTTCCTGATTACTGTATTGCTGTACAGTGGGCACAGCAATTGATTTAAATGCTCTATTCTTATGAGCGCTACCTTTTATGTTGGCAACACGAAAGGATTTATCCGAGAATATTCATTCTTTCATTAAATTAACCCCATATATTTATATATATTTATATATAGATATGATATTGTCTTCCATTAACTTCTCCATTATATGCTAACGATTCTATTGACCCTTAAGTTTTAAAAAATCGTATATAAGGCTATGATCCTAAATATAAAAATAAATTTAAAAAAAAACAAAAGTTCATATTAAATTTATAAATATATATTTTATATTAATTATATGAGTTCATATTATCTTTTGTAGTTTATATATTTACAAATTTCCTTGCTTATTTTGTATGTATCTATAAGAATTTACTTACGTATAAACTCTTACAAACTAAACTTATATATTCCAAAACTTTCACTAACTATTTCAACACGTCTAATGCATTCTCCTTTTGTTAAACCACCGACAACTTTTTAAAGAACACATAATTTCCACTGTGTCCACAAATTTGCCTAGAAAAACAACAACAATTTCAAAATAATTTACACTTCTCTGGACACTGCGAACAAAAAAGAGAGACAAAAAAAACAAGAAAAACTGTTTATACATTTATTATGCAATTTTATGGCCAAAACCAAGTGCAAATAGTTTGCGGACTTTTTGGGGCTAAGGATAAAAGGGGGGGAAACTCAGGCAGGTCCGGCAGACCCCAAAAACCAACATCTCAATCAACAGAGACTGGACAGAGCAAAGTTCAGCTAACGATTAAGATGGTATGGGTGTGTGTGCAAGTGTGTGTGTGTTGGTCATTTAGAAACTGTAGTTCTGGGTAACTCATGGGTGATTTTAGGTCTTGGGGAACGGACACACTTTAAAATTTGTTGTCGACTGCTGGCAAAGGTTTTTATTTATTGGCATATAAACCACAAATGGCAAACACGCCAAGATGCCAACGCACCCACAGAAAGAGAGAGAGAGAGAAAGGGTGGTGGGAGGGGGGAGGGGGGAACGGGCATACACATAAATATTTCATGTCCTGACTTTCAATTTCTACTTGGCCTGGCTTTTACTTGCCTTTCCTTTCCTTGCATTGCCTTTCCATTCGATTTGTTTGTTTGTTTCGAATGAGAAACCACTTGATTTCGAAATGTTTTATTTATGCGCACGATTATTATTTTGGATTGTTCGTATAGTATATAAACTGGCCCCAAACTCTGTCTTCTTCCATCAGGTTTACATGGGCTGCTCTCTCACCTAAAGGCGTTTTTATCATAATCCCAAGTCCTGTTCCTGTCTGTGGCAGTGTTTGGCTCATTGGTTTCGGTTTTGATGCGGGTTCATTGTATGCGTTCTTATCCTTGGGGACCATTTTGTGTGTTCGAATTGTATAACATTTTATTTTAAACCACTTTATTATCGTATTTATTGCTCATCATATTTACTAGTCCTTTATGGCATGTTAAATCGCTTTTAACTTCTACACGACTTGTCTTTGCTTTTTGCTTATTGATTCGACCCACATGCAATAAAACCATTAATATTGCCCAAATCCGAATGTCTTATCACAATTAGATTTAAGTTAATTATAAGATTTCACCTAAGTTGCTTAACTTACAGTTTTCTAATTGAATAGCACAAGAATTTCAATTAAAATTTAACTCAATTAATTTATCGAATTTCAGCCTGCAAATGCCATTTACATTAACATTAAATCAAATTGTACAGCTTTTAGTTCTAATCCATTTTAGCAGCATTGTCGTGTGCATTATTATTTAAATTGTGTTTCAATTAACTATTGGATTACATTAAATATATAAATTACTTTATTTCTACATTTAACTTTTTTTTTAAATCCTGCGTGTAATTATTAAAACAGAAATTAATTTTAACCAAGGCTAAACAAAAGTTCGATTTAGACAGTGTCATTAAAATATGCAATAATTAATTTTCACGTTAAATTAAAATTTAAAAATAATTCCCTTGTTGTGCTCCCAACTCTTCGTTCAGCTAATCAAAGAGACATAAAAAACAACTTTAGAAAGTATTATATTTTGGCCCTCCTGCTTTTAGCTTTTGCCACTTTGCCAACTGGCTCATTAAAACTAATAACTATTTTATGACTTTTGCCGTGGGCATGAAATGTGCCAAGTTTGTGTCAGACATGGCCAGAAGCAACACATGGTCAGGTTCATACAAAAAAAACCAAAATAAACCAAAAAAAATTAAAGTATATTGTAAGCATAGGGAGAAGTTATTCATAAAGCTAATGGTCGGTCTACTACGAGGAGAATTGGCAACTAGCAGAAACATTACACATACGCACCGTTATCGCCTCGAATTATTTTGCAATTCAAACAGCCGGCACAACTTCCTGCTGAAGTCAGAAATAAAATTGAATTTTATTAGATTTCGCTTTTGTGGCTACAAGCAATTGCAACATTTTTGCATAACGAGCAGACGAATTGTTTATTTTGTATTCAATTTTTTACTAAAATAAACAAAGCTTGGCCTATTTGTTCTGTGTGTAAATGTGTGTATTTTTTGTACATTTCTGTATTTACTGCGCTACAAATGCATTTCTCGTTAATTATGCAAATTGAATTCCATTCAGGCATAAATATACCACCTCTCACTGACTTCTCTCCCCACTTCACTCCCTCCAGTTGCTTTGCATTTACTTTAGAATTTTTATTCGCAAATTAGCACTTATGTAAATTTTAATTCTGGGCAAATGTTTTCTTGGAAATTTTCTATTTGATGTTTGCTGAATATTTTTATTGCAAAAGCAGCACTAAAAATTTGCCGCAATATTTTTTATACTTTTTTTTGTGTTCTTTTATTAGTTCAAATACATTAAAATTCATGAATATGCATAAAAATAATGAGTACACTCAACCAAACACACATTGCCAATTGAAATGGAATGCAGCAAGTGCTTGAATATATATTATATGCCACTGAGCTTCTAACTTTCCATAAAACTCATATTTAAAATTCAGACTTTATGTGTAAAATGTGTAGTCTAAAATATGGGTATTCTTTACTTGTTACTTATGAAGAAAACTTTGAGTTTTTTGCATTTTGCTTCAGGTAATTTCATAGTCATCAATGTCAGAAACCCAACTGGGCTGCAATTACAAAAATTTTTCTACACACTTCACAAAATGCAAGAGGTCACATAGGAAAAGCGCACTACGAATACGTAATGTGTGTTGGTGTAAGTGTGTGTGTGTGCGTGTGGGCACTATCTCAATTCAGATTTTTTTCTTCTCTGCTGAAAACTTGGCCTAGGCCTGTACTTAGGCGCTCTCCAAGGCTTTAGATAACAGTTTATCAACTGCCCAGCACTCAGTTGGATTGCAATTTGACTTTGGCCTAGTAAAAGAAAATGTCACAAAATTTCATTTTTTTGTTTTGGCTTCTAAATAAGCCTTTTACGAGCACATGTTCAAATTGAGAATGCTTTAAAATTGGTTTTATATGAAAAATTGATGCTACAATTAAATGGTTTGGCAATTATAAAAATACGGAAGTTTATTGTAAATAAAATAGTTGCAAAAGAAAAAACATGAAATAAGCAGAAACGTGCCACAAAAACTAAAATTAAAAGGTCAAGTCTAAAGTTGGGCGCCATCAGTTTTAGTAAATTGGCTTCAAACCAAATTTGTTAACCCAGTATTGTATACAATTTTATATAAAAGGTTTATTAAACTTGTGGAAACGTATATGCAACAGATGGAATGAGGAGAAAACCCGATACTGTATAGTTAAACATATAATTTATCTCGTATCTTTTCTTCTCATCTTTGTATTTGAATTCTCGCTTTGTTTAGGACTTTAAATGTAAACTTAAAAAAAGCACAATCCCAACAATTTTATTTTCAATAATGAAAATAATTGAAATACAGAATCAATCTAGACGACAAACCATGAACAAAATGTCATCAAACATGAAAATCGGGTCAGTTTTGACAAAGTTATGGGCGTTTAAAATATGGGAGCTATGGCTCCGAGAGCTTTACTTGTCAAAATTTTTGTAAATTTTAGCATGATTTTTGACAAAAAATTTGACCCCCTCAGAATCGGTTTTAATGTTGTTTTTTATACTATTTGTGGGAACCACAATCGATTAAAAGTACAAATTCCGGATTCTAAATTTTGAAAAAAAACATTTTTCCAAAATGAGTAAGGGGGGGGTACATGCTTTTTTCCCCAAAAAATTCAAAAAAAATTTATTTTCAATAATGCATATATTTTAAATGTAGAATCAATCTAGATGACAAATCGTGAACAAAATGCCATCAATGCGCGTTTAAAATATGGGAGCTATGGCTCCGAGAGCTTTACTTGTCAAAATTTTTGTAAATTTTGGCATGATTTTTGACAAAAAATTTGACCCCCTCAGAATCGGTTTTAATGTTGTTTTTTATACTATTTGTGGGAACCACAATCGATTAAAAATACAAATTCCGGATTGTAAATTTTGAAAAAAAAAATTTTTCCAAAATGAGTAAGGGGGGGTACATGCTTTTTTCCCCAAAAAATTCAAAAAAAATTTATTTTCAATAATGCATATATTTTAAATGTAGAATCAATCTAGATGACAAATCATGAACAAAATGCCATCAAACATGAAAATCGGGTCAGTTTTGACAAAGTTATGCGCGTTTAAAATATGGGAGCTATGGCTCCGAGAGCTTTACTTGTCAAAATTTTTGTAAATTTTGGCATGATTTTTGACAAAAAATTTGACCCCCTCAGAATCGGTTTTAATGTTGTTTTTTATACTATTTGTGGGAACCACAATCGATTAAAAATACAAATTCCGGATTCTAAATTTTGAAAAAAAAAATTTTTCCAAAATGAGTAAGGGGGGGGTACATGCTTTTTTCCCCAAAAAATTCAAAAAAAATTTATTTTCAATAATGCATATATTTTAAATGTAGAATCAATCTGGAGGACAAACCATGATCAAAATGCCATCAAACATGAAAATCGGCTCGGTTTTGACAAAGTTATAGGTGTTTGAAATATGAGAGCTATGGATCCGAGAGCTTTACATGTCAAAATTTTTGTCCATTTTTGCATGATTTTTGACAAAAAATTTGACCTCCTCAGAATCGGTTTTAATGTTGTTTTTTATACTATTTGTGGGAACCACAATCGATTAAAAATACAAATTCCGGATTCTAAATTTTGGAAAAAAAAATTTTTCCAAAATGAGTAAGGGGGGGGTACATGCTTTTTTCACAAAAAAATTCAAAAAAAATTTATTTTCAATAATGCATATATTTTAAATGTAGAATCAATCTGGAGGACAAACCATGATCAAAATGCCATCAAACATGAAAATCGGGTCAGTTTTGACAAAGTTATGGGCGTTCAAAATATGGGAGCTATGGATCCGAGAGCTTTACATGTCAAAATGTTTAGCAATTTTGGCATAATTTTTGTTTTTAATTAAAGTTCACAGTTTAACAAAAGTTAAAAATATCAGACTTTCGTTGTCGCAAATTGCGCCTTTGGTTTTGTTTTGTTAATTACATTTATGAACTTATGATTACGTATAATTATTTTAATTGTTCATATTTAGTGAAAAGCTCATTTTGTAGAAAAACCCAACCAAAAAGGGGAAAAACTTTAATGGCGTGCACAAAATCTGTTAATGAAAGTTGAGTTATTTTGTGTGCTGTGGCTGCAACTAGCACTGGCTTTTGTTTATTTACTCGCATTACAGGTATTTAATTTATGTATGGTGCTTACCCAAATACACACAAATACACTCACACAAACACATACACAGCAGATTATATCTATGCATAGATGAAATTAACTTTTGCTTGGGGTTTGTGTTAGAAATTTGAATGCATTGAATTAAATGCATAAATAAAGCGCTTGCCCTTTGATTAATGATGCAGATTAAATTGTTTGAGTTTCAGCTATTTGATAAATTATTTATGGACTTTTCATTTAATTAAATGCCCATTGGTTGTACTTTACATAATTTATGACAGCACTTAAAAATTATCTATAATTATTTAAGCAAAAACGAACGAAACGAAATGCTTTCACTTAATACGTTTTTAACTTTCAATTAAATTCAAACATAATTCCACCTGTCGTTCAACTGTCTGCCTGTCAACACCTTCAAGGTAGCAAAAAGAAAATATAAAAAGGAAACATATAGAATAAAATAAAACACAAACATAAAATAAAAGTGTTTTCCGTTTCCGTTAAACTCACTGTGATGGCTGTGCAAATGTATTTACACTTGACTCTGTCTCGCAAGACTTGTCTTGCGTTGTCCTTGGGCATTCATACAAATATTTAAAGTATATCCGTGCATCTGTTGCCATGAGAGAGCTGCACTTAAATGGTGTGCAAATCGAAGACTCATTTAAAACAGGTTTTTAAAAACACGAATGAGATACCCTCTAGCCTTAAACTTACATGTGGAGAATTGAAGAGTAACGCACATCTTTAATTTTAACATATTTAAATATTTTTTAAATAATTAATAAAATAATAATAATAATAATAATTGGGTATATCTATAAAAATCAAATTGTATGAGGTTTAACAATCTTATTAATTAAAAAATAAAAACATGCTCCTAACACATAACAAGTATTTGTATTATTTATAGGTAATTATCACGCTATCCTTTTTGTGCTTAATTAATTATTGCTTATTTATAGCAAAATTTTAAATGATTCAAATTGCTTATTTTGGAATTAAGACCTAAATGCTTGTTTAAATTTTGCCAAACTGACCTCGTGCAAAAGAGACGTATTTATTGAGCTATTTCAAATACAGGGAATCACAGAAATAATACCACATGAACACAAAACCAAATCTACCATGCTTGAGCCTAATTCGTATTTAATTAAGTATTAGTAGAATATGCATTCACTATTTAATTGGTATCAAAAACTATGTATCTTAAGTCCAAAAATGGGCAAATGCAATTAGCCTGGCTGCTGTTATATAATGGCTTTTGGCGGCAATGGTAGTATGCATAAATCATGACGGCAAAGGCTCAAATTTACAAACACACGCACATAATTGCTTGCATGTATATACTCATGGGCATGGCAATAGAACATTTATAATGGCATAGAAATTGCTTGACATAACGGGACAAAATGTTATTGCATGCGTGCGGCTCGGACAACACGCATAAATCTCAGTAAATTTGAAATCTCATTGACAATTGGAAATGTGACCAAAATCATGCATTTCCGCAAAGGCATCTACAATGCGCTCCATCTCGTTTTCTCTAGCTCTCCCTTTCTCTCTCTCTCTCTGTCGCTCGCAAATTGAAAACACATTTTACACAATTACAAATTGCAATGAAATTGATTTATCACGCACAAACGCACGAAGGTCACGCAAGCCACATAAATTTGGACACACCAGGCTGGACCGGGACCCGGACCCGCAGTCGGCCCCAAAGCCGCAGCAGCCGAGCTCAGGGTCTTTCAATGTCCTCTACTTGTGACTGCAATTTGAAACCGTTTTGGGCCACATAATACACACACACCCACACACAAACTTATTAGGCCGCTCCGCTGGCACCCCTCCTAGCCAGAGGCCAATGCCATTAAACGCTTTTAAGCCCATGAATAATGCGCATTGCACTTTGACACCAAACAAAAAATATATGTATATGTATCTCTCTATATATCTATAAAGCAATCACCCGACACATTTTATTATCAGCTGCATTCAATTCCAGAAAATACATGCGAAAAGGTTTTCCAAATAAGCCTCGGTCGCTTTGGATCGCATCGTTTTCATCGTCTGACTGCAATAAAGTAGTCAGAATGCCTACGTGACCTGCAGTATTTTCTACATGCA
This sequence comes from Drosophila sordidula, assembly GCA_035047465.1. Lineage (NCBI taxonomy): Eukaryota > Metazoa > Arthropoda > Insecta > Diptera > Drosophilidae > Drosophila > Drosophila sordidula. The sequence goes on along the minus strand of JAWNPQ010000260.1, from coordinate 4,408,556 downwards.
GAATTCTTGACCACTGTGGAATTTCTGCAAGAATGTGACGGAATTAAATTCCGGTTTCACAACAAAATATTGTTCCGCATATGTATTTCGCTAAATTTTCAACAAGTTTCGCAATAGACTTGTTCAGTAATAAAAACAGCTTGCATTCAAAATTAAAAAAAAAAAACAGTAAAAAATATGTCTAAATATAAAAGTGTATATTTAAATAATAATTACATACATCTAAGAAATTGCTCACCAACTTAAGCTTTTCTAAAGGGTTTCAAAAATTATTCTTATTCCCGTAAAGAAACTCTTTGTGGGAACAGAAAATACATACAAAATTCCACGTTAATGCAATTAACTCAAGTCTTTTTAGAGCAACTAGTAACTAGCTGAGGGTAATATAATTTTGTCATCAAATGTGTAACACGTATACTATATGCACATGTAAAATATATACATATTTATTTTTTAAATTTTTTGTCAGGATGACAGATTGAGTAGTATTTTTTCCTGCATCTTAGTCTCATAATTACACGAGGGGTTTTTTTTCTTTTTAGTAAGTAAGGGTATTTGTCATATTCTCGCCTTTGTTTTGTTTTATATTTTAGGTTGTTGGGTTCAAATTATTGATAACAGATCATAGGAGAAAATCGACTTTAAAGTTAACTTAAAAATAATTCCCAAGTTTTATTTTGTTACTAATTAATTAATAAATTTAATTTAATTGTTCCATCTGTCTGCAAGAGTATTTAACCTTCGGCAGCTGAAACGATAAAAGTTCCCACTTGACTATTTTTGCTGTGCACAACGAGACTCTAGCTTCGTATGTCCAGCTGGCATTGCAAGAGCCAGTATTCCATGTGCTAAAACTTATACTATACTTATGTATGTGCGATATGTATGTGGCTTCTCCGCCTCTAAATAAATGATAATCGCTCGGGTCTGTCGCTGCATGACTCAACTGCATAGACGAGCTTTGGACTGGACAGTGAATTGGTCGCCGTCCTGGCGTGGTCCGTTCTGTTCTATTCTGTCCATCTGGCTGACTACTTTGGCTGATTGTTGTGCGACGGACGACAGAAGCGAAGTTGTCTACATCAATGACATTTTATTTAGTACGTGTTGCATGCTGCGAATTCCTTTGTCAAAATGTTGTTTATTATTGTAAAATATTTTGCTTGCTTGGGAATTTATGATGAGGGACTACCGTAATTCAAAGGGGACTTGCGCTATAATATTTAAATATAAATCAATCAGAATTTAAAATGCTTTTATTTAACAGCCCCAAAAGAGCTTAAGGAAAGCCTTTCAATACGCTTTGACGGAAATATCGTGTGTATGTATTTGTGCGTTCAGTCGTTAATGCGCATACCATATCTTATTATAATGGATTTATCTGACGATAAATTACTTTTTATATAAATGCACCACAACAGACTTGTAAAATGCAATTTAATTATTATGCTTATCAAAAATTGCATTTATATCAATAATGCTGCTTTAATGAGAAATAATCGAATATTGGTCAGGAATATTAACACACTTTACAACTTTACAATTTAATTGAGGATACTCGCTGTTGTTATTGCAACTTCTGTTCAATTTACCCGTTGATTTTTTAGTTAAAATTTTCAGTTGGTTTATATTTTACATTTTTTGCAAACACAAAGTTGTATTATTTTTAAAATCATTTTATTTTTAAAGTATTGTAATTTAGAACTATTTTACAGCTTTTCTTAGCTGTTATTTTTAGCGCCACCTATTGATGGTTTCTGAAACTAAACACGCAGTCAGCTTTAAGTTCAATAATATACAGCAGTCTTGGCTAAATAAAAGCTTAGTTGAGCTTGATGAAAGCTTATTTCGCCTTTATCCTTTTTTTAACCCAATTCCACAGCCAAGTCCGAAATATTGTTACCAGCTTTTGGTGTTGTTTAAAGATTATAAAAACTTTGTTCGAATAATCGAAATACTGGTCCAAAATATTTTAATAAGCCTTTATCTTTGTTTGAGAAATTTAAAATTCTTTTTGAAAAGTTTATTTTAGATTAATATTGTTTGATATTGATATTATTATTGTTTTACTAGCATTTTTGTGATAGCGACATTGATTGAATAAATCATGAATTTTTTGTATTTTATGATTCCAATCTTTGATTTTTATAGCCACATTTTAAGACTGGTCTTGAATATTATAGCCAGGAGCTATTTTTAGCATTTTGCAGGCATTTTAAGCGTAACTTTATATTTATATTTATAAGCAATATATTTTGGATTGTTTGACAATTTTAATTAATTAATATGATTTTACCACAATTATATTATGTTATATTCATATATATACTCAAAAGAAACTACTTCAAATTACAACAGAGATTTGTTTAACAAATATTAAGTTTCAAAGTTATGAAAGAAAATGGAAACATTTCTTTTATTCTTGTCCCCAGTCAGCATTCAGTTACAAATATCGATTCCTTAATGTGAGTTTTTCCAATTGCCCATTGAAATACATTCCATTTTCTTTTCTCAGGTATGTGTGGCATGCCGCATGTTGCCATTGTTGTTGGTGTTTTAGCCGTTCTACCAATTGCATAATGCATGAGCATCAGCCACTAATACATGCACACTCCGGCATCTGCTCTAGCATATGAATATTCAAGCACACACACACGCACACACGTAGAAAAAGAACCCAACTAAGTGCTGACAATACTGCCAATCGTCACAAAGATGTCCTTGCGGAGTGCATGTCCTGTACGTCTCTACTAAATGGTCAAAGCCAGTCAGTGACCAGCATTAAAGTGGATTTGAGTCCATTTAGTATTTTATAGGTTCATCACACACATACTACACACGCACACACATACAACTGCTATGATATTTGCTTGTCGTTTGCCTTCGCCTTCATTGTTGACATTTTAATTAGTTGCATAATAGCAGATACTTAGTTTCTCAACACGTTGTCTAGTTTTCCCACCCACTGTTAACCCCTTTTTGCATTGTCATTTGCTTTGGCCTGCTTGGCAGTCGAGTTTTCATTTACGCTTCACATTGTTGTTGTTCATCTTTGAGGTATAAAAGTGGGGGTAAAACAGCTCTGTAGATTTGGGCAACAAAAAAGTTCTTCTTTGACTAATGAACCAAATCAAGGACTTAGGAAGTGTCTGTCTCTAGTTCGAAGCAGATATCAAGGACTTAAAATTCCGAAATAAGACAACAAGCTCCTATGAAGGGGATTTCTTCACAATCCTTTATTAGATATAAATAAAAAAGTATTTTCAATACACAAATAGGATTTTATATTGTCAATAATAATAAGAGCCAGTTATTTCACAAAGAGTTAACTAATAAGAAATTCTTAAGTATTGTAAAAATAAACCGAAAAGATTAGGTATTTTCAAGGTGATGTATAAATAAAATAATTAGTTTAAAGTTTTATAAGTTCTCCCATAAAAGATAAATGGAAATAGTAAATATAACAAAGAAATTTTGTTAAATTATCCAAAATATAATATATTTTTCCACATTTTCATTGATATATATTATATATATGTTTTTATATATGTACTATATACTTTGTCCATATATAGCTTTACGTTTTAGCATTTATTATTAAATTCCTCGCTTAATTTTGTCCATCGAAAGTTACTGCACAAAAAACTTTCAATTAACATATCATTGAGTTTTTTTTCTCAGAAACTCCAGATATGTCTTTAATAGAAAAAGTACATTAAAACTTCGCTTATAGCTTCATTTGTTAAATTCCATATATACAATTTTGCCCTCCCTTTCACTTTGTCTCGCCTTCCCTTTTCCTCTTAATAAAACGACTGTCATTTAACATTTCCTTATATCACATATTTCCAACTTTTTCCATATACACTTTCGCGCAGTTTTTGCCCAACGGTTTTTTGCTAACAGCCAGAAAAAAGACTCTAATGTCAGTCGAATTTCCCTAGTGACTGCCGATTTTTTTGTTGTCCTTTCCAATCTCCTTTTTGCATACGAACATGGCGACATCCACTTGGATGGAGTATGGTAGCAAAAAAAAAAAGGAATTGAAATAATAGTCGCCTGCCTGCAACTGGGGCAGCGTGTGCATGTCCATAAATCATAGGAGGGGCCATCATCAGTCAAGGACTCTGGCAAACAAGCAACCAGGCAGCAGTAGGCGCCCGGTCCTGGCGCCTGTTCCTGTCAGTTTGGCCAAAAGTCGTTAAATGCGCTCGGACGCCTACAGATGCCAAGGTTTGTCAACGTCTCTCCATGTCAATGGGAATTAATTGAAGTTGTTACGTAAATACTTGTCGTTGAAGATTGAAGGCCATGCGACGAGGTCGCATATCATCGAGGCTAACCAGCTAGTTGGCCAAAAGCCATTAAGCCTAGCCTAGATTTACAGAGTTTAGTTAATTTATGTTAACAACATTTGTTGCAGCTCATTTACTTTAATTTGTTACCTACAGATTTTCTGGCCAACAAAGCAATTATCGATTTCCAAACAATTGCTATTTATAACCGGCGCTGCTGCGAGTCCTTCATAAAGTAAAAACGTAACCCAAAACCGAAAGCAATTTAAGTTCAAGCTCTTGGACCGAGGCGGAGCAGCTTCTTTCTGGCTCGGCAGCAAAATCTAATTGTCTTGTATACCCTCGAAAAAGTCTGTTATAATTTGGTAATCAAATGCGAGCCTATACCTTATATTCTTGATCAGTCGAAAAATAAAAAGGGAATTTTTGGGGTTAAACCCCCCTTCTTCCAGGAGCCTTATATTAAATCAAATATTTATTTTGTAAGTTCCCATTGATTGTACGATAAATTAAATTATGAATTATAGCCATATAGTAAACTAATGTTTAAAAATCAAGTATGTAAGCACAGTTAACGATAAATATTTAGCAAGATTAGGGTACCTAATCTTCGGCTACCCTTAGATAACTTTTCTTGTTCGTTTTTTCTTAACGCACTTTACAGAAGGCGGCAGAAATTAATTGAAGCTGCGAGCTGCGCGTTTTCATTGAAAAGATAAATTAAGCAAAGTGGCTCAGACAAAAGCCGAGAAAAGCAGAGAGTGGAAATGCTCTCACGCCTAATTAAAAAGCACGCAAAACTTGGCATTAAATTGGAATAAAGGCAACATTAAGACCAAACTCGTATTTGGGATTCAGCAAATGGTCACGGTGGGCTCCGTCGCACAATTATATAACGAGCCATTACGCGATGCCATTCCAAATGCCAAAGTTAATGCCAAAACAATTATGGATTAGTATTTCGGGCAATTTGTGCGGATTAAAAGCGCACAGCGCATTGCGACCAGACGTGGCTTTATGTTGCCCGGAATTATGGGAATTTAGGTGCGAAAATTTATACTTGAACAAGGTGTGGTTGGGCCCGGGGCTAAGCTGATTATTACTTGTACTTGAAACGGAATTCTCGGATTTAGGAGTTTATTAACAAAGGAAGGTAAATTACTCAAACTGCAGCTGGGCTTTGAAAACAAGAAGCCAGTTACCAAATCCTATATTTAAAAAAGTCTGGCGAGATTTAAATAAGAGTTAATCAATACATCACACCTCATTAGGAAGAAATGCCAATAATTCCTTTGAATATCTCGTTGGCCATGCCCGAAGTTCAAGTCTTTATAATAGGTCAAATCCAAAGCGTAAATTTAAAGGAAAGTTTAGCATTCCACAGGGTATATATTCACACAATATATTTATATTCAGAAGCATAATTGCCTTTACAAGTAATAAGTTTTCTGTTTTTCTTTCTTACCCTTATATTACAGAACATCTACAAAAAGAATCGTATATTTTTTTTCGCTTTGAAAAATTAAATCAAAGTTTCTGTTTATTTTTAGAAAAAACTGGGTATAAAAAACTTCTTGTAAACTTTGAAAGTACACTTTTGTCAACAACTAAACTTTATAACACTACGTGCTCGCTTAAAGTGTTTGAGAATTATAAGCTTTATAACTCTTCTTATAGTTTATAGTGAAATAAACATCTATGGCATATAAACAAAAAATAAAAAAATAAAATACTCATCACATGCCATTTATGATATAATTTCATTTAAGCGGTGAGCGGCCTGAACTGTATTAGTTAATAAAATGAAAGAAAAGATTACACATACATAGTTTAGTAATCGCTTAAAAGTATAAGCTTTCAGAGGAGAATAAATTGTTAAGATATAAGAATTGTTTAGATAGAAGAATATAAGAATTTTAACTTCAAACTTTAGAAAACTTGTTAGAAAAGTTTTTGGTTTCTAATATTTAAAATGACAAAAACATATCTAAATATAAAAGACATTAAACTTGGAATTTATATCATATTTTTAGTTTTTTATATTTTATTTATTATATGACCACTCAATATGCAAACGCCTTAAAAGTTTCTTTGCATGCTCGAGAGTTTAATTAAAGTATTTTTATTTAATTAACATTTGTCTTTAACATTAGTTGTAAATAACTTATAAATTAAATGTCATGACAGAAATGCAATTACTTGCCTGACACAAACATCGCTCGATTAATGGGGAACTAATTGGCGGTTTTATTTTCGAAAACCACACAATGCCTCAAATAGGACAGCGGACAGACAAAACTAACTGGAGCGACGTGCCAATGATTGAAACATTTTTGCAATAAGGCTAATTACAAATTAGCAAAAGTATAAATTAATTAAATTGCGGACTGTTTAGTGAGGACATTTCGGCCTCACATTACATAATCACATTTAGGTTTCGGGCCTGTCTGTGTTTGAAGAGAGTATAACAATAATGTGTCAACAACAGCACTCAGTCAGAGTGCGGTGTGTGTGAGTGTGGAGACAAAAGGATACAAGGACACGTGCCGAAGTGGCCATAATTTACGGCATAAGCACAGCAAATGAGCACAAGTTCATAAATTATCGTCCTAGCAGGACGAAAGGACGCGCCTGTGTTCGCTGGCTTCGTAGAAAATTTATGTAGTTGTTTTGCTTTGAACTCGCCTGTCTGTCAACTGATATGCAATTAAAAGCGAGAAAGAAAGCAGTTAGCTTCGTGCTGCCGAATATTAAATACCCTTGCCGACACCTAGATAATGTGGGAAATATACACGTAGGATACATACATATACATACATATACGTAGTAGGATACACATGCCGTGGCAAAATTACACTACCCCCAGCAAGGGTATAAAAACAGCGAGCGTCCTTGCGAGCCAGAAAGTATGCTACAATTATATGTTTCCAGGCTTGCGCTTGCAACTGGAGCTGTCACAGTTCATGTCAAAGGACCTCACAGCACAAGGGACACACGACAACAATATTGCTGTATATTATTTCAAAAATGTCAACTTGTTCGAACTTTCGGTCCATCTCTCGAAGCCCCCTCGCTCTACATCGCCCCTCTGTGCTCGATTGTTTCCGCTGACTGCGCACACACGTACATCCACACACCCACCCACACTCACACCCACACACACACACCCACACACACACACCCACACACACACCCACACACACACACGCAAACACAAAAACACGCGCACATTTTGCCATTGGCAGCAACATTTTGGTTAAGGACTTGCGGTCAAAATGAAATGCTGGCTATTGGCACATAAAACAGCGTCAACCAACTGTTAATAACAAGCAGCAAGGGGAGGGGCGACGTGGTCAACTGAAGGCGCTGTACATAATTTAAGCAGGGCTCCGGCTTAAAGAAATCTCATCCTTGAACCCCCATAAATAGATTCAGTTGCTTCAAAGACTCAATTGCAATTCAATGCCAAGAAAAACGCCCCTAAAAAATATCAATGAAATTCGTGGTGCAATAAATGTATAAAATATTCATGTCAAAAAATTGTCACAAAGGACACACACACACACACACAATAACACGGAAAAAGTTGCCCTGCAATTGGCATCAGCCCAACGGCTGAAATGGCAAATGGCAACTGACACGGCTGTCAGGATCTTTACAATTTTTTTTTAGCAGCTTTTGTTATTATTGTTGTTGTTGTTGCTGCTTTGGTGACCGTAGTCGAAAGCAGCGACAGAAAATGAAAAATAGGTGACTGTTCAAGCATTTGATGAGCATTCGCCTATTCAAACACAGGGTGTTCAATGCTGAAGGACTCTTAGCCCACTTCAAGTTCTCATAGCTTTGACAGAATTTAACAGAGTTTTTTAAGACATACCATTTTATTCATGGTTTGTTAACCTACTTCAAATGGTAAATATTTCTAAAAAAAAACGTATTAAATATCTGGTTATATTCTTATATTAGTAGGATTTTGACATTTTTAACTATTTATTTTAAATTATGCCATTATGGATAGTGAAATTTAAAAAGTAAGTTTGATAGGTTTGATTTTACCACATCCTTTATGGTATTAAAAATAAAAATAATAATATATTTGTTATAGATTTTTTTTTAAATATTTTGCCAAAACTGGAGGGCAAAATAAATATTGATGTTAAATTTTACAAAATAAAACTTTTGGTAAAAAAAAAAAAAAAATATATATTTATTTTATATTTATATTTATAAAATTTATATAATTTAATTTCATTTTTTAATCTATAATTCCCCATAACTTGGGCATAACTAAAAGAATTTCCATGCAGAATTCCATTCTGATCTTTGAGTTTGACTCATTTAAGTTACATTTTGCTATCTATTTATATTTTGGGTCAACTTTTTTTGATAATACATTCTTTAAATTTTAATTTGATTATTGTTTTTAGCATTATTTGCCATCAATCGAAATTTAAAGTTTATGTCTATGAAAAAAACACCCTCTGTTCGTCGGTCTTGTAGCTTTCTGCTGTTGTTTTCATTTGTATTTATCATTTTCTTGATTATCAATTCGATTTTTTTTATGCACGGCTGAAAAAACAATCACAAGTTGTTGTTGTGGGAAAAATATTGTCCTAGCGATTGCCCTCGGGGGAGCTTATAAGAAAAACAAAACAAGAAAAAAAGATGCTGGCAAAACTTTGCAATTGCTAAAAGTTTATGATATGCTTCGAGGCGTTTGATTCGATTGCTCTTCCTTTTTTCTGCACTGTCAATTATTGAAGTTGTTTTTCCCCGTTTTTCTCGCATGAGTTGCTCAAACTTTTCCGGTCTCTCCAAGGTGTTCGGGTTCGGATTTGGGTACCACCCACTAATTAGAAATTCAGTTAACTTGGTTATTAAAGTGTAATCAGCATCAAAGGATGTCAGTTACACGCGCCGGTAAGTGCGCTACACTTATGGCCCGCAGTCTTATCACTTGCGGCCCGACATGCGACTCATAAATGTCATGCAAATGAAATGCACACCGCCCAGCATTTTATAGGCCAACAAAAAGCAAAACGCTGCGGCGTTGCCCTCGTGTGTTACAGGCCCCAAAAAGTTTCAGGACATGTCGGAACAACACAAACTCATACTCACACACAAGCACACACACACACACACACTGGCACACGCATCTTTGCGGCGGTTGCGTGTTTGCCATCTGCCACAAATTATGCCCATTATCATGTAGAATGAGTTGTGCGCTCGACCTGCCCTGAAAAGTATGCTATGCGAAATAAAAATGCCAGCTCGTAATTAAGCCTACCTCGGTACAAGAAAAAAGGTCTAAACAGCGACATATGAAAGTTTAAATACTCTAGCATAGGTTGTGCAGATATACGATAATTAAAATTAAATTAAATATTTGGAATTTGTTCTAGGCAGCTATATTATATAGTTGCCCGATAATAAGGTTGATAAGCTCATATTGAAATATTACAATTTTTAATTAAAGGGCTTGGTTTTCTATAGTACTTATGTAATATAGATATATAATAAAAAAAAATCCGAAACCATGTGCAGTCAGTAGTCTCAAATTTTCAAGCCAATTAATATACTTTAAAATGCAACAAACCAAAAAAATAATTACAACATTACATTACAACATACAAATTTTGTAATACACGAAACCCCCTTTTTGCAAGCATTTTTTTGGAAATTTAAGCAATAATTTCTTTTGATCACATCAGGCCAATTGCATTTGCAATTGCGCTTGGTTATCTGAATCAAGTATATATATATACAGATGTCACCCTTTATGTGACAAATTTTAAATAACCTTCGCTATACCCTTTCTCTTGTCGGAGACAAGTTATGGCCGGGGCCTCACTTTGTGTTCAGCCAACTGCAGGCAACTGCACTAAAAAGTGTCCTTCGTGTTGTGATCCTTGTGCTGCTGTTCTTGTTGTTGCCGTTGTGTTCTGTGGTGCTTTTAAAAGTAAAACGCCGTTGAGTTCATTAAAAATTTGACTAAGTGCGTTGTCATCATCGTGATCATCATCATCTTCATCATTACCATCATCAGCCTTGCGGCGGCGCTCCTTAGCTCAGCCTCTGTCAGACAGGGCACATGTCCTTATTGCTGTTGTTATGATGTGAGGCGTGACTACGGCAGGCACTTTGAACCTTGTGTGTGTGTGTGTGTGTACTCTAAATTGTTTTGCCCGCTAAATTCGCGGTTCGTGCTGAGTTTCAACGAAAAATGAATATTTTGCCACAGCCTAATTTGGATTTATGAAGAATTTACAGCAGCAGCAACGGAAGCCAATTAATTATTCATCGAATTAAAAGAGTTAAGCGGTAATTTATATCAATCAATGTTGAGTTTCTATACAAATTTGTAATCTAATTACGGTGTAAGGAATTTCAAATGATTCAATACAATTGAATATTTCTTATGCCAACAGTGTGAGGTCAATAAAAAGTTATAAATATTTGATTATGATTGGTCATGTGGGAATCTCGACTAAAAATTTAATTCCCTTTTAATATGCCACATTTGCAGATATTTAATTATTCATAAGTACATAGGTAAGTAGAAAATCTATAAATATTTTAGAACATTTGTATTGTGATTACAGAGGTAAATACAGTACCTATAAATATTTAACAACATTTGTATTGTGACTTATAACATTTATTGACAATTTAATTTCCAGCAGCAAGCCCTAACCTAATAATTAAATAAATAAATATATTTTAAATATAAAAATAAAAAGAATACGCGAAACAACTATTTCTCTTAATGCAGTTAAGAAGTGACGATATTTTAAAAAAATTTTAACCTTTATTAGGTACAGTGGAGATATGCTTTTAATTTGCCAAAAATTACTTATTTTTGTCAATGGAAACATAAAAATAAAATGCATAAAATATGATTTTTTTAAAATTAATATATTAAATAAAATATGTTAATAACAAATTTGTAAATGTTTAATTATGTAAAATAATAACAAAAATAAAAATGTGTCAATTCCAATGAATTTATAATCTCTAAACGTCTAGAGTATTCAAAATTCAATTCAAATTTCTGGATATCTTCATATCTTCTTTGTCAAATATAATAAAAAATCTATTGTATTTATTAAAAAAAAAACAACTCAAAAAATAATGATAATATAATTCCGAAAAGCATTGATACAAAATGAAAAAATAAAGTGAACCCACAAAATTGTGGTCAATGGCATCATAAGCGAGAAGTATAGCCATATTAATAAAAAGACGCATAAAAAATTGTGAGAAATAATGTTATAGCCAAGAAAAACACACTTGAAACACAGCGCTCTTAAGAAAATCACTCTCAATTGGCCTCTCAGCAAAACGCTTGCTCCGCTCTGTTATGAATATGCGGCGCAAAGCAGAACAGCCAAAAAGAAAATGAGAAAAAAACTTGGTATGCCACTGAATAAAGCACGGCATTCTTCATGACAAAATCAATAGGATCCCAAAACAGCTGAGGCGGCCTGCCCAAGTAAAACGTAAACAAGCAAACAGAGCAAAATTGAGAGACAGAAGCGAAAGAGAGCAGAAGAGTGTGTGTGTGTGTGTGTGTGTGTGTGTGTGTGTGTGTGTAAGAGAGCGCAGCTATAATTAGAGCAACGTCAGAGCAAAAGTCGCGCTCTCTATCTCTCTGGGATTGTGGCCGGGCAGCATTTAGTGAAATTTTCCGATTTTCCATTTTAGTCAAACGCAGCTCTTCAACGTTGGCGGTAGCCGAAAATCAAGCGGAAAACCCAACAACGCGCGCACACACATTAACACACACAGACACAACACTCACTCATACAAGCACAGAACCACACTCACACACACACACACACACACACTCACACACAGTCGCGTGTACAGCGACAGTGTGCCATATGTGTAATCAAATCGGGCCGCACTAAGAGCAAAAGTTTATATATAGAAAATTGTACGCACAGCTGAGGGAAAACTAAATTCGTTGTGCAGCTGAAAATAAAATTAAACGCATATTTGTACAAAATTTAACGTTAATTTTTTGTATATTCCTTTTGTTGTATTGGAATAACTGCGATATTACGCATACGCCGCGTGTGTGTTAAAAAGTAACTGACAAAAGGAAAAAAACAAGAAAAGCTGTGCGCCTGGCGCCAGCGTCAGCGCCGCTGCTGGCGTCGCGACTCCACCCAAAATTGTATACCAAATTTGGTACCTAAAGCGTTTTTGCCCAAATAGTGCATTATTAAGTGAAAACTGCGTGCAACGTGTGTGCGTGCACAACCAAAGCAACAACAACAACAAAAAAGACCGAAAAATGCTAGCAAAATGTTTGGTACATGCGAAAAGTTGATGACACATTTTGCCGTCATTTTGACCGCATTTCTTGCCGCCCAGCCGCTGTTGTTGTTGCTGATCTGCGGTCCGCCAGCGACGCCGCATGGCGGCCCCTCGACATTTCTCGTGCACGCCTCCGCCGCGGACGAAGCGTAAGTTTTGAAAAAAAAATAAATAAAAAAATAAAAACAAAAATTATACAAAATATTTATCGGAACGTGAGTTTTGTTCTGGGACGTCTCAAACTCTTTTTGGCGCGTTGAAAACAAGTCCATTAAAGGGCGTGTTCCCATCAACATCATCGCCATCGTCCTCGTTTTTGCCCTCGCCCTCATCCTTATCCCTACCCTTGTCGTTGTTCTCATCGCGTTGTCGACGACGCTCGTTAATTTTTCGTACATTTTATGCTAATTTTTTTTGGCAGTCGCCATCGCCTCACGTTTCTTATCGAATGCCCTCCGATTCATGAGTTCGGCATGTGCGCTATGGGTATGTGTAGGGTATCAAAATTGCATCATTTGCGACTTAAATACCCAAGATCCACCCAACTAAATTATACTTTTAGTGATAGTAATAAAAATAATATCAAAATAAAGCAATAATTATAAAAATAATAATAAATATACTAATCTAACTAATTATAATAATATTAGTAGTGAACATATACATATTTGCTTTTTCTATTGTCATTTGCTTTATTCCAAACTAACATGACGAATTAAAATATTAACTTAAGCTGGTATCGCTTAGTGGTTAGAATTAGCCTTGGAATTAATTCAAAATAATTTATCAATTTACTACTTAAACTTATCAAAAAGAATAACGAAAAGTTAACTATTAACACTTATTGTCTATAAATTTAAAAACAGCTGTGGCATTGTAAATAAATATATATTATATATATATAGTGTAGTATAAGATGTATACCTTATCGACGTACATCTTATTATTATTTCTGGGAATTTTATTTTTGTGGTAAGGAAAAGTTATGTAGTCATAAAATATGCAAAAAATTTCGGCTTCTCGATCGAAAACATAAATATTTATTTTTGTTAACAAAAACAATACTAAGCGAAAAGTAAATATGATAGAGTAAGATATAATATATTTATTGGAATTTAATATATGCAAATATTAGTAAACAAAATATATTATTTAAATAATTGGTTTGGCTGATAATAGCCTCTATAAAATATTTGAAATACCAATTCATATATTATATGTATTTATATCAAAATCCCAAGCTTTGCTTCATAATAATCAGTTTTTCAGCTGTTTAGAAATGAAAGTATATTAAAGAAATTTAAATTATAGTTTCTTAATAAGTTAAGCCATTTTAAATTTATTTTTTAATGATATATAAAAATATTTTAGATTGCTTAAATTTATTATATAAATATATTTATATTTTTTACTTTAGATTGATGTTGCTTTATAGATCTTAGCTTTTATTTATTTGTAAACACGTTCAAACAGACAGCTTGAACTTTATTAGTCCCAAGAATAGCGCTTTGAACAGTCGCCTAGGCATTTCTGTAATATTCCTGCCTTTGCGTGTTTACGCGCTTTGTCTTTTATTTCAAATTTTCATTTTGGCGCTCGCGTGTGTGTTTCACTGTGTGTGTTTGTGTGTGTGTGCTCGCGTGAGAGTGCGTCAGCGTATTTGCCCACAATTTCAGCTGGGGCCGCCGTCGACGACGACATCGACCTTTTTGCTACTTATTTCTCCAGCGTTTTGGACGCACTTTTCATAAGTCACATAAAAGAATTATTTGTCTGACATGTTGACTCGGGGCCACAGCAGGTACTACAGACGTCTATTTACGCGTAATGCATATTTTATTAGACATTTTCCAGGGGGGCGGAGTTCTATTAATTTGACGCCGGGAAATGAGGGCTAAGAGACATGCCAATTTAGGCTAACCAGTCGTGACTGGTTAACCAGCCAAGTAAATACGATTTGGAAATGTAATTAAATCAAATAGTAAATGTAATTAACTGCTCAAACATTATACCTTGACATGCACTGACCACAGGCCATATATGTCTATATGTAGCAGCTGGCCAATCCTTCATTTTAGAAAAGAATTTTGCGACCACGCCCCAATGATAATAAAAGTGTACTTATTACTGGGCGATTTATGCATTTAGCCGGATTAATAGTGAATATTTTGGATGTGCGACGACGCCGCCAATTGCTCTATGATATCATCATTTTTAATACAGCGCATATTTCAAAAGGTATATATAGTTTCTGTCTATAACAATGCGGTTATATTTTTTTCTTTCTATTTTGAACTGGAAGTTTCTTGTATTAAACAAATAAAACAATAAAATACTTAATTTAATCAGCTCAAGCCCCTCGCCATAATTTTCAACGTGACAGTTGTTTGTTGTAGTCGAAATTTTTTAAAGAAATTTGCAAAAATAAAACGTTTATATAAACATGGGATATTTTTCAGGGTTACACACTATAAAGAACTCATTTCTTTCATAGTGTGATATTTGGCTACTTTCAGTGTAAAAGTTAGAAACCCATTTTCATAATTAATAAAATGGATTCCAATAATGCAGAGAGCTTTTTACAGTTAGCTACCGAGCCCTATTAGCTTACCTTCCCTTTGATAAAATCAGTTCAGATAATATTAAAAATGAATTTATATATACACCTTTTTGGTTTTAATCTTGTGATAGGAACATATTAAGTTCACATTAAATCCCATAAAGCTTTGGCATACAAATTTAACTAAGTGGCAAAATGCTATATAATTTACGATCGTGGAATAACTAATGCAAAATTTGATGTGTTCTTTATCGCTTCTGGCGCAGTGAGCACATTAATAGACAATGGCCACGAGCCAGGCGCACATAAAAAATCAATGTAAATTGTAAGCAAAAACCAAAAATAGGCAGCAAAAAAAAAAAATAAATAAATAAATAAATATATAAAAACACAATGTACAAAGGCACAAACTTGGCAGCGCACAATTTCTACGTCCACATCCCCGCCCACAAGCCAGACCGATTTGAGTGCAGATAAGAAGAGAAGCCCATTCAAAAAACAATGCGAGTGGGGATGGGGGAGGGGGGAGCAGACGCAGATGAGGCTGCCCAAAGGGCTGCTGCCACAAAGGCAGTGTTGCAAATTTAATTGAACAACTTCAAAATTAAATAAAAAGCTCGTTACTACAACAACAACAACAACAATTACACTTGAGCAGCGGCGGCACTTGAACGCAGGCGAGCAAAAAGAAAAAACTGTGTCAAAGGCAAAGCGGCGACTACAAAAGCAGCACAGCAAACACAAAGGGGAAGATAACAAAGAGGGCTATCCAACTGTCAGTTCTCACGAGAGAGAAAGAGAGTGCGAGACAGCGAGAGACACAATGCGCAGCAGTGCTATGCGAACTCGGTGTGATCTACAGTAGATCGCACCTCTATACGATTCTCACGACTGGTACTTAAGTGCCATCGAAATTTAGATAATATTTATTTGTTTCTTTGTTAAATAAATATTGGTCATATAGATCACTCTCTCTCATTGCTAATACTTTCTTATATAATATATTGTATGTATATAATGCCTTGCAATTCTCTCCCTTTTTTCTTTACATTACTCTTTTACTTATATTTTTTGTAATATTTTTTCCCCTTTTTTTTCTTGCTTTCATTTCTTCTTTTTAACAATTGAACCCAAAATCTCTTTCTCAATATCTGTTAGCACGATTGAACTTGTAAAAATCGCATAACTAAGTGATGTTTCTCACTTGCACTTTCTGTACTTTCTGTCTCTCTCACACGCTTGCTTTAATCTCTGTTTCTCACTCTCCATCTCTTAGTCTTTATCTATTTCTTCCACTCCGTCTGCTCCATTTCTTACTCTTCTCTCTAACTTTCTCTCTTACTGTTTTTCTCTCTGTTTGACTTTCTCTGTCTCTCACTTTCCGACACCTTCACTCTCTTTTTGACGTTCACTAACTGTCTCTTTCGCTCTTTTAATATCGCCTTTCTATGCAATTTTCATAAATTCGAGGGATACTTCAAAATGTTATAATATTTTTAGTGAAATCTATATAAAAAAAATATGTGTATTCTTATAAATAATTAATAATATATATTTTTCATTTGAATTGAAAATTGAATAGACGATCCAAAATTGCAGAAATTGTTTATGCAAAAGTAGAGTTTCGTTGTAGTAAAACAAAAAACCTCAAACTGAGCTAACATTAAAAAAATATGTATTTTTGAAAATTGTATTGTGTGTTAAGGCAATTACGATCTTTCACTTTTGTGCTTGTGCCATAAAAACTTAAAAAGAGAAAAGAAACTAAATATTTCCCAAACGCTTAATGTTAATTAATTGTTAATAATTATATTTTATTGCGGTCATTCTGTATTGCTAGAAGTTCTTATTGGTATTAACTAATATAATCATTTTTATAGCGTACTCATTTATTTAAGAGAGTATATTTTGTAAGAGCTTATTCTCATTTAAGAGCTTTTGGGAAAAGATGCGCGCGCATTGACTGGGCACTTGTTGATTTCTCACACACACACGCACACACACAAACACGCACACACAGGCAGAGGCACAGCTGTTTCTGACTGCGTCGCAGCGCTGCTAAACAGGCGACTTTTGGCTTGGCTACTTTCTTTGACACACACACACACACACACACACACAAAAGCAACTCATACACGCAACGTTTCCCGTTCTCGTTACCAACACTCACGCGCCAGACATGTGCGCTAATTTAATTAGCGGCCTTGTTGTGTTGGCACCTCGACAGGTGGTTGACATTTCATTTCGGGGCAGCTGTGACGTTGCCATTTGGCGTTGCCAGATTGTTTGTGGTTTGAAAGGAGTTGGTAGAAATTAAAAATTTGAAGTTATGATGAGGCAAGGAATCTTTCTCCTTAATACCAGAAAACTCTTCGATCTTCGAGCTAATCCCAGATAAAAATTTATATATAATAACCATAGAGTCGTTAGAACAGGTAGCGATAGTAATTAGATATTCTACTTTATAAAAAAAATTAAATATAAAAAAAATTGGAAATGTTGCAATTTTAAAAATTAGAATATCCAGAAATTAAATAAATTTTTGGTTGTTTGTTTTTAAGACTTAATTTTGCAAAAGGTTTTATTAATTTTGGCACAAACCAACGTTTTATTGGTTTTTATTTTTCAAACAATTTCGTATGAAAAGTTTCCAAAAACTTATCATTTTGGCATATTAAAACCAATATAAGAAAAATATATAAATATTCAAAAATTATAAAAACATATATAATAAATAGGTAAATATGTTGAATATATATAACAATTGTAAAATACGGCGTCAAAATTCAAAATCTCTTATTCAATAAAAACCGACTATGGTTTCTTCAAATACAATATAAATGTATATTGTCTTTTATAAGATTGATAAGATAAATTGAGATTTAGAATACATAAACGTGTTCACTTAATATGGCCTTAATATTCTTAAAACCATTTTAGCCCAATTTTTACAGAATGCCACTTAAAGTTCTCATATGTTACTAATGTATTTAAATGACAGTTTACAGCGATATATATCTCTGCTAGTATTCTAATTCTGCACCTTAACTTTTGAACAGCGTTGGCAAATGGGCGACACAGTTTGGAGACGAGCTATTTCTGCTGGCCCAGAAGATAACCAAGTCGCAGCAGATCAAAGAGAAATACAAGGAGAACAATGCGCGCGTGGAGCTCAAAAATGGCACCGAACTGATCAAATCGATCACAGCGAATGTGGGCAAAATGCTGGCACGCAAAATGGACGCCGTGCGCTGCATACAGGAGAAGGCGGAGAGTGTCAACGAGAATTTTGAATTCAATATGACATACGCCGAAACGAACTTTACGTACTATTCCAGCAAGTATTCGATGTTCAATGGCAACAGTTCCGAGGAGCTGGAGCCCAATGAGGCGGAGTATGCGTATATGTATCGGGATATGCTGCTCAATCCGGACACGCATTTCTACAATATATCGGTGGACACGAAGCACAGTTCGGTGCATGTGCCGACGAATGTGTGGGATCGTAGCGAGCATGTGCTAAAGACGATACAATGGTCGGAGGAATTGGATGAGGTGTTCCGCCAGAACTATCAGTCCGATCCGGCATTGTCGTGGCAGTATTTTGGCTCCGATACGGGCATATTGCGTCATTATCCGGCCTCGCAGTGGACGGACTCGCGCATCAATAAAGAGGATGCGGATACATATGATTGCCGCAAGCGTTCCTGGTATATCGAGACGGCCACTTGCTCCAAGGATATTGTCATACTGCTGGATCATTCCGGCTCGATGACCGGACATCGCAATCATTTGGCCAAATTCACCATACGCAGCATATTGGACACGTTTTCCAACAACGATTTCTTTACCATATTTCGCTATTCGAGCGAGGTGGAGGGCATTATACCCTGCTTCAGGGATGCCCTGGTGCAGGCCACCCCGGAGAATATCGATGTCTTCAATTCGGCCATTGCCGTGCTCCCTGACCCCGAGGGTTATGCGAATCTAACGCTCGCCTACGATCACGCCTTTCAAATTCTGCGCAACTACTACGTGAATCGACGCTGCAACGAGACCTCCACCTGCAATCAGGCCATAATGCTGGTCACCGACGGCGTTGCCGGCAACACCACCGATATCTTCAACAAGTACAACTGGGGCAATGGCGAGAATGGCACCTCGCGGATGAACGTGCGCATCTTTACGTATCTGCTCGGCAAGGAGGTGACCAAGGTCCGTGAGATTCAATGGATGGCCTGCCTGAATCGCGGCTATTACTCGCATGTCCAGACCCTGGACGAGGTCCACGAGGAGGTGCTCAAGTACGTGGACGTCATAGCCACGCCCCTGGTGCTGCAGAACGAACAGCATCCGCCCACCTGGACGCACGCCTTCACGGATAAATCGGTGAGTATGCATTAGAGATGGGCGCGGGACACGCGAGAACGAGGGCAACCAAGAGGCAATATTATAAAATAGAAATACCAAAAAAATCCCTCGAAAATATCCAAAGTTGACTTTTTGGGAAATGCTTTTAAATAAAGTCAAAGACTGCTCTTTAGAGGAGGTCTAGCTTTTAAATTGAGGGAGAGATATAAATTAAATCTATTTGCCACGCCCCCCGTAGGCGTTGGCAAAAAATCTTTACACCTTATCCGACGCGGGTATACTCGAGTATATATTCCAAGTTTCAAGCCTCTAGCTTAAACTAAGGCCAAATAAATTGCATTCATACGGACTGATAGACGGACATTACACAAAAAATTTCTTTGGGTCAATCGGACTCAAGAACAATTATTTATGTGTCGCGCCCATCTTTGTTATAATCCCCCCTGTTATTCCAAAACTCATCTATAAGTTCCAATGTTGCAGTACGATCCCAGGTTATCCACAGAACGACGACCGCGTCTGATGATAGCCGTGGGCGTGCCGGCCTTCGATCGCTCCTATCGACATGAGAACGCCACAACAAGGCGTGCGCGGCTGCTGGGCGTGGCCGGGACAGATGTGCCCGTCGAGGACATTGACAAGTTGACGCTGCCCTATAAGGTAAATATTTCAAAGCGGAATGGGATTCATTCCTGTGCTGATTGCTGACATCCTTACAGCTGGGCGTCAATGGCTACTCCTTTGTCGTGTCCAACAACGGCTATGTGCTGCTGCATCCGGATCTGCGACCCATTGGCGTAAGTAAAAGAATCCTAAATCCTTTTCGCATACAATTCGTAACATTCGAATTTTAGTCCAATGGCAAAATGAATCCCAACTATAACAGCATTGATTTCACCGAGGTGGAGCATTTGTTCGAGGACACGAATCCGCGCCAACCCGGCGATTCCATTTTAAAGATACGCGGCGCAATGGTGCATCATGAGGCCAAAGAGTTTAAGGATATTCCGGTCAAGTTCCACTACGATAAAATGCGTCGCGTCTCGGAGGAGAAACAGGATTACTTCTTCGCCCCGCTGCCCAATACACCCTTCACTCTGGGCATTGTCATGCCCAGCGAATACGGCAAGACCTGGATCAAAGTCCACGACGAGGTGGAACACATGAAACACATGAAGATGAACATATCCGATTTCTTCATTGGCGACAACTGGAAGGTGCACCCAGATTGGTATGTGGAACAAGTCTCCATACCTTTGCAGACATGTACAAAATATGAACCTACATTGAGATTCTTCATTGCCAAGTTTAGTTAGGATATCGCTTTTCATTCGTGGGTTCCTATTGAAGATATCTGATACAGTGCTCCGATATTTAAAGGATTTAAAAAAAGTTAGGAGCATAGTTCTCAATTTTCAAGTTTAGTTTAATTATCTTAAATAACAATATAGGTTTTTAGACAAAATCTAATATTTCGATCAATATTCCTATGGGAACTATGTAATAAATTGTCCCGATATTTATATTATTTTTAATATAATTCAGTTTATTTTGTTTATCTTAAAAACCAAATAAATATTTTATACAAAGGCTGAATATTTCTATTAGACTCATATATATTGATCAAATATTTCAATTTTAAATTTTAGCTCTCGTATAGCATTAAATTAAATTATATCAATTATTAAATTACTATACAACCTTTATAGGATTCCCACTGCTTCTTATTAATTGCAATTATAGAAATATATAAACGGGGTTAATCCACTTAATTTTTGGTAAAGGCTTACTTTTGAAGAAACATTTTTTAGCTATCGGATCAAGGAAGGTTTTTTAGGTGCCTTATTATATATATGCAAAATGTTGCTAATCAGTAAACAACCTTTTCAGGGTCTATTGCAAGTATCATTATCTGGAGGGGCACGAATTCAAGACGCCCGAAGCGGAGCTGCGTGAATTTCTCGCGAAGATGATGAAAATCGACTGGAAATGGCCAGAACAATACGCCGAAGACGAGTCCGACTGGGATGACAAAGATGATTGTGAGTTCCCGTACTCGATGCAAAGCAAACACTTCCTAAGCCCCTCAAATTCCAGTAAACTGCGGCCGCAATACGCTCGGCGACGATGCCTACTACTGCAACAAGGAGCTGGTGCACTTGCTCATCTTTGACGCCAAGGTGACAAACTTCAGCTACGGCGTCTGGAGTTTCGAGAACGATCAGGAGCGTCAGCTGATTGAACGGTTTGGGGCCACGCTACGCTTCGTGGCCACCATGAGCGGCCTGACACGCTGGCAGTTCATCTTTGGCGAGGTGGAGGTGGATACGGACCAGGAGTTTGGCGATTACCATACGACGGCCATTGATGAGACGTGGTACAAGAGCGCCATACTGCAGCATCATCAGGGCAACACCGAGAGCTTTGTCTATTCGGTCAAGCACTACGACGATCCGCTGGAGGATAGCGATCTCAAGGTGACCGCCTCCCATGCCATCTTCCCCCGAGACGGCGGCAAGGAGGCGCCCGCCTGCGTCGTCGGTTTCCAATTCTCGCATGCGCGCATGTGGGAACGTTTCTTCAATATCACCGCCGTGGACAATGTGAGTGCTGTTGCAGACCAGAAATTAACCTTATAATTCGACTTGATCCATCATAGTGCAACAATTGCCTCCCCATCTGCACGGATGATGACATCGACTGCGCTGTCATCGATAACAATGCGTACATTGTTGTCGGTCAGAACATCAATACGACGGGCAAGTTCTTTGGTGAATTCCATGGCGATGTCATGGCCGCGATGGTGCAGAAGGGCATCTTTAAAAGCATCGAAGTCTACGACTATCAGGAGCTATGCAAAGATAACACCTCAACCCCCAGCGATGGGCACAGTCTGCTGCATGTGAGTAAACGGTTGAGAATTTAAACGAATACTTTTTTTGCATTGGTTTTATATAGCTAAAATCTCCTCAAAACATAAGCATATCATTAATGGAATAAAGCAAAGTCCTATATTAAATAATTGGCTTTGAGCCACAATCATTTAAATTGTTTTTTCAAACTTTTAAAGTTTACTTTTATACCAGATGAAAACCACCAATGAAAAACGAATTTGAAAATAACCAGCGTTAAACTAATTTAAATCCAGTTGTATACGATTTTTATAACTGTTTTATAACTGTTTCTTCACAATTTTTAAAGCAGATTAAAAAATTTACATAAAACTATACCTTAAACCTCTTTGAAACCACTTTAACACTGGTTTTATACCAGCTTCAATTCTGTTGGAAAACACTTTTAAAAATCTGTTTGTAACCAATTAAAAAACAACATTAAAAGTTGCATACAAATTTAAACCCAGTTTAAAGAATTAGTTTCACAACAGTTTAAAATCTAATTCACATTATTTTAATATCTGTTTTTATACATTTTTAAAACGGCTTAATGGCTGCCTTCATAATACTTCATAATGCCACTTTACATAAATTTGAATATTATTTGAGCCCGGTTCTTAGCCAGTTTTATACCAGATGTGAACCAATTTTGAAACCCACTTCAAATCTAAATCAAACAGGCTTAACACCAATTTTTCAACCAGAATGAAACCGACTTTAGTTGAATTTTAAACATACACCCATAAAATGCTATAAATTATATATTTCACAGCCGCTGAAAGTGCTTGGCCTAGCCTGGAAATGGCTAATAGCGCAGCTTTTCTTGCACTACCAAAGAGTGCAATGGTGGGTTGATGGCGCGCCCTGTAAGTGAATTGCAAGCAATCCTAATTAAATATACATCACTGATTGTTAATATTTTCGTATAGTCATGGAGTATTTGGATGATATTGAGGATGAGTATGTGGTTGAAGGCGGCGGCAGTGCGCAATCGGCGGCCAAGCCCAAAGAGAACGGCGATGATGCTGAGGCCATATTTAAAGAGCCCGAAAAGGAGCCCATTTACAAGCCCTGCGATATGCACTCTACGCTTTATGCGCTACAACCGGACGCCCTGGTGGGCATCAATGACTACGTAGAGCATCCATCGACGCGACCATTTCTGGTTAAAAAGATACCCAACACGAATCTGATACTGGTGGTGGTCAATGTGCTGATGCCATCGCGGAGTGTACGCCTAACCACCGAACCACAGCGCATAACCAACTATGAGGAGGAGTTTCCCTGCTACAAGCTCAACATGAGCTTCTACGAGCGGCGTCGCATCGAAGAGTGCTACACGGAGCACGAGGATGTAAGTAGTATATATTTTTTTAGATATTTTAAAAGTATATATTTGTGTATATCTTTTTAAAGGAGGAACTGTTCACCTATTGCGGCAATGCCTCACGGCTGGGCCTGACGCTTCAGCTGCTGCCGTTGACCATAATTTTGATGTTTTACTTGACGGGCTGCTTTATGCCCGTCTAGTTTATACAATCTATATATAAATATAAATATATACTATATACCTATGTACTATTGCGATCTGTTTGTTTTTAGATTGTAAAACTATTGTGTAGTACAATTCTAGTCGAATGTTTAACAACAACAAAAAAAAAACAACAGAAACCCAACTAAAACAAGGCACAATCTTATAAAAACAAAACCTATAACAAGATTAGTAACAAAACTACAAAAACAACAATTTCAACTTTTAGACTTATAAAATACGCCAAATGTTAAGAAAAATCGTTTTACTTTACATGATACTAAGAGGGATTGAACGTTGGGCAGTCAAAAGAGCAGCTCCGCTTTTGATTCCTATCATTTATCCCACTTGATTAGCTCTTTTGTCTGCTAACCAAAAAATCTCGCGAAACATATTAAGTTTTATATAGATATATATGCATATTATACTATATGCATATTGCTAAAAGGAGCCCACGTTTCATTAACTATATATATTTTATTAGTTTAAATATGGTAAAACCTATGCCAAATATTAACTAAAAGCATATGTAAACAAAACAAAAATAATTCAAATGACAATTATTTTTGTAATTTTATAAAATTAGTTGATTTTTTATAAAACGAGTAAGTGAATAAATATATAAACTTAGACACACTCAAACACAAGCACACACCTGCTATAAATATATTTCGTCCTCTGGCCCAACCGAACAACAAAAACTATATAAAAAGTCTTTCAAAATTTATTAGCTTTTTTCGTATACAATCAAAATGGATTTTTTTAAACGTAAAAATCAAAACGATATGTTTAATTATTATATGTATAAATGAAAGAAATATATATTTAATGTATTCAATGTTTATATAGATATTTGTTAACAGCCATTCAAAGTTTATATATATGGTTTTATATATGTATTGTAATAATGTACCAAGTATTTGTAACGATTTTATTGTATTTTTGTAATAACGGTAACTTTCTTTTACGCTCGAACCTACACGCACACAGATGCACTAAAATCAAGCAGCCCCTTCGGTGAGGCCGAAGTTCTAATACCCTTGCAGCCATACTCGCTAAAACCATAACGAAAACCTATTTTAAAAGTTTGGCTAAAAATTAAGAAAAATATTAAAGAATTTGTTGATTTTATTCCCAACCAATCATATTGGTAAAGTAGTCCGATTTTGTTCAAATACAATTTTATTAATCAGAAAAAAATGAGAATTAAGATGAGAACATTGCAAAGAAAAACTATATTCAGATAAACGTTCCAATGAAAGAATTTATAGTTTCCCTATAATTTTCAATTCTTCAATCCAACCAAAATTTAAAACTAAACGCCACTCCATGTGAATATAGAAATTATATCGATAAATATATAATGCCCACTGCAGGGGTATTCAAAATAGGACCACCTGAAAAGTATGCAATACTATTTTCGAGAACCTCAGTTAAGTTGCACAAAGAAAATAACTTTTACTTAAAACTATACCGATTTTTTAGCTAAGCAAAATTCAGCAACGTTTACACGAGCAACAACAAGAAAAAGAGAGAAAAAGAAAAACCAAATACCAAACAAAAGAAAAAACAAAAACCTAATTGCCTTTGTATCGTATTTCGAAACATTTTATGAATTTATGCATAGAAAAGTAAATTTGATGCAAGTAGGAAGTGTGAGGAAATGTTTTCAAATTCAGTTTCTTATCGAATTTGAAACATTATTGAAATCAAAATGAAGAAGGAAATTTTAAATGCAAACAGTTAACTATTAAATGTAATTTACAAATAAAAAACAACAACAAAATAACTAAACTAAAACTAAAAAAAAAAAAACGAATTAAATGTTTATAATACGCGTACTAATATAATATTTATTTTTTGGAGTGTTTAAACGTTGTAAGATGTAGTAAACGACATAAACTAAATTTAATGCATAAACAAATAAAAATGATTTACATGGATTTCAAACTTGAAATGAGCGATAATATCGCAATGCCATGCACTATAATACCAAATGTCCACTAAACTAAATACCCTCTAATAATAAAAAAAATAGTAAATTTTCATTGATAATTTCATTAGCAAATTCAATGCATTAGTGAGAAATTCATATGCAAATTTGATGTTTAAAACAGAAACGGTTTAAAACTGATACAATATAAATCCAAAAACAATTTTACAGCTAATAAGAAAAAAAAAGACCAATAAATGTTTAAATAATAAACGTAAGACTCTTCATGGATGGCTTGTTTGAATACTGTATATATAGCAATTATAACCTTACTAAATTATTTATATTATATATATATATTTTTTACAGAAGTTCATTGAAAACTTCTACTAGAGATGTGCGCTCATAGCTTAAGCCTCGCTGCTGGTTAGCACCGATTTGAAATAGTCACTGTCCAGCTGTTTAATATCCTTGGCGAACTGTGCCACCAACTGTGTTAGATCCTCCACATTGATCTCTGTATTATTGCCCGCCGTTGATAGCTGCTCGATGGCCACTTGTATCTTGTCGAGCAGCGCTTTATCCGCCTCATTTTGTTTGCCAGCATGTTCGTCCTCGAACTCATTGTACACCTCTTGGGCATTGTGCACCACATGATCCGGAAAGTTGGCCAATCGTGCCACCTGTATGCCAAAGCTCTTCTCCATCACACCCGGTCGCACCTGATAAAGCAGCGTAAAGTTATCCGCATCGGCGACGGCCGCCATGTGACAGTTCTTAACCGTTGGCAACGCGTCGGCCAGTTTGGTTATCTCATGGAAATGCGTGGCGAATAGCGTAAAGCATTTCGTTTCCTTTGCCAGATGCTCGGCGATAGACCAGGCGATGCCGCAGCCCTCATAGGTGGATGTGCCGCGTCCCAGTTCATCAATGATCACCAGTGATTTCTCCGTTGCCGTCTGTGGTTAAGAAAATTAGAAAAACTCCATATAACGGCAAGAGGGACAAAAAAAATGTTTAAAAAAATTTGCAGTCGGATATAACCGACTGAGCAATACTTTGTTCACAGTGAAATAAAATAGAAATCAGGTGAAAAATATACTTAAAGAGCCTTGAATGTTTAAAGGCTGAACAAA
This sequence comes from Drosophila sordidula, assembly GCA_035047465.1. Classification (NCBI taxonomy): domain Eukaryota; kingdom Metazoa; phylum Arthropoda; class Insecta; order Diptera; family Drosophilidae; genus Drosophila; species Drosophila sordidula. Next base: position 4,381,514 of record JAWNPQ010000260.1, on the reverse strand, counting down.
TCTTAAACTGTTGCCCTTAGGAAGTAAATTTGAAACTGACTTTGGGGTTGTTAGCAATTTGTGGGGATGGGAGTGGGCTTGAACGTAATATTTTTGGTTCGATCTTAAAAGATCATAAATTTTGACCATGGAAAATATGGACTTGTAACAATTTATAGCAGGCGGAAGGGGTCAGGGCAAGAAGATTAATATTCACTACATTTTGTGTCCCAGGTCTAAAAATTTAGGAAACTTGTGGATGTAAGCGATTAGTGAGGACGGAAGTAGGCAGGGCAAACATATTTTTGGCTCAATGCTTAGAGATTATCAATTTGGCGATTATATATTCATGTCAAATTTGGGTTAGCCGGGCAAAGATTTGTAAATAACGTGATGATAAAACGCATGCGCTTACCCTAATAATGCCAGAGGTTTCAATCATTTCCACCATAAAGGTGCTCAAACCCTTAATAATATTATCACTGGCGCCAACGCGGCCTAAGATGGAGTCCACCATGCTAATGGTGGCCGAGCTGCAGGGCACAAAGGCGCCGACATGGGCCATCAGAACGGCTGTGCCCACGGAACGTATGTAGGTGCTTTTGCCGCCCATATTCGGACCCGTTATAATAAACATGTTGCACTTGTCTGTGAAAAAATGCAATATAAATAAATAAAAGCTTAAAGAGAGGCAGCCAAGACGCACCCTTTTCAAACTCCACGCTGTTGGCTATGAAGCTGACATGCTCCTGCAGTTCCAGGCACGGATGACGCACATCCTCGAGCAGCAGCTGGCCAGCGCCCTCGGGCAGCATCTTGGGGCGCACATAGGGCGTCGGCGCACAGCGTGCGGCAATGGCAAAGCTGACCAAACAATCCAGCTGGGCGAGCTGATTGTTGAGCGAGGTGAGCGGCGCCGCATAGCCGACGGCCACTTGGATGATCTCCTCGACAATGGACTGCTGTTGCTCCTCGTAGCGTGTGCGACAGCTGGCAAACTCATCCGCATAGCTTTCCAGCTTGTCGGAGGTGAAACGTACGCCGCCCTTGATCACGTCCACAATGCGATAGTTTTTGTTCTTGCGCAGCACAGAGTCATCCTTGAGTGTGGTGCGAAAATGATAGCCCAGCTTGGCCACATTCTCCAGCTTGACCAGTTTGCTCTCCAGATCGAGTTCCGCGCTGCATTTCGACTGCAGACGCTCCATTTTACTGTACAGCTCGGTCATGGTCTGCTGCAGCTCCATGAGCCGGCTGTCGAAGGTGCTCTTGACCAAATACTCGCCCTTCTCGATGCCCTCGAAGTCGACCACCTGCTCGACCATCTGTTTTAGGCCCGTCAGATCCTCCAGGTAGCTTTTGAACGGCGCACAGAGCACACTCTGCACTGTGCTGTGCTCCAGACCCAACAGCAGCTGCAGGATCTTCGGTGTGCGCAGGATGACCTGATAAATGCGAAACAGATCCTGCAAATTGGCCTTGCGTCGCATCAGCTTCTTGGTGAGCATCAGTATGTCCGGTATGCGTTTCAAATAGTCCAAACTGAGCGTGTCCAGCGTATCGGGCGACTCCAGCAGGCACTGCACAATGTTGTGCCGATCGTTGAGAATCTCCGCGCTGCGCAACGGCTGCTTAACCCACTGCGCCATGAGACGATGTCCCTGCGGCGTGCGGCAATGGTCCAGCACGCCCAGTAAGCTCTGCCAGCGATACGAGGCCATCGACGGAAGTGTGCCCGGCTTGGGCATTATGTTCAGCGCGGCCACAGCAGCAGAGTCCAAGTGCACAAAGCTGCAAGGCGCAACATTAAATAGATATAATTAAAAAAAACAAAATTTAAAAAAGAGTGTGTTTAGTCGGGAGCGCCCGACATTCATACAGACACAACACACTTATACACACAGGGGATATTCTATGGGAATTTCATTCTTGATTGCCTGCTTAATTAATCGTATGATCTACAGAAAATGTGCAGGTCTTAAAAGGACCCGTCGGGTGTAACCGACTGCGCAATACTCATTCACTGTACAATAACAGCTGAAAACAATCGAAAACGGTCCTAATTATTATTGTTTTGTTTTAAGTATATTGATTTTTCTAATTTGTGGGGGCGGGAGTGGGCGGTGCTGAAACTTTTCGACTCGATATTTAGCGGATGTCATCAGAAAACTGTCTGCCAAATTTAGTGACTATAGCTCTAAAATTATGTGAGAATATTTATGCGCTGTTTACCCAAGATATAAAGATTAGATCGATTTGCCACGACTCCAATGGGCGTATCCAAAAACATGTTTGTGCGACTTTTAGCGGTCCTCTGTAATCTGTTATGCATCTATGCTTCGCGATAATCTAATTCTTATAGTCTATAGAGTTAGCATATCTCTTTAAAATGGATTTGTATGGATATTAATGAAATGGGATAAGATATCGACTAAAACTGATAAATTTGTTATGGCTATGCTATAAAACAATCTATAGTCAAAAAGTTTAGGCCTCTAGCTATTGTAGTTTTTGAGATCGCTGAGTTCCTTCGACCTGGCTAGTAATGCCGACCAAGAATATATATACTTTACGGGGTCAAAGATGCTTCCTTCTGCCTGTTACACGCATTTTCAGAAAACCATTTTTGATAGGTTTTACCGCTTTAGATCCAACTGCCTGAGCTCGTAGTGCCCCAAGTTGCCGGCATCGTTGACCAGATCCAAGTACTTGATGGCGGCACGCAACGCCTCGGCGGCCAGCTGCATTTGCAGCTCCTTGCGGCCCGTGGCATCCTCCTGCTGTCCCTTGGCGAAGCGCAGCAGGCGATTTAGGTCCTGCAGCAGATCGTTGCGCTCGGCGGCGCTGCTGCGTTTCGGCACCGTAATCATGACGCCGTTGCGTTCGAGCAGCGTCTTGACCGCTGCGTATTCGCCATCCGCCGCGGGCAGCAGGCACTCCTTGGGCCCCAGCAGCACCACGGTGGCCTCCAGTTCGGTGAAGAAATCATCGTCCACAAATTCGAGCAGCTGAAATGTGCAATCGTTTTGCTCGACGGCCGCCACGCCCACACGTCGCTGTGCACCGCCCTCCAGCTTGAGCTGCAGCGCGACAATGCTGTTGCCCACGAGCACCTCCCGGTTGGCAAACAGTATATCCTCGAACTGGAGCAGATTGCCGGGCGAGCCGCGATACTCCAGCCGCCAGTCGCCGTCGCGCACATAGACCTCCACGCGCAGATTGCGCACCAGCAGCAGCTCGCGCACGGCCAGCTCAAAGTTGGGCCTGGACAGCGCCACATACGACAGCGTGTCCCGTTTCTCGTCCGGCAGCAGCGTGTGCACGTACGCCGTTGATTTGTACACAATTTTCGCCACCTGATCGCAATCGTCGCTGCCGTGCACCGTATAGCAATCGGTTTGATCGTAAAATCGCACCGTCGAACTGGGTTTCTACAGGTCGCAACATTCTAATATGTTAATTAAATGCAATAATTGTATGCACAGAGGCTTACCTCGCCGAGCCGGTTGTGAAATTTGATGAAATTGCGACGCGCATTTGTATCTGTGTGCGATTGTTAACATTCAGCTGTTGTTAAATATGCTTTATTTGTTGCTCACCCAAGTGCAGCACCGGCTCCTGTCTGCTTACAATTGATTTTCCCTCCATTTTATTGCTTTTATTGCCAAGTTTAAACAATTTGCCAATTTACGCGCCACTTTGCAAAACCGACGCGAAAATAAACTAGTGTTGAGTAATTCCAAGCACGAAACAGCTGCAAAGGCGAAATGGAATGACATATGCCGGCACTTAGTTTCGCATTAATCAACACTGAAGTGCCAATCTGACTATCGGAAGAACGATAGTACGATAATTGAAGTGAATTAATTCTGAAAAAATTATGTTTTACAAATTGAAATTTTTTATATAAAATTCAAAATGAATTTGGTAGCAATTTGCAAATCTGGTAACGTCTTATTAAACAATGTTTTTTATGTTGCTTTAGCACTACAAACAAATATAAAAATTAATATAATTAAATTAAATTAACTTAATTTTAACAATTTATTTTGTTTTTTTCACAATTCGTTGATATAATTGTTCATTTTATGAACTTGTAAATGCGGTATTGAAAATAACATTTTTGAGCTTAAATTCCATTTATTTTACCAATTTATTGTTATTATTCACAGTAAAAACTAGGTTGATTAATTAATATTGCTTCGTTACATTTCACTTTAATCGCTTTACAACTACTAGATATCTATATAAATATATTTGAGATATTTGAATCTTACATGAATCATTTTGAACACTGCGGATTGAACTAATATTTATTTTTTTATTTTATTTTTATATTACTTTACGAAAATTCACAACATTCACCATTGATTGATAAAAATTATAATAATTTGTTCAAAAATACTGACTATTTGAAACTTAATACAGCAAAAAACAGCTTACACTTAGAGATTAACTTCAGTCTAATATTGCATACGAATTTGAGTTGTGTTCAGAATAATTTGGATTGAACTACCGAACTTATTCACTAAAAACTGAACGAAACTATTTAGTTGGTCAATTAGTTCAGGTATTAAGCGGTTTATGAACTAAACGATTGAGAGATTTAGAGGCAATGCCAAATGCAGTTTTCAAAGAATGTGACGTCACAATATCGGTTTGGGCTTTGTTAACACTACGTTGCAAAACCATTGGCTCAAAACATAATTTAAAAAGAAAAATTTAATTTTTTCTATATATATTCCTATATAAGCTGATATGATATAGTGTCCAATCGGACCACATTTGATATATGTGCTGTGTGCGCTAATAATACATTTCGATAGGTTACCTACATTAGTAATTATTTTCATAAAACATTCCAATATTGTGACGACACAATGCTGGGCTCTAAATTCTTTGCATAAACTTTATCTCTCAATCTGTTCATTCGACGGCTTAGCCTGAACAATTGAATAACTAAACGAAACGAAACGTTTGAAAACAACTGAATAAACAAGTGATCAAATTACTGATTTAGTTCATGTCTTGACAATTTAACGAATAAACTTGCTTATTAAAATAAACTACCCTGTCCGGCTTGAATAACTGAACGAAAGGAAGAACTGAACGAGTGAATAAAATGAATGGTTTAGTTTATGACTCGAAAATTGTCAATCGTTCAATTTTCGAAGCATGAAAGGCATTCATGCCATTTCTTCGACAAATTGTACTGCCAAGCCCGGCTTAGTCTGAACAATTGAATAACTGAACGAAACGAATGCTTTCTGAACGAAGGAATAAAATTAATGATTTCGTTCGTGGCCCAAAACTGAACGATTGAACCAGTTCAGCAAATTGAATTAAGCCTGAACAGTTGAATAACTGAACGAAACGAATGCTTTCTGAACGAGGGAATAAAATTAATGATTTCGTTCGTGGCCCAAAACTGAACGATTGAACCAGTTCAGCAAATTGAACTAAGCCTGAGCAGTTGAATAACTGAACGAAGCGAATACTTTCTGAACGAGGGAATAAAGTGAAACTGAACGATTGAACCAGTTCAGCACATTGAACTAACTTGCGCACCTCCAATACGAACCCTGCCGCTCACAGCTGCTTGTCCGGCTTCGGCTGGTCCGGCTTCTGCGGCTCCTGCTTCATCTGCACGATGTCCCAGGCGCCGCCGACGCCGTCCGCCTTGGAGCAGAGATCCAGGCTGATGCTGGCGCCCGCCTCGGCGGCGGAGGCGCGCAGGCAGGTGCCCTTGGCCATGTTGTAGACGGGGCTGTTGGCGTTGCGGGTGTGCCGCCACTGCTGATCGCCGAGCATCTCGTGGCACTTGTTGACGACCACCAGCGTGTCGGCGGCGGCCTCCAGGCAGAGCAGCTTGTCGAGTATGATCTCCGACTTTTCCGTTTCGTACCACATCTGGTTGGGCGCCCGCGGCCGGCAGGTCTGCAGCGTCAGGGCGCTGCCCTTGCGCCAGAAGCCCTTCACCTTGGGCGCGACGACAGCGGCGCAGAGCTGCGTGCCGGAGAGTCGCAGCTGGAACGAGTCGAGGTAGTTGCGCTTGCGCGAATGCCACGGCTGGAAGAGGGGCGCCGCTGGCGGTTTCTTGGACTCGTCGCCGGGCACACGCAGCTCCGGATAGACGTGCTCCAGATACCAGCCAAAGTCCTGGCAGTGCAGCCGTTCGCGCAGCTCCAGCCGTGCGCTGATATCCCCGTAATCATAGTCCTTGGGCACCTTCTCGTGCTTCAGATAGTAGTCCTTGTACTTGTCCATCCAGACGTGCGCCAGGCGCAGCGAATTCTTCAGCATGGTATTGGCGCCGTCGGGCGCCGTATACGGACGCCGCTTGCGAAAGATGTGCCCCACCCGGGAGCAGGGCACAATCTTGATGGCGCCGCCGCACTGCCAGACGCGAAAGGAGATCTCGATGTTCTCGCCGCCCCAGATGTCCATGGCCATGTCGTATTCGCCAATGTGCCGGAAATACAAACGATTCACGGCGAACAGACCGCCGGCCATGGTCGGCGAACGGAAGGGGCCCCGGAAATCCTCGGGCACCTTGAGCGTGCCCTCCGGCAGATTCTCCCAGCGATAGTGCAGGCCCCAGTTGAAGCCGCCGCGCACCAGCGGACTGGCCGTATACTCGAACGTGTCCGCATTGATCAGATCGATCACGGGCACCGCCAGCGTTGCATTCTCCGCGTGGACCAGACGCAACAGCGGCTCCACCCACTGGCGATTCACCTCGATGTGCGAGTCCAGGAAGACCAAGACCTCGCCGCTGGCATCCCGTGCGCCAATCACACGCGACCGGATCAGACCCTCGCGCCGCTCGTTGCGCACATAGCGCAGATTGTCGTACTTGAGCCGGGCGTGCAGGTCGGCCAGCAGATGGAATTCCAGCTCGGGCAGGTCGCTGTTATCGTCCACCAGAATGATCTCCCGGAGCAGATGGGCCGGCGTGCGCTCCAGCACGCTCCTAATCGAACGCATCAGCGTCATCTTGTGCTCGTTGTAGAAGCACATGATGATCGAGGCCTGCGGCAACTGTTCCGACGGCTGCGTCTCCGCCCGCTCGCAGACCTTGTGCCGCGTATCGGGCACGTCCCGAAAGAGGCCAATATTGTTGGACACCAGCGCATTGAACGCATGATGCTTGTAGCCAATGTCCCGCACGTACTTATCCTGCTTGTTGCGCACCACGCCCAGCAGCTCGAATTGCTCCTGCGGCGCCGCCGCCACCAATGCAGCCGAGGATCCCCCCGTCGTGTTCAGCGAGGCGGGCGAACAGCCGACGGTCACCTGCGCCTGGTAGCTGAGCTCCGCTCGGCGCGTTGCGTTTCCCACGTTGCCGATACGCCAGCCAGCCGCCGGAATGGAGCCGCGCAGATGCTGGACATAGACGAACAACGCCAGCGTCCAGACGCCCGCAATGAGCAGGGTGCCGAGGGTGCAGGATTTGCATAGCAGCCGCTTGATTTGCATCATATGTTCGAGTTTAAACGTGTTTCGTCGATTTCAACACTGCAAGGCCACAGAAACCGGAATTTGTGCCATGTCGTCAACACAATCTCTCTTGGTTTAGTCTGTCTTAATTAAATCCAATTAATTTGCATACTAGCGCTGATATCGATATTAGCTGCGGCTATCGATAGTTTGGGCGGGCACTCGCTGCTCTTTAGCACTATATATACAACAAAATGTCATTAATAATGTCATTAATAATCACGCTTTGCAAATTAAAATATTTTTTGCCATGTATTTAATACTTTTCTTGGTTTACTTGCGCTGCCATCATTAAAATCGTTGAATTTGTTGACCACCGTTAACTTTGGCAGCGTTGCCACCACGTTGTGTGTGCTAAAACGGGCACTCGTTGCTCTTCGACTTATGCTACATCTATTTAGACCAAAATTTCATTGTTGAACAGAAGCCATTGCTCACTTTAAAAATTTGCACTCTTCTGCCATCTGTCTACATTTCTTTAGGTTTACTTAAACGCAATTAATTGGTTTGGCAGTGTTGCCACCACTGTCAGTGCGCACAACTTTTAAAGCTTGGGCGCGCACTCGTTAGTTTTTGATATGATAAACATTTTTGGTTTCTAGGGTTTTATAAATATCGTTTTTGTTATTGTTTTGTTTATTACCTATAGCATTATGCGTTAAATACGTCTTTAATATTCATATAACATTGCTCGCCTTCTATTTTTGCTCGTTTACAATACACAACTTTCAACAAAATGAGCTTAAAAGGAGTTACAAATTCATATAATATATACAGATTATTTCTAACAAATTGTGGTACAAAGGACAAAGAAAATATATATATATATATATATATATAATGTTCACTGTGTAAAGTATGTAGAATTTAGAGACATCTAACGTTTTCAATCATCAATAAGAAATAATGCAACATTTGAATGCGGATATTCAATTTTCTATTATTAGCTTACTAGATATTACACAGATATTTAAATGTTGCTAGTGTCATATGAGGGGACGTTTATATATATTTTGGTTGTTTGTTCACACTTTATACGACTTAATCCAATCATTTAACTACATACAATTGTTCACTTTTTGTTTTGTTTCGTTTCATTGCATATTGGTTTAGAGAAGGTAAGAAATCAATATGATTACGAGTTGCGCTAAAAATTAAATTTCGATTTTTATAACTATGTGTGTATATATATGTAGAGTTAATACATTTAGCACGAGCACTGATCCTTGACATGCGTTGCCTCGCTGCTGAGAGACGGTCGCGAGGGCTGCGATGGTCGATGCTGCACACCCGACTCGGATGCATTCAGATCCAGGCGACCCTCCTGTATATTCTGATAGATCTTGCGTGCCGTTTCAAGAAAAGCCTCCTCCACATTTTGACCACTAAATGGCGTAAGAAATAGGGACTTTAGGCATAAATCTTTCGTACTAACTGGGCATATTTACGTCATGGCGCTGGCTTCCAAAAACATGAGACCATTCTCATCGGCAAATTCCTTAGCCTCTTCGTATGTTACCTCGCGTGTGCTCTCCAAATCGGATTTGTTGCCAATGAGAAAGATCACAGTGCTGGGATTTGTGAGATTACGCGTATCGGTGAGCCAGCTGCTCAAGTGATTATATGTGGAGCTGTACAGATTGTTCAGGTTAGCATATATATCTATATAGTTATAGTTATAGTTTGGGTTGACTTACCGCCTGGTTATGTCGTAAACCATTAAAGCACCGGCAGCACCGCGATAATACGAACGTGTCACGGCACGAAAACGCTCCTGACCAGCTGTATCCCAAATTTGCAGCTTGATCTTCTTGTCATCCACCTCGATGATGCGTGTGCCAAACTCAACGCCAATTGTGTGCGGGCAGTTGGCCATAACTGCGGAAAGAGCACATAATTACATATATTTACTATTACATTTCAAGCTACTTACATTTCTTTTCGGTAAACTGATGCAGCAGACAGGATTTGCCCACGCCCATGTCACCAATAATGATGTACTTAAAAATATAGTTGTAGTTATACGGAGCTGCAGTCATATTGGGACCTGCGAATAACATTAATTATATTGCTTAAATATATACAATTTTGCAGTGGAATGAAATGTATAATTTTGAGCAGTTCGCACATTTCTCTATCAGATAATCAATGCGTTCGTAGAGCTTGTTAACAACTCCACGCATTTTGTGCAGCTTGTCATCCATTTTGGCTGGCTCCCCAGACCAAACCGCACTAGACTATATCAGACATATATGTAGTATATATATGTGCAGGGCACAACTTTAATGTGGTTGCGGCCTGTGCTTATCAAGCAATTGTAACGCTGCATTAATTCGTTTCAGTGTCGCGACACTTGCTACTCTGGATGCCTTTGGTGGCACGATGCCAGCGTGGGCCGGGGTTGTCCCCAATTGTGGCGCTTGTGTCCCATGTTTGAACAGCCGTCCGGTTTGTTTGTTGACTGAGCTAAAACCGAACGGGTTTATTTAAAGAGCTGTTTGGGCTTTGGGTTTTTAGACCCACCCGCTGAAGTTGGCCAGATAGTAGGGAGCCGTCGCTTGACGCGGGCATATCAAATTGCAGGCCTTAAACTCTATGCTAAAAAGATCACAGATTGGCCGAAACTGCTAAGCTATCGAAACTCGAGATGTGTTTGGGGAAATAATAATACGGAGATTAATAAGGAATGCAACTGCGATATGGTAAACAAAGGAGATTTTTAGCTTAAGCTAGCTTTAGCCAGTTTTTGTACCCCGTTTGGATTTAAAATGCGTATAAAAAGGGTATAATACAATTGGGCAAATGTTTGTAACAGGCAGAAGCATCTGTAACCTCTTTAAATAGATTATCATTAAAATTAATTCTTAATCGGAACGACTACTTGATTAGACTAATTAGACATATCAGTTTTAATGTAGGTGTAGGTCGGGTATATGTTACGGCATCATGCAGTTGGGAGCAGGGTATCCCATAGTCAGACACTTGCGACTGGAACACTTTCTGATAAAATTACATATTATTTATATGAGGTTATAGTATCTAAAATTCGTATGCTTTTTAAATAATAAATTAAATAAATAACCTTAATTAAACCAGTTTAATTCCTAATCGTGAGTGAACGGTTGCTAATTCTTGTTTAAATAACATTAGTATTATTTTAGGGCTACGCACTTGATGTTTGTTTTCTATTTAATTTTCTATTTAATATGTATAAATAAAATTGCACTTTTTTTCAATAATGAGGTAAAATAGATTCTATTAAATTCTTAATTATCTAATATAACAAGTACAGTTTTTCAAAATTTAAAGTATAAAATTTTGTTCTGATTCAGGTTCAACTCATTTTTTTTTTTTGGCAACTTTTGCAGTTCAAGGTTTATTATTTTAAAAGTCATATGCACATAATGTAACGAACTCGAAGTGCTATTTGCTTAAAATAATGTTGTGCATTCCCATTTGTCTGGCATTACACTTATGCGAAGTTCTGGTAGCTCATTTTTGCTTGCTTAATAAGCAAGAAACAATAAATAAATAATATTTATTGTCCCACCAAGAATACAAGCAATATAGATTAAGGCTATTGCTTATCAGTCAACCACGCAACAATGAATGAAAGCGGGCGGAGCGTTTAGGAAATCAAATCTTTACAAGTTGACTCAGAAAACCAGTAAGAGAATACTCGACTAGGAGATACCCTGCAGGCTATTACTATGTGTAGGTTTTTAAGACTTCCAGACATAAATGTGGCAAGGTTCGCATTAAAAAAAAATTGGGAATGCTCGAGGTTACTCAACTAAGAGATACCCTTAAAATGCCTACTAAAATTACTTGCCCTTGCTATCAATAGGTTTGTCAATAACTTAACTTTTTGCAATAGATATAAGCTTAAAAATTAGTATGATTTACATTCCTTTAGATCTATCGAGTTATCGATCATTTGATATAAACTTGAGTAGCTCTTATAGTTTACAAGACAGACGGACGGAAAAACATCGATTTATGGGATGGGAAATACCTCCTTCTATATTTTACATACACTTGCACAAACTCATTATACCCCTTTTCAATAGAACAGGGTATGATAAATGGGTTAAGGCTTAAACTGTCGAAATATTCATGGAAAACAATGCCAATTATCGCAAAAAATAATTAAATACTTTGGCACATGTGTGTTTGTGTGTATGTATGAATATTCCCTGTGGTATGCTAAAAAACCGTTATTTGATAAAAATAAACACAAGGCGCGTCCGGGCTGTGTCGACCCCACAAACAACAATTGAGGGGTGTCGACAGAGGCAGAGGCTAATATCAATTACAATGCCAAGGGGGGTGGGGGGAAACCTGGGCTGCCCTACAACGACAACAACAACAACAACGAGTGCCTTGTGTATTACAAGGGAAAGTTGTCATTACAGAACACCCAGACGCCCCCACCCCCCACTCCACACTATCACACACACACACACACACACATTACGAACTTATGAACTTTAGTTTAAGACGCCATCATAGCTGCATCACTAATAATTGGCTTAACAGCAATAAAATCACATATTACTCACCGTTTTATTTTTTTTTTTGTATTTTGGCTTCAACTAGGGAGCACGGAATGTGGGGCGGCAACAACGAGCTGGGGCCTGGCGGGAGGGGTGTACTCTATATATATGCGATTGTGTGTGTGTGTATCGCTTCTGTATTTGTTTATGGTTTCAAGCACACACAGTCGATACCAGCACAGTTATGTGCCTATTTGCAGCGCAGCGCAACCAGCATAAATATACGGGATTATGTAAAACACCAAAATGTCCAGCTTTAATTTGCAACAACGTTAACTGATGGCAGCAAGCAAAAAATTTCTTTTGCGTTTTCTTGTTTGCAAAATCTAGCGACGAGTTGCGCGGCGTTGCCAGACTACATTACTGTATATATAGATGATAATCAAATTAACAGCTGTGCAGCACTTGCTGCCAATGTTGTAAAGCTGTGGAGACAATATGCTGCACAGCAAATTTTGGACGAGTTTTCACGGCGTTGCCAGATTGGTCAATCAATTAAACAGCTGTGCAGTACTTGTTGACAATGTTGTAAAGCTGTGCACATATCTTGCTGCACAGCACTGTCGAACCGCACGTGTTTTATTTTTGTTTATACGCGAGTTTTGCTCTTAAAATGCAGTGATGTTTGTCAACGAAGTGAACGATGTGAAAATCTATAACCTGAGCGCCGGCAAATCGGTGCCAGATGTAAGTAAATATTTGCCTTATGTGGGTAAAGCAGCCAATTAAATTGTTATCCATTCAAGTGGCTCACCGATCGACGCAAGCGCTCCAAGCTGCTGAAGAAGGTGGACTCGCGTCGCCAGATTGAGCTGATACAGGACTTTGATATGCCCGGCGTGTGCACAACCATACGCCTGAGTCCCGATCAACAGTATATACTGGCCACGGGCACGTACAAGCCGCGCGTCAAATGCTTTGAGGTCTCCAATCTGTCGATCAAATTTGAGCGCTGTTTCGACTCCGAGGTGTCCACATTCGAGGTGATCAGCGATGACTACAGCAAAATGGTGTTCCTCCAGTGCGATCGTTATGTGGAAATCCATGCGGCACACGGCCGCCACTACAGGCTGCGCATACCGCGCTTCGGGCGCGACATGAAGTACCATAAGCCCACCTGTGATATGTACATTGTGGGCGTGGGCAGGGTGAGCGGCGGCGCATAGTCCAACAGCAATCGATGTGTGCTAAGTGTTTTGTCTTTCTCAGGATATTTATCGCTTAAATCTGGAGCGTGGTCAGTTTCTGCAGCCGTATGAAACGGATGCCAGTTGCCTGAACGCTTGCGAGGTGAATCCCGAGCATTATCTGCTGGCGGTGGGCACCAAAGAGGGCACCGTCGAGGCCTGGGATCCGCGCACGAAGCAGCGTTGCGCCATCTTGGATGTGGCCATCAAATTGCCGGGCGTCAAAGAGTTTCCCTCGGTCACGGCGCTCAAATATCGCAACGGGCTGCAAATGGGCGTGGGCACCGCCTCGGGCCATGTGCTGCTCTATGATATACGCGCTCGCCAGCCGCTGCTGATCAAGGATCATCTCAATAAGCTGCCCATCAAGCGATTGGCATTCAATCCGGCACAAAACGCTGTCTACAGTTTGGACGAGGCCACGCTGAAGCTGTGGGACGAACAGACGGGCAAACAGATTGCCTACGTGGAGTCGACGTCGTCCTTCAATGACTTCTGCACCATACCCGACACGGGCATGTTCTTTTTGGCGCAGGAAGATGTCAAAATGTTGACCTATTATGTGCCGGCTATGGGCCCGGCACCGCGCTGGTGCAGCTTCCTCGACAATCTCACCGAGGAGATTGAGTCGGAGGTGGTGGAGAATGTCTACGATGACTATCAGTTCATCACGCAGAAGGAGCTCGCCGAACTGGGTCTGGAGCATCTCATCGGCAGCAATTTGCTCAAGGGTTACATGCATGGGTGAGTAAATAGATGAATAAATTTGAACATTTGTTTTATGTAAGAATAAATCGCCTTCAGCTACTTCTTGGATGTGCGGCTGTACAACAAGGCGAAGGCTGTGGTGGAGCCGTTTGCGTTTGATCGCTTCCGCAAGGAGAAAATCCGACAGGAGATCGAAAGTGAGCGCAAATCGCGTCTGCAAATTGACGCCAAGCTGCCCAAGGTCAACAAGGAGCTGGCACTTAAGATTATGGATGAGCAGGCGAATCCCTCGAATAGCGCCAAGCAGCGGAACATGCCCAGCTTGCTGCAGGATACGCGTTTCAAGGCCATGTTCGAGAACAGAGACTTTGCGGTCAACAAGGAGGCCGAGGAGTATCGCCTGCTGGCGCCGGTGCTCAATCGCCTCGACAAATCCAAGGCCAAGGTGCTCAAGCAGCGCGTCGAGGTGGCGCGCGTCGCCGAGCTGCACGCGGAGGAGGCACAAACGCGCGAGGACAGCGACAACGATGAGGATCTGTTTGGCTTCGAGAAGAGCGATGGCGAGGCGAGCAGCGGCGACGACGACGACGACGACGACGACGGCTCCTCGGATGACGAGGACCGGCGTGAGTATGTCAAGGAAATGAAGCAGGCCTACAAACAGGTCAAGAAACAACGTGAAGACGAGGACGAAGCGGAGCAGGCCGCCGAGAATGCGGATGAGGAACCGGACGGACCCGACGATTATGCGGCGCCACTGCCAAATGTCAACTACGCCAAGACGGCCGGCAAGGGCGTGCAATTTAAGCTCACAGCGCTGGATCAAAATCAGGGCAACAGCGAGGCGGAGCAACGCATCAAGCTGGCCAGTCTGCAGGATCGGGTGCGCGTCATGGCCAGCGTCGAGGATCAGGTGACCAATGTGGGTCGCTCGCTGGGCAATCGCCAAATGACATTCGTTATAAACAAGGACAAGAAGTCCCAGTACATGGCCAAGAAACGCGAGGCGGAGATGAAAAAGCATCGCGAGGAACGCCGCGGCATTGTGCGGCCCATCAAATCGCTTCGCTTAAAGAAGGTTAACTTTAAGTAGGAATTCGTAAACATTGCTTGTACATAAAGTTTTAATTTATGTAAATGTTGTTAGAAAAAAAAATGTATAACTATGACTGCCTTAAATGCCGCTTCATTCTTCTTCATTCAGATCGGCAACGCGTATGATGAATTCATTTTCAAACTCCAGCTGAGGATCTTCCGTGTTGAACAGCTCGATCGGCTGCAGATCGACAAACTCCAATGGTATTAGCTCAAAGTCGCTTTCGTCGTTATCATGGCTGGTAAATGTGGTTGACGTGGACTCAATGCTTAAATCGCTGTCGGATAATTGATCAACAGATTCGCCCTCCTCCTCCGATACCATATCAATATCTTGTTCCTGCTCCTCTTCCTCCTCCTCCTCCTCCTCGTCCTCCTCCTCCTCTTCCTCCTCATCGCTAGCCTCCTCCAATTCGAGCTCATCGTTTTCATAGCCCGAATCCTGCTCATGTTGATTGGCCCAAATGGCCTCCTGCTCTCTGGACGCTACAGTTGAAGTGCTTAGCTTTTGCTCGGTATTTAGTTGATATCTTCGCAACCTACCCAAATTCTGTTGAGGCGCATTAATTATCAAATGCAAAAGCGCTTCGGTAACGGGTCCCGTTTTGGGTTCGGGCATTTTCTCGAAATACAATTGAAAAAATTGCTCAGCATTGGGCAGCGTTAGTGGCTTTTCCGGTTTTCCGGTTTGTGTGCAAACCAACAGGGCCGATTGCTCTGCGCCCATTTTTGAGATTCAATTACAAGTTAGAGAATCGTATCTCTTCCAAGCAAGGAATGCTGAGGTTTGCTCTTGCAAACTATGTTTTCAGTTTAATATTGAGAAAAGAGTTTTTCGGTTTTTAATACATTAAATGTTTAAAATGACAGCAGAGCGCGTTTATTTGGCAACTCTTGCGGACAGAAAGAGCATTTGAAGCTGCAGCAACTCTACCGAAAAATCACAATCTTAAAGTATATAGTATAAAGATTAAGTGAAAAACACATAAAGTTAAGAAAGCACGGCTTACTTCGGAATAACATGTTATTAAATACCCTATAAGATAATTTTTAATTTTTATAAAGAATTTTTCTAATTAACTATTAATGCTCATTAAAAAGCCTTGAAAAACATATATAGTGCTGGAAAGTATATGAGATAAAAAGCATAATAAATTCTATAATTCATAATTTAATAAATCAACCAAATAAATAAACAAAATTAAATAAAAGAAAAAATTGCAGGAAAAATACGAATCTACGGCAAGTTTTATTAAAAGACTTGTTAGCATAGAAATAAATTGATAAACGAACTAAATGTATATCATCAAGAACATAATATATATACACATATACAAAAAGTTTTGTTGGTAAATAATTAATTTTTTTTTCGCACCTAAACAAGATGATAAAGCCGAAAGAAATTCAGCTTGAAATTTCTGGAAAAACAAATATATAAATGATGACCAACAAAATTGATCTATACTAAAAAAAATTATACTTGCTTTGCTAATAAACCTATTTTTGCCCTATTTTTAGGGTCGCTCAACTTTACAAGATTGCATTTTCGCACCTCAAGATCAACTCAAATTCTCTGTTCAACTTTCCAATTGAAAGGCGTGACATTTATTTGCAAATTTCTCACCCAGACCTATATATCAGTAGTAAGCAACTAAATAAAAAAAAGTTGCTGTTAATTGCTTGGCATTTGTTTTGAATTAAACTTGGCTATTAGTCAGCTTAACTGTTATGATCTATACTCTATACGATATTCCTGAAACATGCCAAAGCAAAACAGTTCTCATTTCAAGCGCCGCCTAGCAAGCTTTGGGCCATTAGCTTTTGGCCAAAGCTCGGCTCTGACCGGTCTGTGTGTTGTTGTTTCTTGAAAAAGCTATTGTTCATTATAGTTTCAGTGGACCGGCTTGTAGTTTTATTTTTTGGTATAAATAGGCGGCTGTTGTAGAATTTTCAGCTCATTTCAAGTTTTTCTTTAGTGCCGTGTGGTTTTGTCTTAAAGCGGTAGGTAACGGCTTAAAACTTTATTTAAGCCAAGTGCAGTGGCAACAAAATATTATTTCCATAAAGGAAACAAAAAGGATTACAGATGCTAGTTCAATCGACAAATAACGGACTAAACAAAGGAATCGATTTGAATTGAATTTCAAATCTGTGAATTAACCTTTAGAAATATTACCATAGTAATTATATACAATTAGCTTATTCGTTAATATATTTTCCCAGTTTTTAGCATTTATATGTGTTGCGTGCCATTAAACAATGGCTACTTGATAACCATTATTCAAATTGTTGAACTCCAAAGCGTGCGTTCAAGCTTCAACGAACTCAACTCAAGCTGCAAGTTTGAAATTTTCCAAAAACATTACAAAATCCAATGGAGGTTTTGTGTGTGTTCAGCAGACGCAACAGAGGCTGGGATTTTATTTAAACAAATAATTTAACCGGTTTGACAGAAGGCACATCAATGGAGTAAATACTCCAAAAAAAAACATATTTAATGTTGTTGCTAGAAAAGAAAAAAAATAAACGCCGACGCAAACTTGTCCAATGCTGAACTTTAACATATAACCAGATTTATGAACATAGATTTGTGTAAATATGAATCTCAGACTTGTGGCGAGGCTAAGTACGGCAACAAACTGGCTTGACACTTTTCTGATACCCTGTTCGTATTTAAAGTGGGTAAAAAGAAGTATATTAGCTTTGCTCAGAGGCAGGCTATAAGCAAATATCTGTGCCTATAGAGTATATATGTATATATAAAACTTGGATTAAATATATATATATTTAATTTACATATATTGATCGTTTGTAAGTCTATGGCAGAGTATCAGAGTTAAATAGTTAAATTTTTCATAATGATAACGACAAAGATTGCATTTTAGCCCAGGTTTTTAAAGCATATCTCAAAGAATATAAGAGATAAAGGCACCAAAATTTGATTCATATATATTTGTATATTATACACAGATCAATAATGGATCACTTTTTTGGTAACGTGACCCATTTCCCTTTTAAATTGAAAGAACGTTTGTTTAAAAGAATTTAAAATCTAGGTAATGCTGGATACAGGGCATCATCTACTCGGATACTTTCGATCAGAGCACTCTTACTTGTCTCTTTTTTTATTTATTTCTATTTTTTGTCGTGTATTTTCGACAAGGTCTTCAATGCTCGACCGATTTGGCGTGTGAATTGGCCGATTGTAGATCAATAGGAGGCTGAATTAGTGAAACAAAAAAAAAAAAAAGAAACATGAAACACGTTGCCTTGAACTTGAAGTAGTCGAGCATCAGGAAATGCTTAGAGCAATTGAAACATTTCACCCCGAGCACGTTTTACAAACGGTCGACACAATAAATATTATATGATTTCTTGTTCCGAGCCCAGCTGAACGTTCAGCTAAAGGTAATGGAGTCGCACTTTAATGGCAAATGTACTGAAAACGGGTTATGTATCTTTTGTTTTATTTACTTTTTTAAATCGAATTTCGTATAGCTCCAAAAACCAGTTATATTATTTTTTTATCTTTTAATCAGCATGCAAATGCAACCTGGCCAAGTTGATAATTATTCGGTTATACAATAAATATATATATATGTATTTATATATACATGTATGTGTATTTATTTGTATATCTTGAAAAGTCTGCGTTCTCATAATTCTTCGAAACGATTTATGTGCGACGCGTGCCTGAATTTCTAAATCATTTCAAATCTTGCGCAGATTTCAGAAGCTCTTCGGTTAGTTGAACCCAGTTTGCCGGCTTGAAAGTAAGCTCAAATCATTTGGGACGGGTATAATTATTCAAGGCTAGGCGCCAGCTGTACAAACTGCATACAATAAAAAAAAAACTTGTCGTTGACAAATTGCATAGGCGGATTCTGGTTTTCAATTCATACATAAATTTAGATAACAAATTATAAAAGCTACAATCTGGCCAAGGGCAGTGCTTGGAAAAAGAAAAAAAAAAACAGTTTTTCAAATACGTACGAAAAAGTCGCACTTCAGTGCAAATGTTAATTGCTTAATTAGTCAAAAACAAGCATTTGCAATTAACTGCAATTTTAAATAGATATTTTATTATTAACGTTTATTCAAAAGTACTAAATAATTGCGCTCTTAAGTTGCATTCCAGATACTGATAAATAACAGTTTAGCAAGGTTAACGGTTAAACGCCACGACTTTCAAAAATTCTAATTCCTTAACTTAACTTCCTTACTTATATATGCATCAGTATGATGTTTAGCTAGCTATAGAATTGTGGCCGATATAAATTGTAGTTTTATGCGTTCATACGGACGGATAGCAAATACGGACATTGCACAAGCCCAATTTACAATGCGGGGTCAAATTTTTTGTCAAAAATCCTGCAAAAATGGACAAAAATTTTGACAAGTAGAGCTCTACTTAGTTCCATTGCTCCCATATTTCAAACTCCCACAACTTTGTCAAAACTGAACCGATTTTCATGTTTGATGGCATTTCTTTCATGGTTTGTGCTCTAGATTGATTCTGCATTTTAATTGTTTTCATTATTGAAAATAAATTTTTTTTTAATTTTGTGGTGAAAAAAGCATGTACCCCCCCCTTACTCATTTTCGAAAAAAATTTTTTTTCAAAATTTAGAATCCGGAATTTATATTTTTAATCGATTGTGGTTGCCATAATTAGTATAAAAAACAACATTAAAACCGATTCTGAGGGGGTCAAATTTTTTGTCAAAAATCATGCAAAAATTTACAAAAATTTTGACAAGTAAAGCTCTCAGTTCCATAGCTCCCATACTTCAAACTTTCATAATTTCGTCAAAACTGAACCGATTTGAATGTTTGATGACATTTCTTTCATGGTTTGTCGTCTAGATCGATTATACATTTAAAATATATGCATTATTGAAAATAAAATTTTTTGAATTTTTTGGTGAAAAAAGCATGTACCCCCCCCTTACTCATTTTCGAAAAATTTTTTTTTTCAAAATTTAGAATCCGGAATTTATATTTTTAATCGATTGTGGTTGCCACAATTAGTATAAAAAACAACATTAAAACCGATTCTGAGGGGGTAAATTTTTTTGTCAAAAATCATGCAAAAATTGACAAAAATTTTGACAAGTAAAGCTCTCAGTTCCATAGCTCCCATACTTCAAAGGCCCATAACTTTGTCAAAACTCAACCGATTTTCATGTTTGATGGCATTTCTTTCATGGTTTGTGCTCCAGATTGATTCTGTATTTCAATTATTTTCATTATTGAAAATAAAATTTTTTTTAAATATCTTGTACTCGCCCCTTACTAGACAGATTTAGTTATATAGATTTTCGCCACACTTTGTCTGACGCGGCTATATTTAAGACTCTATGAATTATGAATTTAAAAATTGCTTTCGATATTAATGTCTGATATATCTCCGTTGCAGACACTATGTTCCGATTGCTAGTGCTTGCCACCTGCCTGGCTGTTAGTGTGAACGCCTACTCCGAGGGCGCCCCAAAGGCCGCCTGCCGCGACCTGACGCCGCAGCACGGCGCCGAGCTGCAAACCAAGAAGCCGCCATATAGCTTCTCCGGTCCGTCGCATGTGCGCGGCGATCAGAAGCTGACGCTGACGCTGGGCGGCGATGAGTTCCTGGGCTTTATAATTCAGGCGCGCGATGGCCAGAACCGTGTGGTGGGACAGTTCAAGGTTGTGGACACAGCGCACTCCCAGACGTTGGACTGCTCGGGACCACAGGTGAGGGAGCAATAAAAAAAAAATTGTTGCAAATTGGAAACTAATTGGAAATTGAATATTTGACAGGATACGTTGACCCATCTGAAGGCCACCAAGGGCAGTCCGCTGAGCGGCCTAACCTTTGACTGGATTCCACCAGCGGGCTACAAGGGCAACGTCAAGTTCATGGCCACAGTGGTGCAAACTGGCTTCGTTTATTGGGTGGGTCGTGTCACCAAGGACATTGATGTGGAATAAAATGATTGGGTTTCAATATATGCACACATATATACATATATGTCAAATTGCTTTTAACACTTTTGATTTCCTAATTGTGTTTGTGTTTTGAAGGCTAATCAGGCTAATGGAATTTTTGTGATACATATTTCATGATTTATGTACATGTTTGAACTTGTTTTTAACAGTGTTTGAAAAACAGTATTTTTTGCGCAATAAAGTCAAATATGAAAATAAAACGATGCGAATCTTTTTTAAATTTTATATATAAAATATTAAATTAGAATAATATTATTTGAATATATTGCCAGGCATTAAAAAAAAATTTTTTCCTTTTCTTTTCCTTTAATTTGATTAAAAATAGTAATGCAAATCACATTTTTTTTCTTTTAATTGAATGCCTTAAAGTACAGAAAACATTGTAAAAACTATATATTTTATAAATTTTTGGTCAAGTTTTATTAAAATTAAACTATTTAAGAGAGAGAAAATTTTGATGGTGTACTTCTAGGTTTGACCATGAATCTATATATATTTTTTAAAGACCTTTTATTTTTTTTTTATTATTTATTTTAAAAAACCCTATAAAAGTTATCTATCTATTGTATGCATTATTATTTATGATAGAGTAACATAGTAAACATTTTTTGGTCACTTTTCGTTCTTAAAATATAAATAGGGCTTACAGTAATGCAAATAATAATTTGCAAATTAAGCCCAATTTCTACGTCAAAAATAAAGCCTTAATTAGGACTAGGACTCAGGTCTTTTGTACAGTATGAATGAGTATTATAAACAAGGCTAAAAACCGAACCGGTTTAGGTTTCGAGTACCGTTTTATTTGATTATGAACATGCTCCAAAAGTTAAATTTTAGTACAACGGACAGTTTTGATCACAAAATATTAATCATTCGATCTATGAGAAGAACTATAATTAGAACTAGCTAATATATATTCAACTGCTAATTGAATATAAAAAAAAAATATATATATATATATATAGTTATATTTATATACTATATATAAAAATATATAGTTTGCTTTTTAAAATGAAACCGTTTTCAACCCAAAACTTGCGATCGTGGTATATCGAAAAATCCAACCAAAAGTTCGGACTGTTAACCGAACCGAGAATATAGTTTTTGGGCATGAAATATTTTCAAATAATAACTTAGATGAGGTACTTAGCACTTGATGCTGGTAAAGATCACTTCTAAATAGTTATTGGCATAGATGATCGTTTCGTCATCATCGGGACAGGGATTATGCTGTGGCAGGATCTCGCGATATGGATTCTCGGTGCAATTGTAGACGCGTTTAATGGCAATCTTATGGCTCCTGGCCAGCACATTAACGCAGGTGATGTCCGACCGCGCCTGCATCCTTGTGGGCGAGGTAAAACAAATGGGCACGCCATACGTATAAAGAGTCTCCAGAAGGCAGCCATGCCAGACGTAATTATCGCGCTCCGACTGCTGCACAGCCTGTGGATATCTGCGTTCTACGAGTCCCTCGGTTAAAGTGTCCAGTGCCGCAAAATCGGGATCGTAGATGATAATCAGCACCGGATCGACTTTATGCGTCTGGGCAAAGCGCTCGAAAGTCATGGCGAAAGTGCGTTGAACAGCTTTGCGTTGGCTGCCCTGTGGAGTATATAGATATCCGTTAAACACGATATATATTTCTATTGAATCCCATCTTACCCCTAGCTCAAATGTGAGCACTTCCTCGCCAGCTCTGGGCTGCAGGGCGTGGCCAATGAAGTACACCGCCAGCTGGCAAACGTCTGGATATTGCAGAAAGAAGAACTTTAGGTGCATTGGCCGGAAGTAGCGACGATGCCGCTCCTGGGCGCCCACAACATAAACGCTGAGTATTTGATGAGGTGCCGCAGTGAATGCGATATGCGTAAGCGCCAGGCAAACGCTGCAAATGCCGCTAAACGAGGAGCAGGTGGCGAAGCGTTCATACTGCGCCAACGTGCGCCACGGCTCGCTATCCACCCGTATGCCAGTGGCCGCAGCAAAAGCATCCACCAAATGACTGCGCGCCAAGTCGCCGCATTGCCGCAGCTGCTCCAATTCGAGTTTGCATTCCAACTGGCGATAGGGTGTATAGTACAGGGCCAGCGTGCGGCACACGTCCGGCGTGTGATTCAAGCGATCCAAGAGCCGATGCCCCGTGGAACAGTAGGCGACGCCAGCACAGCCCGCGCAGGCAGTCAGCGGCTCCAGGCGATAGCAGACCACACAGTGGGCGGGATAGCCGAGGAGCTCGCACTCGCGGCGCGTCAGCAGGCGGCGCAGCTTGACGCGCACCGCCAGCATAAGCTGGGCTATCGTCCGCTGGAGCTGGCCGCGTCCGCTGAGGGGCCCGTTGAGCAGCAGAGGATGCGCCAGGTTCTGTGCGCTTTGCAGGTTAATTAGGACGCGACAAAAGTCGCGATGCGCCCGATCCTCGACCAGATGGTGCAGGCTGCAGTAGCGCTGCAGTTTACAGCCTCTGCAGAGCACGCTGGGCGTGGCAAAGGCGGTGTCCGACACCTGTTGCTGTTGTTGTTCCTGCGGTCGTTCTTGTTGGGGCAGCTGCATTTGTTTGTGCAACTCGCTTGCTTTATTTGTGGCACAAACATAGCACTGCAGCGTTGATACATATTGCACTTGACTTTTCGATAGGGCCGACATAATTGTGGCTATGGAAATTCACGAGATTTAAATGCGTCTTTGCGCGCTTGTTCATGCAAAAATTTATTGTGACAGGGCTGTTGTGCATGCGCAGCGTTGCCAGATGGCGTTGATGATGGTATTGGCAATAGTGTTGTACATCGTTGTTCAATTGAACGATTAAGTTCGTTCTATTTGTAACGTTAATTATTGCTCGTTTTGCTCGTTTGATATAAAAAATTCTTCGTTTTGTTTTTAATTCTATGTTATGCCATAATGCAAAAGAATTAGAATTGTTTTTTATATACACGTATTTTGTTTTTGTTACATTCGTTTTAGAAAACAAATAAAAGATTGGTTTCTTGTTGTTATTTATATAATATGTTATTCATAAACTGTTTGATTTCAATGCATAAATGTTGAAAACGATATAGAGACTCAAAGGAATGATTATGGGAATAAAACGAAAAAGAAAATGTATAATTTTTTTTATTTATTTGTTCAGTTAAGTAAGTAGTTCAATTGAACTTATTCAAAACGCATCGATACATGTTATGCATGTGCAGCGTTGCCAGATGGTCGATAAATAAGTGTTCGCAATACTAAGCCGCAAACAGCTGATCGCCATAGATTTACAGTGCATAAGAAAATTGTTTAAGTTGTATTTAAATATTTGGAGAACAAAAAACACTTGCAACATCATGTTACGCAATCTGGCGCGCAGCTTTGAATGCGCGCTCAAGCTGCAGCAGCACACAACGGCAACACACACAGCGCGTCTGCACAGAACTTTTGCCGCACGCCGCGCGCTGTTTACACAACACGAGAACGAGGGCCGCTCGACCCGTGGCCGGCAGCCGGCGCTGTCCGCGGCGGCCCACATCAGCAGCCATGCGACGCCCAAGGCCAGCGCCAGCGAGACGGACAGCGAGTACGTGCCGTATCGCGCGGAACTGGAGGCTGGCAGCAGCGTTCGCGCTTTAATCGAGGAGCTACGCGAACGCTTTCGCCTCACCGACGACGAAGTGCAGCGGATTGTGAGCGATGAGCAAGTGCAGCGCAGCTATCGCAATCGCTGTCTGACACACGCGCTGGACACGCTCCAGCTGGAGGGCGTCACCAAGCACAGCTTTGTCGAATATCCCTGGCTGCTGGCCCTAGAGCAAAGTAAGTGCCGAATATGCCAAACTCCAAGTTGTATATCGATCGCAATTCGTTTCAGAACGCCTGGCGCTCAAGCTGCAGCTGATCAAGACAATGCAGATGCGTGACATTAATCATTTTGTGCCCTTTCTGCGTCTCACACTGCCACGCCTGCGGAAGTTAGTCGGCGCTCTGAATTCGGAATCTAACGAATTACCGCAAAAGAATCGCGTCTACTACATCAGCGAGAAGCTGGAGGTTAGTCCGGAGATCGTCACCAAATATCTGTCGAAACGCCTGTTCATACTGGAAATGCCGTACGAAATGTTTGAGAAGAACTTACAGCACATGATACACTACAATGTCTCGCCCATCAATATACTGAAAGATCTGTGGGCCTTTCGCTATACGCCCAAATCGGTGGAGCTGCGTTTGGAGCGCGCCAAGCGTGCCAAAAAGGATAAAATTATGCCCTGGATGGTGCGCTGCCCGGAACCCATACTCCAACGGTGAGTTCTAGTCAACGTTTGACCATAATTATACAATTAAATGCTTGCTCGCAGCTCGCTGAAACTGACGCTGGACGAGCTGCAGGTTTTGGGCAAGTTCTCGACGGTTGTGGAGTATGTGGCGCATCGCTTGGACTTTAGCGTTACCGAAGCGAAGGCCATTATGGACAGGCATCCGCAAGTGAACACAGTTCGCGTCACCAAGGTCTGGCATCGCAAGCTGTCTTCCATTCCATGTTCGCTACATCTGATGTCCTTTTACAGATCAAAGAGGTGCTGGACTATTTGCTAAATGATGCCAAATTCTCGCGCTTCGAAATTGCTCAGGTGCCGCGTATTTTGTGCCACAGCCTGAAGACCACACAGCAGCGCATTGAGCAGCTGGCCAAGCTGGGCTGTCGCCCATCCACGCTGGTGATACTGTGCCGCAGCCGGCGGGAGTATGACAAGTTTCTGCAACAATGGAACAGCCAGGCTGTTGATAAAGAGCACTTAAAGAGTTGAGCGCATCCTTGTTGATCCTAGCGGCGACTGATTCCTTTATATTTTTGTATTAACTTGGCACAAGTTGTTGTTTTAGCTGTTAATAAAAAAAAGAGAAAGAAATATTTTGGACAACGAAAGCTTATTGATTAGATTTAATTATGCCCATTTATATGCATTTATTTTTTGACTGCAACATTTTAAATATTTGAATAATTTGCCCTTTTTTGTTATAGACATAAACACATAAATATATGTATATAATTAAATTTAAACAAACTTGCTTAGCTAACATTTAAATACGTTTTGTGCTTACATTTGTTATGAATACCATTCAAAAATTGTACTTGGAACAGAGCAGCGGTTAGCAAGTGCCCATCGATTGATTTGTGAGTGTTTTGAACTTTCACTTAGTGGCTAGAAGAAGACATTGAGAACAAGCAACCAACTGAACTTAATTTAAAAATACATAAATATAAAGCTTTTGTTTAAACACTTGAATACCATTTTTTGGTTTGATTTGTTTTGTTTTTTTTTCTTTTTTTTTGTTTGTTTAAGCTCGTTACGTTGCGATCGCAAAAAACTAAAAGCTAAGAACCATTTTGTGTGACAGCTTAGAAAATAGCTTTGGTAGCGCGTTTTATAATCATATATATAGTTAAGACAACTAGTTATAGATTGTACTGTGGAATTAGTCGCGTTGCGCCCGGCGCCGTTCCCAGGCGACCTGCATCGACCAAATGCTCAGCGGTCGCATATACCCAATCGAGCGATATCGTTTCTCGCTGTAGAGTGCCTCCGGCGTCTCGAAATTCATGCCGATGCGCTGCGAAATGGTCTTATACATACCGCCAGCCGTTTGGAACGCCTCCTCGAACATCCCCTCCTGCAGCATGGTCGCCGCCAGGGCGTACACGACGCCCGGCCACACTTCCTCCGCCTGAATGTTGCTGTTGTCGACGTGGCCCGGCTTTGAGGGCTCGCTGGTGTTCGCGATGAAGCCATTGGCAGCGCCAATGTTGCCCTCATGAAAGCCCATCACATTGTTGTCGTAGATGCGCTTGAGAGCGGTGCGCACATTCTCCTTCGGATAGATCTCGTAGTCGAAGCCGCAGGACTTCAAATACCAATGGCCGCACAGCTGATCGGCCATGATCGTATCGCGATGGCTGTGCGATTGATCGAAACGATAATAGCTGCCGTTCCACAGTTTCTCCTCCAGCGAACGCTTGCCCTTCTCCAAGATGTCCTGATAGCGCAAACAATCGTTCGGCTGATCCAAAAGTGTCGCCATCACCGACATCGTTTGCAACGCGGCCAGCCAAAGGCCCGAACAATATGCGCTGGGTCCGTCCATGACCCAAGAGTCATAGGTCTGATCGGGTATTTTGGTGTTCTCAATGAGTCCATCATTATCCTTGTCATACTCAATGGTGCGCTCCATTATGGCCTTGCAGGCGCCGTACATGGCCTTCAAATAGGTGATGGCATCCATCAGATACACTTTGCCATTGGTCTCATTGATGTACATGGAGGCGGATTTGCGATTCTCTGAAAGGCATGGAAAGCAGGTTTATTTGAATATTGATATATATTTAAGTATAAATTCCAATTGAATTCTTACGCTGCTTCTCATCCGCCGAGTTCTTGCGCTTGTTGTCCTGCGTGTAGAGCTCGTAGAGGCTCTCCTTATCGATAAACTCAATGGAGCTAAATTTACTGGCGCTGTCCGCCTGCGCCTGGGCCAGTTCATTGAGCACATAGTAGTCCCTGTAGACCTGCAGCACAAACTTCGTATTGAGATCCTTCCAATCGTTCACATCGTGTATATTATAGCAGTTGATAAGCGTAAAGGGCTCTGTAAGAAAGCGGGAGTTAGTATTTATTTATTATTAGAAGGACTATTATTTAGCAGAAGGTAAAAGGTATGAAGAGTGATCTAGTCGATCTAGTGATTGACTAGCAAATACCCCGTACATGATTTCACATGTTTTTTTTTTGTACGATCATTAAGTAATTTTTAAGATTTACCAATTTATGAATTTACCGCCCCCAATTGATAAAATGCTCATAACTTTCTAGCGGGTAAACCAATAAGTGTATATCTCCCACAATTTTAGAGTTAGTCACACATTAATTGCAAAAATATATATACTTCCAAAATAACAATAATAATTAAGATCATTTTCGATATCGGTTAATCCCGACTGTAACGTTCTTACTTATTATAAATTGTATTAAGATTTTATAATCATTTAGATATAGATATAGATTAGATATTGATGCTAATCAGGAAAATATACAAATTTTTAGATTTACACCTTTTACATACATACACAAAATCATTATATCCCTTTCTCAATCTATTTTTAACGGCTACAGTGCATAAATAATATTTATAAATATAATTGTTACTCTGACAAACAATCGTTTGAGCCACTTGCCTTCATCGGGATCACCCAGATCGTGTGGCACACAGTTCTTAACCTTGCGCGGCATCACTTTGCCATCGTAGAGCATTTTGCGAGTATCATTGAGCTCGGCGCCGATCGCATCCTTGAAATCGTACTGCAAGCTGACCTGCAAATTGGGCCAGAGATGTGCCAGCGCCGGCGAGGCATAAAAATGCACATCGTACGTATTGTACATGCGATACTCGTGGCCCTCCAAATAGCCAAAGCGGCCGTAGGCCAGGCGTGGATCATCAAAAGCCAGCGGGTTGCCCAGCGAGGAGTCGCACTTGAGCCACAAGGTGCCGCCATCCGAGATGAAGTAAAGCTGATTGAAAATGGCGCATTTATACCAATCGGGCAGGCCGCTGTAAGGATGAACATATTAGACCTCGCTTGAGTGTAAAACTGTTGTCTTTTTCAGAACTCACTCATCATTCAGTATGGGCCGCTGCCAGGCGTCGATGAGCCGCTCCCAGCTGGCGTAGTGCTTTAGCGCATACTCGCATATCCTGGGTCCCGACTCGCCGCTGTCGTCAAAGTACTTGGTGTAGTAGCGCGTGTGCGTTTGCAGCTTGCGCGGGAACTGTATCTTGGGCATGTCCCAGGCCAGCACGAATTCCAGCTCGTGCGAGGCCTGCGGCTTGAGAGCCAACTGTGCGCATACGGCTACACCTATATCTTTGGCTGTGGAAAGACAAATTGGAATTTAATATTAGGTGTTTCTAGGCTGGAAACTTAAGAAACCCAAATGCCAATTTTCGTATTAACTCAACTTATAAAAAACCGAAGTCCAACTGAAACGTAACTTTAAATAAGTAGATTTGGGTTTCTTTTAAAAAATAAATATTTTTTTAAAGTTGGAATTCCTAACCAGTTGTAAAATCAAAGAAAACAGTAGTGTCTAAATGTTTAAAAGTTAAACTTTTTTACTTTTTAAAGGGAATTTCAGTTTTTTAAATTTAAAATATTTTTTTTTTTTTCAACTGTAATTCGGAAGCTCAGATTATTTTTAATAACAAATATTTAACATTTAATTCAAAGTGGAATTTACGTTATCTTAAATCTGAATATAAAATAAAGAAAATGATTTAAAAAATGATTTAAAATGTAAAAAAAGACAATATAAAAAAATTTGCTAATGGGTGTATAAAGATAATGAACCCAAAGATTCGAACCCTTAACCCACTCACTGGCATTTTATTTTTTGGGATGCCAGCCCGTCCAAATCCTACTTACTCTTGAGTTTCTCCGCGGTGGGCTGTTCGCTGAGCTGGCCGTGCTCCTTGAGCTGTGCCCAGAGCTGCTCCCCATTGCCAGCCGGATCGAACTGGGGACAGCGCGTAATGCTGATTTCGGGCAGCACGCGACAGGCGAGATTATAGCTGCAGGGCATGTCGCCAATTGTCTGTCTGATGGCCACGCCCTTGGCATTACCCTCGCCGATCAGCTGCGATTCGGCATTGCCCTCCGCATCCTGTTTCTTGTTGCCGGTGCCGTTCTTGAACGTAAACGTAATGGACACCTTGCGCTCCTGTTCGCACACGTTTTCTGCGGACCAGACGAACACGGCGCAGGGCAAACTGGACTCCTTGTAGTCGTGTGGAATAACCGGCGAGATCTGGCGACAGACCAAACGGACACCATAGTGGGACAGATCGTATTCGGTCCAGGCGCGCGGATAGAGGCCCGTATAACTGCAGCGGGCGTCCTCGATGTTGGAGTGCCAGGCGCTCAGGGGCTGCCGGGGTCGGCTGCTGCAATTGGGCAGTTGGCATTTAGTTCTTTGTGCTTCGGCCTCATCGGCCTCCGCATCGTTGTTGTTGGTCTTTGCCTTGAATGATTTGGTGCTACACACATTCGCATATTCATATATTGATGATGTTTGGTTTTAGTTTGCATTCATGTATGGATTATGTTGATCAGCGCGCAAAAAAACAAAGCAAATCGTGTCCCAAAAGCAAAAAACAAATAAACCCAAATTCGCACGCAACGAAAAGATTTTCCATTCCCAGTTTGTTGTCGATTGTATATATATATATATATTTGTTTTATATATATGTGTGTGTGGGGTGCAGCAAAAATGAGAGAAAAATATCATATTGTGAAATTATAATTAAAATTCATTGGCATTAGAGTGTTAATTAATGATTTACCAGAATCAACATGGCTTATTATTTGATGGTAGAATGAAAAGAAAGTTAGTTGGATTTGTTTCAATGGGAATTACAAGACTAGAAGAGGGTTGCGAAAGACTTATTAGCAGTAAGAGTATTGAAGAGGGAAGTGTTAATTAACCAAAATTTAAAAGAAGGCTAAGCTTACACACTTCTATTAGCCAGTAGGTGACAGAGTTTGTAAAAATATATATATGCAAAATAGCTATATAGACCTCGCCAAATATTCTAATTTATTCTATATTGTAAAAGCTCTATTTAATTATAAAAAAAAATGTTGATACTAATGTCTTTATAATTTAGGATTAGTTTTTAAAGGCTTTTGAAAGTCTTATATTTAAAAGTGTCTTTTAAAACAGTTCAATACGTTTTATATATTTAGAATAATAAATTCAAGGCTTTCAATGCACAGGAATACCTATTCTTTAAGGATTGTCTATGCCTGTTTTTCTTTTAGACAAGTATACAATTTACAAATCTGTATAAAATATGTATTTAATTTAGCTCTAATTTATTAGATAATTAGTTTTATAATATATTTAAGCCTTTATCTAGTCAACGCTGCTAGAGTTATAAAATAAAGCTCATTAAAATTATATTTAAATTATATTTAAATTCCTCAAATCGCGTGCTTCTCTATAGCAGGCACAGCTTTTACAATATTCCATTAAAAGCATAGTGCAATAAAGCATAAATAATTAAAAAAAAAACACGTGTGTGCGAATTCCAGTGGGAGCTCAGAAAATTGCAATTTAAATATGGAATGAAAAGTAAACTGCATAAAAAATAAAAATAAAGCGAAAAATTTAAAAAGCTTTAAAGCAAGAATAGTTGTGATAGAGGTGTAAGCTTTGATTGTGACAATCAATGATAGACTAAGAGTTAAAGTAATTCATTTATTAACAATTTATAGGTAGACAGTTATGGTTAGGGTTGCCAACTCACCTGCACTTGGAGAGCAAGCTCTGAAAGATGGTGCAACCCTTTTGGTCCTTAATGGTGACGATAAACTGATTCGCATGCACCACATTGTACTCGTAGATGCCGGGACGCATCTGAAAGCGACAGAATTCACCGGCATAGCCGCGTCCAATGCTGCCACCGCCAATGCCGCCAATGGGCACGCCATAGATCTGTTTGCCATTCTCCATGTAGTAGTAGTCCATGTAGACGCGACGACCTTCCTGCGACACCTTCCAATAGTAGAGGGCATATCTGGAAGGGGGAAAAACAGGCGAATGCTCATCAGATTTCAACTGCGCTTCCACATCATTATGTTTCGCGATGATGTCACAACGGCGTAAATGTTTGCCTAGCCCCCAAATGAATGGAGGCCAACGGGGGTTGCTTTGCGGACTTGGCCACGTTTTGGAACGGGGTTGTTTTTATCGAATTTAGGGCTAGTCCCTCGGCCAGCTTAACACAATTCACCCAGAGTCTCGTGTTGAAGGTCAGTGTCTCAGTGGTGCCCCATGTGGCAGAGTCAAGTGCAAGGGTGGGGCGCCCGCGGCAACCAAGCCCAGCTATAAGGGCAATGGCATCGGTTACCAGGCGGAAATGAGCGTGAACACGCCTCCCAGTTTTATGTTAAGTGCGGCGATATATTTTATATGGCCAGTGTGCTCTAAGAGCTAAGTTCAATTTAATGGAAAGTAAAACTAAAATTAAGGTTATTACAACTAAACCACAAAGAACAATTTGCACTGGATTCACAATTTCTTTTATAATATATTTACGAGTACAATTAAAATTCAAATATAAATAAATTAAAAAATAAGTATATTTTCTTTATTTCAAAATTTCGATATTTTTTATGAATTTAGTTTAAGATTATTATTGATATATATTTTTTAATTCATATTATTTATTATGCTCTTTTCTTATATTAATCATTTTCAAATAATTTATCTAACATAAATAATGTTCATCGTAATTAATTTACACTTGACAAAAGTTACCAGGCACTTTAACTGCTTTGTAAAACTGTACAATGAGCTTATTTATGCAGTCTTGCCACTTCTCAGCAAATTTATGAGTTTACGTGACTGGCAATACTGTATCAGTAGTTAGATATTTTACATAGTTCATTTCAGTCTTAAAAATAGATTAAAAAAAAAACTATTTTCAAGTCTGAATTTTTTGGCATAACTCAGAGATACTCAAAAATAGAGAGGAACGTTAAATATTTGACAGCTTCTCCTATATCCTATATATTTTAATCTCTTTATAGGCCATCTTCTAGTTGAGATATCAGTCCCGTTCCATTCCATATTTTCTCCCCATACCCTACTTTAAGAACGGGCTCCACGCAATTCCCTAAAAGGCCATCCCCCCTCGCATTTTTCAATTTGGCGTCACATTTCTACACACACCTTTGGGCTGGCTAATGGGCAGCTGTTTTGCATGCTAATATGATAAGTGAACAATGCAAATGATAATTGCATACCAAAATGAGTAGTATTCACGAATCACAAACAAAATAAGACCTAATGGTTGTTATACACACAATAATAATAAATATGTTTAAATGAGCCTATTAAAATTTATCAATTTCAATTTAAGAAATATTCATATCTATAGCCAAAAAGCATATAAGCCGACAGACAAAACTCATTATAAGCGCGTCAGATACAGGCTCAATTTTGGGGGTAGGGGGAGGGGCAACAAGTAACGCATGATTGACGCAAAGGGATTTTATGTGGCAGCTGCGTTTCAATTTCAATTTATCCAATTATTTGCAATTAAAATTTTAATTTTCAGCTTGCAGATTATCTTTCAGCTGTTTTTAAAAGGAAAAACTTCCAGCCCAATTGTAAACCCTTTTCTTCTGGTAATTTAATGCTGTTGCAATTTAAATAATTAAGCAGAATATTTGCGGTTTCTTTTGGGCTAAACCCCGCTTTTGGCCCCCCTTTTGGACAACCGCAGAATGTTGACTGAGATTCCGGCAATTTCGTTGGCAACACGCAAAGCTGTTGACTTTTTAATTGGCCCCCCTCAACAAAATCAAAGCTATTTTTATGCGGCTTTCCTCAGGGCTGGGCCTAATGACATGGTTCTTGGCTGTAGCGGGAGTTCATTTGGATGTAAAGTGAGTAAAAATGCCATGGATACATATTTGTATAAATGTCAAGAAATAGGGAAAAGAATATTAATTAATTAGCTATATTTATTATATATTATAGAGATGTTCAAACTTAAATTACTCTCTTCTCCTTCTTTCAACTAATGTCAGGGGCTTGAAGAAATGCAAAAGTATCCAAAATTTAACTTAAAAAAAAACTATTTAAAAAACAAAAGAAAAGAATGTAATGTAAAAATATTGTTTTAAAGTTTATAATCGCAGCTGATCAGTTGTTAAGCATCTTTATTCGATAATGCTTTCGACAGCAAAATTGTATTACAATAATTTAACGATAACTTATCGATTTTTTATCAATGATCACAAGTGTGCATTTATTCAGCGTATTCGATGTCACCGTGTTCAAGTCAAAAGTCAAAGACGCAAATATTTACGACAAATGTAATTTTTGTTTTGGGCCAAAAGCCGCACATGCCGAAAAAATTGCAATTGGTTTTTTTTTTTTTTCCATTTTTTTCATACTTCATGAGTTTCAAACTATAAAATTTTGTGTGCCTAATTAAAGAATGAACGAAAGTTTGTTTCTGCTGGATAAGACGCCACACCACAGTGAACACCAGAATGGAATCGAATTCGATAATAGTGTTTAGAGCGGCGCGGCGTGCTTCAGCTCCAGCTCCGAGTCGCCGGCGCCAACATATTCGCTATTGAATCGATTGCGCAACTTGGCGGTATCAGTGTCGGCCATCTGTGTTGTTGTTATCCCAGTTAGCTCCTCCTCGCAGAGCACCGACGCCAGCAGCTGGGCGACAAACTCGGCACGCTGGGCCAAAAATGTGATTTGCTCCTCGGGCGGACACGGCGCATTCGAGGCGGACGACAGAAACGGCGAGCAGAGGAATCGTTCGCGTTCCTGCTCCAGCAGCTTGGACTCGCCGGTCTGCTGTTGTTGATTATGCTGCTGCTGCTGCTGCTGGTGCTGCTGCTGGTGCTGCTGCAGCTGCTGATCCTCCTCCTCGATGGTGCGCAACATGACCGCACCGGTGGCCACATGCTGGCCGAGCAGCTCGTTGGCGCCGTGCGCCAGTTCGCTGAACTCGACGAGACGCTGGCCGGGCCCGGGTCCCGGCGCTGGGCCCGGGCCGGGTCCGCCGCGCAAGCGCTGCACGTGCACCTGCCGCACACCGCTGGCCGGAAAGCCATCCATTTGCATGCGGGGCGCCCGGTGCCGTTGCGCGCGCGTTCGCGTTATCTCGCCGGGCGGATAGAAGGCGCGTCGCAAATTCTCAACGGTGCCGTTGGGCCCGAACAGATTGATGCTGCGACCGCTGGCGGTCTGATTGGGCGACTGATTGCCGAGCACGCGAAAGTTGCCGGGGCGATTTGTGCGGCTGGTGGGCAGCGGCTCATTGAATCGCATCATGTCGGAGAGCGTGGGATGCCCGTTGCCCAGATGCTGATGCTGATGGTGATGCTGATGGTGATGCTGATGATGATGCTGCTGTTGGTGCTGCTGCTGCTGATGTTGATGTTGGTGCTGCTGCTGCTGCTGCTGCTGCTGCAATGGCAATTGCGGCCGATCGAAGGTGAGGCGCTGTCGTGCCCGTTCCAACAGCGATTGCCGACGCACCGGATCCGGTATCAGAAAATTATCATCCACATTGTGATTACTGGTGGACGTGGCGAGGGCGGCGCCGCCATCGGCCACCCAGGGCGCCACCTCAATGGCGCCGGGCTTGGGCACCCGAAAGTTGAGCGGCGAAACGGGATGCTCGCGCTGATAGCTGCCATTGGGATTGAGCGGCTCCAGGTAGAGTTCGAGTGAGCCCTCGTTGCGGTTCATTAGCTCGTTGCGTGACGTTGCCGCCGACGCAAACACCGCCAGCTGCTCATCCTCGAGGAAGAGGCGGACCGCCTGCTGCTGTTCGAATAGCGTTACCATTGTCGACACCAGCAGCGTACTGGCGCCGACATGTTCGGCCGAGACGTGCTCGAGGAATGTGGACTCATTGTAGCCCCATTGTTTGCAGTACGGACAGCGATAGCTTTGCGGCGGATCGTTAAGATATTCGCCGCCAAAATATAGCTCAATATCGGCTGGCGTGAGTACGCACTTAACGGGATGATCGAACAGATGCAGTGCGGTGGTGAAATCGTTATCATAACACTCCGCGCACATATTAAAGTCCTGACAGCTCAGGCAGCGATAACAGCGACCCGTAAAGTCCACCTTGCTGCAGCCCTTGCACACAACGTTCTCATGACGGTTCATATTATTATGATCTTCGATTAATTTCGTTCGATTTAGGTTAGTGGTACTATGCGTATGGCCAGCTGTGTGCACTCACCCGCAAATATCAAGCGAAATGGGGAAATCGTTCCCATAAATGTTCGCACACGCAACGCTTCCACCGGGATACCTCAAATACATACGAAATTACAAAATAGAATATCTCGTAGTAATAAATTGCTTAGGTCTTTTAACTGATTGACTGAAGAGATTCGGAAATGATTTTTAAAAAAAAAACATTTCATGATAATAAACTCAATGGATGACTGTTGTTAGCAGTTCCAAAATATAAATAAATGAATAAAAAATAAATCAAATAAAAGGTTTGACTTTACAAAATAAAAGGCCAGTTTGTAATTGGCAAAAAATGAAGTACGTCTATGTGGGTCATTCCGGCATTACGTTATAATCGTTAATAAAATCGTAGTTGGAAAACCCAAAAAATTACAGTTATCATCGGTCTGTTAAAGATTAAATAACACGTTAAATACCTTGAGTAAATGCGCGCTATATCTCAAACCGAAACTTAAGTTTTTATCAATAATTCCCATGATATACGGCTATATGCTATAATATGATAACATTCTCAAATACCATGTTTTGTGAGAATATCTTGAAAAACAAATAAGTTTTTCATGCAAAAACCCGATTGTACCTATGGCAACTATATGATATATTGATCCGATCCGGCCGACTCTGACATATATGACTTGCTATAAAAAATAAATTGATCCATGCTTAAAATCTGAGAGAATAGTTAGCATAACAATTAAATCAAGTACTTAACTTACGTAACTTAACTTAAGTTGACCACCAAAATCTTGTTTCAAAAACTTATTTGTAATCCGAATATTTCTTGTAATAAGTAGTTAACTTAATTACATCAAACATTGTTTGTTTGGCTCAAAGAATATTTTTTATCTGTTAACGTATATGTTATGCTTTAATGTAAAAGTTTTAAAACAACTCTTATTTTTCAATATAAAAGTTTTAGCTCATAATTTCAAAAATAAACGAAATTCAATAACGATTTTGTAATTTTCTAAGTATAAAGTTAAAAGAAGAGTTAACATGAATTTTTTAATAAAATAATATAAACACAACTCTATTGCTTTTTGTGAAAGCTTTAATAAAATAGGACTCTGTTTCTATAAAAAAATATCAATGATTTTTTGTAAATTCCATGGCATAACAGTTATTTGCCCTCTCTGAATTTATCTGCAATTTTTTCTTGCATTAATACTGCAACAGTTTCTCTGCGACGCACATTTTCCATGCAATTTTCCTCTCTTTCTCTCACTGTCTCTTTCTTCCTCTCGCTCAACTCTCAACGCCCGTAGGCATTTGATTACCTTATACCTGCCAGAGTCCATTTCAAACGTGTCCATTCCGTGCTGTTGTCCTGCGCTGACATGAAAATAGCTTTTTAATTGAATTGCGAGCTTGACGGAAATTCTAGCAACGTCTACCCCTAATTCAGTCTGCGAATGTTCGAAACCATTTCTATACACTGTTCACAAAGTGG
The DNA here is from genome assembly GCA_035047465.1 of Drosophila sordidula. Lineage (NCBI taxonomy): Eukaryota > Metazoa > Arthropoda > Insecta > Diptera > Drosophilidae > Drosophila > Drosophila sordidula. The sequence goes on along the minus strand of JAWNPQ010000260.1, from coordinate 4,344,217 downwards.
AGAGGGGTATATTGTTTATGACAAATTTGCATACATTCCCTGACAAAGTGTTAAAACTTTTTTTTGATGAGACTATTTGGGACGGGTCTTTAGCTATAACCCAATCTATATCTATATCTATATCTATGTTAAGTTCATAGAGTATTGTTGTCAGCAGTTATATCCGACTGCAACATTCATACTTTTTTCTTTGTGTTCCACACCAAAAAGTTTGCCCAGCAAGTGGGCTAAAATGGGGCGGAGACGTGCGGACAGGTCAACGTTGGTCAAGTGGGTTTGGGTTGCGGAAAGGTGCAACACGGCGACGCAAATTGCTTGTGGCAAGCTACAAATGCAGTTGGCAGTATTTGTTGCACTTTGTAGTTAACTGATGGACGGCTAAAGGGATAACATGAAATTAATTTACAACTTTCTCGGACATCAAGAGGTCTGTGCTCTGCTAGGAACCAGAATTAAGGCGAAGACCTGGGCATAATATTGAATTATTTAAGACAGCTTAGCATTTAAGGAACTTCTTTAATAGTTTTCTATTACGAGTTCAGGTTAAAATATTATTTATGGTTAATAAACAACAGCTTTTCCTTTTTTAATTTTTATCTTGTAAGCTTTTCCTCTTTGATTTTTAATTTCCCTTAATTGACTCTCGCATCACTCAACACGATTTTTCATTTTTAATTTTAGCAGCTCGTAAATTATAAAGAAAATAATAAATAAATCTCTCATTCAGCTGCATTCGAAATGCTATATATACCAGTCCATAAATATGAAATCCCCCAAACACACGTAGCGCATACATTCAGGAATTTTAAATCACATTTTTCCAACATTTCAGACAGAAATCAAAAAAAAATCCAGGAAAAATTCTTCCATGCAAAGCCAAAAATAAACAAAATGCGACAAGTTGACAAAACTAAAAGGGAACAAATAACAAGAAAACTGAACGGCAGTCAGCCGAAACTCCCCAAAGAAATAAAATGTCTTCGGTTTTATGGAGACAAGCAGAAGATTTGACGTTGTTTGGCTTTTTTTTTTTTTTTTTTGGTTCAAATGAAATGCCTGGCATGGAAAAACAATAAAGAAAAGTGCTTTTGGGAGTGCAGCCTGAATGATTGGAGTGCAGCATAGAAAGCAGTATGAAAATAGATATAAGGAATGGAAAACATACAAGTGTTTTAGCCGATAGTCTGCCTGACTCAAGGATATCCTGTACATGCTCATACAAAATTTTTACTCTAATAAATACCAGGAATTCAATCAAAGTTTGTTTACTATTTCTAATTAATTTACAATTTACTAATTTACAAAGAAAACTGTTTGCTGGCATCCTGTAAGGTATTAAGAATAAGATATAAATAGGTAAAATTTCTATATAACTCCAAGGATGCGTTTGGAAGATTCGAGAGCAGACGCATCAAATTCGAGGGGCATTCAGGAATTGAATACTTCTGGGCGCCGGAGGGCAATTCGACAAATGAGTCCACACACACACACACAGCAATTTTTCCGGGATAACAACAAAATAATGGCATCTTTGATTGTGTGCCAAGGCGAATGGCAATAAGGAAACGGAAATTACTGAGAAACTAAAATGCTGATGAAAATGTCATATCGAAAGCACTTTGAATTTGCAGCCGTCTTTTAAGTGGGTCACAATTTTATGGCTTATCAAAGCTATACATGGAACTTGAAATGTTTATATGTATATGTATAGTATAGTATAGTATTCGCATATGGCAACGGTTTTTGTTAATCATTTTACGCCTATTCTTTTTTTCTATCGATACGAAATCATAAAAAATGAACAGCTGAAATGTTGTCGTGATAAGATTATAACTAACTAAGAAACCAGCGTTATCGTTAATGTTCAGCCAAATAATTGGAAAGACCAGAGGCGTGTATTTATAATAATATTACGTCATAAAAGTTTAATTTTAATCTTGACAGAAATTTCAAGAATTATTATAAAGTTATGACAAACATTTAATGCTGAATTGCAGAACTTTTCAGTTTAGATTTCATATTATATTGTTCTTGACAAAGTTGTAAGCTATTAACATTTATATTTTATTATATTTATTTTAAATAAAATTAATTTAAGCGTATTTAGCAAACTCATCGAGTTTTATATAAATATTACAGGGTTTTTCTTTGAGTACATATATACGACATGACATCATCAAAGCTAATAATAAAACTTTAAAACTAAGCTTAGTTTTAACAAGCTGGAACGCAAACAAACCACGTTTTACAACTCATTTTATATACACATTAAATATTTGTGATAAGATCAAATGAAAAAAAATTTCCAACTAGAAAATGTTGAATGCTTTTATTTACTTTAGCTGACAAGGTTAAACGAAAAACCAACTACAAAATTCTCAGATAAGGTGGATATAGTATTTTCATATCCACAATGAGCAGTCGATATATTTAACGATTTGGAAAAGCAAATGATAAATTTGTAACGAAAAGTATGAATGGCAAATATTCGAACTGTAATACGCAGATAGGAAAATTGCACAGAGGCGTCATTAAAGAGATCTTTATCAATAGAATTGTCAATAGGCCAGGGGAAATATTTGTTTAATGAGAGATAAGGTTAATTATCAAAAAAATAGGGAAATATAAGGGAGGGCGTAAAGAGAAATATGAAAATCCTCTACCAACAATATGGGCATTATATGGAAATCTAATAGAAATAAGAATATGTAAAGTGATCGCTTGCTAATTGAAACACTTGACTCTTATTTTTGTAAAAGGTTAATTTCGAAAAGCAGAATGATAATTTCACAAAAAAAAACTAAATAAAAATAAATTAAAATAAATAAATAAATATAACATATGTTTTTAATTAATTAACCTTCTTGGGCATATAAAAATTATATATGTTAATATTCTTAAAACAGAAACCATTATTAAATGAAATAAACATAAGAATAATTAAAACTGTTCTTTAAAGCAATACAAAAAAAGGTTTTGATTTTTAAGAACAGTTTTCAATCCAAGCAATCTGATATTTAATGCTATCTTTTGGATCGAATATTGTTTATTTTTGTTAAATTTTACTGTATTTTAGATTGAAAATATTTTATGATCATCGCTTTTTGATTTTTCATATTTAATGAATTATTATTAATCCAGAATTTAAGGTAAAAGGCTATAGAAATAATTTTCTTTTAAAGTTAGATAGAGGAATAGGTTCGGCTGAATTTCTGGGCAAGTAGATCCGCTTACGATTACAAAAATATTTTATTTTCTTGCTTTTGACAGTTCTCCTATCCAAAAGTTCGCACTTTGCGAGCGAGCACTGTACAAAAAGTTTTTATCAGTTGGCCTGTCTTGTTTGCAGTTAATAGACAGGTCCTAAGATGCTGACGCTTCTGACCCACATTTAACTGCTGAATGCAAAGCGGGAAGGCGAGTTCATTGCACTGCTTAACAGGGACTTGGTCGGTGGGTGTTTGGATGTTTCTTGGGTGTTTTTTTATTTCATATTTTTTTTTAGATAGGTCAGTTCCTTTGGCGCTGATTGCCTAGTTGGCGGCTCATAACTGGAACAGCTGAGAGTTCGTGACTGCCGTCGACTGTTTGTTAAAGCCAAGGCAAACAAAGTACAAACACATTCAGGTTTCCTCCTTTTCTGCTGCCTCAAATGTGGCCAGGACACGCTAACGGGCGCCCATGTTGGCGCCAATGCGGGCAGACAAAAGGGGGACGGCAATTTGAGTTGTGGCGCCGCTGAAAAGGGGGGCAACTACCAAAAGCCAAAGCGATGTATGTTTTTAATGCTCCCCTCCGAGGACTTGGTTACAATTGAACTCGAACAAAAGGGCACATATCCGACAATCCTTATTACATGTACTAGCCAGAGATGAAATCCATAGATTATATAGACAAGTATATACAAGTATATAATTATAGACAAGTCAGCCGTAGTTTATTATGTGCTGTATTGCCTAGGGATGGGATGTGCTTTCAAATTTTTGACACTCATAGGACCTTTTAGAAGATCATGTTTATTGATGACTTCTTCGTGGACATGTCATGACCTAACATGACAACATTAGTGACATGTCGTCAAGTGGGAAAATAATAATAAGACTAAAAGGGACTAAGGTGGCGACATATACGTTGTGTATTGTTCTGTGATAAACGCGATGACAAGTCATTAAACTTGTCATGTTTATATTCCCAAAAAAAAAAGGAAACTCCTAATAAAGTCAAACATTTAAGTTAAGCACATAAAAATACCCTTAGTTTGATTCATGGTTGGAATCAATACATCGCTCTTCGGTTCGGTAACTTTTATTCAAATTTTATAGGAACATATTAATTTTAAAAAATATATTTAGCTTAACTTTTCCTTTTTTTGTGGATTTATGAGCTTAAATTTCTGGTAGCAAACCACCTTAATATTAATAAAATCGATCAATTTAATCACACATTCATATTTGATTATGAAATGTATTCCTTCAATACCTTAGAAAATTATGATCAACGTCTCTAGCTATTAGAAAAGTATTAAAGTAAATGATGTGATGTATAAATATAATATATTTTGAATACAAGTGGCTTATTGATATATTAAAATATATATTTTTATTTGATTTTGTAACTTTCATATTTTTTATTGATTTTCCTTGCTTGCCAAACAGTGAATAATCGTGTCACGCTGTCAGCTCTAATGTGAAGCCTTTGCCGCAGGCGAATTAATGTCATTTAGTTGGCGCCAAGCAAACAAAAGTATTCAATTTATGAATATGAGTGTGTGTGTGCGTGTGAGTGTGTGTGTGTGTGTTTGGCCAGGACCTGACGCTATATTTGGCACGCACGGGCACAGGCAGAGGCAGGAAAGGGGCGTGGGGGGAGGGGCAGCAGCCTTCTTATTGTTGTATTCAAGTTTATATTAGGCCTGCTATTGATTTCGCATTATGTGCTTCAATTAATTATTTATAAAGCGTTGTCCATCAAAGCAGCAGCATCAGCAGCGACTGCGACTGCGACTGCGACGCTAACTGCGACGGCGACGGCGACTTACCTGCAAACGAGCGGCATCAGGGGCAGCGATTGTTTTATCGATGGCCGCAGATTCTGATTCCGTTTCTCTGGCCAGACGTGATCGAATTTTAGCTTTAATCCAAAGCGCGGCACGGCCGTCAGCTCATTCGATTCGCCGGCCTGCTCGCGCTCTCCCTCCTGCTCTCGCTCCCGCTGCTTCTCCTGTTGCAGTTGCTCAGCAGTGCCATTGCCTATTGTTGGTGTTGTTGTTGCTCCTGCTGCTGCTGGCGACGACATTGTGCGTGTTTTGACTAGCTTCAATTTGAATTGTTCACTTTGGCTTGGTTTTGGTTTGCTTCTGTGTGTGTGTATTAATACAATTGCGTGCACTTCATATTATTTGCGTTTTTCTTTAATTTAAACTAGACACGCGCGCGACGCAATCAACGGCAACAAGCGAGCACAACCGTTCGCGGCAAAAACTCAACTGCGAATGAGCGAATAACAGAGAGAGCGAGAGACAGCAAGAACTATCGTCATGCACTGCTGTTATCGATGTGATGTTACTAACAGCTGTTGTATGCGATACTTTTGTTTTGTGCTGGTATGACATACGATAGCAAGCTTTTCGTTCAATTAAACCAAATCGCTAAACATATTTTTATTAATTATCAAGTATGTTGCAGTGTTGTGCAACAATTAAAGTTTATTTTTATTAAATATTTTGTCAAAACATCGCAAAGCTAGTTTTACCAACGACGCAGGTGTGACCAAACTAAATTTGAAGGCGCGCAATTTTAAATAATAAAGCGCATAAAATGAATTGTGATTAAATTAAAAATAAAAAATAAACAATGAAAAATATAATAATGGCAATTTCAATTTCAATAATGTTTATTACATTTTATATGCCATACAAAAATCGTACTATTTGAGGGATCTCTCGTATTTGGGACACAAACACTTTTTGCGACGCTTCTTTTGTTCAGCTGTCAAAGGACGAACAGTTGTTGCTGTTGTTATCTGCGAACCAGAGATCTTGGGAGTCTCCTTGTATTGGTCCGGATTAACCTTCTCATTGCACTTGGAGGCCATAAACTCGAAGAAGTCAATGTTACGCACATGCGAGTGATACAGATCCCTGAACTGGAAGTAGTTCGGATACACCTTGTGCTTGAGCATGGCCGAATAGAGGCTGAGGCGCTGCTGCTCCTGAAATAGGCGACGCTTGTTCTCGGCATGATGATTTGTCCAACTGCGAATGCTTATCTCCTTGTGGACGAGACCGCGCAGGTGCGGATGCAAGTGGAACAGCAAAGCCCTGATCACAAAAAAATAAAGGGGATCAAATTAGGTACAACTATTTTGTAGTTTACAATTTAGTCTTACTCGCTGAAACGGTGCTTTAATTTTCTAAACTTTATTTTTTCGAATGGACTCAGAAACATATGAATGCGATCCGTGTAGGCCAACTGAGCGGGTATTTCCACAAAGATTCTATTTAAGTAAAACATATATGTATATATAGTTATTAATTATTATTATTATCTACCTGGTGTTCAGAACTGTGGGAAAATCAATAATTTTCGGAATTTTCTTATCAACTGGAAAACGCGGAAACTTGAGCATGTCCGTTTCGTACCAATCCAATTTGCTTAACATAGTTCCACTAACCGACTCCATTTCTCGCGGATCAATAAAATAATTGCCAGCACAGAAATTATATTTGCCCAAAGTGGGCACATTTTTTATAAGTTCTAAGCCTGTGGAAAGACGTAGTTATGATATATATCAGTGGCGTATATATTTGGAAGTTAGGAGCAGCAATATCTTCATATTAAACAAAAAATTTATTTTGAAACCCCCCTCACTCAAAGAAAAATGCTGCCTACGCCACTGTATAGACTTTTTTTGGCAGACTGGCTTACCCTTTTTGCGGCAATCGCCCATGACGGCCTCTACAAAGTATGTGGTGCGCCATTTGGGGCAGGAACAATTGATAAACGTGTGGAAGCTGTCGACCCAATCGTAAAAGGCGGTGGCCAGACATTTTTTGAAGGACACATGCAGCTCAATATTATCGCTGTGGGGGTTTAAGGAGGGAGGAGTAGTTAACAAACTTAAATTAATAATATTTTTATAAAAACAAAATTGTTAATTAAAAGTACAAAATTGTTAAGAAATTCGCTAGTTAATTAAATATTGCTTTAGATAATAGTTTTCCATAATTCATTAATTATTAAATTAAATAAAATTTTATAAAAAAAAAAACTATATAAACTTTTTCCAAGTCCTAAAGGCATTTTTTATATAATCGAAATATGTATTTAAGCAATAGCAATTTTCAATATTAATACAATCAACAAGTTTGTATTATTATTATAAATTATAATTATTATTATTATGAGTTTCTACAATTGATGGAAGCCAAAGAAAATGTTCTAAATATTTTATTTTTAAATTATTTAGATTTGCACCAAATTGTTGAATACTTGTCATCTCTTAAGAACCAAGAATTAATTTGAATCATAAAAATATATGTTTCAGCTAAAATAACTTTCCATGGTCGGTAGAGATTTTTTTTATCTATTTTATAGTTCGTTTTTTGTAAATATTAATATAAAATATTTGTTATATATTTAGTGTTTCTTTTTTAAGGAAACATATTAAATATATTTCAACTGATCAAATGTTCTATGATCGGTAGAGATTTTTTGAATTTTCTAAAATGATAGAAACCCCCGACTTACCGCACCACCAGGAGATTATCATCGCAGCCAAACTTGCGCAGCTGGGCAGTAAGTTTTATGCCGTCCGGTTGCATTGATACTTTAAAATTTGTGGCATCGATATCGACGGCGGTTAGTCCGTGCTTGGATTTATATTTAGGAGGTACTTTTTTGGGGAACGGCGTCCACTCATCCGGATCGGCCTCAGACGACAGGACATCTTGAGAGTCGTCCGGTGTCTGCTCCAGCGGATCATCCTCGCCGTTGAAGAACAAATCCTCGTTCAAAGATTCGTCGTCGGGCAACTGATAAATGTGAAACTGTAAATTGTCAGCGGCAAAGATGTTCGTCTCCAACTTCAGATCGAGTTTGTCGATGTGCGTGAAATTGAACTTGGTTCCGGCATAGGTCTTGTGCTGTATCAGATAGCTATCTGGGGCGTAGGTGACGAAGCTGTAGTCATACAGATGCTGATCCTCCGCCTCCATTTCCGGCAGGTATTCAACCTCTTGCGGCTTCGCTGGCGGTGATATTTTCACCAGGCTGAACTCTTCGAACGATTGACCATCTGGCACATTGATGTAGATTGTCTCCTGTAAATATAAATATATGCAACAAATATGTACTTCCGATAAAAACAGGAACAGCGCAGTCGGGTGTAACAGACTGCACGATACTCGTTCACAGATTTAAAGAGTCTTTTTTTTGTAATAAGTGGGGCGGGAGAGGGCCTAAATGTTTCAAAACTGTCCAAATTTTAATAAACATTTTAAACTCACAATATTCTCATATTTGAAACTACTTTTAATGCCTTTTAATCATAAAGCTTTTAACTGCTAAGATATTTAAATGTGGGTTATAGAAAATATTTTCTAATAGGAATTTTTTCTCTCACTGTACGAGCTTACTGAAACTTAATCTAACTCTGACTTAAAACATTTTACATATGATAAAAATAATTATTTTACTCACAACAATCGTAAAAATAAAGGCAAAAAAAGTTGGTTATTGGAAATATTTTCAAATAGGAATTTTTTCTGCCAGTGTACGAGCTTACTGAAAATTGATTTAACTTTGACTTAAAACATTTTACATATGTATGAAAAATAATTATTTTACTCACACAAATCTTTAAACTTAAAGCCAAACAAAAATGTTAGTTATTGGAAATATTTTCTAATAGGAATTTTTTCTCTCAGTGTACGAGCGTGCTGAAACTTGTTTTAACTTGGATTTATAACATTTTATATATGCCAAAAATAATTAAAATTAAAGCTAAAAAAAAGTTGTATTTGTAGGAAATATTTTCAAACAGGGATTTGTTCTCGCAGTGTAGCTCGCTTACCGTTTCGAGTGAATTGGAACCTTCCGGCCTCAGGTGGGAGCTGCTGGAACTGATCTGCTTGTCGATCTCATCCTCGATCACGCCCCGATCCCAGCCAGCGGCGGTGGTGGTGCTGATCATGGTGCCATCGCTGTGATAGCACCTGAGGGAGTCCAGCGTCCAGACCATTCGGACGCCGTCGTCCCGCATCGAGTAGCTCTCGTTGGCGTAGTAATCGTGCCATTCGGTGACCCGGATGGGCTTGCCGCAGTTGATCTTCTCCTTTTCGACGTGAACGACGCTGCCCAGCGAGGTGGTCAGCTGCAGGTGCTTGTACGACAGATTGAACAGCTGCATCATCGATTCGAGAAACTTGAGCTCCGGATCGATGCTGGCCAAAAGCGCCGCCGCCTGCGTCAGTTGCATGTGCCGGGCCTGCGCCTTGGCCGCCCGGGCGGCCAACGTCTGCGACGATATCGAGCTGGTGTCCCGTCCGAGGCTCTTCCTGCCCATCGTCTCCCGGCCGCCGGTCGTCCGGTGCGTCAGCGACGTCGACTTCGTCAGCCGCTGCTTCTTCGCCTTGGGCGGTCGCGGCAGCGGCTTATAGCTGCTGTACGTCGACTGTGTGGAGCAGGCGTTGATGAACTCGCTATCGTCCTCCATTTCGCCCTCCTCCTCCTCGCAGACGTCCCAATGGCTGTACAGGCGATAGACCTCGCCGTTGTACCGCATTATCACCACCGTGTCGCTGTTGTTGTAGAAGACAATCACACAGCCGTACGGCGTACAGACGCGCCGGCTCTCGTTCAGCTCGCTCTGGTGCCCGGACCAGATGTGCTCCGCGTGCGTATCGTGACAGTAGAGGCTCAGACCGTTCGGATAGTTCAGCACCGCCTTGGCGCACTCGTCCGCCTGCGGTCGCAGCCGCAGCGAACAACCGTTCGGCGTCTCGAAGCGTAGACTTTCCGCGACGGCGGCCGGATTGCCCGGCGGGTTGGTCAGGTGAAGGTGCTGCTTGTCGACCTCGATCGACAGGCATTTGTTCATTTGGCGAAAGTTCCACTTCTCCTCGTAGAGCGTCACCAGACCCTCCTCGAAGTGATACTTGGAAGTTTTCGCCTTGATCGTCTGGCGCGCATCGTCCAGATTGTAGCCCTGGAGCATCGGATGATCCGGCCCGAGGCCAATGTACGTCGCCCGCTCCGTGCTGCTCCCCAGCAGCGAGTCCTGCAGCGTATTCGTCGGACGCACCGTTTTGCTGGTCAGCCGGAGGCTCTCCCGGCTCCGCATGCGCGACACGCGCGGCGACAATTTCTCCCGCTTGTCCTTCTCCTTCTGCCGGTCGAGCAGCAGTTTCGCCTTCAGCGATTTGGGCCGTATGAAGACGCTGGGCGCGATGCTGTAGCGTCGCTTCACCGGACAGAGATACGGATGCGCCTGATCGCCGGCGCCGTCCTCCTCCTCGTCGGAGCCGGGTAGCGTGAAGGTGCTCGGTAAATCGGGCACATGCTCCGCCGCCGTCTTCGCCTCAATGGCCTCCTCGAACATCTGCGGCGTGACCATGTCCCGCAGAAACTGATCCATCTCGTAGAGCGTAAAGTCGCGAAAGCAGAGACGGGTCGGTATCACAGCGTGGCTCTGATGCTCGAAGACCTCGTTTAGCGCCCGCTTGAATGTGTACAGCTTGATATTCGGATGGATTTCCTCGATATGGTAATTGGCGTGCTCGTCGATCAGCTGGATAATCCGTTGCGTCACCGAATCGTCCGTCAAATAGAGTTTGGCGTATTTGGGCAGATATCGCGGTTCCAGTTCGCCGACATACGGCGTAAAGTACAGCCGTTCCGTAATATAGCCGGCATTGAAATACCGCCGGAGCACATTGTACTCGAGACACGCATGATAGATATTCCGCATCAGCTTCTGGTCCATGTAGCCGACGAGATTCGTCAGCAGCGTGTTGGCCTCCTCGACAAACAGGCGCTCGCACTTGACCAGCTTGATGATGCTCTTGAAGGCGTTCGCGTAGAGCTTGATCTTGTCGAGCACCTTGGTGGACACCGAGGACGTGGGATTCGCCAGCAGCAGCACCTCCAGCTCGGACATCAGCTCACGGGGATTGCCGAACGTGCACATCAGCGACTCCAGATACAGATAGATGGTGGCGTCGTCGCCGCGCACCGCCGGCATTTCAGATTTCAGATAGTGGCCCTGAATGCTCAGCGACTCGACCATCTGGAAGCTGTCCTGCATGCTGGTGGCGGCGCTCATCATCACATTGATCTCGTTATACGGCTTCACGTAGTACTCCTCGTACTGTTCGCGCAGCGTCTGCACGTCGTACATGAACCACGTCAGCTGATCGAATATTGTCGTCGCGTACTTAACCGCCTGGCACATCGACATCTGCGGCAGCTGCTGCTGCAGCACACCCACCGGCTTGGTCAGCGTCCGCTTGCGCAGCGAGTGGATGTCCCGCTGGATCTTCTCGATCGTCTCGCGCAGCTGCTTCTCCCGACGCGGCCGCGGCACCAGCAGATCGTAGGCGCACTGCTCCGGCAGGAAGTGCACAATGCCCCTCAGGGGCTGCCCGTGCCTGAAAGGGGCATAGCCTTTAAATCAAATCAGCTGACCAACAAAATGTTCGAAAGCAAATCGGAAAAATATTTAAGCAGGCCAAGCCAGGAAACCCATTCGTAAAGAGTAACTAGGCTCGAAATGAGAAGCGGATTAATGCATGAGAAAACCAGGAATAAAGAACTTTAAAACTGAGGCTTTAACCTAGTTGCCACGCCTCCAGGAGGCGTACCCAAAAAATCGTTCAATTTATTTGACCAGCTTCGGTTCCGGCTTTTTATTCGGTAACTGGTTGATTAAAGATTTTAAAAATATTCAATTTCCGGTTTGGTTTAAACCAGTTTCAAACCCTGTTTCAAACCAGTTTTAAACCCTGTTTCAAACCCCAGAATTAAACCACCAATAATTGATTTACACTTGCAGAGTGCACTCAAATTGTATCAGAAAATGTTTAACCCACAGACGGTGATCTATTTGAAGTATATATACATACATATATATTCTTGATCTGCATCAACAGCCGAGTCGATATAGCCATGTCTGTCTATCTGTCTGTTTCTGGTCTCTCCATTTTAAAGGAATTTAGCAGCATTTTTTTTGCAGGCATTAAATATGTCAGAGACTGCCATATCGGACCACTATAACATATAGCTGTCATCGGTTAAAAAATAAATTTTTGTATGGACAAATTTTTATTTTGCCAGATATTCAGAATTGAGAATGTCCCTAAGCTCCAAGAATATCTGCAGACTCTTATTAAAATCGGACGGCTATAACATATCGCTCTCATAGGAAAAATCTCTTATTTCAGAATATCCCTAAGCTGCACACATAGAATCAAAATTTTATCTCTATAGCCTGCATGAGTCAGATATAGCCGATACAGCTATATATATATATAGATATAGCCGCATATCGTCAACTTACGCGATCAGATCCGTGTAGAACTTATTGTCCAACTGACCAATGATTATAATGAGAATTGTCGTGTTCGGGGGCGCATCTTTAATGTACTTGAATGGTCGAACTTGGGATATATATATGTATAGATGTGGAGCTATATGCGCTGCTTACCATGCGCTTGGATAATGGGACGCCCTTGCCCACTTTGTGGTGCTCCTTGGCATTGACGCCAAAGCAGGAAATCTTGGCCATTGACTTGGTGTCGGTCGTGTCCTTCGATTTGGCCGTCTTGGCGCGCTTGGATTCCAGGCCGCTGGTGCGTTCCTTTTTCGAGTCGACAGTGCGCACCTTCAGCTGGGCGGGCAAATACCGTTGGTAATACTTGAGCAGGTTGAAGCTGACCTCCGACTCAATCTTGCGGGTCACAAAGTCATATTCGGCCATGCAGTTCCTTATGTGCAACATCGCCAACTCCACGGGCGACGTGGGCAAAGTGTCTAATATGAGGAAAACCAGGTAGGAACGCTGCAGTCGGGTGTAACCGACTGAGTTGTACTCGTTCACAATATAATAACAGTTTAAAACAGTCGAAAACGGTTGGAAAAATATCGATTTTTGTAATTTATTGGTGTTTCTTGCTCTAAAATTGTGGGAGATATGCATTTAAGCAGTTTATCCGCACCAATAGATATAGATTTGATCGATTTGGGACCTTATAAAAATAATCCTTCAATAAACTATCTGAGAAAATGTTATGCAACTAGCTTTAAAATTGAGAGAGATAAATAGATTTTATTGACTTGCCACGCCCCCTGTGGGCGCAGCCAAAATATTTTTACACCTTATCTGACGCGGGTATATACAAGTATATATTCGAAATTTCAAGTCTCTAGCTGCAATAGCGCCGATAAAAATTGCATTCATATGAACGGACAGGAGGACATTTTTATTCGTGAACGAGCATAAAAGCTCCATACAGGGTATACAGTTGGGTATAATTCACGGCTCACCTCCCTTCTTGCCCTTGGTGGAGACGCGCAGCAGCAGCTCATTGGCCGCAAAGGCATTTTCGAGCTCAGCTTCAAGATCGATAACAAATAGAAATCGTCGCAGGCCAATCTTAATCTGCTTTATGAACTCATCACGCACTGCCTTCAGCCCGTTATCATAGAAATTCACGCAGTATATGTCGTAGTTGGACGATGCGCTACCCTGTGTTTTTCTAGTGGTTCGATAACCGCTATACTCGGATCTCCTAGTGCTCATAATAGTGCTCATGATGGTTGTTTTAAATGTTTCACGTGTCGAAAATATAAACAGAAAATATGCGTTTGCCACTGACAATAAACTCAGAGGTCTATAGTTGAAGACTATTTTAACAGGATTATTAATTTTTTTACTGATCTGTGCATAGTTGCTCTTAAGATATCCTTAGAACAAAGCGACTAATTTTCATTGAATTGAGTTTTGATTTAAGTTTTAAATGAGACACTACAATTTTTACATAAATATTACAATTAAGTAGTTTATTTAAATGATTTATTTGAACTTTAAACGTTAAAGTTAATTTAAATATATCTCTCTATATATGTATTTAAAACTATTAATAAAATGGCTGTTATATACAAATGAAAATATGTAAATAATTAATTGAAATACTTAATATGTATATATGTGTATATATATGTATATATATATATAGATATGCGTAGGTACTGTACATATGGGAGATTCATAAACATACAAGTATAAAGTTTGTGTTTTAAATTCAGATAAAATAAAATCGATTTGCAAACTTAAAGCCTCTTTAAAATAAAACAAAATAAATTAAAAATTAAATAAATTATAAAGTTTTTAGGATATTTCAATTAAAATGCAGTCACTGGCAATGAAAACTTGTACGCAAACAAGTTGAATCGTATAGCTAATTAAATATTACTTATATATGGCAGTGATATGCTACTAACTGGACGTTGTCTAAGTCTATGGCTACATGAAAATATATATAATGTTATATAAATATATATGCATATAAAACTCATAATTGATCACAATACATTTGGAAAAAGTTTTGGTGTGGCGTCAACAGGAACCAGAGAACGCCTCCCCCTCTGGCGTCGGATCAGGATCAGTTCTCATCGCTGGACACGAGACACTCGCTGAGCAGCACATTATGCAGATCATCCATATCGATCCAATCGCGTCGCTCGTTGCGTATGGACACATTTCGTATGCAGCCCTTGAAATTATCCCGAGCCAGCAAACAGCCGCTGGGCGCAATATCTGCAAAGATGACAAAATACATGAGTTAGAATCGTATTTGGTTTCTCAATTGCAGATCTACCTGGCAGTCCGCCTATGTAGAGCGGCGAACGTGTTTGCACTTTGCCCGCATTCCGTTGATTTGACATGCTGATCGTGGCGGGCAGCTGATCAATTCGGAGCGCTATTTGCTCGCCGTCGTAGAGCGCGGATATATTATGCCATTTGTTGTTGCAGAGCGCATACTTGTCCGGCAGCGTGGACTCCACGCGAAAGGGCACACCATCGCCCAGACCACAGGAGAAAACGATCTGCAAATATGTGAAGGGAAGTTAAATTTTTAGGAGCTGTACAAACGCAGGGCATGCGACTCACATTGCCATTGCTGAGCTCTAGCGAGAGTGCGGGAAAGCCGCTGGGCTCGGATACGCTCAGCAATATGCCGGATAGCTCAGAGGTGCGAAATTCCATTTCCAGTTCCAGGTATTTGGCCACATGAAAGTTTTTCTCTGCAAAAAACAAAATTATAATTAAATCTTCCATATATAAATTGTTATTTAAACGATAAGGTCAAATTCAATTTAAAAAAACTAGAATTCAACAATCACTGCATATCAATTCTTTGGGAAATTCAGCTGCCTGGTTGGAAAATGTGTGATGAAGTTTGTAAGTGAAAAAGTGTAATTTTCTTGTGCGAATTTCAAACTCATTTTCAAATTTCACATACGAAATTATTAAGGTGATTTTAAAACTTTTAATTAAAATGAACTGAGCTAGCGTAACGAAAATTAAATTTTCCACTTTAAAAATCAAGTCGATTTTGATTTTTCGCCAATAACTAAAAGCGTATTTAGACTCAGATTATAATAATACTGGAGTACTGACTCAGAAAATAAATAAAATTAAAAAAAATATGTAAATAAAAACATTTTAGTCTAAGAACAATATTGTTTTCCCGTTTATTCCTTGTCATTGGGTTACTGCACTAGAAAAATGTATAAAATTAACCTGCAATTCAAACCCGGATACTCTTTTTAATTTAGATAATTCTGTTACCAGCACAAATTGTATTTATTTACTTTAGTGTTTTTTTGACTAATTAGAATTCTGAATGAGTTCACGGTTCGAACGATTGGCGAGATGTTTGGGAACAAAAAATTGATAGCAAAGTGCGTTGATAATAGAAAAAGTTGTGATTTCTATATAGAATATAAATATGTTAGAATAATCGGACTCACTGTATATGGCATAGGCATCGCCTGGAAAGTAGCTGCCGCGCTCGACCGTCGGAAAACATTGTCCGACATTCGAGTGCTTGCCCGGCCGTGCCAGATCCTGTGTGCTATTGTTGATGGTGAAGCGACGAAGGCAGCCCTTGAACGCCTCCAGGCGCATGTACAGCTCCGAGGGCACCTTGACGGGCGCCTGGGGCAGGCCGCCGACCAACAGCAGCGGCGAGGCGCCAATTTTCTTTGGCACCTTCATTTGGGCGGAGGTCTTTTGATCGGTGCGTCCGATCTCGACGCTCAGCGTCACCTTGCGCTCGTGGCAGCTGATCGTGACGCGATGCCATTCGCCGTCGTTCAGCTTGGCCGTCAGCTGGAGCTCCTCGCGCCGGCGGCCGCGCACAATCAACACCAGCTGGCCATCCTTGAGCAGCAGGGTCACGTAGTGTTTGGGCTTCTCCTTGGTGCCGGGCGACAGATAGAGCATGCCGTTCGGATAGAAGGAGCGAAAGTCGAAGCTCAGCTGAAAGTTGCGCTGCCAGAAATGACGTTCCGGCAGCTTTAGCTGCGAGTAGCTGTAAAGCTCGTCGCCAAACTTGAAGGCGTTCGGCTCGTAGGAGTAGCTGCCAATCTGTAAGAGATGCATTGGATTAATCCTAGCGCGAAGCTTTAATCAAATGGGGAACTTAACTCACCGCGACGACTTTGTGTTAGTTCTGAGCTTTTGTGAGCGAGCTTTCGCAGCGTGCGCTTCTTTTTTTTTTTTTTTTTGTTTTTTTTTGTTTTTTTTTAGTTAGGTTAAAAAATAAAAACGTTGACATGATTTTTGTTGATTTTTCTTTTTGTTAAAAAATGTTTATTTTTTGTTGTTGTTTTATTGAAAACGCAAAATGTGAAAATGTGATAACAAGTTGAAGAGAAGCAAAAAGTTATTCGTATGATACATCGATGAAAGCAAAAACGTACACAAAGCGTTGATGAGTGAATAATGTATGTGAATATATATGTATATATATAGTAATGTATGCTTATTGACTATATTTGAGCTTTAAAGCTTATAATATACAAAATATATGATGTGAAAATATGAAATATTTACATAATAAGTATGTTGTTGTCAAATGTAATTAACATCCAGATGCGACCCAGAGCTTTTAAAACTTAATATTATGTTGCAGTACTTAAATATAAATCGAAGCCGGCTTACACGAGCTTTCGAGAGCTTTTCAATCAGACTTTAATATAAACAAGCTGGCCTTAAAGCTGTAAACGAGTTTGTCAATTGATTTTTGCTATAAATAGTTGATCAACAAGAGCTTTAAAGAGCTTTTAATCAGTCTTCATAATATGTCAATAGTGTAAACCAGCTTCTATATAGTTCTTAAATGTAATTGGGTTGGCTTACTGAAGCTTTTTATTTCGATTTTAAGCTTTTTATTCAATAAACCAGTTGCCAAATAGTTCTTACATGTAATTAAGCTGGCTTACAACAACTTTTTTAATCAGTATTAAAACTTTTGCATACTGTAAACCAGCTTTAATGAAACTTTCTCGCCGTCAAAGCTTTGCAGCTCGAACGTATTTGGTTAAATCTGAGGTTATATATTTGATGATTTGTATGATTAATCCACATGTAGACCACATTGAGTTGCTATGTTTAGTAAGCTTTGTTTTTAGGCGAAATTAGTATACAAAAGAGCTTTTCTTGCAGCGCAGCGCTTGAAGCTTTTAGCGTAGCAGCTTTTGACATAATTGCTTAGCAACTAAAATCCTATAAAAACAAAGAGAAACATTTAAGTCGATCAGAGAGTTGAGAGTTAGGCAGCCAACAAAATCTATTTACATGCATCTCTCCGTTGAACAGACTCCCCCACCCAACTTTTGAACCCAGAACCTACAGAGCACAATTTATGAATTGCGTAAAGAACTCACCCGCTTGCAGCCCTCCGGCGAGGCGGTGAAGCTCTTGCCGATCATCGGCTCCGTCTTCAGCAGGACATCGTAGAGTGCGCCCTTGAGGCTGCCCATGACCGGGCCATTGCGACCAATCTGGACATTGGCAAAGGTCAAAGCATCATTGAAATTGATCGTACGATTGTTGAACACCACATCCCGTACGGCGCCCTCGAGCTTCACAAAAGTGGGCGCCAGCGGAGTGTAAATTTCGTGCGGCGGTGCGCCGCCAATATACAGGCCGCCCGCATCCTGCGGCAGGCTAATTAGCGATGGTGTGCCCGTCAGCGTGCGCACCTCCTGCAGCTCATCGTCCACCATCAGCTCGAGACGACGCCCGGTCTTGATCAGATTGATCACGTGCAGTTCGCCATCGTTGAGCTGGCTGGCATTGGAGAACATTTTGATGAAGCTGCGTCCCGAGTTGATCCACACCTGCAGCTGGCCATCGACCAGGCTCATCGAATAGTTGCCCTTAATGTCCTTGGCATCGTAGTCGGCCAGGACCTCGGGCGGATAGGCGGCCAGCAGCAGCAGACAGTCGGCCTGCAGCGTGCGGAAAACGAGGCCAGTGTTGGCGCGCTTCCGCAGCGACTGCGACGGCAGCTCCAGATAACCGTTGCCCGAAAAGCCGGCTCTGTGGAGTGTTCGAACAATCAATCAGTTAATAAATAAATGAATAAGTAAATATTGTGTGTGCTCACTTTGTGATCATGTCCTTGCAGGCGGACTCGACGCCAAAGTACGTGGAACTCTCGAGCGGATCGTAGGTCTCGCCATTCACTTGCACGTCCATCATGCAGCCCAGGAAGGGATTGTCGGCGCCGGGCGCTTTGGTGGTGCCCGAGGTGAAGCCTGTTCAAAAGCGAATAAATCAAATGTAAGCAACTCTTTTATATTCACATAATTTTTGGCGGCTGAATGCATTTGAATGCCATCTCATTGGCCTGAATAATTCATAACGACTGGACAATAAGCACAGAAGTTATTTGAAAACAGGAAAGCAACGGTAACTGCAGGGTGCCGAAGTTTAAATACCCTAGTAGACTTAGAGGAAATGTCCACTATATACATATATGTCTATAGTTGACTGTGTATATAGTCCGATATGTTACTAAATCATAATTTTCAAGTTTAGTCAGCATATCTTGTAAAACAATAAAGTTTTTCATAGAAGTACAAATTTTTCAATCGATTGTTCCAAGTGTATATTACAAAAATTAATTTTTCAACCGATCGCTCCTATGGCTGCCATATATAGTGCACCAATATTGACAGGACTTCGCTGATATGTTAAAAGGATGGTGACTAACCTAATTGCACTGTTTGACCAGGATATCACTAAAGACAAAATTGTTTTTCATACAAAAAAGCATTTTTCAACCGATTGTTCCTATGGCAGCTATATGATATACTGGTATGATCCGGCAGATTCTGACATATGTGCTGCCTGCAGTCAAAATACCAACTATTGCTTAGTTTCATGACCATACTTTTCAATCTGAGACTAGTTTGCATATAAACGGACTAATTTTTGCGGACGTAGCCTAATCTTAAAAATATATACAAATATATTATGCATATATTCAAATAAGTCTTCTATGCAAGACTCTCAGCCGGACTATAATGCATTTTTTTTAACACAGACAGAGTATTTCCTAGTCGAGTACTCCCAATTGTTAACACTGCATGTCTTTGGGCTCACCTGGTGGCACGCCTCCCAGATAGTAGACCGCCTTGGACAGATCCGGCAGCATGTGGCTCTTTACGGGCAAGGTGGGTGCGCCGGAGATGGCGCGATCGTTGTTCACGCGGAGCATGCCGTTCTCCGTGCTGCGGCGCGCTGAGAACTCCCTGGCCGCCTCGATTTTGATCCACTGTCCCGTGTTGTACTTTTTGGTCGTATTGATCTCCAGCTTGGACTCGTCGCCATAATCAATGCGGAACATGATGCGGCCGCGACTCAACGTGACGGACACGGAGCGGTTCTACAAAAAGAGCACAGCGATTGGATGAGGAGCTCCATTAGGTGTCGGTTATGAAAGACTCACGTTCTTGTCATCAACCGCCAGGAAGAGCAGCGCATTCTCGTCCAGCGTGCGGAAGGTCATCTGCAGCGCGAATAGATTCTTGCGATAGGGACGCGGACGCGTCTTCTTCAGCTGCGCATAGCCCAGTCCGTTGAAGTGGCGGGCCACCGAGGAGGCCGACGATTCCCGGGCGCCAATCATGGCGCCGCCACAGCGCCCATTGCTGGCCACAAAATTCCACAGGCCCAACGGCTTGTTGTCCACCTCCACCTGATGCACCACCACATTCAAGCCCGGCGTTTGCTCCCTGGCCGCATGGCCGCCCAGCAAAATGCGTTCATCGTGCGTTTGATAGAAGCGCGTGTGCTCCGCATCCGTGGAACCCGTCACCGGACTGCCCGGCATCAGTGCGCCAAAATTGTTCATTCGCCGCACCAGCAGGCTGCCCAGATTCAGCGTGCGATTCGCCTCCACCTGATACCAGGCATCGTCGTACTTGGGATCGCGCGTCTGCACCTCGAGCGGATGCGTGACGGTCGCCGTGCTGCCGCCCAGCCGCCAGACGAGTCGCACCCGCCGCTTGTACAGCTCCAGCGTAATGTGACGCCCCTCGCTGCCCTGGACGTGCAGCAGCGGCGAGTTGCCCATGTGGTTGGACAGCGCGAAGCTCAGGCGCAGGGAATTCGACGTGCTCAGGCCGTAGGAGACCGGCAAATAGCTGCGACTGCACTTGGGACCCAGCGATTCCAGCGAGACATCAATCTGCAACGGTGGGCATAATTAATTGGTGACCGATTAGAGGATACCCTGAACCCTGACTTCAGATACATTTGAACCCCCTTGCATTCATAGGGAAACTAATTTCGTGAATAACTTCTAAACTTAAAGTATGATCCTTAAGAAATTTTCAGGTCTTAGCAAGAGCATTTAAATCTAAAACTAAAAAAACAAGCAAAAGCTGAAGTCTGTTTTTAATTTTTGGAGCGAGTGGCGAGAGTTATCCAAAATCTAAAATATTTTTAATTTGCGTATGCTTTGTGAAAAGAAATAAAACCAAATTTGTTAGCTCTAGCTTTTATAGTTGCTGAGATACGCTCAAAAGACTGGATCAAAAATCGATAATTATGTTAATTACGATGCTATCGATAATTCGAAATATAATTTGAATTGCGTATTGTATACAAGAACTTAAAAACCCAAACTTTAACTTTGCAGCTCCTGCTGTTAATTGGATTGTCAAATTTTAACGCACGTTTTCTTTAATAACTTCTGTATTTCTATATTGATGAATTTGCAATTTGTATTTTGCAATAGATTCTTTAAGTGCTAGAGTATATTCAAATATTAATTTCAACCAAATTTAATACCTCTAGCTCTCATCATATACGAAATAAGCTTACAACATTTTAAGTTGTTGTATGAAATTTGGGAAAACGGGTTGGTTATCGATCATTAGAAATAAATAAATTTGATATGCGTGTGCCATGGACGAGCCTATAATCGAAAACGGACGGACGCACGGCCGGACAGGACAAAATCCACTCGGCTAGCGATGCTGATCAAGAATATATTTACTTTATGAGGTCGCAGATGCCTCCTTCTGCCTGTTACAAACATTTGAACAAAACCAGCATACCCCACATTCAATTGGTGCAGGGCATAAATAAAGGGTTTAGAGATTCGACAGTCGCTTACCGCCTCCGCCGCATGCCTGGCCTTGGCTATTTGATCTCTGAGCTGCTGCAGCTGCTGGGCCATGCTGTTGTTCCAGTGCTCGAAGATCTGCTGCTCCTTGGCCGCCTGCTGTTCGAGGTCGCTGAGGGAGACGTTGGCGATGCGCAACTTCGTTTTGGTCTCCGATATGTTCTCCTCGGCCATGCCCAGCTTGATTTCCAGGTCCGGGTCGAGCATGGCAAAGGATTTGCGCATCTGCTGTATCGACTGCTGCATCTCGCGCGCCTTGCGCAGCTCCGCGTTCATCTCCTCGCTGGTCCGCTGCGCCAGCTCCATGCCCTCCTGGACGTGCCGACGCGCCGAGCTGTTGTTGACCAACTGCAGCTGGCTGCTGACGTTGTTGCTGCGCTGTCCCGTCTCGAAAATGGTCCGCTTGATGCCCTCCACTTTCTGCTCCTGCTGCTGCAGCTTGCCCTTGAGCACCGTCGACCTCTGCATCTGCTGCAGCGCCTCCCGCTGCAGCTGCTTGGACCGCTGCAGCGAGTGCTTGGCGCGCTCCACCATCGAGCTGCCGTCGCTCGGATAGAGCGTGCGCTCTGCCTCGTGGACGCGCTCCTTGGCCAACAGTGAGGCTTGGCGAGCGTTCGCAATCGCTTCGGAGATGTTGCTGTGCGCCGAGCTGCAAGGGAAGAGGTTGAGAGGAAGGTTACTTTTGTAAGAGGAGGCACTGGGGCAGGTTTTTACTTATTTAAGAAGATTGCAGCCGGGTGCAATCGACTGCGCTATACTCTCGCACAGTAGAATAACAGTTTATGACAGCCGAAAACGGTCTTGAATATTATTATTTTGGAAAAATATAGTATTTTGTAATTTGTGGGGGCGTGGACGAAATTTTGCAGCTCAATTTTTAGCCTCTAAAATGGTAGATATATAGATTTGATCGACAAATTTATTTAGAGGAGGTCTTTAATATTCTGTCTGAACTTTCAAATTGGTTTTTAGTTATTACTTTTTTTTTTTTTAAAGTAAATTACTTGTTATTTTTGCAGACTTGCCACCTTATGTGTTCATAAGTTCAAAACTATTTTCGCCAGGTTTTTAAATAGGGTTTAACTTAGTTTAAGAACCTTGCTATTTTCAAATATGTATAAATAAAATCGATTAACCAGAAGATCATCTGTAAATTGATTGATAATTATTATTATACAAATTATAATTTGTATGCAACTAGCTTTAAAACTGAGGGAAATAAATAGATTTAATATAAGTTAAGTTCCAAGCTTGCACTTGCCGTAAATGTTTGCTAAATTTAAATGAAGACCGATCTAAATAAAATATGCGCATATACAAGAGAGATCGGCACTCACCTGGCCAGCATGGCAATGCGCGCCGCATTCCTGGTCGGCTGGAATTGGCGGGCGTACTCGTTGGAACGCTCCAGGAGGCGGGCCGCATGCTTCTCCGCCTTGGGCAGCCAGTGCTTGCGCACCTCGCGCTGCAGCTCCCGGCGATCCTCGAGCGTGCCGTTCAGCAGCGCCGCCGACGCGCTCAGCTGCTGTCGCTGCGCATTCAGCTGGACCTGATGATCCGCGGCGGAACGCAATGTGTCCACGGCACGCGCCAGGTGAGTGCCATTGAGGTGCTGATCGAGGCGCTGGCCCAGATCGTTCAGTTGCTGATATTGATCGGCGACATGGGCGCTCAGGTTGCGCACATGCTCGAGCACATCGTCGGCCTCGTTCTCCACGTCCTGGGTGCGATCGATGAGCAGCCGCATGTCCGACACACGATAGTTGGTCTGGTTGAGGTCGCGCCAGAGCATCTCGAGGTGGGCGCGCTGATCGAAGGCCGCATCGGAGGCGTTCCCGGTGACGTAGAACTGCTGCCAGGCGCAGTCGTTGGTGCCGCGTATGTCCTGCACCAGGCGATGGTGCTGCTGTATGGCCTGCAGATAGAAGCGCGCCTGCTGCAGTGCTGTGGGCAGGCTCAGATGCTGTGCGCCCTGGCCGTAGTTGTCCAGATCCTTCAGCGTTTGCATGAGCTCGCCGTGCAGCGTGCTTACATCCTGGCGGAGCACTGTGGCCGCCTCCTGCATGGAGTGCAGCGCGTGCCGACGTTTCCCAATCGTGGCCAGCGCCTTGCGCGACTGAAACTTCCGGTTCTCCGCATGCGCGTCGAGCTTGAGCAGCGCCGCCGTGTCGTAGTCGAGCAGCAGCTGCCTGGCCTGGCTGTAGTCCTGCTGGCGCGACCGCCAGCTGTCGTAGGCCCGCTCGTATTCGCCCAGCTTGAGATACGGTGCCGGTATGCCCGTCAGATCCATGTTGTGCAGGCCACGGCGCAGCTTGTGACCTACGACCTCCACAGAGTCCAGCAGCAGCAGCGTGCAGTTGTCGCAAACTGAAACGAGAGCGGAGTTTATTTAAGTGTAATAAGGCAAAGACAAAAGAATAACTAAATTTCGGATTTAGTAAATTATTTGTATTATATTTATTATTTTTATATTATATATTTACTTATTATTTTATTATATTTACTATTATTATTATTATTATTATTATTATTTATTATAAAAACAGTTGGTTCGGTTCGGTTTAAACCCGTTTTGCAGCCTTGAATATAGTTAATTAATATTTGTTTCTAATTAAAAAAACAAGTAAGAACGTTGCAATCGGAAGTAACCGAGTGCGTAATACTCGTTCACAGTGTACAGAAGTTATTACTGTTATTTTGGAAAAAATATAGAACTTTTATATTACTGAATGGGCGTGGCCAATATTTTTTGGCTCGAATTTAAGAGGAGGTATAAAAAACAACTTAATAAGTAATTCCCAGTGGGTAAAAATTTTGTCAAAAATTATGCAAAAATGGACAACAATTTTAAAACAAAAAGCTCTCGGATCCATATCTCTCATACTTCAAAACTTTGTCAAAACTCAACCGATTTTCATGTTTGATGGCATTTCTTTCATGGTTTGTCCTCTAGATTGATTCTACATTTAAAAAGTATGCATTATTGAAAATAAAATTTTTTTGGATTTTTGGGTGAAAAAAGCATGTACCCCCCCCTTACTCATTTTCGAAAATTTTTTTTTTTCAAAATTTAGATTTGCGAATTTCTATTTTTAATCAATTGTGGTTGCTACAAATAGTGTAAAAAACAACATTAAAACCGATTCTGAGAGGGTCAAATTTTTTGTCAAAAATCATGCCACAATTGACAAAAATTTTGACAAGTAAAGCTCTCGGATCCATATCTCCCATATTTCAAACGCCCATAACTTTGTCAAAACTGAACCAATTTTCATGGTTGATGGCATTTTTTTCATGGGTTGTCCTCTAGATTGATTCTACATTGAAAAAGTATGCATTATTGAAAATAACATTTTTTTGGATTTTTGGTTGAAGAATGCATGTACCCCCCCCTTACTCATTTTCGAAAAATTTTGTTTTTCAAAATTTAGATTTGCGAATTTCTATTTTTAATCAATTGTGGTAGCCGCAAATAGTATAAAAATCAACATTAAAATCGATTCTGAGGGGGTCAAATTTTTTGTCAAAAATCATGCCAAAATTGACTAAAATTTTGATATGTAAGGCTTCCGGATCCATAGTTCCCATATTTCAAACGCCCATAACTTTGTCAATACTGAACCGATTTTCATGTTTGATGGCATTTCTTTCATGGTTTGTCCTCTAGATTGATTCTACATTTAAAATATGCCTGACGTAGCCGGAAAATTTTTTATGTAATGTTTGATGTTCTCTAGTTAAAAAATTGTGAGAAATATAGTCATTTTCGATTTTTTAATGCGAGGGGCTGGGGGCGTGGCAGGGACATCAAGGTATGCATTTTTGGGGGGCTCACCAGCAATATACATATATAAACTCATTGCTCTCTTAGAACACCTACGCTCTTGAAGTTTCTATTGTGTTTTGTAAAGGGTATACATATGAAAATAAGCTGTGTTACTTACGTCTGCAGCCCTGGTTTTCCAGATGATGCCGTTCCGCCAAGCACTTGTCGCACTTCACACCCGTGACACCCTCGCGACACTGGCATTGACCCGTATCCGCATCACAGCCCTCGGCTCGGATGCCGTCCGGATGGCAATCGCACGCCTGGCAGCTGCCATTGGGCTGCTGCATCGGATGGCCAAAGAAGCCGAGGGAACAGTGTTCGCACAGGCGACCCGCATAGCCGGGCTTGCACTCACAGCTCACCTCGCCCTCCCGCACGTTGCAGCCGCTGGCGAAGTTGCGATTGGTCTCCGGGCACGGGCACGCCTGGCAGCCGTGCCTCGAATTCGGATCACCGTAGTAGCCGTCAGCGCAGTCCTGGCAATGGGCACCGCCGCTATTTTCGCGGCAGTTCTGCAAGCGAAAAAAATGCACGAAAGAAAGAACAGAAATGAATAGCTGTAAATTGCAAAATGAGAGTTGCAGCAGTTCAACTGCACTTGTTGTTCACGCACGGTATGCTGTTAATCAATAATGTAAACAAGGCAAGATTTACCAAACAGCACTTAAAATACGTTACGCTTGCATTTTATAATTAAACATGCATATTTAAAATTGCAAAGCAAATATAAACGTATTTAGTAGGCTTATAAATGTTTTTGCTTGTTCTTATTAGAGTGCAACTGCATGCCAATCGAAATGTTAATCGGAATTCGGGCAGAAGCTCTCACGAACCAGTTCACAACGAATTCAGAGCGAATTGAAAAATGGCGGCAATAAAGTGAAAAAAGAATGGCGTCGCGAACAAGTGAACTGCGCAATTTGCGTTTTAAATCCAATTAATTAGTGCGTATTCTTACCAAACAAACGCCAGATTCGCGGTCGCAATCATTGCTACGTCCGTTGCAGTGACATTGCGCTGCGCGTCCAATCAGATCCTCGATAAACACACTATCCACATCGCTTGTGTTGCGCCAGCGGTAAAACGAGCGCCCGGGATCCTGGCAGGACAGTCCATCGAAACGTTTGGGACACTTGCAGCGCTCGACGCCCTTGGCTATTAGATTCGTGGAGCCCTGCACATAAATGGCGGCGTCCATGTGCACATTGTGTAAGCTAAATAATAAAAGATGAAAAAGATTTTAATGTGAATATGAAAAAAAAATTGGTTTTAAAACAAAAGTAAGACGTCATAGAGCAGCCGCAACTGTAAATACTTGTTGCATTTGTGCTCATGCGACGACCAAACGAGAGCGCGAGGTCATGTGGTACATTTTTAAGAGAGAGAGAGAGAGAGAGAGAGAGAGAGAGCAAATTTTAACTAACATTGAGAGAACGTGAACACGTCAATTTTTCGTAAAGAATTAAATCAATGCTAAATATAATTAAAATTGTGAGTGAAGTGATTTGAAGTCCTTATCAAAAAAATTAAATTTTGAAAGCTTTTAAAGTCAGACTGCAATTGAAAATGTAATTTAGAATTTAATTTTGTGTGGAATTATTTTAATTCCTTATTTAATATTGCCTTTAAACGTATTTAAGTTTTAATTGCTAGAGGCGTTAAATAT
Organism: Drosophila sordidula; assembly: GCA_035047465.1. NCBI lineage: Eukaryota > Metazoa > Arthropoda > Insecta > Diptera > Drosophilidae > Drosophila > Drosophila sordidula. Next base: position 4,317,016 of record JAWNPQ010000260.1, on the reverse strand, counting down.
ACAAAATATTGAAATTAAATTGGATTGAAGTCCAAGTCTGTCTTTAGACAATTTTTTAATGTGTAGTAAAGTTTTTAATGCGATTAAAGTACCTAACCTCAAACTTGATATATATTAACATTTTTTTTGTAGATTTAAGCTGCTAAGGACTTACACAACTTGCTGAAAATCGGCAAAGGCGAAGGCGCGCAGAAATATGTGACGCACATTCTGCAGCGCCGCCATCAGCGTGCCCCGATCCACGGCCTGGCTATTGTGGTGGTACTTCCAGTAGGACTCGTGGAGGGGCACGCGATGCGTCACATTCAGCGAGTACTCGAACTCCTCGTACTCGTAAAAGTCCAGCACGAGCTTGGCGTGCGCATGCAGCTGGACCAGCGGATACTGGGCCAGGACCTTTCGCTCCAGCGGCGTGTGTGCGCCCTCGGTGAGCAGCGAAAAGTAGAGATAACCGCCGTAGCTGGCGGTGCGATCGCCGTAGAACTGGGGCGGCAGCTGAAAGTAGAGCGGCTGATGGAAGTGCGCATAGGCGCCAATGGACACGTTGCCCGTGGAGCGCGGCACCAGGCAGAGATCGTTGATGCGCTGGATTTCGGCATCCTCGCGATAGGAGACGCTGCCCGCCATTTGAACCACCACAATGTACTCAAAGTCGTCGCTCGTTGCATGCTGCGCCTGCACCTGCTGTACGCTGAGATTACGCGCCTCCGGCATGCGTATGTGGCCCCAGGAGAGTTCGCTCTGCTCGCACTCGGCGGCGCGGCCGAAGCAAAAGCAGCGTGTACAGCCCTCGGGATTGAGCGTGGACAGACCGAACGTGCTCTGCATGCACGTATCGCACTTGAGTCCCACCACCAGCGACTTGCACGGACACTGCCCGTTGGAGTCGCAGGCGATCAGGCCGTCGGCGCGCGTGAAGCTGCCCGCCACATCGCAGCCGCAGCGCCGGCACTCCGGATACCCGAAATAGCCGATGGCGCAGCTATCGCAGTTGCGGCCCGCATAGCCCTCACGGCACTGGCACTGACCGCCGACGGCGGCGCAGTGCTGGCCAATGGAGCCGATGTGATCGCACTCGCACTCCCGGCAGCCCAGACGCGCCTGCCAGCCCCACGTGCCGGGCACGCACTGGCCGCAGCCCAAGCCGCGCGTGAACTTGGGGCAAATGCAGCGACCGTTGAGCGGATCACAGACCTGACCCTCGGCCGCGCACGCAGCGCAACGCTGGCAGCCATCCGTGCTGAAGCCAAAGAAGCCCTCGGTGCACTCGTTGCAGTGCCGCCCCCCGACGCCAATCTTGCAGTCGCATTGACCCGTCCACGGATTGCACTCGTGGCTCCGTGCCCCGTGCGGATCGCACTGGCAGTCGTGACAGCCCACGCCCTGCGTCAGATTCCAGTGACCCGCCTTGCACTTGTCGCACCGACGACCCGCCACATTCAGCAGGCAGGAGCACTGGCCCGACCGCTTGTCGCAAGCCGTCGACAGGGCGCCCACATGGCTGCATTGGCAATCTGCAAGAAATAAGGAAAAGTTAACTATTTAAATAAGCTGCATATATATTTTATATAAACAATTAAGTATACGTAGCTAAAAAAGAATTTAATGCGATCTAAACTATTTAAATCAGAAAGCACAGAAAAATACTGTTTTCTGAGAATTTGTATCCTTTGTGATTTGAACGCAATTTGAAATTTTCACAGACAATGGAGAAAAATGCTTGATTGGTTTTCAGTTCAGCTTGATCTTCAAAGCAATTCGGCATTTATAGATTTCTTTTATATAATATATATAATAAACATTTTAGAAATTAAGTGGAAAATGAAAACAAAAAAAGTTGCATAGCTTTTACAAAATGAATAAAAGCAAAATTACAAAAAAAAAAATGTTTAAAATGTTTTGTGTTTTTATTGCCGAATACCGATTATTCGAAATTGCACGGAATCCGAATTTCCATGGTTTCTAAAAATTAATTAATCTATAAAAGTTTCCAAATAAAATATGAATTTTTGCACAAAACAATTAAAAAGTTAAATTGCTTAAATAGGTCATATTGTAGCACTTTTGCAAAAACAAGGCTATTGTCACTTTAATGTCTGATTGCTTTGCCATTTATAATTCGTTTACTGGGCCACATGTGCCGGCACTGTCATCATCATCACCATTGACAGCAGCGGCAGCAGCAGCAGCAGCTAACTGCACCCAAGACCATGAACAACTCATACACACACAAACTGTTGGCCAGGCTAAAAGATCCGCCAGCTAGTTTGGCCGTTTTGTGGGTTGCGCGTAGGCAGCACCACAAACCGCCCACATTTGCATAGAGTTTCCTATAGACGGGGCGACAAACGACAAATGCGACGACGACGACGACGGCGCAGGATCCGATAGACGCTTAGATAGTTGGAGGGAGCGGGGAAATCGTGGACTCGGCAGACAAGTCTGCCCGTACGTGAACGGGTAGGCATATACCAAAATAAATTCATTCATAAATCCGGTAAAACCAACGCAAAAGTTTTCAAATTGATTGCGCGATCCATAAAACAAAAAAAAACTAACTAAAAATGTTAACACAAAAAAATATGCATAAAGACTGGTGAAATAGTAGTTAAGATCAGACGGAAATTTAGGTACACTTAAAAGAGTTTTTTTTTACAGGCGAATGTGTTATGAATGTGTTACAATTGTCTTGAGTTATTTAAATGAAATTTAAGGATATATCTGTGCTTTATAGAAAATAATTTTATATGAAAGATAATTAGAGATTTCGAAGTGAACTAATTATGACATATATGATATGATGAGACCTAAGGAAAATATTCATTATTTCATTTCTATAAATACTAAGCAAAATTTGCTGGTGTTCTTATTCATACGAATATTTTTGAATATTTTTGTAATTAGAATTTTAAATAATTTCATTAAAGATTAGGGATATATCAATATACAAAGATGGAGTTTTTAGTGGCCCTGTGCATACAGATATTTTTTAAGGAAACTATTTTAATGTCATGCAATTAATTTTGCCAATTGTTTTTAAAAACTATTAAATAGAGTTTATAATTATTTGATTATGGATCACAGAGAAATATAAAATAGTAATAATAAAATAATGCATAAATAGTTAAAAATTCAACAGCTTAAAAAATATCTGCTATATACCCTACAAACTAATGTTTATTTTTTCAAGTCTTTTACCAAACTGTTACCAATTTTATGAGCAGCTCATATAGCCTCTCGGCACAAGCGTATGCAAAATAAATGTAGAGAAATATGAACATGCCGCAGCACGCGACATGAGGAGTACGACTGCGTCGTCTGCGAGCTGTTTGTGGAGGAGTCGCTGGAAGAGCAGGCAACAGGCAGCGCCTCAAGGCACTTGGCCAAGTTGCAAGCTGTGGCAGGCTTTGACTGGCTGCAGCTGTCAAGTGCCTGTTTGGGATTTGCATTTTCATGAATGAAACAGACGCTGTCGCAAGCAAACTGAAAAACCTCTCAAGAGAAAGGTTGCTGTTGGCTGCTGCTGCTGCTGTTGTTGCTGTTGTTGTTGTTGTCTTTTGCCACCTCTCAGACAAGCCAAAGCAATAAAAGGTTCAATCACTTCCCTTCGGCCGCTGAGCAAATGATGTCATTAAAGTTTACAATGGAGCATCACGACTCCGCGCTTCAAAAATGCGTTTGTCATGCCACAGTTTGAGCGGCATTGGCAACACCCACAGAAGTTGCACTGTCTGCGAACTGGCAATGTTTCTGTTTTTTTTTTTTATATTTAATTTTTTGCGTGGGTCTCCTTTGTTGTTGTTGGTTTCCCTCAATTTTATTGACATTATTCTTTGTTTGCGTTTTATTAATGAGCGCGTTTTGTTTTTGTGTTTGCTTCCAATTTTGGTTACGAATCGGTGGTCTACGATTTTGGTCAGATCTGGTTGGCCACAGTGTGGGGGCTAACTGTGGGCAGTTAAAGTGCACTTCCGTTCGCTTAACGGTGCTTTATGCGAATGTGCGTGAAATTAAATGGGGTTTCACTGTATTCGCCGTTTTCGTTTGCGCACAGATGTTGATGGATTGCCAGACAAAATCTGTGCAGCAGTTGCAATTAGAGTTGGACTTGGGGAAGAGGCAGATCAAGTGGCTTTTGCTTTAGTTGCTCAAATTGTCTGATTTTTTCAGTCAAAAGCCGTGGGCTGTGATTTAAAGTCCACTAGAAACTGTAGGTTGTTGTTAAATTTGAAATTTGAACCTTTGTGCTGGGCGCTTAAAACGTTTTTGAAGTATAGATTTGATGACAAATTGTAATTTATGAGTTTTTTCATAAATTTATTCAAAAAAAAATATTTATATATACCATATATACATATATTATATAAATAATATAATAACCCATCAAATTTGTTACAAGATGAATATTAAAATATATATATTTTTAACTACACATCATAGAATTCTTTTCGTTAGATAATTTATAATTTATAAACTGATGTCAAATAAATTAGTTTATAATTTAATTAGTAAATTAATTAAGCTAAATTGGATTTTCTCAGATTTACCTAAATTACAATGAAATTAGCGTTCTCTTGCTCGAGCGCTCACTGTTCTTTGTATTCAGAAACCGTGTTTCGAATCAATTTTAGCATTCTCTAAATTTGCCTCAGTTAGCCATTGTCAAAACACTTGCTACACACCTTGCCATTGGCCTTAAACATATCTATCTATCTATTAAAAAATCTTAACACGAGCAAACAAATTCTTAGCTCTGAGATATTTTTGTGTTTTTCAACACAATCACAAATCACAAGACCGTGCAATAAATTAACAATTAAACAATAATAATTCTGAAAAGGCCATAAATGAACATGACGAAGAATTGACAGCATAATTGCAATCAACAATTGACAAAAAAAAAGGAAGAAAAAAAAATAGAGATTTATATAAATAATTTGCAGCATTGTGGCTCAAATGTGGAGCACGTGTTGGGCTGCCATGCAGTTTTTCACTCTGGACATGACAAAATATTGATTAAATGATTTATTCTGTTGGCCACAGTTGCTGCCAGACAACGCTGCGTATGCGCAATGTGTGGATTGCCAAAGAAACTCGCGCCAACGCGGTCAATCAATTATCATAAATCTCCAATCAGCAGCCAAAAAAATTGTTCAGATAAAAAAAAAAAAATTAAGCCAAGAAAAATGAGTGTTAACGAAGTGTATTATACTCTTTAATAATGTTGGCCAGGTTTTGTGTTCTTTTGTGTAAAGAAAATGAGAGTATTAGAATAATATAACATTGGAATGCAAGATTGAAAAAAAACCGTGCCCCCCAATCTGTAGAAAACTTAGGAAAAGCTTAATCAAGAAGGAATATCATTTCAATTTCAATCAAGTTATGTAAACTTCAGATTAGAATATGTTTTGCAACGAGGGAGCTCTTCTAAGATTTTGTGGTGACATCATTCTACATTTTGGTAATGTCTGACTAGTTGAATCAGTTTGATTTGAATAACTTTAAATTAATGGGAATGCAAAGGTTGGAATGATTGACCAAAGGTATTATCGTTTATGTATCTGGCAACATTACGATGGTAATCCCTAAGCGCTACTAAGAACATTTTTAGAAAGTTTGATTACGTCTGGCAACGTTAGAAATTTGTAAGCATACTCTAATCATTTAAAAGGATTTTTATAATTACTTTTTCTGTGATACCATTTATATGTATTGTTAGTCAAAGTCACTCAAAGTTCAGAAAGAGTATTTTGAAGTGTTTATAAAGTACTACTTTATTTTAGTAAGAGTATTTGCTACATATTAGTTGCAGCTATCAAGCGGCAATTAAGCCTCTATTGGCAACGGCGATAACAATCTTGTGGCTGCTGACTGAATGACTGACAGACATACTGGCTGATTGAATGACTGACTGATTGACCAACTGACGGACTGGCTGACTGAGCAGCTCTGCCTTGACAAGATTTATGTGTAAGTTGACATTTGAAATGTCAAAATGCAAGTTGGCCAACGGCAGCGGCAATTGCATTTAGTTGCTGCAGGCGTAATGCGTTTACAGCAGTTGCTTTTGTAGTTATTGTCTCGTTAGTCGCCCACCGTTGACCCATATACTCAACGAGCGAGACAGTAAGAGAGAGAGAGAGAGATAGAGTGAGAAAGAGTAGGCGTGCTGCGGCATCGACCACCCGGCTGTGTTTCTGTCTTTTTAATAGTCTCACGTAGCTAGCGCTCGAAATTTTGTTGTTAATTAACCCGTTTGCATACATTTTGTCTCGGCCAGGCCTTGCGTCTGACTAGTCCTGCCAGCGCCTGTATCAACCAGTTGCCCCAGTCTCGGTGTCCCAGCCCCCATATCCCCCACAGCCCCACACCCACTCTCACTCCCATTGCCTGGGCATTATTTATGCTTTCTTTGATCGCGTTCGGCGCTGGAGCGTCATAATAGTCGCAGGTCTCGGACTCGTGAGGCTCTCGATTGTTTTCGTGCGCTCCATAAATTAATCGAATGTTAACTCTGTACAGGAAATTGCCTTTGACTTCATTGTAGCGTGTTCGACTCTAAGATACCCTGTACCTAGCTCTAGTGTATGTAAACTTGTGCATGATGTTTTTCCAAAATTTAAAATTAATTGAAAGAATTAAAAGACCATAAATAAGAAGTTTTCCAAAATACCTTTATACAAGCGCTGATCAGTAATATAATTTATTGTTTACTTTATATAACCTTGTAGCATGGTTTAAGGCTACTTTTATTAAGCCTTACACAGTCTTCTTTGTGGTTACAGGGTATCAACTAATTATAGCCTTTTGTTTGTTATAATAAACGGTTGGCAGTGTTGAATTTTCAGCGCCCCCAAACTCGCGCCAGCCATTTAAGCGGTTACATTACAACAACAACGATCTTAATTGACTTGGCTAGAAGTTGACTGTGAACACAGAAGTGTAGATTATCTACAAGATTTAATAACAATTTAGAACTAAACTGTAAAGATATTATGTGTAATTGCAATACATAAAAATTGCTTTTACTTTATATATTCATCTGTATATATTTTATATTTTTTATTTATATAAATTTATTTCATAATATGGTATTCTATATTATATCATATTAATTTTAACATTTTTCTATATCGTTTTTGCATTTATTAAATTTAGACTAACTGCAACAATAAATGCTATATTCATTTATGGTTCAAGTTAGTATAAACTTAATAATTTAATTTTGTTTTTCGAATTGCAATTTAAATGACATTATAGTACTAATTAAAACTAAGTATATGTGGTATATTAAAAATATTAAATATAGATCTAGAAGAAATTGGAATTTCACGCAAAATAAAGACTACAAATCCGCTCAAATTGCTGGCTACTGAATAAAAAACCCCAGAAATTGCTGGTATAACTTATAATAAATATATTTTGGTATTAGCCGATTTTGTTGCCCCCTAAATTCCCGTATTTTCGCATTCACTATTTACGGCTGTCATGTTGCGGCACATTCATAAACACTTAATCCGTAATCCGTATGTCTCCATTATGTGAGGCACGCGAAAATCATGAAAATGATGGAGTTTATGCGACCATATCCATAGAGACAACTGGCAGACACCGTTAAGACGTCTCGACATCTGAATTATGGATAGCATTATTTCTGCTCGAGTATTTCTAGTTTACTATTTTGAGCTTTTATTTTTAGAGTCTGGCATTTTAAAGATTGGCGTCACGAGCTCTGGTGTTAGCGTTGGAGTTGTTGGTCTCAAGACAAGTGGCATGCCACATGCTGCCCGTGCCACAAAAAAAAAAGAAAAAAAATCATATGCAAATTTGTTTATGCCACGTAATGCGAGCGCATTAACCAACATAAACTTTGGTATTAAACAACGAGTTTTTTCGTTCAACAAATTTTGAAAGCCATTGATAATACCTATTTGTAATAACTGGCTAACAATTCGAAGCGCTTTGACCTTTCGCAGTGCTTGTCAAACTGCGCAAAATGATGGATTGCTGCAGCGCTAATGAATGGCACATTAATTTGCATTTAAATGCAGCTAAACATTTTCTTCGATTTTCCTTTTATTTCTTGGCCTTTTTGCAGTTTGTCATTGAATAATGAGACAAGCAGCTAGTTTTACCAAGAAATAAACACACAAATTTTCTGTACGCTCGTAAATGTTAAATGCTCTGCGCCAGGAAACATAAATTATAATCGCAACGAAATAGATTGGATTGGTGCTGCAGCGGCAGCTCTCGAAATATGAGAAAAACATTTTGTAAATGTCACATTCACATGCTAAAAAAAATAAACCAAGTGCCAAATTTCTGGCGCGCCCCCAATCAAAAATTATTATTAATATTTATACATATTTTTTCTTTGCCGCAGCGTTGGCGGCATTTTCAAATTTTTCTGTTGACAGTTTCTATTTTTTTTTTCTCTTTATTTTTTATGCGTGCAAAATTTATGCACATTTATCACTGTTGAAAATTGAAAGCGTTTTGCGGCACATCAACGGAAGAGTTGCGTCTGTTGGCAAATTATTTTGCAAGTGTTTCGGTAGTTTTTGGCTGCTTTTTTTTTTTTTTTGAATGGTTGCTTTTATAGCTGCTAATGTTGACTACATGGATCGTTAAGATCGTTTAGATTTATGCTGATAGGGCGGCGCGTATTTTAAGTGTTGTTTTTCGATTTCTGTTAACTTGCTCAGACGTGCCGCTGTCTTTTTATCTATTACCAGAAATCAAATTATCATGTTAGTTACAGCTTTAAAAATAAAAAAGCCGAAGTTTGTATAAATTGGAAGCTATTTTGATGGATTTGTATTTAACGAGATTGTAACGAACTCATTTGTAATTTTGAATAGCTGAGACATTCAGGTTCTTTCATATTTAAAAAGATTTATGTTTTACCAGATTATCTCCGTATTTTTTTATCTTTACAAATTTATTTTGTAACTTGTGTTTTGTTTAACCACTGAATATTTGCTAAATCAGGTATTTAATATATTTCTCGCCAATCCTAAATATTCCTAAAATAATTTATCTGTGTAATATTCGTAAAGACAGTCTATCCGATTAACGCTTTCTACATTTACCAATTACCCCAACTATGGTGATCAATTTATGAACCTCACTTTAAACACGCTTAATTAAGCAATTGCCATTAAGCTCGCAAGATTTTTCTTGGCCCACGCCCACTTGGTAACACCCACCGGGAGCTGCAGCCGCAAGATCTCCATGTGTTCCATATGTTGTGTTTATGTGCCTGTGCCTGTGCCTGTGCCTGGGCACACTTTCGCCCATCAAAATGAACGCAGTCAAATGTTTGGCGGGCTCAAATTGCATTTCCTGTCACTTGGCCGATCGCTCGACCAGCCCAGCCATGAATCTAGCACCCAGTTACGGTGCTGCCTCCTAGTTTCCATGGGTGTGCGCAAATGTCGTTTCAGGTCTCTCCCGGGATCTCATGCAGCTTGGTCCGGGTCTGTCTGGGTTTGCCGGGTCTGCCCGGTCTCTGCTTGTCTGCCTGATTGTCTGCTGGTACCCACAAAAAAGAAAAAAGAAAAAAAAAACACACGACATGCAAAGTTACATGTGTGTCAGCCTCAACGAATGTTGTGGGTGTGTCTTTCGGGTGTGCATAATGTGTGTGTGTGTGTGTTTGTGTGTTGGTGTGCTGCACAGCCTGGCAAACAACATCAGCATCAACAGCAACACCAACACCAACATGGGACCAGTTACAATTACATGACATATTGATGTTAAAATATTAAACTGAAACTAGGGATGAGGAAAATAAGAATAACAATAAATTAAAATACACTAAAAAATAAAAGAGTAGGTGGCGTATTTTTATAAAATGTGGATTTCGCAGAATTTAAGTAATTTTTTTTATAAAACGTTTTATACTTTTTATTTTAATTCATTAAATATTATTTTTAATTCCAAAGAGTTTCCTAAATCGTGTTATTAAACTTGGTTTTTAATAAGCAAACATTAACATACAATTTAAAATTATTATACTTCATACCGTATTAATTGCCATTGTTTGTTTAGGCCAATTTACTGGAATTTTTCTACTATATTCAACTGTTCTAGTATAAAATTCAATTCAAATATTGTGGAACCACTATAGTTATATAGTCTTTTATATCGTTTTTAAAATATGCAATTTTAACATTAGTCAAAATTCCATCAACACATGTCTGAGATATCCTTACAAAGAGAATATAAAAAACAGCTATAAATCGTATTACGTAATTTAAAAACTAGGTTTTTTTTCAATAGACACTGCCAAAACACTGTAAAGTTTTGTAGGCCGTGACGTGTTTTTGCCTAATTGCAGTTGAATTTTAATTACAACAACTGAACTTTTAGCAATTTTAATTAACTTTTTTTCCTTGGAGTGGAGGGGGCAGCGATCTTTGAGCGTCAGTCGTAACATTTATGTCTGAGAGTGTGTCTGGCTATTTCTTATCTTTATTTGCGACATGTATTTTTAATTTAAGCGCGACTATCAAATATTTAAACTGCATCGCCAGCAACTCCCTCGACAATGCCCCAAAGTGTTTTGTTAAATGGTTTTCGGCTTGACTTTTTTTTTTTTTTTTTGGTTTCTTTTTCTCTCGGTTGCTGGGGAAGTTTTTGCTCTTGAAGACTTGAATCGCCGCCGGCTGCAGACTTTGTCTCGTTTTTCGTTTTGTTGATAGCGTGCATAATTTTGAGACTGTATCTGGTTTTGTTTATTTTTTTCATTGAGCGCTTTTTTCTGCGTTTTTGGGCAAATAGTTTCGTTAATTGAAATAAAATTCAATTTGACGTTTTTATGGCATGTGGAGATAGTTTGGCTAAATACGTGAGAAGCTGCAGTTGCAGTTGCCCGCATAACGGTGGGGCGGAGGGGGCGGGGGGTCTAGACAGCCCAGAGCTGTGTGTGTGTGTGTGTGTGTTAAGTGTGAAAGTTGTTTTTTGGCTCTAGAAAGATGCAACCCGTTTTATGGGCAATTTGAATAGTCTCGATAGTTTGTGATAATGTCTGGGTGCGAATGTAAATTCATTTTCGTGCTGTGCGACAAACATAATTTATGCAGTTGCTTTCTGAGCATTCAAACGTGTGAAAACGATTGCAAATTTTTCAATTTATTTTATATTATGAGTGCCAATTAAAATGAGTTATGAGCTAGCTATTTTATTATATATTTTTAATATTCATTATATTTTTATTATTTCTATTTATATATATATAATTTTTTTTATCGAAAAATATATACTTGAAATGTTGATATCATATAACTTGAATAGGAAAACATGATAAAGGCTTTAATAATGTATGTACTATATTTAAACCGATACGTATGTTTTTATAATTTAATTAAAGTTAGTAGTTAAATATTATTAGTTTTAAAGAGTATGTATGTTTATATATAAAATATATTAATGTATTTTTAGAATAGCAAAATAATTTAAAACTGAACAGTTAAGGCGGATTGAACTTAACCAGCTTCAAGGCAAGCTTGATAAATTGTTAAATAAAACCTTTAACAAAACAACCACCATTAACACCCTCTCCACTTTAACATTATCTCAGCCAGAACCCAAATCTATCTGAAGCGCATTAAATCAATTTAATGCCTGACAAAAGTTCCATACAATATCTATTTCAATCTTCACTTTTGCAATAACATTATTATTAATTGTTTTTTATTTTTACGTAATAAGCTTCTGTGTATAAAAAACATTAACCCACTGTCGCCGGCACACCGTTGTTGGCAGCTGTAATTTTGAACAATTTTGCGCCCGATAATATTTATTATTCAATTTCCATTAAATCTGATTATCGTAAGGGGAAAACCCGTTTGCAGCGCTCGCAAATAAAAATGCAAGCAAATTATTTTTCTGACGCTTAAATTAAGCATTAATTTTTTTATTTTTTTATTTTCGCAATGGTCAAGAGGCGGCGTCATAAATATATTTTCCGAGCGCCGTCGAAAATTTTGTGAGATCATGTCGAGAAATAAGCAAAACATTTTTTAAGGTGTTGCTGCGCTTGTTGTGACAAGCGAATGGGGCGATATCGAAAAATCGTATGGCAGATAACACAAAAAAAATACAAAAAAAATGTTAGGTGCTTAACAGTTTATATACTACACACACATACAAAATCACAACAATTTCCCGCCGAGTGTAACGTATAAAATTACAAATAAATGTCAAATTAGTGGCTAAGAGCGAGGGGCAGAGCAAGCCAGAGATAAACGTGAAGATATGAAAGATATGCCAGACATGCATTATAAATCAATTTCCAATTAAAACAGAAAATCAAGAAAGAAGTCTTGTATTTTGGACTGTCGAAGCATAAATACCCTTTGAAGATATTTATTTAGATATTATTTATTTGGCAGGTGACCATGAACTTGACCAACAAATAATGTTACATCAAAAATAAGTAAAGGGGCACATATCTTTTAATGCATATAGTTTTTAAACGCAGAATAAATCTAGAGGGTGACAAATCGTGATAAAAATGCCATCAAACTTGAAAATCGGTTCAGTTTTGTCAAAGTTATATTATATTAAATTAGAACTAATGCGCAGTTCTACATTCTCAATAAAATATTTATCGAAAAAGACTCCCTGATCAAAAATGTAAATATACTGTATGGTGTTACATATTTTATAAGACATTTAGAATACCCTACGCAAGGGCATACATTTAAACTAATCCAACACACCGGAAATACGAAACCCTGTGTGAAAGACCACGTGTGGAGCTGCCGTTGAAGAGTTTCTGAGTTTCATTCAATGCGGTTAGATTGGAAATGAATCGAGGTTAATCAGCGCTGGAGAAATTTAAATAACACAAAGAAGAATTTCACTTTTTGTTTACAAAGCTGAGCTTTTGTTTAGCTGCTGCAGTCGCAGTCTGTGCAACAATGTCAACAAATGGTATATACTATATAAAATGATATATAGTTAATAGACAGTCAGAAATTTCATTGCAATGTACCCTGTAATGGTATTTTGCTGTTTTTGGCTAGTCACGTTTTCATATTTATTTGGTAATTTTGACTTAAATTCAACGCTGAAATCGCTGTGGCCCCCACAACGTGTGCCGGGTTGTCTGAGGTCAGAGACGAGAGATGACGCTGACGCTGACGCTGACGCCTGGCCCATGGGCCAAAATCAACAACGTAAAACCGACATAAGTCTGAAATATGCCTGCAACAACAGCAGCAACAACAATAACAACAAACAGCAACAACAAAGTCAACTGGCGCCTCGGTCACTTTGATCTATGCACTTCAAATGATTTTTTTTTCCTTGGCGTGGCCTTTTTTTGCCGTCTTCAGGCCCGGCATCTTTTGGGCTCTGTTGTTGCTGCTGCTGCTGTTGTTGTTGTTGTTACTGTTTGTGCCGATGCGTAAACAACGAAGCGGCAGTTTAAATGAAACGGCAACTTTTTGGCCTGCCAGTTGAAGCGGCAAAAAAGTTGGCATAACATGTGCTTCAAGAGCCGACTGCGAGGAGCGCGAGCGAGAGGATGGGAGACGGTGAAAGGGGGAAAGGGGAAACTTGCAACTGTAAAAGTGTTCGCTTAAGTGGGACCTGTGGTAATGTTGATCTTTTGAAATGGAGGCAAACAAACGAACATGCAATGGGCGGGCTTTTAAGATCTTGCTCTATGGCATCTAGTAATGGGCTGCAGGTTCAAATCTTGGGCTATATTTTACGTTACTTCAATAATAACCATGAAATGTTAATCAATATCTATGTCTATATTGACTCTATCAGTTTCGGTTTCAAATCTATCTATTATAATAATAATAACAAAAAAAATAATAATATAATTATAATATAATATAATAATTATAATTTTAATCATAGCAATATTTTTTTAATTTACAAATTTCAATATTTATAATTAAACAGTTATTTAATAAGAATATTGGAAAAATGTTTAATTTAAAACTTTCTTTTAAAGCTAAATCTTTACTTAGTTTCTTTTTAAGACAGACTTTTCTATAAGAATTGTTTTTTTTTTTTCATCTGCATTTGATATCTTCGATTTCCCATACCCAAAAGTCCAGTGCTGTTCAAACTATGAGCCCATCAATGAAATATTTGTTCGACTACTTGTCCACTTATAAAACGTTAAATAAATTTCCCAATAATTGTTAATCCATAAAATGCGGCTCTTGTCACACAGTTTGTGAGCCACTGGAGCTTAATGTCAACTCAACAACAGTCGTGTCTACAAGTTTGACACTTGCATTTGTCATTCGCCTCATTTGTTTGCTTTTTGGTTTTGGTTTTGCTTTTGTTTATTGTCTTGTCTTGTTTTGTTTGCCTGTCCATTTGCTCCGCTTACATTTTCAAGTTTGTTACTGTTACAGAATACGCCTGCCCCGTCCGTCTCACGATCCCGTACTCTCCTCAACTTTTACGGCGTCTTGGTTTCTGTTCATTTTTTGTCTGTTTGTTTTTGTAATATTTTTTTTTTTTTTTGTCTTTGGTGAAGCTTTATGCGCAATTAGCGAGCACATTGTTTGTTTTTGTGGCACGTTTCATTGTAATTAAAAAAAAAAAAAAAAACGAATAGAAAAGAAAATCAACGCTGCTCGAAACATGTTGCTTAATTCTGTCCATGGAACTCTAGATTAGTGCTCCATGTAGGTGTTGCTCTGGTCCGCGGCCCGAGTGTCTCGCTTTTAGCTCTAAGACGTCTGAAACTGTCAATATTTGTGGTTGTTTAGCTAGCCGGTTTGTTGTTTTTTTTTTTTTGCTTCTCCCATGTGGCATGCTAAAACTAAATGACTGGGATTTGTTGCGAGTTGCGGCCGCTAGAGAGCGTGCCAGCAGCTTAGGCTCATATAAAGTCCATTGCACAATTTAAGAAGCTTGGAGGACTCTCACAGACTCACTGAACAATAATATAGTCAAGTCATCTAACCATATTCCTCTTACAAGCACACACACATCTCTCACTGCGAATGTCATCTGCGCCCCACGTTGGGCGCCATTTCGAAAATGTTTTCAATGCGCCCACAGTCACAACTGAACAACTGGCTCTCGAATGTCAGCATCGTGCTCGTTTGCGGCCATATATGTTGTTGTTGTTGTTGTTGTTGGTTGTTGTCGACTGTCTGTGCTCCCCAAAAATGCTAATTGACCAGGCGCAACAAGGCGCCAAACGTCCAAACGCCGAGACAATCTATCAATAGACCCCCGCAACTCTTTTGGTAGCCCAATCAAATTTGCAACACAATTTTTGGTTTTTTTATATATTCTTTTTTTTTAGCTTATTTTTGCATTTTAATGTGTGTGTAATTTGATTTGCTTGCAAATTTGCCGAGTGATTTGATGATTACATAACCAAATATCGGGGGGCATAAAATTATTAATGAGAGCCTTAAAATGCCAGAAGTTTATATTTCTAGCATTAAATATTATGATTATTAATCATATTTTAAATTAATGACACGAGATGAATAGAAGATGTTTATGCAGTTGACAACTGAATTTTTGTTAATTTTTTGGCAGGGGATAGTTGGGATGAGAGCCCTCAAATGCCACAAAATTAATTTCGCCGCAGCTAGAGACTTAAATGAGCGATTTTTTTTCCCAAAAAATTCAAAAAAAAATGTATTTTCAATAAGTCATATTTTTGAAATGCAGAATCAATCTAGAGGCCAAACCATGAAAGAAATGCCATCAAACATCAAAATCGGTTCAGTTTTGACAAAGTTATGGGCTTTTGAAATATGGGAGCTATGGATCGGGAGCTTTACATGTCAAAATTTTAGTCAATTTTGGCATGATTTTTGACAAAAAATTTGACTCCCTCAGAATCAGATTTAATGTTGTTTTTTATACTAATTACGGCAACCACAATCGATTAAAAATATAAATTCGCATTTCTAAATTTTGAAAAAAAAATTTTTTCGAAAATGAGTAAGGGGGGGGTACATGCTTTTTTTGCCAAAAAATTGCAAAAAATTTATTTTCAATAATGCGTATATTTTAAATGTAGAATCAATCTAGAAGACAAACCATGAAAGAAATGCCATCAACCATGAAAATCGGTTGAGTTTTGACAAAGTTATGGGCATTTGAAATATGGGAGCTATGGATCCGAAAGCTTTACATGTCAAAATTTTTGTCAATTTTGGCATGATTTTTGACAAAAAATTTGACACCCTCAGAATCGGACTTAATGTTGTTTTTTATACTAATTACGGCAACCACAATCGATTAAAAATATAAATTCGCATTTCTAAATTTAGAAAAAAAAATTTTTTCGAAAATGAGTAAGGGGGGGGTACATGCTTTTTTTGCCAAAAAATTGCAAAAAAATTTATTTTCAATAATGCGTATATTTTAAATGTAGAATCAATCTAGAAGACAAACCATGAAAGAAATGACATCAACCATGAAAATCGGTTGAGTTTTGACAAAGTTATGGGCGTTTGAAATATGGGAGCTATGGATCCGAGAGCTTTACATGTCAAAATTTTTGTCAATTTTGCCATGATTTTTGACAAAAAATTTGACACCCTCAGAATCGGACTTAATGTTGTTTTTTATACTAATTATGACCACCACAGTCGATTAAAAATGTAAATTCGCATTTCTAAATTTAGAAAAAAAAATTTTTTCGAAAATGAGTAAGGGGGGGGTACATGCTTTTTTCACCAAAAAATTAAAAAAAAAATTTATTTTCAATAATGAATATATTTTAAATGTAGAATCAATCTAGAAGACAAACCATGAAAGAAATGACATCAACCATGAAAATCGGTTAAGTTTTGACAAAGTTATGGGCGTTTGAAATATGGGAGCTATGGATCCGAGAGCTTTACATGTCAAAATTTTTGTCAATTTTGTCATGATTTTTGACAAAAAATTTGACACCCTCAGAATCGGACTTAATGTTGTTTTTTATACTAATTATGACCACCACAGTCGATTAAAAATGTAAATTCGCATTTCTAAATTTAGAAAAAAAAATTTTTTCGAAAATGAGTAAGGGGGGGGTACATGCTTTTTTCACCAAAAAATTAAAAAAAAAATTTATTTTCAATAATGAATATATTTGAAATGCAGAATCAATCTAGAGGCCAAACCATGAAAGAAATGCCTTCAAACATGAAAATCGGTTCAGTTTTGACAAAGTTATGGGCGAATGAAATATGGGAGATATGGTTCCGAAAGCTTTACATACATTAAATCGCGAAAATCTATTTCTCCCACAATTTTTAAGCTGTGAGCTCCTCTTAACATCGAGCCGAAAAATATTAGCCACGCCCACCTCCGCTCCTACGAAATATAAATATTCTATATTTTTCCAAAATAATAGTAAGTCGTAATAATAATAACAGTCGGTTACATTCTACTTATTACTTGTTTTGAGCAGCCATTATTATTATGTCGACTATCTTTTAAGTTTTTTTTCCATTATTTCTGGCATTTTGTTGCCTAATGTGACAACGAGCATTCTAACAGAGTTTGCATTCTTATTAATGCAAGCCAACGATTATTGATTTAGAGTTTTATTTTGATCATAAATATGATTCTATTAACGCAACCCCCCGTGTTGAAGTTAATATTTCAACTTTCGATTTGTCGTTATTTCCTCGGGCTAAGGCAATCTTCTACAACTTGGACGTGGACAGTTTGACGCCTGTTCAAGCCGCTGGCAGTCAAAATGCCAATTGCTTTTTGGCCAATTAAGCAGGCTTTCTAACTCGGCTCAGACAGGGGGGCGGGTGGGGGGCGGGGAAGAGGTGGTGCAATTATATTGGGTAGATAGGCAATTGAGCTGAGGCGCCAGATAGCATGACGAGCTGACTCTCGGCTGTTGCCATTTAAGTGGGCAAACACATTAACTGCCATAAACGAAGCGAATGCAATTTTTATTAGCGTAATTAACACCTTTTTCTGCCTCTTCTTGTTGTTGTTTTATTTTGTTTTTGTTTTTCTTTTTATTCATGCGCTGCATTCATCGCGACAATTAAATGAATCGTGAGTGCGTGAATTTGCTTACCGCGTTGCCGGGAGCGCTGTGTTGTTGTTGGGCGCAGGGGTATGAAATGCTGGGGCATGAGGCGCACGCCGGCTGTGGGCAGCAAGCCAGGCGGGCAGGGCGGTATGGAGTCCAGATTGCTGTACACCACAATGTTGTTGTTGCCGGGATGTATGAGAATGTGTTGCTGCTGCTGCTGCTGTTGTTGTTGCTGCCGGCTCAGATTGCCAAAGAGCTGCTGCTGCTGTTGCTGATAGTAGGTGGCAGGCAGCAAGGCAAAGCCATGTTGCTGTTGCTTTGGCGGTCGCGGTGTTATGGCCACAAAGTGCTGTTGTTGTTGTTGCTGCTGCTGCTGCTGTGCGCCAGCAACATGTTGTTGTTGCTGCTGTTGTTGCTGCTGCTGCTGATAGCTGGTCTGCAAACGCGTGCGATAGCTAAAGTGTTGCTGCTGTTGCTGTTGTATCTTTGGTATCAGTGTTGCTGCTGTTGTTGCGCTCGCGCTGGCAGCAATTGTTGCCATTGCCGTTGTTGTGCGCGTTGCATGCGTCACATTGCGCTGATAATGATGCGGCCGCAGCAGTTTCCTTCGTTTGCTGTTGCTGTTGCTGCTCGCATTGCGATTTGTGGCATAGGGAAATTTGCGGCGCCATTTGCGACGCGCTGGTGTTGTTGTTGTTGTTGTTGCTGCTGTTGCTGTGCGATGTGTTGCTGTTGCTGTGGCCGTGGCTGTCGCGGTGACAATTTCATTGAAATTGCTGCTTATATTGATATTTACACTGCTATTTACACTAGTTGTTTGATGTTGCTGCAACATGTTGCCCTCGGGCGCTGCATGTTGCTGCTGCTGCTGCTGCCGCTGATGTGCTGCATGTTGCAGCGTGTGTGTTATGCAGACTAGATAGATGCATAAGTGCAGCAATTTTGTTGCTGCCGTTGCCGTTGTTGCTGCAGCAGCAACATTTCGTTGTTGTTTCTTTTGATGTTGCTGTTGTTGTTGCTGGTTTATTGACGCGCCTGTCATTTTGACAGTTCGTTTGTCAGACGCTGACATATTTTTCTTATTTCAAACTTTTTTTTTCCAATTAGTTTTTGTTGCTTCTCAATGAGTTTTCACACATTTTGTTTTGCTTGTGGTTTCTGTTGTTGTTGTTAGAGAACATTTTCTTTACACTGAATTTTTCTGATAATTAATCGAGGGGTAATTTTTTATTTTAGGGAAATTTTTTGTTAGTTTAGTGTAGTTTTGTTTTTTTAATAATTGACAGTTGCATTGTGGGCTTGAAATTTTAGATCGCAAAGATTTATGATAATACGTGAATGTACTTAGCACCAGTTCTTAAATATAATAAAAAATTTTCAAAATTAAAAAATACCTTACGCGTTTAAAAAAAGATTTTTTAAAAAATTTGTCATAGTTCGGAAATATTTGATTAAAGTGTTCCCAAAACAAATTATAAAACTTTTTGGAAAAAAGAATTGTGTAGCTTATAGAAATTCTTACAGCTATAAAGCGTTTTCTAATTCTGTTGATTTTTTAGAAAACATTTCACAGGCTTTTATATTTTTCTTTATTTTTCCCGTTGCTTAATTAGCACAGCAAATAGTAAATTAAAGTACATTTGTTGCTACATTGCAGTTTACCCATCAACAAATTGGCTACAAATTTTTCAACAAAACTTTTGACAATTTGTAAATAAACAAATTAGAATTTACAATTTCAATTTGGAGCATAGGCAAACAGCCAAAACACCAGACAGATAAATAGATGAGTGTGTGTGTGGGCTTTGGTAAACTAATTAGTAAAGTTATACAAAAAAAAAAAATAGACATACTTTAAACAAATGTGTTACAATTTGTGTATTTGTTTTGACTTAAACTCAGGAAATTGTAAGTCAAAAATTAGTCAAATAAAAAAATTGTTAGACAGCGGCACAGTTTGAGTTCAGCTGTGCTATAAAAAAAAGAAGAAATAGACAATCTTTGGCAAATCTTAAGAACCCTTTGCCATAAAACTTATAGCTATTCAGATCGCATAAATTTGTACCGCAAAGCTCATAAAGTTGTGTCGAGAACTTTATTATGAAATGGTTTATAAACTTACTGTATTTGTTTATAAAGGGGATTCTAGCATCATCTGCTGGCTGGAATTGAGTATTTTCCAGGAAGCGCAGCTGCAAACAAAATTCGCACAGCACACAAAACAGCAACAGTAACAAAGCCGGACCATAAACTACAAAGTAGATCTGAAGAATCCAAAAGTAAATAACAAAAAAAAAGAGGAAACAAAAAATATAGAAATCGTGATGTAATAAATTTCGCGTGGAACTTCGGACCGTAAGCAAAATACAATAAAAACGCTCTGAAATCACTTTGGTATTTCTAGTTATATGAGCTATAAAAATAATATCAAGCCTATGATGAACATCAAATAGTTGATTTCAGCGATCGAGGAGCTCTGAACAAACGATCGTAAATAATCGAACATGAACTGACAAATCAGCGAAAAATAAAATGAAATAAGGGGCTATGCACAAAGGGGTCTAGGCCCCAGGGTCAATGGATTTGGTTTCCCTCTCTTTCAACTCTGCACACAAGTGGAAAATTAGTTGCCTCGGAGTTGAGGAGAGCAACAAATTTCAAATAAGTGAGCTTTTGTTTTCCATTGAAATTTGGCGGCTTTTTGTTATTTGATCTTTTTTTAACAAACCTAACAACAAACGCTACAACAACAATAAATGAAACATTTTTAACTTTTTTTTTTCATAATTTTTTTTTGTTGTATTCTTTTGGCATCTTCCGCTTGAGGTTTCTTAGTCATTGTTCAGCGTTGGAGCCGCATTTTGCGGCTACCTTATTTAAATTTCTCACATTACAATTAAATTGGACATTTGCCCGTTGCTCAACTTTGGACCGCATTTATTTTATTTCGGTTTTTTTTTTTTTTTTACCTGGCACAACATTTATCTGTTGTGTAACCAGCGCAGAGTGCAAAGTGCTTGAGATTTCTCTGTCTCTGTCTCTCTTAGTGACCGTTCTGATCTGACAGTTTAGTGCCAAATTAATGTTAAATCTGAAATATGTCAGAGCTGTGCGCGTGTATAATTAATTCTGAAATTGCGGCCTAATTGAATGTGGCATAGCCCTTTTTTCTTCTTTAAGTGAAGCGAATTGTGTTTTCTCTTTATTCGTTGGCCACGAAAATATTTTGATGTGGGTTGTTTTGTTTCAGAAGGTACAAAAGGTACATATGTTATACATTATTTGTATGTATAGTTTTTATTTAATTATTACAAGAATCCAACACACAATGTAAACAGTTACAGAGTTTGCCATTTTACTTTTAGAAACTAGCATCTGTTCTAATAATACCCTAGTAATGCCCAACATGTAGTTTTTTATTGTTTTTTGCTCCTAATTTAAAATTATTATTCTGAAATGTCTGCGTTTAATCCTGGATTTATGCTATCTTTACATAAAACAATTCCTTTATTATATATTCTTATTTATAATATGTTCTTAAGTAATTATATATTCTTATATTTCTTATATTTATATTGTCTTGATAATAATGGCAAAAAATCTGCCTTATCATGGAATTTATATACACTATATTGTGATTCCGAATTATTTGAATAATAATTTTGTAAAAAAACCTTTTAAAATGGAAACCTTTTCAATAATGATCATGCCTCTGATCGTGTCTTTACAAATTCACTCTCAGAATGTTTGTCAGATAACTTTACAATTCTCTCACAATATGCTTGATTCCAACTGATTAAAGGTCTTTCCAATCCAAGTGATCGCCGATCGGTTCTGGCCAAACTAGCAACAAAATAAGATTAACTTAAATTTCCATGACCCAGTTCCCTTGTTCTAACTTATTCCAAACAACCTTTCACTGAGCTCCCGCTGTGCCAGGCCACATATGTGTCCAGGAAATTGCTCAATTCAAATGGGGCTCATCGGCAAACACATGCATATACTTTCAGCTCCAATTGCAAAAATAAAAAATAAATGAAGAGAAATACGAATGGGGCAAACAAAAAAAAAAAAAATGTCTTTATAAATAAAATTTATCGCTTGTACGCTGACGCTGATGTGTTCGAACTGGTAGCCAATGAGGCACTAAATCAAATCATTAACATATTTCCCCTTATTTATAATAAAGAGTACAGCGCAACGAAATCGAAAAGTGCCAAACAATTCAATTGCAATTATGCAATAAAAAGATTGGAAAACCGAAATGAAACCATTTCTATGGAGCACTACATGTGGCCATGTCCAGTCGAGAGACTGATCAAACGGGTCAGCGGGTGGTTTGCCCGGTGGTTTCTGTTGTTGTTTTTTTTTTAATACTTAGTTTTCTTTTTTGGTGCCGTCACTGCCAGATATTAAAATACTTTATGACCGGCACTTTGCACTATTCTCGGCTTTTGCTTTTCGATTTCGTTTTTGTTTTTAAGGCGTTAATAGATTAGTTTTTCAGCGCATGTAAAGTGAATGGTGGAAATGTGCGAAATGTTCAACAGTTTTGTAATTGGGTTAAACTGCAAATGAAGATGTGTGTGCCGAGGGGCGAGGGGCGAGGGGGTCCGTGTCAGGCATACCAAAGCAAACAATGTTGCAAGCAGCTGGCAAATTGCAATTTTTCTAGACTTCATTTATATTGTTACTCAAACTGTTTCTACCGTGAGTCAGTTGGTTTTTTTTTAAAGATTTTTTCGACATTCCTAGGACAAAGTACTAGCCGCAAAAAATAGATTTCTTTGCTTACAAACTAAATCGTTTTCGGTGTCCTTTCTTTTTGCTTTTCGGAAGCTTCTCAAACAGAAGCAAAACTGTCAGCACTAATTAACCAAAAAAGCTAAACAACCAAATCAATAATTGGTAGAAATTCGATATCTTAAAAAAAAAGAGTTGTGTGTCCTTTTTGCTGCCAACTAAAATCAACGGAGTGTTAAAAATAGCCGCCAGCTAATTACGTGGAATTGTCACTTTTAATTAGAACAAATACGGGAAAAAGTCCAGATAGACACACACACACACACACACACTCGCAACAACCACACTTCACTCGACCAAGTGACAACGCATTGTCAAGATAAAAGCAAAAAAAAAATAAATAATTCACTAACAAAGTTGCGGGCAATTTACAGGTCTAAGTAGCAACTGCTTTGCCGCAGCTAACCAAACGAGTTTGCGCGGCATTAAATTTTTGGCTTAGACTGTGAAAAATTGCAATGCGATTCGAGCGGGGAGAGATTTGGGCAGCGGGGGGAGGGACTGGGGCACAAGCCCAGTAGCACTAGCTACGCATTGCAAAAGGGGGGGAGCGTAAAAAAAAAATAACAAAAATAATGAGCCCACATAAGAAATGACTTAATCGCTGGCGGCTTGTTAACCCCGGCTGAAAAGTTTGTGGCCGAAGCCTTTAAGTAGCTGCACAAATAAAGATTTACGGCAATTTACTTGAAGGCCTAAACTCTCCGACTGCCAGTCAATAATTTCCGATGCCCCGAAAGGCGCGCGCGCCCCGTTTGCAGATTATATGGTCTGCGAGCAGCCAGGGCTAAGGGGAGGAGCAAGAGGGGGGGGGGGGGAAGAGAGACGACCACCGTCAGCGCCTCTGAGGAATTGCATAATTATAGCATTTTCCGGCACAGCCGAGCCCAGGCAAACGGGCAGGCAGGCAGGCAGGCAGGCCTCAATCATTGGCCTAGGTTCAGGCTAATTTGTTTAACATATCCCATTCTGTTGTTTGCCCATATCATCTAGGCAATATACCAGCTGTGGATACTACAACTGCGCCATAACAGTCGTCGTACGGCTAGTAAAAGTTATTTGCTAATGTGGCTCAGTCGCTAAATAGTCGATACAGTTTCAGCTGAACGCAGCTCTTACACTGAGAAAAAAATAGGAGTAATCTGTACAATCTTAGAACCAATTTCTGTAAGTTCTAATAACTGCCTTCAATTTTCTTAAGTATTCTTTTTTATTGCATTTTTTGACTTAAATTTTGATCGATAATGGAATTTTCCTTTAGTAGAAATATATTTTCTTGGCATGCAATTTTCATATCTTATATTTCATTTTAGATTAAACATATTTTTTATTGGGATCATAGAAAATTATTTTTTATGAATTATATTTCCTATGGTCTGAATATAACTTCTTAGTTATTAAATTGAAATAAAAGCTGACTTCAACTTTTACCTATAACGGAATTTTCTTCTATGTAAGGATTTCTTTATATTTTCTTTGCAATATATAATATTTAATACTATCCTTTATATTATATATAATTGCTTAGGCCATATTTTTGTTATCTCTCTTTATACTCCTTTTTTTATAATTTACCTCTGATAAGTTTTATATGGTGTGATAAAAACAATTAAATAACACAAAATAAATTCATAACCTGTTCGAAGATAACTTTTTCTAACAATTTTAAGAATTAGTTATAATTATAAGAATTATTTTAATTCTAAAATAGTATTAATATGTATGTCAGAAAATGCAATAAAAAAGATATATGATATATATTTTATATATTATGTTTTCATTGTAAATAATCAAAAAAGCTGAATTTTTGCCACATGTGCCTTGATTTAAATTTTTGTTTCGAATTAAAGAAAGGGCATTCAGGTGTCGTCGGCAAATGTGTTTCCTTGTGTAGTTATTTTTGCCTTTTTAAAGCCCGTAGGCAGGCCAGCCAGCCAGCCGGGCTTTTAATGCATGTTCGAAAGTCAGTCTGTGCCTAGACGCCAAGCGGTTTGGAGAGTAAAGGCAAGCGTCTTGTACAAATATTGTAATGGCATGATATTGATCTTGATTGTCAAGATCGCACACAGCATGATCGCAGTGTACGTTCGTCGTTTCCGCCGTCGTCGTCTAGTCGGAGAGTCGGAAAGTCTTAGAGTTCAAGCAAGTTGCATTGTTTAACTTTGACTTTGTGTCAGTTTATGCCTTTTCGATAACGATCACTGATCGTGGCTGCCGACTGTGTCATGTGATTAATCGTGTGTGTCGCTGCCTGGGAAAGGGTCGCCTGCGAGCGTAGAAAGTAGCACTCATATGCATATGAATCAAGCACTCACTCGCACTCGCACTCACTGTCTGACTAACTGACTCAATCACTCGCATGGCACGAATGCACTTGTCTCGCTTTTGAGACAGCTGCAAACTTTCAATCTGATGTCCGCCGATCTGAGTGACAGGCAAAAGTATTCTCTCTCCCTCTCTCTCTGTGTGTGTGTGTGTGTTTATTTGCGGCTAGGCGCCGGCAATTGAGGAAGCAATTAAACTCAAAATTATAATGCTATTTTATAGATCGCCATCGATCTTCATGATGTACACCATATGTGTTGAAATTATCGGGCATTTGACTCAGGCTAAACGACAATTTAGATTTATGCGTTTGTTCTCAAAAGTAATTTGCTAAATTTCTGTTTCTTATTTGAATAAAAAGGAGATTGTATAAATTATAGTTAAGTTTGTTTTGTGTTGAATAAAATATGTGAATCAAAAAAGATTCATCAGTAGTTAAATACAGTCAATAAAGACGTTTAAAGTTGTGTTAAAAGCATTCAAAGTTTAGACTAATGCTGGTTTGATTGATTTTTAATTTGATTTTAAAGATCATATTTATGTATATGAGCAGCGTTAGAGCTAAGAATTTTATTGATTCTTATTTTGAATTATGATCAAAAACTAAGTTGATTCTGGGAATATTTAACAAACAAACAAATTTTTTAACAATTTCTATATTATGATATATGATCGTAAGAATATACTGCAAATCAAATAGATCAAATCTATCTAGTCGAACCAATAATAATAAATAAGTTTAAGGATCAGTTATTTAAGGCGATTATACAATTTCTAAATTACAAACAAGAAACTTTTATTATCAGTAACAATTTAGTTTTTCATTTAATTTCTTTATCGATAGAATTTGAACTTTTTCAAATATGCAAAGTCTCTCAAGTTTCAGCTGCAAACCCAACGATCAGTTCACTAAAAAAAGACATGAAAGAGACCCAAATCATAGGGCAGCCAAGATTCGTTGTGCTTCGGGCCCTGCTTGGCTTGGGGCTTGTGGCTTTGGTATGCCAATTTAAGTATTTTTTGCTTGATCTTTGATCTACAATTTGAAACGCAGAGCAATGCGAAGGAGCAAAGCGAGATGGCAGAGGAGATCCGAGACTGAGCTGGGCGGCCGTTAGATCAACTCGATGCGATCTTTTTCTTCTCCTTTTTTTTATGTAGGGAGTTAACTGCGCATAGTTAGAACTTGTTTTTATGACAGCGGGGCAGAGAGGGGAGCCTAGGGTTCTCTTGAAGAACAATGGAGAGGCGCCGCTTTCAAGTTCAAGACGTTGTTGTTGCTGCTGCTGCTGCTGCTGCGATCGATGGCGATCGACAAGGAGCGCACCTAATTGGGTCAGCCGGTCTGTGGCCTGAGCCATTTAATTGGATTACCGCCTTGGCATTATTTTCATATTTTGGCAACACGCGCCCCAAGTTGACTCATAAATACTGGGTGTGCGTTGGGCAAACGCCTAAACGCCTAAACGCCTAGACATAGTGTTGCCACCTTTATTTACAAGTCACAAAAACAATAAAAAGATAATGGAGTAAAAGAAGAACTAATATTAGAATTCCTAGCTTATCAGTCGACGCCGTTGCGAGCGCAAACATTGCCCCAGCTCTGAAAATTGTTGCATTTGTCATCTGGAAAACGTAATTCAGCTAATGGAATGTCACATCTAGTCGTCTGGTTAGTTTGTGTTGTTTTCTTTTTATCTGTCAGTTGGGCAAATAGCGACTCCAAAAAAAAAAAAAAAAAAAAAATTAAAAAGTAATGCTTGAGACAATGACGACTACTGTAAGAACTGTGAGGGTTCCGGGAAGCCAGCTTCGGGCCAAGTTAAGCAGCAGTTGCAGCTCTATTAGCATTCCCAGAATAAGAAACTAGTTGCAGGCCGGCAGAGAGTGAGAGAGAGGGAGGGGGGGGGGAGCGGGAGCGGGAGCGAGCGAGGGGAGTTGGGGCAACTGCTCATCCATAAATCTGTGCAGTCTCGCCCATTAATCATCATGGATGTCCGAGCCAATCATCACTTGCAGCCGCATTTCAACAACATCGGCCCGATAGTCTAGACAATCAGCCACTAAATAGAGCTTCAGGGCGTACCACTAATGACTTACGGCCCGGCATTGTGTAATCTTTTGTGGCTATTAGTCGTTGATTTGAACACCGATTTCGTACTTTAACTATTCACATTTATATATATATATAATTAAGCAGCTTTACGTTTTAGATAAATGTGCGTGCGTATGTAGGAGGTTTCTGTTTATAACACCCAACACTCCAAAGAAAAGATAAACTTGAATGCTTATTAATAGCTCTTGCCAATTACATATGTAAATGTGATTTGAAGTCTGGCAAATAGTTGAGAGTTACATAAATTGCTGCTATAGCAGTTGAAGGCCTGGGAAAAATCTATTAATGAGCATGAATCTAAGAAATCTGATTTATTGGTTTAATTAGCAGAAAAGTATTTATTCTTTTAACAGAGCTTCAATCAAGAGTTACCAATAAAAAAAAAATGTTAACAATTAAATGCCATTGTTGGGAGTAGTATAAAATGCCAAGATGAAAGACCTTATAATCTTAGATGTTTTGAAAACTATTTCTTGATTTTCTAATTTGCTGTTAAAGCTAAATTAATTACATTTATTTAAGTGAAACACAATTTTCAATTGGGCATTGAAACAATTTCTTGATATCAAGACTTCTTTATTTCCCAATATTTCTTTAATTTTTATCTAAGTTAAATCATTTTTAATTTAGTTAAATTTTTTTTTAAATGGGCAGCCAAATTTAGTAAAAAAAATTACTTTAAAGGGTTTTTTATAGTTATCAAATAGTTATTAGAGAGAAGGGTTAGCAAATTTCAAATCTTAGAAAATCAATGCATTAATCATTTTCTGCTTAAATTATTAATAGGGCATAGGGAAAATTAAATACTCTTGTAGATATGTCAGATGCACCATATTAAATTGTGGTACAAGTATATAATCTCTTTAGTATTAAAAGGACCTGAAGTCCTTTTTATTTTATTTTTAGATGTCCTTATCAATTATATTATATACATATATTAAATATAATTTACTAATTAATTTACTTTACGAATTGTTTAAATTTCTTTATTCAATTAGCTTCTTATTTATTTAATATATTTGCCAATTATTTGTAATATTACACAGGACACGATGCAACTATCAATTTTATTTATTTTTTCGCACCAAAATTCTTGTAGTAAATATTTCGATTGCACTTCATTATTATTGTTATGATTATTATAATGATTATTTTTACACTCGCTGAAAGAATTCGTGTAAAATGCAGGCAATGTACGCCCAGCTAATGAACACCTTGCCCGCGCATCCGATAATCAAATAGTGGGCGTGTCACGATCGCGCGAATATAAAAAAAAAACTACACTGCAACAACAACAACAGCAACATCAAGCGAAGATAATAATCTGCATTGGATCAGCGGTAGATGAGAGGCTGCAGCGCGAGCGATCATCAAATCAATTTTCTTTCTTTGCATTGCAAATTTTTGCGTTATCAACAGTGGAAAATCAACGGGCGCGATCAACTATCAAACGATCGATGAAGTCGCACGGTGCACAAATCAACATAATTGCCCCCGACGCGTCCAAGTTGCCTCGCCAGCTTGCAACATGCAACGGCCAACGGCCAACTGGCAACGGACAACGGGCAAGTGGCAACTGGACCGGAGCGCCAGTCACGTTGCGATCGCGGCGCGTGCGTCGCAAATCAAGTGCAAAAATAGATCAATCAAGCAATCAATCGAATCGCTTCAAACTCCGTGGCAAATGAAAAGGTTCCGTTTTTGTTTTCTGTTTTTTTTTTGTTTCTTTTTCTTTACCGTACGTGCCGCGTCGTGTGAGAAAAGTCAACAAATGTTTAACGTTACCGGCAGGTGGGTGGAGTTGGGGGTGAATTCAATTGGAATTGCAATTGGCCGGAATCAACAAATTCAACATTTCGAGTGCTGATACGATGATTTTTTTTTTGCCATTTCCGCGGAATTGCATACGGGGTAAAAGATGATTTGCTGTGTCTTTTCTTTTGCCGTTTATTTTTGCATTCTGCATAAACAAATTTTCACACACACACACACACACACGCACACGTAACTCCAGAGAGCGCAACACGAGCCTCAATCGAAGAGCCGAGCGGTCTTTTTTTCATGTAACCGAACGCGCGCGTCGTCTCGTTGCAACTGATCGCGATTTGTTCCAATCAGAAGCAATGTTGACCGAGCGTCGCGCTGTTCGCTTCGAACATGTTGCGGCCATGTTGCCAGGCACTAATGTTGCCAAGCGCAATTGGGCACATGTTGCTGGTCGACAAGTTGGTTTGGTAACATGGATTTTGAAAGAGTTTTTGAAGGCGTTTTATGTGTGTTTAACTTTTAAATATTATATAAAGATAGCATATGTATGTACAGAATGTACTAGATGTGGAACGTATTTAAAATGTAACTGCACAGTTGGGCACATGTTGCTGAGCGACAAGTGCGTTTAGCAACATGGCTTCAGAGGGAGTTTTCGTGGGCGGTTTTGGTTTTGCTTAAAATTTAATTAGTAAATGTGACACAATTATATATAATTTTGTATACATAGAATATAATGTTATATGAACATTTTCTTATATACTTCAACGTTGCGTCTTTTTTTGAATTGAAATTTTGCATATTAATAAAAACTTTTGCATAAAATGCAGATTATAATTTCCAAGCTATTTTTGTTTTTGGAAGATATTTTTGGCGAGCGGTAACAATTAAGTTAATATTTTTTTGGACAGTGCTTGGTTTTTCAACATTGATATTTCTAGTTTTACTTTAACATAGTTCACACAGCTTTGTTGCTTTTGTAGACTGGGTCTAATATGTTGTACTAAGACCCGCCACCTGTTGGTGCTCAATATTTATGTTCGCGATGCTGTGTTAATTGTCTTCTGTACTGTTTTCATATTTGCAAAAATATTAAGATTAATGAGTGGAAACTTATGCTACCAGCTTATTTTGAATTCAGGTTTTCATTTCATTTGTTTAGGGAATTTTAAGAGATAAAACTACTCATCTTGGTAATACCAAATCTTTGATCTTTTTATATGAGTTATCTGGTTACAACTTTTTATAACTGCCAAGAGTTTCACCTTTGTGGCCTTAGACCCCATTTCCCAACAGTTATAGCTCCTAAATAAGTGAGCTAATCAACATAAAGCTCTGGACTTTATGCCTCAGCTTATCTTTTCGGTGTGCACTTGACCGTACTTATGTGCCCCACTGATGTATTATCCATTGCTGTTGCCACTTAAATATTTTGTTGTTGTTTTGCTTTTATCACATCAACATCAACGCATCTGCTGTGATGCAATGGAAACGAAGTGGAAAGAAACTCGGCACGAGGAAAACATCTTACGATTTTCCATAAGCAGCAGCAGCAGCAACAACAACAACAACAATGTGAGCTACAAATAGCTTTGAGTGCTGCATATGGGCACCGCACCTTGCTACCAGCAGAAGCGGCAGCATTAGCAGCAGCAGCAGGCCAATCCGCGCCAGACATGGCCAACAGCCCAGACTGGCGGGCAGTGAGAGCCGTCTAGGCCTTGCCGCAACCTGGCCTGGTCTCAGCCTGGCGACAACAGGCATTCCATGTCACGAAACGCAGTTATTTATGCGCTTCAGACCAACCGACTGCCGGCAGTTCTATGACATTGTCACATGAACATGTCGCGCTAACCTTTCGCGCCAAAAACAAAAACATAAAAACAAACAAACGGAAAACAACAACAACAACAACAACAACATCAGCAGGAGATCTTATAAATAAATAGCGAATTGCCACGGCAATAGAAAATACAAATCCTAAACCAAAAACTTATTATTCCGCACTATGGAAAAACTGTCAATATTTTAATTGCCAAGCCTGAAAATGCAGCCGGTTCAGCTAACACGCCCCGTTCCCTCCTGGCAACTCCTTTGGCCATGCCATGTTGTTGTCGCCAGCAAAGTCCACTGCGTGTGTCCGCATTCTGCGGGAAAATCATTTTTGAATACCCTGTAATCACTGAAAGTGCTTAAAACTGGGTATAATATGGTTGTGCAAATGTGAAGGCAAAGTCTGACGATGAAAAAAAAAAAAATATATATATACTTGCTACATATATACAGTGATGAAAAAGATAATAGAAACTGTTTTTCTTCGTTAAGTTCAATATTTCTGCAACATTGTGCATTAAATGTTTTAATTTCTATAAATATTAAATATAGCTTAGAAAGTTAATTAACTTTTTTCCCCTGGAAAAAAATAAAAACAAGAGACTTAAAACTAGAAGCTCAATTTTGTATGCATTCAGGACAATTATATTTTTTTTTCTTATTTTAAGAATGCATTTATATTATTTAATTAAACAATATATTTTCACATATTTAAACAACACTATGTTTATTATTACAACTCGTAGCTTTTTACAGGGTATTCGCCTAGTCCCTCCCTAACGACCAGAACACTCTTACTTGTTTCTTCTTATTTTTTTCTGCTACTTTTTCCAATAAACCAAATGCTGCGCGAAGCGTGTGTCGCATTTTGATGCAAGAAGTGTTTCGATTAGTTTTTCGTTGGCTGCAACTAGTTTTATTCGTAACCTTCTCTTTTCTTTTCAATTTGTTGTTGGCTTTTTCGGCAGCAGCAGCGGCTAAGTGAGCGATAAAAATGTCAAAAACAACAAAATGCTCTCGAAATTATGGGCCATAATCGACGGGCCGTGCATAACAATAAACGGGCAGCAAAGTTTTCTATTTCCATTGAATTGCGTCGAGACAACAGAAGACTTAATTAGGGGCCTCAATATACGGAAATTACGTATGCAAAATGGAACGCAGCGAGGGTGGGCGTGGTCGGGGCGGGCGGACCCCACGCACAAAAGCGTAACTGCATTTGGCCAGCCAGTGCAGGGAACTCAATCGAGATCTGGCCCGGTCTGGCATTGAATCTGGATTTGGGTCTGGTCTATTCAGGGTGGGGAGCTGCCTCTAGATCGGGGTCGGAGTCGGGGTCTAGTCTGCATAGCCGCACGTGCTGAGTGTAGTCAAAAATAGCAGGCAACAACAGAAACTTTTGGTAAATCTTATCAATTCAAACAATTAAAACCATACGTAAAGTCTATAAATATGACACGAGGGAGGGATAAAAGCTGGCCGTATTGTGGGCATTATATGAGGCCACCTTCTACAGCAAAACAAGGTCAAGTATTGAGCGTAAAATTCAAATTGTAAAATATAGTTTAAAGAGTTGTGTCTAGTAGCTCAAACGGCTTATAAATTAACTGTTGTCTAAAATATGTTAACTAAAATTAGCTTAAATTTGAAATTTGAAATTAAAAAAAAAAAAATTAAAGTTAAAAATATATTATTACTTATTTAAAATATATCTGAATGTGAATTTTGATTAAGGAGAATGATAAAATGTTTCCTTCGTATTTTCATACAAAAATACTATTTTGCAAAAACGATCGTTATTTCTCTTTGATAATTGATCAATATAATCTTTCCCTCTTCCCTCTTAATAAATATGTATAAATATGACAAAAATATCACAAATATTATATTTTTGAAAAATGTTTTAGTTTGTCGAAAAATATGATATCTATAAAGCTATCGTAGCCCGCTCGATAGATATTATTAATAATAGATAGATATTAATCTATCCTACATATATGGTCAAGGTTTTCAAATTAGCTTCTTCGACGTCCCAAATAAATAAATAATACTATCGATTCTTTTTATCGATAGTTTTAACTGTTAAATTGTTTTTTATATTACAAGTTCTAGATTATACTTAAGCTTCTTAACCCAATCGCCTTAATGTTGACAGACTATGCGTAGCTTAAAAGTCATCTCCCTCTCTCCCTTCCTCGCTCTCTCTCTCTCTCCCTCTCTTTTTCGCTGACTTACAAAACACACCTCACCTGCCATCAACTGCAGCATTCGTTGTCAAAGTCAAGCCCACGAAATACCAACAAAATCTCTTAAACCTCTAACTGGAAACTAACAATAAGTAAATGCAAAGATTTAAATCAGCTACAGATTTGTTGCGGCCACAAAAAAAAAAAAATAGCTAAAAACATGAAAAAACACAGAGAGAGACATATGGAGTATATAAGGCTTTGGAAAAACTTTGGCTCGAAACAGGAAATCCTACACACACTCACAGATTTTCAGTGCTGTGCAGCAAATTATCAAAACGCCAACATCTTTTTGACAAACTGCGAACAGGCCCCTCACCCCAACCCCCCTCAGCGCAGCTGCCCCCTCTGGCCCACCTCTGGAGTGCACCTAACAAGCCGCAGCTGTCTCTGGTGGTCCGCACATTTCTCAGCGAAGAGCGGACGAGTCGCATTTGAATACCCTGCTCGGTGCAGACAGGGGTATGATGGTGCGCATGTTTGTAAGAGACAGATGGAGGCTTCCTTGGTATATGAATTCTAAGAGAGTATTAAAGCTAGAGCCACAAAAATGTTTATGAGTTTTAAATATTATTAATAATTTTTAATATTATTAATTATATCAACCCCTACTTCATATATTTCAATTTCGGAAAAATGGGAAAAAATGACTTTTTCACAAGGTATAGTTATTATTATTATTATTAGTACACATAATTCTCTTTTTGCACAACAGATACTTTCCCAAAAAATTCGTGTAAAAAAGATGTGAGCTATATGGAAAAAGAGAAGATTGGTTCGCACATATTTTGATCGACTTTTTATACTTCGGTAATTTAATTAGCATTACACAACAAAAACAGGAATATTTATCACTGATTAGAGCTAAAATTAGAAACAGAATTGCTCGTATGTCCAGCCCAAAGCTGGGTATATAGGGTATATCCAAGTCTTACACTCTTGCATCCTGAATTGTTTTTTTTTTCCCATATTCTCCACTGATTTGTTGCGATCGCAATCGGACTTTGGCTTCATATATGAGAGAACGTTTCGCGTTTTGGGTCGGGGCATTATTTACGGAACGTCGCCCATTACATGGCTCGTTTCGCGAGAGATCGGTGCGACGATTGACGTGTCTTACTGTAATTTTTCATGCAATGATCTTTTCTTATGGCATCGCGGCGACTCGTCTCGTTCAACGCATCGTTGACCTATTGAACCATAATAAATGCCCCCGCCCCCTCCCCCGCACAAGTGCCGAAAGGATCTCTGAGGGAAGAGACAAAGCGAGTGGGTCTACTACCAAACTTGCAGTCACGTTTTTCTTTTTCTTTTCTGTGTCCCCCTCCCGTTTAGGCCACTTAGAACCTGTTCTTGCCGCTACTTTTCTCGCATGAATCATTATTTGTTGTGCTTAAGCTAAAGCTGTGCTTGGGGATGGGGGGAGGGGGGCGAGGACTCTTTGGGACAGCTGCAAGTTTGGCCAGTCAGGTAAACCTCTGCTCGTTTGCGATCATTTGTGATTGATACTATTTATTGGTTGTTTGGCTCTGAGCCTGGCCAAGATGCTGCACAGCGTAAACGGTTTACGCATGTGTGTTTCGCAGGGTTGTCGAGTCGCTTCAATGAAGGCGGCAACTGGGCTGAGATTCAAGATTGTGCGGTGTTCAAGAATTCTGCGAATTTGATTAAAACGTGGATCAAAAGCGGGGCAGGTGGAAAGGCAATCCTTTAAAAAGTAAAAGGAACTTCTTCTGTCCAATAAAGAATTTAAGCATTTGTTGATTACAGATGGGGAAGCGTATAAAAGAAAATTAGAGATTGTTAAGTCTAAAATTATGAACAAGACCTGTTAGAGAGTTTAAAAGCAAAGTGATAAGAATTAGAATCTTAGGAATTCAAAATATTTTTTATATTTTCAAACTAGATCCGAGAATTATTAAAACCTACAAATGTTATCTTTGTAATGATTTTCAATGGTGGCAATTTTACCTTTATTATTATTTTTATATAAGTTAAAAAAAAAGACAAAAAGTTTTACAGAATACTAAATCTTAAGAATCTTGTATGTAGAGATTATTAATAGATAACCATTGACAAGAAAAAATCTAATAATCTAATTGCCCTTAAATCTGTAATATTATTTCATAAATTTACTAAGTTTAGGAGCGAAACCATCAACATAATACTTTAATTAAAAATAAAAATATCTAAAATAACCACTGAATTCATTTATATCATGATAAATTAAAATTTGTATGTCAAAGATTTTTTCATGGACCAAAGCTTCTAATTAATTGACTCCTCAGACTTGACAACCCTTTGCCACACACTCAGCGATAGTTCCTCATATAGAGGGGCATCTCCCTTACTTGCTTTTACTATTATTATTTTGTGGCCCATTCAGGCTCGCCCGTTGATGAAAGAATTTCACCAGCGGCTGTCGTTGCCACTTTTTTCAATTGCCAACTTTGCGGCAGCCAGTTGGGCAGCTGCTTGGTTGGGTCCCGGCTCCATGGGCATTATTATAGATTAAACTTGCGGAGTTTACAGTATATTTATCTGTGTACTTGTAGCCGGGTATTCGCGCGTATCCGGCGCGGGCCGCAAGAAAAGCGTGCGAAAAAGTGGGCGTCCTCGGGTTGGCGCAATCTTCGACCTTTTGATCTGCTTTTCCAAGCGACGACCGCCGGCGGCAGAGGCAGCGGCAGCGACGTCGACGTCGACGTCGACCGCAACTGCGACTGAAAGTGTTGGCAACATTTTGTTGTCAGCTGCAACATTTGCCGCAGTTGCAACTTCCTTTGCGTGCCAAGTGCAAATGCATTACATTTTAACGTTACCTTTAATGTTTTCTCCCCTCCCTCCCTCCCCCCCTCCCCTCCTCCTTTTCATCTACCCGTTGCTGTCGTCTTGATTTTAATTGATTTTTTTCGGCTTGTTGCATTTTTGTTGCACTCGTCGGCAAAGCTTTTGTGTTTGTGTCTGATATGAGAACACGTTGTTGTTGTTGTTGTTGCTGCTGTTGCTGTTGCCATGGGCGAAAGTTGGTCAGGCAACAGTTGGGCAGAGTGAAAGGGGGGTTGGTTGGGGGGCAATCACAATAAAACGTGCTGCCTAATGGATTTCGGCTAAAGTTTTTTTTTAGGTAAGCCCAGGCATTTTTCAAATACTTGAAAAGATGTTTTAAATACTTTAAAAATTAAAGTGCTCCATAAACTTGGGATAGTTAGTTTTTGTACCATAAATTAAAGAGAAGTTTGAAGTAAAAGAAATGATTCTTAGCTCTAAGTAAAAATGAACATTGAGAACGTAAAAGACAATTTAAGCTTTAAAAAATCTAGTTTACCATTCAAATATAAAAAAAAATTCCAGTAGAATAAACAGCTCAGAGACTTTTTAAAATCTATTCTCAAGAGTTTTATAGAATGATAAAACAATACAAAATGATAATAAATAGTATAGTATAATAATTTTTATCTACAAAAGAGTTCATGGCAAATATAATTTGCAACTATAAGATGAAATAATGACACATCAAATTGAATCATAAATAGTATATTTAAAGTCTTACTAGATCATTTTTTCATCATCTCAATTCAAGAACCCGTTGATATTATTCACTTAAACAAACATTGATCGCAGCAAATGCTAGAAAGTTTGCTCTCTAATTTATACCAATCAATTATTCACATGGCCTGACAAAACAAACACTGGCAGAAGTCAGGCAACATCTCTCTTTGGGTGTACTTGCAACAAGTGGCAACAACTGCGGGAAAAGTCGCAATTTGTAATAGACTCTCCCGCCTTTTGGCAGGCACGAATTTATGGCGGCTGTCATCAATTGAAATTAGCAATTTT
Organism: Drosophila sordidula; assembly: GCA_035047465.1. Lineage (NCBI taxonomy): Eukaryota > Metazoa > Arthropoda > Insecta > Diptera > Drosophilidae > Drosophila > Drosophila sordidula. The sequence goes on along the minus strand of JAWNPQ010000260.1, from coordinate 4,280,088 downwards.
GTTTAATTGCAATTTACTTTTATTGAGCCAACAACAATTTCCGCTAGATGTTGGCCAAAACGCAGTCGCCAGTCGGAGGAGTTGTTAATTGCACTTGTGATTTACGTTGTCGAGTGTCAATACACGCAATCCCCAAACGCAGATCGTGGGCTGGAATGGGATGGGTTTGGTTTTGTTTTTTTTGTTTTTTTTTTGCCTTCAGCTTAAGAGACTGCACTTTGATTAAATGCATCTACGGCTCGGCTGGTTGCGTGATGAGAGATGAACGCTGCGGAGTTGGGTTAACTGAAGAACTGTAGATTGATGAAGCGGGCGGCGTTGACGGACCATTAGAAAGTGCATCAGGTAACGCCCACAAGACTCGCATATATATTTTATATCAACATGTGTGTGTGTACATTGCCCTGGGGCGGTTTATCTAAATGCATTTGACATGTTTTGCGGTCACATTCTGTGGCATAAAACTAATGGCACCGCAAACTACATACATTCAACTTTAAGAAAACAAGTAAGGATGTTCTGTCAGAAAGTGCTCAACGCGCAAATACCCTGTGTCTAACTTCCAAATATTGTAGCACATAAGAAATTCGCTTCACTTTAGAAAATTTATTTTTAAATAACAAATTTAAATGATCTGATTTGTTAAAAAATATAAATGGCTTAAAGATAAAGTTATTAATTTAGTTTTTTCGGAGCCTACATTCGTGCTTTATCTGATATATGCTTATTAACTCAAGATAGAATTTGATTTAGAAGAAATGTTGGACTTGTTTTTGAGTTCAAAAGAATATTTTACATTTTTAATTTGGGGCTTCTATCTCTCTCATAGTATCTGAAGTATGTTCATAAACCAAAGTTTTAAATAGATTTTGCACAAATTGTTTAAAAATATAAGTAAGGAAAATATAAAATATTAAAATTATTTTAAAAAAAAATCGGACATTTATAAATAAATATATATATTGCTGATAACATCGACTAAGCTCAATGTGCAGATCGAAAATATTCAATGGAGTTAGATATGGCTTCCTCTGCGCTTTACACACATTAGCACCACTTTATTATACCCTAGCAAAACATTTTACTTATATAGGGTATAAGAAACTATCATCGCAGTCAACTACTTGAGATTTTTACGATGTTTTAATGTTGAAAGCTTCTCATAACCGTAAAAAATGCAACAGTCGAGCCGCAACACAAAACTGTGAAATGGACTGGAAACAAGTTGGGGGCGGGGGGAAGAGTCACCGCCGATGAGTCAAAACTTTTATAGGCCAAACACTTGTTCAAACACTCACACGCACACCCAACTCTAATAAAGCGGCTAATTATAACGGTGAGGGCAATTTTGCATGGCCCTGCATTAGTATTGGTGAGCTTTCGAAAGCTCTGCTGCCAAATAAGCCAAAGCTCTGCGTCTGGCGTCCCGTGCATGATTTGCGTCCGTGTGAAGGCACCAGAAAACTGTCACCTCAGCTGACATAAATTGCAGTGTGTGAATTATATGCACAGAGACCACACGGGCACACAGCTCTTAGAGAATATGACAGTTGGCCAGCAGATATACACGTATGTGTGTGTGCTTACACACTCATGGTCAAAAGAATAAGTACATCATCAAACATAAAATATCTAGCAAAATATGATAAAATAAAATTTAAAGAGAATAAACAAAATAGAATAATATTTATCATAATTTAATTATGCCACATAAGTGAAGTTTTCAGCCAATAACTGTACAGATTAAATTTCTGAATTGGAAACAAATTTTAATGGAAATATCGACAAAAAAACTTGCCACGAAATTTATATAGAAACCTAATATCAAGTATCTCGAAAAAAATTGGTTTTTAATTGCATAGTATTTTTACAAAAAATACCGACTATTATTAACGTAAATTCGTGATTGTTTTTTTTTTTTTAATTTACCTATAATTTTGCCAAAACATATTTAGTATATGCTTTATACTTGGAGATTTAAGTTTATACTATGAATTCACACAATTTAGCACAATTTAAATTAAAACAAGTTTGCTTTACTTTTTTGATATTATTGAAGAGGAATCTGTTCTATGATAAAGAACTTATTATTTTGAACATGACTGTGTATACATATATGTTGGCTGCGCCGCTTTGAAGTTGCAACAATGTGACCAACTGTTGTGTGCTGCCTACCCCCTACCCCCAACGCCGCCCACCTTTCCGACACCCCTCTGTAGACACATCAAAAACAAAAAGAGGAAAAAAATAAATGTTGGCAACTTTATCAAGAGCACAATTTAAATGTCAAGTTGATGACGCTTCGTGTCTGTTGCCCTGGAGGCTGAGGATGTTGGCGTTGTCGTTGTCGTTGCCGTAGCTGCAATTGCCGTGGTCCACAGCCAAGACAGATGACTTTAGCAGCTGGCAAAACGCAAGCCACGAAACGGAAGTGCAGCAGTCTAAACAAATTCAACACTGCAGCTGAGCGAGTGCATGGGAAGTGCTAATCGGGCACAGCACGAAACACGACCAAAGGCGTTGATGAAGACGAAGTAACTCTCGGGGGGGAAATGCAAATGCCCCAGACACAACATTAGGTGACTGTAGAAAAATTGAAAGAAAATACTCGACTACTTGCTATGCAAATTATCATATACGGCCAGAATATATGTGAGAGTGTTTTTTTGATATATGGCTGTGGTATTTAAGGTAGGCCAAAAGAAATATGAGGGACTATAATCAATCAACAACTGAAGACTTTTTCATTGAGTATTATTTTTTAAAGTACGCTTTTGTCAGGACTTTTCATTCAAGTTAAATACTTTGGAAACAAACTTTGAAAAATACGAAAAAGAAATAATATCTTAAAAAAAGTAAGAATTTGTGAAATGAAGAGGAACATAATGACAGAAAAATATATCGAAATTGGCTTTTATGAGCAAAAGCATAACGATAAATATATGTAGATTATGTTTACAATCTTATGAAATTGAATATCGATAATGCACTTTTTCTACATGTCTGCAAAAGCATTACATCTGATTATAACGGTGCTCTCTTGCCTTCCCACTCAACACTCGAATCAATCAAAAATCATCTCTAGTTATGAATGATTTCTGGGTGATTCATCAACGGCAGCAACGAAATCATGTGTGAATTAACGCGAATAAGGGGCATTGCTCGTTAGTCTAACTTTTAGCTGTTGCCCGGCATGCAAAAGGGCCGGCTGGCCGGGCGAATCCCGAGAGTAACATGATCATTAACGTGCCGCATGTGGCAGCGGCGGCTGCAGAGGCCCAAATCCACGGTCAACGCTGCCACAGTAGCGGCAGTGGAAGCTGTTACCATAAATAAGGCAGGAATCTCTTGTCTTCTGGCAGCAGAAATTATGACTGAAGCGCAAGCTTGAGGGAAAAGCATTAGCAGCAGGTTGGCCACACTGAGAAAAGGGGGCGGGGAGGGGGGTGGGGGGGGCAACCAAAAAGCGAAGCGCGCAACGTTTCGGGTTATCTTTTTGTTGTGCACCGCCTCGGGAGGTTAGTCACACATGCGCGGTGATAATTCAACGCGGCAGCAACAGCAACATTAAATGGTAGCAACAGTTGCCGAGGCAGCAGCAGCAGCGGCAACATGTTGCCGGTGTCTTGTTAGTTGGAACCGGCAACAGTTTGTTGTTGTTGTTGTTGCAGCGGCGGCGTCGCGAAATCGTGACAAAGTGCTGCCATTGTTAGGCGCAAATGAAGAAAATGCCATTGTGGAAAATCTCGGTGCGCGAAAAACAATTGCCTCGCTTGTTGTTGGTTGCTTGCAACGCTTGTTGCTTGTTGCATGTTGCATGTTGCTGCCGTGAAAACGCTTGGCGCACGTTTTGTAATCAATCAATGCTGCTGCTGCCGCTGCTGGAAAAGCGACTCGAAAATTGTTTTGGCCGGTATGTTTTTAGGCGAAACAAAAGCCTAACGAGTTGCCATTTAAACGAGCATATGTGATTAGAGGGAATTGGAGAGAAAGAGAGCACGAGAGAGAGAGAGAGGGAGAATGCGAGACAAAGCTGAGATTAACAGAACTTATTCTTAAAATAAGAAATATAGATGTAATTGTGTGTAAAATATATTAGATATCTATAAAAATGATCTTTAACAAATAAGAATGTTGTAGTCGGTCGTAAGCAACTGCATAATACTCTGTAAACAGTGTAATAACAACATAAAACAGTCAGAATCGGTCCTGATAAATCTTGGCAACTTTAAAATTTAAAATAAAAAAATGTTTGATATTATTGTTAAAATGAAAGTACCCAAAATATGAATAAACAAATAAACAAAGTTTCAAAGCTGTTAAGGATGGACAAGAACATCAACACTCGGAGAAAAACCTTCTTTTATTTTTTGTAATCAACAGTCTTTGTTGCATTAATAAAATACAAATTGTATGAACTGCATTCTCACAAACTTTCGCTAGCGCAGAACAATTCTCACATTTTTCTCACCCGAATAACTTTACGATCAGCTAAACAGCAATTCAACTGCCTACCTATTTTTGTGACGATCTACAGTTCACACCTGCCGCTCATTTGCCACAATTTTCCCAAAAAGAAAACTAATACCGAAATCTATTTATTTTCATAGAGCACACATCATAATTTTCATTTCGTAGTCAATGAAAGCCGTAAAGTTCTTTGATATGCCATTCACAAATAGCCAGGGCGGCAAGTGGCAAGAATCAGAGAAAACCGAATGGGAAAACAATTTTCATAAATTATAAAAGGAAAACAGAAATTGAAGACAGGCGGCGGGGCAAAAGCTCATGAATGAACAGCAATTGAATTTATGTTTATTTCACGAGATTCTCAACTTGGCTAATTTTATGGCTAGCTAATTTTTATGAACCACTAAAGCGCTACGGAAACGTGGAAAAATCGAATCGTCGAGAGCTCGCCGAGCTCCCAAGAGCCGCTCAACCCACAGTCGCTACAGTTGCCGTCAGCCATTTGACCCTAATGAACTGACATGCAGCGGCGACATGGTTGCTGCCGCGGGCAGCGGACTGCGGTGCGGCGCTTGTGCATCCGCGGGGCGCCCACCGCAAAAGCCCCCGCATGGCGCACTTGGTGCATGTTGCAACTGAGACCCCAACACACACACACTCACACACACAAACAGCTTATTGACTGGAAATAATTTATTAATTACTTTGTGCCTTTTCGTTTTTATTGCATTTTTGTGTTTTTTTTTAATACCCTGTACCTTTTTAATATGGGTAATAAGCGGTATAATAAAAAGGTTCGTCTGAAAAATTGTAGTGTTTTAGCTAACCTATGCAGAACAAGTTTTTCTTCTTCAGAATTCTATTAATACCTATTTCTTGAGTGATTTTTCAAATTACAATTCTTCATTTTTGGTATATGCATGTTTATGCTCAGAAAATTGTATAATGATAGAAGAATAATTTCAGAATTTAATAAGGAATTTAAGAAATTTTTAAAGTGTTGGCCAGACTTAAAATCAATAATCTTCTTAGTTAAATTACATTCCTTTCAAATCAAAAATGTCTGAATTTTAAAAATCCTTCTAAATAAATTAATAAGAGATATTTTTGAACATTATAAAAAAAAATTGTTCTTGGATTAAAAGTGAATTTCTTTAAATTGAAGATCGTTTTGATTTTTTATTTTATTTTGTTTTATTTAATTATATAATTAAGAATATCTTTAACGAAATTCGTTACGGGGTATTTCCTAGTCTGGCTCTCGCCTAGGGCAAGTTTCATACATTTTTTTAATTAATTTTGTTTCCTCAACAATATTTTTTTTTTGTGATACGTTTCGGTTTTTGGGTGGCATTTTGAGATTAAATATTTATATGTCTTTTCAAGTGTTTTGTAAGCGTCGCTTAAGCTGCCCGATTAAAGAGCACATTTGTTTAATTCTTATACTCGATGCGTCGAAGCGTGTTTATAGAGTGTCGGGGAAGTGCCAATGAGGCATAGTCTAATGTGACAAAGTTGCCTTCAAGTTGTGCGTTTTTTGAATAGAAATTTTAATAGAATGAGTAATAAAACTCGCAGCAGTGTCTGCGTAAGATTAAAGTTCGGTTTATAAACTATTAACTTAGTTTTGGAAATGAATTTGTGTTGAATTTTTATTCTTTGCCCGTTTTTTTTTTTATTGGAAACGGAAGCTTTCTAAGACTTTGATTTTAAGTGTCGTTCTATTTTAAAACTAGTGAAAGAGTGGAGGGAGAAAGACAAGAACTCAAAAATGGGATAGAAAAATATAATTTGAACTAGGAAAATATATTCTTATAAATACGAAAGCATTCTTGGACTTGCAAAGATCTTAAGCAGTATTCATATTTTTAAATAATTTCTAGGTAGATTTTAGTTTATGATCTGTTTAAAATTCAAATATATTTTATTGGATGTAAAAAAAACTAAGACAAAGTGTGAATAGAATCTGGCTCAATGACAGCTAATTTAGCTTTTTTATTCAACCTTTTCATCTGAGTTCATCAATATTGATTGGCTTAATGCTGAGCTGATTTTAACCTCTACACAACCTGTTACCTATTTCTATATTTGTAGTTCTGTGCCCAATTTGGGTAAATGCTGGCAAAATGTGGCTATAAATTTCGGCACCTTTTGCAGCCAAAGGCGACAGCTCGAAAACCGAGAAACCAACCAGCTCCCCAAATACAACGATTTGCACTCGAAGTGCGCTGCATGCGCGTCCCAAAAAGAACATTTGTAGCGGCAATTAAAATCGCACCACACGACCACAGGTCGAAAATTGGAGACGTGTTCTTTTTTTTAATCTTTGTTCATACTCGGTTCACAAAGTTCAAGGGAGTTTATTGGGAGTATTGGTTTGTGCAATTTCCCTAGAGAACTGAAACTTGAGAAATGTACGCAAATATATCCACGTGAGATAGAGAATTCAATTTTTAGCCACTGGAGAGATAAACTGAAAATCTATAGCCACCAATTTTATTTACAAATAACTCAATAAATTGCTAGACTCTTTAACATTTTTTGTCAACTAGATTTAATCCTATATTGATCCCTAAGTTTTAAAGTTATATACATGCAATTTTTCAGACAGATTCCTGATGACATCCTCCAAAAATAGCGCCAACAATTTTTTGGGAGACGCCCATCGGTTAGCCCGAGAAAATCCATATCTCCCACAATTTTAGAGCTAGAGTCAAATACAAATATCGATATATTTCCAAAAGAACAATAATATTTAAGAAAGTTTTTGACTGTTTTAATATACTGTGCTGTAAACGAGTATTGTGCAGTCGGTTACACCCGACTGCAACGCTCACACTTGTTTCTTTCTCATTTTGGGGCCGTGAACAGGCGATAGAGAAACATGGCAAGCAGATACAGATATCTAAAGCGAAGAGGAGTACACGAGGCGACTGCGGGCAAAGCCTGGTCATAAATTAGATAATCAAAATGCGAAAAGGCCAAGTGTTTTGGCTAATGTTGTTGACCAATGTGGCCACAGTTTTAGAGACATTGGCAGCTGGCAGTTGGTTTTAATAACATGCAATAAATTTGGCTTAAATTGTGAGCAAATTGTCGCTGGACACAATTACATTCGCTTGTTAGCCACATTCATTAGTGTCATGTGCTTTGCATGTCCTCGGGACGCCTCGTTTTAGCTCGTTTCGATATTAACTGTTTGCTGCCGCTGGTCAAGCGAATTTTATACCGTTAGACGCTTTATGTCACAAGTCGCTTGGGAATTATTTGAAATTTATTGCCACGTGAGGCCGAGGATGGTCTACGGCGCTCCATTTCCAGTCATCATTCGAGCCGAGATGCGTTGACAGGCCAACAGCAGCAACACCAACAACACCAACAACTGTGACAAGTGGCTGTTGTTGTTGTTGCTGTTGCTCCATTTTGTCCATTTAGATGCTTCTTGATTACCTTGCTGCGACATTGCGATTTCGAGTCCACATCCAAGTCGCGCCTCAGCGTATAAAGTTGCTTTTTGTATTTGCAATTTTCTGTCTTGTCTTTGGCAATTGTGAAAAAGATACTCGCTAAACACACACACAAACAAACAGAGGAGTAAAATGTTTTCGGTTCGTTTTTGTACCTGTTTACTATAATTTTGTAATTGTGTTGGCCTAGTTAACAGCCGAAGCATCTCAAATTGTTTGCACATGAGCAAAATATACATTTATGGTAGCTGTAGATTCTAAACGAAACTCACAATGTTAACAAACGATTTTTATCTGCCTGTCGCATGATAGAAAGTTGGTAAATATAAGTTTCTATATTTTATTTCATTAAGCTTACGATTGAAAAAAAATTTAAAACTATAAAAATTAGAATAAAAAAATAATTTTGTATAATATAGTAGAATATACTTCAGAAAATAGTTAGGATATAAGAAAAATACATATTTAATATTTTAAATATGCTTATCCCTTAACTTTTTATTGTATCCAATATATAAATCAGTAAATATTAAATATATATGATGAGGTAATGGAATATTTGCATTATGTGCCATTCGAACTTTTAGCTAATAAAATCATTATGGCAATATTATCTAATTATTTAAAACAATAAATAAAATTAGCCTTAATTTTAATTAAATTTGATTACCTTTCCTATTACAACTAATACAATTTGAATTCGGTAGATATTTTTTATAGGTTTTTCGCCCTTTTCAAGCATTCTTATTTTTAAGCAATTTATTGTTTTTTTTTTTTCGATTGTCAAATGCCTTTAACTTTTTAAAAATGCAATCAATTGCAGTTTGTACTAAATTTTGTAATTATGCTTAATATAATATTTCAAGTGTTCAGAGTTTCGTTCCCACTTGTCTTTAATGCTCAATTATTTTCCCATGTCAACTCATACAATTCTCTCAAGTTAAAGTTGTTTTTCGCCAAAAACAAAATAAACTCTCATGTTGTTGCGCATATTTGCAAATATGTCTGAAACTGGGGCACTTAAGGAGCTCATTTGCATTACCAATTTGGCAGTTGGCTTAGTCATTAGCGTCGACAACGGCAACAACAACAAACAGTAGCACGTGCGTTGCGGTCGCAAATTTATAACCCACGCAGAAAAATTAAAAAAAATATATGTATGTATAAAATTGAAACCAAAGTCTTTGCTATCTAAGAAATTAAGCAGCAAACGGCGCATACATTTAGCCGCTGGTCATATTTTGTAATCAGTTCCATTTGCCGCTCACCAAAGACATGCCACAGCGGCTGCAGTAACCACGGCAACCACGGCAAAGTCTCAGACAGCATGGAGCCAACGAGATGGTGTCCAGTTTTAGGCACCGCGACAAACCACTTTGGCAATCCAAGTCAAGCGGCACATATTTTTTATTTTTATTTTTTTTTGCCTTTAGCTGTTGTTGTTGTGGTTGACATTTTTATGGACATTGGTATGCCCAGAGACTGGGTAGACCCCAACTTAAAAAAAACAAACAAAACAAACAAAATCGCGAAATGCGAAAATTGTCACCGCCTTCGATTTGACTTTGCCCCAATGCCGATTTACGTTTCTTCGACCAAAACTGATTAGTGAAACAATTTTAGATATTTGTGTTAAATACCTTAAAATTAATTGCAATTGTGTTCGCTCATGCGGGGTTGCCTCAAAGACAGCCGCACAATGAAGTTATAACAATTTGGGAAAACAGTTTTCTGTTCTTGGCGGTGCCATATGAAAGACTGCCAATGAACCAAAAAATGATAAGGTCAATAGAATCTGGCTTAAGTTAGGCTGCCTCAAATGGCCAAGTGAAATAGAGTGCAAGGGAAAACAGCGTGCATAAGAGCTTAAACTTTTTAAAGCTAAGTAGCTTCATTTTTAATTAGTTGCAAGGTTGAATAAAATCTAAATATGGATTTCAAAGCTTAAAAAAATTAAATTATGGATTAACTGCAAAGCTAATAAAACAGCTGAAGAGCAGTCAATAAAACTATAAACGCTTTCAGCTACAATAAATGTAAAACGCACAAGCTTCAGTAAAAAAAAAATAAAATGAAATTGAATGAAGGCTTAGAAAGCTGATGGTTACAATTATTCAATAAAATTCGGTGAAAGCTCGAATAGTTAAAAAGCTGGAGTTCAGTAACGGCTTGCATAACTGGTAAACCTAAAACCAACAAAAGCCTAAAGAGATCAAAATCTTAAAAATTGTTAATCTTAAATACCTCGGACAATTAAATTTAGTGAAAGATTGGGCAACAATTTATACAGCGTCACTTTTTTTCTCTACAAACAACCAAACATTTGCAAACCAAGTCGAATATTGAAATATGTAATTAATGTGCTTTAAAAGCACTTGAATATGGTTATTTTTTCAAAAAGTTTGAACGCACATGTACGTAGAATTAAGTAAATGTATTCGCTGATAGTAAAAGCTCGGTAAACAAATTTTATTCAGAAATAAAAAGCTCATGAGCTTTAATAACATTAAAGCTTATAGGCAGATTAATTAATTTTCTTCATGTGAGCTTAAAGGACATTAACGTTTACAGTGAGATTAAAGAGCATAAAAGCTTCTTTACAGTAAACTAGGTTATCACACTTTTACGGTATGTTATTTTATGTAGTTATTATATTTTTTCAGTTTGTAAAATAAGCTTTCCCCATTAAATCGACTATTTCGCAACCTTTGGTCTAACTTATAGTTTAGCCTCAGTCTAAATTTTTTTATACAGAGCTGGAGGCTGTAGGCATTTCAAACCTGCCTCTCCATCACTTTTCATTCCTTATCTAATATCTTGAACTGCTGCTGACTGGGCAGTTATTTTTCAGCCACTTGGCGTGGGTGTTGGCTATGAAAGTCGCGGCTACCGTGTGCCGCCAATGGCTACTGTTATGGGTGTGTGTGTGTGTGTGTGTGTGTGTGTGTGTGGCAGTCCAGGCCAATTGTCAATGCGGCTTTTCATTGTCATGGCACTGAGAGATACTGAGATGTATCGATAAGAGAAAGAGAGGCGAAAAGGGGATAAAGCGACTCCAAACAGGCTTCAGCTGTTGACTTCTTGAGTGCGCAAGAGTCAAAACTGTAGATTAAAGTGTCAGATTTATGGCCACAGAATGGCAATCGGGTTGGCTGCCAGCGCTTGCCAAACTGTGCCTTAAAACTTACACCACAAATTGTTAATTAAGTATAATGGCCATTTTTGCCTAAGCGGCTTGATGCTTTGACCCCAAAAGTCACAGTAATTGTACACAAAAACTTGCAACATGTTGCAAGCAGCAACAAGTCTCTGACAAAGTCTCTTCAATCAAGCCAAGTGTTGCGACTCTTGACCCTAATGCGTTTTTAGCTTTTATTTGTTTATTACTATTTTTGGGTATTTTTACTTTTTTTTTTATTTCGACAAGTTTTGCATAAAATTTGTACTTTTATGCTGTCATAACTTAAATTCCAGCTAGTCGCCATAAATCATTTGTGTTGTTCTCATTCGAATGCAGCAACAAATTTGTTTGTCGAGTGCAGTTTTTATTTTTTGCATAAATATCTTTTTTATTAGTGGGCTTTGCTCTGTTTGCTTAGGCTAGAAATGCAAGGGATTACGAAATCCAGATGTGGGCTGTCAAACTTTATATTAGCCAGGCAGGTGATCTGGTTGTAAAAATCTTACAGAATTGTATAATTTATATGTGCTTGTTAAGGCAAGCAGCTGCGATTAAAGTGACAAAGGAGGACAGTGTGCTATAAGTGTGATTATGTAAATGGAAAAGTATAGATACCAAACAATTTTTAAACAAAGTAATTATATTAAATATATTTAAATAAGAAAAATTATAAAAAGTTGTAAGGAAACAATTTTTAAACAAAAATTAAATTTAAATAAAATAAAAATCAATTAAATAAAATATTAGAAAATAAATATTAAAGTTCATCATACTAAGTTTTTTCTTGGGTTCAGTTATTTTCCAAGAGTTGACTTTTAGCACTTTGCATTATTAAATTTATTTTTAAAAGAGAAGTTACAGTCCCTCAAATAAATACACTTTACAGTATTTATGTTAGCCATTTGTATACTCACTGTAATCATTATAATCACCATTATATGTGCGCCTATTCAAATTTAATTTTCTGTTCTCTACAAACTCCACCCATACATCATATATAGCTCATTACAGCGCTCCATTGTAACTCGATATTTCTCATGGACTGTAGGCAGTTCTCCTTGAAGTTCAAGTCTTTTTGTACCATTTTTAACACCATAGACAATAGGCAAAAAAGAGGAAAAAAAACGCAGTTATATTACAAAGTGTACTCAAATAACAATTTATTGTTTTGTAACACGGCTGGGCAACAAACCCAAAGTGCAGTTAAAAAAATAAAGAAACCACTTTACTGAGTCTTCATCTATTCTTCTGCTTCTTCTTTTGCTGGGCGAGGTGTTGTACTTGAACAAGAACTCGGATTGCAAAAGCCAAATCGTTGCCTTTTTATACCCTTTGCAGGGGGCATTATAATTTTGCCACGAAATGTGTAACGCATAAAATGAGCTTAAATATAGCCTACAAGCTTATTTAAACTGAATTTTTAATCGCTAGTTTTTCCATTTGTTGCGTAGCTTTTTGGCCAGGCTTCCAACTCAAAATGCAAACATCTTTAGCATCGGTTGTTTTTTTTTTTTTGCTTTTTTTTCAGCTAGTTACTTCTGGTATTTTATTGTTGGCTACCCATTTTTTAAGATTCGTTTTTTAACTCGCAGTTAATTAGCTAATAAGTTATGGTTAGGCCGTGTAATTGATTTTCCACAGAAGTTAGGGTTTTGGAAATCTGTCTGCTGCTCTTCGGCGCATTACGACGTGCAGCTAAAATTCAATTTGTTGCTGCCTCACAGATCGACCGCATTTTTTCTGTACTTTTTGATGGCTTGCCCCAGCCCCCACCGCGCCCCCTTCCCCTCCCCCCTCCTCTCACGATGCAGAACACATCTGTTTTTCATAGGTGCAAGCACAGAACAGAGCGCACATCCATCTATCAGAGTGGGCAACAAAAAAATTACGGGCATTTACATGGTGTATGGAATATTTTACGAAACTCTTTGTTCTTAACCGCACTTACGTAGTATCTTTATGTGGTGTGCGTGTTCGAGCTTTTTAGAATTACTTCAAATATAATTAACTTAAAATGAAAAGACTTTCATCGTTAAAAACATTCTGAATCGCTTTTTTTCTGTCAAAAATCAAGTATATATATAAATGCCTTTCCTACACTAATTAATATAATATTTTATACCAGATTTGTGCTCTAGCTTCATTCTACATTTATTTATATTGAATTCTCCATATTGATTACCTTTTGAATCTAGAATTCTAAGTTAAAATTTTTAATGGATTACGGGTGTCAAATTTAACCGCTTAAATTAATAATAATAATTATTATAATAATAATAAGATAATAATTATAAATACGATTATAATTATAAAATATAATTATAATTACAATTATTATGAGTATTACAATTACATTATAATTATTATTAATAATGTTTAATTTAATAAATAAATTTAAATTTAAATTGCGATAGCTAAGGGCTTTGCATTAATTAATTAATTTTTGAAAGAAAATAGCTCCCTTTTTTTTGTATAGGGTATTCCCTCTTTTTCTAAAGCTTAGTTTATGGGTAATTTTATATGTGCACAGGTACTCACCCTCACAGGCCACAGCATTAAGTTCGTCATCATTGTCGCCAATCAGCTCCCAGTCGGCATCATTCTCCGCCAGACGCAGTGCAGCCAAATCCTCCAGCTGCTCGGCATTGGCATTCATGCCGAAATAACCATCCTGGCACTCCGAGCACTTGACGCCCATAACGCCCAGCTTGCACTGGCATTGTCCGGTGCTGGCATTGCAGCTTTCGAGGACGGCGGCGCCCAGGGCATCGCAATTGCAGGGCAGGCATAGCAGCTCCACATGGGCGTAGCCCACGTCGCAGCTGTCGCACTTTTGGCCCGCAAAACGGGGCCGGCACAGGCACTGGCCGTCGGCGCTGTCGCAGAGGCCGCTCTCGGCGCCCTCCGCATAGCAGTTGCAGGCCTCACAGCCGACCGCCGGATCACCCCAGTAGCCCAGTTTGCAGCGCTCGCAGCGCCAGCCCTCGGTGTTGCCCAGACAGGTGATGCAGGCGCCGTTGGTCACGTTGCAGGGTCCGCCGTCGCAGTCGCAGCGCCGACAGCTGTCGCCCGGCAGCAGCGGATTGCCAAAGTAGCCGTCGTCGCACACCTGACAGTGATCGCCCGTATAGCCCTCCGGGCACTGGGTGCATATGTATTCCGCGTGCTCGATCAGCTCGAATTGCGTATTCAGATCCATGTAGTTGTAGCTCTTCAGCTGGCAGCTGGGCGAGAAGTTGTTCGACTCCGCCAGCAGCGGACACGCGCAGCGTTTGCAGTCGTGCGGCGTGCCCTGCAGGGGATTGCCGTAGAAACCGAGCTGGCAACGCTCGCAGCTGCAAAAGGTTAAGAAATGTTCAGAAATAGGTGTATTGCCAGGTGTGTGTCTTTGCTAAGTATACGTTTTTGCTGTGCTGCGGTGAGTTTACTTTCAGTGCAAATGGCAGCGCTGTGAAAGGTGTGTGCATAGGCTTGAAGTGCATGGATAGTGTGCATGGTAGGTGACTTGGCTTAAAATATGAAAAAGGTTCTTTTACTGCTATCTCACGCACACTAAGGTGGGTTGTGTTTGGTTGGTATTTGTTTTGGATAAGTTATACAAAATTGCACAGCGTTAAATGTTATTGGAATTCCTTGCGTGCATAGAATTTAGCTCGATGCACTCTCCCACTCAGGCTACCACTGTGACTGGTATGTGTACCAGCTAAGAGGGGTTTCTGAAAGTGGCTGTTTTTATGTGGTGGAATGAAAACATGGTGAGTACATGTTCTGCTTGTGATCCACGTATGCCCTTTTCCAATGCCTTAAGTGGACTGTGTGTGTGCGTTCAATTCCTGCTTCTCGTTTAATTTCTAATTCACCTTTCACTGTGAGCGTGGTGTGTGTATGTGCTAACACTATCTAGTGTATGTGGATGTTATTTGTACCCCCCATGCTTTTTTTGCCAAAAATTTGCAAAAAAATTTATTTTCAATATTGCGTATATTTTAAATGTAGCATCAATCTCGGAGTCAAACCATGAAAAAATTGCCATCAACAATAAAAATCTGTTCAGTTTTGACAAAGTTATGGGCGTTTGAAATATGGGGGCTATGGATCCGCGGGCTTTACATGTCAAAATTTTTGTCAATTTTGGCATGATTTTTGACAAAAAATTTGACCCCCTCAAAATCGGATTTAATGTTGTTTTTTATACTAATTATGACCACCACAGTCGATTAAAAATGAAAATTCGCATTTCTAAATTTTGAAAAAAAATTTTTTTCGAAAATGAGTAAGAGGGGGGTACATGCTTTTTTGCCAAAAAATTGCAAAAAAATTTATTTTCAATAATGCGTATATTTTAAATGTAGAATCAATCTAGAAGACAAACCATGAAAGAAATGCCATCAACCATGAAAATCGGTTCAGTTTTCACAAAGTTATGGGCGTTTGAAATATGGGAGCTATGGATCCGAGGGCTCCACATGTCAAAATTTTTGTCAATTTTGGCATGATTTTTGACAAAAAATTTGACCCCCTCAAAATCGGATTTAATGTTGTTTTTTATACTATTTGTGGCCACTACAATCGATTTAAAATGCAAATTCGCATTTCTAAATTTTGAAAAAAAAAATTTTTCGAAAATGAGTAAGGGGGGGGTACATGCTTTTTTGCCAAAAAATTGCAAAAAAATTTATTTTCAATAATGCGTATATTTTAAATGTAGAATCAATCTCGGAGACAAACCATGAAAAAATTGCCATCAACAATAAAAATCTGTTCAGTTTTGACAAAGTTATGGGCGTTTGAAATATGGGGGCTATGGATCCGCGGGCTTTACATGTCAAAATTTTTGTCAATTTTGGCATGATTTTTGACAAAAAATTTGACCCCATCAGAATCGGATTTAACGTTGTTTTTTATACTAATTATGACCACCACAGTCGATTAAAAATGCAAATTCGCATTTCTAAATTTTGAAAAATAAAAATTGTTCGAAAATGAGTAAGGGGGGGGTACATGCTTTTTTGCCAAAAAATTGCAAAAAAAATTTATTTTCAATAATGCGTATATTTTAAATGTAGCATCAATCTCGGAGTCAAACCATGAAAAAATTGCCATCAACAATGAAAATCTGTTCAGTTTTGACAAAGTTATGGGCGTTTGAAATATGGAGGCTATGGATCCAAGGGCTTTACATGTCAACATTTTTGTCAATTTTGGCATGATTTTTGACAAAAAAATTTGACCCCATCAGAATCGGATTTAACTTTGTTTTTTATACTAATTATGTCCACCACAGTCGATTAAAAATGCAAATTCGCATTTCTAAATTTTGAAAAAAAAAATTTTTCGATAATGAGTAAGGGGGGGGGTACATGCTTTTTTGCCAAAAAATTGCAAAAAAAATTTATTTTCAATAATGCGTATATTTTAAATGTAGCATCAATCTCGGAGTCAAACCATGAAAAAATTGCCATCAACAATAAAAATCTGTTCAGTTTTGACAAAGTTATGGGCGTTTGAAATATGGGGGCTATGGATCCGCGGGCTTTACATGTCAAAATTTTTGTCAATTTTGGCATGATTTTTGACAAAAAATTTGACCCCCTCAAAATCGGATTTAATGTTGTTTTTTATACTAATTATGACCACCACAGTCGATTAAAAATGAAAATTCGCATTTCTAAATTTTGAAAAAAAATTTTTTTCGAAAATGAGTAAGAGGGGGGTACATGCTTTTTTGCCAAAAAATTGCAAAAAAATTTATTTTCAATAATGCGTATATTTTAAATGTAGAATCAATCTAGGAGACAAACCATGAAAAAATTGCCATCAACAATGAAAATCTGTTCAGTTTTGACAAAGTTATGGGCGTTTGAAATATGGAGGCTATGGATCCAAGGGCTTTACATGTCAACATTTTTGTCAATTTTGGCATGATTTTTGACAAAAAAATTTGACCCCATCAGAATCGGATTTAACTTTGTTTTTTATACTAATTATGTCCACCACAGTCGATTAAAAATGCAAATTCGCATTTCTAAATTTTGAAAAAAAAAATTTTTCGATAATGAGTAAGGGGGGGGGGTACATGCTTTTTTGCCAAAAAATTGCAAAAAAAATTTATTTTCAATAATGCGTATATTTTAAATGTAGCATCAATCTCGGAGTCAAACCATGAAAAAATTGCCATCAACAATAAAAATCTGTTCAGTTTTGACAAAGTTATGGGCGTTTGAAATATGGGGGCTATGGATCCGCGGGCTTTACATGTCAAAATTTTTGTCAATTTTGGCATGATTTTTGACAAAAAATTTGACCCCATCAGAATCGGATTTAACGTTGTTTTTTATACTAATTATGACCACCACAGTCGATTAAAAATGCAAATTCGCATTTCTAAATTTTGAAAAAAAAAATTGTTCGAAAATGAGTAAGGGGGGGGTACATGCTTTTTTTGCCAAAAAATTGCAAAAAAAAAAATTTTCAATAATGCGTATATTTTAAATGTAGAATCAATCTAGGAGACAAACCATGAAAAAATTGCCATCAACAATGAAAATCTGTTTAGTTTTGACAAAGTTATGGGCGTTTGAAATATGGAGGCTATGGATCCGAGGGCTTTACATGTCAAAATTTTTGTCAATTTTGGCATGATTTTTGACAAAAAAATTGACCCCATCAGAATCGGATTTAACGTTGTTTTTTATACTAATTATGACCACCACAGTCGATTAAAAATGCAAATTCGCATTTCTAAATTTTGAAAAAAAAATTTTTTCGAAAATGAGTAAGGGGGGGGTACATGCTTTTTTTGCCAAAAAATTGCAAAAAAAAAAAATTTTCAATAATGCGTATATTTTAAATGTAGAATCAATCTAGGAGACAAACCATGAAAAAATTGCCATCAACAATGAAAATCTGTTCAGTTTTGACAAAGTTATGGGCGTTTGAAATATGGAGGCTATGGATCCAAGGGCTTTACATGTCAACATTTTTGTCAATTTTGGCATGATTTTTGACAAAAAAATTTGACCCCATCAGAATCGGATTTAACTTTGTTTTTTATACTAATTATGTCCACCACAGTCGATTAAAAATGCAAATTCGCATTTCTAAATTTTGAAAAAAAAAATTTTTCGATAATGAGTAAGGGGGGGGTACATGCTTTTTTGCCAAAAAATTGCAAAAAAAATTTATTTTCAATAATGCGTATATTTTAAATGTAGCATCAATCTCGGAGTCAAACCATGAAAAAATTGCCATCAACAATAAAAATCTGTTCAGTTTTGACAAAGTTATGGGCGTTTGAAATATGGGGGCTATGGATCCGCGGGCTTTACATGTCAAAATTTTTGTCAATTTTGGCATGATTTTTGACAAAAAAATTGACCCCATCAGAATCGGATTTAACGTTGTTTTTTATACTAATTATGACCACCACAGTCGATTAAAAATGCAAATTCGCATTTCTAAATTTTGAAAAAAAAAAATTTTCGAAAATGAGTAAGGGGGGGGGTACATGCTTTTTTTGCCAAAAAATTGCAAAAAAATGTATTTTCAATAATGCGTATATTTTAAATGTAGAATCAATATAGAAGACAAACCATGAAAGAAATACCATCAACCATGAAAATCGGTTCAGTTTTCACAAAGTTATGGGCGTTTGAAATATGGGAGCTATGGATCCGCGGGCTTTACATGTCAAAATTTTTGTCAATTTTGGCATGATTTTTGACAAAAAATTTGACCCCCTCAAAATCGGATTTAATGTTGTTTTTTATACTAATTATGACCACCACAGTCGATTAAAAATGAAAATTCGCATTTCTAAATTTTGAAAAAAAATTTTTTTCGAAAATGAGTAAGAGGGGGGTACATGCTTTTTTGCCAAAAAATTGCAAAAAAAATTTATTTTCAATAATGCGTATATTTTAAATGTAGAATCAATCTCGGAGACAAACCATGAAAAAATTGCCATCAACAATAAAAATCTGTTCAGTTTTGACAAAGTTATGGGCGTTTGAAATATGGGGGCTATGGATCCGCGGGCTTTACATGTCAAAATTTTTGTCAATTTTGGCATGATTTTTGACAAAAAATTTGACCCCCTTAAAATCGGATTTAATGTTGTTTTTTATACTAATTATGACCACCACAGTCGATTAAAAATGAAAATTCGCATTTCTAAATTTTGAAAAAAAAAATTTTTCGAAAATGAGTAAGGGGGGGGTACATGCTTTTTTTGCCAAAAAATTGCAAAAAAATGTGTTTTCAATAATGCGTATATTTTAAATGTAGAATCAATCTCGGAGACAAACCATGAAAAAATTGCCATCAACAATAAAAATCTGTTCAGTTTTGACAAAGTTATGGGCGTTTGAAATATGGAGGCTATGGATCCGAGGGCTTTACATGTCAAAATTTTTTCAATTTTGGCATGATTTTTGACAAAAAAATTTGACCCCATCAGAATCGGATTTAACGTTGTTTTTTATACTAATTATGACCACCACAGTCGATTAAAAATGCAAATTCGTATTTCTAAATTTTGAAAAAAACATTTTTCGAAAATGAGTAAGGGGGGGGTACATGCTTTTTTTGCCAAAAAATTGCAAAAAAATTTATTTTCAATAATGCGTATATTTTATATGTAGAATCAATCTGGAAGAGAAACCATGAAAAAATTGCCATCAAACATGTAAATCGGTTCAGTTTTGAGAAAGTTATGGAATACGGACATCGCACAAAACCAATATGCTCTTTTCACTTCGTGAACAAGTATAAAGTTTGAAACTTTTATCGGCTTGCTTTCTAATCCTTTTATAACTTTTATTGGATGGTATTTGTCTTGCCTTTTCTGCACAATTTCTGCTCTCACCATTCTCCCATTTAAGCGACCGATCGTCAATAAGACGGGTGTGTGTCTAAGCTAATTGTGGATTGTGAGGGTGTGTGGTTCGTGAAGTGAGTGAATTTAAGTAAATAAGCTCTTGATCTGGGATCTACTTTCACCTCTTTGCGCATTTTAATCGTGGATGGTGTGTATGTGGATGGTTAGAGGCTTGGCTCCTCCCCCACCCTTTGCCCTCTGACTTACCGCTCGCCGTAGGTGTTGTGCATGCAATCGCCACAGTTGCCGCTCTGCAGGTCACAGGAATTGGAGTGTCCGTTGCACGGACACGGTATGCATTTGCCCAGCAGCTGATGATCCGTGGAGTTCTCATAGATGCGCTTGTAGCCAAAGACGCAGCCCTCGCACGACAAGCCCGTGTAGCCCGGCGGGCAAATGCACTGCTCCACCTGAGCTGTGGCCTGGCCTCCCAGTTCCACGCCGCCCGAATAGATGATCGCGTGCTCCAGCGACGTTTCCACCTGATCCGTGTGATAGGCGGCGCGTATGAGCAGCGCATCCAGTGAGACGAGCACTGAGAGAAACTGTGATCTGGTCACCGGCTCGCCGTGATAGTCGCCGCCCTCGGTGCGTCGCAGTCGGGTCTTGATGTCCCTGATCGCCGGCGGCACATGATACCAGCCCCGTTCGGTTAGTGTCACATTCAGCGCCAGTTCCAGGCTT
Source organism: Drosophila sordidula (assembly GCA_035047465.1). Taxonomy (NCBI): domain Eukaryota; kingdom Metazoa; phylum Arthropoda; class Insecta; order Diptera; family Drosophilidae; genus Drosophila; species Drosophila sordidula. The sequence goes on along the minus strand of JAWNPQ010000260.1, from coordinate 4,259,408 downwards.
TCGTACGACTCATCCGCATAGGCGATCTTCAGGCCATTCTTGCCGCAGAGTATGACGTTGGGACCCGTTGTCGGCTTGCCCGAGGTGTCGCCGCGCATCACCACCCAGGCCAGCTGCAGCTGGAGCCGGGCGCCGTAGCTGGTCAGGCGATTGCCGAGATAGCCGACCGGAGCCTGCCAGTAAATCGCCTCCACCTCGTCCAGTTCGTTGCCAAAGATCAGACGCCTCTGTTCCGCATCCAATACCAAGGGTATCGCCTGCTTGCGCTGTATGTCCGTCAGCTTCCAATCGTTCAGCGTCTCGAAGGCCAGCGTCTGCAGCTTGGCGCTGTGGCAATTGGACGACACGTGCGAGCACCAGCAGCGACTGCAGCCCTCCGGCTTCAGTGCGTCCAGGTCAAAGTAGCCCGGGGCGCACTCCGCGCAGGTCTCGCCCTGCACGTGCGCCTTGCACTGGCAGCTGCCGGCGCAGGAGCTGCCCGCCAGCGTGCCGCGCAGATCGCATTCGCAGCGCCGGCAATCGTCGCCGAAGTGGTTCGGGGCGCACTCCTCGCAGCGGGGGCCCTGAGATAGAGAAATGTTTAATCGGTTTATCGAAAAAATTCAAATACTCTATTTAATGTATCGATATATTATGTGCATTTTATCGATATATTATTTTTAGTTTTTATCGATGCATATAAAGAGGAAAATAAAATAATAAATTTATATTTATCGATAAATATTTTAAAATTAATCGATTTACCATTGTATTTAAATGCTAAAAATGCGAAATAGTTAATAATCCAGCAACAATACATATTTGTTAGACTTGATCGATACATTTAAAGGATAACAAACGCGAATAAATACATGATCCAGGTTTATCGTTGTGATTTTCAAGGAATTATCGATATATATATAAATATATTGGATAAATTCCACGCAGACCAATGTAACCCTACTCGACATTAGTCAAGAATTAGTACTTTGTATGTATATAAGGGAATCTAAGAGAATCGATATATATCGAGAATTCCGCGATAAAATATACTTTAAAGTGTAAGTTTGCATAATTATAAATGTTGAAGAAACTAAAATTATTTTCAAGAAACAAGCTACTCACTAATGGAAGAGCTTAATTAAGCAACATTTAATCAGAGATCGATAAATATCGAACTGAGAACTCTTACCTGAAAACCCTCCAGACAGTGACAAGCGCCACCCAAAGGCGCACAGCTGCCCGTGGAGCGCTGCGGATTGCAGGCGCAGGGCTGACACGGTTCCGTGGGCGTGGCATCCGCCGCCCTATAGAAGCCCAGGGCGCAGAACTCGCACTCGTTGCCGGCGGTGTTGTTGCCACAGCTCTCACAGATGCCACGCTCGAGGAAGGCATCGTAGCTGCAGCTCTGCGCATGTCCGTTGCACTGGCAAATCTCGCACTCGCCGCCCGGCGACCAGGCCCGGTCCCGGAACAACGGACAGCACTGTTCGCACTGGACGCCGCACGCGTTGTGCTGGCAGACGCACTGCAGCTGGTCGCCCGTGTCCTGGGTGCGATTCGCGTGGCCATGGCAATCGAGGCGCGCGCTCACCCGCAGCTGTTTCAGGCTGTAGAAGCTGCGCTTCTCCAGCGCCGGCGAGTCGAGCAGCCAATCGACGCTGTTGTCCAGATTCGCCGTCGAGTGCATGCCCTGCAATCGGATGCGCATAAAGCGCGCCGTCACAAACGCCATCAGCTCCGGCGTCTGCTCCTGGGCGCCCGGCCGATTCTTCAGCAGGGACACGTGCAGCTCCCCGTTCTCCAGCGGCAGCGCCTTCGCGTACTGCGTCGAGCAAATCACCTCGGTATCGTTCTTAAACATATATTTGCCATTCCGGCCGGCCAGATTGTAACGTCGCTTGCAGTCCGCATCGCTCAGGCCAAAGTACTGCCAGGGCTCGTAGTTGACGCCATCCATTGACTTTTCCAATATCCAGGACGCGGGACGCGGCGAGTTGGCTGATTTCAGCAGGATGAAGAAGATTTGATAGGTCTGAAAAACGATAAGAGAGATGAATTAGTAAATTAAAGTTGAGATGAAAGTTAATAGCCAACATTTTTAGATATTGTTTATTACTATTTAATTTTTCAAAAATATTTTGCAAATTAAGTCGTACATTTCTTTAAATAAGAAAGTGGGCTATTTTTGAAAAGAAATAATGTTAATATGCATTCTATAGAAAAAGATTTGCAATATTTTATATAACTGTAAACAGCCCTAGTATCTGATCTGATAATATCTGATATTTATGAAGTCACCTGCTCTCTTTACCAAGAAAATTATCTGCATAACAATGGCAAAGCCCCCATAGTAATTTTGTTTAAAGAAAATAATTTATAAACTTTCTTTTTACAACCATTTTCTGTAGAAAAAATTAATAAACGATAACTCTGAACTGGCTTAAATATCTTCGGCCAGTTCCCCATGGTCACTTTCTTTTAATAATATTTGGTTTAATTAATATACAAAAAAATTAATAAATTATTTATAAAATAAATAAATATTGTATAAGTCGCCAGTCCTCCATTGTCACTTTAATTGTACATAATTTGCAACTAATTATGTAACTAAGGACACGCCCGCAATCTCGCCTATTCTCATTTATGGCCTAAAGTTGTAGTTGACATTTTGTTTAAGCTAACAGACCGCAAATCAGTTTACAGTTTTGCATGCGCTGGCTGCGCTATAAATTAGCCGTTGCTGTTTCTGTCACTGTGGGGCAAGGCGCTGATGTTTCTATTTAGTTTTATACATCTTTGTAGCTGCAGCGACGGCGACTTTGGGCTTGTGAATGTGCCTGCCGCCTGTTGCCGCTGGCTCTGGAAAAACTTTAACCCAACACCAGCGTCGTGTCATAAATTTTGCCAACTGTCAACAAAACAGCGGCGAGGCAAACACACACACACACACACACAAAATAGAAGGCAACTCCCAAACGCCAGCAAAACACGCCCGGCAGCTGACACGAGATATTTATATTTATATGTAATTTTTATTTCTGTTTTTTGTTGACTATTTGGAAAACGGTTTGGCCAAAAACTGGCAAATGCCAAAAATGTCGCGTGTGTTGCGAGCCTATCGATTGCCAAAGATCGGAAAATGTGGAAAAACTAATGCCAATAAAAGGCATATATGCAAGGTGTGGCCTTCTGGCTCGGCCAGGCCAGACAAGGCCTGGTAATTGATTATTGGACGTGGCTAAGCCGGCTGGCGCCATCTAGCGAGATTTTTGTGAGCAAATACCTTAAAAATAAACACGAAATAACTGTTTAGCTTTGGGGCGTCGCAATTTAAATACCCTTGCAGACATAGCTGGAAACCCATCATAAAAATGTTGGAACCTAAAACCTAACAGATCCTAACGCGGCTTTGGTTCAAACCGTGATCCGTGGGCTTGCAGCTATGGTTTAAACCTTGATTTGAGAGAAAAAAAAGGTATACATAATATTTATAAATAAATATTTAATTTTACTTTTTGTTCTTTTTTTAATTAAAAAAAGAGTATATCATTTAGCTCTCATTCTCATTTATGCTGTTAGGCAATATTTATTTTAGGTGTGAAACATTTCCACGCTTCTTACATAAAGCAAGCTATTTTTAAAATGAAAATGTTCGCCATCAGGTTTCGCTGAATTTTTGGTTCGGTTTAAGGTTCGATTTATGATTTGAAAAATATTCGAATTCCGGGTTCGGAAACGGTTTGCAGCCTTGCTAGCAAACTTATAGAATATATATATTATATATTTACTGTAAACTGTGCTTTCTATCAAGAACTTATATTTTATCCAAATCTTTCTATATTCTATTTTAAATTTGTTTCATAATATTACATTAATATATATCTATCTTAAGCTCATTACATTTATTATATGTTTTTTAACTATTTAGTTATTTTTACCGTAACTTTTATTATTAAGTAATTAAGATAATACTTTACTTTAGAAAGTGAGGAAAAATTTTGAATTTGTATAGTAGCTAAGAAACTGTTATGACATTCACAGTTTCCAAGTTTGGTTAGGGTATGTGGCTATATACATTCATATATACAAATATATACTTATAGAGTCAAAATGACAAAATTATAATACCCTCTGCAAAGAGTATTGAAACCTGCTTATTAGCCATGGCCAAAATGTCAGGCCGTGCGATAACAGGCGACAAGCTACATTCAACAACAACAACGAGTCTATCAAATTTCCAAGGCACTAGCAACACACACACACACACACACGCACACAGACACACATTTTCGCCGCAAGTTTTTCCGATTCGCAGCCGCTGATAAAACGCACGCAGCCACTGGGGAAAAGCCAACAAGGGGAAAAGTCAGCGCAGCCACTGCGCATGCGTGCGTCTTCCAGCGGCAACATCAATTTGCTTTGTCCGTATTCGATTACAGCAACAACAGCAACGACTGCCAGAAGACGGCCCGACAAGCGCTGATAAGATTAGAGCGAGATAGCCAATCGGACAGAGACAGCAAACGCGAGACCAAGATTTGCTGGCCAGCCAAATTAGTGAATGTCTTGGAAAATTTATTGCATGCTCTCAAATGATTTGTGAACTAGAAGAAAAAAACTGTATGAATGAGTAAAAAAAAAAAACGAATGTAACGGTAGGTGAAACAAGTGAGTAAGGTGGACAGGTGTTGGCAGGTAATAATAAGATTAGATTAAAATGCCTGAATGGAGTTTAAGTGAACATGGAGTCGAAGTGCTAAGAAATAGTTTTGGGAAGCTCTATAAACACAGGAAACAGGAAAGAGGCATAGAGAACAACTATAAATGCAAGTAAAGAGAATATGAGCAAATTAATAGATCAAAAATATGTTTAGCAAGAATCCAAGTGAACATGGAGGACACCTGCTAAGAAACACTTTTGGGAAGCTATGTAAATGTATTTGAAGTGAACATGTTCCTCACACACAACGAGAGAAGGGATGGAGAACAACAACAACAAGGAAAGACAACATTGAGAACATGGGCAAATAAATGGGGCAAATAAAGAGTTTGTTTTTTTTTTTTGAATGGAATATAAATGCAATCCAAGTGAACATGGAGGGGATAGTGTTTTTGTGAAGTAATATAAGTGAGATTCTGGGCAAAAAAAAAATTGCAAAAATAAGAAAAAATTAAAATACAATGTTAAAAATATATGCTAAAAAATATATATTAACCAAATGTGCACGGAAGACATGTGATATAATGATAAAAGTAGGCCTTTAAGAAAAATAATGAACAGAAAACTGGGGTTTCGTTTAGGAAATATAGTTATCCTCGGTAGTTAAGGGACCATGGAGGACCGATAAAATCTTATAAAATAAATGTGAATTAAATTTAATACACATTTAATTTTTGAAATGAATATTTGTGAATAAAGAATACGTGAAATTTTCAAGATAAATCCAACGATAAATGTTCGTTTATTTATATTATTTTTGAAGTTGAATTAATTAAAAATGTTTATTAAAAAAATATATTTCTAAACCAATTTCTCAAACTCTCTGATTCCCACTGTTCTATTCATCTGAGCATTTCCATGGCTTACCTTTCGATAACTTATCTCATGAAATTATGTTGTCTACATCAATTGCACCAGACTTGATCAGAGATAAAGACAGGCCCAGAGCAAGTGCACGCGTCTGTGACTGCAACTTCCTGCTGGCTGGCCAGAAACAAGTTGTCGATAAGGCAACTGCAGGCAGGCGGGCAGGGCAGAGGCCTCTATAGGGCAGTGGAAGATCTGTGTAGATTGCAATCAGCAGCAGCAGCAGCAACAACAGCTATTGGAGGCTGTCGGTCCTCGGGCAGGCATTTGACATTTTTATCAGCTATGGACTGACGGCCAATTGACAAGCCCAGCAACAATAAAGCCGTGTCGAACAAATGCGAAAACAACACCAAAGTGGGAGAAAGAGAGAGCGACAGAGAGACAGAGAGAGAGAGGGAAGAAAAGAAATAAAAAATCGAAGAGACAGCGTGGCAATGAATTATGTGTTAATATTTGGTCAGCTTTGTTCAAGTTATTGTTATATGCATTTTCGATTGATAACTGGCCATAAAACGAAAACCCGTTCTCAGATGCCAGCTCGCTGATAAACTGCATGTCAAATTAGACAAGAAAATGTTTAAAATATGCAAGTGAGACAACTTAATTGAATCGAAAGACGCTGCCAGATATGTAGATATAAACCTAGCGGTAGTTACCCCATTTGAGTTATGGCATAGATAAAATATATGTGTATGTAAAACGCAGCACAATTGCCTGTCCATAATTTAAAATGAACATTTTTATGTTCATTAAATATTTAACGCTCAATGGCCGAAATAAATTGGGCGCAACGGCAACACGTTTCTAGCCCATGCTAATTGTTGGCAAACGGAAAAACTATGGCCATAAAACCAAATGCAGTAATCATCACCAAAAAGCACAAAAGTCGTCGCATCGTAAACTTTAAAAATAAACAAGCGCGAAATTGTGTGAGACAGACAAAAGTCTGGCAGACAGCCGAAAATAGAGTCCAAACAATTTTGTTATAGGATGTGTAGTCCGTCATATGCGTATTACTCACATGTCTATTATTTACATGGTTTTATTTATTTTTCTTTTAGCTTTTTTTTTTTTTTTTTGCAAAATTCTAAAGTCTTGCCGCTCAAGAAATAGAAATTTTGGCTGGCACGTTTTTAGATAAGGCGGCCAACAGGCGAAGCGCATAATTTTTGGCTTATGTGGTGAATGAACCCACATGGCAGACAGAAGGTGTACAAAAAATACCCTATTGAATTTAACTGAATGGGTTATATAACTGACTTTTAAAAACTAAGTAAAATTATCAAAAATAAATGCTGCCAAAAATTCTATTAGTCAAGAGCCATCAATTTAAATTGTTGGCCATAGTTAGTTAGTTGAAGAATGCAAGAAAAAGCAGAATTAAGAACATAAAATGCTGTATTAATAGAAGGAAACATCTCAGTAAATTATTCTAATAAAAGGCTTAAAAAAATATGAAAAATGAATATATAAAAAAATGTATATTTGTATTTATTTAGCTAACTCACTTAATACTTTTAAGTTTTAAAGAGTTTATGTGGTGTTCAAAAGTATTATCGTGCAGAGTAAATTCATTCCTCAGGTAGCTTAAAGCATAATGTTAACAAGTAAATTAATTTAATTTGTTTACAGAGTACCTCAAAGTCGAATACTATTCGCCCACAGTACTTCTTGCTTGTTTCGCATGCTTTTCTTATTTTGCGCGTGGGTAATAAAAAGTTCAATGCTTCGACAGGAAAAACTTTTTTTGGCCCGCAACTTTTCTTATCTTTAAACTGGCGCATTAAATGCAACTGCGGCAAAGACCAAACTCAATTCTCTCTGGGCTGACAAGCCAAGCAACTCGCTTAACTTGGCTTAAATAAAACAGTCAAAGAGTTTAAGCCATTCGGCTAGAATCAGGCAGTCGCTAACCGGAAAGAGCGACATAAAAGGACTTCAACCAAAGCTTCAATCACGTTAACCAACGAAACCTTCAAGTGATTTATGCAAATGCAAGCAACAGCAACAAATACAATTTAAACGACGAGAAGCATTCTGAAAAAGGCGAAACGTGAAAAAAAAAATAATCCAACAGTCACAACAAATAAATAAATTGACCATTAAAATAATTGCAACGCCTAAATGCGTCCCCGTACGTGGCTTGTAACACGCTTTGGCTGTTGTTGTTGTTGTTGTTGTTTAAGTTGGTTCGCTGTTGCGAATGTTGCAACAACTTGTCAAACATTTGAATTACAGTTACGTAAAGCCTGCCCCAAAGCCTCCAAGCCGCGGGCGCCGCCGCCAACAACAACAACAACGTTGGCCAAATTTGGCTAAATTTAATGAAGCAATTAAATGGCTATAAAAATAAAATAAACACATTTTTTTCTTGGCTCGTTTGTGGATTTTGCCGCTTGGCAAACATTTACGAAAATTTGGCGTTTTATAAAGGCTTTAAAATCAGCAATAAACATTTATTTGTAGCTAGTTCCGATTTTATAGAATATCACTCTTTAATGGGATTCTTTTTATTGGGTTAAAAATAACAGCAAATATCTAATATACAAATTTCTTTTTTGATTTTTAGCTCCAGACTTGAACTGATATTAAACTATAATTAATTAATTATTTTATTGTCGTATATTTTTGTATTAAAGTATTTTAAATTAAAACAAAATACTATTTAGATAGATAAACTTAAATTAAGTTTTAAATATAATTTTATTTTATTTTTGTTGTTGATTAATTTAAGTAATATTAAACTTTAAATCTCTTAAATTTTCTATTTATTTCAACTCCATCAAATGTTATATTAACGTAGTTTACAATTTGAATGCCACTGCGCTGGCTCACATTATCGCAATTTTCCGAGAATTCTCGCTAGACTTTCAATTAGTCACGCGCGCCCCAAAGCCATTGAGGCATAAATCTAGACATTGTTGTGGCCAGAGTTGTGCGGCAAGCCGCGCTGACAGACACTCTGACAGTCTGCCAGACAAGCTGACTGACTATCTGGCCGGCCGACAGCCAGTTGCAGTCAGCCTTTTGGCCGCCAGCCGTTCTGGCCAGTTCCGGCGGCTGTTTGCCTTTTGCCGCGAACGTTTCCAAGCTGGCGAGAAAAATATTTTAAGCTGTCAAATCGTTGACACATGCCTGTCTCACTCTTGTTGTTTTTGTTGTAAATCACTCGATTAGTCTAATTGTTAAAATCAACTCGGCGGCTTCGACATTTTTGTCGCCCGGGAAAAAGAAAAAAAAAAAAAGACGAAGAAAAAAACTCCAACGTCGAATGTCAAGTTGCCGTCGGGGGTCATAAATTTAGTTTCTATTTCTGACGGGGGAATGTTCTGTCGTTAGTCTGTTGGAGGAGCCAGAGAAGAAAAGATTTGCTCTAATGTGTTTTTAAACAGTTGTGACAAATGCCCAAAATATTTTCAACTGAAACACATATAGTAAATTAAGCGATCTATGGGTGAGGGGGAGCGTTAAGAATAGGGAATGGAAATGGAAGAGCAACTGTGTGCTAATTGCCTATGACAATCGGCAGCTAGAGGGTTAGCTGGCATAGAAGCTATTAAAGTCTTCTGGAATACTTTAAGCAGCAGTTGGTTAATTTTCTAAATCCCTTGTTTCGAGCTTTACTACCCTAATTATTCGCCTTGAGCTCTTTGTATATAAATATATATAATAAAATATAATTTTATGCATATTAAACATATTTTCTCTTTTAGTTACTTTAGGAAAACAGCTTTAAATCTTTTATGCTGTCAGTTATCTCTAATTTATTTTATTTACTTATTTTAGTTTTTATTTATATCTAAATAATAATATTATATTCAATAATATATCCGAAGCACGGCATTCGTGTCCCAGGTTTTTTCAATATTAAAACTTTGTTTAGCTATTGCTAATTTCTACTTTTATTTTCTGTATTTTTCTTAACGTCTTCAATTTTTTTTTTTTTTTAGTTATTACTGAAATGTTTTTGTACCTCGTTTTTTTGTGATATATGTCATGTATTTTTAATTATTTCATATAGTTTATCAGTTTTCCATTGAATTTACTATAGCTCTCGTCATCTTTTTTTCAGAATAATATTTGCTTCAAATCTTTCTTCGATATATACATATACACAAGTCACGTTAAAAATAATGGATTTATTTTTCCGCAATTACAATATATAATACAATAATATATATATAATATATAATATATAATATGTAAGGAATATACTGTTGAAAATGTGGTGATGAGTCATATTGGCAATGTGAATCTATCGATAACTTTCAACATATACTACTATGGATATAATGTTTCAATTAAAAAAAAATAAGGTGAGTTTGATTATTTTCATTTCTCAACTTTTGTTTTCTTCAACATTCCCCCAAAAGCCCAACAATCTAACGCACCCAATAACCAATAAGGCATTTCTTTTTTCCATGCTTATTGATCTTTAATTCTCTATTGAGTGTTAATCGTGCGTTAAAGTGTTAATTGCAATTCCATTGCGGCCCGAACCAAACAAAAAGCAACAAAGTTGTGTTGGCCACACACAAGCAGCTATGCATTTCCGCACTTGCAGCTGCTTAGCCGCTCAATGCTCATTAATAAGCTGATCATTAATGCAATCTGTATGATTATCGTGGGCTATCCCTATATGGCAATATAATGTGCTGAGAAAAAAAGAAGAAGAAAATCATCTGCTTAGCATCAGCCGACACAAAGTTGACATTTCAAGTGCAGTTTGCAGTCGCGTCTCATCGTTTGCCTCGTTGCCAACATTATTTCCTCACTTCAGTCAAGAGATTTTTTCTCTTTATTAATGTTTTGATATAATTCGTTCATTGCCATATGCTGAAAAGAACAGACGCCGCAGACAAGACAAAGATACAGTCAAGACCAAGATTGTGGAAGTATACACTTAATTAAAACGTGCAGAGAACCGGGCAACAGAGCTGCCGACTGCAGCTCCGGTGCTGATTTAAAATTAAAAATAAGAAAACAACCATAACCTTTGGGAAGTCGAGTATAGAATACCCTTACAGTTATATATGTGATATAATTTTATATTTGAATGTGCCATAAAACTTTAACTGAGAATGAATATATGTATTTTTCAAAGAAACACTAGCTGCGTTTGTTTAATATTTTTTTTTACATTTTTTTATACAAGTTTGATTTAACTCTTAATTTGGTTTTTTTTTTATAAAATGACTCCTAATTTTAACTTTTTGAATAACAGTGATATTTTATTTCAAATTTATATTTAAAATATCTTTTGAATACCACATGTTTTTAATGATAATAAATTGATGATAATTATTTATATGATATATTTATTGTCATATGTACGTTTCAAGCCAAAAATCACGATACCCTTCTGCTAAACAATGTTTTTCCATATGCCTGCAAGTATGAGAGATTTACGACAGCCATGCGCTCCAAGAGTTATTAATAAATTACGAACGGGAGCCGCAACTGGCCAACAAAGTGATGTAAATATTTAAATTGGTTCCTACTCTAATTAACTTTGTCAGTTCCCCAAGAGTACAAAACTCATTGCAAAAGTTTAAAAAAGAAAAAAATTCAAAAAATACGAATTGCCTTTTATGGATGCGCTGTGGACTTTATGTAGATGTCAGCCTGCGTTCAGACAATATTCAATTTTAACTACAATTGACACATGTTGAACTGAATTTTTGGTCAGGCCGCGACAGGCCGACAAAAATTGCTTTAAAATGTCACAGAAAAAAAATAAAAATTTAAAAAAAAAACCAACAAGAAATACAACCAATTGCGAGATTTTAAAATGTTCCCATGACTTTTTTTTATAGTGTTGGCAGAGGGCAGCGCCAGTCAATGATATTTCCATGATTTTCGGTTGGGAAGTGTGAAAGGGAACGGAGACTTCAACACATCAACGGCATGTGTCAAAATTTACACGCTCTCTTTACGTTCATTTTGCATGAACGTTATATACATATATATATATACGGACTGTCAGAGAATTTTTTGATTTATTTTGCAAAGTTTTTCTTGTTATTTTCCCCAGCGTTTTCTTGATGGAAGTGTCTAAAGTACAAAATTATATTATAAGATGGGAAGTTGACGCTGTTGGTGACAAGTAATTTAAGCGAGTTCTGCTTTAAATGAAATGTGTTAAAAGAAAATTATTTTCCATTGCCAGTGCCTTGAGTAGCTTGTAATGAACTGAAAGCAAAAGCGTGGCTTGAAAATATTAAAATTAAAACAAGTGCTGCAAATCATTCGATCAACTTGGGATTTTCAAGGCCTCTTTATGTTCATTTACGATATTTAAATATTTTTAAAGTTTATATTACTATAAATTTATATTATATAAATATACTATAAATATTGTTCTTATCATTTTTAATTAAATTAAATTAATTAATTATTAAAAACGGAAAATGGTTTACAAAAAATATTAACTTAAATACGATAATAATCATCGATGAGGTTTAAAAAATGGATGATTTGATTGATGAGCTATCGATAGTTGTAAAATCATCGATAAACTGTCAAAGATCACATTATTAGTATTTTTAAGCAGAACTGAAAAATGCCACAAATGCCTTTCTTCTACTTCAAAACCTCAAACCCGGAAACAGTTTGCCATTATTTATAGCCAAAGAAAGTCGCAGCTTGTCTGTAAAGCGATCTGACTTAATCAAAACTCCATCAAAGTGAATTTATGTTTGCGCCGTTTTGAGCATTAGAATGTAATACCTAGTGACCGGTTCCAAACTCGATCGCAGCACAGTGTGATCATATTTCATGCGCAGAGCACGCCTAATGATCGGCGACAGGCCCAAGGCGCAGATGGATCATGGAACTGGCGTTAAATCGCTTGTAAATGAGTGACAAGTCAGCGGCTTAATTACAAACTGGATCACAGCATCGCTGTCACATAAAATCAGCCATAACCCGAGGTTATCTATGACCCGGCCCAAGGCCCGGACTCACCTGCTTCAGGTCCAGCGTGATGGTCACGTACTCAAACTGACGGCCACCCTGGAGCGTCGGTGATTGCCACCAGCTCTCCTCGAATTTGGAGCCATTCAAAATAAGCGATTCGATGGGCCGCTGCTTGGCTAGATCCGAGCTGTGGGCATTGCAGGTGCCGCAGTGCTTGGCCCACTTGCGATGGGGATAGGCATCCACCAGTTTGCAGTACTCCTCGGCGCCATTCTGGCCACAGGTCGCGTTCACTGTAATCGAGGCGCGCGGAGCCACATTGACAACCGCCGGAAAAAGGCCAACCGCATTGGGGGCTTCGTCGGCCTGTTGAGTGTTGCGCAGGCGCATATCTGTCAAAAAGCAAGTGTTGCATAATGAATTTTAAGTATTGCGAAACGTCCAACAAAGACTAAATTATTTATATATATTTTCAATGCAAAATGAAATGCTTAAAAAATGCTAAACACAGTTTATTGACTAAGTGAATCTGGCATAAATTCCATTAATCTTCGCTTATGGCAAAAATGGAATTCAATTTAAAAAAAAAATCGCCCTAGAATGATTGTATGTGTACCTCAAATTTAGTAAATACTTTATACTAGTAAAAAATATATTTTTATATATAGAAAGTTTAATCCTGAATTTAAAGTTTAATATTAAATTTAGTGGAATTTTGTTTAATTTTATTGTTATGCAATTTTAAAGCATATTTCTGAGTTTTTCGGCAACATTGAGCTAGAGAAGTTTAAATTTACATTCAATTATTCTCTAATAAAATTTATTAACTGCTTGAAACGAGAGAAATTTGGACTTACTGTTTGTCTAAATATAGCTGAAAGCTTTGGTGTGCTTTCAAAGCGGTCAACTATTTCAATGCCCTCCCACTCAACGTTGTCTATATCGTATATATTTATCTACAGCAGCATCCGATTCTTCGTACGTCGCGCACTTGACAGTTTTTCCCATGTCAATCAATTTAATTGGTTAAACAAGTCAAGCACAAGCCCTCGTACATGGGCCATAAATCAGTAAACAGCTGCCCTGAGCTCAGTCAGTCTCTGTCTGTGGCCATATTGATTGGCCAGCAATGAAAAATGTATCTCACGGCTGCATTTAGATAGCCAAAAACAAGGCAACTTCCGAGATAAACTTTATCGCTGACCAGCAGTGCAGTTGGTAGCAGCTGGACTCGGAGCCAGCTATGTTGACCTGGTATGCGATTTGCATGTTTGGTAGCTCAAAATTGCAGTTGCTGCTGTTTCTAACTTTGCATCTGTAGTAGCTGTTGTTGCTGTTCTTGTTGCTGTTGTTGTTGGTGTCAGCGTGTGCAGTTTTTGGCAAATGTCAACAAAAAGTTTTCGCATTTGTTTGTCCCAAAGAAAAATGTTGACGTAATTGCTGTGAAATTGCGTATAAGTTTTTATACTCTGTTCACAAAGTAAAAAAGAGTATATTGGTTTGCTAACGATATCCCTTCGACTGTTTACTTAAACAACATTTTCAACTGGCGAAATTAAAAACAGAAAACGAATTCTGCTGTTCAGAAATAGTTTTCTTGCATTCGAAAAGTAGATTTCTTAGAAACTTTTCTCCTCGTGCAATTTAATAATATATATCTATTATTACAACTTGTGATTGTCTTAAAGTCGCTATTCGAAACTAAATAATACTATTTGCTTTTATTATATATAGTGAGTACAGCGTATTTTTCAGTCGTTCACATCCCTGCCACCTCTTATCTTTCAACGAGTAAACTCAAAAAGTTTTGTTGAAACTTAAAATATTTGTAAATGTTGTGAGGATATTAGGTGAAAAAAAAACTTAAGGAAATAGACGAGTGTGCAAATGTGTAAAGTTTAACAAAAGTTTCAGTGAATATATGTGAATTTAGCTTACTATTTTGTAAGTACAGTCGTTAGACAAAGGAGTTTTTAAAAGACTCTCACTAAAAATTGTTGGAAAATTCATTTGGCTGAAGGGCTATGTTCAAAGTCAAATAAAAAACTAAAATTCTTTGCAGTAAAAGCTCATAAGCACAACAAGATTCTTATGGCTAAAAACGCTATAAAGAAAACAAAGGGAATTGTCTACACACAGATCGTGGCTACTTTAAACAACATCCATCAGAAAACAATACAAAAACTCTACGAGACTTAAATCACTTTCACTCAATTCTAAATTCATTCCCATCAAAAACCCAACCAAACTGCAATTATTTAAATGTTTCGTAATAAATCTTCAGAAAGTGAAAAGCCTAAAAAAAAAAAAAAAATCGCTTTAGGCCTGGCCAGGGCAAGGTGTGAAAAGTGGCAAGCCAAGAAAAATTATCGGCAGCTGTCAAAATGCGGTAGTACACGCAAATGGCATTTAAATGTTTTGACAAATAACAAATTTGCGGTAGCCAAAAATGTTGACTCCACTCAACACCCAAATCGAGCTGGGTATACCGCCCCAGCTCCCCACCCCACCCCCTCCATTCGCCAACATGAGCGATATGCCCACGTTGTGTGCAAGTTTTCCATGCGCTGACAGCTTAAGTGAGAAAAGTTTTGCTGATTAAATGTTTTGACAAATTGAATGGCAACGGAAATATTTATGCATTTAGAAATTGAACAAAGCTTTTTGAATATGAGAAAACTGTGAGTGTGAGTGGGAAAAGGAAAACTCATAATTAAAAACTTTATGGCTGATCAGTTTGCTGTTCGACTCGGTAGAAGACAACTTCATCTGGGAGGGCAGACACTGTTTAAGCAACATAAATGCCAGCCAATACGATAAACAAACCATAAAAATTTGCTACGAGAAAGCCACAAGAGAGAAGCGTGCACAAAAACAAAACAAGAAGCTTCTCTTATATTAAATATATTACAAAGTTGGTTCGGATCCAAAAATTGATAAAAATACTGTGATTTTAAAATTTTATGTTTTTTAAAAGTAGACTAAAAAGGAGCAAGTAAAAGATAAACACGGCTGTAAAATAAAGTCAGCATAGACGACGTATGAATCTACTATATATATTTATATATTTTAATATAAAAAGTGACTAAGGAGGACTTAATTTAAAATAAAATGTACATAGTTACATGCATAGGATAGGTTGATAGTTTATAACTATATCCAATACTTTAATAATAGTTGAAATTGAGCGCAAAAAGCCAGAATTTAAAATGAGCAAGGGAATATAACGTTAAAAGCTATTTACATATTTACGCATGCTGTGCAATAATTTATAAAAAATTTCTAAATAAATTATAAATCATATGTTAGGTTTAAATATTATTATTCTTATTATTTTTATCGCAAACTTAACAAGACAGAGCAGTCAGTTAATAATAATATAATATTATGGTTCATGAATAGGGTATTGAAACTTCGGTGTGTAGAATCTTATTGCTTGCTGCTGGTTTTGATTAATTGCGAACCATTATGGGCACACGCATGAGTCTGGACTCTGAAGTTGCAGTTTAGCAGCTATTGAAGGCAGCTGTTGTTGTTGTTGTTGCTGCTGCTGCTGCTGCTACCTCGACTCCGCATAGCTGAAAGCATTTTACTGTTTTCTGCATTTTATTCATATCGACCAAGCCGGCGCATAAAATACAAAAATATTTTCACTATTTTTGGTCTTTGGTCTCCATCTTCGGCACAGCTGTGCATTTGGCTTTGGATCTCGTTCCGTCCAGCTGCTCGGTTTATTGGTTTCCCCTTGTTGTTGTTGCTGTTGTTAGTGGGCAATTATGCATATAAACAGACAGTCGAGCTGGCATAAATTACTTATATCTTCCAGTTGCAAGCTGCTTATTAAGTTGTTGCAGTTGCAGTTGAACTTCAAAGAATGCTGCTGCAAATTGCTCGCTGTCTAGTTTCTTTCTTTTTTTTTACTCCTAACCTGTGGACGCACAAAACTATTTCCTGTCAGTAACAACAACCAAGCAACCAACTCAACTTTTGCCTACAATCAATGTTGACCTGGCCAAAAGAAAAAAAATTGATATTCGGTAGCCAAAGTAGCTGTCAAAAGGTCTGATGACGACACTCACTCACTTAAAAAAAAATTTAATAATAATAAAAAATTGCTGGTGCCCAAAAAGGGGCAAAAGGAGAGAAAAAAAATCACCACATGGCTCCACAACGGGAGAATTGGCGAACTGGCGGCCGAAGAGTTGCCTGACGATGTCTGAGGCGAGGCGGCAGCGTGACGAAAACAAACTTTATGCATCTTGACAGGCTGCACGGCTACCGGAGAATGCCTGGATGGATGGCTGCCTGGTTGGAGCCAACGAAATGGCAATCAAAATATGGCCATAAATAGGCGGCCAAAAGCTGCGACGCGACGCAAAGACTCTGCTGAAACGGCTCAATTACAAATGGCGACAATGGTTAGCATAGGAGTTGATGCTGATGCAGCAGCAGCAGCAGCTCCTCCAATTTAATAGCTTCAATATGTCTGCATATTGGAACAGCATTTTTTTCGGGGAATTTCGACTTGGCGCTGCGCTTAATGGAAAGTAATCAAATTTAATGGCCAAGAAATTGTTATGAAAAGGACGTGAGGTAAAGGATCATAACTCAAATCTAATTAAAAACAAAAAAAAAAATTTAAAAAAAAGAAGGAATTGCAGGAAGGTTAATGTAAACTTGAGATCTTATTTTTTATAAGTTTTAATATAAAAATTAAAAAAAAAAGAAGAAATTGCAGGACCGTTACTAAAAATTTTCTATTTGTTGAGCCTTTAAAATAAAATGACACTTATAAATTAATATGTTGATATGTATAAATACATATTTTTATTTTATTTTTATAAGTGAAATCAAATTGGAGGTTTTTATTTTTATTTTAGTTGATCAGCATATTGAGAATTTATATTATAATTTTATAAAATTCACCGAGTCTTACATTATACTGATCTGAAGGAACTTACATGCACGTAAACTTAAGTTTTATTTTCCGATTATATTAATATATTTTTCTCTGTGATTAGAAGAAGAAGATGAAATTAAAGTCTTTATATAGGATCAATTGGGTATATAAACACTTTTGAAACTTTTTGAAAATTTTTAAATGAAATTACTTTTTGCCCCACTATCCCGATTTTTATTTCTTAAATATTAAATAATTCTTTGAAAGTAAATGCCAATTACATTTGCAAATCCTACTGATTACCACAACAGCTTATAAAATATTTCGTGAGTATTCCACAAGCAAACAACCCACTAAGTATATTCTTACGCCTTTGCGGTTTACTCTCTTACTTATGGCAACTTTGTGAGATATTCAGGGACATTTGAAATGGATTTGAAATTGAACTCAAGCGACAAATTCAACACCTCGTTGGGCATGTCACACAATTTCCACGAACAATTTTTCGCAACCAAATAGAAGAAAAGCTCAATTCAAACATCCGCATTGCATGAGAGCCGACGATGGTGAAGGGGAAAGGAGGTGGGGGGGGGGAGGGGCGGGGTCTTAGAAATGCATCAACTTGCGAAAGCAGAGAGCAGCAGAAGAGACGAGCTTAGAACTTGTGGCAGGTGACAAAGCAGAGTTTACGATGGGGCGGTTGCGGTCTGGAATGGTACTTGAAAAATTAATGTACCCTCGCCGTGTTGGCAGCCAAATGGTTGACTGGCACTGTCGGCAGCAGGCTCGGGAAAATGCCTAGACCAATGTCAAATATTTATTGAAAATAAACAAAAATGAAAGAAAAAAAAAAAAAAAAGAAGAAAAACAACGAGCAAACAAATAAACAAACTGACAAACAAGACGGCCAACGGACAGACGAGGCGACAAACGCAATTCCAAGAAAAAGAAATAAAACGAAGGAACGCAGCAACACAAGCATCAAACTGACCAGAACTGAGGATGTTTGGACATGCATCAGCGCACCACAGTGCAGCGACGGCGGCGGTGGTGGTGGTGCAGCCCAGTCAACTTAAAAGCCGCACCGTGGCAACACCAACTTGCCACAAACTCCAACTGATTGGATGGAGGCTGCTTTGGTGGGTGCTTCAAAAGCTGCTGACCAACCGATGGGCGGACAAACGGACAGACGGACGGAGAAGCAGCAGCAGAAGGAATGAGAGCAAGGGAGAAAGAATGAGAGAGAGAGAGAGGGAGAGAGAGGCTGCGCTACCGGCGTTCTGACGTGCTCAAGTGGAGCCAGCTCCCACTCTACAAGCGAGGCTTTAGAAAAATATTTATGCATGCCTGCATCATGATCATGATCGTGATCATAATGCCGTTGATCGTTGGTCGATGACTTTGGTTTGGCTTATGCAAGTAATGCTTGATTTGGTATTGAAGACTGGTAGCTGCCACTTGGCGTTGTTTTGACGATTCACACACATATTCACACACACACACACACACACACACACACACAATCGAGCCGTCTGTTGCGGGAGTTGGCTAAAGACAGCGAGACTAATTCGAGTGCTGCACATTGGGTGGCTATTAAAGAGAGGTGTCAGTCCATGAATTTGAGAAGCGGGGGAAAAGTGAGAAACAGCTAAATTAGCAGAATATAAAGCAATTAAGTGCAGCTGGAAGATGTTGTGTTGTTTTAGCTGGCTGGGAATGAAATATTTAAAAGTGTAAAAC
Organism: Drosophila sordidula; assembly: GCA_035047465.1. Taxonomy (NCBI): domain Eukaryota; kingdom Metazoa; phylum Arthropoda; class Insecta; order Diptera; family Drosophilidae; genus Drosophila; species Drosophila sordidula. The sequence continues at coordinate 4,240,278 of JAWNPQ010000260.1, read as the reverse complement.
TAATTAAAGTTGAAATATTCATGTATGGGAAATTTGTGTAATATGATAGTTAAATAATATAGTTTTTAATAGGAGCGAAAAAAGTGAAAACAATAAATTTATAAATTAGTGATAAATTAAAATTCGGACATTATTTTATACAATCTCTAATAACTGAACAAAACGTGTTGCTAAAATGATTGAAAATAGAAAAAAAGAAAAAATTATTGTTGAAAAGAATAATTTATGAATCGGTGAAAGGTTTTGAAAGTTAACATATTGTGACAAAAAATAATTTATAGATAAAAATGCATTTATATGATAGCTTAGCTTAGCTTAGCTTATGGAAAATAATAAGATAATGTTGGAATTTATTTTGTTAATATGACAGTTCAGTCGAAATTTTTTTAGACATTCAAATAAGTATATTTTATTTAAAATCTCAGTAGAAACATCAGCAGAGTTGGTATTAAGTAATGAGTTCTTTGATGGTAACATACAATTAATATAACATTTAAATATAATACCAATATTTAAAAAACAATGTAACTATTTTTATTGGAATAAATTGGAAAATTTGAATAATAAATTGGAAAACTCGCCCCGCTTGAAGAACAAAAATGTATTAAGTCAGAAATTTGTTATATAATTCAATTGTCAATTGTTTTTAAATATAAAACAAAATATTTTGTCACAATTTAAGAATAAATTTCCCATAATTGTCCTATTGCTAATTTTCCCAGCACACCTCCTACTCTACAGCTGCCCAGTTAATGACTTAATCATTTTGTCCATATGCCCACGCTGACATAAGTAAACGTTCCGAGAATCGACAGCTAACTGTTTAGCTGGAGGAGTCTCTCTGGAGTAGTTCAGTCGTCACCTGTGTTAATTAAGCGACTTGTTTCGCTTGAGCGCCAAAAGCACTCGACTTTTATCTAATCGCTGATCGAAATTGTGTAAGCTACTGGCCGCAAAAAAACAAGACGAATACAAAATAAGAAGTCGAGGAGAGAAGCGAACAGCGAGAAATCTCCCAATAATCTCAACGTATAGCGGTACATTTAATAATTTAATAAGTGCCACAGCGTCACGAGAAATACTTTTCGTTCGTAATTTTTGGCGCCTGATGAATCGATATTTTGTTTTTTTTTTTGGTTGCAACAGCTGCACTTGCAGCGATAATTATCACGATTTATGAGCCCAAAAAAAAAAACTCTTATCGAACACTTGCAATCGCCTGCCGTTTGCAGTTGGTGTTCATTCATTAAGGCGTTGAAATGTCCATTATCCAATGGGGCTTTTCCGATGTGGACGCTGAAAATTTGCCTTGTTCGTGTTTGCCAATCACTTGAAATGCATTTGCGTCGAGTCGTTTCGGCGCAGCGAACAAATGTTTGTCTAACAGCGTTAACCAACACTGAAACGTGCGCAGTTTTGGGGCCTCTCGCACTCATTACTTACGTCTGACTGGGTTTTCGTTGAGCTTTATGCTTTTGATATTTGATATATTTGATATTTCGAACCTTAAAATAAAGCAACACAAACCGACACGAGTCGCCAGTCAGAAATAATCGCCCACACTCCATTGGCTGGATTTCATTTCGGTTCAGTCTTTTTAGCTGTTAATTTGTCATAAGCTGTCAGTATTTTTTTTTTGTTTTATTAATAAATGCAGCAACTGTTCGTTTGAATGTTTTGTATGCGAGCCTCGCATAATAATGTCATAATTAAATTTATAAACTCTGAGTCAGCCCACCATCAGCATTTGCGGCACTCGCAGTGGCAGGAAGAGGCGGCCATGACGTGGCACGTCGTCGTCGACATTGTCTAGACAGGCTGGGATTAACGCTTAAGCGAAATATTTAAAGACAAGCGTGCAGTTAGAACTTCTAGGGGACGCACTTCTTTCGGAGGAAATTATGTGCGTATTTTTGTGGAATTTCTGCAATGGTAATTTTGAAATAAGCTAAGAATATTTGCTATATGTACAGATAATCCTATTTAACATAAATAATTCTCTCCTCTCTCTGGTACGTTTGTATTTATTATTTACTTTCACGAGTTCAATAAATTGTTCAATTTCGCTTTGTGTTGTCAGATAGAGCATATGTTTAATTAAACAAATTTTAAATAATTTCTTACACATGCTAAGTTTTCCAGAAAAAAAAAAAATTTATATATATATTTGCATGCCACCTGCATTAAAACCTGCCTGCCTTTCAAACCTCACTCAAACCTTGTTTTTATGGCATGAAATTGAATTAGCGAAAGAGAATCAGTTAGTTTGTTTTCCACTCAACTTCACCGACAAATCACCTGCGAGTGTCCATAAAAACATTACATTTACGAGCCTGATCAAACTTTAGTGGATTTTAACGAGTCGGCAGGCAGATTTTAACCAATTTAAGTGGGTCAACTTGGCACAAAAAAAAAAAAAGAAGCCAAAATCAGCTGCTGCTAATCCAAGTGACAGCCATTAATGGCACACGCTGCATGCGATTTGGCTATAAACAAATTCATTTCACCCGACACATAAAACTCACCAACGTTTCTCGTCCGGGAACAAGTTTAAGTTAATAAAAACGTTCCACTTCGTTCAATAAATCTTCAACGAACTTTTGGCCAATGAAGAAAAAAGAAAAAACAAAAATTATATATAAATTGGCAATCGAGTTGACTTGTAAACTATTTAATTAGTACGTGCGCGCCGGCGTGTTAGTTTTTGGCTGTAAAAAGGCGCCGCCAGATTCAGCCCGGTGTCAGCCCACGAATGCTTCAGGCGCCGCTTGGCCATTTGATGGCGCCGCCAGATGTGGCCAGATGGCCAACGGGCCGAGTTTCTCATACGTTTAGGCCGTTTTGCTTTAGTGCTTGCATTGTATTTTATGGCACATGCAATCCGTAATACCTAGTTGTCAGCTGTTGTGCCCGGCTAATTGTCGTTTGTATCTGCAAGATACATATTCAATGTATCTGTTGGCCACATTCAAGAAATTGCGTTAATTTGCTTGTTTACGTTGTTGTCCGCACTGTTGATGATGTTGTTGCGTATCTTTTTTTTTGCGAACGTTTTTCGCTTTTCTTTTGCCTACACATTTTTATCGGCCGAACGAACCGAGTTAACCAACCAGTTATCGGATATTGCATTTTGATAAGCGCTTATCCTGTCGCGTCACAACAAAAATGCTGCTTTTGATTAGCAATTAACGTTTTATTGAACTGAGCTGACTTCAAGCTGAGCTCAACTTGAAGTTTTTGCCATGCCAAAAGATTTTCGCCGTTTAAATTGAGTGGCGTAACTGTTAAGCTATGGGTGGCTTGTGTTTAAGATGATCAGTTTCTAGTTTCGTTCAGTCACGACTCGAAGAAGTTGTAAAATGCACGAAACAGCTCTATTGAACCTATAGTTAACAGATTGATTTATGAAAAGTGACAACAATTATAGTCTGTACAGTCAATGTTCAAATAAAACTGTATTATATACTGAAAATAACTACATATCCGATAATATATATTATAGTTATCAAGCGAAGTGTAGTTTTCTAAATTAATTTGCATTTATCGAAAAAATATATAATGATAATCACAATTTAAAAATATATTGAATTCTCGGCTAACTTCTTTTGCCGTCATTAAATTTTTATTTTTAAATTTTATTTGTGTATCGAAATGTGTAAATATAGAGATATAATTAATATAGTTAGCCTTTACCTTTTTTATTATACTTTTTCTATAATATATAATATAATATAATAATAATATAATATAATATTCTTTAGTGAACTTTCTATACAGCAATTTTTGAAGTCAAATAAATTAAATCCAACCATTTTATAACACACAATGGTTCAGTTCAAGTTTAGGGGCAGCATTTCGGAATTTTTGGTTCCGGTTCCAATCAGTTAGATTTCAACTTACTTTACACTATATTACCTATTTATATATAGTTAATTACTATCCATTCAAGTCCCAATGTACTTGCTGAATATCTGTTGAAGCTCTCACATAATCTTTATTCAAATTCTATTGTCAATGCATTTGTGGTTTTTCTGACGATGACTTCCCCGTTCATTAATTCAGATTAGCAATATTTCAAATCTCTCTCATGTTATATGTATAAGCAGTCTTTGCAAATATTTCTCAAGGATGCACGTAAACAACCGCAAATAATTATGACAGACACGGGCAACAAAAACTTGACGTAATTTTTTTTTTTTTTTTGCTATTAAATTGAAAGCAAAATCTTTGCAAGTTTCGAGCGAAAAATGTACTTAAGTATTCGGCTCAGATTTTTTAATTAAAGAAATGCCAATAACTGAGGCGGACATTTGGCTTTTGAAGTTGTCGGGCAACAGGTTTTCCCTGGCATAGCCAACAATAACAAATCGACTTCAAGGCGTATTAATTAAGCAATTTGTCAAGCGACGCGTCGATCCACACGGCTCTGCACCCGATCCAACTGGGATAACTGGGGAGCCGGAGCCGAATCACTTTGCATGTTGCACGTCAATGTCTCTCATTGATTCGTGACATCGGACGACAGTTCGGTTATTTAGAACACTAATCATGGCAGGCCCCAAATGTTTCGATCCTTTTAAAGCTAAATCTCGGGGGCAGCCGTCAAAGATGCCACCCGAATGAGAAAAGCCGCCAACGGCAGTCGACAAGTTCTGCTTGTATCTGTGTGTCAAGCTAAAGTATCTGCAGCTGAGGCCGCATCTGCAACCTGATCTTGAGCTTTTAACGTGTCGGCACCGCGTGTCGACAGACAATTTGTTTTTTTTTTTTCGTGATTTGACAGCAGGTTATGCTCTCTTTGCATTTTCCAAAACTATTCTGGCTTGGCAGCTTAATAGCGTTTATGGCTTTAGCCGAAACATGTAAGAACCTTGTATCTATATATGTATGTACCGATTTTACTTTAGAAGAGGTCATCAAGAATCTATCTGCATCAAATATATATTATCTAGCTTTAAATCTGAAGATATATAAATTTCTCTAGTCTCTAGTTTCAATAGCGGCGAAAAAATCGCGTTCACACGGACAGACGGACTGTTCAGACAGACAGACAGACAGCAAGGCGGACATTACGCAAACCCAATATACTCTTTTCACTTCGTGAACGAGTATATAAATCTTCAGAGCGCTGTCAACGCCCGCGTAAATGGGCGTGTCAGCTTAGCTACAACTTTACCTCAAGCTGTGCCAAATTTTCTTTAACCATTTTCCAGCTAAATTTTCACCCCTCCAAACGATGCGTGAGTCATGCGTTAAGGCACGTTTCGGCAGCTGTCCATCAAGCAATATGTGTGCACATCCATCTATCTGTCTGCTGTTGCTTCCAGCTTGTAAATAGTCTGCACATTGTCTGCCTGCTGATGGACACGGGCCCCCGTCGTATTCAAAATAGACTGGGCGAAAAGTTGTCGTCAACTGTCGGCACATTTGCCGGATTGTCAGACAGTCGGATATAGCCCGAAGTCAAATTGCAGACTAAAGTTACAAAAGGTCGTTCGAATATCTCTGATTGATGACTCACTGGAAGCTGACTTCAGAGAGGGGAACAGGAATTGGATAATTTCTATACTTAGCCAACGGTGTTTCCATATAAATCAATTTTTAGCCGATTCTTCCTATGGTTACTATATATAAATTTATGTATGGGCAAAAGCTCAGTACAGCTGGAATACTTTAAAAAGGAAAATCCATTTTGGACCAGGAAAATTATATGATATGCTCGATCGATAATAAAATTCCATAGTATATCAAGAACTTGGTTATACTCGATATACTATATATAAGGTGTATTCTTACAATAGCTCAACTTTATAAATAAATATAAATATATATTCGTGGGCTCGGAAATATCGCTTCTTATGCGTTAAAAATTCGTGGCTAAAAGTAACAAGAAAACGCGAAAAAAATCGTTACAAATTTGTAGTTTTTGCTCACATTACATTATAATTTGTAAAATTCCTTTGTTATGGGTCATAGTTCATAATTCTAAAAACACAACTTTGAGTATAGGATCCATATAAATGTGGAGGACAACCCGACATCGTCCATAGACATGTTCCTCGTATAAGTCCCATACCCATGGTCCAGCGTTAATCAACTCAGATCCTTGATAGTCCTCTTCGGGGCTAACTGCAACAAGTACATGATGACCACATTACGAAGTTCAAACTGAACCCATTTGTTTTATTGGTGGAATTTAGAAAAAATGTTGCCCATATTGATTTTTACTCTTAGGAAACAAACACCGATCGAAAGTTACACAAATACTAAACACTTTTTCCAAGTCAAACTTGGAATCTCGGAATTTAGACATTAATTTCAAATCCATTACATCTAGATGTTTTCATTACAGCCTCATCAAAGAGTGCGCAACAGAAATTACATCCTGTGCACATTTACGCCAAATTAAATCGACACTTTTCCCAGAAAGAAAATTCCATTGCAGCTCATTTTAATGCAGCTTTCAACGTCTGCTCAAAGGAAAAACTAGAAAGCAAATAAACATTTTGAACGTGTGGAAATTCTTTCAGCGCAAACATAAAGCATAATTCGTGCAGGGCCAAGCGATATGCACTCTATATTTATAATATTTATAAAACACTTTCAAGTGTTGCTCAAAATGCAAGATTTCTTTCCGGGCACGCGTTTCCCTTCCCAGAAATCGAGAATCAATTTTCTTCTATAATTTTTTTTCTTTTTAAGAAGAAGAAATTCCCCATGTGTTGACATGATAGTAACATATTTGCTTCGATTTTGGATCGTAACGAGCCACAGCGGGGCAGATAGTTCAACAGGTAGAAAGTGTAATCTGATATCGATTGAGTTATGGTTGATGATACGAGGTTCCACGTTCCAGAATAAATGCTGTGTATTTAGCTTATCATATGGATCGCCGAAAGTCGATACTTTTGGGCAGCTCGAAGCTGAATTGAATGAAATGCATTTCGGTATTTACATTGAGCGCCAGTCCTGGAAAACCTGTCGCCGCTGGCATTTATCAATGAAGTTCAATGACAGTTCTTGCTGCATTCGATCAACGATCGTTTATCAGCGTAAATATTGACAAATGGCTTCGATAAAGACGCCGCAAGGAGTCTCTCGACGGTGACAACGACATTGAATATATATCCAGTGTAGATAGTGTTCGACATGTAGGCGCTATGACATTGATGAGTGCTTAGGTCTGATAACTGAGGTGTAAAATATGGTGAAAAGTTGGGTAGAAATGACAGCTTTGAGGTTGGTAAACTTGACTGTAAAAAGGTTCTGTGAAAAAACGAGAAGACGCGAGCGATTGATATTGAAACAATGAGTAAAGGAAATAAAAATAATTATCTTTTAGAGTAAAAGGTGATTATACTATAAAATATTAAATATATTTAAGGAATTTATAATCATTAAAGGTGATTTTTAAGAATTAGAATTAAAAGTTAGCAATACTAGCAGAATTAATGGTTAGCTTTCAACTGTGATAATTGTTTTTAAACAAAATAGTTGTAAGTGTATAATATAATATTCTAATATAATTATTTTTACGAACTAAAGTAAGCCTAAAGCATATTTGACTACAGTCCAATGAGAATTTATGGGGAAATATCTGTTAATCTAATTTGGAGTGCAAAGAAAATCTGTGTTAATTTCTGTGAATTATAATGAAATATTCAGCAGAGTGTTTATTTTCATATATAAGGAGCCATTTCTAAATTTCCCCTTAAGTCTTGTCATAAATTATCTCCATAATTCATAATGGGCTTCCAAAGAACTTATAAGACGAGCTGTTGAAGATTATGTGACTAGCACAAGCATAATATTTCTTTCTTTGCCCTTAATTCCTTGCAGCATATCCAAGAAGTTTTTCCCCATAACCTTCACATTGATTACTCAATCTGGTCGCAATTCTGGTGCATTACTCGCTCGATTATCAGAACATTTAATCGCTTGCATAACCATGTGGCACTGATGCGCCCTTTCGTTGACCCAATTACGGGTATTCTGGAGCCAAAAATTTATTGGAACTGCATTGCATTTTCATCTCTCTCGCACTCTTATCTGACGTGTCTGGGCTAACGAGCTACGAATTTGTTTTTCCACGGGCTGCACATCAACAGCCGCTGTGCCGCTGACCCGTTAAATGTTCCGGTGGCCCTTCGCACAGACGGGCTGGTGTGGGGGGGGGGGGAGGTGTTGCCGTCTGGCGTCAATGTCTTATCAAAAACTTGGTCTATAACATTAATTTATAGCCAAACGCCAGAGGGGCACTTCAAAGCATTGTCGAACTGGCTGGAACCATCAGATATCTGCCAGCAATTAAGCATAAGTTTATTGCCAACCTAAAACAAAATGATGTTCCTACCTATGTAAACAGTGCCACACTCTTTGGGAGTTTGGGAGTTGCGAGCTGAGGAATTTCAATAGATCATTTTGTCCGGCGTTTGTTGGTCAGCGCTAAGTTGTGGCTCGTTCTTTACCCTGTAGCCAATCAGAATGATCTTAAGCGGGTATACTAGACAGTGGGCGAAAGGAACTTTCACTGAGCTACTCAAACGATTGATAACCTATTTGCAATTATCAAAACCTGTGGGCTTTACGAGGAATATAGGGATATATAATCTACCCATTTTTTTAACAATTACATTAAACCAAGCTAGCCTTAAATCAACTGAAACTTATTAGTAACTTAATTTTGTAAATTGCTATTACAAAATCGATAAATATCGATTTCGATATTTTATTGTAAGCCAGTAAGAAGTGTGTATATAGTCTCAGATTTCTGTTAGCTTTCTCTTTCTTTCTTTCTTATCGATAAATATCGAGTCTGTCAATTTGCTATTTTAACTTTTTTAAGCACAATAAACTGGAAGCACTTAACAGATTTATAAAGTTTTGTTTGATAGTAACTGTGCACAAAAATTTATATAGTATATCGTTTTAAGACAATATTTTTTTTAGTCTATCTGAAGGTAGCCAAATTTTAACTCAAAACTGACGATATAGACACTTAAGAGCTGCGTGTAGGGTATCAGCCAGTCGAGTCAAGTCTAACGGAGCATTTCTACTTCTTTTCAGTTCGTTTGGTTACAAATTTTGTTTGTTTATAGAAGTTATGTACAGCTACAAATTGCGTCGTGTTTTTTTTTTTTGTATTTATGAATCCTAAACAAAATGTTTACATGCTGTTTTGGGATGCTGTTGAGCTGTGTTGTTGGTCGGTTGATCTATAAAAACTTGAAATGCCTTTGCTTTTGTTTTTGCCCTTTAGTTTTATGTTCTTAAGTGGTTTATTTATTGGAACTTCACTACAAAAAGCGCGCTCACAATTTGTATAGATATATTAGGTTTCTATATCAAATTACCACCAGTCCCAACAATAACCAAACAGAACTCGCACAACCATTGTATATCGTAGCTTTTGTTTATTTTTTAATGAGTTCCACAATTGCTGCTGCTCTTCATCTTCAGCGGCTGCTTGTTTATTGTTTTTGTTCAGTTTTGACATGCGTTTCTCCATTTGGACAGAGAATCTTTTCAGGAAAAATAATTTGTTGGTTTATTTAAACATTTTGATTAATTCCCACGAAGGTTTTTAACTGCCGTCCTACTCTACTTATGTTTTTGGCAACAGTATATTTGTAATCCTGTCCAGCTATTGTCATCCAGCACCTGTTTCTTCTCCATTCACCGAAATTGTTGCATACACAACTGGGAATGTAGAAAGCAAACAGGCCAGGTATTACAGCTGTTGACTGTGTTCCCCTTTGCGCAATTAACCCAATGATCAACAAACTGCATTTAAATAAATGATCACAACAAAGGGACCAATAAATTGCAGGTGAGATAAAAAGGGGGAATTGCAAGAGCATTCAAGGTAAACAAGTTCGCACCAGGCAAATAGTTTGATCTATAGCAAAATATAGCATTGCCATGAATTTAAGGGTATACAAGATGAGAAATTATAAAAGATTTTGTCTAAAGTGATATAAGTGATTAAAAGGCATGATAATATATCTACGTCTGCATAGGAAAATTTAAATAAAAATACTGCATAAATTTAATATTTCTAATTTAATATGTACATGTAAGAATAGACAAATTATCTAGACAATCTAATTATAGACACAGAAAAATATATTAGTAGAGTTAAAGTTACAGATTCCATAAGGCTATAATTATTTTGTATGCCAATTTCATCGAAAATTCTAACTTGTTATCTCAAGCTGAACACACATTCATTGAAACTTTTCCAACTCCTGTCAACTAGCTCACTCTTCCCCAAATTCATCAATATGCACGAAAAGTTGTTCGGCACTTTAGCTTCCTGGAAAAGCCCCTTGGGCAATGCATTTTACAAAATAGTTTCACAATAAATAAAAATAAAAAAAAATGATAACACAGAAAAGCCAAAAGCAAGTTCAAAACTTTTGCTTTTCACGCTTCGGCCGAGGCGAAGATTAAGCATAAAAGGCAATAGAAAAGCAGCCAAGTAAAGTTCACTAAACTTCTACAACTTCACATGTCAATAAAAAATTAAAAACAAATAAAAGTCAATGACAGACGACAGCAGCAGCAGCTGCAGGGCGGGGGGAGGGCTTGAGTTCCGAGCTGTTTTCCCACAAATCTAAATTTCCAGCTCTCCGCGTTGTGTAATGCAGTTAACAAGAAGCAAACAGAAATTGTAAAAAAAAACGAGCCGCGTTAAAAATCAATGAAGAATTGAAGAGTTGAAGAATGCATTCTTCAAACAGTTTTTTCTTTTTTCAATTCCATTTTTTCAATGGGCAAACAGCAGCCGCGTTGCAGCCTTTCAGCTTGCCGTGTGTAAATATCAGTTAGCCAAGGTGGCCCATGACTGGGGGAATCGTAATATATATACAGATATATATATATATAGCTATATACGCACATATAAATCCACACGTAGCAGCTAATGAGCTGATAAAGTGTGAGTCCGTGTGTTGATTAGCCATGGCTCAAAGCGCAGCAATAACACCAACAACAACAACAACAACACCAACAAAATGCAGCAGGCCGCGTGGGCTCAATCATGCAGTAGCATTGTATCTATTTCCCGAATGTATCTATATCTGTTGCTTGGCCTCTTGTTGACCCATTTCGTGCGGAACTTTCATTTTTCTCTAATCTAAACAAGCCATCAATCAATTAATGCCAATAGCTGTTGATTTTTAGCTCTGGCCGCCAGCTCGTTCCCCCGGCCCGCCCGTTCGGCCTTATAAATAGTCAACACGCCGTTTAATCGCCAATAATTTGCTCTATCAATTCGCTGTCTCCGACCGCTCAAAGCGCTGCCCACTTGACTACACGACTGCTCAGAGTGCTGGCAACCGTTTTTTTTTTTTTCTATTTGTCTATCATTTTTTTTTATTTTTCTGCATCTATTTACAATTGAATGATTTAGAAAACTCCTGAATGTATTTAATTTGCAACCATTAGCACAGCTGATTTTGTTTTTATGACTTGCTTGAAAGTTGCTTCGCCTCTAATTCAGTTTGATTATTTGAGAGCACTTTTAATGGAAGTCTATTGAAAGTGCTTGAAAATGCTATTCACATCAATATGCAATAAATGTACAAAGTACTGCTGAGCTTAGGAATCACAATAAATTTATTTTAAAGTTGATTATAATTAGTGTATTGTATTCTAGTAGTCTTACATTAGAACTTTTAAAAGTAATATATATTTTTTGTTAACAATAATTATTGTTACTCTTCGCTTTTCTTTAAGTCTGGAGATTATGAATTTCATATTAAATTGTGAGAAATTATGGTAATATTTAAATTTTGTTGACATTTTTAAAACTGGTTTTTAGCCAAACAGTTAAAGACCTATCGTAATAGATGCCAAGAAATTAATCATAAACTGCAGTTATATTTCCAGTTCTTAACTGACTGACTTTTAAAAGTAATGTATACTTTTTGTTAACAATTATTATTGTTACTGTTCGCTTTTCTTTATGCCTATAGATTATGAGTTTCATATTAAATTGTGAGAAATTATGGTAATATTTAAATTTTGTTGACATTTTTCAAACTGGTTTCTAGACAAACAGTTAAAGACCTATCGTAATAGATGCCAAAAAAATTAATCATAAACTGCAGTTATATTACCAGTTCTTAACTGACTGGCTAAAATGTATTTAAGAACCACATCAAATGCTATAAACAAACGTCAACATCAACATAAAAGCTTCTCTCTCCCTCCCTCTCTCGCTGTTGCTCCCTTTGCATTCTAAGTAACTATCTACACGCAACTTTTGAAGCTCCTCCGCGCAATCTATTAGCAAGTCATAAGCGCTAAGCGACCGCAGGAATGCATATTCAAGCGCAAGAAATCAGTTTGGGCCATAACAAATTTCAACGACTCGACACGATAAGCCACTTAATTTTTATAACCAGTCGGTCAGCGGGCAGATGGCATAGACCGCTGCCGCATTTTGTGTTGGCCATATGTGTTCGAGTTCTGGCCAACACCTAAGCGAGCGGCCAGCTGGAACACATGTTCCTATTAGCGCGTGTTGCGGTTCCTCGCCTGACATATCCCAGAGATACGACGTCGCGAGGCGCGCACGCAACTAGCCCATCTATTATATACTCCAGAGGGTTGCCGAATGCTCATGTCTCTCTAACAATTGGCCATTGTGTGCATTGTTGTTGTTGTATTGGCTGTCAGGGCATCTTCTTTGGGCTCGACCACAATTACTGAAGTGTAGAAGAGTAGGCGGCGGCATTCTAGAGCCTGGCGCTATTGTCCTCACAATACGGGGTCATGTTTGCGCCACACAGGAAAATGCCTTGAAGTGAACACCCCCACACACACCCCCACACACACACACACACCCTTCTACGTTATGTTTCCATACAGCTGCACATTTTAGGACATATCCCTTTTTTTTTTTGGGTTTTCCTTTTGATTGGTTTTGCTCTTGAGTTTTGAGTTCGTGTTGTGGGTCTTTAAAATGGTCTCAACAGCTTACCAATTGTTTGCTTTGTTGAGATTGTGAATAACTGTTGTTGTTGGGTGTGTGTTTTAATCGGATAGTGACATGTTAAATAGAAATACAATTTTTTTTCTTTACTTGATTATTTTGGCTATTTCCGCTCTTTGCTTTGCATAAAAAAATTGCGCACACAGCTTGAAATTAAGAACGTTCACAAAATTTAATTATTCAGAAAATAAATACTTGAATTTAAAATTATTAATTTTAAGAAAAATCATGTTTTGGTTTGTATGGATTTCAACTAAAAATATGAAAACAGTTAAAAGAAGTGAGTTCACAAAATAAAACTTATAATACAATAAAATAATTGTGATTATATTTTGTAAGTATTTTGTGAAAACATATTAAATATTTTTATTAAATTGATAGGTAAGACAGTTAGGTTATTTTAGGTGGTGCAGGTCAGAGTTCAAGTTCAGATGTACCGATGATATTTAACAGAATAAAAAACTATATATAGCTATAGCTTTTCAGTTCGTCGAGCAGCTATGCAGATCTATGCACGCCTAATAGGCAAAGTTCACATAACAAAGACGCTGGCGTTGGCCAAGAAGAGTAAGAAGAAGAAGCGGCAAAAAAGCAGAAGAAGCTGAGTAAATGTTGCAAGCACAGGCAAGACAACGGCAAAGGCAACGACAACATTGCTGGCCCATAACTGGACCTCTCACGTAATAACGTATAGAATTACTTGTAAAAAAATAAAATAAAATAATAAAAATGGCTAAGAAAATGAGAAGAGAAAAAATCTCTTCCTCCTGTCACAACTTTCACATGAAAGTTCTTTCAACTTGAGCGGCCAAATATGGATGCGCGAGACACGTTGGACACGACAGAGCCACGGCTCACAGAACAAGGAAGCCGCAGCAGCCGCCGCCGCCGCCGCCGCAGTTGCAGTTGCGGTAACGAGGCGACTTTGCAACAATCGATCAAAGCCATATTTAGAATGTTCTGCCCCGGGCTGGGGGCATTAGGCATCATAGTTATGGCCGCGACAACTTACCATTGGCATTCGATTTGCTCTCCGTACGCTGAATGCGTCCGTTGCGTCCGCGCTGTTTGGATTTCTTGGCCGTTTTGGAGCTGCTCTCTGCGGAAGCAGATGCCAGCAGCTCAGCGCTGATGTTACTTTCAATCAGCAGGCCACTTTTGGTTTTACGACGTCGCGGATTTTGGGCACGCGTTGCGCTCAACTTGCCCCGCTGCTGGATGCGTGCACCGGTCCAGGACACAATGCTCTCCTCCAGCTGCTCCATGGAGCTGCCATTGAGCGCTGCCGCTTTGTATTCCTTGAGCATTTGGGCGGGCGACAGACGCTTCGACTGCGCGGAACGCTTGCCTTGCGCCGAAGGCGTCAACAGCATCAGCAACAACAGCAGCAGCAGCAGCAGCTGCAGGATGAGGCAGCATTTGGCCCAATTGCCAAACTTTCTGGTTTTCATTTTCTTTTCAAAAACTCCAAATTTGCCTAGAGCTTTTTACACTAAGCACATTTTGCTTCCGACTTGACTTTGAACATAAATTTTTATGAATTATAATTTATTTGATTCACTTTGCTCTTTAAAACCAAATCACATTTTCATAATTTTTTTTTATTTTTTTGGAATTCTTACAATTTCCGCTTGTCAGTTGTCTTCACGACGTTTTGGCTGATTTTTATTTTTGATATATTTTTTTAGCACATTTCCTTTTTGCACTTCTGCTTGTATGTTAGCTCACTTCTATCGCATTTCGCATTTATTTTACGCACATTTTTGCGCTATTTAATTTTATTTTTGTTTGCACGTTTTCCCCGCCTCTTATTTTTCAACCGGCGACAGCGACAAATTTTTCTTTGGCTATTTTCGTATATCCTCAACGCAAGTGTAAAAAAAAGAAATACAATTTATATCAATATATATATATATATAGAGAGAGAGAGAGAGGCACGATCTGTAGTAGTGCGCTGCAGTTGCATAAAGCACTTTTGCTTTTATTTATATTGGCACTGCATTATCATTTAATTGCCAGCTATTTTTTTATGACACACACTCATTTATCAGGCGTAATACTAACTAGTAGCACTAAGAATCACTCGCACTCTATCTGCACTAACTGCGACCGATCGACGCGCCCGACAAATGACGATCTGAAACTCGAACGCTTCGGCTTTCGAGCGAGTGCTGCGTCCTACACAAACGACCGTCGAATCCAAACTGAAACTGAAACGAACGCTCGTGCCGGCTTGGCGATCGTGCCGCCTGTTCGTTGCACTCAGTGATGCCAAGTTGTTGGCTTTGAACGACAAAAAAAAAAGGCTAAAAGTGGGAAGTACAAAAATAATTGCTGGACTTGTTTGTAGCCGTTGATGCTCCTACATAAATTAAAACAATACTTCAACGAATTATACAAATAATAAAAATTAATTTTTTAATTCATATATAAGTGAGATATTTATTTTAAATGATTTGTTATTTTATTTCTTTAAAATTTCGCGGGTAAAAATGATTTAAAAACAAAATGCGCATGACACTTATATAAATAGAACATCATTTTAAAAGTCTGAAATGTTTCTTTTTCATTTAAAATTATTACTGAAACCAATTTTATAAATTGCATAATTTTAATTTTGTATATTTTTAAACAAAAATTCGAAATCTGGCAGGAAAATAGCCATATGGGCAACACCGATTGCAAGTGGCATTGGGACTGTGTTGGTATGTGTTTGTGGAACGTATTCATTTGCAGATGTTCTAGAAACTATGTAACACTTATGTTGATCACAATAAAGGAATTGAGTTCAAGACTTCCTATAAAAAAATTTAAAAAATTAAATTATCTATTTTTTGTATATAACATTTTTTTAAGTTTTCAAAGTGCAAGCTGAACTCTGAGAGTTAACTAAAAATACTCTTAAAATAAGCTATTATTATTATCATTATAAATAAATTAAAATAAATTGTTATGATTATGGGAATGGGATTATTGAATTAATAATGGTAGATTATGTAGATTATGCACAAAACTAAGCTAATTTTCGATTTCAATTCTCTTTTATCTGAGTAGAAAGAAATTAGCAGCAACCTTTAAAAAATATTCTGTATTATTATCATTCAATTAAACGTATTTGAATGTATTTTTTTTTAATATTATTTTTATAAAAAAGACTTCATCGATCACTGATTAAGACAACTTCTTTCTCAAAAAAATCGTAGCCGGTTCATGTTTTGTTTACAATATTCGAAACTTAAGTTCCACAAGGTGTGAGCATTTTATGCTCTTCTGTTGGCCTTCGCTCTTAACTTCCGCTCGCCCACGCTCGCTCTCTCTCTCTCTCTCTATTTCTATTGCTCTCCCTCTCCATCTCTTTTAGTGTCGGCTTTAGTCCACCCGCTTGTGTTTACCTGTTGATTTTACAGTGTTTTTCTTCAGCTGTGACTTCAGAATACAGGTACTTGAAAATGTTGAAATACGTATTGGGTTCAATGGGATTTTCCGGTGCGCTAAAGAAAAACATTTGTTGTCCGCCCGCCCGCCGGCACCTTGCGCCTTGCGCCTTGAGCCCTTGTCTCTTTTTTGTTGTCTCGCATTTTACACTTTATTGTTTGCCTTTAAATTCGTTTTGACAGTTGGCAGTTAGGGGCGGCGGGTCAGACGGCGGTGGAACGCTCGTCCAGCGGGCATTCCTGATTATCCTTGCGGTGCTTTTGTTGTGCACTCGTCTATATATATTGTTCCTTAACGCAGCAGGTGATGCATCCGCAACGAATGGCGGCACTTAACGCCACGGCTGCGGCACAATGTATCTGTTGCGAAAAGTATCTGAAAGATACTTGAGGCTCATTTTTAGCAACGGTGGCGCACGTTTCATGTTGCCCGCTGGCTATTTGCAACTCAATTCGTGGCACTCACATAAATACCTCATCCTCGAAATGCTGCGCCTAATAAGTTCAACACGCCAAAAGTATCTGGCAGCGTACGTTTTGTATCTGATGCAATTTGTTGCCGTGCTCTGCAGCAGCAGCAGCAGCAGCGGCAGGCCTCAACGCTCAGCACCGAGCACAAAGGGCATTTGTCGAAGCGTGAAACAGCAGTTTCACGAGCTGCTGCAGCAATTGCAGCGCCTTATTTACAACACCCGCATGCCCTTCGTCCCTTGGGCCAGAACCTTGTGCACTCAGAGAAAAGACTTAGGACACTTGGTTAAAGAATTTTGTTAATTTTGTTGTCAAAATTGTATTTCATTAAATTTTTTTTAAAGTTTTTTAAATCCATTTTAAGCATTAATCGATTGCTTTATTCGCAAAAGATAGATTACGAATTGAAATAAAATTTTCTAAAATAAAGTATATAATAAAAAGTATTTATTTTATGATACAAAATTTAATTGCAGATAAAATAACTAATAAATAATATTTTTATTATATTTTATAATATAAATAAAATAATTTTGGTGCTTGAATTAAGCGCAAAAGTTCATAATATCCAAGTACATTGATTTTTTTTAAGTTGGGTCTTATATTTGGAAATTTCTGGATTTTTAAAATATAATCTTGACATACGCATTTTGTTTTCAACTTAACAAGTTTCTACTTAGCCAACATTTTAACAGTAATTCTGCTCGATTGAATTACTATGACTTTTCTCTGAGTGTGGGCACCAGCATCGTCTTCATACCGCCAAGGATTAAGTCGGTCGCCCTTTGTCTGTGCCGTTTAAATTGGTTCGTTTGCCAAGTGAAATGAAACCCGGCAACGGGTTAAGAAAGGGTTCTCAGCTCTGGTTGCGTAGGCTGTGCGCCTGCCCAGTGCCTGTTTAAGTGCTCTGTTTAAGTACTTGAGGATAACGATGTGTACGAAGAACATCATCATGATGATCATAATGATGACGATCATCATTGGTGCTGCTGCTGATTTCCTTGTGATTTATGCGTCTTAATTGAAATGATGGCTAACAAATTGTTTGGCACAGCGACACGTTTGGCCTTGGCATGCCAACAACAACAACAACAATAAGAACAAGTTAAGTTTCAGTTGGTTTCTGTTTCTGGGAATGGCTCGATACGACGTGAATAGAGTTGGGAATGGCCTCCTGATGAAGTGCGACAACTTCCTGCTGGCAAATCTATTAGAGATTGAAGATGAAAGTAGGCAGTTTGTGTGTAAAATAAATAAGAGAAGAGTTGAATAAGGGATGCCGCTGAGGTAAGAATTTACAACAATTTTAACACGAAAAGCTCTCGGATCCATATCTCCCATATTTCAAGCGCCCATAACTTTGTCAAAACTCAACCGATTTTCATGTTTGATACCATTTCTTTCATAATTTGTCCTCTAGATTGATTCTACATTTAAAATATACGCATTATTGAAAATAAATTTTTTTGAAATTTTTTTGAAAAAAAAACATGTACCCCCCCCTTACTCATTTTCGAAAAAATTTTTTTTTCAAAATTTAGAATTCGGAATTTCTATTTTTAATCGATTGTGGTTGCCACAATTAGTGTAAAAAACAACATTAAAACCGATTCTGAGGGGGTCAAATTTTTTGTCAAAAATCATGCGAAAATTGACAAAAAATTTGACAAGTAAACCTCCCGGATCCATAGCTCCCATATTTCAAACGTCCATAATTTTGTCAAAACTGAACCGATTTTCATGTTCGATGGCATTTATTTCATGGTTTTTCCTCTATCATGTACGTGGCGTGGCCGGGAAATTTTTTCGGTTGAAATTTTTGTCTGTGATTTCTGTAGTCACTTTCTTTCAGTGGCCACTGGGACATTGCACAATCCCAATATACCCTTTTCACTTTGTTAACGAGTATAATAAAGAAAATGAAATCTAAATCTTCTGCTATAAATTCTTCTAAGGCGTACAAAGGCCTCTGTGTAGTTTTAAAACACGAATTTGAAACTCACGAATTTGCCACACAGATACTAAGAGGGAGGATCGTAAGAATTTCTCTTCCCAACTATTTTTAGCTCAGGCACTTGTTACTTAAAGACCTTCAAGTGTTTGTTAACCACTTTGTGACCCAGTACAGAACGGCACTTTTTTTTCTCCTTTTCCCCAATTTTTGTTAGCAGCCAATGATGCAATTTTTCATGACCCGATAGAAATCTGGGCAAAGTTTCGTCTGCGACTTTCACATAGCATCTGAAAAGGAACTCTCGTGTATTCAATTTTCTAATAGCCGCCTTCTAATCAAAACTAAGGCATCGAACGCTTCTACAGTTCTCTAGGCGCAAAACCAATTAAGCCAAGAAATTGTGAGCAACGGCAGAGAGGAGGGAAAAACGGGGAGCGGGAGCAAAAACAAAGCTCATACAAATAAGGAAGTTTCGCGACTCGACTGCAATCTGTGGCGTAGAGCAGCAGGCGAAAATCGCCTCAACAAAAAAGAAGAAAAAGAAAAACCCAAAATCCAAATAAAATCAAATAAAATGTACCGCCAATGCCACAACGAGTCTTAGTTCGGCTTGGTATCGATACTTTTCCAACTTTGGAAGCGCCAAAACGTTAAATACAATTCATGGCGCTCACGAGCGGAATTTAAATTATGCCCAATTAGAGTTAGGTGCCAGCTGAGGCGCAATCTCAAGACTGAGCTGACCGGCTTGCCGATTCCTGTTGGGAGGGGGTGGGCGTGGCATGGGGCACGTTCGTGTGCTAAAGCGCCAAATTGATTTCGATCGCCCGTGGGGTCTCTACCCAGTTGCAACTACCTCAGTTCTCAGCTCTCAGCTCTCAGCGTTTGTGTCTACTACTCGCAACATGTGTCGACTCGTTGCCAGTTGCCCGTTGCAAGCTGCCAGTTGTTGCCTCACATGTTGTTGCACGCTGCTTGTTTGATGGATTACGCGTTGACAGGCTTTCGGTTCGCCACTAGCGCCACTGATTGTGCGCCTCTCGCCTTGGGAACTGGTCTTGTTATGTAAATCGCCACAAGTTTCTTGTGGGTGCACATCGAGGCCACAGAAAACTATTCCCAAAGTGCTAACAAGGTTGCCTTTTTTAGTGCATTTTTTCGTTTGCCTTGTTTTTGTTTTTTTTTTTTTTTTTTGACTTTTTTTCGTTTCTCTTGGGCTTCCAGGAAACATTTTTGTGGCATTGCCCAAGGAGTTTGAAAGATTAATGATGAAAATGCATTTGGTCGCATGGTTAGCGGTAAAATATAAAAAATACTGCTCCGAGGTTTCAACTTGATCGCTTCATTAGGAATAGATGTTTATAGACGAAAGCAGAAAATTGGATTGAGAGCGAGAAAGGCAGATGGAGACGATGGGGATAATATACAGATGCTGCAGTAGAATTTGTTGAAGAATTTAATCGGAGAAGAGAAATATGTTAAAATAGCCTTGCAGAGATAATGAAGATATATTTATAATTAACTGGATTTTTACAACACAAATTGAAGGCTATATTAAACAATAATTCATATAAAAATATACTTTTTGGCAATATAATACCATCTGCTTACAGCTTTTTAGATATCTTTAGTTTCCCAAAATGAAAAACTTCTTTTTGCTTATTCCTCGACAAAATAATCTTGGGAAGTTTAGTCTCAACAGCTTTATTTGGTCTATAATTATAGTTGATCGCAATCAACACTGAAAAAAACGAATTTTCCCAAGACTGGAACATATGTTATTTAACCTCGAGTTTATCGTATTGCCTAATTAAATTAGCGTATGTAACGCCTCTCAACCCGATTCCGATTACAATCTCTGTCGACTTGCTTTGAACACACACACACAGACACATTGATCCTCACGCCCTCTTCTATCGGGAACCTAAGCGAGCCCACAATTATAACTTAATTTTTACAGCATTTCAAGCGCTTTGGGGCGTAATCATATTAATTTCCCATAAAACTCTCTAATTAGTAGCTCATTCAAAGCGCCGCACGATGCACAGCTGGTGGCTATAAAAAAAAATGTGGCTTTAACAGATCTGCCAGAACGAGTGTCAATCCGAAAATGCGCCGCATGACACTTAAAAGGTCATAAACTTGTCTGAACCCTTTTTCGAGGAGGGCTCTTCAATTTGTTGTTGTTGTTGTTGTCATTATTTGAACTGAAAAATTGGTAAACACATTTCATTCCCGTTGGCGATTGTGGTCTTTTTATAATATTGGGGGACTGCTCAAGAAGTTTTCCTACAGCACTTAATTATAAATTCTATATGCATAATTTTGTCATTTCAGGGAAATGTTTGGGGCAGGTTGCGGCTGCGCATAAATATTTAAAGAGTAGATGATCCAACAGACAGGCCATTCAGGGTATTCAGTATGCGTTGTCATGCGACGAGGGTACAAGTGCTTAGATTTGAATTTGGGAGTGCAAGATCTACATATTTATTTATTGAAACGAATTTGTTTTTCGTCACGCACTTGTATAATAAATTCAAGTTCAAGGCTGTTAGCGATCTTTAACTGATATAATAAAAAAAAAGTCAGATATTATAAAAGCAAACTCGATTGTAAATATATGAAATATTTTTCTTTAATATGGCATAGTGTACACTCAGCGAAAAAATGCATTCTTAATACAAGTACGCGTAAAAAAGGAATTTTTTGGGTTTTGTTTTTTAATTTTAAGAACAATATGTTATTACATATTTTTAAGTGAAGCATGAATCATTCTTAATGTAAAAAACTATCGTAAACTTGCAATAAAATTGAACGAAATATTAAAATTAATTTAACAAAATATTCATTACATAATTTACAATACTTAAAATAATATATATTAATATATTTCATAATATGTCCAAATTTATATGCACAGACAGCCCGTCAGGACACTAAATAAATATTGCTTTATCCTTTCAAAAAAATTAAAAAACGTTTCCTCACTTTCAAGAAATAAACTTAATAATTTCATATTAAATATTCCTAACTAAAAACTAAGACAATTTCCCACAAATATCTTTTTTGTTCTGAATACATATTTGTCAAAATCAGATACCATCTTTTCTGCCACATGTTTACTGATCAAAACTCACGTTATGAAGACTCCAAATATGTATCCCAGCGTCCAATTAGCTGTCAGAGTCGATTGGCATTTTGTGTGGTCGATTTTAGATGAAGACTTGGACCATTATTAGGCCAGCTCATAACATTGTCTAATCACTGGAATTAGCACACCTTGGGCTAACATTTTTTTGCTTATACCCACCCGAGGCAGACTCCCAGCTCAACGAAAGGGAAATGCCACAGCACGCCCAGAACGACGCAACGTTGCGTGACGAGGCTGCAACGGGGGCAGCTGGACAAAAGGGGGGGGCAGCGAGAGGAGGGTCAGCGTCAAATAAATGCGTTTAGTAGGTCACCCAGAGACCGACAGAGAGAGAGGGAAACCGACTGTGCCAGGGCGAGGGAAAGGGTATCCAATCAATGCAGTGCGCGCAAGAGGCATTATTTATATGTATTTTACATAAAAATATGCTGCATAAAGAGGCCGCCAATGGAGCATGTCGCGCATGTGCAATTACAACGATCCCCTGCCCCAGTTCCCCCCTCCCAGCGCAATGATTAAGCAGATTGTTTAAGTCGCCGCTTAATGCAATATTATGAAGAGGGCCAGGGGGAACCAAAGGGGGGGGGTTCATAATTTATGTAGCCAGCGCATGCCAGCAGATTGGAGTAGGTGGAGTAGTCGCCTATCCCGGCTCATCCTTTACCAGCTACATATACAACCAGCCTGCGGCAAACTATTTTAAATATTTTGATTAGCCATCGCGACGTTGGGGCCGAACTCAATGCCAGACGCCACTTGAGGGCTTTGAGCTGCCTTCGGGTACTCGATAACTCCACTCGCTGTCGATTCTGTGCGCTGTCTTCTCTGCCGCTACCGAAAGCCCATTAATTTAAACTCCATTTAGGTCCTGTGGCTTGATAATGCATACACTGAACGAAAATTGTAATAAAAGTAAAAGGAATTCAAATATGAAATGAGAATTATGAGAAGAAAAGAGCTAACAAATTGGCAGCCCATTTTAAAGTTGAATAAACTAATATAGTAGAAAATGGAAATAACTAATAAAATCTTTTTTATTAATATAACTAAACCTATGTTCATTTCAAATGGCCATTATTTCTTGCAGTGTCTGAAGCAGAGTTGATTCAGTCCTTGCCTTCATTTGTACCTTGCGTGTTTGGCTTCATTTGTGGTCTGGTCTTATCGCATTCCAAGGCATAAAATGTTCAATTTAATTAATTTTAGACAAATCACTTAACAAGGAAAATTCTATGTTGTGCATTAGTTAAAATGGGAACTACGGCAGCAGCATCAGTTGTCAGAAAGTAAGAGTTAAAATGGTAATAGAATACGAAGAAAAATTTCTAAATTGAAAATTCTGGAATATATTTATAAGTTTTATGGTATATTTTTTTAGTGTATTCTGATCAAATTCTCCATTCGAACTCAAAGTTAATTTAAAGATCAAGTTTTTTTTTTAAAAGAAGCCGCTTCTTTAAGTCCGGATAATATCAATAGCAGTAATATAAGATATTTACGAATCGCAATCGCACTTGCAACATGTGGCACAATACGGGCACACGACAAGTGAAAGTTGATTTTGTTTTTTGCACCTGAGGACAATTTACGATCGCCTTCGACAGACAATAAACGAGATCTCGTATTTAACAAAATGTAAATTGGGCGAAAATCGCTTAATTTCGCCCAACAGCGCAGATGCCAAACTGATCAGCAAATACCTTTAAGGGCAACGCAAACAGATGAAGAAACAGCTTTACAGTTATGCCGAAGAAAGCGAAAGAGACCAAAACTCTCTGCTCTCCCGCTCTTCTGGCTCTTTGCAGACAATGGAACTTGCGCACAACTGATTGCGATTGATCGCTCTGACTGTCTGACATTATCATTATCGATCCTCGATCGATCTTCATGATGATGATCTTCATCGCGTAATCTGCAGAAATGGTCAACAACTGATGAGATTTTCTTGCCATTTTTGGTTGTCCCTTTTGGCGAACGTGTGCAGCTAATGAACACCGTAAATGGTGTTTTTGCAAGCAGCTTTTAGATTTACCAGCAGCAGCCCGTATACCTTTCTCTCCATGCCATGCTCTTCTACACGCATTTTGTCACATTTTGACATATTTTTGCTGCATGCCAGCGCAGCCTTGGGCATAGTGCAAGTCGATGGCCATATTTGGTGCCAATTAGAGGAAGGCAAACGTGACCCTTTTACCTGTCCCGCCCCCCCCCCGATCACCGCTCCCCGCCCCCACTGCATTCGCTACACTCATTACCAGGTAGCTTGACTAGCCCGTTATGGAGGCGCAAATGAAAACCTGGCATATCTTCCTGGGAAGTCACGTCGCGTCGACGCTTCAAGATAAATTGCTGACAGTTTCGTTTAATTGTTGTTGTTGTTGTTGTTGTTGTTGTTGTTGTTGTTGTTGTTGTTGTTGTTGTTGTTGTTGTTGTTGTTGGCCAATGTCTGTTAATTGCCACAAAAATGTCCACAACCATAAAAGATCTCACGATTTTTATTGACCAAATCTCAAATGGCGTTTTGCTTGACAGTTTTGAATCGCCGTCTGTTTTGTTTTTATGACTCTATTAGTTAAATGCGTGGTAGCTGCTCATGTTTTGCATTCAATATTAATATGAATATTAACCGTGCCCACATTATGTAATTGATATTGGCAGCGAGCAGAACAAGTTTTTGTTGCTGAAGAACGGCCATCCGAACGGGTTTCAAGTTGTTGTGCTTTGCAGTAGGAAATCGCCTTATTTACTACTATTTGTACTGCAAAAAATGTTCATAATCAAATTTTGATATTCTTTGTGAGCATTTTCCCATTGTTTTGACCCTCGTTCACCTTTGCGTCTTGTAATTGGCGAAATGTTTCAATTCAGAGTCAGAGTTGGACTCTGAGTCTTGGCTTCATCTGGCCAAATCAAACACAAGTCATCATCAGCGACGTCATTGATGACTTCGTCGTCGTCGTGGGGCAACCGAATAACTATTCAGGTCAATAGTTCAGCGCTGTTGAGACGGGTAAAAGTCATGCAACTACAATTTCTCATTGCTCTACGTTGGGCCTCGTTGTGGGGTATTGTGGATTCTTAATCGATTTCGATGGGGCTAGAAAATTTGAAGTGGATTTTAACACGAATATAAATTGCATTAATATATTTTAAAGAAAGTTATTTAATTATTTTTCACAGTTTTGATCAATTCGGCAATTATATTATTATTGTATATTATTTAACTAATATCTATATAAATTTCGAATGCAAGAATTGATGTTTATGATATCTTATGTATATTATTATTATTTATTTATATTATGAAATTTTTTTTATTTTAGTTATCGCAATCTATGTCCAAGTATTTTCTTATACAAAGTTCCTTATCACAAATTTTACTTCGAATATAAAAGGAAAATATTTAATTTAAGGCTAAAACTTTTTAAACATAAGAAAATTATGTTTTAATAGTAGACAATTTCTTCAAATTTAAGTGTAATTCTCTTAGATTTAGATAGTAATTTAAGTCAATTCTCCCAGTGTCTGTCTTACTTTAAAAATGTAAATCTCTAATTTATGCGCTAAGCTTTCGATTTGTTACAGTTTTCAAACTGTCCGAAAGCTGATCCCAACATTAGAAAACCACAACACGCTGTAAAAATCGTTTTTCTCCATTGATAAGGCGCATAAAGTGGGTTTATCTGCGATTCGATCTGCGCTTCTATTTTGGTAAACCCCAAACAAGCCCATTAAAGTGCCATAAAAATTCAATGCCACACACTCGAGGAATGTAGAGACTGTGCAGCTAAACTAGAAGTTCGCTTAGGCCCCAAAATCTTTCAACACGTTTTTCACATTTTACAACTTAATTTTTTATTATGTGCTCCGAAAGAAGAAAGAAAACCCTGTCAGCGGGCCGAGGGACAAACAATCAAAAGTTTTGTGGCTTCAATTGGATTCGAGCGGCCACAAAAACCGCCAGGGGAAGATGGGCAGGAGGGGAGGAGGAGATGGGGTACAGAAGAGTGGGAGCTAGCAAAGCAGAATTTGCATTCGGAAAAAAAAAGAAAATTAACTGCAATCAAGTAAAACGTCATTCAACTGAGACTTGGACACGAAATGGAAGAGCGACAGCTGGAACAGAGACCTGGACCTGGAGCTGGGCAACTGTAGATAGCAGATGGTCCCCACAAGGGGGGACTTATAGGTTTCCATTATGCGAGTTTTGCAAGGTCTGCCATAGAGCTGTAAACTTGCTAAATTGCCAACATTCAACGCATTTTTCTCTTCTTTTTTTTTTTCAACGTATTTGTGGTGCTGCCCCTGCCCCCCGGCGGGGCAAAGAGAAGCGCAACCAATCGAATTCCCTGCTCTCCTCCTACGCTCCTTGCCTTGATGAACCTTTGAAGAGTTTTAATTAAGCTAATAAAGTTGTCTCTACGTAACGTCCGTGGGGGACTTTGGCTCTCTCACTCTTTGGCAAAAATGTTGCATGTCTATTAATTGCTTTGTTAGACACACCAATAAAGAAACGAGGTCATAAATGGGTTAACTTTTTTTTTCTGCACCATGATATTACGAGTACATCGTGTATCCGGGTGGTTCAATAAGTATTTGAGCAGAGACGTTAGAAGTTGGGCTGAGCTCAAAAGAAAATTTGTGAGTTGAGTGTATATGAATAAAATATAAAACTTAAATAATATAATAATAAATAAAATTTATACAGAACAGTAATAAAGCCATACAATAAAAAAAATCATACAAATAATAATGCGAAAATAAGTGCGAAGTAAACTCAAATTATATTAATTTGAAATATGAATTTAAATACTTTAATTTATGCTGCAAAAAATGGAATTTGTTGAGGAAAAAAACATTCGTTTCTATCTTTTGATCAAAAGAAAGTTAAAATAAATTGAATGGATTAAATTTGTCAGTTGACCGTCGAGGGTAACTTTTGGTAAGTCGAATGTAAGCAGATTAAAAATGTATAAGTAAGTCAGTAAGAATATGTTACCTATAAAATCATTTAAACAAATTTATCTAAGACAGTTGACTTTGACAAAGCTGAAAGCAGCTTATGGAAGAGTGCACAAATTGTGTGTAAAAAGGCACAACAAACACAACAAACCACTTTCTGCAAAAAAGCCAAAAAATTTTGTACAGAAATGTGTGGCAAGAATGTTGCATTTATGGCTAGTAACGGCCGGCAACATTTTCGCTCACGATATGTCATAAAAAATCTTTAAATATCTGTAGAAAAACTGTATAAAAGTTTAAAAAATATTATAAAAAACAAAGCTGCACTAATAAAAAAAATGGTGTATTTGTTTTAATTCGGACACTACTTGGTATTTAATTGTCCGCTTTATCAAGTTAGTATTATTTTTTTATACTATTATATAGAATTGTATAGACACTCTAGAATCGGACTAGCTGTTTTTTGCCAACTAAACTTTTCTAAACTTAAATAATCATTATCATAACCAACCCTATCTAAAATTTGATGACTCACAAGCGTAGCCAAGTCTAGCAGTGGCAAATACAGCTGGCATTTAAATAATTTGCATACAACTCACGTTTCCCACAAATATTACACCTCGGACGGAGGCGCCATTTGCGCGCTAAGAGCGCAATTACAAAATCGTAAAAAAATAGCTCTGCGACAGACCTGCGCGGCCCCCGAGCATTATATTATATTTACGAGTCGTTCGTCGGTCGCGTGGGCAGCTTCGACTGCGAAAAGTCAACTGTAAATTAACGCAAGCGGTAGCTGGCAAAACATATTAGCGCCTATTAAGCGGACAATTTGCAAGGGGGAGGGGTAAGAGGTAACGAGGGAAAACGGGAAACAGGAGCTGAAATGAACAGAAGTTCAAGGTAAGCTGAGATAGCTCAGGATACGAGAGAGTTGGGCAAAAGATATATATGCATGCAACTGGACGGTTTGGCAGCTCATGTGGCGTGTAATTGCTTTTCCCAGTGGTGCAGCGGTTGCAGCGGTTGCAGCGGTTGCCTGTGTGGCGCATGCGCCGATTGCTGGCCACCGATAACATTCCAGTCTGTTTCTCCTGCTGGCACTTTATTTTTTCTTTACTTTGCTGATTAAACGGCAGATTGTATCTGGTATCGTTTATATGCGGCGGCAATATTCGGGGCGTAATTAAAGGTATTAAGTGTGGCCAAAGTGTTTGATTCGAGCCAGGTGAAAATATATATGGGAGGTGTGTGTGTGCTCTGTCGTTGATGGTGTGAATGTATATGCTGTGTGGCGAAGGTGGTGAAATCGCAGCTGATTTGAAAGAGAGTGTCGAGAAGTCAAAGAAAGTTTTAGATATAAGCACTTGCAACTTTTTCTAAACCGATTTTCAATAACTATAAATGATATTGGGAGTTGCTCTGAGATTGTCCAATTTCTTGGAAATTGTTGTTTCTTATTAAAGCTCAAGCTCGGACTTAAAATCGTTTTATTTTTGTTGCTTCAATCCCAAATCAGTTTTCCAAAAAAATAAACTAGGCCCTAACTTGAACCAAAATTAAAATAATAAAAAAAGTGATTTAAAGAACTTCTTTTCTGAAATTTATATTAATTTATTGGTTTTTTTTTTAGTTAAATCTACTTTGTAAGGCTTAATATAAATGTTATTTGTTCTGAATTTTTGGACCGAACTTAAACGGGGATA
The DNA here is from genome assembly GCA_035047465.1 of Drosophila sordidula. Classification (NCBI taxonomy): domain Eukaryota; kingdom Metazoa; phylum Arthropoda; class Insecta; order Diptera; family Drosophilidae; genus Drosophila; species Drosophila sordidula. The sequence goes on along the minus strand of JAWNPQ010000260.1, from coordinate 4,211,603 downwards.
CTTTTAAGGGATACTTTTTTTATTTCGGAATTAATTTTTTTTATAACCTTTCAGGCAATTTTAAATACATTCAATACTAAATCAAATACAGACTAGGATTTTATGAACATAAGCTGTTTTGAGAATATTGTTATATATGTATATCTATACATTTTAAAAAATGTTTGCACAAGTTGAGCTAACTGCAGTATCTTTTTTAAACGCCCACTCTTGCCACCTTCTCCATGGATTCAGTCTCTCCTGCAAGCCGCCAATCAATCATGCCCAAAAGCCGACACCTTTGCATGCCAACAGAAACAATAACAAATCTCGAGCAGCTTCCGCATAACTGGAAACCAGATCAAAGTGCGACAAACCTTGGCACAAGTTTGAGTCTGCGTTCCAGGTTCAGGTTGATCCTCATGCTTTTTGCCCAGAAGCGTGGTAAACATGTCAAACAGTTGCCAACTGGGCCAATGAGCTTGCAAGTTGTTTTTCTGCTGTTGTTGTTGTTGTTGTTGCCCAAAAGAAGACATGATCAGCCAACAACAACAAGGAGAAGAAAAAGAACAACAACAACAATGACAATGGTTGGTCTCAGGTTAACCAGGCGCAGAGCGTGAACTTGATATTATGCTAAAAAGGCTGCCGAATATGCAAAGTAGCAGCGGACGAGTTGCCTCTCGATCTGCAGTTACCTCTTGGTTCGAGCCAATTTGGTGCAGTTGTTGTTGTTGTTGCTGTTGTTGTTGGTGTGGTTGTCACCTCGATAAGCATCTGTGCTGCCAACAAATACAAAAATATTGAGTGTGCTCCTGTTTTGGGCTGTCTGGAGACGGAGTCGGGTTTTTTTTTGTTCTTTTTTTGTTTTTAGGGTCTTGTGGTGCCGACACAACAAATTACATGCAAATTAGATGGACTGCGCGGGCGAGAAAGAGAGAGAAACAAGAAACAGTTAAGAATCTGTGAAAGATACTTATAAACAGTGTTGGAAAGGTGTTTAAAATGTTAGGGCGACTAAGTCAATTAAAAGTAAACTATAGAAACATAATATGAATAAATTGCAATTAGGGCATAACATGTTCAATTATAATTATTTATATTAATATTATTTTACATATTTTATTTGCACTTTAAAGAAACATGGCTAAATAATTTATAATGTAATAATTTATTTTACTGAATATTTAGTTTGAAAATTCATTTTGTATACCAAACCACTAACTGTAAACCAACAACTAGATACGTTTCAATCTAAAAAAAGAGCTGTAAAATTAATAATTTCATTTAATAAAACGAAGCTCAATTATAATATAATTTAAACGCATGATACGCAAAAAGTTATATTGTGGCTTCTTTAAATTGCGGTTCTCTGCTCTGTTTGAAGCCATAAAACGCTTGAATCTAGAAAAGGGTTGTGGAATTTATAATTTAATTTCGTAAAAGCTAATTTATGATGAAACGCAAAAATTCATATTTTGTCTTCTTTTAATTGCGGTTTTCTACTAGTTTGAAACCTTAATAAAAATCTACACACAGTAAGGCAACAACCAACTTTATTCATTATTCCTGCATACAGTTTTACAACAACTGCTAACAGAGTTTCTGGCCCCGCCCAAAAGTGTGCTTTGCTTTTTTTTGATTAATTTAGTTTTGTATAATGCACGCATATACTGTGAAAAGTTGCGAAACAATATAAATAAAATCAGGTATAAATGTTCGTATATTTAATTATGTATATTTGTCCCACATATACTAAACTAATTAATTTTGTATTCGCTTCACAATTGTCTGCACAATTGACGTCAACGCAGGTTGGCAAATACATTTGAAATTCATAATCACTTCAACGGTTTTGGCATAAAAAATGTAATCAAAGTTTTTTCCGCGACTGTCGTCAGCAAAATAAAAGAAGCGCTGTTTTGCACATTTTTGCCTGACGCAAAAATAAATCAAATACGATTTCGTAACGCACTCATAAGCAAATTTTTCCGCTGCCCAAAAGTATGCAACACGCAGGAGGGCTGATGTGGGCAGGCAACACTGTCCTACAAAAGGAAGTTCTGTTGTTGATTGAGTTGTTAACGAAATAAACTAAAGTTGTACATTTATTAATAAGTATATACAATTTATATAGATATTTAATTAATTAATATTAAATACATATTATACATTTAACATTTTTTTATTACTGTGAATATTCTTTATAGCGGACTGATGAACAACCAAAAATAATTACGAATAAATAAAGAAAAGTAGAATTATAGCGTTCAGTTCTGTAATACGTAGAGAATACTTACTAATACCAATAATTATTTTTGAACAATTAATTATTAACATTTTCAATGCAATTAATTTAAAGAAGTTTCTTAACAATTTGCATAACATTTTGTGTATTTAAGTTTTGTTTAGTGCTGTATTTTACTTAGCTTATGCTCGCACTTATTGTATTTAGATGTATTCTAGGTCTTTGCTGTCGTCACGCCCCAGAAACGTATATGTGACACATACACATCACATACACACACACAAATGCCCTGGGAATTTGGTGCTGGTGTTCCTTTTGAGTCCTCGCTCAACTTCAGCGACATGTGACACGTGGCAGCAGCAGCAAAAGTTTTGTGCCACAAACTTTGCCTAAATAAACAGTTGTTAGTCCATTAAAATGAGTGAATAATATGCTAAACCCCAAGCCACATGAAGAAATGTGAACTCTTGTGGCCCAACTTTTCATATTATGTATATTGAAGTGGGCCCGCTAATAAGATTAAAATAGAAAAGCTGTTAGGAACTTCAGACCCCCCTAAAAAAAAACCTGGCTTGGTAAATTGATATCAAATGCAGTATTCGATATTCAGTATTCACAATATTCACAATCATAGCAGACATTCAAGACGAACACTCAATGCAGACCAGAGGCAATTGACCCAACTCTCGTCTGGGCCTGGGAATGTGCCAAGAGTTTGACACGAGACGCGTGCGACATATATAAATTATATATATATTTATATAGACAGACTTTTATTGTTGTTCTTGTTGTTGTCTTTATCTTTCATAGTGCAGCTGACACTCTCAAACCGCACAAATTAATAACAATTGACGCAATGCTTTGAATATGCGAGTAAATTGCTGAACGGACTCGACTGGCCACAAGCTGCATGCAACTGTTGCAAGCTGCGGTTGTGTGTGTGTGTGTGGGTGTGGGTGTAGATGCGATATGGACACACAAATGATGCAGCGGAAAAGGCAACCGCTGCTAGAATACAAAAGAAAGTGGAGTGGAAATTAGTCAAACAAGAAATTCTACAGTTGAGTGTGTGTGCAAGTGTGACCAGGAAGAAATGAGAAATGTCTGTTGCTCGTAACTCAACGGTGCTTATGAACAGGAGCGGATTCTGGGGCGCCAACAAAATTATATTTACAAAATTATCAAGTAAAACTTAAAATATATAATATTTTAATCTTTTATAAACTATTGCCATAATATTAATTCTGTATAAACCAATCGAAGTTTGCACCCAATTTAAATTATAATAATTTAAATTTAATTCTTAAGAATTTTACCACAAACTTAGCCTATGTTTCCTTTACGGCTCTTAAAATGTTTAACAAGCACTTGAGCAGTTTGACAGGCACATTTGCATTGGCATCTGACACCGATGACCTCTCTCGGTTGCGATTATTGTCATAAATTTGTTGTCTACCGTTAATTGCATTTGCTATGCGACGAAACTGAAACATAAATTATTGTAAATCATTATTCAATTTGCTTTTGTGCGTTATCCAAGTGCTTTATTGAGTTGTTGTTTATTCGTTCGCTGCTGCTGCTGCTGCTGCTGTTTGCTGCTGCAGTTGCAATTCTTGACGTTTGGCGCGTGATTTCAAACGTCAAAATGTCAGCTTTGGCAATTGTCAACAGCCGCTGTTGTTGTTGTTGTAAATGTTGCAATACCCTGTAGCCTATCAAACTGCGCTAAATGGGTATACTGGTAGGGGAAACCATATTTCCATATATATTTGATAAATATATTTTTGACTTGATTTTTTCAATCGTTGCCCAGTTTGCACAAAATCGATACTTATTGATTTTTTAGTTTTTGTTTAGTAGAGCATAGCTGGAAAATTTTACAAGCGAGGCATTTTAAAATTGGTATAATTAATTTATAAGAACAAATTGGAACAATTTAATTTTTAGGGAACCTTTCAAATTTCAGATATAAATTTATATAATACATATATATCAATTTGATATTTGCACGTCCCTGAATTTCGCAGACATACATATTTCATTAAATTGAACATGCTTTTGTTTTAGGTATACCATTCACTGATCAATTTATATATTATATATATTTTTTTTTTTGGCTACTAAGAAATTCAGAAATAATTTGAGAATAAGTTTTCTAAAGTTTTGATCAGTTAAGAAGAAGCAAAATCGTTGTGTGTATGTGGGTACAGGGTATAATCTCGCCGAAACACACCGAAACCCTCTTATTTGTTTGCCGTTGATGTTTGTTGTCTCAACACACACACACACACTCATTTACACCCATATGTCACCAATTGTTGTCTCTCGTGCGTGTCTCATTTCGCGCTGCACATTTCCTGATTTTTGTGTTAGCTTGCGTTTTTTGTTATTGTTGTTTTCTTGTTGGCTTTAACACTTTTGTTGTTGCATCTTGCTCTTCTTCTTCTCCGCTGCTTTTCCGCAGTGACGCATCTGAGGCTTTGGTCTTGGGGCCCCCAAGTCAAGTGACGTTTCGCACGTTTCGCATTTTGTTTTCTTTTGTCGATTTCCCGTCGCTTTGCACGTCGCCCCGTCGAATGTCACGAGCGCGCATGTTCAAGTGGGTCGTTGGGGGCTACGACTAGGGGGGGGGCGACGGGAGGTGGGGCTGGTCGGTCTTAACTTAGCTTTGGCCATTGGGTTTTTGATTAACCAGCAGCTTGGGCGACTTATCCACTCGGCTGTAGTCCGCACCGCACTCAGGTGCACTCAAAATTAGCATCTGCATTGTTAAAAATAACCGACTAAAGCGGTCCGTCTGTCCGTCCATCTGTCTGGCACACGTCTTTGTCACGTGCCCGTCCCTGTTGACTGCTCACCTGAGTTTGCTTTGCATTTGAAAATCAATATGAGCTTACGTTTTGCCCAGACAACAACGTTAATGTTGTCATTGTCTGGCTGTAAACCGAGGCTCTTAAGCGGATTAGTTTGATTTGCAAAGTGAGACGAACAGTTTCCAAGTCTCTCACATGCTGACTTTTTCTCTGGCAATCTCTCTTTTTGCAAAAATCAATAGGCTAATGCACTTGAGCAGGTTTTATGCTTAGAACTAACTGGCTAATTGCGGGGAAAGGTGACAAATTTACATATGTATGTGTTAATTTTCCTATTCCGCTGAAGCCTAAAAAGGTCTACGGTTAGTCCCAGCTAACATTTTTATTATCACCCCCATTCAAACTTGCAATTAATGTGAACTCGGTCAACAAAGGTCAAATGTCCAATTAAACTGTATGCCAAAAACTAATACACTCCTTACTAATACACTCTTTTTTGCACTTAATTTATTAAACTTACGAAAATGTAAGTAATAATAACAAACCCTTCAAATATTTGGGATTATTAATAATTCATTTCTATTTATTTTCTATTTACTAAATTATTTTTTGAAATCAGCAATATAATACATTTTAATTATTAAAATAAAAGTCTACTTTCTTATGTGTTTTTGCTGCTTTTAACCAAAGTTAATAGATTACCATTGATTTTTCCACAACTACAATTAGAGTAACTAACAATTTTGTACTTAAAACAAAATTCTTATTCAAAAGTAACGAAAACTCTTGTAATAAGTAAAAATCAAACAAAAAAAAAAGTAATACAAAAATATTGTACAGCTTAATGCAACATTAACTGTCGATGATGAAATTAAAAATGATTCAGACTTAATTTAAGAATATTTAAGACCGAAATGTTCTTAAAGTTTTCAAAACGAAACGGACCAATTTCAATTTTCCTTGTACTTGAATTTTAAAAGTATTTTTTTGCTGAGTGTGGTATAAAATAGTTTTTTAAAATATTCTGTTATCGCTACAGAATATTTTTTACATGACGTTAAATTTAGATCGCATTATACAGAATGTTATTAACTTAATTCCGATGGCATTTGTCAACATGTGTTGACTTTATCTGTTTTAAGCCACGCCCTCCAACCGTCAAGTTGACATATAAAGAGTTAAATTATTATAATGTGACTTTCTTTGGCAGCACGTTGCCAAATACGAACGTCACCAAGTTGCGTGTGGGTGGGTCTAAAAGCGGTGAAAGCAGGAAATACAAGGTCTGGTCAAATGCGTTTACGTCCTTGCTCCACAAAAGCGCGCGAAACGTTCGCTCAACAAAAGAGCTGTCAAAATTGACAGGCGGAGGCAACCTCGTGCCGTGAATCACATTTCCATTACTCATGCCAAATGTGAGGCGCAATATTTTTTACGCCCAAAAAAAAAAAAAAAAAAAAAAAAAACAGATCTCTTTTGTTTATTGTTTATTTTTGAATTTAGCAATTGAAATGTCGAACGGTAAAAACCGGCCTCCCGCTTGACGCATGCGCAAAATTACAAAATTTTGCGAAATTACAGCACAGCGAGCAGAAAGACAGACCGCAGAAAGCTGGAGAGTGTCTTCTCGTAATTTGGCTTAGCTACAATTCAAGTCAAGTTTATTTTGGAGCCACGCAATTGGAAAGTGCGTGTGCGTAGAATGCCAAAAACGAAAAGAAGTAGAAACACGTAAAAACCAGCAAAGAGTACAAAATAAATGCCAATATGTAACCGGTGAAAAAAGTCGAAAGTCTTTTGATTCTTCGCCCTCGCTGTTTGTGTTTATGTTATAATAACAATAAAATTGCCCGCACGATGGCCCATAATTTTCACAAATTACTTAAAACAACAGCTGGTCGAGTCATTCGATTGGCCTGGAATCGGGCACCAGGCACCAAAAGTGGGTTAATTGCACCACCGCCAGGGCCTGTGCCACATTCAGGTGTGAATTGTTATCAATTTGTGCCGGGCACTGCCTTTCAGTGGGCATGTAAAACAGTAAATGTTTGCTGATCTTGCAAAAATAATGAGCCATCAATAAACACAATTTTTCGCAAGCGAGAACCTTGAGTTCCAGCCGCATATTAATTAAATTCAACTAAGTTGTTGTATAGGAAATGATGTTTATATATTTATATTTTTTATTATGATATTAATTAATTAATTTTTTATATTAATTTATTTTATTTTTATTTATTTATTTCTTTATTTATAGTTATAATTTCTGATATTAAAAAAAAACAAAGTATTTATTTCTTTATTTATTTTATTATTCTATTTTTTTTTTATTTTCGAATTCGTTTAAGCCAAACCAAATTTTTTATTAACTTTAATTAATAATTTGATTAATTTTATTTCTTAAAATTTTCAATATATTTCAATAATTTTATTATTATTCCTTTGTTTTTTTTACAGAGTTACGATATAGATACACATTCAATTTTATCACAAATTTAAAACATTTGAAAGTTAAATTTGAGCAGTTAGTTAGCTTTAACAATTGATTTTGACCGTTGATGCAATTGTTGTAGCTGTAGCTCCAAGAACACTTTCTCCAAGCCCACCTCAATGCGATCAATAAACGTGCGTTGAATCAGCTGCAGGCTTGGAACTAAAGGCATTTTTGGCTTGCCGAGGGCAAAAGGTGATTGGCTGGCCGTTGACAGGAAGTAGGTGCCGTTAGCCGTCGATGACACCCGATAACCCATCAAAGCCTCCTCGTTGGGGTTGTCAATGCTATTGGCCCAAAAGCCTGGCCCAGAGCTCACGGACTCGGCATAGAACTCCGGCGAACGCATATGGCTACAGCTGCCAGGGATCTCGGCATTTTCGCAGCCCGGCTGTGGGAATGCGCCAAAATTGGGATAGAAATCGGCATGCCCCACGCGGCCCAACATGCCGCGTTCCAGCGTGTCCACGTGTATTATGTCCACAAATTGCGCATCCGTACGATCCAGGCGTAGGTTATCGGCTACCGTTATAAACAGCGGCTTGGCGGGATCCAGACCCGTTATGTGCCTAAGCCTTTCTTTCACATGGTTGGCCGTCTGGCCGGCCATTTGGGCGCCCAGGCTAAATCCAATCAGTTGCAGGCGATCATTGGTCGTTAAACGATTCGCGATTAGATTGTTAATCAACTGCGCCAGGCATTTGCTGATCAGCGGTAAACTGAACACAGCCTCCACATAACACGGCTCGGCCACCAGCTTCCCGTAGTCCACAGTTATCACATAGACATCCTCATGATCGAGCAGCGCGTTGCGGATGAGTTTAACGGGCGTATGGTCCCGATGGCCCGTATAGCCGTGTATAAGTATTTTGATATTTCGATCCGATTGAAAATCGATAGCTTTCGGTTGCACTGGATCAATTAATTCGGGTGCATTGCGTGTCGCTCTATGTCAAATATATATATATATTGATGATTTCATTTAGAACGTGTTTCCATATAAACTAGCTGCATCAGCTATCTGCTCTCCACTTACTTGGAGTACAGCCAAAAGGTCACGTTCGAGTTCGGACAATCGCCACGGGCCACAAAGCAGCCCAGCAGCGTATTCACATAGGAGCCGAGCACTAACGCTGCAGATAGACTAACAATTAAATGGTTTCACACTTGCTTTCAGTATATTTACAGCTTACCCAGCAGCAAGAACTTCATGGCGATAAACGTGCCACTGAACTGATGTACCAAAAAAATAATACACTATATACAATTTATTTAGAACTAGAAACCTTAGCTTAACTTAATAGAAGGCGTGACTTCTTTGCTAATATAAATGTTTCAGTTCTGCCATGAATCTTTGCCGAAATAAAAATACATTATTTTATATCACCTTTTCGTGAGATATCACCAGTTAGCTTATAAAATAATACACAACAACTTTAAAATTAAATTAATTTAGAGTTTTTTAAAACATTTATACACAGCTCTCAATTTTGTAAAATATTTATAAATGAAGATGTTCAGATTACTTAACTAACTAAATATTTTTGTAAACTAAATTTGAATGTCTTGATTTAATATAATATGATATGCTGATGTTTACTTTATGTTAACGTAGTTAATCCAAATATGATTAAATTTTTAAATTACTTAACCATTTTTCTATTTCAAAATTGCATAAATAAGCAAAAAATTCTTTAAATATGTTAAATTCACAATACAACAATTGTCGCACTAGAGAAAACTGTATGTTAATGTTCTCAAATTAAGAATTAGAATAAGACCTCGTCCGTGATCTTTAAGAACATTTTGTACTTGATTTAAGTACAAAATACTTTGTTTGTTTTTGTAAGTGCATGACCAATTAATACATCGCATATTATCAGATTAGTTCCACATTCACAATATATAGACCTCATTAAATAATTACGTAAATTTAAATAATTATAGAGTAAGAAGCTATCCCAAAGGGAAGAAAGATTCCAACCATTGTTTACAAATATGGCAATTGTTTATGGAATTTATAAGGAGCTAACAAATCTTATTAACAACTAAAGGGAACTTTTAGTTTTTTTTTTTAAATCTCTTACTTCATTTTAATTTACAAACACCCACAATATTGTGACTCAAATGCCAACAATTTTATGTTGTTATTTGAATGCATAAATCAATAACCACATTGATCACTCAACGCCGGATTTTTGCCTCCATTTTTTGAACATTTCCCAATCTAAATTGTCAATTAAAGTTGCATTTTCCGCCCACACAAAAATCAAAAGCGGCCAAAAACAGAAATGGAAAACGATTTTTCACACATTTCACTTTTAACGCCCGCCTGCAAGTGCATTACGAAAATCTATTTCAATATTATATTTTTTCTAAATTTAAATCAATGTATTTTTCAAATCATTTCGACGCTGCAATTTGTTAACAATTTTCACACGCCGCCGCCTGACAGCTGGCCCCGCCCCCCCAACTTCAGCAAGAGGAGCCCACATAAATCCAATGCGTAGACCATTAGTCAGCTTTTGACAGACACTTTAAGTTGGCCGAAAACCATATACTTGACTTGCAGATACAGATACGTGCACATCCAGCAGATACATTTGTGCGCTGCACGTGGCTTTTGCTGCACATGCGAATATCTTTTATCTTTTAGCTAATAAACAGTTTCCATTGGGCAAGTCCATAAACAAACCTTTAAAGCAAACTTGAGTCTTTTTTTCCCCAATGCGAATTTACAGCGCTGACAGTTCAATGAGGTTGCATCTGGTTGTGATCTGCGGGAATGGGAGGGGGCACAAGGTAGCGCCATGTGGCACACAGATGCCGGGCGCAGCTCCACAAAATATCCTCCAAACAGGCAGCTGCATTTTGCCTTGATTTGTTAATATATTTTCTGTTGTTTTCCCGTTGCTAATGGAGCTGAAAACTGTCATCTCTGGGTGGGATTTGCCATTGTTTTTCCCCCATAACGCAATAAACAATATCTTACAAGGCAACCATAATTAACTGGATAAAGATTTATGGCACGATATTTACAATTATCAGCGCCTGCACCTTGGACCTGACCTGCAATGATCAATGCGAAGGCGTTGATTGATTTAAAAGGTGTTTCTCTAATGAGACCTAGAGAATAATAACAATTTAGATGCCAAATGAGTTTAGAGAATTGTGCTCTTAATATAATGCCAATTAAAAATTACTTTTTTGTCAAAGATATTGCAGTTCAAATTTAAGAAGACATTTGGAAACTTTACTTAACACAAAGTCTTTTTTAGTGCAGAAGGTATTATAATTTTGCCATGAAATATATGTAAATAAAATATAAAACAAATATTTTTAATATTTCTGCAGGAGTGTTAATTTTGGGAAAGCTGAAAATAATTGTTTTATTGTGCCTTTTGACTTTGATTAAAAAAAATGAATCACAAAATATGCCAAGCGCAAAATTACATAGATAAAATAATTCCAAAAATGAATATTTATTTAAATTATTCATTTATTAAAAGTTATCAATAAATAAATTATAGAGATATATTTAGTATTGAAAAGATGAATTTAATATGCATTCATTTTGTGGACAAATTGTTAGTTCATTTACAAATCTTTATTTAGTTATGCCTTAATATGGTATGATCTATTAAAACTAGACAAAAAATAGTTGATTGATTTTTGTAAGACTTGACGCGATTTCACAATCGATTTAAATCGTTCACTAATGAACCTCAACCATTGACCTAATCATCGATATAACAAATGCATTTTGTATTCATCGGAATGCATGGGAATTATGAATTTAAATCGCTTGTAGATAAGATGAGATTAAATAAGATGCCTTGCACAAATCTCAATCGCCCCCATAGCTATTAATACACACGAATAATTCCAAAACTGGAACTGAAAATATACGAAATATATTTCAGACAATATTTATAGAGTTCGTATAACGAACCTTGGACAATCTCGACTCATCGACCCACTCGTTTGCGACTCCGAAATTGAATTTTCATGTGTTTTTGTTTATGTTGCTGTTTACAATAACAAAACGAACTGAAAATCGCTCCAATACTTCGAAATGACATAAACAAATGCCGCTTATCGCCAGCCCAGGCATCCGAAAAAAACATAACGTAATATCTAAACTGAACGAAACGGAACGAACCGACGCCGAACTGAAGATGAGAGTGAAAGTGCCAAAAAACAAAAAGTGGAGAAAAAATCCAAAAACAAAAAGAAAGAAAAAATCATATAAAAAACAACAATAAATACAAAACGCACTGTAGCCGGTTCCCCCATTGGCAATCCATGAAAACGCCTGATTACCGCACTCGACGGCGGGCCCCTCCAACGCCACCCCGCTGCCCCCTTTCCCCTATGACTGCGCTTTTTCTCAGGCGTGCAAGTGAAATTTTCCATATGAGGCTGACGATGTGTTCGCACAGTGAAATTTTCGTCTCGTCTCGCGGCTCCAACCAAAAAAAAAAAAAAAAACAAAATACTTCAACTTCTCCTACTGCTCTCCGCTTCTCTTCTTCTTGATGTTGCTTCACTTGCGACGCGTGCGTTTTGTTTACAATTGCTCGTTTTTGTTATTATTATACCCTGCAATAGGGTATGCAGAAATTCTTAAGTAAATTGTTCAATTACCAAAATCTAGAAAATGTTGCCGTATATTTAAAAATCTTTATTGTATACATCGATCAAGTTTTTATTTTATTTTATATTACAAAATATTAATTTTTTTTATAAAAAGAAATCTAAGTTAACATAAAAAATCAAAAATCGTAAAAAGAAGCAATTTATGTTTGAGTTTATAGATTTATAGAGTAACTAAACTTCACTTTGCTTCACTTAATTTTTTTTTAATTCCTAGTTGCTGTTGTTGCTGTTGCTGCTGCTGTTTATTATTGTTGTGGCTGCAGCAGTCAGTCAATGACTGCATTTGTTATAATTTTTGTTGTTGTTGTTGTTATCTCTACAAGATCATCAGAAACAAAAAAAAAACTCAATGCTCAAAAATCAGGTGCTTCAACAATTTTGTAATTGGCTTTGAATTGAGCTACTTTTCAACATGTCCGTTATATCGTCTCGTCTCGGGTGAATTAATTGGCTTGCCGATTGCGGAAATCAGTTCATATAGTATATTATTTTTATGTATTACGCACTAACATTTTATTTTTGTTTCGATTTCGATTGCAAATGTCATGAAATTTTCGCATGAAGGCAATTGGTGCGTACTTTAAAGTTGTTCACGATTCGCAAATCAACATTAAATGTACACGTAATTGTTTATGAGCTAAAGTTTATAGTTGCTCGTCTGTGTTTGTCATTTTATAGATTTTTGTGACTTCCTTTACGATTAGCAAATGAGATGTAATTTATATTGAAATGTTGTAACCAAATATGGGAATTAATTATATATAATAAAATAAATTTTTTATAAGTTCCTAGTTTATTTTATATTTATTAAACTAGTTATAAACAGAGGGAGTATTAGTGTAAAGTAGTTATATTAACTTAAATAATAATACGTTATATTTATGTTGGATTTTATTATATTAGATATTATTATAATTATATATGTAGTGGTCTTATTTCAGTATTTCAAGTATAATATTTTATATTGTCGATTGTATTTGTGATCAGGATAATTTGAGGTCATTAAGTTCCTGATTATTTGCTTTTAATACATTTAGTCCCACAAAATGTTTACAAATAAGAATCTAGTATAGAAAAAATATAAAGATAAAAATCGGTCTGTATGCATATATGTTTATAAATAAACAAATTTGAATGTTTAAATAGAAACAAATAATTAGCTATAAATAGATTGATTTGAAAACTTAGAAAAAAATATCAAATAAAAATTCAGTAGTCGCCTGGATATAAAAACAATCAATGATAATAATAAAAATCTTTTGTAATATATGATAGAGTTTCAGTGGAATATTAAGTTATTAATATAAATCTCATCTAAAGGCGAAGCATCGAAGTAAGCGAAACTTATCTTCGTTATCAAGCCAGAATATTCACAAAGTCAAAGGAGTATATTGGCTTTGTGTAACGTCCATCTTGCTGTCTGTCCGTACACCACATGATATTTAATCAAAAAATTTAATTTTTAATAACGAATATATTTTAAATGCAGAATTAATTTGGAGGACAAGCCATGGAAAAAATGCCATCAAATATTAAAATCGGTTCAGTTTTGACAAAGTTATGGACGTTTGAAGTATGGGAGCTATGGATCCGGGAGCTTTACTTGTCAAAATTTTTGTCAATTTTCGCATGATTTTTGACAAAAAATTTGACCCCCTCAGAATCGGTTTTAATGTTGTTTTTTACACTAATTGTGGCAACCACAATCGATTAAAAATATAAATTCCGGATTCTAAATTTTGAAAAAAAAAAATTTTCGAAAATGAGTAAGGGGGGGGTATATGCTTTTTTCACCCAAAAATCAAAAAAAAAATTATTTTCAATAATGCATATATTTTAAATGTAGTATCAATCTAGAGGAGAATTCATGAAAAAAATGCCATAAAATATTAAAATCGGTTCAGTTTTGACAAAGTTATGGACGTTTGAAGTATGGGAGCTATGGATCCGGGAGCTTTACTTGTCAAAATTTTTGTACATTTTGGCATGATTTTTGACAAAAAATTTGACCCCCTCAGAATCGGTTTTAATGTTGTTTTTTACACTAATTGTGGCAACCACAATCGATTAAAAATATAAATACCGGATTCTAAATTTTGAAAAAAAAAAATTTTCGAAAATGAGTAAGGGGGGGGTACATGCTTTTTTCACCCAAAAATCAAAAAAAAAATTATTTTCAATAATGCATATATTTTAAATGTAGTATCAATCTAGAGGAGAAACCATGAAAAAAATGCCATCAAATATTAAAATCGGTTCAGTTTTGACAAAGTTATGGACGTTTGAAGTATGGGAGCTATGGATCCGGGAGCTTTACTTGTCAAAATTTTTGTCAATTTTCGCATGATTTTTGACAAAAAATTTGACCCCCTCAGAATCGGTTTTATTGTTGTTTTTTACACTAATTGTGGTAACCACAATTGATTAAAAATGTAAATTCGCATTTCTAAATTTTGAAAAAAAAAATTTTTCGAAAATGAGTAAGGGGGGAGGGTACATGCTTTTTTCACCCAAAAATCAAAAAAAAATTATTTTCAATAATGCATATATTTTAAATGTAGAATCAATTTAGAGAACAAACCATGAACAAAATGCCATCAAACATTAAAATCGGTTTAGTTTTGACAAAGTTATGGACGTTTGAAGTATGGGAGCTATGGATCCGGGAGCTTTACATGTCAAAATTTTTGTACATTTTGGCATGATTTTTGACAAAAAATTTGACCCCCTCAGAATCGGTTTTAATGTTGTTTTTTACACTAGTTGTGGTAACCACAATCGATTAAAAATGTAAATTCGCATTTCTAAATTTTGAAAAAAAAAATTTTTCGAAAATGAGTAAGGGGGGGGTACATGCTTTTTTCACCCAAAAATCAAAAAAAAAATTATTTTCAATAATGCATAAATTTTAAATGTAGAATTATTCTAGAGGACAAGCCATGAAAAAAATGCCATCAAACATAAAAATCGGTTCAGTTTTGACAAAGTTATGGTCATTACAAATATGGGAGCTATGGATCCGAAAGCTTCACATGTCAAATCACGAAAATCTATTTCTCCCGCAATCACCCTCACCACCTTTACCTATAATATTTATACATATACATTTAAAGAACTATTTGTGGCATATATTTAAGCACTTAGTTTAAGTTGATTTTATCCACCTTTAAAAAAGGATTGCATCTTATAAATCGCAAAAGGAGCTCAAATGCATATTTGCTGTGCAACTTAAGGAAAGAACTAACTTTGGCTGAAACTTTTATTAAAAAAGGAGGAGCAAAACTTTGTGCAACTGATGCTACGCGAACTGACTTTAGTTGCCGCCCAGCGCCGCGCCCCACGTTGACGTCACTGTGTTGGGTTAACTGCCACGACATAAACGAAATATATAGCCTGTAGCAGAAGAAGATAGAATCTCTGGTAAAGCGTCTGCAGTCAGTTGATAGTTGCCTGCGGGCCGTTGACGTCATTAAAAAGAGCGAGATGGAGAGTGAGGTGAGTGACAGAGAACAGTTGTACATGTATGTCTGTGTGCATGTGGCATGTGGCAAGTGGCATGTTAATGTCAGACACAAACATGTGCCGCAACAGGAAAGCGATGTTCGTAGCATTGCATAACTGTTTAGTGTGTGCGTTGCAGCGTTGCCAGATCAGTGCGCAGGCTCGCTCCGCGAGAGCGAGAGAGCGAGCAGGAGGAGAGCGAGAGAGCGCGCGCATTGGGAGAGTTGGAGCGCGAGATTATGTAGAGTTTCGGCCGTTGAGGGTCCTTCGCTGGGGGGCGGGAAGCTGCAGCATCGTCGAGCACTTCAACAGTGACGTCCCCTTGAACTCAACATTTGTCGAGGCCAAATTGAATGTACCTGTGTGTGTGTATGTGTGTGTGTGTGTGTCAATATATACACGTTGATGTTACATGAATTTTAGGTGTTGCAGACAGCCGCCTTTTGGCCATGTTATGTGAGTTCTCTCTTAGCCATTGCGACATGTGTTGGTAATAAAATTTAGTTATTTAGCTGTTGGTCTTGTTCGACAGCAAAGTAGGCAACAATTTTTGGCACCAATTGCGCCTTCCATCTCTATTTCACTTCTCCCCTTGCTGCTTAAAAATTGATAACATTAAAAGGTCAAGCTTAAATTCAGCTTGCACGTGGCTAAATATTTCTGCTTTGCTTGTCTGCTTTAGTTGTTTATTTATAAATTTCTCATTTCCTGTTAAATGCTAATCCTGTTTTCTGGGAAAGCCTTAAATATGAATAAGGCTAGGAGGTCGTTAACTTGTTTGCTTTGGGACGTAGATCATGTGGCTGAGTGAGCCTATGCAAATACTCAGAGGGCAAAAAACGACAAGAACGTGTTGTGAAAAAACCTTTTCTATGAGTTGGCTTATTCGGGTATATGACATAGTTAGAGTTACAAAATAATTACAACTCGAAACATAAAATAAATAATAAAGAAGTAAATATAAGGTTGAAATAAATAAAGTATTTATTTAGCAAGAACTAAGAATTCATATCAAATAAAAACCTGGATTATACTTACTTATACTTAGGTATAGCATAACTAATTCCGATTATATAAAGCTCCCAATATATTTATAGAAAATGCCCCCAGTATATTCATATAAAATCTATAAAGTAGATGAGGTTATTGTACATAAAATAATGCATATAATAAATTAATTTATCTGTCTTATGCATTAATTAATTTATATTTGCTGAATTTATAAAATCATTTATATTATATATATAATGTACTCTTTGGATTACTGGCGTCTCCCTAAGCCAAATACAAGTTTTTTATATAAAATATATTTATAGCTCAGTATTGAGTATTGTACTATTCTAAGAACTTTCATCTTAATGCATAACATAAGACTTCAGCTGAGCTGCCAGATTTACTGTTATAAAATACAAGCACTTTATATTTATTCTAGCTAGCTTTACTCTCACTCTCTAATAAAATACTTCATAATACTTAGAAAGCAATGACAAAACCCTAAAAAGAGACACAAAGAATAAAAAGTTTCTATGCGCTTTGCTCAAGGCTACATTTTCATGTCCATGACCAATAAAAAGCACATTGTACGGTCCAGCGCAGCACCAGCCACAACAAAAACAAAAACAAGAGCAAATACAACAACAAGGACAACCCCCACTTGGCAGCCAAAAACAATTTTGGCCCCAACAGACCAACAGAATCCGCATCAGACGCAGATACAAATCGATAAAATGAAAAGCCCGAGCTGCTGCAGGAGTCATTTATACAGCAAATAAGAAAGAGAGAGAAGGAGACAGAGAGAGAGTAGGGGTGGTGGAGAGATAGGGACCGAGTGAGGCAGGAAGATAATGATAGCAGCAAAAAACAAACATAAACACACTCAAAACAAAACATAAGGGCTTATTCCAATTGCAGAAAAAGGAGCTGAATGTAAAAATTTGATTTATTAAA
This sequence comes from Drosophila sordidula, assembly GCA_035047465.1. Lineage (NCBI taxonomy): Eukaryota > Metazoa > Arthropoda > Insecta > Diptera > Drosophilidae > Drosophila > Drosophila sordidula. Next base: position 4,193,965 of record JAWNPQ010000260.1, on the reverse strand, counting down.
AGTCAGAGAATTTTTTCTAACAATACAAAAACAAATCATATAATTTTCTCTATATAAAATATATATATATATTATATATATATATATATATATATATTATATATATATATATATATATTATATATACATATATATTATATATACAAAAGGAGTACTTTAGCAAAAAATCTCTTTTTAATTTTTACAATGTAGAGAAAATATTTATAAAATACATTATTTTTATTTATTTTTATATTTAATTTATTAAATTAGATATTTAATTTATTTTTGTTTAGTTTCTATAAACATTTTATTTTATTTACTTATACAATATTGAATAGTCAAATAGACAAAAATATAATGCCTAATAGAATGGATGCATGTTTATAGAAAACATAAATTATAGAAAACATATTTTCATTAAAGAGAGTTTTTTTTATAAAAAGAAAATATATATTTTATTAAAAACTTTTTTTTTTTACTACGACTCAGTTTGTATTGACTTTCTTTTATCCGTATATCTTTAGAAATTTTTTTCTTCGCGACTTATGCTTTGATTGATTTTATTTTCTCAGTGCAGCAATTTAAAGGGTTGTTGCGTTGGGTTTTGGCATTGGAATTGTATTATTTGTAGTCTGGACTGCAGTCGTTGGCAGAACGCATCAACGTCGCAAGTGTTGCCAAGTTTACGCTTAATTAGGCTAAAATGCTGATGGAAATGGAATTTGCAGAGAGCGCTTAAAGAAAAAGTGAAAGGGGTACAAGAAGATATGTTTTTGCCCAAAGCTGCCCCCAAAGCTCTCAGTGTGTAACCTTATCCTGTTACGAATTTCGTCGCCCAATGACTCATCCGTGTCTGGGCTGGGCTCCCACGTTGGCGTAGGCCGGGCCCAAGAGCCAGCTTCGGGCTCGTGTTCTGTCTGGCCCGTAAATGGGAAATGCGCACAGGCGAAAGTGATACATATGTGGGGGAATGGGGGTTGGGGATTGTTGGGGCTGGCTGGATGCGGGTTAGCTACAATATAATATTTACTTGCCTGGAATACATGCCTGAACATTTGGCGTCAGAGTCTGTGTGGGCTGAAGTCTTTGTTGATAGACAAGCTGTTGATTGTTGTGCGTCATTTTGTGGTTATGTAGACTTCAGCAATTGCCGGGAGATATTCCAAAAAGTTGTTGCGCGCTTTCTAAAATGAGCTGAGAATTTGATTCTTACACTGGCAGTAGAAATAGTAAAGGAAGTGTCTCTGCCTGAGAGCATACAAATTATTAAACAAGGCAAGTTGGGCTGGGAATATTTGTATATAAATACGTTTGGGCGAAAAGTGGGAGTCACATCGCTAAATATAAATAAATATAAATAAAAATATTTCGACTTTGTGATTTACAAACATGTTTTCAATCGGAAGGTATTTTTCAGGTTTACAAGTTCCAAGGAATTCTATAAAACTAAACAGTTTCTATGGAATTAGGCATATTTTGAGGTTAACCAGATCTTCTAAATGCACCACATGGGAATACAAAAAATAATATACAACGGACATAGAAAGGGTATAAACAAATAAAAATATTGCCGTTGGATGCGAAGAACTACGAAATATTCTATACCTATTGTAAAAACAGCTTTAAAAAGGTTGAAAATGGGATTCTTGTAAAAAAAACTGTAACTCTAATACGTATCCAAAGTTTAAATTTCAACGGGCCTTGAACAAGAAACGCTGACAACGATTATATTCGTTAAAAAAAAAGATATAATATAAACAATTTGCAAAATGGTTAAAAAAGGGTATTAAACAGAAGAAAAGGTTTTAAAATAAAATTGTAGAAATATTATCATAATTTTCTCTTTAAAACTAGGTAAATCATATAAAACTAGTGTATAGATTTTTATCAGAATTTCTCTCATTTCTCTTAGATAAAGAGATGATCTTATAATTTGTATATTATCTCCCTCTATTTATTTTCGTATATATATATTTATTTCTCAGTCTCTCTCTCCAATCTTTCTCACCCTCTTCCCCTTTTACCCACTCTTTTTTACGTTTCCTTCACAATTTTTACTACAATTACGCTTCATAAACCCAATTAAATCCCCATTAAATAACTTCCAAAATTCAACAACTTATCGCCACATAAATTCCCAATTTCCACATAATTACTCATAATTCGCTACACTCAGCAAAATTAAAGAAAAAAATCTGTATCTCAAGCTGTTGGCATCATGCCTATAATTAACTGTTGCTAGCCTATAGATACAACTACCTTGTATCACTGCGTATCATTACAAATTCGCATGCTTTGCTAGTGCTGAAAGTGGGCTCAATCAATTTATTTCAATCTAAACACAAATCCGCACAGCACGTCACACATACGACCTGTGGTCCCCTCGGGCCGCACCGCCTGCGCTTCCGCCAGCAAATCAAAGCAAAAGTTTATTCACATTTGCGTTGATTTATAATTACATTTTGCATGCTCACAACGCTCCGGCCTAGGCTACTACATGTTAAATACAAAAAAAAAATACAAAAAAAATACAAAAACAATTAAAAATTTGTATCTGTATCTGTAACGCCAAAAAGTATCTGCTCGCAGTTTATCTCATAAATGCAAATCGCAGTTGGCCGGCAAATATCGCGTGTGGCTTATTGTCCGCCTGGCGCTTCGCTGCCCATTTGATTGAGTAGCCATCGCTCAGACGGCACGTCTTGGCCCCTGCCCCCTGCCCCCTCCGCCACCCTCTGTACAGACCCCTTGTGTGACGCCCACTCGGCGCTGCTGGCACACGAATTTGGAAAGCGACGCCAGATTTGCGTCAGGCGTGACGGTCAATGATCAGTTTTGGGCGACAGCAACAACAACAGCAACAATAATTTCATCTATGGGGCGCACAGCTGGCAACAGTTTATTTTGTTGTTGTTTCTGCGGCTGCTGCTGCTGCTGTTGACGCACTCTAATAACTTTTTTAAACGACGCCTGGCAATTTCGGCTATTAAATATATTTTGGCTTTTGGACAAACACAATCACAGCTTGTTGAGCTGATTTGCTTTTTAGGGTATATTTACTTAAATGTGAAGGAGGCAACAGTTATTGGTTTTTATTTTACGGCAGTGCAGATCAGAAATATACAAAACATTTCCAATTTTCATCACCCAATATAAGCCTATAATTTTTTACTTTATGTACTCAACAAATAAATATTTGTATTGTATCTAGAAAATTTACCTCTGATATGAGAGTTCATTTGAAAACTTTATTTATAAAGTTTTCGCACTTGATACATTTTTGTTTGCATTGGGATCTTTATTGATTATTAAAATTTGTTTTGAGTATTATAAATAATGTTTTTCTTACTTACATGAGATCCAGGTCACTTTAATTTGATAGAATTTACTTTTACATATTTTTATTTTTCTATGATCATATTTGCTTTTTAAAGTCTTTTTTTTTTTAAATGCGATCCAATGTTACTTAAAATGGCAATATTCTATAAAAGAAGTAACGTCCTCATTTGTCACTTTTATTCGACTATTTAAATAAACCTTACACTTCCATTCTATACAATGCTATTGTCATTTCAATTGGCTTGTTCGTGCTTAATTTTAACAAAATTCTATTTGTGAAAGCTGTTTGCTTCCTTAATAGCCAATTTTAATTGGATTTGATTTACATTGATACGACTTCCATTGTCACTTTAATTAAATTGCATAATTTCAATAAATGCTAAAAGTATTTTTATTTATAAGAAATATATAAAATTTCTCATTGTAAGTATTTACAATGCAATTATAATCAGTCAGATTTACTAGACATTAACATGCAGATTTTACTTAATAATGAACATCATAATTTTCTTAAGATCTCCGTGGTATCGCTAATAGGGTATTTGTTTATGCGGTGCGTCAAAACACTAACTTTTCCAAGCTTTGTTTTTGCAGCCTCTTTAATAATTTAATTTAGCAGTGAAATTGAACACGCAAAGCGAGTAGATATATTTACAGTAGCTGTGTTTTTTTTTTTTTTTTTTTTGGTGGCATGCGATCTAACTGTTAGATACTTTTACTGGCAAATCCTTTCTCGAGCGCGCACCGCTTCCGTTTGGTGCGCAACAATTTCCGTCTGTGGCACGTTCAATGACTCGGGACTTGGACATTTGCGTGACTTGTTGGACTTGAGATATCTGATGTGCAATATATATCATAATATAATGTATATATTTCACTTAGCAATCGGTCGATTCATTTGCTTGCAGCGCCGTATTGAGAGCCGCACCTGTCTGGACGTCAAGTCGCAGCCACTTGTTGATTAATAGGCGAGAGCGATATCCCCCGCCCACACCAGGTGGCTGACCTTGTCCATTCGTCAACCGTTCACAGCATTTCCTTGTGCTTTGTTGGGTGCCCCCTACCCCCAAAAAAAAGAAAAAAGTAATTACGAGCAATTAAATAACACGATTTGTTTATACGAAATTCTTCCTCGGACTCTCGCCTCATTTTCACATGAATATTTTCACGTCAGTTACTTCCGTGAAATTTTCGCTGTACAAAACAACAACAAAGACACAACCAAAAATGAAAAATGAAAAAATATTCACTCTGCCACCACAAATTCAACTGAAATTCAGCCTCTGGCATTTTGTCAGGTGTAAATTACGAGAATTCTTTGTGTCAACTTAAAAAGAAAATAAGTAAATGACTCAAAATATTATTAAGAACATATTTGTTAACAGGAAAATGTATTCGCTGAAAAGTGTCAGCATCTTTAATGACTCGCTGCCGCAATTTGGTTTTTAATTTAAGTGGAAATTTATATTTAAAACTGATGAGCTTTAATTTATGGCCTTTACTTAAAATTTCTTGAGTAACAGTTGGCAAAAGGCAATTCATAAAATGTGACTGTAAATTTGCAAAAATGTCTTATTTTATAAATTGCAATTTTTCCATAATTTTTAAACACTTTTGATTTATTTTCTTTATAGTAAATACATCAGATAAAAAATTTGCATTAATAATAATAATAACATAATATATTTGTAATGTTTTGTAAAGCTTACATTATAAAAATTAATTTCCATAATTTTTTAAGTGTAATAATATATTTAACTACATTATTTATAATAATTATATATATTTATTTTAAATTTATATATTAAATGCAATTTATGAAATTTATTTTATTTTATATAAAGACTTTTTTATTATTATAAGCAGAATGGCGCCTTTGATGTATGTCATAATAATTTTATTAATATTTCATGATTTTATTATAGCCTTGACTTTTATTTAATTATGATTATGATTAATAAATTACACATAATTGAGCTGATTATTATTTATTATTATTATAATTTATATCATTCTCATTATTGCCGAAAATATATTCATTATATTATATTATTTATTTTAAATGAGACAGAAAAATATTTGGAGGATTCTTCTTTTCATAGATTGGTTAATTTAGGTCTTAATTCGCAATCATTTACAATCTGCACCTTCAAGTCCCTAACTCTTGCAACCTGCCTTGGCAATCCATTAAACTTGCCACTTGACAATCAACCAAAATTGTCTCTGTGAAAGCATTCCGCGATTTGGCCTCACTTTTCGCCGCTGTACAGATGCTCGAAATTCGCATGTGATTGAGTGCCTGACATTTGCACTGGCAACACGGCACAAAATGTTGCAACAACTCATTAATTTCATATGAGGCGCCCTGCTAACGGGGCCTTTACCCCCTGCTTTCCAGCGCGCCACGTTGGGCAATCCAACAAATGCCTGTGCATTAAAATTAATGTGCTTCATTAACAGATGCGAGAGAAACGTGTGGTGCAGTTGGCCAGGGGGTGGACTGTGGGGGGGGGGGGATTGGTGGTAAGTGCTGGCTACAGAAACTCATCTTCAGCTGCCGTCAACACATTAAAGTTCAAGGTTGTTGTCCAGCGTTTGAATAAGTTGCGAATGTAACTACAAGCTACGAATGTAACTATAAGATACAAAAGTATCTTATACGTGCACATAACTGTGCTGGGCATAGAAACTGCTCGCTTTGCATTGCATGCGATTTCTCAATTAATATACAAAAACGGGTAAAATGCGCATGTATTTAATGTTTGGTGTTCCAGTTGAGGTTTTTGTGTACCCTGTGATTAATGCTCGAGATCTTGGTGCATATGCATTTCTGATTAGCAGCAAAAACTAAGTTCATCTATGATATCAATAAATAAATAAATAAGGGCAATCGATAATTATCGATCAAAAATTATTATTTAGGCAACTGCAGGGTACTCTGCTAGTCGAGCCGTTTTCCTCTATATGATTTCGGTTTATTTTCTTTGCATTCGTACCATGCGCATTTTATTTATTTACATTATCCCGCATGAACAATGCTTAGAATGCTTCTTTATAAAACTCCTCCGGCCCCCAACTTCCCCCGTTCCCCCCACTCTTTCAGCGTCTCCTTTGTGAAACTGTGCCGCATATATTTATCACTTTCAGGCTGCGCAATTGCATTGCTTTAGCTTAGCTGAGCCCAGCTCAGCGACGAATGCAATCTGAATCTTTCGCAACGGTTCTCGCTGCTCGATGCGATTAATATTTATTCGAGATAACAAAAGAGTCGCTTTGTACAATCGTTGGAACTGGTTGCATTTGGTGCGCTTTGACACGCTGTCTGTATATTTAGCTGTTATTATTCATATTTATCTTGGGTAGTTTTCTAACCATAAATGCAACGAGAGAACAATTCGGATTATATATATAATGCAAGCTTCAGCTCCATAGTTATTCAATTATGTAAAAATAAATTGTATTTATTAATAATCAGATACTTTTGCTTTTTAATAGTTGCAAACGAAATCACTTCCATTAATTGTCACGTAATGCTAGCTAAGCCAGACTGACGACAACTCCCAGATTTACCTTTAAGAAAATATTTATACTAAAGTGATAAAAGTGATATAAACAAAATTTAAGTCTTTCTGTGTGTCTGGATATTCCTTCTATTTGAAGACGTGCGTGACCTTCAAATCGCCCTTATGAAACCTGATTACTAAATTAAAGTCAGATAAGAAAAATATGTGGGAAGTGTTCAATTTTTATAAATAGCATAAATAAATAAATAATTAGCTGAAAAAGTGTTTTATTAAAATTATTGATAAAATATATATTCATACAATAATTCAATTAGTAATTAAAGTTTAATTAAAATAAAATAGATGATCAAATATTAAAATTATAAATAAGGTAGATTGTTTTTTAATAGTCGTAGAGGAAATATTTCCTATTTTTATATTCATAATACAAAAAAGAAACATTAGCTGGCATTAGTCGAAGATTAATTAGTTCAATATAAAATAAATAAATAACCAAAGACTGTTTTAATCCAAATGATAAATAAAATAAACATTTGCTTAAGTTCCCCTAATTAATTTCCATTTCGATTTCCATAACTCAAACAAATTGCATTTGTTGACCTTCAAATCGGACCCTGATCTTGTTTAATGGCACACATATTGCAATTTGTAAAAATCCTCGCTGAATTCATTGATACACTTGACCTACTCTCGAGCAAAATTTCCATTAATTAGACCTTCAAAATAGACCTCAAGTGCACAGAAGAGTACATCTCAAATACATATGTATTGTTTACAGTCCAGAAAGCACGAACCGCACGAACCTCGAAAGACCTAGACTGAGAGGTCTTACACAATCGAGCGACCAGCCAACCGATCCAATCCCATCCGACCCGACCCGACCTGACGAACCCGCCGACTGTATAAGCCCGACCCACATACCATAAAGGCCGAAAAGTGTTCATAAAATGCGCGTAATTCAAATGAAAATTGCTAAATTTTCATGTAATTTTCAGGTAATGTTAAAGGGTTGATTTTAAGTGAAATTCGCTGAACACGTGGAATACCCTGTACGCCTTGAAATTGGCTAAGCTCAAAATATGGTAAATTTATGCCATAAACTGGGTCTTTTGGGAATAAACATTTATATATCATAGCTAAAAGATAATACAAGCTAGTTATATCTATATAAATTAGCTCTAATTAGTTATATTAATATATATAGGGAAGTTTCTAAAAATAAAGCCGTCTTACAATATACTTAAAAAAAATATATATCACAAAAAAGTTGTATTCATTATATATGATTTATGCATATATTTATTTTAATAATCGAACAGGACTTATTTTAGAAATAACTAATTTATATGGAATGTAAGGAGCTTAGAGAATAAGCGTCACAAACAAAGTATCTTTTTCCTAGAACTAAGCTCGATGTAGGGAAAACCGAAGCTGTCTTTAGGGTATATGCTAGTCGAACACTCGCGAACAGTCTTATTTGCTGAACTTCGTCTTTTGTGAGGGTTTCCAAATTTTTCCCAAAGTGCCGGCGCTGCCCCACAAAGGTCGCTTTCTGCACACACTAATGGATTAATTATATATGGACACCTTAGCGGAGTTGGCGACCCCCAACTGCGCCCAGGCCGTTAGCACACATATGGACAGGTGTGAATAATGCCCCCAATCCAAGCCCTTTGGCTTGTTAATGGGAGATGCAAGAAGGAAATCCTATTAGGCAATATAAATTTAAAAATATTTGCATCATCAGATGCTTTTGTGTAAACATGAAAATGAAAATACCAGAACATAAACATTCTCACTTTTCTCCAGTGGAGGCCACTTCCTAACTTACACGTCGGAAAAGTGGGGAAAAACTATAAAATGCACGCGCTGCAAGCGGGAAAGCGCATACAAAATAAACAACAGATGGACGGAGATCGGGTCGGGGTACGTGAATGAAAAGAAATATAATTTGTAGGCACGCACTGGCTCTCGGGCATGCCAGATGGTCCAGAACTTTTGCAACAGCACTGAACACAAATTTGCTAAGCGTGCGCAGAAGAAGAAGAACTTAAAATTAATGAGGCTACGCGAAGACGCGCGAAGAATCTGAACTAAGCAAACTGGTCAATAAATTTTCCCTTTTTTTGGATGAAAAAGAAATTTCGGAAGTATTTTATTCTCATTCACAAAATGAAAAGAGTATATTGGGTTTGTGCAATGTCCGCCATGCTGTCCGTCCGTCTGTCCGTATGTGTAGTGTTAAAATTCTTATGCCACGCCCACAAAAACGACATGGTTTTTTCCCACAAAATTAAAAAAAATTTATTTTCTATAATGAATTAAGTTAAAATGCCGAATCAATCTAGAGTATAAACCATGAAAGAAATGCCATCAAACTTGAAAATCGGTTCAGTTTTGACAAAGTTATGGGCGTTTGAAATATGGGAGCTATGGATCCGGGAGCTTTACATGTCAAAATTTTTGTCAATTTTGGCATGATTTTTGACAAAAAATTTGATTCCCTCAGAATCGGGTTTAATGTTGTTTTTTATACTAATTGTGGCAACCACAATCGATTAAAAATATAAATCCCGGATTCTAAATTTTGAAAAAAAAAATTTTTCGAAAATGAGTAAGGGGGGGGTACATGCTTTTTTCACCCAAAAATCAAAAAAAAAATTTATTTTCAATAATGCATATATTTTAAAAGTAGAATCAATCTAGAGGACAAACCATGAACAAAATGCCATCAAACATTAAAATCGGTTCAGTTTTGACAAAGTTATTGACGTTTGAAGTATGGGAGCTATGGATCCGGGAGCTTTACACGTCAAAATTTTTGTACATTTTGGCATGATTTTTGACAAAAAATTTGACCCCCTCAGAATCGGTTTTAATGTTGTTTTTTACACTAGTTGTGGTAACCACAATCGATTAAAAATGTAAATTCGCATTTCTAAATTTTGAAAAAAAAAATTTTTCGAAAATGAGTAAGGGGGGGGGTACATGCTTTTTTCACCCAAAAATCAAAAAAAAAATTTATTTTCAATAATGCATATATTTTTAAAGTAGAATCAATCTAGAGGACAAACCATGAACAAAATGCCATCAAACATTAAAATCGGTTCAGTTTTGACAAAGTTATTGACGTTTGAAGTATGGGAGCTATGGATCCGGGAGCTTTACATGTCAAAATTTTTGTACATTTTGGCATGATTTTTGACAAAAAATTTGACCCCCTCAGAATCGGTTTTAATGTTGTTTTTTACACTAGTTGTGGTAACCACAATCGATTAAAAATGTAAATTCGCATTTCTAAATTTTGAAAAAAAAAAATTTTCGAAAATGAGTAAGGGGGGGTACATGCTTTTTTCACCCAAAAATCAAAAAAAAAATTATTTTCAATAATGCATATATTTTAAATGTATAATCAATCTAGAGGACAAACCATGAACAAAATGCCATCAAACATTAAAATCGGTTCAGTTTTGACAAAGTTGTGGACGTTTGAAGTATGGGAGCTATGGATCCGGGAGCTTTACATGTCAAAATTTTTGTACATTTTGGCATGATTTTTGACAAAAAATTTGACCCCCTCAGAATCGGTTTTAATGTTGTTTTTTACACTAATTGTGGTAACCACAATCGATTAAAAATGTAAATTCGCATTTCTAAATTTTGAAAAAAAAAATTTTTCGAAAATGAGTAAGGGGGGGGTACATGCTTTTTTCACCCAAAAATCAAAAAAAAAATTTATTTTCAATAATGCATATATTTTTAAAGTAGAATCAATCTAGAGGACAAACCATGAACAAAATGCCATCAAACATTAAAATCGGTTCAGTTTTGACAAAGTTATTGACGTTTGAAGTATGGGAGCTATGGATCCGGGAGCTTTACATGTCAAAATTTTTGTACATTTTGGCATGATTTTTTACAAAAAATTTGACCCCCTCAGAATCGGTTTTAATGTTGTTTTTTACACTAGTTGTGGTAACCACAATCGATTAAAAATGTAAATTCGCATTTCTAAATTTTGAAAAAAAAAAATTTTCGAAAATGAGTAAGGGGGGGTACATGCTTTTTTCACCCAAAAATCAAAAAAAAAATTATTTTCAATAATGCATATATTTTAAATGTATAATCAATCTAGAGGACAAACCATGAACAAAATGCCATCAAACATTAAAATCGGTTCAGTTTTGACAAAGTTGTGGACGTTTGAAGTATGGGAGCTATGGATCCGGGAGCTTTACATGTCAAAATTTTTGTACATTTTGGCATGATTTTTGACAAAAAATTTGACCCCCTCAGAATCGGTTTTAATGTTGTTTTTTACACTAATTGTGGTAACCACAATCGATTAAAAATGTAAATTCGCATTTCTAAATTTTGAAAAAAAAAATTTTTCGAAAATGAGTAAGGGGGGGGGTACATGCTTTTTTCACCCAAAAATCAAAAAAAAATTATTTTCAATAATGCATATATTTTAAATGTAGAATCAATTTAGAGAACAAACCATGAACAAAATGCCATCAAACATTAAAATCGGTTCAGTTTTGACAAAGTTATGGACGTTTGAAGTATGGGAGCTATGGATCCGGGAGCTTTACATGTCAAAATTTTTGTACATTTTGGCATGATTTTTGACAAAAAATTTGACCCCCTCAGAATCGGTTTTAATGTTGTTTTTTACACTAATTGTGGTAACCACAATCGATTAAAAATGTAAATTCGCATTTCTAAATTTTGAAAAAAAAAAATTTTCGAAAATGAGTAAGGGGGGGGTACATGCTTTTTTCACCCAAAAATCAAAAAAAAATTATTTTCAATAATGCATATATTTTAAATGTAGAATCAATCTAGAGAACAAACCATGAACAAAATGCCATCAAACATTAAAATCGGTTCAGTTTTGACAAAGTTATGGACGTTTGAAGTATGGGAGCTATGGATCCGGGAGCTTTACATGTCAAAATTTTTGTACATTTTAGCATGATTTTTGACAAAAAATTTGACCCCCTCAGAATCGGTTTTAATGTTGTTTTTTACACTAGTTGTGGTAACCACAATCGATTAAAAATGTAAATTCGCATTTCTAAATTTTGAAAAAAAAAATTTTTCGAAAATGAGTAAGGGGGGGGTACATGCTTTTTTCACCCAAAAATCAAAAAAAAAATTTATTTTCAATAATGCATATATTTTAAAAGTAGAATCAATCTAGAGGACAAACCATGAACAAAATGCCATCAAACATTAAAATCGGTTCAGTTTTGACAAAGTTATTGACGTTTGAAGTATGGGAGCTATGGATCCGGGAGCTTTACATGTCAAAATTTTTGTACATTTTGGCATGATTTTTGACAAAAAATTTGACCCCCTCAGAATCGGTTTTAATGTTGTTTTTTACACTAGTTGTGGTAACCACAATCGATTAAAAATGTAAATTCGCATTTCTAAATTTTGAAAAAAAAAATTTTTCGAAAATGAGTAAGGGGGGGGTACATGCTTTTTTCACCCAAAAATCCAAAAAAAAATTTATTTTCAATAATGCATATATTTTAAAAGTAGAATCAATCTAGAGGACAAACCATGAACAAAATGCCATCAAACATTAAAATCGGTTCAGTTTTGACAAAGTTGTGGACGTTTGAAGTATGGGAGCTATGGATCCGGGAGCTTTACATGTCAAAATTTTTGTACATTTTGGCATGATTTTTGACAAAAAATTTGACCCCCTCAGAATCGGTTTTAATGTTGTTTTTTACACTAGTTGTGGTAACCACAATCGATTAAAAATGTAAATTCGCATTTCTAAATTTTGAAAAAAAAAAATTTTCGAAAATGAGTAAGGGGGGGGTACATGCTTTTTTCACCCAAAAATCAAAAAAAAAATTATTTTCAATAATGCATATATTTTAAATGTATAATCAATCTAGAGGACAAACCATGAACAAAATGCCATCAAACATTAAAATCGGTTCAGTTTTGACAAAGTTGTGGACGTTTGAAGTATGGGAGCTATGGATCCGGGAGCTTTACATGTCAAAATTTTTGTACATTTTGGCATGATTTTTGACAAAAAATTTGACCCCCTCAGAATCGGTTTTAATGTTGTTTTTTACACTAATTGTGGTAACCACAATCGATTAAAAATGTAAATTCGCATTTCTAAATTTTGAAAAAAAAAATTTTTCGAAAATGAGTAAGGGGGGGTACATGCTTTTTTCACCCAAAAATCAAAAAAAAAATTTATTTTCAATAATGCATATATTTTTAAAGTAGAATCAATCTAGAGGACAAACCATGAACAAAATGCCATCAAACATTAAAATCGGTTCAGTTTTGACAAAGTTATTGACGTTTGAAGTATGGGAGCTATGGATCCGGGAGCTTTACATGTCAAAATTTTTGTACATTTTGGCATGATTTTTTACAAAAAATTTGACCCCCTCAGAATCGGTTTTAATGTTGTTTTTTACACTAGTTGTGGTAACCACAATCGATTAAAAATGTAAATTCGCATTTCTAAATTTTGAAAAAAAAAAAATTTTCGAAAATGAGTAAGGGGGGGTACATGCTTTTTTCACCCAAAAATCAAAAAAAAAATTATTTTCAATAATGCATATATTTTAAATGTATAATCAATCTAGAGGACAAACCATGAACAAAATGCCATCAAACATTAAAATCGGTTCAGTTTTGACAAAGTTGTGGACGTTTGAAGTATGGGAGCTATGGATCCGGGAGCTTTACATGTCAAAATTTTTGTACATTTTGGCATGATTTTTGACAAAAAATTTGACCCCCTCAGAATCGGTTTTAATGTTGTTTTTTACACTAATTGTGGTAACCACAATCGATTAAAAATGTAAATTCGCATTTCTAAATTTTGAAAAAAAAAATTTTTCGAAAATGAGTAAGGGGGGGGGTACATGCTTTTTTCACCCAAAAATCAAAAAAAAATTATTTTCAATAATGCATATATTTTAAATGTAGAATCAATTTAGAGAACAAACCATGAACAAAATGCCATCAAACATTAAAATCGGTTCAGTTTTGACAAAGTTATGGACGTTTGAAGTATGGGACCTATGGATCCGGGAGCTTTACATGTCAAAATTTTTGTACATTTTGGCATGATTTTTGACAAAAAATTTGACCCCCTCAGAATCGGTTTTAATGTTGTTTTTTACACTAATTGTGGTAACCACAATCGATTAAAAATGTAAATTCGCATTTCTAAATTTTGAAAAAAAAAATTTTCGAAAATGAGTAAGGGGGGGGTACATGCTTTTTTCACCCAAAAATCAAAAAAAAATTATTTTCAATAATGCATATATTTTAAATGTAGAATCAATCTAGAGAACAAACCATGAACAAAATGCCATCAAACATTAAAATCGGTTCAGTTTTGACAAAGTTATGGACGTTTGAAGTATGGGAGCTATGGATCCGGGAGCTTTACATGTCAAAATTTTTGTACATTTTGGCATGATTTTTGACAAAAAATTTGACCCCCTCAGAATCGGTTTTAATGTTGTTTTTTACACTAGTTGTGGTAACCACAATCGATTAAAAATGTAAATTCGCATTTCTAAATTTTGAAAAAAAAAATTTTTCGAAAATGAGTAAGGGGGGGGGTACATGCTTTTTTCACCCAAAAATCAAAAAAAAAATTTATTTTCAATAATGCATATATTTTAAAAGTAGAATCAATCTAGAGGACAAACCATGAACAAAATGCCATCAAACATTAAAATCGGTTCAGTTTTGACAAAGTTATTGACGTTTGAAGTATGGGAGCTATGGATCCGGGAGCTTTACATGTCAAAATTTTTGTACATTTTGGCATGATTTTTGACAAAAAATTTGACCCCCTCAGAATCGGTTTTAATGTTGTTTTTTACACTAGTTGTGGTAACCACAATCGATTAAAAATGTAAATTCGCATTTCTAAATTTTGAAAAAAAAAAATTTTCGAAAATGAGTAAGGGGGGGGTACATGCTTTTTTCACCCAAAAATCAAAAAAAAAATTTATTTTCAATAATGCATATATTTTTAAAGTAGAATCAATCTAGAGGACAAACCATGAACAAAATGCCATCAAACATTAAAATCGGTTCAGTTTTGACAAAGTTATTGACGTTTGAAGTATGGGAGCTATGGATCCGGGAGCTTTACATGTCAAAATTTTTGTACATTTTGGCATGATTTTTTACAAAAAATTTGACCCCCTCAGAATCGGTTTTAATGTTGTTTTTTACACTAGTTGTGGTAACCACAATCGATTAAAAATGTAAATTCGCATTTCTAAATTTTGAAAAAAAAAATTTTTCGAAAATGAGTAAGGGGGGGGTACATGCTTTTTTCACCCAAAAATCCAAAAAAAAATTATTTTCAATAATGCATATATTTTAAATGTATAATCAATCTAGAGGACAAACCATGAACAAAATGCCATCAAACATTAAAATCGGTTCAGTTTTGACAAAGTTGTGGACGTTTGAAGTATGGGAGCTATGGATCCGGGAGCTTTACATGTCAAAATTTTTGTACATTTTGGCATGATTTTTGACAAAAAATTTGACCCCCTCAGAATCGGTTTTAATGTTGTTTTTTACACTAATTGTGGTAACCACAATCGATTAAAAATGTAAATTCGCATTTCTAAATTTTGAAAAAAAAAATTTTTCGAAAATGAGTAAGGGGGGGGTACATGCTTTTTTCACCCAAAAATAAAAAAAAAATTATTTTCAATAATGCATATATTTTAAATGTAGAATCAATTTAGAGAACAAACCATGAACAAAATGCCATCAAACATTAAAATCGGTTCAGTTTTGACAAAGTTATGGACGTTTGAAGTATGGGAGCTATGGATCCGGGAGCTTTACATGTCAAAATTTTTGTACATTTTGGCATGATTTTTGACAAAAAATTTGACCCCCTCAGAATCGGTTTTAATGTTGTTTTTTACACTAATTGTGGTAACCACAATCGATTAAAAATGTAAATTCGCATTTCTAAATTTTGAAAAAAAAAATTTTCGAAAATGAGTAAGGGGGGGGGTACATGCTTTTTTCACCCAAAAATCAAAAAAAAATTATTTTCAATAATGCATATATTTTAAATGTAGAATCAATCTAGAGAACAAACCATGAACAAAATGCCATCAAACATTAAAATCGGTTCAGTTTTGACAAAGTTATGGACGTTTGAAGTATGGGAGCTATGGATCCGGGAGCTTTACATGTCAAAATTTTTGTACATTTTGGCATGATTTTTGACAAACAATTTGACCCCCTCAGAATCGGTTTTAATGTTGTTTTTTACACTAATTGTGGTAACCACAATCGATTAAAAATGTAAATTCGCATTTCTAAATTTTGAAAAAAAAAATTTTTCGAAAATGAGTAAGGGGGGGGTACATGCTTTTTTCACCCAAAAATCCAAAAAAAAATTATTTTCAATAATGCATATATTTTAAAAGTAGAATCAATCTAGAGGACAAACCATGAACAAAATGCCATCAAACATTAAAATCGGTTCAGTTTTGACAAAGTTATTGACGTTTGAAGTATGGGAGCTATGGATCCGGGAGCTTTACATGTCAAAATTTTTGTACATTTTGGCATGATTTTTGACAAAAAATTGGACCCCCTCAGAATCGGTTTTAATGTTGTTTTTTACACTAGTTGTGGTAACCACAATCGATTAAAAATGTAAATTCACATTTCTAAATTTTGAAAAAAAAAAATTTTCGAAAATGAGTAAGGGGGGGGTACATGCTTTTTTCACCCAAAAATCAAAAAAAAATTATTTTCAATAATGCATATATTTTAAATGTAGAATCAATCTAGAGAACAAACCATGAACAAAATGCCATCAAACATTAAAATCGGTTCAGTTTTGACAAAGTTATGGACGTTTGAAGTATGGGAGCTATGGATCCGGGAGCTTTACATGTCAAAATTTTTGTACATTTTGGCATGATTTTTACATGTCAAAATTTTTGTACATTTTGGCATGATTTTTGACAAAAAATTTGACCCCCTCAGAATCGGTTTTAATGTTGTTTTTTACACTAATTGTGGTAACCACAATCGATTAAAAATGTAAATTCGCATTTCTAAATTTTGAAAAAAAAAAATTTTCGAAAATGAGTAAGGGGGGGGTACATGCTTTTTTCACCCAAAAATCAAAAAAAAATTATTTTCAATAATGCATATATTTTAAATGTAGAATCAATCTAGAGAACAAACCATGAACAAAATGCCATCAAACATTAAAATCGGTTCAGTTTTGACAAAGTTATGGACGTTTGAAGTATAGGAGCTATGGATCCGGGAGCTTTACATGTCAAAATTTTTGTACATTTTGGCATGATTTTTGACAAAAAATTTGACCCCCTCAGAATCGGTTTTATTGTTGTTTTTTACACTAGTTGTGGTAACCACAATCGATTAAAAATGTAAATTCGCATTTCTAAATTTTGAAAAAAAAAATTTTTCGAAAATGAGTAAGGGGGGGGTACATGCTTTTTTCACCCAAAAATCAAAAAAAAAATTATTTTCAATAATGCATATATTTTAAATGTAGAATCAATCTAGAGGACAAACCATGAAAAAAATGTCATCAAACATTAAAATCGGTTCAGTTTTGACAAAGTTATTGACGTTTGAAGTATGGGAGCTATGGATCCGGGAGCTTTACATGTCAAAATTTTCGTACATTTTGGCATGATTTTTGACAAAAAATTTGACCCCCTCAGAATCGGTTTTAATGTTGTTTTTTACACTAGTTGTGGTAACCACAATCGATTAAAAATGTAAATTCGCATTTCTAAATTTTGAAAAAAAATATTTTCGAAAATTAGTAAGGGGGGGGTACATGCTTTTTTCACCCAAAAATCAAAAAAAAATTATTTTCAATAATGCATATATTTTAAATGTAGAATCAATCTAGAGGACAAACCATGAACAAAATGCCATCAAACATTAAAATCGGTTCAGTTTTGACAAAGTTGTGGACGTTTGAAGTATGGGAGCTATGGATCCGGGAGCTTTACATGTCAAAATTTTTGTACATTTTGGCATGATTTTTGACAAAAAATTTGACCCCCTCAGAATCGGTTTTAATGTTGTTTTTTACACTAATTGTGGTAACCACAATCGATTAAAAATGTAAATTCGCATTTCTAAATTTTGAAAAAAAAAATTTTTCGAAAATGAGTAAGGGGGGGGTACATGCTTTTTTCACCCAAAAATCAAAAAAAAATTATTTTCAATAATGCATATATTTTAAATGTAGAATCAATCTAGAGAACAAACCATGAACAAAATGCCATCAAACATTAAAATCGGTTCAGTTTTGACAAAGTTATGGACGTTTGAAGTATGGGAGCTATGGATCCGGGAGCTTTACATGTCAAAATTTTTGTACATTTTGGCATGATTTTTGACAAAAAATTTGACCCCCTCAGAATCGGTTTTAATGTTGTTTTTTACACTAGTTGTGGTAACCACAATCGATTAAAAATGTAAATTCGCATTTCTAAATTTTGAAAAAAAAAATTTTTCGAAAATGAGTAAGGGGGGGGTACATGCTTTTTTCACCCAAAAATCCAAAAAAAAATTATTTTCAATAATGCATATATTTTAAATGTAGAATCAATCTAGAGGACAAACCATGAAAAAAATGTCATCAAACATTAAAATCGGTTCAGTTTTGACAAAGTTATTGACGTTTGAAGTATGGGAGCTATGGATCCGGGAGCTTTACATGTCAAAATTTTCGTACATTTTGGCATGATTTTTGACAAAAAATTTGACCCCCTCAGAATCGGTTTTAATGTTGTTTTTTACACTAGTTGTGGTAACCACAATCGATTAAAAATGTAAATTCGCATTTCTAAATTTTGAAAAAAAAAAATTTTCGAAAATGAGTAAGGGGGGGGTACATGCTTTTTTCACCCAAAAATCCAAAAAAAAATTATTTTCAATAATGCATATATTTTAAATGTAGAATCAATCTAGAGGACAAACCATGAACAAAATGCCATCAAACATTAAAATCGGTTCAGTTTTGACAAAGTTATGGACGTTTGAAGTATGGGAGCTATGGATCCGGGAGCTTTACATGTCAAAATTTTTGTCAATTTTGGCATGATTTTTGACAAAAAATTTGACCCCCTCAGAATCGGTTTTAATGTTGTTTTTTACACTAGTTGTGGTAACCACAATCGATTAAAAATGTAAATTCGCATTTCTAAATTTTGAAAAACAAAAATTTTCGAAAATGAGTAAGGGGGGGGGGGGTACATGCTTTTTTCACCCAAAAATAAAAAAAAAATTTATTTTCAATAGTGCATATATTTTAAATGTAGAATTAATCTAGAGGACAAACCATGAAAAAAATGCCATCAAACATGAAAATCGGTTCAGTTTTGACAAAGTTATTGACGTTTGAAGTATGGGAGCTATGGATCCGGGAGCTTTACATGTCAAAATTTTTGTACATTTTGGCATGATTTTTGACAAAAAATTTGACCGCCTCAGAATCGGTTTTAATGTTGTTTTTTACACTAATTGTGGTAACCACAATCGATTAAAAATGTAAATTCGCATTTCTAAATTTTGAAAAAAAAAATTTTCGAAAATGAGTAAGGGGGGGGGTCATGCTTTTTTCACCCAAAAATCCAAAAAAAAATTATTTTCAATAATGCATATATTTTAAATGTAGAATCAATCTAGAGGACAAACCATGAACAAAATGCCATCAAACATTAAAATCGGTTCAGTTTTGACAAAGTTATGGACGTTTGAAGTATGGGAGCTATGGATCCGGGAGCTTTACATGTCAAAATTTTTGTACATTTTGGCATGATTTTTGACAAAAAATTTGACCCCCTCAGAATCGGTTTTAATGTTGTTTTTTACACTAGTTGTGGTAACCACAATCGAATAAAAATGTAAATTCGCATTTCTAAATTTTGAAAAAAAAAAATTTTCGAAAATGAGTAAGGGGGGGGTACATGCTTTTTTCACCCAAAAATCAAAAAAAAATTATTTTCAATAATGCATATATTTTAAATGTAGAATCAATCTAGAGGACAAACCATGAACAAAATGCCATCAAACATTAAAATCGGTTCAGTTTTGACAAAGTTATTGACGTTTGAAGTATGGGAGCTATGGATCCGGGAGCTTTACATGTCAAAATTTTTGTACATTTTGGCATGATTTTTGACAAAAAATTTGACCGCCTCAGAATCGGTTTTAATGTTGTTTTTTACACTAGTTGTGGTAACCACAATCGATTAAAAATGTAAATTCGCATTTCTAAATTTTGAAAAAAAAATTTTCGAAAATGAGTAAGGGGGGGGTACATGCTTTTTTCACCCAAAAATCAAAAAAAAATTATTTTCAATAATGCATATATTTTAAATGTAGAATCAATCTAGAGAACAAACCATGAACAAAATGCCATCAAACAATAAAATCGGTTCAGTTTTGACAAAGTTATGGACGTTTGAAGTATGGGAGCTATGGATCCGGGAGCTTTACATGTCAAAATTTTTGTACATTTTGGCATGATTTTTGACAAAAAATTTGACCCCCTCAGAATCGGTTTTAATGTTGTTTTTTACACTAGTTGTGGTAACCACAATCGATTAAAAATGTAAATTCGCATTTCTAAATTTTGAAAAAAAAAAATTTTCGAAAATGAGTAAGGGGGGGGGTACATGCTTTTTTCACCCAAAAATCAAAAAAAAATTTATTTTCAATAGTGCATATATTTTAAATGTAGAATCAATCTAGAGGACAAACCATGAAAAAATGCCATCAAACATGAAAATCGGTTCAGTTTTGACAAAGTTATGGGCGTTTGAAATATGGGAGTTATGGATCCGAGAGCTTTGCATGTCAAAATTTTAGTCAATTTTGGCATGATTTTTGACAAAAAATTTGACCTCCTCAGAATCGGTTTTAATGTTGTTTTTTATGCTAATTGTGATCACCACAATCGACTAAAAATATAAATTCCACATTCTAAATTTTGAAAAAAAAAATTTTCGAAAATGAGTAAGGGGGGGGTACATGCTTTTTTCACCCAAAAATCCAAAAAAAAATTATTTTCAATAATGCATATATTTTAAATGTAGAATCAATCTAGAGGACAAACCATGAACAAAATGCCATCAAACATTAAAATCGGTTCAGTTTTGACAAAGTTATGGGCGTTTTCAGAATGGGTGGTATTGATCCGAGTTCTTTACATTTCAATCATTAGCATGATTTTTAACAAGAGAATCTAAATACTGAACTTTTAGGAATTAAAAAAAAACTATTATAAAAATAATAAAAAAGTATAGTGCATTTTCTTAACAACATTTGCATGTCTTAACAATTGAACCTCAATTAGATAAATCTATTGATAGATTATAAAATAATGAAGAGTTGTTGTTCCTCGACCCCCAAAACGTATCCTCCAATCACTCTTTATAATGGCTCCCTCAAGTGACACCCCAGGAAGCAATTACAAACTCTGCGGCTCGGGAGATAATAATTCAACATGATTAAGACTTCTCATTTGCAGCGAACAGTGAAGATCCAGTGAGGCACCATAAATATGCATAGGTTAAGCCACAGGTCGCACGTAAATCTTCATCTAGATGCGTTTGCACACCCCCGTAACGCCCCCAAGAGCCCCATCGATACACGCGAATAGTTGAAACGACTTTGGCCACAATGCGGACAATTAATCACAAGAGAAACTAAGTGCAGGCCCATGTCTGGGCCAGACTGGCGGACTGATGACTGGTCCAGGTTCTCGGTTGAGTTTCATTTCCATAATTACAAGACTCAAGACCCCCTGCTTGCACTTGAAGCGAGCCCCCCGTCTGTCCCTGCCCCCAACCACGCCCAGACTGTGTGCACTTGAAAAGTTGTCAAGACTTTTGCGGACATAATCGGCTCAGAGAACGAGAGATAAGACTGGGTTGCCTCGGATCGGTACGGTTATTATCAAGTAACGGTTAATGCACGCATAAATTAATTATTTCACAACACAGAAGTCACAAACGGGCCCAGAGACAGGCACTTAATGACGTGCAGGCCCCGGGCTCAAATCAAATGTCAATTAAAAGTTAAGTCCAATCCACAGAGAAAGAGAGAAGCAAGTAAGAACTTTGCAGTCGGGCGTAACCGACTGCGCAATACTCGTTCACAGTCTAATAAGAGCTAAAAAGAGTCGAAAATGGTCTTAAATAATATTTTTTTTTGGAAAAATTTAGATTTTTATCATAAAACAGTGCTTGCCAAATTTTGTGACTAGCTCAAAAATTATGCTCGGTAAATATGAATTTTCGAGGCTTATGCGCACCCATAAATTTATAGGTTTTATCGATTTTCCACGCCCCTATTGGGCGTATACGAAAAACTTGTGTGATCTTAAAAAGAGTTCAAAAGTAATCTGTCTTAAAAATTGTATATATCTAGTTTTAAAACTGAGGAAGATAGATGATTTTACTGAATTCCCATGCCCTCAGTGGGCGTGGCATAAAAATATTTACACTTTATTTGACGCGGGTATACAGGAATATATATTCCAAATTTCAGGGCTCTAACTTCAATAACGACGAAACAGATTGCATTCATACGGACAGCTAGCCGATAGCTAAATATACTCTTTTCGCTGCCTGAATGGGTATAAATAGAAATATGTGTAGTGTAAACAAAAGATCAAATTGTTGACGACGATAAGGCGTGGCACCTAACCACTCTCAAGTAGTTAAATATGCGCGGGTATTTTATGACTGTGCCTCCACTCGTCCGACGAACGTGAATCACACTCAGAACTACTCGAGTGCTCTTCGAACCCAAATGCTGCAGCAGCCCTGACAGCTGCACATCAAATAAAAGCAAAGAAAAGGCAAAACTTCGGACGGGGTCAATCAGTGTCTCAGTTCAAAGTCCAAGCAAGACTTCAAATTGTTCAAATAAATCAAATGGGGAAATGTTAACTAATAGGACCAAGAAGTTTTATTTTCTTTTTTTAATTCTGTGGGAAATGTCGGGATCATAAAATTAAGGAAAACCATTATCAAACAGATGCCGAAGTTTGAATACCCTTGCATACTACTATCAACTATTAGAAGCGAAATATATTTTAAATATTTATAAAACTGAAACTTTGTTAGGAAGTTTTGCAAAACAAAATAAATTGAAAAAAAATAATTTTTTTTTATAAAAAATAATAAAATAATTACTTGACATAGGACTAAAAAGTTTTTTTTTTCAATATTTATATGATATTGCTCAAACTTAAGAGTTTTCTTGAGCAACAAATATATTTTCATTAAATAACTTATTTTTCAACTTATTAGAACTTAAAAACAGTTTGTCTATGCGTAAGAAAAATAAATGTTTGAAGCAAAAACCATATTTTTGAACTATTATTCCCAATGCAGCCTTATAATATAGTGATCCGATCCGTTTTAACATGATAACAATAAACTTACAGAAATGATTGCAAAAGAAAGAAAACACAGATGTCTCCTTCGAGGCGTTACACATTAGATCACGAAATCATAACACCCACTGCAACAGGGTATCAAATAGAAGCCACAAAATCTGGTCAGAGTTCAACATAAAGCCACACTTGATTAGCCAGTCAAATCGAAAAGATTATAAAAGAAGTCTCTGCGA
Organism: Drosophila sordidula; assembly: GCA_035047465.1. Lineage (NCBI taxonomy): Eukaryota > Metazoa > Arthropoda > Insecta > Diptera > Drosophilidae > Drosophila > Drosophila sordidula. The sequence continues at coordinate 4,170,425 of JAWNPQ010000260.1, read as the reverse complement.
GTTCTCTACCAGTTGCTCAAGTGCCCTCAAGTGGATATATCATCAAATGTAATTCGATACGAGAAGAGAAGTTGAGAAAAGCAGATGAAAAAAAATGAAGGAAATATCTGGAAAAGTCGCAACGTTTTTGCCGCACACAGAGGCCACCAAGTGGGCGTGTGTGTGTGCGGTGGTGTACGGGGTGTTAATGTGCTAGCTGCACTCAAGAGTTGTGGTCCCGACCCCGCCCCCTTGCCTGCCCCTCCACGACTCCCAGCAAAATGGTGCATCGTCTAGGCGTTGATATGATTTTTTACGACTCGTTGCAATTGCAAATTGAGCGAAAATAAAAAATTTTATTTTTTATTACGCAAATTTCTGCGGCGTTTGCAGAGTCTCAGCACATGTAGTTGGTTCTTCTGTATAGACAGACAGTATCTTATATAAATATACACATATAGTGATACCATACAGTGATATAGTTGCATAAGTGTAACATATTCTGCAGTAAATCAACTTCTAACTAATTGCATTATGAGTGCGGAAAAATGAAATAAGTTATGTCTTAAGTAAAGTTCATGTTGTAGTATTTTAAATAATAATTTTAAATAATCTTACCTATTTATTAAGCCCTACAAATGCATACAAAATATGCGTTAAAAAATGAGCACTCTAAATATAGTGATAAATTATCCACTTTTTTTATTTTTAAATTTTTAAGCGCAATATTTAAATCTGAGATTATTTTTATCAACAAATCTGTTCTGATCCTACCTAAAATTATGTCTTATCTATAATCTTTTTATCAATATGTTTATATTAATTATTTTCTGCCTTAACTCATCATCTGTTCACATTTTATTTTATTCATATTTAAACTTTGCAATCCCCTGATCTTACGGTTCCCTTAATATTAAATCTCGTACATCTCAATCTTAAACTCCTTTAACTGGCCCTATTTAAAATGCAGTCTCATCACTTTGGTCCCATTAAATTCTTCATTTCGCGTAGGTGGAGAATCAGAATCGGAAGCCAAATGACTATTCATAAATCTTGCAGCCTGATTAAATGGTCGTGAGTCTGGCGGAGACAGGCGGAGAAATATCATAATTTCTTTCCAAGAAATCAGCATAGGTCAAGCAGACAAGAGACCCGAAGACAGAGACAAAGATCCGAAGTCAGCGCCAATGATTGCGCAGCGCAGCGAGAGAGAGGGACAGGGCGAGAGAGAGGGGGAAGGAGAGAGCTGAAATTGGCGGCGATTGAATGAAGACCCCGCCGACGACCCCAGACAGACATGAGACTAAATATACTTCATAAGTAATCAAAAAGGAAAAAAAAAACAGAAACGCAAACACAAAAAAAACTTGCGTAGGACCAGCAGAAGAAGAAGCAGCAGTAGACTCCAGCTGAAGTAGAAGAAGCAGACTGCAGACGCTAGGCTCTACACTCAGAGAAAAGTTCGGCAGCTTGGAGATCAATTCAAGTAGAAAACATTGTTATTTTAGGGTTTTTTTTTTAAATAAATTTATAAATTTTAGAACATAAGTTTTTTGAACAGATTAGATTTGATTAGAAACCTTTTTAAGAACAAAATCCGAAATTCATTGGAACTTCTTAAACACAGTAAATAATATTAAAAGATTGTTAAAAAAAATGTTCTCAAATCGAGAATCTAGTTAATCCCAAACTAAGCTTAAAATTCTTTAATCTTAAAACGATATTTTTATTTTCATTACTTTTCCAATCCCAAAATTACTAAATATTAATATTATAATCTAAGAAGGGTACGATTAATAAACATGATTATAAACATGACTATATATATATTTTTTTTGAATTTCGAAATTTCAATATATAATTGTTAATCTGAAAGTGTATAATTACTATATCATTATTCGTGTAAAGTATGCAAACCTTTTTTGAAATGTATTTCGTTTCTAATACAAACTCTAATGTTGTTATAATAATGCATTTTCAAATTAAGATGGTTTGTGCTTTATTTAATAATATATAAATATTAAATTTAATGAAATTTTAAGATCATACTGGAATTGAGAACTGGTCTTTTCTTTCAGTGTGGACTCTAAACTTCAGACAATGCTGCAATGTTTTTTCCTGGTTCTCTCGCCTGCTTCTGTCTTTTGTTTTAACTGCAGTGTTTTGATTACTTTATGTTTTTGTTTTTTTGTTCGCTTTTTTTTTTTTTTTGATAAATGCGGCTCATCATGTAATTTTAAACGCAGCGCGCATGTTAAACAAACAATTTCCCGTGACAGCGGAAAATGTTTGGACCCGGGTAAGTTTAAATGGGGAGGGGGAGGGGGAGGGGGGCCCGTTGGGGGCCCAACCTAATGTAATACTTGGCTGCCAGCGGGGCACCGAGATGACGCGCAAAGAAAGCGAGTGTTAAATGCAACTTTTACACCATGTATTCTTCTCTTCTTCTCCTCCACTGCATGTTGATGGATTTCTTCCTGTCATATAAAAAAAAAAAAGAGAAACAAAAAAGCTGTAGAAAGAAGTGCCAACCCGTTTAGCGGCTGTGGAGTATGTGGGCTGCTGTCGTGATAGAACTTGTACTCGTACTCGCACTCGTAGTCGCACTCGTAGTACTTGTCCTATTCGAAAATTATCATTCAAAATGCGTGTACCAGAACCCAGACGTTGTTGTTGCCTGTGTGGGTCTTGAGGTGAGGTCGCCAGGTATGTGGGTGTGTTTGAAGGTGGCCCCAACTGGAGCTGGAGGAGCTTTCTAAAACAAAAGCCCAGTGGAATTTCATAAATGAACATAACTCTTTCAATTCAACTACAACATAAAACTTTAATTACATCATGTTATAAAAATATTGTAGAAGTTCTTGCTCAAAAAAAGTTTTTTATGAAACTCCAGGAAATTTTCTTTTCTCAAATAATTATTTAGTGTATTTCTGGAATTCTAAACAACTCTATTTCTAAATTTAAAAATTATTTCAACTCTTCAATTCAATTACAAAAACAAAACTTTAATTACGTCACTTTTATAGGTCTTTAAAAAATGCAATAAATGCTGTTATAAAAATATTGAAGAAATTTTTACCTCTGCTCAATAAAAAAATGTTTATGACACTCCAGACAATTTTTTTTTTAAATAATAACTTTGTTCATTACTGGAATATTAAACAACTATTTTTAAAAATAGCAGACATTTATGTTTCTGCTAGAAAATTAATACAACTAAAAACTAAAAGCTTCGGTTGTATATTGAGATCATTATATTTAAGGGTACTATCAGAGAGCACTAAAATTTTAGTGCTCTCTGGTACTATCAAAACATGCATTTTAGCCATAATTTGTATTTCCAGACTTAAGTGCTGAATTGTTAAAAAGGCCAAACCATAGGTAAAAAGTATAATTTCAGTTTAAAATATTTTAAAATTCTGGTACATATCTATATGAAAACAATTTCATAACCTCTTTCAAAATGCATTCAAAAATATAAAGATAAGTTAACAATCTGGAAATAATATATTTTTTTCTGTCAAAAAGAAGAATTTCAGATTAAAGATTAAAATCTGAAAATAGGAATATCAGCTTATACATTTCTTCTTATTTAAGATAAGTTTACAATCATTTTCAATTTTCAAATTAAAGCTTAATTCTTGAACAATTGTGATTTTCTAAAGTTTTGAAAACAAGCTATCATACAAATATAATTATAATAATATATACATACATATTTTTTTCTCCCATAAATTTTACAAATCGTTTTTTCCTTAATTGTTGTCTACATATTTTTGCTGCTGCCATGCCAACAACGCGATCGTAGCATTATCTTCATCAAAAAAGAGGCTATAAAAATTAGCCTAACTATCCTGTTGCCTATCGACGGCAATTCGTTTGGATCTTAACAATCTGGGCGTGTGTCGGCATCGACACAGTTCCATATCATTGGATCTGGCATGTTTTGGACATGTTAGCACCAATACCAGATAAATAATTATTCAAGGCACAACCCCAGCACATTTCCACATGTTGGTCCCCTTTTTTTCAAATTCAAATTGAGCTTGTTTTGATTTCTTGTTTTCTTCTTTTCTGGCTTTCCAGTTTTGATTTATTGCCCTCGCTCTTTCTTTCTTACGCTTGCTCTTTCTCCTTCTTTTTCTGGTTATGGCGGTCGTTGACAACAGCTGTTTCGTATGTTGTAATTGGAAGAAAACAATGTTGTTGTTTTTTTTTTTTTTCCTCTGCCTCTTGGCAGTGATAAGAACACAAATGCCCGCAGATTGCCGCCCAGAAAGATAGGTTCATGCCTCAGATTGGGGCATTATCTTCGGCCTGAACTATTTACTTCCTATATGACACGCTTTAATATTTAATTGTAAATTAAACATATTTTTTTAAATATTCTTAGAGTTAATTAAAACAACAACAACAACAGCGCCTATAAATCTCCATTTCTAACATGTCATGTTAAGCGACACTGTTACTTAACAGCTCACTGTCACGTCCAGCACATGCGGCGCTAACAGCTGGAGAGCAGCTGAGCGAAAGAGAGTGCCTGTGCGTTTGCAAATTTTGCTTTTGTCTACTGCATTTGCTTCGCCCTCTCCAGCAATGACAGAGACAGAAACAATAACAAGAGAGCGACGCTAACAGAAATTTTTACATTTGCATTTTGACTTTGCTTCAATTGGCGCTTAAAACGTTGCCAGACTGTTGTCTGTTTTGATATCACCGATCACCTCAAATTTGTATTATGCTAATTTAGCAGCACTCGAGGGGGGTTGAAATTCAAGTCCCCAAAATGAAGGCCAATAAAACACAGCTCGTCACAATGTAATTTCGATGTCCAGCGCTCATATGCGGGCATGATTATTTCAAGTGTTTCGCATTTCATTGAGGGTAATTTAATGTGCTGTCATTACTTGCTATGGGGGTTGTTGCAACTTTACCATAAAAGCTGCATGCAACATGATCGATCTGTGTGCAGTAATGAAATTGGTCATGGGGTAATGTATATTATATTTAATGTGGGTTTGTTTGTCGAAATCAAGGCAATATCAACTTAAGGGTAGTAATTTCGTGGCCATATCTCGATAAGACATTTTGTCAAAATAGAAATTTCCAACATCATTCCACGGTATTTATTCTCTCTGCTTATGTCGTCACAAAAGCCCACAACAAAAGGCGCGCTCAAACACACACACACGTAGCACCGCTGGCTCACCCACACGCACACCTTTGCTTTCATGCAGCTCTCTCTCGCTCTGCCGCTGGCTCGCTCTCTCTGCCTTTGCGCTCTCATATAATTATGCTGTTCATTGTGTTTACTTTTTGCTTGCATTGTTGTTGTTATTGCGTTCTGCTCTCGCACGCTCTCTTTTGCGCTCCGGCTACCGCATTGTGTTTGCTCTGTTGTTGTTGCTGCTGCCTTTGAGAGCTGTACTCTTTGTTGTTGCGTGAGCATTTGTGCGTTTGCCTTGTGTTATGCACTGTAGTATGCGCATAATGAGATTTCCTTTTTTTGATAGGTATTGAATCTGCATTGCATATAAACATAAAAATGATTTATCATAACAAAGTCAATGCTGTCTTAAAAAAATTTAAACTTAATATATTTTTACAGACAATACTACTAAAATTAGCAACGATTGCTTAAACTCGCAAGTTTATCAATAACAGGGTATATACAGAGTCGTACACATACATCCATTACTTCTCACCACTCGTTTTCTTTGCCGTTGTCCGACGCGTCGCTTGCAGCTGCTGGCGCTGCCAGCAGACTTATTGGATTTCAGTTCAGAAAATTTGTTCGCGCCGTCCGGTTGTGTGGAGCGGAAAGTTGAAATTCGCTTTCAAGTTGTCCAAAGGTTTTCATTTGTTTTGTACTCGTTCGTTGTTATTGTTGATTTCAATAGTGAGAGAAGCGGCAGCAGCAGCAGCATCCAAAAAAACTGCAGGCGCTGATGTTTAGGTTCTATTCGTAATCGGAAGCGCGGCAACAAAAGCAATTTAAATAAAATATAGAATCTGTGTTAAAAATAAAATAATAAAAAAATTGAAAGTGAAATTTGTCAACGAATTACAACGGTAAATCAAATACAACGCGACGACGCGCAACAAATTTTTTGAATGAAACGTTAAAAAGAAGTCAATAACAAATTAATTAATAAGCAAAAATTTAATAATATTAATATTCATCCTATACTAAAGTGTTTAACAGTTTAACAAAACAAATTAAAAGTGTTTCTTTGGTGTGCATTTCAACAATTTCTCAAAGCGATTCCACTTAGAATTCGAGGAACAACAGCAACCAGCAACAATAAGCATAAGGTACGAAGAAATAAAGAAGAAGCAGTTAGTCTCTTTTACTTTTTTGAGTGTTAATGAACGGTGTAGACTAACACACACAGACACAAACTCCTACACAGATGAGAACTGAAACTTTTTGACTGCAATAACAAAATGCGAATAATTTTTTTTCCTTTTGCTTTTTGTGGGCTGGCCGAACTGAAGTTTTTGTCACACGTTGAGAGCAAAAAGAGAGTTTGGTAGAGTTTGCAAAAGAGCACATAGAATTGAGAGAGTTGTGCAGCATCCAAAAAAATCAAAAAAGCTTTGCATATGTTTGCCTGTATGTGTGCTTGAGTGAGTGCAGATTATGTGTGTTTGCCTATGTATTCATATCCTTTGTGAGACAAATAAACTCATTGAAATGCATTTTGTATTCATAAAAAAATATATATATATGCCCAATATGTAAAGAGAAGATGTTATATATAAAAGCATATTTTATTTATAATAAATTCTGTGCACATATTATATAGAATAATTAGATAGGATAGAAATAATTAACTTAGAAAAAATAAATTTACTAAAAGCTTAAGTCTTTTGTGAAAAAACGCTTAATTTTTGTTTATATTCAAAATATTCATTTAGGATAACACCTTTTAAAAAACGTATGATTATCAAAACTTATAAAGCACCTACATATATGGGTTTTCCTTGCTCAAATACAGCACGTTGGAAAGTCATAAATCTTATCAGGAATCTCAGCTGATGTTAAGTGCAATATCAATTAATTTTTGTTCATAAACTTGTGGGGTACGATGACATTTGAAATAAATAATGTGAAATACAGTATTTCATTACGTATTATATCACTTATGAATATACAAATTGGCGAAATTTGCATTAAATGCCCCACAGTCCTCCTCTATATACAGTATTTGCTAATTTTTTGTTTTGTTTATAAACAAAACTTAAAAAAAAAAACCAAGCCAAGCGCCACTTGAAGTAAACGTGTCAGACAGATAAGCTTTAGCTTTTAGAAATTTTAAATAGATGGCTTGGAGATTTAATAACAGCTGTGATTTCTGTTGAGTCTTAAATATTTGACTATAGTATAAATAAGTAATAAATAACAATTATAAGCTTCTTTTCAATTACTTAATTGTTTTTTTTATTTACTATTCATTTATAAGTATTATTTAAAATACAGGTATTTATTATTTTGAACAAATTCCAAGTATATTATTAATTAAAGTATATTAGACCTTGTTGTACAGCTGGGCTCAGATGCTTAAGAATCAATTAAGAATTATCAAACAATTATTTCATGATTTTTAAAACACTTTAAAAGATTTTTATTTTTTCTTTTGAATATTTAAATTTCGTTCAATTTTGTTGACAGCTTTTTTCAATGAGGTTTTTCCTCTTGGCGCCGCATAAATGGATTTTTAATATGCTTTTGAGTGCTACAGTGTTCGCTTGCTAAGTAGAACGCTTCAAAGCGGAAAATGAAAATGTATCCGCAAAAAAATGCATATATTTATTATGAAATATATTATATATAACAACTTTAGAAAAAGACATGAACAATTTTTATTTTAAATTCTGAACCATTTTTATGTCACCATGTTATATTATTCAAACCACTGTACAAAAGACAGAAAAGTTTTTTCATACGCAGCACATTTAAAGAACAATCAATAAAATACATATACCCTAGAACCGGCTACAGGTGAAACTTTTGCACATAAGAAAAAAGAGAAGAGAAGAGAATTAACAACCAATTTATAAAAGCGTCGATATTGTTGCCAATGTCGTTCACTAATGAGCAGTCAAAGGGGGCCCAAAGGGGCAGACGCTGAGGCGAGAGACGAAGATTGAAATCAGCATCGAAACGATAGGAAATCTTAAGCAAACACAGACTAAAGCGCAGACGCTCGAAATTGAAGCTGCGTGTCAAGCTGCTCATATACAAAACTATAATCAAGCCAACATGGACATACGGCATCCAGCTCTGGGGTACAGCCAGCAAAAGCAACTGCAAATTGGTGCAAGGATTCCAAAACAAAGCGCTACGAATCATATCCAACGCGCACATTTACCATGACAATGCCACCATCCACAAGCAACTGGGTATTCCGTGGGTCAGCGAAGAGATTGCCAAGATGAGCGAGCGCTACATCAACAGACTGCCCAACCACCCAAACAACCTGGCCATCAGCCTGCTGGACAATAGTACTGCAACTAGACGCCTCCAGAGGACCCACCCGCTAGACCTCCCACACAGAGTAGACAACTAACTCTCCTCCTACCACCACCCACAACCCCCCACATAGTGTAAAAATGTAAATATTAGAGAAAAATGTAAAAATGTAAATACCCCCCACTTATGTAAAAACGTAAAAGTATATATATAAATATTATATAGTTAAAGTTATATAGTTAAAACATAAAATCGTTAAACTTGCATAAGTGTAAAAATTTAAACATCAATCCAAAATGTAAAAAACAACTGCCAACGTCCTGAGAAAAAATTTAATTATTGCCCAATTCGGGCAGATCTTAAATAAAAACTTTACAAAAAAAAAAAAGGAAATCTTAAGCAAACACAGACTAAAGCGCAGCCCGTAGATGAACTGGCTGACGTTCAGTTGCCAGTGAAATTTAACCATAACCAGCATATACGGTTTTAAACATATTTTTTGCATTTGTTTCTGTTTTTTGTGGCCCCCCTCTTGGCGTTAATCAACGCATTGTTTGTTGCCCAACTTTAGAGAATTGTTAATAATCTTTGTTTGGTTTTTTGCTCATTTGTGATAATCAATTTGCAGCACGTGTTTGCATTTCGATTTTGTTAAGCTTTCCATTTCACTAAAACAAAAATTTGGTCAAGTTAGGAGCTGTCAAATGTAAATGGATCTCTTTTGCAAAACTCCTTGCTATATAACTGCAGCTGTCTCTCTCTCTCTCTCTCTCTCTCTCTCTCTCTTTTATTTATTTATGCTATGCCCATCAAGTTTTGCATAGTAAATTAAATATTTATAAACATATGCGTAGCAGCAACTGTCTCTCTCTCTTATCTCATCTTTGTTCTCCCTCCCTCTAGCTGCATGCTATGAAACTCATCAACTTATGCAAATGCATGAAATGAAATTTTTTCTGCCCTGTTTAGAAATTCTAATGAAATATATACATATATATTTTTGCTTTTTGTTTTGTTGTTTCTTTTTTTGCGAAACACACTCACAGTGACACAATTCGTATGCCCTCAGGTGTGATTTGTTTATATAGGTATATATTTTTTTTTATATATATTTCCACTCTTTATGGTCCCGCTGAAGTGTCATGTGGAAAAGAAGAAGAAGTAGACAAAAAGGTAACCCACTTGCGGAGCCCTCGACTGCTCCGTTTCCTAACGGACTTAAAATGTTATTACCATAAGTATTTATTTTGTAGTTTTTTTTTTATACCTCTTGTCTATTTGCGCAATTTTATATTGTGCGCTAAAGTTTTTTTTTTCTGACTGCCAAAAGTGCCGCTAGGCGAGCGAGTAACCCCTTAAAAGAAGTAGCAAAATACTTTTTTTTTTTTGCAATAATTGTGGCTATAACTCTAAACAAATGAAAAAAAAAAAATAAAAGAAATAAAACTACTTGAGGTCGAGGGCAAATAAAAAAACAAATTATTGTTTTGGCCAGCTGTAAAACTTTTAGAAAACTAGTTTGCATAGAAACACACTAAAAATTCTATTAAAAGCACTATAAAACAGACCTACCCAAAACATTGCGAGCTAGGTCAATGCCATGTTGCTATTATTAATCACAAATACGAAATCTCTATATAAAATCTTTACGCAAAAATTCACTCAACACTTGAACAGATCGCTTAATTTCAAAGATTTTATTTTTATAAGTAGCACGCGCCCCGACGTAATATCAAACAAGATTAGGGAACTCAAATTGAACTCGAGTAACAAAGTTCTTGGCACTTCCGATAAAATAACATACATTGATAGGATTTTGTACACATATAAATATATTTATACATAGTACATTATCATTTTGGGGCTGGCAAAAATAGTGAAACCAGCTCAAACAAATTTAATAAGCACACAGCACAGAACGAAGAATGTGCGACTTGGAGATATCCTGTACTTAGTAGCGAGATATTTGTACTCTTTGATCATACTTACAAAAAAAAGTTGTTCAATTACAATTCGATCTTTAGAAAATGTTCGGTACACCAATAAGTGAGTACAATATTTATGAGGTATAAACAATAAAATATTCTTGATCTGCGTATGCTAATTCGGCTTCTTACGCTCTTTTATTCCATAAGTTGCAATAATCGATATATATTGATTTTTGCATATTTGAAAAACAACGATAAATACTAGATAATACATTTTTTGCCCTCAATTTTTATTTTTGGCAAAAAAAAAAGTATTTTATGTTATGTTATATATTTATTTAGTTTAGAAATAACTTGTTTTTAGTGTACTAGTCAAATAGGCTGTATATCTGAAATATAGTCAAAAACAGTGGCTGGTCATCGATATTTATCGGTTTATCTGTGTTTAAAAAATTTATCAGCAACTTTTTATCCAGACATTTGAAATTTATTTTATTTTGTTAATAATTTTCGACGTTTTATATTCTTAGATTGATGTTTTCATACATGCAAATAGGCATATATATTATATTATAAAGACGATTTTACCTTCTTCTGCCTGTTAACTGCATTTGAACAATTGCTATATACCCTGTTTGGTGCATTTTCATTTAAAAAGGGGGTATCAAAAACCACAATTACTAACAAGGCCTTATCAGACTGATAACGTTAAAGGCAATGTCATTGCCAGCATTTGCAGTCGCGTAAAGCTTATCAATAAACACCGAAAGACGAATGACACAGAAACATTTCTGTTTATCAAGGGAGACCCCCAAAAAAACCTTGGAATGCGAGGGTACGAATACGAGCCGAAGCTTCCGCAAAAATTTGATGACAAATTTATGATTCCGACGAAGCGCCGGATGAATCTTGCAGTCAGCAGTTGGCAAATCGCAAAAACAGGTGTAACGGCTACAAAGGGAGAGAAAGAGAGATCGAGAGGGCGCGTGAGTGAGAGAGCGAACGAGCAGATAGTAATACAATGAAAACAACACGAAATTCATTGATACGCAAATTTCTTAACAAAGGTGTTGAAAAAATGGAGAGAGTGATGGGTAAGAGGGTTTGTGGGGCAAGGGGGGCCCAAAGCAAGGGTCTAAACAGATAGGTTTCTGTATAAATATACGTGTACAGTGGTCGCTGGCTATTGATAACTGTCAGTAATTTCAATTGTGCAGAAATTAATGTCAATAATTTTGTTCCATTTGTATAATTCTTATTTATCAAACAATTTAATTTATATCGCACTTTTAGACATTAAAACATATTTTGTAAATTGAAAACAACTCTCGAAACAAAGCGTTTTCCGCTTGCAACTACTGTGAATGTATATATAAATGCATGCTTAAGTTCAGCTAGAGGAGAATCACGTATTTCTCCCCTGTCACAAAGTGCGTCACAATTTTTGTTGGCGTCAGTTGCCATAAATCTTGCGCCAATTGTATAGGGTATACAAAACATTTTAACTATATAGAATATATATAAATATATAGAGTTTCTTGATCTAGTCGAAGCCACCCAGATATTACAAAATATCAGCTGGTTGAATCGTGATTTTCTATAGGAAGTCAAATTTGTGTTTTCTCATTTCCCATTCCATTTTCCATTCTCTCAGGCATTTGATATTCTATGCGGCATTATTTTTCCATTCGATATTCCCAACGAGGTCGTTTACTTATCAATTTTGTAGTTGCGCTTATCTTTTGCGTGGCATGACAATATTTATGATAACTAGTCGTAATTACTTAAATGTTGATATTTACGATATTGAAAACCTGAAACTCGAAATTAGGATCTAGATAAGCTACAAAACAAAACGTTTTACTGGGCAGCCAGAACTAGTTTCTATAACTAATTATGGTAAATTGTATTAATGCGAAAAACTTGGCGTGAGATAGCTCTTAAGATATTCTATTGTATTGGAAAAAAGTAAGTGTGAGAAAGATACAATGGATATTTTCATTTTTTCATTTCCCAAATTTGCAAATTAAATTTATTTTTATTTTATCTGAATAAATTTAACTTGTAATTAATAAGTTTGTCACTATAATATTTCTATAATTTTATGATTATTACGTTTATTTGCTTAACAAAAATTGGGTTGAATAGTTTTTTATGACTTTGTGTCTAAGTTTCCTTTACACATTTTAAATAAAACATATTCATTGGCTTGCTCTCGTTAAATATTCTTCCACTAAATCTTGAACTGAATCACTTTTTAACCAGTTCGTGAACTTCTTTGGAAAAACCCAAACAAAAATAAAACAACAATATTTTATAGTCGTATCTTGACTAATTTTTCTCTTTAATTCCATGCATTTAGCAATGAAATACTATAAATAACAGATATAACTAAATGGCATTTCCTTTTGCACCTGATTCCTGATACGATTATATTATCTACACTGTACTTACGTCTATGAGCAATTTATTGTACCCAACTTCTTGACTAAACTAACTCTTTTTTTCTACTCTTTCTCTTTGCAGTTTCGGTGAGTCAAGAATTCAATTGCAAGAATTTGTGGTAAACAAAATATGGGTTATTAAAAAAGTTATTATTAAAGTTAGGCAAAGCCCTGAAAAGCTGTTAAAACCTAGACACTTCTGGATTTATAAGTTGGAACTGGTTCATGAGTCGTTCCACACACATATCGGAGATAAACGTTTATCGCTCTTTTGCGTTTGTTGTTGTTGCTAAGCATCTTTCGCATAAGCTTAATTGTCTTAATACAATTATGACTCCTACGTCAGTTGCTATTTCTGTATTATATTTTCTTTCTTAACGCTCTGAAAGGCCTCCTAGGCCTTCAATAGATCAGTTTAACCGACACCTTCAATTGAAATTGATTAGGCACGCAACATCCACGCACAAAAAAGAAGAAATAATTATTTAATTAGGCAACCAGTTGGCAATATTATTTAAATGTAACAAAGCTAATGTCACAGCACAAAGTCTTAACTGTCTTGAGTTTTTATTTATTTTTTTATTTTATTTATTTTTTTTGATAACGCCCACGAACTAAAGCAAAAGGGGGTGCCCCTTGGGAAAACCAAAATGCAGTCGCAGACTTGTGATATTATTTATATGATTTTTTAATACTCTAAGCTAGCGTACTTGAACTTCGTTAAGAATAGCCAAATTTATATAAATTGGCTACGAAGATTTTAGACAACTAAGTTATAAAGCTGCAATCTGTTGAAAAAAGGTTTTCCACTATGAAATTTTATATTTTATTTATTTGTTTTTATTTATATAAATAGTTTATCTCAGTGTATTTAATTTTCGTCAGCCCAAATACAACTCTTCTACTTGTTTTTGGGCTTGTCACTGGCAGCTGTCAAGTTGCAGAAAAAAACTACAAGAAACACAACAAAAAAAAAAAAAAATACAAATTTTTGCCAGACCTTCAAAACTTTCCCATTTCCGTGGGTGGTTTTTGGCACTCGAGGCGCTTGTCAAGTGCACCACAAAAAGGCGGGGGTGGCCGGGCGGGCGTTTGTTTCACCGTGGAGTATCCAAAAGGTCGTCTTGTTTCGGTTTGGCTGATGTGAAGGAACGGAGCTAGTTGCTTGTATTTTAATTGTTTCCGCGACCTTTGTGTCTGTCTGTGGTAATTGGAACTGACGACGATTGCTAAACGACACTCAATATGCCCGTTCAAGTTGATACGAAATTTTCCTTTTGTCATAGAGAATTGGGTCTTGGTCGGCTGCGTATCCGTCAGATACGCGCACGCATGAGGGCGTTCGCTGATGAGTAACTGAAAAAACAACAACAACAACAACACCACTTGGACAACTGAACAAAAAAAATAACAAAATTTTCATTTTCTAATTATGAGTTCTCAGTTCTTTTGCCACTTGTCGAAATCTGGGTCAAGTCTAAGAGGAAAAAACAAAATAATGAAAAACTAAACTATGAAAAAGTGAAATCGCAGCTGTAATTAAATTTTAATCATCGACATTTGCTCAACCATTCTCGTGTCCCTCTCACTCTCTAGCTCTCTCTCCCTCTCTCTCTCTCTATGTCTAATTACCACTTACACTTTTGCCTACAGATTCTTGACGGGGCGCTGCTGTTGTAATTAGCCAACTTATTTCCACTGTTTGTTAAATGTTTGCAATCAAGTCTTGGCACCTTGACAGCTTTTGCCTGAGCTGATGGCATTGCTGTCTAGACAGAGGAGCAGCTTATTGATGGCTTGAAATAGGCGCGAATTGAATACAGTTTTGGGCAGTAGTTGATTATTGTCTTAGCATGCAGCAAATGAAAACCCTGCTGACAACAAATCTCAACTCTATTGAGTATCTGTTTATGGTATCGCATTAGGGCAAAATCTGTCACGTAACGTGTCTCACATAACGCATAATAAAACAAAATAATAAATAAAAAATAAAAAAATATTACGACGAGTTTAAATGAAAACAAATTGCATTAAGACATTAAAGCGCTTTTCGAAGTATTTATAATTATAATTATAATCTTTTTTTCTGTCTAGTCACGTTTCTCTTTTAACTTCCACTTTTTAGACTTGAAAAACTTTTAAAAACTAAGGAAATAAATTATTGTCTATACTCCTGATTATAATCAATTAATTGATTATTTTTTAACTAAAGCCTTATAAAAATGAATATCTTTCACCCACAATGTTCTCATTTGCACAACTTCCTTGAACGCATGACGATTCCTTTTTACTTTTTTTTTTGTCTTCATCTGTCTGACAGCGTAATTAACGTTAATTATAACCAATTTTACTTGGCTTGTAATCAGCTTACAAAAATCAAGAAATTATAATGAATTATACGTAATGAACTGCATTTCTGCGGTCCCTTCTTCGCCTGCAACTTTCTGTCTCTTTCTCAGTAAGTCGCCCACTCTCTTTTCCACTCTCATGTGTGAGTGCGCTTAATTGCACAATCGCTTCATCAGCTCAGACACAAAAGTAATCAATGGACCAGTTGTTGCAGCTGCCTGCTTATTTTGAGTGGGCACACATATAACCCTATATGTATATGTCTCTATAAAAAAAAAGCTTCTTCATCAGTCAAATTTGTTAGCCATAAAAATCGGTTTTTAACGCAATTTCAGTGTCTGGCTGCCCACAAATATCAAATAGCATTTTTTATGCATTTCTCAATCGATCAATATGTCAAATCTAGCATTATATCATTTTATTGCAACACATTTCTCAGTGCAACTTTTGGGCACAACAAGTCGCAACACAGTTCTGATGACGTTGGCCACAAACTTAATTAGGCGTCTCGCATAGCTGTTGGTGGGCAGCACGCGGCCACCTTCATGAGTTTACTAATCATTTTTTACCTATACTTGTCTCTTCTCTCTCTCTCTTCCTCTCTCTCTCCTCTCTCTTTTGTGTTTGGACATTTTGTTGTGTAATGCGTTCCAAAAATGAACTTAGGCCCCATTGACATTGCACTTTGTGGCTTTGTTTTTGTTGCCAATGACAATAGTTTTTTATAGAAAAAAATCGAAACTAAACTTGAAAACTTATGCAACTCATAAACTTATGCAAATGGTTAGCAAATATTATATACAAAAAGTATTAAATAGTACATAAAATAACAATGTAAATATGTTTAGTAAATTATTATTTTTTAATAAGATCTGAGAATTCACCATGAAAAGCAATTTTTGTAATATATGCAACGAGCAAACAAAATACAGTAATTATCTATAAATAAACAATAATAAAAAAAATTAATTGATGGCTAATTGAGATTAATTATGTTTAATATTTAACCTTCTATGCGTGTGCCCGTTTAATAAACCTGAGCAGCTGCATATATTCCCTTTGGCCATTTCCTTGCCCGTTAAAAGTGATTTAGGGCAAAGAAACCCGTTAGCAGCCGATTCTCTCTTTGGTGCTCCTCCTCGACTGACCGCAGCAATCAGTTTGCGACTCAGCTTAACTCAGCGCATCAGCTCGCAGCTTCACCCACGAGCAAAACCCGTTGAGATCTGACTAAGCCAGCGGTCATACATAGTATACTTTAATGCCCCAGAGATTATGCCAAAAACCAACAGCACCACCAACAACAACAGCGTATATCGTTTACCGTTTACCGTTTATAAAAAAAAGAACAACAAAAAGTTTATTTATGCACTTCAACGCCAAATCAGAAGTTGGGCCCCGCAGCTCCCAGAACGAACTTCTTCAACCGCAAAATAATGAGTTGCACCAAAGCCAAAAAAAAAAGAGGAAATAATATACCACAAAAAATTGAAATAATATAAAAACAAGAAGCAAGCGTTGTATTTGGAGTGTCGAAGATTAAATACCCTTGAAGTGTTTTAATACAAAACAAATACACGAGCTATATGAACCTATATACCTTATCCCAGCACAAGCATTTTTCCTTCTGAGCTACATATTCAATAACAATCTTATAATATCCAATGAAAGGGTATACAAAAAACAAAAAAAAAAAAGAGCGAAAGAACCGCAACAAAAGCAAAGGCGAGACGTGAATCGGACTAACAGAGCTTTGGGCCAGAAGCAAAATTTCAGCATTTTCATATGCACAGTGGGACGGACATAAGGCGACGCGACGTCGACGCGACGTCGGCGCGACGTCGACGCGACGTCTTCAAAAAGTTTTAGGTCAAACCGCAGTCGCAGTTGCTGCTCCTGGCTAACAGCTCCAACTTCAACGGCAACTCCAACTGCAGTCCATCCCTGTTAGCTGGTTGTCTGTCCGCATCCTGCGTAGTGAGCATATTAAATTTCAGAACCTGGCCAACAACAGCTGTGCGACGACGCCTTTGGGCCGAGACTCGAGACTTGACAGCGGGCAATGCGAAACCAGTTTCCAGTTTAAAGCCCAGACTGGGGCCCGAGCTCGGACGCTGGCGGCAGACGGCAGACGGCAGCTGTAAACAATCAGAGCTAACTGCATGGCAGGCACTCAGCCATGAAAAATGAAAAATGAATGATGATAATGATGACGACGACGACGACGACGACGTCGCCCCAACTGCGGGGCCTCTTCTGTTGGTGCTGCTGATCTTTGCGCTGCAAAAGCCATTGACCAAAAAGGCTTCATACGAAACACTTATTGTTAGTGGGCACTGAGAGAAATTGAAGAGTGTCAAAAATACTGCCCGAAATATAAATATTTCCAGAGAAATCAAACTACAACAAACAAAACAAAATTATTCTATAATGCAGACAATTATTAGTTCCAATTTTTTATTTAGAGAATCTGTTTTTTTGAAAAATACAAATAACTTATTATTATTTTCTAATATTTATAAGCAACTAATTGATTTTAAATATAATTTTTTGTAAAATGTTTCAAAATGGAGAACAACATTTATAAATGTGCCTGAAAAAAGCTTAGAAATTTTTAGCACACATCAAATAAATTATATTTCAATAAAACTTATCATTAAGTTATTTATTTTAAATTCGAAAACCTAAACTTTGAATAATGAATTTAAAAATAAATTAAAAATAAAAAATCTAAGAATTAAAGTACAAATTTATTTTAAATTACAAACCCAAAACTCTAAAAACTAATTACTAAAGAAAACAATGTTTCTCATTCAAATATTCGCATACAATATGGACAATTATATATTATAAAAAATTCGTATATTTAAAGAAAGTTATATTGTTAAATTAAAGAGTTAAATTTTGCTATTCATTCACTCTTCACTCATACAAATCTAAAAATTTCAGATTTTTACAGATACTAGCTTAAGTGCACAAGTTTATATTTCCAATTTAGTAGAGTGTATTGTTGTATTGTGTATTGCTTTGACTTGTGGCTTTGGTCTGGGCCAACAATTTCCTGCTCCTGGCCAAGTTGGGGTGCATCTACCTGCGCACTGGCCAGCAGCTTCTAAAAACCCGATTTGGTACAAGTATCTCCACATCTACTGCCCTTTGCTTTGACTGCTGCTTCTGCTGCTGCTGCTGCTGCTGCTGTTGTTGTTGCTTTTGCTTCTGCTGCTTGTTTAGTTTATGGATACTCGAGCTCAGGTTTTGCTATTTGCAGTCGTACTTTAAAGCTGAGAGCTGAAGAAAAAAAAACAAATATATATATATAGTATAAACCGGTTGCCAGGTTCATAGGCGCTTTGTTTGAAAGTCGACGCGGTCTCGCCTTGTCGTAGGTACTTACTCGTACTTACCTTACATATATCTATAAGCTGCTGCACCCCTTCCCCTTCCCCCCACGCCAGCCCTTTTGGCTAGTTCTCGCTTTTTATTCTATTTTTTAGAATAGACTGCGCGGTTCCTCCGTGTATGGAGTATTTTCTTGTGGCTTAAACAGCATCAGGCTTATAAAATACTACTCTAATAAACTTGTTTTTGGCTCGTTTGCTTTTCTGTTTTGATTATGCCTGTTGCTGCTGAAGATAAAGGGTTTATTGACTTTGTTATGGTTTGTTATACAGGTCATAATATTTAACATTTATGCCAAGGGAGGGGCCTTGAAAAAAAAAACGTTTGAAAAGTTTTTTTGATGGAGCATAGAAGTGCAGAAGTACTTAAGATGTTGAAGTTTGAAAATGCTAGACTTATGAAAAGTTCTATAGAGAATTCAAGAGTGCAAAAAGAAACTTTTTAAACTAAAAAGTTTTCAGTATTTAAATATAGAAATCCTGATTTAAGACAGTTCAATAAAAAAAAGTTGAACTTTAAATAAATAAATTTAAATATAAGTATATAAATTTTATTGGTTTAGTATTTTTGTAGATGAAAAGCCAGATGAATAGCTTCATATTCAGCTTACTATCTGTTCTTTTTCTTCTTATCTTCTTTATTCTGGTTTGGTGAACACGCCCTTTAACAGAGAAACCAAAAATTGTGGCCTAGGAATTAGCCATGACTTCAACCTGCGCATTGACAGCCACTGCTTGTTATTTGCTGATGTCTGCAAGCTACCATAAAAGTCTCAGCTTGGCTCAGCCATGAAACTGGTTGAACTTTAACAACAACAACAACAGCAACAGCAACGACAATCAAATTGCTTTTGGCTTGTTGGTGCATTTGGTGCACATTGCTGCCGGTTTCTCTTTTATGGCCAAGACAAGTTCTTGACACTCAAAAGCCCAGCGAACAGACAGCGACGCCTACAGCCCAAATTGTATCCACAAGTGCGCGAGTTTCTATAGCTGCAGCTGTATTTGTATCTTTAGCTGCTTTATATAAAAAAGAAAACTGAAATCAGATTTAAGTGCCTGCCTGCCTCAGCCTGCGTAGCCTTACCTTAGTCAATCAGTCAATCAGTCAATCATTCAATCACTCAGTCCATGCAATTGCAAACGCAGTTGCAGCTGAGCAAACCGATAAACGCAGGGGCAGCCAGCGAAGCGTGCCACACACGCAACGATACCCCCAATTTCCCCCCCCCCTCCAGCTCCCCCCCCCCTCCCCCCCTTTTTACAGCTCTCGTACCTGCAGTTAAGTTAAAAGTAATTTAAACTCAAAACGCAGCCATTATTCGATTGCCCACATAATAAATGATGTAAAATGTAGGCGGGCTAGGGGGGATCGAAAGAAATGTAGTCTACCAAATTATAAAACGAAAATGTTGTGAAGCGTACTATAATATTTCATATTTATTTACGATCATTTTTTCGCTCTGGCCTAATGCTTGGAAAAATGTGTTGAAAAATAGCTGCTCAGCAGGCAACATTTGGAATAGACTTTGGTAATAACCATTCGTTAATGTTATTTCTCGCAATGAGCATAAAAAATACAAATATTGTTTGTATTGAAATATTTTTTATGCTTAATGCTCGAAGGATTTTGATTTGGAAAGAGGAAATGCAATTGTCTTAAGAAATTTTGCAAGTATTTGTGTAATTACTGGGAAAAACAAATCAATGATTGAACACCAAAAATTTAAATCAAAGATAAGAATAGACTGTTATTCAGGCAGATACTCAACAGAAATAACAGAAAGAAACATATGAAAAGATTTTACTAGAAAGTTTGCAATACAAATGTTAAGGAAGTTCTATGTCTGTCTAAATAATAATGATAATAATAATATATGTATGAAGTTGAAGAGCTCAATAACAGTCTAATACTACCAATTAAGGGTAGCAATGATAATAATGAGCTAAAATTACAATTGACTTTGCAATGAAGTTGACATGAAATAAATGAAAATTAGATATATTTTAAAATTATAAAACAATATAAACAAAACGGGCATATTAAAGTAAAATAAACATAAACCAGGATATTAAATGATTTGCATTTAATATTATTGAGCATTAATTCTAAACCCGAAACAGTTAACGGTTGATTATTTAAAGTCTATTTAATTTACAAGTTAATTTCACTTTCTGCACCAATATGCTCGCTATACTTTCACAGCAGGGCATTAAAAGGCAAATTAAAAGCATTTACTTATGTAGATGGCGATAAGTCAGCGACAAATTTACAGCAAACAACTGCAAACCCGAGACCCAACCGGCTGCCTCAAATGTAGTTATAAAGCAACAGCCTTTGGCCAGGCCACAAACGCTGCTGTCCAGTTAATAACGACCGCTGTTGTGCGGGGCTGGTGCGAGATCACTGCCGATTTGCCGACTACTGTGCGCCAAAATCGGGGTGTGCACAACAAAAAAAAAAAAAAAAAAAGAAACAAAAAAAAAAAATTGTGTAAATGGTCTCTCACTCAACTGTTTTTAACGTTAATTTACGCCAACTGTTTGGCCAATGCACGTTGTCTGCTTTCAGTTTCATTATGACTCGAAACAAGCCGAAAAATCATGCAATTGCAGTTGTTGCAGTTGCAGTTGTTGTTCTTGCTGTTGTTGTTGTCAAGCTGCATGCAGATTGCAACATTCATTTTGTATCTTTCGGGTTGCCGCCGCTGTGGTTAATCATATTTTTGTTGTTGTTGTATCTGCTATTAAATTAGCAGCTGCACACAAGTTGCTTTCAAAATGTTGCGCACAGGATCCGAGCGTATTTGAAATTCAGCTGCCGCAGCACCACAAAATTTGTGCATGTGCAATGCTGCGTATGCGCAATATTTTGCTTCAGCTACGTCTGTTGGGCGACTGATTACAGTTGGCGTTGATTGTTGTTGTTTGTTAGTGCTTTTTGCCTCCCTGACATTGTTAAGGTCTTGGCAGTTTTTTTTCTTTCTTTTTTTTTTTTTTGCTGCGGTCCTTGTGCTGAGAAACTTTCTGCTTATCGACCTAAACAGTTGTGCACAAACTTCTGCGTACTTCAGAAATAGAAAGGTGAAGAGTAAAATAATTCACTCAATTAATTTAACGTTGAAAGCATTTGCATATTGTGCTGACCAAGTTTTATATATCAATAACAATTAATTAAACAGAGCACTAAACTTTTATGAACTATCTCTCAACATACTATTTAAAGTTTGCCATTTACAACTTGGCCCATTCGTTGACTTTTTCAATTGATTTTACGGCCCTATCAATAAAAGTTGTTCCAGTCGTGTTACGTATATATGTATATATACGAGAGCGTTGTCAAAGATTTGCCACAATTAATTCAAGTGCCTTTACAACTGATTTTTTTTTATGTTTATTTGCTTTGGTGGCATACAAAAGTGAAAAAAAAAAAATAAATAGATCGTACATAAAATACTTATAGATGCCATATAAATCAGCGCAACAGCTGCTGAGTAATAGATATTATTTCTTTTTGGCGCTTTCACTTGCTGATTTTTTTTTTTACTTTTTATGAGCTTTTCGATTTTCGAGGCTTTTTTAAATTAATTTTTACTCGCATTTCATTTGGCGCGCTTTCAACAATCAATTCATTTTTTTTTAAGAGGCAAAGCAAATATTTTGTTTTTTTAATGTATTATTTTTAATTTTGGCGCACTTGTTATTTTATGTCATGTGCTGTGCAGTAAATTTATTTAACAAAATGCTTTTTCTGTGACTTTTGTAAGTTAAACAATAAATTCATTGATTTATCACACAAAGAATTTCATTTATTATTTTTGCAGCTTTATTGCAAAAGTCTTCCAGCATAAATAATTACATCAATAATAAATAAAATGTACTCGACTTTATATGCGGAGGGGGAGGCTTGCTGCGAGACCATCTGGAAATAAAATAAACGGCACCCGCATAAAATAAGGAAGTTTTTTTTTTTTGTATTCCTTGTTTTTTGTTTATGTTTTTTTAAGGCGCATCTCAGAGAATATAAATGAAAAATTGCACATGCATGCAAATTGCATATTTAAATGAAATATCAGCGACGTGATCCACAATAACACACCCCACACCATCCCAGCTGATCCGGTGCGATACGATCCTCCAAACGTCGACACTTTCGTTTTTTTTTTTTTTTTTTTTTTTTCTTTCCCCATTTTTGCCTCGTTTTCTGGTTTTCACGGGGAGCGGCAGCAACGCGTTGCAGTTAAATCTTTGATATATCGCCCGTCTTTAGCTTTGGCAAATGTGAAATTTATGCTGTTTAATAACATTTTGATTTGTTGTTCGGGCGCATCGAGTGTTTATTATTATTTGTTCAGCTGATTTATGTGCGAAGCGGACCCTTGAGTCTGCTT
Source organism: Drosophila sordidula (assembly GCA_035047465.1). Lineage (NCBI taxonomy): Eukaryota > Metazoa > Arthropoda > Insecta > Diptera > Drosophilidae > Drosophila > Drosophila sordidula. The sequence continues at coordinate 4,147,460 of JAWNPQ010000260.1, read as the reverse complement.
TGTCCGAAGAAAGGGAAAACTGAAACAAATAAATAAAAACGTTGCAGTTGAATGTAATAACTTAAAATATCAAGAACTCTTTAAGCCATTTTATTTGGTTGCAATCAATTTCTTGGCTTACCCAATAATGAAAATAGAAAAGCAAACCTTATTAATCAACTGGGTTGGACTTGTGCAACAGTTCTATCAGCATTTTCAGCCTATCTATCAATGTTGCAACTATGTTGCAGCTTAGTTCCCACCAAATTATCGCTGGCTGTCAAATGATTCACACGCCCCCAATTACTGATTGTGGTCCCGAAGGTGCCAAAGGTGTATTCTATGGATTAATTTTTACAGCTCGCTTATCTGTCAAAGCGATAAGGTGGCAGGTGGCGCTATATTCGAAATTCTCTAGATTTTACTGGTGTTTTATATAATCATTTAGTTTAGATACACGCAACGTAAATCGTTTATTTGTTGTGCTTAATTTCGTAAGCTGCGATAAGAATAGTATTTGGAAATGTGTGTTTTGTAAATGGGTAGTTATTAATTTGGGTCAACTGGTTTTATTTTGGGGCTGGACAGGTTTGTGGACTTATTCGATAACTGGGTTGAAGGGGCCTAACAAGAACAAGAACATGAGAGATAAGTTACTTGTCGATTTTTAAGTAGAAATTTGATTGATCGATTGTTTGAACCAACGAAAAGTAGGGTATTTGTTTTTATTTTTAGAAACTATATTGTATATAAAAATATAACTTGCCTTCACAGCAATCATTTATTTATATTCTTTTGTTTTTACAGAAAACCTTATGTACTAAAGTTACATATAGTGAGAAACTTCAGCGATAACCTTAAGCAATATTGGGTAAGTTTTTCTCAACTATATTTTTGATAAAAGTACCTATAAAGCAGGGAATTAGACTCTAATCTCCAAACCCCTAAAAGCCACACAGATAACATTCCGTATAAAAATGACCAATAAAAAAACCCATTTGTGCGACTTGTGGCACATTCCCATTTCCGTATTTAGAGCAAAATTTCAATTTAATTTTCATGAAAAATTCCATTACAAAACATTTAGCTGCATTTCAGGCTTAAGTGCAACTGTGCGATAATGAAATCAAATTGTGAAAACAGCTGTGCAAATGGCGCACAATCTGAACCTGAACCAGATATCATTTAGCCCACAGTAAATAATTATAATTATGCAGAGCTGACTTTACTGACTCTGGCTAAATTAAAATTTATGTACAATAAATTCAAATTAATTACAATTGTCGCCTAAACGTTGTGAATGTTTCAACTTGTATTCAATTAACATGCAACGCAATTTATGCAGCCAACAATTTGCCAATGATAGCATCGCTAAATGAAGGCGTATTCAAGGTTCCACTACAAACATATATATTTATGTATATATGTATATATTTATTGATAAGCGATATAAATTTCGCGTAATATTTTTACAATTAACTGTCGTCCAAGTAGTAGACAGTTTCTAGGTCTGGGCAGAGTAGTACTTGACAAGTGATTAGTAGGCCATATTCAATTAAAGCACATGATAATTGCTAAGAAAACTTTTTTAGAGTTAAATAAATACAATTAAACAGAAGTGCATAAATAGGGTTTTAGAAACGTAAATAATCGCTATTAGCGGCCTTAAGAAGAGGTAGGCCAAGAAGTAAAATTGAAGTAGAGTTTCTGAGAAATGAAACTGAGAAGTATAACTAAAAAAAAAAGCTCAATCTATTTGCAGCGCAATAACCAGCTGCATTTAACCAGAAATACAATTAAACGGCTCATATTCCATAAGCAATACAATCTACTTACAATGTCTATTTAATTTACAATTGCAAACGTTATTTGATATGGCTAGGATTCCATATGAAACCTCAAATAGCGATAAGAACCTTTTAAACAAAGACCTCAAAGCGTCGTATAGGCAACCTTGTGGTGCACACAATTTTCACATTAATTGCAAATCGAAATCGATTTCGAATTACGTATATTACAAAACTGTAAAAGGAAACAAAGCAATTCACTCGAGAGTCGCGTGAAAGTTAACCTTGTGTGTGTGTATATGTAGGAAGCTAAACTCAAAGTAAAATTTCAACATTGTCGACAAATTAATCACAGCGGAGAAATGTAAACACCAAATGTGCTTAAACCACAAAACGAGCAATCAATGAAGATACTTTTCATGCTCGCCGCGCTTGTCCAGTGCAAAAAAAAAAGGAAAAAAAAAAAGAGTCAAGCAAAAAACATACATATAAAAGAAACGCAATTTCAGCTTATCTAAGATTTTGCGCATTGTTGTTTTCATTTATTTATTTATTTATTTTTTTGTAAAGCAGCCATGTCAAGTCAAGTTTGTTGCGACGTCTGGCAAGGTTATTGCACACGAGAAACGCTCGTAAAACCACAAAAAACTAAACCCACAAAAACAGCATAAGAATAAATTTCAAGAAATGGCAACAAACAAACAAAAAACAAAAAAAAAAAAACGGCATGCGATAATTAAATATTTGATTTGTCAGCTGTTTGCTGATGGAATCCGTCGGTGCTACAAAGCTACAACCAAATTAAGTTGAAGGGGGAAGCAAATACGAAACAATAAAATTGGCGATGTTTTTATAAAAACAGCTAAAGATAATTTAGAAAGTGGCGCTAAGAGCCATAAAAATCAGCATAAGTATGTAATTATAATACGGTAAAAGCAAATAAAAGCAAGAAGAAATAAAATTATTAATACCAAATTAGTATTAAAAAACTTAATAAAAAAATTTAATTACAACTAATGGTTCAAAGTAATTAATATAAAAATAAATAGTAAGAAATCATAAGAAAAAGTAAAGTCAATATTAGGAAACACAATAACAAATATTAACGTAAAAACGTATTCATAATATAATAAAAATAAATAAATGACGTTCAAATTCAAATTTACAGTGTTAGCTCATAAAATGGAATAGGTTCCAAGATAGTAAATTAATTTACAAAATATTATTTTTTCTGGAATCTCACATGTTTATACAATAAAAAAATTATTAACTATTAATATATAATTAATATAAACATGACTTTCAGTTAGCATATTTAGTGTTAAAATTATTTTTTTTAGCTAGACTATCGGAATAAAGGTTTGCAAAAATAACGCAGTTGAGCTTAATAATCCCAACGATAAAGCCTTCGATTTTACACGCATTTATATTGATATAGTAATATATGTATAAACGATCTCAATCCACACTCCTTATCAGGCAACTAGTTGGGCAATAACAACTTCCGCAATGGCCTGTGGTCCAAGCTGACCAAGATTTATCACAGCTTGTAACTGCACACAAACACACACACAAATGCACTTCATAACTCATTTCTTTTGTTATTTCATCGCATGAGCAATCACGCAAAATGACAGCACAACTTGTCGTGGCCACAACAACGACAGCAACAACAACGCATATTTTGCATATTAAGCACATGCCAAACAGCAACAACAACAACAATTGAAAAGCACTTGCAAGGCGCTGGCTTTGGTTTTTGAATTTGCATCAACACACAAAGTGTGACCAACATTGCAAATGCATCTGGCCCGAGACGCGTCTCTTTATGGAGCAAAGCCAAAGCATTTCATTCGCCTCGTTCGCTAATGAGCTTTATCCATATTAATATGGATATTATATGTAGACGAAGGCTTTTTGATATGCAAGTGCGGAAATTAAATGTGAATGATAAATGAATAACGCTGAGCTCGGTTTCGTTATCGTTAAGTCTTTCCTTTGATTGATAACATGAGAATATGTAAAAGTCCAGAATTCTTACATATCTCATTAGTTTACTATCTAATCTAAGTCAGTGCGGGATTTAAATGTGAATAATCATTAAATATTGTTGACTTTCTTGATAAATTAATTCTATCACAATTACCCATAACATTACTACAATCTATCGAATATCGGCTACTTATTTGTAACTGGGGAACAATTCCTGTGATTTTTATATACCATATATTATCATATATATTAAAAACAATATTTTTTCTTATATATAAAACTAGGCAACAGCTTCAGGTCTTAGAGCTTCTATAATTTCATTCTAAACAGCGACATTTTTGTAGGTACCTTTAACAAATTTCATCTTATTTTATTTCTATTTTATCACTTATTTATATTTATGTTTTAACACAGTTATGACAGCGCTGGGCATAGAAATATGACCATTAAAAAAATGTTCGCTAGATATATCACTTACAATCTAACTCCACATGCAAATTTCAAGCAAATTTCAACGAAGTGCCACCCCTCTCTATTATTAAGTTGTTCGCTTTTGTCAGTTGCCCAACACTATTCAGAGCTGCTTCTCCAGCTTCTCGCTCTTCTTTGTCATTGTAAGAACTCGCCAAGATACAATGGCAACATCTTCATGCGCCGCTTGCTCAACACAACTAAACTCGTTTACAACCAACACACACACACACAAATCGCCCAAAAAAGTAAAGCTCGCATGACACACATACCAGTAGATGACACGCCCCTTCTCCCCTCCTCCCTTATTATGCTGCTGCAGCCCACAAAATTTATTATCATGTAAAACTTTTGTGCAACAATGCGCCAACACAAAAGCTGAACGAACTCGCGGCTACTGTGCAGCTGCCGCCAAGCTTACGATAGAACCCCCCCCCCCACCCCCTTCCATTCTCGCCCACTCCCCCTTCTGATACCCCCACAACAATTTGTTCTAGTTGATAATTTATTTGAATATTTTGCTGAATTATAACAACAAAAGAAAAAGCCACAGCTAATTTTGCAACAAAAGTTTACACATTTGTGCAATGTAGCTGTGTATATTTGTGGAATGTATCTGTAAGATACAAAACTGGTCAAGCTCAGTGCTGGGCGTTTAAGACCGCCAAGTGGCTGGCATTGAGTCTGAGCTAATCACAGACGAAAACACGAGTGCAGCGACAAGGCACAGAATGCAGGCGCAAAAAGAGACTTTTGATTGCAGTGCCGAACATTAAATACCCTTGCAAAAAAAAAAAAAAAAAAAAAAAACCATGTGACAGGTGTACAATTATAAATATTATATAAAATTTATTTTTATGATTTGTGGAATTTGATTTAATTTATTTTTCAAGCCATATATAAAATAATATGACAAAAAAAAAAATAAAACATTATATAATATAGTATTCCGCAATTTATAACTTCAGTTATGTTTTCAAAAGCATGGCTGCAAAAAATAAGTTTGATGATTCGCAGTTCGAATCTATCTAGTTTAGTTTAAGTTTAAACCCTGCTTGGTCATATTTCTTTTTTTTAATGTATTTATTGAAATTCAATAGACTTACTGAATATAACATCGTGCACTAAAAAGAAAATGCGCTTTTGAAATTCCTTAAAATATATTCATATTTTACTTATGCTGCTTTTATAACTACTATTCTTATAAAGATAGCAGAAAACGAAAAAAATTGCAAACTATTGACTCGGCTGTTAATACTGACTGGAATATAAAGCAAAATTGATGGTCTTAAAGATGTCTTCTTGAAGGCGTTACACGATTTGTGCTCAAAATATAATACCCTGCTCAAGGGGTATAGAAATGATTGTCGCTAATTAGCCCCCTACTCGCATGACTAGACAAGGAGAATAGGAAAACGAAAACGCAAACGAATACGAATACGAGTCAGATGCCCAAGTTAGACCCCCGTCGAGGCATTCTAAGTTAACAATCGAGTCAAAAAGACAAATGATATGCTTAGCATTGAAACTGACTCAACTAATTCGACGGGCAACAGTCGAGGCAGGTATTTAAACGCGAGCTCCGACGACCACTTAAAGTCGATTAACCGAACGTCTCGTCCGGGTCTTGTCTGCGGCTCCCCAAAACACTCCCCACCCCACCGCACTTATAATTTCTGGTTCTATATGTGGCATCAGCTGCGGCGACCTGCGCAAGATTCACGCCGCAAGCGATTCAAATCAAAACGTGCATAAATTTCTATGCTTTATGTGTGCCACGCCCCTGCCCCTTGCTGCCCCCGCTCTCTTTCTCATCCGCCTTCCGCTGCTCGTGTATCAAACAGTAGCGGCATCCATTAATCAAAGAGCAGTCCATCGGTTTCGTGTACTCCCTGGGACCAGGGCCAGATTGCGTATTAGTTACACTTTAGCCGGAGAGTGCGAAGGGGGGCCGTTGAAGATCGAAACTGATGCTCATTACTACGAGTACTTGGCCAGAGTTATGCATGCAAAGAAGCTGCCTGCACGCGCGCTAAGCTGATCTTGGGTTGGGTCTGGGTTGGGTCAAGGTAGCCCGGCCGAGCTGAGCTCATCAGAACAGCCAGCGATGCGTCTTCTTGAGTGCTTTTTGGGTGTGGCGAGTCTATCTGCGAGTGACAGACAAGGCCAAGGACTTAGCTAGATATAGCTATAGCTTAGCCAAGTCGGGTGTAACCGACTGCGCAATACTCGTTCACAGAATGATAATAACGGCTTAAAACAATTTTTCGGATTAATATTTATTTTAATAATATAAAGGAGGTCATCAGTAAGCTGTCTAAAAAAAGAAACTAAGGGTGATATATATATTTTATTGATTTGTAAAGCCTTTAGTAACCCCTAAAAATGTTAAAACTTTGTCCGACGCCGTTATACAAGAATTTATATTCCAATTTTCAAGTCTATAGTTTTTTGAGTTCATACGGAGAGACGGACGGACCCAATAAATATACTCTTTTTGCTTCGCGAACGATTATAAAATATTCAATTTTCAAAATCATTTGGGATTCATGCCCTTGCTAATCAAAAGATTACATTTTTTATGCCGCATCCTTCTACAATAAATAGCTGAATAAATTACTGTTTGCATTTCAACGCATCGTCGACAGAGCGTTTATTTATTTATTTGCCTTGCATATTGGCAAATTTATGCAAATTTTTATTTATTTAATAAACACGCAAAGTGCGTGTCAGCCGCGGGAAAAATTGAGTAGCTTAGCCCAAGGGGCCAATGTACGGCAACAAGGACAGCGACAATAGGATAGGGGGCTAGGGTAGGGGGAGGGGGGAGTGTGTGCCCACAGAATGTTTATTGGCAATTTGTTGTAACAACTGCTGATAACTGTGTATAGCTATGCATAACTGGGGATGTCAATGGATACCAAAGAACTTGCTGTTCAGAGCCCACGCCCATTTGCAAATTGCCATTGTCATCAACACTAACATCGACATCAACATCGAGTGCTCAATGCCTAAGCGGCCTGTTGCTGTGGATATTAATGGCAATTGAGACTTGTGGGGAGCGCAAAGCTAATAATAATAATAGTAATAATACTATAATCCGTAGGACTCCAACTGTGTCTGGTAGAAATAGTGAAATTCAATACAAAAAGAGTTAAATATTAAACAAGCACTCAAATAAATAAACTCAAAAGTATATTTTGATACATTTGCAAAGGCTATAAGCCATTAAAGAATGTAAATTCTTTGTTGGCAACAGCAGGCGAAAAAATTAAAAATGCTCGAAACTTAATATTAGCAGGAATTTAAGTATTTATAGATTCAATTATTTTATTTTAGATTTAATCGAACTAAAATAGTTGAACATCCGCTTGATACCGGTTAAAGTTAGTAAAGTGGATTAAAGTTAATTTTGACCAACTTATGTGCTTGTTAATACATGTAACAACTTTGCAAATAGGGTCTAAAAAGTTTCCAAGTTTAAATCAACTTTATTTGAATCATTAATCTATCAAAGGACCCCAACGAAATCATTAGTTATTGCTAACTTGTGCAAACTAACTTACTATAACTGTCAATCTTTTTAAGTACTCTTTGTCTTTTTATGCCTTAAATCGAAAAGTTCTAAAGTTGAATAAATTTTGTTGTGACCGCAGTGCGTATTCTGAACCGCAGCCCACACTACTTTTGCTTTTACTTTATTTATGGTTGTAATGCTGAAAAACTTTTCAGTGCATAATTATCGAGTCCTTTGCGTTACTTTGTCATCGGTTCTGTCTTTGGTTACCACCTAGCATGCTACTCTATGGTACTATCAATTATAAAAGATACTGCGCAACTGAGCATGAAATTAGCTGCGTGCTGTCCCCGTACAGCGAATGGTCCCCCCCCCCTTCCCCCCGTCCCCCTCCTCACCCCTCTGAGTAACCCTGACTTTCATGTCGCATTTATTCGTACTCGTTCTCGCACTCATTACACGGTCATCGTTTGGTAGTCACAGTCGAGAACCTTTCATGTTTATACACACATATTTCTCGAGCCTTATTAATTTATGCATTTCTGTTTGATTGCCTGCGTTACAGTTGACAAGTTTCCCGCTAGCTTTTCCGCAGTGTGGGGGTGGGTTTCGTTTAGTTAGACATGTAATAGGTCGATAGTGGTTGTAGTCAGTTTTATGATAGGTAATGAGCTGTAATGGTTTCTGGTTTTCCATGATGTCGTTGTTCTTGTCTCTACTTTATGACATTACGACGTTGATTAATTTTAAGAGCCAATAACAACTAACTGGTCTTATGCAGGCAGACATACATATACGATGTCTTTCTTTGCTGTTGTTTTGCTGGGCTGTCTGGCATTTATCAAACGCTTATTCAACATTTTTTCTTCTTTTTGCAGACAATTGCGCAACAAATAACATTTCTGTCAAAAGGTGAGTTCAACTTTCAGCAAAAAAAAAATGTTTAAAAAAATATTTCTTTAATAATTAATTAAATACGTTGTAGGCGTATCGAATGGCAAAGTTCTTATGCAAGAGTTTGTGTTCAGGTCAAGCAACGAAGTCATGGGTTAAGAGTTCATTGACTTGACTCATTTGATTGAGGCATGTTTTATTTGGCATAAACTAGTGGCGAATTAATCAAATTAAAAGTTTTTTGCGAGTAGGCGAATATAAAGAAACAAATAAAATAAAGTTTTGTAATTGCCATATACTTTCTTTAAATACACTGTCAAACAAAATTCTAATCTGGACTTACGACCTGGCCATCTATCACATCTATTCCGAAACTCTATTATACACAGAGATTTAGAATTCCAACATATTTTCAAAATTCTCAACACTCAACAAATTATTACGCTTATCGACAAGTTGACACTCCAAACTAACCAGTTAAACGTTGCAACTTAAAAAGAATTAAATAAATATTACACCTAGATTTATTCAATTTATAACTTATATTATATTATATACAGGATTACTTAGATACCTAAATACTACCTGAGATTTGTTTGTTTCTCTATTTTGTTTTGGAAATAAGAATAGTTTTATGAATTACTTTTATTATTTTGTAGTATTCATAATAGTGTTTTAGTTTTTGCAGGCTGATGATATATTCCAAAGGAACATTATAATTTGTTTACTACCCACAAATTCCACACAAATTCTTATCTTATAGTTATCAACTGCTCCACTGACCCACTGTCTGGCTATGCACCACACTTGTCTACCGCTCAGCAATCATAAATTCTTTCATAAATACCGTCGCAAAAGATAAAAAAAAACTTTAATAATTTCAATACAAAATGCATAATGCTGCGCGGAATGGCGACAGACAGACAGGCTGTCTCTGTCCGTCCTTATCAGTGCATTGCCGTATTGACTTCAGATATTTGCCGACTCGACTGACCCAGTTGCCAGTTGCACTGACAGTGCCAACTTCCCCTAATCAGCACATTTGAGAATGTGGTGGAAAGGCGCCTGGTTCGTTCAACTCCCCGGCGGCAGACAGAAGCTGCCTGCTTTGGCATGCAAAAAGTGTAATGCACTGCTCGATGAGTGCTTCCTGTATGATAAATACTTGCCAGCCAGGCCGGGCCCATGCCACGCCCCGCACCGCCCCACCCCGCTCCGCCCAATGTGTGCATATGTGTCAAGTTATTGTTTGCAACTTCACAGATACTCGCAGCCGCGAGATACTTTTCTATGGCTGCTGCTGTCATTGAGCCGGGCTTTTGTTTGGCTTAGCTTTACGCCCTTTCAAGGCAGCTGCGCATTGTTAGCTGTTTCAGCAAGCCAAGAAAAACTTTTTAATATGCATGCAAACACATATACAACCATATACATATATAGATAGTATATATCTTTTCTAATTAAAAGTTTTATGCTGACAGCAGCAGCAACTTTATTGCTCGCCCACTGTGCACCATAGTTTCGCTAGGCTTTGCGACTCCGGATTATTTTATTATATTATATTATTTGGCGAATTTTCCACTTTGCGGCGCCTTATTGGACGCGTGAAAGACAAGCCGATAAACGTCTGGAAAAACTCCGGCTTTCTCGTGCTGTGCGCGCGTGTGGGCGTGCGGGCATTCGACAAGTCGGGAAAACACGTAGAGCTCCCCATGGGGTCGCCCCCGGTTCGACCACGATACGATACAACAGATGCGCACTCCTAACTCTGACGTTTGTTTTTCTTTTTTTTGAGTCTTTTTGGTGTTTCTATTCAGTTCGCTTCGCGCTTCGTTTTTATGCGTTCTTTTATGATTTTACCCAATTCGCGCGCGCGTAACTTGTTAAGAATTTCAATGAGTTCGTTTCCCTTTCGGTAGTCGCTCGGTGGTCGCTTTGGTCGGTCAGGTTTCATGGCCCAAAGCAACGGGCAACAATATTAAAGTAGAACCTGTTGAATTATTAGTGTGATTCAAAAGAGCGAAAAAAGAACACAACCGAAATCGCTGAACAATGGGTGAAAAACGAAAAAAATATGTTATTAAAATGCTGTGCGATTAAGCTTCTAAAAGTAGCATATTTTACACTCAGAGTATAATTGCGACGACAAATATTTAAGAAAAATAAATGTATCATAATATGAGATTTATAAATATATATGTTTATTTATTATCGTCTAAGTAATTGATTTGGCATTGTTTTTCGATCTGTATCGATTAATTTTTTTAATATTGATGTTTAAGTTTCTGTTGCTTTGCCTTTGAGTAAACCTAAATAGCGTAAGCTCAGCTTTTTTTTTTTTTGGCAAACAATTTTTTATTTTTTTTGCATATTGATATATAAAATAACTATTTAAGTTCCTAATCGACCCATTGTCACCTTCGAACGCTGACTCAAAACAACATTTGGCATTCCCCCAAAAATAAAAACGCGTTTGCCAAATCAAAAGCACAAACCGAAACAGAAGAAAAAGCCATTTTCCACATATGGTTAATTGTTATTTAGTGTGATTGGAATAGCCGGCAACACCTGTGCCGAGCTTGTCCTATGAATAACCAAATGCTAAAAGCTCTTTGAAAACTAAATGAAAAGGGGGAAAAAAAAAACAATCTGGAAATTAACTTTTTGTAATGCATTGCGTCACACCACAAAGTTTAACGATCATCGACTCTCTGCTGTGCTGTGGCATGTGGAAAGTTGTGTTGTGACATTTTACGGGCCGCACAAGCGAATGCGACGGCCCTTCTGCCTTGTGCCAGCAACGAGGGCCAGCAGCACTTGGCAAAGTTTTATGGGCCAATTACATGCAACACTGAGCCGCAAAGAACATTGGGCCAAAATATCGCATCCATCACATGCTAAACTCGCATCATGTAAATTGTTAACAGCTACAGGTCCGAGTCCGAGTCCGAGGCAGAGTCAGAATCGGCCTGCGTCTATCATTAAACTGTCGTAAATCACAAGTAATTGACATTATACAATGGCCATGCGCAGCGGCCAGAAAAAGCGATGGAGAGAGGGGCAGCGGCACAAAGGGGCAGGCAAATAAGCAACAATTACCTTCGAGATAGCAAACATGTTGCTGTTTTTCTTTGTTTTCTTCAAATACACGTAGCAACAATTAAGCTAAATATATCACATGAGAGAGGGTATACGCAGATGATGACTATGCAAGCGTAACACTTAGATACTCTTATTGAAAGAGCTCGTGAAACCAGAAAAACAACTTGGAACATATTATTATAACTATTATTATTGTTATTATAATTATTATGGTTTACTTAAAGTTCGGTTTTGTAACAATAATTTAAGTTTTTAAGTTATTATAACTTTTATATCAACATTTTTCAAGAATTAAATTCAGAAATTAGTAAAATTATTATTGTTATTAAAATAATATTACATTTTTGGATCGCAGCAAAAACGATTTTATTTAAAGTATGTATATTTGGCTAACTAAAATATATTCTTAATTCTTTTGACAGCCTATATATATATATTATATGTATTATCCTACCCAAAATGGTTAGCCAATATATATAATTATATAATATATTCAAGCAACTTCTTGTTGAGTTCACACAACTCGAAAGTAGATCACAAAAGGCACACATATACATATATAATTTATTTTACGTTTCTGAAGTATTTACCTGAAACAGTGCGACATTTGCGGGGCTGATCGACAATTTGGCATAGATACGACAACTGGTCGGCTGCGAGTATCTTGAGATTGCGATGCTCACAAATGCACAATTAAAATGCAACAGCAGCAGACAAGAGTAAAGAAACAATGGGCGTACGTCTAGTATTTTTAGACTGACACACTAAACAAAAGGCTGGCAGAAGCGAGCGCCTCACTCTCAAGCCAACCCCCTCGCTCACCCCCTCACCCCCTCATCCCGCATCGCCTTCGCCCTCACCCTCACCCTCACCCTTTCAACAGAACGATAGAACTGACAAGTTTATCGCAGTCTTTGTCCGAATCGATTACGAAATGCAGCGAACGACGGCGGCTGTCAATGTGGCCCACGTAATTCTGACGAGAATTCGCAGACATCACTTCATTTAGCAGCGGGTGGGATATTAGTATTACATATATATATATATATATAAATAAATTGCAGCACTTAGACGTAATCGCAGATGTTAGCTAATAGCCGCAGATGACGCTGCAAATGCGGCCGAAGGTCTGCCAAAGGTGGTCAAGGCTCGATAATATCGCATAAATATTTAATCAAGCTTATCAGCTATTAAAGTAAATATTGAAATAATCATATAAGAATTGTTAATAAATCAAATGACGTTTCACACCGTTGTTATCGGCTAATGTTTGCATATTGAACAGGAAATCACATATTGCAAATTCAAAGGCAACGCCTCATGTGCCGTGGGGTTCAAAATATGTAAATAAACACGCAAATTGTATGTAAATAAAACTGATTGTTCGAAAACATCATCAAAAGAAATGACGAGTTCTTTTGGCCTCAGTGTGTTGACTCTCAATGGGGCATTGCTTGATATGAATTCCTGCAAATTAATCGACTATTCAGCGTTTATATGGCTGTTTTGAGAAATTTTTGCGTGGTAGCTTTAAAAGGAACGTGAGTTAATTGCGGTTATACTAGGTTAATTTTATATTAGCATTGCGGTATTTTTCTTTTATGAATATGTTTATTTAAATTACGCTCGTCACTTCGATATACTTCCCTTAGTTTCTGATTTTTGTATAAAAGTAATAGTTATTGATTATAAATTCGCTTAATCGCTGGAAATTTATTTGAAAATTATCGCCATGAAAATTAATGAATATATGCATATAATATTCAAATGCAATTTTATGATTTATTTATGCCAATTAAATGAGGTTAATCGTTATTTAAATGTGTGTAAAAACATAAAACAACAATACCCTTATATTCTTAATATTATTCATTGAATACATGATTTTTAAACTTATAATTTTTAAGTAGCTAGTTAGTACACATTGAACGGACTGTCATTAGTTAATGTTACCCCACTTACTCCCCTCCCCCCGTCTCAGCCAACTCTTTGGAACACATGTTCTTGTCATTTGCCCAACTCGAACATCAATTGCTTCTGCTTCACTTTTCTCGTCTATCGGCGCGTCAAGTAGTAAATTTTTAACTAATTTGTCAAAAGTGTCGTAAAAACGTTTGAAGAGGGCCAACACAGAAACCATGTGGAACATAAAAACAAAACACATGTGGGTCAAATTTCGGCCACACACATTCAGAACCAGGAAACACCAAACTGCAGCAAAAAAGCAACAAAAACAGCCGCCAATTTACGAGACTCCACACAAAAAAAAAAAAAAAAAAAAAAAAAAATAAGTTCAAAGTGCAGAACCCCCCCAAAAAAAAAAAAAATGGAAAGAAAACAAAAAAAAAACTAATTGCATTTCCTGTGTGTAGGGGAGACATACATAATTCCATTTGAAAAGTCATAAATTTACAAAACAACTTCCGATAGAAAAACAAAGCACAACACAAAAATACGAAAAACAATAACGAATGAAGCACGAACAGCATGAGGCAACAACAACAGGCGAAACAAAACAAAAAGTTGTCAAAGGGTCGACAAAACAAAAACAACAACAACTTGCAATGCTGCAAAGTGGCGGCGACTCCCTAACCAATTGAACGGAGGCACACCATAGGAATGCATGGGCGGGTTGCAAAGAGGGGTTCGGCCTAGGCCGATGCCAGAGAGCCGTTAAAGCGTGACGCGCCGAACCACTTAACTGCTCCATATGCAGTCTGCAGCCCAGCTCCCCAACTCCAACTCCAGCTGTGGCTGACCGCCTGCCACATATTTCATCTAGAATTTAGAATCTCGCCCCTGTTGTCGACTTGCCACCAGGCCCCATGTTAATTAGTTCTGGCTGCTGTGGCTTGTTGTACAGCGCACTCATTGAAAATGTGTAAACATAGGGTATATAATGTAATTGAGCAATTGTATGCGACAGACAGAAGCATTTTTGATTAATCAAAATCAATAAATATTATTTGATAGCTCTTCGCATTTCTAAAAGCCAACAAGATCATAAAGTTTACATGAATCAAGTACTTTTTGGATACTTTCTTCGCACTTGCTAGAAGTAAAATAATAAACGGGATTTATCAAAATATATTTTTGATTTTCGCTTATATACATAATTAAATGTCATTATTAAAAACATAATTAATTAATATTTCTTTAAAGATAAATATTGTCCTAAACAATTTGAGTGCTAAACTGGGTACAGGGTATCTCCAAGTGGTGCACTCTAGACTGCCAACAACAACACTCTTGTTTATGTTTTTGTTATTGCTATCTCTGCTTAATTTTTATGCTCAGTCTGTAATGAAATTCCCGGCCTCTGGAATCTGGCTAGATCTGCGGCCTGCAGCTCCTCTCGACTGAGTCATCATCTGTTTTATTTGCGCGCTGCCATTAAAAAGTAAACCGTATTTTATTGCGCCTTCTCGTGCACTAATCAACGACATCAAATTATGTTTCCACAAATATTTTGCTGAAACGGTTTTTCCAGTTAAAAAACCATAAAAGAGAGAAAAAACATAATTTGAGAACAATATTCTTCAGACATTTTAATAGGCTAGTTAGAGTAGGCGCGAGTGTTCGCTGAAGCATAAAAAAATACGACGAGAACTTACATAAATACTCCAGCCTGAGAATGTGCGCGTAATAGGCTCTATCTAGATGGTAATGGTCGATGTTCAGTGAGACGTAACGTAGTATTATAATGTGTTGAGTTGTACTGCGACATGTTATAGCCAGAATATTAATGATACTCTGTGCTCCGGGGGTAACATAATTTTAGCAGGAAATGTGTGACGCCTTGAAGGAAGCATTTCTGGGTTTTTTTTGAGTCTATCAAATAAATAAATTAATGATTTCCTAGTTGCTGAAAATTGTGTTTTTTACTTTTGTGCAAATATGGGCATGAAATTTATATGTCTATATAAGCGTTAGTTGACCATTAAAAAAGATTTTGCTTTAATTAAAAGGTAATTAACAGCTAAAGCTAAAGGTATTTAAAGAACTATATAAGGAAGGATAACCCATATTTTCATCTTTAAGTTTTTTTTTTTTTATATGACTTTCATATTTAATAAAAAAAAAAGTTTCCAAAATTGATTATGATATGCATTTAGTTCACAGGCACGTGGCAATTAGTATTGCCAAAAATAGTTTCATTGCGCCAAGTTTTCCATTATACAATGCCCAAGTACACCACTGTGTGTGTGTGTGTGTGTGTGTGTGAGCGTGTGTGTGCCATATTGCAGCATTTTCAATTAAAAATAAAAGGCCGAAACATTTACGTGCTGATTAAACCGCGTAAAGTATGCGAGGAATTGGCGCGTAAAAGATTTCGTTTGATTTCATTTCGGTGGGCAGTGCCAGGCGAGTGGGAGAGCAGGAGGGGGGGGGGGGGGGGGATAACAATTTGGGACGTGTGGAAACCGTTTGCAATAGACAACAATTGGAAAGCAGGCAAAAACGCAGCGTTAATTAGACGGCAACGCGCGAAAAAGATGAGCAGAGTGAAGATGTTCGACAGCTGCAATTTTCACTGAGAAAACAAAGCAAATTATGAGCGTCCCCCCCTCGCACCGCCCAGCCCCCATGCCAGAGGCCGAGCAAGACACGCCAGTCGATACTCTCGATATCGATTTCACTGAGGGGGTATTTTTGTGCAGAATGGGGGGGGGGGATAGAAAATAAAAACTCACGATTGAAAAACTCGTTCGCGCTGGCGCTTTTCATTTTCAATGCAATGACAATTCGGCCGCCAGGGGGCGCCACTCAACAGCAGCAGACAGCAGCAAACAGCAACTGTTCCCATTTGCCGTTCTAGTTGCTGCCTTTCGACTCCTCTGAACGATCTTTCATTATATATTGAGCTCAAACACACACACACAGGCACACTCACTCACTCAACGAAAAAAAAAAATCTCATAAATTCTTTCGGGGGCAATCGCCGCCGAATGCGAGTTCCTTTCTCTTTGGCCAACGTCTATCGACCTGGCTAAACACACATAACTTGGTCACTGGGTCGGTCTCGTACCACGTCTGGCACTCGCAGATCTTGCGCCACGATCTGTTCTGGCTGCCTCTTATTTGATTTTTTCGTTTTTTTTTTTTATTTTTATTTACTTATGCATCATTTGCCAACAGGTAGCAATTGACCAAAAATCAAAGTGGAAAGAAAAAGTAAACTTTTTAGCCAACACTTTGTTTATCAATTACTCTTGAAGCTGGCTAAAATCCACATGTGGTTGCATTTTATGTACTTTTTCTGAGTGGTTAACCCCTGTTTCTAAGAATTCGAATGAGGAAGTTTAAGTGGCGTATTATGAAATTCTAGCGAAATGGAAATATTTACTGTGTTTGTTGAAAAGGAAGTTTACTCGAACTTGTATCAATATTGCAGGATATAGTCAAAAGCTGGAGGGAAAAAGGAAAAGCCCAATAAATAAGAATAACAAAACAAATTAAAAAATTAAAATACAAATAAATCAACTACAATGTTGAGAACATCCTATTTTTCAATATATGGCATAAAATTTAAAAAACTTAAATATTCCAAGATACGCTAAAAAAATAAAAACAAAAATCTTCCTGCTTGAACGTTTTCTCAAATAACTTAATCAGTTTTCCTTTAAGATCATATGCAAATATATTCCATGTAGGTGCCACTGTTTTCTGTTCCAACGTCCAACCGTTCGAATCCAATTGGCATTTGAAATTTAAAAACGCTCTTTCGCTCGAATCTCATAAATTACCATTGAAATCAACAGCCCCAAAACGACCTACAAAAGCTGGAGTCGAGTGTGTCGGACCTTTTCGTTGACCAGCCAACAACTGGCCTCAAAGTAAAAATTATGCATGGCTCGATAACGAAGAAGCAGCGCGATATCGAATCGAGGGAGAGTCTATAATCAAGCGCGGAGCGCAACGTAGCGTAGGTCAGAGTCAACGAATTTGACAGCGGGTCTAATGAAGTAGGAGAAGCGGGAGGAGTTGCAACGGTAGACGCGACAAAAGCTAGCGCTGATTGGCAATCGAAAATAAAACTCAAAAAACAACAACAACTGCAGCTACAACAAAATTAGCCCCTGGTCAAATGAAGTGCGCCTTCTGCCGGAGCTGAACTGCAGCGACGGCGACTGCGGCTGCTCCACTATGATTAAGCAGCGCGTCCAAGTGGATGACGTTGTCGAAGTCGATGTTAAAGTCGCTGTCGATGTCGATGTCGATGTCGAGGTGCTGGTCAATGGTCAGTGGCCAGCGGCAGGCAGGCAGCAGCAGCAAAAAAGTTGATTACGCTGTCCAACAAAGTTGCTGCTGCAGGCAGTTGTTAAATCAAAAGCGCACAGTTTCAGTTTTTGTTATACTCTCACCGAAGGTATATTTAATTTCTTACGAATTGTATTCCTAAATTCAATCATCTATTTTGTCTGTTTGCAACCTACTCTAAATCAAATCTGGGCCACTTTGTGTGGTTAAGTATAAAAATATATAGTTTATTGCTCAAGTTTCTTTGTAGGTCCTGCCAAGTTATATGATCGCTTTAAAGATCTGTTGAAAAAATACAAAGCCCCTGGAAATATTTATTTATTTATACTTTTTTATATTATTAGTTAAAAAGTGTACCAAGAAGCTACTTTAATTTATAAATTATATTTCTTAATTTATAATTTTTAAGTGCTATTTGGGTAAATTTATTTTTCTGTTCATAATTTATCATGTATTTCTTATACTTTTACTTCTTCGCCTCTAAGATCCTTTTTTGAGACAAATAGAGATTTTGTACATAATAATATTGTCCGTATTCTGTAAAAACCGCATGCTCAACGGAGGGAAACTAGTTTGTAAAAAGTAAGGAAAAGTCTTTATCTTAATGAGATGTTTCCCTAGATATCGAAAATCCGTCATATGTCTAAAAGGGTATTTGGTGGTCTCTAAGCCGGCGTCAACTTTTTGGCTTATTTATCGTTTTTCTTGTATTTTCATTTTATCCGACATCTTTTTTGCTGCTGCTCTTTATTATATATTAAGAGCTGATTTTGTTGTTGTTATGACAACGAAAATTGAATAGCCAATTGATAGGAAATTGGGTGAAATTTCCAGCTGAGCACCGACGTTTGATTGTTTGAAGCGGCGGCTAACTGGAATTGGAGTCCGGAGTCCGGAGTCCGGGGCTGGTTCATTGACTGTTTAACTGATGCAACTGCACAAGTTGTAATTAATGCACATGATATTGTACACTTTGGTGTATGATGTAAGCCAGGCTGATTGACAGATTGACGGACAGCAAAAACCGCTGCAAATTAATAATTGATTAGCCGCAGCGAATGCATCAATCAATTATGGGGCGTGGCTGTTAAATGAATGAAAAGTGAAAAGTGGAGATTTCTATTGTCGCCTAAGATGAATGGGAAACCGGCATCGTTAACGGATGCACGCTAATAAAGGAATACATATATGTTTGTATATATATATATATATATATTTAGCAGGGAAATCAGTTTGAAAATCTCAACTGTTCATTTAGCAATCTTTAAGATACTTTCAACGCACACACAACCCGCGACAGCTGTCAACGCGTCTTGCAAGTGGCCAGAAAAAATACAAATTTATTGCATGCCACAGAAAAAAAAAGCCAAAAAGCCAACAAACGAAAGAAACAAGCCAAAAGCAAACATTTGCAATGCATGGCAGCAAAAATAAAGCGTATTAATAGCCAAGACGACCCTGCCTGCCCTTAAAATGCCGGCAGTGCGCTCTGTTTAGCCCGGTTAACAGATAGCGAGGTGTGTCTTGTGCCTCTGAGTTATGCGGCCAGGCAAACAGACCAGACGGACGGACAGACAGACAGTCTGTCAGCCAAACGAACGAACAATCGGAAGTTGGGAATTGCGGACAATCAATAGAAATCGGGTAAAGAAAAAAGTGTCAAGCGGCTGAATTTGCAATGAAGGAAGTGATTTCTTAGAATAGTTCCGTAGGATAAAGAGATTATAGGTAGGGAAGTTGGATAAAACGTGTGAGGAAGTTGTTTTAAGAATTGAAAAATTCATTGGGTTGACTTGAGAGGTTTCCTTAAGTGCTAAAGAAATCGTTTAGTAACGGGTAAATTGAAGGGATTTCAATTGTCGATAACTGATTTATAATACTGCATTGCAATTCAATTAGAACTTCATCAAATTTTGTTATAGCACATTATGTAGGTCTCAGCCTTTCCCCTTCTTCTTCTGTCTTTAACCCTACATTTGACCCAAATTTTAGTCTGTTTCATTTTCTTTTATCAAATTAGTGTTTTGTTTATTTTAAAAATAATTTTTTTTAAGCATTATATTTATTCTATTTCTCTTTCTTTTCTTTACAGGTAAATATGGCATCTTAAATACTTCAGATGCGCATTTAATGAAGAGCTGTAGTCATTGCAAATGATGATAAAGGTTTTTTAAGTGCTAAAGCGGTTTGCAACAGGTTTTCCGTTTCGTTATTTTTCTATTTTTATAACCGTTAGTCAACATGCTTGCCACATTTGTGAACCCTCAAGAAAGGTCGCACCCTCTGGTGACCTTTGCAGCAACTCGAATGTAACCGAATTACTCGTGCATAGCCAAGCACTGTGGCCACTTAAAAGCGTCCAAGCCAAGAATAAGCCCATAAACCAACCGCATTCTAAGCTACCAGTTTTTAATTAAAAAAAAAAAAAGAAAAAATACAGCCACAAGCAGAACCCACAAAAATTTATATTTTCCAGTTCTTTTTTCGTCTTTTGTTTCTTCTACTTGCCGCATTAATTAGCAACTTCCTCTTGGAGTGCGTCTTGTGGCTTTATTGCCATGCGAATGATTATAATTATCATTATTATGATTTATTTCGCTTCGTATGCAACGCACATTTGACCCAAATCAAGAATAAACGCTGACCACACTGACCCATTTAAGCAAAAGCATAAAACTGCCAAAAAAAAAATTCTGAACATTTTTATATAGGAGGTAAACACGTCGCAAAACGTTTGCACGTTAATATAAACAAAACGAAAATCATGCTAAAAAGTTATGTAAAAATATAAAAAAAAAAAGAAAATTACTGAAATTCACGGAAAATTTTTATGGCATTAATCAATGGGGCAAGTTCATTCAGCGATCAATTTACAAAACGTTTGAAGCACATGTGGCATAATAAATTATGGTATTTAAATTTAGTTGTTTCGCAAGTTCACATTAATTAAACAGCTGGAGGAAATCTAAATGACATTTTCGAATTTTCTTGTATTAAAGACAGTTGAGATATCCTGTTAACTAAGCATAAGTATTTAGGAAGTACACTAGGTACAGGGTATCAGGTATCGTGAAGAAATAATTTAATTAACTTTAATAGGTGAGAAGAAGCGACTAAAAAAATTAAATAAACTTTTTTTCTAAATAAATTGTTTTTCATGTGGCTAAATAGATATACATGGGCATCTCTTACAATAATAAAGATATAGATATGATATCTAAAGAAAATATTAGTTATATTCATAATCTTCTTCTTCTATCTTCTTCTTCTTCTTCTATATATTAATACGCTAAGCAAACCCTATATAAATGTTTGTCTCCCTTTTAAGTACAGTAAAATAATTTCAATTAGCACAAGATTTTTAGCATATGTTTTTATGACTATTTGAAGCACGCAAATACAAAGAAGAAGAAAAATGATTTGTTTTAAAAAGATTCAAAAGTTCAAAAGTTCAATACATACAATGCCTTTAAGCCATATTTTAGTATAATATATAAAAGGAATCCTTTAATGCTTATTTCTCATGAGATCAAACATATTTCATGAAAAGCTTGTATTTAAAAAAATCGTATATATCCTATTTGTGCAACATGTTTAATAGCATAGTAATTATATCTATTATAACTAACTATCCCACTTTAGACTACGATCTAGCCACTTTCCTGTAATTCCCAAGATTACTCGTAGATCTTATCTAAGAAATTATTTTTCTTGTTAAAAAAATCAGTGTTTAATTTTGACTAGCGACAACTTTTTCTTTCGCTAAATGACTGCCAGTTAAATAATATGCCTCTTTAATTAGGCAGCTGCCAAACAAGTGAAAGTGCACAATGCACATCATGTCAAAATCCCAAGTAACAACAACAACGACAACATCAACAGCAGCAGTAGTAATTTTTGTGACATTGGCTGCAGTCGATGGCTGTGCAACGATGCGTATGCGTAATAAATTTGTCCCGAAGCGAGATAAACTGCGTTAGCCGCTTATTAAAGTGAAAACTACACAAAAATTGAGTTTTTTTTTCGCAACGAATTTAGTCATGGCATAGAGCGAGGTAATAGAGCTTACTTAATTAAGTTTACGAGCATTTATTGGTGCATGGTCGTTAAATCTGTTAAATCTGTTAAATCTGCAAACTGCACTTAACTTAAAGTCAAGTTTTGGTGCGCAAAGAAGCGACAACGAACTCAAGTGCATTAACCTTAACAATCAGCATTTAAGTGCCTGCAACAACAACAACAACGACAACAAGGAGAAGGCATGCGTTTGGCGACAACAACAACAGCAACAACAAACTGCTGGCCTGGACCATGATCTTCAAGAAACCTGCAACACTTGCAGCCAGCCTCAGCCTCTGGTCGCGCTCATGTGCAAGAAGCAGCCGCTGCCAAAGCTTTTTAAAAGCCAGTTTAGCAAGTTTCGATCGACTTCAATACAAAGTCCAGCACAGCGTGGTCAAAACGTGTTAGGGTTTATCTCAACAGCAACCGACTGCCCCTCAGTTTCCCCCAATTAGTTGGCGAGGCAAATTTTGATGCTACACTTTGAACTGCATTTCGAGCCCCTCGGCATTTGTTTAACGAATTTGGTAAATTCATTCATTTCATTTGAAAATTTTAACTTCAAAATGCGTTGACAGACACTTTTGTGACTATTTTCATTCATTTGCCACATTTTGTATTTGTTTTACTTATTTTTCCTTGCTTTTCCGCTCGAATTTCCACTTTCAGTTTGTGCTTTTCATGCTTTCTTATGGAAATTCATTTGACATTTTTATTTACGAGTTTCGTCTTTTGCGCCTCTAGTTGGCGGCATTTACTTTGTGATGGAAAGAAAGAGGGGAAGAGAGAGAGGGAGATGCAGAGAGTAAGAGAGAGATCCGACTGACAGTTTGTCTTCTGCTAGCTCCAGTTGATATATGACCTGTCTCTAATGCTTTAAGCGTTTAGTTTGCATCTTATGAAGCGCATATGAATGTCAATTTGGGCATTAGATGTGGTGCAAGTGTGTGTATACGGCTGATGGGTGAGAGGTTTTGACTTGTTTAAGAAAATTTAGTGGATCCATTGTTTGGAAAGTGTTACGTCTAGAAAGTAACTGCAGCTCTTGAAAAACAAATGGAAGGGCCATCAAAAAGTTGTGGACATACACAAAGGCCAAGTTCATTAAAAAGTTCATTGTTCATTTATAAATATTTTTTTTATATATACCCGAACCCTTCTATGTTTTGTATTGTATAAATATTTCATTTTATTTATATAATAATTATATTATACATCTTTCTCTCACAGGTCTGTTCAATATATGTTTGATATTTAAACTATTTTTAATATTATTGAAATGCACTAAATTTAAGTACAACTTAGTCAGATCTCTTGTACATTTTCCATAATTACTAAAACAAGTTAACAAAATGATTGCCTTACCAAAACGATCTAAATACCAATTACTCAGCAAGATATCTCAATAGACAACTTCACGGATCGTAAATGGAAAACGAAGTTAGTTTTAATTACAAATATGACATTACGAGTACTTTCGAGTATTGCATGTCTAATTGCTTTGCGCTTCGCGGGGTTTTTAGATTTTCAGTTTTTCGTTTTTTGTTTTTTGTTTTTTTTTTTTTCGTTAGTTTTCATGACGATTGGCAATTTATTGTTGGTTTTGCCTGAAGAGATGCGATGAATGTTTTATTTAATTCATTTTCTGTTCAATTTGTGTATTGTCTGTGCTAAGAAAATTGCCAGCAAATCAAAATCGAATTTTCGCAATTTGCACAGTGTCGAGTGCCGCTGAGTAAGTCGAGTGAATGGAATGGATTTGTTACGGCCTTGGCTAAATTGGTGTCTAACTGAAATGTTTACAATAGATTTGTTGGCTGAGGGGACTGCAAGAGTCTTACGTAATTGTCAACTGCAAAATTCACGCCGAAATACGAAATTAGGTCAAGTTGTTAATGAAGCAGAAGACATAAAAATCCAAACTTTAACATTAAGCAAAACAAAGGAATTCCCTTGTTCTCTCTGAGAGCCAAAAACCCTGCCCACCCTCAATGCAAAACGAATTGGGGCAGTTTCAAAAAAAAAAAAGAAAAAGAAAACAAAATGGAATACTAAAAACAAAACATAAAAGCCTACAACAAATCAAACATCAGTTGAGCCATATAAAAATATGATGGCATAAAAGTCATAATAAAAATCAAGAAAAAAAATGAAAGAAAAAACATTTTTAATGGCACCAATATTTATCAAAAGCCAACAACACGACAACAACAATGGAACCCAAGGAAAACCAACAAAATTTTTGCCTGTCGATTTCTTTTGTGGTCTTTCGCAAGGCTGCACTCATTCTCCAGGTGTAATAAAATATGCGCATAAGCTGAAAATGCAACCAAAATACCCACCAAAAAGCAGCTCAACAAAAGTTGGTTCTAAAATGAAGGAATTTGTGATTTTTATTTTTACCACTTGAGAGAAGATGCTTTTTAGTTGCTTGCCAAATGGATTTTTTCGTGTGTTTTTAGTTAAAGCTTTTGGCAGCAGCCAAATGTGAGCGGGGGTGTAGGGGCGAGGTTAAGGGTTACGAGAGTGAGGGTGTGTGTGTGTGTGTGTGTGGGTGTGCAGTGAATGGGTTTTTGCGTGGTTTGCAATTTGTGGTTTCTACTAAAGCTCATGCCCAGGCAGCTGCTGGGTAATCGATGCCTTTTATTGGTGCGAGTGAAAAATATGGCGTATCTGGAGTTGAGCTGCAATTGAGTAGTGCAATTTGTATCTGAACTTTGCCGGTCTTGGGGCAGGTGATGTAAATTTAGCATAGCGTTGAGTAATATGCAGCATAATGAAAGCACTTGTGGCAATACTTTTTATATTTCATTTCATTTTCATTTCAAAAGCCTTGGGAGTTCAAGGAAAATATTTAATAAATTATACAAATAAATTTGTTTCTATTTTCGAAGATATATAAAATAATTAGAACGAAAGTTTGCATAGATCTCAAAAGGAAAACTGTTTATAAAGATTATTATAAAGAACTTGGTTTTCCCCTTAATCCTTAGAAGTGTAACGCATTACTAAATGTACATTTTTTTTATAGATTAGTAATATGCATCTGTCGCCTAACTTGATTTATATTTATGCAAGTCTAGTTTAATTTTTAATTATAAAAATATTATGTAATTTTTTATTAATACATTATATCTTTAATGCATTTATTTGTCAACCTGCTGAAGTTTCCTTACTGATCTCACACAACTGTAACAAAACCCAGAGTTAAGCTCATCTTTTCTACACTAAACATCCCCCTCAAAACTTTATATAACAATTGTCACAAATGTATATATGCTGTATATATATGGGCATCATAAAGAAACTATAACTAACGCTAATTGCGTTGATCGCGCGTCGTCGCAAACTGTCACTCAAGACCGAGATAAATACGCACACACTCACATTCGCACACGCACACACACTAATAACTGCTTCAATTATTTTCATATTATTATGTGTTAAAATGCTTTTTGTTCAGTATTTTGTTCACAGTTGCAACCCCTCTCACAGCCTCACTTCAATTCATTATGCCGCCATGGGCATCTCTGTCCGTCCGGCTGTCCCTCTGTCCGGTTTGTCTGTCACCGGGTCCGACTGTGGCTATGGCCATACGGGGAGTGCTCGCTAAAGTGTGCTCATGTTCATTAACGCCAAAGCTGAGGCAATTGTCGTCGTTGTCGTTGTCGTCTGTCCGCTGTAATCTGAACGCCGAGTCTCTCGTCACCCCGCCACGCCCCCCACTTCCCGGCTTGGCTCTCCCGCCTTGCGTTCATCTCAGTGGCTGACGGTAATTGCTGGCATATTCCATGGCTCATTGTAAAGTAATGCGCCTCATGTCGCAGACGCCCCTCCGGCCCAAACTCGTGCTTTGATTTCGCTGCTGCCCTGTAAGCAGAACAATGTAGTAAAAGAGTTGCTGTTATCAGACTTATATCGGGTTAAAGCTACCAAATTCTCGCAGCCTGATTGCCAAAAACTCCCAAAATTCTATATAATCGTTTCTCTTTAAATTTATAGTTACACTACCCCAAGTCTATTTTATATAATTTGTAATGGGTATCTTTCGGTTCATGCTCACATAATTCTCATTTCTAGCCTGGTATTGTTGCAGGCTTTTGATTTTTGGTTTCTTTTGGTTTGTCAGCTGTCAGCAGATTTTTTTTTTTTCTTTTCTTTTTTTCGGGCATGGAAAGTGTGACATTTTGATTAGTTGATATTTTTGCTGTCTTGGCTTGTGATTGAACTTGAGGCGCTTGTGGGTTAATGAACGTCAAGGTTGCGTTTAAAGAACGTATTGTAAATGAAATAAGTAGAGTAGTTAATGGGAGAGTGGAAAGAAAAAGATGTGCGATGGGGTCAAAGGTTTGTCAAGCGAGGATAACCTTTAAAATTTGTGCTGAGAAATGGGTAAAAAATGTGAAAGGATAGAAAACGCTGGGAATCAAAAGGATAAGCTCAGCGCATTTAAAATTATTCATTCACTTGCCATATCATATGAAATATTAAAGGGAAAATGTCAATGTAAGCCCATTTCAGACTTTCCTGAGTACAAAATTGGTATAATACAGACAAAAGTTCACATTTTCTCCAAGTGCCTTCGAATTTATTTTCAAAGCTCTACTTTCAAGTAAATTAAAGTTCTCTAGTATATCTAAAGAAAGTTGAATTGTCTTGATGCTTTCAATAATGTTGGATGGGTCAGCATCTAAGCGAGTGTGCTGATGGAGTCTTTCAGCTCAGGTTAAATTGATTCATCAACAGCTGCAGATGCTGCAGCACTTGCCACACAAGTTGTGTGTGTGTGTGTGTGCTGTGTGTGTAATTGATATTTCTGCAGATGCTGCCCACAAGCTACGTTTTGTAGGCCCGCTTTGCGGTCGATTAGTTACTCGTCTCAACTTACACACACACACACACACACACATGCTCGCTTGCCTGCCTGTTGCAAGCCCTTGATGCGCCTCCCCCCACGCCCCTTGTCCCCCGTTAGTCTGTAACCTCAGAACACACACAATTGACATTTGATTGACTGACAGTTGGTTGTCAGTTTTTTGACAATTAGGCGGCAAAGTGAAATTGCTTTCGATTTCGATTACAAACAAAAACAAGAAGCAGCTGACAGAGTAAAATGCCCTTAAATTGCCTTGATATAAAAAATATGTATTTATAAACTATTCATATGATTGGGAAATTTTATTTTTATACCATATTTACATTTCACTTGTTGGCGATTTTATATACTCTATATAATTGAAATAAAGTTTCAAGGTTTTTTTTTTTTGTCATGGGTATTGAAAAATTGGGCGAATGCTTGGCAAGAAATTGGGTCACAAAACGGCTCACTTGACATGTGAATGTCGAATTCGATTTGAATATCAAAACTAATTAGAGGTTACGCAAAAGTTTCTAATGAAATTATCAAGTGGATGCCCCAGCCGCAACATGATCATCAGCAACATCATGATCATCATCGTCATCAGTTATAACAGCTCTCCATCAAGTTTTATCATAAGCCACAGATCATTTTGATGTTGCCCAATTTTTTTATTGCCATTATGATGGCTTTTTAAATGTTTGATGTTCTAATTTCGTGAGCTCAGCGGGCAGCCCAAAAGAAAAGCAAAAAAAAAAATGTATACATTTATAAAAAAAGAGACCAATTTCAGTTCATTTATTATGTAAATTTATATTTTTTTTCTTTCAAATATTAGTTTTATGGCCTGGCTTTTGGACAGCTGCTCAAGATATCAACATATCAATTACTAATATTTGTGTACAACTCTTTTAGGGTCTTTATATATGGGCATTAACATTAGTTGCTAATTTTCACAGCTTGTGTTTTTGGCTTCATATCTTATTGCAAAATCTGTGGTGGTTCAGTGAACTCAGAGTGAACCACAAAAAATAAACAAATAGCTGATAAGCACGATGATCTTTTCTGTTGAATTTAGCTTGAAATTTATGATATTCTACAAAAGAACATGTGTTTAATATGGTTGTGTCATTTTTCTTGGATTCATATTATAAATAGTCTAAGTTAAGAAAAATTAAAAAAAAAAGGAATTATTTATTAGAACAAATGAACATATCATTTTGAACAATTTGGGCGGACAGGTGACTAAACAGGTTGGGTTTTTTATAATTTATATGTTTATAATGGGCAACTATGTTTTGGAATTAAGTTAAATTATTTGCAATAAAATGCAAAACAAAAATATATTTTTTAATTAAACGAATTTTAAGTTCGTTTCTTTAAGCCCAGGCATCAGCTAAGCGGCTGCAAAAACATTTAAAGCTCGTCCGTTCCAACCATTTAGGCCACACCCAAACAGCTCAAAAACTCAGCTGCAGTCAATCTGTAGTGAAGTTTTGCATGTCAAGCCAACACACCCATTTCAACTGCCCCGCCCCGCCCCGCAGCGCCCTCTCTGACTCTCAGCAACTCCACCTTCAGTGCCCACTGTTGAATTAAGCTAAGTAAATAGGCCGTTGGCTGGAAAATTTCGATGCGCTTTGTAACAGTTTCATTTGCTTCCTGCTCGACGACGACAGACGTTGTCGGACCTATTAACAAAATTGGCAATGCGTTCGGGCTGGCAGCTGGCGAGCGCAGTAACCAATGCAAATATACAGATAAAGATACAGATACAACTGTAGATACAGATACTTACAGCTAGATATTACTCAATCAAAGCTAAAGACTTCCGTGACCGTCTATGTCTATATTTGATAGTAAGAGCGACAGTTGTAAAGAGCGGGAGAAATGCAGTCAGCTGTCAAATAGGAGAGGGGCAGGGGAGACTTAGAAACACACAACAACAACAACAGCGCAAGGCTAATTGTCATTTTCCGACAACAACAACAACAACAACAGCCCAGGGGAGCAGCCATTTGAATGCACTTTTACTGCTGCCGCGATTTACGATTATTTTCAACGCTGCGCCAACTGGGCGCAATAAAGCATAATTCCCCCTGTTAGCCTAATCCCCCCACCACGAACCAATTCCACACCTCCTAACTTGACTTCAAACAGCAGCCATTGACCAACAAATGCCGTTAGACCGCTGCACTTGTTTTTACCAATTTTATTGCCAAAGCTAAAACTCAGATAAACAAAGCGCCGGCCAGGTTCACATTTAATGCCATTGTCTTTGTGCAGTCACCCCACCGGAGGCAGCCTGGGGGGATATATATCGCCGGCTCCGGGAAACTGAGGCGAAAAGTGTTTCTAGAACGGAAGCTATTAAAATTGTTTGAGTAGCCAACTCTTAGGGGGGCGCATTTCTAGTGCATTGACCACCATTTGCTGCTCAATTATTACACATACGCAACGTGCGCCCAGCCACGGCTGCGACTGTTTTATATTTGATATTTTGCCGCCCGTTTTCTGTGCAGTGTTACGGTATTAGGGTTTGTATGTCACGCCTAGCACTGTTGTCGTGTTCTTTTTTCGTGTGTGTGTGTTTGTATGACAACTGTTGCGCAGGTTCTCTTTGGGTAAAAATAAATCGAAGAATACCCTGTGTGAAATATGAAAATGGTATGTGAATGCAAAGAATACTACTTAAATTTTATATTTGAAAATTGGCATTGTTTTGTTTTCTGACATAAATGTTATGTATGTGTTTTAAAAAGCATACATCTACATTGAACATCGCTTTTTCGCTTGCTATAAATTTATAGCGCTTAGCAGATCATCTAAGTTTCCTTTTCTAACTTGCTTTTAAATTATAGCACTTAAAAGTAAATATTTTTCGGCAATATTATTTAACTTTT
Organism: Drosophila sordidula; assembly: GCA_035047465.1. NCBI lineage: Eukaryota > Metazoa > Arthropoda > Insecta > Diptera > Drosophilidae > Drosophila > Drosophila sordidula. Next base: position 4,117,637 of record JAWNPQ010000260.1, on the reverse strand, counting down.
AATCCTTTTATAACAATAAATGTCTTTAAACGGTAACCTTAAAGTTTCCAGCACGTTTCTTTAATTTGAAAAGAAAATAATAAATTGCAAAAAACATTTGTATTTTTATCTAAAAAATACTCTAAACTTTTTCATAACCGTTCGCCCTAATACAATGCAAAAGCCATTCTACTATAAAATACCTGCAGCTTAACACTTGTCTGGTCTCCTCGCCAAACACCTCAGCATGGGGCGACTTTTGTCCGCTTGACCAAGCTCCCCGCCTGCTCCCCGCTCCCCAAGCTCTTTCAAGCACATCGCTGGCTACTTCCGCTCCGCGCGGCACTCGACAGTTGAAATCTATACGCGATTAGTTGACATTTTGCCTGAGGTCATTAGTTGGGGTTGGGGTTACTGGGTCAATAGTTTATGAGGTCACATTTGTTGGGCGAATTGCAGGAAGGTGTGTTAGGGGGGGGGGGGGGGGTGGCAGACTTATTATGCTGGCGATTTGCTTAGTTAGTTAGCTAGTTAGCCGGTTATTGGCCGCAATACAAAAATTGTTGCCACGCTTTGTTGGGCTTAACCAGATTATGTGGCATGCGATTTCTGGCCTGCTTTTGCAGAATAATAATAATAATAACAACAATAGTGGAAATAATGAAAATCATGAAAATTCTTGTAATAATGAAAACTAAATGAATTTTACTTATGTGTCGTGCCTGCGCCAAATTAAATGTAACACAAAAATGTTTATAGCATGTCGGTCTGGGCCGGCTCTTAGCTATTTTTGTGATCGGGCTTTTGAGGGCGCCATTTTTTCTGGGCCACGCCAAATGTTTGTGACAAACGATGTTTTTTGGCTGCGCTTTAACCTGGTGTGCCGTATGATTAAGTGCCATTTCCCCTTGTCGTGGGTCAGTTATGCAGAAACTCAACTGTCAGTGTGTGGGGGAGTGTGTCCCAAATCTCTTATCGAATTCGCCTGAAACTCGAGCCTTGCATGCACAAATGCAGTTGCTATCAAATTATGGCATATTATGATAGGGAAAGAAAGCATCTAAATGGGTTCGACAAGCAAAATCGCGGCCATAAATGGGCTTGTTTATGTGCAGCTATTACAAAATTGAACATGCTCGTTTAGCGTTACGAGCACAATAAACTGCGCTTTGCAATTGACAGCAGCTTCCAAGTTGTTTGACTTTCGGTTAAATTTATGGCATTTCCTTCCTGGCTTGCTATGAATTTATAGCACATTAAAGCTTGCCGCAAATGTACAATAACAGATTTCGGTTGCCTTTTAATGCACACAGCTCAATCAGACTTGCTCTAAATTTATAGCACTTTATAGCAGATCGTAAAAGCGCCATAATTTCTTGTAAATGTTTTACAATCGACTCTGCTCAATTGGGTATAACATTCTGACTTGCTGTACATTTTTAGCACTTTATAGCAAGTCAATTTTGGCGCTTTCGAACAAATTCGCGCAAGATCAAAGGCCCGTAATGTGTTTTTTACCCCTGAAACATCAAAGTGTCCAACATTTTTTTTTTGGCATTTTTGAGCTGCCCCGAAACAAATCAATAAATTGATGAAACAATAGACACATACAGACCTTTTCAAATACCTTACACGTGATGCCTTAAAGGCTCATTATGGTCTACAAGTGTGTACATGTCCGAAAAGAAAGAAAAAAAACCAATAAAAGAAATGTGAATACTTTAAATCTCAATTTGATTTGCATGCACACGATACAACGTTTGGCGTTTTGGCACTTGAGGCGTCAAGAAATCAAAAGAAAACATTTTAATAAATCAAAAACGAACAATGGACCAGTATTTTGAAAGAGTTACGGACAGACAGCTCTTGACATGCTGCGGGCCATACGTAATGTAAGGCTTGCGGGAATACCGAGAATTTCCCATGAAAAGAATGGAAACATCTGCCTGTTAAGTCACTTGTAAGTTGTCAAGTAGCCAAATTTTTAAATGGCAGCACTCCCCCGATAAGTTTGACATTTGCCACAAGGTTTTTCTTCTATTTTTCGAATAAATAACAAAAAAAAAAGTTGATTTACATAAATGCGATTCACTCGGATTCGTCGAGTCAACGGTAAAAGAGTATATAAATCTTCCATCCGGCTGCCCAAAAACTGATTACAAGTGTCAAAAGTCAACAACAAAATGTCACGTTTTGTCGTTTTTTTTTTCTGTATTTTTGTTCATTGAAAGAGAAAAAATAAAAACAATCGCAATTGACATTTATTAAGCAAACGAAATGCACTTGAAAACCGATGCAAATTATTGTTATTATTATTTTTTGTTTTTAGGGGACTCGATCGAAATGATTTTCTCGCGCTTGTCAAAATACAACTTGGTTGTAAATTGACAAATTATGCACATAAATTTCTTGACAGTTTTATTGCCATTGAAGTTGCCTTCTTCTCGTGTTATTTCTCATTTTTATTGTTTTTTTATTCCAAAAGAAGCGACTCAATTACTTTGAGTGACCAATTTACTGGCGGTTTTGTTTTGTATATATCTCGTTTTTCTTTTTAACTTTGGGTCTGCGACACTTGACGTCGAAATTTAAAATAAATGGTTTTATATTAAGTTTTAATGTTTTGGGTCAGTTGGGCGCACTCGAAAGTAAATTAGTTGGAAATTGGTAAAAGAATGATGAAATGGTTGAAATTAAATGGGGATTTGAGAAAAATAGTGAGTGGAAAGGTTTAAAAAAAAATACTTTACGTAAAAAATAAGCCAAAATTAAAATATCAGTCATAGCAAAAAGTTTGAAGAGATTTAAGCGACTTAGTAATTGTTGCAACTGGATTATCTGACAACTCAGTTGATATCGGTTTTCAAGACGGAATCAAACACTCGAAAGCAAACCAAGGTCAACAGAAAACCCAACCAGCTGCGGCTGACACATCTTCGTAAACTTGAGCTCTCAGTTAACTAACATGAAAAAGCATTGAAACTGACATTTGAATTTCAATGCCATTCATAGAAATTGCAGATATCGTTTATGTGCACACAATAAACACAAATGAGTATATAAATTGTTCATAAAAATGAATCAAATACTCATGATTAGTGGGCGTCGTAGCAATGTCAAACGTGTTTTTTCTTCAATTGAAACCAATGCAAAACAAAGAGTTTTTTTTTTCTTTTTGGCTCAAAGTCACAACATTAAAATAAACGCCCAATCAATTGTGTCTGGTATCTTGTATCTTTGTCATTTGTATGTGGCCCACCTTCTAAATACCTTTGACAGCTATTTTTAGTCATAATTTGACAGCCTTGCAATTGACTTGTATGTAAGAGCGGAGTTCAAAAAACTTTCGCTTATCAAATTACGCCAGACAACGTGAAACTCAACTCAACTCAACTTAAACTCAAAGCCAGCCAGACTTGGCATATGCCATTTGCTCTTTATGTTGCCCAACTCGACGCTTTCTATATAACAAATTGCGAAAAGCCACCGAAATAAACCAGCTCAGAAAACTGCATTTAATGACAGGCTTCACTAGCTCCAGACGATGACGAGCTTAAAAAAAAATAAAAACAAATTTGATAGTCAGCTGTAAACTTCACCCACCAGAAACCAAGAAGAGACACAAACCAATAAAAAAAAAAAAAAAAAAAAACTTTTTAACTATATAGCAAAAAATAAACATAACAAGAAATTTCGAGAGATAAAAGCTAACCCAACTCCCTCTGATGGCATAATAACTGTCAGGTCGATCCAAAAGTCAGCGTGGAAAACGAATGCTGTAAATTATGATTTTATGACAGAAAACTTTTTAAAAGCCAATAAATTTTGCAGGGCACGTCAAAAGAGCCGAAAAGAAAAGAGCTTAAGGAAAAGGTTAAACATAGGAAGTCGACAAGTTTTGCTTGGAACTCTCATAGTTGCACCTTGAAATGTGGGAAACAGTTAACTACACTGCAAGAAAAGAAATGCTAATGGAGAAAGAAAAGAATAGTTGGATCGGGATTGAAAATTAATAGAAATAGAAATAAGATATGAAAAAACAAAAGGTAGACTTATATCTCACGTATTTAAAAGTTCCAACTTTTCAGTCACCCGACTTTTGCTCAGTGTATTTGCCTAACTGGTAACTCATTATGTTACTATTCATAGGAAAAACTTGTGAAGCACAGCAAACTTTTGCGCCCATCAAAAAGGGGTTGATGCGCCCTCTTAGAAAAAAGGGTTAGGATTATTATGCCTAGCACTGAATGCAAGACCGAACACACACATTTGACTGACTGGCTGTTCCGCTTGCTCCTCCTCTTCCTCTTCCCGTCCCTGTCGCTGCTCCTTGCCATGAAATGCACCCACAAAAAGGGCAACAAGCGGGCGCACACACAAAAAGCCAATAATTGGTCATGACTTTTTGGTTACCAAGTGCCAGCTTAAGTTTTTGCCTACAAGTGCATAGAAGGAACTACGTTCCCTTCGTACCCACCAAATATTAATAAAGTTTTGGGCCTTTTGATGATTTGCCGACAAACGACGCCTTGACAATGAAAACTGCTAAATGCCGTTGACTGACATTCGTGTTTTTTTTTTTGGGTTTTAGGGTTTTCCGCTTTGGAGTTAGTTGTGGTTATGTTTTGACAAGTCGTCGATTTTTTGTATACCCATTAAAAATGGGGGAAAAAAAGTACCAGGCAGAAGAGGCAGTATATAAATTTGAGATTAGCTTAGTCGATATCAGAGGCGTTTTTGTTCAGCAGATAATAATATATGTTTATCTTTTTATTTTCGATAATTTGTACAAGCATCGAATTTGATCATATCTCTGAAATTATAAATTAAATATGCTACTCACAAAAATGGAAGCATTGATTTTGATTGTATGTTTTAATATTTTTAAATTATTAAAAATTCATATTGCACACAGGGTATCTCCTCGCCAGTCACCTTCCCCTAAACAACTCTCGTTTTTTATTTTATTTTATTTTTTCGTTGGGGTTTTTAAGAGGGGACATTACGGGGGACGTTTTATTTATGGTGTGTACTTTGAATGCACATCGATTATTCAGTTATATTTTCTGTTATTCCTGCGGTTGGTTACCGACAGCAAGTTGATTCCGCTGCATGTCAAGGGTTAAAGTCAAGGGTTTAAAGACATCCGTCCGTTCAGTTTAGCATATTATTAATGTGTTTATATCGCATTTGATATTTTATTTATATATTTCGTCTTGATTTGTTTTGTTTTGCAGTTGCCGAACAACAACAGGAACAACAACACCAACACAAATGTTGTGCGGCCCGCGAAGACATTGCCCAACAGCTGGTTATCAATAATAATTCTTTTTGGCCGGTTCCATAAGAACAACCAACCACTAAAGAGCACCCTGTGGCGACAGCATTCACTGTGCCATTTTGGATAACATTGGAAAGTCAACACCCACTCACACACCACACAACACACACACACAAACATAGCTCAACACGATGTTGGATCGATGTGAAATGCCGGTAAGTTGCAGATAGTTATCGAAAGAGAGACAGAGAAAGAGAGAAGTAGTGGGGAATTAGTTATGGCAAGCGGGAAAAAGGATTTATATTGAGATTTAAGAATTTGAAATATGATTGAGGCATGGGTATTTTTATTAATTAGATTTAATAAATATAAGTAATACTTTGATGACGTAAAATAGGTTCTGAGGAGTAAGATTATGTTTTTTATTATAGATTATAATTTTTATTGAAATTCAAACATAATTTTTTCAATAATCAAGTGAAAATGGACACATGGTAGAAAATACTTATACATACATATTTATATATAAATATTCATTTTATTTACTTATGTCTATATTTTATATTATTTTTACATAAAGTAATTATTACAGATAGGTTTTCAAGTAGCATTATAAAAATGATGGTTAGCTCATTTTTGAGTTTAAAAGCAAGCCCTAAAAGTATGCAGTGAAATGCAGATACAAGCGTCTTTCTGGCAGTTGCCCCAAAGTATGCTGCAATATTTGTAAAATGTTAACAGATTTTTTGATAATGTAACATTCAACTAACATTTACAAAACTGGATATTCTCTTTAAACAGATACAATTGGACAACGAGAAGCTGCGACGCGATGTGCGTCTGTCCAGCTCCCGCCTGGACTTGCCGCAGCTGTGCAATGTGGGGCGGCGCCTCGACGGCCACAACAACAACAACAACAACAGCAACAGCAATCATGTGAATGAGACGAGCACAACAACACAGATTGGCAATGGCAGCAACAACAACCTTGGCTCCCCGGTCTCCTGCTCGACCACAAACAGCGGCAGCGGCAACGAGCGCGGCTCCTCGACCAAATCAAACAGCAGCAGCGGCAGCGGCAGCTCCGGCAACTCGGCGAGCAGCACTGGCAGCGTCGAGCTCAAATGCAACACGCCCATGACACCGTCAGGTGGGTGCAGGGGAGCGCTTATTAAGGGCTCTTGTCAACATTTGCAATGTTTCTTCTTCTATTTTTTTTATTTTTGTGGCGCGTTGGGTTAATACGCATCGCTGCCGTCCAATGCGAATTAGCAAAGCTCACGCTCCCTGAGCTCAGAGTTTGGTCCACAGCACAGTGCGAGAGGTGCAAAAATGTAGGCATTAATTAATTTACAATTGGCAACGAGGTCAGGGTCACAGGTCTGCCTGCCACCTGGGCTAGTTTTCAATTAGTTTTTGCTTTTGGCAGAGCTCAAAAAATAAAAAGTTATTCTTAATTAAAACAAGTTTTGTATGTGCCTTGATGTTGTGGGACTAAAGCACTGGAGTTTTGAGTTGCGTGAAGTTAAATTAGTTTCTTGGGGTGCCTACTACCCTCTACCAACACACTTCCAAAAGTATATATATATAAAACAGGAAGCCGCCGAAAATATAATTTATGTTTGAAGATGAACGAGCTAGGGTCTTAGAAAAGCAGAATAAATTATCAGTTTTCGTTAATTAGAAAGGGCCTTTTTTTCAATTTTATAAAAGTAATTATTTCTTTTTTTCGGTATTTAAAATTTGGTCAGGCAGTTAAATTTATTTAATAATACAAAATTTAACTCATCGATAACATTTGAACGTTTTTCTGAATTAGTATGCTTTATTCATGGCATATTATTTAAACAAATTGTATACAAAATCTTCATTTTAGTATAAATGTGTAATAGATTCTATAAACCCAAATTTTCAGATATATTTTATATTTTCTGGTGTGATATTTATGTATAAAATCATCTTTTCTTTCATACAGAGCTCGTCAAAAAATATCGCAACTACTTGACCGATCTGGAATTTGAGGAACTGAAGGTGTACAAAGAGGTCTGGTACTTTGGCCAGCATGCCAGCAAGAATTACAACAAGCCCGCCCCGACAGCCAATACCACAAATTTGGGCTATGATGACGACAATGGCAACTACAAGATCGTAAGTCCAACTAACCCAATATACGTATATGGCCGATATTTCTAATGCTTTTACGCTTGACAGATTGAACACGATCATATAGCCTTTCGCTATGAGATATTGGAGGTTATTGGCAAGGGCAGCTTCGGTCAGGTGATCAGAGCACTCGATCACAAGACTAACACACACGTGGCCATCAAGATCATAAGGAATAAGAAGCGTTTCCTCAACCAGGCGGTCGTTGAGCTCAATATACTGGACGAGCTGCGGGAGAAGGATGCAGATGGATCTCATAATGTTATACACATGCTGGACTATACGTATTTCCGTAGACATTTGTGCATTACCTTCGAGCTAATGAGGTGAGTTTGTTATATAAACTGTTTATGCTGTGACGTCAATGCCGGGTTCGGAGTGGCTGTCACGAAACAATTTTTGGCCAATTAAAAACGCGTATTCCACGCATATTCCCATTAACATTCTGCCAATTAAATTTATTCGCAACCGTCTTCTTTATCCGCTTTGCGTGCGAGGGGGCAATTAAGGGACATTTGTGACTGACTATCATGCGAGTTTCTTTTACGAGTCCTCCGACAAGTGCCTAGCACGCATTACGCTGATCCTCTGGCAACCAAACGCCCCCCAGGCCCCCCTCTTTACGGCCTAACATGTGTGGTTGACTAAAAATAACGATAAAAAAAACCCCCTTTATACCTATTATAAATACATATTATCAGCGTGTGTGTCATATGGTTTTTACTGTTTCTTGTTGTTGGCTTTGTTCTTTGATTTTGTTTATTATTGATGGTAATAAATCTCTGTGGTCTTTATTAGTGGCAGCCATAAAAGTCAAGTGGTTTTCGTAATTATTTAACAACCGTTTTTAATTGTTTCATAGCTGCGGTTTGTTTGATTGGAATAAATAAATTACATATTTGCTTACTTGTTGCTACAAACTAAAGACTATTAATGAGCTCTATAAGCATTTTGACGCTTGTTTCTATTTAATTTTTTTTATTATTTCATATTGTTATCACAAAACAATAAATAATTGCAGTATATAGCACTAAACCAAGAACTGTTTCCCTATAATTTTGTTCGGTATTTTTATTTGCGAACAATACTAATTTCTTTACTTGACTTAGAGCTTTCCTTTTTCCTTTTACTTTATTGAGTGGTATTTAAGCAATATAAATAAACTAAAATATTCGCTTTTTTCTCGGCTTTATTTACTTTTAAATTCTTAGATGAAATCGCAGCTTTATCAATTGAAATGCCTCTTTAATGAAATTGCCAGCAGACGCAAGTAAACAAATAAATTTATATTTAATTTGCTCGCATGCCAGCCCACAGGCCACACACACACACACACACACACCGTCGAACATGACAGCGAAAGGAATTGTATGAACAACAAACCGCAGGCGCCGCCGCTTGGCTATCAATTTCAATTTAAATACTGTGTAGCCTACATTCTGTTACATAGGGCCGGAGGAGGGGGAGGGGGAGGGAGAGAGGGTGGGATCTAAACTGCATTTCGCTGCGTGCTGCAGTTGTGTGCGTGTGTGTACGAGTATCTATATTTACCTGTTGTTGCTTGCGATAGCATCGCAATCTAATTGATAGACAGGCAACCGCCCCTATCAGGTGTTGGTTTTATGGCCCGAGGAGAGCGTGCGACCAGCCCCTGCCTCTGCCCCACCCCCCGTTGCGCCCTCTGCGTGCGCCTATGACTGCATATGTCAAAGTTTAGACAGCTGGCAACGCAAATATGGCAACAAACACGCGATGCAAAAATAGAGTAGTGCAGAAATAGCGTAAAAACAAGAGTTAAAAAAGCAACGTTTGAGAATTTGCTGAAGGTCATGGTTTTAAGGCATGGACTCGTTTCCGTTTCCGCTTGGGAAACCCTCGCTTTCTACTCGTTCCACTGCTGCCTGACATTTCCGTCTAATTTGTCTTAATTGCAGGCCGAGTTGACATTTTTGAGCAGCGTTTGCGATTTTCTAATTTGGACTTTTAAATGGATTAATGGCACGCCATCTAGCCAGAGTTTTCCTTTATTTGCGTCTGCCTTAATCGATATGGCGACCGCAATTAAATTGTTTACCATGCAAAAACTTAATTAACTATTTGCCTTTTGGGTCTAATTAGCCGCAAAATCGCTGTTCGAGTGCGCATTTTATGTCTTGTTTTCCTTTTTGACTCCCCAAAGAAGTTGCTGAAATGGGCAAAGTTTTTGCAATGACCATGGGACTCGTTTATTGAGAGGGGTTGCGGGGTGCTGCACTGGCAACCCAAACCCCCTCCCCCTCCCCTCTTCCCCAGTTGGTGGCAAGTTTAAAGTTTGTTTTGAACGAGTAAACAAATTGTGTGTCCAAGTTTTACGTAATTAAATTTACATGCACGCAATTGAATTTTCCTTGTTAATTTGTTGCTGCTTTTTTTTGTGGAAACTCGCAAATTGAGTTAGTTAGCTGAGTGGATTAGCGGCAAGTTAACAGTCTGAAATGTAGCCAAAAATTCGATATATTTCTACCGAAACATCGAGCAAAATTATGAATCTATGACAAGTTATATTTATGTAATTTTTTTATGACTTTTTAAATGTATTTACGTATAACGAGTTTACTAAAAACATTGCTATATATTCTGCAAATTTAAATAAGTAAATTAAAAGCAGTCAAAGACAATTTTTCCGTATTGCCACGCAGCAATTTACTTAGTCTTTGCTTTTATTTTAATGAAATTCAACACATCTCGCTAAGCAGATTTTCCGCATTTTCCACCGAATTTTCTATTTACTTAACCCCTTGGTTTTTGTGGCATTCGCAATTATAGAATATGTGCACTCTGCTTTTAACCTTTGCTAATTGCCAGTTCATATCATGTAAGCTGGGTCCAAAAGCTGCTCCAAAGCAGCTGAGGGAGCCGCAAGCTGATTAGCTAATTAGCATGTTTGGCACTGCGGAAATACTAACGGAAACTCTGCATATTTCCACAGAAAATTAGCAGCGGGCAAAAAAAAAAAGGAAAAGAAAAAGAAAAAGAAAAAGAGAAGCGAGCTGAGCGGATGCGTGCAAATAGGGAACATAATCCATGTTTCTAACGTAACACTTAAAGAGCTCATCACGGCTGGGCTGCGAGGACTACGCACAGTCGGGTCGCCTAATTTGGCTAAAGGACTTGTGACAGATTCGCAGCCACACACATGGCTAATTTTTCACCTGCCGCATGGCGCATAGTTGTTGTGGTTCACCTTTGCCACACTCAAGTTCATTTGCCATAACTTTCGGGAATGTTATGGGCCACGTAATTTACAGCGACAGCGATAAAATGAGCTGCCAAACTGCCAAAGACAGTATAAGATATGGTCACACTGAGTGCCATAACTATGCAGCATATTGTGTAGATGACGTTGCCAAAATGATGTTGTCATGGCCAAGTTTCGGTCGGTGTGGGTGTCAGGGTCATAAATTGTGGCCCAAAGCTGCTGCAGCGTTCCCTCTGTATGTCCCAGCGGTAGTCCCCCTATCGCGCTCTCTCTCTCTCCCCTCTCTCTATCTCTCTCACTCTCCCTGTCTTAATCGCCCTTGCAGCTGTCGTTGCTCATTTGGGCAATGTGTCAAGATTTTTGTGTCTCATTCTTGAATTTATTTCAATTTGCCCAGCTCGTGATGAGATAATCAAAGATAATCAAGGCTTTATCTAGATGAGTTGTCGATTTAGCCAGTAAACATATAATAACAGGAGCTTAAAGCAAATGTTAGATGCTACAACCAGAAGTTAAAATAATGAAATCAATTTTTAAACATTAAATTTGATGTGGCGCTTTTGGGTAAAGAAATATAAATATATTTTAAGGCTGTGAAGCTCATAAAAGCTTTAACTGAGATTGATTTTAGGCTTACCAAAAAGCTGTTTTTAAAGTTCTTTCAGTATTATTAATAACACTTCTAGAATCTCATGAAATCTTTGAACGAGAATAATAAATATTTATAAAAATTATATCAAATATTGCACAAGCTGACTTCTACTTGATCTACTTTACTTTAAGCTGCTTAGAATAGGTCTTATCGAATATCTCGTAGTTCACTTTCCTCTCTCTCGCTCAAATTATGCCCATCCGATGTGAATCTACATATATATAGATATACATATATGCACGTCAGATGCTGTCAACAGCCATGTAATTGTCCGTTTTGACATGACGTTGAAAAGCGTCCAAGTCACTGGATAGTTGGCAGATTTTTAATTAAAAAGCACAGCATGCGCTGCCGAAGTGGGCGTGGCCCAACGCCCCTTGCCCTATATGCAAATGAGCCACGTCCTGCAAAAGGTTTTTCTTTTAAATTAATTTTTGCACTTAGCGTGTAGATTGCAATTAGAGGGGAGATGGAGCCGACCAACTGGGTATTGAGTTACCGCAACCAGCTAGGGAGAGGCAACGGCAAAGGCAGGACGACGGGCGTGGGCGTGGGCGTGGGTGTGGGCGTGGCCAGGGCCAGCATTGCGTTTACTGTGTGCTGGCAGCTGTTGTTTATATTGTTGTTGATGTGGGTTATTATTATGCCGTGTACTGTGGTACAGTAATTACCGCTAATTGACATTCGCCAGGCACTAAGCTTGTTAGTCGCCAGCTAAAATAGAGATACAAAGATATAAGCGGATCCCAGAGTGCGCAAATGCGAGGGCCAAGGCCAAAAGTAATTTATCATGCATTTTATTCGACTGCCACTTTAAATATTTAGCATCTAGTATTTATTTTGGCTTTTTTTCCAGCCATCTTTTTTGACTCTGTGTCAGGCTGTGCCAACCAACAAAAGCGCCATAAAGTAGGCAACGAAATGCCGCGCACTAATTAAAATGCGAATGGCATATAAATATGTACGGGAACTTAGCCTTGAGCCGATGTGACAGTCGGCGCCGAGCCTAACCAAATCAAGGTCGTTGTCGGCGTGCCCAGGGACAGCATCATTAATTAGTGAATCAAACATTCGCACTGCGAGAGAATCCAAAGGGGCTTGTTGCTCGAAGGCGCTTTTCCAAACGCAACATTGAATTCGATTTAAAAGCAGCTTAAAAGAATATAAAGCAGTCAATTAGGGGAAAATAGCCATAAATACATTTGCATAAATAAATACATATTTAGTAAATAAAAAAAGGAAAATACATCTATGGCAAAATCGATATTATCGTTGGTTTTACAATTCGATATATTAGCGTCTGGTACTTTAAATAAGTTTGAATTGAAATTTTTATTTATTCATTAATATAAATCATTAAATTTATTTAATTTTGTATAAATGTTCCATTTTTAAGTTGGGCAATTATTAACTTTTGTTTTAAAAATGTCTCCTATTTTGTCAAAAATTGTGATGTCAAATTTAGAGAATTCGAATTTTAGAAGAACTTATGGTTTTTGCCTGAAGTTTAGAATTTTTGTTTTTTTGTTACCAATTTTATATCAAGCAAGAAAACCCTTTTTACATTTTCATTTCACAATTTGAAAAGAATATTATTGCAGAGCAGATTAAATTCGACCGCAAATTGTTTCTCCTTAAGTTTTAAGTCTTAATACCAAATTCGTTTGAAAAAATATTTCGCTGCTGTTTTTAACTGTCGCCAGGTGCTTGTCCGAGCAGCTGTTTCCGCTTGGCTGTCAATCAATTTCCACCAGTTTTTCCCGGCCAACTTTTCACTTTCGCCACAGCCGAAAACCAATTTCATTTCTATGCAGCAAACTTTGTTGACACCATTTTGCGGTACGGAACGAATTCATTCCGCGGCCAATTGACGGGCCCGCAAAAGTATGCAACGAAACAAGTTTTCGAGTTTTATGCTGCTAGAAAAACAGAAAAGTCGATGTTGTTTGGTTGTTTATGGGGGGCGTCAACCGTTGCAAGCTGCTGTTTAGGCAATAGATATATGTATTTATATTTATTTTTCCTTTTCCGCGCGTTAAATGCCTGCATTAGTGGCTCGTTACAGTTGCATGTTGCAAGCAGCTGGGAAATCAATCAAATTACCAAAAGGAATTTGCCGCGAGGAAATCGCAAAAATCAAATTGCCAGGCAAACAAGAACAGTTTTCAAGTTCACGAACGACAACTGTCTCTCATTTTCTCCCTCTCCTTCATTGGCTGTCTCTTTCTTGGCATTGGCCGTGTCATCGACGGCATGTGGCATGTCATAATGCAGTTATAATATGCCATTTTGACACAGGCCTTAGCTTTTGTTGGTTCGCCCGATTGAAATTATGACATTTTGATGATTTTCTTATTGGTTTGTTATGCGCCGCTGTTGAGTTGCAGTTGCAGTTGCAGTTGCCAATCAATAGCTTCCGGCTAAAACCTTTTAAAGGCCAACACTTTAAACGTGGCTAAAAGCAATATGCCAGTGACATGTTTCGGCTGCCTTCAAACTTGGCTCAATTGCGTCCTATGTTTGGCTACAATCGAGGTCGCAGCTTAACTCAATAAGCTTGGAAGGCTTTTAGCCATCGTTAACAGCTTTTAACTCTCTGCGCGCGTGTGGGGAACGTAAAGGCATTCGGGCTTTGTCGCTTGGCAGCACAATAAAATGTCACTTAATTGGATTACGCGGTAACAAGATGTTGAACATGTCACGAGCTTGTCCTCATAATTGCTATGAAAGGCGCTTTATTACGTATATGAATTACAAATAAAGCTGCGGCTTGGCAGGGACTGTAAACTAAGCCTCAATAGTAACACTTTTGAAGTGGTTTTAAAAACTTGTCAACAAAATCTACTCAGTTATCTTATAAATGCGCTATTTCTTCCATCTACTTTATATTAGATTATTATTTTGAAATTAAATTAAATTACTTTTGGCTATATGTGTAGTGTGTATTTTCTCTCAGTGTATATATTTTATACGGGATATTTTTTATAGCGTGTTTCTTTCTGTTTAAACTCCATTTATATGGATGTTAAATCGATGATATTTTTCTCAGTATTTTTTTGCTTGAGTGAGTGAATTTTACTCAAGCCGCTTTTTCATCAGAATATGCGAACAAACTAGAGCCAAATCCCCAAGCAAACACACACACACACACACACACATGCCTAGCTTGTCCTGCTTTCATGCCATTGGCAGTTATTATATTTGGGATTCTCTGGCTGGCAGCTTTCTGGGTCAGAGCATCTAATAAGTGCATGTCAAAGCAGCTCAGTTGATGAGCTGCTGATGAAGTTATTGATAGCATTCTGAGGAGATGACATGGGAGGAGGTATGGGGTTGAGGGGCAAACGGAAACGGAAACGGAAATGGTAGCAAAAATTGTGTGTGCGGTCAGCAAGTTCTATAAATGGACGTGGATGGCAGCATATCAAATGATATGTGAACTGAAAATGTATGCCAATCATGTCGGGGAGGCCATTAGGACAGTGGGAAGGGGATTCGATGATGGTGATGGTGATGAGTGGACTGCCAAAAACTCATCAATCGTTAAACCCCAAAAATGACAGCCATCAAAAAATTGACAAAACTTGAGCAGCACTTGGCTGGAAATTTTATTGACCCAAACACTCACAAAAAAATAAAGAAGGAAAACAAAAACAAATATATTCAGTGGTTGCAATGACATTGGCCAAAATCAAAAAGCCAAAAAAACAACTTCTTCGTTATCAGTTAATTAATCGCCAACAATCGCACAAACTGCCAATGCAAAACGTAGGAAAATGGAAGGAGAAAACCGCGATGAATGAAAATTTACAAATTGTAAACAAAAATAGCAAACGGTTTCATACAAAGCCAGTTGCAAGGCAAAATGGTGTTGAATAAACAGTGGAAAAGTATGATTTATTTTTGAACAAAAAAAAAAAAATGTACTTGTGGTAGATTTTAGTCATTATATAAATTATCAACTTTATAAGTAATTATATTAGTTATTTATATTTGGGTATTCCATAAGTATTTATAAGTAATTATATTAGTTATTTATATTTGGGTATTCCAATAGGTAAAAATATGATTCCAGAAACAATTTTAATTTAATTTAAATCTGCATAAATTCTATATCTACATTTGATTCGGGGTTCTTTTTCTTTATAATACTCAATATAAGCACTATTTTTACTGTCGCTATTTTGATATGATCCATCCCATAGTTCAAATATTGTTGTATTTGCTTTTGTTGCTGCCTGTTATCGTCATATTTCCAAATTTCTGTGCGACATGCAATGCAAATTAATTCAATGCATGTTATTTTGTCGTTGCGCCGGGCTTTAAGCGACCGGCATATTCGGAGCGATTCTTTTCGGAGCGCAGAGGAGACCCCTCTGATGAATGAATGGGGTTGTGCTGAGTCATGTTTGGGTATTATATTTCTAATCGCCCTGTCTCTCTCTCTCTTCGCCCATTGCAGTCTCAATCTCTACGAGCTGATCAAGAAGAATAATTACAATGGTTTCAGCATGAGTCTGATACGACGCTTCTGCAATTCGATTGTCAAATGCCTGCGTTTGCTCTACAAGGAGAATATCATACACTGTGATCTCAAGCCGGTAAGTAATTTAATATTAGTTTTATTTAATCCATGAAGTACCTAATATTTAATTTCTATGCGAAAACAGGAAAACATATTGCTAAAACAGCGCGGCAGCAGCTCGATTAAAGTCATCGATTTTGGCAGCTCGTGTTATGTGGATCGCAAAATCTATACGTATATTCAATCGAGATTCTATCGCTCCCCGGAGGTGATACTGGGACTGCAATATGGCACCGCCATTGACATGTGGAGCTTGGGTATGTTCATGGCGAAGGACGTTATTTTAATTAAAAAAAAAAAAAAGAGAAAACGTTTCGCAATCTCTCCACCCCCGCATTTGGCCTCGTTGCAATGAAAATGAATTTTTAAATGGTTTTCCTCCTGCATTTGGCAGGCAAATTTATAGCCACACACGTTGCACCTATAAATAACTGCGTGTGTGTAACTGTGTGTAACTGTGTGTGCTGTGGTTACACATCCATCGCTTAAATATTTTATACACAGTTTTATAGCCACACAGCATGTGGCTGCATTTAAAATGGAGCGAGTCCTGTTTTAGTGGGTCATACGACTGACATTTTCATTTTCAAGCCCACCTCTCAATGGGTCACAATTTCAATCATTGACAGTTGTTAATGGGAAGAATTTCAGATATTCTAATCGAAAATGTAACTATAGCTGTCTAGCTATTTTGTCTAAGCACTTTATTCCTCACTGTCTAAATAAGAGTCCGTAAATTAGAATTTTGAAAAGAGCGACTTTCTAGTAGAAGTATTTTTAAAAACATCGAACGACTCTAAAATATTTAACCCTTCCTTATTTGTGTACCCTCATTTCAAATGTGATTCTAGCTCTTAAACTTTGGGAGATAAAGCTCTCGGATCCATAGCTCTCATAATTCAAACGCCCATAACTTTGTCAAAACTGCATGTTTGGTGTCATTTTTTTCATGGTTTCTCCTCTAGATTGATTCTACATTTAAAATATATGCATTATTGAAAATAAAATTTTTTTTGATTTTTGGGTGAAAAAAGCATGTACCCCCCCCTTACTCATTTTCGAAAATTTTTTCTTTTCAAAATTTAGAATCCGAAATTTTTATTTTTAATCGATTGTGGTGGCCATAATTAGCATAAAAAACAACATTAAAACCGATTCTGAGGGGGTCAAATTTTTGGTCAAAAATCATGCGAAAATTGACAAAAATTTTGACAAGTAAAACTCCCGGATCCATAGCTCCCATACTTCAAACGTCCATAGTTTTGTCAAAACTGAACCGATTTTAATGTTTGATGGCATTTTGTTCATGGTTTGTCCTCTAGATTGATTCTATATTTAAAAAGTATGCATTATTAAAAATAAAATATTTTTGGATTTTTGGGTGAAAAAAGCATGTACCCCCCCCTTACTCATTTTGGAAAAATTTTTTTTTTCAAAATTTAGATTCCGGAATTTATATTTTTAATCGATTGTGGTTGCCATAATTAGCATAAAAAACAACATTAAAACCGATTCTGAGGGGGTGAAATTTTTTGTCAAAAATCATGCCAAAATTGACTAAAATTTTGACATGTAAAGCCCTTGGATCCATAGCTCCCATACTTCAAACGTCCATAGTTTTGTCAAAACTGAACCGATTTTAATGTTTGATGGCATTTTGTTCATGGTTTGTCCTCTAGATTGATTCTACATTTAAAAAGTATGCATTATTAAAAATAAAATATTTTTGGATTTTTGGGTGAAAAAAGCATGTACCCCCCCTTACTCATTTTGGCAAATTTTTTTTTTTCAAAATTTAGAATCCCGAATTTTTATTTTTAATCGATTGTGGTGGCCATAATTAGCATAAAAAACAACATTAAAGCCGATTCTGAAGGGGTCAAATTTTTTGTCAAAAATCATGCGAAAATTGACAAAAATTTTGACAAGTAAAGCTCCCGGATCCATAGCTCCCATACTTCAAACCTTCATAACTTTGTCAAAACTGAACCGATTTTAATATTTGATGTCATTTTTTTCATGGTTTGTCCTCTAGATTGATTCTACATTTCAAATATATTGATTATTGAAAATACATTTTTTTTTTAATTTTTCAGTGAATATTTAATATGTAATTAATTTTGATGCTATGAATTGCACAATTCTAGACCCACTTTTACTTTCATCACTTTCAAGCTGTGCTCATTTCCATAATTGAAAGCAACCCGATCCACTTTCTTTGTACTCCCCTCGCCTAGAATAAAGGTGGCATGCAACGAGCTGTTTGTTCAAAGACCTGTGCATTATTCAACACGTAACCCACTTGCTGTGCGCACAGTAACTAAAATAAGTAAGCGCCCACATGCGCTTGCTGTCGTAAAGCAGCCAAGACACGGGCTAAAAATAAACCCTGGCTAGCTTTTATTAGACCTCCCCCCCCCCCCACACACACACACACACACACACACACACAACAGCAATATCTCACGTACTGTGCACATTTAATGAGTCTTTTGTGTGGAGCGCAGAGCTCACGATATTTTTCCTGCTGACCGGACGTGGTCGTAGTCGGAAATGGCCGCTAAAAGGATGTGGCCCGATGTGCAGGAAGCGACGTTAAGGGGCAGCCAATATTATTGTATGCATAAACCTCAAGTGGGCCGCACTTGTTGAGTGCCTATATCAACCCGCCTGCCGGGCTCCTCCTCCTCTACGCAAATACCTCACGACCTCACGCTATCTCACTGTTCCAGTGAAACGTGGCAAGGGGCTTGAGGGTCCTTGCTGCCTGTTAGCCTGTTGCTGCTAATTGCCACAGTGCGTGCCTTCACACTTCGCTGGCCAGCCGTATTGCCTAGAAGCGGCTCAAAATTCGTTTGCAGCGATTGAACATTGCCATTTGGCAGCTAAATAGGTGCAGGATAATGAGTCCAGGCAATTGCAGTGCACTCGGGGCTCAGCTGTTGGGGAAGTAATGGAAGTCCTGCGTTGAAATTAGTTTGAATCTGAATAGGGAATGCCCATATAATCTGAATCTGAATAGGGAATCCCCATATAATCTGAATCTGAATAGGGAATGCCCATATATAAAGCCTAATTTTAGAGCACAGTTTGCAGCACTTTCAATATGAAAACATAACAGACAGACTTTTGCAGAATAATGACACTGATTTGGGTTTAATTAGGGTTTAAATAACACTTACCAAGATAACTTAGAAGTAGTTACAGTTGAGCATATGGATTTCACTTAAACTGTGTTAAATGTGTTAAAAACAATATTAATGGAGACATAAATAGTTAATTAGAATGATGAAGACATATTATTGCTATATATTATTATGTATATTAATGTGCGAACGATGTATTTAATGTATCCTATTTTGCCAATCAATAATAAAAGCAGTTTAGCATTAGCTTAGCAATAAAATCATGTTTAGGCATTTTGTTGTTTTTCGATAGTCCAAAAATGCCATTTATTCGCTGTTATTGGTCAATCTGCTCGTGAGTCACATAGAAGCCGTATCTCGAATCAATGTTGAGGTCCTTCGGAAATTGAATCAATATTGAGCTGAACTTTTCAACCCCAAAGGCACTTAAACAATTTCTGGCAGCAGATAAATAATGCCCCAGAGACCGCCTGAACTGAACTGAACTGTGTCCCGTGGTCAAGTTCAAGCACGTGTCCCGGTCGGGGTCAAGGTCAGTGCGCCTCGTCTGACAGCCGAAATGACTGCAGCAAAGTGAATTAGGCTTGAACTAAAATAGGTGAAGGTGCTGCAGCCGGGGTTGCCCGATGGGGCGATACCCTGTACCCAGCTGCGAGTTGTGCCTGATATGTGAATGGTAAACGAGAATCTAAATAGGACATATGATATTTCTATCTATTTTGTTTAAAGGTTTTTCTTTGTAAATTTACTGAAAATTTATAAAGAAAACTAAATTAAAATTTTACTGTTGCACAACTGCAATATACCCTATAATCAATACTAATTACGCCATCGTTTCCCTCTCACATTTCCCCTTGCAGGCTGCATTTTGGCCGAGCTGTACACGGGCTTCCCGCTGTTTCCGGGCGAGAACGAGGTGGAGCAGCTGGCCTGCATTATGGAGGTGCTGGGCCTGCCGCCCAAGGTGCTCATCTCGGTGGCGCGTCGGCGCCGCCTGTTCTTCGACTCGCGGGACGCGCCGCGCTGCATAACGAACACGAAGGGCCGGAAGCGGTCGCCGGGCAGCAAATCGCTCTCGCAGATCCTGCACTGTCAGGACCGCTATTTCATCGACTTTCTGCAGCGCTGTCTCGAGTGGGATCCCGCGGAGCGCATGACGCCCGATGAGGCCGCGCACCACGAGTTCCTGCAGCCATCCGCGTCGAGTCGCCATCGCAGCTGCCGGATGTCGACGAGCTCCTCGAGCTCCGGCCTGAACAGTGTCTCCCAGAAGTCCTCCTGCTACAACTTTGCAGAGATCTCGCCCGGCAGCGGGCCGGTGGTTGCCTCGATCACGAGCACCACGGCCGTCAGCAATGCGGCCATCACGACCAAGTCCAGCAGCAGTTCGCGCCAGCCACAAGGTCAGGGCCACGGCCAGGGTCAAGGTCACGGCCACGTCAACAGCCACGCCCACGCGCACGCGCACGCCCAGTCGAACGGACACCTGCCGGACATCAAGCTCAGCGCCAGCGACAAGTACAACAGCATGCAGAAGGTCGCGGTGCGCTCGAAGATCACGTCGAGCGTCTCCGATCTGGAGTCGGTGCAGCAGTATTCGCTGCACCGCATCTACGGCGGCGTCGGCAGCGGCAGCGGCAGCACACATCACGTCTCCTCGGCGGCCACCCGGAAGCACCTCAACGGCAGCGCCATCGGAGCCAACAGCAACAACAGCAACAACGCCAACAGCAACAGCAACAACATCAACAGCAAATACGGCAGCTCCACGCTGGCGCACAATCATCACAATCTGACGCACCACAATGCCTCGACGGCGACGATTGCCACCGCCACGCACCACCATCATCATCATCACGGCGGGGCCGGCGGGCAGGCGGGCGGCGGCGCCAATGTGGGCGCCATGTCGCATTCACAGTCGACCGGCGACGTCTCCGACCGGGCGATCTTTGGACGGGCTTGACTCCGGGCGAGGCCCACCAAGCTGGAGCTCAAGAAGTGCAAGCTGGTGAATATGATGGACTTCTGGAGCTAGAAGTGGCGTCCACAGCAATGCGCTGCCCTGCGGGAGGAGGAGCTGCCGGCTGCTCCGACCTAGTTTTAGCTAATAATATGTTCTATCTATAAGCTATGTGTGTCCGTATGTCTGTCTCTTTGTCTTTGTGTTTGTGTTTGTGTCCTGTGCATTAGGTGTGTGTCTCTCCGGTTCCGAAATATAGATATATGTATCTATATATGTAGTTATATGCGTAGATATGTAGATGTATACTTGTAGTTACACACACACACACACACACACTTGCAACACTCTTGCAGTATTCTCAGTTATTTTCTCTGATTTTTTTGCTACTGCCATAGCTGAATATATACCAAGATATATTCAATTGTATTCCCCGCATGTATTCTTTTCCCAAAAGTATTCGCCTAACAACTAATTCCCTCCATACGCTTTTCAACACTGTCCCATCTTCCACTTCATATCGAACACCCTACCCAGCTCAACAGGAACAACATAACATAGCTATCTCTATATATACACATATAGTATGCCTAGGTTTATAAGAGATTCAAACATCTGAAACAATTTCATACAGCTTCCATGTCTTTTGCAAACAGTATCAAGGCTGTTATTAGTTACACACACACACCCACACACATATATATATATATATATATCTATATATACTTAGAAATATATATATTGTAACTATAGAATTTGTAAGTTTTGGTAAAGGTCGGAATGTTTCAGCTGCTTAATCGATCTATATATATATAAAGCTCAAATATAGTACATTTTCATCACTGATCTTCTCAGCTAGGGCGCCTCATAGACCCACCAAATTATCAATCGGAACTACCCTAGATAACTATATAACAAAACTGAAACATTCGCGGCCAGAACTCTTGAATAGGTTCTACCAATTGAACGTTTGAACATGTTAAATGTAAGTTTATATTTTCCTTGAGAGAATCAGCTAACGGATACGTTAGCGATATCGCTTACGATTACAATTCCACATTAGGCGATAATGAAATTTAGAATGGCGACGCATGTAATATGTGAATATGCCCAAAACACTTACACTTAGTGCAAGAGGAACATGTCATAATCTAAAGAGTATACATATTAATGAACTATACTATATTACGTAATTATTGCCTAGAGATAGGTTTACAAAACTTTTGTGCAAATAAACAACAATTTATGGCCAATACCACACAAAGCATATATAAGAAAAGGAACTTTAACTAATTCTATGTAAATCGTATTAATGGAACAAAAACAAAACAAAAATGAATACAATTTTAATATAATCAAAGTTTGTGTAAACACACACACACACACACATACATACGTACAGTTGAATAAAACTCGTTAGCAGGAAAGAGCTGAGCTACCCTAATGCCCCCTCTCTCTCTTTCGAACTCCTCCTGTCTCTCTCTTTGAGCCTAGACTGTCAGATGAACAAAGTTTGTAATGTACTTTTAGATATCACTGTAAACAAAATGCAACTTTTGCTCATGACTTTGATAATGTCGTACGTTTATATATCACCAATATATATCCAAATATATATTTATATATATACATAAATATATGTACACAATAATTTTCGCCTATTTTATGTATTATTTATATTATTATATATATATACATTTCTCTGCCGCTTCTAACTACTACTATATAATTTTTTCTTTTATGTATTATTCCTTTTAATTCAATTGAAAGCAACTAAAAAAAAACTAAAAAAAAATGCAAAACTTGATTTACAAAGTGCGTTTCGAATTTAAAGTTTAGTATTAAATTAAAAACAAAAGCAAACAAAAAACTACTTTTAATTATAAAAATATATCAATTTTAAATTAATGAATCATATTTAATGGTATAGAAACCAGAAAGAAAACAAAAACAACATGTAATCAATACAATAATTAAAAAATAAATTAAAAATTATGTACTCAAAACTTAAAATCTGTTTTTGAACTTTCAAATTTTAGCTGTCTCGAATAAAGTTTATCGGAATTGAAGTTAAGCTAAGTATGCAGAAAAATAGCTCTAACTCGGTCATATCCTTGCGCATTTCCAAAGGACATGGTGCGTTAGAATCGGAAAGCCAAACTCTATTAATTTACATTCAAAGAAAGTGGCGCTATCTGAGGATCGTACAAGTTGTCCACACCATAAATAAAAATGTACATTACTTATGAAAAAATTGTACAATCGTTTATTTATTTTACACATAAGTCACAGATTTGTAGACATTATGTGCTGCTAAGCTAAGCACTGCAGGCGCAGCTGCAGCTGTGGCGTTGAGACGTTTAACAATTGCATCCGGTTGCATACATATATAAATCTGCCCCTCGCCAGGGGCGTTTTGTACAATTAGTAGCTGCAGACTGTGGCCAGTAACATCCCGATTGGGATGCTGTCCGCTGGTGTTCTGCACAGCCATGGCGACCTCCTCCTGCAGGGTGCTTTGTCCGCAAGAGCTAAATGGAGGGGAAGAGAAATATAC
Source organism: Drosophila sordidula (assembly GCA_035047465.1). Classification (NCBI taxonomy): domain Eukaryota; kingdom Metazoa; phylum Arthropoda; class Insecta; order Diptera; family Drosophilidae; genus Drosophila; species Drosophila sordidula. Next base: position 4,094,076 of record JAWNPQ010000260.1, on the reverse strand, counting down.
GTGAGCAAGATATCGATTAACGCTAGGTTTGAGCATACTCACCAGATCGCAGATCCGACGCAGTTCATCCAAACTGGCGCTGGCGACTGTCGATGTGTAAGAGGCCAATAATGGCTCCATGATGAGACCGAGCTGTTAAAATATAGGTATAAGTATACATATAGAAGTATAAGTAAAAGTATAAATATAAATACAAATACAAACATTAATAATAATAAGTTTTTGGGTGACCGCCTTTTAAGATCAAGCCGAAAAATGTTGGCCACGCCCACCTCCACTCCTACGAGTATTACGCAGTCGGTTACGTTCTTCCTTTTTTTACTTGGGTTAGAGTAAAACAGCCACAAGACATCAGTCAAGGGTTAACAGTTGGGTTTAAAATTTAAAAAATTGAAGCATACCTTTAGGCATAAATACAAATTCGATTACAGATGAAAAACTATTTCTTTAGATATTTATAATTATTGTATATCTCGAATAGAAACAAATTTTAAAATAAAACATTCCCAGTTGGTCTGCCTGTCAATTAGAGTTGAACAGTTATTATCCAAAGTTGATCTTTTCACTATATAATAAACGTTTTTCATCAGCCATGTGCCAGTTTCACCTGTGAAATATTTATGTTTATCAAGGGTTTTTATTATTTTTGATCGCTATTTAGTTGCCTTTTTCAGTGCTTGTGTGTGTATTGATGATCACAACGTTTGACACCATTTGTAAAACCTAAGGGCATCAATTTATTAATTTAGTTTTGGTAACTAAGTGTTTTTTTATCTTTTTGTTCATTGTGTAATATCCGACTGTGCAAAATTGATGAGTATGTTTAACGTTTAAGTTAAATAGGTGTTTGGGTAATAACCGCACGTGTGAGGAAGATAATTTAATTTGCGTGTTGATTTTATTGATAGCACATAATTTGGCAATTAGGGAAATTGGGGAAAAGAAATGAAGATCAGGTGCGACTGTACCGAATGTGGCTACAATTCTGCGTCGCTTGAAACTGTTGACAGGCCCGAAAGTTGAGAAATGCTCTCCACTTTTTACGTGAAGCACTCGCCAAGTGCTGCGTGGGGGCGTCGACACATCCGAGAAAAAGACGAGAAAGCGAGAATTCTAAGTACGAGCCCACTCAGATACTCAACTCTATGACTTAATTCCAAAAAGGCCCGGCAAATGTGTGGAGAAGTCTCATTCTTGAATGGAAAGTAAAAGTTGCAGCGGCGATCGTTGATCCAAACCGAAACTGAACAAGAAAAAATAAAATAAATTCCCATTGAGCGCTTCGAGTGATAAGCTGCCGCCTAAGTCTCATTGAGTCAAAGGTTTATTGACGCAAGCTGCGTCTCCAGTTTTAGCCACGGCATCTGCTGCTGCTGCTGCTGCTACTGCTGCTTCTTCTTCTTCGGCGATGATCTTCATGATCGCATCGTCGTCTGGCACTTGTTGGCCGTTGCCAGGTCGGTTTCGATTCGGTGCGGGTCCATGCCAGCTCGAAGGCCGTCTCCGTCTGTTTTTTTCCCCGTGCCTTCGTCTGCTTCTTCATTTTTTTTTTGTGGCGATCATTCGTCGCAAAGGTGAAAGTCTTTCTCCCTCGAGCATCTTGTTGTTGCTATTTGTACAGCATTTAGTCTTGTTTTTGTTTCGTCGATGTTTTGATTTCTGTTGTTTTTTTTAACCTGGCCAAAGCTGTGTGACTCTGTCTTTTGGTAATCGCTTGCACAAATATTGCCCAGCTATTAGGCGTTCGCCAGCAGATCATCTTTGGGGTCTTGGGCAAATGCCGACTAGTGCCAAAAATTAAATATTCTAAATTGGCCGCCTTCAACAGTTTCCCACACTTGAGAAAACGTCGTTTAACAAGTAGTTGCTTCAATCTCAAGTACGAAATCATATAGTATTATATCATCTCTTTTTTATCTGCCGGTAGAGCACAGCTCATGACGCATTCAAAGGTGCGGTCCGCAAAAAAGATACATTTTATTGCTGCACAAAATAAGACGGCAGCCATGTCTCAACTGTCACGTCGCGGAGAGGTCAATATAGCAATTTTTGGCTTGATGGAAAGCAGGTCTTGGTATGACAAATAACAAAAACAAAAATTTAAATATTTTAGGCGCAGCCTAGGCTAACAAAACTTATCTTGCTAGGGTTATTTGGCAGATCGAGAAAATTTATATCAAGGCGAAAACTATAATTGCATATAATTGGGATGCTAATTAAGGTTAACAGTTATATTTCATTAAATTTTTTAATTTTTGTGCGAAAAACTTACTGCCAACTCATTAATAAACGTTGCCATATTTGTAAATTTGTTGGTAAATCTAGCTTCAACACACTGCCATATAAGGATTTATGCGATTAGCGCTTGCTGGTGGGAATGTCCACAAAATTTTATATTTTTATACTTTTAACGCGAAAAGATATTTTAAATCTAAAGCCTCTAATTCAAACATTTTCTTATATTTACTTCACGAAAAAAAATAAAAAATAAAAGTGTCTTCTTGTGTGAGAAACTCTTTAAAAGCTAAAAGTATAAACAAAAAAGACAAACAGAAATTTAGCTCCATTAGAGACACGTGAGACAAAGGGGAAAACTTCTTAAATGGAATCTGATTTTTGTTTAACTCTTTTTTATTTTCTAAAGCCTGACAAAAGCTTATGCCTAGCAATTTAATCAACGCCCAAGTTATTTATGTGTTAAGCCAGACAAACTGGTGAAAATATGTTTTTTTTGTTGTTGCTGTATTTTGTCTATATTAGATTTTAGAGTCATCGGCGCTTTTCTTGCCAACCGATCGCTGAACAAAGAAAGCCATCAAATAAATTTGAAGCGTCGAACGGATACAAAAGAAGCAGCGTCTCAAGTCATTGGACTTGGAACAACCTGCGGCATCATCGACATCATCGACGGCCACCGAATCAGCCAAATCAGCGGAGCCATTATCATTGTCTATCTGTAGGGTCGGGCAGCGCCAGCGGAAACCCGATAAGCCTGGGTATCTTGTGGGGTAGGCTTAATGCTTATGTAATGCAGCGAGGTGGCGTCGAGGGGGCTTCCAGTGTGAACCTTCTCTAGAATTGCATTGGGCATCGACTTGATTGACCATTCGCTTGCATATTTAATGTGTGTGTGTGTGTGTGTGTGTGTCTCTCTGAAAGTGAAAATTTATTAATGAAAGCTGGCGCTGAGCTGTTTGTGGCTGTTGGGCTGACGGATCTGACGATTAGACGCGTTGCCGAATTTCTGTCGGTCCCAGCAGCAAATTGCTGCAATAATTGCTGGAAAGCTGAAAATGCCATAATTTGTCGTTGATTGGCCCTGGTTGCGTTTTGATAAGGGCCCAGATTGGCAGCTAGTTAGGCCAGCGAAGCGTTGCACAAGAGGAAATCAATTGTTTAATTCACTTAAGCCAACTATGGAAGGGGGCTTTTCAAAGAAACGACCCAAAATATTGTACAAAAAGTTTTTCTTTGTAATTGAAAAAAGGGCGAAGGGATAGTCATTTAAGAAAAAGATCTCTGCAGTCCCCCAATAACATTTTGAATACTTTTGATATAAGAGAACAACTCTGCTTCGTTCTAAATATTAAATGTCTGCAGTTTTTTTTTTAACAGATCGTTTCGATATCCATATTTGAAAAGTTTACAATTTACGTAATCTCTCCAGCCATTTTATAATTTCATTTCCTCCTGTCCTGATTTACTTTCCCTCAAATCGGCTGCTTCTGTAACCTTGAGTTATAAGCTGGCATTATAAATGAATCCCCGCTCTAATCTCTCGCCATGCCTCATCAACCCTAAACATGAATTATTTCCGATCACTTGATCAAGTCATGCTGGGCCTTCTCGTTATGAAAAACTAAACCAAATCAACCTGCAGCTGTTGTTCATCAAATGAACTCATTTGGGTAATTTCGGGGAGTGTAAGTGCGTAATATGCTGATCAGTAGAGCGGACATATATAGGAGCACAGCGGGATCGGAGCTACTTCCCAATTTGAAGCATGAATGAAGCGGACGGACAACGGGTAGCCCACATTAATCATCTACTTTGGTGATTATAGTTAGCCGAGTGAAGAAGAAAAAGCCGAAACAAAAAAATGAATCACTTTAAATGAGCCAGACAAATTGTTTGTTAAACGAAAAAAAAACAAAAAATGAAAATTAAGACACATCGTGCATTGGAATGCAGTTTTAATGAGTTGTACGAATTGTTGTTGGCATAGTTGGTGCAGCTATGTGACACACGTCTGTAAACGATACTGCTTACAATAATGATGATGTCTGCACTTATTTTGGTGGCTATTAGCGGTTATTTATCGTCTCGACCCGATGCGAATCGTACGCCTTCAATTTGCGTTCTTATCTGCATTTCCGAGTACGCCAGCTTGAGGAAATTACGTGATTCGACGAATGAAATCGAAATCGCTGAAGATGGCATCATATTTGCCCCGGCCAGCCATTTCTGGTTTGATAAAGAGCTAACAACAAATTGCATTTGAAAAAAACAACAACAAAAAACAACAACAAAACTCAGCTTAGAGCGCAACATTTCCTCATGTTGCACGGCCAGCGATGAGCAACACTTTCTCTTTCAACAGCAACAGTTGGCGCGCTCTCTTTAGTGCTTTCTCTTTGCGGCGAGCGCTCTCGGCAAATGTTGCTGGTACGATGTTGCCGACGTTGGCAGCAACATGTTGCTGGGCTCATCGTCGCATCGTCGCGTCGCTGGCTTCGCATTTTTTGGCATCTTCGTCGCTTGGCTTGGCTTAAATTGTTACCAAACGCTTAATGATCTTCAGTTAAGCATCGAACTTTTACCGGACAAGTCGTGTCTGCGGCTTCCACTCGACTCCACTCGACGCGGCAGCAACAGCCAACGCTAACGGAATATTAAATAAAACAAAGAGTACAAAAAACCAACTAACTGCATTTGCATAAAGCAAATAGAAAACGTTCAATCCAAAACGCGCCTGGCATAATTTTCATTTCAGTTTTGTGTGTTTTGTCGCATTTTTGACATTATAAAAGAATTTTAAAACACTTCGTTTTTATCTCGTTTTGTTTCAATCGAAAATAGTGCAACGATAATCGATAAAAGAGAAATATATATATTTAACTTGGAAATCATCTAAATACACATTAATTTCGGCTCTTGGAATTTTTGTGAAACATGCGAATTTTTTTGACCCTTTGGGGCACTTTGTGCCTGTGGCTGGTCACGGCGAATGCACAAGGATTTATTCCACCCAATGTGGGCATACATAATGGGGTAAGTTTGGGGTTTACATATAAAAAATACTAAATACAATTTTTAAAAGTATTTTACAAAAATATAAATAAAATGTCAAAATGTCTGATACTATAAAAACAACGTAATTTGGAATTTGAATAACTTTAAAACTTTTTTTAAATAAACCTTTTTTTTTTATTTTAAATGAGGTTAAAACTCTTGGAATATAGCACAATCATAGTTTAAAACTCTATAATACATATATAATCGCTCCCTAAACAATTGCTTACAACTTTTCATAAAAATGAGACCAAATCATAAACAAATAAAATCAGTTGTTCCATAGACAATATTTATATACAAAACACTCAACGCATAACCCAAATATGGGCCAAAAGCGTCTATGAGAAAGAAAAAAAATTTGCATTTCATATGCAAATATTTATTGTCAAATCTAGTTGTGGACTTTGTTTGTCATTTGGGCTATAAAAGATTCGAAGTGACACAGTTTTTAAGCGTCGAGTGAGTCAAAGAAAGTTGCAAAAATGCCTAAAAAAATGTCAAGAAAATGACCAATATAGATATTTATATATATGTGACTATGTTCACATTATGCAATTTTTGATAGGCCACGAAGAAAATTCCATGCATTCCTAAAGACTTGAAACTTGCATAAGCTGTGCGTTAATCCCAGTTCGGGCGCCTGTTTTAATTATTCAATTATTCAAAATATTTTCATAGGCATTTTCATATTAATTGTACAAATATGCCACTGAGTCGCCTCAATGAACTTTCCCTTTTTTTATACACTTTTTATTATTTCTTTTTTTTTTTTTTGGAGTTGCGTTTAATGAAGATGCAAAGGAAGCGCAGAGTAAAAGCCACAAAGTCATGACAACGTTTAAGGCCGCAGATAATAAACCTGTTCGCTTCGAATGGTCAAGAGATAAAAGCAACAAAAAATACAATAAAAAAATATATCAATAAAACGTTTAACGCATCAGCGAAAGAAACTGCAAGTCAGCTAAAGGTTCTCTTATCTTAGGTCAGTTCCAGCTGGCTTCTAACTTAGATCTTCTGCTTGGCTATATATAGATAAATATACATTATGATTCATTAACAAATTACTGAACATAATTGATTGCCATTAGCCATTTATTACAAAAATCTGTGTTTAGGCCACAACCAGGCTTATCCCCTGTTGCTGTTGCTGCCATTGTTATGTTGTGATTGTTGGTCAATGTGGCATTTGTGGCATCCGCTGTTATAGTTAGTTTTCACTTTCATGGCCGTTGCCAAACTTGGCAACAGCCGCAACAATTTATGATATTTCCAATTTGGTTGTCATTTTCGCTCTTTGTTATTGTTGTTGTTGTTGTTGGCTGGCTTTGATTTGCGGATGAACTAATGTTCATAATTGGGATTTGTTTTTTACCCAACACTTTTGTTTGGGTGTTTATTACGTAAACGCATTTTTGATAATACTCAAGCTTAATGCCATTTTTATGATACCACATTTGGTTCAAGCGCCACAAAACAGAGCTTATAGAGCAGTTAAGGCTCAGATTTTTACTTTATATTTGATTTGTAAACTTCACATAAAAGTATTCGACCCAAAAGTACAAATTTGTAAGGCCTATTTTACTTTTTGGGAATTATAAAGGTTTTATTTGAAACTTAATTTATAAAGTTGCAAATTTATATCTAATTTTTATCTTTAAGAAAATATACGCAGAATCAGTTAAGCTCAGGATACATTTAAGGATATAACTTCAACATCCTGCTCCGGCTTTATTATTTAATTTGAGTACTTATTGCCCTAGCCCACTTCTTAGTGCACGAATTGCTCTCCGATTTCATAATACGGCTTATGTCACGGCAAATCGCAGGCTCGATTGCATTTTCAATTTGTTTGACTAAGCAGCACTTCCTGCCCGACGTGGCGTTCAACACTTTGGCTTTATTTCCATTAACTTGACGCTGGCCAATCAAGCGCTTCATCAGAGGCACAATTTTATTCACTTTTCCACGTGCGCCGAGCACTTCCAATGAAATTGAAATTGAAATTCGATTTAATTCTCAACTAGCGCACAGCAGCAGAGCGCACTCATTTTGTGGCCCCTCTCAACTAAATGCGAATCGAGTTCAAAGTAAAACCAAATCCCATCACAACAAACAGAGCAGAGTGTCGAGTAGGGGGCGGGGAGGGGAGGGGGAAGGGCTGCCTAATTGGCTCTGCGTGTGATTAGCGCTCAATTACTTTACTTATTTGTGGACTTCATTTCGATACAATGCAAACCAATTCGAATCGAAACGAGTTGAGTTGATTCGATTTGATTTTGATGGCATTTGATAGAGTGTGGCGCCAGTTAACGAGCTGGAAGTGGCAAAGCCGACACAGATACATTAAAGCTTATCAATGGCCTATATGATTGGGCCCAGAGCCTAATTATAGCACGTGGGCGTGGGCGTCATCCTGTTACGGTTTGATATATCTCTGTTGTTCTTGTTGGCGGACAACTTTCATTTTTCAACACAAATCCATTAACAGTTTGTCACACAAACGAAATGTATCTTTCAGATAAATATGCAACCAAAATATTTATAAAGATCTCTCGATTGACCCACTTTCCATAACGACAAAACGAAACGAAACAAAAAACAAACCTGCTAGAACGACGGGCCCCTACAACAACAGCACGCGCAAAAAGTATACAACAACAGCAACAACTTTGAGCAGTACAAAATGAAAAGAAATTAAAACTTGAAATTCGTACAATAAAACGCGAGCGGCGACAATGAACAGGTTGAAGGGCCTGCCATGCGCGCATCTCACAGATACAAATACACATAAAGTATCTTCAAGCTGTCTGAGACGTCTATGTATACAAATATAGCTGCTTACTATTACTTTTTTATTATTATTATTATTATTACTAGCTGCCAATTAAACAGAGTAGCTCCTCAGCCCATTACAATGCCAATCGGATATCGTTGACATAGACCCAGATATTTGGACTCACTTTTAAGCTTGCAGATGCGAAATAACATTGCGGAATAATGGTCCAACAGCTTATTTATAATTAAATTAACTGAAACGCAAATTATTTCTTAAATTAATGAAAGCTATTTTTGTGGTTGCCTTTTTATCTTTTTAACTTTATTTATTTAGATAATAATTTGTATATTTTAATTAAATGGCGATTTATATGGAGAATAGGTAAAAATGTAGTAGCTAAAAATATCCGTTTAGCTGCAAGTATATGCTATATATCCAAACTTAACCACTTTAGTTCTATGTCACAAATTGCATAAGGCTTGACAGATTATTGTTATTGAAGTATTGAAAATAAATTAGAGATCTTAACTATAAATATTCGTTTAACATGGTTTTTAAGTATTAAGTAATATAATAAATTCTTTGTTCTTTTTATAACTTATATGAATTTTAAGCTTGGCTTATCATAAGACTGTTTTGAATTATTTCCTAATTTTCAACATGAACCTTAACAAGGTCGCCCTAGACGAAAGTGAAAGCAAAATATCAAAAATTGAAGATTCCACAAATAGGCTCTAAAAAAATGTAAATAATAACGAACAAAATTGAAACAAAAACCGAAAGATATGCCAACAGTTTGGCACAGCCGCAAAGCAGAGCCCAGAAACAACCCGAATCGGAGGGTATTGGACACTGGCGAGATGATGGGCGACAGATGTTGCCTGGATTGCTGTAATGTCTGAACAGTTGTTGGTTGTTTGTTGTCCGACGTTGTTTGTCTGTTAGTCGGTGGCAATTTCTGTTTACACGACACAAAGAGCAACTGCGGGCGCTACGTGAGGCAGTTACATTTATATATACGTACGTATACATATGAATACATGTACAATATAAGGCTTAAAATTAAGAAATACCAAAAACAAAAAGCAAAATCGCATAAAAGAAACTTCAGTCAGCGTCAGCCGCGGCTTCGACTTGGTCTTTAACTGTGACCAGTTCCTGCTCGCGGACAAAAGGAAGATGATGATGTGGCTGAAAACGCTATTTTTTTTTTTTTTACTTGTTCACCAAAAAGTTTGCATTGGATTGTTGCCGTTTGTTGTTGTTGTATTGTTGTAATCGCAGGCCGTTGCCGTTGCCGCTATTGTTGCTGTTGCCACAGCGAACTTATGTCAATAGACAGAGACAGAGACAGACGGCAGCAATGGTCTGACACGTTTTCCATTGCAACCTGGCAACTGCAAAGTCTTATTGGAAAATTGTGCAAGCCAAATAAGGCAACCGAACAGCTGCACAAAAGGTTAAGGACAATATCCAGTGCGTTGTGCGACGCAGCCAACAGAAGAGAGAGAGCACACAACGTGTGGGCAGCATCCACAAAGTATTTCAAAAAAATAATATTTCTTTTCACAAATAAAATGTGAAAAAAGACATTATTTGGAAAATACACCCCAACACCTAAGGGTCACGCCAAAATAAAATAATTTACAAATTTTGCTGTTGACAGTTTAGGCGAATATTCAGTTTCAATTGGGAAAAGAATAAAACAGCATTTTGGAATATTCCAAACTTGGTAGATAACATAATGTATTTAAAGCATATTTCTTAAGGATTTTTAAACAATTTTATTTTGGTAGAGCCAAAAAGGTAGTTCAGTAAAAGCCTCTCTCTGCGCATCTCAAGCCCCTCGAAATACTTTAAATCATGTCCAAACAAATAACAACAATTTCCGCATTTATTTCGCAGTTCCCTCAATTATTAAGTCATTACCGTGATCTCTGATCTACAGCCAGTTTTAGTTACGCCCATATTTATGGCTTAAGATGTATACAAAATGATGTATATACATTTTAAGCGAAAAATTTCACATGGCATGTGGACGGGGCCGATCATTAAAGCTTCTACTGGGGGCATCTTTCGGATCGCAAAGCGCCGCTGAGAAAAGAAAGTAAAAGGGTCTGCGACATAACTCATCGCTGGTTATTGACAGGCCGCAGTGTGGCGACTTTTTTTTTATAGTTTTTGTTTTAAGCATTTCTTCAGTTTTGCCATCTTCTTTGGCAGTTTCGCTGCGGCGAGTTTTCGTCAAATGTGTTGGCAACGCGCTGGGTTGGGTCATTAATATGGCGACACGCGGCTCAAGAGCCAAATGAGTTTTGGCAGCTTTTTGCCCCGGCCAAAAAGGAAGGGTAAAACAGCGAGGGGAGCTGATGAATGCGGCAATTAGTGGTGCAATGTGCAGTAAATATATCAGAGAGCAATTTTCACCCACCAGCGAGCGCGGCAAGTGTCAACTTCCGCATTACTCATACGCCACGTTAAACGGGTTTTTATTTTCGTTGTGGCTGTTGCTGTTGCTGCATCTTCGCGCCATAAGTCAACACAAATATGGCCAAAAAGTCAAACGATCCTCGTCGCCGGTCACGTAAGCGTTCGACCAAGCCCACAGACCCAGACGCTGCTGCTGCTGCTCCTCGGTGGCATGCAGCAACTGGGTAAACCAACTGGTTGCACTTTCGTTTTTGTTGTTGCCGCTGCTGCAGGGTGAAAATGAAGAAGCGCCTGTTGTTGTTGCTGCTGCTGCTGCTGCTGCTGCGAGAGAGTTCCAAAACAAGATTCAAGCCATGCCGCCTCAAAGATCTGACTGGCTAGCTGGTTGGGTTGGTTGGCCTGCCTCAAAGATGTTGCAAGCCCGCGCAGTTGCATAATTTGTTTTTCTACAACTGCCTCGCAGGCAGTTCGCTATTCGTTGTTGTTGTTGTTTTTGGTGGGAGTCAAATTGGCTGTGGCCAAGTGTTTTTAAAAGCTTGTCCATTGATTTGCACTTTAAATTTCTTTTGCGCGAAAAATGCGCTAAGCAATTATTTAATGACATTTTTGCGATGTTTAATGAAAATTAAAAAAAATTGTTGGAAACTAAAAGAAAGCGTTTGATTTTTGGATACCCTAAAGACACTGTGAGCCAAAGCTCAAACAAAGTTTCATGAATTGCCTTCATATATACCTAAATATCTAGATATATAGTTTTAAAAACATATTTTCAACATATTCCCTTTGCACAGGGTATCAACTCAACCAAACACTTTCAATTGCTGAATTATGCAAAATTATTGCCCGCCAGCAATTGAGGTAATTGAAAAATCCAATACAACTTAGAAAGGTGAAAGGTTACTTAACAAGATTAAAAAATCATGTAGTCGCTAATGGATTTTGTCTGATTACAGAAGCTGCCTGAGGGGGGTAGCAAAAGCGATATCGAAGCTATTGAAATAATGTTTGAGGCACCTTTGGCAAATCTTCTACCACTTGCAAATTTCTACACTCAAATTTCATTTGTATTTTTATATATTTTTTGCTTTTGGCTGATTTTCCCTTGATGAAATCGAAAGCCAAACTCATATTTTGGCTTGCATGCTCAGCTGATGCACTCAAATGCGCAGCAGTGGCAAACGAAAAAAAAAAAACACCGCAAAACAAATTAAAATGTGTTGTTTGCAACAAAACGCGGCAACTGTAGGAACTGCAGGCGCAACACGTTGCAAGAAGCCAACAACAGGGAATGGGCACGGAATGGTAAACAGTAAAAGAAAAACACAATAACAACAAAAATAATGCCAGTCAAAAACTTCTGCAGCGCACAAAATCAGCCAAGCTTGCGAAAAGTGTTTTTCTTCAAGCTGAAAACTGAAAGTGGCAGGCGAACTGAGGCTGCAGCTGGGGCGGGAGTGGGAGCGAGAGCGGGAATGGGAGTGGGAGTGGGAGCGAGAGCCTACAATTGGTCTGCCCTGGCCGCAGTCTAGTGTGAAGTGGGTTACAGCTGGCAGTGCGGGGGCGGGGGCGTTGTGGACCACGACAGGCGCCAAGTAGCAGCGGGTGCTTTGACTTCTGCGTCGGCGTAGCCGTGAAATATGCGCCCAAGAAATGTACCTAGTGCCAAGTGTAAAGCAGACAATTACATCAGACTCGACTAAATATGATAATATGTACTTAAATATAATCACAAAGTGGCGAAGGTAGCTCGCAGTTGGCCTGGACAAATGTTATACAAAGCCCCCGCGAATTAGAAGTGATGTAACAGTAGAAAGGCAGGTCCAGAGTGGCCAAATCGCAGAGCTAAGAAATAGCCAAGACTCGAAGCAAACATTTACGGACGGAGCTTAAAGCAAAATGCAAGAGAAGCCATTTCAATTACGAAGAGGACAGAGAGCGATGTGTTATTTTTCTCAATAAATACATGCAAGTATTTCAATACTCGAATATCAAAACAAAATGTTAGAGTGATAAAGATAAATATAAAGGGAAAAAGAGAAAGGGTAAGACTATGTTAGAAATATGTCTATATTCGAGCACAGCACAAAGAAAACCAAACTCAATTGCAAGAGATGGCAAGAAAGGAATAAAAAGAAAGAGAGGGAGAATAATGTCAGTAAGAGGGAAATTTAAGGATGCCCGTTAAGCATGAAAATTATAAAACCTTGTTTCAAAAGTATATATAATTAATACCTGAACTGATTACCAATTTTTTTTTTCTTTTTTTGTAATTGTCGCATAACGTGATTTTGGTTTCATGGGAAGCGGATCTTTCGCTTCCTTTCTTGCATATTTACAATACCTTATCATAACTGAGGAAAGCAGACAACAATATATATTTGCAAGCCGAAACCACCCGCAAGATTCTCAGGAGTTCGTTTGCCACAATGATTGAGTTTCCCAGGCGAAAATGCAGCTCTGGCAGCCACTTCTGCGGCATTCTGCCAATCATAACAGCCAATTTGCTAAACGCCTCGCATTTAAGCCCAGTCCAGTCGGGTTATTAACCGCCGAACAATGGTCAGTTTAGTCCGGCAGCCGGCTGCGATGACAACGTCTCGTTTGGGTAATTGTGTAAAATTGTCACGAACTAAAAATGCGAAAGCTAGCTGACTTCGAAGCCTTGGCTTTGGCTTTGGCTTTGGCTTTGGCTTATGCGGTGCATTTGACCAGTGTCTGTGGTGGGGCCATTGGGGTCTACCTGGAGTTGAGACCCCTACAAAGCAATTTGCATGTCGGAACGACTTTTAACAATGTTGCGCGGAAAAGCGACGCAAGTGCACAGTTTGCGTGAGCAACAACAACAATGACAACAACTCGACCCACAGCTAAATGGGCAACCCAGAAGCAGTTTAAGCAGCCCGGCATTTGATTAGACTGTCGATATCATCTCGAAATTGCCCCATCGTTGAGCTGGGGTAATCTAGCAAATCTGAGACAAAAAGAACTTTGCTCCTATTTCGATTTCGACTTTTACCCAGGCACTGCTAACCTATAAATTATGAATTCCAGCTGAAGAAATATACAGCTGAGTTTTCGTTTCATTGGCAAACAATGGCACCGCAATTGACACAGAGCCACTTGAGCAGCTCAAAGGGGGGGAGGGGGGGTTTTGGGGGGGATTAGTGGGGCCTGGTTGCTGCTCGGAAAATGCGATTGCATGTCTAGATGCCTTCAAGCCACGGCGCGCAGTCAAAGAAACACTCAACTGCGGCAAATGCTAATGTGTAATTAATGCATTATAATTAAATTGCAAGAAAGATCTAAAGCGTAAAGTTGCAATTCGGCGTTCGAGTTGAGGTTTTGGGTGAGCGAATGGAATGTTGGCGAAGAAAATTATTAGAGCTAACAGCTGCCTAAGTAAACTCAAGTCATTTGAAAGCTTTATCTTTTCAAGTGGTAGAGTGAAATGTTGGTTTAGATAAACTGGTTTGCAACGTAATTATTTGTGATAAATAAGTTTGTAGATATAACAAAAAATTGTGCTTGAATTATTTGTAAACTACAAATTTTATATAAATAAATATAAAGAGTTGGAAAATTTGAGTAGTGAATACTTGAATATATTTTAACAAACTATCCATGAATTATTTCTGTACCGCTCTGTTCTTTATTACTTGAAAGTTATCAATTTATGATATAATTACATACCCAATTTTTTTTTAATTAAAACACATAGCATCCCTTAGCCATATCCTGCTCGATCTTTGAAAGTCAGCTAACCTATCAATGCTATATAAACACTCTCAGGCAAATCTGTAAGCCGTGACATCTTTTAGTTGTGCCCATAATTGACTATTTAAATTTCTAGTTGTTCGAAGAGCCGACAAAGGTCAAGTTAGCAACTCATCCGAATAAATATTGACGCTCCGAGCTCAACACTATGTCGGCTTATTTGTGACCCATATTCAATGGATGTGGCGTCGATTGCAATCGAACGCCTCAATTGAAGTGACAGCCCGTGAAATGAGTGGATAAATAATCAACAGTGAATAGCTTTGAATACAAAAGTAAATACGCATGGCGAGTGCGAGTGCGCGTACTATATGAATTTAATATATTTTGGGTTTTTTTTTTCGTGCTATTCAAGTCGCAGAAAAAATTGCAAAGCAGAGAAAAATAAATTATGAAAGAGGTCCAAGATAAATGCGCTAAACTAGACAAAAGACTGAAATTGCTTGATGAGCGTGGAATGGTTTTAGTTGGAGGCGTTTGGGCGTGGAGTCGGCTGTCAATGAAACTATATTTAAAGTTATGAAATTTGAATGTCGAGTGGGTTGCCAGATGAATGCAAATCCGCGCCGCGTTGTGCAAGGCAGCGCAATGAAAGCGCAATTGTTGACGGTTCTCTTAACGCGGCCTTTGTGTTTACGTCTTTTGGCCAACGCTCGCAGCTCGGCTCGAAACGCGAAGCGCGACTCGGAGCTACTGTCCATCAACAAATAAATGTTGGCCAGCGGGCCGTGTGGGCGCCAACTGAGGCTGCACAAAATACGAGCTACAGATACTAAGATACTGGGATACACATAAAGATACACATGCTAGACACGCAAAGCCGCGTACTGCGTGCGCCAAATTTATTGAATTGGAAAGTAAAATTGCAGTTAATTTTTATATATCTATTTAAATTTATTTCTACAAATATGTTTTCGAGTATTTAATGTGCAGCCAGCACGCAATTTGTCTAACATAATGATGGGTATGTTTTAAAGGTTACTATATTTTATTATTATTACTATTATTGCTATGGTTTTAGTTGTTATTTGTTTGGCTGTTGACTTGCAAATCAAAAGTTGTGGATGTTGAAATTGAGTTGTGTGCTTGTTATGCTGATGAAGTCTTAAACTTTATGATGGTGTGGGAATTAAATACCTTAAAGCAATAAATCAGTTGTAAAGTTATGCAACTATGGCATGATCTTTAATTAATTTAATTGAACTCTTTTGTTTCTGAGTTTTCTTTAACGATAGGTTTTTCCTTTAATTTAAGGCAAATATTGTAGTTATAATTTAAATATATTTTACTACTTGATTTCCCGAACTATCCTTAAATTTATTTGCCACTTTTAAGGTCTCTCTGAAACTAATTTGCTAATCATTACTTATTTATGGTTGAATTTCCCATTTAGACCACCCTCACGAACTTTCTAATTAGTTGTTGCTCTTAACCTTTTTTAAACCCCAACACTTCCCCTTTCTTTCTCCTTTTCTCCGCTTTGCTTATATATCCGCTAATCATAAGCACTTTCTTCCATCGTTTTCTTCACAGCTTAGTTAATCCACACTCGAAAAAATCAAACCACAAACAAAAAAAAAAAAACAAGATGAGGCTGAGGAAAAACAATTGCAATTAGCTATATGAACATTTAAATTAACTGGCACATAAACCCCGATTTTCACAGGCAGCTTAAAGACTGGCCGAAAAGTGGGTTTATTTAAATTACAATTGCCAACGCTGAGGCACTCAAAAAGATGTACAAAGTCGGCTAAGCAGCAACGCTAATGATACCATAAATCTCTTGTGGCTCGTAAAGAGTGTCAGAGCTTGTCAAATTAGGCTTGCCGTATGAGATCAGGTGGCAGCAACAGCCAACTTGTGTGCCACCAACATGGCAACACGGCAGCAGATGCGGGTTGCACGCGTAGGTGTCGTTGCCAGGAAGCTGCCAACTGCCAACTGCCTGTTGCCTGCTGCCCGCTGCCCGCTGCCCGCTGGCTATTGGCCATTGTCGTTTTGGCCCAATTCCGGCTAATTTACACGTATTACATTCAATTAGTCAACTCCGTGCGCAACGAAATTTGCATGCCAAGTGTTCAAGTTTCTGATTGCGTTAATTGTTGCCTGCAACAAGCTCTTGTTGTTGTTGCCACAGGCACTCTTACGCAAGCGGCGTGCAACTTGCGCCACGGATTTTGCATCTTCAAAAGTTGCATTTAACCAGCGGCAGCAACTGTTCGTTAAATTGATGCCAACTTGACAGCAGGCAATGCCGGGTAATCACCATTTTCTATGATTTTTACAGGGGATCTTGCAGCTGATTGAAGTTGATGGATTAAGCATTTAATCCACTCAGAAAACACTTTCTGTATGGCTTTAAAAAGCCAAAGAAATTCAAGCTAAAGACATTTTTAAAACATTTTTAATAATTCTTTAAAAAATAGTTTAAAAGCTAATTTACATTTTTATGCGTGGCATTCTTAGTCTAAGTTGCGTAGACCTGAACCTGGCTAAATTAGCAACAATAAAAGAAATGTTAGCTTTAAAAAAACAAAATTACAGCCGCATTTTTCACTTGTTACTGCCCACAATTTACAACAACAAGAAGACAAATTGTGCTAATTTATAAACAGTTTTACGAGCATTTTCCTACACTGGCGTCTCGGACTGACGGCACGGCGATAATATCAGGCACAACTTTTGACCAAGTTTCTTTTCCAAAGCGTTGGTTAAATAACTTTTCTTGCTGTTGTTGATTTTTTCTGCTAGACTTGTTATTGTTATTGTTATTGTTGTGCTTGCAATTGTTTCACTTGCTTGGGGCAAAATCGTTGTTGTTGCTTGTTGTTGTTTTTTTTTATTTTTTGGTGGCTTCTTTCGCTTTCATGTGACCGGTAGGTTGGCCAGGCTATGCGCCTTAACTGGACGCAATTGTAGGTGTTGCTGAAAGGCAGTTTTTGCTGCTTCTTCTTCAGCTTTTAGCCCGACAAAATTTCAGTTAATTACACAATTTTATGTAAATTTCTCTTTCAGTTGTTATAGTTGCTGCTGTTGTTGTTGTTGTTGTGCATTCTTTTTGTGCGGCCACGAATTAATTACTTATTTGCGTAGAGCGCAAACTATTTTGTAGGCAATTAAAATGCCTTTAGTTCGGGTGCCTTTTTGTTTGGCTCTTGGGCTGGCTCGTTTGCTAACTGCAGTCATTTGTCGATACAAAAGTGAAAGGCCAATTGCCAAATTCCGAGATTGGTCAACACCAAAACACAAAAACAAACAAAAACAAAAGCAAACACATCAAATGCTTATTATGCACATTTTATGCCATGTGGCAACGGCCACAAAGGCGGCCGCATCGTGGCCAACCAGTTCTCTTTGCCAATTGACAGAGCTCGTAGCTGTCATCGTGGCTGTTCTTTGTAGATCTCCATTAAACTGCATATTCATTGCAGATTCAATCAAAATGATGTGGCCACGATCTCGGCGTTAAGCCCGGGATCTTTGATAAGCCACTGACTACCTACAACTCACGTCACTTTAATGCAACAGCTATTGCAACACAATCAATGTGAACTCAGCCAGAAAATCGTTTCCAGTGTGAATTAAAGTTGTAAGGCAACTTTGCCATTTAGCTATCACGTTTACGAATGTGTTACAAAGCAGAATGTCAATATATTTACATATTACTCTCAAGAAAACGTTTACGAAAGCGACACAAAGAAGAATAACAATATATCTCGAGTGCTAAAGACAATTATAAAGGAATGCAAGACAACAAAAAATATTCATATAAATATATCTAAAACGTTAAAAAAGAGTTGGTGCACTCTCAAGAGAGTTAAAGCGAGACAGCATGAGAAATACGTTTTGACAGTTTCGTTAACCCAGATACAAGGAATATTAAGCACATTCTGTTCGCAGCTACAAGTATAGTTTTGGAGTTTTTCGGCAGCACATAACAAGCTAAATTCAGAGCAGCCAATTAGCACCCAACAAAAAAAAAAAGAGATGTGATCTTAGCACAGCCGAAATGCTCATTAATTATGCCCAAAAAAGAAATCGGTTCTAACGCTGACATGTGCATCTGTAGATTACAACTCATGGCTAAGAGCAAAAAATAAAAAAAATAAACATAAAAAATGCCCTCGCAGCCTCAGCGCAGACTAAGCAGAAAGAACCTTGAAAACTCCACGAATGACCAAAAATGCAGGCGCCCTAGAAAAGAAACTCCACAACAACAACCAAAACCAGTAACAACTAACTAGACAACAAATAAAAAAAAATAAAAAAAACAAGTAAAACTGCATAAACAAAAATCAAATTCAGTGCATTGCCCAGGAGAGGGGACCGTACAGGAAATACGAAAGGCAGCGGCAAACGAGGCCACTTGGCCAGTCGCACAGCATCAGTTGCCATTGGCCATTGACGATGTGGCCAGCTCGGAGCTGTGAGACGCCGAAGACGAGAAGTATCTGTCAGATACACGAAATACCCGCGGCCTATTGCGCAACACACAAAACAGTTAGCTGGAGATCTGAAGAATTTATGGCCCACAGCACTTGGGCAACGCTTAATTAAACAAGCCGAGAGTCGGGCGCCAACCAAGTTTTAGGCGTAATGCGACGAGCTTCTTTCTGATTTCATTTGATCCATTATATTCTGATTAACATATAGCGCATAAATGTTCACTAAGTGTCTGCAAATCACTTTCACTCAAAAGCCACGAAACGATACAAAAACGAAACAGAAACGAAAAGAAATTTCGGATTTGAGATTTCGCTTTCGTTTGGAGCTCATCTGGCGCGGCGTTACCTGATTTTTATTTTTATTTTTGCCGATGTGTGATGTGAAATCAATTATGACTTATTAACAAATTAGTCGAGGCCAAAGCGTCGTGTAACTGACAGTTATAACATTATGGCTCAACGCCCCAATCAGAAAAGAAATATGTATTTTTCATTTTGACTTCTCGTAAATGCCATAACTTGTTTTCACTTCTACTGCTGCTTCTTCTTCTCTTGTGTACATGTTTCAATCTCATGTCTGATCTTTACTCATTAGCATAATGCGCGTTTGATATGACAGCCCTAATATGCAACGCTTTCGTAATGAAATACAATTTGGATACACTGCTAATGCCCATTTGGGCGGGATTTGGGGCTTTATTTTTTTTTGTTGGCTGGCACTTTCTTTGTTGTCCAAATATTAAGTAATTCATAGAGTATAGTTATTTGTGCGTTTTCTAGTAAATGCTATAGGCCTGAAAGATTTACGAGCTGGTTGAGTAAACTGAGGTAAGGAAAGCTTAATTTCTATGCGACACTTAGTGACCCCAACCTGACATTAATTTGTAAAGCGCAACCATCGAGAAATTAGATACATAAAAGGGGCAAGCAGCGCTCTTTGATTTCTGTAAACAATAGACACAATTCGTACTTTAATTAAGACACATACAGATCTCTTTACAAAAAATCTTTTTATACCAACAAACAATAGACTAATTCATTTGACCCCAGAAGAGTAACAACTGCCAATTATTTACACCAATTATTTAGATATAAATACGAAAATTAACTTTTACTTGTCTGGAAAAGATTGTCTTTCTTTTCATTTGCAAACAAATGAAATTGAAATGAAAAGAAATTAAAAGTAAATCAAAACTTACCCTTTTAAGCCACAAAAAGTCAAGCGAATTTCTTTAACCCGCAAAAAGACAGGAAATAATAACAATTAGAATGGGAACAAGTAAATTTTGTTACTCATCTCACATTGATTGGCATTCATAGCCAGACAATCGACCTCATAAAAATCCCAACTGCCAATCATTTAAATTCAATTTCACTCAACAAACCAAAAAAAAAAACAAAATCAGTCAAAAATCTGAAGATTAATTGTCTTGTGTTTCGAACATGGCCACCGTTTTGCTTGATTTCTGATCTTTTTGAGACACGGCACCTCTCAAATTGTCAAACCATTGACACCTTCAATCGCAGACACACACGGGCAATCCACAGTCCACAACCCGCTAATGTGTGTCTCGTGTTGGCATGTGACAACGCCAACAACAACCACAACGAACAGCTACACCTGCCCAGGTGCCCAACGTAGTCGTTAGCTGGGCGCATGCGTAGCGCCCATTCGCTGGGGGCTTGGCTCTTGAAAGGGAAAGAGCGAGAAAGAGACGTGAAATGAAAGCGTTTTGCATGCAGAAGTGAATAAGCCAAGGCATGAAATTAACAATGTTCGAAACGTTCCGGCCATATGAAATATGACGCAAAATGATGGAACCCTTTCGGACGGAGTTCACTGACAGTCGGTCGGGCAGGCTGGGTCCGGGATGTTTTCGGCTGATTACAGTGCCAATAGCTTATGGGCACTTGATTGATGATTGATTGATGTTTTCACCAGCTGCGCAATTTGTCAAAAAACACAACAGCAAAAATAACATGTGCGATGGGAACTCGATGTCGAAAGCCAAAGAAAATCTTCAAACGAAAACTTTTATGTGAAAAATGATTTTTTTTAACCGATGCCGAAGAAGATGCCCGAAAAGTCATTGAACCAAAATCTACGAGGTATTCAACTTACTTGGGATAGGTTGGTTATCAGGGAGAGATTCCAGAAAAAAAAATATAGCAATGTTTGTTTTTTCCCACGTAAGACTTACACAGAGAGAAAAAATCAAGTATTTCGTTCTTAAAACCCCACATTTCAGACTTGATATCTCGCTAAGATTGAAATTGCTAAAGTCAAGAAGTGCGAACTTGTATCAAGTACGATTTCTTGAGTCCGACAATTTAAGAATTTTAGTATTTTCAAACTTAAAAGTGAGTTCAAAACATACTTGATATAAGAATTTACATACTTAAATCAAGATCATATACAATTAAATTACGTATTATACGTTCTTGAAATAAGTATTTTGTAATCTTGTTCCAAGTTCTCTTTTACTAGATTTAAATAATTGCGTACTTAAAATGAGAAAAAGGACTCTTGAATCAAGTTAGCTTGCACTTAAGTTAAGTTCTTGAATACTTAAAATGGAAGTTCAAATTATTCTTAGAAGAAGAATTTCAATTCCTAATTCAAGTACACCATTTCTAAATATTTTAAATAAAAACAATTCCGTCTTATTAGTTTTGTTTGTTTATTTTTGTTTATTTTTTGTAAGCCCACCTTTTACATAAATTACAAGCTTTAGTATGACACTAAGCTTAACTAGAATTAACTAGAATTTAACGCGCACTAATTACTAGAGTCCTTGAGAGCTTAAATAGTGCTACTTAATTGCTAACTAAAAATCAACCCATGTTCAAATCACAAGCGTAGCCTTGGAATCGCCCATATTCTAGATTGCTGCATAATTTAAAAGATCAAAGAGTTAAGCTAAATGCACACACAAAGCTGAAGCTCAACGGTAAATCTGCTTTGGCAAAGACCCACAAAAGCCCCCGAGACTCCAGCTCGAGAGCTGTTTGACTGCGCAGCTAAAAAAGAAGAAGAAACCCACTCGGGGGGAGGCTGGGAGTTGCATAATCAGCTGGCCGAATGGCAGCTTTGACGGCAGCGCCGATGATGAGCGGCATCATTAGCGACAACAACATAATTACTATGCGAAAAGAAAAAGCTACATGTCGAGGGAGGGAGAGAGAGAGAGAGAGAGAGAGGGACAACTTGTAAAGTGTGGCATAAACGACAAGTCTGAAACTTTGAAAATCTTGCAGATGCATCGCAAATGTCGCAAGATAATGCAAAAGCCATAAGATTTATGGCCGGGCAATAAAAATTATGCATGCTGCTAAGCATTTTATAAGCCTCCCTTCACTGCCCGCTCGTCTTTTGCTTCTTGTCTTTGACCACTTGGCGTTGGATAACTGTTGTTTACCTTGCCCATTGTCGTTGTAGTTGTTGTACTGCGTTTTGTTTCGCCTGCCTTTGTTGCTGTTGTTTGTGCCACATCATCCCATCCCAACTGTGGATGCGTACGCGATGCGTATGACAAGCAGTTTGGAACTCAGCTCAGACGTTGTATAAGCGAGATCCCAGGCGGCGACAACTGCAATTGAAGACAAAAGAAATTTTGTAGATTGCAACACGCTTTTAACAGCGCCTCAATTGAAAGGAATGAAGCGAACAGCGCGACTCAATGCCTCAATCCATCAAACTTTGCGCCGCAATTTGACGACTCTGCGAAGATCTCACTTTTTATCCAAATTATTCACTTGCAATTTCATTAATTATGCCGTCGCAAGTATACAAAATAAAACTTGTAATTTGTCGTTTGCCAATTATCGATAGGCGATTGCAGCTCGATATGTGGTTCAAGGCTAGTACGCTGTTCACAAATAACGTAAGCAGTGCACAATATCTAAAGAAACTGCTTTTATTTGGTCTCATAAATATTATATAAATTATATATACTATATAAATTAATTATATCAAATTGTGGATCACTTATTAAACACAAATCAATTTAGCAGCAGTGACAAAAATGTACAAGAATGTGAACAGCATATGCAGCTGCAATTGGGAGACAAGAACTAAAAAGCGCCGTTAGATTAGGTCGCGCTCTTTGTGCTCTGCTTTGTCTTCTGCGTGTGCAAATTGCAGAGTGAGCAGCAGTCAATAAGAGCGCGTGAGCTAGAGCGATAGAGCAAGCTGTAAAGACAACGAAAGAGGGAGCGAGCGAGGGATATTGCGTGTTTTACTTTGTGTGCGCATTGATATTTTGAATAGCAAAAACAAACACAACAACTTCTAATTTCTGTCTGGGAATGAAGGAGAATGAATGAAAGGAGTGTGCTGCTGTGACGTCATTATTTGGACTCACTTTAAGCGCTAGTTAGTGCTGCCAAGTTCATGGCTCTGACAGGTTATTGAACCACTTGGCTTAGACTGTGGAAAGGACCCCGCGGTTAGCGCGCAACTTTTGCTGCCAACTAAATTGGAGCAGTGGCCAACATAAAAAACTGGTTCAAATCGAGCCATAATTGGAGGCTTGTGGGCCTGCCCACTTTTGATCAGTCAATGGCAAAAAGTTTTATGGGCCAGTTTTCATTTTCGCCGACGTTAAAGCTGGTTTTGTCTGGGAATTAGTGTCAACAGCGAATGATGCAACAAAAGTTGCTGCATTTAGTTGATGCATAAAGTGAATGCTTGCCTCAGCTAATGTTTGTCCCCTTGCCATTGCAGCCGCCGCCCTTCCACAACGCCCATCGCCGGCAGCTGAATCTGCAGCAGCAGCAATACAACCAACAGAACTTTGTGCAGGCCGGCGTGGAGCTGCCCATAGCCCCGCAGCAGCGCCCGCAGCACCTGCACCAGCATCATCATCATCAACAGCAGCAGCAGCCGCAGCCACATCGCTTCTCCCAGCAATACCCACAGCAGCAGCAACAACAGCAGCAACAGCCCCACAGCAATCAGCAATTCCAGCGCTCCACGCAAAACCAGCTCCAAACTGCGCCGCAATATCCACAAGCACCGCAGCAGCAACAGTTGCCGCCCGCTGGCAGCAATCTGGACCTGCATCACCAGAACTTCTTGGAATTGCGCAACTATGCCAGCTCGCAGCAGCAGCCCCAGCGCCACAAGCAGTTCCCCGACGCACGCCTGCAATCCACGGCCTTTCCAGCCCAGGCTTATCAGCAGCAGCAGCAGCAGCAGCAGCAGCAACAGCAGCAGCAGCAACTGTCGCAGCAATTTGCTTACCAGCAGCCGCAGCAGTTTGGCCAGCAGACGACGCAGAAGCTGCCCAGCCAGGCGCCCGTGCCCACATTTCAGACACAGCAGCAGCAACCGCAGTTCAACTACCAGCAGCAGCAACAGCAGCAACAACAACAACAGTATCAGCTGACGCCTCAGCTGGGCCTGCCCCTGCCGCAAATCTTCAACAACCTGCCCTCCACCGCCTTTCCCGTGCAGGCCTCGCGCGAAACCTACCAGCAACAGCAGCAGCAGCAGCAGCAGCAGCAGCAGCAGCAGCAACCTCTGTTCCCGCAGCAACAGTTCATTGGCAACGCTCCGCAGGCACAGCCCGCCGATCTGGAGTACAAGCAGAAGCTGATCCAGAAGCACGAGCAGTTCGTGGCCAAGCAGTACGAGAAGTCGCAGCACAAGGTGCGCCAGCAGCACGAGGAGTTCCTCGCCAAGCAGCACGCGATCAAGCAGCACGTCCTGCCCACGATCATCAGCCAGCACAACAACTATCCCCCACCCCCGGCCCTGACCCAGCAGCAGCAGCAGCAGCAGTCGCCGTACGCGCAGCCGCCACGCGGCCGACCCGTCGCCCATCCCACGGAGTACCATCAGTTCAACAGCGCGCTGCAGCAGTACTACAAGGAGCATCCGACGACAACCACGACGACGACGAGCACCACCACCAGCACCACCACGGAGGCCAGCACGACGCCGAAGAGGAACGTCTACTCGCAGGTGAAGGCGGAGCTGGGCAAGTACGGCGGCCAGAAGCCGGGCAAGAAGCCCGTGAAGACGATTGCACGCGAGGATCTGCTGAAGCAGCTGAAGGCGGCGCTCTCGGAGACGCCGCAGCAGCCGCTGACGGGCAACAAGACCTACGACGAGATGGACCTGGTGCTGCCGAACGGCCAGCGTGTCCAGGTCATACGCACGACGGATCCGAATCTGGTGCAGGGACAGCAGGCGTACTCGCAGGATCAGCTGCAGGCGCTGCTGGCCCAGCAGGCGCTCGGCGCCGGGCCGGAGGCCAAGCTGAGCCTGAGCGACGTGGCGCCCAGCAAGAGCAAGGACCTGGTGCTGCCCGGCGGCGGCAAGGTGCAAATACTGCGCTCGCCCGATCCCCAGGAAACGGACACGCTGCCCGCCCAGGCGCTGCCCGGCGGCGTCGATCTGTCCAGCCTGGCGGCGCTCTACGGCGGCGGCGCCGGCGACATCCAGGGCGTCAGCAATGGCGCCAACAGCATTGCCAGCTCCGCTGTGATCACCTCCGATTCGGATGATCCGCCCACGCTGGAGGAGCTCGCCAAGCGCGGCCTCATACCCGACGGCTACGAGATCGAGGGTCTCAGCTCCTCGGGCGCCTCGAAGGCGACGCCCGCGCCGCCCACGCTGCCGCCGAAGAAGAAGGCCACCTACGTCTATCTGGAGGAGCAGGCCGACGGCAGCTTCAAGATCCAGGGCGTCAAGGCCAACGGCGAGAAGGAGACCAAGCAGACGGGCGCCGAGGTCGAGAGCATCCTGGAGCGCATTCGCAGCGGCGAGATCAAGCTGCCGCCCTCCGTCTACCGCCTGACGCTGCCCAACGACGAGGTCGTCGAGATCAAGAGCGGCAAGATCATACAAACCACCACCACGCGTGCCCCGCCCAGCACCACCGCCAGTACGAGCACCACGAGAACCACCACCACCACGACGCCGGCGCCGTTCGTGTCCCGCCACACGCCCAGCAATCACCGCCAGTACCACCCGTCGCGCACCACCACCAGCAGCCCCGCCCACACCACCACCACCACCAGCGCCACGCCCCGCTTCACGGGCATCTACGAGAGCAGCAGCAGCACCGCCAACGCCGCCGCCGCCGCCGCCAGCCTGATTCGCACCACGCCCGCGCCCGTCTACCACTCCTCGCCCGTCACCCAGACGCCCTACGTCTCCACGCACCTGCCGGTGGTGACGGAGCGCCTGGCGGACATCACCCAGACGCCGGAGCTGCTGGCGCCCACGCCGGCCCAGTACGCGGACGCCCTGGTGCAGGAGACGGAGAACACGGAGAAGGCCGCCTCCACCGGCGGCGCCTCGGTGCTGTCCAATCCCAGCGAGGATCTGCTGCAGATACTCAAGAGCAACGGTCTCTTTGCCATGGCCAAGTACCTGCGCCAGAGCGGCCTCGACAGCATACTCAACGAGACCGGCCCCTACACGATCTTCGTGCCCACGGACAAGGCCTTCAAGAATCTGCTCGTCCAGCTCGGCGGACCCGAGCGCGCCGAGGAGAAGTTCCAGTCGAATCCACGGCTGCTCAGTGGCGTAAGTTCTCCCAACGCTCGATTGCCCTTGGCATGCGTACTCACTCCCCCGCTCTCCCCTTCTGCAGCTGCTCCTGCATCACGTTATTCCCGGCGCCTTCGAGATCGCCACGCTGCAGGACGAGATGACGGGCGTGTCCCTGGCGGGCACCCAGCTGCGCGTCAACCAGTACAACATGCACGATCAGGAGTGGAACGATGTCACTGTAAGACAGAGTCGCACTAAATAATAATGTAAAATAATGAAGTTAAAAATTTCATTTGAAGAGCTCGCTTATAAGGTCAAAATAATTGGTTAAAATGCAAGTTTTGTCGCCGCTATTGAAGCTAGGGACTTGAAACTGGGAATATATACTCGTGTATGCCTGCGTCAGATAAAATCCGAAGATTTTTCAGTTACGCCCACTAGGGGCGTGGCAATTCCATATAATCCTTATACCCTTAAAGCAAGACACAGAACATTTTTCAGACATACTTGGGGGTGGGTAATCCGAAAATCCAGTCAGTCAGTCTTCGGATGACCAACTCTACAGTTTTAGCAGAAAAATTTGGACCAGTCGGTTACACCCGACTACAGCGTTCTAGTTTGATTTGATGTAAAATTTATTATAATTTTTTGTTGGGGTGGGTTTTTGGGTTGTATAGGCGAAAAATAGTCAAAATATAAGAAAACTGTTATCTTTAATTCTAAAGATTCAATTTTTTTGGAATATTCACCTTGGTGGAAATATAGACCCCTATTTGTTGTCAATAGTTAGGCCAATAGTTAACTTTTTGTCCGAATGATTTCAAAAACTGTCCCTTTCAAAATTAAAGTATTTGTCAAAACTCTTTTGACCGTTGTTGGTAAATGATGGGAAAAAATGAAGGGAAAAAATGATGGTAATACTTGCAGCACTTGAGCCAACACTGATTCAATGCCAAATTCCCTCGTTGTAGCTCACCACCATTAATGGAGCGATGGTTGTGCTGAACAAGAAGGACATTAAGATACCGCAGGGAGTGGCCCACGCCGTCGACCGTGTGATGTTCCCGCTGCCCGTGGGCGATCTGCTGCAGACGCTGCAGTCGGATCGCGAGGGTCGCTTCTCCAACTTCCTGAAGATACTCTACACCTCCGGCATGTCCGAGAAACTGCAGAGCAAAGGTGAGAGCGCGTTTGTCACCCAGCTGACAACAATCAAATGGCAACTAAAATAGGTTCCGCTCTATCGCCAGGCGTCAAGACGTACACGGTATTCGCGCCGGTGGACAAGAGCTTCAGCGAACTGGACTCCGATACGCTGGAGAAGCTCTACACGGACAAGGAGGCCGCCGAACAGTTCGCCATGAAGCACATTGTGCCCGGCGCCCTCTTCTCGGCCGGCATGCGCTTCTACCAGGTGAAGGACTCGCTCTACACGGGCAAGACGGTGGTGCTGCAGAAGACGTCCGCCGGCAAGATCAAGGTGAATGACGCCCAGATGGTCACCTCGAATATACCGGCGACCAACGGTGTCATCCACGCCCTGGACGGTGTCCTGGCGTGAAGCGTTTAGGCCAGCGATCGGCCCCGCTTCAAAGGGGGCCTTGTTATGGCAGCTTTTAAGTTAAGGTTCAGTTTACGGTTGCGTCGTCCAACTTGCGGGGGGTTTCTTTATAATTATCTATATCAGACATACGCCGCAAATTTGTTAGTGAAATCTTGCCACAGCTCTCGAGGCTGTCGAAATCGCGATCTTATAGAGAATTGGTGCAAAAACAAAAACAAAAAACAATTTAAAAAACGAATAACAACAACAACGAATACAGGCAAAAAAAATGGAAAATGAGTGTAACAAACAATTCGGTGCTTTCATTAATTGTATTTTTCCGTATTCTCTATTTTTTTTCTTTCGCTTTCATAAACAGTCATTAAAAATAGAAATAGTTTAATTTAAGTGAAAGAGAAAAAACAGTTTGAAGTTTTAAGAACTTGAAAAGATGAGCGAAAAATGGGTTTACGTTAAGAATTTTTATATCTAATTTATTGTTTGGTCATTAAATCCAATCCAAAATTATTCAAATTAAGAACTGTAATTAAGTCGATGCAAAGCGTTAATTGTTTTGAGTATATAAGAAATATAAATAAAATATGAATTATATATAAATGTACATGTAATATTTGATAAATAAATATGCGAAAAATATGAGAGCAATAGGGAATGCACTTTGGGGATGGCTGGGTCTGTGCATATGCTGCAAATACAAACAGTTTTGGAACGACTGTGTTGTTTTACCCAACAGTTTGAGATCGACTGAAGCCAATTATGTAGCAACACAGTTTGAGAAAGAGGTAAGAGTCTAGATAATCACTGTTTGAGGGCAATTGAACTAAATTCAAATGAGATAAAAGGTTCGTGCAACTGCTATGCACAGACACAGTTTGAGAGCTAGTGGAATTGAGTTTAATAAATATTTAATTAATTGCAACAAGTATTTAATATACATATAATTCTCATAAATTCTTTATTAAGTCGACTTTTAAAATGTTTTGGTTTGGTTTTATTTTGTTTTTTTTGTTTTTGTTTTTTTGTTTTCGGACTTTTGAATTAGTTTACTTTTCTATGCAAATACCAATCCATTATATTATAATTAATAAATTTTAGTTATCGTTATTATAATTACCGTTTTGCCTTGCCAGTAAAATATCGAACAGAATTCCCATCGTTTCGTATAATTAATAATATTCATTTAATTATTGATTAAATACGGTTTTGTATCTCATTTATATTATTAAATTCTATAATTTGCTTTGCATAGCGTTTTCGCATTTCGATCTTAACTGATTTGCGTCTCATTCGATTCGATATTCCTTTTGTTTAAATTTTATTTTTTCTGGTTTTCGTATTGTTATTTTTACATGCACATTTATAGTTGCGAAAAACATTAATGGCTATTTTTGTAATTAAATATTTTATTTCGTATTTCGTATGTATATCAATCAATAATTTGAAAAAATTAAATATAATGCCAAACATAATGATAATTAACGTAATAAAGAAATGAGCAAAAATTTAACAGTCCTACATAAAAATGTCAAACTAGAGTCTGATTAAACCCATTGATAAAAGACAAAATAGCTAAAAATTAATTGTAAATGTTAAATGAAAAATTGAAAATGTTGTTTCTTATTTTTTTAAATACACATATACCAACGTCCATGCCTTTTGTCTTATAATTTTTTTACACATATTTGATTTTTTTTTTAATTTTTAGCTTAGGTTTTTGTAATAATTTCTGAAAGTATCACCCTGTGTTTTCTCATAGTTTCCCATATATTTTAAATAATGTTTTTTTTTGTTTTCTTTTTTGTTGTGTTTGTTGCCTTAAAATGTGTAGTTTTTTCTTTATCCCTTTTCTTTGATACGCCTTAAAATGTACAACAATACTTCAACTTAATTACATACAATACAATATTATATTTATCGTTTTGTTTTTTTTTTTTTGTTTATTTTTTGTTTATTTTTTTTTTAACAAATCGCGCACTTCAAACTGGGCCGGAAATTGCAGCTCCGCGTAGAGCATCAAAATTTAATAAGGTTTTTTCTTCTAAAAATGGTAACAAAAAACTTGAACGCAATGCGAGTGTGTGTGTGTTTAGGTGTGTTGGGTGTGGCTATTGTAGTTTTACTTTTAGTAGACACTGTAGTAAGTTAATTTGTTGCTGATTTCTTATTTATTTGGTTTTTTCATCAGTTTAATGTTTTTTTAGTTCAATGACTCGCAGGAAATGGAAAATTAATTTTAAAAAATTGCAGAAAAAATGTAAATTAAGTGGAAACTGTTTTTTTTTTGTTTAAACTGCGAGCCATTGAACTATAAAACAGAAAACTGGTTTGCTGCTTTGATAATTGCAATATTTACTGATTGGTTTTCGGTATTTTTTAAAATTGTTTGCTTTACCTTTAATTCTATTTGTTATATGCTGTACGTAGTTTGGAGGAAAAAACACTTAAAATGCTTGTTAAAACGAACTCTTTGACTATTTTCTGTTTTTTGTTGAATTCTGTTTTTTGTTTTTTTTTTTTGTTTTTGTCGTTGCTTTTTGTTTTGTTATGTTTTTGGTTTTGCTGCTATGCTTTGACTATTTTCTGCTTTCGCTTTCTAATTTGCTTAGTTGCTGTGTGTGGTTGTTGTTGTTGCTGTTGCTGTTGTTGTTGTTGTTGTGTGTGTAATTCAATTTAAATTTAAATTTAAATAGGAACAACCCGCGCGCGCCTCGCGTCGCTTGGGTCTGGAAAGTGCCCCAATCGCGGCCACCGCCTACCACAGCCACGCCTACTGCTGCTGCACCAGCAGCTGCTCCACCTGGTCGGCGGTGCGCAGCAGGAACGCAGCGCTCTCCCTGTACGCGGAGATTACCTGCCGGGCCGCGGTCACCTCGTTGGGGCTCAGCTTGTGTGGGAGTATGGGCGGCACTCGGGAGCAGTTGGCGTCGCCTGATGCGGCCAGCAGCTGCTGCTGCTGCTGCTGCTGTTGCTGCTGCTGTTGTTGCTGCTGTTGCTGCTGCTGTTGTTGCTGCTGCTGTTGCTGCTGCTGCTGCTGTTGCTGCTGCTGCTGCAGCTGCTGCAGCTGCTGCGTGGCGGTGACCAGCGCATTGTTGTTGCTCACGTTGCTCAGTGTGGCCAGATTTGCGGCGCTCAGTTGCGCGCTGACTGTGTTGCTGTTGTTGTTGTTGTTGCTGCCGCTGCCGGAGAGGCCGCTGCCAGCGCCCAGCGCCGTCGGCTTCATGGACAGATCGGTGGGCGTAACTGCAAGAAGAAGAGGAGGGAACACATTAGGCACAGTTTATCAAATGAGTCCGTATATAAAATAAAAATGAAATAAAAAATAAAATTTAAAAAATTAACACTTAGGATTCAACTAATCTTGGCTTAAAGAAAAGCTTTAAATATTCTATAAATATTTTATTATATTAATATATCTTGTTTTAAGCTTCCAATCATCATTCGAGCATTTAGCTTAAAGCTTTTTCATTGTATTTAAAGTTTGCAGTTGCTTTGCCTTCAGCTTTTAGCTTCTTGCTTAAAGCTTTCTGTTTTTTTGCCTTCAACATGCAAATTCAATTTAAAGTTTGCAGTTTCGGTAGATTAGTTATCTTAACAAGAGATCTGTTAATTTGCCAATAACATTCTTTTACAACTTCCTTTCTAGGTTGTCTTCTCTTTTGGTTAAAGTTCTCATTAGGTGCTTTTGAAAATTTCAGGAGCCTTCAGGTGCTTTTAAAGCTATTCAAGTATTTTTTAATAAATCTCTGCTGCTTACAAAGAATTTTTAAAGCTTTCAAATGATTTTGGCAGATTGTTGCTGTTTTAAAAGCATTTTTGTAATTTGCAAATACGTTTTAAAGGCTTAATTCTGCTCTTTTCAATTTTCATGTTGGTAGTTAAAAGCTGCACAAGAATAATTTCAGGAGCTTTTTATTCAAATTGTGAAATTAGGCTTAAAAAACTATTTTTTGCGTTTGATTAGAACTTTCCAGTAGTATGCTGCAGGTTTTAAAGCTTTTTTCTATAGTTTTCAGCAGTTTTTAAAAAGTTTGTTCCGTTCTTTAAGGTCTTTGGGTATTTAGTAATTTAACAAAAATAATTTGAAGAGTGAAATTAAAGCTGAAACAAGAAGCTTTCAGGTACTTTTGGCTTATTTTCCGCTCTCGAAATTGCTGCGCTCGCTCGTTCATCGCTTTACACCAAGATTAATATTTAAGCGGTTCTTTAAGCAGGAGCTCTTTTTTAAATAATTAATAGCAAACATCTCTCGCTCAGCTTCTTTGCAAATGTTGACTTACCATTACCCAGGCCGGCGACGCCCGGGAAGTAGCCGGGGTAGCTGGGGGCACGTCCGGCTGCCACGGCAGCGGCCGCGGCAGCTGCCACAAAAGGCGAGGCCGCCGTGGGCGAGCTGAAGTCCGTGGTATAGGGACTGCTGGAGGGCAGGCCGGCGCCGTTCGATGCCCCAGCGCCGTTGGCCAGCGCCAAGCCCGTCACGCTGGCGCCCCCGACGCTGGCGTTCGAGCTGAGCGCCAGCGGCGAGCTGCGCGCCGAGCTCATGCCGCCGGTGCCGCCGCCGGCCGCACCGCTGGTGCTGTTGCCGCCGGCGCTGCCGCCGCCGGCGATGTTGGCCGACCCGCCGAACGCGCCGTCCGCGTGCTCCGAGTTGGGCGTGGAGCGCGCAAAGCCCACGGCGCTGACAAATGGCAGCGCTGCGGCCGCCACGCCGCTCAGCCCGGCCGCGTCCGCCGCCGTGCAGGCGCCGGCGCCGGCGTTGCTCGCGGACGTGCTGCTGCTGCCGGCCACGGCCGCGGCGGCCGCTGCGGCGGCCACCACGCTGCCCGGCGCCGGCACCGCGTGCGTGATTGGCTCCAGGCCGATGCGCATCCGCTTCGCGTTCATCGATTCGTTCTCGCAGGCAATCGCCAGGATTTGCTCCGCCTGCACGGAGGTCAGGTGAGCGGGCGTCGGTCGAGTCTGCGGGGGCGAAGAAGAAGACAGGTTATGAAGGAATTTACCTATAAAATATCTATCTATCCAAATCCCAACTATCTGCTCTTTATTTTAGACTTGAAATCTCATCAATATGAGAAGTTAATGAATTTCTATTAATCATAACGAATACCCAACATATTATTTATATATTGTATTATCGATAGATCCGACTTTCAACTATCTCAACTTTATTTTAGACTTGAAATCCCCAGAAGTTAGTGAATTTCTATTAAACTTAACGAATACCCAAATTTTTTATTTATATATTTTCTATCGATCCGACTGCCAACTATCTGCTCTTTATCTTTGACTTAATATTGGAAGAGCCAATTTGAAGAGGAAAATACTTGCAGAACCTAATTTTCTACTCTTTTATGGCAGAAATATTTTACTAACTTAGCTAATAGTCCTGTTATTTATATCTGACAAATTAAGACATATGAGAAGCCATCTTTACAAATATGAAAACTTTACTTTGTATTTAAATATTATCTAGCCTTCCGAATCCCTTAAGTTAAAGGAGGGAATATCAAGAAAATATTTTCAGAAATTGTATGCTCTTTTAAGGTAGAATTCTGTTATTTATCTACATCAGTACGAATATGAATACCCAACTTTGCATTTATATATATTATATATTTATCCGAATCCCAACTCTATGTTCAACATTTCTGACTTTAGTTTAAAACAACAAATATGAAGAAGAATATATTTTCAGAGATTTTATGCTGTTTTAAGTTTGAAATATTTTATTGTCGTAGCTAACAGTGCTGTAATTTATCTCCATTAAATTTAATTATGTAAAACGCTAGTGAATCTCTGTGATTTATTAAGCAAACGAATACCTTGGATTTATAAATATTGTAATTTACACCAGTCTGCTTTATATTTTAGACTTTAACTTTATAGAGCGAATATGAAGAAGTAAATATTTTCAGAATGAAATTGAATACTCTTTTTAGTCTAAGCAATAGGACACTTATTTATTTCCGATAAATTAGAATATATGAGAAACTAACAAAAACAATTACTTTTGAAAAAGAATCGAGTGTGAAGTAGAAAAAAAACCTGCATAGATGAAAACCTAATTTGGCATTGTGCAAATAATATTCAATTGAATAAATTTCTATTTTAATCCCTTTAATTTTTAATTTTTATTACCCTATTTTGTAGCTAAATCGGAATTTGGGCTTATACATAAGTATTCCCCATTTATAATTTTAATTCTTCCAACTACTTTGTTCTTTAAATTCTCTTCGATACTCCCCCGATCTATAAATACCGGAGTACTCACCGTATTCTCCCAGCCGTCTCGGGTCTTCTTGTTGCGCCGGCACGACTTGAGATAGGTGCGAATGCGCTTGCGGGAACGATCGCTGAACTCGGGGAACTGTCGGGCGCACGAGTCGATGATGGCTTGGATCTTTTCCTTTGGCTGCTTGGAGATGGGTATGATGCGGTCCAGGTTCTCGTCGACGAACAGACGCACGAACATCTGCAAAGCAAGGAGACGGGGCATCAATATCGCACAATTCTGCGCGTTTTGGGCCATTTGTGGTGGCTTCATTGGCAACGTTCGCTTTACATTCGCTGCTCTCGCTCTCTCTCGCTCTCTCTCTCTCTCTCTCTCTCTTACTCTTGCACTTTACTCACATTGAAGGCCTTGAGCCGCTCGGGATCGTGTGTGGTGGCCAGTTTCTCGTCCAGCTTGTCATCGGAGTCGTCTTCGGAAACCTCGTCCTCCTCCTTCTGGCCGGACGAGTTGGTCTCGTCCTGCGCCTCCATCGGCGAGTGCGCATCCTGCCTGGGCACCGGCGACAGCGAGCTGTCCATTTTGCTGCTGGCCGCCGCCACCGCGGCGGCGTTCTGGGCCAGCGCGTTCTGGTACTGGGCCCAGAGGCCGCCGACGACGCTGAGGTCGGGTCCCTCGGTGCCGTTGCGCACGGCCGTCGAGTTCTGGTAGTTCCAGGCGAGCAGCATCAGCTTCAGCTTGTCCGCATCCTTCATGAGGCCCGCGTAGGCTTCCGACTCGCTCGTGACGCCGCCGCCGCCGCCCAAGCTGCTGGCGATGTCGCCCAGTCCGCTCCCGATGCCGGCGATGCCGCCGACTCCGCCACCGTTGCCGCCCCCGCTGCCGCCCCCGCCGCCGCCTCCACCGCCGCCGACGCCGCCGCCTCCACCGCCACCGCCTACACCAACAATGCTGCTGGTGTCGGTGCTCGTGGCCGGTGTTGCTGGTATGGTTTCCTGTGGGACGAGAAGAGCGAGTGCACAAGTTCAATTTACGCAACTTTCAATGACCGCACAAAGTTTTGGGACAGCGTTCGATATACCAAATCCCAATGATTAGTAGAGGTTTCTGGCCAGACCCCAAGCTCGTTAGACCATTCAAAAGTATGCGCAAAAAGCGTCAAAGAAGCGGTAAACCCCCCTGCCCCCACAACACCCCCCGCCCCCGCGCTCTGACTGAAGCAAAGTTTTTCTTGGCTAAGATGAAAGTCGAGCCCGGGTTTCTTTTTTATCCAACGGATTGGTTTCCTTCTTCTTTTTTGTTGCCCCTCCCTCGATGCTTTCCTTTTATGGTGCGCTGCAAATTAGTTGCGGGTGGGGAGTGTGGGGAGGGGGCGTGTTTTGGGTCCCTGCCATTTGCGGCCAACATTGCTCTAATGAAACATTTTCGCTCCACACCCAAGACGTTGTCCGTCTCAGCTTTTTCCTGCACCACTCTTGAGACTCTCGACCGTCGGCTGTGGTTGCAGGACAGTGGCTGCCCCCCATCCCCCCCTCCCCCTCCCGCTTTTGGGGTTTGCTGGCAGCACAAATGAAGTTGAAGCATTGCACAAAAAACGGAAGCTCAAACGGGCATCGCAAATGAAAATGAAGTTTGGACGAGGCTCCTAATTAACATTCAGTTGTAGGTATGCTCCCCGGGAAGTCAAAGAGTCGGAATATATACCCGGAGCAAAAGGTGTGAGGGTCTTCTCTTTTTTTTAAGTCAAGGCAGGATAAGCTCGTATCCATTAGGGGGCCAGGAGGGGATGAACATGGAATGAGCAAACATCTAAGTAGGCAGACGTACACAAAAGGGAAGAAAACTCCCGTGTTCTAAGGCAGTGCAAAATAAATGTTTAAAGCATGTGCGAATAGTTTAGATTTTAATGAATGAACTATGAACCCGAAAGAAATCTACTTTCTAGGCAATCTACCAAGTGTACGTGAGAGAAAAGGCATTGAGCCCATATTTGGAAATTACCTAACTTGAATTTACGAATGTGTTTTATATTTTTGAATACATTTTTAAACTCGTTGGGCTCCGACGTGGATCACAAGTCTTATGGGGTTAATGAATGACTGTATTTTAGGGTTATTTTGACAACTTTTTTTATTTTAAAATTAAACATTTTTTTTTTTATAAAAATAATTAAGGGGAAGTACATGCTTTCTTTTAGTTTTTCAGTTTTGACAAAGTTATAGAAGTTTTAAATATAGGAAGTACGGATCTGAGTTACGGACAGACAATCGGATGGACGGACAGCAAGGCGGACATTGCAAAAATTGAATATAGAGAATATTGAATTTTATTATACATATATATATTTCATCTCGTAAACGCGTATAGAAAGGAAAAAAATTCCTAGATCCGACCACCTTTATCTCAGTTAAAGAAATTTCACGTTTCTGATGCTCACTACAGCTTATAAGTCTAAATTGAGATCTGTGGAATTTAAATCTTTTTGGGCATACATTTCCAAGATCGGACAAGATATAAATTTAAAAACATAACCTGCATATCTCAGGAAAATAAAGACATAAATTAGCATTCAAAAATGCCCATTCTAAGAAATGATACGTTTTTTAAGTTCAAGCAGTTCTGTAGATTTCGAGATTTCACCAGTCTAAAAAGCTTACCTCAAGTTTTAAAAAAATATATGGTATATATATATCGCGATTATAAAATCAGTATGATTTAGCTCCTTTAGGTCTTTTCCCAAATAGACCCCCAACAGGAACTTCAACTTCTCCAATTATTATGTTATCAATTAAAAATTGTTATTCCATTTCATTTAGCTTTCAGATAAAATGCGTATAGAGAGCAAACCAAGCTAGTTGTTTAGTTCAAAAAGTGATACAAGTTACTTTAAGCAACAGCTCCCAAGTCAATTTCGTAATCAAGACTAGAGAAAACTAAATGGCAATTCGGAACTTGTCCACTGTCAAAGAAAAGTAGCCAACAGAGTCGAATATGCGCAACATGAGGCCAAACTTGGGGTTGGGGTTGGGGTTTGGGGTTTGGGGTTTGGTTTGGGGCTTTTCCGGGTGTCGGGGTTCGGGCTAAGCTACGTATTCAATGCTAGCTGGCAATTTCTTTTAGTTGGAGTTACCCTTTGCTTGAGGCATTGAAGAAACGACCACATGAATAAGAAGAAAACGTACAAATTTTCCATTAATTAAAACGGTACAAGAAAAGCAACTGGGGAGTTGAGGGTATGGCGGGCTTGGACAAAGTCAATGGCCAAGCGGGCCGGACTGTCAGGGACGGGTTGAGGGTTGGGGCTGGGGGCTGGATTTGGGTAGCAGCTGAATCTAGCAGGAGGAACCAAAGGACTGACATTTTTGTGAAGTTGAGCAACTCCGTCGGGAGTCTTCATTGAGCCCAGGCCCAGGCGCACCGCTCGGATGGTGTATGTGTGTGTGTATGTGTGTGTGTGCTTGGGTTATGTACAAGTTTTTGGCTTAGGAGTTGGCTCAACTTCAGAGGCTGGCATTGACTTAAGCGGCTGAGCTCATCCTTGGGCAACCTTGATTTTGCCAGGGGGATGCGACGTGCCAAGCAATTTGTTGTGCGCTGTCAGCCCACGGGGCGTATGGGCAACACCTGCAGGGCACACACAGAGTTAGATATAAATCCGAGCATTTATTTCTATTGCCGCAGAATGTTCAAGTCGAGACTCGCAACGAAGTCGCTTTTGAAGTCTTTGGCGGCTGGGTGGCTGGGCGTATAAACTGTAACCCTTTTACAGTAGTGCCTAAAAGTACACACACACACACACACACACACGAGAGTGACGGTAGCTGGTTGCCAAGACTAATAAGTGAAATATGCGGGTTGTGGCATCTTGCAAGAAAAGCAAAAGCCAAAAGGAATGAGTTCTGAATATACAAGTTCAATGCAAAAGGGGTTGGATGGGGAGGGGGGAGGGGGCTGATGCTGTTGTTGTTGTTGTTGTCTAGTGCGCCTAAAAACAGACTATAGACAACTACGCAGCACTACAATGCCGAAAAAGCCTCTAAGCACACGCATAATGAATTACCAACAACTCAAGTGTGTGTGCGAGTGGGTGTGTGTGTGGGTGTGTGTGTGGGTGTGGGTGTGTGTGCTCGTGCCTGCCAACTGCCGATGACATATTTGTGCAGACTCAGAGCGGAGCGCCTAAAAGGCAGCTAAGAAAATTTGCGTTTAACTCATAAGTGCGTGAAAGGGTTGCCAACCCCTAGCCCAGGCATCCAATCCCCCAACCCCCTCAGCCTAACTGAGCGCTGTCAAGGAAATTGTAGTTTAAATGAAATGGAAGTTGCTTTTATCAACGGCGCCGGCAGGAGGGCCGAACGGGGTTGGGGGCGGGCACGAGCCAAGGGTTGGGGTTGGGGCTAGTTGTGTGCATGTGTGAGCTTTCTTAGAAGTTGTCTGCCTGTGAGTGCCTGTGTGTGTGCCTGTGTGTGTGTGGGCTGTCGTATATAAATTAAAATGCCTAAACATATGCATTAGTTTTTGTCTCAAGCCCGAGCTACGTATTGCCATCTCAGTCTTTGGGAGCTGAGCAAAGTTTTTGTGGTTACGACATTGGTTTTTGGTAGAGCGAGAGGGGGGCTGGGGGGAACAGCAGTGGCGGGGGACTGCGGCCCTGATGTCTGCCAGAGTCGGTCTAGCTCTTCAGCTGTGTGGGCTGGCAACTTAGTCTAATGAGAATTCGAAACTTAACTACGCAATCGTGCCGAAGAAATTAAAAGAAATTGCACATGAAGTGCGAGAGACAATATCGAACGAAAATATAAACTATACATAGATATATATATATATATATGCATATATAAGTACATATGTGTGTGCACAGTTTGAGACAGTTCAGTTGTGCGTGTAAAGTGCAATAAGACAAATATTTACTTAACTTGTTTAAACAGCGACCAAAAAGCAAAGCGAAAAGCCAACAGAAAATAAGAAACCCCAAAAAACAAAAACAAAGTATTTGCCTTACATTTTGGCCTGGCATCAGAAATCAACTGCATGGCAAATTTATGGGCCATGGTCCAGTGTTGAGAAGCTTGCAGTTAAAATGAAGTCAAAAAACACTAAATGAAAAACTATGTGGAGAGTGCTTTTCTATGGCGCTGCAAACTGTGGGTGTCAAAGGGCAAAGTTTGCTGCAGTAGCTTAAGATAAATCTGTGAGATATTTCACATCAATTCAGAAATATCGCAGAAAAACTTTATTACAAGTAAATTCTGTGGAAATGATATTGAAGTGTTAATTGAATGTATAAGCCTTATAAACTGATATGGGGGTTCGTTCCTCTTTTGAGAATAAATTCAGCATCTAATAGGTCAATGTTAAGTCTCTAATCAGCTTAAGCGTTTTTTAAACTCCCGTAAATAATCTGTAAAGAAAGCATTTAATTCGACAGCTTCCTTTTCCAAACGTAAACAAGAAAGAACGTTGCAGTCGGACGTAGCCGACTACAAAATACTCGTTCACTGTAAACAGTAACTACTAATTTTCATTAGAAATGCGAATTTACATTTTAAATCGTTGTGGTTGCCACAATTAGTATAAAAAAACAACATTAAAACAAGGGGGTCCAATTTTTTGTCAAAATTCAGGCCAAATTTGACTAAAATGTTGACATGTAAAGTTCTCGGATCCGTAGCTCCGATATTTCAAACGCCCATAACTTTATCAAAATTGAACCGATTTTCATGGTTGATGTCGATTCTTTCATGGTTTGTCGTCTAGATTTATTCTGTATTTCAAATTAATGCATTATTGAAAATAAATTTTTTTTGAATTTTTTGGTGAAAAAAGCATGTACCCCCCCCTTACTCATTTTCGAAAAAAAATTTTTTTCAAAATTTAGAATCCCGAATTTATATTTTTAATCAATTGTGCTGGTCACAGTTAGCATAAAAAACAACATTAAAAGTGATTCTGAGGGGGTCAAATTTTTTGTCAAAAATCATGCAAAAATTGACCAAAATTTTGACAAGGAAAGCTCTCGGATCCATAGCTCCCATACTTCAAACGTCCATAACTTTGTCAAAACTGAACCGATTTTAATATTTGATGGCATTTTCTTCATGGTTTGTCCTCTAGATTGATTCTACATTTAAAATTTATGCATTATTGAAAATAATTTTTTTTTGATTTTTGGGTGAAAAAAGCATGTACCCCCCCCCTTACTCATTTTCGAAAATTTTTTTTTTGCAAAATTTAGAATCCGGAATTTCTATTTTTAATCAATTGTGCTGGTCACAGTTAGCATAAAAAAAACATTAAAAGTGATTCTGAGGGGGTCAAATTTTTTGTCAAAAATCATGCAAAAATTTACAAAAATTTTGACAAGTAAAGCTCCCGGATCCGTAGCTCCGATATTTCAAACGCCCATAACTTTGTCAAAACTGAACCAATTTTCATGTTTGATGGCATTTTTTTCATGATTTGTCCTCTAGATTGATTCTGTATTTCAAATAAATGCATTATTGAAAATAAATTTTTTTGGGAAAAAAAGCATAATTACTTTCTATTTGCTGGGATTTTGTTAATCGAAGTTAAGTCCCCGGTTCAGCTTCTCTTTGAAAGATCTTACGACTCTATTTAGCTTCTGTAAATCGCCAATTTATATAAGACTCTCTTAAGTATGTCTTTACTGTATTCGGTTTCTTGTTGTTTACCCTCTAGATCCAGTAGACCTCTGTTAGGCCTCTGTTACAGTTACAGTTCTTTCAACCATTCTTCACCTCTGTTAGTGCTCTTTAATATCTCTCTGCTTACTAAAGTTTTCTTTTTTTCACATATTTTGGTCAATCAAATGGCGATTAAGCACTTCTTTTTGTGTGCATTAGTATTCACATACATTATTTGGCCAACAGCATTTCCATATGCATGTTTCCATTTCAGTTTACAGTTTCAGCACTGATGCATTGCGTCATTCGATGCAGCTCGGATGCAGCTGCAGTCTAAATGCATTATATGCATCTACTATATATAACTATAATACATATATATATATATATGTATGTATATACATATATATACAACATCGAGCCCCGTTGGCAATGGCCTACAACAGGGCTGTAAAAATCAAAAACGTGAACGTTGGTCAAAGCAATTACAAAAAGTTTTTCAGTTTTTCAGCTGCATACTTTTAGGCGCTGTCGCCGAATGGGTAAACGTTTTCCGGGGTTTTGTTAAAAAAAAACAAATAGATTTTGTAAATATATTTACATATAGATATGTATATATATATATATATACATGTAAAAAACGTTAGATGCAAACGTGGATCGAAATCAGACGCTGGGCAATGTCAAATTAGTTGCCCGTCATGTTCATAGCCATTACCACAGAGTATGAGATTAAGGGAGTGAGAGAAAAAAAGACTCAAAAAACGATATAAATATAAAGTGCTTAACGGAAAAAGTAAATAGTTGAACGGATACACAGGGTTTATGAGAGATATGGGAATATGAAAAGATAAAAAGGATCTATTGGCATAGGTAAATGATAGAAGTAAATAAAGTGAGGATAGATACACAGCTAAAAAAAAATATATATATATGTATATACGATATAGAAAAGAAAGGAAAATTTAAAAGAAAAAATAAACAAATTAACTATATATAGTTATATATAATCTAACCCTAACACGAAAAGGATAATTGATAAAAAGGCAGGTATTAATATGTATTATATAGAAAAGAATGGAAAATTGCCATAAATATACGATAGGTTTAAAGACTTGCCAATCAATATTTATCTAACTATCTATATATATATTTTACCATATTATTTCCATGACTAGAAAGTCATTTTGACACACGCTCTTCACGTGAAATCTTGAAAATGATGGAAAATGACACAAGCCAAGCTCACTTTGCTTGTGGCACTATAATTTGTTACCTTGAAATTATGCTAAATAGCTAACAACTTCCTTGACAAACGGACTTTTACCACATTCGCCCACTCAAATTAGCGTCTGCACTTTGCATGTGGCCGGCCGCAAGACCTTCGAGCCGAAACATAAAAATGCAATCCAATCCAGCCAAAAGCTCGATGCCCCGCCCCACCTTGCCCCATGCTGTCTGCTGTCTGACCACATCATAAACTAATCAGCCAGACAAGGTGCGGTATATTGGCAACACTGGAAGGCTAAACGCGCTGCAGGCGTTGCCGGACGGACCGTGTTCGCAGTGCCAAACAAGTCCGGACAACAAAAATGTTGCATACTTTATGGCGGGCGGCAAATAATATTCGCGTGCTGCAAAAATACAAAAAAGGAAGCACTATCGCACACTACCCCCCTCTCCGAAAGTTGCTGTTATTGAGTGGCCAGTACCGTTAGTTACACTAGCCGCCGAAAGTATGCTACATGGTATGTTGAAACAATTACACGCCCGACGTCGATTCAAGCTGCTCACGTGATGCGAGTAACTTTGACCCGTTTGGCAAATAGAAAGGGCGAAAATATCAAATAGAATGGGTGGGGGGGGGGGCGGGTTTTGGCGGGGGAGGGGTGCGGGTGGCTTACCCTTTCATATAAATATTTGCGCTCTTTTTCTTTTACTTTTTTTTGTTTGCTGGATATATAATGTAGCCTATGGACGAGCGTTTTGGACAAAAATAGTAAACCAAAACATCGTCAATGCTATCACATGCAAAGCAAACAGCTGAGGGACTGGGGGCTGTGGGGTGCAGATTGCCGGGGGTGAAGGGAAAGGGCTGATTGCACACACTAAGCCCACGATGCCATTTTCTGCTGCACATTTCGGTTTTGGTATCTACTCTATGCAACGGGTATCATTACTATAAAAGATGGTTTGTAAATGGTATTTGAAGTTAACACACATTTAGTAGTATATAATTTATGAAGAGTATATGTTTATAATTTTTATTATTATTTATTAATTTTTTGTGATATAATATTTAAATATTCATATTTTTTCAAATTATAGAATTTTACATTTTGGATGATATTTTAAATGCGTGCTTTTAAATATCTCATAATTTGTTTACAAATTCCTTATCAATAAAATTTTATTCATGCTTCATGATTACGACTTTTTTTTGGAAATTCACTTGTGCTTAAGGGCATTCAGGTTGATGTTCTCTAAATTGGTCTCTCTTCCTCGCTCTTGTTGATTTTCGCATTTGCAGCATTTTTTGCCATCGATTGTTGTTGCATTTTGTCCATTTCTCGCTTGGCGGCAAATGCAAAGCATAAAAATGAGTAGGAAACTGCACAGGCAAGGTTGCAGGGTTGTGTGTGTGTGTGTGTGTGTGTGTTTGTGTGTGTACACAAACGCCAACGCTTTTTAGTTGCCTTGGCCAATACAACGGAAAAGCTTCAGCTGGTTAACCCCCCAACACCACAATTTGAATGCGGGCCGGGGAATGTACTTGATGCTGTTCGTGGAATATGCTCGCAATATAATCACGAAGTGTTTCAACGGAAACGCTAACATTTTCTAATGGAGTATAAACTTAGCCAGTTGCCATGGTGAGCAGCAAAGAGACAGACATTTATGTGGAAATAATCATAGACACTATCAATAATAACATAGTCAGGCTTTGTTAGAGACTGCAAGACAAAAATGTCAGTGAAATATAGTATATGTATTTTTTTTAAATTTATTAAATATTAGGGCCAAAAGATATCTAAAGAAAAAGATTGTTAGTCAACAAAAAATCTAATTTATAAAATTGTTGTAAAAAACTCATTTGGAAAATAGTTTTTTCCAAATTAGAAATAACCAGAAATTAGCTCTAAATTTAACATTTTTCTTTTAAGAAAGTTTTTTTTGTTTTCAGCTATTGCATCATTTTTTAAATTAAATTATTTTACAATATTTATTTTATTAAAAGTTATTA
Organism: Drosophila sordidula; assembly: GCA_035047465.1. Classification (NCBI taxonomy): domain Eukaryota; kingdom Metazoa; phylum Arthropoda; class Insecta; order Diptera; family Drosophilidae; genus Drosophila; species Drosophila sordidula. Next base: position 4,050,171 of record JAWNPQ010000260.1, on the reverse strand, counting down.
CTTTTATTTATATATAATTTAGCAATATTTAGCAATAACGTCTCGGAGAAGGAATATATTTAAAATTAGTATTGGATTGGATACCAAATTTATATTTTTAGAAATACTTTTTTTTTAAATTCATATTTTTTAACATTTTTTTAAGTTTCCTTCAATTATATTAAAAAGGTTTATAATTTTCTAAAATAAAAAAATTATTGAACAATCTGAATTTGTAGACAGTTTTTAATGTTGGGTATCCAAGTGAATGCAAGTTTCTTATAATAAAGATGTAAAGCTTGCTGAGTTTTCTACCATACTAATTAGTCATAATACAGGGATTATCAGCAATCAGAAGTTGAGTAACAGTCCCCAATTTAAAAGCTGCTTCTTACATAATAAAATCAAAGAGTATATCGTCGCTTTTTATGCGCATAAATACGCAACTTAATATGTTTCCTCCCCGGAGACATTATTAATATTTCAATCATCAAGTCAAAATTCACGTCACGCGTTACACACACACACACACAAACTGAACTGCAGCCCAGGTCCCCAACCAACGGCATTTACCTCTCTTATATATGGACCCTGCCCATTCCAAAGCATAAATTGAAACATAATATTGTCAGACATTGAGGCCCATTTCCTCAGCAACCGCAACAACTTTGCATGGCTCTTCGGCCCGGCCACTTAACCGCAGCCCGCACCATCAATCCGGCCCCTCGACTCCAGCTGCGCGGTCGAGAGGTGCGTAAATAAAAAAAGAAGATGGAAAAAAGTACGCCTACAAGTATGTAAAGTTTTGTTGCCATATGTTCCGGGGCCAAGCCCCATGGACCAGTAACGGAGCTTGGCGATCAAAAAAAGGAGAAAATGCCAACAACAACGGCGGCAGATAGAGAGCGGACTTTTGCCACGTACGCTGCGATTTTAACGCTTTTTGCACTTTTCATTTGTCAGCCGCGACTTTTTATTTTGTTGCTTTCGTTCTTGTTGTTGTTAATTTATTTTTTTGTTGTTTTTTTGTTGCATTTACAACAACACCGACAGTGGCTGAGTAGGTGCAGCTGCAGCAGCAACTATGGGCCGTGTGCAGCATAGGCCCACATTTGGCCGCTGTGCGTGTAAAAAAGAGAAAAACAGAAACACAAATGGCAATTGGTGCGCGCATATTTTTAAGGCGGAGCTTTTTTGGTCCTTTTTTCGCGCTGGCCACACGCACAGCACTACGCACTACGACTCTCTCACTGGGCAATGGCTGATGCCCGTGTGCACCCAGTTCCCCCCCCCTCCCCCCCAACCCGCGCTCTATATCATTTATCTCTGTGTGTTTAAAAATATTACGCATACGCCGCGCGTGCAACACAAAAAACCGAAGCGGACAAACGCGACTGCAGCCGACGCCGGGCGCTTGGGCGGCATTATTATCAATGAGGTAAAGCAGAGAAAAAAGAAAGCGACAACAACAACAACTGCAAATATGCGTATATGGCAGCGAACAAAAAAAGAGAGGAAAGCAGGCCCGGGGGGAGTAGAAAGGGGTGGCGGGAGGGGGGGGGGTCCAGGCTGCATACAAGGAAATCTACTTACTCATCAGCCCAGCTCCCAACCACGCCAGACATCACAATTAATGCCAACCCACACACACACTCACACTCACACACACGCACACGCAAATGAGCTGTTTGTTGTTGTTGTTGTACGGGGGGGCTGGCCAGTTAATGCCACCCACTTGGGCCGCTCGTTTGGCCCGCTTGACTCTCGCAATAATTTTAACGGCCGACAGCAACAAAAATTGCATTTTATTTTTGGAGCTGGCCGCGTGCAACTCGTTGCAACCCGCGTTGCAGGTTTGTTTTTTTTTTTTTTTTTTTTTTTTGCCTTTTTTCATTATTTTTATTTTTTGTTGTTGCAACAAATCACTCATACGGCCCGTACGCATAATGGGCCGTTAGTCAATGCATTAGCTAGCCCCTGCTCTGACAATGCTGGGCTAGTTGGGCGGGTTGGGCTGGCGAGCTGGGCCAAGCGCGTGAAATGCGCCCTAAAAGTAGGCAAATGTTTTGCATGTAAATAGGCAGCATGTTTGTGCTTTCAATTTGAACAACGTGGTGGAGGACGGTGGGGCTGGGAGCTGCGAGTTGGGGTAGTTGTCGGCGACTGCATACGTTCGCTAAAAATCATACGGTTTAACTTGTGCATAACTATTGTTGTATTGTTGGCTAACAAATATTGTAAAATGATATAGGAGAGCAGCTCCAAGTGTTGGGTAATTGATCGAAGTTTGTACTTATAATTATTAGGTGTCAGAAACCTGATAAAATGTTGGCCCAATTAAGCTATCATCAATTAATATTAAAATAAAATAAGTTAAATATTTAAAGCATTAACAAGAAGAAAGTTAAAATATATGATATAATCTCTTATTATATTGTTATGTTCTTTTATTGTTTCTGGCGATCTTTCGCATCGCTTTGTTTTCAAAAGCAAATAAAATTTGCAAAACAGTCTCAATTCTTATTAAGCTCCCAGAATTATAATTATAATAATAATATATAATTTATAATTTATAATTTATATAATATAATTCTAAAATAATTGAATAACAAAATAATATTATAAATATCCTTTTGTATACGAAGCAGTCTTTATTTGGCAAAGAATAACCTCAGACTATTAATCTCCCAGAATTATAATTATAATAATAATATATAATTTCAAAATGATTTATTTATAATTCTTTTATTATTATTCTAAAATAATTGAATAACAAAATAATATTATAAATATCCATTTGTGTACGAAGCAGTCTTTATTTGGCAAAGAATAGCCTGAGACTAGGGCAAAAAGTACGCATTATGATAAACAGAAGTACAAAATGGGAGCAACTTTACATACACACACACACACACACACACACGGGCAGACACACGATGCAGTTGATCGCATAGCTGTTGCTGCAACATTGCATCTAGCTGGTGCCAAGCGCCCCAAACTGTCTGCCAGCTTTGGCTGTTCACGCCTAAAGTGAGACATTTTCGCAAGCTAAAATGACGGCACGCACACACGGCGTATGCGTAACGTTTGGGCCTGCCGGGGAGGTGGTCAAGTGCATATAAGGGCTGGCGCCATAGATTTCAGTTAACTGCAGTGAACTGCCGACGTTGTGTTGTCGTCGACAGGACACGCCGCAAGGAGGAACAGCAACAGCGGCAACAACAACAACATCCTTAGCATCTTCATCAAACTTCATGATGAGAATTCATATGCAAATGCAAAACGCAAATCAGCGTTAGACACGACGACGACGATGACGACGACGTCGACGACGACTGGCTGAGCAGCAGGTAAAGTGCTGACAGATGAGTCGTGACAAGTAGGCGAAAGTGACTACGAAGTGTCGCAACAACAAGCACCAGCTTATGCACTTTGCGTAGGCGCCTAACCTCTTAACCCTCGATAAATATTTGCTTTACACGATTTGGAGGCTATACAAAAATCAATTTCAGTAAAAAAAAAAGATACCCTAAAGAATGTGCGCAATTGGTTGGTGAAATATTTAATAAAAATATTGAATAACCAAAAGTTGCCCAGTGATTAAAAATGCAAGCGATTGAAAAAAACGTAATGCACTTAGAGAAAAGTGTTGAAGATAAATATTTAAAATCGAATTTTAAGTATTTTATTAACCTCGAACAAGTTACTTCTTCTAATTAATTAATGTGCATTTAATTTAAGCTTTCTTTATCTGATTTTTAATGTAGGAGTATTCAAGAAATTCAGATCCATTTGAAATAAGCTTATTTTTTAATTTATATAAAAGAATGTACCTCTGAGTGTATAAACATTATATTAACGTGAAAACTTTATGTTTGCTATTAAAATAAAATACAAGATATTTATATAAAATATGCAAAAATAATATGTATGCACACAGATATATATACATGCATATTCGATTGATAAAAAGACTTAATTGAAATAGAATATGGCTTTGGGCGTGGCTGTTTTATTAATGCAGCGCTGATTTTTCTATGCTCCGTTTCATATATGTTTTATGCAATCTTTATGTGTGTGCACACGTCGTATACGCAATGTGTGCACATGTATTTTTTATTTATACCTATTTTATTTATTTTATTAAAAATGTATGTGTAAAAAATTATTTGAATATGCAAATGCTTCAATAGCTGGAAATACAATTCCTTCTTATATATATTTTTAATTTTTTGAATTCACATCTATTGTGCTTTTTATTCCATTCTTTTTTTGTGCATGTAAATTTGAGAGCATTGACAAAAACCAAAAAAAATAAGCGAAAATGAAGAGGGCACATACACTGCTTTATGCATCTGACTGTGCTGTATAGCGAATGTGTGCTATGAAATATTTAACGCATGAAATATTAAACAAACTAAAATTCGAGCCCAAAAAATCATAACAAATTCGCAGCGAAATTAAACAAAATCTAAAAAACGATAGCAACCAAAAATAATGTATATGTATTTATAATTTTTGGTTTTTCCTATTGTTTTAGGGCTGCATTTTACCGCTGATTGATGCGTTGCTGCCTTTGACAGTTTTTTGCCAGCCGTGTACCAATAAATGTTTTTTATAAAAGCTAAACAATAGCCAAGAAAAAATATTTCATTTATGTATATATAAAATATGTACGCGGCATGTTACGAATAAAATAGGTATTAAATCATGGATGTATGTATACACAGCAAATATTTATGCAGTAAAAAGAAATTAAACAATAACAGAATTGCTATAGAAAAAGTATTTTAAAATGAAATATTTGTATTTTAATATCAAAAACGTAAAAAAGTAAAACTAATCGAACTAAAAACCGAAAAGTTTTCAGAACCGGTGCTAAGCTCAATTAAGATGAGCTGGTTCTATGTAAGTAGGGTATTTAATTGTTGTTTAGTTGAAATTAAAAAGATTTTTGTGAGAATACAATTTATAAGATAAGTAATTTCTGCAGTAAAAAATTATAAACATTTTTGACAATAACAAAAATATTGCCCCTTTGTTTAATAAACTTTAATAGTTCTTCGACAAAAACTGATATATAAATTTTTTTTAAATTGTTTCAATTTAGAGGCGTACTTGGGTGTAGGAAATCGCGTTAGAAAATCCCATTAAATGGCAGCCTTTCGTCTTTGGACTTGGCAAATGCCAAGCAATGCGAAAAATCAAATTCAAGTTTCCGAGCTCGTCATGACTTCCACTCATTGCAATTTAGTGGGAATGCGGAGATCGTGGTGGGCAATCCCCCAAGTCCGACCCCTACCCGTCCCCAGTCGAAACAAATCATAATCAAATCGAATTTCAGTTGATTTTCACTCGCAAAGACATCGAGTCACAGCGAGTGGCCCCAAGTTGGCAGCGGGACTCATTGCCAGAGCTCAAGATAACTAAGGCGAAAGAGATGGAGCCCGATGTGGCCAAGTGCCTAGTCAGGTGCGGGGTGCAGCAGCAGCAGCAGCAGCAGCAGTAACAGCACCAGGCTAAAAGCAAAGCGCAAACAAAATAAAAAGAGGAGAGGAAATAAAAGAAAAATCGCACATAAAATTGATGATAAACCGTTCCAAATAATATTTTTTTTTACCCTCTTGCTCAGCGCCCGCAGGGGCAGCATTCATGCAGGGGTTTTCGTATATTTTTTTTTTATTTTGCTGGGGAGGTAGCTGGGCCAAGTTTAGCCCCCCACCACATCTTAGCCAGAGCCAAAGCTGCGTGGCATCCAACTTCGAGGCACAGGAAATGCTCTGAAGTCTGAAGGCAAAATGATGAATTATTTGCTGCCTCTTTCGTTAGGCGTCAAAGTTTCGCATCGAGTGAGAAAGAGAGGGGAAGTGGGGCGATGTGGGGCTTGGCGCTGGGGACTGCGCAAAAACATAAAAATAAAGGGGGGAATGCCAAACAAACGTTTTAGAGGTGGACCCCAAACGCCCCCTAACCCAACCTGACCGCCGGCAGCGACAGCGCCAAACGTTTTTGACACAATTTGTGCCACTGTCTGTGGGCGGACGGGTGTGTGTGCATGTGTGTGTGTGTGTGTGTGTGCGTGTGTGTGGTCTGAGTTGGGTTGTGTCTGCTGCTTGAATGATTTTTAAACGAGGCAAGAAATCCCAAAAGATGCGGCAAACATTTTGTTGTTGGCATCGGTTCACGTGGGTTTTCTCTTTGCTTTGCTCATTCTTTCCAATTTTTTGGGTGATATTTTTTTGGGCGCCCCTTTTTTTTTAGCCCAGCTAGATAATACACCAACAAAATTTGGCAACAAAAAGAGGAGAGAAAACTTTTTATTTGGCTAACAAAGCGAGAGGGAGTAGAGCAAGAAGTGGCAACTGCAAAGGGTTGGGCCCTTTTCGACTGGTTTATCAGCGGATTGAACTCATTTTCTTTTCTTTTTTTTTTGAAGTGACTGAGGCCAATGGAATTGGCGGGCGTTTTAAAAAATGTTATGAAATTTTATGAATATTCATTCGAAAGGGTTGCAGGAAATGGGCAGCAAAGAAATTGTAAGATTGGGTTTGTTTTGTGGCGGGCGCAGATCGTGGTCTCAGTTATTTGAATTTTTTAATTTGAGTTTTTTAAAAAGAAAATTTAAATAATTTCAATTTAGTGATAGACAATTCGCGTCGTTGGTCGTTGGAATTAAATTGACATTTAATATTACTATTTATCTTTCGATATCATATTAATAATTATATCTATATCTACATTACATCACAGATCATTTCCTATGCTTCAAACACGCATTTTGCATTTTACTTCCCCTACCAATCTTATAGTATTATTAATAATTTAATAAAACTAAAAAAAAAATAGTTTAACGAAAGGGAAAAAATAAGTTATTTCTACTGAACGTAGCAAAAATGAAATTCCTGGAAATTTATAATACAGTGTGGGACATAATTTGCGCAGCTATAATCCAATTTATTCCAGTCATTTTCAAATGCAATTTACGCTCGATGCTGAGTCAACTGCTCTCTTGACTAACTCGCAAGTCCAGGAAGCAGCTCCGCACCGAAATAAAGCCAAGCCCCAGCGCCGACCCGAGCCCAAGCCCAAGCCCAAGCCCGTGCCGCAATTTGATGGCCGGTGCCATCATAATCAACAACGCCTCAGACCCAGCTACGCAGCCCCCTCCGCCCCACCCGTGGAACAACAACACGCGCCGCAGCGTCCCCGAAGCGCACTTGAGTTTTGCGAGCGCGCCAGAAAGTTGGCAGCACAAAATGCTCGAAACGGCTCCATGCGCCGTTTGCCCATTTCCCATTTTCCATTTCCCATGTCGTCACTGGCGGTTTTACAACCTTCGCCGGAGCGAAAGTTGCGTTCGCTGGTCCCTTTTCTATACCCTGTTATCCACTGAATATGGGGTAAAAGAGGGCATATTAGAATTACCTACAGAATATATAATATATACATGATGAACAGATTAAACAATTTATATACACAGACAGAGAGTCAAATGAATTTAGCTTGATATTATTTTATATCATACCTAAAAGAGAAAAGTATCGATAAATTTTCCTTTTAAGTGGCTGTTTTGAGTTTGAAACCAATTCACTATTTTATAGCCATATAAATATTTTTTTACACGAAAGCGAATTAGCTGAATTTATATAATAAAGAGAATCTTGGTTGCAAGGCGGCATACTGGGTATCTTAAAGTTGGGCACTCTCGAGCCGCCTTGCTGGTTTTTTGTTTTCTTTGCGCCCCCGACTGGGTGGGTTAACACACCTTCGTAATATGCCTGGCAGGGTCGGCGTCGTTGGCGTCGGCGTCGTCTAGCGTTGGCGGCGGCAACCTTCACAAATGGTAACAATTTCAATTTCTCTGACGCCTTATCGCGCCCTCGCACATATGTGACGCAGGGCGCCGAAGGTGGGGGGCGGGCGGGCCGCGGGGGTGTGGCAAACCCTGCAAAAACCCCAAGCGAAAACCCGGGCGGGCACCGCCAAACTTTCCAGCGCTAAGTTGCCGATTTGCGCTTGGGTGCAACAAAAAAGCACAAAGAGGAAGCGAAAGAGAGCGGGATGGGGGGAGATGGAAAAAAAACAGCGAAATTATTACCAAGTGGGTCTGGGCTGGCGCCGGAGTTGGGACAGGAGCAGGTGCCGGGCCTGTGGCACGGCAAAAATGCGTAGCAGATTAGCGATTTAGGGATGTGGAAAATTCGTACGTCTGCCGGCAGAAAGCAAACGACCCGACGCTCGATGGGCCAGCCATGTGGCTCAAAAAGGGTTCCGGGGTCTGTCCTGAATGGAGCCCCCGACCCAGGACCCAGCAGCGGAATTGTTTTCGAGACTTGCAACGAGGCACGAAAAATGTTAAGCTGCAACTTCAACGCAACATTTAAATGCGCAAACCTTGGCGCTGAGACGCGCAGCCTGCAAGAACCCAACCCCTCCCCCCGAGCGGCTGTCTAAGCCCCCGCCCCTCAATTACACTGTGCAGCAGAGGGAGAACCTAGAGAAGCTAGAGGCAGCCAATGTGTAAATTACAAGATATTGGTTTGACTTTTAAATTTTTACAAAAAATTATATCATCATTGAACTAATGAAGAAAAGTAGTAGTAGAAAAAGTAGTTATAGTAAAAGTAGTAATAGTAAAAAATAGTAGAAGTAGTAGTTTAAATAATAAATAATAATAAAAGTAATAGTAATAGAAGTCTTAAACTTTTAGAAAAAATAATGAAAATAAAAAAAATGTAAATAGTCATAGTTATAAGTCATAGTCTTAAGTATAGTTATAGTTTTGAAGGCAGTTCGCCAACCAATTGCGAAGGTTTCAGTTAAAAATGCGCTATAGAGTTATGGACAACAAGCTGCAATAAAGAATCAAATTGAAAAAAAAAAAGAAGTCTTATAAGAAGTAATTGAAGCTCTAGCATTATAGTAGTTATTGCTACTCGAACATTAAAAGTGTTCAGATAGAAAAATCGGAATTTGACATTTAGGTCTTATACTTAATTTCTTTTATATATTTCTTATATATATTTGCTTCTTTAAGCGCAAAGTTTATCTATACAATATCTAAACTGTCTCCTGCTATAAACCCAAACTGTGTAGCACTGTGTTTAGTGCCCTATCTGCATGCATCTGTGAGCGCTTAATGCGGCTTTGATTAAAAAACGCAGCACTTTTTAATTTGTGGCAGCTACTAGGAGCCCCGCCTCCTCCCTAACACCCCCCATCTCCGCTGCCCTCCTGCTGCTGGCAGAGACAAAGGCAGCCAATGATTGAAGTACGAGTATATCCCACATTTCAATTGCCTCGGCCTTCCGCCCCTGTCAGTGGGCTGACTGACAGTCGCCGTTTACAGGGTGCTTGGTGCTGGTTGCACGTTGCACGTTGCAGGTTGCAGCAACCCCCTGCGCCCCTACGCGCTGCCCTCGTAGCCCTCAATGCCGCACTCGACTATAATTTTTATGTTACCATGCACTCGCCTACCAATTAAAATGTCTGCACCCAGCTTCGGATGTGCTTATGTCGCTAATAAACCGTATTATTAAGTGCGTGGTGGGGTGGGGCTGGGTGTTTAGGTTTTAGGTGGCATCACATGTTGACCCCTCCGCCTGTGTGTGTGTGAGTGTTTGTGTGTGTGTGTGTGTGTGTGTGCGTGTGTGCAACGCGACAGCCACTTTCAACTTCCGTCGGCAAATGTATAATTCTATGCCACTGCAACTGGATATTTTCTCGTTTTTTTGTTTTTTATTCCCCGAGCCTAGACACCCCTACCCTTTCTTCCCCTCCTTTCACCCCCTGCGCCCTCCCTGGGCGCCTGGTACCGTGCCAGTGCCATGTAAATTAATTTTAAGCTGCTTAAGCCAAGAGAGAACATTTTTCATTTCATTTTGTGTGCCTTTATGCGTTTATGAAGTGGCTCGGACCAAGTTTTGGTCCGAATTTTTGTTGATATCAAATAGGGGATTCCAAAAAGTAATAAAACAGAAATAGACCGAAACAGTTGGCAACTGTGTGGATCAAATGTTCACGTACTTACAGCTTAAAGGAAATTGTGTATCTTTTATTTTTGGGGGATAACGATCATTGATTGCTTACCTGTAATTAAAAAAACAAAACAAGAATTTCAAATTAGCTGGGTTTTATGCAATTTTAATTTTATAATAAATATCTTACATTTACTTTGATTAACAGTAATTTAAGTGTAAAATAAGAATTTGAGAATAGGTTTATTTTATATCATTTTAAATCCTTATGAGAAATATTTTAAGTATTGTTTTTTTTTTGCTCTCTTTTTTTGTATTCAATATATTATATATTTACCTATATATACTTATATTTCTCGAGTATATATTTCTGAAAAAAGTGAGATCCGATAGATCCGATACAGTTGGGTATAATTCTTGCTGGCTTTATAATACTAAGAACTGAGCTAAGGCAGCTTTAAATGCCATTTTATCCTTATCATTGCTAATGATATGATAATGTTGGAAATATGCTGCCACCAGTTGGCTATAGTTGTTTACTTTCCACAGATAATATGCAGCCTGTAAATACTAGTCAAGTTCATTGCAAGGAAACTGTTTATAGTTTATTCTCGTGATCCCTTTGCACCGAGGGCACTTCATATAATTCCAGCTAGGAAGTTGCACTCGCCTGCTTTCTAATTCATTATTATCGGCTGCTACAGAGAGCCTCCGCCGGCGCCACGTTTATAGAGGTCAAAAGTAAGACAAACAAGCGGACTCGCTGGCAGCAGGGGTTCTGGGGCAGGGGGAGGGGTAAAACTTTACCAGCCAGGCTAAAAAGCGAACGCTTTGAGGGGGAGCCGGCTGGAAATTTATGTGGGCTGCTCGACGCCGACGTTGGCGAAACTTTTGCATTGAATTTGAGCGGGCCAAACAAATTCTATTTTTTTTTTTTTTTTTTTTGCCGTTGCCACCCCTCGAATGCGCCCCTGTCTAGTTTTTTTTTTTTATTTATTTTGTTTTTTTTAGCGAGTAGTTTTGGGTTTTTATGCGAGCAGAGCAAAACAAAAGGATTTTGCAGCTAAAGCGTACGGATTTTTAGCTAGTTGTTATTATTTTATATGGCCCCCGTCCGAGTGGGAATCCGAGTTCGAGTCCGAGTCCGAGTCCGAGTCCGACATGCAACTTTTGCAGCGTCCACAGCGAGAACCGTGGGCGGGTAGCCAAGCAACGCGGCAGCGGGCTTGGGGGCCAACTGCAGCGGTACAAAAGTTTTTATTTTTTTTAATTCCTCTTTTTTACGCTTTTCCTGGAATGTGCGCCAAAGCATAATAATAAAAGCGAAAGGCAAGGAACGGAGTAACATGCTCGTTAGCCCCGGCCAAGCCCCAGCATACAGCAGGATGATAACAGAACGGTAGGAAAAAATATATAGTATATATAGAAAAAAGAGAAAAAACGACGAAATATCGTTGAACGGACCGAGGCAAGGAATAATCTAAAAAATGAAAACCCCAACGAAACGCAAGACAAACTTTGCCTGGCAGGCGTGGGTGCAAAATAAATGAGGAGCAAGCTGTGCCGGGGGTCGTGGTGAGGGCAGGGGAAGGGGGGGGGGGTGGAAGGGGGATTAAGGGGGTATAGCAACCAGCTGAAGGACTCGACGCCGCTGCTGGATGAGTGCCACGGGCAGAGCTCGAACTTAAAATGGACAAACGTGCAAAGGCAGCAGCTCCGCAAACGGGGGCGGGGGGCGGGGGCGGGGGCGGGGAGGGAGCTACCCACACGCTGATGAGCAAGGACAACGAGGGGGGAATGTGAACAGGGTTCGTTATGGCAGGGGGAAGGACTAACAGTAGCAGCGCCAAGCATCTGAAATATACTAATAAAAAGCGTTGCGGACGACGTCCGCGTGAACTAGTCCCTTAGTCCTTTTGGTCCTTTTGCTTCCCTCTAGTCCTCTAGTCGCAACTGGTCCCCCACCCTCCAAGTGACTCTTCGCGTCGGGCGAGGGTGCCCTTCCGTTACGCCCCGCCGCTCCCCTGCTTTTCATCCACACCCCAAATTATGATCCGAACGGCCAAGGGAAGGGGGGGGCAAGAAAATATTTCGTATAAAAATTGCGCTGGCAAAGCAAGCAGACGGGCAGACAGTTGACCGTTCCAAGGGTAACCATCGAAAGAGGGGGAATGGGGTTGGTTAGCTGACGAAGGGTTAGGTCAGCCTACGCTGCTCGACGAGAGTTCGCAGCAATCCCAATTCCCGGCTATGCGGGGGTAGCGACAGTGGGCCAAGGCAAGGAAGTGCTCGGAAGGACGTGGGACGTTGGGCGTACAAGGCTGCTGTTGTGCAGGGCAACTGGCAGCTTCAAAGACAACTGACAAAGTGGGCGACACCTCACAGTGGTAGAGAGCTTACACAGCTATCGATAATATATCGATATGCCATAACAATAAGTTATCATTGAGGCAATCAAACAGAAGTGGAGTGTTCCTTAACCCCGAACCGTAAATTTTTCTTCAAGTTTTGATACGTTTTTATATTATATTGTGATCTCAATTTTAAGTTAAAGAAATAATTTATTTCTTTTATTTACATTAAAAATTAACTAAACCAAAATAATTGTTTAATTGTTCAGGATTATTTCAATACGGAAAAGACGAAGGAGGGACGTACGTGTACAAAAAAAAGGGATGATTTTCCAGGGTTTAAAACCAATAAAGTTGGAATGCGAACACAATAAAAGGTAAAAAATTCACATAAAAAAATAAAATGTAATTAATAGTATTAAAAATTAAAAGAAAACTTAAATTTAAAATCAAAAGTAAACTAAAATATTCATATTAAGATTATAGTAGTATATCATATAAACAATATCAATTGTTAAAGATTTTTAATAATTTCCCTTAAACATAACTGCTTCAATATCGAGCTGCAAATATATATGATAATCTCACACTTAATTAATACTTGAACTATAAATAATTCATTTCAATATTTGTCGCCGTTAGCAACCTGGACCTGGTCGAGTTGCCGACTTTATAGTAGAAAATAAAGCGCATTTTCTTGCTAAAGCGCCTGCAGAATAAAAATTATTTCTCCTTTGTTATATTTATTTTTTTTTTTATTTATTTATTTATTTATTTTTTTTTGTTGGTGCGCCACCTACGAGGGTCGTTCTGAAAGGGGGCTAGGGTTGCACGCCCGACAAGCGCGTTGAAAGGGTACAAGACAGCGTCCTCGCTGAAATGTTGCTGACTTGAGCTAGTTGCCGGCGCTGGGGTCCTGGGGTTCCATGGGGATGGGCACGAGGACGAGCACGCCGAGGACGTCGACTACTGCGATGCTTGAGTAATTCAATAGCAGGGCGCAGGAATCCAACAACTACCCCCAGAGCCAGGGAAAAGTTGCTGGCGCACGCTACGTGGCGTATTTCATTAGCAGTTGCTGATAGTAGGCGAGTAGATTGAAGTGGGCGAGGGCGACGGGGCGGGGGAGGGAGGGGGCTGCTTTACTGAGAACTGGGTCTAGCGTGTGCGTTCCATGGCTAATTTTACTGAAGGCCGAACCTGAGAAAGGCACTGCAACCTAGGCGTAGGTGCAAACTGTGTATTAAAGCAGCACTTAATTGTCTATTTGATGCGACTAGACAAGTTGAGATTAAGTAGGGGCATCTAGGGCTCCCAACACTGGCCATCCTTATTGGGAATCCATACTTATAATTATTATTATTTTTCTGGCTTTAAAAGAAATACATATATTTCTATTACTACGCTAACTTTAAATTGAGATCATAACAAGCAATCTCTGAAATCGTACTATAAGAGAAACTTCTTTATATTTATGACGCATCATGTTTTTGCGTAGCGCAAAAGACGCCAACTTCTTGGAGCCACTGTGCAGGCACTGGTCGCAACCCTTCAGCAGGAGTTTGCTGCTCCTTTTCTATTTTACCCCAACCCCTGTTTTATATAATATAATTTTTTTCCAATATTTTGTGCCTCGCAACTTTAGCAGAGTCCTCGAGGAGCGTTGCCGACAAAGTTCTCTAATTTGTGTGCGTTGGGTTGAGCTTCTGGTGTCCGAGCGGACGTCGAGGCGGGCTCGACTGCCGTAGCCCAAAAGGAAGTCGCAACCGGAAACCTTCTTTTTTTTCTGCTATCCTGCTGCCAGCTACCCAGGGACTGTAAGTGAAGACGATGTGGCTGGGAGTTGGGGGGAGAGGGGAGAGGGGGGGGGGAACAGGCATCAGGCATCGCTGTGAATCAGCATCAGGCAATGTTGAAGACGTTGCTCGTGCCCCAAAGATAAGGCCGCCAGCCAAAAAATACGCAAAGGCAAAGGAGAGAGAGAGCAAAAAAGGAGCAGAAGAAGGAGCAGAAGAAAAAAACGTAGCGGCAACAATGAAGGCCAACGTTTTAGCTAAGCGAAAAGTTGGCTCCAATGGCTATGGCTCGGTTGGGATTGAAAGCACAAGAAGATGAATCGTTTTGTGTTGGCGTTTTGAGCATTCGAGTGGGCGACTATTAAGGGGGGCAGGGGAGGGGGGGGGGCCAATGGGGGGCTGGCACTTGCGGAATGGGTTTGGGTTGCCTTTGTGTGCCAAGAAAAAGCGACGCTCGAGCGCAGGACAACGTCGCTGGCAATAAGCTTTAGTCGAGCAGGCGGGGGAGCCGGCGGGGGAGCAGGCGGGGGAGCAGGTGGGGACGCAGCCGGGCGGCGACGCCTTCAAGTGTGCGCCAGCTACACATCAATCGTGTGGCCAGCACTGGACTTTGCTTAGCTCGTGGCAAAAAGCCCAAGAGGAAGAGGGCGTCTTCATTTTCATTAAGCTCCCCCCCCACCAAAAAAAAAAAAAAAAAAAACTCCCGATGAGCTTGGGGCCAGGACTTGCTTCTGCTGGCTTTTCTGGTGCTGGCGACGCTGTTCCAAGTAATAAAAGTAAGCACAAAGGCAGAAAGCATAAAAATTTGTTGGCTTTGCCTACGCTTTGGCCTGTAGCTCATCAGCAGCAGGAACAACAGCAACAACAACAACCCTCTGCGAAAAGAAGGGTGAAGAAGCAGCTGCAGCAGGAGCGGGTTAAGGGGGGGGGGGGGTTCAAGCAGGGAGAACTTACTACAAAACTGACATGGGTTTCATTCGTATGCTGCCTGCTGGCGACAGGGGTAAGCTGGGGGTGGGGGGTAGTTGAGGCAAGGCAAGCCCGGGCAGGACTTGAGGCAACCTTCCGCCCCCCAACCCCCAGCTGTCGCATGTGTGTGCCGGCACCCCTTTAAGATGTCTCATGCGCTGCCACTAAAAAGCATCACAAACTAACTAAATGCGAGTATGTGTAGGGTGTGTGTGTGTGTGTGTGTATTGTTGGTATGGTGGCTTTTAAGCAAACGTCTTTTACAAGCGAAAGGCCTGGAGGGCAGGCAGCGGAGAAGGCGGGCGACAGATTGGGGGCGGTAGCTGGCAGCCATCATTGGGGGAAAAGCCAAAAATGTAACCTAAAACTGCAAGAAAATTAACCAAAAATACTAAGCCAAAGTCGAAGACAGACACACACACACACACACATGTGTGTGGCTGAGGCTGTGCCTATGAAAAGTGTAGCATGGAATATGGAAACAGGATGCAGGGGCTGGCGGTGTGGGGGGCGGGGTCGGCAGAGTGCAGTGGAGCCTTTGACTTGGCAACGTGGCAAGACAGCCGGGAACTTGGCAGAAAGGTGACTATAACACCCCCCCCCCGTCCCCCCTCCCCCACCTATACAGCAACTGACAAACCCCCCTCTGCACACCTCTAGCTAGAAACTTTTGGCATTGTTTTTGTGTGTGCCCCCGTGTGTGTGTGTGTGTGTGTGTGTATTGGAGGCGGCGTCGCTTGTCGGGCGGGCTTTTTGTGATGTGGGATTTCAGTCTGTGTGTGTGTGTGTGTGTGTATTAAGACTGGGACTGAGCTTAGTCTGCGCCCGCCTCTAACTCAGTTTTCCAAGCAACTTTGATTGTGGCTGTAGCTGAAATACATTGCTGCCTGCCACAGCTGCCGCTGCTGCTGCAGCGCCTTCATTTTGGCCAAGATGGAGTCGGGCGTGTGTGTGTGTGTGTGCGTGTGTGGATGGTGGTCCTAGCCACCTAGGTTTGTCTGTTTTGCGCTTGACAGTACGTAAAGACGTTCCTTGGCAGGTTTTTCGTGAACAAGAGTGCGATGGGAATGTGAGCGCGTGTGTGTGTGTGCGCGCGTGTGTGTGTGTGTGTGTGTGTGGAAAGGGAAACAGGAGGAGCGGCTATGGAAGACTTTGAGCTGATGGCTGTTATTTATATGGGTGTGTACGGCTGTGCTGCGGGAGCCAGGGACAGGGGCCAAGGATGGCAAGCCCAAAAGCTAGTGATGATCTACACTGAGGGAAATTTCTTAGCTACAACGGAGCAAGCAAAGTGCATAGTTGGTTTAAGTTAAAAAAAAAGATCGCAGACTCAGAAACAAGATTTAACTTAGGCAGCTCCAGAGTTATCCAAGTAATCATTTCTGCGAGGTAACTGTATTATTGCAATCGAAGAGTTATCGAAACATATTGGAATATTCATAAGCTAAGCTAAAGCAAAGCATTAGCTATATTTAAGAATATCGACATATATACCATATAACTTTAGAAATAGTGCTAGGGCAAACAATAATATATGGTAGGATATGGAGTTATCAATATTGGTGTATATATAATAGTATAGTAAGCGCTATTGCCCAAAAAGCGTTAATTTACTGCTCCAAATATAACAAGATATTGTCAAGCAGCATTTAAATATATTGCTTCATATAAATATAAGGTAGCCATATTTATCGATAAATTGTTGCATATAGTATATTAGGAGTTATCGCCATATAGAGAAAATATATAACAAAATATATAAAAATAAATAAATAAAAAGCTTCCGATTAATATCGATAGACTTAATAAGATTAATGTGTGTTACTTAAGATTGATATATTAAGAACATTCGATATATTGCGTGAATGCCACTATAATTATTGAACAATTTTAAAGTACCAATAGACGTATTCATTATCGATACATCTATCAAGTTTATCGCATTATTTTGACAAAACTACAGCTGAATCCTAAATAGCTTGCCTAAATCTTTAAAAAGTCAATTAAGTTCTTATTTTCAAATATTCGCCTGTGCTTTTAAAAGTTGAAAAGTTAATCACCGACTTTGATACGATACCATAATTATGGGGCTATCATATCTAATTGCGTCTTCTTCGTGTGCCAGTAATATTTGAGTTCGTTCCTGACATCCCACGCCCCCGCCCCCGCTCCCGCCCCCGCCCCCGCTTCCGCCCCCGCCCTTGTCAACTGTATCAACTCATTCGCGCAGTGTCTGTGCCATCAACCAAAATGTAACCCGTCGAGCTTGTCGCTTGCCCTTAGCCAAAGTCGCCCCCATCGCCGCCTCCTGGCCCATTCCGTGGGAGTTAACTCAGCAATGTCTTCGTTGGTTTTCTTGTCATCTATTTCTATTTTCGAGCCATGGATGAGCAGATGAGGGTCGTGGGCTGTCTAACTTGTCTGCTTGTATGATGTGATGCCAGCAGCTACACCAGCTCGAGCCCCAGTCCCAGTCCCAGTCCCAGTGCTCGCCCCCGCCTCTGATCTGATCTATTCATGTGTGGAAGCCGTGTGTGCTTGTGTGTGTGTGTGTGTGTGTGTGCAAAAAACCGTAAGCAATTTTCCGTAACATCTAACCGGTGTGGGCAGACTGATAGAAAGAGTGGGAGCCCAAGACAGCCCAGGCGAAAGACATTCGCCTTCGACGATGTCGCAAAAGATGCAACTCCTTCTACTTCCTGGGTCCTGTGCCGGTGTCCTGGGCCGGGTCCGGGCCCGGGCCCGGGCCCGGGTCCTGTTGACGACATTGACTGGTTCTCTGTCTGCTTCGATTCGCCTGGCACGTTGTTGTCTGCCTGCTTGCCACACTAATGGTGAGATGTGTACACCGTGAAAAACTTTGCTTTACATTTGACTCCAAATGGTTTTTAAATTAAACCATTCTCGGACTTGAATTAAAATCTATTCAATTCAATTTTTGTTATCATTTTGGTCTTGAATTGAAGCTCATTCAATTTTGGTAGCAGAAAACTAACTCCAACATTTATCTTGATCTTCTTCCTTCTCTATATAGTTCACATTAGAAATTAAGAAACCGGAGTAGAGCTGCATTTAAAGTCCGCCTGAGTAACTAAATATAACCCATCAATTTTTTTTAATTTTCCTTTTTATATTTTATTTTAAAAACCATTAAGAGCACCTATTTAAAATTTTCATTTCTTGTTAGTTTTGTTTTTGCGAAAAAAACCGAGAACAACAACTGAAATATTCCTTAGCTTAACATTTTTTAAATAGAAAAGTGTGGACTATTTTTTATTTTAATTCTCTTTTATGTATTTTACTTTAATAAGTATTAAGAACATTTTTTGAAAACTTTTATTTCTTGGTATTTGGTACAGAAATATTCCTTAGATGCATATTTTTAAATGTAGACTTGTTTTCTTACTGTGTAGCCAAAACGCTGGCATCAAAAGTTTGAGCCCCAGCCCTGCCACCCCACTAAATTGATGATGGAGGCGATGTCGACTACCCCCCCGACTAGCCCCCTGTAAAACCTGGCAGTGTCAGCGTCACCAAAATCATGTTTGATTACAGCTGAGCAGCATAACAAGTTGTGCCTGGCGTTTGACTGGCATTTGGCTCGGCTAGTGCGGAAAGTTGTCGGGCCAAAAACTCTTCAATCTTTAAGTTCTGTGAGGTTTTGCTGAGGTACAAATTAAACCGAAAGACGCTTTCGACACGATGTCCTGCGGCGGCTTATGTGCGCTTAAGCACAAAGCTTGACCATCCATACACACACACACACACACAAGCACGCACTCCATCTCCCTCACACACACACTCCTGCACACCCCTCTTTCACATATGTAGCGGCACAGTCCCTGCCCTCGTTTGGTTTGAAGTTGCCTTTGACACACACCCATCCACCCACACACACACACTCACACATTCACTGTCTCAAACCTCACTACATATATACAAATGCCGCTGACTATATACAAAAGTCAACGCTTTTGTTGCTTACCAGGTTTGGGGGCTCGTCTTTGTAGCCCCTTCCCCTAGGCTGACCCACCCATATTTGCAATAAACAAACAGGCCAAAGAGTTTCTCACATATGTCACGTCACTTAAATACCCTAACAACTACACATGGCTAATTATGAACCTAATTGTGAAAAAACTATGCGAATATTAATACCTGATATCTTTTTTTAATTTATAAAATTAAGTCAAGAAATTAATGTAAGAAATTACATTACTTTAATTTGATAGATATAAAAATAAAATCAAAATAATTATTTTGATAGAACTAATAAATTGTTTTACTGCTCTAACTTGATTTAATTCAAATAATTAAATCCCAATGAACATTCAAGCATCTTATTCTCATCGTTAATTAAATTATTTGTATTATTTATTGTATTATTTTATTTTAGATTATGTAATCATTTTGATTTTTATAATTTATTTATTTTACTATTTTGCTTTAGGTTATATACTAATAATTTGTTATCTTATTAAATTATACGATTCATTTTGATAAATATAACATTATAGTTTAAAGAAGTCAAAGTATCTTTAAAATAATGCTGGTTATGGGATTTGGGCCTCGAACTGACCTGGGTTCGAACCCAGAACAACGTATTCAAGTTGGCTGATTAACCGAATTATTTAAATAAATTCCTTAATGAGAACTTGAGTTAAGTTAGGATTTATTATGGATCCAATACAGAAATAGGTATTGAAATTGAAAAAAATAAGAATATATTATTCTTCAAATTTATTTCATATATAGACTTATATAGAATTGATTACTTGCGTTTAAATAGAACGTATTTCAGTCACATTTTTAGTCTGTCTAAATTTCCTGACCCTGCCAAACACCTCAACATAGTTGTCAAACCCTCAAAATGTTAGCGTATTAGCAGCACATAGAAACTTGGTGGGGCGCTGGACAGTCTTTGGATTTTATGGGTGTGTATCGGTTGCGGCTTTTCGGGGGTCTGCGGGCGGCATTTGGCTCAAGAAGCTTTACTTCTTTTGTGGCGGCAACGCTGGCGCCCAAGTGCCCGCAACGCCCCACGAGCTGCCCGGCCCCCCGCGCCGCCCAGCCCGACGGGCATTTGGCGTTGCCAGCGCCTTCGCCTTCGTCTTCGCCTTTGCCTTCGTCTTCGTCTTCGCCTGCGTCTTCGTCATTTGATGAATTACCGTGCAGGGCAAAATGTGCGCCCTTTGAAGCGGGGGCGTGTGTGTGTGTGGGTGTGTGCGGGTGTCGGAGGTAGGTGTGTGTGTGTGTGTCGCGCTTCATTTTGGGCTGCAGACCACCCACACCAATTGCCACAACCATCAACTGGAACACACACACACTACCACAACTCATTTCGCGCGACTATATACTCAATACACACACTCACACCCACACACACCCACCTACACTCGCACACCCGCGTTGTCGTATATCATTAGAGAGTGTGCCCCCTGTCTAGGCGCAATTCCATCCAAATCGGCATTATGAGCAGGTTTTCTTATGCGGCTGCTGTCGCTGCCTACGCGGCGTATTAGTAATATTTTCTGCTACTGTCTACGATTTTTTTTCGATTCCATTTGCCCCCCCCCCCCCCCCCCACAATCTGACTTAGGGGGCTAAGGGCATGGGTATTTACTTTGTGGCTGCGGGTCCAAAAAGAAATATAATCGAATGTCTCGGCTTTTCTGAGGGGGGGCAAATTGATTTCATATGCGTCCAAATCAAAGAACGTGGGCAAAACTGCGATGAAATTACAGTGTAGCTTAAGAAGCAATAATGAAGATATTACAAATGTTGCCGAGAAACTGGAGTGCGAGTGGAATAGCGAGAGATAAGTTGGGAAAGTTGCAAACTGTAAAGGAACTTGCGAAATTAAGAGTTTTCCAATAGATATTTAATTTATAAATAATTAGAGATTCTATTGAAAGTGGGCAATAAAGTAAAGTATTATGAATTGAAGTTGATGACAAAATTAGGATTAGGAAACGAAGCGAGTTAAGCTTCCTATCTTTTAGCTAACTAAAAACGAGGATCAGCTTTCAAGGCAGGGACAGTTAGTGATATTTAACGGCTAAGTTTTAAGCTTATAACTATATATCCTGGTGTGTTGGAAATAAATAAATAAAGGAAAATAATTATACGAAATTAGAGTGAATAACAAATAATATAAAAAACTAAAACATATATTAAATAACAAATAATAAAGTATCTTTAATAAATAAACATTAACATAAATATGTTCATATTCATTTCTACGCAGTGTTATTTAAAAAAATTATGTTTTTAGTTTAATAAATTAATAATAATAATAAAAAGAATACCTAATAAATACGTAATAATGATAATAAACAACTAAATTGTAAATATTAATAAAAAACAATAAATAATAATATTTGGGAACATATATTTACTCGAAAAATTTTAAAATGTGCTTTCTTAACTCTGATTTGTTGATATGGATTTATTCTCACTAAATTGTAAACAAAATTTTGAGTAGAAAAGCATCATTGATTAGCTAAAAATGTTTTCAATTTATAAAAAAATATAGACTCAAAAAGAAAATATAAATAAACGCGATAAATAAATAATTCGCATTTTGAATAATTTCCAAATATGTTAAATAAGGAAAATCCCAGCCTGACTCAACTGTTATTTTAAGCATAACGAAATGGGCTTATAACAATAAATTTGCAGAATTATTCAACTGAAATTTGATATGCAAATATATCTATAAAAGAATTAGATTCAGTTCATAGAAATTGCACAAATAGTTTCCTAGATCAGCAATTTCAGGGCAATTGGCATTGCGGGGAAGATTATTTACTTGTATTTGCGGAATCTGTCGGTTTCCCGGAATCGGGCCGAAACTCACCTTGTGCAGCAACACCGAAGCTTTTCTTTTAGATGCCATTTTTGTGCTGGTGGTGGCACCTCCGCCAGCACCTCCGCCACCGCCACCGGTTGCCGATGCGGTACGTGTCGATGTTTTTGGTGTTTTTCTCGGATTTTTCGGAATTTTGGCAAATTTTTTGATTGCCTGCTGTGGGTAATGAAATTGACCAAAAACCAAAGTATCGAATTGGCGCAAACGTTGCCAAAACTCGACGATATCAAAGTTGCAATGCAGCAGGCAACTTTCCGTCTGATCTTTAGCACTAAACACTGTACACTGTTGCTAAGCTCGTTTTTTGCGTGAGACCAAAGAACTATTTTTGTTTTGGCGCGTTTTATTTATCCTTTTTGGTTTTTCCGGCTGTTTCGTGGGTTGAAAAACACTCGGCAATTGTTTGAAGTTGGCATAGAATTTTGTTATCTTTTATTTTGGTGTTGGTTGGTTGGTTGGTTCGCGGCGAGTGAATGCAACAAGCGAACGGTTTCTTTTTTTTTTTTTTTTTTTTTTTTGATTTTTTGGCACACTTAACGGTAACGGTTGTTTTGAAATTTATTGAGAGATTCTCAGAGTTCTCAGAGTTCAGAGCGCTCCACCAGAGGCGAACCAAACACGACGAAAGCCAACTGCTGACTGACCAAAACAGAGACAGACAAATGCGTTTTCTAGCGCTAGCGCCTGCAACGCCGACAGCGGCAGCGGCATATGAGTGGACGGCGAGAGAGAGAGAGAGAGAGAGAGGGAGAGCGAGAGCGAGCGAGCGAGCGAGCGAGAGAGAGCGCGCGCCGAGAGAGCGAGCAAGGGAGCAAGGGACATGCGCGTCGGCAAGGCGACTCGAATGTGGGACGCCGCCAAAAAGCACATGGAGAACGCGGAACGTGCGTGTGGAAGGCAAACGCCAAAAAGTGTGCAACACAATGTGCGCTCGGACGGACGCAATGGGCAATGGGCGACTGTCCGTGGTCGAGTCGAGGGATATGAGTACAAAAACAGAGAAACGCCGATAACGGCGGCGACGGCGTCAACGAACCAACGCAACGTGGGGGAAGGGGCGGGGGCGGGGGCGGGAGGGGGGGATGAGAAACAGCGGATGAGTTGACAAACAGCTGAGTGCCGGGTTTTGTGAATGGTTTGGGTGGCAGTGGGAGGGGGGAGGGGACTCGGGTGTGTTTCGTGTGGGCACACGAAGGAGGGGTGAATGGCAATTATTTTTGTTGCTTTTTTTTGCGCGTCGCCAACAAAAATGCAACAGCAGCAGCAACAACAACAATGTGAGAGAGCGGCCGCAGAGGCTGAGAGTGGACTTTGTTGTTGGTGTGAGTGAGATTGTAAGCGAGAGCGGGTGGGGTGGTTGTTGTTGTTGTTGCTGTTGTTGTTGTTGCTTTTGTCTTTCGCCGGCATGGCGAAAAAAAAGGCTGGTTGGGATCGGTCGTCGTTTGGTTAACGGACGCGCGGTTCGGGGCTTTGTGAATTAAGCGGGATGAGGGGGGTGGGGGGTGCAAGTGGAAGGGGTGTGCGGTGCTCGTCGGCGTTTCGGATATGAAAAACGCACAAAAAATAAAGCATGCTTTGCGGCATTTTGGGTTGGGTTCTGACGGCTGCCGGCTGGGCGGGTCGGCCCGTATCGGGAGGGGGCGGGGGCGGGGGGATGCTTGGTGAAGTTGGCAGACCGGAGTTGGGAGCCTGAAAAATAAATGAGAAAAATATACGAGCCGGCAACGTTGTTGCTTTTGTGCCGTTGGCAGGGGCAACACTGCCGCGAGATGAGGCGGGGGTGGGGGTGGGGGTGGGGGTGGTGCGTGTGCGGAGTGTGGGCGAAGGGCACGGCTGAGTGTGGAATGGTGCGAAAGTGGACAACGTTGTTGTCGCTTGTCTGCCGTGTGCGCTGCGTGGCTTAAGGGGGGCGGGGCTGGGCGCAAAGTATTTGAACGGAATAAAAGAGAAAAAAGGCGACGCTCGCATTCAGTCTCTTCTTTTTCAGTCTTTTTTTTTGCGTTTCTTTCCTTTTCGCACGCTGTTGGGTTTGAGTGCAAAAAGGGTCAAGAGCGCTGGGCTACCTTTAGCGCAAGACAAGTTTAGCTACGGGGGGTTAAGGTTGCCAGGGGGGCGGGGGGGTGGGGGGGGGCTTGCTCGGCGGTGCGTGTTTATTGAGCGTGCAGCGGGCCCTCCTCCACCAAGTTCAACTTTGTAGTCCCGTCGCTGTTTCAACATTTTTTTTGTGTTTTGAGGTTTCTCTTTGGAGTGCGTCGTGGCTGATCATAAAACTCGACAGATTTTTGTTTTCCTTCTGCAGCAGCAACAACAGCAATAGTGTCCCCAAGGCTGCGGCTTGTGTGTCATCATTACGGCCCCAAGGGTTGGGGCCCGTCTGGGGTGGCTGTTTGCAGCGAAAACGCGGCGGCATCTTGGTCTTGTTTGCCGTTGATTTGCGTTCAGGTTATTGTCTTTATCAGTCACGCTCACTTTTGCAGGGTATGTGGCAGTTGGTGTGTTGATTTGGATAAAGGGCTTAATTAAGCAAGTCAGTCGGGCGTAACCAACTGCGCAATACTCGTTCACAGCTTAAAACAGTCGAGATCGATCTTATTTATTATTGCAATTTTGGAGAAATATATTTTTTTTGGCCCCAGTGGGCGCTTTAAAATAACTTTTTGTGCGATCTTTAGACGAGATCATCAGCAATCTCTCTGAAAAGCTATTTAGCTTTAAAACTAAGGTTCCAGTTCCAATTTTCAAGTCTCTAGTTTCAAAAGCAGCGAGCAAGACGGATATTTTCTCTTGTTTTCAATTCTTCTAATAGATCTAAATTTCAAACTTTCCCAAAACTAATTTATAACATTTTAGCCTCTTTAAAATTTATACTGCATTTGAAAGTTCATATACATTTTTTAATAAATTTCAGATAAACACTTTTTGAAATTTCGTTTAAAATAAATTGTTTCTATTAATATTGGTTGAAAAACTTCAACTTCATTTGATGGCAAAAGTGTTAATTTGCCAAGTTCCTGATTGATGCTACAATCCGATTTCACTAGCTATAACTATCATAACTTGGTCATAACTAAACTGGCTTCCATGCGGAATATAGTTATGTCATGGTGGAATTCTCATTCTCCAATCATTTGAAAACCAAAAAAAAGAAAATGGTTAGCTTGTTCTATATTTAAAATTCCTTGGGGAATCTTTTGCTTTGCGCTCGTCGATTGGTTTATTGGGATAAATACCAGTCTTTTGGAGACCACAGCGCAAACTTTTTCACTTCAATGCCAAAAAATGCCAAAACGCATGAGCCACAAAATCCACCGACAAAAAGAAAAAAAAGAACGGAAAGGAAAAAGCAAACCCAACGCAATTCAGCTTGAAAGTGGGAATGGGAAATGCTTTCAAGCGTCGATTGGACTGTCAGTTATTTGATGATTGTCTACAGCGTTTTTCTGCTTCTTCGCTCTTTTGGTTTTTCTTCGTCACGCCAAACTGACCAAAATAGCTGTGGCAACGAGGGCGGGGGTTGTGTTTCACAGTACAGCAACTAAAATTGGAAGGGAAGTGCTCGTATCGGGTAGTCGTCAGGGGTGAGATGGGCTCTGTGCAATCAAAAATGTTAAAAAGAAAAATCCGTTGAGCGGCGGGGTTGTTGAAGCTAAGCGCGTTTGCGGGGGGGGGGGAGTGGGGGGTGGGGTGACTGGGGTAACATGATTCTCATCTTTGCAGTTCAATATGTCAACAGCTCCGGCTGCAAATTGCCTGCTCATCAGCCAAAATGCCTGTCACCCGCAATTTAAGGCCAGGAATGAGCCAAAGGACCACGCGCCATTGTTTAACATTTGTGGCCAAAAGCCGGCTTGCTGCTGATTATTATTATCATAGTTATAATGGCTATCATGATGTTTGTCGTCGCCTCTCGCACGGCAAGGCACATTCAACACGTGCCCAGCGTGGCCGGAAAGCGGCCACAACAACAAGGACCGCAAGGACAAAGGCCAATGTGATGTGCGTATGATGAGGCCTCGTCCTCGAGGCGACGCTGCCAACTTGCTAGCCAAATTGACGCGCTCAACTCGTTTTCAAGTTTCAAATAACATTACATATATACATTTAGTAATTGCACTCGAAGAAATTGGCGAGCATCAAACACAAACTTAAAATCAGAGAACGGTTGTATTTGGTAAACTTGGAAATTCAATTTTTATTTTAAGCAACTCTTCAAGGTTATTCAAGCTATTTTTTAGCAAACATTTTTTGCTTAAATAAGGTCAAAAAGTTGTCAAAACACAGCCAAGTTTACAACTTCCTAAACTAAGGAAATTCAAAAATTATAGTCTCAAATAATAATCTAAAATATGTTAAAATATATGTAAAATATTTTAAGTAGAAAAATTGTCCCTATATTGTATTCCTATATTTTGCCTAATTAAAGATATTTCTTAATTTTCATTCAAATAAATGTTTTATACTTAATTTAAGTATATTTCAGATTACAATGTAAATGAAATTTAAGAACCCGCTCATGTCAGAATATAGGACCTAATTTTTTCTCTGAGTGTACAGCGCATTTGTATGCGTGTGTTTGAGTTTGGCATTTGCAAGTCAAAGTGTTTAGATTTAACAGGCCAATTGGCTAATATATAATTAAAGCTCGCTGACTTGACTCCGAAGCGCTTTTGGGCATTGGCATAAGTCGCAGCTGGTTGACATTGTTGTAAGGGGCGGCAAGTGTATTAACACACATATATATACACATATGTATATATATTACCATATCTATATACACGCATCCTGTGAATTTGAAGTGGCATTCGCCATAATTAGGTTAATGAATATGCTCTGCGGTTAATGAGTCAGACAATTGATTTGTTAAGATAATATTATGCATTTAAATGAGAAAGTGAAACATTAGATGGCCGACATCGGAGGGGAGAGAGCGGTTTTAAAGCTGATTTACTTAGCAATTATCGGAAAATTATGAAGATATTTAACGAAGCTACTTTTTAATGAGCTTATGATTGCATTACTTTAAAACCAAGTGTCAACTTGACACCGTCAAGTTCAGATTAAATAAACATTTAATTACCTAATGTAACTGATGCTATAAAAATATGATGGGGCCATATATGGGATTATCGCATGGTTAGGGGAAAACTAGATATCTGAAGCAAAAAAATTAATAATCATAATAAAAATAATTGGAACAATAACAAAAAAATTACGATATAATAATAGCTTGAATCCAAGGCTGGTATAAAGATAGTGCTTAGATATCTTAAACAAGGATGGGTTAATTCGGTAAATCATACACTCAATACACACTACTTAAGTTTTTAACATTTTTTGTAAAAAGGGGCTGAAAGGGTAATTTAGATAGAAGAAAAGATCTCCAACCGCATAAGATATATTTTATCAGTATATACTATGCAGAAAAAAATATATTATAAATTTTGATAACTTGCTACGTTTTCACAGCATATTTCGGAAATGTAAAGCTTAACACTTCGAATTTATTTCTCGGGCGGATCATATTCTTGTAAAATTATTAAATCTTCGGCACAAGATTTAAAAATCAATTTTTATAACATGCGACATTTAGAAAACCGTGAAAGCACATCAGTTTGGACCTATATTTTCTCTGTCAGCGATTCTATGGGGAATTTAAATTAATTTCATTGAAATGGAATTGATTTTAATTTCACTTTTTAAGTATTCTATTTTGGTTAAAAAATATTTATAGCCATGTAATAAATGTTGTATTTAAACCGAAGTTTCTCATGTATCTATCAGAATTTATATATGCAAATTTATCAATTATAAATCAACTTGTATGTAAAACATAATTAAATTTCAATACATTGCGTATAAATTATATTGGAAATATGTTACCAAATGGAGCACTAATATTGTAGCACATTAAATTGATTTTAAACGCGTGGAACCGTTTAAAAATCATAAACCCGCGGCCTACAATCCCATTGTAAACATCGTAAATCTTGCAAATATATATATATATATATGCATATATATCCACCAGCGATTGCTGCATAAATTCGAGCGATTTTTTGTTGCATTTTTTCAGGAAAATTAGTTGCACAAAATCCAAAAAACTATTTCATCAAAAATGCATAAATGCGAACGCGTTAAAACGTTGTACAAAAATAAAATTAATGCAATATTTATAAAGCGCAAAAAAAGAGAAATAGAATAAAATACTATATGTAAAATAAATAATATATAAAATATTTATATAAATTGCAAAAATGCGCAGTTCAAGAAGAAGAAAAAAACTTAACGAACAGCATAAAATGCGCAGCCGCTTCTATTTCCAAATGTCAGCAGGGGCGTCGACTCGTCCCACGCCTAAATGCCTATATATGGCTATATATATATAAATATATATATATATATATATATAATGCCACATGTACAAAATGTCAGACGATGTTTTTCATTCTTTTTTTTTATTTGATGCGGGCGTGCAAAACTAATGCAAAAACAAAAACAAATGGTTAGTAATATAGCGGAAAAAATTCAAATGTGACAAGCCTAAAGCGGGGGCGGGGGCGGGGTCGGGGGGCAGCTGTGGTTGGGGTCAAGGGTTGAGGCTGGCCCAGAGGAAGTGCAGCAACTGCAACTGCAGCCAATTCAATTAAAAATCTGCCACTTAAGCTGTAAATGGTTTGAGGCAGCCGGGTGGTGCGGTGGTGCGTCGGGCCGACGGAGTGCGGCAAGTGGTGCCACATGGCAACCAAATGCCGAAAGGAACCAGGCATGGCAAATGCAATAGGTTAGGAATTTTACATAATGCAAAACGAACCAGTTACAAGAAAATCTAAGAAATACATGTTGGAGTTCATAAAAAAGCAGAGAGAGAGTGTGGGCTCATAAATATTTTTAGAGTGCTTTCAGCCTGAAGGCGTAAAGTAGTACAATATGCATACCTAAATACTTTAAATGAGTATTGAGTATATTTAAATGTGAGTTATTTGAAAATATTTAATTAGTTTCCTTATTAGTGAAACCTGAAATGCGATCAAAATCGACGCTTAGGAATCAGCATTTTGGATAAAATATATCAAACTAAGTGGTACTTTTTACCTAATTTCTAGCTGCCCTCAAACACATTCAATTTTAACAAGTAAAAATTGCGAAAAGCAATTTTGTTTTTCGAAACTTGGTTGGAAAAGTTGATGGAATTCCAATACAGAAATATTCTTCATCTGTTATATATATATGTTAATATGTTATACAATATAAATTATATATACTGGACCTGGATGATGCTATATAGACGATACATAAATTCCCTAAGTCTCTCTCAGGCTCTCGGCTCTTAATGCTGATCAAGAAGAGTATATATAAGCGTAAGCGGATAAACAAGTGGGTTTTTTTTAAATAACTCTCTTTTATTTAAGGCGATTGATTGTTTGGCATAGTTCTTACATTAAACATGTAGATGGTTGTAAAGTGCCTTTATCAAAAATGTTTCAATTCTTGTTTTCAGCCCTGGCTCACAATGCAGCTTAACAGCAAACTAAATAGCACACACAAACACACACACGCACAACACTCAAAAAAGCGCACACCTAGGCAAAAATGCAACTATATGACCCACTCCCCGCAGCACGCACACCCACCCACCCACACACACACACACACACACACACACACACACACACACACTCAGCTGCAATTGTTGTATACAGAACATTTTATTTGAATTTGTTTTTCGCAGCTTTTTTTCGCCGCTTGCATTTTGTCTATTTTTTTGTGCTTGACCAAATGCAGCGACAACTACAACAACTAAAATAAACCATGTGTGTGTGTGTGTGCTTATAATAAATAATAAAGTATACACACCCACGCATATGCAAGCAACATACACACACAGACACCCCTCCCTTACACCCTTTGCTGCTGCACAAAAAAGTCGGTTGAATTTTGCGCACATTTTACGCCTGATCGAAATATTTTGCGCCAACGGCTGCCCCCTACAGAAAAAAGTCAAAGACACCCACACACGAAATCCCTCTGCGCCCCAAACTACACAATTGCCCCCCCCCCCCCCACTTCTCCCCGTTGCAACCTATCCACAACGCGCCTACAAAACTTTTATTGTGTCCAATGTTTTTTCTGCTTTGACGCGCGTACCAAAAATTGGCAACGCTTTACGGGCGAACATTGCCGTCAACTGCAGCGGGTGTAAGGGAAGGGGGTGGAGGGGGGGGGGGTTGTGGAGATAGGGCAGCCAGCTTAGTGCACCGGTTATGGTTATGACTGTGGCACGGTTAGCTCACAGCGCCCGCCCGTATTCCTATTGGCTGCATTTGTTTATTTTGCCAATCCCCCTTTTCCCGCGCCTCGATTTGTTCTATTCGACGTTGAGGCAGGTTAAGCAAGTGGAAAGCCAGGCGAATGCATATATTTATATCTATATTATATATTCACTGTACCTCATATCAGTGCATAGATTCGGTTAATCAGCTACAGTTTCATTGTGGGTGTGGTCTATAATCGGGCTTTACTTTTAATGTTTGACATGCTTGATATGTGATGGAAAAAAAAAGATTGCAATTAAAGTGTGTTAACCAGTTAATGGCAAAATTATACATCATATCGCAAAGGAATGGCAAATGATGTGAGAGATCATATTTAAATAATATGTGATTATACTTCGATAAAGACAGCAACTAAGCTCTTTGGTTAGAGTTGGTTTTTCCTCTTGAAGTGAACAAAAAGTGAAACCCGTTCTTGGCCCGTTCTTCATCAGGAAGTTTCTCTAAAGCCTGGACTTGTGATTTTGGAATGTATTTTGTGATCAATTTACTAATTGACCTTAAAGGGTTTCTGACATATCGATAATAACCTTTTAGCCAATATATTTAAAATGAAATGGACATTTGTTGTGAAAACTTTTGTCAATTTAAAGACACACAATTTCTGAAGAACCTGGCAATAAATACTTTGTCTAAAATTGATTGTAACATATTATAATATATTATTTCCCTATTCCTAACTTGAACTATCGAGATAGTGGCATCATTAAACGATGTATCCAACCCTATTAAGTATATATGTATATTTTCGATCAGTATCAAAATTCGAGTTTGCAATTGTGATCACTTAAGTAGAAATATAGGCAAAAAAAGATCAACATTTAACTGTCGTTTATTTAATATTTGGCTCGTCAAAGATAAAGTTTATTTCTCATATCTTATATGAGCGAACTTTTAGAGTTATAATGGGAACAACGGATAAAAACGATGTCAATGCGTTTAACATTTATAAAAAAATATTAAACAAAAAAATATAAATATATAATAACATCTATAGTACAATCCATAATTAGTCTATAATTATAAACATTCGAACAGATTTTAGTTTTTCATTTCTGTTAACAAAAATGCAATACGTTAAGAGTACATTGAACTCTGAAAAACTTTTAAATGATAATGGTTTAATGCATTTCCCATCAGAATCTCACACAGAGTCCGTTTCTGCTGGCTTTTCTTATTTAATTATTATAAATTACCAACTTTTCTCCACCTGGCCTCTAAACGTGTGTGCATTTCAAATTTGCTAAGCCTAAGAATACATCGTATTAGCTGCTTATTTGCCAACATACACATATATATACATATATTATACATATATAGTATGTCTAATGTGCATGAATAAGTAGGAGCTGAAAAGCTGGGCAGCCGCTTCGTTTTTACTGCTCAGCGGCAATTGCAATTTTAATGCAGCCAAACAGTGCCTGCCGAAAGTATACAATCAATGGCCAATCAAAAGTTGCACTGACCAGCCCCCTCCCGTCCAAGCGTTTGGTCGTCGCCGTTGGCTACTTAGGAGTACTTTAATAAACATATATTAAAATTTTAGTTATTCATGTAAGTCTCAGGCGACTTGACAAAGGCAAAAGCACGAAAATTGCAAAATATACGAGCCGATAAAGTATTATATATATACGATATGCACACACACACACACACGCACGCACATATTTTATATGCAGTTATATAGTTGGCCCCAAACTTGAATGCACATTGCACATAAGCTGAGGCTAAGGCTGAGACGTGCTGCAATTACTCAGATATTTGCAGAAAATTTTAAGAAAATGCAGCTGCAACAAATTTTGGCCAAAGACAACGCAATGGACGTCTTCAACAGGTGCGAGCGAGAGCGAACGTGCCTGAGCGGTGCGGCAAGTTAGGCAGAAATCTTAAGAAAATTGCACAAGAAGTTGCTGCAGCTGCAGCTGCAGTTGCAGTTGCATCAAAGACGGGGGACTGGGCCGTGTGGCATAGGTCAGGCCATTGGTGCGTATGCGTAATGTGTGTTGCCCAAAACTATGCAAAAGAGCACCCAAATAACCCTCAACTCAGTGCTGTGTGTGCGTGTGTGTGTGTGTGTGTGTGTTCGTTTCGAGCTTAGCTCGTTACAACACTCAAATTAAAAGTATTGTAGAAAATTAAATCTCAGAAGCCGATTTTTGCGACACGTAATCAAAAATTATAGATTATTAATATGATATAATGGACAAACATTTTTAAATCAGATACAATCTGCTGATCCAAATGCAGATCTAACAATTTGAACAACATATATGGTACTTTTTTAGGAAACATAGACATTTTTCATGACGAAATCTTTGTATATTTTTTCGAATGTGTTTTTGACACCTGCCTCAGAATCTGATTTTATAACAAAGTTAATGTTGATACTCAAAATAAATTAATAATTTTAATTTAACAATGCTTATGGAAAGAAATTTTAAATTTTAAAAATTAAAAAAAAATAAAGGGTGATTTAATTAATTCTTGAAACTGAATTTATTATTGGCTTACTGATGAGTTTATTTGTCAAGCCCAGCTCTAATGCTTTATTATTATTTTTACTTGCTTCCACACCGACTTTTTCGCTGAGTGCATTAAATCGACTTGCACCTCAAGTGTTTCGTCAATGTGTCTGATGGGGCTAAGGGGGGAAGGTGTTGGTTCTCTCTCTCTCTCTGTTTACTTGACATTAAGTGCATGGAAAACTTATTATTGCAGGCTCAGGCAAGCACAAAAAACAACAACAACAACTAACTGCTAAGATAACCGAGCACAAACACATAAATAGATGTGTATATAGATTTTTGGGCATATAATAATGAAGCCTGAGGACGGGCACAACCCAGACAATGTGCAGTGTGTGTGTGTGTGTGTGTGTGTGTGTGGGTGGGTGTGTGTGTAAGCTGCAGATTTTCATTAAATTTTAAGATGCCTCAGAAGGCAACGCCTGTAAGTATGCAATGCATTTTTGTTGTCGAGGTCTTATATAAGGAATATATCCCGAGCGGGGGCAGGGGTGGGGGTAGGGGCAGGGACTGGGGCAGGGGCAGGGACAGTGACAGTGTTAGTAGCATAGGCCTAGGCATATATGCCTCGGTATTGGTCAAAAGGCCCAAGAAAACTCACACTTGTCCAAGGCAAGTCTCATAAATTTTGTTGGGGTAGCTGAAAGGGGGGGGGGGCGGGGGGTTCCTGCCTGAAATGCACTTTGTAACGCACAGCAGGTTGACTACAATGTCAGAGCTCCGATGGGGGGAACGTGTGCGATGTACTTGCTGTATTTTGTCGTGCGTTGGGGTTGCCGACAACTTAGTGCCTCAGTTTAGCCCCCCCCCTGCCCCCTGCCCCCCTGCCTTCTGGCACTCGACGCCACAGCTGTTGATGCTGCTGCTGCTGCTGCTGCTGTCCTATTGCTTGTCGTCTTTAATGCATTATTTTGTGTGGCAACACTCAGCGGTAATAACCCGAAGATAAAATCAACCCCGCCAACACCCAAGACCCCAAACTTAGGGGTGTGTGTGTAAATGTTTTGCGAGTGGGCCGCAGTCGATGTGTGTCTGTGTGTGTGTGTGTTTTGCGTGTGTGCTTTGTGCCTAAAGTTGTGCTTGATTAAAATTGATTGAAGCAAATAAATGCAATTGGATTTTTTTAATCATTGCAAACAGCTAAAACTATTGCGAATGAAATCAAGCGCAAATTATACTTGAATGGGCTCCAACAGCCACCAGCTAATGGGTTTTATTCGTAGAGTATCTAAAGGCATTCAACTCACGGAACATAGATGTAGAAGGCGTTCAGCTAGCTTCTTATTTCAGCTTAACAGACATATTCAAAATATATACAAACTGTGGTCTGAGGGTTCTTGGTACAGGTGTGATATATTAGACTTTTAAAGAATGCCAGATAAAAACAGCGATAGCAAAATCGATATTATCGATGCGATAGATCAATGTTTTTTTCTTCGACTGTCGAAAACATAAAAACATTTAACTATGAAATCTTTCCTTATTTTTCAATATAAAATATTTAATTTCTTATAACCACTTTCTTCATTATTTTAATTTTTGAATAAATTTTGGATATATCGGATATATTCAGACTTCTGTTAAAGGTTTTGTAATAATTGCAAAATATTTAAATCTGCTTTAAAACGAAGCATTTATTTTTACCCTTGCAATTGCGATTTTCGTTTGGAATAGACATTCAAAATAACTGAATACAAAGCGTAGCCGATAAGATATAGTCAGAACCGGGGGATATTTCAGCGGTATAAATAAGACAAGGCAAAAACCCAAGCGCTACTTAAAGTAAGCGCACTTTACAATAACCTAAAAGATAAATAAGCACTCCGAGCAGACTTGGTCAAGTGTGAAGAATGGAGGCGGCATTAGATGGAGTTACAGTCGCTGCAAAAAGCGTGCGCACATAATATTCTAAGACATATTCCTGCATGAGAAGCTTGAGTTTGCCAGGCGACAGGACATGAAAGCGGACACCAGACGCGGAGTTGGGCATGGTTGGGGGGGGGGGGCGATAAGGGGGGACAGGCGACAGGGCACATGCGCTTGGTTTGCGGCAATGGCGGCACCTAAAACCCATCAAATCTAATCTGGTAGCGACTGCTGGACCCGCAACTCGGTTGCTAAGACCATCAGTCCCCCCGTCCCCCCCCCCCAAGCTACTCCCCTGCTTGGCCACGCCGCCTAGCGCCAAAAATGAAACGGACATCTTGCAGCAAAAGCTGCGCCCTCGTCCAGAACGAAAATTGATGACCGACCAGGGCAGCTGGCGAGGGTCCTGGTCTAGGCAGTCGTGATCTCGGCCAGCGGCTGCCAGGAGGAGGTTACGGGGGGGGGGGGGGTTTGGAGGCTATGGCCGCTGGGTGTTGGTCATTGGCGCTGCAGCCAAAAGAAGTAATTCATCTTATTTTTTTCACGTTGCTTTCGCTTTGGTTTTTTCCTCTGTTCCGTTTTTTTTTTTTCTGTCTTTTTTTTTTTGCTTTTGCTTGCCTTGGCGACGGCAGAGACTGCTCGAGACGCCCACATGAGTCAGTGGCTGCCAAGGATACGCCAAAAGGATAATGAAAGCAGCAGCAAAAGTTTTGCGCAAAAAAAAAAAAAGGGCCAGGCCAGGCGTCGAGCACAAGTAGAGGGACCCCAAGAACCCAAGCGCTGAACTTAAGTGAACTCAAACAAAAGGCGCGGGCGGCCCCCACAGAGCCTTTTCGAAAAGAAAGCAGAGAGCTGAACGCAGGACGCGGCACCAAGGACCCCCTGTCGGTCCGCCTAACATTGCCTGATAGCACTCGCACACACACATACACACACACACACACACACACACACAGTCTGACGGGGTGCTGGCTGCCTCCAGGCATCATTACATCAAATGTCCTTCGCATTTGAGCAAAACAACAAGATGGCGCTCCTCAGGACGAAAGGCAGCCAAAGAAAGCCCCAAAAGCAAAAGCTACCCGAGTCGGAGTCAGGGCCGGAGTTGGGGCTAGGATAACGCAAGTGCCAGAGCACGGGGACAAGTTGGCGCCCGACAAAATGTCGAAAGGACTGCGCAGGAGTGGGAACTAGCTCATTGGCGCAAGCAATAAACGTTAAATTTTTTCTTGCTGCTGCAGCATAATGGCCAAGGCAACGGACAGGAACAGCAGCAGCCGAAGCAGCAGGACTCAGCAGGCCAGGCAAGAAGTCCTGCGAGCGGACTAACGTCTGACGTGCAATAAAAGACCAAAAATCCTTTTCCATTGCGCTAAGCTTGGCAAATGTTAAGGCGTGTGTGTGTGTGAGGGGGAGGGGGGGGGAAGGGAGGGAAGGATGGGAGGTAAAGCAATCGCCAACATTTTTTGGTCTCAGCCAAAGTTTTGGAGGGCGTGAGCCAAGGGGAAAGGGGGCCCAGTCGAAATCTAAGCCACGAGCACGGGGGTAGAGTATGAAAATAATCGTCATAAAAGGGGCGGGGCAGCTGTCAAGTGGGGCGCGGGGGCTGCTGAGGTGCGGGTTGTTAATGGAGACGATGGCGGAAAATGTGCTTATAGCCATATAGACTGATGTAAAGGAAAATAAAACGATTTTAAAGACACGCGAAAATGCTCTGCAAATGATATCGAGAAATTCGACAAAGTGGCGCTTATTGAGAAACATTTATATCGCTAAATATTATTGTCTGTGTTAACACTTGGCAGAACTGCAAAAATCAGAACTGGACTATTCATTAACCAGATTCAATTGATTCAAATGATAAACCTCCCTTACCTCCTTCACCCTCAAGCGCACCTCAAATCGAGGTTTTTTTGTTCTGGAATAATATGAAACCGTAAAAAGGCTTCTCTCTATCCTAGATGCACTTAGCTTTGTGAATGCTTTTCCCCCTTTAAAGCCAGTTAATTTTTTGTTCATCTGGCCATCAGTCGGTTCGTGTCGGCCAGTCCATGGTCAGCTGCCCCTTCTTCCAAATTGCATCAATTTTTAGCATTTACGTATATGGTTTTTTGTTTTCCACCGTTGCCCTGTGTGTTTTCCAGCTAGTTGCCCAAATAGCCCTAGGCCATAAAACTGTCCCTCGTTGCAGCGCCACGGGGCCATGGGGCCTGTATATAGTGTTGGATATGTGTGGGATATCGCCCCCTCGCTAACCGTATGGCAAATGTCAGTCTTTGTCATACACTCCATACATCAAAACTCATTTCACGTTACGCGCATTATGTGGAGGGGTTACGACCCTGCGTGTCGGAATTATATTATATATGTATATATACAGGACTCCTATTTTGGGCACGGGGCAGGAAAGGCTTTTACAGCGCTTGCCAGCTAGTTATTAGAACTGGTCGCTGAACTGGTTCCCACATAAAGCAAATGCTACGCTTTTTGTCAGGAGGGGTCGCTCGAACATAAATTCCATTTATATTTCCACTTTTGCCGGAACGAACTCCAACTTCGAGCGACAGCCGCGCCCCAAGGCAAACGCCCCTTGGGTCGACGAAGGTGGGCGGAGGGGGGGAGGGGGGAGGGGGAGGGGTGCTCGCACATGAGCTAAGCCACAATTTGATGTGTCCATTGTGTCTTATCAGGCGACATGGTTACCGCAGCGCGCCTCCCCAGCCCAGGCCCTAACTCAAACTAACACATGCCGGAGTCCGACGCCCCCAAGCCCCAGCCGCCCCCCCCTGGGCATAGCCAGCGGCCTTGCCCAAATGAAACCGCCAGCTATTCAGAGCGCAGCCCCAAAACGAAAAACGCGCGCTCCCCACCCTTATTTTGCCTGCCCAAACCCCCCCCATCCCCCATCCCCCATCCCAAAGCATACCCGAATCCAAGCCCAGTTCCTTTACCCATTTCGTGAACGAGGGCGAGCCCAGGGCCGGGTCCTGAGCCAAACCCAGGACACATCAGACGCTGTCCTGGCTCATTCGTCTAGCTTGGCACGCCGCCTTTTTTTCCAGCAACCTTCACTTCCCGCCTCCCCGTCCTACCCCTGACTTAGTTTCCTGTTCAACAAATGCCAAGAAAAAGTTTTTTTTTTCGATGTACCCGCCCCCACTCCACAGCCCCTGTCCTTCATCATTGTCGTCGTCGTCGTCGTCGTCGTCGTCGTCGTCATCGTCGCTGCTCGTTGTTGAATTTGAAACGTTGTTGCGCCACCTTGTGGCTGGGGTTTACGTGGGGGTCCGGTCGTCGCGCCACATGCCAGGCCGGGCCGGGCCGGGCCAGGCGAAAGGCAACACATTTGAAGAGGGTCCCACACACTTTCCCGGCCAGGGGATGGGCGCGGATGGAGTGCTGGGCAAGCAAAGAAATGGGAAACTAAAATGAAAGAAATCCGCCTGACTGCTGGCAAGGGGAGCTTGGGGTTGCTCTGCTACATGTGTGTGTGTGTGATTGTTCTTGAGCTCCTTCGCAACCTCCAACCGCCTCCAACAGTTCGCCCTTCGGCTTAGCCCTTGGCTTGGGCTCTGGACGACGCCATGCTGCTTGTCTGCTCGTTTGTTCTTCGATTTAATGAAGGATATGCCGCATGCTTCGCCTCGCATCAGCGCCAGTCGCAACCTCCACACCCCACTCACCCCATCCCCCGTTCCTCATTCGATCCCTTACACGTTTTCTTTTCCTTACTTTCTTTTTATATTTCATAACATTTTTACTTTTTTTTTTCTCGCGTTGGGCAACCAAAAAGTTTACTTTTGGGCCTAAAAAAATCGACAAAAAAAAAAAAAAAGTGGCCTGGCACAACCCAACCCCTTTAAACCCTCACCCTAACGCTTTTCATTTCGATTTCAAGGGGTTTTTCCTACGCCTTCTTTTGCGTTTGCT
The DNA here is from genome assembly GCA_035047465.1 of Drosophila sordidula. Lineage (NCBI taxonomy): Eukaryota > Metazoa > Arthropoda > Insecta > Diptera > Drosophilidae > Drosophila > Drosophila sordidula. The sequence continues at coordinate 4,011,577 of JAWNPQ010000260.1, read as the reverse complement.
GCTCATCAAGTGCCCGGGCTGCTGTTTTGCATAATATGAAAGGTTTTGCGCAAAGTAAACGCAAGGGGACGAGAAATAGAATTTAGCCCAGGCTCACCTTGAGGGGGGCGTGGTAGGGTTCGCTCATAAGAAGCCAGAGTTATGGCGAAAAGTGCGCTGAAATCGTTGACTGAGAACTGGGAGAAGATGGGGCTACGTTGCGTAAAAACTGGTGCTGAAAATGGCATATAGATGGGGCTGGGGCGCATAACTCTTCAAGTCTCTTCCTGTAAACAGTTCGATTTGCAGCATGTGGGACCTTAAACTTCAAAACTAAGGCGAAGCAGTCAACCACAATTTAAAACAGGAAGCATATATAGACAAACATGGGAAAAAACTAAGGTAAATAAAGATGAAAATACACTAAGAATAAACTCAGGCTTTATGAAAGATTTGCTTCACATATTCCCAGGTTAGTTAAAACACCGCCGAAAACCAAGATTCTTAAAAAACTGCATAAAACATCTCCTTAAGATCCTTTCAGATTTCATGTGTGTATCAAATAATGCAAAAATAGTTCCTGACTTATCATTTCTGCGAATGCTCCATTATATAGTTGGTTATAGTAGTTTAGATCTTCGCTATATGTTAAGGGTTTATAAAAGCTAAGAAACACATTTCTTAACGATAGTTACTAAAGCTAGTCTTGACACTCTGGAATAGAAAAAGATGCAAAGCTCAAACTTCCAGCAAAGTAGTAATACCCCCCAAAGTAAGTCATTTTCAACACTAATACGATGCCAATATAGTATTTCAATTAAGTTCCTCACATCCATTCCCTCGCCAGAAGCGGCCCATATACCCATAAATATCCGGGCAATGAAATCGAAATCAAGGGAAATAAAAAGAGAAACGTTGTCCCCTGGGGCGGACCTCACTTGATATTGTCAAAAAGTAATTAGATTCGAGGTTATTACATAAGCGCAAACGAGCCAACGAATATTGGGCGCCACATACGCCCCTTGGCTGGCGGTTGGCGGGAGGGTTCCGAGTCCTTAGCATTTTTATTTTATACTTGGGCACAAAAATGTGAAACAAAGTAACAAAATGAGAGCCAAGGTGTTGGAGGGGGGGGGGGAGCAGTAGTTGGAAGGGTCGACGTCCAATCTGTCCTCCTACTCGTTGTCGCCAGCAACAAATTAAATGTTGAAAATAATACAAAGATGTCCTTCCAGGCGGCGACACGAGCTCAGTTTACGCTTTACGTGGAGGATTACCGAGCAACAACAACAACATCAGAGTTGGCTCCCATTAGGGGGGGCGGGGGCTGCCGCGTCCGCCCAAAGTCTGCGTCATGGCAACCAGGCGAAAAATCTTCAGGACCGCCAAGTCAGTCGGCACAGACCCCGTTTCCTTGGGTGAGCGTCCTGTCAGGGCGTCCTGGCTGCCGCGGCCTGGGTCCTGGGGGGTTGTTGCGCTGCAAGTTCTGATGATGATGATGAGCGGCAACAAGGCACATGGGTGGGTCTGTTTGGGTCTTGAACGCTCAGCTGGGGTGTTCCTAATCAAAAATAAATTTCGCTTTTCAAAGTGAAAAAAACAGCAACAACAACGAGGCGGAGTAAAAAAGTCGTATTTTTATACGCGTTCGCATGGAATTTTCATTTTGGGTCGGAAAATGTGTCTGATTTGCATTTGCGAGCAACGGGACAAGGGGTCGCAACTGGCTGGCAAGGGGGTTGGGGCAAGCCCTCTGGGCGGGGGCAAAGGGTTTTGGCAATGCGCGCGCTCTGAATTAGGATTAGAGGACGCTACCCCAAAAGGGGTGACAAAGTGATTAAAAACCAAGGCAAGACAGCGGCAAGGGGGTTGGGCCCAAGATGTGCCTACGATTCTCGTGCAGGTGAAATGGTACAAGGATCAGGGAAGGGGGGGGGGGGGGGGCAACGCTCCTAACGACTCTATAAGGGTTGCTGTTGTTCCGACTTTGTCTGACTGTACGCCTATTTGAATTTCAGTTAATTGTGTTTTGCATTTAAGCAAAAACATTCGTGTATTTGATGGAAATAACAGCCGAAAAGCGGTGAAAATGTTTGAGAAAAGGGTTTCACTCGCTTTTCGGGGGTAGCAGTTTGAGAGGGTGGCAACTACGACTTAAAGGGTTGCCGCACGAAACAGCGAAAGTTGCCAAAGTAACTTTCGAGTAGTTTTTGCGCTTGCAGATGAAAGTGAGCTGAAAATTAGATGGGAAATATGACGTTTTTGGGGGGTGGGTGACCAAATTGCGGCAAGTACAAAGATTGATGGCAAAGTTGGTACGAGAAATTGCCTGGACAAAATACGTATGTGCATGCGATATGTGTTTCTGAATATTGAGGGATGAGTTTCAAAATTGTTGAAGCAAATACCCATTTGGGTATTTTAATGGAATTGAATGAACAAAATACACATAAGGCATTTTCTGGTAAATATATTGGTAGGAAATAGAATTCAAAAAAGATTGTTATTTGCATATTATAAGTTAATAAGTAATATAGAACAATAGATGGGTAAGATAAACATGAACCCAACGGCTGTTATATTATTATATCTTTTAAAAATCTGTTTAGATAAGAGGTACCAAAATAAGAATTGCATCGAAGGAAAAGTAGATTGAATTTGATCGATCTTTAAAGGATCTCTTTAGAAGTTTGCTAAATCTAGCTGTAAATTTGTTTTCAATTTGTAATCGAATATTCAAATTATTTCATATAGAAATTGTAGAATGAAAAATACATTATAATTTGTTAATTTTTTATATACTATAATTTTGTATATACATCTGTAGAAAGAAGTCCTAAGTATCACAACACCTTAGATACATTCTAATGCAATCTCTTTGCTTTCCAGGTGTACAAAATGATGAGTAAATAAATTAAATAGGCTATTAATAAAATTGATAAATATTTTGTAGCGTAATCTTTTTCATTAAAATCTTCCACTCGATTCTGTCAATAATTTGTTCGCTATTCAACATTTACACATGTAATTGCATTCAGTGAAGATTACAGTTTACAGACATTTTTAGTTTCGTGTTAATGATATTGATATGCCATCAGATATCCATAAATAAAACGTTTTACGCAACATAATTTTCTTGGCAATCCGCAATACGCATTTATAGATGGTTCGTCATAAAAATGGCTTGTTTGCGGGGCAATATTGAAAGTTAATTGAAAATCAAGTTAATGCTTTTAATTGAATGAGCGCTGCTGCATATGTTGCGGCCAGGTGAGGGCTGGTGGGCGGGTGGGTGGCAGCTACAAAACATACAGGGGAATGCAATGAAAACATTAAAAAAAAAAAAAAAAAAAAATAATACCATTCCACACAAACAAACAAGGACACACACACGTAATTACTCACACACAGCGGGCCGTCTGAATGTTGAACGGAGGCCCATGTGCATATTTATATGTGGAAAATTATGTACAAACACAAGCACACAACAAAGCCGGGGCGATAGGAATGGTCACACACACACACACACTTAGGACATTTTCATGTAAATGTGTGTGAGTGGGCAGAAAATCATAATGATGGCGATGCATCATCATAGAACAAAGGCGCTGTGGCAGCGACACGCACACAATAAATAGGGTTGCCACCCTAACCCAACAACTATAAGGGACGGGGTGTGTGGGTGTGTGTGCTTGTCTGTGGGGGGCGTCTGTTCTAATCAATGACTTGGCCAGACAATCGATGGGTGTAGCTTTTAGCCCGAGCTCGGGTTGGGGTTGCAGCACCTGTACGGCTAGCTTAAGCAGTTAAGTTGCATCTTGCTTATCCAGAATATGTCCCTGTAATTATTTCCAGAACGCTCGTCCCACACAGAGAAAGAGATAGTTGCTGCTCTTCAAAAAATGATGGGAAACCTGACAGGAAATTTAGTTAAGACGACGTTTGTCCTCTTATAATTATTATTATGCTATGTCCAGCCTCAAACTAGATGAGTGTGCGTATGTGTGTGTGCGTGTGTGTGACGCCCACGTCTTGAGGCTTAGAAGTGTGCAATGTTATCGATTTGCAGAGGCCTCCACATAGTGCTCTATACGTCCCGCTCTAACGCACGCACTTGTCTTATAGGCATTTTCATTTTTCTTAAGACGCATTTTGATTAAAATTTTGACCAGCGCAAACACACACACACACACACACGCACACACCTGAGAATTTCTCACTTCCTCTCACTCAAATATGTATATGTATGTTTGTTTATGTATTTGTGCTTGAAATCTTTGTTGATTTTTCGTGCGTGTGAGTTTTGCAACCGGGGGTTTTGGACGGGGGTGTATATAAATATTTTTGGGGTTTCCTTTGAATAGTGTGTGAGTGTGTGTAGAAGGAGAAAGGCGGGGGGGCTCTTGCTGTTTTCAGAAAATGTCTTAAGAAATTGCATTTTCTTGTTGCAACGACAATAGCAACAACTCAACGTCTAGAGTTCTGGCCTTCCTAATACATAAAATGCGCTATTTCCAATTTGTGCTTTCTGCCATTTCGATTAATTTATGCCCGGCCTGGATATTCATTTATTTTTGTTTCTGATATATACATATATGAAATTTAGATTAGCCCCCTAAGATCACACATAAATACATTTTTTAGTTAAAGTGTATAAGAAGCAATTATAAATTATAAAAAATAAATAAATACATAAAAATAAATATTCTTTTAATTTCATAACGAAAAATTATCCTGAAGTATTTCTGAAAAATATATCCCTTACTTTCAGTAAGACACTTGATTAAACATATATTTAGTTTCTTTATAGTTATCTCAATTCATAACAATAAAAAATATATTTTTACCATCACTTTTGAACTTTGAAATAAATAAAATAATATATATAATATATTATACAAATATAAAGTAATATTTTATACCTTTATACTATATTTTGGAGAATTTTAGTTTGTAAATAACGTTAGAAAATACCACCCTGGATATTTTCCTTTCATTTCTCAGACTTGCTGCTTTAATATCCGTTAAGATTTGGGTTCCCTGCCTTGCAATTAGAATTAAATATGCTCCTATTAAAAAATTGTTATTTTGTTGTGCCCAGTCAGCAGCAGTACACACACACACACACACACACACACACACAGAAAGTTGGAGACACATAAACAATGTGTGTTGACACCCACAACCCGAGCCGAAACCGAAACAGAAACTTAAACTAAAACCTGCTGCACTTTCTTTGCAAATATATCGGACTCGCTCGCACACATACACATGCATTTGTTGCTGTGTGAGTGTGTGTGTGTGTCTAATAAGAAATTTTAAATTGTCGTCGCTCTCGCTCTAGAATTGCAGCCGACTCTTTCTAGAGGAAATGCAAAAATGTGCATTAGAAAATTCCCAAGAAAAGCCCCCCAAAAAGTCGATGCTGCATCTGCAGCTGCATGTGGTTGCAGCTGTGTGTGTGTGTGTGTGTGTTTGTGTGTGTGTGAGCTGCACATGTGCAAGAGTTGCTCAGCTGTGTGTGCGTGTGTGTGGGCTTGCATTTTAAGAAGCTGACCACACACACACAGAGCCAAAAATTCTTGGAATAAAAGTAATGCAAGCCTTGCACATACATCAGTCTGTGTGTGTGTGTGTGTGTGTGTGTGGGTGGGTGTAACCACATATATATGTGCATATGCACGTATTGCTGACGTATGGCCACTCTTTGGCCAGTTTTCTTGCAAGAAATCTAATCAACACACACAGCAGGCTGTGGGTCCTGGCCGAATGTTACGTAAATGCAATCCTGGACGAATGAAGTTTTCCGTATAATTCGCATCGTGGCGGGTGGGCGTGGCGGCAATGTGGGCGTAAGGCGGTGGTAATTTCTCCCAAGAGGTTGTACTCAAGGCACATATGTGCATGTATGTGCATATGCATGCACTGAGCGAAATAGTCACGACATACTTAACTCAATCAAGTGCCAATATTATCTAAATCCTTCCAATGTTAAGATTGTATAAACTGAGAATTTCAGCCAGAAAATCATAAATACATTACTTAATCTTGGGAAAGACCTAACAAAAATACAAATCAAAACAAATTGTAGATCAAGCCAAATTCCTATTTTAGGAATTATTATTTCTGTTTCTAAATTCCTTAACACATCTAAAGCTCAGGATAAATAGCTCCCATATTTCAAACGCCCATAACTTTGTCAAAACTCAACCGATTTTAATGTTCGATTGCATTTTTTTCATGGTTTATCCTCTAGATTGATTCTGCATTTCAAATATATGCATTATTGAAAATTAATTTTTTTTGAAATTTTTGGGAAAAAAGCATGTACCCCCCCCTTACTAATTTTCGAAAAATTTTTTTTTTCAAAATTTAGAATCTGCAATTTCTATTTTTAATCGATTGTGGTTGTCACATTTAGTATAAAAAACAACATTAAAACCGATTCTGAGGGGGTCAAATTTTTTGTCAAAAATCATGCGAAAATTGACAAAACTTTTGACAAGTAAAGCTCTCGGATCCATATCTCCCACATATCAAACGGACATAACTTTGTCAAAACTAAACCGATTTTAATGTTTGATGGCATTTTTTTCATGGCTTGTCCTTTAGATTGATTCTGCACTTCAATTATTTTCATTATTGAAATTAAATTTTTCTGTGTAAATATTAAGTACTCCCTTAGGGGTTATGTTGGTTAGGTTTGAAATAATGAGCCAAAACTGTTGGCTCATGTTTTTAAAAATACTGCAGTTTCGAACGTGTTCGGTTCATAACCGGTTTGCAGCCTTGCTTGAAATAATCAGAATTTAATGGCCAGCATTCTAAGGACATATTAGAATTTGGAACAGCGTTTTTCTTCGAGTGTACACACATGAATGCTTTTAATTTGTGCAGGACACAAACACGCACACACACACAAACAAACAAAAGGCACAATTTTCAAGAAAATCCAACAGACACAGACAACACACGCGCAGGACACGCAAAGGACCCACACAGCCACACAGAGGACACTCACACACACACACACACACACACACACACACACACCGTTTTTGGGCAGGAGTCTGGGCAAATCTTGGGACCGTATGTGGCGTCTGTAAATTGTGCTTCTATCTTATCTTTTTACTTGAAAGCCTCAACTTACCACAGGACAGCCTGGACACCAGGACGCAAAGGAGGCAACGAAAGGCTTGTCAAGGAGCGAACGGCATTCGTAAGATCAAAGGCAGACGACACTGGAGCAGCCTCCACTGAGAACTGGAGTTTCAGCTTTACGCATGCATAATCAATGCATTTCTTCTGCCCCCAACCGAAAGAGAGATAACGAAAGAGCGAGACAGGGGCATTGCATGCTGACCGGAGTTGGGGCGGGTGGCACTATTGCCCTGCTCTAAATTAGTTCGAAAATATAATTCCAAGCCTTTGGTAAATATGTATGTTTGCATGCTTATTGCTTGCCCGAAATATATTTCTACTTCTACTTCGGCTCCTTCTTGGCTATTTCTCAGGTCCAAACAAAATCGATTGAATTTGAAGCTAGCGAAATTATTGGCGCTTTCGTTCCTTATTTAAAGCTTCAGTTTTGACAGTGCTTTGACTTTTAAAAATAACAGAAATATTAGATTTTAAAAAATCTGTTATTTTAAAACTCCTTTTCTTTTTGATTTTTAAAATATAATTTTCGAAAATGTCAATAAGTTTGATAACAGACATTTTTATAAAATAAATTAGATAATATATAATTTAATTATCTTTAATTATCAATCTCCCCATTTTCGTAAACGACATGCCTCCATGATTTGGCTTATATGGCAATTTTCAATATCATTCAATACATCTTGGTCATTTGGCAATACTTTGTTAATGGTATACGGACCTTTGTATTTAGAAGTACATTTGTCAATGCTTCGAACTAAAACAAAATCACCTTCTGTAAACTTAACATGATTCTTATGATCACAGATAAAACCAAATTTGGTAAAAACATACGTAAAGTTTAATAATCGTAGTTTAAGCGCTCTCCAATATACAAATCGAAAAGTTAAAGTAAAATAAAATAACTCTCCGGTTATCAAAATTCACTTTACACTCGTCTCAATTAGCCTCGTACTCAAACACTTTTACTTTGCGAACTTTATCACATTGCATTCATAATGGCAGATGCATTAAACAAAGAAAAAACGAAAAAAAAAGAAAAATGTAACAATACACTTCGAAACCCGTTTTCATTTCCATGCCAATAAAAAGCAATTACAAATCAATCAATCGGCGTATCTATTACAACAAAAGCTCCACCGCAAACAGTTATTGAATGCCCGAAAGAAACGAGTAGTCCAGCAACATGTTCTGCTTCCTGCTCCCACTCCCACGCACGCTCTACGCTGCCGATAAATCAAAAAATTCGACAATCCTTTGTCACAAGGGCACAAAAAAGAATCTTTGCAGCATACAAAATCAAAAATCAGTTGAATTACAAATGCTGTTGCGGAAGGGAGAGAGCTACCAAATTGTTGCGTCTCTTTTCTGTTCTACTTTTCAATTGATTTCGCAAAAGTCGTAAATTCCTTTGGCTCTGGGCAACTTTCGCTTGTCGTTTGCCTTGCTTTGTGTTTTTCTTTTTTTTTAGTTGTTGCTTTGTTTTGCTTTACATTTCAAGCGCGTAGTGGTTTTTTTGTTGGTGGCGTAGTAAAAAGTGTTAAAAGTAAAAGGCGAAACTCTCATAATATTATTCAAAGCCTGTGTGTGTGTGTTTGTGTGCGTGAGGCAATACAATGAAAGGCTGCCATAGTTGAGCACGACGCGAGTTTCTGTTGCCGTTTCTCTGCCTCTGCCTCTGCCTCTGCCGCTGCCTCTGCCTCGTTCTCTTGCTCTGGCGCTGCCTCGTTTCGTCTCGCAGCGCCTCGTGTTTGTTTATTTGCATTTCCGCTTGAGTTGCAGGTCTCTCTGTGTATGTGTGCGAGACTCAACAGGTTGCTGCCTCTGGTTCGGCTGTTTTGTTCTTCTTGTTGTTGTTGTCGCTGCCATTGTCATTGAGCTTTTTTTGCTCGTTTTCTAGTTTGTCTTTTTTTTTTATGTATTTGTTGCTTTCAAACACTTTGCCTGCGCATTTCTTTACGTGTGTGCGTGCGTCATCATCGTCATGGGCATCGCCATCGTCATTATTGTCATCTTCTCTTTTGCACTCTCACGACATGAATGCGGCGCTCTCAGTACGTTGACGGCGACGACGACTGCGACGCCGGCGTGCGGCTCGTTTTGTGTTGTTTGTTCGTCTTGTTTGTTTATTTTATTTGTTTTGCTTCACTTTTTGTGCACTTCTTGCCCTTCTGCTGTCACTTTTTGTGTATAATTTCTTCGTTTGCTTTTTGCACTTTTACATATGGGCGAAACTCAAGTTTTTCTTTTGCAGCCAAAAAAAAAAAAATATTTGCGCCAAGGACGTTAATTGTTTTGCTTCTATTTTTTTTACACGACGACGCCGCCGCCGTGTGTATGTGTGTGTGTGCATGTGAGACAGACAACGAGCGCGGGTGCGAGGGAGAAAACGTGCGTGTGTCTTTTGGCTCTTATTTTTGGCTTGTTTATGCTCTGTTTTTTATTGCTGCTTCAATTTGCGTGCACTTTGCGGTCATTCTTATTGTTGTTGTTGTCGTGCGTGGCCTTGCTGTTATTTTGATTTCTTTACTTCGCTTGCATTCTCGGTCCCTCTCTCCTTGTTTTCTTTTTGCGCCACTTCACTTTGTGCATAAGTGGCGTTTAATTTATCAATTTGCGTTTGCCAAAGGAATTCATTATTTGCCATTTCTTTGCATACTACTTCTTTCTCCTTCTATTTTGCGTTTTTTCTTCTGTTTAGTACATTGTCTGGCTTTAGTCTGTTGTTGTTTATTTGTCATCAACATCATCGACAACGTAGTCGAATTTGTTATTTTTATCGTTTTGCTTTTGCTTTTTGTTTTTGTATTGGCATCGCATTGAACGGAAGCTCAATTTGTTGCACTGCTTTGCAGTTCTTTTTTTTTTTTTTTTTTGTAATTGAAGTCAAATTGATTGTTAAGGCGGAGAGAACAGCTCAAAAATCGTCACTGCAGATGGGAGTTGAGAGAGCACATCACATAATTGAGTATTAAGCACACAGAGGCGAAACTCTGCAATCTCAAATAGTTTATGATAGTTTTTAAGATCGCCTGGCGATACACAATATTATTCGAGCAATGAAAGTTAATTTTGGGATGAAATATATAGACTATTTTTCATAATAGCAATTATCATGAATTTCGAAAAAATCTAAATACTATCTCAAATTCTTTGCTCAAAATTAAGCCCAATTAATTGAAAACATTTAGGAAAACCTGTAGAAAACCAGAAAACCAAGCAAATGCGTTAACTTTAATGCAAATCCCTGGCGAACCCTCGCAAGTAATTAAAACGCGAGTCGCTGAAAAGCCAAAATAAGTAATTGCCACCTTGTTTGGCAAGTTTTAGAGCTCATCAGCAAACAGCAAAAAGAAATCAAAAAAATTCCTCACCAAAAGAAAGTAACAAAAACAAAAGAAGAAACGCACCAAATTGACAAATTAAAAGCAAGTGAAAATTGTACTCAAACCAGGCAAACAAAAAAAAAAAAAAAAATGAAGGACAGATATCCAAAAGGGAAGCAAGCCGGGCACACAATTAAGCAAAGGGAGCAAAAGAAAGAAAGTACAAAAAATTACAGGCTCAACAATTAGAGAGAAAAAAAAGGGGTAACTAGAGAAAATTGTAAGGGGTGCGGGTTCTCACAATCGACCATTCCAGGGTGAGGGGGCCTGGAGATTGGGGTGGTATTTTCGGGCGCGCAATTATGATTATGGGTGCGTCTCAGACCAAGTCGCCTCGTAAGTACACTTTAATTGTTTTTTGTTTTTTTCTTTCTATTTTTATATTTTTTATTTTTTATTTTTGTACTTTCCTTTGAGGGCTGTTGCCCAGCTGCCTGGACGGAAATTCATTAGAGCATTCAGTAGCTAAAGGCGGAGCTCTCTGAGGCCGAGCATGTCAAACAGTTGCCAAGACGTTTTCTTGGCTTTTTCTTCTGCGCAAAAATTGCAATTTCAACAAAGCCCCCCCCCCCCCTCAGTGGACAATTGTCTCTGCCAGTCGTCCATTCTGCTACTAAGCGGTGTGGGGGGAGGGGGAGGGACTTTTGTGGGTGGCAACAAAAAAGGGCTTCTCGCATCCTGTGCTGGCGATAAAAAATAAGGACCGCTAGCCAGGCAAGCAAACATAAAAATGCGTTCGCCCTGAAAAGGCGTTGGGGTGTGGGGAGGGGGGGCGTCGTTGGGCGTGGACGGACAGGCACCTAAAACAGAAAGTAATCAACCCACACCAAGCACACACACACACAGCCAGAGAGACACAGCACGACGGACAGCGACGTCCTCCCCAACCAATACCCAACATCCCCCCCCCCCATCCTAGAAGCCAGCCCTACGCTTCACTCCACTTTACTCCACTCATTTGCACAAAACACACCCACAACTTGGCAGCCGGAGTAACTTTTCTATACACTGTCGGAAATAAATAAGCTAAAAGTTATCAAAATTCAGAAGAAATTTCCTGTTTCAAAAACTGAATACCTTTATAAAACACTCAAATACAGTACTGAATCCTAACAAAAGGCTGTCAATATAAATATTTATCAGGAATTATATCGTAAAGCCAAATACTTTGAAATACTTACAAATATTATTTGATATACTATAGGAAATGTCAATACTTTGACTAAAATAACATAAATGCCAAATTTAGAAAAAAATCACATTCAAATATAATTTCTTTAAATAACAAACTCTTTTTTGTTAATCTCAAAATTCTTAAATACAAGACTGTAGCATGAGAATATTTCTAAATTTGATAATTTTGAAATCAAAAATAATTCATACTTAATATAGGAATTTAAGAATGAATTAGTAAAAACTTAAACAAAATAAGTGTTGTAAATTAAATTTCATTTTTCTTTCTTTGAGTGTAGTCTGCTTTTTTTTCTCATCATTTCTGTTTTCCACGCTTTCATATTGGACCATTGGGCGGAAGAAGGGGGCACAGACGGGGGGAAGGGTCTGAAGACCAAACTGGGAACTGAGCTCCGGGTTTGGGGTTCGTTCCGGGCATTGTTCTTGTGCCGCCATGAAAATTAATGAAGAAGTGCCCGACCCATGTTCCAACAGTCCTAAAACGCCGCTCCGGCCTCAGAGCCTGACTGACGTGCCCAGTCCCCAGACGCGGTCAGCTGAGAAGGGGGTCGGTAGTAGGGGGTTGGGGGCGGGGAGGTGTGGCAGTGGCACCCAAAGCTCCATTTGTCGTTTTGTTTTTGCGCGTTCAACTTCTAAGGGTGCGTGCCGGATCCTTGTCCAACTCCTGCGCTTGTCTAAAGGAACCAAGTAATTCTTTTACTTTTTGTGCGTTTTTTTTTTTGGGTTCGGGACACATTAATGTGGACTCTTGAATTTATTTTAAGAGCACAAACATTTTTAATATAGAAACTCATTAAAGGACACACTGTGTAGGGTTAGAATAGATCAGAAATCAATTTTGATTTAAAGAAAAATGGTTTGGAATACTGAAGTTGGACATTTTGTTCTAGCATGTTTTTCTTTCTTTTAATATATTGATGACAAAAATGATTGCTCTTCAATTTTTGAATACCATAACTAATTAGAGTATTTTTTTATTTCTGCTGTAAAGTGGATCTTTTGTATTTTTAAGTTCTGTTAACATAATTTTACCTGCAGCCAAAAGAGGCTGAGCATTTTTTGTAAATCATGATCAAATATTTAGTTAAAATAAATACATATCGTTGTAATTATAATTAATGTTGCATTTTTATAAAATGTATCTGTTTCTATCAATTTCAAATTCCAATATTTTTCAATTTTTGTTTAAAAGAAATTTCTAAAAACCCTCTAAGTTTAAGGAATAGCATACGATAAATATAACTATCCACGTTGAATGTAATTCAATTTATTTCTTCTATTAATTTAATTGAATTTCCAATATTTGTTGGCTATTATTTAAAAATAATCAAATCTAATCTAATTTCTGTTTTTTATTTTTCTAAATATACAAATTTCTATATTGTAAGTAAAAGTGAAAGATCTTGACTTCTAACGAGAACTAGAAAACAGATTTTCGCTGTCTCTCTTCCCCCCCCCCCCTCTCCCTCACTCTCTCTCTGTCTCCCTTGCTCTATTGCTCATACAGCTTTCTTGGCATTGAGATATATTTTTATCAGCCTCTTCATTTCTATTATGCTTAATACATATTGCATATTGGATGGACTCTAGTTTCTGCTCATGAGGTACTTTCGGAAAAGTAGGAAAAGGGTGCTGGCCATTTTGGCTGGGGCACAGACAATGTCTATGAACGAGACAGATAAAATGGCAAACGTGGAATGGCAAAAGGCAAACAAAAAAAAAAAATATACATAGAAAGAAGAAGAGCAAAAAACAAAAGGCGAATGCTTAAAACGAGAAGCGATTTGCGCAAACAAACGGCACATTGGGTAAGCCAAGCCCGGCGGGGAGCTGCCCCCAGCTCAGCGCCAGACAGGAAAAAGGACACACACGGTCAAGTGGGTGTGGTGTGTGCAGGTGTGTGTGCAGGTGTGTGCTGAGAGCTGTCCACGTTTAGAGGTGCTTGCCGTGCCGTTTGGCGTTGGCATTTCCTTTCCTTCTATTTTTTTTTCGGCTGCAACGGTCGCTAGGTGGCGCCAGACGTGACGCGACGCGGGATGTGTGTCTGTGTGTTTGTGTGTGTGTGTAGTGGGGGTGGGGAGGGGTTTGGAACGCTGCTGACGACGCCTTTGCTTTTAGCTTGATTGCCAAGCCTAGTTAACTGTAAAGTTTTATAACTTTGCCCAGCTCCAGGCCCCACCACAATTCTGTACCCTACACCCTGCACCCTACTCGCCGTTTTGGCGGCGTTAAAATCGCTTGGTTTATTACACGCGCCAACGCAGACCTTTGCCCAGGCCCCCATCCCCCGTCCCCCGTCCCCCATCGCCCACACATTGTTCCGTCCTTAACAGCTACGACGTCACTCGACCCTTTTAAAAAGTCGTCAATACTTGGCATACATCTCCACTCCCCCAACTCTCTTCAGTAACCCGCCCCCATCCCCCGCCCCCTTTCACCCGTGTCGTTGGCGCCGTGCAACGGCCTCTGAACTTTGCCAGCAGCGAGGACAATCGAAGGACGAGTCACAGACCGAGGCCCAGGCGTCTATCAAATTCCAATTTCGGTCCCTTTTCTATACCCTGTGCCCATTGAGAAGGGTTGCAAATAAGGGTTTAATGCAGCTGTGCAAACACTTGTAACAATCAGAGAGAGGCATCTAAGGTCATATTAGGTAAAATGATCAGCAAAAATAGAGCCGAAATAGTTCAGTCTCTCTGTTACTCTCGGAAAGATCTCTATAGACACATCAAAGTATATAGAAACTATAGTTTCTTTTTTGTTAATATTCGCTAACTTCCTCTGTTTAACCCAGGATATTTAAACAAATATTTTCTGTTTAGTGTTCTTAAAAAGTAATTTTAAAGAGGAGAGATTTTGAAATTTTGGTAACAAATTTGGTATGTAAATTCTCTTTTAGTAACAGAATATATTACTTTGGAATATATTACTTTAAGGAGTGCTTACCCTTAAACCCACTAATAGTAGTACAGATGTAGCCTTGACTATAGGATTTATCATACTCAGCAATGTCATATTTATGATTTTACGAAATTTCATTAATTTTAGACAATGTAGCATATTAGTTACATAGGCATTAATTTTTTACAGTGTAGGAAAGGGTTGGTAGAATAAAGGGCATTTATGGGTGTGTTTTACATTAATTTAATTATGTTTTGATTATTGACTTTAAGAAAATTATATTAAAAAAAAAAATAAGTGAATTAAAATTTCTACAATTCTAAGTCGAACTTGTTTACAGTGTATTTTCCACTATTTTTTTCAAACTTCAAAATCGTGTAGAAATCGCTGCTTTAACTTAATTCAATTTTATATTGAAATAAATAAAATATTGTTATTCTGGCAACTCCAAGCTGCTTACAGGGTATTTTCCAGTCGCCCCTCATCGATGAAGAGCACTGGTTTTGTATTTTTTTCTGTCTCTACCGGCATTCAAAGTTTATGGCGTCTTTTTAGCGTAAATCCTGCCTGGCCCCGCCTGGGTAACCGGTAACCCGCACAGCTAAACCCCCCCACCCCACTCCCCCCTTCTAAACACACACACACACACATACACATAGACAACCTCAGTTCTGCTATTCATTTTTGCCTGCTGCACCCCTTTTTGGTGGGGCGCCTGACAGTGTGACCACTGCCACTGGACCATGGTTATATCCACCCCTTCCAGTCCTGCGACGGAGAGAGCATCTTCAATATCCTTTTTAGCCCGGCGCTGGCTCGGGATTGGGGTATTGGGTATTTCCACTCTAAGCCTCGAATATGCCATGTCGAAACTTTAAGACATTTTATTTAAGACCATCAAAATATTCTTATTATTGTCGTTGTTATTTTCCTTAATAATGTATACCCTAACAGGGAGTGTATTTAGAGTTCATTAGGCTGCTTGGTAGGCCGAAATAAAAATGCTTCTCTATTTGCCATAGAGCTTAAAATTGCAGTAAATTTAAAATTGAGCATTAAAATTACAAAATACCTGGCTATTTATATATATAGTTTTGCATTTGCCCACGCTTTGTTAGCCATGGAGTTTATTGTGTTGTTGGCCAGGTCAATCAATGAGCTTCTATTTGCAGCAGCGTTTTTTTTAAATATTTATTCTATATGCACATATACATAATTGTTTGATATGCATATATATATACACACAATTTCAACTGAAATGTATGCCCAGGCAATAGTTTTTGCACAGCTCGTCAAGCAATTTTAATGTGTCAACAGCATGTAAAAGGTCGAGGGAATAATACGATAGCGGTTTTTATAGCTGCTGCAAGCCCAAGAGTTCACGATTCGGTTTGTGGTGCAAAAACAAGCACAAAACACAATTAAGAACGGTTCAGACGGGTGTAATCGACTATACAATACTATTTCACAAAATAATAACAGCCTAAAAGAGTGGAAAATTATCTTAATTATTGTTTTTTTTTTTTTGATATTAGAGTAGGTAATTAGCAAACTGTATGCCAAATTTGGCGACCTTAGCTCTAAAATTGTGCGAGAGTGTGTGACATTTTTAGAAATCAACATTTGGTGTATCTAGCTTTAAAACTGAGGGAGGTATACAAAATACAAAACTACTCTTTCCAGTTCGTGAACGAGTATAAACAAGCAAGAACGTTGCAGTCGGGTGTAACCGACAGTGCAATACTCGATTACATATACATGTCATGTACACGCCTTTTTACCAAAAATTTTTACTTAAAATAAGGCATATATTTTAAATGCAGAATCAATCTAGAGGACAAACCATGAAAAAAATGGCATCAAACATGAAAATCGGTTCAGTTTTGACAGAGTTATTGGTGTGTGAAATATGGCAGCAATGCACCTGAGAGCTTTACATATCAAAATTTTTGTCAATTTTTGCATGATTTTTGACAAAAAATTTTACCCCCTCAGAATCGCTTTTAATGTTGTTTTCTATGCTAATTGTGATAACCACAATCGATTAAAATTAGAAATTGGGAATTCTAAATTTTGAAAAAAAATTTTTTTCGAAAATGAGTAAGGGGGGGGTACATGCTTTTTTCACAAAAAAATTAGAAAAAAATTAATTTTCAATAATGCATATATTTTAAATGCAGATCAATCTAGAGGACAAACCATGAACAAAATGCCATCAAACATGAAAATCGGTTCAGTTTTGACAAAGTTATGGCTGTTTGAAATATAGGAGCTATGAATCCGGGAGCTTTACATGTAAAAATTTTAGTAAATTTTTGCATGATTTTTGACAAAAAATTTGACCCCCTCAGAATCGCTTTTAATGTTGTTTTCTATGCTAATTGTGATAACCACAATCGATTAAAAATAGAAATTCGGAATTCTAAATTTTGAAAAAAAAATTTTTTTCGAAAATGAGTAAGGGGGGGGGGGTACATGCTTTTTTCACAAAAAAATTAGAAGAAAATTAATTTTCAATAATGCATATATTTTAAATGCAGATCAATCTAGAGGACAAACCATGAACAAAATGCCATCAAACATGAAAATCGGTTCAGTTTTGACAAAGTTATGGCTGTTTGAAATATAGGAGCTATGAATCCGGGAGCTTTACATGTCAAAATTTTTGTCAATTTTTGCATGATTTTTGACAAAAAATTTGACCCCCTCAGAATCGCTTTTAATGTTGTTTTCTATGCTAATTGTGATAACCACAATCGATTAAAAATAGAAATTGGGAATTCTAAATTTTGAAAAAAATTTTTTTCGAAAATGAGTAAGGGGGGGGTACATGCTTTTTTCACAAAAAAATTATAAAAAAATTAATTTTTAATAATGCATATATTTTAAATGCGGAATCAATCTAGAGGACAAACCATGAAAAAAATGCCATCAAACATTAAAATCGGTTCAGTTTTGACAAAGTTATGGCTGTTTGAAATATAGGAGCTATGAATCCGGGAGCTTTATATGTCAAAATTTTTGTAAATTAAATAACGTAGGTATACAGGAGTATACCCCGAACAGAAGGGCGGACATTGCACAAACCCAATATGCTCTTTTCGCTTCGTGAACGAGAATAAAAAAGAATATATATTTAATCCCAAAACTGTTAATTGCTCGACGTAAGCCAAAGTTTTATGCCCGACTGCAACGTTCTTGTTTTCCATAAATGCAAAACGTTGTGGCTATCAAATATTGCATATTTCCTCCAAACAAATATATACTTTTATGCATATATAATAATCAGATTAGTTTTGAGTAATTTGAAATACTTGTGTTCTAATCAGCGCGACTCGAGGTAAGGCAGCGGCTTAGCGGCGATAACCTTTAGCCAGGTCTATACGCCCGTCTATACTAATATATATAAGTGTATATATGTATGTCTCTGAGGTAGGTGAATGTAGAAAAAATCTATTTAGCCGCCGCGCGCTCGGGCGGCGATCTCAGTTGAGTTTGGACATTGCGATAGAACAGAATGAAGCGCGCGAATCTTTTGCTGAGCTGCCTCAGCTTTTGCCTCTTGGCCTTGGCGGTAGGTCAGGTCGGGCTTGTCTCGAGCGAATGACGTCATCTGTCGTTTTTTTTTCTGTCGCAGGCGACGAGCAGCGAAAGCGGACCGAGCGTGGCGCTGACCCGCCGCGCCATCGAGCTGGACATGGAGCCGGCGACCCTGGGCGAGCTGTGGCGCAGCAAGCAGCCGGTGGTTGTCAGCAAGCCGGACGCAAAGGGCCAGCTGTACACGACGACCTACGAGCTGTCGCCCGACGGCCAGGACATCACACGAACAGTGGTCAAGGAGGAGCCGCCGCAGCCGCAGCCGCAGCCGGAGCCGCAGCCGGACGCCAGCAGCAGCAGCACCCCGACACCGCCCAGCGAGCAGCCGACGAAACCGCAGTCGGAGTGGGAATATGTGCCCACCGGGCTGGGCGGTCGACGCACCTACACGCTGGGCGGCACCTCGCCCTTTTTCGGCGGCGGCGCCTTTCCGCCGTTGCCCAGCAGCTGGCCCGGCTTCGAGTTGCCCGCGGGCGTCACACCGGAAACCAGCACCAAAACGGAGCAGGACGATCAGGGACGCACGGTGACAACGACCATCAAACGGTACAAGGGACCGCTGATCAACAGCTGGTCGGCCGGCACGGAGCTGGGCGCCAACTGGCCCAGCTTCGGTTTTCCGGCGGGCGTCACGCCGCAGACGAGCACCACCACGGAACTGGACGACCAGGGACGGACGGTGACAACGCACACGAAGACCTACCAGAGTCCGGTGTTCAGGACCGGACTGTCCGCCAGCTGGCAGCCGGAGACAGGCGGCATTTTTGAGCACTCGCTGCCGCCGTGGTTCAAGAACACATATTTGGGTGGCGAGCTGCCCGGTTTGACGCCCACCTGGACGCCCAGTGCAGCACGGCCCCCGCCCCCGCCCCTGCCGCTTCCCACACGCCCCAGTGTGCCCTCCCTGCCGCCTTTGCCCACGGCCGCGTCCGGCGGCTTCGAACGGCGGCCGCCCCTAGATGCTGCTGCCCAGCCCGCAGCCGGCGTCAGTCTGGATGCGCCGGTCTCCGTGACCAGGGTGAGCAGCTACAGCGGCGGCTTCAGCGGCGCCCCGCCAGCCAAAGCGGACGGCCTGGAGCCGCAGGTGAGGGACCTGCTGCAGCGCGGCGGCATCACCGACGAGGACCTGCGCCGAGCTCAGGCGCAGGGCGGCGATGTCTCGCGCACGCGTGTCCTGCCCGAGGGGGGCGTCATCAAGACGACGGTGCGGATCAACAACTGGGCGCCAGCGCCGCCAGCGGCTCCAGCTCCAGACAACTCGATCGATAGCTTTCTCTCGCAGGTGAATCTGACGCCAGCGGATATACAGGCCCAGAACGGGGAGCTGATCAAAACGTTTGTGGATCAAAATGGACGCGTGCTCAGCGCCAAATTTGTGCTGAGCGACATCAAGGGGGACGAACAGGGTCAGGGTCAACGTCGGGGTCAAGCTGAGGCGGAGAAGCCCACCAAGTAAATTGAAAGTACGCAAAAGAGAAGCTAACTTAAGTTAATTCACGAATCGTTTGTATATATTACTATATATACTATATAAATGGAAAAATTGAGAAAAAATATATATATGTAAAAGTATATTTGTATAATAAATGCTTATCAGCGTGGGTTAAGCCCAGAAGTTGGCGTTGAAGAGCTAATCAGAAATATATATATGTATATAAACAATGCAGTATTTGGCAGAGAGTGGAATAGAATAGAAGTTACCCTAGACTCAGATATTCCCATTCATTTCTTATACAAATAGATTGACTGGATAACTGATTGATTAACTCGCTGATTGACAGACTGGTCAACTAATTGAATGACTGATTGACAGAGTGATTGACTCACTGATTGATTGACTGCCTGATTAACTGACTTCTTGGTTACTTGACTGTCTAAGTGATTGATTGAGTAAGTGATTGACCTACTGGTGAATGATTGACTGACTGGCTGATGGCTAGTTTGATTGACTGTAAAATAGAAGCACATTAAGACAAAAATTGTCCTTCGTTCGGTTGATTTTTAAAATCATTCTGAGTATGCATGAGAGATTAATACTTATATATTGGAAAATCCAGCCAATTAGGGAAAAATTGGCGTTTGAATGAACAAAACTCGTATTTGCGTTCAAACGGATTTGAATTGATTTTTTAAGCTGTACTCAAACAAAAGCTAGTAAATATACCTTGGGAAAACCAGCTTTCTGGCGTGAAATTGTTGGCAAATCTACTACCAAATACTTTGTCCGATTACAAATATACTCGATTTGCATTTAGTAAACAATGAAATGTAGATAGCGTGTGAAATCATCTTGAGATTTTGAGACTACATTAATCAGTTTCTATACACTTTAATACGTGTACATAATATTTATGAGGTATTAAATATATATAAATAGTATTTATATTGCCTTTGGTATTAGCTTATTGAGTCGGAGAATTCTAACCTTGTCCATCAAAAACATATAAAAACCATATAAACAACTTCATTAAGTCATTAAGTTTCACAATTGTAGGTGTAGATTAATAAAATATATAAATATTTTAACATATATAATATTATTAATATTATATTTTTAAAAAAATGTTTAATGTTGTGATAAGTATTTAAAACCCAAGCTTAAAATAATCGATTAGAAAAGGGATGGATAAAGTATAGATCTTAATATATAACATATTTAATGCCTATAAGTATTTTTTAATAATTGAATACATAACCTAAATATGTACTTACCGCAGCTGAAAAAGTCAGAGCCTAAAAGTATGCAACTACTAAGCAGTGTAAAATAAGCTAACCGCATATAATTTAAATTTTAATAAGCATTTTAATTTAACACACATCTCTTTTTTGTGCATTTTAAAATTCGAAAAATGCATAAAAGAAATATGTCGGTTACCAAAAAAAGCATTAATTTTTCTGTTTAACTAATTTATTACAAGAATTTTTTTTGGGCTTGCGCTAATAACTGAGCTGGAAAATAGAAAAAAAGAACAAAAAAATAAAATCAAATAATATGCAATTCAACAAAAATAACATTAAAGTACTAAAAAAAAATTAATAATAATACTATTACAAAAGCATTACATTAAGCATGTTAACAGCGTTATTAAAGTGAAAACATAAATTGCAGCAAATAATTCAAGCATTAAGAGATCAAATATCATTTAAATAAAACACATAAAAAAAAGGAAAAATAAATTAATAGAAATTCAATTTGAATTCCATAAAAAGCGAAAAAACCAAATCAAAAAAAAATTATTATAAACTATTGCAAAATTTTGTGCGACGCGCAAAGCGAACGCATTTGTTGTGGCCGAAAATGGTTGTTGTTCTTGTTGTAGCAGTTGTTGTTGTTGTTGCTTATTTGTAGCATAGTTCTGTCTCTCTCATAATCTCAGTTACATTGCGATAGATGCGTAAGATTTATAAGCCAAGCATGTCAGAGAAAAAAGAAACTATATTAGTAAAAAAATTTGTTATCGATCAAATATGAATAACAGAAAAAGTGCTTAGTTATATAAAATATGTAAATATGGTGTATAAATATATGTAAAAATTGTATATAAGCGGTAAAAAACAGTTATCTTCGAAGCTGCCGAAGATTTTATACCTTTGCAGTAGTAGCACATTATTCGCTGTTTCTTTCCCTCTCTTCTCCATACACACTTTTTCACTCTCACTCAAACGACAAAAATGATTCGAAATGTTTTTACCATCCACCATCCACAATGCCGGCTTCTTGCATGAGCGCTCTCTGCTGGATACAAAAATAATGCAACGGGATCGGAAGCATGGCGTGAGCGCAGTGCCGCTCTTAGCGCCCACAAAGCTTACTCTGTGGAATTAGCCTACGATCCACACATACAAGTAGAACAGCAGCCACTGCTCCCTAGGTATGCACAAATTAAATATCTCCCACCATCCACAGTGTTCACTCTCCGGATAAGACAAATACATAGACATATACATAATAATGGCATAATGATACTCTCTGCAAGGGTATGCAAAAATTGGTTACGCTAAACGCGTCGAACTAATTGAAAAGCTCTGCTTACGAATACTTTAAAAATGCGCTCGCAAATAACAATAAAGCATGTATAAAAAAAATCATACAAAACTATTACAAAGGGCATACAAATATACAAAATTGTTTGCATATTTTACAATGTTGAATTTTGCATATTGCATTGTTTTGGGAGCAACAAAGAGAAAAACATTAAATTTATACGAGTTTTTTATGATATTAATTCAATATTGAAATGCGCCAAAGGGCAGACAATTTTAATAAAAACTTGAGAAAATATGAAAATTGAGCTTTGAGTAGAATAAAAAAAAGAATTTAAATCGTTTTTTTTTTTGGCAATAAATGCAATTATGGGCGAATAAATATTTTAACAAAAAGGGAACTAAGCTGTAATAATAATAATAATAATAATACGAACAATAATGATAGTAAATATATTAACTGTTATAATAATAATAATATAATGATAATATCAATAAAATATGTGTCTTAAACGAATTGTTAATAATAAAAATCACTTGATATGATTTATTTCGTTCTCAAGAGATCATAAATGAGTATTTGAAGTGGAATTTGAGATAAAGTAATATAAAAATGCCTTCAATGTTGAAGACAAGTATGTTTTGTATTCAAATAAATAAATTAAGAATTGCATAGGGTATTTTGTGGTGATCTTACGAATCTACAGGGTATACTTGAAGTCTTTACTCACCAGGTTATCGAAGCGCAGCGCATCCTCATCGCTGAGTCCCATGCTGCGCGTCAGCTGCAGATAGGTGGACGTGATGGGCTTCAGGCGTTCCAAGTCGAGCGGCGGCAGCGGCACCGGCACCGGCACCGGCAGCGGCAGCGGCAGCGACAGCGGCTCCGACGGCGCCGGGCCGCGCAGCGGCGGCTGCGGTATGCGCAGATCGGCGGCCAGCGGCTTGGGCGGACTGGGCAGCTCCAGCTTGAGCGGAGCCACAGGCGTGGATGTGGACGCCGGCTGGCCATTGGCGCCGGAGCCGGAACCGGACCCCGAACCGGAACCGGAAATGGAGCTGCAAAATGGAGGCTTTGTTAGATTGATGGGCGTATGCGGAGCTGTCGGCGCTGCCGCAGCGATCGGCGAGCGTGCCCGAGTCGAGCCGAGGGGGGAGGTCTTTGCGGCAGCCTGGACAGGCTGCGGATTGGCGGTGCCGCCGGTGGTGGTTGGGTAGCTGAGGCCCTGCAGCAGGCTGCTGCCGTAGAGGGGCGGCGCTAGAACCGGTTGGGTCAGCAGCGAGCCGCCGGCGTAGAAGCGTCGCATGAAATCGTAATAGCGGACCAGACTGTCCTGCGACTTGAGCAGCTGCAGGTCGAGACCGGGCTCGGCGGGCGGACTAAGCGGACGCTGCAACTGTGGCTTGACTCGTATCTTGGGCACGCTGACCGGCGGCGCCTCGCCCGCTGCGGCGGCGCTCTGTGGCATGGCCACAGCGTCTGTGGAACTGGGCGGTGCCGTTGCCATCGCATCCAGCTGGGTGGCACTGGCGCTGCTGGCCACCGTTGCGCTGGCGGCCAGCGGTGCGTGGGCCTTCAGGTCGGCGCTCGAGTGACGGCGCCGCTTGGCCGTCGGGCCCGCCTCCAAGGAGCTCTCCGTGTGCGAGGAGTAGTTCAAATAGGTCTCCACCTCCGAGGAGCTCTCGTTGCCGGCCAAGTCCTCCTTCGAGGCGGCCGAGGGCGACGAGGGGCGCAGGTTCTTCTTGCACTCGGGACAAATGGTCAGAAAGCGGGTGACAGCCTCACGGGGCAGAAACGCATAGGTTTCGGTTATCTGTGGGGGAACCAGAGAGAGATGCGCATTTAAATGGGATCTAGGAAGGTAAGTGAGGGTTGTCAATCAAATTGTTCTAACCAAGAAATAAACAATTTCAAATAATTATTAATTATTATGAAAAGTTGCAAATCATAATGAATTAGATAGGTAATTTAATAAACACTAATTAAGTTAAATATTAGCAAATATAAAAACAATAGCTTAAAATTGCATTATTAACAAAAGACATATTTTTTAAACTTAATAATAATTTCCCTATTGCCTACAAAAATATAATTTTATACTAAATGTTGCCGGATACTGCCGGAAAGAAATTTAGTAACAAATTGAATTTGCTTTGGTATTATCAAAAATATTCTTCGCCTATTTATCAAGATTTTTTGTAAGACTAAGATAAATAAGATTAAAAAAAAAATAATTATAAAATCAATCTAATTTTTCTCAATGCGCTATACAGAATACAAATGTAATTAAATGCTAAATATTTTCAGATAATTCCGAAAAGCCTTCTTGGTGAAATTTTCATGATTCATAAAGTATATAAAATTAATTTTTAAATCAGTCAGTCGAAAGGTTCATGGAGGCTTACTTTTTGTAATATTTTGTAATATTAAATGAATTTAATAATTACAACAAAGAAATAATTTATGGGCTACTATTGTCTTTGTGAAAATGTGTCGGATTTATCCGGAAAACATAGTCAGAGAATTGCTAAAAAATATGTGTCTGATAAAAATGAGATTTGTATTTAGATTATTAAATACATACAAATAAATAAAATATAAAATAAATGTTAGTTTTTAAAATCTGATTAACTTTTTGATGCCTTTTGAAATACCAGTCCGAATGAAACTCATGACTGTTTTAAAGGACTCATACGGTACACTCACAATGCGATAGGTGCGCTTCTGGCCCGCGTGCATGCCGCTGCGTCCGCCCAGCTCCATGTGCACGTTGTAGATGATGTCGAAGAACTCCTCGACGCAGGCCACCTTGCGGTAGATGCGACGGCCGAAGTCCTTGCTTTTGGAGGCGGCAAACAGATCGACGGCGCCGGGATTGTCCGAGAGCACCGCCGTATTGGGCAGCGGTTGGCAGCGCCGTCGACTGCCCGGCGCCTCCTCAAAGCCGTCGGGTCGCTTCGTCGTGAACCCTGCAAAGGGGAGTTTTCGATGAGACAACCCTCTCTCGGCCCGGGGGGCTGGCCGTCCACTCACCCTTTGTCTTCACCCAGAAGCGGAACTTGGAGCTGTCGGGGCGGCTGTGCTCCTTGCCCTCGAGCGCCTTCAGGATGCGCGCCTTCTTGCGCAGCGTTATCGTCTTGGTCTTTGCCTGATCGCCGTAGGTCTTTAGGGCCCAGGGCTGGAACAGCTCGTAGATAACCTCGCGCTCGCTGGCCAATTTGCTCAGCGAGAGCGGGCAGCCCACGTTCTGCTCCAGCTCATCCACGTCGGCATCGTATGCCGTCTCCGGCACAGGCTCCGTCCCGCCCACCATCAACGGGGAGCGCTCCTCGCGCTCGTCAATGGCGTAGAGTTTGCGCTTACTGCCGCAACTCTCCGCCGGACCAAGCGCCGGGGAGTCCACGGACGGAGCCTGATCGAGACTGTGCTTGCGATTGCCATTGGACTGATCCATGGGATAATAATAATTGAGAATATGCAATTTAACGTTGTTTCGATCAAGACAAAGTCCAAGCGATAAACGAGCGCATTGATTAAATCAATTTTGAATAGATTTTGGGAATTTTTCCTAAAGGGCTGTGCTATGCTGAAAACTATTCTTCGTTGTGGGGGATTTCATGGGCTGTGCTGTAAAGGAAGGAGGTTTCAAACGCTTTTAATCAGGGCTGAAAGGCAGCTCTATAGGAAACTGCATTGAATCCGGATATTTAAAAATATACGAAACAAAAGTTAATTTAGTCGAAAAAAGGTTTCAGATATGTGCAATTGTTAAATGTTTTAAATTAAATGTAATTCATGCGGACACAACAATTAAATAGCTTTAATATCATTAAAAATAATTTTTTTTTAAATATATTTTCCGCAATATTGGCAATTTTGCGCGTAAGTTTTATGTTATTAGATCTTTAAGGGAACTTTTATGCCAACTCGAAAACTCGATATCTGTTTTCTTAGTAAAACAGTCTATAATGTTTCGTTAAATATACATTTCAGTTTTCAGTTTCATTTAAAATATGTGAGAAATCAAACGTTTACAAATCAAACCTTATGCGATTTTCTTTTATTTTTATTTTCACCATTAATTAAAAACTTGTTTCTCTTAATGGGAAATCTGAAAACAATTAAACATTTATTTTAAAATATTGTTCAATTGCATTCCCCTTAATCCTTTAGCTTTGCGTAACTTTTTCACTTTTCACTTACATTTAATATCGTATATTTTATGCAACGTTCAACGAGAATGGTAAAAAAGTTTAACAGAAACACTGAGATTGGCAACGAAAACAAATGTCAATTTTTTTTTTTTTTTAACAATATGAACAACAACAATAAACAGAAATCCCACATAAACGAATAATAACAAACACGACGAATGTTCGTCCTTAACAGCAACAACAACAAAGCCAAACAAACACGCAACGCAACGCGACGCGACCGAAATGAAAGTTCAAACTCAACTGATCAGCTTTGGGCCAGATGGACACCGTTTCCAAGGATGCTCAAGTTCAGTTTCCAGGTCCAGCCGAAGACAGCCTGCAAACCGGTTGATCGCTTGACCGCTCATCTTTGAACTGCCCAAGTCAAGTTAATGAAGGCTGCAGACAGCCAAAGAAGAATTTCAAAAAAAAAAAAAGGGGTAGCTCTCAAATGTGGACGAGTGCAGGGTATTCGTCGCCCGGCAGATACCCTTTGTGCCTACCTCAATAATTGCGCAATTGTTGGCCGCGACCAACCCAGTGAAGGCCTCAATTTTAAACGTCTTTTGCGCTTTTTAAGAAGTGCCGCCGGAAAACCAACCCTCCATTGCTCTCTTACCCACTGCTCGACGCCCTCTCTTTCTTTTGAGCCACCCCTCGCTGAGCCTGGCATATTTTGCATTTTTCGTAGCATACTTTTCGCCGGCGCTGCGAGAGTTTCTCACATTTCGGCTTCGTCTCTAAAACTGTTTTGCGCTCACTTCGCTCAGACGCCCGCACACGTTGGGGCATTTAGATGCCTCCCGCCAGCCACCCCCTCCCCCCTCTCCCCTCGCAGGCACGCCTGTTGCGCTTTTTCGCCTCGAAGTATGCGTTATTTTGTTTTGTTTTGTATTTTTCTTTTTGTTTTGCTTTGTTTTTTTTTTCTTCTGGCTTCGGCTTTATTTGGCTCCGGCAAACGTGTCACATGTTGCGCCCCACACAAAAAATACCCCAGCAAAAAGTAAAGGAATTTTAATGGGTACGTAATCGGTTGGGGGGTCGGGTGATTTTCAAGCAGAAATTATGAGCGGCCTTGAATAAACTTATTAGCAAACAGCTGTCTAGACAATGAATATTTCTTAAAGAGAAATTGGAGATGTTAAAGAGAGAATTGAATACAGAACATTTTTGAAAAAATTATTATTTTATTTTTTTATGGTATTATTATTATTTTAATTATTTATAATTTTGTTCTTGTTACAATTATTTAAATATTTATTAATTTTATTTTTAATACGGACTATTTATATACATACATATAGATATACGTGTGTGGGTTTTTACCCTTGTTTATTAAAACTAAATTTTCTCAACTTTAGGTTTAATAAAAAATCAATAAATTTGCTATGCACTAAAAATAAACTTTTATCAACCTTTAACACACTTATATTAAATGGCTTTAGTAATAAATCTAAGGAATGCATTTGACCTTGCCCAACTCTAAGCACATTAAGCCCTTAGCCAAACGTCCTAATTTCATCAGGCAATTTAGTTTGGTTTCATGTCATAGTTTAAGTTATTTTATTTTCAAACAACAGACTCACTCATATTTCTGCACTTGAGCATAGTATTATTTAATTTAATTTCTCCTCTTGACATTTTTCTGTCTGCACTCAAAAGTATGCAACATATTTTTTCCGAGCACTTTCATGCTCATCTGGGGCTGGGACTCTGCCCTCTTTTGGGGTGAGTTGTGGTTGTTGGTTTATCTCTTTAAGGGTTAGCTACTTGTTTTGATTGTGTTTTGTGTGTGTGTGCTGGAATTTGTGAATCAAGTATTCCAGACTGCTGATTGGTCGTCACTGTCCCACTCCGAGCATCGCAACTTCCCCCTCCACTGCTCTGTCTTGTTTATCTGACTTCTGTCTGCAGCTCAGCGTCCACTGGACCAAGTTCAACTTAATTGCTGGACCCGACAGAAAACAAAAAAAGAGAAGAACAAAAAAACATACAGAAACAGGAAGTTTTTGCATAAAATCTTGTTGTTTGAACCGCCAAAATATGCCGGCATCAACGGTCAGTTGTTAAAATTACTGAGTTGGAACCGGTTTGTGTAACGTTTTAACTGAAATAACCGAAATCTGGTAATTTGTGTAACGTTCTTTCGAGCTGGTCGTGAAAATCGCCGCAGCGGTCAGCGTTTTGATGGGATTAGGCTGGAGAGCAGCACAGGTCAGATATCATTATGCATTTTTGTGACAAGGCGTAAAAGTCAGCAGAGCCATGGCAGAGGTTTGGCCAAAGCCATAGTAGAGTGGAAAACAGAACGGTGAAATAGCCAACAATATAGAATCAATATTATTATTATCAGTTGTGGCGCAGGAATCAAAGAAAATCAGGTATTATTCAAATATTGCAGCAGCTTTCACAACCTCTTCAATTACAAAAAAAGACTCTATTTCAAAATTATATTTATAACACATATATTATTACATATTATATTAATTTTTATATTGTTTGCTCATTTCACACATCAGAATTGCTTTCAATTATATTATTTTTGTAGTCCTAAGAAAAAATAACGAACTTTTTCATATGATTTGGAAATAAAAATCTATATATATTTAGGTAATGTGTATATATATATATCTGAATAACTAAACATCTCAAGTTTTAAGATCTAGGCATCGAAATTCACGGGGTTTTGGCAAATGTCTCAGACAGGAATGGAAAAGCATCAAATGTATACATGTTTAACTTATTTCAATTAACCCAGCTAACTAGGTGGAAAATGAGGCCAAAGACGCAGCTTCGAACTTACTTTAAAAGCTCTACATACATAACCAATAAATACGCTTTAAGCCACTTTTAAAGCAGAAATGGAAGAATGAGGGAGAAACAATTAAAAAAGATTAATTTGCACCTTCAAAATAATACATGGTATATTTTTTATTTCTTTTATTTTAACTTATATTGTCTAAGTGTCTACTATAATTAATTTTAAACAAACAATTTATTTAATAAGCTGCATTTTATATGTAACTTCTCTTTAAACATTTATTTATTTATATTTTTATTTATATTATTATAATTTTGTACTAAAAAGATTACAGTAATGAATAAACCTCTTTTTTAAGAATATATATTCTTTCAATTTAATAACTTTCATGTATATAATAATAAAAAAAGTTTAGTGAATATCAGCCTACTCTACATCAGAGTATCCTTTCAGCATAAAAAGTGTCCTACAAAATGCTTTGACCGCAGGACTCGCTAGCTGGCAGCTAAACAGGAGCTGCTGTCAGCTCATTAAGGACTGCATCTAATCGTTTATGCATTGAAATTGGCAGTCACTTGTGAAAAAATCAATGCATGTCTGAGTATCGATGCCGCCTAATGGAATATCTAAGCTAATAGGGCCACCGCATCAGCGGTCAGGAAGCGAGCGAAGCCGGACAGGACACCGTGTGGGAGCGCCTTGAAGGACAATTAGTGCAGCGAGTTGGGGCAGCAAACAATGCTGCAGGCCATTGGCCATTTGGTGAGCTAATGTTTGGCAGCGGAGACGTCTTGGCATTTGGTTAGCAATTAGCCAACTGGCCAAATAGCATGAATAAATCGCCAGCTAAGTGGCCCAGGCTGAAGACGTTGCCGCAACTGGTTCCACGGATGGACAGCCTTTGCAGCGGCAGGACATTAGGCATGGAACAAGTTTTATTTTGGGAAACTTTCTCACGCTCAGCATCCGTGGCAGGACATGAAACTTTTATAAAAATCTGCTGAACTTTCACATCAAAATTTCAACAGATTTCAGCCCAGAACCCAACATAAAAAAAAATAAAATACCAACAACCACATGGAACTCTGCACCATGGCCAGGCCGGTTTTTCAAACTGGACACAGCATCTCAACGGCCACTGAGACGTTGAACTTTGACACGCATCCATCGGCCGAGATGCAACCCCTTTTGGCCAACCAGTTTCCTCGGGGTTCCGCCGCTGGTCACTCGACGTTTTCCCAATGTTCTCGGGGTGGTTTCGAGATGCTGTCTCTTTGATTTGCAATCTTCGCCTTGGCCCGCATATTCAGTGGACATCTACTCTTAAAATATATTTATAATTTTTTATTTTTTGCTTATTTTCGGTAGAGATAATGTCCAGTTTGTTGTCTCTGTGTGTGTGTGTGTGTGTGTGTGTGAAAAAACGGTCCACTGTTCCACACTCAATTTGAATGCTTAGCTCTAGATGGGTTGATCTTGTTTTGGCTTTTGCTGTTCTTGTTGTTCTTGTAGATAATAATGCTGATGCTGCTGTGCCAAAGGACACCAATAAAAAGTCCACACATCTTTTGAATCGATGGAACTTTCGGGCAATAACCAGTTTTTACTTTAATGGTCTGTTTCTGGGCAATAATTACGCACATATTCCAATGTTTTTAAGTGATTTAGAGAATTACAATTGCTTTGACTGCATTCGAAACTCTACAAGCTTCATAAATTATTTAATTATTAAATCTCTAATCGGCACACCGATAAAAAATTTAAAATAAATCAAAACGACAATAAAAATTTGTATACTGTAATACAAGTTTCTATTTGCTTTAAATATTTGTAAATGTTTTAAGTACCTCAAAATAGTTCCTTTTAAGTTGTACGAATTTTCAACAAAATATTGGCATATCCTAGCAAATACTTTTGTAACCGAAAGATACTTTCGGCTCTATTCAAAATACTTTTGTATCTCATAGATACATATCAGACTATTAAATATACAATTTTTTCACACAACACATATTTTGGAATGTCGTAAAAAATTGTATAGCTCTTAAATACTTTTGTATCTGCAAATTATTTGATATATACTAATAATTAGCAAAAAATGTACGTTTAAAACATTTTTTCTTACCAAGATACGATTGGAATATTCGGCCAACATATGTAAAAACTTTCATTTCCTATATTGCATTTGTATCTCACGGATAATTTTGAATCATTTAATGAAATGCTTTTCAAATACTAATGAAATTTTACAGCCATAAAAAAAATGGAATCAGTTAACCTCTGGGTATTTTTAAATAATTACAAATGTCATGCCCAATACTTTAATAATATTTCTTTAAACGTTTCAATTTCTTTGTTTCTATTTGAATTTTTTTTCGTTCGACTTTTCAAATGCGTTTCAATTCATTTGTCGCTTTTTGTGGCGTCTCTGGGGACTGTGTCGATTTGCTGTGTGTGTGGGTGTGTGTGTGTGCATTGTGTGTGTGTGTGTCCTGTGCGTGGAAGCGTTCGATAAATTTCAATTACTAACCCAATTAAAAAATGTTGTACGCTTTTAGGCGCCCGAAAAATAAAATGCGACAACAGAAATAAAAATAAACATGAAAAAAAAAAATATTTGCAATATATTTGCGGGGCTTAACAACAACAACAATTGGTAAGCGGCACCAGCAGCGGCTCAAACCATTTTTAATTTATTTGCACTTTATTGTTGCGCCCCGTTGTTGTTGCTATTGTTGTTGTCGCCGCCGTGACACATACGCACCATTGGCCCCGCCGGCTGTCCGAGGGTATTCATTCCTTTTTTTTTCGTTTTTTTGCATGCTGTTTTTCTGTTTTTCCGCTGGCCACCTCAACGCCCTGCCCTTGGTCCACATGGGCCCCATCGATATGCGCTGGCAATCAGTGCACCTCTATGTGCGCCTATATATATAAATATAAATATATATATATATATATATGCACACATATATATATATATGTATAGTGCGCCCTGATCCTGGGCCAGGACTATCGCTTCGGCCCGTTTGCTTGCACGCATTTTCGCATTTGGGCATCTCTTTTGCGTTTTGTTCATTTTTTGACGAGCGCGCGAAGTTTGAGGACGCCGAGGCCAATGTGCGTGCGGCGACTGTTGGAGCGGTACCGTTATATATTTTTATGCATTTTATTTTTCATTCGCGCACGCACACAATAAAACCCATAAAAAACAGCAGCGGCCGCCGCTGCTGCTGCGGCTGCACTCGCAAAAAAACGAAGAAGAGGTAAATAATGTACAGCAAGCGCAGCGCCAGTACGCAGGATGCAGGATGCAGCCTGACAGATAGGCAGCCAATGCGTTGCATACTTTTAGGCGCGGCGACAGCTTTTTACAGCACATGCATTTGCTGGCGGGGTGGGGGGTGGGGTGTGTGGGGTGTGTGCGTGTGTGTGTGCCGCATAGGGGCGTAGTCTGTTTTATTCATTTTTTGTGCGTTCCGCAGCGGCTGCAGCAGCAACAACAACAACAACAGCAACAACAAAAGGGAAGATATCGCGCTGTGCTGGCACTTTTGACAACAACAACAATATTAATGATAACAACCGCAACAACAACAATACTAACAACAACAGCAAATAATTGAAACGTTGGCGTCGCCGTCGCCGCCGACGCCGACGCCGACGCCGACGTCAACGTCAACGTTCACTGTCCGCTGCAGCTGCATTCGCTTTGTGCGTTTTTAAATTGCAACTGAAATATGCGTTAATTTATGTTGTGTTGTTAAGCTGGACACGCACACACACACGCACACACACGCACACATCTACCCACTCTTCGCTTCCTTCTTTTTTTTTTTTGGTGTATTACCCTTCTACCTCGCTCATTAACCGCCCCACTTCAAGCACTCGTCGCCCAGCTCGTCCACCGCAATCCGCGCTATTTATTTGCTCCGCTTCCCTCAATCTCCTCCTCTCTCTCTCACTCGCTCTCACACCCTCCTCCGCTCCCTCCCTGCATCAATTCGTTTGTTTGTTTGTCTGCAATTTCCAGCAACAATCGAAGAATTACAAAAAACTATGCGATATCATCCATCTGATTGTTAATTTTTGTTAATTTGATCGAAATTTAAAAGCCTTCACACAAAATTGACAACTGTTAATAATTGCATCATGACGATTTCAGAAAATATTTCATCTGCTTTTCTTTTTAAATGTTAAAACATATTCTTAACATACTACAGGCGAACTTGCCAATGTAAAAAAACGTTGTTATTAACCCAGAAAATAAAAAAAAAAAATGTATCAATAGATAAAAATTAATCTTAAAATGTATAGGTAAATATTTCATGGATTTAGTTTTACTGGTAATCGGAAAAAATCTAGAGTTATACAACAAATTAAACTCCATATTCGTGAAGCATACAAAAAGCTTTTTTATAATAATAGTTTTTTCTCGCTTAAATTATTGCAGATATTCTATGAACCTGGACATTTTTTAAGTCCCTGCTTCCTGGATGTTCAATAAGGTATGCTCATTGGGATAGGAATACGTTATTGTTGCCGATTTTTTTATGGACATGGGGCATAGCTTCAGATCATTTATCAACTTCCCCACAAAGTTAATGGGCTCATCTGAGTTTTCGGAATTTTCCACGTGTTGTTTTACGATCTGATAGAATTGCCGATAATTAACTGAAGAAATACTAATTTCTTACGGGCGTTAAAATGATTTTATTCTTATTTATTTTTTTAAAACTTCCTTTACCTTTTTACTGAGCTGTCCCCTATGAGCTGAGACCTCTTAAAAATAATAAATATTAAAAAAATAAATAAGCTACTATATCTTTTATTTAAGAAGCAAAAAACATTGTTTAATATTCAATTCAAAGAAAAAGCCTAAACAGTCAAAAGTTATTCTCTATTATATCTCATAATATTTGAGCCGTTGAGCATTGCAAAAACAAAAGGTGTAGGGCCAAAGTCCAATTAAAAGGCTTCCTTCATTCATGTGAAGCCTTCTCAAGAAGCTGACAACATTTCAGAAATGGAAAAAAAACTCAAATAATAATAAAATAGAATATAAATTCTCAACCACAAAGCATGCGTTCTGGGCAATGCCAACATATATTCTATATAAATGCCTGCTGTGCATATTTATTAATGCAATTCAGCTCCTTATATATATATATATATATACATATATGTGTGGGTGTGTATGTGTGTGTTTGTATAGCATTTTGGCCAAAATTATATACATAGACGCACAAAAGTATGCAGAGAGAGTGAGAGAGAGAGAGAAAGAGACAGGCCAGGTCAACTATTTATGGGCCGTATTGCTAAAGGTTTGAGTTTTCTTGAGAAAATTACCAAAATAACCCCTTAGAGAATCCAGAGGAGACAAAACCCGTAAAGTGCAATACGCACAACGACAACAACAACGACAAACACAAAAATGCAATTACTGAAATGATAACATGGCCTATGGAAGCAAAGAAGATTGGAGACCATTCCGTCTTCGAGTCTGCCAAGCGGCTCAAGATGTTGATGGCCTAGTGCACAAGTGTTAGTGTGTTTGTGTGTGAAGTGAAGCATAAAATATATATTAATATATATATATATATATTGCAGTAAGAAAAACAATGACAAAATAATTATAACAAATTATCAATACTCTAAAAAACCGTATGCATTAAATCGGCTATTCATTTTAGAATATTTTAAATATACAATATATACAATTCAGATTTTTTTAAATATTTGTAATAATTTTTAAAATAAACATATTTAGAAAATTAGTCATTTCATTTTTTAGAAATTTTTAATATTGAAGTAAAAATTTGAAAAATATTAAAATGAGTAAAATTGTATATATAGATATGAGTTGTAACTAGTAATATTTTAAAACTATTATACTATATAATTTGTATACTTTTTACAAATAAATTCCAAGTAATCCAAAATATTGAAATAATTAAGTTAAAATAATTGCGGCGAAGAGCATGAACACCTTATAATATGCCAAATTATGCTAGGGCATAGCAAACTTCTTTGCCGGTTTAAATATATACATATTTAGTGCATATGTATATGGATATGTAGATATGCATATGAATATATATTTTCATTTACATACATATTTTTGAGACAAGCTAAAGATTTTCTATTAAATTTTAAATAATTCAATTTTACATTCGACCAAAAACATTGCAAATGAGTAAAGTAAACTAATACACAGACACATGTTGCAGCTGCAGTTTGTGTGAGTGTGTGTGTGTGTGTGTGTCTGCTTGTGCATAGTTGTGCGTGCTGCATCTTGTCAAAAATGTTGCATTATATTTAGTTTTGTCTTGCCTCATGCATTGTTCACTCGAAGAAAATCTTAAGCCTACTTGCACGGGCCCGAAAAGTGCTCGGCCCATTGTCTTTGCAGCTTGTGAAAATCTATTGCATATGCTTTGGGATTTGGCTGGAGTGGGGTTAGGCTTGTAGTTGAGGTTTATTTTAGGGCAGTGCTTGCTCGATTTTCAAGTGATTTTTCATAGCCACTACCCGCCCACCCCTCGGCCAGTGTTTGTATATAATTAGATGCCATGTTGCGAGTACAGTTTTCTATGTACAGTAAAATTGCCAGCAGGACGAACGGCACTTATGTATCTACATAGCTATCAAGAGTATATAATAAGTGTGTTAGTGTGTGTGTGTGTGTGGGTGAGTGTGTGTATGTAAGTGTATTGTGTGTTTTGTTGTTGTTTGTGCATCGGCCATTTGTGCATTTGTTCATCGGCCATTAGCCAAATTATGTAATTGCATAGTTTTTTATTCTCCCATTTAGTTTTTAGTATTAATGTTGCAAGCGACAGTCATTTTAATATATAAAAAAATACTTTTTGATGGCACACTTGATAATCTTGCTAGTTTTATTGTTTAATTAAATAGTTCTTTAGAAGCTTAACAATTTTTTAATATTTTAAAATAGGGCATTTAATACAAAGTATTACTATTTAATTTGACTCTTGTTAGGTAAAATACACAAGTTCGTAAACGAACCCAATATCCATATTATTTGGATACATTTAGCTTAAGTGAAACTTTCATGTGGGTTTAATTTCTCAAAGATTTCACTTTGAGGTGGCTTAAAAAAAATCGAGATTTTACATATAAATTAAAATTCAGTGTTGGCGATTAATATGGAAAGCGGATTTAGCCCAGAATAATGGTATAGCTTATTTGATTTAAAAAAACTATAAAGAATTTTATAACAAAGCACTGTAAAACTTTTTTAAATATATTTAAATTTGTAAATAAATAAATCTTTAAGAGCAGAAAAAAAACTCTATCAATAATATAGAATATAGAGAATATAGAATATATAGAATATATATAGAAATGTTGTCTTCAGAACCAAGAAGCAAAGCAGCAAGAAACACAGTGGATAAATTAATTATTAAGGTTTGATTTATGCTCTCTGAATTATAAAAAAAGGCGCTGCAAAAATGATTTTAAAGAGTTATATTTGCTTTCTTTTATATGCATTGAAGATGCACTTGCTTTCTTCTGGCACCCTACTCCAAACGTTTCACCTCTTGGTTTAAAGTCTCTTTGTGAAAATTAGATTGCATTCAACCTAAAATGCAGCCAAATTCATTAATTAAGAGTTCACATAAATTTTGTCAGAAGAAATGTCATCAAAGATGACGACAGCAATAACAGCAACAGCAACAACAACAGCAACAACAACACGAACAGCAACAACAACAAACAACGACGTTGACCCCCATGGAGGACAATCGAATACGTTGGACAATCCCACGCTAAGAACCAAATGCGTACTCGTAATTTGTGCTTATTGTGCAGTCCACTGCCTTGGACAGCGGGTTGTGCAGAGGGAGGGATGGGGTAGCGGGGGTGCCAGCTAGGGGTAGAGGTAGTTAAAGTGGATATTGGCAACTCAAGATGACACACACACACACACACGCGGGCCACAAAAGAAGCGGCCAGCGGGTGGGCACAGCACCAATGACAACGACAAGAACGACACACACACACGCACAGCTGTATCTGTGTGTGTTTGTGCTAATATTGAGGTAGGCTCACAGTGGGCAACAGCGCGGCAAGGCTTGGGGGCGGGCTTGGGTTCATTGGGGTCGCCAGTTGCACTCATCATCAACTCAAACTCAATCAGCAGCAACAACAACAACAACAACAACAGCTCGCTGTGTGTGTGTGTGTGTGTATCGCTTTTGACATTTACTTTATGTATTCCGTGTAATCAGCGGCAAACAGAGGTGGGGGGTTGGGGCCGGGCGGATTGGTAATGTGGCTTATATACGCGATACGTTTGCCCGCTCGCCAGGCACATATGTGAAATGCCGTTAATTATATACTTTACACTAGCCTACGTGACACACACGCACGCACACACATTGACAGTAAGACAGGCGGAAATTTTAATATACAACAAAAGCGCGTTACATTTTCCATTGTTGTTGCTGTTGTTGTTGTTGTGTGGTGCAATTGTGCGTGGGTATTGCGGTACATAGAACTCCATTTACATAAACAACAACTACAATAAATACATACTGGCTGTGAGTGTCTATGTACACACACACACGCACACGCACACACCCATATATATTTTTATATACATAGTTTATGTACAACTTTAAACCGCTTTTATTGTGTGCGTGTGTTTTTAAAAAAGTGCATATTATTTTTTACACGCACAAAAGTATGCAATGAAAAAAGCAAATATACATTCAATAGGTGGGTTAGGGCGTTGGGGGGAGGACTTTTTGGCGTCATTATCAACACTGAGGGTGGCCGCTCTTTCACTCTCTCCCACCCTTCCCTCCTCGCCGCGTAGCCCTTGCTTTGAGTGTTTGCTATGCAATTTTGCGCTGTACGCCCCGGCAAAAAAGTACAAATAATACAACAAGGGCGCTCTAGTTTAGAGTGTTCGACAAGCAGATACCCCACAATATAATTCTTAAGAAATTCTAATTTTCTTTTAAGTATTGAAAAGTAAAATATTCTTGATCTGTGCTTATGTGCAGAGTGTTTCTTGAAGGTATCTCAACCTTAAAATGCAGAATACAGTTTTTTAAATTATATTCAAATGGTTTTACTAAACCAGAAATTAACAAATTCTTTATTATTATGCGTCTAGTTCTCAGAAGTTTCGACATGTGCTTAAAAACCTAAGCCTTAACAAAGGGTTTAACAATTTCTTTATTTAAAATTTGCTTTTTTAAGCGGAGGCAAGGACTGGAGGACAAACGGACATCTCAATATCGACATGGTTGTTAATGCAGACCAGGAATATATTACTTTAAGAGGTCGAAGAGGCACACGTCTGACTGTTACATACATTTGCACATTGTAGTATGCCCTGTTTTATGATCAATGGGTATAGGTTACAAAAAAAAAAAAATGTTGTATGGTCAATTGTTGTTGTTGTCCGATTACAGTTGATTTGCATTCTTCATGCACTCGAAAGTGCAGTGGGTGTGTGTGTGCGGTGTGTGTGTGGTGTGCGAGTGCGGGGCTGTTGTTTGAGGTACAAGTGCGAAAAAATCGCAACATTTTTAAACAAAATGCAAATGTAAACATCAAGGGGTTAATGCTTGTGATAAGGTTTAGAATTTGTAAGGATGGGCAAAACCAGGACAAAAAATTTGATGTATGAAATATTGAAATGTAGCCGCATTAAATGACTTACATCACATTCATATTTTAATCTTTCCTTAGAGTCTCAAATATAAGTCGCTCTTGAAAGCATATATCAGATCTTTTTATAGAAATTCAAATTTCATAAACTTTTTACTTTTTATGATGAGTTTTACATTTTTCTTACCACATTTCATTCTTTCTTTATATGTTTGGCGCATTTCCATTCTCTCTGGCCTTAATATATAAAATGAAATAAATATAAACATTTAAAAAGCCTAGTGAGAAACTGGATTTGTAAAATATTAGTTCTCTCATAACAGTATAATCCAATTTGAAAAATGTATAGCGCCAATTGAAGAACATTTTTATAGCGGTTTCATCAGAATACTGGGTGCATATTCCTGCTATATTTTTGACAGTGGTGTGTGTCTACACTAAAGCTTTGAACAATACTCTACCACAGCCAACTTCGCGCAGGACCTTCATATGCGTGCAGCCAACTTCACGGCAGTCGACGAAACTGCGCCAAGTGAAGTTGGCTGCGCTTGTGCGCAGCGCAAAACGAACTCTCGCGCGATGTGCGCAAAATAGGTCTTGTATGAAGTTGGCTGCAATGTGAAACATTACAGAGAGCGAACTTAGCTGCGCCAGTTTCGATATATTATTTGCGATAGTCACTATCGATAGTCGAATGTGCCGGTTCCCCAACAATTTCGATAAATTTGTATTCAAAGTAATTCGCGGTTGCCTGACAAATACTTCGATTTGTTAAAAGATAACACATATACAATTTAAAACGTTATAAATTTTCTTTATTAGAATCTATAAATATTTGTTAATTCTTTCTTCTTTTGTAAACTAATATTTCTTATTCTATGGTAGTTTCAGTGTCTTCTCTCCGCTATTTTTCGACTGTTTAATCCTTGATTCCTAAATGTTTGCTTCATAAAAAATGTTTAAAGAGTTCATTAGTACATTTTATCAATAAAACTATAACGTTTGCTCAATTATTCTAATACACTCACTTCTCGCAGTTGCTCGCATTCCATTTAGCATAAAAAAAATAATTTATTTGAATTAGAGATTAATAATAATTTTTTTTGGGATATATAGAATACGTGAGGTGATTTTCGCATGCAATTCAATTCAAAGTTAATAAATGTAAATCTTAGTGCAGAGTAATGAAAAATATATATGTTTTTATTGTAGGAATGAAGAATTTATCGAGTATTGTTTTCTAATTGATAGTGGAATTGGAAGTAAGTAGCAGGAATAAATAGAGAAATCATGCCGAAATTTTGGATAAATATATATAGGAAAATTGTTCGATTTAAACAGATTGTCAACATTTGTACGTAGCATAAATGGAAGATATAGTTAAAAATTACTTTTATACATACACGCAGCATCCGCTTTTTGTTAGGCTTGCTTGATATATATATTTTCTTTTTTGTTATTTGGGAATATTTTCAGTTTGTTGTTAATTATTTTTAGCTGTTATAAGGAAACCGTAAAGAAAGGACTTGGTTTTAAAATATCTTTGAGCTGGCTTTGTTGACAAACTGCGCGTGACATCAGAATTTTTGCGTAAAATTTACTTTGAATGAATCAGAATGACGTCAGGTCCAGTGCGACCTGATGTGAAATTTTACCACTTTGAATATAAATATTTTAATAGATATCGAACTATATTGTATTGTGTTTTTGCATTTGTTCTTGTTATGTTTTCATTGATTGTTTTATGTAAACTGATTATTACAATTCTAAACAGACTAATGTTTGGTTTTTACAATGTATCTTTGTTGTTTAAGTAGATGATTGCATGAATATCCAAAATAATAATAATATGTTATGTTTGATCATGTTTTTCACAACGATTTGCGATTAGTGTTCTTGCAATGATTTATGAATGTTAGTCAACTAAATAATATTTA
The DNA here is from genome assembly GCA_035047465.1 of Drosophila sordidula. NCBI lineage: Eukaryota > Metazoa > Arthropoda > Insecta > Diptera > Drosophilidae > Drosophila > Drosophila sordidula. The sequence goes on along the minus strand of JAWNPQ010000260.1, from coordinate 3,970,835 downwards.
CATTGAACAGTTCCTGCGGTGTTTATAATACATTGCATTGCTCTTACATATACTTAACCTATTTAGCTAGCGTCAGGACATTTACCTTTCCATGGGTGTTGCTGAATCTGGATCTGGGTCCTTAGTTTCTTCCCTTACGATTCTTCATGTTGTTCCTATTGCTCATGCGAAAATTAAATATGGGTTTCATCAATAAAAACTTCTTGATCATCATCTATTTGCTCTTTTGGTATTTCTGTCAAATCGTTTCTTTTTGTATTTTTATTATTGAATAATAATAATTAAAATTTTACAATCGTTTTTTGTCGGGGTTCTGCCTTTCAATTTTTGTTTTTTGTTTTTTTTTTTGTTATTATTTCTATAATTTACTATTCAGGTCAAAATGACCAATTTCAATTTTTCTAATTAATTATTTTATATATTTCTGTTTTGTTTTTTTTTTTCTTTAATTTTTAATGTTTTTTTTATGCAATTATTTAAATTTAAATACTAATAACGACATAAAAAATCAGCGCATTTTCTTTTTGTTTTTTTTCTGGTTTTCTCATTTTTAAAAATTAATTTAATTTTAATATTTTCTAGTTTACGACTTCTGCTTGTTCGCTTGACTTGGTTTTAGCTTTTTTGCCATTTTTGGTTTCACTTTTTTGACTATTTTTAATGTCTAATTAAGTATTATATTAAAGTTGTTTTAATGTATTGTTTGTGTTTTTTTTTTTTGTTTTGTTAGTAGAGAAAGGAGCATGGTTTTCATTTGTTCTTGTTTTTCTTTTAATAAATATATACTGTATGTATATTTTTTTAAAATTCATTTAAATGCAACTAGTTTTTAGGAAAAAGTTTCATCATTTGCTTTTAATATTTTTGTATTATTACAATGTACGCTAAGTTTATATATATATATTTGTTTTCAGTGTAAAAAAGAAATGTATATATATATATATGTATATATGTATGTATATATATATATTTATATATATGGTATATATATGTACATACTGTATATATGTATACATATATATATGCATATATGTATGTACGATGAAAGAAACGTTTTCCAAACTGTTTTCTTTATGAACTAGAAATTTATTTACTTGTGTTTCTTTTCTTATATGTAGTATTAATCTCTTGCACTGCCTGCTTAAGCTTCTCTTCTAGTTCTCAACTTCTCGGGTGCAGTTAATCTTAATATTTTTGCCTGTTTTTTTTTAGGTTTGTCCTTTTTAATGAGCTGGGTCTTTTGTTTATTTAGTATTAGTTTACATCTACTTGCTGTGTTAGCTGACTTCATTTTAAAAACTGCTTATGTTTAATTTCAATCGGTCTATTTTAGTCAATTGATAAGATTTGCATGTAATCCCGCTATCGATTCCTAAGCTTAACATTGTTGCTGTATTCTCAATTAAACGGTTTTACAACGGCTTCAGTTGATTTTCTTTATTTATTTTTATTTGCTTAGCTGCGTTCAGATACTTAAATGAGCTCAAATCATGAAAAATGTATGTATGTAATTTATAAAATATTAAAATTAATTATTGTTATTATTTTTCATGCTGGCAGCTTGTTTGCTATTTTTTTTTGTTTTCCTCTTTTCTTTTCTATTATTTGTATTACTCTTGTGTTTGTGCCATTCAATATCGTTTTTTATAAAGTTGAAAAATCATAAAACTCAAATGTAAATTGTGATAGAAAATTATAGTTAAATACGTTTTCACCTTTTTATAAATAGATATATATATCTCGCAAAGATTAGATTTCATATTCTTTGGGGTTTTGTTATCAAAAGCTAACTCTTAACTTTCCTAAGCTGTCCCACAAATTTCGACATTCTTAAAAAACACTACGATTTCAAAATTGATTCCAAAATAAAGTACACTCGTATTGTAAAAAAAAACAAAAGATAAATGTAACACAAACATTTTTGTAGAGTTTTAAAACCTGTACTTGCTTATAAATTGTATAAAAACGGCTTATAAAGTTTCTTAAATATGAAAACTATATAAAAAATAATGCAAAAACAATAACAAAAACTAAAAAAAAGGGTTAAAAAACTTTCGATTCCTTTTTCTCTGTTCCTATATTATTCACAATATTAAAGAGAAACTATTTCTATATATTTGTTTGTTTCTGTTGTTGTTGCTGAGCTCTTTGATAGAATCTTAATTATTTGTATAATTTATTTATGTTGTGTAATTTGTTAAGCTTAGTTTAAACGTATGACATTTATTTATTTTTCATTTGTTTTTGGTAATTGTATATTTTTTTTTTGTTAATGTATTTGCTTTCATGGGTAATGTTGTTTTTTCTGTTGTAGTTGTGGTTGTTCTTTTTTGTTTTTATATTCAAAGAAAAATTCTGATTGTTTTCAATGCACAAGATTTACAATTAGAAGCAGAATTGCTGTAACTTAAAAATTATAAAAGTAAATTGTTAAACTTCTGAAATTTTAACATATATTTAAGTTAAATTCTGTTTAGGCATGTCGCATCACTTGAGAGCTGTAGGTAGATTTTGGTATTCTTATTATTTTTTTTTTAAATTAACCAAACTGCAGACTCTCGCCTGATACACATGCTGTTGTAATTTTTAAGATTTCTTTGTTGCCATCGTGTTTCAGATTTCATTTTTCTTTTTGTATAGAAATTGTGTGCTTGGCTAGTTTGTGGACAGTAACATACGGCAAGATCGTAGATCTGTGAATCTTGTGAACGTCGTGAAGAAGAAGACTCATCAGTTATAAATCTTAATTTTTTTCATTTGCTTTTTTTTCTTTTCTTCTCTATGTGATCTCTATATATGTATGTATAAAGCTCTCTCTTGGTAAGTGATTTGTTGTTATGTATGTTGTTGTGCTCGCAATACTAGAGCAAAGCACATAATTTGCCATGCACCGGACATGTTTTGTGTTCTATGATGTTCATTGTTATTGGTATTTTCTGTTTTCTTTTCTTTCTGGTATTTTTCTGGCATATTTCGTGAAATGTGTTGAATCGCGTTGTATGCATTTTGGTGTTGTACCAAGTTTCAGTATTCAGTATTTAGTTAGTCAATTTATTATCATTAAATTTGTTTTTTTAAGAAATCAAGGCGAAATTAAAGGTTAAAAAGATTTAGTTGTTTTGATAGTAAAAGAATACCGTTGTAAGTTGTAAATTTGTGTACAGTTTAGATACATTCGCTGTTCTCAATGCAATGAAAGAGCGAAGTCTTGCCTAGAGTACGCACTTTAGGCAATAGATCGATCGATCATTGTTTGCATCACCAAAAAAATCATGCAATTCATCAACACGCAGATATTATTGCTCGCAACCATTTAATTTATCAATTTCGCATTTTCGATTCTCAATCTATTTGCTGTCCCGTTCACATCCAGATGCAATGCATTCGATGGCATTTCATTTGTTGTGCACACTGTGGGCGTGGTTTTTTTTTTTCATTTTTTAATACTCTGAGAAAATTTCTTCATTTTCTTGTTTTTTTAAACACTGCTCGTTTTTTTTTTATTATTTAATTAATTTTGTAATTCCAATTGGTTATTTTTCAATTCGATGGATGGGTTATTCTATTGGTTTTGTATTAGCATTTAGGGGGAGAGGGTTTTGTTTTATTGTTGTGATTTAGATAAAAATAAAAATTTGAAGGATTTAAGGAGTTTTTACGTACAAATGTTTGGATATGTAGGTCGTCATATTGGTTCTGTTTTGAAATGCAGTTTGTTCTAAGTATGGGACACTAATCTTACGTAATGCATGCAAATTCTTTAAAGGATTTTATTTTTTGCATTTTTTTGTTAGTTTTTTTTTTCTTGGATTTTTGTTTTGAAGCAATGGAATTGTTGATCCTTTGAGAAAAATCGGAATCTGGAAAAGCTACATGCATAAACTGACTTGAATAATATGGTCAAGAAGAGTTTTTGTTTTTTTTTTGTTTTTTTTTTTGTTTTTTAGATTTTTTAATTCTAATAATCTTGCTGGAGAGCCAGCATAAAAAAACGTTGGGTTTCGCCTACCATTTGGATCCATTTAATTTCTACTATGTATTTCCCTTTATAAAGCTCAATACTATCAAACGAAATTGAGCGTATACAATCGAAGTCTTCGAAACATTTTTATGTAATACTGCAATTTCTTTGAAGTTTACCACAAAGGCTTGGAAATTTTCTTCAACTAGGTGAACAATTGCTTCTAAATTGTAAAATATACAAATCTTTAAAGAAAATATACCCGTTTCATTCTTGTCTTCATTTTTTTCTTCTTAAATACATCAAATGGAAGAAACTAAATTCCTGGCTGGGGATTCATGGAAATGTGTGGTTACTAGATTTAATTTTTTTATGACTTTGGGAGATTTTTTTTTTTTTTTGTAAATTAAAAATGTATAAACAATTTTAGTTTGTTTTTTTAAGTCTCTTATGCGTTTTGGGGATTTTTTTTATTAAAGACTGTTTAAACGAGTTTTCATTTTGTGTTTAAATTATTGTATTTTTTTTTAGTTTTTTTCTTGGTATTATTTAGTCAATGGTTTTTTTTAGTTGTTTTTCTGTTTTTTTGTTGGTTTTTTTATTTTTGTTTTATTTATTTTTTTTTTGTTAAATGTTTTTAAATTTACTTAAAAAGTTTCGTTATTAATTTAATAATTAACAAATTGATTTTATAATAAAACCAATAACAATAACCACCTCGCCCATATGGCTACGAGACAATAATATGTGGTGCTGATAGTAGTACAGCTATTGTGGCTAATATTGTGAACATTGTGAATATGATAAGGCACAGTCTGTCAACGACCATAGCTGCAAATTTCCAATCATTGGCAATGTCATTGTCCTCGTCGTCTTTACGTAGCTATATAATTACAATTTCGCAATTGTTACCAAGGTTTGTTTTGTAATATTATATTGTGATTGTTATTGTACGTTTGTTTGATTTATTATTTTGTAGAGAGTTGTTTTGAAAGTTTGGAGAGAAAAAGATGGAAAAATAATTTCGTGTTGGTTTTTACTAACAAATCAAATTTTGTATAAACACAACTAGACTAGGGCTGATTTTTAAACATATACATTTTAAAATTATGATGCAGTTAAGGTTAACTATATAATATATCATATAAATATAATCTTGTCTTCGGCTTAGAGCTAAGCATGCAAATAAATTAAATATTTTAAATATACTAATTTGTTATGGATAGGTCAAATAATTTTACAGTAAGCTAATTAAAATAAAATTTTTTATAAAAATAGTGTTGAAGAATTATCTTCGGAAGCCGAAGCTGAAATATCCTTGCAGAAATATTAGTTTTATTGCTTCTTTGGAAAAAGTTTGTTAAAAAGTTTTAAATACGAAAAATTAACTTACATACTTATAATAGAATGCCTTTGTCGGCATTTAAATAACAATTTCCTATCATTAGCCAATTCTTTAATATTCACTCAAATCTGTACATTATTTTTAAGGATATATGAATATTTCAATTAAGCGTTTTTGGAAAATTCCTAGACTATGAAAAGTGATCTGATAATATAACTGAACTGATAAGTATTTAACAATAAAATATATTCTCTGCAAAGGCATAAATATATATATGTTATTTTAATTCTTTTCTGAGTCATTCGCTAAGGGAATCATTTCATATAAGTTAAATTAGAGTTACGCATGATTTATTCAAATATTATGTACTAGTATTTCTCAGGCATGTTGACAACGAGCGCACTTACCTGATCAGTAATAAAGCGAATTTCCTTTAAGATTAAACCTAATTCATATTCTGTTGATGATTTGATGCACGTATGATGTGTGACCGCATCGGGCATTCGTGTGCTGCCAATTGGCCCAATGCTGCCATCGTCGCCTTGCCTGCAAAATGGATGAAAGTGGAAGGCGGAAAAGGGGTTTGTGGTGAGGGTACGAGTTTATTGGTAAGCCACTAAAATGAGATTAGCCTGTGGGGGGGGGCTTTTGTCTGACTGTGCATGTGTTTGTATCTGTGTCTGTGTCTGTGTGTGTGAGATGACTATGATGACAGTTTTTGTTTTTGTTGTTGTTACCCATAGACCGTGCGATAGAAAGCCGGATTGTGTGGCAGTGTTCCGCCGGGCGTCATGGGGCGACAATTGTGCCGAAAATCATCATCAATGTCGAGCACATTGGCCAGCAGCGACTTTGAGGAGCTTCAAAAGTAAGGGAGGGGGAAGGAAGAGATTATTTTTAGCATATCGATAGATCATTGAAATTTGCTCAAATTGCAAAGTAGACATATAGGTATATATAGGTATATAGTGTTATAGCATAAGTACCGCTCTTTCAGCTCAACATCGGATAGTATCTGATGCTTGCGCTCGGATGAGGTATCCGAGCAGGGCGTTGTCGGGAATTCCAATATCAGCGGTCGTCCCGGTCGACTCATGCGCAATATCCATGGCAGCCAGCATAAAAATACGATGCGTATCTAATGTGGTGTGTGGCATGTGGCAGCAGCAGGTGGAAATTGAAATGTTTAGTAGACGAACAGCAGAGACGAACTCGACTCCAAATGCGTGTAATACGAGTTTTGCGTGTGATGAGCAGCTGTACGCCAGTGTGTCTGTGCATGTGTGTGCGTGTGTGTGTGTGTGCCTGACCAAATGTGTGGCATACTTAACTGGGCAGGCAACGATTTATGGCGCTTTGGCATGAACAGAGACAAAGACACACACACACATACACATACATGCCACACAATTATGATTTATATTTGATTTTGATTACAACTAAAGCAACACTATGGCCCCATCGAGAGAACTTTGGTTGTAGTTGTTCTTGTTGTTGTTTGAGTGTTTCTGTCGGTGCGTAGTGTCAGTTCAGTGTTGGGTAACGTGGTGTGCGTTACTATTACACTTAGCTACAATAATATTTATGTGCGGTGCCTATCGTCGAGCTGCTTTTGGCGCTTATTTATAGCTATGATGCATGCAAAATATATGATTTACAATAAACACGGCACAGCAACAACAACAACAACAACAACAATGACAACAATAATAACAATAACACGCACACACACACAGCAATTTTGTATTATCAAAGTCCCAAATAAATGTGCACACACATTCAACACATTCGTTGATAGCTATAAATAATCAAAACAATCACACGCCCACACTCAAAACACACTCACATTTATTCCCATTTGTTCTATAAATATGTGTGGATTTTGGGGCAGTTTCTGCATTTGCACAATGCAACAAGTTTGACAACTTTAATTTGAATAATTGAATTTATTTAAATTTAATTTTAAATTGTTTTTAAATTGCGCTTCAAAATAAAGCATCAATTCATCCTGGCTAAGAATTGTGGCTCTATAAATTGTATAAAAGAACTACATTTAAAATATAGCGTGTATTTTAAAAGAATTTTTATCAAAAAATTTAAAGATATTTTCTAAATATCTGAAAATATTTATATTATTTATTCTAGAATTGCCTTCACACATTCCAAAATTTCAAAAAATTTTAGAGGTTCTTCATAAAGATTCTATATACTATTTGGTTTATTCCAGAGACTCTAGATTTTTATTTCGAAATATATACTTTAAAGATTCTCTAATATATTCTCTATACATTTATGCTTAGATTCTTGATTATCCCAATATATGTTTTTGAAATTTTCTCATGCAAACCGAATTGTTTGGAGATTTTTCATAGCTTCTTGAGATTCTAGAATTCGTATTATTATAGTTTTTTAAATTTATGTCAACCTCGGTTGAAGGTAAAACAAACAAACCCGTTTAAATAAGTAAACGTAAAGATTCTCCTATCTACGAAGCTGCATTTTCAACAATCAATCTACGTTGAATTCCCTCGATAGGGCTTCCATTAAATATTCCATAACGTTGTTTACTTTTGATTAAAGTTCAATGTGCAGCTGAGGAGAGAAGCAGCTAAAACCGAATCGATTGTCATGCTAAGCTGCATTTCATTCTGTGACTACAAAACATTTTTTTTCCCTTTTTTTTTTTTTTTTTGTTCGTTTTAAACCCCGGCCACATTGACATCTGCTGCAGCGAGTTCGGCCCGCCCACTCCCTTGTCTTGTACTCCTTTGACGTTGGCGCGGTTTCGCTAACAAGCGATGGATACATGGAAATGCGCTTGAGGACGTGGCATGCAAACCAAATGCAAAGTTGTGAATGCGATCCAATGGAGACGGCACGGCTGCGAGGGCTTCGAGTGCTGGTAGCCATATCGCCCGGGCCATGATATGCGGCATTGCCCCAAAGACCGCAGCTGTGTTCTGCGTCGATTTTATTTTTCTTTTTTTTTTTGTACTCTTTTGGTGGCTGGCTTTGTGCAAATTTTGTGCAAATTGATTTGTTGTTATCACACAGAACGAGGGGACGGCGTGTGTTCGGTGGCAGAGACGGGGGCAGGGCTCTTGTACATGTCATGCCCCAAGCGCTGCACATTTCTAATGCACCTGCGTTGCCAATTGGCTCAATTTTCATGCCCGTGTCACGACAACTTCCTGCAACTGGGCCAACTGTCGCCCGGCTGCTATTTTCTCAGCGTATGCGTGTGTGTGTGCATGAGAGCGAGTTTTTGTGCTCGTTTTCGGGGTTTTCCTTCAATTGCTCCAAATTCAATTGCATGTTGAGGCGGCACAAGCGCCTGTCCACATTCTTGAGCAGCGTAAAAAAGAAGGGAAAAACTTTTCATGTGACTGACTTTTTAAAAGCCAATTGACTTCCACTGAGCTGCATTCAGTTTAGCGGCCCCTTTTAGCCACACTTTGTTAGCCAACAACTTGTTCCATGTATTGTACACACTCCTCAACACACACACGCACACACACACACACACACAAGCAACTTCGGAAGGCATTGCAACTTTCCATTATGCTCTTCATGCAATTGCAATAATGTGCAGAAATTGCTTTCCGCTTGACGTCTTGGCCATGTTCAATTGGCTCACAAAAAAAAACCAGCTCATGATACTAACATTAGACGAGTTTTTGCTTGACTCTGATATTCTAATTTTGATAGCGATAGCTAGCACTTGACATGAAATTGCTTTCAAAAACTAACAAAAAGCGGATATCATAAAAAAAAAAATAGGAAAAAATTGTAAAATCTTTTTTTATGGCTTACCAAACATTATTTCAAAGTATAATCTTTATAATATAATAATACTATGAAATAAATATTTTCCGATTTAGTGATGTGCTAATCAGTATGAATATTACATATTTTATCGACGGCTTTCTATATTTAGGTTTTGTAATATTACTGAGAAAAAGATCCTAAAAGCCGCACAATTATAAAATATTTTAAAGATTAGATATTATAATTTTTTTATAATTAATATTATAAGCGACTTGAATCGTTAATCTCTAAGATTCTACTATTATATTCGCATCTCTTAAATCTACTAAAGTATATGAAAAATACACAGAAAACAGCTCACATCACATCAAACATCCAGAGCACACACACACACATAGAAAGCTATTTACACAAGTAAGAGACATAGTTTATAGATTGCTGATATTATATGACCGCAGCATATATATTAAATAATATTGAGCTGCACTTTCGTCTGTTAGAAATGTCAAGAGTTGAAAATAGAAAGGAAAAAAATGCATTGTGCAACTAGTTACCGGGTGGCTAGAAACGAGCCAAGGGCTCTGAGTGAATTGGGTTAGTTGGTTGGTTTGTTTAGTTTGTGAATTTGGGTTTTGGCATTGCGGGAAGGTGGAAGAGGCTGTGATGGAATGTACAGAGAGTGGTGGCATTGCTTAAATAAAGAAGTCGAAAAATTATGGGCCCAACATCAACATTACGATATTTTTCATTACATAAATTATTTTATAGTAGACATATTCAGTACTCGTCGTAGCAGAGATGTTGGCTAGTTATTTAGTTACAACATTCATTTCGTACTCTGTACATCCGCCCGTCACATTTGGGCTCTACATTGCATCATGATATAATTCTCTTGTCTCTCGTCTCGTTTTTTCGTTTTTCTCATCAGTTTTACTATTTTTTTTCGTTTTTTTTTTGTTTTTGGGTCATACACACAGGGACTGTGTCAGAGTCAGCTGACATTTTTGGTTGTGGCTAAGTAGAATTTCTAAAACAACAAAAACGGCTTGCACAAGCGCCTCTAAGTAGGCTTTAAATCAACACAATTGTAAAACGAAATACTTAACACGGAAAAAACTAAAATTTTGGTGTTACAACACAACAACAACAACAAACGGGGCAGAACAACAATAATATTACAATCATATAAAACAACAATAAATATATATATATATGTATAAAAGCATATTTAAGTTTATTTGGTGCAGCATCTAGAAGAATTGCATTTTGCATAGTTTGTAAATTTATAAAATTTTTTTGTTTTTGGAGGCTTCACAAACATTTTGTGAAATATGTGAATGAACATATATGATGTGTGATATATGTATATATATATATATATATATATATTGAACAGATATGTTTGACTTCTTTTATTAATGGATTTTCTGACGTCTTTCTTCCCACTGCTCAAAGGTTGTGGGAACTAATGAAAAATGATTTAAGGCATTTAAATTCAATTGAACGAATTTAACAATCGCTCAGCAGGAAACTCTCCAAATAAATGCGGCTTTTGCCGTCAGATTATTAAACTTTGCAACTGTTTTTGGATGCTAAATTTAAAATGTAAATTGCTGATCAAGTTTGTGGCTTCATTTTGTACTAACAGAAAGCAAATGTACTAAATATTTCGTTAAAGCAACAATAACAATAACTGAGCAATATACAACACAAGGTAACCGGGCGAAAACTAAACAACGAGAACGGAGAAAACACAACGAAAAAACACAAACATTTCTCTTTAACTAGCACATAAATTATTTTAGCGCATTTCTCAAAAATAAATACATATTCTGTATATATATATATATATGCAGTTGTCTCTGGTTGGTTTTGTGGGTCTAGCGAAATAAATCATATGAAAGAAATGCTAATGCTATGCGACTGTGGCACAGAGCAGCAGGCGAGCAAGAGTCCAGTGCCAGGTCCTTGTACAAGTAGTTGGGGTCCTGGCCTGGAAATTGCTCCTGTTTGAAAACCTGCTGCCGCTGGTGCTGCTGGGTTTTATTATTTCTGCTCCTGCTCGAGGCTATGATAAGTGATGGGTTCGCATTTTGCAGTTGTTTTGTTGTTTTGTTAGTTGATTTGGATACGAGTTGTTGGTTTGGTTTTTGGTTGTTTGGTTGGTTGGTTGAATGACCCAGTTGAAAACTTACCCATTCGGACATTTCGTGCGTATCAGCATTTCGATGATGATAATTTAATATTAAAATCGTTGACACAACGGATGAAGCTACCATAAACATTATGCAATTGAAATATGTACCTGTTGGTTGGTTGGGCGTGTTGTCATTATAAATATATATAAATATATATTTAAATATATAAAATTGTTAATCGTATATCGTTAGGTGTGTATCAAGTATTCAATGTGGTTGTTGTTGTGCAAATGGTTTTTGGTTTTTGTTTGGATTTGTTTCGGTTTTCATTATTGTTTTAGTTTCATTATGGTTGGTTAGTTGTGTCGAGCATAGTTCAGGGTAGCATATTTCGTTCAGAATTCATTCAGTGTTTGATATTCGTATGATATTTTTTTTTGTTTTTTTTTTTTTTTTTGTAGAGTATTATTTTGCAAAAGGTATACAATTTTTGAAAGAAAGAAGAAGGCAGAGATATATACAAATATTTTAGTTAGTATTTATATATGAAATGCAAAATCATTGTTCTTAGCATTTATTTTATTGTATTATTTGTATAAAAATTTATTCTTTAAACACACACACACAGTTAACTTTTAGTTGGAGTAATATTTTAATGGTTATATATAGAATTAGACACCAACAAAACTGAATTAGATAGTTGAAGTTGAACAATAGAGTTATATATTTGAATTCAAGGAGACTTTAATATTATACTTTGAAATTTAAACAAATTTAATTTGGCTGTTAATTTGAAATTTAATTTGAAAAGAAGTTTTAAAGAGAATTGATAGATCAATTGGTTGTTTGTAATATGAATGGTTTGAAATTTAATTTATATGGTTTGTTTCTTAAGCATTTTGAATTGTTAATTGTCATAATTAATTGTTGAAGGCCTATATAAGACAAATAGTTCAAGTCTTCGAGCCATTACGAGAGCTACAATATATTCGATATATAAGATTAATATATATTTTAATAATATGGTATACTACTGAAGGAAGCATATGAACTAGTTCGAAATTGGCGTATTGGTCACCAAAATAAAAAAAACAATGACTTAGAGTTTAAATTAAAGTATTTTAAAAACTTTTAAACGTGTTTTCAATTTCTTTTAAATATTTTTGCTTTAAGAAACAACCCACAAATTATTGTACATCTTTCGATTGAATTAAATTAATTGTTATTACAACCCAAAAAAAAAAATAGATTATAGCGTGCAAGTAACTCGTTTTCAAATGTGTGTGCATTTTTTTTAAAACCAACTCGTGTTTTCTGTGTGTCATAACTGGGATTACGAGTATTATTCTTAGATTTCTTAATTTTTTTCTTGTTTAAATTAGAATTGCATCATTTATATGCCCTGCGAATTAGTTTTTAATTATTTTCTTTCTCTATGATATTTAAGATTATTTTTTAACATCAGCGTACAGTTTCTTTAGTCGCTTTAAAGTCATAACATTTTGGCCAGCAAAATAATTTGACATTAATGCCAAAGAAACTGCTTGAAAAATCACAAAAAATAACTGATGATTTTTACGCTTTTTTTTTAATTTGTGTGTCAAAGTTTTAATATTATAAAATCATCAGATTTTATTTGGTTAAAATCGTTTTAGAAATGCATGAATATATGTATATATATGAGTGTAACTCAAAATCAACTTTAGAGTTATGATATATATAAGTTGTTTTTTATTTGTAAATATAGTTCTAGAAATTCTAAACAAAAGAGCACACGAACTCAAAAGCAAAGTCGAGCGTAGACACAGCGATTATACGAGTATATATGATAAGGTTATAGCAAGGATTATATGTGTATATATTTATATAGAATAAGCAATAGCAGCAGCAAATTTGGTAAACAAAATTATCTTACCTAACAGCGGCACGGCATCTGAGGTGGCCGGCATTGTCTCGGCAACCATATTGAGGAACACGGTCAGCGAGAGCAAGATCGTAACGCCTAGATATTGAAAATGGATAGCATATAAATAATACAGATACAAGTTGATATACGAAATGTGTGTTAAGGTTCAAATACAAGCTAGCTAAAGTCAATTTATGGTTATTTAGGCAGCACTTGAAATTTATGACAACTTGGCACGCTGCTACTTCAACTATTTCATAGGCATTATTACGAGCCCATCATCAATAACTGTTTATGGTATTCAAATTTTACTCAGCGTTTCCCCGCTGCCAGCCACCCACGCCGTTATTTGTGGGCATATTTTGAAGCTGGCGTTTTTTGAGAAACCAACTTTTACAACCCCTGTCATGGCTACATTATAAGTTCAATAGTTTGTTTACCAGCCCCAGCAGCTCGGCCCGTGGCGTCATCAACACCCATCATCACGGCGCTCTCCCCGGCAATAACGTCTAATGTGCGATGTCAGTCGAGGCTCGAAGCTCAAGGCTCGTCAGACTGCTCTCCAAGCACTCATCAACAGCGATGGGGCAATTTTTGCTCAATTTTTTATTCGAAACGGGCGTAGGGAAGGCAGACGGCTGTCATTATTATAAAAAGTACTTGGCAAATACTTTTTCAAAGCGCGTCTCAAGCTGCTGCCATTTCACAAGTATTTGTTTATTTACAAATAAATACCATATATTTAACTATTTAACTTAAGTCACTGGCAACTATCAGAGTTCCTGCTATTTTGAGGAGTGTTCAAAATAATTAAAAATAATATATACTTACCCAGCGACAGCTTTTCACCCGAATCCGGTGGCAGGGTGAAGCCGAGCAGAGCCATGGATGCAATCAGCACACAGGGTATAATCAGATTAAAAAAATAGTAGAGTGTACGTCGTCGTATGATAATGGCGAATGTGATGTCTATATACGGTTCCGGGCAGCAGTTATAGTAGATCTCATTCCGTTTGCCGGGCACGCCTAGGAGCACGGGGGTTTATGCAACAAACGATATTGACATTAGTAAACCAAATTCTATATTAAGATATATACAATTTGCTTAGTTTTTATTTCTTTTGTATGCGTGTCAGCTTTTACTTGGGCCTTTGTCTGAGCTTTATGTCTATGCTATAAGTTTCGAGCACGGCATACAGGCAAGAGAGTAAGTTAAGTAGTAAGTAAATAGTTTATGGAGAGTATAAGTATTTGGGGATAGCGAGATAGAGAGAGAGAGAGAGAGAGTAAAGCGTGTGGAGCGTAGTTATGAAAAGCGTTAAGAAAGTTGAGTAAAGTGAAGCGTTTGTGTGTTTTTAGCTTATGATTAGGTATTAGTTTACAAGATAGTACGAAATGATATATATGAAAACTTTGGTTTACGGTGTACATGCTGTGGTTTTCTCTAAGTGTAGTCAAAAAGTTCAATGTGTGGGCTTCGCGTGTGTTTGTTTTTTGTGAGCAGATACTTATATACGAAACTGTAGTTTTGGGCAAAAAGTTTTATTTGCATACGAGTAACTAATTTGAAATAAGCGTCGAGACAAACATGTTTCCAAAAACTTTCAACAGTTTTGCTTGAGTTGTTAGTCTTGGAAGTTACTAAAAGTAATGTAAATGTTTAAGTACCAGAATTGAGGGCTAATTTTTGGGTAGTTCTTAAGCGCTTCTGTATTTTTTTCTGTTGCCTCCAGCTGTAAATTGCTTTAAGGTAGGCTTTTTTTTCGGTTTCCAAGTATCTTTTAATTGCATATCCAACCCTATCTATGGCATTTAAAACGCTTACATATACTCAATGAAAAAGTTTTAGCCAGAAACCATTTACCATATGCCACGAGTGCTGGCTAAATTATGTGCTCAACTTAAACCTAGATTACCAGAGGGATTACACAGACAGCGCACAAAACCGTCTTGATAAGTATTTAAAAATTACCCAGCTAACATTTGCGCTCTTTGAGCGCTGTGAAATTTTGTGAAAACTGCGAAAACTCCAAAATTATTTGCATAAACTGGCAGCCAAAGGCGCTTGCCACAAATGCGCATCGAAAAGTCCTGCTCGAAAAAAAATAGGAGTAAAAAACCGGGCCAGCAACTTAGGCAAAACTCCCAAAAATTACGCAGTAAATAAAACAAAAAGAAAAATATATGTATATAAAGGGAAAAAAAAGAAAGAAAAAAAACAGAAACGCAATAAAATCATGAAAAGCAAATAAAAAATAAAAACGTAGCAAAGAAATGCAGCAAAAGAGAGAAAAATAACAAAAAACAAAAGTGGAAAAACGTAAAACGGAGGCGAAATTTGTTACACAAACTTTCTCAGCACTTTTGTGTGTTGTAAACTTTTCTGGCCAGTGTTGAGCAGAGAAGTGGTTTTCTTTTTGTCTTGATTGTGTGCAACTGCTAATTTATAGTGCTGTGTGTGCTTGTGTGTGTGAGTATTGTTGGGAATGTATTTGTATTTGTCTTTTAATTTCTTAATTGGTTTGGTGCGTGGTTGTAGCCAACTGAAGAGCCAAATTTACCCTTCCATCGGATGTGTGTATGTATGTGAGTGGGTGTATGTGTGCGTGTGTGTTGGACAAAAGTTCATCTCAATGTGGTTGGATGAGTGGTGGTTTTGCTATGTGGGTGGCTCTGCACTTTTGGCTATCTTAGCATTTTATGCGGAAAAGTGCAATTTACGCTTTTGTGTGCAAAGTCTTCTCTATAATTTCTAACATTTCCCTTTTGCCATATCCTCTTTTTCTTCGCATGGTTATTCTTATTTTGTTTCCAAAGTTTTTTACAAATCAACGCTTTGAAAAAAAAACTTCTTATTTAAGCTAGCGTTAGGAAAGTAATCAAAACTAATGTGAAAATCATTTGAAAATTTGTAAGCGCAGCAAAAAAAAAGCGGAGCCAAATTAGGAGAAATGTTAATGAGAAGCAATTAAAGGGCTTGCGAACGAAGGGAAGGGGGTATTCGCTATAAATCCAATTGAATATTCAATTTAAAACTGCATACTTCAAGTTTTTGTTAGGTTAGGTTCTATAAATAGTACGGTATATATGTATTTTATTCTCTTAACCTTTGTTTTTTTTTATTACTTTACTGAGGAACTAAACAAAATGCAATAGTTTTGTATTATTTCTAGGCAGCATTCGTGATAATCGTAAGAAAGAATACAGTTCTGAACTGTTTTAATGCTTGAGCATGCCAATATGAGAAAGATTTTGAGATATTTGAAAAATTTCTAAGGGGTTGCATACGTGGGCCAGGCCTTACCTCTTGCTTAGCTTAGGTTTTGTTTGCGGTACTCGCCAATCGACGCAGCATATTTTAGACTAGTTAACACTTGACCTAAAACTATGCTACACCGCTGACATGTACTTAATTATAGAATTGCTGTTAAACTATGGTAAACGAAACGTTTACGCGGCTATTTCGGACTTAAAAAGTTAAAGCGCCCAAGTTTGATGAGAGAAGAGTATTTTTTTTTTTTTTATGTTGATAGAGTGAGTGAGTGGGAAAACACTGGACAAGCGTGTGGTATTTTTGAGTGTAAAACAGTAGTAAAGTAGAGTTATAAGAAGTATAGTTTTTTTTTTTTTTTTTTTTTTTTTTTTTTTTTTTTTTTGTAGAGGGTTTGACAGGGTTCGTTAGGTGCCGTACTATTTCCGTATTCATTGGCCTCGAAATTATGTATTAGAATTAAGATGATGATAAATTAAGATGTTAAGCAACAGCGATGGAAAACGTTCCGAACAGCTGATTGATTGCAATTGCCTGGGCTGGACGCAAAATACTTATGAATCGCTTACCAACACTGGCACACAAACAATTGCTGCTCAGAACGGCATTTAAAACAGTATTAGTTTCGAACGGAACGAGTTCGGAACTTTAGCTCGCAACCTGAACCCTGCTTCAGTTTAGAGAGTTGAGTGAGAATTTTCTTATGCCATGTTTGAAGAGAACGAGATGGGCTAAGCTATAGACAAGTACGGCTAAAAGTACTAGAAGTATATTCAAATACTTGAAGGCTTTGGGCTTTAAGGCTTAAGGCAAAGCCATTGTGTGTGCGTATCTTTCGTTAGAGCAAGATGAGAAACAAGTTTTGCTTTGGCTTTTCTGTTTCCCTTTACTTTTGTTTTGTTTTTTGCCTGGGCAAACGAGTTTTGCACATACACACATATATATCGAGATATATATATAAATATAGATAGGATGACAATGCCAATGCTTTGGCAGTCATTTCTCAATTTTTCTAATGTGTATATTTTCGTTTCATTTGTCTGAGACAGAGATACTGAAACAGAGAGGGAGCAAGTGAGAATACTCGCTCCAGAGCCACCTTTTCTCTTTACAGAATTGTTGTTGTTGTTTTTTGTTCTTGCTACTGGCATGGCTTACTCACCCAGTAGTTCCCACTCGCCGTTGAGCACGTAACTGCTGATATCACCGCCAGTTTCATCTTGTAATTGCAAATCCAGCTTTAGTTACAATGAGGAGAGGGTAGAATAACATATAAATATATATATCGCTCCGCCATCTCCACCTCGATTTCAATTTTAAACACAAAAAACAAAAACGAGTATGAAAATTCACAAGAAAAAAATAAAGATATAAAAAAAATATAAGTCAACTAAAGAGTTCATCAAATTTCGCAAAGAATTCGATTCAGAAGCATAACAACTACGAGCTGAGTACTCCCTGGTTGCCTTGCTTGTTTGCATACACGGGCGACTGAACCAAACCTGAAATCCATCATAGGTCCAACTGCCGAATTTCATCTCGCAGCGCTGATCGTCGAACGGAAACCACGTGATATCTATTTTGCACGTCGATTTGAAGATGCCCGGCGGCACGTACAGACAGGAGCCGTTGTTCCGCACCACCACATTGGTCTGGTAGGTGCCATCGAAGCCCTCGTCGGCGCTGTTGTACATCAGCACGTCCGGCTTCCAGATGCGATGCGGCGGTATGCGCAGATCCTTGACCCCGCCGTAGTCGGAGGTATTCCAGCGCAGATTCATATCGTTCCACTCCAGTTTTAGCCACACATTCGTGACCAGCAATTGATTTTTCTCGTCCTGTCAATGAAATTATGAAAATAGCCCCAGCAACCAATTTAATTAAACGACGAAAACACACATTGTTTAAATATTCAATTAAAAATGTAATCTACAAATAGTTAGTTTTACATAATTGTCATCAAACCGCGACACAAAAATAAATATTTATCATAAACACTAATTGCAATTATGTATTTATAGATACATATGCCAAGCTAAACATTTTTCTGATTATCTTTTGGAAAAAAAAACGACGCGTTAATTATTAAATATTTATTGTTAATATTTATTATAAATGCTGATTTAAGCTTAAGTGCCATAAGTAATTTTAAAGCTTGACAAACACGCAATGTGGCATTGTCATTTATTTTCACGTAGAAAACTCCATTAGGAAATATACCTTTATAATACAAATAAATTAGAAATGGTGTTAATCATTTGTTATTTCATTTTATTATATTGAATTGATTTCCAAGGTCTCGTAATAATATTGAAAAAAAAAATAATAATTGTCACATTGCGTTTCCAAATTATATCTTTGATATATTGTTTGTGAGTTTTGCAACACTGCGCTATCTTTGAAATGTTTTGAAATAGGCATGAGATTGTTTTATCTATATTATTAATATAGCAGATATACCTAATTTTGTTTAACCCAATGAATATTAAGTATTAAAGACACCCACAACAACAAAAATATCTGTTATTAGATACGGCTTTGAAAAGTTATCGACGTTCAAAACGTGTTTTTAAAGGTTGATTGATGAATTATTAAAGCTTTAGAATCTCCTGCGCAGCTTTAATAATTCCACCAGATTATAGAACAATTTGATTGGCCCATAATAATACAAAATGTGCACAATAAGTCCCTTTGGGCTTTATGGACTTGCACGGACTTTTTCATCAACCATCAGACTATTGAATTATTAAAGAGCGGAAGCGAGCGACGAACGCAACCATTTCAATTTACAAGAGTTTTAATCAAGCAAGTTAAATTTTTAAATGCGCGCTAACCAAACACGGGCAAAAAAAAAGGAAAAAAAAACAGTAGCCTTTTCCCCAGGTGTGTGGCCAAATAACCAAATCCGTGCATTACAATAAAACCAGCTACTAGCAGCAACAGCAACAAATAGCAGCGACAACAACTGGCAAACAATTGTAAAAAATGCATAGAGCGCACACAGGGCGTATGTGTAATTTACAATTAAATGCCTAAAATATTCATGACGGCGCGCGCCCGGCACGAGAAATGCCAAAAACCAAATCTCTGGGCGCTTAACTAACGTGGCAAGGCAAAGGGGGGGGGGGGGCAGGGGGGACTCTACTGTTAGCCGTGCCTGGCATTGCACAAATATTTTGGCCGAGCAATTTCCGGGTATGAACTGTGCGCAAGCTGCAAGTGCAATCACAAAATGCGCCAAGCGGCGACAACAGCAACAAAATTGCGACAGAAATGCGGTAAAATGAAATGGAGCAATGGCCAGGCCTGGTCGAAAAGGTCCTGCGCCTTTGGGCGAGTCCGAACTGCAGCCAGTCAATATGTGTTCTTGCTTTCATTTTTTCCTTTTATTTAATTTTTTATTTGTTTTTTTTTTTTTTTGGGCTATCGAATTCGAACAGCTACCAAATAAAACCAAGCAGCTACTAACAGAGTTGCTTTCAATTCAGGATGCGGCAAGAAGTGTGCACAGGACACGTAATATTGCGGTCATAACAACGCAGCAATAATAACAACAACAGCATAACTTCTAATTGTGTAGACAGACTAGTTGACACCCTGCAAAGCACACAGAAGAGCTCAAAACAGTAGAAAAGAATATGAATTTTTAATTATTTTCATAAACAAAATATTTGTTGATTATAGTTTAGTTCAGAGTATTAAAATAATCTACAAATTAAATGTAATGTTTAACCTCGAATCCTCGAAATAGGCTGCAATGAATATTTATGGAAA
This sequence comes from Drosophila sordidula, assembly GCA_035047465.1. Lineage (NCBI taxonomy): Eukaryota > Metazoa > Arthropoda > Insecta > Diptera > Drosophilidae > Drosophila > Drosophila sordidula. The sequence continues at coordinate 3,950,672 of JAWNPQ010000260.1, read as the reverse complement.
TCGTCAATAAATTTGATCAAGAATTTATACACTTTATAGGCTTGGTAAAGCTTTGTCTGTATCATTCATTAAAACAGCTTTCATTGAATCCCTCTCAGTGCGTACAGGGTAGAACAACACGGCTTACACTCCCTCTATATATAAATAAAGTCATTACATTATTGCACTTGGCTGCAGCTTTCATTTCACTCAGTTTATATACTTTTTGCAACCCCACAGCAGTTTGCCCAACATCATCATTTACTACTCCCAGTTGCCAAACTGAACCGCTGAAAAGTATGCTATGCTTTTTGTCCACGTTTCCTGTTTCCCCATAGATGTGTGTGTGTGTGTGTCCAGCGTCAACCTAATCAAATTCGCTTTTCAACAAATTACAACAGAAAATTGGTTTTTGTGCGTTACAGTTAGTCGGTTATTACTGTAGGGAAGCGCGGTCTGCGGGAGCGCAGGGACGCGGACAGTTGCACAACTCCCCTTTGGTGGCTCAATTTGCCAGTTTGTTGCAGTCGCACATTTTGCCGGTGCTTAGAGCAAAGTATTATTGGGTTTTTCTATAGATTCGGAAAATCGTTTAATGGGTATTCCAATTTGTGCGAGGGTCCAGCGGGCGTAATACTAAAAGCAGTGGAAAACTTTTTTGCGTATATTTGCTATAAGTTTTAAGCCCTCGACATATTTCCTTAATATATAGTTTTTTAAATTTAATAATTATAACATAATACAGGTTGAGCAATTTGATTAAATTTTGTGATATTATAATATCGAATAAATATAAAATAATGAATTTAAATTTAACAAAGTTTAAAGATCTATATAAAAACAGAAAACAAAATAAAGTATTATCATTTTAAAATAAATTTCTGCATTCGTTAATATATAGTATATATATATATTAAATCTCGCCACTTCATTAAGTCCAAATTGTGCTAACATATGCTGGATCATTTGAGTGAGTTTCCATTCATTTTCCTCGCTCTAAATTCAATTCCTATTTGCATGGACATGTTCATTTGCACCTCTAGCAAAACTTTCAACACAATTATAAAGCTGAATGGAAAAGAGCCGACAAAAAATGTCGAAAGGAATATATGTTAAGAAATAAAAGGAGGGAGCGAAAAAACAACTGCTTCAAGTTTAATTAAAATAAAAAATGTGAGCACGGGGGCGTGGCACTGGGAAAGCGCAGAGGATAGAGCCAAACGAATACTAAAAATGGTAGCTACAGAAATTGTGGCGCTTATTTGTTGTCGCCTTCGGTGGCCTCTGTAGTTGTTTCTGCTGCTGCTGTTGTTGTTGTTGCATGCATGCAAAGCAGCCGACAGTAGAGGGTAATGAGGCAGGGTGTCGGGGGCAGGCATATAGTGTACTGCGCCTTTTTTGTTTGTAGTGGAGCAGGCAACAGACGTAACATAAACGAGGCTTATTCCCATTCAAAAAGTGCGAGCGTGTGAATGGCACTAGCTATCTCTCTCTCTCTTTCTCTCTCTCTGTCGTTCTCACTCCTTCTGTGTGGCAAATATGGCAGCGGCGGCAGTTGTTGAATTTTAAATGAGCGGGAAAAAAACAGCAAACGGCAAAATTATTACAGCCAAGTTGGCGTTGCCGGGGCAGCGCGGCCCGCCCCCTTCTGCCCAAAGACAAGTTTTCGGCTGGCTGGCGTATAATTTGCATATATTCACCACACTTACAACACACGCACACGCACATACACACACACACACATGAAAACTGCAGCAGTTCATTGACTTGCGGCGTGTTCGGGGAATTTAAAAAAGCCAAAGAGAAGAGGAAAAAACTGTAGCATAAAACACGGCGCGCAATCCCCACGCACACACACACACACACACACATTCGCAGGCCTAGTTTCTTATTGTCGTGTGCACTAAAAAAAAAGATAGAAAAAAGTGCTACTCCTTGCTCCTGGCTCGAGTTCATTACTCATTTTCGCTGATATCCGTTGATATGCGCGCCTCCTCCTCCTCCCCCTCCAGCTTCATTGACGCTCTCTACTTAATCACTTTTCGTCCTTGTCATTTGCTCGTCTTATCTCTCGCTCCCTCTCTCACACACACACACACGCTCTGTTTTTTTTTTTTCTTTTTTGTTTCTTTGCTCTCTCCGTTGTCTGGTGCTCATTGACGCCAATTAATCTGCGACTCGCTTTGTCTGCGCCTTTTAATTAATGCGCTTGGGAGTTGTTTTATTTTTCTTCGTTCTCTCGCTTTTTATTTCTTATTCATTTCTTTTGTGCCTCTTTTTCGGCATGGCTTTACTTTGGGTTCCGATTATTGCCCTCTTTCATTTGTCATTTTGTGATTATCGCCGCTTCCACCAAATGTATTTATTTAGTTCGCTTTATTTCCCCGATTTAGTGATTAAAATTTTAATGACAAATAAAAAAAATGTCGTTGTATATGGCAAAAAATACAAAAGTGTAATATTATTTATTCAACAAAAAAAATCCAAAATAACAAATAACAAAATTCGTGAAATAATTGAAAATGTCCCTTTACGATTGACAAATTAAATTATTTCCGGCTTGTGGAAATATGCTAAAATATTTATATTTATTACATTTTTTTTTAAATTTATAAACAAAATAAAATAATAGCAAAATAATAATATCGTTACTGAAAAGTATTTAAATATTTAATAAGTTTGATTTTATAAAAATCTCTCCTAATAGGATTCTTAAAATTTGACGCAAGTTTAAAATCAGTTTTGAACATGTGAGATAAGCAATTTACTTTTATAACATAGTGCACAGTGTCTTAAAAGAATTTATTTATTTTATTAAATTGTTTTTCATAGAAAATATACCTAATTTTAATGGATATTGTTAGTGGAATATACATTTCAACAAGTTTTTGTGCCAAGTCAAAGCATATTGGCAGAAATATTTCGTCTAAATTCTGTTTCAGAAATGTCGAGTTGAATTTTGCATTTAATGAAAATAATAAAACGTGCGTATTTTCGCAGAGAATTATTAGTAGAAAACTTGAGAGCGAACGAAGTTTTGTGGCATGCTATGTGCGCCTTTAAAATGCAATTAAACCGAAGCATCGACGGCAGAGGCCGTGGCGATGTGTGTGTGTGAATTGGCTGCTCTCATCGAAGACAAACACAGTCCAAGTGGAGTCAGGCTCCATGAAAATGGGAATGCAAGAGGAGTCTGACATATGCAGGGGGGGAGGGCTGGGGTAGGGACACTGCCTTGGGGCCTCGGCATAGGGGCTTACCATCATGTGTTTATGAGCATGAATAGCAAACATTTGAAACTCCATTATCAAAATGACAGCTGCCGGCAAATATTTACAAGGCGACATACCAATACATATATGTATAAAATGTATATATGGAATATATATATATACATTTGCTATAAACCCGATATCGAGCGAGGCAAAAGACAAAAGGCAATGCATGTGTGTATCTGTATCTGTATTTGGGTTTTGTAACTTGTATCTTGATCTGATCCCGCGCATCGTTCGCGTTCAGTTAATTAAATTGCGCTTTTATCATCAGACAAACACACACAAACACACACACACACACACCAGCGAGTTTGTCACTGGCTTGCTTTTTCAAGGACTTTCGACTTGACTTGACTTCCATTCTGAAGTGTTTACGTAATGTTCAGCCAGCCCCAGCGGCTTAGCCGTTAAACCAAAAATGCCATTGTGGCCCATAAAGCCCATCAATTCGAAGCCAAGGCAGCGACCAAAACTGTGCCTTGGCCATGGCTTCGGCGACAATTACAGCCATTTGTTGGCAGGATTTGCAGCTAAACTATACATCTTCCTTCCCAACTACTTGTTTGCCTTGTGGCAAGCATTTCGAGTAAATCACCGTAAAAGAAAATCATTAGGCACGCGAAATAGAAGTAATAATAATAGCGCTAGCGCTTATCACAGATCAATTAAATCTTTAACTTTCGTTTAGCCCAAGAGGAAATTTGTTGATGCTAGTCAGGAATTCCATGTACATATACCAACATGTACCAGAAGCTTTTCCGGTGTTTGAACTTTCACAGCTATGGCAAAACTGAATTCCATGTGGAATGCAATTTTGCTGTTGGTTTGGTTTCTATTTAAGGTAAATAACAAAAATTCTGTTGATACTCTTCATCCCTAGCTCATTGTGTGTTGAGAGAAATTTTCAAAATTTCGAATTTTAAAATGATTTTTTTAAATGTTATATCAAAATGTATGTCAAAACTTTATACAAAATTAAAATACGGAGTTTAAGGCATTTTTCACCCTTATTCGGCATTTTAAGTTTAAATATTCTGGAAATTAAGTAATCAACATCTAGTTTTTCTAAGTGTCCCTCAAATTGAAATGAAACAGTATTTCTTAATACTTTGGCTTTAAGCCTCACAGAGGTATTTGTTCTTAGAGTATTTTCGGTCGAGCTTAAGTAAAGTTAAAAATATTTGGAGCATTGCAAGCGCTAAGCTCAGTTAAGTGGAGTTATGTCTTTGGCTGTCAAAGTGCTGTTCCAATTTAGTATGGAATAAACCATTGAGCAATACTCTGGACATGCCAACAGCTGTCCTGAGTGTGTGTGTGTGTGTCTGTGCTCATTTGACAAACTTTCTGCCTTTGAAAGAACCATAACAAACACACACATATATAGAAATACTTGAGTTGCAGTCATTCGCACAAGCAACAACATCAATCAAAGGGAAAGCGAATACAGCAGGAGCTGCAGCCGTTCCCGTCGAGCCCAAATGAAACTCAAAGCCAAAATGCATTGAAAATACTGAAAAGTATGCCAAGCATGTGCGTGCCTTGCCTAGTGTGTGTGTGTGCGTGTGTGTGTGTGTGTATTTGAGGTGTCCCGTTTAAGTTGATGAAATGCATGCATAGAGCGCTTGGCAAAAGCATCTGGTGGTGCCTTTGGGCCGCACGTAAGGCTGTTAGCAGAAATGAAACGAAGACAAAATTGACGGCAGTTTGAAATTAGGCGAACATTGCAATAGACATGGGATGGCGAGAGGGGGGAAACAGGGGGGAGAGGGATAGGACAGGAATAGCAGCAGGAACCAGGAGCCAGTTGTAAACAAACTGCAACATGATAACATTCTAATTTAAGAAACAGGTAAACAAAGGTGTGCTGCATAAAATACATAGCATACTTTTCAGGGCAACTGCGCTGTGCATTGTTTGCACAGCTCGTTAGGCGTTTGTACAGCTGTGCGTGTGTGTGTGGGTGCAACAGTGTGTCTATTGGAGATGAGCGCGTGTTGATTGCCTTTTACACGAGACAATTACAAGTCATATATCATAAAACAAATACGCAAAATAAGTATTTGTTACTGCTAGCTGGGCAGAATAGGCAATATTGCTTTACTTTTGCTTTATTGAGTTAAGTACAAAGTGTAATGGATACAAATAACAAATTTCGCCACTGAATTTGTTACAAAAAAATCGGAAATCGTTAGGAAATATTGCCTTAAAAAGTCCAAATTTTAAATATGTCTTAGCAACAGTTCAATTTTATTCCTAGAGAATATTTAAAACAATTCAGCCAATAACAATGATTAATTATAAAGTTTCTGTTCCTTATTAAAATGAAATTATCGTTTCAATATCAGTGAGAAATGTAAGTGTCGGTCGTAAATTTATGTACAAAATGGTTTTTTCTCAGAGTGTACATACAGACATTTTCCTTTGTCTCGTTCGTGTCACGCTAGAAAAAGAAAGCACGCGCCCAACTCTAGTGTGTTCATAGCTGAGAACTTGGAGCACAATGTGGCGCATAAATTGTGACTTATTCAAATGCAATTTTCAGCTATGCCGCACACACACTCGCACAGGAGGTGGTGTGCAGGATTCGTTTCGCTTTTTTTCTTCGTGCTTTTTTGTGCATTTTGCTTGCCGCATGCCCGTGTCCTTTTACAGTTGACCTCCCAGGGGCGCAATTATGACATGTGCTTTGCCTGCACGGCAAAAGGCGCCTGTATAAATCACAAGCAATATAAATGCATAGCAGCTATCACAGGATAATCGCTGCTATCCTTGCGGAGCAAACAGCCAGACCCGAAAAAAAAAAAACATAAAAATGGATGCCATTGTTCGGTTCGCTCGCTTTAAAGCTTAATCACTTGGCAAGTTGACAGATAACGAGACGTTGACTGTCGTGCTGATAAGCAGCTGAATTGATGATGCTTTACACACCAGCACTTGCGCCCGCTCACACGCTCCGTCGCTGTGCCAGTTTTCGTACTTTAAATTGAATTGCAGCTGCTCTTGGGACAAACGTCGCTTGGCCTTTGCCCGCACAGCCGGCTGCACTGGCCTTGCCACGCCCCCCCACCCATTCGGCCTGCCAACAGCAGCCAAGGCAGCTGTCAGGTGTTAAATCTTCAAATTGCTTTGAGACCAGCACCAGCCGCGCCCACGCCCCGGTCCGCCCCTTTGGCATCCAGCAGCGTGCACGTAAAATATGCAAATGCAGCTGCAACTGCAGTTAGCAGTTAAAATATTGCGAGTGTCAAATGCCTCAATATCCCAGGGGAAACGTAATAGCATTGGCTCAGCTAGAAAAGTACCAAGAATGCGAGAGATTGGAAGAGCTGAAGACAGGAGAGGGAGAAGTGCATAAATATTATGCTTTGCAAGAGTAAATAACCCAGTTTGCATATTGTTGGACGCCCGCTTGGGCCTGGACACTGCTCAAAATAATAAGATTTATTTTGTACCTTTTGGGCTGCTGCATTTTTTAAACCCTTGCTGAGGGTAACATTCTCCATAACTCCCATATTTCAAACGCCCATAACTTTGTCAAAACTGAACCGATTTTGATGTTTGATGGCATTTTGTTCATGGTTTGTCCTCTAGATTGATTCTACATTTCAATTATATGCATTATTGAAAATAATTTTTTTTTGATTTTTGGGTGAAAAAAGCATGTACCCCCCCCTTACTCATTTTCGAAAAATTTTTTTTTTCAAAATTTAGAATCCCGAATTTCTATTTTTAATCGATTGTGATTGCCATAATTAGTATTAAAAACAACATTAAAACCTATTCTGAGGAGGTCAAATTTTGTGTCAAAAATCATGCAAAAATTGACAAAAATTTTGACATGTAAAGCTCTCCGATCCATAGCTCCCATATTTCAAACGCCCATAACTTTGTCAAAACTGAACCGATTTTCATGTTTGATGGCATTTTGTTCATGGTTTATCTTCTAAATTTATTCCGCATTTCAACTTCATTCATTATAGAAAATAAATTTTTTTTTAATTTTTTGGTGAAAAAAGCATGTACCCCCCCCTTACTCATTTTGAAAATTTTTTTTTTTTCAAAATTTAGAATCCCGAATTTCTATTTTTAATCGATTGTGATTGCCATAATTAGTATAAAAAACAACATTAAAACCTATTTTGAGGAGGTCAAATTTTTTGTCAAAAATCATGCAAAAATTGACAAAAATTTTGACATGTAAAGCTCTCGGATCCATAGCTCCCATATTTCAAACGCCCATAACTTTGTCAAAACTGAACCAATTTTCATGTTTGATGGCATTTTTTTCACGGGTTGACCTCTAGATTGATTTTGCGATTTCAAATACAACCATTATTGAGAATGTTGACCTCTCATTAACTCACATATGTGTTGTTATTATTATTGTAATCACTTTGACTTTGATCGCTTGTCGATACAAGGATCCTGTTCTATATACTAAATTCTTAATGTTCAAACCGTTTATGGCTGCTCTTAACAAGTTGCCACATTGATTGCTCGTGCGTTAATTGCGGCACATAAGCGGGGGTATTTACATGCTGAATACATTGCCATACCTAAGCAATTTGCAACTTATACCTTAAATAAAAACTTTAAGCACCGCTAGCTTGAAGGCAGCCCCAATCCAACCCAGCTCAGACACATACTTTGAGATGACGCGCTGACACTTTGCGCAGAACATAAACTTTACGACGAAGCCAACAGCAACAGTTCTCGTTGCATTGCTTGCCATCCCCCTCCCCGCCCCCTACCCCCCTGCCACTCGCACGCCTGTTGTTTTACAGGGTAACTGATGGCAGTGTTAACACCCCAGACCTGCTTCACTGTAACAAAATGACCCGATTTTCGCATTTTTATGCCTGGCACAGCGACTGTAATTGCTGTTGTTGCTGTTGCTGCTGCTGCTGCTGCTGTTGCTGTTGCGTTTCGAGTGTGCGTGCTGCAGTTTTTACTGCCAACAATTCCTGCGCAACAACAATCCCGAACAAGGCAAAGTAAAGGCAAGTAAAGAGCTCTAGTCGTTAGTGCTCGACTGGGAATTACCCTGTAAACAGCTAGAAATAAAATATAAACAGATACAAAATAAGCTACATTATAAATAATATTTTTATAACTTTTCTTATTCGAAAGTTTTTAATTCTGTCGAGCTTAAAGATAAAATTGAAGGCAATTCAATCAATGAAAATTTTAGAAAGAGCGATTGCTATTCCTTGCTATTGCTGAATTTATTGACTTAGGTAAGAAAACGTATGTCCCAAAAATTACAGAAATTTAACTCTGACAATCTGCAACATATACTCAAAAAAGAGAAGCTGATAATTGTGATTATAGATAAAACTATTTTAAATAAGTAGGAGCTGCGTCTGTAAACTTATGTTCCCAATTTTCAGTCTCTAGTTAGCCTCAGAGTTCAAAGAGTTCTCACAGACAAAAAGAAAAAAATAAATTAAGCTACAAGAATATTTGCAGCCATTAATTTGATTGAAAATGTCATCAAATTAGGAATAATAAAAAATAAAAAAAAACGTATTTATTTACTATTAAACGCTTCTTCGCGGAAAGCAGCAACAAACCTCCCTTTGTAGCCACTTTCAATGGTTACAGGGTGTAGCAAACCAGTGACCAAAGCATTGTGCCGCATTCAACTTCATTTTGCAGCAGTGGCAGCAGCAGCAGCAGCAGCAGCAACAACAGCACCAGCTGCTGGGGCAGCAACAACAAGAACAACAATACGCGGCTGGCAGCTCGCACTTCATTTTGGCTCGCAACTTTTATGTGTGTTTTAGCGGCAGGTGTGAACAACACATGTGCAGAAATTTTATTTATTCATTTTATTTGCATGCCACATGTGTGAGTGTTGTGCGAGTGTACTGTGAATGCTTTGCAGCAGTTGCTTCTTTTCATTTCCCTCTCTCTCTCTCTCTCTCACTCGCTTTTGATTTTTCGTTGTGCTGTGTGTGACTTTTAGCGCTCGCCAGTGAATGCGCAGTTCTAGGCCTGTTTTTGTGCCTAGAGCCGATCCCAGTACACTGCACTGCAACGAAGCTACCCCCTACACACACGCACACACACACACACCTCTTTGACTGGTTGGCTTTCAGGCGCAGTATCTTTTGTTTGTGCGCTCCATTTTTAGTTGAATCCCAACTTTGCTCGGGAACTCAAACAACTCTTGCACACACACACGCATACATGGAGAATCTAATATGAATTGAGGTTGTCTCACTAACAAAAGCAAACGCCTAGCTCTGCCTTGATATATGTACAAATGTAGCCACCTTTGGCTGCCCTCTACGCAGCACAGAAACTTTGCCCCAATGAATGCAACATGCAATTCCAGCCCCACGGCCCACCTTTCTAAAGGTGCGAATGAGCCAAATGCCACACGCCACATGACGTTGCATGTAATTTGCTCGACACTCGCCTGGCAGTTGGGTTGGCAGGATGTGTGCGTCCTGTCTACATCCAGGCCAGTCAGCCAGCGGAGAACTCAAGCCAAGCTGTCATTCAGGGAACACTCACACACGAACACGAACACGAATACGAACACTCTCCCACACACACACACAGACACATAAGCAAATAATTAAAATTTCACTTTCTTGGCAATTCACTTTTCATGCACAGCGCACAAAATGGTGTCATCAGTTTTTGTCACCTTCGTTTTTAATGCAAACTTTCACTTTAAGTCGGTTCCTTAAACGCAGGCAGTGAAAAATACGTGGATTTGGGTGTAGAAACCTCATTTTTGTTAATGCAACTAGGCAATTTTTTTTAGCTGGCTCTTGTCAAAAAAAATCTTAAGCTGTGTCAGCTGGAAAAGGTTAAGAATTATGGGTCTAAAACTGTACACAGAAGTAACATTCGACAATTTTTAAACTGAGAGTAATATAGTTTTGGGAATTGTAAGAATTATGAGAATTTTTTTTAGCTTGGTCATTAAAAATAATACTTAAATTTTGTGAAGCTCTAAAGCTATAAAAGATTTAAATGTTGTGTAATTTCCCCTTTTCCTTATCTGAGGCAGGCATATACGAATAAATTTACCAAGTTAAAAGTCTCGAGCTATTATTCATTCGAATAGACAGCTAGACGGGAACTGAACATACTAGGTCGCATACTACGTATAGCTTGGTGATTGGAAAATATTTAAAACACAACTATTATTCTGCTCAATTCCAATGAAGCTAGCGAAATCTTTAAAGAGATTTAAATATAGACAATAGAAGGCACATAACTCATAATTAATCCCAAATCTCTTAACAGTAATAACTGTTTAATATATATTACGATTAAAAAAGACTAAATATTATAATCTTTTGGTATTCTATAAAGTTCTTTTGTGCATACTTAAAAAAAAGTATTTATATATACATGTTATTAGTTTTATTATTTTAACAAATTATTATTAAAAATATTATTGGACTGCATTGTATTATATGTTTTAAAAATTACTTTGTTTTTGTACTTACCACATCGATAATTTGCATTAAAGTTAAACCAAAGCTTAATTGTAACGGGTCCGACTCGTTGAGAACCGGACGTTCTAGTGTATTATAAGGATCCAATAGATCATGTAACAGTCTCTTTTCATGATATCCTGCTAAGCAAACTGCAATAGAACAAAAAAAGCACAAAAAATCGAATAAGACTAAGATAAAAGATGAAAATTAGTTTCCACACAAGTTACGAATGCAGCACTTACAAAGATACAACAAAATTGATAAGCGGGGGGTGGGAGGGGGGGACGGGGCTTAGAGGGGCAACTGGGGGATGGCAGGGGGTTTCAGAGCGCATATAGCTGCAAGTGTTTGCCATTTGCCATTTCACAAAAGCACCGCAAATCAACATCAATAATTCGTGTGGCAAATGGAACAAGAGACAGAGAACACAGAGGAGATTGTGTGGTGTGGCCGTATTGGGGAGCGTGAGGGGATTGCGGGGCTGACAAGCAACTGAAATTTATTGATATGCAAAAGTTTACGAGTTTTCGGTTTGGTTTGGCAACTTGGGCAACTGATTCGGTTCCAGGTCCTGTTCCTGTTTCTATTTGGGAGCATGCGGGCGGGCGCTGGGCAAAACTTTTGCGCTTTTTGTTTGCCATATGTCTCTCTGTGCGGCTCTGCCGACACCCTGCTAACACCCTAATACCCCTTCCCAATGTGCCTCGCTGTCTATCTATTGTTCTGGCTTGCGCATAACAAAGGGAAACTTTTATTGAGCCAAAAGTTTTTAACATACAAATTTTCTTGCTTGCCTGCTGCTTGGACGACTGCTCGCTTTCTTGGCGATAATAAATTGGCACCGACACACACAAGACACACACACACACACACACACTGAAGAATAGAGAGAGTGCAGTTAAAAAAAACACTCATACGCCCTGTTATTTGTCTGGCGTCGTTATCGTCGAATTATTTATGCATGCAACTAAAAGCGAACATGCTCTGCTCTCCTCTCCTATCCTCTTCTCGCTCACCCCCACAACTTGATAATTTCTTAAGAGTTCTTTGCAGTTTCGGATCACAAGTTGATTTCCTTCTTTTTTTTATGGCATGCCACACAGCGCACAATGGAAAATCTGCGCCACTAAGTAGCATTCAGTGTCGGATTTGTGGCAAGAGCCAAGTGCAGCCAGCAAAAAAAAAAAAAAACGTGCAGCGAAAATTGCAGCAGCGCTTGCTTGAGAATTCATTTTTAATGATTGCCACTTGTGGCGCCGACGAGGGTGCGAGCACTCGGGAGGTGAGCCAATATCCTGTCTAGGCAGTGATGGATTTTCATGAGGCAACAAAAGCGAGTTGAAGTTTGATAATGGCATATTGATTACAGTTCTGCATTTTAATTGCCCTCGATTATGTTGCAGTTGCGAAACGTTAAAACGTTTTCGAGTGCATGGCTATGAATAGGGGTAGTCCGCGCGGGGTTGAGTTGCTTGCAATAAAATTAATTAAAACCGAATTAGGTATTCTAGTGGAATATTTTTGTTTTTTGTTTTTTTCTGATTTTACAAGAGTTATGTAAATGTCATATTTCAACTGATTTTACTTTTTAGCTTTTTGTGCCGCACAAATGCAAAATATAAATTATTTAGGTATACTATTTGCATTTATTGATTACATTTAAAACGTTATTTTAGCTAATCAAAAAAAAATTGACATTTTGCCAATAATTAGAATTTGACGAGCGTGTTTAAATCACCTTTTGGAAAGAGAATAATGTTTACGGCAGTAAAATTATTTACCCCTACCAAAAAAATTAATTAATTTAATTTAATTTAATTAATATTAGCTGGGATCTGGGTGTAGATACATTTTATGTTTAATATTCAACTATATCAGTTATGTTCTATAAGGCAACGAGCTTATTTATATAGGCCTAAAAAAAATAATTATTATATTTAATAAACATTTACAATATTTTAAATATCAGTCCGAATTTTTCACTGCATTTTCTATTTGACTAGCTAAATTTACATGTTTCTAATATTTAGCTATATTTAAGTGCTTCTAAATTTCTAAAATTTGTATCTTCATATTTAAGCACACGTCGCCAGCGTACCTAAATGCTACAGCTACACGATTTGCATACAAAATGAACACCTTAAGAATTATGCACATAAATTTCATTTTTTGTTTTGTTTTTCTTTTCTATTTTTTTTTTTTTGTTCTTAGTTTTAATTTGCCTTTAGTCTTTTGCCAGGCAACTCGCACGCTGCTGTGTAAAATGGGGAAAATTCTTTTATTTTACTTTCTAGCACGTTTGCATATTTCAGTCTTGTTTCGCGCGTTTGCATTGCATTTAAAATTAAAAATTCTTAAACAAAATGCAGCGCCCGCAAGCGTCGCAGCTAACGAGCACAGCTGGCTGACAATGGTTGGTGCGGAGAGAGGGCGGGGGCGGGGGCGTGGGCATGGCAGCTAAGCCTTTAAGGCAAAGCATTGACATCGGAACACAAAGCAAACAGGCAACGGCAGCAGGAGCAAAAAAAAAAAAACAGGGCCAACGTCTGATGAAGTGTCAAAATGAATGTAATAATAAAACAAATACAACAAGCGGTAGCAAAAGGAATGGCAAGATAGAGAGAGAGAGAAAGGGGGTGGGCGTGGGAGTGGGAGGGAGCAGCGCAACAGGACGAAAGTGCATTGTATATTTAAAATCTACTTTTACTGTTGAGACTCTCCTGTTTGTTACACTTCTCATTTGCATTGCAACTGAAGGAAAAAACTACAGCATACTTTTTTGGGCAAAGCTCTTACCAGGAAGTGCAACTAATGAATATGCAGGTGGATGCTCGAATTAGATTACTTTCACTTTTAATTCAATGCACACAGGTCAAACAACGGAAATGCTCAAAGGGAAAAGGTTCTGCAAATAGACAGCTGCTTCAAATTGCTCTCAAACATATTTAAGATCAAATGATTTTGCTAAATTTTCTCCGAAAACAGCTTAAACTGCCTCAAACAGATGGCAACAATAGCCACTAAAGTCTATGATAGTTTATAACTTAATCCCATAGTGTAATAATTATATATTTTTTATTTGCTCCACGCTATCAATACAGAAATAAATAAAGCGAATAAAATAGAAATAAATAAAAGCATATTCGACATAATTTCTTCACTTGATATTCAAATCACTTAACTTAAAATTCAAATCAAAGATAGTTAAAAGTTCTCTCTCTCGCCAACATTCAACAACAACTTAATCGTAAGTTTATAAATATACTAGACTGTATATATTCGCCCGGCACTTCACACTTATTATTGACTCATATGACTGGGACAGTTAAATGGTCGAGTCCTCGCCTGCTTTGTGGCCTTAACTTTTGGTAGCGACTGTTGCCACCATAAATTGCGACCATTTTGAAATGCCTTTTCAATGGCTGCACTTCCGTTCGGCGACTTTGCCCGTTCGTTTCGCCGACATTCTGTTGTTGTTCTTGGGTGCTTCGGTTGTTTGGCGGCAGGCCGCATAAAATTGCAATTTTATTGCAGTGAAGCATGAAAAAGTAATTGCTATTTCACAAAGCCAGCGAAGCCACAGAGCAACAACAAAAGAAACGCTGCAACAGCTGCGCCAGGACAGGGCCATGCCCGAGGTTCAGGATGAGCCCAAGTCAGTTGCCTAGCACACGACCGCAAAGCACAAGCCAATTTAATGGGCAGAAAGAAAAAAGACAAAACAACGAGCCAAAAAACTGAAATAAAATAAAACACAGCAAAATTGGTTACAGAATGCAGCCGCCTACAAAAGCGGCTGGCAATAATAACAACAACAACAACAACAGCAAAAATGCCGAAATGAAAATGAAATAGCGATGGCAAGTCGCGTTTTAAATACCCTTACAAATATGTAAACAACAATGCTACAGACAGCGATTTCGTAAAAAATGTCTAATATGATATTTTTACCTTATTTTTAATCAATAATCAAATTCCCGCTCGTTCGTTAGTTTATGTATTTATATATGAATCGGACTGTTCTGGACTTCAATTTTAATTTTAAAACTTTCTTTCTTCATTTCTTCATGTATACAATTATAAATTAACTTCCTCCATATACCCTAAGCATATTTTAATTTATTCTGAATTGTCCAAATTGAAATTCCATTTTAATTAAAATCATAAAAAAAATGAATACACATATTAATATAAATAAATACCTGCAGAATAACTTAACACACAGAAAAAAGATCAAGTATTGCGTAGAATTCGCCGTATACCATTAAAAGTTAATCGAACTACAAAATACTACTTTTTTTAATCCCAAAATACTTGATTTTAGTGCATTTCGGATTACTTTAAGAAAGTTTTTCACTTCAAGACCGTTTCAGATTTAATTTGTTCCCATACCTATACCTATATTAAGTACGTATGTACTTAAATTAAGTAAAAATTAAAATACAGAAAATCTTTCAAATAATGCATTTTCCGTTTGGACAGGATATCTCCCAGTCGGACACTCTAACTTGTTGCGTGTCAATTGAAAAGTTGCGCTTTACTTTACACTTAGCCTCAATCTTGAATATGTAAGCGCCTATTTAAATAAGTTTTATATACAGAAAAGTTACTGCAAACCTGATCACATAGTTGAAATACGCTCTCCACAAGTAAGTTCCCCCATTTGGCACTCGAGCTGTCCGTCGATATTAAAAATTGAAAGCGAAATGAAAACTGACGCGGCGCCAAACCACTTAAGCTGCTAAAAACCGATACAAAAAGAGTGAGCGAAAGGCCAAGAGAGATGTAAGAGCGGGATGGAGGGAGAGAGGAAAGGGGAGGAGAGAGAGGTCAGAGTGCGACTCGTTAGACTTGATGGCCTGTCTGAGCTCCACACAGCGCAGCGGGGCACAGGACCACCTGCTAATGGCGGTGCGGTAAGGAATAGATGAAAGAGAGGGACGTAGGGAAGAAATGGGCAAAGAGAGAGAGAGAGAGAGAGAGAGGCAGGGCAGCAAACTGTAGCTGAGCATTTTAATAGCGTCAAGGTGATGCCGAACCATTTCAAGCTTAATTTATGCAATAAAAATTCCAACAGCTAGCCAAAGGGTGGCCTAATTGGATAAAACTGGCGAAAGAGCAGAGTATTTAATTGCTTATGACTAGCTTTTTGTTTTTTCATTGCTTCGTTTTTTTTTTTTTGCTTCTTAAAACGTAACCTGAGACGCAACAAGGCTCAAAAATGGTTACAGATCGAAAGCCAGCAGGGTTTTGGGTGTGCGTGTGTGTGTGTGTTGTGGCAGTAACAGCAGCCGTTAAGTGTTGACTAAAGCCTGGCAGCATCCTGGGCGTGGCCGCCCATCAATCAAATGCCTGTGTCCACTATTCAAATTATGAATGCTATCATATTTGATGATTGATTTCAGCACAGAAAAGTTGCGCCCATTGTGTATCAGCTTGGGGCAGGGAAAGGGGATGGAGAAACGGCTTGTTTGTGCAACATGATGGGCCTATATCTTTGTATATGTATGCGTGTGTGTACCTATACCAACGCAAATGGCTGGCATGACATTCTGTTTTTCTTTCTTGTGTAACCCTTTAGCTAATGATGGAAAAAGAGCATATGACATTTACGGGGGGGGAATACGGGCTGAAACGTTACGAATATAGATTGATAGAGCCTCCAAGTGAATGGCATTTGAAAGCGCATGTTGTTTGTATAGAGTTGGTTGAAAAATGAGTAAGGCTCCGACGGCAGAGAACTAGGAATTTAATGGGTTAGGTAATGCCAGCAAAAATAATGAGCGAGCTTTGAATAAAAAGTGAGGAAAAAATGTGAAATTTAAGCAGAGAAAAATTTAAACTAAAGCAACGAATTCAAATCGATATGAAAAATTTAAAATTATAATTACACCTGGACAAAACAAATTCTTTTTTAATATACACAAAAGTGTGTCTGAAAATAATTAAGAGCTGAAGCCAGACAGAATTATTTGTTTTTCGACTGAAAACACTTAGCCAATTTAATTGTATTTATAGATGATAAATTCAATGGAAAATAACATTTTCTTTGGAGCTGCTGAAGATTAAATGCCTTGGCAGTGTTCTTAAACAAAATTGTGGCCTGATCCAGTCGACTTCAACAGATAGACGAAACTAAAATTAAAACGATAGCTTAAAAACTGGTAAATTACTTATTTCTATTTTATATTCTATACGAATAAATGGAAATTGATTCAATTTAAAAGATGCATATAACTCTAACAGTACTTTTAAAATAATTAATTTGCATTCATAAAGAAGCTGTCAGTTTTTGTAAGCATGTCAAAAGCCCGATTATACATTTTTTTCTATTTTTTTATAACAGATTTCGCACATATATGTAAGTACTTGCCATCCCATCATTCCTGGCACTAAAATTCATTCACTGTTCTGAACTTAATTATCAAATTATGCACTTGCACATAATCCCCAAACGCTGTTCCTTATGTTTTCCTCCACTTCTGCTTTTTTTGGGTAAGCCTCTTTCGTTCTACATACATATGTGCCAGGCACAGCTTGTATATACATATATATATATTTTTTTTTAATAGCTAACAATTTCCTTCTCTCGTTTTCTGTTGCTTTGGCACTTGCAGCTCGTTAGTCGGCAGCAACAAAAAAGAAGGCATTAAAATCAACTTGGCTGCTTTATTTGGCTGTCAAATGGCCAAAAAGTCTTGAAAGTCCTAAAGTCCCGAAGTCGTGAAGTCTTGAAGCATGCCAAAAAGCTTTCCGTAGCAATAAACGTCATGACAACAGTGGCACTTGGCTGGCCAACAGGGCGTATGAACGATGTCATAGGGCAGCTGGCACACAAACACACACTCACACACACACACAGTTTTCATGCATATGCAGCGCTGTAAGCGACGTTGATGTTGTGCAAAGTTTAAATCTGATTATCGTTGGCAGCGCTGCTGGGCGGGACGGGGCGGGGCGGGGCGGTGCGGTTGTCAAGGGGTATGTATAGTGGTACAATATGGCATAGCGGAAACGGAAGTGCTGCCATAAAATCATAAACATGCACACGCACGCACATGGACAGCGACAGTTGCCTGCATGAAACATGAACTCTCTCGCCCAGGCCAAGACAGATACAGGCTAAGGGGCGCGGGGCTAGAGGGCGACGACAAGTTCGACTGCAGAGACAAAGGCGCACACACACACATATGTGAGTGTGTGTGTGTGGCTATATGTTTTCCTAGCTGGCAACAACCGCGACACGCAAAGCCCAACGACTTATTCAACACGTATGTGCAGGGTTTTAAGTTGGGTACGTTAAGGGGTTGGGGTTGGGGTTGGGGTTGGGGTTGGCAAAATGTCGCCTTGTTGATTTGCCAACAACAGCCCCCGCCTAAGCCCTTATGTGCCCATTAATAACCCCAATATGTGTAAGTGGCGTCAGCTGCGCTCTCAACCAATACATTCATAACCTGCCTACACACCTGTCCTAGCACCAACCTCCCCCCTCCCCCTCCCTCTCTCTCTCCATCTCTAGCTACCCACGCGACGTTGAAAATATTGTTGTCAGTGCAAAGAATTTGTAAGCTGCTAAAAAAGCCATTAAAAGGATTTTTGCCAAACTTCACACAAAATTGCACAGAAAAATGCAAATAGAAAAGCCGCCTGCAGGCAAAGGTGTGCAGTGGTGTGTGTTATGGTACAGTTCACATTCTCTATGGCGAAATGTTGGCTAAAAATAGTTTGTCATGCTAAATTGTTGCAGGTTAGCGTTATATAATAAGCTCAACTATAAAAAAGCGACCAGTTGCATATTTTCTATTTGCTTTTCCTTGAGCTTTACTTGAAATGAAACCAAATTTTATTGTGCTGCCTGTGGAAAATAACTTTTTTAAAATTATGTAAAAGCTTATTCAGTCAAAAATTGGTGCTCTTATTTATATTTTTAAATTAAATTTTTATTTGTTTGTTTTTTCTCATTTCATCATTTCATCATTTAATAAATATATTCTTTAAATAATTTATTTTAGTGCAACATTTCTGAATAAATTAAATAACAGATACTCTGTACATGCTCGCTTCTAATTTACTTTGCGCCCGCTTTATATTTTTCATTTTGAGTGCTTCACTTTTTATTATGTCTCTAGATTATTCGCCAGAATTCGCATTGTATAAAGATTATTGTATATAGCATACTTTTAAGCGTTTTAAACTGTCTACACAATTCATTCAGGTGGCTACCGCTCAGCCGCTGTCTTTATGCGGCTTGCCACGTTTTACTGCCAACAGCAACAACAACAAATACAACAACGAAAACAGCCCGAGGCGCAGACGCTTTCAAGTGCCATAGACAGCCAAGCGACAGGCGACGGGCAGCAGAGGCTGCGGCAAAGGCTGCGGCTGAGGTTGTGTCTGAGACTGAGGTCGGGTCCCTAGCTGTTGTTGTTGTAGCTCTTGTTGTTGTAGCTCTTGTTGTTGTTGTTGTTGTCGGCATGCTTCACTTGAAGCTGTCGTAAATGTCACAACTAACAAACGCCCCCACAGAAAAGAAAAAAGAAAAATATGCCCACCCTTGAGTGGTTTTATGTGTCAAAGTGACAATATGTTGCCGGCGTGCATTATGAAGTTGCTGCTGGCGTGCAGCTAAACAATGCGCCGGCTTGTGCGGCAACAGTTGCCGCTGCCAAGTGGTTGCGACAACAACAAATGCAACACACCACTCAACAACACGACAGGCAGACAAACAGGCTGTTGCTCGAGTGTTGCACTTGTGCGGTATTTTGATAAACGGATAATTGCTCTTTGAGCGGCACTTACCTTTAGCAGATAAATTCAAATATATCAATAAAAATATCCATGAGTGTTTATTAAGTCCGTTGATTATATGTGCGCCGCTGCTGTTGTTGCTGCCGCTGCTGCTGCTGCTGCTGCTGTTGCTGCTGCTGTTGCTGTTGTTGTTGTTACTATTGCTGCGTTTCCATCCGTGCAGCAGCTGCAGCGCAATGGCATTTACATAGGAAATGATGGCGGTGGTGCTGTCAGCAATGGCTCCAAATACTGTTGCCGCACGCCGTTGCAGCTGCAGCTGCATTTGCCACAGCCTCAGCGCCGGCAGCAACAGCTGCAATGCAATGCCAACACTAATCGGCCAAAGGCCATGAAATAAATTGTTTCGGCTGCTGTTGCCGCTGTCACTGCTTCGGGCTAGCCAATATGCTGCTGTGGTGCTTTGATTGCTGTTGCTGTTGCTGTTGCTGTTGCTATTGCTAAATGTGGCTGTTGTTGTTGTTGCTGCTGCTGCTGTTGGTTTTCTTTTTCGACGCCGACGTAATCTTTGCCGCTTGCGTGCGCACAGTCTTATGTTTGTTTGTGTTGCTTGTTCGCTGCCGGCTCTGGCCGCTGACAACATGTTGCTGTCTAGCTGTTGCTGCTGTTGCTGTTGCAGGGCCCTTGCATTATATATATGGGCGCTGGCGCTTCTCACGCTGACTACATGCTGTATGTTTGTTGTAGCCGCCGCTGCTGTTGCTGATGTTGTTAATGTGTTGCTGCTGCGGCTGCTGCTGCTGTGGTGTTTTGTACTTAAGCTCTTTAGTTGCTGTTGGTTGTTGCTGTTGTCTGCTAATCTAAACGCTAGTTGCTGCCGTTGCTGCTGCTGCTGTTGTCGCTGTTGCAGCCACAGCTCATCATCATCAACTTCACTCAGCTTCAGTTGCGCATTTTTCATAGTCTCTTTCGGTGTTTGCTGTTGACGTTGCGTATATATGTTTGAATCCTTTATCCTTCTGCTTTTCCTTCTCTGTGCAATTTCGTTTTCAATTTTCTCTTCTTTTTTAGCTTACATTGTTATTGCTGCAGTTTTTTTTTGTTTTTTGTTTTTTTTTTATTGTGTGTTGCTGCTGCTGCAACTTTGCTTAATATCTCTTAATTTTACAAAAATTCTCAACTTGTTTTTATGTATTTTTTATATTTTTTTCAATATGGCGAGTATAAGTTTTATTGTTTGCCTTTAGCTGCAATATTGTTATTATGTTTTCGTTTTTTGTTTTTTTTTTGGTTTTTTTGTTTTTTTTTTGTTTTGTGTGCTTTCTTTCTTTGTTTCCTTTGTTTGTCTTTACAACCCAAAGAGTGTTTTTTCTTCTTCTTATGGTTAAAGTTTTCACTTCAGCATCGGTTTTAGTGCATTTTCCATGTCCCAGTGCTAGTTTGAGAGCCTTGTAAATTATTATTTTATATCATTTTCTCAAGTTCTTAGCGGTCTCTTGTAAAATTTCTTTTGGCTAGTTTTTTTATATTTATATATATATATGCTATATTTTTATGTATATATTGCGCAATTTATATATTGCGCAATTTAATTGTTAGTTGCTGTTGTTGCTGCTGTTGAATTAATATTTGTATTTGCTGTTGCGGCTATTCAATTGCAATTTGATGCAGTTTTAAGATGGCAGTGCTTTGTAGCTCTTTGCTATTGTTGCTGTTGCTTCTTATTGCTGTGGCAAGACGGGCCTGAAAAGGAAAGAACATTTACCGATATTAAACAATTGAAAATATGCTCAATTAGTAATTGGAATATAAGATTCCGGGTTTCTATAGAATAAATGATCAATTTGCAATTAAAATTATTTTAAATTTTTTAGATTCTTAATTTATAGCATTATATCATTATCATATTTGTATTTTAATTATGTCAAATAATATTGTTTCCAAACATTGAAGATAATAAAAATTGATTAAAATTTTAATTGTGTTCAAAATGTAATTTTCAAAACTGAATAATGAATTTCTGAATTTGAATAAATAAATTGTACAAATTAATTTTTTTTCAATTTTAATGGCTTTATAATAAATACACAGTAGTTAAATTATTCACAAGTTGTTTAAAATGTAAATTGTTATACTAATTAAAACTGTAATTTTTTGAAAGCTTCAAATTTGTTTGTAGAAATTGTATAAATTATATTGACTACGAATCTGTTTGCAAACTGTGAGCTTAATATTCTATTCCACTGGTATAAATTATAACTTAAGTTCTTATGGTGAAAAGTTTTTAAATATTTAATATTTAATGTAAATATTCAAATCCTTTATTTTATTTTGTTCGATATAACATTTTGCTAATCAAAACCTTCAAAAGTCTCCTTGAAATAATGTTAAACTGTTAATGTCAGATATAATTGAAAATATCCGATTTCACTTCAAAAGCACTCAAGGCGTTTCGATTAAGCCGTTTAATACTGAGTAAGACAATTACCCAGATAACTAACTTATGCAACCTATTTGGCTTTGGCTCTTCTGCTAGTTGAATGTATATTGCATCACTGATAATTTCAGTTAACTGTTGCATTAAATGCATTTGATGTTGGTCAAAATTGTGCAGAATTTCGGAGCAGTAACGAGAAGAACATCAACCCAAAATGCCAGCCAAGCTGCGGCTTGGAGCAGAGCCAACAGAAATGAAACAATAAACGGAAAATTGTTGCAAAACTAATGAGAATCGTTTTAGTTATTGTAGCATCTATAGATGGGTGCAGCAAGGGCTGGGAACGAGGTGCACTTTGAGTTTCAATTACTGCTCAAACTAATTAGTTTTGCTAAAACAATAAACCCAAAACATTTTGCATACTAATTGTTGGTAGCAGGAATTTCTGCAGCTGCTGCAAAGTGTAGAGAAGCAAGGCATGTGGCATGTGGCATGTGGAAAGTGGTCTGGAGGGGGGGCAGCTTGGCCTGGGTCGGTCAGCGTTTGACAGGCTGGAGGCCTACTTAATGCAGGATACCAAGCAGACTTTGCCTCTCGCATTAATAATGCGTATGCAAAACAATAAATACACAAGTGCATCCTGGACGCCCTTACACATCCTGTCACTGTGTATATGTGTGTGTGTGTGTGTGTTTGTGCAACCAAATGACCAAAAGCAGCAGCTGCGGCTGCCTGCAGCGCACAACAAATGCAAATGCTAAACTTTCAAAATGGGTTCTTCGTTTGGGGCACGAAGCCGACGTTGATGGACATGTGCGGGGCATTTATGGCATGTCCTGCTGTGTGGCAGGACACTTGACATCAGACCAGGCCGAAAGGCTTATGCATATTCATAGCTAAAACTTGTTACATTCTGCACAAACAACTTTTGCATAAGAAAACCACAGACCAGCCAAAAGACTGAGCAGTCGCAAATACTGTGGAAGCGCAGGGCGGCTTAAGGGGGCGGGGCTTATGGTAAACGGTTTGTGGCGATGGAAAAGGAGGAAAGGGGGAAGGCGGTACGGTGCTTGGAACAAAGTCGACCAACTGTCAATTCTTTTCGAATGGCAAATATAATTTTGGCTACATGCTCTTTTGCCATATTTGCAAAATCCCAAAGTTGCGCAGATCAAGAGAGAGAAAAACCATTTCACTGAAAAACAGTTAGCTAAAATAAACTAGGAAAAATCAATATTTGAAATTTTAGAGTACCAAAGATGATATACGCTTTTATATTTATAACAATAATATATATCTAGACTGTCAGTCCGATTGTGGATAGCTCTTCTATTTGATATGATTTTACATATAGTTGAGAAGCAAAGGAGTTCGTATAAAAACTAAATTAAATTAAATAAAAATTGCTGTTGTTGAAAAGCTAAATACTTTGAAGACTTTTTTATATAAATAAATTTAAACGAGTAACAATTTGAAAAGAAATAGACAGACTGGCGTATATTTATATATCAATCTGACTAATAATACTAATTAATAATATGTACATTTAACGAGTTCAAAGATATCTTCTTAAATGTATAACAATAGTTAAATCCCCTTCGAGCAGAGTATGCAAATTAAGAGCAAGATAGCAAGCTATTGTCAAAATTTAGCATGCAGCTGTCAGCTGCAGGCAAAATTGAAAGAAATGAAAATAGTTTTTGCCAACACGGTAAACTTTGGAGCTGTCGTTGAAAAATGCTGTGCTTCTTCTTGCCGACAATGTAATATGATAAATGTTTAGACTCAAATGGGTTGACAGCTAGGGAAATACATGCGTTGGAAATACGGGAAGCGGGAGCAGGAGTTATTTGTTATACAATCCAATTGGCTGTCAAAAAGTTTTATGCAAATATTTTGTATGCAAATCATTTTATGACTAATAAACGAGTGCATTGAATTTGAATTTGAATAAATGCCTGAATAATTTGATGCACATTTTATCGATACGAAAATTGAGAGAAAGGTAAAATGCATATTCATACAATGTTTAACAGCCAGAGCGTTTTTGGCCTGCATACACATAATCGGATCATCTTAAGCGTTTGGCAGAAAAAAAAAAAGAGATAAAATTTAACATAAATTAGCTGCTCTATTTCACACATTTATCTCGCACTTAACTCAGTCCACTGCGCTTTAACGTAATACCCACTAAATTCTTGTCACATGCAAAAAACAACTCGAAAACTTCAGAACAAATGGCAGCGAATAAAACCGAACGAAATTCGCGCAGTTTGTCATCAAGTTGTTTTCTTTTCTTTTCTTCTTTTTTTTTTTTTTTGACTAAAAACGAATACAGTCCAAGAATCCACTTGAACAAATATTAATTTTCCGGCACTGTCGCCAGTACTCTAAAAATGCGCCAACAACAACAGCGGCACAGCCAAAGCCCAAACATGGCTAAGAACATTTTGCACATAATTCTTGCCAGCCGCAAAATAAAAACCGAGCCACCAACTTAAGAGGGAGTTCAAAAAAAAAAAAAACAGAGAGTCAAGCATAGGATGGAGGCCCGGGCAATGGCTGCAAAAAAAAAAAAAGTTTTGCTGCACACAAAACGAATTCATAATTCATTGAGAGAGGCGCAAGTCGGGCGGGCTGCGGCCTCAGGGCTAGGACCTCAGCTAAGAGTTCTACTGTCCGCCGTATCATTTATCCCAACCAGAAGCCTGGTGTGAGTGTGTGTGAGAGCGTTTATACCCTGTAAATATGTGTAGCGGAGTTTTGTTTAAATATATATGTGAGAATTATTATGTTTTATTAAGTATGTTTGAAATTTTCGAAGATAGATTCCGAAGATAGATATTGTAGATAGTCTTAAACGATATCCTATCCGCGTACACCAAATATTTCAACACTAACAGATCCGGTAAAAATGTTTATTCAGTAAATAATATAGGGAAACTCACGGTCTATACCACTCTAACTTTGCTTCTATTTTGTTTTTTCAGTGTATTTTTTGTTATTTATTTTTTTTGTTTCAGCGATAAAAATTAATTTGCTCACGCGCCAGTCGAGAGCAGTCGTCTCGTAGTCGTTGCTTTCAAAAATGGTTTCATCCGCAATGCGACGCGGCCAGTTGCCCACAGTATCCACATTTCAGCAGCCCCCGGAGCCCCGCCCCCTTCCAGCGCTATGAAATGTGCGAAAATGGCGTCCATTTTATGCACACAACTCGTGCGGCGGCCAGCGCATAAATTTCATGAAATTTCATGAAATTCCATACATCAATATTACGCCAAACGAATGCGCCGAGAATGGGCCAAATTTCCTTCTTTTTTTTTTTTGCTTTTCTTCTCTTACGCCTTGCGGCGTGCACTTCAGCTGATTAGCCGGAAAAAAACAGAATAGCAAAAATCTGAAGAGAGAGAGAGAGTACAAAAAATAGAGAGAGAGAGAGAGAGAGAAAGAGGGTAAATTACCCACATACACGAAAATGCAATAAATTTATTTGTAACTGCATTGAAACATGCGGCGTATGCGCAATATTTGAAGCTATTGGGCAGCCAGCCAAATGCCAAAATTGAAGAACAAGCGAAAAACACCTGTGCACACAAAATTAAATATTTGGCAGCCAAGTGAACCATCAAAATGTCTGTCCCTCCATTTGCCACAATTGGGGTAAATGTTGTGCATTTTTGTTATTGCCGCCGCGCATCGTCTGCCGTTTAATGCATTTAGTTTGCGGCCTGGCAGAGCTTGGGGCAAGTTCAACTGCATTCTAAACGTTGTTCTGAGCACGCTCCCTATCTCGCTCTTGTGGCTCTCCTAAAAGTCTCTCGCCGCGACTGTCAACTGCCGCTGGCCCTCAGGCCTTTTTCGAGCTGTGATTTGGCCAAGAAACAAATTCTTTGCAGTTGAAACGGAAAAATTGCTGCCTCCTTGATAGTAAACTTTTTTTAAACAGCGGCCTTTTGTGAGACAAAGTTTAAGCTGTCAGATAAAATTTGAAATAAATGACCCAAAATCATGACGATATTTGTACACTTGATTATTTTAATTCTTGGAATATATTTGAGTCAATTTAATTGCAGATCTTATCTAGAAACCATCAAAAATCAAAAAGATATTCCTGACAAAAGTCGGGTAAGTTTTGACGCAACTTACAAAACTGCCTATTATAAGAATTTTTATTATTGTTGTTCTCAATAGTTTACAAATTTTAATAGAAATTCCCTATATCATCTAATTTATGAAAACAAAAATAATTGAAATATTTCACCTGTTAAATACGAAAGTATTTATCGCTTTTCTTAACGCTAGCGGGATAAGCACCACAACCGACCTAAGCCACTACATTTTCAATATATTTGAGCTGCTAACTCGTGCCAAGATTAACGCCGTGTCCTTTGCTGCCAACTGTTAAAAGAGTCCCGTCCATTTAGATATCGCTCTGACCCATTTTCTCTGCAGGCGAGGGAGAAATAAATGTCAACGTTTTAAAAGTTCGCACAAAGCAAAGCAACAACAAGCGAACCCTTTTCCTTGCTATCGTCCTGTCGAATTAACTATAAAGGATTATATTAGCAATATTTTATGTGATTTCTTAACGGCAGCAACCGAATCCCTCCACCAACGTTTGGTCCTGTGCGGACTCTGCGCGGGCAGCCAATTGACATGGAACAAAGCGACGTGTCCTGTCCAGGCCATGTGCCATGTGCCGCAAGCCCTGATAGCATCTTGCCACAGCCTACAAATGCGACAGTGTGTCATGTGTTGGCATTTCTGTGGGTATGTGGGCGAGTGTGTGTGTGTGTGTGTGTGCGGGTGTATGTCCAAGTGTATCCGAAAACTCGGACTCTGGCCATTATGGCATGTAATTTATTTTTCGACTTTGGATATTTGCTATAGAAAATATAACTTTCGTTGCTAAATACCCTTTTAATATACAACCTTCTTTAGAGGGTGTTTTTTGTTTTCGTTAACCTTGAATACCCTGTAATAAATGTATGCTATATGAATTAATTACATATTAACATATTACATATACCTCAAAAATACGCAGATATATATTATATTTAACTTTTAACTATTATCACCCTGCACACTTATTCATATTGATAACAATTATAAAAAGTGTATTTATTATATAAAGTATATTATATAATAATATCACATATAATGAATCGATTTTTTCAGTTTACAAAATAAATGGATAAAGGCTGAATTCTCATAGTTTGTATTTATTCCCCTTTTTTCTTGGGGTCAGCAGTTGCTGTTGTTGTTGCACACTATAATTTCTTGCGCGTTTTATGATTTGTAGTTTGAGTCGAAACATAACGTGGGATTCTTCTTATTTTCATCTTCATGTTGTTCTTATCCTCAGTTGCATTGAAAGGGGTTTTATTTTGTGATGCTGACTGAGTCATAAGCTTTTTAGCTTCTCTCTCTTTTTCTCGCTACATCTCTCTCTCGCACTGGCAACGCATCGTTTTATGTTCATGGCCTGGTCCATTAAATTGGCCATATTTTTGCACATAAACAGACGCTACAAACGCATAGTTTACGCGACGCTTGTGACCTATCGATCACCCCTTCCCCGCCCCGGGTTGGGGGCTAATCAATGAGCTGGAAGCATATTCACATGGCACGTTCTGTGACCGCCCTCAAATATAGTGCGAGATATGGAACAATGCGCGGCACATGAGCAAAAATTTTAGCTGGAATTTAACTTGTTTTGCGGGCAGAGCTTATGTTTTGGGGTGGATGCTAACATTTGCTGGTAACTGTAATAATTTCTATAGCAAAAATCGATAACGCACATAGGAATTTAGTATTTTTTCAAAAACCCAAAATATGCTCTTTTATCCCAACTTTTTTTCGGGGCATCCTATCTCAAAAGTAATTATCTATTTATTTTTATCAATAAATAAAAAATCTGTAATTTTAAAATTAATATAAAAATTATTCCACAAAAGCAACTTAGTTCATATTATAAATATTTTATATAATATAAAAAGATATTTTTGTCTTTAAAATCAGAGAAATATCTTAAAATGTCTCTTTATCCTTAGTCTTTCAACACATATCTAAATAGTTATATGTTTAGTATTTATAAATATTTTTTGGAATATTTTATTTAAATTTACGGTCTTACTTTTGATAATAAACAAGTCGATTAATGTTTTAAAGTATACTACAAACAATATATTTTACTAAAGAATTAGATTAAAATTTATTTTCTTATTTATAAATAGCATTTTTGTTTATTTGTATTTTTTTTTTTTTTTTTTTTTTGTATAAATATCTACCTCCTTTTCTCTCAAGGCTACTTTAAGTAAAAAAAAAACCTTCTTAGAATAAACTTAGCTGAGCTGGGAATTTTTGCACGTAATTAAATATATTGTATACATATATGTATTTAGGCGAGGTCAGCGATTTGTCTGACCTGACAAATAGAAAAATATTTCTCTCTGTCTCAAGTCTTTTACCTAATGACATAAGGCGACACTGTCTCTTTCTCTCCCTCTCTCTATCTCTCTCGCTAATTAAGCACATTAAATGCTGTTGCCTAGAAAATAGCTTGATTGCCTTGAACGAGTAGCTGTTCAACAATAAGTTTCTTTTTCCCCCTCACTTTTCGCCGTCCGCTTTTAATCAACCGCCTTGCCAGGGTCAATGGAGAACTCGTTGAACTGCTTCCGATGCATTTTAATTTTCTTCTACCTTTTGTGAAGATGTCTGGCTGTGTGTGTGTGTGTGTGTGTGTGTGAGCTGATGAATTGCTTAGCTGCAAACTGGGTCCGCTGCTGGCTTTAAAGGGTGCGTTGAACTGTGAGCGTTGAGGCGCCAAATAACAAACACGCTCCGTCGTTTGGGGTCATAAAACAATTGTTTGGCGTCGCTTTTGCATTTGAAATGCAAATAAATTATTTTGCAAACGCATATGGCAAAAGGAATGGAAATTTATGGCCGGGCGCCGGACAACATGTTCGAGTGGGCGTGGCAGCTGGCTGGCATTTCTGTGCCATCTATGAGGCTGCCAACATGACAAGCTCATGAATATTTGCCAGTTGTCGCTGTCGATGTTTGCATGGAATTTCTGTCAAGTTGTTCTTGTTGTTTGTTAGTTGTCGTTGCATGTTTTTCGCTTGTTGTTCAATGTTTGTTGTTCGTTGGCTGTTTGTTTGCCGTTGGCCTCCCGCTGCTGTTGAATGCGGTTGGCTCCGCTTGCTTTTTGGTTGGCAGCCTTCATCAGACGTGTTGCTGCATGCACACATTAAAAACCGGCGACACTTTCGCCTGCCACGCCCCAAAAATTGCATTGTCGCCCGTGGCTTTGTGCCCCGAAGGCCCCCGAGCAACATAAATTATGCGTAGCCAGCACTGAAATAATGAATATGCCCGAAATTCATTATAATTTTCGCTCTTTGTACTTTTCGCTTTTGCGGCTATCTTTCTTCGCCAGTTTCTTTGGATTTCACTCGACAATTGTTTATTGCGCTTACCCGACCGCTGCGTCTGTCAGATACGAGTGTGAAGCATGCCAAAAGATATTTATTCCCGTAAATAAGCAGCAGACATGCAGTTAATTACGGCGGGCTTTACAAAATGCCTGAACAAAAATAACAATAAGAGAGTGTCGAACAACAGACAGGGCTTAAAGGTCATAAAATTCCATTAATTGGAATGAAAGGCAGATTGCAAATGAGAAAAATAACCCAATAAGAATGCATTCTTTTATAGCTCAGCAAATGTTACAGTATATTTTTATTTTTTTTTTTACAAGATTATAAGTTATAATGAGACTGAATAAATGTTATATATGTCTGAGTCGTTAAGATCTTTGTACGGTTTACAATTCCGTTTCTTATTTCGGAAGCAATTTCACAGACCACCAGTAATTAATTATAATTAAAGATTTTAAACGCTTTCATTTTTAAGGCAGCCTATGCTATTTAAAATATCGCATGTTTAGATATAATATTATTATAATCATATTAATTTCAATACGATTGGATAAAAAATCCCATTGAAGTCTCAAAAATTTCCTTGTTCAATTTTGAAAAACAAGATTCTTACAAAATAAATATTTCTCAATTGTTGTTCCGTCAATTATAAGTCCTTTCGGTTAGTTTTCTTTACAGTTCATTTTCTTTACGATTCTACAAATGGATCGGTAACACAAAAAATTATAAATTGTTTTCATAACTAGTTACAGCTCATTTTGATATTCAATACTTTATCACTGCTCTCAAATATATTGACCAAGCAGTCTCGAGTTTCATTCGTATCCATAATGGCCACATAACCCACTCAATAGCCAATATATGCGAAAGTATGAATAAAATTTGGCAGCTGCAATCATAAATAAGCATATTTTGTTGCCGATTAACCAACCACAAAATAGCCAACAACAACAAGATGTGGAGTAACAACATGGTCAAGAATGGCAACCATTTGCCTACTGGCACAACATATGCACACACACACACACACACACATAGACTCAAATTTATTTCTGTACACTCTATAAGGCAATAGGATTAACCCTTAATGCGCAACAGCAATAATTGCCATGACGGCAACGTCGACGTCAGCGTCGGCGTCAGCAGCGACTGCGACAGCGACAGCGACGACTTAATTTTTAGCACAGGCGGCAACAACTTGACCCATATTTCCAATGCCCCCCCCCCCCCTTCCCCGCCAGCACCACCTCTACACACACACCGTTGCCTGCCACTTAAAGCTGCTCACATACAAACACTTCAGACCAGCAGCAACATCCCCCTCCACCCCTTCACAATATTTGAACACCTCAAGCCCCGAATCCCCCCCCCCTTCCCCCACTCACTCTAGCGCACATTAATGTAGCAAAAGCTGAAAACTGAAATTTTGTCGTCGAAGCGGCAAATGAGCTGGAAGCGTGTATCGAAGCGAAGGCATGGGGACTGCGAGGGGGGGTGGGGGGAGGGCTGGCTGCGGGGGGTGTGGGGGTGTGAGGAGCTGCTGCTGCAAAATAAATATGTATGTACACAAATAAACGAAACGAACGCAAAAGCGAAAGCCGAAAAAGCCAGCGCACAACACTGATATAAGGCAGGAACAGGAGCAGGAGCAGGAGGCAGGAATGGAGCAAATAGCCGGGGATCGGGGGGAGTTGTGAAGATGCGCAGAAAATGGGAAAACGACTGTGTGGAAATTTGCAAAGCGGCGGCGCACAAAATAAATTAAGTAAAAATAAATGTCACGATGCGAAATATACAACAACAACAACAGCCGACAACAACAATGAAAACAAGAGCAGTGCCTAGAAGAGCTACAGCCCCAAAAAAAAAAAAAAAACACTCATACGCCGCGTGGGCTGCGCCGCGTGCGTGGGTGTTGCGCTGCTTTTTTAATGAGTTTTATTAGGCTGGACCCCAAAGCCACAAAATGCAAAAAAAAAATACAAAAAAATAACACACGCATAAACAAACAGTTAAAGAGCGCGCGGCACACACACACACACACACACGCACAAACAACAAATCGAATTAGTTTTGTTGCCTTCGCCACAGCAAAGAGAGCGCTTTTGCTCTTATGGTTACTCTCTCTCTCTCTCTCTGTCTCTCCGTTTCTCCCGACTCTCGCTCCCTTTTTCGCTCTGTGTGTCACGAGTCTGGCAAAAGCTCGCAACTGAAATTATCCCTGGATGCTGCTGGAAATTCCGTTTGCTTGCCGTTGTTTTTTTCGATTCTGTTTTTTTTTTACTTCTTTCTATTGCCTACTTTTAGGCCGTGCGGCACGCATAGAAATGTTAATGTTTGTCCTCCGTGTTCAGTTTCGAGGGCAACTGCGTGTAAATGTGTGAGCTGTATGTCTGTGTGTGTGTGTGTGTGTGTGTGCTGTGTGTTTCTGCCCCACGTTCCTGCTGGAAGCTGCACGCAATTTCATTTTGATTTTGATTGCTTTTCTAGTTGCGGTTTTGTATTATTCGCAAACAAACCTTACACAGCACACACATTCACATATACACCCCGTGGAAGAAAAACATTTTTGAATTGCAAGTTGATGACATTGTAATGCAATAAAAGTGGCGACTGTTACTGCAGTGCATCGTTCATTGTAGCTGCTAATACCATTCGAATTTTTCTGACTTTGAGGTTTTATTATTCTCCAGCTAAAACTTAAAGATACAATTCTGACTCAATCAATGTCTGCAGATTGTAGAAAATATCACTGACACTTTTCAATTGAAACAATACTAATTTTTGAGTTTTTTTTAAATTTCTTTTTACTCTAAAATTTTTGTGTGTAGAATTTAGACGTTAAGCAAATTAACAATAAATTACAATCAAATATACAGTATATTATAATAAAATTAAATATTTATAAAGCACGTTTTTAAAAATAAAATATAAATATAAAATATAAATATATATATAACTTGTCAATTTGAATGTTATTTTCTAGCTGAAAGGAAATCTATCTGAGGACCTGCCAAAAGTATTAAAGAAAATTAAAGATATACATCTTTTTAGTATTTATGCATATCTTAATTTTAAACTTATCGTGAGCTAGCTAAGCTAAAACTAACTAAAGACTAAGTAATCATAATAAATTGCACTCAACAATTTTATATCGTTGTATGTAGTCTGACTGTAATCAAATTAAATTAAGTTCGAATAATAAAATGAATAATGTAGAGATATAGCTAATTACAGTCCCGCATTGATAAAATATTTGCGTGCTTTAAAATAAAATTTACAAAATCCAACACTTTGTTTAATAAAGTTGATTACTAATTATAGCCAACATTTTAAATCTACATTATACTAATCTCTCCAATAAAGAACAAAAGCAGAGAGAAAAGGAAGCTATCATAATTTCCTCTTTAAAGTCGTTGCCTAGTCAATTTTATTACATAAGCAATTAACTCCCTCTATGCTGTAATTGAAGACGCTTATTAATGGTATTAATAAACTGTTCTTAAGCACTTTACAAACATCTTACATAATGTATTGAAATTAATCCTTTGAGTGAGCTAACAAAATAATCCCCAATAATCCATTAAGCTGAACAATACAACAAAAACGCGAGCACTTAAAAACTCGCCTTAAGCTCTCGCCCAGCCCCAACCGCCAAAAATGTCCGCAATTTCGCTGATATCCTGTTGCAGCGAAAAATGCATTTAAGGAAACGTTAAGCGTTTCCAGTTGCAGCAGCAAAATTGCCGGCAGCTGCCACAGCTGCTTGCACCATGCCACAAACCACGTTCATCCATTATTTATATGTTTTCATTTTTTTCATTTTTGCGCCAAGATTACGGCGGCTGGCCTCAAACTCCATTAAAACTAATTAACGCCGGCTGCGAGGAGGACGCCGGGTGTGTTGTTTGCTGATTTAAAAATAGTTGCAACAAGCAATGCGGCAAAGTTTCAGGCAACATGTCGGGGCGGGGGCGGGGGGCAGCAGGTAAATAATATAAAATAATAACCAACTTTATGATGGAACACAAGCTGCACGGCTTATACCAAAGCCAAAGGCAACTGCGTAGCGGCATAGAGGGGGCTAGCAGGTGGGGGGGAGGTGCTCTTGCTGCAAGGCAATTGACCAACATTTTCAATTAATTTTTGCTCCAATAATCAGGCAACATTACGTGGCCACGACGACGTGGCTGTTGCTGCCGTGCAAATGCGCGACAAGCACCGCGCAAACACACACACACACACACACACACACACACACTCACACACACAACCGGCTGGCTGCCCCACATCCTTGGCGCTAGCTGCACAAACATTTACAGAGGCCACGCCGCCCCCTCAGTCCGCCTCAACGCACAGTTGAGTTATTTGACGCGCAGCTGTTGGCCAAAGCCGCAGCAGCAGCGTCCCGGAAATATCCAAGCAGGCGCGCCCCCTCCGCCCCCCCCCCCCATGGTTGCCCCGCGGCTGCCACAACACCGACAAAATATTGCAGCATAATTTGATATGCATGTGTGTGTGTGTGCGTGCGTGTGTATGTGGGACTCGTTAACCTTTTTCGCCAGCTTCTTGGTATACACAAACATTTATCTTCTAATTGAGGCGGCGTCGCAGCAAGCAGATTGTTAATTTGAGTGCGGGGACTTATTTGCGGGGAGTGAGAGGGGGGAGGGGGCGGGGGCAACTGGGGAGCCGTGTGGCTGCCTTTTGTCTGTCTGGCATTGCAAATGCAGTTGAGCTTTAACTTTATGACAGGTGTTAACGGTCCACATTCAACCATTATGACCGCATTAAACATTCACTTAACACGGTGCGAGCGACTCTCTCGCTCGCTCTCTCTCCCTCTCTCTTTCACTGTCTCTGTCGTTGCTCATGCCTCGTTTGGGAATTGCAGCTGGAATGCCTTTTACCACAACGGTTACTAATACAGCCGTGTGCCTTGAGCGCAGCTTAAAAGCCGAAACGAGCTAAGTGAAACTCAGGCTGACCAAACTAATTTCCCCAGTCAAAGCTTTGTTAAAACCTAATGGCATATTTGGAATATTTTTAATGGCTTCCTTCACCTTTAATTTACTTAATCTATTTTGCTTCGCAGCTTTATGCCTCTGTTATAGAAATATAATTGTAATTGCTTGTTTAACATCTTTTTAGGCACACTCAATATTTTCAAATAACTTTAAAAATATTTTATTTTTAATATTGTTTATTAATATTTCACTTTTAATTTAAAATTGTTTGCCAAATATTTGTCGCCAAATATTTGTTAAACAACTCGTATTAAAATAGGAGATAATAATTAAAATAAATATATGATTTGTATTATTATTTGATTTAAATGTTGAATAATGAAAATTTTAATTTTCTTTTTTACTGAACCAATACGAAAATTAAATGTTTCTAGGATTTTATTAGCTGTGCACAAAACCCGCCCAGCTATCCGTTTGTCCTTATAGCCAGACTGAGCTCCAAATTTTGCAAACCATTTGGGTTATGTAATGTATGAATGTAATTAATGTAACCCTCGCCATAATACTTAAAGGGCCTTATTCCATACGTTCTCAGCTTTTAGCACACTGCGAGCTAAGTATTGCATTAAACTGTTACGACTGTACTCGTTCCTCAGTATCACATAAATGTAGAACTTGCAGAGCTGAATTTTAATTAAATTTATCATTTTGTATGTCAAAATGTATTGTAAATTAAATAAAACCATTGTGAAAATTTAAGTTAAATTTTTGTTATATGGATTTGCTTTTAGAAACCTTTTTTTTTTGAAACATGAAAAAAATGTGTTTGCAGTCAAATATTTGGAAAACCACAAAGTTTCAGTTTCGCTACTCAAAGAAGATACCACAATGCTGCCAAGCAGCAACAGCACCGCACCCCCCGCCCCCTCCCCCAACATTCCGCGGCTACTCCTCACTTACTACTGCCCACCCCCCGAAACCATTTTAACCTGTCAAACCACATTTCGAGAAATATGTGTGTGTGTGTGTGTGTTAGCGAGTATGTGAGTGCCACGTGCATTAACTTAAATGCTTTGTGGGTTGGGCACTTTGCTCTCTAAAAGGCAGCACATGGCGCGGCGCGCTGGAGAAAAAAGCGAAACCGCTTTTCAAACATTTAACGATTTTTTTTAGGTCAGAGACTGCAAAAATATTTTAGCATAAAAATGTGAATATTTTTCTCTGGCTTGGCCCGCAGCAGTTTATGAATGTCAGCTAAAACACACACTCTAATACACACAGACACACACACACAACATGGAGTCTAATACAGAGTGCAGTTTATGAGCATTTCCTGTAAAAACTGCGGAAAAACAAACTTCAAATAGTCTAGAGTTTTTGACTAGCAGTTATCCTGTACTCAGTATTGAAGTAAGCCTATAGAAATTCTATATATTTTTTAAAGAACCTTATAGCTATTTTTGTCAAAGATGGTTGAAAAAGATTTAATTACTACATTTAGTGTTCTGTATACGTTTTAGAAATAAATAAATATTATACATAAAATACAGCAATTTCAATTATACGATTCACGGGTCGGTTTAGGCCTAGATTAGGTTTACTTATGAAATAATTTAGTTTCGGTTTAAGATTTGTTTTGAATTCGTTTTAGGTTCAGTATAAGTACGATTTAAGATTTGCTTTAAATTCGTTTTTAAGTTCGGTTCATAAACCTAGTTGAATCTATCACATGTTTTGGAACTAACTATGGATATAATGTACTTTAAAATTTTAAGCCTCTGAGCATTTGGTACTTAAAAATTCAAAAATTAAATTTAGTGAGGTTTGAGATTGGTTTCATATAATTTGTTCGTATCTGCTTTGGTTCGCGGTTTTGGTCATAATCTCAAAGTAATTAAAATTGGGAGCTCAACCCGGTTTGAAGCCTTGCAAAGAAAAATATAAAAATCCCATCAAAGAAAATTGTTTTATTGGTCTTCCCATAAAGATGTATATTTATATATATTTGTGACAGTTTACAGTGGGTACCGTTTTCAAGCGATCGTTATACCAATGGTTTACTGTAGCAAAGTGCCAACAATTGAAATAGGTAAATCGATGCACTCTTGTCTTCAAAATCCCAAAATCCAGATTCCCTAAATTACAAAACATGATTTACAAATAAATACATTTTTTTGAAAAACAGCCAGACTAACAGAGAAAATCGTTGCTGCTAATAGAAGATTATAATATTTTTTGATAACAAATTTAAGATGATTAAGTTAAAAGGATAATATAAGAAGATCTTTAATTATTAATATTGATATTATTATATATTATTAAATATCCAACTAATTCTCTTAACTGCCATCACATCTGGGCCCATGTCTACACTACCCGCTTACCACACTTCTACAGGGTATCATTAAAACTGAAACTCAGCTCACGCGCGCATTCGTAATGCGAAACTTATTAACATACTTCAGGCCGCCTGCATTAGGAGTGTCTGTGTGTGCCAACTGCACTGCATATGTGTGTGTGTGTGTGTATTTAATTGCAGCTGCGCCCAGGTGGGCGTGGCCTTGCCGCAACTTGACAATAAAATGCAGGATACATGGGCTTGCAAATTATGAAAAACGCCCGCAACGCCAGCTATGGTTATTGAAATCCGCTGCAGTGCACACACACGCACACTTGCCACCTGGCACACACACACACACACACTCGCGCACGCAGTCAGACGCAGCTATGCAGCTGGCTCACATGCACGTATTTATGTACACGCATACGCGGCGTGTGTGTGTGTATCTCACACTTACGTTAGCTGTAAGTAATATGAAAATATGCGTGTCAGTGTGTGTGTGTGTGTGTGTGTTTGTGGCAAAAATAGGTCAGCTGTATGTTGCTGCCACAGCACGGCTGTTAAACTGGGCGTGACGGCAAAGTGGCAAAACTGAAGTTGCAGTCCGAGCAGCAGCAACAAAATATATAAAAGAATACAAAAAAAAAAGTGAAGCAAACTTCTGATCATAAAGTGGCTACCAAAACTCGACAGTTAATTGGGGGCGTGGCAGGCAGTTGCATACCAATGCGCAACTAGTGGTTAATATTTGATGCCTGCCTGTTTTGCATTTCTCATTTTTTACACAGGCAGCTGCAGCAACAGCCGCAGCAGCAGCGACCTACTTTCTGACAATGCACTTTTGCAGCTGCACCAGCAGCTGTGTGTGTGTGTGTGTGATGCTGCATCAACAAGTATATAGAGCGTAGCCAACAGCACGCAACTGGGCGTTGCTATTATTCCTCTTCATTTTTATCTTTATCACTGCAACTGCAATTTCAAGTCGCCATCATAAAAAATAAAAATATAAAAAGAGAAACAAAATGAGAAGGATGCAACAGCAAAGGAAAACTAAATAAGCTGCAACTTTGGCGCAGCTGCAGCAACTTTGGGGAATTTACGTCGAATATATATATATATATCTTTTTTTACGCTTTATAAATCAATTTAAACATCATAAAATAACCATAAAATAGCAAACAGTCTCAGAGCTGTAAAAGGCACGAGTTAAGCCAATGCAATTATATATACATCTATATAAATAAAATATGGTTTATAGTTTTTTTTTGCGACTTCTCACACACGTGCACTATTTTGAGATTTAATTTGTGTCGAGAAAATATTAAATCCCTTACTAAAATACAGTATGAAATTTTATTATTTTTGGTATTTGCTCCAAGCAAAAACATAGTTTCGTGGCTTAAATTCCAGAGAAAGGGTTTTTAACATTAATATTAATTCTCCAATAAATTCAAACAATTTTATAATACACAACTAATATTTGTTAAATAAACCAAAATTTACTTATTTCATTTTTATTTTATTTTTTTATAAACATTTTTTTATTGTTCTTCGCGATATCCTAACCAAAATAGAAAAAATATCTAAAATTTCAAACTATATTAAAAACCTCCAATGGACATAACTGACCTATAGATTTAATTTTTGTTTGAAACTACAGTTAACTGTAGTTATATATTGAATATGTCTGTAGGGTTATGTAATCTTTGACATCCCGAAAATATTTGATGTTTCTGACATTTTAATATGAACGAACACTTGATTATTTCTTAAACTGTAATATGAATATTTTCTGTTAACTTGAGTTAGTTAGTTTTAGTTCTTTGGTTAAGAGAAACCTAAAAATAGCACGAGCAAAATTAAGCGTAAGCTTCCTAATTTAACATGAGGCTGTGTCCCAATATTTCCCTTATGCTCATTGTGACAACTTCTGCGAAAATATTTGACTTGTCATTTAATTTTTGAAATATAGCTTTATTTAATTTAAGAGTTTAATTTGGAAAGCAAACAAGAAAAAACCAGCCGTTGCTTGTGCGACCTTTTGCATTTGTCAAGACTTGATTCAATTAAATGCATATTTGGCAGTCGGCAGTGGCCACGTTTTTAGTGCTTGGCCAAAAATAAATGTTGCAAACAACAAATAATAAATAAATAAGAATGTAAGCAACAAGAGTGAATGCTGTGCAAAAAAAGTCCAAAAAAAAAAGGAATAAATATATATATTGTATATATGTATAAGAAGAGAGCAGTTGAAGGAAAAAAAAGAAGAAGCAGCAGCAGCAAGAATAGTAAAGCAAGTGGCAAACGAGGCAAACGAGTCCATGTCCTTGGGCAACGTCCCACGCAAAATGTTGGCACAGCCAGCAAAGGTTACCAATACAAATACGCACACTCACACACACACACTAATACACGCACAAAAGCAATCAAAGAGAATGGTTGAAGCAACACACACACACGCACAGTGGGGCACAGACGCACTCAACGCGCCGACAAAGAGAAGAGAAAAACAACATAAAAATTAAAGAAGCTTTAAGTATCCTTGTTGCTGTGAGGGCAACGCCAACGCCACAGGAAATGTGCAGGCGTTCATAAGGGACAATGGGTGCGGGAGGTGAGGCGGTGCTATGGGAAAAGGTAGGGCAGGGTTGGGCCAGGAGACTGTCAGAAATTGCTTGCTTGGTTGTCTTTTTGTTTTGTTTTTTTTTGTATTTTTTTTTTACTTTTTCTAAGATTTAGCCTGCCAAGTTTACGCGCTCTCACGCACAGCTTCTCTCTCTCTGTCTCTCCCTCTCTCTCTTTCTCTCTCGCTCATGTGTTCTCTCTTTCTAGTGCGCACCTTAAAGCTCCCGCATGTGCGTGTACGTGCGAGCGTGTGTAAATGTGTGTGTGTGTGGCTTAGTGCAAAAAATATATACAAATGTGCAGCGATTATGGCTAAAAGATCTTTGTGCTACTGTCACAGCTACGGATACAGATACAGGCCACTGAAGCAGATACAGCTACAGCACAGCTAAAGCCTATAGCGGCAGATACAGCTACAGACCACACACAGATACACACAAGCACACACACACACACGCAGAGAGATATGCATATGGTATATACATATCTACAGCTGATAAAAAATTGCTTTGGATATTAAAGCGATGGCTTCAAAAACTCTCAGCTACATTAGTGAGAATGACAGGCAGCATGTGTGTGTGTGTGTGTGTGTGTGTGTGTGTGTGTGTATATTTTTAGCCATTTTTAAACTTGCTTTTTTTTTGCCCTTTATATGAATTTTTTATTTATATATGCCCGTAATCGCCAAATGAACGCATACGACTGCTCGGGGAACCGATTTGTTGGTCTCCTTTAATGCGATAAGTTCGCGATATTTGCGGTAACATTTAGAATGAAATATGTTTATTTAATATTGATAAATCGTGCGGAATTAAATAATAAAATATAATATATAATCAATAATCTACTATAATCTACTCTCTACACTTAGAGAACAAATCCAATTATGTTATACTCAAATTGAATGAACATGTCGCAATTCAGA
Source organism: Drosophila sordidula (assembly GCA_035047465.1). Classification (NCBI taxonomy): domain Eukaryota; kingdom Metazoa; phylum Arthropoda; class Insecta; order Diptera; family Drosophilidae; genus Drosophila; species Drosophila sordidula. Next base: position 3,910,464 of record JAWNPQ010000260.1, on the reverse strand, counting down.
CAAGGTCGAAATTTCTTAACCTGAGATCGAAGTTATAATTTTGAGTTAATTTTTGTAAAGCTCTTTCGATTAAATAAAATATATTTAGCGATTTTTTTAATGTACCACATAATTCTTCAAATAATTAGTTGCCGCTTTCGTAAACAAACAAAATAATATAAACTCGATATTAGCTCTACCAAAATACAGAACGGTAATTTTCTCTGAGTGTATGTACATTTATTTTGTGTTCTCAGCTTGTTAAGCAGCTGATAAAACTGTCATTTTCCCTTAATTTCTCTTTTGTACGGAATATAGTTAAAAAAGAATAATTGCTATTGTCTTTTCATGCCAGGCTGATAAATCTCTTTAATTTACGCCGCTTATCTGCTTGTCCTTGGGCAAGCATTATTATCAGAGAAGAGGAAGAGACAAAGGCTAAAATCAAAGTGCATAAAATGCAAGCATTGTTATCTTGTGCTGTATGCAGCTAAACTATGTTAATTATTTAAATAAATAATTAAATAATATCAGCGATTATGCGGGTGCTAAATACATAAATCAAATTAATTTTAATCACTTAATAGTTCAATGAAAGCTATTTAATATATTATCCAAATATATGAATACAAATTTATTTGATTAATATATTTTATTAATTTAACCAACAACAACTTCAAATATATATATAATATAAACACTATATTTTCAAAGAAACACGATTTATAACTCAGAGTTCGACCAATGCGGCTTGGTTCAGCCATAAAAATGTTAAAAATACCCGAATACACACAACGATTACCTGCTCAATACGAGATACGATCCGTAGTTCTCAAAGAGAGAAAGAGAGAGCGAGAGGGAGAGAGGGTGAAAGTTGGTTCAATTTCGTGCATAGGGAAAAATTCTCTCAAAGAGACCAACGTAGGCAATTTGGAAGCAGGCCATTGTGTTTATGATTTCCCTCCTCTCTTCATAGGAAAAACTCATGAAACTATCTTTATCTATGCCACTCTGTCTCTCACCATATTACTTTATCTGTCTCTCTCTTAATCTCACAAAATATGTATACATTTCTGATTTTTTTTTTTTTTTGTTAAGTCTGCTGCACATTGTAATTATTTTTGAAGATAGAAATATAAAATAATATTAACAATTAAATTGATTAAGTAAATTTTTAAACAAAACTCTGTTAGTTTTTAAACATATTATTTCAACCAAAATCTGCTTTAAAAATGTTATATGAAACCCACTGGAAAACTGTTTATCTAGCAAAGACTAAAGATGGTATTGTTAAATTGTTTTTAATTTACGCCTCTATTAATAATATATATATACACCCTCATAGTGCTAACGATCCATTTCCGAGTTGAACTAACTACTATACCTTTCCACTGGCCTTCATTTAAATGAAATATCTTGCCCAAAACAGGTATAGGTCAGGCGTACAGGTAAATGGCAGTTTAATAGATAAGAGTAAATTTACTTTTTTCGTAAGAGTTTCAAATAAAACCGGTTCCTCATGTCGAAACCTTAAGAAATCCATGACAAATACCTTGGGAAAAATCGTATTTATTTATTTCCTTTGATAACAGTAGAAAAATCATTGCAACTAGAGAAATCCGCAACGATATATATATATATATATGTTTGTACACAATAACAAGCAAAAAATAAGTTCCGCTCTGGCGCCTCTTTGTGACTCACAAAGCAAAGTAATGGAAAAAAAATTAAAACAAATGTATCTTTTAGTTAGTGCAGATGCAGCTATTTTCCAGCTTATCAGCATCTTTTAATGCGGGCGACTTAAGCGACTTATTAAGCGGGTTTTATGATAAACTCGGACACCAAGTCCAACCACCCAGCCAGCAGTTATTGTCTGCTGCAGCAGCAACAGCTGAGTGACCTTTGGTAGTGTCTCAGATAACACTATACAACACGGGTTTCGGGTTTGAATGTAAATATATAAATAATATTATTATGGATAATAATTAATAATATTTTATAATATATTAATTAATAATATTTTATAGCTAAAAAATGTATAAATAGCAAAATAACATATAATAAAAACATTTAAAACAAAAGATATTGAAAAAGAAACAGCGTAATGAGATAATGAGATAATATTGAGGAAATTAATATATTAAATATATATCAAAATATTTTTGAAAGTAATGAAAGTAAATTTATATTAGGCGCTTTAATTTTAATATAGCTAATTTTGATAATATATAATCAGTAACCTACTTTTTAAAATCTTACAAAATTATTTGCTAAGTTTTTTAAATACTATATCTATACATAAACTATAAATTATCATAGATATCGAGATATTAGAAAAAATCAATTAATATTTATTTAATATTTTTATGCATATGGGAGGCTGTTACTGTACTTTAAAAATTCCATAAGTCCCTTTAATACTTATGTATGAAAATTGACTCCAGCATTATGTTGTCTAGTGTATTTAATGATATGTATTCTTTGACTGCCTGGCCTGGCTTCTCACTCTATCGATGCCTTGCAACCCTCCACGGGCACTTATCAGAGCGAGAGATTTGTGTGTGAGCCAGCGAATAGAGCAAGGGTCGCCCTCAATTTTATCTAGCAGCGGATGTTGTTATTGCTGCGAGGGTTTCTTTTTTTTCGCTTTTCGGACAGCTCACGAGCTGAGCACCGTTCGCCCGGGCTGTTCAGTGTTGAAGTGCAGCTCGAGTCGATCGGTTGGACAATGAGAGGCATTTCTGTGGGTAATATCTGCGTCTGGCTGTGCCTATGGCTGGGCACAACTGTGGCCACCAAAGAGAACTACTGTGAGCGCAATGTGACGGTGAGCAATCTGGTGCCCGTCACCAAACAGCGAACGGTGATTAAACAGCCCTCCAAGTGGAAGTTGTGGAAGAAGGCCCAACGCGTCACCGAGTTCTACAATACGCAAGAGGAGCAAATCAGCCACAAGCTAATCGTTGAATGCTGTCCGGGCTATGTGCTGGTGGAGTCCGGTCTGTGCGAGCCCATCTGCGAGCGCGGCTGTCCCGCGTTTGCCAGCTGCGTGGCGCCGCAGCGTTGCCAGTGCACCGCCGGCTACGTTTCGGCCGTTGCGCATCGCGACGGCAGCCACTACTGTGAGCCGACCTGCGAACGCGTCTGTCCGTCCGGCTCGCAGTGCGTGGCGCCCAATACGTGCGCCTGCAAGCCGGGCCACCAGCCGATGCCGCCCAGCGGCGACGGCGTCAGCGCGCCCTGCACGCCCATCTGCCAGCTGGGCGACGGCTGCGCCAACGGGCAGTGCGTCGATGTGGAGCGCTGTGTGTGCAATCGTGGCTATCAGTGGGACGGGGAGAGCCAGCGCTGTCAGCGGCTCAGCGAGCACGAGCAGCGGTTGAGCAACGATGACGTCACCGAACTGGAGGAGTACCTCAGCCACAGCCGGGCGACGACGGCCGTGTTTGTGGACGCACTCGCTGCGACCTGCGACGAGGGCTATGTCTTCTATGCGGGCGAGTGTCGCGCTGAGCTCTTTGAGGGCAACGAATCAACGGCGAAGGACTGCCGCCAGACGGGCTGTGGTCCGCATCAGAACTGCGGCGTCCACGGCAACTGCACCTGCAATGCGGGCTACGTGGCCGAGGAGCAGGAGAAACCGAATGCGACGCTCAGCTGCCGGCGCAGCCTGCTCGAGCAGCTGCTCAGCATCGACGAGGCCGCCGACGACGAGGACGAGCTAAATATATTCACAATACCGATTTTGGGCCTGGCATCGGGCGCTCTAACTGTGCTGTTCATTGTGGGCCTGGTCAGCGTTCGGCTGAACCGGCGCGACGAGGAGCCCAACGAGACGCTGCCCAAGGAGCCGGTCCTGCAGTGCGAATACACGCAGAAATCCTACGATGTCGATGAGTGGGTGCCATAAGGGACGTCAGAGTGGGGCGGCCGGCGTTAGTTGAACTTTTTATTGTTAGTGCCTAAGTTTGTCGTAATAAATGTTTTAGTTTGTTTGTAACACCACTCTTGTACTTTTACATTTCAAGATATACTATTAATTGGAATGCATTTTAAGTGCAAGAGCATATTTAAACTTTTTTTGCATTTTTTTGTTCTTTTTTTTTACCTTTTTTGAATCTAATACCCTACAAATTACAACTGTCCGACTAGGATCTGTACTTCAGTCCCAGGGCAGTGTGTGATTTATCTAAGTCAGCTGTTTTAAAAGTTTATAACTATGGACAAAAAAGGGGCGGAATAAATCAAGTTTTTAACACTTCAATTTTATACTTTAACATTTTAAATTAATATATGGTTTGGTTTTATGATTATATCCAAAATATACTAATCAAAGAGGTTGGAAATAATAAAAATATATTGCATTTGAAATACTCAAAAAAGGATTTTCCTGAATAAAGTATAACATATATATATATGTATAACAATCTTAGCTTGAACAAAAAAAACGTCTTTAAAAAAAACGTATTTAAAAAAAACGTAAATAAAAAAAAATTCTTATACAAAAAATAAAAATATGTCCAATAATAATATAACTTTAAATATAATATAAAAGACAAATCTGTCGTTCACTCTCAATAGAATCGGAAATGCAAAACAGAACCGGAAAATAGTTACCAGATTTGCTTTTAGGTACACTCAGGTCCCATGAAATTGCTTTTAGGAATATTCAAAATTAATTTTATTTGAAAATATAGAGCTAATTATTATGGATAAATTCCGGAAAAAAGCGAAGCGCTCCAATCGAACCAATCTCTAAATTGTTTTGTCTCAATTTAGACTAAATAAAATAAATAAATAAAACTCCTAAACATAATACATTTAAAAGGATTATAATTCATATTAGCGAATTATATCCAACTGTATTTAAAGCAACGTAAACGTAAGTCAAATACCTATAACAAAAGTGCTAAACCCTTTGCAAAATCGACAATTTCTTTAACTTTTAACATAATATTTAATCACGCATATTCTATGTAGTAATATTCAAATAAAGTATACATACAATTAATTATACTTTTAGAAATCGGAAAAGCTTTTATTTTATAATTTGAGGGGTTATGAAATGTTGAAAAAATTAAACCTTAAAGCCCAATCGCTCTAACGTCACGCGCAGCATTATTGTCAGACCTTTTGTGATTTAGCTATAGGGTTTCTTTCTATCGCATTTTATTTTTGTTTTCTGCTAAGCACATTTACAACCCACACAGTCAGATTCATCCACAACATACACACACACACACAGCTGGCCCACGGAGCAACAACATAACTGTCAATGCAGAAACTGGCGTCACGGGGCACGTATCCTGCGTTCTGTCCTCCAATTCAGCCTGTCGCTCCTTCGAGCCAAACAAAAATGAACATATGAACGCTTGAATGACAGCTGACATAGAGAAACAAAAGTGTGCGTTTGTTTGTGTGCGTGTGTGGGTGAGTGTGTTTGTGACACAGTCACATTCTAATCTAAAATAATTGAATTGAAGTCAGATTGCAACTGATGCCGCTCTTGTAGCGCACAGATACACATACAGCTACAGATAAAGATACATATACACATATAGATACAGATACAGATGAATGCGCGTGAAAAGTGTAACCGTTAGATACATTTTGCAGAGGCAAACTTTGCTTGCGGCACTTCACATTTGTTTTTGTATCTGCAACTCTGTGCGTATCTTTGTATCTGCAACTCCTAGTTCATTTGTATCTGTATCTGGAGCACATATGCGACAGGCAGCCCTTTGTTAATTAATGTTTGGAGCACTGGTTAAGTGAATTTTAGCTTTGTCATTGTCTGCACCACCAACCAAGAACGGCTTTTTCCCATCGGCTCCTCCAGCTGGCCGAGATTTGGGCAACTGCAATTAGGCCAAAACTTTGGGCCTAGTTGAAACTCGCTCGCGTTGAGTTATTGCCTTGGCTTTGGTTACGATTCGCGACCCGCTAATTGCCAACCATAAATTTGCATTATCTCACGTAGAACGAAAGGTACATCCTTTACACCCGACGCTCATTCCTAATCTGCCAACACACACACACACACACACACATATACACCCTCCCGCTTGCTTAACTGTTAAATTATCCAAGTTGCGAGCGGCAAAAACTTTTAGCAACCCCTTGTGACATCTGCTGCTCAATGCACAGACACGTAACGGTCTGGGGGAGTGGGGTAGATTGGTTTGGGGCTGTGTGTATCTGTATGTGTGTGTGTGTGTGTATGCGAACAGACAGTTTAACTAGCAAAGTGTTGAGCCAGCTCACGGTCTTGGCCAAGTTACTGCGAACGCACATTGTGTAAGCACTTCCCAAATGATTAGGCAATCGTTTTAATTATGAATTAGCGGAAGACTCTCTGCTGGGCAATAAAATGCCAAAGATAAGTAGCAAATATTTTGTAAATTATATGAAAGCAATATAAAATGTGCCTAAAAATGGATAAATATTGTCTAAGAAAAAAGCCCAAATACTTAGAACGCACTTTATATGAATATTGTTTTTTATATGTGTAACACACAAAAGTATGCAATGGAAAATTAAGAAAAAATTTTGACGCACTGAACAAAGTACATTTTTAAATTGAAATGGAATAAAAAAATATTTTAATATTTTCTCTGGCCAATATATATATTCATATTCGTATATCGAAAAGAGAATTAAATTTTACCTATTAAAGTAGAAACAAGCACAAGAAGAACAATAAAATTCCTTCGAACCTTCAACGTTTTTTATTTTCAATTGATACACAATACGTATTATTTAATACAAAAACAACAACAAAATAAATAAAGTCAATTCCTAGCACTTTAATAAGAAATAAATATATTCTAAGAAAATATTAAAAATTAAGGTTCTAATCCACATTTAAACTTTAGCAGAAATCTGTTATAAAACGCTCCACAAATATTCTATTTAATTTAAGGTAAAAGATAGATAAGCCAAAAAAAAAAAAGCAGAAGCCGTTCAGAATGTCCAGCTTTGAGTTACGAATAACTGTGACCTTTTCTTCTTTTAGGCGGGGGCACAACCTTTTGCGTTGGCCTAGTTTTAAATTAAGTGGAACAACAAAAATAAAACGATATTCTGTAACCTTAAATTTTTCACGTATTTTTTTCATTTATTTTCATGTAGCGAAGGTTATGCAAACGCAGTCAAGCTACAAAAATGTGCGCATTGTTTCTAAGCAGCAGCGGCAGCAACAAGGACAATAAGGATGCTGCCACACGTGAGAAACTGTGCAAATGGCAGGCAGGAAAAGCTGCGTCGCCGTCTGTGATTAAAAAGCAGCTAAGCCATTTTGTAGTCGCATATTATACCCTGTATAACAGCATACTGTTTGTATGCAAGCTAGTCTATCAGTTTTAAATTAGTCAAAATAGAAAACAAAAATGCAAAATCAAGTAAAACATTTCAATAAGCAAAACATATTATTTTTGAATGCATTGCTGATTTAATTGGCGATTCTACTTTGCGTAACTTTTAATTTTAAAAAACCATATTTGCTCCACAAAAAAATACCTAACTGAATAATGTTTAAAATAAATTGCATATGTTCCTTTTGTTTTCTAAAAAATTTTTATTTGCTGGAAATTTTGATTTTCAGACAACTACAATAATACTATATATTGATATATATTGATTATCTGCTAGGGTATTTAATTTTTAACACACAGAAACTAAATGTTTCTTTTTGGTATTTTCTATGTAGCTTTCATCAACTGCTGCGTTTGTTGGTGTGTATTTGTGCTGTGCGCGGCCATTTTCATTTGCAGCTAAAGTTTAAGGTCCTTCATACATAAATAAGCAGTAAGCAGGCGGCGTCGCCTCAAAGTGCCAGGCAAACAGCAACAGCAACAACAACAAGAGCAGCGGCAACAACAACTAAACGGACATGACACCCACTACAACGGCGCTCTTCAAAAACGACCAACAACAGCAGCAACAACAACAACAACAATGAAAAGGCGACAACACTCATCAAGAACGGCCAAACACGAGCGATAAAAACAAGCGCAACAAGGACTTGAGTCTCGAGTTTCTCTCTCTCTGTCTCTCACACACTCTGCTGCTCAACATGACACATCAGGACAACAACAACCGAAAGCGGCTGTTGGGGAAGAGAGGGGGCGAGGGGAGAGGGGAGAGGAGAACAAGTCGCGAGTCGCCGCCGAGCCTGTCAGTGGTGCCAGCGAGTGTGTCAATGTGTGCGTGCGTGTGTGTCCTTTCTGCCAGTGTGCCACTGTGGCAGTCAGTCATGGGCTCTGGCACATAATTAAGGACTTCGCCCAACAGCAACAACAACAGTCAACAAATGAAAGCCTAACGAAAAAGGAAATTACGAATGCCTAAATACTCTAACCCAAAGCCAGAAAATTATATTTATGGTATTTAACATATAACCAGGTTCCCTTATTAATATACAATATATGCAGGTTCTTTCAACTTGAGATGAAATAATAAAATTAAATTAAATTTGTGGCCACGGGATTCTTAAATATATAAATATATATAATAAGAGTCCCACTATGAAAACAAGCTGAATTATGTGTCCTATTTATTTATTAAATTAATATTTACTTTTATTAATTGTAAGCAAAGATTCAGATTAAAGGGTATTCTACACCCTGATTGATAAAAAAACCACTAAATTATATACGATTCTCTAAAATCGAAAAATAAATTAGTACACATTCATAGTGAGTTAAGAATTTAATGAGATTATGTTTAAGAAGAGGTAGTTAGTGGCGTCTTTGAATCAAGAAAGGGCAAGTTCTTAGTCAGGACTACGAGCTCTGTCCATTTTTTTGTTTTAAGAATAAGTTTATTTTAGATTATATAGACATTACATCCCAGGCCACAATTATTTGAGAATTATCTCTGCCTTTTTGAGCTTAGTGCACAATTCAACATTTTTAATTAATATTATTAATAATTAGTTAACTCTAGCCAAAAAGTTTACAAAATGTACCTAATTTAAAGGGTATTGCCGTGAGTTTTTTGTATCTATATACAATGATTTTTTTTGAATGCAGAGTTCTTTTATTTGCCGAATTGTGAAGAAGCTTTTTCTATGAAGAAAATTTCAAAACAATATTTAATTAAGAGATTTAAAAGAACAAAATCAACTTTCTAAACTCAAACCTAATTATTCTGCTGTTAAATATTATATCAGGTCATATTAAGAGCCAACAACTTTGCGCATTGCTGGCAAAAACAACAGGACTCCATATCTTAAAGTGTAATTGAGATTTACACACACACACACACGCACACACACGCGAATATTGCACTTTTGTTTTGTTGGGGTTCCTCGCTGGCTGAGTTTGCATTTGGATTTGCAGAAATATCTCAACGTGTGCGTTTAGATGTGTGTGCGAGTGTGTGTGTGTGTGTGTGTGTGCGTGCGTGTGTTGCTGCTGCTGCTGCTGCTGCTGCTGCATAAATGAATGATGAAAGAAACAGCAAAAAGACGTTGAATGGCAAGGTGAGGCAAGGGAGAGGCCGAGCAACTAGAAGACAAAGCCTCAAATGAGCATAATGAGCATAAGGAGGCGTCAAAGCCAAAAGTGCTCTCAGGCGCAGCTGGCCAGGACAATGCTGAAGGAATTGTGTCATATTATTAATGAAAAATCCAAGAAAAGCAACCAAGTTTTTAGGGAAAGCCAGTGGAAGTGGAAGAGGCACACCAAAAAGAAAGTGTAGATTTTTCAGATTTTGTTTTTTGTTTTTTTTTTTTTTTTTTTTGGACAGGGCCAAATGAGCAGCGGCTGCAAAAAAAGAAAAGTAAAAGAACAGGAAGCTGAGGCACTTTTAATATGCAACAGTCTAGAGCCTGTGTGTGTGTGTGTAGGTGTGGATGTGTGTGAGTCTGTGTAGATGTGTTTGCGAAATGAAAATGAAAATCAAGCCCAGGCCTCGGCACAAAAGCAAATAAACGCGCTGAGCGAGCGTCAAGTTATTTATTTGGCAATTGTTCTGCTGCTTTTTATTGTCGTCAGAGTTGCGGTGGCTGCTGTTTGCTTTTGGGCATTGCCCCACCCAAGGCGCCCAATTCCACCTCAACCACAGCTACCCACATGCCAGCTGTGTGTGTGTGTGTGTGTGTGTGTGTGTGTGTGTTTGTGTATTTGAATGTGTCCCAGCTCTGTCCCGTTGCGTGGTCGTCAAAGGTCAATGGAACAATTTTCAAATGCTCGTCCATGAGGTGAAACCCAACCCAAGAGCAAAAAAACAAAATATTAAAAAAAAACAGAAAACCAAAGCCGTGGCTACTTGGGGACACACTGCACCCAGGGGCGATACAAAGCAGTAGTGGGGTGCTGTGGGGTCGCGGCATCTGGCAAAATGATGTGCCTGTAGTCATCCAATGCGGTTTGTGATTTCAAGCTAAATCATTTCAAAATATTTTGTACATCATTCTAATTATATGAATGTAATTAAAATTACCTAACTATCGTTATGGAAATTTGACGAGTTTTCCTACAGATTTTACATACAGAAAGAAAACAAGCAAAAAATGTTTTACTCAAATTTATTTCTTTTACTCCTCTCATTTATATTTTCATTATAATCGCCTAATTTTAATTTTGAAATAAATTTTGTGATAAAATTTGTTTTTCTTACATCATAAATTATTTCAAATTGAAATTTTAAATATTTGCTCAACTTACCTTAACTCTCTGTATTAATTGAGTCAAAAGTTATCGCTTTCCAATTTGTTGGTTGTCGTCGTGTATATGTATAAAGATTTAGTTGAACTAGCTGAATACTATAAATATTCCATTTATTGTTTGTTATGATTATATTTTAAATATTTTATCAAATTTTGCGCAGCTACATTTGACATATACATATACAAATATGTATATAAATATATATTTATGATGAGTATGAATAGTTATGTATTCATAAGGGTTTATGTGAAGTTAATGAATTTAATTGAGAAATACAATTATTCGTAGCTTAATTGTGATTATTATAATAATAATAATTACTATTATTATTATTTGTATTAAGTATTATTATTTTTATTTTTCGAGTTAGTTGCGATTATCGAATATGCATATGTTACGTCACGAATGTCAATGATTGAAAATTTGCCGATTTTTATATTTGAATTATGAATAAATTTGCATGGAAAATTGTTGCCATATAAACTACACTCAAAATGTCAATCATCAATTCAACCAATTTATTGAATATATATTATACATATATTTATTTATATTTGGTTGTAAAATCAAACATTTTTCTCGTTCAATCTTGTGCGTGTTTCAGTTGCTTATTGAGATTTTTTATATGAGATTCTCGACTATTATTATTATTATTATAATTATTTATGATTTTTTTTCTATATAATAGAAAATGTTGTATTCAAATTGATTTTGGGTATTACAATTAATATTAAAAACTTTTCATTCAGCGAAAAATGTGGCCGTCTTCTCTTTATATTTATATATATAAATATTTTTGTTGTATATGTTTTAAATGTAAAGATTTTGTTATAGCTTTTTAAATTTACAATAAATTTCAAAATTTCCTTTTTCTTTTTGTTGTTTTAAACATTATTCATAATTTATGTTTTAAGCTTGTGCTGTTTTTACTATAAATTTGTTTAGGTATTAAGCCTTTTTCAATTGCTTCAGTAACAGTTTTTTTTTTTTAAGTGTTCTAGTTTTTTCACACACTTCTTTTATGATATTTCATAGTCCTTTTCTGGGATTGGTTTGTTATTTTTTCGTTTCCGCAAGCACGAACACTTTTCACGGTTTCACTCAATCATTAAAATATTGCTTAGGATATTAAAAAAGTTATTTATTCGCGCTGATTTTTATGTGACTTAATTTTTATTTAGTTCTTCCATCCATTGTTTGCTGTTGGTGCTTGTAAAACTGCAAAGAAATACAATAGATAAATATTTTGATATTTTATACTACATTTATATGAAATTTTGTAAAAATTTCATATTTTACTATTCCACTATATTTAATTATTATGGGCTTAGACATGCAGGAGAAAACGATTCTTAATACAACTTTTAGCTATTATATAAGATATTCAAAATGATAAATATCAAGATAAATATTTATATTTTATAAATTGAGCTATTTAACAGAAAACCTATTCCAAACTATTCTGAAGATAAATGAACAAAAAATTGTATGCTGTCCAATATCATAACGATTTAAGCGATCTTAATCTCTTAAATCAAAAAAAATGCTACAATTAATCAATATTTTTTATTGATATTGTTAAATGTTTTTTCTTTTTATAAAAGATGAAAATAATCAAAAAATATCAAAACCAAAAAGCATACTCCTGATAAATCTAAAGCTTCCACAAATACTCGTCAAATCGATCTTAAATCAAAATATGCTAAAACTACTTGAGAACTCTAAACGAAAGTTTCGCACTGCAAATAGCTCCTCATCCAATCACATATTTTTTACTATTCATAAGCAATATTCACAACTTGTCGACAATGTGAAAACAATTTCTTACGATTTTATTTTATTGCCACTTTTTTTCAAAAAAGAAAAAAAGAAGTAGGAGCCACTGACACAATGTGAGCACAAAAGGTTGCCATTTCCATTTATATATTTTGGCACCTGTTATACACACAGCCACAGACACACATACACACACCTACACAGAGAAAGAGCAAACCACACACACACACACACACACACACACACACACACATTGCCTTGCACTTGACATGTATCTGAAAGATACTTTTTGGCTGCTGCTGCAATTTGAAACATTTATTTGATGGTCAATTAGAAATTTGCCTGCCATTTGCAATTCGTTATTCGCATTTCGTTTTTCCGCAGCAATAAAAATGAAAAAGAAGAAGCAGTAGCAGCAGCAGCAGCACCAGAGCCAAAGCAACCAGTAAATAAAATACATAGATGATGAGATAGAGCTGGCAGGAAGAAGCGCTTGCGGCTATGGGGGGGGAGAGGTTGTAAGAAGAAGAAATGTGTGTACAACAATGTTGCCAGCGCGAGCTCCGATGATGATGATGATGATGGAATTTTCACAAACACACGCACACACACGCACACAGTGAAGAGAGCGAGCCTCGTGCCGATATTTTTTTTTTATTTTATTTTTTTTTTTTGTTTGCAAAAAGCACAAGAAATAAGAATATCAATTTCCTCCTGTTGGAAAGCGCACGGCACACACACACAATCGAAAAAATGTTTAATTCCACGCACTTTGTTACACACATATATAAATATATATATATATATGTATATATATATATATATATAGCTATAGCTGCCTGACTAGTTGGTCTAGTATTGCCGATTTACCTGCTAGTTGGTATTTATTTATTTTGTTTTTTATTTTTGTAGCTGCTGCTTGAGCATCCTGTTGGGCGCTTAAATGTTGCCATGTATGTGTGTTTATGTATTAGTATATGTATTTGTATATATATTTATATATATTGTATTGTGCTGCACAATAAACGCACGCACGCACATACATATATGGTCACACTGGTTTCGCACACGCACACACATGCAGACACGCACACACAAGCGCTGAGAGACTCACGAGCACAGTCACAGTCACAGTCACACACATACACACACACACACACACACTGACAAAACGCGCGCGCAGTGCTAAGCGACGACAGACAACAAGCAAGCACACACACACACACGCACGCACGCGCTCATATGCACAGAGTCAGAGTCAGAGTCACAGACACAGGCACAGACACAGACACAAACACAGACACAGTCACGACCGCGACGCGACTCCGCTTGGCTCTGCTTGGCTGTGCAGGAAAAGGCAACTAACAGCACAACCCGAAACCGGAACACCAACTGAATGCGCTGCCAGCCCGCAATTGCCAGCCAGGCGACGCTGGAAGTAACTACTGCAGCAGCAGCAGCAGCAGCAACAGCAGCAGCAGCAGCAGCAGCAGCAGCAGCAGGCGAATCGGAGAGCTTCGCTAAGCTCGCTCGCACACGAACATCTCTTGCAGCAGACGATTGGATGCCCAAGCTGCTTGGGGATGCCAAAAAACGTGACTGGAAGTCACGCACACGAACTCGGCTCGGATGCTCGTGGCGCCTGGAATCGCAGCTGCCTGGAAGCGCTTAAGAGAGCGAACGCGACACGACAACGGTTTCGCATGTTGGCTTAGGCTGACAGCCTAAAAACTTTCTTGGGAGGCTGTGTGAGAGAGAGAGAGAGAGCGCGCCATTGAGCTTTGCTTGAGGTAGTTACGCCGTCGTGTGTGTGTGTGTGTGTGTGTGTGTGCTGCGTACAGAATATGTGCTGGGAGCCTTGTTGGCGGCTTACTCAATTGAGTTTTGAGTCGGGAGTTGAGTCCGAGTGGTTTTTAAATATTTATTTCAAAACTCTACTCTGATGGCCTTTTTAATTACATCATTAATTTATTTTGTTTAATATTTAGAGTTTTGCTTCTGAGGATATCAACTTAATTTTAAATTCAATTTAATCTAATCTAAATTTTGTGGAATTTTTAAGAAAAAAAGCAAATTTTCTCTCCTTTAAAATTATATACATTTTTTCATAATTTTATTTTTAATTTTTTGCTTACAATTTTGTTATAGTCTTTTACTTTCAATTATTATTCTCTCCAGAATAAATTAATTTTCATTTTAAAATATAAACTTTTTATAAATTGTAAGTTGTAAATTGTCAGCTCTGATTTTTGCCGAATTTTTAACAGCGATAATTTTTGAATTATTCAAGACAAAATTTTTGTTGAAAATGAATTCCCAGTATTTTATTCCTATTTTCATTTGCAACTATTTCATTCTACTTCTTGTATAGCTCCCAATTTCCTCACAAAACTCAATTGTTTCACTTCATAACTGCTCAATTCAAGAACCAGCTACTTGTGATAAGATATGATATCCACTTCTTGTGTGTGAACAGTTATAGAGCCAATTGTAGGCCGCAGGTCACTTGACCCAAATGCTGAAAAGCCTTCAATGCAATCGCAACTAACTCAAATATTTCAAATTTCACGCACGTTCATTCATGCACATGAGCCCATACAAACGCACTCACGCACACACACACACACACACACACACACACGTGCATAAGCTCTCGCTCACGCACACACACGCACACAGCGAGCGCTGCGTAGGTCCAAGAGCCAAAAATGATTTATGACCCCACAAAAAAATTAATTTAAAGTAAATTCGCATGAATGAAAAATGGCTTTTACAAACGGAAAACTACAGGGCGCTTACACAGCGAGCGGAAAACCGATGCCAGAAGTAAAGAGAGCGAACCGAAGAGAGCGCATTAAATGCACGGCCTAGACAGCGCGACATTTGCCAAATATTTTCGCACAAGCCACTTGTAGGCTGTGCACGCTCTTAAAAAGCTCTCTCTCTCTCTCTCTCTCGCTCAGCTGCTGCGACTTCCAGTGTGCTTATCCCTGTTTGCGCTACCAGTGGCTTTCAAACTTTTCTCGCGCACACGAAACGAAGGACATTGGAGGCTGCTCCCGCTGCTGCTCCAGCTGCTGCCGCTGCTCCTGGCTCTGCCTTCGGGCTCGGCTCGCCTCGGCTTCGGCTTCGGCTTCTGCTTCGGCTTCGGGTTGCGCTTCGACTTCGTCTTCGTCTTCGGTTGGTATCCATGAATGAAGGCTGATAATGGCAGCATTTGCGACTGGCCCACAGCGCAGTGAACATCGCCCAGGATGCGTCGCTCGTTGCTGCGAGATCTTGCAAACGGTTTTTCCCTTTTGCCAAATTAACATTTTTGATTATCCCGCTAGCCAGGCGGAGCTGTTGTCCTTGCTCTGCTCTCGCTCTCCGCCTCTCGCACACACACACACACACACACATTGCTCACTCTTGCGTTTTTGTTGCATAGTTTGCGGCGCCTTTTTTATTGTCTTTGCTGATTTGTGTTTGTTTTTGGCTTGCTAATAAGGTCGCAGGGAGGTTAACAACTTTGTTATGCGGCTGATAAGGTTTGAAGGGGGCAGATATGATTTTAAAAATTGTATTTCTATGGGTCCAGAAAATTGGTAAAAGTCAAAAAATATATTTTTTGGAAAAGACAGCTTACAAATTAATTTGTTGTCATTTTGTAAATCAATTAAATATATTTAAAATGAGTTTATATTTATCTTTAGGGTGCTGAAGATTAAATACCTTAGCAGATTTCTTATTATTGTTTTTTATACATTTCTCCAATACAGAATATATTATTGCTTGCTAATATATTTTAAAATGGCAATGGATCAAAATTAGGCTCGTAATTGTTAGGGTCACACAATATAATTCAAAATTCATAATTTTCTTATAGAAACGCTCTGTGCCCAACCGATAATTCCTATGGCAGCTATAAGAAATTGTGGTCTGTTCCATACAGACATATTACTTACTTATTAGAAAAATATGTATTTTATGCTATTATTACATACATAAACATATTTTAAATAAATACTAGCTACCAAACTTGAGAGAAATTCTTGTTAAGTTTATTGGCCATGTTCACCAAAAAGCGGACCTGGCAAAAATCTATATCTTTTAAATCAAAGCTATAAGACAATTTAAGGGCTAAAGTCAAATTCCAAAATTATATATTTTTAAGATTTAGGAGTGAAAAAGCTGCCAATTTGTAAGAGTATTTGTGTTTTGGCTTTTGCCTTTTGCCTTTCACTCAGTTGTTTTTTTTTTAATCCTTTGTCGTAAGCTGCGCAATTGCTTAATTTTCATTATTTTTAGACGCACACCAACACTCACACACAGAGTACAGATACAGATAACTCCGTGTGCCTGCACCGTGTTGGGCTTTTATATTAATACAACCCCCCCATACCCTATAAGAGGAAGCCCACCTACCCCCAACACCCCCCCCCCCCCCACCCACTCTCTCCTCTGTGCGTGCATTTTATTTAATTTGCTTGACATTTTGTTTGCCTGCTTTGTTTGCTTATTTGTTTTGATTTTTCATGCAACGTTTTGTGCTTGTCCCTGTTTTCTCTTCGGCCTCGCCTTCTTGTTCGTCTTCATCAAATTCTTTTTAACATTCCTGCACGAAATGCCAATGGTTGAGGTTTTCTTTTGTGTAGGAGACACTGTTAGCCGCCGCAAACTGGTCCTCAAGTGTTTTTGACCTTTGCCTTGCAGCCTTTGACCGATGGCGTGCTTCTCATATATTACGACCAAATCACAAAGTCATCAAAGCCAACTACAAACACTTCCAGCAGGAGAACAATGAACTTGGCTTAAACGCATTCAATTACAATTTTTGCACCCGCGCACGTTTCCTCGAGACGTCTTCGATATTCAAAATTTCATTCAAGATTCCAGAAACAAATTTGGCAGTTGTAAGCGTTCCTATTTGGAATCAAACCGATTCGAATCCGGAACTCAAATATATGTGTATCAATTGTTTAAAACTTCCACAAAATCGGGCCTAAAGTTGAACCCAACCATTTTCTCTTTCCAAATTATTTCGTTTAATTTTAGTTGAATGAATAATTTCGGCCTAACCTCAAGAGCTCTTCATTTGAACTAAAACTAATTAAATAAAAATAAATATTTTCTTATATGTAATAATTTTAAAATTTTTAAATAATTTGAAAAACCAAGGTTTAAACCAACAGCTGTGTTGATTGTTGTAGAAAACCAACCACAATTTTTATTACGTTTGCAGTCATCGTTTTAATATAAAACCAACATGGATTTTATTGTTTTAATAAATGGAATTTTTCAAATAAAATCGGCAAATCAATTATATGTTTGCAAGGGTATTGTGCTATTCGGCAAACTTAAGCTAACAAAATCTTCATCTTTCCCATATTTAAACCCGTATCTTAACTGTCTAATTTAAGCTCGTACAGCTCGGCTTACGAAAAGCTTTGGCCCACATTTTATTACCAAATCCATACTAATTAAGCGCAGCAATTTATCTAACCACATTTGTCACTCTCGTTCAATGCACAATTGACCCATTTAAAATATGTGTGTATATATATAGCGAATGTACAAATACACCACCCCCTCCCCCCCTTTTTCGGACAGCGAATGGAGCACAGTTTGCTCCACTTGGCATTTGGCTTGGGCACTGCTCAAATATTAATTCATATCAAGGTTTCGTCATTCATTTTGAATATTCGTCCGTCCATCCAGTCGATTCGTCGTTTGGTTGCTTCTCTCTTCGCTTCTCGCTCGACGTTTCGTTTGGTTCGTTTCACTGGGATCGTGTAATGAAATTTAAGCAGAATTGTAAACAAAGTTGTGCAATAAAATCAACAAACCACAAATAAAGTGCAATTTAGAGCAGACTCCAGCCCAACCCCCCCCCCACTCTGCCAAAAAAAAAAAACAAAAAAAAAAAAGGCCAACCAAAAAGAAATGAAAAGCGAAAAGAACCTAAAGCGAAGGCAAAAGACTTTTCGTTTTATTTGAGCTTTGGTTTGGGTCCTTTTGTCAATATGCCGCCAAGTCGGGCCGCACTGGGGGGCGGTTGGCTGCCTGTGGCTGGGCGTGACTGTGCCTGATTTCACGAACCATTTGCAAGAGTCCTTCACACAAAATACTGCAGCGACTGCAGGCAGGATGCAGGAGTCGCTGCAACGACGCGAAAATTGCCGCAAATTGAAGCAAAGTCGACGAAATTTTATTGAAGCTGCCGTCGCCGAGGGGACCGACGTTTTTTTCCCCATTTTTTCAGTTGTTTTTTTTTTCTTTTTTTTTTTTTTCTTATTTTTTTTTTTTGTGTATGTTGGAGGATCCTGTCAGTTGAGTTTGAGTGCACTACAAATGGTCGCTTCATTGTTTCAATTTCGTGCATTTCGCCTTCCCAATTGCCAGCTGATAATTTATGCAAATTCCAAACAATTTGCTTCGCTTCCCTATTGCACTCTATTTTTGCTTATTCACTTTGCCAATTGATTTCGTGACTCTCAACTGAAATCTCTGACGAAATGTGTGTCGAGGACACGGGCGCCTAAAATTAGCAGCTGTCACGGTCAGCTCTTTTGAAATTTAAATCAACGAGGGAAATTTATTTAAGCATTTTTAAGTTTTCTTGAACTTTCTGGGCGGTGCCAAAGCTTAAAACCGACAGCTGTGGGTTTACTATTACAACATGGCGTATGAGTAATATTTTCAAACCCTTGTGCAGAGCTTTTTTATATATATACATATATGTTTACTCGTGCAGATACATTAAAAGAGGAGGATTCCGATACATTAAACGAAACAAAAGCGTATAAGCAAATATATAAATTTTATAATTCACATATTTAGATATGTAATAAAAGCAGGTACATAGAAAGAAAAGGCAGATTGAGATACGTTTAAATGTACAAATTTGTAGGAAATGCTTTTAAACTAGTTAAAAAGCTGTTCTCAAAACATTATGATATTTATAATTCATACAGGTTTAGTTTTTGTCAATTTTGGCTTGATTTTTTGCAGAATAACTTTTAAAGTTACTTTTTATAATATAAATAGAGATAGCTCGAAAGCACATGTAGAAGCTGGATTAAGTTTAGTTACATCTGATGAACACACTAGGAAATTCCGCTGGCAAAAGCACTTCCTAACCCATTCGGGCTATCATAGTCGCGTTCAGTTTTGCTCTGGCGCTTGGCAATTAAGCGAGACCAGCCGAAAGGACCAGACGGAAAATATCTCGTATGCATTGAATCCTGGCCAGCGCCCAAAAATTGTTGACAGCCATGGGAATGATATAGCAGCTGCAGCAAACGCCTGCCCCTCAATTCCACCATTTGCTGGCGCACATAAAAATGTCTGAGTGCACACACACTCTCTCTCTCTGTCTCCCTCTCCCTCCCTCTCCCTCTCGCACACACAGATGTCCGCTTGAAGCGCACTCCGTGTTGCACGCCAATAAATCATAACGCGCCGGCTCAGGCGACGGACACGAAGTTGAGTGTTGGCAACGGAACGGCAACGGTAATGGTGCAATCGGTCATGTTATTATTTGTTGTTGTTGCCTTTACTGCTTGTTGTTTATATACCCTAGCAGAGGGTATTGCAAATGTATCATGAAATACATAATGCATAGACATCTGGAGGCATCTGCGAATCCAGAAAGCATATATTTATGCAGTTGTCTGAGAGACCCAATGCAGCTGATTCGGTTTCCAATCCAGGCTATTGATATTAGTTTATAACTTTATCCTATGCAAGACATAAACTAAAATAAATATATATCCCAGATTGATATCAAAAGTCGAGATTATATTAACAAGCTTGCCATTTAAGCATTTACTTTTCAAATTATGAAGCTAGAGGTCAAAATGCTATTCTACCTAAAAGAAACAAACAAACAAACATATAAGGCCTGGGAAGGGTATTCTAGGTACTTAAGAGCTTTACAAGTCGCCGGTTTTGTTAATTTTGACATGATTTTTGACCGGAAAATAAACCACCTCCGATTTTGACGTTTTTTTTTTGCGCTTTTTTATAGAAAAATTAATGCCAGCAATTGTTTAAAAATACAAATTCGTAGTTTTGGAAAATAAATTGAAAAATATTTAAACTCTTGATTAAAAATTAATAATTATATAACTACTCTGTTTCCGGGAATATATTCAAAAACAATTTCAAATTGTTAATTTTTTATAACATAAACAATTTATCATATTGGAAATAGATAATTCAAGCAAATCAAATGATTATATTAAGTAACAGCAATCGTCCAAAAATCAGGATTTTCTTTCTGCAAGAGTATTAAATGTTCGCATAAAACAAAACCTTCTTGTTGGATGGTTGGTTTCAGTTGCAGTTGCAGTTGCATTTACAGCTGCTGCGACTGCCGCTGCCTGGGCGTTGACCATTGCCTGGCCGCAGGTTGTTTCGCCTTATTACGTTGCAAGTTGACTTGTCATAAAAATTGAAATTGTTATCAACTCGTCCGTGCGTTCGACGTTGAGGATTATTGCATTAAAGTTGACGCGCAATGGAAAATGTTTGGTGTTCAGCTGCCACGCCCACTGGCATAAAGCTGCCACTTATTACATGACAGCAGCCCAGCGAGCTGCACTTCCTGACACACTACCCCACCCCCCACCCCTCCCCCCCGGGCTGCTTTTCTCCCAGCACCCTCGAATGAACCCTCGTTCTGCCAGGCGCTACGTGCGCTGCGGATTAACGTCGACACAATGTGAACCAGTTCTTCGTCCTTGCTGGCAGCTCTTGTTCCCCCGGAACACCTCGCACCTGGCCGCCCACCTGCCTGGCTTCGGCTTATCGACAGCGTGCATTGAATCGAGCAGCCAATCGCCGCATGTGCAATAAATTGCCTTGTTTGAGCATACAAAAAAAAAAAAAAAAAAAAAATAAAAAATTATACCAAACGTCGCTTATCACATTTCGCATTTCGCTCTGAGTGAAACGAGTGCAACGAACGAATCGTAATTAATTCCACGAATACTGGCAGTGACAGCCCAGAAATATTCGCTGAAATGTTGAAAAGCTTCATCCTTATCGATTTACTGAATAATATTCAAAATGAGACCTTTGATTTTACATAGCTTTTGATTCTAATAGATATATACACACATATATATATATATATAAACATTTTAATTGCAGCTTATTTCGAGTTTTTTCTTTATATACTTATTTGTATATGGTATACAGTTATGAACAAATTTTTTTCGCAAAATTCCAATTCTAGGAACCATGAAAATTCATTAAATTTTTTGGGCCTGGAAAAAAATAGACGCAAGAGACTTAAGATTTTAATAGGCAATTTTTTTTATTCAAAATTTTGTTTTACAATAAAAGTAGGCAGAAAAAGCTTTAAAGTTTATGAGGTTTTATTTTCAAGAAAGCAGCTTAGAAAATGCTTTCAACAGAGCTTAAGTTACAACAAATAATTGGTTGATAAAGGGAATGAATTCCTAGTTTAATTTATATGAAAGCAAAACTTGTACATTATATATGTGAATGAACATTACAGCAAAAATAAAATTGTATATAAATAAGGGTTCAAAAATAGCAACAATAAATAAATACGTCAAAACGCTTTAGCCAAAGCTTTGCGGATTTGCATAAAAGATTGTCTTGCATGGATGTTGTGGTTAGCAAGAATCGCTAGGGTTAACTAGTGTTAGTTGCACTTAATTTTATTTTCATTTTAAGCCCTTGAAATCACTTCGATTATTCAATCAAATTTTCGGCAACATGAATTTCAATGGTCTCGCATAGCCGCTGGAAACATGACTCTGATTTCGTTGAAAAGTTTCGTTGTCAGCAGCAATTAAAACAACGCCCAAAAAATGCACAGGAATTGCAGCTGCAGCAGCGGCAACAGCAACAAAATGGGAAATAGAACAACAAAACCCCAAAGCAAAGCAAAGGCGAAATGAAGCCTGGCCACACACACACTCACACACACACACACACAGAGGGAAAAACCCTGCAATCCGCACACGGAAAATGGAGCAGAAAAAAACTTCTGCAGATGGGCAGCAAAAATGAAATTAAATGCAACAAGAAAAAACAGTTATCTTTGGAGTGCCGCAGCCTAAATGCCCTTTGCAGATATACAGTATATTTCCGGTATATTTTTATACCTGGCCACACAACAAAATTCAATTTCATATGGCAGCTATTTCATAGATTGGTCCAATCTTAGCTATATCAACTAAATATACTGTGTGAGACCAAAAATGTCACACGTCACAAATTGCGTGATATTAGTGAAATACCCTTGCAAGGGTATAAAAAGTGTGCGGCGGGCGGAAAAGCGTCAGTCGGTCAACAGTTTGGCTCTATGCAGCATAACGGTAAAGTCAGCCGTCCATCCGGGTTAGCCATGGTGAATACCCCCCTCCAAACCAACACGCACACGCACACGCACACACACACACCCACACACCCACACACACACCCTTCCAACACTACATTCATGTTTCGTTTTACATTCACATTTTTCTTTCATTGTTCAACTGCCGAAATTTTGCTGCACACCAAATAAATAAGCACACACATGCATAACACATACACACACACATATATATATATATATATATACACTTTAAAGCATGGCTGGTTGAAAAGGGAAACACAAACTAAACGCAGTCCTGTGTTTCCTGTAATGAAAACTTTAGAAATTTTTGTTGCTGCAAGACATCAAACAAGAATTAAAAAACCCAAAATGGGAAAAGCAGTATTAAATAAAGTTCTTTAAAGCGACTTGACTATTAAATACCCAGTAACCGATAAAATGATGAAAAAGCAAAAACTGAAATGGATAAACGAGCCTCAGAACCCACTCGACTTAAAAATAGCCTGTAAATCAATACAAAATAATATTAGTAATCAAAATAAAAATTAAACTATTAATAAACAACTTTAACTTGACTGTGAGATACATGATATTGATATTAAAACAGAAATCGAAAATAACGAGTGTTCAAAAAAGTTTATAAAAGCTACTTAACTTTTAAATATTCGATGATTTAATTAACTTTTCCAACTTAACAAAGCAAAAGTTTCGGTAATTAGCTGTAAATAATATTTGGAGCTGTCTTATTTACTTTTAATTTTAATTTTATTATTAATACTTTATTTAGCTAATTAGTAAATGTTAAATATATTTATATTCAAAGAATTTTTCTTAGGAAAAGAAGGAAACTTGAGGCTTATATACCCCATTTAATCAGAAAAATTGTCAAAATACTGCTACTACACGTTTTTTGCCCTGGTCTTTCCTTTTACTATTGTTGATGCAGTAAATAAAGTAAAAATTCTATTAAAATTGAAAAGCCAAAGCAAAGATCATGTACGCCGGCAAAAAGAGTATAAAGTCAGTATTATATATATACACATATATATATATATTTTTCTTGTTAGATGTGCCAAGGGCGCAATGGCCAGTACTGCAATTAGGGGTTAAAGCAACACGATACGTAGTATAAGCACGAATGCAGAAACTACAAGAGAAAGGTGGGGTCAGGTCATTGTCAAAAGAAAAAAAAAATTTAAAGGGACAATGCGCATATTAAAAAATTCATTGAAATCGCAAAGAGGCGAACGTAAGAATTCTGAAGCTGTTTTCATAAAGCCAGAAATTAATGGGAAATGAGCAGCAGAAAGGAATATAATAAACGTAATGAAAACGAATTTAAGGCCGAGCCAAAGGACACAGCGACAAATGTGCATCGAAAGCGGTATTTAAAAAAGGAAAAGAAAATAATCAGGCGGAGATTTCGATAATTTACTTTGCAGCATTAATCATATATATCCAGATTATTTAATGAAGATGTCCAGTCGAAAAGAAAAAAATAAATAAATAAGTAGGCATGGAGTTAAATCACTTAACATACATACTTATATTGAAATGAATCATATGAATCGCGAAATGCAGTTGAAAAGTTAACTTTGAAATAAATAGCCAGAGAAATAAAATAATTAAGGTACATATATTATATGTCGTATAATATATATACAAGCGATTATTGAACTCAAAGTGCATTTAATTATTGATGATTATACATTTTTGTTAGTCATCGAATTTATTTGTTGACCCAGTAATTGTTCACTTTCTTATGTGAGCAACAACAAATTTTAATAATAAATAAAATTAAAATTAAATCTTAAATATAAATGTAAATTAAATAAAACAAATATATATTATATAATTTTAATGAAAGTGAAATATGAGAAGATCTCTCCATAATATATAAGACAAAAGCAGGGTTTATTTAAAAAGCACTCAGCATATTAAATTTTATAATTAAGTCCGGGTAAGCTAATTTTCCGGAAAACTGACAATTTAAAGTATATATTAGAAAAAAAAACATTTCTTTAATAAACACAAAAACTATTTAAAAATTTAAAAGATGCACAACCGCTGTGTAAAATATATGTAAATGTGAGTTCATGTTACGGTTCATGTTACAAAAAGCTATTTCCTAGATATGTACAAACGCTGGTTTATGAATATTTTTTAAATACTCTCAACGCATCAATAGTTTCAATTTAATCATTTGTGGTCCACTGATTAACCTTTCCAGTGCAGCATTGTGTTGCATTGCGTCCACTCAGCCTCGCATGGTGTACAAATTACGCATACGCCGCATTGACCAATGCGCCACTCGAGCAGGCAAACTTTCGTTTGTTGTGGCACAATTGTTGTTGATGTTGTTACTGCTGCTTAATAATATTTTGCCACTGCAGAGGTAATATTTCAGTGAGTGTGTGTGTTTGAGTATTTATTTCCTTTTTTATTGCAGGTCATTGAATGATAATTCAATTTTCATAGTCAGCGAGTGCGAAATGCGTTTTTAAATTACGCCGTAATTTGACAGCAACAGGATGCGCCAATAACAAGGACACGCTGACCGACCACGCCCACAGTTTAACTTCGAAATGACAAATTTAATATGTAGCCCTTGATGCCGTTTGTTTGTTCGCCTCAACTGCAGTCAAAAGCAAGCAACCAAAAAAAAAAAAAACAAAAAAAGACAACTTGGCCAAATGCCAGACTCAAAGCCAGGCAGCGCAATTCGAGATAACTGCAGAGAGTGAGAGGAGGAGGAGGGGAACGGGAAGTTTGGGGTTTGCAAAACCCGTTTCTATTTGCACATTTTATATGGCTGCAGAGCCGTGTCTGTCACGACGTCTGTGTTTGCCCTACCATGTCTGAAGCGAGCTGCGTCTCTCGTATTAAAATATTTTTGTGCATATTTCAGCTGCCAAAATTATTTCAATTTAGTTCCGCAAAATAAATTTGCCTTTGCCTGCTTATTTTCTTTCATTTTCCTTCGTTTTTTTCCGTATTATTATTTTGCGTAGTGTGCTCGCTTTTTGGCTACGTAATGAACATAAAGTGCCCGAAATATTTACTAATGTTGTCTTATTTATCCCACTGCATTTTGAAGTCGATTTAACTTAAGTTTATGGCGAAGTTTTTGATTCGGATTAAATTTGTACATTTTGTAGCTAAACTTGTAAAAAGCTGCTGATATTAACAATATATGGAATTTTTGAATAATTTAAAATTTATTCAAAATATAAATATAAATATAAAAATATGAAGGCAACTGAGTTTCAAGTCCAATTATTTATTTAATTAAATTATTTAATTATTTAAATATTTATTTCTATCATTGAAAATAAATGAAGTAAATGGAATAAAAATACAATAAATTTAAATATTTTTTGAATTGAATCGAAACTCTTTACCAATAACTATCAACGTCAAGGATTAAACAAAGTCTTTAATATAACGCTATCCGAACTGCGTATAGAAATACTGTCAGTGTTGGAAAGCATTTAAACAGTAGCTAAGAATCGTGCGTCAAAATGTTATAGTTTTTGTAAAAAAAAGTCGATATAGAAATAGATTTTTCAGATTTCGGACTGCCTGCCGATATCTCTCTCGTTGTCACCAGAGATGGAAAATTACGGCATTCCGGCTCCCCTGCTACTGCTCATTTTGTACATCTTTGTCGATGTCAACTATTTCATACGCTGTGCATTCACCTTCTTGTCGCTGAAAATATTCGACCGCAAGTGCAAGATTACGGATACGACAACCATCTATAGCATATGCACGCCCCAGGATGTGGACATCTTTTTGCGGCACATGAACAACGCGCGTTTCCTGCGCGAGTTGAACTTTTCCAGTGTGCACTATTATACGCTGACCGATCTGTATAATATGGTGCAAAAGCAAAACGGCACCATAGTCCAGGGCGCAACGAGTCTGAGATATCGGCGTTATATACCCATCTTTCAGCCGTACAAGATAACCACGAAACTGATCTGGTGGGATCAAAATGCCATCTATTTGGAACAACATTTTATCTCGCTAATCGATGGATTCATAAATGCCGTGGCCCTCTCCAAGCATCGCTTCACCAATTGCAATGTCTTCGAATTATTATTGTCTTTCCCGGAGCCGGCGCAAAGACCGCCAATACCCGAGGATCTGAGGCTTTGGCTGGAGGCCATCGAGGCGTCAAGTGAAAAGCTGAATGCAGGCACTCCAGTGTATACATAAAATTATAATGACAACTGTATCGAATTGGAAATTCTCAATATTTTGGATTCATTAATCGACTGTACAGGATTTTTTAAAACTAACATTTTTAAAAGAAAACTAAGTAAAATAATCCAAAATATTTAAAGTGTAAACGATTCCAAATATATTTTATAAATTCATCGTATTTTAAATATAAAAAATTTGTAGAGGTAATCGATATTTTAAACACAAAATTAAATTATTTAATCATTTTAAATTATAGAAAATAAACAAGTGAAGAATTACTCATTATTTAAAAAATATAAAACAAAATTAATAAATGCTCAACTGTATTTCTTAAGTATTTGAAAAATATTAAAAAATACCTTATTATTTGCTCAGTTGAACGAAAACTAAATATTTTAGGAATAGAATTTACAATTGAACTATCCGATGCGAATACAAATTGATGTGAGCCAGTGCTCCAAACAAAATATCGATAAAATATTATTATTCAATTTACTATACATCATATAAAACCACATACATATATACATGTGTATGTGCTAGCGGGCTTATCTGAAACCACAAGGCGCACTTCATACAGATTATGGCAGCTGCAGAATAACTGGAATTTAGTAAGCTCTTGTTTTTGCTGGCCCATTTATATCAATTTCAATTAGTCTTGTGGCGTAGTTTTTGCCGGCATCCTGCCACGGACTCCGACTCGGCCACACTTGGCACTGGCTCAAAATCCAAATTAATAAACATTACAATTTGCAGGCAGCAAGCAAATTTGTATAGTCATAATCGCTTTTGTATGTCCGACAGACCTTGCCCCCGCTTGCCCATCCAATCCACGAGGCCTGTTTGCCTGTGGCACGTTGCCTGCCAGTGTTGGCTAAGTGCATTTGAATCTGCGGCTTTTTAGCCAAAGCCGCATTGGCAAATACGATAAACTAAAGCTTGAAATGCAGGTAAAACACAACATATACAAATAAATGTGAGCAAAAAGAGCATATATCATAAATATTTAATTAAAGCAAATTGTTGATGCAAACCATTTTAATATCAATTTCAATATTTAGCTATAATATATTTTCTTCTAACCGATTTAAAGACGTATTTCGTACTCTTGGACAGCACCGATTATGTTTTCTTTTTAATACCCTAAATCGTTGAACAAATTCAAGAGCACAAAAAACACACAGAAAAATTGATTAATAATATTAATAACTACTCTTATTTGCACTGAGAGCGAAAGTAAAACAAATTTTATTTTGATTTAATTTACATTACTCAAAAAAGAATACAGAAAAGTTTGATATATGCGCATATACATTATAATAATAATAATTATTATTATACCCTTATTATTAATATTCAATGGGAAGAGGGTATACAAAAATAAATCGAATGAGAGTGAAAAGGAATGACTAAAGCCTGAAGAAATTTCTCTGATATTGTTTATTAAAACATTTTACAAATTGAAATAAATTCTTCAAGCGGACTTTCAATAAATTTCTATAACATTAATAATATTCATTAGAAGCAATTTTAAAATATTAAATTGTCTATAATTCCTACTTAAGCAGAGAATAATATTTAGTATTCGTACAATAAAGGACAATTTAAAGATATTAAAGGCAGCGAGATATATCTCTCCTTAATTTTAAATAAGAAATATCTCTACGAAATATATTTTTTAAAAGCCACAAATTAAAGAAGAATAATTCAATAAATATTGACTTTATTCTTTATAATAACAATGCTTTTCATACTGCAGCTGCTGAATAAGATGCAAATGAAGTGTGCCACGATTCCCTTGAAGGTACTTTCGGTTTTCTGTTCTTTAGGAAAATCTTTATCATAAAAATGCTAGCTATTATGATAAATACCATAGACAATATCACAAGAATATATATAACTATTTGAAGTGCTGTGAAATCATTAGCCTTACAACTCTCCAACTCGCCAATCTGATTAATCTGGTCCTGCACATAGCCCTCTTGGCATCTACACGTATTTGGTAGGACGCAAGAACTGTGCGCGGGACATTCAGTAGTGCAATCGGGCTTACAGCTCTGCAGACTGGGCACAACATCTGGATTGGTAACATTCTCAACATAACCCCGATCGCATTCACAGCTATTTAAGCCGACACAGTGACTATTAGCTGGACATGTGTCGCAAGCCGATTTACAGCTCTGCAAACTGGGCACCACATTCGGATTCCATTCGTTTGTGATATATCCTTCCTTACACTGACAGAAATTGCGACCTTGGCATGTGCTGTGCTCGGGACATTTATTCTCGCAGGTGGGCACACAGTTGGGCGCAGTGCCCTCGCAACCGTCACGACACTTGGGCACGAGGTCGGCGGATGTGCCGTTCTAGGAAGGGAAAAAATCAAGCAACTTTTATTGATATATCTTTATATATACGTTTAACAAATCGCACCGAATAACCATAGATAATGCAATCATCTTCCGCACATAAGCCCAATGCTGCGAACAGAAACACTGCGACCAGAATTTTGTTCAAGTATAGAAACATTTTCGGTTCAGAGATTCTATTTGGAATTCTACGGCACTAAAAAAACCCAACTTGCGGCCTCGAAATGCAACACACAACTGAATTTCGAATGCTAATCAAATAATAACCGCCCTGTATAATATATATATTAAATATATGTGTGTAATATATATATGTATATGATTCTATATATAATCGAATACCTAATGCATAGCTAATGCATATAAAGAAAATTAAATTTTTTAGATAACTGCCCCTATTTCACAAGCCCTAACTCAGATAAAAAAAATTTAATAATAATAGAGTTCAAAATTTGTGTTACAAATTTTTAAATCCAATTTTATTTAATTATAAATACAAAGGTGATTGAACAAAAAACAGATTATATTGTTAGGGTAAAAGACGAAGCTGACACAGGGTATCTTCACGTCGAACATATTAACCAGAGCACTGATCCTTGTTTTCTGCCGAAACCAGAATGAGTCAAATCATAATTAAATCAGCCAATGGCTAAAAATATACTTAACAGGCTAATGCTTATTCTTATAAACATATATTAAGTCATCAGTTATAGTCATAAGTTGATATAATAAATATCGACCGATCGAAGAATGAGACATTTATTTGTGTTCAAAAATATCATAATATATGACAAAATATTCTTATTATCGAACATATAGAAACAATCGTTTCAAAACTGAGTTTTTGTGTATAGTTAATTAATCTTCGACACTGTTTATCTGACAACTTTAATTATTCCCGTAAATGCATATGGAATAATGAAAATTTATGATTTACGCAGCATAATTATCACAACTACAATTATAGTTATTATTCCCAAAGCAATTACACCATATATAAGTACAGTTCCCAAAACAGAGAATGTAGTTTCGAGTGGTTTACAACTTTTGACTGTCCGCTGGCCATAAAAAAGATAAGTTTCATCTGTCTCAAAGCCCGTATTACAGCCACAAATATTGGGCATTAGACAATGACTATTCGCCGGACAGCCCATATCACATCTGGGTAGACATTGGGTTGTATTACTGTCAACATAGCCGGGACAACAGTACTTGATCAACTCGGGCATATAGTCTTCCTAAGATAATTAAAAAAAAAAAACAATTAAATGTATAATTATAAAAAAATACAGGCTAATATCCTACCGGTGGTCCATACTTCCATTTTGTGCACACAGCTTGGCCGTTTGAAGTTCTTATTAGCAGGCAAAGCAGAGCTAAAATAAAGCACTTATATTTCCCAAACATAATATGTTTGTAGTTGCTGCACATTAAGAGTACACTTAATAACTGAAATCTTTATTTTCATAAATTTAAACGATCATTAAAGCTCTTCGAATTATTTGCACTGGAAAAAAGCTTGTATATATGTCGAGCTCGGTAATAAACCTTACACATAAAAAAAAATTATTTAAAAATATACGTCTCCTACAATCCAAACTATATCAATTTTAGCTAAACTTTAGTGTTTGCTTTAAAAACTTTTAAATCATGTGAGTCATATAAAAAATATGAAGGGAGCTTAAAAAACTTTATTTCAAAAAGTTATGAAAGTTACAACTTTTAATAAGTTAAGTTGTGAAAAAAGTTGAAAAAAATCTTGACTAGCCTTTATAAGACCCTCAAAGTATTAGCGAAAAATGTCACATTTTTTATTTCCTTAAACTTCGGCCAGTTTCAGCATATAAGTATAATTATATTAAATGAACTAAGTATTTTTTTTAGTGTAGATAAAATCACACAGAAAACTTGAAGCCTTGAGTTTATAACCACTAAAACATGAACTTGCATTACACATTGCAATTATCAGAAATTCTTCAGAAAAAGGGTAAACAGGGTATAATGGTTTTGTGCAAATGTATGTAACAGGCAGAATGAAGACTCTTCGACCCTATAAAATATGTATATTCTTGATCAATGCAAGGGGGTTGAAATGTATGTGAAGACGGGGTTCAGGGTATCTCCTATTTTATTTAATTTTTTTTTTATATTTTTTTAAATTTACATTTACGATTTTATTTAAAATAGAGTATATCCAAAATAATCATTTCATTTTTTTTAATGTTGAACCTATTCAGTTGAGCGGTAGTGTATCTAAATCTAAAATATATACACTTACTTGCAACGAAGAATCTGCCTTCTATATCATTGTTACATTTTCATATTACCATTTTTCAATGGGTTGATGGTATTAAAAAAAAAGCCGCAAAATGATAAACTGATTAGAAACATAAAAAAGATACTTTAACGGAGCAAAGCACAAAGCTAATATCCGCCGGTTGACCATTTGGCATTAGAACAGCTCTTAGGGTTCTCCGAGGTGCGCTTTGCAAACCCAATTGGCCCAGTTGGACACGGGCAGAAAATGTATTTGGCCAAGATAATTAACAAACAGACAATTAAACATATATATATATATATATATATATAATATATAGTGTAAATATATCCCAGGAGGGCTGGGTGCATGGGTTCGAGAAGAACCTTAACTCGGCAGCCGCGTCTGTTGTCTGTGCAAATATTTAAGCCAGAATAGGCGCTCTCGGGCAGTCGGTTAGCTGATTAGCTATCTTGACGTGTTGACAGCTGCCGTGAGCAGCTGCATTGAGATAAGCCAAAGCCAAAGCCAAAGCCAAAGCCAAAGCCAACAGCGGTTACAGCATCCGCTGCCAGTTGAGTTGGTTGCTTCACTCGGGAGCGTTATGTGCCGCGGAATATTGTCAAAGGTGTTGCGCCCGCTGCTGTTGCTACTCAGTGCGGCAGCGTGCCACACGCACTCCTTGCAGCTGATCAACTGCACTGCAGCCCAGCTCGGCGAACTGAACGATGCGACAACGCTCGAGACGCTCCAACTGCTGGATTGCAGTTTCCATCAGCTAAAGAACGCAGTCTTCTTGCGCTTCAATCATCTGCTCAGCCTGGAGGTGCAGCACTGTCAACTGAACGCACTCGAGGATTATGCACTCCATGGCCTGGCGCGTTTACAGCACCTGTCGCTGGCCAACAACAATCTGAGCGTGTTGAAATCCTGGTCGGAACAGCCGTTGGCCGCACTTGCCTCACTGGATCTCAGCTTCAATGCGTTGACCGAACTGCCCGACAAGGGTTTTCAGCGTTATCCGCAACTGCAGCAGCTCAACTTGAGTCACAATCTCATCGAGCACTTGGCGCCGAATTGTTTTTGTAATCTAGCGCATCTGAAGCACTTGCAGCTGCACAACAATCGCCTGCCGCTGATTGCGGCCAGCTTCTTCACCAGTCTGCATCGTCTCTCCAGCCTGGCCCTGCAGCATAATCAAATCAGGCAAGTGGAGCCAGCGGCCTTTGAGGGCAACACACATCTGAGCACTCTCAGGCTGGAGCATAATCTTCTAAACGAGGTAAGGTTTCTCAGGGAACGCGGACTGGCGCGTCTCGTGCACTTGAATCTATCGAGAAATGCCTTGGAGGCGCTGGAACCAATGGGATTCTCCAAAAATTTCGAGTTACAACATTTGGATTTAAGTTATAATAAACTAGAGGAACTGTCTAACGACAGCTTTATAGGACTGGAGTCCTTAGAGGTAAGTGGGAATCTTGAGCATTGCTACAAAAGGTCGGAAATGTTTAATAGATTACGCAATAATTCAACCTTTTTGTAAAAGAAAAGAAATTGAGTAAGCGGGTTTATGATATTTTATCAAAAAACCAAAAAATTGTATTTTCAATAATCAATATATTTGAAATGTAGAATCAATCTAGAGGATAAACCATGAACAAACTGCCATTAAACATGAAAATCGGTTAAGATTTGACAAAGTTATGGGCGTTTGAAGTATGGGTGCTATGGATCCGAGAGCTTTACTTGTCAAAATTTTTCTAAATTTTTGCATGATTTTTGACAAAAAATTTGACCCCCTCAGAATTGGTTTTAATGTGGTTTTTTATACTAATTATGGCAACCACAATCGATTAAAAATAGAAATTCGGGATTCTAAATTTTGAAAAAAAAAATTTTCGAAAATGAGTAAGGGGGGGGTACATGCTTTTTTCCCGAAAAATTAAAAAAAAAATTTATTTTCAATAATCAATATATTTGAAATGTAGAATCAATCTAGAGGATAAACCATGAACAAACTGCCATTAAACATGAAAATCGGTTAAGATTTGACAAAGTTATGGGCGTTTGAAGTATGGGTGCTATGGATCCGAGAGCTTTACTTGTCAAAATTTTTCTAAATTTTTGCATGATTTTTGACAAAAAATTTGACCCCCTCAGAATTGGTTTTAATGTGGTTTTTTATACTAATTATGGCAACCACAATCGATTAAAAATAGAAATTCGGGATTCTAAATTTTGAAAAAAAAAATTTTTCGAAAATGAGTAAGGGGGGGGTACATGCTTTTTTTCCCGAAAAATTAAAAAAAAATTTATTTTCAATAATCAATATATTTGAAATGTAGAATCAATCTAGAGGATAAACCATGAACAAACTGCCATTAAACATGAAAATCGGTTAAGATTTGACAAAGTTATGGGCGTTTGAAGTATGGGTGCTATGGATCCGAGAGCTTTACTTGTCAAAATTTTTCAAAATTTTTGCATGATTTTTGACAAAAAATTTGACCCCCTCAGAATTGGTTTTAATGTGGTTTTTTATACTAATTATGGCAACCACAATCGATTAAAAATAGAAATTCAGGATTCTAAATTTTGAAAAAAAAAATTTTTCGAAAATGAGTAAGGGGGGGGGTACATGCTTTTTTTCCCGAAAAATTAAAAAAAAATTTATTTTCAATAATCAATATATTTGAAATGTAGAATCAATCTAGAGGATAAACCATGAACAAACTGCCATTAAACATGAAAATCGGTTAAGATTTGACAAAGTTATGGGCGTTTGAAGTATGGGTGCTATGGATCCGAGAGCTTTACTTGTCAAAATTTTTCTAAATTTTTGCATGATTTTTGACAAAAAATTTGACCCCCTCAGAATTGGTTTTAATGTGGTTTTTTATACTAATTATGGCAACCACAATCGATTAAAAATAGAAATTCGGGATTCTAAATTTTGAAAAAAAAAATTTTTCGAAAATGAGTAAGGGGGGGGTACATGCTTTTTTCCCGAAAAATTAAAAAAAAATTTATTTTCAATAATCAATATATTTGAAATGTAGAATCAATCTAGAGGATAAACCATGAACAAACTGCCATTAAACATGAAAATCGGTTAAGATTTGACAAAGTTATGGGCGTTTGAAATATGGGAGCTATGGATCCGAGAGGTTTACTTGTCAAAATTTTTGTCAATTTTTGCATGATTTTTGACAAAAAATTTGACCCCCTCAGAATTGGTTTTAATGTGGTTTTTTATACTAATTATGGCAACCACAATCGATTAAAAATAGAAATTCGGGATTCTAAATTTTGAAAAAAAAATTTTCGAAAATGAGTAAGGGGGGGGTACATGCTTCTTTTCCCGAAAAATTTTAAAAAAAATTTATTTTCAATAATCAATATATTTGAAATGTAGAATCAATCTAGAGGACAAACCATGAACAAAATGCCATTAAACATGAAAATCGGTTCAGTTTTGACAAAGTTATAAGAGTTATTTGATATAAGGGAACTATTACTTGTAAAATTTTTCCCAATTTTAATCTGTTAAAAATAATTTTATCTGACGCGGGTATTCAGGAGTATATAAAAAACATATGTACACAATGCAATATTCTCAATATACTGTACAATATACTCTTTTCACTTCGTGAACGAGTATAATTAAAGGCCTCGAATTCAAAACTATCAAATACTAAACATTGCTCCAAAAAAAACCAAAGATAAATTGCATTAGTTTATATAAAAGTAAACACGTTTCTAAAGTTTTTCTACAAATGCTATTACTAAATACAAAAATTATAATATAATATAATATAAAAACATATTCTACATTTTCTACTAATTTAAGTTTTAGCCTAAAATTTTAAAATGTGAAGCATCTTATTTTTGAGTGTACATTAAATTTGTATATAGAAATGTCTGAATATATATGATGCAAGCAGAGAAAAGATATCGGAAGATAATGAAAATGATTTTAATGCTATCGCTCCCTTTAGTAAAGATTTTATGGTATGCCTAATCTTATCTTATCACTCACCCACAGCGCCTCAATGTCAGTCATAATATTGTAATCGAGATCGATGTGGATAGTCTACAGCCACTGAGCGCTCTACAGCAGCTCGACATGAGCCACAATCTGCTGAATGGCCTGCCCGACGACCTATTCCAGTCAAACAGCCAGCTGAAGAGCATCGATCTGGCGAGCAATCAACTGCAGCAGCTGCAGCCCGATCTGCTGCAGCAGTTGATGCACCTGGATCAACTGAATCTCGCCCGGAATCGGCTCGAGGATGCCAACTGGTTGGAGCATCTGGCGCCGTCGCTGAATCGCTTGGCTCTCCGACTGGATCTCAGCTCGAATCGGCTGCAGTCGCTCAACTTGAGCAGCCTGCTGTTCTTCGAGCACGTGAATCTGGCGGATAATCGCTGGAACTGCTCGTGGCTGGTCAGGCATATGTTGCGAACGCCGCCGAAAGCCCTCAACTTTGAGCGATCTTGGCCCATGCTGAGCGCCTGGAACGTGGAGGAATTGCTGAATATACGAGGCGTCGATTGCTTCGACGGTCAACAGAAGCGTTCGATTGTGCTGCTCGATGTGGGCGTGGCCGCCCAACAAAAGCAGCCGGA
The DNA here is from genome assembly GCA_035047465.1 of Drosophila sordidula. Classification (NCBI taxonomy): domain Eukaryota; kingdom Metazoa; phylum Arthropoda; class Insecta; order Diptera; family Drosophilidae; genus Drosophila; species Drosophila sordidula. Next base: position 3,874,230 of record JAWNPQ010000260.1, on the reverse strand, counting down.
TTGTGACTGTGGCGTAAGTCGTGGCTGGCAAATTGAAAAGAAATCTTGAACTTTGTCACATCCTTGCAGGATACTGGGAATGAGCTGGATCCATTGACGCCGCCACTAACGTGGCCCAAAATACGCACAGATCGCTTCGATTCGCGTTCGGTGATCATTTGGATGCTGGCGGCCATCGCAGTGGCCTTTGCCGGTCTGCGCTGGGGTCAACGCTTTATGGATCGCAAGGAGCGCGGCAAACAGTTGAGCGAAAATCAAGTTAAGGTGAGTTCTGTGAGTAGAGCAGCGATAAGGATTTTTTATGCGAACCAAGAAAAGCTTTGAAATGCCAAAACAGGTAAAGAGCTGATTCATATTTAGACTATATATACTATATATACATTATATACATATTATATAGCGCAAAAATTATAATATGAGTATGAGTTGTTCTAAAATGGAAAAAAAAAAGTATGTTTTTCATTATTGTAAAAAATATATATTCAATCAACATCTACATTAAAATTAAATTTTTTTTTAAACTACAAACATGAAATTCAATTTTATAAATAATTTACAAATAGGACAAATAGTAAAATATGACACTTTAATTTGGTTTTTAAAAAAGTTGTATTCAAAAATGTTTTAACAATAAAAAAAAAATTGACCGTAAAAATTAATTGGTTAAAAATCAGAGTATATATTAATTGCCAAAAAATGGGTAATATTTAATAGCAGTATTTTCAAGGAATTGAAAACTAACAATTTTAATTACTGAAACTTAACTGAATTATTTTACTTGTGTTTTATTCTGTAGAGGATTTTTAGTAAAGAAATTTTAAACTTTAAAAAACATTCAATAGTTTTTTTAAAAATTCCCTTCTTACAGCAGTTTAACAAAGGGGAAATGGAAGCACAGCGTCTAAGAAACAATCGAGACAGATCGTAGTAAAAAACACAACAGAAATAAAATTGATAAAAATGTTATATTTTAAGTAAATATATATGTATATGCTATAGTTTAAAATAAATCTGTAAGAATATTATACTTAAAGCTTAATAATAATAATATTCAATTCCATTCAAATCGCACTCATTTGTAGAGTCGCTCGATCAGCGGCGCGTACTTGGCGTAGACAATATTGCGCCTGATCTTGAGGGTGGGTCCCAGCTCCCCGGTGGGCAGGGAGAATTCGTGGGGCAGCAGGGCGAACTTTTGCACACGCTGCGCGTTGGAGATGGCACTCTGATTGGCGCGCTTAATGCCCGCCTCCAGGGCCTCGAAGAGCTTCGGCTCCGCGATGATCGCGAGGGCGGCGGCGAGCGCATTTGCATCGTTGGGCAACTGCAGATCGGGCCGAATGTGGAGCAGCTGGGAGAGATGCGTCTGATTGAGGCCCAGCTGTTGCAGCCACTCGACGGTCTCCTCGCGCAGCGCGTCCAACGGCAGACCCGTATTGGGATCCGATTTGGTCTTCAGGGCCAGCAGCACCGTCAGATACTTGCGATGATCGCCCACGAGCAAAACGTTGCTGACGCAGGGCAACTGCTGCTTGATCAGCTCCTCGATGTGCACGGGCGGTATATTCTCGCCGCCGGCTGTGATGATCAGCTCCTTTATCCTGCCAGAGATGACGACGTTCCCGTGCGCGTCCAGGTAGCCCAAATCGCCGCTGCGCAGCCAGCCCTCCGGACTGATCGCCTCCTCGGTTTTGCCCGGCTCACCCAGGTAGCCCATGAAGTTGTTGCGGCCGCGCATCACAATCTCGCCCTGACCGCTCGCATCCGGCTCGTTTATTCTCAGCTCGGGCCCGGCGACCGGTGTGCCCGAGCTGTGGAGATTTGTGATGTGTTCGTTGAGCGTAATGGCGCCGCCCGCCTCCGACATGCCATAAACGTCGGCCAGTGGCATGTCCAGGCCCAAAAAGAACTGCTTCAGTTCGGCGGAAACAGGCGCGCCGCCCGTCAGAAACGTCTTGCAGTGCTCCAGGCCCAGCATCTGGAGTACGGGCCGGATTAACCGAGCGGCCAGCCAATACTTGGCCTGGCCGTAAATAGAGCATTTCTCGCTAAAGGAAGAAAGAGAAGACAATTAAAAACTGCGTTCATTTGATGAGAAAAAAACCCAGAAATTTGTATACTTTAGTGAAGGAGGTAAATTCCCAAAGTGAGAAAAAATTCTTATTTCAGGAAAACAAATAAATGCCAAACAAATTTTTCCAAATGTAAAGAACTTAACCTCATATAGATACTACTTTGCTTAAGAAGCCTTTTGGACTATTTGCATATATACAGAGCATTTGTCGCTTAGCTGAATGAGGAGACAGTTAAAAACTACACTTGAAGAAAAAATGTTGGTATTTTACAAATACTCACAAATATTGTCGGGGAGGCAAATTCCTAACTTGAGAACTAAATTCTTATTTCAGGAAAACAAATAAATAACAGAGAAATGTTGTTACATTATTCCAGTACAAAAGGCAAATTCATAAATTTAGAATAAAGTTCTTATTTACCAAACAAAAATTTCCAAATGTAAGCTTTTGGTCTATTATTCAAGAATGAAATTTTTTGTAGTAAGTAATTTCTACTTAATTATTAATTTTTTGCTTCAAAATCAAATGTCAAATAGAATATTAATAATTATTTTTAAATTGGAAAGGACTGTAGAAAATTTCAAATCTTTGATTGTCTATTCACGAGTATAACGTTTTAAGAAAATATATAAATTACTTTATCTCTCAAAAATCAAATAGAATATTAATATTCATTCTAAATGGGACTCTAGAAAATTGCAAATCTGTAATTCACGGGTATAACGTTTTAAGAAAATATATAAATTACTTTATCTCTCCTTAAGAACGCTTTTTGGTCTATTTTTTTTGTAGTAAGTATTTTAGACCTAATTATTAATCTTGTGCTTCAAAATCAGAAATCAAATAAAATATTAATAATTCATTCTAAATGGGACTCTAGAAAATTTCAAATCTGTCTATTTACGAGTTATAACGCGTGGCAAAACCAATATACCCGCTAACCCCTCACTCAGCACACGAACTTGCAACTCACCCGGCAATTGTGGCCAGCTGGTGCTGGGCAACCAGCTCGCGGGCCGTCGACAACAGCAGGCGGGAGTAGGGCTTGGCCTTGGCCTCGGCGGCCACCAGGCGCTCCTGGAACTTCTCAAAGACGCGCGGCACGCCGAACATGCGCGTCGGCTTCGCCTTGCGGAAGGTGCGCACCAGGGTGCCCTTCAGGGCGTCCTTGTCCGCAAAATAGACACAGCCGCCATGCTCCAAGGCCATAAATATGTCAAAGATCTGGGCGGCAATGTGGCTCAGTGGCAAATAGCTAACCAAGCGCTCCGCTCCCACCGCCGTATTTTCCATGGTGCCGGTCACGATTTTCGTGTCGTAGACGATGCTATCATGGGAGAGCATTACGGCCTTCGGCATGCCGACGGTGCCGGACGTGAAGATCAGCATGGCGCAATCGTTGACATAGATTTCACGCTCTCGCCGCGCCAGCTCCGGCAAAAGTTGGGGTCCGTACTGCGGCTGCTGTTGCTCCAAATGCGGCCAGCTGTAATAGCCGGGCTCCTCGTTCACAAAGGACTCGTACGGGCCGTGCAGCTGTATGACCGCCTTGAGCCTGGGCAGTCGTTGCTTAATCGCTCGCAACTTGGCCATTTGCTTGTCGTCGTCCACCACGCAGACGGTCGCATCGCTCGTGCTGAGGGCGTGGTAGCATGCCTCCGCCGAATTGCTGGGGTAGATGCCAGCGACAACGGCGCCGGCACGCAGGGCGCCCAGCTCGGCGAAGAACCATTCGGGGCAATTGAAGGCGAGGACGCCCAGCGAGCTGCGCTCCTCGAGACCGGCGTGGAGCAGCATCAGCGCCGCCAGCTCCACGCGCTGCTCGTACTCCGCATAGCTCAGCGTTCGCCATTCGTTGGCCTTGCCGGGAATTTCCCAGACCAGAGCCGGCAGCTGTGCGTACTTCTGGCACGATTCGCGAAAAAATGCCGGCACACTTTGCGGCCGGATCGTATCGTTCGCATCGCAACGCAACCGTACGGCCTCGTGGAGCGAGGTGCTCGTATAGCTCGTGGCGGGCCTCAACTTCTCGCCGCTGCGTTCCATGTTCGAATAAACGTCGAGGGATGCGAACGGCCTCTATTTATGGAAAACGCGTGCTCAGGCTCCGGCGCCGGCTCCGGCTGATAAGCCGGGCAAATGACGTAGCGTCCGTTCGTTAACCGGCTTCCTTTCGTAATCGCAAGTCTGCGCTTGGGCCCGACCTGGTTCTAAGTGTGCCACCATTGACTGACCTTTAGACATCTTTATCAAGACGAGACCGCCACCACCAACAAAAATAAACCTCAAATACATATGTTACTCACTATGTAAATCCGCCTGATAATTGGACAGCAGTCGCTAAGCGTCTAGTCAAATAGAACTCACAAAATAAAAAAAAAAAAACAAACTTTACGCACTTTTGGACCGATCTTTTAACACCACAGCATCAATTTAATCAGTTATTAGAGTTCATGTGACGAGACTGCACTCTGCGGAGAGATTTTTACAACACTTATCTCTTCAACTTACTGTCAAGTCACGCTCACTATTACTTTAAGATGTAATCTTCGCTTCTACTTATTATTACAAAAATAAATTCTTACAGTGACTTGCGAAAATCGCAACAAAGAAAACTTCCGAAGGCACAAGAAAATCCTGAGACACACAAAAGCATTGGCACATAAGTATTTTCGCCTTTAAATCGATGTTATTGTGATCATATATTGATCACAAACATTTTTCCTATATACCCTGACTAATTTAATATTTAATTGAGGCAAAACATTTTTTAATTTCACGCTTTATTATTAAATTTAATTTTAAAAATCAAAAAAGCCACCGAAATCTAATGAATATACACTTTTAAATTTAAAATTTTGGTTTGAAATATACATTTTTTTAAATTAAGAAAATTCTGTTTTCTTGTGCGGTATTTTTCAGAATTTTTGTTTTACAAAAATACGAAAAAATTGTATTTTGTTCGTCTTTTGTTCCATTAATTGGGCGTAATCATTGAAATCGATATAGCAACATTTTAGAGCTAAACAACATTAAGAGCTGTTTGACTTCATAATCATATAAATATATAATCATAATCATAATCATCAATATATTATGGATCATCAATTAAGATATCGTTCATTAAACAGGAGATACGATTTTCGGCGCTATTGGCCGAGATAAGGCCCCCCAATAAATAGATAAATGGCCATAAAACAATCAGACATGTTATATATCATTGAATGTTTATTAATAATACGATTTACCTTAACATAGCCGGTATTTCAAAAAATGGTTGAAGTATCGTATCTTTCTGCTTACGGTATTAAAATCAGATTCTTGTATGATTCACCTTACATATTCACACATCTGATTCCATAAACACTGATAACGTCGCTCCATAGTTTTTAATTATTGGTAAAATTGTTCTCCGTCTTCATCGCTGAGCTCAATGAAGTTGGCCGATAAAAGTTCAAGTAGGAATGCAAGAAATTGATTTTTATTTTTATCTGCTCATTGTTTTATAACTTTTTATCAATTCTTTGATGATTCCAATATAATCCGCACTTTTGTTATTGCCCAAATGTGCAATGACTTGCTGGAATGAGTTCCAGACGGCTTTTTTATCTTATTTCAAAATAGACTAAAATAGTTTATTTCCCAATAGCTTTTGAATCTTTGGGCCATCTAATACGCCTTCCTTCATTTAAATGCAATTATGTAAATAAAATAGAATAAAAATCATGCAAAAATTGACAAAAATTCTGACATGTAAAGCTCCCGGCTCCATAGGTCTCATATTTCAAACGCCCATAACTTTGTCAAATCTTAACCGATTTTCATGTTTGGTGGCCTTTTATTCTTGGATTGTCCTCTAGATTGATCCTACATTTATAATATATGCATTATTCAAAATAAATTTTTTTTTAATTTTTTGGGGAAAAAAGCATGTACCCCCCCCTTACTCATTTTGGAAAAATTTTTTTTTTCAAAATTTAGATTTCCGAATTTGCATTTTTAATCGATTGTGGTTGTCACAATTAGCATAAAAAACAACATTAAAAGTGATTCTGAGGGGGTCAAATTTTTTGTCAAAAATCACGCGAAAATTGAGAAAAATTTTGACAAGTAAACCTCTCGGATCCATAGATCCCATACTTCAAACGCCCATAACTTTGTCAAAACTGAACCGATTTTCATGTTTGATGGCATTTTGTTCATGATTTATCCTCTAGATTGATTCTACATTTCAAATATATGCATTATGCAAAATGAATTTTTTTTTAATTTTTTGGGGAAAAAAGTATGTACCCCCCCCTTACTCATTTTGGAAAAATTTTTTTTTTCAAAATTTAGAATCCGGATTTTCTATTTTTAATCGATTGTGGATGCCATAATTAGCACAAAAAACAACATTAAAACCGATTCTGAAGGGGTCAAATTTTTTATCAAAAATCATGCAAAAATTGACAAAAATTTGGAGAAGTAAAGCTCTCGGATCCATAGCTCCCATATTTCAAACGCCCATAACTTTGTCAAAACTGAACCGATTTTCATGATTGATCGCATTTTCTTAATGGATTTGCGATCGGCAAATTATCAATGTGCCAGCCAGTGGGTGTGCCACAAAAATCTTAACACTTTGTCAGACGCGGGTATACACGAGTATACATTCTAAGTTTAAACTCTCTAGCATCAATAAGGCGAAACAAAATTGCGTTCATACGGACAGACGGGCGGACAGACAGCAAGACGGACATTGCACAAACCCAATATATTCTTTTCACTTTGTGAACGAGTACAAAAACAACATATAAATAAATTATGTATGCACGTTTTGGGATTAAACAGCGTTGAGTAGTTGATAATAAAGGTTTTAAGAGCGATTGTGGCCGCTAAGTGATCTTGGCTTATATTTTAGAAAATTAACAGCAAGTACAAAGATCATATATGTATACTTATGTATGTTGTATACTTGCACACATCTTTTAGTATATTTTATACATACAAATGTATATGTACCTAACATACGATAAGAGTTTTTGGGTTCAGATTTCCTTTGTCAAACTAATGGTTCGTATTATCTCAAATTAAGAATATGTGTATGTATGTTCATATGTGCTATTGTCTGACCTCTCCTAATCTTCAAGTCGTTATGCCATTGGAAATATTTATACATTTGTATGTACATTTGTACATATGTATGTAAAGATAAGGATGCACATATCCATGGAAATACATAAATATGTATGTGCATTGCTTCCAGCTACTTCAACAACATATTTTAATAATTGCATATTCATATTTCTCACTTGAAATGTATGAAAACAATTTAATTTAACCCACAAAGGGTAAAGCTTTGTACACAACTCTCAACTTGCCTTAACCCTCGTGCATGTCATAAACACAAGCAAACATATTGACTAACAGACACACACACACACACATGCATGCATACACATGCAAATAACTGACCTTCGACAAGCACCTGCGGCCGATCAAAAAAGCCACAGCTGAGCAGAAACTGCAATGGGCGGCAGCTCAATCGTACGAAAAGAGAGTGAGAGGAGAGCGAGGGTGAAAGCGAGCGAATGGGCGGGTTAGGTAGAGAAGCACATAACAAACAACAAAACAACAACAAAAACAGATACGCATGTGTCTCCGCTTCGGCCACACATATAGCGTGTAACGGTTCTTCTTTGCTTTGCTTTGCTTTGGGTATCCCCGCACCATTGGGCTGGTCAATCAGCTCTACGCGTTACACGAGCTCCCGTTGCCCAAACATGATACGCTTACACACACACACACACACACACACGCACATAGGCGCGTGCATAAAAATACACAACCATATACATGTACATACATATGTGCGTATGTGTATGCACATGTATGTGCAAAGCAGTGAAATAGAAGCAGAAAAACTCACACACTGTGGGCTCGCCCCAGCTGGCAAAGAACAACAACAACGGCAGAAGAAGCAGCAACAGCAAAATCGCCGTCGCCGTCAACAGAGTTTCTAGCTGCGCATTGATGTGCGCCTGTTCGCCCAACAGTCATTTTTTGTACAAATTTATAATTTATTGTTTAATTTATTTTATTGCAAAATGTCAAACAGTTTGCCATGTTTAAACACGCGCACATAAATAGAAGCAATTGTATGTGTGTATGTATGTATGTACAACTTGTTTGTTGCGTTGCACAGTCACAATAACAATTTTTATTATAATCATAACAACAACAACAACGACGATGATGTATTATTAACCCAATTGTAATTGTTGCAATTTGTGGACGACGGCTTATCATTTGTCATGGTGCAACAACAACATTATTATGAAATTATTTACCAATGAACAGCAGCCCATGAATGCCAAACAAGTGTAAACATTGTCGTTTCCATCCGCTGGGCAAGAGAATACGTTGGGGGGAGGGGTAAAGAGTGCTCATGGGATTTGTTGTTGGCATAAAACTACAACACAAATAGTTGCACTTTGCGTCTGTGTTTCTTTTGTATTTGTAAAAGCGAGCGACAGACATAGTCTGCACTACTCGCACTTAGAATAGTTGCCTGATGCATAACGGTACACAATAGAAATATATAAAATGCAGTGTTGTGCACACATGTGCCCTTATATATTAAATGTAGGCATAAAATAAAAGAAAAACATATTTACCTGCGCTTTAACAATAACAACAATCAAATCAACAATCGCGAACGAGAAAATCCATTAGGGTGAACCTGAACATGAAACAGAGAGCAGAGTTAAATGAAATTTCACATATTTGACAGAATAACTTCAGGTCTTTCTTATATTTCTAATACAAATTCATTAGGGTGGACCACATACTAACCTTGTTTATACTTAATATAAAACCATACAAGGAATCATATGTACATATGTCTATAAAATAATTTAAACTTAGATAAAAAATATTAAAATAATTGAACAATTATTTATAATACATTTAATATTTAAGCTATATTATTCTAAAAACATTTATTATGTACTAATAGTAAAACAATCATAACAATTAACAAATAATTGTTCTCTACAATATTGACAACATTAATAAATAATATTGATATAGTATTTAAATAAAATCAATAAAATTATCGCTCACAATAGATAACATTTAATAATTTACGTATGTAAATACATATATCCATACGATAGCTGCGTAGTAGGTCCAGCCCAAAGACCCGTATATTTAAAAACTCTTTGTTATGACTCTGATATGCACATAATATTTTTTATCACTGGCACACACACACATATACCTATTACTAAAACTCAGTTCACCCCACTCCTAAACATATTAATTTTCTAATTGCTACATATGTACATATGTACACTCATCCATTCATTCGCTATAACGGAACCGATATGCATGCTCAATGCCATCCGTGTGCCGCTTCTTCTTCTCCTACTACTTCTTCTTGTTCGTAATAATATGTGTAGTAAAATGTATTGTACATATTTACACGCACGATTCGTGCCGCTGTTGTTAGGCCAAGGGGGTTTGTAGGGCGGGACGGTGTGTGCATATGCATGTCTGTGACTTTTGTAGATTTGTTTGTGTACATATAGATATAGCAAAATAGCCAGGCGCCCAGCATTGATTAGCAAGCGAACCAAAGTCAAAGCAAAAAAGTTCATGCGAGCGAAGCCAGCCAGGCAGGCAACAATAACAACAACAGTAACATCAACAAGTACACACAACAATAAAGAAACACATATTCATATACAACAACAACAACAACAGCAGCGGCACACAAAACGATACACACACAAAACTACTAAAAGAGGCAGTGAGAAGCCCGACGGACACCCGAGACGGCGTCGTCGGCGACGACGTCGACAGATAAACAACATTTATATTCATGTACCCGCCAGTAACAAGAACAACAACAACAATAAGTGTGGCGTACATTCACACAAACGCACACAAACATAAAAGAAGCAAGACAACAAAAAAAAAGCGAAAATCAAATAACATATGTATGTACATATTGACAAACACGTAAACATATGTATGCACATATAAACAGCCATAAGTATGTCTGTATGTACATGCATTGCACTGGCGCGATTCATCCACCGCACTGTGCGCGCCCGCCCCCCTTTGCAACTCATTCAAACTCATTTCTCCGCTCACGAGAACAGCGACGCCAACGTCAACGCCAAAACGTAGCAGTAGCAGTAGCATATCGGCAGCAGCAGCAGCAGCTGTCTCAGTAGCAGAGTTGTTACGTGGATCGTGTCGGTGGATGAGGGGGCAAGCAAATGAACGATAACAACATATTCATACACACTTACGTATGTACATACATACATACATACATACATACATATATTATTAGCGGGCGCCGCTCTCTTAGTCTCTCGCTAGTCTCTCCATATGCGCTCACTCAACCACATAAATAGCAATTACAATACACAACCGGTATTTAAAACTGTTTTTAATTCCATCAATAACACACACAAAACAGAAACAGCAGCAGAAAAATGTCAAATACAAAGACTATAATAGGGGAAAACAAGCAAATGCCAAATGCCGCTGTGTGTAGGTGGTGTATCGGTGTAGTCTGGAACAAGCAAAAACACTTGTTGACTGTCATGCTTTTTAATCAATTTAATTTAGCACACAATAAATGCGTTTAATTTACTGATTGTTTTCGCTAATTTTGTCGGGTGCACCTCGCTGGCGCTGAGAGAGTGAGAGCACAAGAGACTGAAAAAGAACAACAGCAAATACTGTAAATAAATCAAAAGCAATACTGCAATTTAATAGACACCAGCTTAGGTCAAATACCCGCCTATTAATGCAAAATGTCGGTATGACGTCACTGTGTGTGTGTGAATGTTTGCATGTGTGTTTACAATTCAAGTGTTAATCGTATTACCGGCTCATTTGCATACGAGTATTTCGCGTATTTTGTCAGAGTATTATTTGCATTGTCATTTCAATAATTCTTATCTGTTTTTTACGACACGCATCCATTCGTCAGACACTCCATTCCGTTTATTTTCTCTTTGACCAACGATCAATGGAAAATTCTCAAAGCTGTCTGATAACTTTATGCCCCTGTCATGATTACATGACCTATGTGTGAACATTCATTAATGTAAATAAAAGCATAATGTGTCTTATTATAGCTGTATGCTTTTCAGCAATTTACAGTTTAAAATTTGACCTCAATATACGAAAAAAAATTTAATTTAATTTTGAAAACTTTTTGTTTATTAACACCTTGTCTTCCCACATATTCATATTCATAAGCCTGCATGTGTGGTACTAATTTTTCTGACCGCTACTGTTGATGCCCGACTCTGCACATTTTTCTGGCCGCTACTGTAAGCAAAACAGTGGATGTTGCTTTTGCAAAGCGCCGATAATCACACAAATTAAGTTGCTATTGCTGTTTTCGTTGTTGTTGCAGCGAGAGTGAAGTTTGCGTTGGCTGCGAAACTGTCTTGAATCAAGTGCAAAGACGCTCACGATTTTTGCAACGTCATCAAAGCTGGCAGAGCGGTAATCCGAGTCCGGCATTAAGTTACAAACGAACACATGTACATACATTCATACATCTCATGCTTACATACATACGTACATATTGATGTGCATATATGTATGTATTTAAATGCTGTCGCTCTCCACGTGTTTAGCTGTTGTTGCCCATGACATTTCGTTTTCATGCCATTTCTGGTTTTAGCTTTGACTCGACGCTCTCACTCATTACAAGCGTTTGTCTGTATGTATGCATACACACACGTGCATTAACATACCGGCTACATATGTATGTATGTATGTAGGTATGTATACAAACATAAACACAATTTGAGAACGTTGACGGCGACGTCGACGCCGGCGTTACCGTTTTAGCTGTGCTGTGACGCAGCAGCGAAAGCTACTTCTACTCGTACTACATGTGTACATACCAACAACAACAACAACAACAACATTGACAACAACACTAAATACACACATTGCCTACATGGCTATGGCTACACGTTCGTTCGCCTACTAATCATTTCTGTTCGCCTGCTTTGTGCTCATGTTTATTTGTATATATCGAGCAACACAAACGCACAAAACTCATATGCAAAAAACCATGCTACACACAACACCAACAACAACAATATACAAGCTACTCTACACATGTCCACACACATTCGCCTTGAGCATACATACTTTTATGCGGATAGTAAGAGTGAAGAAATGCGAATATAACAACAACAGTAATGCTTTGAGTGGGTACTCACTTGCGTGAACACATTTGCATGTGTGTGTGTATGTGTGTGTTTATCCACTTGCCGGCTGTTGAGCCTGGACTCATTGACAGTTGTTTTTTTAAAGCGCACGTAACGGCATATTAGATTTGAGTTACACTGTAATTAGAAACACGAATTTCGTAAACATATACATATGTACATATGTAAGTTTGCCAATACGTACATAGTATATGCAGCCAAAATGGGTTTTTTTGTTTTAGGAAATTAAATAAAATAATATAACGGTTATATGTATGTATGTATGTACGCCAGTGTGTGTGTGTATGCACAAGCTGGAATGCAAGTTGAACTAACATACATACATACATACATACGTAAAAGGTTTGCTACGTGGCCTTGAAAATGTTCAATTTAAATGATGTATTAATTGATGGAAAGCCGCGTTCAAACAAAAAAAGGCAAGCACGCACACTTACACATGAATACATACATATGTATATACATACATACATACATATGCACAAATAAGTTCTCTGGTTGATGGTTGAATTTAATTTAATTTAATTTAACCGTTAAGGCTTCCGATTCAGTCCAAACAGGCAAAACTTTGTGTGGGTTGAGGAATGATATACATACATATACATACATACACACATATATGAATATACATACAAACGAATAAACTGAATAAGTATGCAAGGAATAATAAAAACTGTCGGCAATTTGAGGAATCTTAAACAAATTTATTTCTTAATTTCACAAACAAAAATTAGAACTTTACGGAAAAAAGTCGTTTCTAATATTTTGTCCATTACTATATAATACAAACAGTAAAGAAAGAAACAGAGAAAAAAGATTTTTAAGTTTTTCTTTTAATGGATATCTTTATAGAGCAAATATTTCGCTAAGAATCCTTTCAGATCTTTGCGATTGTTTTTCAACTACTTACGAGTCTTTTCAAAAAATGTCTGTGGCAAATATGAAACAACCTATGAAAGTTCGAAAAATGTCTATCAAAAAAATAAAAACCTTGGGAAATGGCAAATCTTTACTTCAAATCGCGGCAAAATTTGCATTTAAATTTTAAGTGAAGAACGAAACACCGGAGTTTGTGATAACAAAACATTTGATGACATATTCATGGCTACCCTTCGTCTCTGCACTCGCCTGCTGCCTGTGGATGTGGGCGCGCAGCGAGTCCGTGTGCCAAGTACGGGTGCCCAGCGGAGCCGGGAACCCGGACAATCAGGTAGGCGTCAAAGAACCGCAGAAGCTCTGCACTCGGTACAGCTCTCCCGGTCTCCCGCTCTCTCTCCCTTCCTTTAGAGCTGGATCATGCGTGAGGTCTGCTGCGAGGGCTACCTGGGCACTCCGGGAGACTGCCGCCCCCTGTGCTCGCCCAGCTGCGTGCACGCCCAGTGCACCGCCCCGCAGCAGTGCACCTGCAACGACGGCTACGAGACGGCCGACGGCAGGAAGTACAGCAGGACGGGCTGCCAGCCGACGTGCCACGGCTGTCGCTTTGGGGATTGCGTGGCGCCCGGCGTCTGCCGCTGCTGGCCGGCGTATGTCAAGCAGCAGCCGCTGCCGGGCTGCCAGCCCGTCGCAAAGCTGCTGCTGCCGGCGGAGAAGTGCCTGAGGAACTGCAGCTGCTGGCGGCGGTATTTCAGCTGGCCACCATTGCTCCCAGTGGCGCCAAAGTGCATCAAAATCTGCCACAACGGGCAGCCGGAGCCCTGCCTGAAGCTTGAAGAATGCGCCTGCAATAGCCTCAATAATTTACTGATCTGCCGGGGTCGAAAGCATACGTTGCCAGAACAATATGCCTGCGAGGAGATCGAGAAGACGGGGAGCACGACGCATCAGGCAGTTCGAATTGGATCACATCAGACTGATCACACAGTCAGGAGTCAGCATATAGATCACAAGAATCAAGTAACCCGAAAATATCAGACTGATCACACAGTCAAGATCGAACATATAGATGAAAAGGTTCAAATAAACCGAAAAGATCATCTTGGATCAGGTCAGTTTAATCAGACTGATCACACAGTCAGGAGTCAGCATATAGATCACCAGGATCAGGTAACCCGAAAAGATCGGACTGATCACACAGTCAAGATCGAACATATAAATCAAAAGATGCAGATAGCCCGAAAAGATCATATTGGATCAGGTCAGTTTAGTCAGAATGATCACACAGTCACGATCCAACATATAAATCACAAAACGCAGACGGTTCAATTAGATAAATCTGATCACACAGTCAAGATCCAACATATAGATCAAAAGGGTCAGATAGCCCGAAAAGATCATGTTGGATCAGGTCCGTTTAATCAGACTGATCACACAGTTAGGAGTCAGCGTATAGATCACAAGGATCAGGTAACCCGAAAATATCAGACTGATCACACAGTCAAGATCGAACATATAAATCAAAAGATGCAGATAGCCCGAAAAGATCATATTGAATCAGGTCAGTTTAGTCAGAATGATCACACAGTCACGATCCAACATATAAATCACAAAGCGCAGACGGTTCAATTAGATAAATCTGATCACACAGTCAAGATCCATCATATAGATCAAAAGCATCAGATTACCCGAAAAGATCGTATTGGATCAGGTCAGTTTAATCAGACTGATCACACAGTCCAACATATAAAACAAAAACCGAAGACGGTTCAATTAGATAAATCTGATCACACAGTCATGATCCAACATATAGATCCAAGGGATGAGGTACCCCGAAAATATCAGCACGATCACACAATCAATATCCAACATGTAGATCGGGAGGAGCTGGAAGTTCGAAAAGATCACACCGCTCATACAGTCAAGGTCCAACTTATAAATCGAAAGGATCAGGCAGTTGGAAGAGATCGGATTGGATCAGGTCAATGGAGTCAGACTGATCACACAGTCAAGAGCCAGCATATAGATCAGGTATCCCCAAAATATCAGACTGATCACACAGTCAATGTCCAATATGTAGGTCGGGAGAAGCTGGGATTTCGAAAAGATCAGACTGATCACACAGTCAAGATCCAACATATAGATCAAAAGCATCAGATTGCCCGAAAAGATCGTATTGGATCAGGTCAGTTTAATCAGACTGATCACAAACCGAAGACGGTTCAATTAGATAAATCTGATCACACAGTCATGATCCAACATATAGATCCAAGGGATCAGGTACCCCGAAAATATCAGCACGATCACACAATCAATATCCAACATGTAGATCGGGAGGAGCTGGAAGTTCGAAAAGATCACACTGCTCATACAGTCAAGGTCCAACATATAAATAGAAAGGATCAGGCAGTTGGAAGAGATCGGATTGGATCAGGTCAATTGAGTCAGACTGATCACACAATCAAGAGCCAGCATATAGATCAGGTATCCGCAAAATATCAGACTGATCACACAGTCAATGTCCAATATGTAGGTCGGGAGAAGCTGGGATTTCGAAAAGAACAGACTGATCACACAGTCAAGATCCATCATATAGATCAAAAGCATCAGATTGCCCGAAAAGATCATATTGGATCAGGTCAGTTTAGTCAGAATGATCACACAGTCACGATCCAACATATAAATCACAAAGCGCAGACGGTTCAATTAGATAAATCTGATCACACAGTCAAGATCCATCATATAGATCAAAAGCATCAGATTGCCCGAAAAGATCGTATTGGATCATGTCAGTTTAATCAGACTGATCACACAGTCAAGATCCAGCATATAGAAAAAAAGTCGCAGGCGGTTCAATTAGCTAAATCTGATCACACAATCAAGATTCAACATATACATCCAACAAATCAAGCAGCCCGAAGAGATCAGACCAATCAAAAGGGTCAGGTAGCCCTAAGAGATCAGCTGGGAGTTCGGAAAGATCAGATTGGATCACATCAAGTAAATCAGACGGATCACACAGTCAAGATCCACCTGTTCGATCCAAATGTTCGAAAAAATCATGCAGTTCAAACATATCAATCTGATCACACAGTCAAGATCCAACATAGAGTTACAATGGATCGGGCCGATCGAAACAATCCGATTAGATCAGATCAGTGGAATCAGGCTAATCACACAATAAAGATCCAAAATATATATCGAATGGAGCCGCTAGTTCACAGAAATCAATCTAAACACACACTCAAGGTCCAACATTCAGATCCAACGGATCAAATAGAACGATCAGACAGCACAGATCGTAAACATCGAAAAGATCTGACATTCAACCAGCCAAATCGCTCAGCGTGGACACATCTGAAGGATCAAAACCATCCGACATATCGAACCGTCGAGACATATCAGACTGATCATTTAGCTGGGATGGATAAAACAGAGCAAACAGGAGATCGGAGAGATCAGAGTGATCGGAAAGTGATCAATTCTGCGAAAGATCTTGCCGTTATAACATATCAGACAGATCGATCACATTCAGAAGTTGAAAAATTGAAACTCTATCAAGTAGCTCACCCCAGTCCTACAAATCAAACGGATCAGTTAAATCAAAAAGATCAGGGATATGAAACATACCAGACACCTCGAGCAGCTCGGGTAGATGAAGTACGAGAGGGGACGCATAACATAGATCAGACAAATGCAAATCGAACCAGCCAGAGAGTTCAACAAGTTTACAAAAATCACACGTTTGATTTACATCGTAAAAATCAGATAGAACAGGCAATTCCCAAAAAAAAAGTTGAGGCTGGCGATAAAACACAACAAAGACGTCGATCGAAACAGAGACATTCGACAGGGGATCAAATCCTGGGATTTCCAGATCCAGAATTTGATATGAGAGAACTTGCAGATCAGGCAACAACAACACTGCAAACATCGGGGCCCCATCCCAAGCCGAAGACGAATGCCCACCTTATCCTATTGCCGATAGTTTTGGGCTGCATTATCGTCATGACTGTTATTTTTGTGAGTGTAACTGTGTTCTGCTTAAAGGCGAAAAGCCCATGGTCAATTTCCGTAGCAGGGGAGTAACATCTATAATATTTCAGATATCAGAAATATTTCAGAGCAGAAAACGTTTAGTTTCAGTTCTCTTCTTTCTATAACCTTATTAATGGCAAATAGGGTTGTGGGAAGAAGAGAAGGGCAATTAAATTAAAAATTAAAATTGAATTACTTGAATGTATCTAAAATCTGCGTTAGATCTTATTTCTGATATCTAAAAAATTAGGTTACTCCTCCGGAAAATATCTGTAAGGGAAAGTAAAATAAGAAATAAAAGTGTCGAAAATTCCGAAAATTTCCTTCAGTTTTTATTATTCAGCTTATATATTTGTATACATACACATATGTGTATGTAAATTATTGCCTCTGTGCTTTGCATCCCAAATTTTGTTTTAACACGCCTTTCCATCAATTAATACATCATTTAAATTCCACATTTTCAAGGCCACGTAGCTAACTTTTTACGTATGTATGTATGTCAGTATGTCAGTTAATATTGGAGGTATATATTTTTTTGGTTTTTTTTATACAGTAATAAGATTTAAAACAAACTTGCATATTTACTTTTTTTTCAAATCCTTTAGAACTTTCTAAACTTAAGAAAAAGGGATCGTATGTAGAGTTTTGTCCGCCACTGTATGTCAGTTCATACTTGCATTCCAGCTTGTGCATACACACACACACACTGGCGTACATACATTTTAGTGCTCTATGAGACAAAGAGAGCACTGAGAGCAAATCAAATATTTTGGCGACGGTGCGAAGCAAATTGCAGAAGAAAATGCCGATCTCTCTCCTTCGCCCGAAGCAATTGTTCCTCGCTCTTTTGCTCTCAAAGATCGTCAGTGTCCCAAAGGAGCCGAGCGCAAACGAATTCACGAAGGTGTTTGAGTGAAATTGTTCGCGTAACTATTCGTATAATACAGTATGTCAATAAAGTGTTTTTACTAGCAAAAAAAAAAACACTTTTTTTTAGTTATTTAAATGTAAATGTACTTAAAGTTGAGTATTTTCTTAGAGACTTATTTTTTTCTGATTCTTCATTTTTCTAAGAACTAAACCACATTCAAGGAATTTAAATACCTTGGTTCAAACATTTTAAAGAAATAAAAAACTAAAACCATTCAAATTTTATGCTGTAAAGAAAATTTTTTTACAACTACGGTACATTGGCGAGTACGCTTTTGGATAATAAGTCTGTAACAAAATACATTAAGTACATTTACTTGCAAAATAACTAAAAAAAAGTGTGTTTTTTTTATAGTAAAAACATTTTATTGACATACAGTGTATGTCTCATCTTTTTTTTACGTGATTTGTGCCACCATTGAACAATAAGTAAGGGGCTCTATGTACAAACCAAGATATATTTTTACGCATTTTCAATGGAAATTTTCTTTATTATTATATTTTTATAGAATGTACATTATTAATTTACAATGTGAGTTGTGTGTTTTAATTATAGGAAACCACATTTAGAATTCATATCGTTTGAGTTATGAAAGCTCCAGCAATATTTATAAAATAAGTATTGTTTATATAAATATAAATTTAAATTTCACAATGACAAGTAAGGGCTTTATTTAACTATCTAGGAAACTATGCTGGTCGTGTCCGGGAAAGAGGAATTCGGATAATAGCTAACATTATTGCTGCGTTTCACAAAGTAGACTATGATGCCGCCGGCGCTGCAGAGTAGGGCGAGTACCATAATGCCAATTAGCAGATATACCCACCATTTTAGGGTCATCGAGCAGCTAAGGCTGTGCAGATCGTTGGGTATATAGCCCTTATAGCACTTGCAATGATTGGGTCTCTCGCAGTAGCTGTGCAGTCCACACATTGACACGCATTGGGGCATGCATTTGAACAGTTGTTTGTCCCACTTATAGCCAATGGCGCAGTCGCATGTCTCGGGGCCCACACAACGGCCGTGTTCGCCACAATCGTGCGTACAAATTGGTTGGCATGTGCCGTTCACCTGGCCATAGCCGTCGATGCACTCACAAATATTGTAGTCTTTGCAGATGGCTTTATCGCCACATTTGGGCGTACATATCGGCTGGCAGCGATGCCGTTTCGCATCCCATTGATAGCCCGGCCGACAGACGCATCTGTTGGGGCTCGAACACTCGGCATTTTCCATACATTCGGGTGTACAAATTGGCTTACATTTGCCAGACACATCTCCCACAATAAGGGCTTTCGCTCGGACATAACCATGGTCACACTGACATATATTGGGGGATATGCATACACCATGTTCTCCACAGACCGGATCGCATTTGGGCCTGCACTGAGAGTGCTCCTCGAACCAATCGTAACCCACCTCACAGCCACATTCGCCGGGAGCGATGCAAACGCCATGGTCACCACAGCCTTGGGGGCACTTTGGTTGGCAAACTCCGGGGTGAACACACTCATAATTTGATTTGCATTGTGGTAAACATTTAAATATCCAGTGTAGCCCAGTGTTGTTCTGTACGAAAAGGATGGAAAATTAGAAGAAAATATTAACGAGAACATTAATATATACCCCCTATATCCCCTTACAACCGAACCGGTTCGTATCCGGAACATCAATTTTTGTTAAATTTGAACCGAACCAGTTTGAAGAAAGACAGCCGAACCTGAACCCTAACCATACTTATAAAAAACTAACCATACTTATAAAAAACTGGTTTGGTTCAACAATTTTTTTTTTTGTTTATACATACAAGAGACCAAAAGAAATCGATAAAATTCGGAACTTGTTCAGCATTTGAAAGAAGAGAACCTGGCTCTTATAGTTTTCGAAATTGGACAGGCGAAAATTTGTAGACTCCACTTGTAGTCCTTTTATTTATGTGCCCTTTACATACACTCAAATAACTGTAATAAACCCTTTCCCAATTAAAAAGCATAATTTTATAGCTCTCACTGATATGGTGTTAAAATGCAGTCCTGTTATATTCTGTTCCTTCAACTGTACGGATTTTATCATCAATCCGAAACTTATGTACAGCAGACATCGAAATGTTCCCATTTTTAACTTTTTTTTGTATCTCGATATACCACACAACAATCTTTCAAAACGTTCCAGCACAAACTAAGCTTTTCTGTCGTTGAGTGTGGGGCTTTTATAAGGTGGGGCCATGCTACATTTGTTTTTTGTTCATATATCCAATCATGGGGGTACGCATAGAGTTTGAGATGTGGGTGGGCAGTGCATATTAACATAGTTATTTGTGGAACTAAATTAATTTTAAACCGTAAGTCTATTGTAGGTAATTGCAAATACTAATGCAACCAAAGAAAGAAAGTACGATATACTTTAAATTATATAAGCATTATAAAAATATGAAAATTTATAGAATTTTTATATTCGTGCACAAAGTGCAATGTCCGGCATGCTGTCCGTCTGTCCGTATGAACGCCACTTTGCTAGTCAAAGTGTTCTGATTTTTGTACCACGCCCACTGGTAGGCTGGTAAATCGATAACATGTCGAT
This sequence comes from Drosophila sordidula, assembly GCA_035047465.1. Lineage (NCBI taxonomy): Eukaryota > Metazoa > Arthropoda > Insecta > Diptera > Drosophilidae > Drosophila > Drosophila sordidula. Next base: position 3,853,468 of record JAWNPQ010000260.1, on the reverse strand, counting down.
ACACCTCAAATCGCAAATCAATAAAGGGTGAATATATTCCGCAATATTAAAGGTAGAGTTACCAATGTAGATTGGTAGATTGGTGACCTCCCCCAAAAATTACGACCTTTATATCCCCTCCACGCCCATTAAAACGCCCCCAGCGCCCACCACCCCCAAAAAAATCGAAAAAGCTCCCCCAAATATCACAGAAAATTTCGTTTCTCGTGTTTCACATCTCGTGACAACATTTTAATACCCTCTGCAATTGTATAAAAAATCATATTTCATAAGCTTTTAAACGGTACGAGCAAAGCCGGGTAATGTCAGCTGGTATATAGCTAGCATTTATTCATTACCCGTATAAATCATGCATTAATCATAGCAATTGTCGGATAACGGATAAAATAGAAATAAATGGAAGTGAAAAGATTATATTGCGTTTGTGCAATGCCCGTCTAGCTGTCCGTCTGTCCATATCAACGCAATTTTTACACATCTATTGTAGCTTGATACTTGGAATATATACTGGTTTATATCCGGGTCAGATAAATTGATGAGATTTTTTAGGTGCGCCTCATGGGGGCGTGACACATCGATTTAATATATATAGTCCCTCAGTTTTAAAGCTAGATACAGCAAATTTTTTAGTTCGATTATTGCTGGCCTCCTTTAAAGAATGCACAAAATCTTAATTTCCACAATTTTAAAAATAGAGTCACGAAATTGTATTAACGCAGGGATCTCTGAAACTACAAAAGCTACAGACATAAACTTTTCGACTATAGATTCTACTATACCATATGCAGTACGAGGCTAAATTTTTTTTCGATATCTTGCAGCGTTTTATTAATATCGATAAAAATCGATTTTAAGACAAAATTTGGCTTAATGAATGCTCGTGAAGCGAAAGCAGAATTAGAATATTTCTGATTTTGGATACCTGCAATTAATTAGTAATTTTATTACGTATTAAAATTTTGTTTATTAAGATCATGTGCTTAAATTTATAAGTTATTTACGAATTTGGTGTTGAAATGTGCGTAAAGTCGGGCGCACTTGTTTTGTTTGCCGTTCATTGAGGAGACCAGGGTCTTATCGAGCTGGGGCCCTCAAGTCGCCCTGCCCTGGACCAATCGAAGCGCCCACTCCCACTCGCATTTCCACTCCCACTCTCCTTTCCACTCGCCAGCTGCCGTATATATATATATATATATATATATATATATGAGCGATAAGCTCGTGCAAAACAGGGAGTTATCATGGCGTCGGAGCACAAAGAATTTCAGCTTTCACTTTTATCAGGGCGGCGTCAGCCGGCCGCGTTTAGTGCATTTGGAGCGTGCCCGTCGACGACAACGCTCGAGATCGGCGAAGATGCTCCCGCTGGCAATAATCCTGCTGATCGGCCAGACGCAGGCCATGGCCATTACGAATGGCCACTGCCAGAAGAACATCAGTGTCAAGTACCAGGTGCCGGTGACCCGGACCCGGGTGCCGGGCAACGGTGCAACCGATGCGGACTCATCGCAATATGTTGTGTTCGAGGAGCGCGTGCGCTGGGACACCGTCCAGATCTGTTGTCCCGGCTATCGGACCATTATCTTTGGCTTCTGCGAGCCGATCTGTGCGGAGGCGTGTCCGGGGCACAGCTATTGCCTGGAGCCGAACAAATGCCATTGCATGCGCGGCTACGAGCACTCGCATCATCCCAACAAGGAGCACCAGCTGATCTGCCGCCCGATCTGCCAGGGCGGCTGTCCGGAGCACAGCCACTGCGTCGATCACAACGAGTGCGAGTGCCGGCCGGGCTTCAAGGACGTGAGCAGCTGGTTCAGCCCGAGCTTGAGCTGCGTGCGCATCCAGTGCGGCCCGGATCAGCGCTACGATCTCCAGAGACGCGCCTGCGTCAAGATCGAGATGAGCATGGAGGAGCTAATGCAGCGCGTTGCCGAGCGTCTCGCCAAGGGCCTCGAGTCGGACGCCGATCCGCCCGCCGAGGAGCAGCCGGAGGGCAGCGACTGCTCAGCTTAAGTACTCCTAAGTCCTATTGTTATCTACGCTATTCTATTTATGGGTTCAATAAACGAGTCGAGTCAGCGCCGGGACGCGGGCGGGTCGAAAACGAAGCGGAAAAATCTGTATTTTGCGATTAATGTGGCTCAGGCGGAGATACGAAAGAGTTGAGTGCAGTGTGCAGCTGACAAGTGTGAGAGTGCCCGACTAGAGGATACCCTGCATCCCCTGCAGTAAATGCAAGTGCAGAAAAGCGCGATTTATTCATGCGTACTCGACTAGGAGATACTCTATAGAAAATTAAACATAAAATAGCTATAATTAAAAAGTAAAAAGGATATTTGTGCAAATGAATTTAACAGGCAGAGGGAGCATCTCCGAGTATATATGTATACTGTTAATCAGGAAGACTAGCTACAAAAACTAGAGACTTGAAATTTTCGAGTATAATTTCCTATACCAGCAGCATATTTTCTCGATATCTTGCTTCATTTCATTAATAACGATAAATATCGATATAAGGACAAGGCTTTCTTAGCATATCTTGGCAACTATAAGAGCTAGAATCACTAAATTTGCTTTAGCATATTCTCGCACGCAGATCAGGAATATTTCGTATTTTGGATAACTCTCTCCACTCGCCGAGTACAAAAGTTGGCTGTCTCTAGACTAAAACAGTGATTTATCGGCTTAAAATAAAGGCGTGGATTATCGAAGTTTCAGTTTATACATATTTCTTAAAGTCTCAAAAATTGACGCGTTCATACGGAACTCGCCTGTTGATGCTGATCAAGAATATATATAATATATATCGGAAATGTCCCTTTTTGCCTGTCCGTACATTTCCATAAAACCATTCTACCCCTTTCAACCATTTTCAATGCATATAAGGTATAAAAAGACAGAAAAGTTCTTATTTTAAAATCAGATGACCAATATGTACTTTCTGCAATGAGGAATATATATATATAAATGTTATATGAGTTTATTATATATACACATATTATCAATGATGTTCGGAATTGCTGAGTTCGGTCAAGGCTGCTGCTGTCGATCAAGAATATATATGTTTCGAATGTGGTTTTTAAATATATATATATATTATATAATTTTTTTAAGAGCTCAAATATGTTTAATTTTGTAACAAAATTACAATTCTTCCTGCAAAAGCTTAAATAACAAAAACTGAGCTTCTTTAAAAGCACACTTGTAAAGGGAAAAAAATAAAAATTGCTACGATTTAAGAGAATATGATAAGAAAATAGATCAATTCCCGATTTACCCTACAATTCAGTCGATAAATAAAGAGTCCTACAAATATTTCAAAAATTGTTCATAGTCTTATCTAGTTAGGAAATAATTAAAAATCTATATGCAAAATTTATTGTATTAATTCAAACAATAGGATTATATAATTTCCTTTGCGTTTCAGTAAATAAAACAAATTAACATAAAATTTAAATTTAATTTATGGGCTAAAGATGGGCAAAATAGTCGTTAACTTCATCAACATCATCATCATCATCATCATCATCATCAACATTAACATCATCGTAACGCACTCATACTAATTGAGTGGCGGGTGGGGGAGTTATCTAAAATTTCTCTATAAGTAGTTTATAATAATTATTAGCTGGCACTCAATGGCTTGTAGGTCCGTTAAATTCATTTCATGTTTAAAGCTCAAGTTGCGTAGCTCTGGTTTAAATTTTTGGTTTCACAGCCAATCGTATCGGTTGTGGATCTAAGCATATAGTGTCTCAATCAGATCCGCGTACATCTTGTTGACCACATTCCGCTTGACCTTCAGTGTCGGCCCCAGTTCGCCGGTGGCAATGGAGAAATCATGCGGCAATATGGCAAATTTCTGCACCTTTTGGGCATTCGAGATGGACTGTTTGTTGGCCCGTTTAATGCCATCCTCAATGGACTTGTACACCTTGGGACAGGGACCGGCGTTCAAAATATCGCTGAGTGTCTTGTGCTCAACGCCCAGAGATTTCATCCAGACGCTCGACTCGTGCGTCAGCTCATCCAGCGGTGCGCCCGTTTCTCTGTCCACCTCGGTCTGCAGGAAAACAAATGACAATAAATTAATATACGAAATGTGAGAGTTTGTGTTGTTGGACTCACCTTAATGGACACCAGCACTGTTAGATATTTGCGCTGTTCACCGACCAGGAAAGCATTGGAAATGCCGTCCAGCTCCTTTTTAATAATGTTCTCGATGTGCACGGGGGGAATATTCTCGCCGCCAGCGGTTATGATTAGCTCCTTGGAGCGGCCCGTCAGGCAAACGTAGCCCTTGTCATCGATGAAGCCCAAATCGCCGGAATGCAGCCAACAGTCATCGTCCAGCGATTCCTCGGTCTTCTCCTTATTGAAAATATAGCCCATGAACACGTGACGACCACGAATGCACAGTTCGCCGTGTCCGTTCTCGTCCTGGTTGATGATCTTCGATTCGCAGCCGGGCAACGATTTCCCAATGGAATTCAAGTGCGTCGAATCGGGCAGACAGAGTGTGTGACAGCCGCCCGTCTCGGACATGCCAAAGGCGTCCAGTATCTTCAGGTCCAGGCTGAGGAAGTACTTCTTTGTCTCCGGGGACATCGGCGCCGCGGCGCTGACCAAGCTGACGACACGATCGAAGCCCAGGGCTGCCTTCACCTTCGACAGGATGAGCGACTTGGCAATCTTGTAGCGGAAGCCGCCGCTGCTTTTGCTGCGAACGACAAGTTTGGAGAGAATAAGGGAAAGTTTTTTAATTGCATTTGTTGGCTAGTTTCGGCCCACAAGTTAGTTAATAATTACAGGGTCCCAGGGGGGGCTGGGGGAGGTCGGGGTCGTGGTCACTGCTGTGGCTAATGCACTTTCAGATTTAATTGCTTGGAGAGTCTAGTGAAAGGGAAAACTAGACAAAGGCTTAAGTGGGAACACTTTAGCTAGCGCAAATATGTGGCATGAATAAGTTGCAGAAGATAGATATATAGGAATTGAGAGGCAGAGAGAAAGTTGATAAAAATTAGAGCAAAAAAAAAAAATATTACAAATTTTTAAAGTTGTTTAAATTGATTAAGGAACGTTGTAAAATATTTATCCTACATTTGCTCAGGATATAATAAGTTTGTCAAGAATTTTTTTTGTTAAAAAATAATAATTGTTGCAAAGGTTATTATAATTATAATTATCATTAGAATTACAATTACAAATGAATTTATTTTAATTGATTAACCAACGTTAAATTTATTAAAGATTAATTATTTTGAGGGTGTATTTGCTTCAAAGTCCATTATTTAAACAATTTTCAATCAATTTAAAGTCCACGATTAAAAAATGAAATTTAAATATTTTCAATTTAAATTGGCGCGATCTCTCGCTTCAAGTTTATTTTTATTTCCTTGCAGAGGGTATTCCTGATATTTCATATATAATACATTATTACGCATTTATATTCTTGGTTTTACAAGAAATTTGGAGAAAACTCTCCAATTATAATGTTTATTATTAAATAAATATAGTTTCAATAGAAACAATTAGCCATAAAATGTGGCATGAAATAAAGTTTGAAATATATTATATAGGAAATCTGTTTTGTGTCTGTAAGGGCATAGCTAAATTTAATATTTAGAACGGATCAATTTAAATTTGTGCGTATGAAAAGTTAGTTTGTAACTTATATTTCTGTTTATTTAATTGTTATATAAATAAATGGGTTTATATAAATTCCACACAATCTACCTCTCTGTAATTATTTAAAATAAATGAATTGTGTATCTTTAAGATACAAAATTTGTTTGAGTTCAAGCACAGTTAATATTGCTCTAATTCGCTTTCGCCTACCAATCTGTTCTTCACTTTGTAAAGTAAGAAACCTAAAGTTCCCTTGAGATTTTTAATTTCTACTTCAAAGCTAATCTTTGTAAATATTGTATAGCTCTATTTAGAATAAACCCGTAGCTATTTAAGGTTATTTTTTGCAGCTTGGCTGGCATTGTTGAAAGGTTGCTTTAAATATGCGCTAATCACTGTCAAAGTTAAACTCATGTCACGGAATTTACAGTGGCTGCCCTGCTTAGGACAAGGACGTGCCCGCATGCAGGAGTTTGTGCAGTCCTGTTGCGAATCCGGCTGCTCCTTGGTGCTGCGATACCTTCGTGTACAACCTGACGTATGAGTAATGTTGTTGGCTGTGATTTCGGCTGCCTTTGGACGCCGGCTGCTTGCATAATTTAGCGAACGAAACGCGCCAAATGCCAGCGCAGAGATTGCAAGGAGCAAGGAGCTGGGATTAGCTATGCTAGGCAGGCAGGCAGGCAGGCAGGCAGGCAGGCTGGGGGCGTGGCCATGCTGCAGCCACTTTAACTGTGCTTCCTTTTTGCATAATTTATGCGCGCACAAAAGTTAAAGTTGAAGTAGTTTCCTGTTGCAGGCGCCCCAACTTACCCTTGACTCTCCATATAGTGCTTCAGCGAGATGCCCTTGGCCCATCCGGCGAGCATTTTCTTAAAGCTGCCGCTGGAGCTGGCCACGGCGACCATGCGCTCCTGGAACTTCTCGAAGACACGCGGCACGCCCATAAATCGCGTCGGCTGCGCATCCTGCAGCGACTTGACCAGCGTACCCTTGAGCGCATCCTTGTCGGCGAACCAAATGCAGCCGGCCATCGAGGCGACCGTATAGATGTCCACCGTTTGGGCGGCCACGTGCGAGAGCGGCAAATAGGAGACCATCGCCTCGGCGCCCATCACCACCCGCTCCAGGCCCTTGGCAATGGCCCGCGTATCGAACGCAATATTATCGTGCGAAAGCATCACGCCCTTGGGCATGCCCACGGTGCCCGATGTGTAGACCAGGCAGCAGCACTCGTTGATGGCGATGTTCTCCAGACGACGCTTGAAGTCGTCCTCCACGTCGCTGACATTCATGGACTCAATCTCTGACCACTGCGAAGCAGGAGTTATTAATAGGATACAAATGACACTCTGGTAGATAGTATGGGACATTGATATACCCTGTACCCAGTTACAAATTTGTATTAAAATTAAATTGATAAAATTAAAATAATTAAAAAATTATTTCTAAATTGCCAGCACATTTTATATTATATAAAAATATATATATTTTTTTAATTAATTGGCGAATTTCGCGACATTCTTTCTTGGATACTTGGGAATATCTTTTCAAAAACTAAAATATATTTAAACTTTTAATCTACTCGAGAACATATTTACAAAGTTTTAAATCTTTCCATTCAATAATCTCAGTTATAGGCTAAAATCGATATATATTCATTTTGGTGGAGCCATCGTTAATTTGAAATAAATTTAATATGTTTATGGTATACAAGAAAATATATTCCAAAACTCTTAAGCTAAGCTCATTTTGCTTTTTTGATTAAGAATCGAATTCGCTTGGATAAGATGCAATATACATATATGTATATGTTTTATTTATCTGCCCGTAACAGACGATTATACCCTCACTGGGTACAGGGTACAAGGAAATAGTCACATCTTCAGGCCACTTACCCTGTAGTAGCCGTCCTCCTTCTTGAGATACGGCGGATAGGGCTCCTGGATTTGTATGGCCGCCTTCAAGTTGGGCAGCTTGTCGCGTATGGACTGTATCTTGTCCATTTGCTTGGCATCGTCGACAATCACGATCTGCGTACGGGAGTCCACCAGGACGTGCTGCACTGCGTCCGCCGAGTTGGTCGTGTAGATGCCGGCGATGATGCCGCGCGCGTGAATCGCGCCCATGGCCGAGTAGAACCATTCGGCGCAGTTGAAGGCCAGCACGCCCACCGAGTGGTGCTCCTCCAGGCCCAGTTTGATGAACGCCTTGGCCGTCTGATGCACCTTCTGCTCGTACTGCCTGTCGAGTTGAGAGGATGAGAGGGTTAGATTTGCTGTGGCTTAAATTCAATAAGCGCTAAGCGAATTTGCAGCCGAGGCGCAGGGCTAATTGTTTTAGACCAGAGATGCGACAGAAGGGCACGAACTACACGACTTTTTGGTAAGTAATATATTCTCGAGAATATATATTTTAAATATAATATATGTTTATAATTCTTTTAGGCTTTTAGCTTTTAATTTTTTATTTATATAAAATTCTTTGTATCTTTTACATTCTTCTTAGGTTGACACTCGATTTGTCAACCTATTAAATAAATAAATAAATAAAAATAAATATGTAACTACCAAAAAAAAAAAAAAAAAATAAATAAATAAATAAATGAAGGCAACAAAAACACGAACTGCAAATTGTAATTCCCTTTTAATCTGCACTATTCATTAATTATTTTACCTTTTTTTTTGATTCGTGGTTTTTCTTAAATAATTTAGACCAATGTTAAATCAGCTTAATTTTTTTTTTTTTTTTTAGTGTAATCGTGTTGATTTACATACTAAAAATACGTTCGTATACGCATAAAATATAATTTTAAACAATTTTTTTATATTTAGATTGTTTTTTTTTTTAAATCACAAACACATCGTGTTAAAGTCCTGTTAGTTTGCTGAGCTTTACCTAGTACTTTTCCTTAAACGTAGTCGTGATAAACAAAACCATCCCTACTGGAAACGCCCTTTGACCCCGCCGGGTACTTACTTGTAGGTAACTGTGGTGTAGCCACTTTTACCGTTCTTGGTACGCAGCGCCGGATAGTCGGGATAGTTGTTGACGGTGCGCTTCAGCAGGCCGGGTATGGAGATGGGCTCCTCGGCGCCCAGGCCCTCCTTGTGCATGCGCACCTTGACGGCCTCCTCGGGATTGGTGGTGCGATAGACCTCCGCGGCCCGCAGGCGATTGGGGCCTGGGCGATTGTAGAGCGCTTCGTTCTGATTCGCGGCCATTTGGCTGCAAATCGAATTAAATAGTTATTAGCTATTAGTGAAAATAAATTCAAATTTCTTTTGGCCTAAGCAAATTTGTTATGTGTGTGTGTGTAGATGGCAGACGGAGCCTCCATCGATAAGACATTTTTAGCGGTAGGGTCAAGGCTAAAGCCGCGTAGGCCTTATCGTCGTGCCAAAATTATGACTTAACACCTGATAGGAGGCGGCATGGAGCACTCATATAATTGCATATTATAAAAACGTGATCAGAATTTCTGCCCATATAGCTACAGTAGCTTTTATTTTATATAAGAGCTAGAGGATTTGGATTGAGAAACCATTATGTGTATATAAGAATTTATTGTAAAACCCCTAAGTCATATTGTTTTTGTTTTCTGTATGTCAGTCGAGCGTTAAAATCAATTTGTAAAGGTCCAGAACTCATCGAATTAGCTACGATCTGAATAGTTTTAAATAGAAGAAGACGTTATATTTTATACTATATCATTATTCCTATATTATATCATATTTTATCATACATATCATTACGAACTTTATATCAAATCTATAAGTTGTGTATTTCCTGTCATTATTTGTGTAAGCATTTAGTTCTTTTTAGTCTTATCTACCCCATGATAATGCCACACACAATACAGAAGTCTTGGCTTCCCATAGTTAACATACGATTATATTTTTTCGGGTACAAAGGGCTACGACTTGGCATATAGCTATCGATATCTAGCTATGTATACACATGTAGCCAACAAATTTTCATTATATATTATTTTTCATTTTTATTAATCAATAAACTGGCCGGCCAACAGTTTTTGATAAGAGCAAATGCCGAAAAATAAACAACAAATGATTTTAAGTTTAGAATGGGGAAAAAAAAAAACACCAAATGAGTCCAAAGTTTAAGGCCAATGTTTTTCATGTTTAGTTGGAAAACATTTTTTGCCAGTTGGTTACATAGTAGCCAAAGTTCCGCCCATGATTAGCCCTGATTGATGGATGGAGGCTCCTCCAAATGCTATGCAATTAAAAAAAACTTGAGTGATTGACAGTTGTCTAATGCACATGCGAATAATGTAAATTGTTTTATGTTTGCTAATTGAGTTGTTTTGTTTTGTTTTTTTTTTCTCCTGATATGGAAAGTCGTTGCGCGATTTCTCTATAGAAGTTATATCATATTGCACTAGAATTTCTTGAAAAGAATAAATAAATGATATTAATATTACATAATAATGATATTTCTATATTATAATTTTGTATAATTAGTTTAGTTATTTCTATTATTTAGTAATAATAATAATGATTATATTCAAAAATTAAAAAATAATTAGATAAAATATAGAATATCGAAAGCTCTGTAGAATAATGAAGAATAAATAAATGAACTCTTGAATTAATTGCCATTCCCTTAAATCGTTATAAATTTAATTGAGAAAGTTATAAATTTGATGACTTGTGGGATTTTTTAAAGTTGACAAGCAATCAACAATTTTAATTGTTTCAGAAAATAGAACCAATAATTATATATAATTGGATTTATAAATTACAACGGAAGCAAAGTCTAGAACTTGCATAGTTTCAAGTGATAAGAACAAAGTTTAGAGCTGATTTTTGTACTTTTGCCTAGCAATGCGATCTCAGCACGGTATGCAGCTCTTTGGGAGGCAAAACATAAAAACACAAACTATATAGAATATTTAATAGGCAAACTATTGATATAGCTGTGTGCTTAGTTAAAAAATGTATATTATAAAACTGGTGCTCGTTGAGGAAATTACTTCATAAGCTCGGGTGTTAGAACAAATATGTATATGTATGTGTTATAATAATATAAATGTATGTGTGTAATTATGCATGTATGCTAGTTTATATAGAGAATTTGCGTAGTTTTTTAGCTGGGGGCGACTAAAGCGCGCCAGAAACCGGCTTTTTGCTTGATAAGACTGCCAGTCTAGACATTTGTCAGTCGTACGATCCAACCGAAAGCTTTTTGAACAGTTTCCAGCGAGCAAAAAAATGATATTCTGTGTAATAATATTACAAGCGAAGAGAGCTTGCTGTGCGACGACCTAAGAAGCTGCGTATGAAAACAAAACAGATAATCAACAGTTCTAAAAATATTTGCCATGTGTGTTATTTATTTCTGTTCTTCGCTGGCTTTGCTTTCAAACGAAATTGAAGAGAATGTCATGTCACATAACTGAAGAATTGCGCTTTATATATATATATATATTTTTTTTTTTTTGGCGCTGCTTCTTTTCGAAAGTGGATGGGCCAACAAAATAATGAAAGAGAGAGATGTGGTATGAAACGCGATCAAAGCAAAAAGTAAAAGAGAAAAAGACTAGCGAAAGCTGACAGTTGAAGGTGACAATGAACCCGCGAGGACAGTGCACTGACCCACTTTCAAGACCGGCGAAAACTAGGAAGGCCAAAGCCAAAGAGGAAAATATAAACAGCCGGTAAAGAAATGCTATTGAAAAGGGCAGGGAAACAACACACGTGCTTGCGGCTGTTTTGTTGGTGGAAGTCGCGCACTTTACATACAGCCAAATATGCTTGGAATTCTGTTAGTCTTTTGCCCTGTCAAACTTACATAATTTAAATGATATTTCTTTTCTGGACTGTTTTGATGTTATTTTGGTTATTCAGCACGACACTATTTTTTTTTATTTTTTTGTATAGTATTTTTGGTATATTTTGTTTTTGCTTTATACACGACAGACGCAGACGACCGCACGCAGCGAAGCCAAAGCGCAAACTGAAAGCAGAACAGGATCGGTTGCTATAGAAATCGTTGATCGACGCTGCTGCTGCTGCTGCTGTCGCTGCTTCTGCTGCTGCTGCTGCTGCTGTCGATAAGTCTTCAAGCGGCGACGTTGGCTGTAAGCGGAACGTATTAGACAGCTACCTGCTCGTTGGGCAGCGTTCTTATCAGTTGGGCGCAACATTGCGCGCTCCCTGATTACAAATCGACATCGAATGTAGGGAGCCGTTTGTAAAGCGTAAATCGAAATCTGTCTGATCTTTGCTTTGGAAATCAGAGAAAAACAACAACTAAGTTCCCTTATCAGTCAGCTTGGTTTTGTGAGACTTTATGCCCTTGGCGGGCAACTTTGTACTAAAGCAGCCCGTATTTTAATATTTTTTTTAGTTATGAAGGAGAAGGGTTCTGTGTGCGCATTTGAAACATCATTCAATAAACATTAGATAAACTGTATATATTAAGCCTAAACTGTAATATTTTTTAATTGGTCAAAAACCCTTGCAGAAATGTTGAATATAGATAAGTATACAGTAGTTCCTTGGGTTTATGTTTGGAATTTTTTTTACAAATATTTTTAAAATTATCTTTATCTTCCAGAATATGTTTTATTTACTATGGTTATATAGATTCATTCAGTATTCCATCATAAAGTGTGCTAATTGTAACTTGCTTTAGTTTAATAGATGCTTAGTTTAGTAGATGAGAAATTGAATTAAATAAGAAATTAAATCTTTTATTTTGAATAGCCCTTGCTTTAGATATTACATGTACATATATTCTGTTTTAAACATACGTATGTGCAAAATCTTTGAACTACTATATCATATAGCTCCTATAGCTAAAATTGCTTGGAAATAGATTTTTTGTATCAATAAACTATGCTGAAAGTATAAGACTTTTTTTGTATTTCTATTTATATTAATTTCTATCATTACTTAAATAAAATGTTAGTGTTTTAGAACACCAGTCATTTTTTTTAAATAGAGTTTAAACTACGACATACAGTAAAAACATTAATCTTAATAATTTTATATATTAAAATAGTATAAATTGTAGTATTTACGTAAATAAATATATTCATATTTCGTTTTTTAGCTCTCTGTTAGATTAGCATTCAATAAATTATTTTAATGAGCGCATTTCTACAGAATTATATATATTTTCGTGTCACCTGTAATATGACATTGGAGTTAATTGTATTTACTGCATAAAAACAATGCACACAAATGTAAGACAAGTGAGTAATATATTTAAGTGCATTTCTGGTATGGCTAATGTATAGCTTTTGTAAATTAACTACGGGTACTGTGGCTTTTTAAATTGAAAGCGAATATTTTGTTGATGAATGTTACTGTTAAAATGGCTAGAAATGAGAGCTTTGCCAAACAAGAAAATTAATCTCTAAAGAACGAGCTGCAATCAGTAAAGATTAGCTTAAAATAGCCATACTATAATCTAAGGAGTACTACTACTATTGAAAATATTTCAAATAAATTTAAACTTGATATGATACATGCATAGGCATCTTTTTAAAGTCGCAGTTGAAGTTCTTTAACATTTTCATAGTAAACAAATTATTATTAAAATTTGCAATTTTTAAAGGTAAAATACCTCAAAGTTCAAGGAAATTCAAAAAATCACAATTTAAATTTTTATAGGGATCTTTGTTTGAAAATAAATTAATTTTGCGTTTTGATGATAAAATATATTTCCCTATAAAAATATGAAGTCATTGAACGCCCAAAATAAACTTGAAGATAATACCAAGCTTATCTGTTCAAAATAAGTCAAACACCTGTTGTATTGCTTTACCAATAATTTTAATACGTTTATGAATAATATAGATATAAGATAAACTATATTAAAAAAAAGTAAAATAAATTAAATTAAAAAATTTACATTTATTATCAGAATTTCTAAAATAAACCGAGTTTATCTTCGCATATTAGTTTGTTGTTGTCTCCGAACTGACGTATACGCTATATCTATATGTGTGTATGTATTTTTCATACGTAGAAAAATACACTCAATCAACTGACCGATTTGAAATAATTTCAAGTATACAAATTTGACTGTTGCCAATTGTTTTGTTTGCCGCTTATCAAAATTATACAAGTTGGCCACATTTTATGATTTGATAAACATGCCCGTTAGTTTAAGCCCATAAACTGCAGTACACTAAAATATATATGTAGACATATGTGTACATACATGTCATAGTCGGCAGTTCTTTTTAAAATTTATGCCCAACTTTGGGCACACTTCCGTCGTTACCTAATCTTGGACAGCAACATGCAGGGGCCAAAGGTTCCAATCGAGGTTCAGCTGATACCTCCCTGATTCATTGCTGATAATCAAATGCAGCTACCCGTGGCGTACTGCTATGAGATAAGATTATCGTCTATAGCTTATATAAATCACAATTTTAGCATCTTTATGACAATCAAATACGAGGGCTTTGCGATTATCTCAAAAGCACGCAAGCCACTTCAATCACAAATCTATTTGTTGTTCTACGCGAAAAAATATTCATATTTTGCTTATATAGTATATATAGAATAATATAGGTATATTTTATTTTCATTTTTCTTTGGTTGCCAATCTGTAGCTCTGATATAATATACACTAATTTGTTTGGTCACAAATAGTAGCTCATTTTAAAGGTATTTGAATTTACAGTTCTTTTGGTCTTATCAGTGGGAAAACACGATTGTTTCAGCTAACCAGATTAGCTACGGTTTTTGTCTATAAGTCGAAAGATTTTCAAGTGCACGGCGTTAACTGTAAGAATACAGTATTAGTAAAGTTAGTGGCCAAATTTTGAAATAAATTCCAGGTAATCTTTTAGAGATAATGTTTTAGAAGACTTATAGATCGATTAGAACAGTTATTATTGAATTATTTATTTCATTACTTTAACTATCAGATTAAAAAGGCAAAATTAATAGAGATCAAACCTTGTAAAAGTCGAGTTTCATAAATATCAATCCAGTTTGATGTTTTAACTTATGGTTGTTTAGAATTTTTTCACCTTACTTTAGAACTAATAAGGTACAATTTTGTATTTCTTATTTCTTCTTAATTGCGTAAATATGTATATATGAAAAATGTTCACGATTTTATTTAATGTTTTCAACAAATTATAGGAATTTTATCAAAAATTAATCAAATGGACCAAAAAAAAGTGCCACAACTTTTAAAATATGCACCTTAAATATGCACCTAAATTATGAATAATTTCATTACTTAAAGATAATTGTTTATTATTATATTTGTTTATTGTATATTTGTATTTTGTGTTTAAAGTGTATGTTTATTTCAAAAATGAATAAAGAAATTAAGTTATATAAAAATTAAATTCAAGTTTAGAATCTTTTTATGTGTAATAAGTGTAGGCATGTGCACAATTCTTTCCGACACACTGTAAAAGCTTTAATGAAAGCTTTTGTCCGTAGTAAAGTTTGCAACCGCGCAAAAGCTAAAAATGTTGAAAGCTTAAGCTAAATTCGCCGTATACTTTGCGAACAAAAAATAAAAAATAAAAGTGCGACAGTGGCGTATATAAGTATTTTGATGAATGTATGTGTGTGCGTATATGTATGCTAGGCTATCATTTCACCAAGTATTGGTTAACATTTTAGCCTCAATGGAAGACAATTGCATTGCAATAAGGATGGGGAGGGGGGGGGGGGGGGTCAGACGCCTTGAAAAGCGCATATAAGTCCACTGACTGTCATCATTTATATGTGTTTGCGTCCTGAGTGCGTTTTATATGACAGCCAAGTCCTGTCGACCATTTCGCAGTCGATGCCGATACCGATTACGATTTCTGATGCTGATTTTGATGTCATGTTAATGAGACTGTCGTCAAAGTTGTCGCCGACAACGGAATCAAATTACATGGCACAAAGTTGCTGTTTATTGCGCCAGCCACGCCCACATAGAACGATAATAGCGCCTCCGCAACACACACACACACACACACACTAAACACATGCAAATGATGTGCTGATGTGTCGGAAAAGGTTGGGGCTGGGCTTAAAAAAATACATACGTAAAACAACTAAAAATGCTTGAATCAGGAGTGCATATCAGGAGGATACCCTGGAACCAGCTATTCGGCATGAATACTTAATATAGTCATATATATAATATATGTAAATATAAATATTAATGTAAAAAAATGTTAAAAATGAAATGTGATTTTTTTTAAATATATCTGAGAGTAGGAGAAAGCAAACCAACAGAGAAATATTCTCGTTATCTTATTCTATAATATAAAATAAAATAAAATATATATTATTAAAAGCTGCGTTAATAAAAAATAAAGAAATATGTATTAACTTGCTCTGGAAATAGATAGATAGATAAATAGCTTAAACTACCTTATATGTTTAATTGGTAAAGGGTACAACTCTAAAACCGTTTAAGCGCAGGTAAGCGAAGGAAATGAACGTGTTCTGGCATTTTCAACAAGTTCATTCCACTTGAGGGGGAGGGGCTATGTTGGGTGGGGGCGTTTGGTGGAGGGCCAGCATCCAGCTGGGATAACAAGTGTTTGGCTAATTAGCACAGTTGAACTGCGCGACACACACACACACACACAAAGCCAGACAATGAAATGAACTGTACTGCATATAATTGTCTTGCCACGCCCACTCCTAAACTGCCATAGGGCAGCCGCATAACAAAAGGAGTTAAGCGTTAAGTTGAACTGTTTAGAATTGACCATAAAAGATCACAGTTTATGCGCCTGTGGATGGGATATAATGTGATGTGTACGTTCGTACTTGATATTATGCTCAGCTTTAATTGTGACTATAAAAATCATACTAAACGGCGAATCAAGTGTGAATCTATGCGACTGACAGCAGTGGTTAAATATTAACTGAGTTTAAAAGAAAATTAAAAGATTGGGATGTCGATTTCGAGAAGGGTATTCTCGATGCCGATATATATACGGAGATATACAGAGATAAATTGACGGGACTTTTTACTATTTAGCCTATAGCTGTTACCTAAAAAATGAAATCTAGCCCAGCGCTCTAAGTAACAAAAAATAATGTATTTAAATTCCAATTCATATTCAATTCATTTTATTTTTATTTATTGTTCTTATTAAATTATTTGTTAAATATTTCATTAACAAACAATATGTAATTGCTAAGATTTTATATATAGATTATCTAATCATAGACAAAAGATAAAAAATTCAATAAATACTTACTGACGAAATTTAATATATTAATTTTTTATTGTAATTTTTTGGAATACTTTAAGTATTATAAATATATATTTATTTTTATATTAAAATAATAAAGATTTTAAAACTTTATATTTACAAGGTATTATTATTATTATTATTATTCCTATTTATTTCAGTAAATTTTTGTATAATATGAATTTACATTTCATTCAATTTTATATATATATATATGTACATATGTATTTTTATATTCTTATTTAAAGAAAGGTAAATATTATAAATAGGAATTACCATATATATTGTACAATATATACACATACCATATTCTTTATTATTATTTTGTTTTATTAAAATATTCTTTAACTCATTGTAACAAAAGAAGCTATATTTATATGCTTAATAAACAAAACGTATTTTATACAATCGTTTCTGATTATACCTATATTATTTTTGCACATTTTCTCCACCGTCGAATTTTATGCTGACATACACAAAAAGAAATTCAATCAATACCAATGCAGATAAACGTATGTATAAAATAAATTAAAAAATCTATAAATAGACGTGCTTTATCAAACCTACCTAAGCCAAAAATAAATGCCCACACTCAACTCGTTTCGTATACTAAGTAGATGAGTGCCACAAGTTCCTCAATATTCGTTCCTCAGACAACCGGTTCTATGGTGTAATGGTTAGCACTTTGGACTCTGAATCCAGCGATCCGAGTTCAAATCTCGGTAGAACCTACGAGGGTAACTTCTTTTTTTTGTTTTTAATTTATTTTGTTTGTGTTTTAGTGCGCTTTTAAAATTGTTTGCACAGTGCCAGCACAATTAGTTGGCCCATAAATTGAGAGCAGCTCGAAGTGCAGAAATAAGCTTTCGCCTTGGCTCTATCCTTGCCAATTGCAGTCCATGCCAGCTAGATATTTCTATTACCATTTCTATTTTACAGTTGCATTTGCATGTGTTGAGTTGGCTTTAACTGCAGCAAATAGTTCGCTCGCTCTAATAAAATGCTATTGGCCATAAAAGTGGATAGAACGAAAGCCAAAGCCAGCGCGAAATGGTTGAGAAACAGTAGGGAATGGAAGATAGAGGCACAGACAGAGAGAGAGAGATAGATAGATACAGTTGCTGTAGCTAATTTGACTGTGGCATTTGCCGCAACATTGTTTTGATTAATTTGCCGGGCAAAATCAGCTTTAAAGTAAAAAGTATCTGTAAGATACATGCGCAGCAAATGCGACACTAAGCTGACCAAATGCAACAGGTATTCATTTCAACTTTAAAGCTAAGCCGCTAAAAGATTTTGAAGTAGCTAAATATAATTGGCCTTTGATTGGCAATCACTCAACTGTGACCTTTGCACCCAAAGTGCTGGCAGCATCAAGGAGCAGCAAAATAGACGCCCACTACAGCCAGCTAATAATAGACGCTTAAAATGCGTCGCCATTTTC
The DNA here is from genome assembly GCA_035047465.1 of Drosophila sordidula. NCBI lineage: Eukaryota > Metazoa > Arthropoda > Insecta > Diptera > Drosophilidae > Drosophila > Drosophila sordidula. The sequence continues at coordinate 3,835,190 of JAWNPQ010000260.1, read as the reverse complement.
GTTGGCAACATAATCAATAATCGATAATTGACAAATTAAGCAACACAGTTGCGGCCAGCTGACAAACGTGCCTCACTTTAATTCCATGCCACAAGTGTCGCAATGTCAAAGCTAATTAATTGGATTTCCTAACGCAAACTCAAATTGAAACCGAAACTGAAACCTTACTGTAACCAAAAACACACACAATCTGCAGCTGCTGGCCAATTGACCAGCATTGCCCCATGGCTGTCACTTGGTTCTCAGTTCTCAGTTCCCAGCTCTCAGTTCTCAGTTCACTTGTCAAATTTCAATAATTTAGCACACGAATCTGTCCAGACAGAAGCTGTCAGCGATAAGCCAGACGAGCAACAAAGACAACAACGAGACAAACACTTTGCAACAAATTTAGCTAACCCTTAGACAACATTTGTTGCAATACACTAAAGCGGGGCACATTCGCTGAATGAAGAAGTTGAACAGCTGCCTTAGTTAAAATATAATAATTTTAAAAAATATATAAACTAATGCCATATAGTTATTATCGATAATCATATAATTTATATAAATTTTAATTTAATAATTGTCGATACATAAGCTGCATTTCTTATCGATAGATACACAACTATATCGATATTTTTTTTAGATATGTTGTACATAATAAATGTTATACTCTCGATGACAATAATATAATATACGTTTAATCGATAAAAATCATATATTAATATCAATCAAGTTCAATTTTTATTCTTAATTATTTTTTCTATATATTTTTTTAACAATCGATAACAACAAAGTATTTATCGATATCAATATATCTGAATATATACAAAGAGTTCCTTAAATATCCGATTGCTCTTATCAATAACTTGCAGAAATAACACGTTTTATAAATATTGTTTTACCTACATATTTCACATATTTAAAATTAAATTAAAAAGGGTATTTGAGCTGCGTTCTTTGGAAAAGATATTTTATCTCTTCTTGTTTACGTTTACTTTTTGATGGCGTATTTTCAGAAATTCTAAACGTAAAATTAAATGAGATTCGTCTCGTGGCGTTTATTTAATGCGCCTCGTTGGTTTCTTCTATAAAAAATCCCCAACCCCCCCCAAATTTAGCTTGCAACCAATGCGTCGAATGTGCCGCAGAGGTGACATCGAGGTAAATTGTTATGGCACCACATACTCCACCCCTCCCCCCGCCCACGCGGTATATTATGCAATAAACATTCGCGGTTGGGCATCAGAATAAGCGGCGAGCATTAAAGCCCGAATAGCTCAAACATCACATGGGTTATTAAATTTAATCACAAGTGTCTCAGCTGACGTTGGGTCTAATGGAACGCGATGGAAATGGGGTTGGTATTGGAATTGTTGGCCGGCAGTTAAGATCAATAGCGAAATTGCTGGCAGATTGAATATGCTACCTATATTGTGTGTGGTTGGTCCTTTGGCTCAAAATAATTATAGTCGAATACATATTTTTATATGATAGTAAGGTAAAATATATGAAAAAATTACTTAAAAAAAAATATTTTCAATAATACAATTTAAAATGATATATTATAAAATAGTAAATTTAAAATATAAATTGTATATAAGTCCGATTAATCTTAAAATTTCAAATTTTCTGGTATTCCAAGAATTAAATTGATTTAACATTAATTAATATCTAATATTATACAAGGCGTATATATATAGAGCATTTAACAATTTAAAAAAAGTATACTAAAAATTACGATTTTTTCTAATGATGTAAATATAAAAAACAAATAATAATTATAATGTAAATAATAATTATAATATAAATTACAATTATAATTTTAGAATTTATATTATATTTATATATTTTATTTATTTTAGAATTTATAATTTATATTACAATTACAATTAGAATTTTAAAATTTAAAATTTATAATTTATTTATTACAATTATAATTTTAAAATTTATAATTTATATTATACATTTTTTTGCTGTTATTTGCTAATATTCTAAACGTTTGGCACAGGTTCAGGCAACTTTGTACACGCATCTATTTTTTTAAATTTATTTCATTTATTCTAATTTAGAATATAAATATGAAATTTAGATCGATACATAATCTCAAATATGTGTGGTGGGCTCATCTATAATGATGTGTCGTAGCCTGGGCAGTGTAACGGTGATTACGTTTCTCAGTCTCATCGAAAAGTTCTGGAAAGCAATCGATAACTGCTGTATGGGTCCAATGTTGTTCAACATTGCGGCCAAACATTGCAAGGATCGCAGGAAACATTCAAGGCACTTCTGTAGATCGATCTTTGTAAGTTTTATCTGACGGCGCCGCTTCAGTCGCCGGCGCTGCTGCTGCTGCTGCTGATCGTCCTCCTCCTCGGAGTTGCTATAAATGGGCGCGTCGCCCGTGGGCAACTTTTCCAGGACATCTGTGTCCTTATTATGCGGCAATGTGTACGCTCGGCTAAGCAAGCGCATATTGTTGTTCTCCTCGCTGCGACTTTGTTCCGCCGATATAATCTCTGGACTCAGCCGGGTGAATGGCGTCTTATTACGCATTACCACCGGCACAGTCCGTTTCTCACGTGCCGGCCGGGAATCGACGCCGGGCCGCTGCAGGAACTCTTCGAGTATTATGCAGCAGTTTGGCGGCTGTCGCGGCGATTTTCCGCTGGCCCTCGATAACTGTTTACGGGCATCCAGATTGGTATTGCCCGGCAAGGTGAGATTTGATAGGAGCGTCAATTCGTTTTGCACTGAATAAAACTTGGGCTTGTTATTTGAATTCACCATATGCAAATAGGTAACGGGGCTGTTAAACACCGATGCCATCATTTTGGGATAGTCAAATTGAAAAAAAAAAAAAAAAATAGAGAAAATTACATATAAAAAGGCACAAACATTAAATTTTGGTTAAGCTGATTCTAAACACGATTTAAAAATATTAAAATCTAAATTTATTCAACATCTAGCCCTATCAGTTTGAGGTTTATGTTCGTTATGAGAGTTTTGTGAAAAAGCCATGAATTCAAACAACAAATTTCATTTCAGTGCCTACTAGATATATTTGGGACACTTTGTGGCCACCTCTATCGAGGGTATCTTGGGCCTGTCACAAGTTGTCTTATTCAAATAGTTTCGCCTAGATAACCTTGGCGCCATTCGTATGTGACTAAAATAAATTTAAAGCAACAAAAAAAAAAAAAATACCCTACAGTGCAAAGAAAATTCGCTGTTATTAATTGATATTGGAGCAAATATAAAATTCGCTTTACATAAAGAACACATTGGAATTCTGTGTTCGAGTGCCGGTCAAGCAAAATTTCACTTTTCCCTTTTGTTTTTTTCGTTTTGCAGGTTGATAAATCGTTGAGATTTTCTTTATGAAGCGTATCCAAACAAGCCCGAAATGGGTGAGAAAAAGTTTCCAAACAAAAGTCAATATCAACGGCAATAATAAAAGCGAAAAAAAAATATTCTTGTCATTTTTTTTCTTTTTTGGCTGCTTTCTGTGCGTCAATAAAAAATGAATGCCAAAAATTTTCGGGTTTTTTTCGGTTTTGTTTGCTGGCACTTTGAGAGCATGTAAGTGAATGCATATGAATAAATATTTGTGCGATTTTTTATGCAAATTGGTGGACAGCAGACTTTGATTGCGCGTACAGGCTGCTATTTAAATTCTTGCATGTTCCAAAGGGATATTGCTTAAATATAACATCACTTAGCTTTTTCATACTATTTATTTATTTTGATTGAACATAGCCTCACTTTTGATTTAATTTAAATTCACTTTTCGTTGATTTTTGGATGGATATTCAACATATTCCCCCAATTCTACATTATATAAACTAATTTTTCACTTTGTGATATCTTAAAATCAAATACTAAACATGTCAGCCACATTTTCTGAGTAGACGTAAAATTCTGTTGCCGAAAATAATTAACTTAAGATGCGAGATAATCAGCGTGACAAATTTAATGCCATAATAAGGCCTAATGGGCCAAGGACATTACCAAAATTAAAGATGCAATTTTTCTTGCCTTTAAGTCCAGCAAATTTATCAAGAAATTAACGCCTAACCTGACTTGCTTTTGCTTTTTCGAGCACTTGAAAGCCACAAAGTGACAAAAGTGGCAAAGAAGAACCAAAAAAAAATGCCGTCTCATTTCGTTTAATGTCATAAATTTTAGTGCCTTGGGGCAAGGTCAATGGCCAAGAAGGACTAAACAAAAACAAAATTGTCCAAAACGCTCTAAGCTGGTCGAAATCCCGCGGAAAGCTCTGCCCGCAACAACAATAATCAATATTCCTCCTGCCTGCGCAGATAAAAAGAGATAGATGGCAAGAGTGGGTGTGAGACTGAGTGCGAGAAAGGGACAAAGTCGGACCCAAGGGGACAGTGGTCTAAATCGTTCCACTTGCGTGTTTGACATGTCATTCAATGCCGCCTGAACGCGGAACACGTTTTCCTGGTCAACAGGAAGCACATTAAGCATCGGATTCCCAAAATGGAGGCCAGCAATGCTGAATAGCCAAGTTTGCTTTGGGCCATATTTAACTCGAATTGACCCATGAATTGGCAGAACTTTCATGCCTGGCTAAAACGACTGCAAATGCTATTGACTGGATAAAGTACAAAAATCCATAGTTAAGCCACTTTCTATTTTCACATACCGTGTTTTCGCAATATATTTTTTCTCAATAAATATTTTAATATCATTTTGCATTTCAATTGATTTAATTGAATTTTCTATTTTGTTTTCACATTTATTTATTTGAAATTTGTACTAAAAAGAGCAATTTATATAGACAAGCGTTTTCTATATTTTATGCTCATAACAGAAACCCAAATTTATTTTTACTTTTGATTTGGCTTCTATAATAATTCAAAAGTTTAATTTTTTTATTATTTATTTTAATTTACCTTTATATAAATATATGAAAGAAAATATAGCCATATGACATCTGGTTGCATATAATTATGCACATGTTAATGTGCTAAAACTAAAAAGAATTGCCAAATGTGACGCTACGAATGAATTATACTCTTAAAAATATATAATGTGTTTTATTATAATTATTAGAGCAGCTAATTAAAAACCAATTGCTAATAGGTTTTTTTAATGGATTTATTTTCTTGATACGAGTTGCGATTATTATTATTGTGTTTTTTAATTATTCAGTTCTTTGTATTTTATTTATTTTTATTTATTTTGTTGTGTTCTCTGCCAGTCACCTTTTTGTTTATTTATTTATTTTTGTATTTTTGTTTAATTTCTTTTTCAATTTCAATTATTATTTTGTTAATATTGTATTAATAATCAGTAAACCTTATATTTTAAGTTTCTTTTCATATCAGACGTCCTATATTTTTATTAAAAATAATTTAAAAATTGTATTTAATTTGTTTGCTTTGTTTATTATATTTTGATTTAATTTAAGTATTTTTAGGGTAAGGGTAAGGGTATAAGAAAAAGTAATGCATATCAAAATGCATGTTATGAATATGTTTTGAATAGTCTGAGAGACACTAACTCATGGTAAGAACTTTTTTTCAATTAAATGTCACCAAAGCCAACTACCCCTGTTAGGAAATATGCCTAATCATAGATATGAGCGTATGAGCTCTTTGTAATATAAATTCCTTTAGCAAATTCCCTGTCATGTGTAGGCGCCATTTCTACCTATTTCATACTTTCTATGCTTCCCACCAGATGCCAGATTAAATATAAATCTTTTGCTAGTTTCACTTTTTGCAGTCGCAGGCAATTTATATGTAAAATGTTTTGTGGCCATTTCTAGGAGCTATCTCGATGCGAGCTGACTTTTCCCTTACAGCATTTTCTATTTATTTTCATTTTGAATTATGAGCCGAACCCGATTTGCCGAACACGCAGAGAGAACTAAATTAAAATATATAAAAAAAAAACACACACAAAAAAAAAAAATACATAAATAAAAATAAATATAAGCTGAAATGAAACTAAAGTAAAAGCGAACTTGCGGTCGGAGGTCAAAACTGACATGCGTGGACTCTGATAAAAATGATATTTTGGGTAAAGAAAAGGGTTGGCATGTGGGCCAAAAACTATTGGAAAACTGAGGCGTGGGCGCTGGCCAAGTTTTGGCGGTCATTGAACCCGGCGATTAATAAGGGGCCAAAGAGGGCTTAATGTGTTAAGGGACACTGCATGATTTATGAATTGGCGTGTTCTGATGCCATCTATTGAGGCTCAATTTAAAATTGCGGCTAATCGCAAGTTGTCTGTAAATAACATGTCGTATACTTAACGCGCCGCAGACCTGGTTACTCACTTCGCATTCTATTTGCATATTTATCCAATACCGTTAACTCGGCCAGGCGCTAGCAACAGCTGCTGTCAGCGCCGCAGTCCTTGTCGGATTCGCTAAGCGCTAAGTAATGGCAGTCCGGACGTGTGGGTGGCGGCAACGGGGAAGGTCGGTCGGGAAGGTTGCATCGATTGAGTCAAAGGTGCAATGCCAGCGCGAAAACACTCGCGGATTATATCGCGCCAGTTTCGCTTAGTTGCTAACTGAAACGGCGCACTTAAACACCCGTACACTGGGACAATTTGTTAACTTACAAATTGGTGAGCTTATTTAAATATAAAGAGGTTAAGGAATTCACAAATTATTGCCAAGTAACTACTTTTACACTGTGCAAAAAAACCAAAACAATATTTTATTTCAAAATGTTTTCTGTTTTAGTTTTTTACGTGATTTAAAATTAAGTACAATTTCACAATTAACTTTGAATAGATTTCAGGAAATAGAAGAATATTTTATTTTAGTTATACTAAATTGTAAAATTGAAATAATCATTAATTAATATATCAAAATATATAAAATGTAGCGTTTTTTTTGTTTTTAAAGAAAACAAGAACATATTTCTTCAGAAAAGTCTGAGAAAGCATATAAAATATATAAAATAAATAATAAAAAATATTTGTAATGCCCAATTTTTTCTAAGAAATACGAGGACGAAATTTTTAAATTATAGTCTAAATTGTTTGACATAATATTACGCCCAAGATCTGGTCAGGCTAGTTTATCTTAAAACTGTCTCCCATCATTGATCTTTAGGTTAGCTTTAAATAAAAAAATATATATTATATGATTTATTTACATATTTCTGGTGACTGAGATGGGGTTTTTATTATATCATGTTTATTTTGAAATACACAACTCAGATAGTTTTTACAGTGTTGCGACAACAAAAAGTAAAATCAAATATTTATGCTGCGGCTCACAGTCTGCGAGGGGGGTTGGGGGTTGGGGGTTGGGGGTTGGGGGTTGGGGGCTGGGAGCAGCGTTGGGCAGCGAGAGCTGACGGCGGCTCTGGCAGTGCTTTGGGGATTGCAGCGACATTATCCTTAGATTGGTTTGTGCTAAAGCGCGCCAGGAACGTGGTACATGAAATTGGCACACAACAGACATGACAAGCGGACGCGCGCGGTTCACGGATAGGCAGGGGGCAGTGGGGAACGGGGGGAAGGGGGAGTTTCAACTAACCCGTCGTATAAATGGCAGGCCAGGCACATGCACTGGCATTGGCAAACAGGATCAACAGGAATTTGCATTTTATGGCGTCTGCGAATGCAGCGACTCACAAGTAAATTGCACCCCAACTAACCACCTGCCCCCCCACTTCCCCCCAACTGCCACCCACCAGTCGGACGCTGTAATTGTTTAAATAATGTTGGGAAAAACTGTGAAATGCAATTAAAGCGAAGCCAAGCGACTGTCCGCAAATTATGAACGTCATTTGAGCGCATGATGTCCTTGTGCTAAAGAAAGAGTGAGAGAGTACGCTATTGTCCTTCTCACACACACACACGCTGTCGCACCAATCAAAATGTCAAAAATATTATAAGCACCCAAACCGGCCAGCGACAGGACCAGAGCAAGGACACTCGCTGGCATTCGGATCGCTTTACACGTTTTAATTGTCCCTGACAACGCAGCTTGTCTTCGGCACACAGAGGTTGACTGGCCAACAGGATGTGACTGACGGACAATGCGCCGTGCACTTAATTTATGTGTCCAAAGTCGTTGGGGTAAACAAAGCATGGCAGTCCGCAGCGGGAGGTTCATAACTTTTTATTGGGCCAACAATTAATAGTTCTCTGATAGCGTATTCTTTGAGCTACCTCAAAGTTCGTATCGTCCAAGGTTTTATTGTAGGACTCGCAAATTATTTAATTCGAATTAAAAATACTTATGTTTTTTATTGAAGTTTAATAAAGAATTTATTGTAGGCCCATATATACCACATATACCAAATTTAAAGAATTTATTGTCTTCGATTAAAAATAGAAATTCGCATTTCTAAATTTTGAAATGTAAAAATTCTATATTTTTTCAAAATAACTTGGAATGAGTATTACGCAGCCGGCTACGCCTGACTGCAAAGTTCTTACTTGTTTTTCTTTAACTTCTACTCAAAGTTTTGACTCAAAAATGATATGGATTAGTTTCTGCAGCAATCGCAAATAGAACAAATTATACGTACTTTTCATATAATGTGTAATAATAATATATTTTCTTCCATTACTGGCACCCAAAAATCTCAGTCGTTACATACTATAATATATAGTTTCGTAGCTTTAAGCTGTAACAAAGCATTTTACTCAATTTCAAATTCATTTCATTTGTATTTCATTAAATTGTTCTCATACTTTTTACTGATATTGATGTCTTTTAAATTTCAGGGGTCGACTTATGTCTGGATCATAAAATATTTGTCAAATAAAAGCGAAATTTAATCTCGCAGCTACCTCGATTGCTGCCCGCCCCCCCATTTCCGCCTCCTCGCCCAACCCCCTGCCATAGTGCGCCACTGTTCTAGCCATGAATTTGCTGTAATTCGAGTTTTATGCTGCACTCGACATGCAATTTTGTGTGCGACTTGTGGTTGGGTCGTCTTTAGTTACAGTTCTCATGTTCTCGGCCCTCAACTGCAACTGCCCCACGTGCCCCCCTCCCCCCTGCTCCGTTGCCGTCAGTTGTTGGGGCAACTTATGCCAGGACAACTGTCGCAGACACAAAACAAATGGGCAGACCAAACGCTGCCATCGATATATCTATGGGAAGTAGCCCCCTCCAAATAGGATCCTGCCTTTCTAAGTAGGTCGACTTGATTCCGAGGGCAGTTCAAATTGAAGGCCCATTTTTCCCATAAAATACGTAGTGATCCCGAATTAAGGCCCAAATCGCGATTAGACGCTTAGTTTAGAAGCTATGGCCATTTAAAGTTTTCCATAGAAATTACTATTGAAAATTGTATTCTTCCCATAAAATATATTGTGATTTTTCCCATAATATGTAGTGATGCCGAATTCGGCCAGCACTTTTTTATTTTCAGTACTAACATTTTTGCGTGCTTATACGTCATGAGAATGGCGAAACAGAGTATTATTCAGTGTGTGTGTGTTTTTGCTGCCATACAACGATCGCCTTGCTAGCACAGCGTTTTTAGCCAGAGAGTAAACACTGAGGATGGAGAGAGCGTGGGAGATAATTAACTAGCTCACAAGTGTGGACTCCTTTGCAAGTGTGGACTGCAGCTGCAACTTGCAGAGAGCACTGTTTATGTTAAGAGCGGGAGAGCTACATCGTTAATATTATGTTAGTTGCCTGTCGAAGTGAGTGCGGTCATTGTGGATGGTGTGAGCACGTAAGGAAAGTAGGCTGTGTGCCCTATGTTGTGAATGTATTAGTGCAAATGCAGATTTTGCGAGGGTGCGACTTTAATGAGATGATTTAGTCTGCGCGCGCCTTTCACGGCGATCGGTCGTGTTTTTCGTGTGTGTATGTAAATGGCATCTAGTCGTGTGTATTTGTTAAACACGAGTATTTTAAATGTTTTCATAAATAAGATGGGCTACAGCAAGTAAGTCATAAGCAGCAGCTGTGCTTGTTATTGCCTCAGCCCAATTGGCCCTCAAGATGGCAATTAAATGTATTGGTATATAAGGCACATTCTTGGTATTTTTTCCTTATACGAGAACCTACATATATTTCCCTTTGAAATAATAAAAAAAAAAATGTTGTAAGTCGATTTTTATTAATTGTAGATTAACAAACGGGAATTTTGATATAGACCAAAAAATACTGATTAAAAAATATTTATAATATATATTGCTTTTAAGCCCAATTGGCAAAAAAAAAACAGAGTTCAACAAAAATTTGTTGTGAACAGCAAGAGGAAGAATCGGTTAGAATCTTTCATGGGCCTTCAAACGCTTCAGTAGGCTTGTAGGTTTATGTCAATATTTTTTGTAGGGTTGTAAAAACTTCGCTTTTGTGTACATGAGCGATATTTGGATTGTGAATATTCGATTATTTCAACGTTGATCGTTGTGCTTATCAAACATATCGATTACTTTCCGCTGCAATTTGCATTAACACACATTTAAATGTATGAAGAAGTGTAAAAGAAGTGTAAAAACTGTGTCGAGTAAAATATTTTAATATAATACTTTTACTTTAAGGTCTATATGTTTATTTGAATTTAAAGCATAATTAAGGAAATAAAAGCTCGTTGATTTTTATGCGAATACTAATATAATTGTGTTTGCATCGACTTATCTATATATCGATAGTCAGTATTAAACTTCGGTATATCGATGCTTAAGCTCGAAGGTCATCCCTAATGTATTTGCCATTTCTTGCCAAAGTTCAGTACAATCAGTACTTGCTCTAGCTGAAAGTTTTGAAAATTTCGTGAGCAATGAAGGTTCTGTGGCTGCTTTTGCTGCTGATGGGCGCAATTCAGCAAACCAAAGAGGCCTTTTCTCAAATCGAACACTGCGAAGATGACGACGATGTGAAGCCATCTATATATTTCGATAACAAAAAACGATTAAATTACTTTCATATCTCAAGTGAGTGCCTAGATGGCTATAAGAAAGATGCGAATGGCGAGTGCACGTTGTGTGCCGACGGCTTCAGCCCAGGTGAAGGCCCGTTGAGGAACAACTGCTTCCACTGCCCCAATCGTAATGAGAGATGGTGCCGCTTTTACAACAAATGCATCTGCATAAAGGACTACCGTCTCAATAACCTATTTGGATTTTGTGTGCCCTGTGGCAGGAATGAAAAATCTAACGGCTATAACCCATGCGAATGCATCGAAGGCTACGAACGTGATGCTGTTAATGGCGTCTGCGTCGAGTGCGGCACAAACAAAATTTTTGATGGCCATACAAAAAATTGTGTATGCTCCAGTTCAGCGACATTGCAATTCCATAAGGTCTCAGGAGAAGGAGAGTGTGTCTGTCGCGATGGCTTCGAACGTGATCAGGAGGGTATCTGTAAACCTGCTGAAGCGCTCGATTTCAGCAGCGGAACTTTTTGGTTCGGTCTCGTTGTCTGCGCCATTTTAGGCTTTATATGCGGCTATATAATTCGTTATCGCAAAGAACTAAAGGCTAAATTCTTTGCCAAATAAACCAATAAAAGAACATTCAATTTATATGAGTTGTTTTATTTAATTATAATATTCTACTATTTATTATTTATTATAAGCTTCTCGTATTAGAAATCGAGCACTCTGAATGAAGCATCGGTTGAAATTAAGGAATTTTTGTTTTGTGTATATACAATTCTACAAGAAATGTATAATTTCTCTATATACTTATTCATATCTTCTCCATCGAAAAGCTCAATTTATGTATTTATATAAGAGCAAAAAATAAAAATAAAAAACAAGCTGTTCTATTATATTCACAAAAAGCGCAGTTGTATAATACATACATATATATTTTATATTAAATACATTAGTCTACGTTTATACCCAAAGAAATTTCATAAAGTATCGATATAATTTTTTTGTCGTTTACCAACACGATTTTCTAATCCCATGTAAAATCATCGATACTGAGTATTAAAGTTCTTCTTAGTAATCAATGGAATGAAAATAATGCAAAAAAGGCGAACAAGGCGAAGTAAGTAAGAGGGAGAGGGAGAGAGAGAATGACGAATGATATATTATGGTGTCAGTAAAAAGTAATTAAGGGAAGTGGTTAAAATTACAATTGCATTAATAAAATATATTATAAAATAATAATTGAGCTTTGGCCAACATTAAACCAAAAACGAACTAGCGAAAGTTGATTAGTTTTTCCCATCGAAATATAAGAAACCGAAAGTTGAGCGATATCGCCGTTTAACGAACGATTAAGGGTAAAAGTTTAGAGATGTTTCAAGTGATCATTTAGTGGCATATTCTGCCCCGTCAGGTACTGTGCTAATCAGTTCGGAAAGCAGGAGGCACAGCTTGTAGCAACTACTTCAGGCCACATGCTGGCAAAAGCAAATGTCCTTACACACTTATAGTTAACACACCAACGCAGAATCACACACACACACTCGAAACTGATTTAGTGTGTGTAAATATTTTGCACTCCATGCTAAGCCCAAATGCCAGCAAAAGGCAACCAAGCGAAGACCCTTAACATGAAAGGTTCTAGTTATACCCTGTACTCATTGAAATTGGTTAATAAAGGTTAATATGTCCATTCAGAGGCATTTCTGTTGCCATAAAGCTATGTCTATATTCTTGATCATTTAATCAATTTGATTTAGATATGCACATCTGTCTATCTTAAAGAATATATTTATTTTATTTTATTTTGTGTTCTCAAAATTAGGGATAAATTGAAATTAAAAAAATTTCAAATTTTAAAAGCTATGACATTCTATATGGCTTGAGCACTTTATAAAAATCATGTGTATAATCAAGTTGAAATGTATGTTTTTTCAGCACGCTGCTGTGTACAGGGTATTTGCAGGTCGAGCACGCTTGACCTGAACGCTCTTGTCGTTGGATTTGTCCTTTGTGCTGCATGGTCAAAACTCATGTTACGAGGACGCACAGCGAGTACTTACTCTTGCCATCCCTCTCTCTCTCTCTCCCTATCTCGCTCTCTCTTTCTAATGTACGAGGCAGAGTCAAACTTGCGCGCCATTTGCTGCAACTTCCGTTTCCGTTTTGTGGGTGGGTCAATGGGGTGCCTGTTGCATATGTGTGTGTGTGTGTGTGTGTGTGTGTGTGTGTGTGAATGCAACTATAGAAACTACTCAGCATAGCAGGCTTCTGTGAATTTACGAGTTGGCCACACGCTGCATTCCTCAAATTACCGACACGCATATTTTATATTGGGTCCGCATTAAAGTTCAGCATTCACATTGCAGCTCCCTCGCAGCTCGGCCGCAGCTATCTCTTGTAATTTGCAGCGCTTTTAATTAACGGGAATTTATGCATAATGCTCCACCCATTTGTCGCCCACGAGCCTTGGACAATTCCCTTCCCGACCTACACTTTGCCGGCAAGTTATGAGCCGTCAGCGAAATGTGAAAATTGCAAATGGAAAACCGACAACTTTCATTTTAGCGGCGATTTATAAAATAGAAGCTAAAATTGATATCGGAATTTAATAATAGACAGATAAAGAACAGTTATACGAAATTAGTAATATTAAATTTAAATCTTAACTTTATTTTAACTAATGATTTTTCCATTAATGTATTCTTTAAGAAAAAAAAAAAAAAGTGTCAACTGGAGAATTAATGTATTAAATTAATGAAATTAATGTCAAAATTTAATTCTTAAAATTCAATTATACTTTTATATTGTTTTAACTTCGCAATCAATCGGTATATAGGATTCGGCGACTTTGATACAATATTATATATATTCACATACCAATATATAATAAAATATAAAAAAAATATAACTGTCGTTTATTCTATTACATTTAAAATTTTCCGTATAAATCTTTCTTTTTTTATACAAACTTATAAAAATGTATAGACTAAAAAATTTGTTATTTTAAAAATATTATTTAATATTTTATAAGCTTTATTTGTAAATTTCTAAAAGAATAATATCATTTTGTTTATATTATTAGTTTTAGTTAAGCTAATTATTGAATAATTGTACTTAATAACCATATGGTGTGCTAAATTTTGTAGAGTTTAATTTAAGAAGCCGACCTTAAAATTTGTACATAAATAACAGCTAAAATTATAGCCTGACATCATTGACTAATTAGAATTTATATCCGGGTAATATTTTCATAAATTACAAAGGCAAAAAATGTATTATTTTAATGACATAAATTTCCATGGTTTTACCACATGGCAACAACAATTACATACGACCCCAAAAATAATGTATTTCAATTATCGGCTGTCAATTATGCGACATTTTTCACATGGATGCTGCCAACAAGTTGTGTTCGAAAATAAATATGAAAATAAATAAATAGCACTAAATAGATGGGCATAGAATGGGCAGAAATTGAAAAAATAGAATTTCCATATTTTGTTGTTGTAAGCTACTTTTAAATAGCTGAAAAACTAAATGTAAGAAAAGACTTTTATGTGGGGGGAACAGGCATAAAAAGTTTTTATTGTTGCCACAGTGGCAGCTTAGACGTTAAATGTGGGAAGGTGGCAGAAGGTGCAGCAGCCTCAACAGGTGTTGCGAGGCCACTCGATGAATGGAGGCGTAAATCTTGCATTAAGCACACTTCGTTGAAGGACCTGAAACATTTACGAGCTGCCGACGAAAACTGTGCCGGCTTGCGGCTTTAACAGCTCACAACAGCGCAGACGCTGCAACATGTTGCAAGCTTAACTGTTTATGTTGCTTGTTAGCACTAGGCCTAATCAGGGTTATTATTCGTAATTACCTGTTATTACTTAAAATATATATTTTATTGTAGAGTCAAGATGTATTTCAAATTAAAGAAAAACGTAGAATAATTAGGTAAATTAATTTATAATACATATGCATATATATATTTAAATTTATATAATATTAATAATAATTTTTTACATTAATGGAATCACGCATTGAAGTAGACATATCCGACCCTATAAATTATATGGCTAAGTCCTTCTATGTAAACTTCGATCATAGTATCTTTATTATTAAATTTTGATATTTATATTTATGTCAAAATAATATGGCAAGTATTTTATTTTATTTTTATTTTTAAAGGTAAATCTTATAAAAAATTCCAAAAGAATAATCGGTCTAAAATTTGGTTTTTCTTTGAATAATTTACACATACCTTTGTCAGGAAGAGTATACATTATACATAGTATAATAGAGTATACATAACTGATTAAAATGTCGTAAATTATTAATTTAAAAAGCAACATAGAGGAAACACGCCAAAGCAACAAAGTATCTAGGCAACATTGCGTGTTGCTGGCAACATAAATATATGTTGCTGACGCAGTTGATGTTGCTGTTGATGTTGCCACTGTTGTTGCGTTTGTTGCCGCTGTGCGAGGCTCCTCGAGACCGAGAAATAAACAACGAATTCAGTACGCTTTGTGCGTTCGACGCGTGCGGTTCATATTGACGGTATAAAAAAAACAAAATAAATATCTAACCAATTGGCAACGAAAACTTGGCCAAACGGATAACTTGGCTCAGAGCTGTGAGTGCCCAGTGTTGTTAGTATTTTTCGCTGTGCGAAAAGGTGCCGCAAGTTTGGTAGGCGCGTGAGCTCGTTACGCATAAATTACATTTTTGACCGCGTTTCAGTTATAACCGATCAGCAGCTGCGGCAGCAGCAACAACAACGGCAACAGCAACAACAACGTCAACAAGGCGTGCAAATTGTTGCAAGGAGTCGCCAACAGTTGTTGCAGCTTTCCTCTTGTTGTTGTTGCTTGCTGCTGCTGCTGCTGCTGCTGCTGCTGCTGTTGTTGTTGTTGTTGTTGTTGCGGTTTTTATTGGCGTTAAAGGTCGTTTACTTTTTGGCGGCATCAACAACTTTTGTTGTTGTTTGGATTTTCATCTGCCTCTGTCATATGAGTGTGTGCGTGTGTGTGTGCGTGTGTATTGTGCGTGTGTTTGTGTTTTTTAAAACACACTTTCAATTTTCAATAAAAATTCGCGCGCGCTGCGGCTGCTGATCGATGACGTCGATTTGTTTGCATTACTCGTGACGATTTATGCCCAGAATCGTGTTTGTGATAGCCCATAAAAAAAAAAAATATTTATTTATATATATACCATATAAATGCGTCTAGAACTGACACACATATTTGGCACGAGTTTTCTGACATGGCAATTCATATTTAGTATTTCTCTTTTCTGCTCAAATTTTTTGTATGAGTGTTAAGTAAATTATATTATCGTAATTTAGTTGTTTGAAGCTTGCGCTAAAAACTAGCATTAAAATTTAAACGCAATTAATTTTGCAATTGCAAAGCAAATAATCGGACATATGTTTTAACTGATAGTTAAACAAGAAAAAAGTCAAACAAGCAGCAAAGCAAATTTGTCATGGCGCTTTTGTGGCAACATAATTCAAATTGAAACAGAATAAAAAGAACAGTTAGGTGCGTCAAGCCGACGCTTAAATACTCCTAGCAGGTGTTTTAACCAAATTAAGAGAGCTTTTCTTATATTTAAAAATATTCTTAGGCTTCCTTAGGATCTTTAGGTATATATTTTTTCTAAACTGATAAACTAGAAACAATTCTGTGTTGACAATATAATTACAATTGAAAACAATATTATTTAAATACATACAATAATTAGTTTACAAATTTTTGATTGAATTTTGATTGAATAAATTGAAATAAATAAATATAATCGGTGTTTAAATAATAAAAACTGGAACTCTAGGCCATTAACCGATGTTTATAATAGAACAATATATTTGAAAAATATTAATTATGAAATATTATTATTTATTAAATCAAGTGATGAGTGAAAAATAATTGTTCTTTTGCAAAAAGTGTTTGAGATAATTTTATTAATAAATTTATTTTTTTTGCGACAAGAACCAAATACAAATGTTGTCAAAAAAATATATTTCTGTAATTTTTTAATAGAGACTCACCTTCAAAGTTAACTGTAAGTAAATAGCTAAACAAGTTGAACATAGCATCGAATTCTATTATAATTAAGTGCAGCCAGACTTAATTTACAATAAAACCAAGAAAACAAAAAAAAGCCACTTAAAATGTCAATGCACCCAAATTGAGACTTGAGCGCTAAACGAAAAAAAAAAAGAAGAAATAAATGAAGATCGACCGTGGAGCACGCCCCGATTGCAATGGCCACAGCAAGTAATTATGTATGCCAATGTGGTAGCAAAATGTTCATAACACTTTAGCGTGAACGCAAAAAACTAAAGAAAAGACAGAGACCGAAATCTCATGCATTCCATTACGATTGACAAGTGTCCAAGTGTCCGGGGAGTCCAAGGTTCGAGGTGGAACCACCCACTGACTAAATGGCGCGTGTTTGGATTTTGATTTAGGCCCGCTGAGAACTGAGAAATTCCCTGCACAGTGTTTTTTTTTCGTTTTTTTGGTTTTGTTTTTGTTTTTGTTTTTGGTGGGGCACCTTTTGTGCATATTTAATCAGACCCTGAGAGCGTACACTTCAGGTCTTTTAACTTTGCGGGGCGCTGCAGTATATCAATTTGTAATCCATCAAGAAACCTTTCCTTTTTTTTTTTATTGTTGGTTTTCGCTTTTTATATATTTAACTGCCTCGAGTCGCTTTGGGCGTCATCAATTTCGGCAAATGTTCGGCAGCTGCGAAATTGCAGCCAATTGTAAAGAGTATAGAATGAAAAATTAAGCCTAAGTGCATTTCCAAGGCGATCCGGACCACAGAGCTGACTATTTGAATTGTTTAACGAGCTTTGGAGGAGGCCTCTACGCTGGAGGGGAGAGGGCGAGGGGCGAGGGGGGATTTAACGCTAACGATGACGACAGTTTATAAAAATTACGCTCAAACAACTAATATTCATTATGAATAATAAGTGAACATTAAATGTATGGCTGGTGTTCGACTTGCAAATGCTCTTCCATTAGAATCCTCTTAAATTTTAAAATAAAAAGGTGGAGGTTCCAATTCAATTTGTTTATTTTTCATTTAGATGCCATTTAGTTAAAAGTTTCCTCTAATTTAACTAAGGGAAAGGCTACTTTTGGCAACTTTTGCAATTTGTATTAAATTAATAAATAAATTTGTATATTATATTAGTTGGAATTTATTGATAATCAATAATAAAGCCAAGTTTGTTTAAGCTTTGTTGTATTGTTTATAAGGAGTTTTAAGTAGGCAAACCTTAATTGATTATTTTTAAACAAGTCGAAACAAGAATTTGTGTTAAAGAATTACATAATGTATCACAAAAAAATAGGCAAACAATATTGGGTCAGTTGCGAGTTTCTTTTAGACGGACATTAATTTTTTTTAAGCTAGCCAATAAATTTTAAAGGCGTTTTATACAAAATTTGATGAAGTATATTAGCTTAAATTTTGCCTCATTAAGATTAATCCCGAGATATTCAAATTTAATCAGAGTTTTATTGGGTATCTTCAAAAAATAAAACAGGCTGCTTAATTTAAAAGTTAGCTGAAATTCCATTAACCGCTAACAAAGTAGAAAAACTAAAAAGTAAATTTTAAAATCTAAATAAATTCTTATGAATCAAGATCTAGATAGTTATTTATTGCATTTATATATTTTATTTACAAATAAAGCTTTGACTGCTTGACTTTGTAATCTGACGTATTACAGCGCTAATAACGCTCATAATACCCGATAATAGCTTCTTTGAGCTGTCTGTTTGTGCAACATCTGCTTGGATGAGCAAATCGCCGTACTCGGAGCGATTGAAAGCGTATTTAAAAAATAAAAACAAGTCTTTGGGGCAAGCGGTCGCTTTTGGTAGCGCTAAAATAAACATTTTCATTAAAATTTTATATTTATTGAACGGCTGGCGACAATTCTTTGATATGATATGTGGTGCGACGATAGGCCCGAGACGACCGATATCTGCGGCGTGGGCGTCAGAGCGTCTGCGACGGCTGCGGAAATCGTTTACTTAACGCCACTGGAAATTGCAGCGCAATTGACATGATTTCACAAATATACTGTATTTATATATACTATGTGTGGTATATATATGTACGTGTATCTCTTGTGTTGCCTTGGCTTTAATCAAAGCTGCGCAAGTTTTTAATGATGTTGCCACTTTGGCATAATTAGGCAAGGGGGGCCAAGGGGGTGGACGGGGTTTGGGGGAAGGGCGACGAAAAATCGCTCAAGTTGAAAGCAAAAACTTTTGAGCAAATGCAATTTGCGACACTTGCCACAAATGGAAAATTTTCTGCTTCGCCTAGTCCAGCGAGCACTCGGAGCGAAAGGTGTGTGTGTGCGTGTTTTACTTTTCACTTGATTAAAGTGTATTTCCGGTGTCTGATTGATTGGAAAAACAGGCAAGAGCTGCTGGCTTTGAAGTGCAGAAGATTTATAAAAGCTTTGCCAATATGTCAAATACGAGCGTAGAGAGAGATTTTTATGTTTAATAATTAATTATATATTGCGTATATATTAAGAAGTTTGATAGAGATATCTGAAGAAACAAGTTTTTCATACATATATTAGAAGCACAGTAACTTTTATATTTATTAAGTAAAATTTCTTTAAACTAAATCTGATCTTATTGGATCTGAATTTTCTTCTTATATGCGTGTCAAATTTCTATAAAAACCTAATCTACCCTCTGCAAGGGCAAGCTGAGTAATTACCAGAAAGGCCACTCACTAGACTTGAAGTTATTTCAAACGCTCTTATATTTATAGTACAATAAGTCCTTTGGGTATATCCTGACCGCTATAAATGTCACTGGCAAATGGTTCACTCACTAATTTCTATACACAGACACTTCACAGACAGGCGGCAGGCCACAAAAATCTGGCAATTACTCCCGCAAAATATACCCCAAAACCCAATAAAATATAAAGAGAGAGGAGGAGAGAGACAGAGATAGCGCAAACAAATGTCCTGTTCTGTGTCCTGTTAGCCTGTGCTTGACACTTGGCCCGCTCGGCAGCGCCTCAATTGCCCTGGCTCATAAAAATGTCTGCACAATCAAAAAAGAAGAACAACAAATTTCAAAAAGTTGCAAACAAAACGGCTTTTGCTCTCTGCCCTGGCCATAACTATTGTTAACTATATCTGGTCCGTGGTCTGCGTGTCGTATACGTAATCAATTGGTGCAGCTGCTTTGGTCCAGTGGCCGCGCCTGACCTCTAGCCTTTGACACCCACCTCAGACTGTAACCATAGCCTATTATTTTTGGCTTCTGCTTCTGCTGCGCTTCATTTGAGTTGCTTTTATAGATTTTTTCTCGTTTTTATTCGCTCTCCTTTTTTTTTTTTTATCACAATTACAATTTGCTTAATCGAGTTTTGCGCACATTTTCAGGTCAGTTGGCAGCCTTTTGTGTTGCTTTCGGGTTTCCATTGATTTTCACAACTGTCGCCAATCGAAGCTGCGACGAAATTGTGAAAACGCAAAAATAAAAAGAAGAATAGAACTCCGTTGCCAAACAAATAAGCACAAAGCAGCGTTCAATACATTTGCTGGTTGCAACGAAAGGAATAAAATATGGTATTGTAAAATAGCCAAATTTATGAGAAACTCAGGAATTGCTTGTAAATTGCATTGCACAATTTTGTTAGCTTGCAGATTGTATTACCAGATAGATGGTTATTTAAAATAAAGCCGGAAAAATATTTGATTGAGAAATCGAACATTGTTCGCTTAAAATAGCCCTGGTAGTCTTTAATTAATTTTTTTTTTTTGTAAATCATCTTTTAAGAGAAAGGCACGCAAATTTATTATATATCATATTTGGTGTTTGGCACTTTTTTAATAAATTATTTTTGTCTACTTTTTTACTCTCTTCAATTGTTGAATTTTCCAGTTAATATAAATATGTACATTTAATTTAATTTAAATCTACAAATTTTTATTATTAATTATTATCAGTTTCTAAAATCTGTTTACACGTATTACAACTTAATCTGGCTTATAATCCATCGTAAACCATTCAATTGAATCATACTTATGTGGGCTTATAAATTACATTTACATTTCACAAGTTGAGATTTCATTTTCCGAAATTCTCCAACACTTGAAACGTGAAATAACCAAAGCACTTCGGACACATTTCATATGCCAGACAATTGACCCAATCTGCCAATAAAATTGAGTAGCATGAAACGTAAATAAGAAGGCTGTGCTAATAGCCCGATTATGAGTAGTGTGTGTGTGAGTGTGTGTGCGTGTGTGTGTTCCTCGCGATGACGTTGCCAATTTAAGAGATCTGCTCGCAGATGAGCTGCGCATCAACCCCATGGTTGTAATGAGAAAGCCATAAAATAAACAGTTGAATAATCAGCAATAATGTGATTGCCTCGGGCCGAACACGAAATCGATTCGAATAGGTAACCCAAAAGCAACAACAGCAACAATAATAACAAGAATTGTTAACAGCTACAAGAGAACAGCGAACAGAAAACAGGAACAGTTCAGTTCAACAAGATCAAAGCGTATAAAAGTGGCCGTCAAATCAAAATCTTTTGCTTTTTTTTTTTTTCCAAATAGCTGCAAGGTGTGAACTTGGATGTGGCATTTGCCACTTGAAACGGGAAAACTATCGGCATTATTATATTTATAAATGTTGTTTAAATAAATTGCAAACAATGTTTGATAAATCAAAATTAAAAGCGTTTTCTTGGAAATATTTCCGGACTCTTCACTTATGGCAAGAAATTGATATCAAATTATTGAATTCTCTTGCAACTTGTTTTCTTAAAAGCGTTAAACTAGAAATGTCATCATTTTCCTTACATTACATTACATTCCTAATTATATACCATAAAATTGTTGTCTCAAAACAGAAATCACATTTAATTATTTAGCTACAAAAAGTTAGCTCAACGCACCAAAAAACAAAAATAAACTAAAATTAAATAAATTATGCAACAACTGTCATTAATAAAGTCGAGCGAGAAAAAATCCCACAATGAATGAAGGTCAGCATAAAGCAGCATAAATACAACAACAACAACAACAACAGCAACAAAATTAAAGTTGCATTTTGTGTTGAAATACCAGTTTTGTATTTGGTGAGCTGCACTTGAAATTAAAATGAAAAAAAAACAAACAAGTGAACAGGCTCTAGTCGAGGATGCTCAACCGGCAGATACTGCGTGGTCTTACTTTTTGCACTAATTTTATTTAATTACTTCTGAGCTTTCGAAATTTTATTTCTTACAGATTGAGCAGTAATTATCTAAGGTAAAGGCTTACCAAAAGTCGAGCTTATGTTTTTGAATCTGTGATTGATCTAAAGACAATATAAGCTATTAAATAAATTCACAAAAAGTCCCTATAAAGTGTTATTTACTTAATACTTGTATACTTAATTTATTTATTTTTCTACTTTTTTTTTAGTTTGTCTTGAGTTATTTATTAATTTTTTTAGGTCAAATTTGGCTTGTTTATTTTAAAATAAATATAAATAAATTCGTTAAATTTGTTCTCTGGTAAAGTATAGAAATACAAAATGAGCAAATAACATTTTCATAATTCACTAATTTTAACAATGTGTTTTTTTCTAAATAACTAATAGTTATAAATAATAATTAAACAATTGTGTCTCTATTGTCTGGCATTAAAACGATTACCTGGCTTATTGTTATTAACTTTATGGCTCGCAAATAATTTCCTTTGCCTGTTTTATGTTTCTGTTATGACATATTTAAAACAACTGTTAAACCTATTTTTTATTACTACAGGGTATAAAAATAGAAAAAATTAAAAATAAAATCTGTGAAAAATTTGACGTCGCTGATTTTCAGTAAAAATTTTTGGTGGCGGCGTTTTCTTTGCTTTTTGGCGACTAAATTGAAAATGATTTAATCAATTCGCCAAGCCCCAAAGCGAAGCTCGACACCTTTTTTGAGTTTAAATTTGAGTTTGAGTTTTCGAGTTGTTGTTGCAATTTTCCGCCAGACTACGATTTGGGCGCATAATATAATATATGTATGTATATAAAATACATATAAGCTTTTATGTCAACACAAATTTTCAGCTGAATTGGCAAAGCCTGCATTGAATTTCATTTCATTGCGTATATTCCAGGGCGTGGCTGTCTCTTAAGATATTTTGTAATTAATCGCGGTGTGTGCAGCAATTTATGAGATTTTCATGAAATTTTGATACCTTTTTGAGTTATGTGTGGGTTGTTCTCAAGCTGCCAGCGTGGCGTGCCGAAATATTTCTTTTTTTTTTTTTCGATAGCATTGAAGTGCGTAAAAAATTAAACACGTGTGTCTATAAATTTGCCCATGCGCGTGTGTGTGTGTGTGTTTGTGTTATGAAGTGGTCATATATCAATTACAGTCACAGTCACAACAAATCGTGTGACAATTAAAAATTGGCATGCGTTCAACTGTAATAATTTGCATATGCCATGAGAGCGGCTTAGATAAAGAGCTTAGCATTCAATATGATGGCTATTTAAGTACTTAGATAATCGCTGGATTCTCTTACTATTAGGAGATTTGTCTCTGACAGTCGCACTCAATGTCAGACTTAATATGGCAAACAATAGTAGTGGGAAAATATGGACAGAATTGCATAGAATGTTTTTTTTTTTCATTTTCCGCGACGTGGTCTCATTGATCACACCTCTATTCTACTCAATAATTGTTGATTCAAGTAGGAAGTTCGGTTTAAAGAAACTGAAATTTGTGAGCCTTTCTTGAAAAATTGAAAATCGCATAGAAAGGCGATAATTAAGCGAGAGAATGGGAGTAAGGGAGTGAGTGTGAGTAAGAGAGATAGCGAGTATGACCTAGGTAGTCAAAGACAAATAAGACAGATAGTTAAAAAAGCATAAAAAGTGCATATGAGAAGCAAGATCTGAAGCTGAAAAAACTCAAACTCTCATGCCTACCCACCAAATCCAAAACCAAACTAAGCTGTCAAAGTCTATAAACAGCTTGAGCATACATATATATATATATACTACATATATGTGTATTTTATCAAGAGCAAACAAAATCCTTTCGGTTATTATTGGCAATCGGCAGACGGCAGACCGTTTGCCACAGCCGCCGGCAGACGAGTTATGGGACACGTTTTCGCAGACCGCCAAATTGGAACCGAAACAATACGCCCCCCAGTTGGGGCCCAGACACGTGTGTGCGCATTTGGGATGCCTTTTCGAAACTTTTCTGTGCTGTATTTCTCTCTACCTTTTCCTTGTTTCACACCCACTTAACAGAAAGTTCAGCGTAAATATTTGCAACTTGCGGCGTTGGTTCGTTTGCATTCTGCTACTTGAGAGCTAAAAATAAATGGGAAATACCAAAAAATAAAAAAGATTTTTTATTTTAAAATCCTATTTTCGGCTGTTGGGTAAAAAAGTTGGTTGCCAAGCGTTTTGTGAGATTGGTAAATGAAATCGCCTTAGTATAAACAATTTGAGCACTCTATGAAACCAATAAATTACGAGATTATTGAGAAAATTAGAAAATATTGAGAACTTAATAAAATTTGAATATTAGCGAGAGCATTAAGCAAATGAACAGTTATTAAACTGGGATTTTTTTATTAATTTGAAAGCACTATAATTAAGAGAAAGAAATCTTTATAATTTCAATAACTTAATATTTTTTTAACCTGTTTTTTGATTTCTTATCTAAATTCTTATGTTAATCTAAACATTTACCGAGACATCATTTAACTCATTTAATTTAAAACAATCTTAAGAACATTAAGGAATTTTAGGAAACCACTTATAATAATAAGAAGAATAAATAAATTTTGGAAAATTGTAATTGATAATTGCACTTAACAAAATTCTTGACAAATCTACAACTACATTTATTTTTTATTGTTTTTGAAAAATCACAGAAAATCAATATAAAGCTAGAAAACAATATGTAAAGAATTTTCGTAAAAATTGAGCAAAATTAGATAAATTAGAGTCATCGGGCAACAAGTTTTTCAGCGGCTTGTCGCCAACCTGTGCAGACTCTTTCAAAAACTCATTAAACAACATAGCAAATATTTAGTGTTTACAATCCATAATCGTAGCAAATAAATACACAAAGATACGAATATTGTTTACAATTAGCCGAATCAGTGGCTGCTTATTTATGAATGAATTTGAACTCATAAATACTAAACAGATTCAAAAACGATTCGCGTTGCTTTCTGCTTTGATACGATTCAATTCGATTAAGAGGCCAATCGAAATGTTGCCAACAACAAACATATCAAAAAGACTAAAGCCCTACATATACAAGCGTATCCACCGTTATTGTTGTTGTTTTTACGGTTGCCATTGGAGGTCAGCGGCACATAAACATGTCATAAATCATCCGGTGCGAAGTGCGAGCTTAATGGAGGCGCGTTGCCATGGCTTAAAGGCAGGAGGGGAAATGTCTTTTGCTTCCGTTGCAAGTTGATGTGGGGTAGAGGGGGGTAGAGGGTTCTGCACATTTAATATCTTGACATTTGTGAAATATTTGCCGCTAGTTTGGCATGCGTTTCGGTATGGCTTTATCCCTTTATCCACAACAGTCCTCTGGCCTCGTTTTGAGCTCAATTTGAAGAAAGACCATTGTAAAAATTCAAAAGCTGTCAACAGCTTCATTAATTACAGTCAGTGCTGCCAGTGTTGAGCAATGGGCGTGGTATCTGTCAAATTTGTCATTCATCAGCTGCGCTTTGTGTTCTCTGTTCTCTGTTCTCTCGTTGCCTTCGTCAGCTTCTTCTTCATTGGCTGCTTTTGTTTCTGACAGCAAGAGCAGAAATGATAACAGTTGGTCACCAAATGGCTCATTTACGGTTTTAAATGGCCTTTGATATTTATTTATTTAAATGCACTGGAAAAAATTAAGCTTCTTAGGACATGTTTTTATCAAATTATATATATTTTTACAACTTATATGAAATGCCTTTCAATATAAATATAAAAGTAGGTGATATGATATCAAATATAGTGTTTTTGAGTAATAAACACTTGCGATAAGTGTAGAAATAAAAATATTTTAAGTTCTTATTTATTATTATTTAAAAAATATATTTAGCTTTTTCTTTTTAGTAACATTTTTATTTCTGGTTCTTTGGTTAATAATTTCAATTTCTCAGTCTGTCTTAGCATTTTCATAAATGCAACTGCAAAATTTGATTGTTTGTAGAGTACGGTGCGTATACTTATTGTCCTATACGAGTATGACATTACGTATACGTATAAATTATAGTAATTAAATAGACTCTTAGTCTTCAAAAAACATAGCATTGACAAATTTGCATTAAGATATTCTAACGCAGCTACACAATTCGCCAACTACTATAGCATATAGCTTCCATAGGAACGATCGGTCAAAAATGTTTTGTTTGTCAAGAAATTTTATTTAAATTTGGGATTATGAAATGGATCAAATTTAACAAAAGGCAAACACTTAAATAAATTTGAGTATTTAAAATGCATTCAGCCATTTTGTAGACAGCTGCAATCCTTAAGCAAATAGAAAACATTTCAAAATACCTAAAAAAAAAACCCGAAAACTATATCCCCAGTCTACAGAGACATCAAAGTGTAGCGAAGCAAACGAATTGAAAAACCAACAAAGTGCAAACACAATGAAATGCAACTGAAGCAGAAAGTGAATGTAAATAAAATAAAATAAATACAAATCAAAAGCACAATACAAAATACAAAAGTGAGCGCAAAAACGGCAGTAAAACCAGCGTGCAAGCCGACAGTACGAACAACAACAACAACACGAACAGCAGCAGCAAAAACAACAACCATAACAGCAACAACAACAAGGAGAGCGCAAAATCATGAGCGAGAAACGAATTGCGCACAAAACTGTCATCAAATGACAAATGCTTGACAGCATCAATCAGCAGCTGCGACGGCGACTGCGACTGCGACTGCGACTGCGACTGCGACTAGAGCAGCGAGCGAGATGGCAGCGCAATGCCGGCGCCGCCGCCAACAAAGCAGCGACGCCGGCAGAGCCGCGGCAACGGCAACGACAACAATAGCGCTCGGTTTACAGCTGCGGCTGCAGGTGCGCTCGCTGCCGGCGTCGCTGCTGCTGTCGTTGCTGTTAGTGCTGGCAACAGCGACGGCGCTGTCGACGCCAGCGTCGCTGCATTTAAATGCAACGCTGAACGTTGCGCGCTTCAATGAAACCAAAGAAATCCCTGGCTCAGCCAAGCAACCTAGCGAAATTAGTGTCCATAACATGTCGAGCACGCCCACGGCCACGCCCACCTCGAGCACGCCCCCAGGGATTAGGGAGAACGTTATGCTGCCCTCATCGGACCCGGAGCGCGAAGCGCAAATACTGTACGAGAAATCGCTGCAGGAATATCACGGCAGCCAGCGCGCCATGGAAACGGCCAAATCCGCTGCCAGCGACGACGCCGGCAGCGGCAGCGGCGGCGGCAGAACAACGGGCCGCAGCCTGCATAGCGTCTGCGAGCTGTGGCAGCAGAAGCATTGCCACTGCAGCGGCAGCCTGGAGAACCTGAAGCTGAGCTGTCGCAGCATCGGCATCCTGGCGGTTCCCGTTAACTTGCCCAGCGAGGTTCTCATTCTGTAAGTATCAATTAGGTATACTATATAACTGTTTAAACATGTGCCTGGATCCCACTAAACCCTTTACCGATCAGCTTTTTCATATTTAACAGATTAATCTGCTTTAACTGAATGCAAATGTTTGAAAATTTATTTAAGTAGTATTTTATGGCATCTAAGAAAAGACATTAATACATTAATTTCAAAATTTTTATTTATTTATTTTTTTTAATATATTGGCAAGGTTTCTCTGCCTTATGAACAATTGTTAATGAATAATTTTTTTTTAAATTATTAAAATAAAAAGTAAAATTATTTATTTTTTTAATTTTAAACATTAATGATCCAGCGATAGAAAAGGGTGTATTTTAATGCAAGTAAAAGGATTTTTACTATATGTGTATTTTGTTCTTTGAATAATATTTATAATTATAGTAATGTAATATTAAAAAGTTTTCATAATATTTTGTTCATTATTACCAATATATTTAATATTATACTTTTAATTATAATTTTTAATATGTTTATTTATTTTTTTATTTTTAATTCTAAGCATATGCCTGGAATTTTAACCCAG
Source organism: Drosophila sordidula (assembly GCA_035047465.1). Lineage (NCBI taxonomy): Eukaryota > Metazoa > Arthropoda > Insecta > Diptera > Drosophilidae > Drosophila > Drosophila sordidula. Next base: position 3,807,159 of record JAWNPQ010000260.1, on the reverse strand, counting down.
ATCCGCGTTGTTTACTTACCTTAATGACTGTAACATATCTAACGACCAATTTATAGTGCAAACAATCGATATACGCACAACATGCCAATTCTTGCGCTTAAAAATTACCTTTAATTAACTGCTATTTTTCCCTTAATTTTCCATTCCACTAGAACCGAAGTGAATCCAGCAAGAAATAAACGTCAACTGTCTCACTTTGCTGAACGATCAATATTCAATGTTATTAAGCGTTATTAAGCGATTTCATTATTAAGCGATTATGTGGGGAGGCAGAGATTGAAGCATTTCGGTTGCGTGAATATCTCATATTCCCCATTCGTATAATTACAAGTCAATTTCGCAGTGTTGTCGAATCGCTTTTCGATTCTGTTTTGGCATGCGGTTTAATCTAATTACACATACGCCACGTTGTGCGAGGTTTCACAATCGTCAATCGTCAATCGCTTGAGTTTCTGTTTGACTTTTTCTTTATATTTCAGTCACGTTTTCTTGCCGCCAAAACCTCTCAAAGGAGTTGGGGCGCCCGTTTTTGGTTTCGCCGGCAAAGTTTAGCCACTGATTAATGGCCGAAGCGAACTGGCCATAAATAAATAAATAAATAAATTATTTATTAATTAACGCATCGCTTAGAGACAGACGCACATGATTCACGGCCCATCAAATCCAGCTTTATCTGTGGCACGTTGCACACAGTTTGCACTGCCAATTGTTGCCGCAGTTCATCTTCATTTTTATGCCATTTTTTCTGCTCTCCCTTTCGATTCCCTTTTGGCAAGTTCTTTGCTTTGCTCAATATGTTTTCGTTTTTTTAATGCCATTTTTACCATTTGATTGATGGCCTGCAGAAACTTTTGGGGCGCATTTGGCAACGTTTAAGCAGCCTTCTCTATTCATGATAATATTTTATTTGCCGTGCAAGTGGCTTATTGAAATTGATAGATGGTCATCTCGAAATGATATTTGCGTGCCTTGAGCCCATAAACATATTAATTTGTTTATTCGTGTATTTTAATGCTGTTTTTTCTCTCTCTCTCTCTCTTTGCTTCACAGAGATTTGGGCAACAACAATTTGACCAGACTGGAGGCCAATTCATTTTTCATGGTGCCACATCTCGTGGAGCTGTAAGTATAACAAGCAAGGAGAAAATTATGAACCCGGAAACTTTATTATAAATGCTTTGTACATTTTAAAGGATGAATTACAACGGAAATTGCAAAGATATAAAAGACATATATTTTTAAAAATTGTCCGAAATTAGGTTGGTCATTTAATAAAAAAAGATATACTCAGGAAATTCTTAGAAATTTATTAGCATTTAAAAAATATAAATATATTAACAATTATTAAAGAAATAAATCTATAGAGAGATTTGTCAGATTTTTGTAACGTAATAAATACCAAAATTCTTAATACTAGACTCTTAAGTACATATAATAAATGTGCGGAGCTGATATAATAAATGGTTCTTTTTAGAGCCCCAGCCCCAACTCTAGCCACAGCATTATTCACCCCCTCCCTCCCCCACACCGCCTGCCATATTACGCCTCAAGCCACAAGTCATTCCCATTTTCCTCACCCTCGTTTTAATCCCTATACTAAGCGGCCAGCGATTGTTGTAAAAAAAACACAAGAATTATATGAAAAACAAAGGCGACAACAACAGGGCGCAAACTTTCATTGTTGCTTGTCATGAGTGCTGCGACTCATTATTCAATTTCCCAGCGAAGCTCCCTAGCCCCATGCTCCTAACCTGCCCCACTCTGCAGCAAAAACAAAATCACAGTGGTCAGTTCTGGACAAGGAGTTTAGACAGGACAGCGGCTGTGCCCAGCTATATAAATTACTTGATAGCGTTGTATTTGTACACTCAGCGAAATAATCAGCAATTTTGTATTCAAATTAAGTACGAATCGAAAAAAAATAAGTCCGAGCTCTAAATGAAACACAAAAATATTACTAAATTTAATTTCTTCTTTTTTCTTCTAAGAAACTGTCAAAATGCATTTTTCCAGAATTTTTTGAATGCTGATGTCTAAAAACAAGGTTCAAATATTGTACTTGTTAAATTAGACCAAGTTTGAAATTTGCTAAATTTAAATTTCTTGTTTTAATTTGCAACATAAACTTCTAATTTTGAAAAACATAATAATATAATATATACTTTATTCAGGAATATACAAAAAATCAATTGAGAGTCCTCTTAGAATTTCTTAGAGTGTCGATATATATATGTATATTTCAGCGAGTTTGCAGGATTAATTACTCAGGCTGTTATCCTTGCAATTTCCTGCACTTTCGACATTCGCCTTGCTGACTTTTGTTGACCAAGGGAAGGTTTTTATTTGCAGAACGTTGTCCGACAATAGCATCATTAATATGGATCCGAATACGTTTTACGGCTTGGCCAAATTGAAGCGTTTAAGTTTGCAAAATTGCGGCCTTAAAGCCTTGGCGCCGCATTCCTTCCAAGGACTCAGCCAGCTTGTCAGCCTGTAAGTATTCAATACCAAGTCAATTAGTATATGAATGAGTTTGTGTGTGTGTGTGTGTGAGCGAGTAAATGTGTGTGTGTGTGTGTGTGTGTGTATTTTAATGTTTGCTTTTAAGCGTACGAGAAAGGATGCAGCCGCAGGCAGCGGCGAACGCCTGCAGGATCAATTAGTGCGCTTGCTGCCATTTAGTTTGCTGACTAAACACACGCACACACACTCGCACAACAAGTACGGCCAGCACTTGCCCGCAATTACACGCTATTTTTTTTTCATATTTTACGCTTTTCTATTTCCTTTACTCATTTCGATGTGCAATCGTTCAAAAAAAAACAAATAAATATATATATATATAAAACTACACTTGACACCAACCGACCCAGTCAATTGAATGGCAACGCCCTGGTCAGCCTGGATGGCAACTGTTTGGGCAACCTGCAGCAACTGCGCTCCCTGCGCCTTGAGGGGAATCTCTTCTATCGCATTCCCACAAACGCTTTGGCCGGACTCAAAACACTCGAAGCACTGTGAGCGTTTTTTTAATTTCTTTTCTTCTTTTTTTTTTATTACACTAAAATTTGCATGTTTCCCATTTGTTACTACGCGTTATCCTTTCCCTAATAATTCCTCTTGTTGTGAAAATTTATTTCGATTTAATTATGCATTGCATTTTTCTAATTCTATACTTTTTTTGCCTGCTTAATTTTGCATGTGCAATTAGGAAATTTGCTTTTGGGCCACAAATGTGTATTTTATGTGCGGTTTTTGGCTATAATTGAAATGCATGTGCTAAATGAAATGAAATTGCGAATGCGTTAACAACGGGCTGCCAACAAGTCAACATTCATGTTTTGCGCCAATTTCAATTTTTATAATTTTATGTTGCATACTTTTGGGCACTGAATAAATTACGAAATTCTGGTGGGTTACGAATATTCATGCCAAACTAATTCAGAATAATAATAATACTTTTCTTAGATTACTATTGTTTTATCAGCCTTTCAGATAAGTAGATAATACTCACATTAGATTAATAAGTAGAAAAAAAGGCTGTAAGAAACTCATAAATAAAAATCAGTTTGGAAAATATGCCTAATATATAAAGTCAACAAGTTGTTTACAATAAATATAATAAGCTGTACAATATCATTTATTTTTTTAATAAACACAATAAACAATTTAAAAAAATACGATATACATTTTTACTTATTTATATGACCTATTTGAAAATATATAAGCTACAAAATATTTTATGAACTTAATCAATTATAAATTATAAATTATAAATTATAAATTATAAAATAAATAGTAATAATTAAGCACTTTATTTAATTCAATTTTTGTCTTCAACCCACTGAAATCTTAACTATACTCAATCATAATATACCATTAATTTAATGCGCATGTTTTTAAACTCAAACTCTTTTAACTATTAACAGAAACTCATTTACAATTTCTAACCATAACTTTGGAACTTAGTCCATTGCTCATCTGTTTGTGCTCTATAAAAAGCTGAATTATAACCGAAAGCAGTTGCTCATAAAATTCACGATTACTCATAATTTTTCTTTCTCTCCACTTTTATCCATAATGCGAACTCATTAATGGAACCAAAATGTCCAGCAATTTGGGCAGCAATTTGTTGACAATAATAAACGACGAGGACTTTCCGCGCATGCCAAACTTGATCGTGCTGTAAGTATATAAATACTATATATATAGATTATATATCTGTATATAATAATATTGTGTGCTTTACTTGCTTTCAGTTTACTGAAGCGAAATCAAATCATGAAAATCTCTGCGGGCGCTCTCAAGAATTTAACGGCTTTAAAAGTTTTGTAAGTAAACCCAGCAACAACAAATACTTTTAAAAACTTCATATGAAAACACACACGACTTGACGGAACAGGAAAGGACTGCACAGGACAGAACAGAACAGGACAGGACAGAATATTACGGCATGGGACAGACAACCACGGAATGACCTACAAAAATGCAAGTGAATTCAAGTCAAATATAATGCATAACGCAATGCATTGTTAATACCCTATATAGAAACCTGAGGGAAACACTCAATGAAAGATCAGAAACCAATAAATAAATATATACATTTATAGATAATACAAAAAAGCAAAAATTTGAAAATGTTTTACACAACAGGTAGAAAATATAAATTGATAGATAAAATATAAAGTCTTCAGATCATGATATTATTTATTATTTGAATAAATAAAATAAAAATGATCGGAAATCAACCAAAATAAAATAAAAGGTTTAGTATTTCAACAAGATTTTAACAGAAAGATTCAAATTTGGTATATGAAAGTATAATAAAAGTATGAAATAGAACAAATAAAATTAATGTACAATAAATTTAAAGCATAAAACAAGAGTCTTAGGAGTATAAATTTTAAAGAGTTATTCATTTACATTAATTATTTGAAAGCAGAAAGATTCAGAAACCAGATAAATAATGTCCTTATTTGAAAAGCAAAATTATAAAAAAATGGAATTCAAATAATATGTAATATTTAAAAATTCAAGTAAACTACAAATCAAATCTTTAAGATTGGGCAAAACTTGGAAGAGTATATTTCGATAATCCGCTGCACCGCAAACCTCATGTGAAAGTTTCAATACCTGCGGGTGTAAACAGCAGCGAGTTGAAGTGCAAGTGGAAATCGTGTTTATCCGTTACATTTTCGTTTTTATTTTTTTTTTTGTTCGGGGCATCGAATAAATTTCAATTTTGGAGCAAAGCGTGCGAAACTTTTTTTTGTTAAGCTTTGCGACAGCTTAAATTGTCGTCGTTGCGACGCCGCCGTTGACGTCGCAGTTGGCGTCGCTGCTGCCGTCGCTGCTGCTGTTTACCGCAAATTTTTGGCTTTTACATTGCATACTTTGGGGCGGGGCCATAAAGCGCCGTGCGCCCAACTCGAGGGCTGCAGACGATGACAAATATGCAAATTTATGTTGTGGCTGACAGACGTGGGAACCAAACTAAACAGACAAACTGCACGGTGGCGGGGGGCGGGGGGGGGGGCGTGGCTGTTCGCAATGAGGTGGCTGAGCAAACGTGCAACTGTACAAGAAGAAGCAGCAGGAGAATGCATCAAGTGAAAGTGAAAAACTTTTGCCATGCAACGCGTAAATCTGTGTTGAAAGTATAAAGAAATTTTCCGTATGCATTTCGCTAGAGATTTATGAGTTTTTTAGCCCAGACTCCCGCAGGAAAAGTAACCTCCCCTCCCCTCCCCTTCCCCTCCCCTCCCCTTCTCATAAGTTGCGTGTCTGAAATGTGCTCGGCGAGGGAAAGTTGCGCGAGTTTTTGTTTAATGCCAGTCACGCATATCGAAGGATAGGCAAATGAACAAGTTTTATAGATGGGGAGAGTGGGAGGTGTAATATATACGTTTATTGATAAATTTAATAGAAGCGCGGAAAATATCAAGGTTTTAAAAAGAACATATGGAAACCTTATCATGATTAAAATGCTACACATTCATTTTTATTTTAAATTATTTAAAATAAATATGTCTAAAATGTTTCTTAAAATATTTAAGATTATTTTTCAATTAAATACAATTTTTTTTTTGTAAAGTTTGCTTGACCATTTATTACAATTAATGTAAGAAACATTTAGGTATATTTTGTATAAATAACATACCTTAATTGTAGTATTTAAATATACACGAACATTTATTATTTAACTTTGTGATAATAATTTTATTTGTTAAGTATAAGAAATATGTATATATCTTACATTTTAAATAGGAAATATTACAACATATATATACTATATCATTAAGCAGACCCACTTTAAATTTATATATGCATATAATTTATTTGTGTTTTTTAACCCTCACGTATAATTGAAATCAATGCACTTTGTTTGAAACTAAACTTTATATATTCATGCATAAATTTGCATCCCACACACACAGTTGGGGTGTCCGGGGAGCATCCAATCAGAATGTTTTCGCTACGTGCGGACACGTCCGGAGACTGGACCCTCGAAATGCGAACCGCAATGCAAATACGGACTCCAACTTGCAGACGGAATCACAATATTTATAAGCGATATTTGAAATGTGCTTCAATAATAAAAATAATGTTGCGTTCTTCTTCTTCTCGTTGCTGTTTTCTAGAGAACTGGATGATAATTTGATAAGCAGCTTGCCGGAGGGACTCGGCAAATTGCCGCAGCTGCAGGAGCTGTAAGTATTTGCACCAGGTGCTAACCATAGATTAAAACGGTCTAAAGGGGTGCTCCAGCCAAGGTAGGGGCATAGGGGGTGGGGGTGGGGGGTGTAGTTGCTACAATTTGCTGCTTTGTTAAGTTGGCAACATTTCCTACTTTGTCAGGCGGCAAACAAGCGGAAACCAAAAATCATAACGCATCATTACTTGGCGAATTTACGACACAACCCCATCCCCCAGAGGCCCCCCCCTCGACTTTAGAAGTCCCGACTCCCCGCGTCTGCAGTTGTTGCCGTCGACTTGAACCACATCCTGTAGCCATTGCAAATGCAACTCTTTTCTTAATCTAACTAAAAGTATATTTACTTTATCATGTCGCTTGCAAGGCATAGTCGGAATTAAAAGAAGAGAGAAGAGTGAGAAGCGGAAAATAATAAAAAAAAGATAGAATGGAAAAAAATAAAGAGAGCAAGAGAAAGCAGTAGATAGAGTACAGAAAGAAATGGAAAGAGACAGAGAGAAAACTAAGATTATATTTTTATTTATATAAATATTAAAATATTCTAAAATCTACAAATATTTAATTTAAAGATTTAGAAAGATTTAAGAGTACTGCAATAGAACATAGTTCTACAAAATATAAAATGCAGAACTAATATATCAAAAAGATTGTAAGCAATAAAATAATAATGTAAAGCATTAACATATGTCCCATAAATTAAATGAACATCATACAACATTTCATTATTCCTTAAACAGGATTCATTAGGAATATAATTTGAATATCATTTTAAAAATCTTTCAGCCAAATTCTTTTATTTTATTTTATATTTTGGCCATAATAAATTCTTAAATATTTTGTGCGAAAGTGTATAACGAATTCGTTGTTTCGAGAATATATATATATATATATATATGCATCTAGCCGCAGTTGCATTTTCTTGTTGCCACACGCACTTCCTGCGAGTGGCAACTGCGGCAACTGGCGACTGTCATTGGAATCGTTGACATCGTTGCGACAGTTTTTGCCTTCTGCAACGTTTCTCAAATGTCTCCCCAAGGAAATTCAATTTCTGGTAAACAGGATAATTATGAGCATGTTAAATGTTGCGATAAAAGCCACGCTGCGTTGCACTCGCCAAGCCAGCCGAGCCAACTGCTATCCCCATGATTGGGGAATTAAACTGGCAAATAAATTCGAGTCTGGGGAGGGGCTTGCAGAAATCTTGCACTTTTTCTTGGCTCACATGTGATGCGGTTTATTTTATTTTTATTTTATGTTTTATTCTATTTTTTTTTGTTTTTGCAACCATTGGCAAGGAAAACAAATTTAAAAGGATTAAAAACATTTTGTAGTGCTTGCAGTTTGTTGACTGCCAAGCAGAGCTAACTGTTTCTTAGAGGGAAGCAGAAAAAAATCAAACAACAGAAAAGTAAATGTGAGGCAACAAATTAAACCGATAAACTCAGAGATTTGGTAAGAAGTTGTGTCGGAAAAAGAAGAGCAAAAGTTAAATAATAAAAGTGAAACTTATAACAATGTTGAATTTAAGCTTTAAACGCATTAAAATTGAAGTTGAACTAATACAATTTTCTTTTTAACAAATAAATTAAAAAACGAGAAAAGTAAAAATATATAAATGTACAAATGACAACTAAATTAATCAAAATTTAATTTTTTAATAAATAATATAAACAATATATTGAAACTCTTAAAAAAAATTCAATATAAATCTAAATATAATATTTATTTCAAATTAATAATTTTGAAACTAAAATCCGCCCATTAAGTGCATTTAATTTACTATCTTTGTTTTTTTTAATGACATAAGTTCACATTTATTTATGTGAATGTTTAATATACTTTGCCTTAAATGTTTGACCCACAAAACACTTTCTTGCACTTACTGGAATATGTGTCGCATGTGCATTTCCTGAATGTTGGCCAAGAAAACCCGAAAGACGATAACAAAACGTGTGCCCAAATAAATATATATATACGTATATATATAAACTGATTTTATGCGTGGCAGTTGTCACACCGACTTGGTTGCTGGCCAACTTGACTTTCAAATGCAGCTGCCGCGGCAAGTGGCAAGTGGGAAGTGGCACTTGCCAGCAGAGTGCATCTTATAGATACCCGCTTGCAGCTCACAGATACCATAACTATCTTTTGCAGCTCCATGACCAGCAACCGCCTGCGCTGGATAAACGACACGGAACTGCCGCGCAGCATGCAAATCTTGGACCTGCGCGCGAATCCCTTGTCCACGATCACAGCGGGCGCCTTTCGGGGCATGTCCAAGCTGCGGAAACTGTGAGTACCTGAAGTCAAAAAGTAACATACTTTTAAATGTAGTCATTAAGCTTAAAACTTTTAAATGTAAGTTGGAAGATAATAATTATTCTTTCAGCATTATAATAGATTTTTTGCCTTTATTATATATAAATGTTTATATTTTTTAAACTTGTTCACGAAGTACACAATTTTTATTCTCGTTCACAAATTTGCAAGATTCTGTTGGATTTTCGTTTTAAATGTCCGTCATGCTGTCTCTTTTTCGGCGCTATTGACGATAGAGACTTGAAAATTTGGATATATAGTTGTAGTTTTCTGCTTCAGACAAAGTGTTAAGACAAACCATGAACAAAATGCCATCAAACATGAAAATCGGTTCAGTTTTGACAAAGTTATGGGCGTTTGAAATATGTGAGCTATGGATCGGAGAACTTTACATGTCAAAATTTTTGTCAAGTTTCGCATGATTTTTGACAAAAAATTTGACCCCCCCAGAATCGGTTTTAATGTTGTTTTTTATACTAATTATGACCACCACAATCGATTAAAAATGCAAATTCGAGATTCTACATTTTGAAAAAAAAATTTTTTCGAAAATGAGTAAGGGGGGGGTACATGCTTTTTTCCCAAAAAATTCCAAAAAATTTATTTTCAATAATGAATATATTTGAAATACAGAATCAATCTAGAGGACAAAACATGAATAAAATGTCATCAAACATGAAAATCTGTTAAGTTTTGACAAAGTTATGGGCGTTTGAAATATGGGAACTATGGATCCGAGAGCTTTACATGTCATCATTTTTGTCAATTTTTGCATGATTTTTGAAAAAAAATTTGAACCCCTCAATTGTGGCGTCCACAATCGATTAAAAATAAAAATTCGCATTTCTAAACTACTATCAAAACCGTTTTTGACTGTGTTAAGTTGTTATTGTACTGGGAACCAGAAGTCGCTTAACCCTTCGTACTTATTTTTTCTTCACCTTAGCATCCTCTCCGATGTACGCACTCTGAGAAACTTTCCCGAGCTGGAGGCCTGCCATGCGCTGGAGATACTCAAACTGGATCGGGCGGGTATTCAGGAGGTGCCATCGAATCTGTGCCGTCAAACGCCAAGACTGAAAAGCTTGTAAGCTGTCTGGACATAGTTGCTATATAACGATTCAATTCAATCTTCTCACTTTCAGAGAACTTAAAACCAATTCCCTGAAAAGCATCCCAAATTTAAGTAGCTGCAGAGACTTAAGGCTGTTGTGAGTACCCGGATTCAAAGTGAACCCCAAACAAACTACAAAAGTTGAAGTAAATGTCAATTTTCTTCGCACAGAGACCTATCGAGCAACCAAATCGAGACGCTGCACGGCAGACCTTTCTACGGACTCAAGCAGCTGCACGACCTGCTGCTCTCCTATAATCGCATCAAGACCCTGCCACAGGATGCTTTCCAGGGCATACCCAAGCTCCAGCTGCTGTAAGTGAACTGAGGTCTTTGCTAAGCAAAACTTCTCTACTTCTCCCACTTCACACAGCGATCTGGAGGGCAACGAGATTGCCTTTATACACAAGGACGCGTTTGCGGCGTTTACGGCTCTGGAGGATCTCAATTTGGGCAACAATATATTCCCCCAGCTGCCGGCGGCGGGTCTGCGCGCTTTGCTCCACCTGAAGACGTTCAACAATCCGAAACTGCGCGAATTTCCGCCGCCCGACACGTTTCCGCGGATTCAGACCTTGATCCTATCCTATGCGTATCACTGCTGCGCCTTCCTGCCCCTGGTGGCCATGTCCGCCCAGCGCAAGACCTCCCAGGTCCAGGAGGCGGTGCTCTTCCCCTCCGACGCGGAGTTCGACATGACGCTCTGGAACAACAGCATGATGAACATTTGGCCACAGATGCGTATGTAATATTTGAACTCTTCATCAGCTGCTTATTATACGCTGTTTTAAATTTGCAGAGGGGCATATTAGTTAGTTGCAATTTTCGGCCAGTTGAAGTTCTTTTTTCAATACTTAAAATATTCCTAGTATTTTTATTCTATTAAACAAAGTCACAGTTTGAAAGCCACTGCTTTGGGGTTACAGTCTTAGAGCCACTAATCCAACAATGGAATATGGAAAGATAGTCTGAAGCTAGATTCACGTTTGGAACTATTGCCTTGTATTTAGATTCGGTTTAAACCGTTGCGAACCTTGCTTCGTCTAATGTTTTTCAATTGAAATTAAATATAGCCCAATTTCACTGTGCCCAACATGTCTTGCACTTGGATATTCTACTTTATGCGGTTCCCTTAGCAAGTGTCAAATGTCACATGTAAAAAAAAAAAAAAAAAAAACACGACTGCGTCACAGGAGATTAGTCTCGTAATGTCGTATTATTAAAATTTCTAATAATTTTTTAAATTTTTTTTTCGTTGCTGTATCAGCTATTTGTGGTTTCATTTTGTTTACTACATCTATAACAAATTAGATAAATCATACCACGAATTACTCGGGGAAAAATTGCAATACTTTTTTGTAGGAAAACTTATATGCAGTATATTTGAAATTTTTTACATTTGCTAAAAATTTATGAAATATAATTAATATTTAAAAATAAAGCTAGGTTGACAGTTTGCAACTATCTGCTATACTACTTATAATGATAGCAACAATAATGTAGTTATCGCTTCTTAAAATTATTGAAGTTTAATTATGCTCCGAGTTTCTTAAAAATCGTTCTTTTTTTATTTAATTTAAAGTTTTAGATTTTTGGTAACTTGAACAAGCTACAGAGACAGCTTTTGGCAGAGTTTGTATCTTTTGTTATATTTATTTGAATTATGTTAAATACCCAAAATGCATTTATTAGAAAACAAATTGGTTAGGGATCAGCTCTATATTATATATAAGTCTAGATTGAAGATTGGAGAGTGCTCTCACCTCCCTTTACTTCCCCCAGATAATCTCAGCAAGCAGCTGGGCGCGGCCATGCACGATCTGTGGGACTCGCCGTTGAGCAACTACAACCTGAACGAGGACCTGCAGCAGGCGCCGACGGGCGGCCAGTCGGCCAGCAGCTACATGGAGGAGTACTTCGAGGAGCACGAGATGAGCGCGCCCGGCACCGGCTACGGCTTCGGCACCGGCCTGTTCAGCGGCATGACGGCGGACGATCTGCAGCCGGGATCGGTGCAGTGCCTGCCGATGCCGGGTCCGTTCCTGCCCTGCGCGGATCTCTTCGACTGGTGGACGCTGCGCTGCGGCGTTTGGGTCGTCTTCCTGCTGGCGCTGCTCGGCAACGGCACCGTTGTCTTTGTGCTCGTCTGCTCCCGCTCGAAGATGGACGTGCCGCGATTTTTGGTCTGCAATCTGGCCGCCGCCGACTTCTTTATGGGCATCTATCTGGGCATTCTGGCGATTGTCGACGCGGCCACGCTCGGTGAGTTCCGGATGTTCGCGATACCCTGGCAGATGTCGCTGCTGTGCCAGCTGGCGGGCTTCCTGGCCGTGCTCAGCTCGGAGCTGTCCGTCTACACGCTGGCGGTGATCACGCTGGAGCGCAACTACGCGATCACCCACGCCATACACCTGAACAAGCGGCTCTCGCTGCGCCAGGCGGGCTACATCATGAGCGTCGGCTGGATTTTCGCCCTGCTGATGGCGCTCCTGCCGCTGCTGGGCGTCTCCGACTATCGCAAGTTCGCCGTCTGCCTGCCGTTCGAGACGACGACGGGCGTGGCCAGCCTGACGTACGTGATCAGCTTGATGTTCATCAACGGCTGCGCCTTTCTCACCCTCATGGGCTGCTACCTGAAGATGTACTGGGCGATCCGCGGCAGCCAGGCGTGGAACACGAACGACTCGCGGATCGCCAAGCGGATGGCTCTGCTCGTCTTTACCGACTTCCTCTGCTGGTCGCCGATAGCGTTCTTCTCGATAACGGCCATCTTCGGACTGCAGCTGATATCGCTGGAGCAGGCGAAGATCTTCACCGTGTTCGTCCTGCCGCTGAACAGCTGCTGCAATCCGTTCCTCTACGCGATCATGACCAAGCAGTTCAAGAAGGACTGCGTCACGCTCTGCAAGCACTTCGAGGAGACGCGCGTCGGCGGCACGAATGCCGCCCGTGCCGCACGCGGCAAGCGCGACGGGGAGCTGCCGCCGCCGCCGCTGCTGCCCGCGGCGAACGTCGCCCATCCGCCGGGCTGTCGCTGCCTGCGCATGCTGCCCAGCGAGATGCCCAACTGGCACAAGATGGAGCAGGCGCCGACGCTGTGGCAGCGCCTCAAGCGCCTCTGCTGCGGCCAGCGGCGACGCAAGCAGCGCCGCCAGCCGCAGCAGCACCGGCGGCAGCGCGCCTACACCGCCGCCGCGGCGAACCCGTATCAGTATCAGTTCGCGGAGCTGCGCCAGCAGCAGCGCAAGAATCGGGCCAGCTCGATATCCAGCGAGAACTTCTGCAGCTCGCGCAGCTCCAGCTGGCGGCACGGCGCCAACTCGTCGACGCCGGCGCCGCAGTCGAACTGCAGCATGCCGCTGAAGCTGATGGAGCCCGGCCAGGCCCATGCGCACGGCCGGCGGCGCCACTCCGCCTGGCTGATCACCCGCAAGACCTCCCAGGACTCCAATCTGTCCAGCTCGCGCAACGACTCCTCCGCCTCGGCCACCACGGCCAGCACCTCCACATTCCGGCTGTCGCGCTCCAGTGCCGGCAGCAGCACGCCACTGCCCTCGATTATAGGTGAGTATGCTCCAATGACACTTGCCTAAAACTCACATTAATCCGTGGGGAGTAAGATATACAAGCATTTAGAATGAGAGGAAGAGCGTGGAAAAAAGCTTAAACAAACATAGCAAATTAATTATCGCATTGAGGATTAATCAAAAGCTTAGGAAAAAGCTTATATATAGATAAAGGAAAATTAATGTATAAATATTTATCTAACAATGATACTAGCTTTAATATTGAATTAATCGAGCAGGCTTGGCTCTAACAATTGAGGAAAAAAAAACAGCAAATACTATAAGATACTAGAAGATTAATCTAAAGCTTACAGATTTCACAAAAAACTTTGGTATACAAAAAATAATATATATATATATATGATACTTGCTTTAAGATTAGATGAATCAGATTAGATGCAGAAAATGAGAGCGAAATAAAATAAAACTTAAAATTAATTATTTGATTGATGCGGCGGAAATTCCTCAAAAAAATTAAATAAAATTTGGAGAAAATAAGATAACATTTAGAGAATTTCCTTATCCTAACAAGTTTCTTAACCAAAAAAAAAAAACATATTATATATTAAATATAATAAATATTTATAAATAAGCATAATTACAATTTTCTTTCATACTCGCTCTCTCTTAAAGCGCTAAGCAGATCAAAGCTTTTAAGCTGCTCTCTGGCAAGATTAAGTTGAGCTTTAAGCAAGGTGTCATTCTGTTGTCTGTCGTTAATCTGTTAATCGTCGCTATATCCCAGCCCAATTTACAGCCCACAATGGGAAGCAGCCGCATGAGGCATTGAGCAAGCCGCGCCTGGTGCGCCAGGAGGCGGTGCAGGAGGAGGAGGACTCGTCGCCGCCGCGCTTGGGCGTTCGCTTTCTGCCCACCATTCCCTCCGCCGCGGACAGTTCGGTTATAATGGAGGACGGCGACTCGACGAATGCCACATTTCTGGGCATGCCACAGCCGGGCGTCTCGAGCGGATTTCTGGTGACGCCGCCGCCGGCGCAGCTGCAGCCGGAGAAGCCGCCGCCGGCGCCGAATGATGCGCCGCCATGACCCGGCGACTGTCAAGGATTCTGGGGCAGCTGGCAGCGACGCCAGCAGCGACAGCGACAGCGATGGAGACCCCAAGAGGAGACCTACCTGTAAACGGGGGAACAGAAAGCTCACTGTGTTCATAGATTGTATTCGCGGGGAACGGAATTCGGGGGCATAGTGTAATATTGGAACAGGCCACGTGATGCAGCCAAGCGTCATCCACACAAAATAATCTTAAGTAGTCAATTTGTTGTTGAGTTCGAGTCAAGGATTCCATTTCCATAAAACCCACACACACGCACACAAACACACTTCATCGAATGGATCCACAAAAAGAAAAAAAAGCAAACAGTTAAACACGAGTATTATGTACTGCATATATATGTATGTAATTTATTACTAGATGTACGCCTTAGGTTAGTCCCATTACCCATAGGCTAGTATACCGAGCATATTTAGTGCATAGTCTAGCATAGTTTATATGTCTATATTTCGATATGCGCGTAAAACATTTAGAGAATGCTAAGCATTTGTCGACACATTAATAATGAGATGGAACTAAATCTATATAAACATAGAAAACCGATTGATACGAAACCGAAACCGAAACCAAGCCATAAAATATTAAAGTTAATCTATTTACAGTAATTTATTATCGTTTTTATCGGGGAAGGTCTTCTACAGATAGCAGAAGGCAAGATCCAACTTAATATTGAGAGAGAAGAGCGTTTATCCACAAAGTGTACACTGTGGATGGTGTGCCCGTGGGAGGTAATTAATTTCCTCACTGCAGAGAGCGAGCTCTGTTAATTTCATATTATGTTAGTTGTGGATGTTGTGAGCTCTTGGCCTATGTTGTTATTGTATTAAAGCGCATGCCGGCTTAGCATAGCTGCGGCTTTAAGGAGATGATTTAGCCGTGGGTAAGTGTCTATATTAAAATGATTAGTACGAGCCGTGTGTGTGTTCTTGCAAACAGCCATTTACCAGTATTTATTAAACTTCGTTGTTCGGCTCAGCAGATAAATAAAACTAAATCTTTATTTGTCTCATTTCGTGGCTGTGTTAAGAAGCTGGATCGTCGTTTTTTCTCGATTATCGCTGAAATTCGCAAAGTTTAATTTAAACAAATTTAGTTTGCAATAAAGCTTATTATATATATGCATATATGCGCAATTGCAAAATTAATTAATCAATTGCAAAAAATAATTAAAAAACAAATCAAACTAAAATCGCGCAATTCAAACAGCATCCACATTTGCTTCGTAATAAAGAGAGAGAGAGAGAGAGAGATAATAAAAGTGTGGTGAGTATTCCAAATTCCAAATGGAATATGCTGGAATTTCCTTTATATAAGCTCCTATATTAAGCTTCTATATTTCAACTATAATTTTTCAAACTCAATATTAATTTATAAAATAACATATTGTGCAGCTGATATTTATATTATATTATATTTTTAAAAATATAAATCGATTAAAGAGTAACAAGTGTAATTAGTGCTTAGTGCAAATTGATGGCTGAAAGAAGAGAAACGACTGTTATCGATAAGTTGATGAGTTTTATCGAGTATGGTTTAATCGATTAGAGTGTAACAACTTATAAAATGTATAATTAAATGTATGGCTATAAGAAGCGAAACGTGAGTTATCGATAAGTTGATGTGTGTTATCGAGTGTAGAGTAACAACTTCTTAAGCTTGGCATGCAATCTAGTGAAATTTAAGGTGTTAAGAAGAGATTTCTGTTCGCGTGTTATCGATAACCGGGCGAGTGTTATCGATTGCAGGCGCTAGTCGCCCAGTCCGGTCGGCTGCTCCTCGCTGGCCGCCAGGCAGACCCCGTAGCTGGGATTCTCGATGAGGTGCACCCGCTGCTTGTCGTCCCGCAGTCGCCGCCGCTGGAGGAACTCGCGCACCAGCAGCACGGGCAGCATGACGAGCGCCAGGCCGAGCAGCCCGGCCAGGCCGAGCAGCGTCCAGCCGGCGAGGCCGCCGCCGCCGCCGCCGCCGCGCGTCGACAGAGCGCTGAACGGCCGCCGCTCGCAGATCTCCGGCGCCACGCACACGCTGTCCGCCTCGCACTCCTGGCTGCACTGCGGCGCGCATTCCGTGCGGCTGCCCGGCACGAGGCCGTAGCCGGGCAGGCAGGCGCACTCGTCCGGCCGCAGGCACTCGGCGTTGATGCAGCGCTCCGAGCAGTGGGCGCGACACGCGTGCGGTTCGCTGGCGTTGGCCACGACGTAGCCGGGCTGGCAGTCGCAGCGGCCGGGCGCCGAGCACCTGGCGTTCTGGCAGGCGGGCCGGCAGACGGGCGCGCAGATGAAGTGGAGCAGGGTGTCCTCGTAGCCGGGCAGGCATTCGCAGGTGTTCGGCTCGACGCAGTTGCCGTTACTGCAGCCGGGCGAGCAGACCGGATCGCAGATGGAATCGGAGCCGGGACGCAGCCGATAGCCGGCGTAGCAGCGACAGCGGCCGGTGCCGCCCTCGCACCGGCTGTTGATGCACTTCTGGGTGCAGTGGGGCTCGCAGGCGCCGCTCGGCCAGCGCTTGGCATAGCCCGGCTCGCAGTCGCAGATCTCCGGCGCAATGCAGCGCCCGTGGCCGCAGTCCTCGCTGCACACCGGCTCGCAGACGTACGGATCCCGGGCGCTTTGCCGGTGTCCGCTGAAGCAGCGACACCGATCCGGGCCCACGCAGCTGCCGTAGACACAGGAGCGACTGCACTTGGGCACACAGTACGCCGGACTGACCGCCTCGTAGCCCGCCAGGCAGCTGCACACGTCCGGCCCGCTGCAGACGCCGTTGTGACAGCCCTGGCCGCAGTACGGCTCGCAGTCGACGCTGCTGCCGTTCACCGGCACGTAGCCGGCGTCGCAGCTGCAGATGTCCGGCGCCGTGCAGCGCGCATTCCGGCCGCACGCCGGCTGGCAGACGGCCGTACAGCGATGCGGCGACAGCTTCACGTACCCGGCCCGGCACTCGCAGCGCCCCGGGGCACTGCAATACCCGTGCTCGCAGCCCTGCCGGCAGCTGGGCGTGCAGATGTGCCGGGCGCCGTTCACCGGCACGTGGTCCGCCCGGCACTGGCAGCGATTGGGCGCCGCGCACGTGCCGTTCACGCAGCCCGGCTGGCACTGCGGCTCGCAGCGGTTCTCCGCACGGACGTAGCCCGGATGGCAGGCGCAGTGCTCCGGCTCGAGGCAGTCGCCGTTGCGGCAGTCGCCGCTGCAGACGGGCTCGCAGCGCAGCCGTCCGGCCGGATCCCGTTGCGCCGCGTAGCCGGCGCGGCAGCGCAGCTCGTCGGGCGCCACGCAATCGCCGTGCGGCGACGCGTCCGCACAGCGGGGCACGCACCGGGCCAGCGTCTCGTTGCGCGCGTAGCCCGCGTGGCAGACGCACTGCTGCGGCGCCGCACAGTGGCCGTGCGTGCAGTCGACGGCGTCGCACAGTGGTTCGCAAACGCTCTGGCTGTCGTTGCGCAGCCGATAGTTGTCCGTGCACTGGCAGACGTCCGGCGCCACGCACTGGCCGTTCACGCAGGGCTCCGTGCACTCCGGCGCGCAGACGCTGCGATTCAGCTGATTGCTGTAGCCCTGGCCGCACAGGCACACCTCCGGCAGCAGGCACTTGCCCGTGGCGCCGCAATCGTGACAGATGGGCACACACTCGCCACTGAGAGCGTATCGAGAGAGAGAGAGAGAGAGAGAGAGAGAGAGAGAGGGAGATTTTAGGGCTCAGTTCCAAGTTGTCATTCAAGTCTTTACTTACTTCGCCTCCTTGCGCTCGTAGCCCACACAGCAGACCGTGTCCACGGACATAAAGTTCTGTTGGGCATTGGGAGAAGTCAATTAGATTGGCGTAAACTATTTGCATACCCATTAAAAGTGGGTAGAAAGGGTATATTGGCTTTCTGCAAATGTTTGTAACAGACGGAAGGAGGCATCTCCAACCCCATAGAGAATATATACTCTTGGTCAGCATCGCTAGTCGAGTCGATTCAGTTCAGTGCGTCCGTCTGTTCGTTTGTCCGCCTGTCCGTTTGTCCGCCTGTCCGTCTGTCCGTTTGTCCGTCTGTCCGTCCGTTCGTCTGTTAGTTTGAAGCTAGAGACTCGAAATTTGGAACATGTAGTCGTGTATACCTGAGTCAGATAAAGTGTTAAGATTTTTTGTGACTTAAGCTAGACTTAAAGTCACAACATTTGCCAAGCCGGAAAATTACAAAACATTCTTTTCGACTGTTTTCAGCTGTTATTACACTATATTGCGCAGTCGGTTACACCCGATTGCAACGTTCTTGCTTGTTTAAGTTTATTTCAAATTAACGAAAACCCTCCTGGATTTCTTATTATCGTTATCTTGTTTTCTGCGAAAATCTCAACAACTTTAAGAGGTAGTGCAACCAAATGAGGTTTAATATATTCTCATAAAGCATGTCTAGAATACTTCGAATTTTAGGTAACTCCCTGCACTTGCCACAAATATGAACGCAATTCAAAGCGATTGCCTAGGCACCCAATTTATAAGCAAAATATTATCATATAGGAATATCATAGGAACAATACTCTTAGAGAGTTATTATTAAATGTATATAATAATATATTAATAATATTTTGCTACTATCTGACTACTTTATAGTATACCTTCCAATAGGAACAATCAGTCCGAAATCAAGCATATTTTTCTTATATATGTCTGCTTGGCACACTTTTCTTGCTTGTATTAATTAATCCATAAATTAAAAATTGCCTTTTGATACGCTTGTTACCTACTTCTAATAAAATTTAATTTTGATTGGCCACCTGTGAACCGTAACTGCCCGCATTTAAGCACATTTACAGGGTGTTCTTTGGGCGTTCCCGGAATACACACCTCTTTCATGGGCCGCACGACCAGGGGTCCACAGTCGTGGGTGCAGTTGCTCATGCCCTGGTATTTGCGCATGGTCACCAGGCTGACCCTCACCTTCATCACCCTTTCGAATTGAATTTCATTAGCACTGCAATCTCTTGGATCACTCTCGATCACTCCTGATCACTTACGGCACGCGCTCCACACAGGCATCGGTTTGTAGCCAAATCAGGCCCGCGCTGGCCAAACACACTACCAATAAGCGCCACATTTCGCTTTTTATTGCAACTCTTGGAACTCGCACCGCTCGCCTTAAGGCACAGTTAACAAATGAACTTGCCCAATGAGCGAAAACAGACCGGACTTGTGTGGGCTTATCATGTGTCTATGTGCTTATAAATATACTCCATGTAGATGCGTTTATTGAACCCACTGTGGCCAAAACAACGACCTCAGCCTACTCCCATAGCTGGCTGCTGTTTGCGATATGGCTCAAGTTGGCGAGGTCCTTAGCATTGATGATGACAAATGAATTCATAGATATCGCTTATCAGGAAATGTCGTACAATAGCTCCTAATATTTGCCAACGGATATAGCTGACTTAAAGATACCCTCTGACTTTATACTCTATATAATTGGCACCATTAACGATTATTCGAAAAATCGGTTAGATTTTGAAAAATATTAACCCTTGCCCATATGGAAATTTATAGGGTACAATTTTAGCTAGAGTCTTGACTACCATTATTCTTATTTATTTATTTCTTATTAATCATTTTAGTTACCAGATTTAACTGCATAAATTATACAAAAATCAAAACACATTTTTTTGTAACAAAGTTTTGGAATTTTTGTAATTTTAAACAATATATCTTACACGGTAACATATTTACATGTTATTCGAGTTTGAAATAAAAATGTATTAAAGCTCTTGTTCACGCATTTTAAATGTGTACAGGGTATAAAAACCTATAAATTTATATTAATAATTCAAAACATTGTTAATTGTATTGGGCTATAAAATTCGGAGCTTAAGATGTGATTGGGTTCAGAGGGCAATTGGTGTGTCTAAAACATTGTATATTCTTATGGCTGCAGGTTTGACTTTATCTATAAAGAATCAATAATTTGAAAGCTAAGTCCTTATTTTTTTATGATTTACCCTAGAAAATTTTAGATAATTGAAAGCTTTAGATATATATATATTTTATTTACACAACCAGATTTACATATTTGTATATAAATAAATATTTATTAGTATATAAAATGTATATTTGAATTGAGTTTTCTATTCACTCATTTATTGAATATACTCTTTATATTCATGTATACTTAAACTAACCATAGTAGTCAATATTTACGAGAGTGGAGTCTGCTCGGATATTTCTAATAAGATTAATACGTTGCGAATAACATAGTCTGATTGGAATGTGAAGTTGGCTGCAACCGAACAGTGTGGCCAAAGCAAAGCAAGCAAATGAATGAAGTTGGCTGCGCTTCAACAGAAATACTTTCAATTTATGCGATATTTTTATTTGTTTAACGAACAAGCTTTTGAAGAAACAAATGTTTCAGGGTGTATAGATTTTATAGAATACAATAATAATAAAGCCGAACATTTGTAATTGGATCAAAACATTTTTAAATGCAAGGAAGTTCAGTTTTGATTGGGTTATTTCTATGGGAACTATATACACTATACTATACACTATATACACTAATAATATGGCAGGTTTCGTTAAGAAAGCTAGCCTAACTTTAGTAGTTATACTAATTTAGACTACGCCAAACTCCCATACTGTGACGTCACAAAAGTGCGCGGAATTCCTTGCATAACTTGTGGCTCTTTCAAACGTGGTGCAGAATTCATTCTCATCGTGCGAATTAATTATGGTTTTTGCGGCAAAATCATTACGCATTGAAGGCTATAAAAGGCAATCGCCATAAGCCCGTGAATCAGTTATTTATCGAACTTCAAGCGCGAACTACGTAAAGCAATATTGTGAACTATATTTTTTCGGTCGATCAGTCAACATGTCTGGAGTTGGGCGTGAGCTGGTGCTAGTCTGCTTGCTTCTAGCACTTTTGGACCGTTATCTGTGCCTTAATGATCCCAGTTCGAGATGTTTACCTGTGTTCGTGGCCAAAAACGAGACGATTTGGAGATATGTGAAGCACTTTCGATTGGATACAAATGGCTCGATGCACTCTCCAAATGTCTTGGAACGTTTCACCGTTGCTGTGGTATAATCGATATAGAAATTAGCCCCACAAGTACTATAATCAAAGTATAGGATAATTCTTCGGCTAAGACGAAAATAGCTATATGAATACATTTACTTAACATTTTCTTTGTATACTCGTTCACGCAGTAATAACAGTATATTGGGTTTGAGTAATGTCCGTCTTGCTGTCCGTTTGTCCGTCTATCCGTATGAACGCATTTTTTTTTCGCTGCTATTGAAGCAAGAGAAACTTTGAATATACCTATATTCGTATATAAACGCGTCAGATAAAGTGTTTAAATTTCTTTGCGTGATATTTCGATAAAATCCATATATATACCTTAGTTTTAAAGCATGATTCATACAATTTATGCAGACCGATTACTGAAGACCTTCTCTAAAGATCGTATAAATGTTTTTTGCATATGCCCACTGGGGGCGTGGCAAATCGTTAAAACTTATATATTTGGAGTCCGGTAAATTGAGAAAATCCCTATCAGTTAGAGTCACCAAATTTAATAAAAAAAAAATACTGTGAATGAGTATTTGGCAGTCGGTTACAGCCGCCTGTAACGTTCTTAGCTGTTTTCTTTCTCTTTCGCTGGGCAGGTTGAGAGAGAGTATCCGTCAGCCTGTCAACCCACTTGCGAGCCCAAGTGCAGCCAACACGCGGACTGTGTGCGGCAGGAGGGCAGCGAGAACTCGGAATGCGTCTGCCATCCCGGCTATAAGGCCGATGTCGGCTGGAACTCGAAGGTGCGCTGCCGGCCGCAATGCGAGCAGAATTGCGGCAACTACGCCTACTGCCAGAAGCCCAACGTCTGCAGCTGCTGGAAGAACTACCGGAGATCACCGGCGAACGCCGCGGACTGCGAGCCCGTCTGCCATGCGGCCTGTGGCCCGCACCGGCACTGCGCCAAGCCGGATCGATGCGAGTGCGAGGCGGGCTACGCCGAGGACGCGCTGGGCCAGTGCCGGCCCGTGTGCGAGGACTGCGGAGACGACGACGGGGAGGAGTGCGTCCGGCCGGGCCAGTGCGAGTGCACGGCCGGCTACAAGCGGAACGGGGACGGCGCCTGCCAGCCGGAGTGCCCCAAGCAGTGCGCCCAGAACAAGTACTGCGCCCGGCCGGCGGTCTGCGAGTGCGAGGCGGGCTACGAGGAGGACGGCCTCGGCGTCTGCCGGCCCGTCTGCGGGCGGACGCCGTGCGGCCCGGACGAGCAGTGCGTGGCGCCCGATCGCTGCGACTGCCGGCCGGGCTACGCGCGCAACGGCACGGACAGCTGCCGGCCGCAGTGCCAGCGGCCGTGCCGCCCGCACAGCCGCTGTGTCCGGCCGGAGGAGTGCGCCTGCAACGCCGGCTACGAGGCGGACGACCTCGGCGTCTGCCGGCCCGTCTGCCGGCAGGCCTGTCCGGCGCATGCGCACTGCACGCAGCCGGAGAGTTGCGAGTGCGAGCCGGGCTATCGCGGGGATGCGGTGGGCGCGTGCCAGCCCGTCTGCCGGCGGGACTGCGGGCCGCACGGCTACTGCGCCGGGCCGGACAAGTGCGAGTGCCGTGCCGGCTATCGGCTGTCCGGGCCGGGGCGCTGCGAGCCGATCTGTGCGGCGTGCGGCGCCAACAGCTACTGCGCCGAGCCCGGCAAATGCGAGTGCCTGGCGGGCTACTCCGGCCCGGACTGCCGGCCCAGCTGCCCGCAGCGCTGCGGCGCCAACAGCGACTGCAGCCGGCCGGGCGTCTGCGAGTGCCGGCGGGGCTACGAGCGGGACGCGCGGGGCGACTGCGCGGCGGTCTGTGCGCCGCAGTGCGAGGAGCACAGCTACTGCGTCAGTCCGGGCCGGTGCGCGTGCCGGCCGGGCTATGCGGGCGAGGGCAACCACTGCGTGCCCCAGTGCAGCATCGGCTGCGGCGACAACAGCTACTGCGCCCGCCCGGAGCGCTGCGAGTGCGTGCCCGGCTACAGGGCCGACGATCCGGACAGTCGCCACTGCTCCAGCAGTACGGCCGTATTAGTTCTCGCACTCGGCGGCGTCGCCGGCATTTTGGCCCTCCTGGGACTGGGCTCGTGCGTCATCTTCATCTTCTCCAGATGCTACAGGAAACCCATGTACAAGTCACAAACGAATCCCGACGAGGCCGATCTGCAGGATGTCTACCTGGACACGAGGCTGGAGGGCATCTCAAACAGCACCTTCAACGAGGACATCGTCACTGAGCACAGAGATACCCTTGCGGAAACTAGCTCCTATATCTAAACCGATAGACTTAACTGTCTCTCTAATTGTTACCGTATTTTCATATAGCTTTATCACAATAAGCAGAAATAAAAGAAAACCCTTCTCATTGTAGCTCATTGTGACGCAGCGCAAAACCGCAAATAATGTGTATAATTAAGATGAGGTTTGCGGCGTGTTTAATCAGCGCTAATCTGTGCCAGCGAACACCAGTTGACCAATATTTGTAATTTTCTGCCTCGAGTACTTTGAACAGGGTGTCTATCCCGAAAAAGGAGCTAACATCATTTTATTTTTATTTGTATTTGCTTGTATTATGTATTACGTTACATAAAGTTAACGTAATTCAATTGATAATACATTATTATAATATGTATTAAATTGGAAGTGTGCATATTCATTCTTACCAATTATAATTATCTTTAATTGTTACACTAATAACGTGTTTATTTTTTTAATATTTTCATATTTATTTATTTTTGCAAAAAAATATATATATTTTCTTGTATCAGATAAGTATTTCGTGACCGGCCTTGCCCGGCCCTAAAACATAATTTAATGCACCCAGTTCCTTGCAAGCCGCAGGCAGTAACGAAAACAAATCGAACTAGGTTTATACTCTATTAAAAATTATAATTATTATTTGCCCCCGATATCTGTAAATCACGAAAAGTGCACCAAGTAATTGCCTTAAAGCTATCATAAGAAAACCTATTAGTTTTTTTTTGTTTTATATATAATATAACAAAATATAATATAACACATAAATAACAAATTTTCCATGGGAACGAAGTCTTCGGTACTCCAAAGATAACTCTGTTAATTTTTGTTTTATTATGATTCTTTACTTAATAAAAGTTCTTTACTTCAAAGGGCGCAAAATAAATATTTTTTTTATATTTTAAGTTCAGTTGATACTAACAATGCTATCATTGCTAAGCTTTTAAAATGTAATTGTGCTTTAGTATTTGAATTATCAGCAAAGGGAACAATGAACGGATGAATGAAGCTCCAGATTCAAACACAACCCCAAATCAGTTCGAAACGCGCTCCCCACTTGAGTTGAAAAAAAACATAAATAGCAATAGTATTAAATAGAATAATCCTCGTCCGGGCAAAATGTGAGCCTTGGGTCCAAATACGTTACCTATATTGAAAACTTTCGTAATCCTATTTTAGTGCCCAAAATGAAAGTTAGGTATCATCTTATTTATTTCCGAACTTTATCGAATACAAAAAGAAACAAGCGTAATAATAGTATAGAGATATCTATACTCTATGCATCACCAGAGACTCTCTGTTTTGAATTACAGAGTATTGTGCAGTCGGATCGGACGAAAAATTAAGAAGTTACTCATTTCGCATGTGACGGAGATTTTTTCAAATTTTTAATACGTAATTGGGTATTATTTAATTGATGATATATTTATGAAAATATTTAAAATTAAAAATAATTAAGTTCTTTGCTATATATAAAGCATTCGATAAAGATATTTATGCCAATGCTGATGACAAACATAATTCGTTATATTTGCATAATTCTCTTAAGAACGAGTATAAGATTAGGCAATATTAGCAAACAAAAAATATAAGTAAAGATAATTACCAAAGTACAAAAAATGTGGACTAAAAAATGCCCCAACTAAGTAAATATTTGACTTTAACTTAAGTATTTCATAAATTAAATTTTAATAATTTTAAAACATAAAATTTAGAGAACAAAATGTAGCTAAATTATGGCAATTTTTTATTTAAACACTTTCTTTTCACTTATTCTAAAAATGAGATTTTGCTATATAATTGGTTTGATTTGAAGAACTTGCTGATATTTCAGTTTGTTTGCTTTACTTTCGCGAGGCTCTTCGGATACGAATTGGATGTATGTGACTAATATACATTTTATTTAATCATTTTGGGTGGTGCCTATCAATATAAACGGATGTAGTTGCGGATAGTAGCTTATATATATATATATACTTATAAGTCCCAGTCTGAGCTCAGTTGTGTTTAGATCGTGCTACTGGAGTGTAGTTAGAATAGCTTGGCTATGCAGTATCTATATTTGTGGACATGTCTGTTGATTGTCCTTATTGGTTGTTGTACAAGAATTCATTCAAAAGTGTGCGTGCGACGTGTTCAAGTCTCTTACACTGAACTTGTTCGAAAAATTGTGACCGAAACTTACAAACAGAAAATTATATTCATATGGAAAACAAAGCGTCGATATGTAATCCGTTATGTGCCCGAGGTGAGAGACACAAAATCTTCGCAAAAAAATTAAAAAATCACAATTCTATAATATATTTTAGAGTACAAAATTATATATTATATTTATACAATATAGGAAAAGTTTTATTTCTAAAGACAAAATAACTTCTCTGATATAAATTGAAGGCCAAGTATGAGTAATATTTCTAAAATTGATATGCCAAGCGCAGTTTTATGTTACAAAGTGTATTTAAAAAGATGAACTTTGATGTTTGGCTAAGAAATATTCAATTTTTAATTAATTAAATTTGTTTAAATTATTAACTATTAATTTTTTGAATTTGTTTACTCGTTCACAAAGTGAAAAGATTATTTTAAATTGAAAAATTAAGTACGAAAAAAATAATCGATATATATATATGTAAGATTTATTTTTCATTCATTACATATATATATATATACATATATTGGGATTGTCAGCAAATTTTAAAAGTAGATTACTGGTCACCCCCTTTAAATAAGGGTACAAAAATTTCTACGCCAATTTTGACAGACAGTTAATTGTTTAATTTAATTTCCTTGTGATTATCAGTGTAATAAATATAGTTAGCATTATTTAATTTAGTTTCCTTGTGATTATCAGTGTAATAAATATAGTTAGCATTATTGTTATTATTATCATTATAATTATAATTGAAATTAACACTTGACTAATAATATTTATTATTGTTATTATTAATTGTATTATTATAATTATTATTTTTGTTTCAATACTATTCGTATGACCTATTTGAAATGATTATTCTGGATTTCATGTGCCCCAGACCAAGGTCAGATGGGAGAGCCAGGAATATTGTTGTCCTGGCTACATGGGACCAGCAAACGATTGCCGGCCCATTTGCCGTAATGGTTGTTCCGGAGACAGCCACTGCATTTCACCCGACGTATGTGACTGCAATGACGGCTACGCCGGAGAAGATTGCAATCCCGTTTGCTCCAATTGCGGCGCGCACAGCTTCTGTGCGGCGCCCGAGACGTGCGTGTGTGCGGCGGGCTACATGAGACACTCGCCGGAGTCCGCCTGTGTGCCCGAGTGCCCGTCCGGCTGTGGCGACCATGCCTACTGCCAGGCGCCCAACGTGTGCCAGTGCCGCGACGGCTACCAGGAAGTGGCCGGCGTGTGCAGGCCCGACTGCGCGGAGGGCTACGAGAGACTCGGCGGGGAAGAGTGCCATCCGATCTGCCGGGAAGACTGTCCGGCGCACAGCAGCTGCCGCCGGCCGGGCGAATGCCAGTGCGACGAGGGTTACGAGAGCGCCGAGGCGGGCCAGTGCCGACCCGTTTGCAGTGCAGGGTGTCCGGAGCACGGCAGCTGCCTGGCGCCGGAGCTGTGCAGCTGCTTGCCCGGCTACGAGGAAAGGCAGCCCCAACGGTGCGAGCCAGTCTGCCCGGGCGGCTGCGGCGAGTACGCCAGATGCGCGGCGCCCGATGTCTGCGAATGCTATCCGGGCTATGAGCGATCGCCGGCGGACGGCGAGTGTGCGCCGCGCTGCAGCCGGGCCTGCGAGCACGGCCATTGCTTTGTGCCGGAGGTGTGCGCCTGCGACGCCGGCTACCTGATGGGCCCCAACAACAGCTGCGAGCCGGTGTGCAGCCAGGGCTGCGTGCACGGCAACTGCAGCAGCCCGGAGAGCTGCGAGTGCGAGCCCGGCTACCGCTTCGCGCCGGACTCGCGGCACGTGTGCGAGCCCGTCTGCGAGCCCGCCTGCCAGAACGCCAGCTGCATGGCGCCCCAGGTGTGCATCTGCCACCTGGGCCACGAGCCCGTCGGCCCGGCCCTCGGCTCCGTCTGCAAGCCCAGCTGCCAGCCCAGCTGCGTCAACGGCAACTGCGTGGCGCCCGATGAGTGCCGCTGCCGGGCGGGCTACGTGCCGGCGGACGGGGCCAACTCCGCCGTCTGCCGGCCCCACTGCAGCCGGGACTGCAACAACGGCGTCTGCGTGGCGCCCGAGCAGTGCGAGTGCCAGCCGGGCTACGAGAGCATTGGGAACGGTTACTGCGCCGCCGACTGGGACCCAGGCACCGCCTCCACATCTGAGGACTACACATCCACAGACTCATCCACAGACTCATCCACAGACTCATCCCCAGACTCATCCACAGACTCATTCACTGATTTCTTATCCACAGACTCATCCACAGACTCATCCACAGACTACTTACCCACAGACTACTTATCCACAGACTCATCCACAGACTCAACCACAGACTCATCCACAGACTACTTATCCACAGACTACTTATCCACAGACTCATCCACAGACTCATCCTCAGACACTTCCGTTGACTACTCAACCGTTACCGCCCCGCCGGATCCGCTGCCGCTGACCAATTGCACCAGCGGCTGCATATGCTGGCACAAGCAGCACAAACAGCCGGGGCTCCACTGCCTCCACATGTGCGTGGATGACTCCGACAAGCCCTGCCTGCAGCTCAGCCGGTGCCGCTGCGAGCAGCCGTCGGGAGAGCTGCTCTGCCACGCGGACGGCCAGCGCACGGAGCGTCTGGTGTGCAGCTTGAGGCTGATGCCGGCGGCCACGGACGCGGCCACTCGAGGCGAGGCGGCCCTCAACGCCGGCAAGGAGGCGGCCAGTGCGTCCAGTTGGCCGGCGCTGGTCGCCTGGGGTGCGGGCTGCTGCCTGCTGCTGCTGCTCCTCCTGGCCGCCTCCTGGTTGAGTTACCGCAGGCACCGGCGCCAGGAGGCCGCGGCCCAGCGAGTCAACGGACTCAGCATTGTGCACTACGAATGCGATCTTTGAATGTGTTATATTTTTATCTATTAGCAATTATAATTATCCATTTTACCAGAGAAGTATCTCTGTCGAATCCTGCCTCCTGGCATCTCTGGAAGATTTCCCTTTGAATTTGTATATAAATACGTTAACAATCATTTGTATTACGGATATTATTCTATTACTATTGCTATAATTACTCTTATTTTTATATTTTTATCTAATAAAATGGCAAGCAATTAAAATTATCTCTTCTACCAGAACGCCTGCTGGTAGCACCTAGTATTATTCTGCCTATGATTACTACCAAATTGTTGTTATATTTTTATCTAATAAAGAGCGCAAGCAAATATAATAATATAATAATAAACGAAATTCAATTCTGCCTGTTGGCATCTCTGGAATATTTCATAAAAATACATTTCTTGTGAATTTCTTATTTTCAATTTTCAATTATATTTACAATAATCAGAATGAAGTTTTCACAATTTGATGACTGTCAGACGGGCACACAGATCGTGGACTGCTCGTGATAGGTAAAGCCCGGATCACAGATGCAGCGATTGCGACTGACGCAAATCCCGTTATAGCACTTTCTGTAAGATCGATTTAAGAATGTATATATATAAATTAATTTCTATTAATTATACCTATTGTTATTTATATATTTATATTGATCTGCATCAGTATCTGTATCTGTATCTGTATCTGCATCTGTATCTGTATCTGTATCTGTATCTGTATCTGTATCTGTATCTGTATCTGTATCTGTAACTGTAACTGTAACTGTAACTGTAACTGTAACTGTATCTGCATCTGCATCTGTGTCTGTATCTGTATCTGTATCTTTATCTGTATCTTTATCTTTATCTGTATCTGTATCTGTATCTGTATCTGCATCTGTATCTGTATCTGTATCTGTATCTGTATCTGTATCTGTATCTGTATCTGTATCTGTATCTGTATCTGTATCTGTATCTGTATCTGTATCTGTATCTGTATCTGTATCTGTATCTGTATCTGTATCTGTATCTGTATCTGTATCTGTATCTGTATCTGTATCTGTATCTGTATCTGTATCTGTATCTGTATCTGTATCTGTATCTGTATCTGTATCTGTATCTGTATCTGTATCTGTATCTGTATCTGTATCTGTATCTGTATCTGTATCTGTATCTGTATCTGTATCTGTATCTGTATCTGTATCTGTATCTGTATCTGTATCTGTATCTGTATCTGTATCTGTATCTGTATCTGTATCTGTATCTGTATCTGTATCTGTATCTGTATCTGTATCTGTATCTGTATCTGTATCTGTATCTGTATCTGTATCTGTATCTGTATCTGTATCTGTATCTGTATCTGTATCTGTATCTGTCTCTGTCTCTGTCTTTGTCTCTGTCTTTGTCTCTGTCTCTGTCTCTGTATCTGTATCTGTATCTGTATCTGTATCTGTATCTGCATCTGTATCTGTATCTGTATCTGTATCTGTATCTGTATCTGTATCTGTATCTGTAACTGTAACTGTAACTGTAACTGTATCTGCATCTGCATCTGTGTCTGTATCTGTATCTTTATCTGTATCTTTATCTGTATCTGTATCTGTATCTGCATCTGTATCTGTATCTGTATCTGTATCTGTACCTTTCTATCTGCATCTATACTCACTGATAGCAATCGCTCTGACACACGCCATCTTTGAGCGTGAATCCTGGGCCACAGTCGCACTCGTTGTTGTCCTTGCAGATGCCGCCGATGCCGCAGTCGGGATCGCAGACGGGCTGGCAGCCATCGTTGGTCAGCTGGTAGCCTTTGGCGCAGCTGCAGACCTCCGGCTCGGTGCAGTTGTGTCGTGGATTGTTGCCGCAGCCGCTGCTGCAGATGGGCCGGCAGAAGCGCCGCGTCTCGTCCAGCATGTAGCCCGGGTCGCACTGGCAGCTGCCGTCCAGGTAGCAGCGCCCGTTCTGGCAGCCGATGGGGCACGCGAACACGCAATCCCCATTGTCGTTCTTCACGAACCCCTCGTAGCAATTGCACTCGCCGGGCACGCGGCAGCTCCCATTCAGGCAGCCGCAGATGGGCCGGCAAATGGTGACGGCCTTCAGCCGGGTGGGCATGTACCCGGTGCAGCAGACCTCGATGTTCTTCAGGTTGTTGGCCTGGTCCGTCTGTATGACACTCGCGTTCACATATTTGGACACAGCTTCAGGTCTAGCAGAAGGCACAGATTATTAGAATAGCAGCAAAAGGTCGAATAATGTATAACAATATTTGTTCTCTTGGGCGTACTATTTTATTTTCAGGCCCAATGTTTTTATTTACTTTTGCCCACTAAGGGCGAGTTCAACATTGATAAAAAATAATTTTTAAAAAAACCTTTCCAAATAAAAATCTACTTGTATAAAGTAATTAAAAACTTCTAATAACATCTGAACTACAAAATCAAAATACCTTAGTTTAATATAAAAATGTGGGCAGCTTTTCTTATCTAACAACAACAGAAATTAATAACTAACAGAGATTTTCCTACATTTTGCTTAGCAAAAAATATTATTAAAATATATAAAAATATTACAAAACTATTAATTAAAATATTAAGAACTGTTCCTGTGGTTGTCCAGCTTTCACTGTAAAATGAATTTGGCTCCGGCTACTTACGGCATCCAAATGCGGCACTTGTGCTGGTCACGATTCGAAACGCCCTCGTGGGCGCGCAGCAAGTACTTGCGCCCTCGGTCCGACTGGGCGGCCGGCTCGACGATGTCAAAGTTCGCGCCGCCAGGACGCTGGTAGAGCTCCTGTTGCCGACTGTTGGCGCTGGAGTAGCGACGACCCTCCAGCGTTCGCCGACTGTCGTACCGGGTGGGCGCATCGTATTCCGAGTAGCTGGGCACGTGCGCCCCAACGCTGGCCAGGCACAGCAGCAGGAGCGGGATTCGCCCCCGGGCGTGCTCGAGTGAACGCATTTACAGTTTTCTCGATTTCCGTTGTTTGCCAACCACTCGCTGAATTCCAACTAAGCTCTCAAGTTTCGCTCGCGCTCCACCGCCCCAATAACTGATGTAGATGCGCTTATCAGTTATTTTGTTTTGATTTGGTCTCGTTTTGACGGCCCCAGCATTTCGGACATGCTCTCAATATTAGCTCGAGACGCTCAACAAAACGCTCGCAGTTTGAGTTTGAAAAGCTGCATTATCTGTGAGAATCGATTGCGATCTGTTTTGGTATCACAAGTAATCGAAAATAAATAAAAATTATGTTTTCTAAGAAACAATAGTTTATTTACTTATTACTTATTAAAGTATTTTATTTTATTTCTACTAATTTTAATTAATAAATGATATACACTAGAATTCTATGTTTATCGATAATTAGAAATCCGATTGAGTTTTCGAAAATGATTGAAGTAAACGTGATCGGCCTGTGTCTTGATTTAAGGCAGTTATATCTTTATTTGTGACTTTAAAATCTTATTTCGTGAGTATTTGCATTTTGTATTTAAAAAATACAATTTTCCACGTATTTTTAAAAACCATAGCATCTAACAAATAAAATTTAAATTGTAAATTTCCTACTTGTATTGTTTCATTCGAACATAATGTTGGACCGACCTTGTTCGCGCTGTGTAAAGGGCTTTAACCGAATATTAATGCTGCCTTGCATATGTAACGCAATAGTTTTTTTTCTCTATCGCTCCCCCCTCCCTCCCCCTCTCCCTCTCACTGTCTATGCGACTTGTTGTTTATGGAACCCACAAGTACTCTTAATTCGAGTGGACCGCCGTCTCTTGCTAATATTTTAATTGAAAGCCCGTCCGCTTATCGCTGCCTTCCTCGCAGCTGCGATTAAGCGCTGACCCGTTTCTCCAGCAGTAAACAACCAAAGCTTGAGCGCTGCAGTGCCACCAGAGACGCGCCGAATAGAGCCAGGAAGCGAGACAGTTACTCCTTCTCCACGAAACTCCAACATGTCCGGGCTGCTGCGAGCGGTCGCCCTGCGGGCGGGCCTGCTGCTGGTCTACCTCTGCCTGATGCACGCCCTGGAGCTGCAGCTGCACGAGCAGCAGCTGCAGCAACAGCTGCTCGACGAGCAGCTCCGTCTGCACCAGCAGCAACTGCTGCTGCAGCAGCAGCGCGAGCAGCAGATGCAGCAGCGACGCTATTCCTCGACCACGTCCACGCGCAAGCCGTACATCATTCCGCAGGGCCTCTCGCTGCCGCAGCGCGGCGTTTATCCGGATAAGTGCTACCGGGAAGTGCCGTAAGTACGACCAGAGATTACAGTTGAATGTGTGTTGCGCATTTAGAGACGCCTAACCAAGTTCCGTAAGCTCAACTGGTTCTGAAACCAAAAAGTATCTTTGTATCTATGTTTGAGTGTTTTCAAATGTTTCACAAATAATTACATATATTTGAAAGTTGTATTTACAGCTGAAAACTATCAGAATCTATTGAAAGTAAAATATTTAAGTAAACTCGTTGGTGTTAAATATGATTTTTGCTGCAAAATAATACAAACTTTTAAAGCTCATTTTTATCATAACACAAAATTGCAAAAAAAAAAAAAAATTTTTAGGCTAAAGTAACACAAATTATGTCAAAAGAAATGAACTATATTTTTAAATATTTAATTTTCTGCAACATAATAATAATTTATTTAAATATATGACTGTAATTTTAAATTTACATTTCACTACATTTCTCATTTCTAAGTATTTTAGCTTAACTCAAAATTTATTTAATGAAATAACGTTCGATATTAATTTAATTTTCATCACCTTTTCTATTTAATTTTTTAACATAAATTTTGTTAATATATATAAATTGCACTTTATGGCTTTTTAATTTGTATTTTTAAGTGCTTGACCAAATTTTTCGGTAATCTTACCTGTAACACTTACCAAACAAAAACTTGCCCAGAGCGGTGTTCTTTCAGTACGACAAGGAGGTGAAGATCGTGGGCAACAGCACCACCAATCCGTACTTCAACGTCATCGAGGTCTGCTGCAAGGGCTGGCGGCGTTACGAGTACGACTGGACGCGGTGTGTGCCGGATTGCGGGGAGCGCTGCCTGAAGAACGGCTTCTGCCTGCCGGGCGGACGGTGCCAGTGCTTCGAGGACTTCGTGCTCGACTACCGCAACGACTGTGTGCCCACCTGCCCGCTGGGCTGTCCGCACGGACAGTGCTACCTGAACGGCACCTGCCGGTGCGACCCGGGCTACGAGCTGGACGGATCCCGCCGCTTCTGCCAGCCGCAGTGCAACACGACCTGCGGCCACAACGAGCTCTGCCTCGAGCCGGGCAAGTGCGTCTGCGCCGAGGGCTACGCCCGGGGCCTGCGCGAGT
The DNA here is from genome assembly GCA_035047465.1 of Drosophila sordidula. NCBI lineage: Eukaryota > Metazoa > Arthropoda > Insecta > Diptera > Drosophilidae > Drosophila > Drosophila sordidula. The sequence goes on along the minus strand of JAWNPQ010000260.1, from coordinate 3,772,756 downwards.
CCAACGCCCTCGGCTGCCAGCCCATGTGCATACCCGACTGCGGCTACGGCCACTGCGTGGCCCCCAATCAGTGCGAGTGCTTTCCGGGCTACCACAAGCGCCTGAACCGGAGTTCCTGCGAAATCAAATGCTACATGTGAGTATTGATACAAAGCTTATTTTGAGCTTACGTATTTAACATTAAGTATTTTAAGTGAAAGTATGGAAATAAGTTAAGTTGAAGTTGATTAAAGCTTTTTCAGATATTATTTATGTAGGATATTAATTAAATAAGTAAAGTGAAAGTATCTGAAACACATATTCAATATTATCTTAAATTTCACTTTCATGCTTTTAATTTAAGTTGAAGTTGATTAAATCTGTTTTGGATATTATTTATGTAGGATATTCATTAAATAAGTAAAGTGAAAGTATGAAAATATATGAAACACATATTGAATATTTTCTTCAGTTTCACTTTCATGCTTTTAATTTAAGTTCAAGTTGATTAAAGCTTTTTTATATATTATTTAAGTAGGAAGTAAATTAATAATAGCTATCAAAAATAAACAATTACAAAATCAATATATCGAAATATATATAAATATAAATATAAATGTATATGTGTATATCTTAAGAAAATAATATATATATTTAAGTATTTTAGATTTTATTTGTATATCTTCTATACTTTTTTTATTAGAAAATTATTTTTTTTAATCTCACTAAATATATAACATATAAATACAAGCTACTATTATGATATGCCTGATGATAAATCCTAGCAATAGGAAAATCAACTTCACTTTTCTCATATCTAATTATATCTTTAATTTCACCCCCCCTCTACCCACATAGGCGGTGTGAGAACGGCTTCTGCGCGAACCAAACCACGTGCGTGTGCCAGAACGGATATCGTTACGATCAGAACACCACGAGCTGTTTGCCGGACTGCGGCGACGAGTGCCGTAACGGGGTTTGCGTCTCGCCGGGCAACTGCCGGTGCTTTAATGGCTACGCCAGGAATCGGGAGCGCTGCGATGCCGTTTGCGAGCGCGGCTGCGGCTTCTACGGCCGCTGCATTGCGCCCAACGTGTGCGGCTGTGCGGTGGTCGCCGGGCCCGAGGAGACCTATCAGAGCTGCGAGAACGGCTACTGCAATGCGGAGGGGCGCTGCCGCTGCCTGGAGGGCACGACGCGCTTCATCGACAAGTGCATGTCGCCGGATACGGTGACGACGTACGCCTCCATGCATCCGCTGCGGGTCAATGTCTCGCTCCTGCACGAGTTCGACCTGCTGCTGGGCAGGCATTTCATACTCGGCGCCGCTGGCATGATCGACTCCAACCGATGGTGGGTGTGAGCGATAACGGAATTAAATATATGTATACACATTTTAAAAATACAACTTACATACTTTCGATGTCAAGCACAAAGAAATTGTTGTCTTGAAATTGAAATCCATTGCGCTGCTTATCAGCTAGACAGTGGCGTAGTAATAGGGGGTGCTCAGAATTTTTAGAAAATAAATATTCGATTTACCAAGTAGAATGGAAACCCCTCTAACAGACGCCACTGTCCAGCTTGCAAATATAATAATCTATTCTCGAGCACACAAAGATCAGTTATTTTTCTTCTATAAAAGCGACGCTCAAAGCGAGCGCAGCTCAGTCTACGCCTGAGGTCCGCGATTGCATTAGTTTACCGTTCTGACAGAGAGAGCGAGAGAGAGAGAGAGTGACGGAGAGCGCGCAAAATGAGCTTGCGCAGCAAAGTAATTATGCTGCTGATTGCCTGCCTTACATTGGAACTGCCCACGCACACACAGGGCCAATTCTGGTTGAGTGCGGTCAGCGAATATCAGAGCTGGGAACGCGAGATGCTGGCGAGCCGCGACTCGGGCATTTGCTACAAGACCCAACTGTAGATACTGCCAGCTGCGCTGCATGCCAACGAGCCAAAAACTCTCAAGATCATATCTTTGCAGCGCTAAAACATTGGATCCGGCGCTGAGGCAACGACAGATCTCGTACTGCTGCGATGGCTATGTGAATCGCGGCAGTTCCAAAATTCTCAGATGCGAGCCCATCTGTGCCGAGGATTGCGCTCATGGCATCTGCCTCTCGCCTGGCTACTGTGAATGTGCACCAGGATATTCCAGGGAGCAGGCACATTGCCGCAAACACGGGGATTGAAGGTGGAATCGTTAAACACGTGGAGACTAATAAAAATTATTGTTTGCTATTTAATTGTATAGTATTTGTACTATTTTTCAAACCAAAGCGAATGTAATAATAGAGAAAACGGCTGAGGAAAAAAAAACCGGATGAGCGGCGAGCTTTTGTATAGAAAACGGATATTGTGGATGATGAGAGTGTGGAAATTAATTCAACTGTCCACTGTCGGCGGAACTGCAGGCTGCAAGTCTAGAGCAAAGAGAGTATTGTGGATGCTATTTAGTAGGGAGTGTAAATGCAAGGAGCACGCACTGTGGATCATCCACAGTGGATGGTGTGAGCGCGGCAGTAAGCTGTGTGCCCTATGCTGTCGTTGTATTAGTGCGAATGCCGGTAAGCCGTGGGCGTAGACCCAATGCGCCGATTTAGTCTGTGCGCGTCTGTCCTGTTGATCGGTCGCGGTTCTCAAGAGAGCGGGGAGTGCGTGTGTTTATTAAATTTGCGGTAGGCAGTCTTCTTCTTCTATAAGTTCACAATTAATACAGCATACTCCAAACAATATACGTTTGTTTTTTCAATTAACAAACCTACAAATGTACACACACATATATACACGTATTGTATGAAAAGAAAGAGTAAATTTGATGTACATGTGTTTGTGTAACTATTGGTTACACTGCTAAAGCTATCATTTCAATTCAAATACATATATAATATATTAATTTCATATATTTATATTATATCTACCAGAATTTTGGAACTGGCAACTTTTCCATTTACATATTTATTTAACATTTGTTTTCTACTGGCAGCAGAGTATTTCGTAGTCGGGAAGTTTTGCTTGTTATTAGCAACACTTTTTTCTCGCCGATTGTCTCATTTGATCAGTCATTGATTTCTCGGAACAACTCATAAAATACATTTAAAGCCAGGTAAATGATTTACTTGCCAGCGTGGGTTGGGGCCTCCCGCAACAACAACAACAACAACAACAACAGTAATAACAACTTAACGAAAAAAAGAACAATAATAAAAATAATAAACAGCAGATGTGAGGGTAGCCTTCGGTGTTATTGATAGGCGCAGTGCGGGCTGCTGATTAGGAGGTCGGAGATTGAAGATCGGAGGCTGGAGGCGATTCGCGAGTCGCTGCGCAGCATTTAAAATTGAATGTAGAAATTCGCTTGACGATTAGTCAAAGTGCAGCAGCTGCGCAGTGCGGACGTGTGCAGTTCCTTCCCCATTCTAATTGCGATTCACAAGTGACGAGATCATGAGCTCATCGCGCCAGCTGCTCCCCGTGGCAGCGCTGCTCGTGGCGCTCTGCGGCGTCGGCGAGGCCCAGTTCAAGACGGCGGGCATCAAGACGCGCCAGCCCGTGCAGGCTGCCGGGCAACTGCAGCTGCTCAGCAATTCGAGCAGCGTGCAGAACGAGACCCTGACCCAGTACAGCAACTACGGCAGCAACTCCGGCAGCAACTACGGCAGCTACTCCAGTTTTGTGCCCGCCGAGACCTATCAGGGCGGCGCCGGACACTACGTGCAGTCGCTCAACCAGGTGACCCGTGCTCCACAGGTGCTCGACGAGACGGCGCTCTTCATTAACAAAACCCGCTCGGCCATGAGCAACGGCATCTGCGTCAAGGAAGTGCCGTAAGTACACCAGGGGAAAGACGTAGCGGGGGGTGTGTTTGTGTTCGTGTGTGTGTGTGTGCCTATCGTACGTAAATTCCCATTGCATAAGCTCAAAATGATTATCGCTGCGTTCTGAGTAATTGAAAATAGGGCAGTTTCACATTGAACTGGCGACCTCGACATCCTCCACTCGCCTGATAATGAAATGCGTCTTGAAATTAAATACAAACTAAACAATTATTCTTAAACTCGTCCACGAAGTGAAAAGAGTATATTGGGTTTGTGCAAAGTCCGGCTTGCTGTCCGGGTGCTTGGAATGTATAATATATACGCCCAGTGGGGGCGTGGACAAAATAATTGACTGATAACCTGCTCTAAGGTTCAAAAGAACAAAAAGGTTTTTCAAAATTAAAAAAATTTCTATTTTCAACAACTTTAACACTTTAGATTGAAAGTATAAAATTAATTTGCAATAAAATTAATAATTATAATTATATAAAAGCGGCTACAAAAAATGATAGTGGTTATATATAACGACCCTTTGAAGTACAAGCATGTATATATATTTCTGATCAGCATAGTTTGTTAGTATATGTACATTAAGCAGAAATCAGGAATATTTTAGTTTTTAGATGTCTTTACTAAATCTTTAAAAATATATTTAGCTATTAACGTGTTCATTTTACGCTTTCCAGCACCGTCTCCCTGTTGCACAGCTCGCGGGAGAAGTTTGTTGGCAACGGCTCCACGCCGGACATGAGTGAGATTCAGGACTGCTGCGAGGGCTACGAGCGCAATCCGCACATCTACCGCCGCTGCGAGCCGATCTGCGAGGACGACTGCCCCAACGGGATCTGCACGGCGCCCAACACCTGCGTCTGCATGCCCGGACACGTGCGGACCGCCGAGGGCAAGTGCATCTCCACCTGCCCCCTCGGCTGCGGCAACGGGGTGTGCGACGACCGGAACGAGTGCCGCTGCCGCGAGGGCTATGCCCTCGATCCCGTTAGCCGCAAGTACTGCCAGCCGGAGTGCACGCCGGGCTGCAGCAACGGACGCTGCGTGGCGCCCAACAAGTGCGACTGCCTGCTGGGCTACCGCCGTGCCGCCGACGGCAGCTGTGCGCCCGTCTGCGATCGCTGCGAGAACGGCGAGTGCCTGGCGCCCGGTCAGTGCAGCTGCCGGCCGGGCTACCAGACGCTGAATGGACGCTGCGAGCCCGTTTGCGACCAGTGAGTACGCCAGCGAGAGTGCTTTCCATCTGTCCACTAAACTGTGACTGAGTCGCTGTGACCGACAAATATCGTGACTACTGTGAAAGTCTTTATTATTATTATTATTTCTATATGAACAGCGACATTCACAGTCACTGTCTAGCTAAAAAATGTCACATGTTTTCATTAAAAGTTAGTCCGATATTATCAGGCACAGTCCAAATCCAATCTTTAGCAGTTACAATTCCCCGTCGCCTTAGTCGCATATATATAATCCCAGTCACAGTCGATTGTTAACAATCAAACTTCAAGTCTCTTTTAAAGTCTGACAATAATAATACGGAGACTCAGTATTTAATGTCTCTGTCACAGTCTGGAATTATCCTTTACAGTTACATTACCAGTTAAGCTAAGTCATAATCATAATCGCAGTCCATAATAATCATAGCCCCATATTAATAAACTCATTCACAGTCTGGCATTAAGCATAGGTCACAGTCGCATATTTAAAGTCACAGTCTCAGTCACAGTAACATATTTATAGTCAAAATTCGTTATAAACAGTCACATCTCAGTGCTGTATAAATAATCATGATCATATTAAGTGTCACAGTCACAATGCCATTTTAATAATCAGACTCAGTCTCAGTCGCATATTTATTGTTGGGGGTCTCAGTCACAGTCTATCTAAACAGTCACGAACTCAGTCACATTCACAGTCACATTCCCATATTAGAAGCCTCAAAGTCTCTCAGTTACACTGCGATTTTCCAAGTCACAGTTTCAGTACCACATTAATATTCGAAATGCTTTACTAACATTCACAATCGCCATCGCACTCTTCATATGATATTTCAAGCAGAAACGGTATCCTTTATAATCTTTAATTGTCTCCCCCTCCTTTTCCCCATTTATCCCCCAGGCCCTGCAAGAACGGCGGCCGCTGCGTTGCGCCGAACACCTGCGAGTGCGCGCCCGGCTACGATTGGGAGCGCAAGAGCGGCCAGTGCGTGCCCCACTGTGATGCGCCCTGTCTGAATGGCGTCTGCGTTGGCCAGAACCAGTGCGAGTGCAAGCCCGGCTACGTCCTCGACGAGCACCAGCGCAATCTCTGCCAGCCCCACTGTCCGCAGGGCTGCCCCAACGGCTACTGCAGTTCGCCCAACTTTTGCATCTGCAAGCCCGGCTTTATCAAGAGCGGCATCAAGGGACGTCAGAGCTGTCAGCCCGTCTAATTCATTTCACGTTTTATTCTCTCGTTTGTTGCTACTTAATCATAATTAAAGAGGCGCCCAATCAGCGCATTGAACTCGTATTTCAACTGTTTGTCCTGCTCCGAGCGTCGCTTCTGGCTGCTCACCTGCTGCTCAATGTCCTGCGGCTCCAGGCACCGCCCGACGAAGTGCGTCCGTCCGGCCGGGCACTGGCAGTGGCCGTTGGCATCGCAGCTGCCCTCCACGCAGTGCTGCCCATCCGGACCGCAGCCGCACACGTTGGGCGCCAGACACTTGCCGTAGTAGCCGCAGGAGCTGAAAAAGATGAGAGACGGGTGGCTTAGAAACATATTCAATTTGCAACTCTAAATTTAAAAACAAAAATTTCGAAAATGAGTAAGGGGGTAAGGGGGGTACGTATATTTTATCAAAAAATTAATGAAATTTAATTTCCAATAATGCACATATTTGAAATACAGAATCAATCTAGAGGACAAAACATGAATAAAATGTCATCAAACATGAAAATCGGTTGAGTTTTGACAAAGTTATGGGCGTTTGAAATATGGGAGCTATGGATCCGGGAGCTTTACTTGTCAAAATTTTTGTCAATTTTGGCATGATTTTTGACAAAAAATTTGAGCCCCCCAGAATCGGTTTTAATGTTGTTTTTTATACTAATTATGGCAACCAGAATCGATTAAAAATATAAATTCGGGATTCTAAATTTTGGAAAAAAAATTTTTTCGAAAATGAGTAAGGGGGGGGTACATGCTTTTTTCACCAAAAAATTTAAAAATAAATTTATTTTCTATAATGAATGAAGTTGAAATGCGGAATCAATCTAGAAGATAAATCATGAACAAAATGCCATCAAACATGAAAATCGGTTGAGTTTTGACAAAGTTATGGGCGTTTGAAATATGGGAGCTATGGATCCGGGAGCTTTACTTGTCAAAATTTTTGTCAATTTTGGCATGATTTTTGACAAAAAATTTGACCCCCCAGAATCGGTTTTAATGTTGTTTTTTTATACTAATTATGACCATCACAATCGATTAAAAATGCAAATTCGGGATTCTAAATTTTGGAAAAAAAATTTTTTCGAAAATGAGTAAGGGGGGGGTACATGCTTTTTTCACCAAAAAATTAAAAAAAAATTTATTTTCTATAATGAATGAAGTTGAAATGCGGAATCAATCTAGAGGACAAAACATGAATAAAATGTCATCAAACATCAAAATCGGTTGAGTTTTGACAAAGTTATGGACGTTTGAAATATGGGACCTATGGATCCGGGAGCTTTACATGTCAAAATTTTTGTCAATTTTGGCATGATTTTTGACAAAAAATTTGACCCCCTCAGAATAGGTTTTAATGTTGTTTTTTATACTAATTATGGCAACCACAATCGATTAAAAATATAAATTCGGGATTCTAAATTTTGAAAAAAAATTTTTTTCGAAAATGAGTAAGGGGGGGGTACATGCTTTTTTCCCACAAAATTCCAAAAAATGTATTTTCAATAATGAATATATTTGAAATACAGAATCAATCTAGAGGACAAAATATGAATAAAATGTCATCAAACATCAAAATCGGTTCAGTTTTGACAAAGTTATGGGCGTTTGAAATATGGGACCTATGGATCCGGGAGCTTTACATGTCAAAATTTTTGTCAATTTTGGCATGATTTTTGACAAAAAATTTGACCCCCTCAGAATAGGTTTTAATGTTGTTTTTTATACTAATTATGGCAACCACAATCGATTAAAAATATAAATTCGGGATTCTAAATTTTGGAAAAAAAAATTTTTCGAAAATGAGTAAGGGGGGGGTACATGCTTTTTTCACCAAAAAATTAAAAAAAAATTTATGTTTTATAATGAATGAAGTTGAAATTCGGAATCAATCTAGAAGATAAATCATGAACAAAATGCCATCAAACATGAAAATCGGTTGAGTATTGACAAAGTTATGGGCGTTTGAAATATGGGAGCTATGGATCCGGGAGCTTTACATGTCAAAATTTTTGTCAATTTTGGCATGATTTTTGACAAAAAATTTGACCCCCCCAGAATCGGTTTTAATGTTGTTTTTTATACTAATTATGGCAACCACAATCGATTAAAAATATAAATTCGGGATTCTAAATTTTGAAAAAAATTTTTTTTCGAAAATGAGTAAGGGGGGGGTACATGCTTTTTTCCCACAAAATTCCAAAAAATGTATTTTCAATAATGAATATATTTGAAATACAGAATCAATCTAGAGGACAAAACATGAATAAAATGTCATCAAACATCAAAATCGGTTCAGTTTTGACAAAGTTATGGGCGTTTGAAATATGGGAGCTATGGGTCCGAGAGCTTTACATGTCAAAATTTTTGTCAATTTTCGCATGATTTTTGACAAAAAATTTGACCCCCCCAGAATCGGTTTTAATGTTGTTTTTTATACTAATTATGACCATCACAATCGATTAAAAATGCAAATTCGGGATTCTAAATTTTGGAAAAAAAATTTTTTCGAAAATGAGTACATGCTTTTTTCACCAAAAAATTAAAAAGAAATTTATTTTCTATATTGAATGAAGTTGAAATGCGGAATCAATCTAGAAGATAAATCATGAACAAAATGCCATCAAACATGAAAATCGGTTGAGTTTTGACAAAGTTATGGGCGTTTGAAATATGGGAGCTATGGATCCGGGAGCTTTACATGTCAAAATTTTTGTCAATTTTGGCATGATTTTTGACAAAAAATTTGACCCCCCCAGAATCGGTTTTAATGTTGTTTTTTATACTAATTATGGCAACCACAATCGATTAAAAATGCAAATTCGGAAATCTAAATTTTGAAAAAAAAAATTTTTCGAAAATGAGTAAGGGGGGGGTACATGCTTTTTTCCCACAAAATTCCAAAAAATGTATTTTCAATAATGAATATATTTGAAATACAGAATCAATCTAGAAGATAAACCATGAACAAAATGTCATCAAACATGAAAATCGGTTGAGTATTGACAAAGTTATGGGCGTTTGAAATATGGGAGCTATGGATCCGGGAGCTTACATGACAACATTTTTGTCAATTTTTGCATGATTTTTTATACAAAAAAATGTACCCCCTTCGAATCGGTTTTAATGTTGTTTTTATACTCGTTCACAAAGTGAAAAGAGTATATTGGGTTTATGCAAAGTCCAGCTTGCTGTCCGTCCGTCTAAAATAACAATAATAAATACTGTCTACTGTGAAGGAGTATTACGCAGTCGGATACGTCCAACTGCAACGTTCTTGTTATATTGTATATAAAAATATTTAGGTACTCTTATTATTATTATCAGTTGGTTATTATACTATATAAATGTGTATCTCAGAGCCTGACGTTATAATTTGACGAGCTTAGTTTTGAGTGAAATGCACGAAATTCAATTTTATTGTCAAGACGTTTTGAAAGACATCTCTTAAGACTACGTTTAACCGCAAATGTTAACCGCTCCGGGAATGCTTACGTAGTTATTAATTTCGTTTGAGTGGAGATTGCGGCGTGTTACATAAAAGTTTACTGGGAATACAGTGAAATGTGAAGAAGGCTCCAAAGGATATTGTGGCCGTGAACTCACCCCTCGCACTTGGGCTCACAGCTGTTGCCGCGCAGCTCGTAGCCCTGGAAGCAGCGACAGATGCCGGGCGCAATGCAAACGCCGTTGCCATGGCCACACTCATCCGGACAGACGGGCAGGCAGCTGGTGGTGTTGTCATCGTACCGATATCCCGCCCGGCAGTGGCACTTGAAGCGGGACTCGCAGAAGCCATTCTCGCAGTTGCTGCAGAGGCGAGAGGCATTAATAAAGCCGGGATAGCTGCCAGAGTGTGTTCAGGCTGCGATCAGGCCTTTCTACTGGGGACTCCAAGTGACAAAAATATTTATGGCAAAAATTCTTTTTGATTGTTAATTTAAAATTGTTGCTGACTTTTTGCGCTGGGAGCATAAAATTCCACCTTACGTAAACCAAAAATATTAAAAATAGTCATGTCAATAATTTCGTGAAAATTTCAAAAGCGTAAGATTATATAGTAATAAATCTTTCTCTAATGCATTTTTCAATAAATTATTAAAATTAAAGTTTTTGAAAATATTTAAAATAAATGTGAATTTTGCACTAAAAAGTGAAGTTCATAATTTTGGGAAAGCTTAAAAAACAATTTGTTGGCTTACAATAGTTAAACTCGCCTCAATAAAGGTTAAAATTAAGTAAATATCAAGTTTAAAGACAATTTTAAAACAAATTAAACACAAGACAATTTTTTTTTTAAATAACTTGGGATACACTAAAATCATTTGCTATAAAAAATTTAAGCTCGCCTCAAAAGAGTTTCAAATTTAATAATTTTAAAATAAATTGAGCGCCAGAAAGAAATGTTTAAATACATTTTTATCACTTGGGGTGCCCTTAATGCAACAAAAAAAAAGTTTGGCCGCCACCCTAAACACCAAAAAATGTCAGACTGGGTCAGAGGTGAATACCTACAGGTAGCACTCGGCCTCGCAAACATTGCGCTGGCGGCGCTTCATGAAGCCGGGAATGCACTCGCACTGATTGGGCGCCACGCACTTGCCGTAGCCGCAGTCCGGCGCACAGACGGGCTGGCAGCCCAGCTCGGCGGTGCGCCGATAGCCGGCGGAGCACTCGCACTTGTCCGGCGCAGCGCACTCCTCGTGCGTGCCGCAGCCCTTCGGACAGTGGGCGCGACAGAAGCGGCGCGTCTCCGGGTCCAGCGAGTAGCCGGCGTGGCAGGCGCAGGTGCCGTTCAGGTAGCAGCGTCCGTGCTGGCAGGCGATGGGGCAGGTGTGAATGCAGGCGCCCAGCTCGTTGCGCACGAACTCCGCGAAGCACTCGCAGCGGCCGTTGGCCCGGCAGAAGCCGTTCCGGCAGTTGTCCGGCGAACTGTGCGCACAGTCCGGCACACAGTGGCCGCCGCCGTACGGATCCCGGCGATAGCCTTCGCAGCAGAGCTCGATGCGATGGAAATAAATGGAGGAGCCATTGCCACGCACCGGCGTCAGCTTGTCCGTCTGAAAGAATACGGCACTATGGCACGATTATAATTGTGACGGCAACCCTCTCCGGCCGACTAAAACGTACGGCAGCTCACGCTGACACAGATTCCGGTGCTGCTGTCGCGTCTGGCTGAGCGACTCGAATTCTCCGGGCGTTTGTATATCGCCGTAAAGCTCCGTACGCGCCGCTGCCAGCGCTGCCAGCGTCGACGTCGCTGCGAACAGCAGCAGCAGCAGCAGCAGCGACGACTCGACCCAGTTCCAGTTCCCGTTCCAGTTCCAGTTCCATTTCCAGCCGGAGTGCATCTCGCGTTGTTTGCCGCTCCAGTTTCATTCAGCGAATGAGCAATCGATGATCGCGACCCGGGCCCGAGGCGCCTTATCAGCAACTTTTCGCCCAGCGGAGCGGACGGCGCTTGCTCTCAAATGGCTTGTGCCCCCAAGGAGCTGGGGAAGAGTGCTCGAGCATAGTTCAGCAAATTATCAACAAATACTCTGTGATTCATGAGTGCCTTTACAGTCGTTTCTTCAAAAGCCAAAAATGTAATCAATTTGAGGGCAGAGAATTCATTGTCACATCTAAGATGGAACACAATTGAGGAACCATTTAAAACTTATTTTTGATTAATTTTAAACCAGACATAAATGAGTTTTAGATTAGATTAGATTAGCAATCATTAATGCTGCAGAAATAGAAAAAAAAAAATACTTGTGATTAAGTACAACTTAAGTTTAGCCCGAATTTTGTTTTTTTCTCTAAGAAACCAAAAATCTGTTCAATTTGATTCGTTTTTGAATATTTGTAAAAAAGTCAGAAGTCAGTTTTCAATTTGCTGCATTAATAGAAACAAAATACTTGAATTAATTAAGTTAGGCAAGAATTTTCCAACAACGTTTATTGGTGAAATTCCAGAATTTTTGAATTAAGGAAAACATTCTTGAAATTATCATTTTATAATCAAGCTTAAAAATCGTCACCTTCAACTTGGGGTTTTATATCAGTGCATTATCAGGTGATTTTGATCAGCCAGACAGTATTTGTTTGTACACTATATATACATATATACATATCAGCAGTACAAAAATATAACCATTTTTAATTCATTCATAAATTCTAAGCGCGTATTTAAGTTTCGAGCGCAAATCTTTATAAATAAATACAGCATTGAACTTGAGTCATGACTTAAAAGTAATATCTAAGAAATAAAGCTAATTTCAGATATTAGTATGATGCAGGCAAAACCCCTATTCACAGCAGCCCAGTTTACCCGCTGAGGCCTGCGGGTAAATATTCCAATAAAAAAAGCATGAGTCTACTTGACCCACTCTCTGTGTATAAAAAGGAAAACCTTGGCCTGATGCTGCTTAGTTCTGCTTTTTACCTTACTGTAAGCAGTATTATAAATACATAAATAAAATAGAGTTAGAATGAGAAGCTGTAAATATTTGGGATTACTGGCCAGCTCCTTGGTGGTGCTGGTTCTGGTTTGTGGCCTGGCCGTAACCACGGCGGAGACCGATGCAGGAGCTGAACCTAATGCTCCAGAAGTCGGCTCGGAAGAGCCGAAAATCTGTGTCGAAGAATGTGGCGACAACTCCGAATGTCTGGATGGAAAATGCCAGTGCACAGAAGGCTTCTTCCAGCCGGCTGGCAAGAGCTTTTGCGAGAAGAGTGTCTGCAGTCCGAATTGCGGGGAAAATCAAACCTGCATGAAGAGCAGGTGTGTCTGCCAAGAGGGTCACGAAAATTTTGGCGAGGGTGGTGCCGTCAACTGTAGGAAACTTCTGCTTTTGGAGAATGCAGCGCAAACGCCAACGCCAACGCCAACGCCAACGCCAACGCCAACGCCAACGCCAACGCCAACGCCAACGCCAACGCCAACGCCAACGCCAACGCCAACAGCAACAGCAACAGCAGGAACAACAACAGCAACAACGACAACAACGACCAAAAAGCCAACACCCAAACCCACCCAGCATCCCCGCAAATCTGGCATGAGCGCCTGGGCAATTACTGGACTCATTATCCTGGTGGCGAGCATCGTGGGATTCACTGGCTTCATGCTCTACAGGCACAGACAGCGCGTCTCTTACCGAACAACATCCACAACCATTCACTAACTAGAAGGCTAATAATGAAAATGCTTTCAATTCACTAATCCCCATACAAGCTATAATTGTTATAATTAATCTTAAGTTTGAACACAAAGCAAATGTTTTCAAACTGCATATATAAAGTTAAAATTCACATCGAAACAAATTTCGACACTGGCGTTAATTAATACAATATAATGCAATGAAAGTATAAAAATATAAATGAATATATACAAAGGAAGCTCTCTTTTAAATCTAGTGCACATTGATGATAAACAAATGTCTGGCAACTTTTCTATTCAGAGTTTAAAACAAGCCCGAGCAATTATGTTTAGGGCGATTCTCACAAAAACTCAATTATATATTTATTAAACTATATCATATATGGCCCACTATAACCATGTTTTTACAACTTTTTACGAATGGGAAGCCAATTATATAATGCTCAGATATGACTCCGATTTATAACGGTCTTCTTGTAAGCAAGGTTTCAGGGCGACAACTTTAAAAAGAAGATCCAGCTTTCCAAAGAAAATTTGTTATTGGTTTAAAAGCTTTTTGTTGCAATTAAATTTTTGTTCGCTTTTTGTACTACTTCACTTAAGCCTGAACTCGAGCCTGTTCGAGTTCCAATCTGACTTAAGATCTGTTTATATTGCAGCTTCCAGATTTTAATTGTATTATACGGCGGAATGATAAAGTGACCAGCTGAACCATGTATGCTGGTGTTTGCTGTTGCTCATGATTCAAGTGGTCTTTGTTTTCACAAAAAAGTGCAAGTGATCAAAGAATTAGCCCAGTTGGATTTACCAATACTATAACTTTAATAAAAAATACTAAATATTTACATAGATTCGATTTAAATATACTAAAGTATGGTATGGTATACCCGTATGTGGTTGAGTTTCGTTTACAACACCCAATTCTGAAATCACACCCGCAGATTTCGGAAATTTAGTTCTCTGTTTGTTGTAAAAAGGGAAAGCCTTAACTGCGCTTAGTTAGAGTGCAGCAAGATCTGCCGGAACACAGACGTTGAACTTTCTAAAAGAGAAAGGATGTCATTTAGGCTTTCAGGACTACGGAGCATCACATTTGTGCTGTTCCTTGTTCTGTTTGTCAACGCTGAGGAATTTAATTCGCAAAAGGAAACGGTTCAACTGGATATCAGGAAATGTTCGCAGGATTGTCTTGGAGCAAACACAGAATGTCGGAATGGCGAGTGCCTTTGCCTAGACGGGTATTTCAAGGGGCGTGAAAGCGATAAGGACTGTCGAAAAGATATTTGTGAACCTGAGTGTGCCCACTTTCAGGTTTGTGTACATGCAAAATGTTCTTGTCAAAATAAGTACGAGAGTCGCGGGGCTGCTGGAGGTTCATTAAGTTGCCAAGGTGCAACGTTGAAAAGCTCGCGGATATCCAGAGCTTCTGCAAGAAGACCTCCGAGACCCACCCGTCGTACACGAAGACCTCCGAGACCCACCCGTCGTACACGAAGACCTCCGAGACCCACCCGTCGTACACGAAGACCTCCGAGACCCACCCGTCGTACACGAAGACCTCCGAGACCCACCCGTCGTACACGAAGACCTCCGAGACCCACCCGTCGTACACGAAGACCTCCGAGACCCACCCGTCGTACAAGAAGACCTCCGAGACCCACCCGTCGTACACGAAGACCTCCGAGACCCACCCGTCGTACACGAAGACCTCCGAGACCCACCCGTCGTACACGAAGACCTCCGAGACCCACCCGTCGTACACGAAGACCTCCGAGACCCACCCGTCGTACACGAAGACCTCCGAGACCCACCCGTCGTACACGAAGACCTCCGAGACCCACCCGTCGTACAAGAAGACCTCCGAGACCCACCCGTCGTACACGAAGACCTCCGAGACCCACACGCCATACAAGAAGAACTACTCGGTATACCGGAAAACCAACGAAACCCACACACCACACAAGAAAAACTACTCGCCACACAAAAAGACCAACGAGACCCACACGCCACACAAGAAGAACTACTCGGTATACCGGAAAACCAACGAGAACAACTCGTTACCCAATTCCGCCAACAATAACAACGAGATGTACAACCACTGAACCTACCTACCCACCCACAACGGACCCAACACCCGAACCAACACCCCAACCTACACCCGAACCAACAACTGAACCAACAACTGAACCAACACCCGAACCAACAACCGAACCAACACCGGAACCAACAACTGAACCAACACCAGAACCAACACCCGAACCAACACCCGAACCAACAACTGAACCAACACCCGAACCAACAACCGAACCAACACCGGAACCAACAACTGAACCAACACCAGAACCAACACCCGAACCAACACCCGAACCAACACCCGAACCAACACCGGAACCAACAACTGAACCAACACCAGAACCAACACCCGAACCAACACCCGAACCAACAACTGAACCAACTCCCGAACCAACAACCGAACCAACAACCGAACCAACACCTGAACCAACACCCGAAGCAACACCCGAACCAACACCCGAAGCAACACCCGAAGCAACACCCGAACCAACACCCGAACCAACACCCGAACCAACAACTGAACCAACACCCGAACCAACACCCGAACCAACACCCGAACCAACATCCGAACCAACACCTGAACCAACACCCGAACCAACACCCGAACCAACACCCGAACCAACACCCGAACCAACACCCGAACCAACAACTGAACCAACACCCGAACCAACACCCGAACCAACACCCAAAAAAACACCCGAACCAACAACTGAACCAACACCCGAACCAACAACCGAACCAACACCCGAACCAACACCCGAACCAACAACCGAACCAACACCCGAACCAACACCCGAACCAACACCCGAACCAACATCCGAACCAACATCCGAACCAACGCCCGAACCAACACCCGAACCAACATCCGAACCAACACCTGAACCAACACCCGAACCAACACCCGAACCAACACCCGAACCAACACCCGAACCAACACCCGAACCAACACCCGAACCAACACCCGAACCAACACCCGAACCAACAACCGAACCAACACCCGAACCAACAACCGAATCAACACCGGAACCAACAACCGAACCAACAACTGAACCAACACCTGAACCGAATCCCGAACCAACAACCGAACCAACACCCGAAATATGTGTAAATAAAACAAAAGTAGTTATTTAAATAATTTTACATATAATTACACAATAGTATAAAAATGGTACAAATGTAATATATGGCAATAATATTTAGAAAGACCTACCTAAACTTTCTCATACACTTTATTATTGTTTTTTATTATTTCTGTAATTATTCATCATTTTTAATGCTATTTGGGGTGCAGTAACTTAAGATCTGATTATATTACATCTATTCGAAAAAGTATTTAGGAACGAAGAAGTTCCTTAAGTTTTGAAAAAAGCAAAAGTTTTTAAAGCATGAATTTAAATGTTTAAAAAACCTTTTTATACACAAAAAATGTTGTTTTCTGATGCTTAACCGAATGTTAAATGTGGTTGTGAATTCTACAAGTGGGCAATTTTGTGGGTTGTAATCTGGTTGGGCACCTGCAGAAAGTTGGAGTTCTGCGGCGGAATGATCAAGTGGGAAACATGTGAGCCAGGCGAAGTATGCTGGTGGTGCTGGTGCGGCTGTTGGTGGTGGGGGTGGTGCTGCTGGTGGGTCGAGTGGCCATTGCTCTGGCGCAGCAGCATTCCAGGCGGTGGCGGTGGCAGGAAAGCGGTTGCAATAGTCGAATGCTGATAACGTGGCTGCGAGGTATGTAGTTGGTGCTGATGCTGATGCTGATGCTGATGCTGCTGCTGCTGCTGCTGCTGCTGCTGCTGCTGCTGCTGCTGGTGATAGCGTATCTCGTCGTACAGATGCGAGTCGAGGCTGCCCTTGCGTGACTTGGGCGAGATGACCGAGTAAAGCGATTCCTTTCGGGCATAGGCGTAGGGCGGCGTATTGATCGACGAGTTATTGCTGGGCGTATCGTAAAGTTCAGGCAAAGATGCTGCAATTAACCAAGGAATTAGCCTAATTGGATTTACCACGCGGCACAAACGACGATTAACTTGACTGCGAACAAATCAATTGGGAATGCGTTCAGTTCGATTGGAAATATTTTACGAATTTTCCCTCGCAGTCTACAATTTCCCTGATCAGTTGCTTTGTCTAACCAACTGTCCCTGTTCTTGATTCTTTCTTAAATTCGTCTGAAAAGCTAGTTTAAATATTTTCAAGAGTAAAATGTTACATAAAAATATTCAATATTCCAAAAAAAATTGTTGTTTTGTTTGAAATGCTTTGATAGCAAATTTTGTAAGCAGACAGACAACAAAATATTTAAATTTATTAAGGATCCAGCAATAAAAAAGCTTGCAATGTTCGCACAAATTTGTAAACATGGAACTAGACTGATTAAATCTATTTTCAAAAATTGGCAATTTATTCAGTTTTTGCTTGACGAACAGTTGGCAAAGCTACTCCGCTGGTGAATACCCTTTAAATAATATTTTTTTTAAATTCAAATCGAACCTTAAATTTGACAGGCTTTTATAAAGCTTATAAAAAGCGAGCTCAGAGTCAAGTTATTCATCGAACCGCCCTCGTGACAGGCGGGGCGACACTTACATACCCTCGTTCGTTTGGGATTGGCTAGACGCTGTCATAGCTGGGGGCTTGGGCAGCGGCCCGTGAAAGATTTTGCCGGACTCACTAATCACAACCTCGGGGTTGACATGGCCGTGGCCAAGGACATGGGCGTGGGCCTGGGCCTGGGCCTGGGCCGGGGAACTGAACGTGCCGTTGGCATTGTAGACAACGGCCTCCTTGTGGACGTGGTAGCGTCTGTAGACGTAGAGAAAGCCCAGCGTGACAACAACCATCAGCATGAGCAGCATGACGATCAGGGTGCTCAGCAGACTGGAATCGTGATCGTGGGCGCTGCGACTCGGATTGCTCTCGCCGGCGGCGAAACCGGCCAGATTCAGCTGCGGCGGATGCTCCGGCGAAACGCCGCCGCCGGCGCTCGTGATCACGTGTATGACCTCGGGAGCGGGCACGCCAGCCGCGGCGGCCGTGTGCAGATTCTCCAACAGACCATTGCTCGACTCGTGCAATATGATCTTGGGCGTGTGCGGGCCCTCCGGCACGGGCTGCTTGATCAGTATGACCTCGGGCAGGGCACTGGGCGTCGCCTGGACGTGGCTGCCCTCGGACATGCTGCCGATGCGCCGGGCAATGCTGTTGATATTGTGCGTCAGATTCGCCATCGTCGAGTTGATCGTCTCCAGCACCACGTGGCTGACGTTGACGGGCCCGGCGAGCTCCTTGCCCAGGCACTCGCCGGTCTGCGGGTGACAGCGCTTCTCCGGGCACTCGCAGGCCTTGCGGCACATGACGCCGTGCGTGCCCAGCGGACACGGCTGCTCGCAGCTGCAAATATGTATTATATCTGAGCTAGATCCAACTATATATAAGTCGACAAAATACAAAAATAAAGGAGGTCATCCTAAAAATTCCCTAAAATTGTGGGAGATGTAAATTTGTTCGGTTTACCCATCTCAAGACACCTCCAAGACACCTCCAGGCAACTTTTTTTGCGATCTTTGGGGAGGTTTTCATTAAACTTGAATTTGCCTTAAAAACTCTTTTGTATCTAACTTTCATACTGAGAAAGATTTGTCGAATTGCCACGCCCTCAGTGGGCGTAGCCAAAAAATCTTAACACTTTATCTGTTGCGGGTATACACGAGTATCTATTCCAAATTTCAAGTCTCTAGCTTCATTAGCAGCTAAAAAAATTGCGTTTATACGGTCGGACGGACATTTCACAAACCAAATATATTTTTTTCGCTTCATTAACGAGCGTAAAAATCCAGTTAAAATAAACATTATTTGAACCGAAAACCAAATTCTTTTTTTTACAAATATATTACCTAGAACTAAATCTAAAGAATATGAAGACTATATTATAAGTATTATTTAATA
This sequence comes from Drosophila sordidula, assembly GCA_035047465.1. NCBI lineage: Eukaryota > Metazoa > Arthropoda > Insecta > Diptera > Drosophilidae > Drosophila > Drosophila sordidula. The sequence continues at coordinate 3,753,361 of JAWNPQ010000260.1, read as the reverse complement.
TTTGTAACTTACAATTGACCCGCCCAGCCGGCAATGCAATGGCAGGCGCCTGTTTTATTGTCGCAAACGGCATCATTTTGACACTGGCAGGGATTCTTGCACTCCAGTCCCCACCGATCGTGATCACAGCCTGCAGGCAAATAAGAAGGAAGGAAGCAATAAGAAGTATTTCTCTATATCTGCCGGCCGATTTTTGGCTCTACCCACGCTGTGTGCAGTGCTTGCCGGTGTAGCCCTCTTCGCAGCTGCAGATGTCAGGCATGAGGCAGTTGCCACGCCCACAGCCGCCCCGGCAAATGGGCCTGCAGCTGGCGTGGCTGTCCGACAGATTGCCCTCATAGCCCTGACAGCAAAAGCGAACTGTGCGCGTTTTGTTGAGCCTCTAAAAAAGCAAAGAAAAGTTCAGATTAAGCTAGGAACAAGAGAGAGAGGGAGAGAGAGGCAGACTCAGGCTGCGTAAGAGAGCGCGAGAGTGTATTAAAACGTATTTCCGTTGTTATCACACTTATTCATTCATAATATCAAGTATACCACAAAAATCCTAACTCTCATACTTTAAATGTTCAAGTATATGATAACAAATACAAGGCAAAATACTATTAAATTAAAAAAAAAAATTATACATAAAAATAAAACAAATGTATTTTTATTAAATAGAATGTCGATAACAATTTGATGTCTTTTTTTATAAGACGGTTAAAAAAAGAATATATTTTATATATAAAAGTATTTTTAACGTATAAAACAATTTGCGTTGTTTTAGCCATTTAGTTTTTTATTTTAACTCTTGACCTCGACCCAGCCAAACATTTTGTTGCTTACACTTTTAAATATGCTGTCTTGAGTACTATAAGAATTATTCATGATAAACTCATTCGTCATATACAACATATATTCTAATTTATATATACATAAAATGTAATCAAAGAACGTTTCCTGTTGCGGCTTAAAATTTCTCGCGACTTTTGCCAGTCTTCAGTTCGCATGGCGGATGCAAACGCGCACGACTTATAAATTGTTTATAATAAATATTTGTAAAACGTTAAATACAAAGACATTCAAAGATGAAGTTTTCGATTTGCGGCACTTGGATACTGTTGTTGTTAGTGGCCTTTGCGGCCGCCCATCAAATTGAGACCTTTAAACTGAACGTAGAAGCTGAACTAGCGCGGTCTGAGGAAACCTCTACAACGGAATCGCCATCTGTATCTACAGCTAGTACAGACGAAACAACGGAACAACCGTCAACACCAACACCAACACCAACACCAACACCAACACCAACACCAACACCAACACCAACACCAACACCAACACCAACAACAAAACCTCCGCACCCACCAAAGCCAAATATAAATTGGATAATCCTGTTTCTTGTTGTTGTTTTGCTCGTGGCAGTTGCTGTCTATATCATATATAAGCTAAGGAATCGCAGCTCCTACGATATCTACGCTTCTGAAGAAGCTCCAAGACAAAAGTCTCATATAACCCGTAATTATAATTAACCCACATATTTAAACGAATAATAAAACATGTACTTTAAATAATAACTTAAAGCTTTCATTTGTCAAGTGTAATATTCTATAGAATATATATGTTGTTGTTTTAGTTGATGATAACTACGTTCAGTGAAAAGTACTTGTGTCTAAAAGTATTCCTTACATTTTTATTTTTAAGTGCTGAGCCCCATTTTATGCAACATTCTTCAACATATCACAAATATCTCAAGTGCTTTATTATCTAACATACGGATGATCTGACATTAATTAACAGATATATATATATATTTATTTTTATAATTTCTCTCGCAAACTCTATAAAACTATAATAAAGTTTAATGTAGATTGAATTTCCCAAAAAATTACCAGGCCTTAAATTGTTTTTTATCGTTAATAATGAAACGGTGCCGAATATCGAAATAAAATAATAAACTTGTGCTGCATATAGTCTGTTATCTATATCTATATCTATAGTCGAAATGTTTATGTCTGTAGCTTATCTAATTTCTGAGACAGACGATGCTGAATTGACTCAGCTGGTGGAATATATATGTAAAAAATATTCTTTTTACCCATTTTCAATGTGTTCAGGGTATAAGAATTTATGTATTTTACACCCCCCCCCCCAAAAAAAATGCCTACCTTACATTATCCTCTATCAACGCTGATCAAATAAATTGTGGAAGTCAGCTTGGCCCGAGATTCAATGTCAACTCGTTGAACTTTGTAACGCTGCTCAGTTCTGGGCAGTTACAAAGGCGAAAGTGCTGATTATGTTAAATCTGAGACGTGCACAGGCCACGACCACACCCCACACACGCACACACACACACACACACAGGGAGGCATAAGTACACCCCTTGAGTTGGCAATTGAAGTGAATAAAGCGAATACCAAGCGCTTCTCACAATTATTTGTGCCCAGTGCCTCGAAGCATTCCCGGTTTTCCATTCAGTTGTTCTCTCCCTTGTTGATGGATTTGTATCTGTGGCTGTGCATTTGTATCTGCGTATCTGTATCTGTATCTGTAGCGGTCTCTGACTGTGCGCTGCATAAATTAATAAGGCGGAAATTTTAATATAAACACAGAGTTTCATTGTAAGCATAATTAAGCGCAGCTTTTAGCGCAGCCTTTTGTCAAATGTTCACCATAAATGAATGGTATTCAAATCAGACTCATGCGTGGTACTCGCTAAAGGTAATTGAATACATGTTGAGTAATATTTTACATATGCCACAGATCGCATTACGGCCACAACTCGTAGAGCTTCCCCTCCCGCTCCCACTTGAACTGTCAGGCCCCATCAATCATTGTGTCGCCTACTTTTATATAATTCATTTGGTTGTTTCTTTTTTTTTTTTTTTTTTTTTGTGAAAATCTTTTTTTGGGAAAATCTTTCGGCACATTGCAAATCTTGAGTTCGAAACGAGTTTTCCAGCGGTCTGTTGTCGTTTAAATGGATTTCAGTTTCATGTTAATTAATTAAACGCAATTGGCAATTAGCTAAGGCATTTTATTTTATTTTTTCAAGCGTTGCAAAAATCTAACACCATAAAACGCATTTCTTAGCTTTATTTTTTTGGCTCGAAAAAAAAGTCACTTGAAAATGTTTTCCTAATAAAGCGCGGCCAAGTCCAACTGTCCAACGGAACTCGGCTTGTGTGGGAGTTAGAATTGTGAAAATCAAAAAAAAAACAAGTTTGATTTTTTCCTTATCCTAAAAACATTTCTAGATGAACGAATGTTCTTAAGCTTGGTCTGAGAGTTATGCAAAGTATCTTTTGCTTTGTCCTGTCTTCCCCTCGTCACCAATTTCGCATCTATGTTGAAATCTAAAATACTTAAATTATGAAATTAATTTGCAACAAGCGCAGCAGCCAGCCGATAATTAGAGTCGAAACCGTAAACTAAGCCAAAACTGGCTGCATCTTATGGCCAATCCGAGCGAGCCTCGGGGTGATGCAATCGAAAGTGTGTCAACAGCTTCGGCGTCATTCGAACAGCAGTCGAGGTATGAACTGAGCTGGTCGAGCACTTACTATTTTTCGTTAGTCCGAGTGCGCTGGATTTTCCGCTTTTCATTTGCACTTTCCATCAGTGACACCATGACATAATTATTTTCGTTAATTCCCAGAAAATGAAAAAAAAACCAGCCGAGCCTGATTAGGAAAACAGGCAACCGGATTCTGAACATATTTGGCAGCCACTCGTTTTCACGATTTTTCGCGCTTTTTCGTATTTCATTTAAACTCCCAGCTAAGCATTTATACACAAGTGTGTGGCTACCAAGTGGGGAGCTTTGGCTTTAACATGGGGTTTGACAAAAGACAGAAGCTTTTGATCTTCAAAGGAATGCGAAAGTAATTATTAATATGATGATGATATTTAATAAAAAATAGTAATTATCGGACAAAAAAAAAGCGGCAGAAATATGTCAAAAATAAAATAAAAACATTGCGAAATCTATTTCAAAGATTTTCTGTGCAGGATAATATATATTATAAAATATAATAAATGCATGTCTATTTATAAGAGTATTCAAAGTTCGCTTTTGTTTAGAGTCAAGTATCTTACGGGTGCCCAAAAGTTCATAGAAGCTTTGACAGCCAAGGACGTTAACCTGTGCTTGGCACTTGGGTCGAAACCGGTCGAAATCTCGCAGATTTTGCACCGAGCGCAGCTGCGACTTCCGTTCTGTGCCGCAGAGTTTCCTCTTGGCGCTTGCGCAACGTTTATATATAGCTGCCATATATTTATTTATATCTACATATGTTGTTAATTTTCTTTTCTTTTTTGGCAGAACTCATAAAATATCGCAGCAATATGAGCGAACTCATTAAAGGCGGACAATTTATGGAACATGGCAGCGCGCGGCTTCCTGGTGTGGCAAACGAAATCAGGTTTGTGGGGCATCTGGCCAAGAGTGGCCCGGTCTGGCCGCGACTGTGAGATGACGCAACCGCCAGTTGCCAGCCCGCCAGCTTAGGCATAGCCGGCAGTGGCCGGCACCTGCACTCACCTGCACCTTCATCACCTCGCGCATTTCCGTCTTGTACGAGGGGCAGCGCGGCGGTATCTCCAGGCACCAGGTGGACGTGCGCACCCGCACCGGCTGCATCTCGGGCACCTGGACGACCTCCACGTACGGCTCCTCGCGGCTGCAGATGTTGCCCGCGCCCTGGATGGCCGGCAGCGCCAGCGCCGTCGTGTTCACGTCCTTCAGGTGGGTATTCACGCGCAGGCTGCTGTTCTGGCTGCGAATGCGGCCGGGTTGCACCAACAGCAGCAGCAACAGTGGCAGCTGCCAATTGTCCATGTTTCAATTTTAAATATTTATGTAATTGAAATTAACTATTGCTTATTATTCACTCAAACACTTTGAAGAATATCTTTATGTTCTTCCTATAAATTTAAAATAATTTATAATTTATTTTCGTTATAAAGTTTATCAAAATTTTTTGTTATAAAAATAAGTAAAAGTAAATTCAATTTTGGATTTTTATTTTATTATTCATTTTATATTCATTTGTTTCATTTATTATTTATTATCATTAATTAGCTTTAAATGTATAGTTATATAAATAAATAAATTATATTATTTATTTTATTGTAAGCTTTCTTAGTCTGATTTATATTTTTATTTTATTTATTTTAATAATATTATATTATATATATGCATAATTATATTTTTATATTCATTAATTAAACAATTTTATTTGTTTGTATTTTCTTGTGTTTAAGTTATGCATACTTCTTTAAATTTTTAATTAATTTTCTAAGTGGTCTTTTATTTTTTTTTGTGTTCTTTGCTTTCTACTTTTTTTAGAATATTTTCTTTGGCTCTTATAATTTAAAAAAAAAAATTATATTTAATTTCAAAGATTTTTCCAATCTAAAGTATTTGTATTCTTTCACCACTTTTACTTTCTTTCGTATATTATATTCTTAATGTTCTAGCACTTTCTTCAACTTTCATTGGCTTCTCAAACTCTGGCTCTGATTCTTTCCGCTCGAATTGCGATGCGTGTGCGCTTGGAACGCGACTCTCGTAATGACTGTTTTTCCCCGTTGGCTCTGATTCAATAGCTCGCCTGGTCGCGTGTTCCTTCTCCAAAAACAGTGAACGGTAAACAAATGGGGAAAAAAAGCATTACTTATGTATATGTATATGTATGAAAATTGTTGTCATTGCAAATTGGCGACGCCGACGACACTTTTTGTCGAGCCAATGAAGGCCGCTGTGCGGCGCAGGGGGCTGCCAGCGGCGACAGGGCGGAAGTACGCACTGCACAGTTAAATTCTACGATGAAAGTGAAATGCGGCACACACACACAGAGAGAGAGACACACGCACGCACACACCCAATAAAATCTCGACTGCAACTCTCCATACGATCGAGCCTCCCCGTCTCCCCTTCCAGCCCCACCCAATGCTCAGTGATGACGATGACGATGATTGCATCTAATTGAAATGTTGATAATGTCCTTAACATGCTGTCGCATTTTGTTGTTGCCGCTGCTGCCAAGGCAAACGCGCTTTTGTTGCTGCTGCTCTTGCTGTTACTCAGTTGGCAGTGACGAAACGTGGGAGAGTTCATAAATGGCCGCAAACCAAAATTTAATTGAAGCATAATGGAAAATCTACACTACAAAATCAACTCAAAATTATATATATGCGTGAAATTTTAATTGTTGCAACGTAAGCCAAATTATCTGCTTCAGATCGTATTTTATTTATCGTTAATTATAAAGCTTCCGTAAGTCAAGTTAGATATTGTACTGAAATACCTTTTGTTCTTATTAGAACTTTCAACTTTATTAACAAATTAAAAGTTTTGTTTGCACTTGAGAAGTACTCAATTAAAATTGACGTAAGCTGATGATGATCATCAAATAATATCCTTTATAACACTCGCACAAATCCCACGCTGACTCGTTTATCTCGTTGATTGTAATGGGTTGGTAAACAAACCCCGTGCCCAACACTTGACTTGAGTATCTGATATCTTAGACAAACTTTAGAACAATGACACTGAGCTGCAGTCTGTCTGCCCCCCCCCCCCTCTCTGGCTGGGCGGGCCACGCCTCGACCCGACCCGATGGCTCGGCAGCGTTGATTATCTTGTTTACACTGAAGTTGCAGTTGCAGTTGCCGTCGCTTGTGGCTCGCAATTTATTAAATCAAAGTTACAAAAACAAAAACCAGTTGAGAGCTGCAGCTGAAAAACGAGTGAAAAAAACAACACTGAAATTGCAGTCAAAGCGGTTTTGTTTATTATTTTTATTATTTGATTAAATTATGAAGAAACAAAAACAACGAGAATAACAAGCCCGCCTGCAGCAGTTGAAATGTGCGTGCGACGCTTGCGTTCCAATGACCCGCATCACAGCCAAAGCCCCCCCCCCTCCCCTTCCTCCCCCTACACCCTGTACGTAAAAACAGCTTGTGTTGTTTGCATTTGTTTTAGAATTTTTATTCGAATTGGCTTTTTGGCATTGATTCAAGTTCAACTTGACTCGAATCAGCGGAAATCAATATACACAACAACAATTAAGATATGCTAGTTAAAATATAGCCAGCCGGTTAGGAGGAGCAAGAGCAGACTCGTCTCGGGGCGCGAGACGCCATTGTAGTAGCCCCCGAAGATCTGCAGGCCGGCTGTTTCGATGCTGCGCTTGCAGTAGTCCCCATCGTAGTTCCAGCCCACGTACTCGTTGGTGCGCAGCGACTCCAGACGCAGCCACTCCTCCAGGGGCGCAAAGTACTCGCGCAGGGCGCTGCCGTCGAGGCGACCCTCGCCCAAGGTCTCCTCCAGCACCTCCTGCCAGGGCTGCGAAGCGCCCTTGGCCATCAGTTGTCTGGAAAAATAAACAAATATATTTATTATCTATTACTTAGATACATTTGACTATTTAATTAAGGAAATATTTTTAGGCTGTAGATTTCCGAACTCTTTAAGATTATAACAACAAATGCAGCTTATCTTACATAACAGTATTATATATCAATAGTCATATAACATAAGTTATTGATTTTCTTTAATGAATATCAATTTTGTACTCACTTTAGCATGTTGCCTGCGGCTGGCTGCCGATAGATGTCGCATTTGTGCAGCGGCTTTCGCGGATCGTTGGGCACATATTGGCCAGCGGCGCGGCACATGCCGCGATAGAGCTGAAACTGCAGCACCGTGGAGAAAAAGTATCTGCAAGATACAAAACAAGATATGGTATATGGTTAAAACATGATTTTTAGAATGGCAACGGTCACGCTTATTGACCGCATATAAGGTAAAAATTGTCAATTGTTCTGCGGTGAGAGTTGTGCATAAGCTCGATGACTTGTTGTTGCTGTGGTTCATATTGTGGCTCAAGGTCGCACCACAATTACAACTAAACCAGAACAAATTACAAACGGCTTTGCATTTCGAAATCATGCAAGTCTGTTTTATTATCCGGTATTTGCGATTTGCTCAGCATTGCTTTTTTTCACTTGAAAAATATTTGATTACCCTTTCAATTGGCATTACGACTACTGGGTGGTAATTATAAGTCTATAAAAAAAACGTAAATATACGAAACCAACAGAAATAACAGAAATAATATTAATAAGCAACGATTAAATTAATTTTAACTAAAATACGAAAAACATTTGCAAGCATAAGTAAATGAAAATAAATGATAAAGAATTTTAAAAATATTACGTGAAAAAATATATAAAAAAAAAAGTTTTTATTACTTTTAGGGGCAACTGTACCGGCAAAATATCAACAATCCCCAAATACATATGGGCCGCAATTTTGGGTAACTAATGCGCAAGAATTTTAGCTGAAGTACCTGGCGAACAGAAATAGCCAGAATGTCGACAAAAAATAACAAAGATCGCAAAATTTCTTTGCATACTTTCAGGAGCGCAATTATCAAGCAAATAATTTATCAAAAACGTAAGATATCTCGGTCAAATCGGGCCAGATATTGGAAAGATATACCTTCTCGGACTCGTACGGACCAGGAGTATCGATTTGCGTTATAATAATTAAACAATACGAAAGCACATATTTGCAATCAATAAAAAGGGCATACATATTTTGCATCACATCCTTGCGCATTTAACAAGGATGCGGTGCTTTAGGTTCACCAGGACTATATTTATGGTATGATATAACCATAGATATTGGAGTCATCTAGGAACCATTATGCTGTAAGGAAGACATAATTACCGACCATATCTTTGCAAATGTTTCAAGGGTTTGGTGGACTATCTCTATGGTAAATATAGCCACGAGTAGAGCAGTCATCTAGGAACCATTGATTTTGTAATTTACTGTATGGCAGAGAGGCGGATTGCGAAGAGAAGTACAAAATCCGCTGAAACTCTGCCATTTACAGCACGATTTAAAGGCATTTATTTAAATATCTCGGGTGAAAATTTCATATTTCCGATTGATATACATTTAAGACTCGTACGGATAGAGCTATCGAACATTTTAAAGGTTTAATAAATGAAGGTCTTGAAATGCAGGCATTCAAATATTTCCTTTCAAAATGTTTACATTTTGTACGAGTTATGAAAATAATAAGACTTGCCAAATCCAAAAAGCCAATAATGTTGGGAGCTTTCTGTGGAGCTAGTGGCATTTATTTTCGTCATAATAGCTGCAAAAATCTGTCGAGTCATATTGAAATTGATTTTTTTATTTATATATAATTATGCAATGTTTGGCGCATCAACAAAAACAGCAAAAAAGCCAGTTTGATTTTTGACTGATTCCAGAACAAGTTCAACTCATGATGTTTTCAATACTCGAATCAGCTGTGAATTTTGATGAGTTAAAAAATAAAAAAAAATAAGCGTTGTTAGCTATGTAAATGATCCAAAAGCCTGTTCTTTTGACAGCTCAAATTGGGCTCTTGGTGAATCAACAAACTCCTAAGCCGGCAGCTAATTTGTCTATTGTTTGAGGGGATTCACCGATTTAACCAGTCGCTGCTAAATATGTTGGGAAGAAACAATAGAAACAACAGTTATTAATATAAGTAAATTTATGATTTATATTTGCTTGGGTGTTCCCCATTAACTATCAACAACAAGAGCTAGAGCTAGTGAATGTAGTTTGTAGGTTTTTAATAGCTCTAATGTTTTGATAAATGTTTGAAGGCACTCTGTTCTTGGAAAATCTGCAAAGCATTATGTTAATTATATTTAGCAACTTCTGGCTTAAAATAAAAGTTTACGAAATAAGAACTTTATACTTTAGTTAACAAACTGTCAACCTTGATAAATTTTAATTAGGACTGCATCTGACTTGGGTACAATATTTTGAATTTAATTTTTTCTGTGAGTGCTATTAAATTGATGTTTACAATTTAAACTGGCATTTCAAAAGTCTCAAATACAATAATTACATAAATTAGTCGCTCATTGGGCAAGCAGTTTGCGGCCAAACTCTTTTGATTTGAGATTACAAATTATTCAATTTGCTGCGTACGTGCAAATTGCAATTGTATTTTGTATTTTTTTGCTTTAGTGTTGTTACCAAGTGCCGAATTAAACTAAAGGTGAACTGCAGGGAGTGGTTATCGAACCATTCATTAGCGCCGAACGGCTTAACGACATCGCTCATACGCCCCGCAGCACCAAAGCACAACAAAAAGCAGCTGTAGCATAATTGAAGCCGTTTTGTGAATGGCTTTTGCAGTATTACAGAATTACAGATTTTTCAAATATTTCCCCCTCCCTCCAATTGCCGTGTTTTGGTGCGACGCGAAACACATGTTTTATGTCCAAAGCGAAGCAGCTGAAAAGAATTTTCGCAACACTTAATTTTAGCAACAAAAAAAACAATGCAAAAGTGTTTGACTAGATGTTACCCTGCAATCAGCCTAAAACTGATTTTCTATACAAACATATACAAAAAGAAAACATTTTTTTAGTTATGCATGCTATAAGAAAATCGATAACCCGAATTTAGTATTATTATGAGAATTCCAAGCAGCTAGCTCATTGGCAACGAGCACAGGGTATACAAAAAAATTGGACTAATTGCCGACAATGTTCGGCTGACTGACTGATTGACTGGACGAACGCTAACCCCTGTCGCCCAGGCCCAGGCCGAGCACAGTCGCAGTCAGTGTTTTCTGATTGAATGATTGAGTGGCAGTGGCAACAGTCGAGACACAGACACAGGCCAAGTAGCGCCGACAACAGCTGCCGCTGCCGCTGCTGCTGCTAATCCCTGTTATTGGGTCATGTCTGAGACACCGTCGCAGTCTTCAGCTTGGTCTCTGCGCGTCTCTGGGAAAATGTGGCGACGATGTGGCAACTGCTGCCAAGTGCCAAAAACATAACACAACACACACACACACACACACAATGTTGCTGTTGCCGCTGTTTTGGTTGCTGTTGCTGCTGATGCACTTAATGGCACTTTGGCACGTTGTTTCTGTAACTTCTGCAGTTGGAGCCGTGATCGAACATTGTGAAAAGTGTGCATTAAAATGATTTTTTTGTTCGTCTGTTTTTCTTTCTCGAACGCTTGCAACATTCTCATTGGCAACTGGTTTGGGAATGTGTGAAAAACGAAATGTGTGACAACTTCTTGGCTCATATTATCGATATTATGTCTGCAAGCTTAAATAAAAATTAAGAAAAACAGTTTGACAAATTCTCATCTGCAATTTGATAATTATAAGCTACTTACAAGTAGTTCAAAGTTTTCTCTGACAACTTTTCCACTTTAATTTTGATTAGCCAACCCCGCCCCAGACAAACTGACAAATGTCAAGGTCAAGTTGTAAAATAATCAAATCACAAAACAACAATACAACAAAAGCAACAAGCATAACGACAATAATGAAAAAGAAAACCCGAAAACCTTTGAGACAACAAAAAAAAAGCACAAAATTACATGCCCAAAAAATGATTGGACATGTCAAGACGTTGTGGCCCAGCGTTTTGGCCATTTCGTTTTGTTTTCGAATCTCGTCAGACGCGAATGCACTGGCCGCTTGGCCAGTCAGTTGGTCAGTCGCTCAGTGGGCTAGTTGTCGGGTGGTTGCTGGCCGCTTGCATTGGACATTGAACCACATTTGTGGTAGCAACAATCCAAATGACCTTAACGTGCTCACATTATCGTGACATTCACAGCACACACACACACACACACAGTACACGAAAAAATAAACATATTTGAACTGCAGCTGATATACGATTATGCACAGCCATTGCCAGAGACATATCCATAAAAATCTGTCAACTGAAGTAGCTGAAACTGCGTTTTAAAATCAATTGAGAACATTTACGAGACTGCTGGACATAGAGAGACCATTTCAGAGAGCAATTGTTGATGGCAGTCAAAAGCTTCGGCTTGTAAAGTCTTAACGATTTTTATTTAATTTATGTCTATCAATTGTGACTATTGTTAAATGTTGCACATCAATATTTTCTACAAGACTGCAGTACCTGAGAGCAAATTTTTTTGTTGTTTCTAGAAATAATAATATAGTAAATAATTAACTAAGCTAAGCTATATTAAACAAAAATCAAAAGATTTCAGGCTAGGTGTAATAATTAAATGAGGTTCTAGACCTATAAAAGTGCACAATTCAGACTTTTTATAGACTAGTCTGAAGAAGCTGAAATTTTGTTAGCTAAAATATTTGCCAACTTTTATATTATGTAAAAAATACATAATTAACATAAAAGTTTACTACCTTAATTTGACTTTTTAAATTATAAACAATTTTTATTAAATACATTTTTAATATATAAAACTCTGCATATAAGTAATTAAAAATATATAAATTCTTTTGCTCAAACTCTGCTTAAAGTAATACAAAATAGTGAAGATTTTTTGTTGGTTATAGAAATAATAATATAGTAAATAAATAACTAAACTAAGCTATGTTAAGCAAAAGATTTTAGGCTAGGTGTAATAATTAAATGAGGTTCTAAATAAAAAATAAATACTTAAAGGACTATAAAAGTTTGTTAGCTAAAATACTGGCCAACTTCTATATTATGTAAAAAAAAAAAAAAATATATAATTAATTAAAATAAAAGTTTACCACCTTAATTTGACTGTTTAAATTATAAACAATTTTTATTAAATACATTTTTAATATATAAGTAGTTAAAAATATATAAATTCTTTTGCTCAAACTCTGTTTAAAGTAATACAAAATAGTTAAGTTAGTTAAGTATAACAACTTGTATTGCACTTTAATAGCGAATTGGATCAAGTTCGAGTGTTTTAGCCAATCGGCGATTTATGTTGACTGCCTTCAGCGCATTGTGGAACATGAATTCAAGTTGGTTTTTTACTATTTTCCATTTGTGTTTTTGTTGTTGTTGTTGCTTTTTTTGTTGCTGCTTGGAGATTTCGACTGAAATATTATTGATTTATGCGCACGGATCTTGGCACGGATCTCGAGAGTAGTCGAGAACGGGGCAGCTGCTGACGTTATGAACTCAAATTAAATGCTAATTAGATGGCAAAACGGATCTGGCACAACAACAACAAGCAGAGCAAAAACAACACCAACAACTATAACTAATGATATAATTAAGTGTAGAACAAAATAAGTATCGCCGATGTCTGGCAATGATTTTATGTCGCAGCTAAAACTGAGTTCGTATTCGAAATCGGATTCAAACCGCGAAACTGAAAGTGCATTCAAGTTGGTTGCATTGTGCAACTCAACGCAGCGAGCAACGACAACAACAACAACAACAACAACAGCAACGTTGGCTCTATTTATGGCCAAGACAAAAACCGGCCCCAACTTCTTGTCTGCGACTGCATCCGCAATGTTTCTAAACGGCCAAAACGGCGATCAAATAAAAAAAAAAGACAACAGCAGCAGCCACAAATAAAAAACCAAATACTATAAAACGTTGTCTAAAGGAAGCTGTGCTCTATTTTTCTGCATCAACTTGTTGCTGTTGCTGTTGTTGTTGTCGTTGATTTCAGCTGGTTTTTTTTCTGTTTAGTTTGCACGCTTATGGCGCTTAAATGATTTGCGGCTGGCCACGAAAAGCGCGCGCAAATGGCTAACAGGGCGTATGCTTAATACCTGGCCACATACATACACGCACATAAATATAGGCTGGCCCGATCGATGGCTTGGACGCCTGCTGCCGCAACAGTTTGGCATTTTGACATATCAAGTGAAAAACTTGGGCCATTTCCGACAAGCAACCAGTTTTTTCTCTTCTGCTCAAGTGGACCAAGCAAAGGCAAACCCAAAGAAAAATCAAAAACAATTTACGTATGCGCATAGATTAAAAATAAAATTAAAATAAATCGAAAAGTTGGCTTTTAATTGAGGCATTGGGAAAGTCAAAAATAATGAAGGGTTGACCTGTGCCATCTGGCAAACTGACACGAGTCTTTTAATTAAGTTTCCTGATTCTATATTGAAATGAAGGGACTGGCGTGAATTAAAGTGAATGTCGGATGATTGACAATATGAAGGATGCGGCAGTTTCGAAAGAATTTTAAAGGCTTATAATAATTACAGCTAAGTTTTGAAGGACTGATTAAGGTAAATTTTGTAAGTATATTCAATATAAATAAGTCACTAAATAATTATATTAGTTTTAATATATATTTGTAAATGTAAATGCTCCTTTTTAATTCTTTAAAATGTAGCTTAATTAAACTATGTTGATCTGATTATTTAATTAAGCTATTTTCAACTATACAAATATTTTTGCAATTGTTGAACTGCAATTGTTTTAATTACTTCCTTTTCTTTAGCTCGTTTCAAAAGGAAATAAATTCGCGCGGAGATATTTCGTTGGAAAAACGCGAAATTAAGTTGTTACCCCCCTCTATTTTAATTATTAACAACTTTCAAATAAACAATCTATGTATCCTTTAACCATTTCTTCCAAGCAAACTTTGTTTTATTATTACAGTTCCAATTGGGGCTATCTTTAACAATCTTTATGTTTGTTTTACCACACGTTTGTTGAATTCTCTCAAGACTATTTGGCAAGCGTGCAATCCGTGGATGATCTACATATATGAATACATATATCCGCCATATAAAGAGGCAGCAGCACAATTGTGTGAATTATCGCATGGCATGGCAAGACAATTAAAGACTGGCCCGCAGACTAGAGACCCCATGTCAGCTGGTTGACTGTCAGTCTGTCTGCGGGGCTGTCTTGAGGTTGTAATAACCCATAATTATATTAGCTAATTTTAGGCCGCCTTCTCGCATATTGGATTACAAACAAAACCAATCGACTGATCAAGTGGTAAGGCCTTCCAAAACAAACACACACACACACAGACAATTGGCCATAAATCAGCAGGTAACAAATGCTTAGCATGTGCTCCAGACGCAGGGGAAGAGGGGGAATGGGGGTCTACTTCATTGCACTGCAGTTATTGTTGTCGTTATAATCAATGAATTACGTCGCATCGGTTGACCACAATTTATGGCGATGCCAAACATGAGAATCCGAAATGCGAAGCACAAAAACTGCAAATGCAACTGCGGCAGCCACACGAGTGGGCCAACTGGGTGGCAGGCGAAGGGGGCTCGGCGGGCCGAAGGGGAGTGGCTGTAACGAGCAGTCGCCTGGCTTTTATGTTGCAATCCGGAGCGCATGCAACAAAGCGCCCAAGTCGCATGCCAGCTCGCAGCCAATGCAACCACCGCAACCACCGAGCACCGCCGTCTCTGCTGCCGGCCCCCAACGCCGGCATCTCTCAATTGTGGCTCGCATCTGTTGGGTTCGTTGTCTGACAGAATCGTAACGTTTGTCGCCGCCGTCGTTGTTGCTGCTGCTGCTGCTGCTTTTGTTGTGGGCAGCTGCACTGGTTGCCTGACTTGGCTTTTGGCTTGGTTCCATCTGGTCGAACATAGAAAACGACACATTTTGCAAAAGTAAAAGTCAGCCGTTTTGTCCAGTTGCGCCTTTAGCTGGATGCGACACACTTGCCACATGCAACACGCTGCATTTCGATTATTTGACAGACTAGAACGAGTTGCGGCTGAAACAACTGAACTAGAATTTAAAGCTAATTGAACTTGCTTTAAGCTTAATTATACCCAAATTTGTTTTCTATTTCTATATTATCCTTTATCAAGGACTCTAAGTATATGCACTAAAATTAAAATTTGCTGCTGCACTTTCAGCTTAATTATACCTAAATTTGTTTTCTATTTCTATATTATCCTTTATCAAGGACTCTAATTATATGAACAAAAATTTAACGAACTAAAATTGTATGCACAATTTTTATATAATTTATTCTACAAATTCTTTACCGATAACATATTTGTGCACATTAAAGAGAACTAAATAATATTAAAAACTAGAAATATAAAATAAACATAATTTAATTCAAACTGTATGTAAAAATAGCCTTAACTTCTCCACATATATAAAAAATCCATAATGATACGATATATTAAACTTTATATACCAGAGTTAGCATATGGCCAGCTATATTCTTTTAAAGTCTTTATAGATTCCTAGAGTTCAACTAATTCGAATTGGATGAGGTGCATATAAGGCTAATAAATTCAATAATTTATATCCAATCTTAATATCAATTGGTCTAGTTAAGTTACCAAGATCTATAAACAACGCTTTTAAAAGTTATGTATTGGAAATATAGGAAATAGAATTATGCATTAACCTTATTGTTTTCTAGCACCCAACGACGAGTTTATAATTTAAATTTGATTAAATAAGGGCACAAAGTTCTGTAAACCTTTGAGCAGGAAATTGAAATACGGATAAGTTATAGAAACTGGAACTATATACCACTTTACGACGAAACGTGTTATTTTAAGTACATTATCAGTATTCAACTTCCGCGGTTCTATAGATAAAATTTTAATTGATTGGTTCCCATTTTTAGGAGCGTAACACAAATAAAACAATAAATATTAAAATAATTACGAAATTTAAAAAAGATGCCTTAAGCAATTCAAGTTTTTGCATTATCATATACCTTATTTTTGTTGCTGTTGTTGTTGTTGTTGTTGTTAAAGCTATCTTGGCTTTATCAGCCGAACCTTTTGGCTAACTTGCTTTAAAGTTGTATCCATTAATTACAAATCGGATCAGATACAACTTGATTCCGTTCATTTCAAATTCAAACTGTGAACATCTTCCACTTAAAATTATAGCACTCTGCTTTTTGGAAAGTTGTTTGAAACGCCCAGCAAGGTCGCATTGTGAAATAAATAAAAAATAAATAAAATAAAAATAAAAAAATAAAAAAAAATTGTATTGTTTTTCCAGTTAGAAGTCCATTATAGAATCTTTTCAGCCAGACAATAGAAAATGCAAATCTATGTTTATGTGCGCAATATAGACAAATCCGATATTCCAACAGGTTTAGATTTTACTGCGTCAAAGCTGGACGAGAAATAATTATGCCAGCAATTGCCAAATCGCAGCTATGCATCTGATATATAATCTCATTTGTGCGACCCATAAAGGCCTTTCACTTTTGCGGCACGCATTGCACACGATGCCGCCAACTCCCACCGCCAAACCCTGCCCCCCTCGCACCCCCCGCCCCCTTCTCCGCTCCCACTGCTCCTTCTACGGCAACTCAACCGCCAATCAGCCGCTGTGGCAGCTTCAGTAGCTACTTACGCCTGTCTGGCTGGCATCCAGCATGCCGGCTATGTTTGCCGGATTGCAACATTGTGATTCAAATTAGTAACACGATCTCTCTGCCTCTCTTGCCAGTTGCCACATGATTATGTGTTGCAGCTGCAATTGCATCAAACGCAACGGACCACAACTCCAAGACTTCTCCAAAGTGCGTGCCCTATCAAACAAAAGAGCCTAAAGCGCCGCCCTTATCACATATCCAGCAAAAAAAAAAAATGTGGACCTGCAGCTTCCGCTTCCACTTTGCGCGAGATGAAGCTCATGGCGCTCAAATACTACAGTTGGAGAAAGCCAGCACTTCAAAATGAAAAGTAGTTGGAAAAAACCGAACTTTTTTTTTAAAATCACAATATTAATTATATGCTAATTATAGTATTAAAAATGTATTTTTTTTATTGAGAACAAAGCTGTTTTTAAATATATTAAAGCACTTATGTAAATCCTTTTAAATAAATTTTCTTTTATAAAAAAGCCATTTTATTGAAGAAATATATTTTTGTTTATGTAAGATATCTGCAAATTGAATTATTTTTTAAGATCTCACTAAGTAAGTTTTATAATTTTAGAAGTAAATGATGCTTGACAAAGCCAAAAAAGCAAACAGAAAAACAAGTTTTTTCTTTATAAAAAATATATTTATCTTGAAATTATTAAAATCTGTTTTTTGTTTTTATTTTTTATTTATTTTATAGTTGATCTGTAGTTGATTTATTGCAGTGTAGGTGAAAAGCGCTGATGAAGTCGTAATGAAGTGGAAATGTTGAGGTTGAAAGCATTTCCACAACTGTCAATGTCTTTGCTCAGTGTCAGCGATTATGCAATCATCGCATCCACAGTTTCGAATATCAAAACAAGATGAGAAATGTGGGAAGCGCTCAGCAATTTGCAAAGAAATCCCATACAGATCATAAATTAGCATTTTAGTTCAAATAAAATGTCAACAAAAGGAAATACGAAATGGCAGACGATTGCCATTAATAACATTTTATACACAAATCAAATGTTTTAGAATAATTTTAAAAATTGCCCAAATACTATGCCAGATGCTGCACAATAAATCTGCGCATTTTTAAAACTTCAGACAAGACAATATAATTTTATATGGCGATTTTTTGGGTTTTTACCAACTCGAGTGCAGGTTCGCACTTAAAATAAAATACCAAAACCCGTAAGAGGCTCATTAAAATCCGTTCAGAACAAACCATTGACATTTATTTAAATGCGCGTATATTTTTGGTGTTTCGGTTTTTTTTTTTTTTTGTTAGAATAAAAAGTAACGCCTGTCGGTAAAAAACATAAAAAATAAATAAAATAAACTAATAAATAAGGAATTTCTTTGGAATTCCCCAGAATATATTATTTCGCTGGCCGAAAGTAATTAATGCTTGACGTAGATGCTTTTTTAATGATTCCCAAGTTGATCAATTTTGAAAATCTCGAAATTCAGCCACTCGCCAAACCAACACCAAGGCACGCGCACTGGTATTAGTGCGGCACAGTGGTATTGGTAAGGCGCTTCCGCCGAAAACTTTCCGAGCGACGCGCACACTGGCGCAACGCACCAATACCAACGCAAGTCAAGCGGGCGAGCTTTCGCGTTCAAGAGAGAGAGAGAGAGAGCGCCTCTCGGCCAAAAGCTTTTGGTTTGTTGTGACGCCGCTCGATTAACTTGGCGCGAGCCGAGCTTGGCGGCGTTTTCAGTTTCGTTTTGACACAAAAACTCTTTGGGGGTATAAAAGTGCGCCACTGACCACAGACAGCATCCAGTCAAAGGTTTGGAATCGTGTGTGATTCTACAAATCCTTTCAACATCATTTCTGCGTTGCTCGTAAGTGTTGGCAAACGAACAAAGTTTTTCAAGTTTTCTGTGCAAAATATTCAATTTAAAAAGAAAAAAAAACAAACATTTTAAGTTTTTTAAAAAAAAAAAAAAACGTTTCGTGCTAAAGTTAAATGTAAAATTTTGTAAAAAAAAAAAAATATTTAAAAAATATAGTGTTTACATATTATTGCTATAGTAAAAACGAAAAAGAAATATAGTTTATTAATATGCACACCTTATTTTCATTATTTATTTACAGCCTTGGCAAAGCCCAACACACTTCACAATGAAAGTATTCGTAAGTAAACAATAATATATTTTTGTTTATAAATTATGTGCAATTAATGTGGTTCAGAATTATTTAAAGGGGAATTCAATTGTGAGAAATATAATTGTGTTAATTAATCACAAGCCCATTGAAGTCAACTCCCACATAGATTAAATCCAACAGTTCTCAATATTTCACATATAAATCCGCATAATATTATTTATGAGCGACATTGGGTGCTTGACCGCCCCGTTCACTTCCTGTCCACAAATTACATAATGCTCATATGTTGGCCCAAAATCAAATAGAGGAGAAAATTACAAGCAAATGACAAACTTCAACTTGAATCAAAATTAAGTGGCTAACTCTCTATAAATATGATAAATGCTCATAATTCAATTGCCGGCCACGTTTAGCTCTGCACTGTAATCAAATCGATTATGGCCACACAAGCTAACGGTAAACGCACTGCACGACAAAGTTGCCGCTGCGCATGCGTGACGTATGTTGCCCCAACCACCCCCCGGCCCCCGTTGTTGGGGGGCAGGCTCCACATTTGCATTGCTTTACGCATTGCGCATGCGACGCACGCACGCGTTTCACTTGACCATTTGAAAGCGAAATGTTGTCGCCTCGGTTTCTGGCCAAATGGGCGTCATATCTCGACGCATAACTTTCTAATCTGATTACCCAATTCGCTGTTCGGGCATTGCATAACTTATTGACTTTAGTGCTAGAACAAGTTGCGAATTGTAAATGAATTGTTGCTATTTTCGTTTTGTCTCGAATGCAGTTCTGCCTAGCCGCTTTGCTGGTGGCTTCCGCGTGCGCCTCTGATGAGGTGCCACTGGAGAAGAAGCTGGACAAGCGCGGTCTGCTCGATCTGGGCTATGGCTATGGCCATGCCGGTCTGGATGTCGGCCACATCGGTCAGGGCTCCCTCGGCGGCCATGGCGCCAGCTATGGCATCAGCTCCTATGGACACTCTGCGCCCGCGGCCATTGCCGTCGGACACAGCGGAGGTGGCATCTCCTACGGCCACAGCGGACCCGCCATTGCCGTACAATCGCACGCCGTGCCCGCACCCTATGTGATCAGCAAACAGGCTGAGCTCCAGAAGACCATCATCGTGACCAAGGGCGTGCCCGTGCCCGTGCATGTCGACCGTCCCTATCCCGTTGTCCACGAGAAGCGTGTGCCCGTCGAGGTTAAGGTGCCCGTGCCACAGCCCTACGAGGTCATCAGGAAGGTGGCCGTGCCCGTCAAGGAGTACGTGAAGGTGCCCGTTCCGGTGCCACAGCCCTACGAGGTTATCCGTCACGAGAAGGTGCCCATTCACGTGCCCGTCGATCGTCCCGTGCCCGTTGAGGTGCCCAAGCCATACCCGGTGCCCGTCGAGAAGCCCTATCCCGTCTACGTGGAGAAGATCCAGAAGGTGCCCGTGCACGTTCCAGTCGACCGTCCCTACCCCGTCTACGTTAAGGTGCCCCATGTCTCGCACTCCGTCGTGAAGCACGCCCCCACCTATGCCGTCAGCAAATTCCCCATCACCGGCTATCCAATCAGCGGTGTTGGCCACGATGCCAGCGTCTACGCCGATCATTCCGGCTACCACAAGTAGAGCGGTTGCGGAATGTATTGGGGCCAAGCCAAGGACTTACCAGATTATGAGCCGAATCAAATTTAGCGATATTTTTGTTTAATTCTGTCCAACAAAAATTAAGAAAAGAAAACATCTATCACACGGTCTCTGCGCTCCCCTACATAATTTCCAAGAGGTTCGAGTAGAACTTCCGCCCTGCCAATCTGTTAGCTCTTAAGTGAAAAGAAAACCCCGCCCCCCCTCACAGGAAGAACAACAAAAGCCTTTTGTAAATTATTTCCAAAAACCATCAAATGGAGCATTGTTATGTTTGAAATGAACAGTTTAGGATAAATTCCGGCTAATTGTTTGTAAAAGAATTAATCAATTTTATAGACAGTTTAGCTGCTGTTGTTTATCAGTAAAAGGTTTCAGCGTACAATGAATGAAATATATATGTAAAAAAAATAAATGATGTAAAAATGTTTTAAGAAATAAAATTGTATAAAATAATTGAAATGTTTTTTCTTATGCCAATAACTTAAAATGTTGTAGCCAAGGTTTTTTTTTAAGTCAAAAGAAAGCATTTTTAATATTCTACTATTTGACTGAACTATTGAACTTTATTTTGATATTTTTAATTGAACCAAGACTATCTTGTGGCTGGTAAAATGGGGGAAAGACAGAAAGTATATCGAATATACCTTGCGGCACTCAAGACCCTTCCCCATAGTGTTTATTATGAGATGTTTTAACCAAAAATCATCTGATATGATTGATTATGAAATTGGAAAGTTATGAATAAAAGGCCATTGCTTAACAAAGTCTGTTCTGTTCTTTAAACGTAAGTCCTTGGCATTTTAACTAACATTGTTAGAGCACAAAAAAAAAATATAAATAAAATTTCTTGAAATAAGAAATTGTATATATATATTTTACCAAAATAAGTCATTATTATTATTACATTATATTAAAAAATATACTATTATGTTAAATGGGATTAAATTTAATAAAGAATTAATTAATTATATCAAAGAGGGAAATTAAGAAAGCATTTTAAAAATAATTTATTAATCATTTAAATAACATAAAAAGCAAAATTATTAAAATTATTTAACAATTTTATTTTTATTTTTGCCTAATACAACTGGCAGTAGAAATTGTACAAAATACAAAATATCGAACGGGAATCAAAGAACGTGCATATATATATATTTATAGCAGAAGCTGTTGTTTGCGGTTCAGCTGACATTTGAAATGTATTAAAACATTAATTTGTCTTGATTGAGAGATCGTAAATTTTATATGCGAGATATCCTCTCACCCTGCCAAGCCAGTGGACGATTTAAAGTGACTTTTAGCGCTGACCCAGTTTCGGGATGCATGGGAGCGAGGAATTGCATGTCATTGGCATTGGGGTATTATATAGCGAGGTGATCCATAAATGATAAGGAGCCGCGACATCTTGATCGCCAGCGCGTAATGCGATTCAACTGACAGGTGCAAGGCCAGAGTGGCCACAATTCCCGGCTGCCACCCCCCCCCCCCCCCCCCAAGAGTCGTGTGGGTTCAATTAAAGGTCAGCGAGCAGAAGCGACTGCTCTAAACGCAAATAAATTTTATTAAAAAACCAGAGGAGACACTTGATATGTCATTTATGGCATATGGCCGGGTTTTTCCTGCTCCAGCTCGCAAAATACCAAAATTTCAACTTTCAAAAGCAACTGCAGCCAGGTTCTAATAGCGAAAGGCAAACACAGCTTTTAATTGACCATAAAAACCAAAAAAAAATGTCTAAACAAAACAAGAGAAAAAAAAACCAAAAATTAAATATAATAAAAATAAAATTTGTTTGTTTGAATTTGATGAATTGACTCGCTTAAAAATTTAGGGCTATTTTGCATTTTCCACTTGGGTTTTTCAAACACACTGTAATTAGAAGATGGAACACAGATCTTACCAAACGGAAACCGGTTGAAATCGCTGCTACGTTTTTAATGGGCGGTAAAAACAAAAATAAATGAATAAAATGAATACGGCAGGCGCCTTTGTAATCGCGATGAACATATATCAAACATCTATGCGTTGATTTGTTGGAGCGCAAAATTTGTGGGTCCACTCAATATCAATCGTAGGGTCAAAGCCCCCGCAGACGCCTCTTTGCATATGCTCAAGGACTTTGCTGACGGAACTAAAGCAAAACAACTTTCTAATAAAAAAGTCAACCGTCGATTAAATTTCTGACTTAATTTTCTTTCCATACGTTTCTCGTTTTCGATGCCCCGCCTCACATGCTGGATAGACAGATAGATCGATGCAAAAGACTGGAGCGCAAGAACCAGTTCGCTGTGCCTCAAGAATTCATATCAGCTGAAGGTCATCGGCTTTAAAGCTCTCATAAAAATGGGGGGCGTGGCATTTAACTTTGACTCTAGCTGGCTGCACTACCTACGACCATTTGTGGGTATATCATTTGTCAAACATCATTTGTTACACGCTCTTGAGGCTCTGCATGTGTCTCTCTCGACATGTCTCGTAGGTGTTTCGACTCGAATTAGAATCGAATGTGGAACTATCTATGCTTTTGGGTTGCACAATTGCTGTGCAATTACCAAGCGGATCTCTTAGCAAGACTTAATTGGCATAAAATAATTTTGTAGGGTTTAATTATAACAAATTAAATAGCACAAGAATGCAGCGCTGCAATTATATATTATTAACAAATTGCACTAGAAACAAGCTACTTTGGTAAATATAAACAAAGTTGAAATCGAGGTGGGTTGGCTTGGTATAAGACTTGAGAATGTGACCGAATATTGCCTGGTTGGGGTTTTGATATATCCTTTGACATCCGATTAGTATTCGATAAAATATTGTTTTTTAAGCTGTATACTTAAGAATAAATACCTATATATATTTAATACTTTTAAATCATTTATTTAAAAAGTGAGTAATTTCGTTTATCTCCAAGTCTGATTCAGATGCAGGCTAATCGAATACTTTTTTCGAGTAACCTTTCATTAAATAATAAATGATATAAGTATAAAAAACATTTAGATAATTGTCAATTAATACTTAGTACTGCATTTCAAGTATCTGATTATTATGCAATTATTTTAAAATGAGTGTTGAAAGAATTCAAATGCTTTTCACATGAGTACTTTAAAGTATTACCTAAGTCTGCTTCAGACACAGTCACAGGCTTGTTGAAAGCTTTATTTCGCATATGGACATTTATGTATTATGTGTATTTTATTTCCTAAATACAAGTATTTTCGAGTATATCCCGCATACCGATACCAATTAATCAGCTGAACATCATTAAAACACACAAATTGGCCATTAATCCAAGCTAAAGCAATACCGAAAACACAGTCACGCAGTCAAACTGTGGCCAAGGGCATCTTCCACCGTCGGACTCTCATAGGAACTGTGCCTGATTTCTCTGCATGGATAATTTCGGCATTTACGCAATGAAATTGTAAGCAAAGGCCACCCAAAACGCCGCGAAGACAAGCAACAAATTGCGACAATCGGCGGACACGGAGTTTTGCGGGGCAATTAAAACAATATTTTTGCCATAAAATGCGCCGCAGAGGGGCGTGGGACTAGCAGAAGGCGGGGGAGGATGTACGCATATTTGTTGGAATTTAATTAATTGCCACAAAATCACAGAGTCGACGACGACAACGACGACGAGGCAAATGAAAAACTCGAAATGTATTTTTCGCAATTTCAGTTTTTGGTCTTTTGATTTTCAGTTTCGCTTTTGTTTTATGGCATTTTTTTTGTTTTTATGAGAAAAAGCTCGGAAAGACGTTGCACATTTTGCAAGCGCGACTTTTGCTCTAATGAGCGACAATGCGAGCTGATCTAGACAGCGACTTTTGGAGGTCATCGCCGTCGCCAAGTTGTCCATCCAATTGCAGCTAAATGTGTTAGAGCTGTTGTTGTTGTTGCTTTGTTGAGTTGCGAAATCAGTTTGGCTACGTTTTTGGCCAAAAAATGCAACGACAAATGCATCGTCAGTTGGCAGCCAAACCGACCCGAGCTACAAGTTGCACCAGTTTCGACCAAAATGAAAAAAAAAATAAAACAAATTTAAAAAAAACAGAAAAAACTCGAAACGATACGAAAACGTTAAAAACGTAATCGAAATCAGCCTCCTCAACAGCATTTGCTGCAATTCCGCTGCCCTCCTCCGAGTCAAGTGAAGCAGCAAGCGGCAGCAACTGTGGCAATCTGGAAATCCCTGCTTAGCGCCCCCTACACCCCCCTACTGCCAGGCCAGCATATCATATGTGTATCGTCTTTGGGATTCTTTTTTAGTTGCCCTGCATTTGGCTTTATGCTTCGCTTGGCCGGCAACGAGCACGGTATAAAGTGTTTTTTTTATGGTCGCTCTTTTTTATTATCTTTATGAAGCAATTGAAGTCATTGACATGACAAAATGCCACAAAAGTTGAACTCCGAATAGCTCGAAGAATTAATATTGTTATATTAATTGGATTATTGCTAAAAATCAATATTTTTCCCAATTAGTACGATTTCAGGTATTTAAAAAATTTATAAATGTTATTTTTTTCAAAAGTATATACATATATATTTATGGATAGATAACTCAACAATTTTTACTTATTTTCACATACTCTTATTAAAATATATATATATATATATATAATATAAATACCGTATTAAAATATCTTTATTATTCTTATGACTTATATACGATATAGATATAAAATAAATTTTAGTTTTTTAGGGCATAAGATTCAAACTCGTATCAAATGTCTGGACATTAAGACAACTTATCTAAATTTTACAATAAAAAAACGATTAATTTTGAAAATCAATATATTAGATATATTATAATATTTATTTATATTTTTTACTACTTATTGTCTAGATGTCCTCGCAGATAGCTTAGACATTATTTCCTTTTTCTTCTATCCCACGATTATTTCCTTCCCTTCTTGCTGTGCTACATTTATCACTATAAACCTGGTGGTATTTTTATTTCCCCGTCTTTAATGGCTTGCAATTTAATGGTTCATTTTAATGTGTGACCTCTTAGCGGCCATCCAAAATGACGCACGGCTACCGAATTATGCGCAACTATCGGCTATCGAGCGTGGCACATCAAAGCATTAATTTCTCATCGCATGCATTCAAATTGCAACAATTAAATTAGCCATAAAAGCTACCGGATCGCATCACAGCTTGACTATTATGCAATTGTGCTGGCCATTTGGCCAATTTTTGGGCATTTGGCTTGGCATTTTTCGCCAGCCGCATTTGCTGTTGATCCCGCTGAGAAAACAAACTTTTCCTTTGCACATTATCCCGCCATGGAATATGAATTATGGCGCCAAATTGCAATGAACGCCACAGTTTTCAACTGGGGTGTGTCTGTGGACGTGTGTAAGTGTAACTGAGCCACACACATACACACACACAGACACACTCGCACGTCACACACATTTGCCGGCTGTGGTCCTTTCACCTGCTGCGCAAAACAAAAGACTTAGGCAACGAACTCGATTTGGCATTTTGTTGATTTCCGTATTGAAAGTGTTTTTTTTTTTTTTTGGTTTTCCTTTTTTTTTCTTCAGACACTCCTTCAAGTTCTTTATCTGAGCGCTTAAATAATTGTCATTTGGACGCCTGTTCAGGGCCTGCCCAAGCACAGTATCAGCAGCAGCAACAACAACAACAACAACAACCACGACGGGCACTTGTAGAGTAATTGAAAGCGATATATCGCAAAAACATCTCTGGCTAAACTCAACTAACTCAACATAAATAGCCAGGCGAACGGTTGCAGCTTCCCAAATGTGGCGAACATTTGACTCTCGACTACCAATCTGCCTGCTACCAAATGCTGATGCTGCTGGCGTCGCAGTCGCGGTCGCAGTCGCAGTCGCAGTCGCTGCTGCTGCTGCTGCCTTGCCACTGCCAGCAGCTGTCCGCATCGCAAAATGTTGCATAATTTGAGTTTTCTTCGACTTCGCGGCTGGGTTGCATGTGTTGTTGTTGTTGTTGTTGTTGTTGTTTTTGTTGCTGCTGCTTTGGAAGTCACCCAGTTAGTGTGTCACTGTGGCATTTGAGTTGGCCAGTTGTTGTTGTTGCCGTTATTGTTATGGCTGCTTGTGTTTTGGGCCTTTTGTGCGGCTTTTATACAAAATTTGGATATTAGTAATTTGATATTTCACATTGTCATGCACGTTGTTGTTATTGGTTTCATGACAGTTGAGCAAATCAAATCAAAAAATACGTTAATTTACATTGATTTGCTTACAGCATTTGATGGGCGTGGCGCCATTATCTAGCCGAGAATTGATTTGGCAATGTCTAAAACTAAATTAAGTGTTTTGCTTAGCTCATCGATTTAATTAATGCATGGGTTGAAATTTTCATAAAAAAAAAAATCAAAACAATAGCCAATTTAAATAGTTTAAAACTACACATGGGCACCGTAAAAGGGTACAAAAAATCATTTAAATAAAATCAAAGAAAAAATTAAAGATTCTAAAGAAAAATTTAAAAAATAAAATGTAATTTGAACTTGAAATAGAAGTTTTTTTTTATTATATCAAGATTAAAACTTTAAACTGGAATTTCCAAGAGTGGAGCCAATTTAAAGTGAAGTGTAGAAATACGCAGGTAAGCTTGTTTTCTGCAGTAGTCAGAAAATAATTAAGATTATTTTGTGCAGATATCAGAGTATTTTAAGCACATAAAGTTTTAATATAAGACAGCAAAAGATGATATCATAAAGCCCTTGAATTAGTTGATGATCTACGCCCAGCTCTACTCGATCGTTTGGTATTTATATATAATATATTTAGCAAATGCTTTTAAACGTTTCCAATGGATCTCATTTTATGGAACTACCTGAATTGGTGCTCGAGTTGAACTATAAATATTTGTTTTTATTGATACTGCCGAGTTTTATTTAGCAGCAAATGGTAGCATATCTTGATTTCTCTGACTTTTCTAGCCTATTTATGCAATTGTTGCTCTTGTTTTCTTCAGTTACACCATACAGTCATAAATTTAAATTTCAAATTGCGGCTGCCTGGATGCTAATACATAATAACAACAGTTGTGTTCGTTTGTGGTTCACACACACCTCATATACATATATTATATACACATATATGTTTGTATACATAACACTCTCACACAATCCGCTATCCACGACAAAAGTCGAACAAATGAAAACGAACAAACGACATAATTCCCAAGCCTGGGATTTTGTTTTGTTTGCGTTTGTTGTTGCTATTTTTGTCGCTGTTTTTTTTTTTTTTCTTCTTTTTTAATCCAATTCTTTTTTTTCGTGATCTTATTGTTTCAGTTTTGCGCTAATTGCAGTGCGGATTTCTTGACATAGGCAACAAAAAACAAACAAGACTCCATAATACACAAAATGATTTATGCATTACTTTATATTGCCAAACATGTGTTAAATGACAGGCTTATTGTGAAGTTAATAGGAAGTTATAATTATATGGTCTCTCTAAATGCGCAGAGCAGCCAAAGAAAGTTTTATTTTTCAGTTAAAAAATGTGTCTTATCGATTTCATAAAATAAAATTTAATAATAAAAATTATTATCATTAATCATTAATATAATATACCTTTATATAAATAACACACCTAACGACTTTATTAGAAGACTCTTAGCAAGGGTATTTTACAAACAAAAGGCTGAGTAGTAAATGTTCGGGGAATTACCCATATACCTACTTACTTAAAATTATTTGGGTTAAAATTATGAACAATTTAAAAAAATATACAAATTTTTGAACCTTCACTAATTTCACTTAAGCTAAAACATTCAGTAAATTACAGATGTATAATATCTATAAATAGCGTATTTCAAGTTTATATATATTTTTATATTTTTACTTTGTTTTGCTTTCGACATTCAGTTAACATTTCAATTCAAATGATAAAATATTATTTGAATATTTGTATTTTTTTACATTTTCAATCTTTATTCAAATTTCCCAAGTTTAATTATTTCATTATATACTCATTTATATTCTGTGTTGTTTGCACTTTTGTTATAATTTACAATTAAATACAAATTTGAAAACGTTATTTTTATCTATATTTAATGAGTAACTGTTTTGTTTTTAAGATTGCTTCAATAATTTACATTAAAGATTTAAATTCTAAATAACGAAATTTGATGTCAAGTTTATTTGCCAGCACTTAAAACCTGCCCCAAACAAATCTTTATTTAATTTGTGTCTACTTGTCTGGTTTTTTCTTTCTTTTTATTTTTTGGGCAAAACTCGTTGGCAGTTGAAGTGCTTCAACTTTAAGCGTGTTTAATGTGGGCGGGTCCGTGTGGGGGCGTGTTAGCCAGTTCTTAAATGCATTTGCCGCTACTTGCTCGGCCGTGCTGCAAGTCTCTGCAAGTTCTCTCGAGCCTCGGGTCTGGTTCCGTGTGGCGAGCACCTCGCGTAGGCGAGCCTGGCATTGTCTTCGCTGCTGGCAACTCGCTTATTTCAAGGTCTTTCAAGCCGTGCCCCTTAGCCAATTGCCAGCCAAATGTCAAATGGACAACAACAACAAAAAAAAGAAACAACAAAAAAAAATTGGCCACATTTATACAACTATTTTCTGGCTTTGTCTTTTTGTTTCGTTTTCGAGTGTTTTCCCAAAAACATTACATGAAAATTTAAGTGCGAAAAGTGCTGCCGACTAAGGTCAGCTGCCGTTTGTTATCGCGGGTGTTGAGGTCACATTTATAATAAACCAAAAACAGCGTTATAATAACGGTAATAACAACAACCAATTGGGTTAACAGTGCCACAAAATGCAGCAGCAACAATGAAATGAATTTAAAAAATTTTACTCGCGTGACCTTTTCGCGCAATTATCAAAAATGATAAAAAAAAAACGCTTTAAATTGTAGTTGTACTAGCTGTTGTAGTTGTTGCTGTTGTTTTTTTTTTTTATGTAAACAACTTTTTTTTGCTAGCAACTAAACGTGCACAGTTCAAAATGTGGCTAAATTAAATGTCGAAGGTTTTGCACGATTGTCTCGAGACTTTTGCTACGGCCTGCAGTCAATTGACAAATACTATCCGTACCTACCTCAACTAACCTCGACTCAATCGTAAGCCCGACTCGGGCTCTGCCTCTGGGCACGAAATGCGCTTACCAAAGAAATCTTGCCCAGTCCAGCACAGAAATTTAGGCCAAATTGTGTCGCTTGAGGTTTGCGGACGTCTTTAACTTTTTCATAAATTTTACTGATCTCTTTTAACTGATTAACGCAACGACCCTGGTGCCAACTACCGACTGCAATTATGCGCCAGCTTAAATGCTCAATTTAATGGAACGCATTTTGTTAGTCAGCTTTTACACTCAACTCTAATTTCTTAAAAAAAAAGTACCCTTTTAATCTGAAATTATGATGTTTAATTGTGTTTAATTTATAGCGTGTAATAAATATTAATATCAAGTAATAACGTTTGCCTGCTGCAAGTTTTGTTCTTCCTCAAACATCTATTGGATAATCAACGCTAAAGCCATTTAGCAGCAATTAGTTGGGTATCCAAAAAAAAAAAAAAAAAAAAAAAGTAAATACACGCTGCTCAGCTTAAAAGTAAAATTAATCACTTTTTCAACATAGTTCCACGATTGTGCATTGAAACATGTTCGGCATTTTGAGTCGACGACTCGCAAAATCGATTGCAAAGTTCAAAACATGCGGCAAAAATGCAACAAATGAGGCAAAAAAAAAATATATACTTTATATACAAAAAAAAAAATCCTAAACGATTGACAAATGCGAAGCATCTTAAAAGTAGAGCACATGCAATGAGCGATTGCTCACAGATTATAGACCTGCTGCATATACGTTGATATTATAAAAGCGAGAAGGAAAAAATATTGCCCCACTCATCGATTAAATGGCAAATGACAAATGCTTAGCCAGTGCTAATAAATCGCTGCTGTCTAAATTAAAGCCGCATTTTTTACTCTTCTTAAGTATGCAAACATAGCAGTTTAAGTATACTATATAATATTGAAGACTCCTTTGCACAGGCAATAAATAAATTTGATTTGAATACCTCGCAAGACTCGCCAAAAAAATTAATAACAAAAAAATGTATTTTGCAATTTATTCTTTAACCTTAAATAAATATTTAGATACATTTTGAAGATACTGGTACATATTTTACAGCGTATCTGCTAGTTAATGTAGGGTTGACGGAGACTTTTTTAATTGATACCCAATAAACAATGGTCAAATAAATTTGAATACATTTTTATGCGGATAAAATTTATGGCCCCATGACACGTAAAACACGTTAAGTGTTTTTTGTTCGAGGCAAAGTAATTATTTTAAAGCCAAAAAATAAATTACTACAGCACTTGTAAAGGTTTAATTAACTTGATTTCATTTCTGTACTAGTTAAAACATTCTTAGTAATCTTAAAAGTCAATAATTCAAGTTTATACCGATATATTGACTTGTCGGGGTTTCCAAAATGATTTACTAGATTTTTATAGGATTATAATTTTGATTTTGATTGATTATACGTACACAGATCAAACATTTTTTAAAAATTTGTTATTTCAAGTACAAATATTAAAAGTTATTTTGCAAACGCTATATCTAAAATTGTTTAAAAATTTATAATAAATCGTTATTATCAACAAATAAAAACCTCAACTTTGCAACTCGAGTTTTGCTCCACCTTCGATGATTATTGCTTTTTATTTTCTTTTCCAATATCATGTGATATAAAAATATGCAAAGCAAATCGGCCAAATCTATCAATTTATGTGAAGCATATCCCACCGATGTCTAAATAAAGAAATGTTCAATAAAAAAAATCAAAAAGCTAAGAATAATACTAAAAAAAAAGATTAAAACCAATAAAATTGAAATACATAAAAAAAAGAAACAATTTTGTATGATTTTAAATTTGTTTGTCTTTAGAACTGGTTCACCTTACCGCCGCCGCGAGGCATTAATTATAAACAACGTTTGGTCGCATACAACTTTTCAGATCTCGACAACATGCCGAATATTATATGAAGCTCACTTTGATTAGCTAATGGGCCGTTGATATTTTATGCAAATGCGTGCTCTGCATTTAGACAGAGCCTGACTACGTACATAATTTGATGTTTGCATAATCGGATAGACGTCATTAGAATCTCCATAAATTTGAACAAAAACATAAATATAATAACGTAGAATCAAAACTTGCAAATTGACCAACAAAATGCAAAATTTTGTGCAAAATAAAAAGTTTTGTTAATTTGAGTGTCAACCTATTGTCAATATTCAATGCATTTGTTAAACAACAAACTAAATTATTGATGTTTTCTGCTCATCAACATTATGCTAAACATAAATGCATTAGTTGCAAAACTCCAGATTATTTTAACTGAATGAGATTATAATAAATTGTATTAGCATACTTTTTAAGGGGATATTTCTTTAATTTTTAAATTTTATTTTTATTAAACTAGAATGTTAGGTTGGCTAACGCTCCGAACTAGTATTATATGTTGTTTGCCAATCGGGAGGCACGTGTACGAAATGAAAGTTTAATTAATAAAATAAGATTAAAAATAAAAAGATGAAGCGAACGTACATAAACTTGAACTTGAATTTAATGGTGGGCCTTAACCGCTATGTTTCCCTTCACTTTGCATGTTTATTATAGACAATCTACAGTTTGTGTTATTTCTCTGCAGCTTCTTCTTGTTGTTGTTCGTTTGAAATGTTTCAATGGTTGTTTTTGGGGTCATCTACGCGTTGCAGCGTTCTTTATGTGCGTTGAGTCTTGGCCACAATAAAGGCCCACAACAAAACAAGCCAACACACAAAGGCCGCATTTAAGATCTGTACGATAATGTGGTTCAACTCTGCCTAATGATAATGATAATGATAATGCTGATGACAGTATTTGACCTTCGCCTTCAAACTGCACATTACAATGCACAGCAGTATAATGGACCACACTGATCTAATGAAATAAATATATATATCTGATAGTTTAACATTTGTGTTCTCTATATCTCGGCATACTCTTTGTTCACACGTTCCATTTACATGGCCATTGGACGATTCGACTCGTAGTACCCATTGATTTGGCTATATATACGCTGTGTATTTCTTCCTATGCACATTAAAATGTCAAATTACACAGACACACACACACACACACACACATACTCGAAACATTCAATCATTGCACCCACAATTCGAATTTACTTCGCTCTGCCGAAAATCAAAGATCAAAAGTTCAGTCACGAACCCAACCGAGCCCAAGAGTAGAACTCACAGACCAAGTGGCGCATGTTTTTCTGAAAAAATTACACAAGAAAATTTACTTGGCTTATAGAAAATGCAACCGAATTCGCCTAAAGCCAAACAAAAACAAAAAGTGTAGCCAATGTTGATTTAGTCTTTTGGGTTCAACTAAGGGTTTTTTAAATCTTGATTAAGCCAGGGTTTTTTCATTTATCATAATTAAGCCGGTAGATTATAATGACACTATATTAACACAAGTAGAAACGTTTGCGTATTTTTTTTTTTTAACAATTTAGACAAACTTGAAAAGAAAGAATAATTACAAATATATAATTGTTATTTACTCTTCCTCTTAAACTACTACAGACTTTGAAATCTAGCATTACCGTATTATATGTAGAAGAAACCTGAAGATAGCCTGAAAATCGTACTCGTATTGGAATCAAATATAAATTCTAGAACTGCAGTTTTATTTATTACGTAGTGCTAATTGAAACCAGTGAATACATTTCAACAATTGAGATTTCATTTATTATTTTAACCAAATATTGGTTATTACAAGATAAAAATAAATGAATGTTTCACAATTATCTGCACATATAACAATATTTTTTGATTAAATTTGTTTTTTATATTTTTTCTAAACATTTATTAGCTATAAATTCTGTTTGGCTTTTTATTAACTTTTAATTGAACTAATTTTTATTGCGTTGTTATGTTGATTTTAATCTATTTCCTTATAAATTTTTAAAAATGTTTTTTTTATCAACTTTTGCTTAACTTTTTTCATTGATCTAAATTTTTCAATTATACGAAAATGATTAGGTATTTAAGATCCGGCAATAATATTTTAATTAGAATATTAAGTTATCAGTTAAAAGCAAAATGTTTCTTTATACGCCAATATTAATTATATGAATTTTGAAAACAATTCCTTTAACACTCGAGCTAAACACTTTTTTACTATCTAGTGCCCCCAGTTGTCCACTAAGTACTTGGTTCCAGTAACTAGCTGGCCGAGCTGCCAACTGCTGTCAAGGCACACAGACACGCACTAACACACGCGCAGCTCGGCTCACACGCATTGCTCGTATACACGTACAGTGTCCGTGTGAGCCGCACGTAAGCGCCGAAAGCTTTTAGCGCACAGTATTTCCTTTTGCGCAGAGAGAGACTCGCAGTTAAGCGGAGAGATAGAGAGAGAGAGAGCGAGGCAGAGCGAGCTTTTTGGGCTGCTGGTGGCTGCGTCAAAGATCGACGTCGCCGAAAGCCATTGCAGAAGCCGCTAAGCAGCATCAGCCATGGACGGCATCGGCATATAAAAGCTCGAAATGTCTGTGCGAAATTATTCAGTTAACAGTTGCGGGTTGGTTGAGACATACAAACCCCGGCCAAGTTGTTGAGTGCGCCTGTCTAGAAGTTAAAACTAAGTGCAAAATGAAATCCATGGTATGTTGTGTTCAAGCGTACTACAAAAATAAATGAAAAAAAAAAAACCAGCCATCTAAAAACAATTCAAGTTCTTGAAAGTTCGCAAAGTGTCTGCTTTATACTATTATCATTAATCCGATCACATCGCAAAGCAATGGAAAATTTATTGTGACTTAAAACTTAAACTTTAACTTTGTGTCGCTTGTCTTTATAATTTTGGAAATGTGCTCAAAAGTTATAGAAGTTAATGACATTTCTTAAAAGTTTTTCAACCCAAGATAATGTAAAATTAAAAAATTAACTATCTAGGGAATTATAAAAATTTATATATTTTGAGTTTTCAAAACTTTTTCTTTAAAAGTAACAGCCAGTACAAATATTGAATTCATTCTTTCTGTTAGATTTATCAACAAATCTTTAAAGGCGTTTTAAAAAAGATTAGCGATATTCTAGTCAGTTAAGAAAAAATGTTAAAACAATTATTGGAATTGTTTTTAAAGAATATAGAAATATCAGCAAAATATTTTGGGCATATGTTTTAAAAAAGAATATAGATATATGAGATGTATAAGTAATATAGTATGAAAATAGAATAAAGAACTATTAAAATAACTAGGAATATCGTTTGAATACTGCTTGCCTAACAAAAAATATTTTGTTACCTATCATAAAATGGCACTTTAAAAATAAAAACAATTAACGAAAATTTTCAATGTAGTAATATTTGCAAAAAAAAATAATGATCTCGTAATTACATTAAAAAAAAAGAGCCACAGCTAAATCATATATTTGATTAGATTAAGGCCAGTTGCAATAACGAAGTTTAATCGAAAGTAACTTCCCTGATTATTTTTCAATGAAATATTACGCATACGCAGCTTTGGCCAAGCACTGCGCAAGTTCTTGCGCATCACGTATGCGCCGCGTTGCCAATCAATTGAACTACCATTGAACTTGGCGCGCTGCCAAACGCACGCCGCTTCAGTTGGCCAATTGCATAATTGTCATATTTGAAATAATTATGGAGTGGCTGGCGGAAGTGCGGCCAGGTTATATAATAGCTGCAGCGACGGGGCGAATAACACGGCTAACCCACTTTGGTCACTCTTTGCATTCGCAGCTCATTTTTGGCCTGTTGGCTATGTGCGTGCTGGCGGCCAGCGCCAGCGAGCAGGCGGCCAAGAAGGTGGAGGTGGCGCCCGCTGTTGAGGCCAGCGCGACGGTCGAGAAGAAGCAGGAGAAGCGCGGCATCGAGTACTCCGGCTACGGCTATGGCGGCTATGGTGGCTCCAGCTATGGCGCCTCCGGCATTGGTGGCGGTGCCATTCTGAGCACTGGACACGCCGCGATCGGCGCACCCATCGCCCAAGTGGCCCCCGTCATCTCGCAGCTGCCCACACAGGTGCGCACCAACACCGTGGTGAGGACCGTCCAGGTGCCCTACCAGGTGGAGCGTCATGTGCCCTATCCGGTTGAGAAGACCGTCACCTATCCCGTCAAGGTGCCCGTGCCACAGCCCTACCCCGTGGAGAAGGTCGTCCAGTACCCAGTGAAGGAGATCGTCAAGGTGCCCGTCCAGGTGCCACAGCCGTATCCCGTCGAGAAGATCGTCAAGGTCCCCGTCAAGATCCCCGTCGATCGTCCCTACACCGTCCACGTGCCCAAGCCCTACCCAGTGCCCGTCGAGAAGCCGGTGCCCTACACCGTTGAGAAGCGCGTCATCCAGAAGGTGCCCGTCCATGTCGACCGCCCCGTGCCCTATGAGGTGAAAGTGCCCGTCAACGTGCACGTTGAGAGCCACGTGCAGCCCGCTATTACCGTCACCCACACCGTCAGCAAAACCGAGGGTGCACCGATCATCGGCGGACCAATTCGTGGCCTCTCTGGCCATGGCATCTCCGGTCACGGCATCTCCGGTCACGGCATCTCCGGACCCGGCCTCGCTGTCGGCCATGGCATCTCCTCGTACGGCGGCCATGGCATCATCTCCGGCCCCGTCATCTCTGGTCACGGTATCTCTGCTCATGGTATCTCTGGCCACGGTGTCTCCTCGTACGGCGTCTCCGGACACGGCGGCTACCTCCACAAAAAGTAGATCAATTTAACGCTAACGAGGGACAATCAGAAATTGAAATCGGGTAAAGGCGAGCGCATCAACATCATGTCGAAATATTCCAATTCCCACACATAGAAAAGCAAAAAAAAAAATAATAAGAAAAGACAACCCTAAAATGGAACCCGCAACCCGCAACCCTCAAAGTACGACTTACAATTTAGTTTTAGTTTGTGATACCAACCGAAATTCTAGGAGGAAGCAACAATCGTTCAACGGGAAGATCGTCAAATGCGGCATTTCGATGAGTTGTTCCCTGGACGGAACGCTCTGGAAACTTGCCAGCAACCTGCCACGCCCTTCAAAAAAATAAACAAATAAGTCGCATTCGTTTGTCCTGTTTGTGTGTTGTGTCATCCGCCTCCTCTAATGTACAGTTCTTTCTAGACAGAAAACAAAACAAACCTAAAAATCAGTTGCTCCTTCGACTTTTTTCTCGGCAATTTCTATTCTATGAAATGTTTGTACATATTTAAATAATGTAAATAAAAAGAAAGTTAAAAAAACTTTAATTTGTTTTTATCTGTTCAAGGTGAATAAATACTCATGAAAAACATTTGTTTTCAGATACAATATATAGAAAAATTATATACCGTATATACAATTTTAAAAAAAATTCTATACTGCGACTTCTGATTTCTGAACTTTTTGCAATAGCGATTAATAATTTGATATATCGAACAAATAGAAAGAGCTCAATAATTATTTATTCGATTGTTTTTCGATCAAAATCATCACAGAATAAAATTTGGAAATACACATATTGAATTCAATAATTTATATATAAATATAACAACAATAATTTGCATTCATTTCAGATTTTCCATGCAAACTTGTGTAAATGTATATATTTAATCTCAATAAAAAATGTTGCTATAAATATACTTTAAATTTTGTTTTAAAAAACACAAACATACAAAAATTTTAATATTATAAATATAATTGCTTTCGTTTAAAAGACTGCATTAGAAAACAAAATTTGCGCTGGACTACCTATTTTTTTAAATTCTGGAACAATTTTGTAGGTTTTAATATACTTTCAGAATGTTTTTAGTAAGAAAATGGGTAGCGTGTAAAAAGCTAGACACGTTATAAGCCTACATTGTAAGATCAAATACTGTATTGAGCTTTAAAGCTCTGCTTTTAGGTGCAGCTTTGCGAGCTTTTATTTTTGTAACAACTTAAGAAATACTGAGCTTTATCTTGATTAACCTAGACACAAGTACACAAAGTATGCTAGACATTTTATATATATTACTAATATAATGTTAACGAAAAAATATTTAAGCCCAAGACTATGCAACCTATTGTAAAAAGTTAAATTATATTTCACATACATATATACATTATATATTTCTTAAGATACTGACACTTATACATACAGTTCTTTTAAACTGTAGCATCAGTTGAGTTCTAAGTGCCCCACAATAAAGATCGTATTATGCAGAATTAGAGCAAATACAATTTAATATCAGAATGTGGAAGATTTTGTTTATATCGCTACTTGGCCTGGTGCCAAAAGCGTTTCTTCAAACTGAAGATATATTGATTCAAACGGAAGAGCCTCAAGTGTCACCTCAAACTGAAGATCCACATCTCTGTGTGGGTAACGTAGTAGTCTATTATACGATCACGGAAGAAACGCCATTGCATGAGTACGGCCCATTTGCAGGACCTTTTAGGGAGTTGGGAATTAAGGGCGCCATGCGCAAAGTGGTAAGTTTAAGAAGATGTTCTGAACGAACTGATCTCATATGTGATGCAATGTTTTATAGTCTAAAACCAAAATGGAGTCGCGACAAGTCTGCTGCGCGGGCTATGAAAAAGCCGACGATAATATGAAAAGCTGCCAACCTGAAAAGATTACTGAAAACTCAACTGAGTCAAACTTCTCGCACTCTGCTGACAAGAAGTCGCTCGATTTTAGTACTTGGCTTATCTATGGCGGTGGGCTTTTACTGACCTTGACGATTCTAGTCGTATCTATATATAGTTATAACTATATACGAAAGAGAAGAGTTTTGAAATTTAATATAAGTAAAGCTGACACTGAAATGGAAAGCCAATTCTCTATGTTTCCTGAATAAAGTTACGCCATCCGAGAGATTTATTGTGTTTGTGAAAACATAATCTTAATTGAAATATCTTACACATCTTTATATTTAACAAATAATAAAATTATCAAAATATATGTCATTTAGAAAAGAATTGTAAAAACAACTTTTAGCTTATGTCAAAATGTTTTTCCTAAAAAATAAAATTTAAAAAAATTTTAAAAATTAGTTTTCGCCGAAATAACTTGTATTCCCATGTCTCTTTGAAGCCCAGAACAAATATTCCGGCCTAGTGAAAGAAAAGTTGTAAAATTCCGTCTTAGTATAATTACTGTAAAATATTCAGCTGAACAACTTTAACAGATTAGCTGTGCTATATATAAAAATATATATAATGTATTTATATATTGTACGGTATAAATATGTCTATATATATGAATTGGGTAACTCTTATTTTTTTGCAGCTGGAATCCCATATGTTTCAATGAGTAAGCATAATATATATATATTTATATATATTTATATGTATATTTTTATACAACTTTGCTGATATGCAGCATAAGTATATTTGCTGATTTTGCATATTTGGGCCGAGCTGTTCCTGCGGGATAAGTGCAAGATTTAGTGAAACGCGCTCCCGTAATCGACGCGCATTGAACATGTCAAAACTTCTGGTGGTGGGTCTAATAGGTCTCTACGCGCACACAGTGCACTCTGCCAAAGATGATCCCAGCAGGTGCATTAAAAATGTGGAAGTGTCAGATACTGTAGCGGAACGTGTTTCTCTAGAGAACTATGGCCAATTCGCAGTCATATTTAAGATGTTTAATGTGTCTGGAGAATTGCAAATCTTTGTATGTATATAGTTCAGGCTAATATATTGATTGAGGTTTCTAAACAAACAAATACGCAGGTCAAAGGCATGTGGGAAGACACAGCTGCTGAGGACTGCCAACCTGTGCCAACTGTTTTGTCTGACGAGTCGAAGACAACTGTGTCTGGCATTGATCACGATTCGGACATTCCCCTGGTTTCTTGGGAAAGTTATAAGGTCAATCGCAGCTTTTGCATATTGGAATTGATTATACTCTGGGTTATTGCTCATTACTTGGACAGTTTTTAAAGAGAGAGAACAATACACATAAATATAATTTTAATATATAAATATATATATATATATATATATATATATATATGTGGTTTTTATTATACTCGTTCACAATGTGAAAAGAGTAAAGAAAAAAAAATAAAGACAAAGTGTTAAGATTTTTGTGCCACAAAAGGCGATTATTCCCCTCAATATTAATGTTAGTCAGCAAATGTAGATTGCTGGTGAGCTCCCCGAAATATTGGCACCGATAAATGTGAACAACAAACGCAATTCAAATACTACGAAATTCCACATAACGCCTTATCAAGCATTACGAATAGCTCGATAGGAAACGGAGCGCGCTTCTAAGCGGACTTTCGTTGCCGAGAACTGATTCCCCACTAAAAATTTGATATTGCATACCCACAGTATTGTAATTGCAGCGACCTGAGATATAGTTCTTTTTTTTACTAATATATAGAATATAGGTATAAACTGTTAACATAGCTATTTTTAGCTAGCTGCTATAGCCTGATCTACCAAGGAGCTTAATTTTCTGGAACCATATATTCTTTAAAAAATGGTAAAAAACAATGAAGTTAGAAACTAATTTAGAAAGTCTACAGGGTAATTTAAAGTCATCATCTTTGCTCAGCTTATTTTCTGGGAATTCGTTTTAATTTCAAATTTGAATAACCAGCCTTATCGAAAGACATATATATTATATATGTATATATATATATATGTATTTAATAGTATTTTGCGGTGCTTTAAAATGACTCGACACATAGGCGGAATTCTTTAGTTTCATTCTGATAAAACGGCGGAACGGCTTAGAATTAAATGGGTTGTACTCGGGTTCAGTTATTAGCTTTCATCCTTGTCGCTGGTTGTGCGGCGGTCAGGAGTGTACCGTTTGAGAATACGTGTACAAAGCACAATGAAATTGAAAACTCTGATGGTGAAGATGAAATCCAAATAGATTTCCGATTAAATGTCATGGTAAGTTCAATACGAAATATCAGTTTTCAGACCAACAACAATTATTCTAATAGAATATTAGATATTAAATAATAAAGAATATATATATTCTGGTCAGAATCATCAAGACATGTCTGAGATGTACAAAATCGGAATTATAATTAAACATATAATTTATGTTACAGCTGGATACGGCTCTGTCTGACATTGTGTGCTGTCCCGGATACGAGGGGCCCGTTCACAATTGTCAGCCAGTTTGCTCTGACGGCTGCGGTGTCAATAGATATTGCCAATCGCCAGAGAAGTGCGTTTGCTTGGATGGCTACCAGCTGGACGAGGAGGACGTGTGTGTGCCAGTGTGCTCAGCGGGCTGCGGTCCCAACGCCTACTGCAATTGGCCGGAGCTCTGTACGTGCCTGGAAGATTATGAGGAGGCCGAAGATGGCGGCTGTCGGCCACAAAAGGATTCACATTTATGCGACGAAAATGCCGCAATCGAATCTGAGGACGATTCAATGAGCGTCGAGGAGTTGGTTGAGAATTACTCAATGGAATCTGTAAGCGGGCAGATGGGGATGAAAGCCAAACCAGTCTGAAGATACACCAAATATATTTATAGATGGCACCCAAAGCTGGGACTCGTCAAGTGTGCTGTGAGGGCTACGAAAGGCAGAACGATACGGAGCCGTGTTTGCTCAAAGTAGAGCCCCATGAATGCACAAAAGCGTTCCAGGTACCGATTACCATCAAAGGCGCTTTGGAATGGGAATTGAGCTCACTGAGAGCTGAAAAACTAAATTTAATTATGGTAAAGTTTTATATATTAATAAGCATATACTAAAAAAAAACTCAGTCTAATCTGTTATACAACATATATAATAATTACAATCTTATTTATGCTTTTGGCATTCAACAAAAACAACTTTCGCTGAGAATTAGGTTAACAGCATTTTGTATTTGTTGACAGCCGGATACACAGACGGAAATCCGTCGCAATTGCTGCGCCGGCTTTGAAAGACTAA
This sequence comes from Drosophila sordidula, assembly GCA_035047465.1. Taxonomy (NCBI): domain Eukaryota; kingdom Metazoa; phylum Arthropoda; class Insecta; order Diptera; family Drosophilidae; genus Drosophila; species Drosophila sordidula. The sequence continues at coordinate 3,711,553 of JAWNPQ010000260.1, read as the reverse complement.
CGGAAAATGGACCTTGCCATCCACGATGCCCTGAAAAATGTGATGAGAACCATTTGTGCAGCAAAGAGTTCGAAGTGAAGCATACGAAAGATGTGCCCTTTCCATTCGAAATGCTTGGAAACTTGTCTGAAAAAGTGAAAAAACTAAACATTCGCTTCGATCCAATGCCCATTGTAAGCTAAATCCCTATAATAGAGAAATACTTGGTTTAGAAAGCTTTCTATATATCTGCAAATTTATAGACCAAACTCAGGTTAGAAAGAAAGCTGGTTTGTTGCAGCGGCTATGAGCGGGTGAACGATACGGCGCCCTGCCTCCCCAAAGATCACAATTCGAGCACAGGGGAGGAACAAAAGGAAGTGGAAACCAAAATGACCTCGGATTGGAACAAGTTGAAAGAAGAATTTAAACTACTTAACATTCCCTTTCCCACAGATATCTTTGTAAGTAAAAAAAAGAAGGATTTAATCATTTAATTTACCATATTATCAATTTGAATAGCCCAAAGCCGAAAAGCAAGAAGATTTCAAAGACATTCTCTGCCTGCCCAGGTGTGGTAAAAATAGCTTGTGCATCGGGTCCAACCAATGCCAGTGTCTGGAAGGCTACGCAAAGTCGGAGACGGGCAATTGTGAGCACATTCAAGATTTAGTTCTGGCTCCAACCGAAGCGCCCTCCAACGTAACGAGTCTCGGTACGCAGCCATTGAAAAATCAGCTCTGCGAGCCAGAATGTCCTCTACACAGTTACTGCAACGGACTGAATGCATGTGTGTGCGAGAAAAACTACCACTTGGGAGCGGATTTGCTGTGCTTAGAGAACTTTAACGCTGCTGATCCGCATGTGTGCAGCAGGCAGGTGGTAAATATAAAACAAAATACCATCAATTTTAACTTTTGTCCTTAACTAAACAAACTTTATGCCACACAGAGCAGCGGCGCAGAGCTCTACTGCTGTGCGGGCTATGAGCAGGACGCGCCGGGCGCGCTCTGCCTGCCCAAGTGCAGTTGTACACAGCCGGAGGTGTGTGACTGTGGAGAGGAATCGCAGCAAAAGGTGGCCGATATTATCGGCTGCTGTGGCCCCCATAGCTACTGCTTGTGCAAGTCTGGCTATGCCAGCGGCAATTCAGGACTTTGCGAACCCGTCTGTGCAGCGGCTTGTCCTGCGCACAGCAGCTGCGTTAAGCCCGGACAATGCCAGTGCGACGAGGGCTACACCAACAGCAACAGCAACAGCAGCAGCGGCAGCTGCCAGCCCAACTGTCCGGCAGCACTGCCGGCGAATAGTAGCTGCATGCGTCCTGGCGAATGGGAATGCGACGCGGGCTACATTAAGCTGCCCACGGCCGATGGGCTGGACTACGCGTGTCGGCCACACTGCCAGCAGAGCTGCTCCACGTACGGCAAATGTGTGGCGCCCGATGTCTGCGAGTGCCTGCCGGGCTATAGAAAGGTTGCCGTTACCCTTAACGCTAATCAATTTGCTGACAGCTGCCAGCCAAATTAGTCAGGTTTTTACTGATACCATACAATACATAAAATAGTTATGCCAATTGTCCACAATGCGCAATAACGAAAGCAATATTATTTTCATTTCCTTAATATTTTTCGCAGGATTTATATTAATGTCTGCATCTATACACTTGCAAAGGGTATAACAACTTTGTCACAAATTATGTAACCAGTTAAAAAATTGGTAAAAAGTTAAATTATTTAAAATATGAACATTGTATATATTCTTTCTTATTATTATCACGTTTATTTTTTATTTTCATACTAACTTATTTGAACTTAATCATTAATGTAATTTTTCAAATATAAATAAGAAACTACTAAAAAGAAATCCCCATAGTTGTCGGCAGCCAAAGCAAGCCGATTAATATACAAGCAAAAAGAAAAAAAAACTGGACTGCCTTCTTACGCACACACACACTCTCGCTTACTTTCGCACACCTAAAAGCGACTTTGCCAAATCGGCGAGCGAAATCAACAAGCGAAAAGCGTTACAATTATGCAAGATTAAATGCAGTCGAGAGCATTGAAGGTAAGCGCAAAATAAACCGAACGATAAACGCCCAAATGCAGCATAATTAATTGCAATGACAAATGATGTCGAAAAAAAAATTTCAAGTTCGTTGCCTAAGTCTTTCGTTTTTAGTGGGCAGCCGCGAGAACCTGTTGGAAGTTGACCAACGCACAACATTGATCTTGTGCTAGGCTGGGGGAATTGAACTCAGTTTGTGTGTGTTTCGTGTGTGTACTGTGTGTGTGTGTGTGGCATGTGGCAACGGAGAATGGCACGACCCAAAAACAAAAATAGCAACAAAGACAGAAAAAAGCCAGAGGCAAAGCAAAGTGAATGCAACAACTGCGTCGCGCAGCCGCAATCAATTAGCGCTATGCGATGACGACGACGACGACGACGACGTCGACGCTGGCGTTGCTGCCACATGTGGCGGTTGCGTCATGGCGCCAAGCAGACCGTCTAGCGGTAATTGACTTGCAATTTCTTTTAAAGCAACTTTTCGGTTGCAAAGAAATTTGCCAAATATGTTGCAATCGTTGCCAATCTGGCAAAGCAATGCGCCAGACTGAGACAGCTTAAAGCCAGCTGTAATTTATCAGCATTTATCATAGGGTATTTTTTAAGCTACTTAAATAGCAATGGGAAGTTATATATATTTATATTTGTTTGTATGTAAATAAATATATATAAATAAATCAATTTAATTTAAATACACTTTATTCTAAGCAGAGTTCTGTATACCTCTATAATTCTTTTTAATATATAATTAAATATTATCGTTTATCGGCAATAGTTTAAAAAAGAAATCTCTCTTTTGCCAAACAATTTTCATTTTACATTCAATCAATTTAAATTTGTTTCTCTCTTTACTAAACACTCCACTTATTTTGCGGCGTTGCCACTTCGTTGATTTTAATTACAGACTCTTGGCAACATTATTTCTCTTTAATTCGCCCCGTTGGCCTGTTTTCCTATCGTTTATGAAATCGTATGTTTGCAGCTCTATGCCAATTTTAATGCATTTTTAATGTAATCCAATTTTCTTTTCGTTTCTTTACATTCGCTTCAACTGTTGCTAGGAAGTCTTTAGTCTGTTTTGCGTTTACAGACATAGGAAAAGCCATAAATTCAAATGGACGTCTATTGCCGTATAATTTGTTTTATTTACGGGCAAACGCGTTGTAAATAATGAGACAATTAACACACATTCTGAGTTGTTTGGCAATTTTCTTTAGTTTTTCATGTCTTCTATTTAAATTCGTATGCTGAAAAGCGAAAATGTTTCATTTGTTGCCGCTGCTTAGGCAATAGCTTAATTATTTTATGTTTTATTTGTGCTTTTGTTAATTTACAAACATTTTAGTGCTGCCTAATTACAGTACGCTCTATATTTTTGTTTTCAACCAGCATGGGTTATTCAAGAGGTTGTTTTGTTATAGGTTTTGTAAGCTAAAGAAAATATAGTTTATATATGATAAAAATATATATTAACAATTAAAATAAAACAGAGAGTGTTGGTATCTTTTTTTTTAACCATTTATAAAAAATTTATATCAAACTATATATTATAAGAAAATATTTTTAAAGGATATATCCAGTATTTCTTTTATAATCATTTCTTTCAATATATATGTAAAAGAGAACTTTTTAAAAATATAACTATTTCTATTTATTTAACCACTTTCTATATATTCTTGTAAGAAACTTCCTTTCAACTTTTCAAATGCATCTCGCTTCCACAAAACAACTTTATGTACGCCTCAGTGCGGCCAAAAGCGGCAGCCAAAAAATAAAGAAAAAGAAACAAGACCGAAAACAAAGGCTACCAAATAGATTTACAAAATGTACAGCTAGACTCGGCTTCATAGCATAATGTTTATTCAATTTACGCAATTTACACTAAAAGCAACAACAACAACAACAACAACAAAAGCTACATTGCCTGGCATTTGATTGCCAACTGTGTGTTTTTGTTATTGTTGTAATTATGAGCCCAAAAATGAAAAACCCAAAAAAAAAAAAAAAAACACTACGAAAAATGAAAACCAAATGAGAAAAAACACATAAACCTAGGTCCATATTTAAAAATAATTTGGCCAGCAAATGAACAAAACGAAAACAAACGAAATGAGGGCAGCGCAATCTCTGAATAATCTGAAGGTAAATTGATCTTCTAGTTTTTATGCAAATTGCATGACGAGTAAGTCAATGGGTCAAAACACGCCCCGCCCCTCCCGGCAACCCGGAAAGCTGCAGGCCCCTTCGTCTACAGTTGCCGCACAGCTGCTGCAACGGCTTTGAGCTGCAAGCTCCAGAGGCGGAATTACTTATTATGTTAATAAAATGTTTTTTGACTGGTTTTTCTGGCTCTTTTCTATTTTTTCTTTTTTTTATACTTTTTGGTTTTTTGCAAAAATTTGCATAGATTTCCAGTTGGGTTCGCGGCTGGCTGTGGGATTAGGCCAATGGCCGGTCTACACTTCCTCATTTATTGAGCTGGCAGCTGAGGAGCTCTGTTAGGCAAACCACAATTTGATTAAGTGCAGGCCACGCCCCCTCCAGCCCCCCACCACAACTCAACCAGTTGGCTGATCGATTGGGCGCAGCATTCAACGGCGCGTGACAATTTGGCCAAGTTAACAACGAATAATCGTACAATAGTCATCGAGATGCTCATAAAAAATGTTGTTTTTGTAAATTTAAAAGACGCGCCACAAGAGTTCAAATGCTTTTGCCATTGACCTCTTTTCGTTAACTACGTGTGCGGGGGGTGCGGGGGGAGTGCGGCAATTCAATTGCCATGATTATCACTTTCAAATCAAATCAACGAACGGCTTTTACATACGTCAATGTCATGAAAAGGCAGCTGATTGAAAGGGCTGCGATTGCAGTTTACAATTTACCTGGTCTACCTGGTTAACCTGGCTCAGCGCATTTGTCTGACAGGTTTTTCCTTAGCCATTCATTTTGAGAGCAAAGGCATGTTGTTTTGGGCAAGAGTACGCTTAAACGTTAATTTGTGTTCAAATCAAATCATTACGAAAATGCAACTCTAAATCGAAAATTACAAGTATCAAGTTTATAAACTATTTAATTTATCAGAAGTACATTTGCTATAATCAAAAATACAAATCTGTTTATTTTTCAACTTCTGCTCAATGTAGTTAAAAATCATCTCATAACATTTTTAAACTTAGGCTTAAAATGAAATGTATTATAAATAACAGCGATTGATTTTACAATTCCTATACATTTTTATAGGATTCTAGCAGGAATCACGAAATATAAATTTGTATAAAAATGAGAATCTGGCATATAATCTTTAAGATCAATGAGTTCTTATACATAAAAAGAAACCTTTTCAGCTATCAAGTATCTCTAGCTATTATTTCTAAGAACAATGAGAGCGAATAGATAAAACGAGGCTTGGTCTAGAATTCCATTAAATCACAAACCTTTCTTTCCGCCTGTTACTTTTTTAATAATCGTGATTTTGTGATCATAAAGCATATGTAAAAGTAGTTTCTGTATGTTTCCAGTTACTTGTCAAAAAAAGCAACCAAAAAATATACTAAGTACAGCTGTCGGGGATGCTGTCACAGTTACTTGGGCACTTTTTTCAGTCAGTTAACTTTGCTAACAACCGCAACTGCGCCAAACGACCTTGACCAGAAACGCAATGAACCCTCAACTGACTGCCCAAAAAATGAACTAAATAAAAAAAATAATATATACGTGGAAACTACCGAAACTTAAACCGTTACAGGCCCGGGTGAACAGAGCTTAAAACATAAGACTTTTGTAAATGTCACATAAAATGTCATAACTGTCAGTCTCGACGGACTTTAGCCTCGTGCGGCTCCATTTGCGAGATGAGCTGCCAACAATTGAAACGAAATGGAAATGGAATGTCAAATCACATGCCAAATCAAATACAATAAATTGTTACACAAATCAAAAAACAAAACAAAACAAAACAAAACAAAAAAAATGCGGCGTCACACAAATGCAAATTCAAAATGCAAATTCGATTTGAAGACGCCGCCATGAGATGATTAATCGACAGCTGCCTCAGATTTGACGCTTTTGTTGACAATACGATTTATAAACTAAACGCGTCTATAGAAAAATGAGAAATTTATGTAAAGCTGCGTTTAACTCTATAAAAATCGGTGTTCATATATTTATACACATATATGTAAGACAAGGTCAGGTCGCATGACGCTTTCAACTATGAGAAAACGTAAAATATAAATAAGTAGCATATATCTAACAACTATATTTGATATATTTTGTGTGTGTGTAGCTTGTAATTAATTCAAGGAAGTGTGTAATTGTGCTGTTGGATTTAAGACAATGGCGCTTATAAGCATTCGCAGCTGTCTATCAAAAAGCAAACAACAAACAAACAAACAAACACTTGGCGCCCCCATGCAAAATTATGACATAAGCAGCTGGCACGTCCAACGGCAGCCTCCAATCGCACTCTCGCTCTCTCTTTCACACTCACTACCGCTGCTACTCTCTCTCTCTCTCTCTCTCTGTCTAACTCTTTCGTTGCGACTCGTTGCAAGCATATCGAACAACAATATGTGGTCAAGACATGCAAGAAATGCGAATGAAACTAAATCGAAAGTTGCATGCAACACACAACAACAACAACAACGTCGGGATTACACGACTGGGAGATACTCAGCACCCAGCTACGCAACAAACATATGTTTGCAGCCTTTAGCCAACGGCCCCAATATTAAACATTTGTTACTTAAAAGCTTTTTTTTATATTAGTTTCTTACGACATTTTTAAAACTTTAAAATAGCACTTAAATGTTATAACGGAAATTAATAGCACAATTAAAAAAATTTATTACTGAATAAACTTCGTGTTTATTGTTCGAATATTTTAAAAAATTAAATTGATAATTGATATTTTCTTTAAAAAAGGTTTAAGTTTAATAACGACTATTTTTTTCAGCCATTTTTTTGCCTTCCCCATCAATTGAACATTTGTATAAGGGGAATACTAAGCAATATATTAAATATACATTTTTGGAAATATTGCAAAACTGAATATTTGTTCTATCAATAAGAAGACAAAATTGTCAATGTGGCGATATTATATTTTTCGCAACTGTATAAATTTATTTACATATTATATATTTAAAATGCACGTTAATTTATTTAAAATTCTGTTTCGGGGAATATATCTATGTACGTACACTTGAAAAAATACATTCCAGGTAGCTTATTGGTCAAGAATATGTTAACTTTATACAGTCGGATATGTTTCCGTTTTTAGCGCACATTTGGAGAACATCAGCATACCCTCTTTGTACACTTGCAATGAGAACAGGGTGTTATTATACCCGGTCGTAACAGCTGTGCCAGTCTCGCAGTCTCTACGTCTGTCAGTCTCGCAGTGTATGTGAGACCCATTGACATAATAACGAGGAAGGTAACCAAAGTAAGACTTCAATTTCGTCTGCGACATCCAACTGGGGCGTCAATTACAGCGACCCACAATATGAAATTGAAACGAGTTGCGGCTGCCGCAAACTTGTTGCCAGTGGGTTAGGTTATGGTTGCTGACCGCACGCCGCACACTCGCACAGACACTCACACACACACACTAGGACGTATGTGGCACAATGACACAACAAAACACAGCCAAATGACCGAGTGACACACTCACTCTGTCTTCCTCACTCTCCCTTTCATTCGCCCTCTCTCTCTCTCAGTTGACAAATGCTTTCCCAGTTTTTGACCAGCTGCTGGCCTGGCGCTTACCTTGTTTTGGGCCTGGCTTTGGCCTGGTCAAGTGAATGTACCCGTAAATGCAAAAGTAAAAGGACTGCAATTGGCATCACAATTGCAATTGGAATTGGTCTTTGTGCACAATTGACAGCTGACAGGTTGCATTCGTGATGCATCGTGAGCTTAGGCTCAGCCCGAAGAGAAATGGCAAATGAGAAGGTTTTTAGCCAGAGACGAGATTAAGCAGAGATTATGATGTATTCAGCTCTATAACAGGTCGAAATTACATACATTATGACAAACTAAATTTTATAAAAGGATAATCCTTACAAACACTCAAAGCTCAATATGCTGGGATTAAAAAATAAAAATATAAATCTATATGTCCTCAACATATATTTGTATATATGTATATATATCTTTATCTATCTATCTACCTAGCTATCTGTCTTTCTTTATATTCTTCTTATTTTATCAATGCATCCACCTATCTATCTATTTATCTAGCTATATACTACATATACCTATTTAAATGCCATTTTTATCATATATAAAACTCATGACCCCAATATAAGTCAATAATATTAACTTACTAATTAGCATTAAAATCAATATAATTACAATTTAAGCAAATTGCACGCCGAATTTGGAGATGTTGCAGCTTGAAGGCGTCGCTGCAATTTGGCTATTATTCAATTACCCGCACGGCGGTTTATTATTGTTGTAAGTGTTGTAAAAGGCTTGAGAAACCAACACAGCAATAACAACAGCAACAACAAGCGGCAGCTGTCGGTAGTCGAATAAAACAGCAAAATGGCACGCATCCATAGAGCTGCCTAACAACCCCCGCCTCCCCCGCCCCTCCCTCGTTGCCACTCGGCTCTGCCTGCAATTGCTGCATTTTGGCGTCGCTTGCCACTTGGCTGCGTCGAGTTCGCGCCTCCAAGAAAAAAAAAAAAAGAAAAAGAAAACGAAAAGAAAAAACAGCCAAGCAAGCAACCAGCCAAATCCGACGACTGGCCACGACGAACCATTCACCATTCGCCGCATGTGTTTTTGGCGATTGCGATTATGATTATACTATAGTATAGTATTATTATTGCTGTTGTTGTTGCCGTTGCTGTTGCTGTTGCTGCTGCTAGACTTCGGGCTCGCTTTCGGCGTCGTCGTCGGTTCATTCATTCGCTTGCCGCTTGCCTGTTAGTTAGAGTATAAAAGTTCGGGCTGGCGCTGCAGTTGGCATCATTAAACCGTTAACCATCGAACAGTGTAGAGTGGTACGGAACGTGTGTAGAGTTGAGAGAGTTCGATTCCCCCATCAAAACCAAAATCTAAACCTTAAAACGAATCGATCGTGCGGCATTTAACGGAACGGTCCACAGTTCGACGGATAACCAAAAATCCACAAGGATATTTTTACGCCAGCAACATGAAGTTGATGGTATGTATTAAGGATCAGCAAGTGCAGTGTTGTGAAGTGCTCCATAGAACGATTTTACAAGACGACAGTGGCAAGATAAAACAAAGGCTTGTTAAAGAATCAAATCGATCAAAATCGAAATTTCTAATTAAATATTGCACTTTCCAAAAACATTTCTGAAATTCTCAAATTCATCTTCAAAATGTTGTGACTAGCTACAAATACCCTAACAGTAAAAGATATTCATTCCTAAATTTCAACTCTTAAGTTTGGTTCCACGTGAACCACCCAGAAAATCGTCGTTCTTTACCCAAACTTCTGCTTCGCCTTTGCAGCGTACAGCGACAACGCTGGCTCTGGTGCTGCTGCTGGCCACCAGTTATGCCCAGGCTGGCGAGGAGAAGAGCGAGGCTGCCGAGAAGACCGCAGCGGAGCCGGCAGAGACAAAGGCCGAAGAGGCTGCCGCTGACGATACCACAAAATCGAAACGTGGCCTGCACCACTATGAGGATTACCATCACCATCATGTGCCGCACTTCCCGGTGCACGAGGAGAAGACACTGACGGTCATCAAGAAGGTGCCAGTGCCAGTGCCCATCGAAAAGATCGTCCATGTGCCGGTGGAGAAGCACATACACGTGCCCGTCAAGGTCAAGGTGCCCAAGCCGTATCCCGTTATCAAGCACGTGCCCTATGAGGTTAAGGAGATCGTCAAGGTGCCCTATGAAGTGCCAGCGCCCTATCCCGTCGAAAAGAAGATACCCGTTGCCGTCCATGTGCCCTACGATCGCCCAGTGCCCGTCAAGGTAGAGCAAACGACCTGGCCACGAATTTACAATTGAGTATTCTTAACCCCCGTCCAATCCCTTAGGTACATGTGCCCGCACCCTATCCCGTTGAGAAGAAGGTACATGTGCCCGTCAAAGTGCATGTGCCAGCGCCCTATCCCGTCGAGAAAATCGTCCACTACAAGGTAGAGAAGCAAGTGCATGTCGACAAGCCATATCCCGTCGAGAAGATTGTCCACTACCCGGTCAAGGTGCCCGTCGAGAAGCCAGTGCCCTACCACGTGGACAAGCCGGTGCCCCACTATGTTGACAAGCCAGTCCCGGTGCCCGTTATCAAGAAGGTGCCAGTGCCCGTCCATGTGCCCTATGATCGTCCCGTGCCCGTGCATGTCGAGAAGCCAGTGCCCTATGAGGTCAAGATCCATGTGCCCGCACCCTATCCAGTGATCAAGGAAGTGCCCGTTAAGGTTGAGAAACACGTTCCGTACCCCGTCAAGATTCCGGTCGAGAAGCCCGTCCATGTCCACATTGAGAAGCACGTGCCCGAGATTCACGAGAAGCACATCACCTACAAGGAGCCAGAGTTTGTCCACAAGCACATCGAGGAGGAGCACCATCATCATCATGAACCCATCCATCATCATTCATCGTATTCGGCACCCATTGAGGAGCATCATGAGCAAGAGCATGAGGTGGAGCATGATTTTAATGACTATCATGATTATCATTCATATCACGGTTACTAAAATTGGTGAAATGAACTCTTTCTTTCTCTCTCTCTCTCTTTCTTACTCTTTCTTTGCAGCATTGAAAAAATCGGTTATGAACGGTAACGGTTATGAATGGATTTAAAGCAAAACTGGCAAAAAGAAAACATAAAAAAATTGCATCACAAAAAAAAACATAGAAACATTTAGAAACATTCCAATTCCAACTAAAAAAGAAAAAAAGCTATTAACAAAAAAAAACCATTTTCCATATCATACCCAAAGCCCAACATTCCAATTCCACATTGCTATATAGAACGTGATAACGATAGAGATTCTCTGATAACAATTTTAAAAATGTGACGAAACGAACTTACTTAGTTTTATACAAAAGACAACGAACTCTCTTTTAGCTTAAGCCATACAAAAGGAAAAAAAACCCGAACAAAAAACAAGAAACGTTGACGAAAGCATCCCGTGAGAATTGTTATGAGAAATTTGAAGACGATATTAACTAGACTTTAAGAACAAGATACAAGACAACAACAAGAACTAGAACAAGACCCACAACAACAACAACAACAACACATACACAATCTGACACCTCAACAGGATCAATTTGGATGTGTTGTTGGACTTGGCTCTATAACACACTGGGTACATTTGACGTGGTTGCTGCTGCTGTTTTGTCCTCCAGCCGCGGCTTCTCCTCCTTCTGCTCTGGTCCACCGATTTGTGCACCCGGTTCGGTTCGGTTCGGTTCGATAATTATGATTAAGACATCTGAATTGCGTTGTAAGCGTGTGATAAGACTTCTGTTTAGTGTTTAAGTGTTATTACTCTATATATATATATATAGGGCAGGCAGCCGTGCAGTCGCCTATTTAAGTCAGTTTGTAAACGAACGTATTGTATTATTTGTAATATTTTTTGCTATCTAGTTTTTAATACAACCATCTATCTATAGTTTTGCTTAATGTAAAAAGCAGTTGAAACGGATTTATAAAAAGTACTTAATTTACCAAATATTTTTTGTCTCTGTAAAAAAAATCAAACAACTACAAAAACTATGATAATGAAGCTGATGTATGTAAACAATAAAAACGAGAAGAACAAAGTGATCAAAACTAAAAACAAACTTGTCTTACTTTTTAATTATATAGAAAATATAATTATAAATAAAAATATTTGAATTGAAATCAAGATAGTTGACTATTTTAGCAACCATAAAATGGTTGTTTAAATATTCAACTAACCTGAAATTTAATTCAAAAATTATACAAATAATTATAGAACTAATAACACTTTAATGCCAATCTCACATTTGCAGCTTATGGCAGTTATTTTAAAATTTACATGCACAATTCGTAAATTTAGATTCTTTTTTGCTTTGATTTTGTTTTTCGAATTAAATACAGATTTTGATCAAAACTTACATCAAAACTCCAAAAGAACTCTTATACCTTTAAAACTAAAACCGCTTTAATTCAAAAGTACAATTTCATTATTCAATCTATCGAAAACTGGTTTCATTTCAGTTTTTAAATATATATAATTTCTTTTCTTCAAATACAAATAATATATCAAGAATTTAATTGGAATACAAAATTAGATACTTATAAATAATAATATAAACTTAGCTAAAAACGCTATTCAAAGTATTCACAAATTACTTTATTCAGAAGTTTAACATAATAATGCGCTGATAAATTTCTTCAAACATTTTAATTAATTAATTTGAATTCAGTTTACGTTGAATATATTAACTAAGTGAAACAGCTGAACAATGAAGTTCCGGGTTTGCATCCCAGGCTAGTAATGTACGGGATGTAATTATGTCTTAGCTGAAGGCCATTTTAGCCAGTTCTAGAGTGTAACTATTTGCTACATTTAAATGAAAACTCTATTTTACTGAAAGGAAACCTTCTTTCAGCTACCCTTACCTAACCTTAGTTAACCTTACCAACACTTAAGTTTCTTTCCCACAATGTTTTGGTCTTATCTGCAAGTGAAATATGCACCTTAATGCCTGAACTGAAATCAAGACATTTCGCATCAACCATAAACGGCTTATCTAATTTTCAAATGAGGTAAACATTGCCTGGCATTCATAATTGCATATTCAAAGTGTCTCGCGCCCACTGAGAGGGTGACAGAGAGGCAGGCAACATGTTTATTACATTTGCCACACTATGTTTTTATCATTACGCTTTGCATGCCACAACAACAACAACAACAGCAACAACTCGCTGACGGCACTTGCGTCCATTTCCTAGCGTTTATTTTGCGGCCTGGCATTACTTTTTATTAGCACCGCCGATTTGTGTGTGGTTGCAGTTGGTATACCCTGTATTTTATGTTGGAAGGTATTATAACAAAATTTATATAGTACTTATTTTTGTATAATAATATAATCAAATACTTGGTATGCAGCATGTCCTCAAGAATCCTTTTGTATAAATAACAAAAATCAAGGAAAAGCGTTTTATATGAAAAGCGTAATATATATGTGTATTCTAAATCAATCAAATATTTTATTTGATTTATGTATAATTATTTATAATATATTTATTTTATTTAGCCCACTTACAGGGTATCTGCTAGTCACACTCTCGTGATTGCAGTATGCAAACATTTTGTTGGCTTAGCCTGCGGCTCGTCTGTGTTGGCGGGGAGTATAAAGATTAGGTTTCAATTTGCATTTCGGCTTCATTGAAGCCATGCTGCAATTGCAGTCGACTAAGTGGGGCATGGATTTATCACGTTTTCCTTAGTCGGTTTGTAGGACATGTGCTCCTAACCGATATTTGAGACAAAAGCACATGCAAAGCGTGTTGTGAAACGAAATGAAAAGTGTTCAGAGATCTAACTTATAGCCAGACTGTGGCTGACTCTGACTCTGGCTCCATTTTATTGCCATATCGCGGCTAACTCTCTTGGTGGTTAGTTGATTTCTGGTAGCTTTTGTTTATGTAACTGTTAACTCTAACTGTAGCATTTGCAGTTTATGGATTATGCAATAAATAATCAACACACAATAGCCAAACTGGCTCTGGCTGCTGTTTTGTAATGCCCCCTCAATAGAATGGGCAGCCATAAAATCTGGCTAATGGCTTTTTCAGTGAACTCTTGGCGGGCTTAAATTTAAGTGGGGCTCTATAAAAGATCAAGATATTTGAATACACATTGATTAACTTTAAAAAATAAATACTTTTTATAGTGTTTAACTATCTTTAATATTAATTTATAATAATATTTAAACTTATCTAACTTATAATTATATTATTATAAGTTGCTCTACACCTTGAAAGAACTCAAACGCTGCCAAATCAAACCGCAAACCATGTTGGTTAGCCAAAAAAAAAGCGAAATCTTATGCAATATGCACCACTGTGGTTGTCATAACACTCAGCGCCTTGTCTTACATTTAAATAGGCACACAATAAAAGACCGAAAAAGCAGGCGACAATACGAAAACCGCACAAAACATTGCCCCAGCATGGTCAGCTCTAATAGGCAGTCATTGACACCGCCATTTTCTCTCGGGCGGTGCCATCCATTGCACCACGCGGCGCTGCCTTTGTGCGGTGACACCAAAAAATTTGCATTTGCATGCGCCGGAAAAATGTTTTTTTTCTCTTTTGTTGTTTTTGTGATTTTGGCTAGATTTTGTTTGTTATTTTCTTTTGGTTTAATGGGTCAGTTAGCCAGACAAACGACCTGCATAAGCCACGACGTGTGGTTCGATATGTGGTTTTTCGTAACATTTTCTGATTGGGACTTATTTAAATGATGTCAGAGCCAAAGCCAAAGAGGAGTGAAGCCGGTCCCGCTTTGGCAGCAGCCATGTGGAAAGTGAATGCGGGAAATATTCGTCGACATGCGAGTTTTTCTTTCTTTCCCACCCCAGACACACAATGTGCGCAAATGTCTGGCCGTTCCGTCCACTGGATTGGTCATTATGTGCAGTCAGTGGGCCAACTTGGGGCCGATTGCCGGTTGCCGTTTGCCGGTTGCGGAGTTTCGGTGTCTTAGCGATCCGAATATTGCAACGCGTAATCGCCGCCAATTTGATGGAAAATATTTCAAATGTTGTGCGAGTGTGAGTGTGTGTACATTTTAATCGAAAATAGCAAAATTAATAACCAGCTTTTGTTTGTTTCGAGATTTAATTGCTGCATTGGCGTTATGTGGCAAATTAAATAAGAGGAACATTTCGAGAGGTAATGCAACATGTAATCAATGTGTCTCAAATTGGAGAGGGAATATGAAAGGAATATGCGTATACGTATTATCTTTGATTAAACTGTTTTGTGACACCATAGTTTAAGGCAATATATATATATTTATAATAATACTAATATTTATAATTAAAATAAAATTGATACTAATAATAGTACTACTAGGGAATACAATTTATATAGCAAAAAATAAATTATAAGTTAAGTTTCTTAAGTTTACTTAAGTTACTTATTAAATTTGTATGATCAACATTTTTTGCTTTCTAAAAGAACTGTATTATTAGTATGTATAAGAAACCTTTCATTCTTCAGCAAGGGTATATCACATTATGGCATATTAAATATAAATAAAATATAAAACAGTACTCACTTTATATAGGGTATATTTGCTGGTATATGATACTTAGCACCCAAATCAAAGTCCTGTTCAGAGCGTAAAACAGGCGGCTTAATGCCCGAATACTTTTCACTGCAAAGATGTAGATAAAGATAAATATAGAGAAATGATTAGATATGCAAGTAATCAATAATTTACCGCAAATTCCAATAATGACAATTCATGACTCTTTTATTCGTATTGCCGCTGAAGATGTCGTAGCGCCAGTTATCCAAAGCCAAGGCAAAGGGCAGAAAAGCAACCTATCAAACATATATAAATATAAAAATAATTACAAAATATAAATATAAATAGTCACCTTATCAATAGCCATGGTAAACAAATAGTTAATATCATAACTGGATTCATCCAGCGATCGCTGAAGCAGGCCCAAAGTCTGCAAATGCTTCGGCGTCGAGATGGACAATCCAATTGCATCGCCCACAGCCTGATGGAAAGCCGGATTAGCGCCATTGCGAAAGATCTTGGGCAGATGGCGATACTGTAGAAAGTATTGAATGTGCGCCATCTCATGGTGGACGCTAATTAAACTACGTTGATTGATATCCGTGCAGATCTTAACACGATAATCGTGACGATTGCAAAAATCCCAGGCGGATGGTTCGCACAGAACGCGCCTGTCCAGCGGCTGCTCGAAAACGGAATTCCTATAGAAATCCGGTCCCACAGCGGACATATTAATGGACGTGAAGAACTCCTCGGCCAGCTGGAACATTAACAGCGGGGTATAGCCCTGCTCCACCATGCGCGGCGTGACATCGATAAGTTTGCGACCCGGATAGGGTATGAGTATATCTAATATATTCGACCACGACTGTCCGTACATATTGCCCAATATATGCGAGGGTATGGGCGCAATTCGATTAATCCGATCCGGTCCATAATAATCCCTCAGCTTGCGGCGCACATACGAATGCAGGCCTTCGTAAAGCGGACGTATTTGCTCCCACACAATGTCTATATCCTGGCGAAAGTTGCCCGATTCAAAGGCCAAATACCAGTATTCTCCGCCATTGGTGACATCTGCAATTTGCGGTTTAAGAAAGTTTAGTATATAGTTTATATTCCTATCTCCGATTTACTCACTGTTTACGGCGGCCACGTCCTGCATCACATCAATCAACTGCTCGTAGTCATCCCGCATGCCACGCCCCGCCTTGCGATGATATTCCACCCAGGTATGCTGCAGCTCATCCCAATCCCGGCTCTTGGCCATAATATCCTTCAGGTGGGGTATATAGTGCAAATCGCATTGAAATGGCTGCTGATACGCACAAATGCTGGCGTCGTTGTAGAGGAAAAGCATTTCGTTCAGCAGACGATTGTACTGTAAGACAAGGATTATTAAATGAGTTTAAAAATTGGTTTTTATATAGCCACACTTACCCTATCTAGAACATCCAGTGGTAGAGCATTGGGACCCACTTCGGATTGCAGCATTAGCTGTCTGTAGAGTCGTCGATCGAAAATGAGATCCTTGTTTATATGCTTCGATTGCTCGGCTGTGATGCGCTGATACTCCACATACCGCTGCTGGGCATTAAGCTGTGAGGGGATTCAGGAGAGAAAAATATATAAAGTCGAATCTGACAGACAGGTACTGTTCAGAAATATATACTATACTTTATATATAACAATTCTTTCTGCAATTCTTTCCTAGCTAATAGAGTTTTCAGATTATAATCTCCCATATTTTAAAAGTAATATTCTATGTTAGGCATATACCATATCAAATTTGAACCTTATATCTTGCTATATTTGAACAACCACAGTTACTTTAAACACGTTAGCTTGCGATAAGTTTCGGCCCAACAACGTGCTGGAAAAACTCACAGAGTGCAAAAGTTTGACATTGGCATGTCTGCCTGAGAAACTCCTCAGGCAAACGACCTTGACTATGTTGTGTGTGCCAGTGTAGTGTATGTGTGTGTGTGTGTGTTGTTTACATGCTGGGTTTTTTGTTTGCCACGCCAAGAAAATTGCCAACTTGCACACGCGTCAATCTCAAGCTGATGAGAACACTTCACACACACATACACAGCGATCGCGTGCCGGTCGAACAGAATTCCAAATACAGCAACAATTTCAAGGGTATGCTACGTACGTATATACCCCAATACCACTTACCGCTTCCGTCTGTGTAAAGTCGTTAACGTTCGTCTCAAAATTCCACTGGGCCGCCACATTGGCGGTGCACTCGAGCGAACCCTTCTGATCCGTTTCGACCAGCAAATTGCGCAGCTTCTCCAGCTCCTGCTGATAGCGACGATCCTGTTGATAGCGCTGGCGCTCCAGATAGCCCTGATTCAGATTAAATCGATCCTGATTTGAAAGATAGGGATTCTCGAAGCGATTGCGATTGTTAACGCCCACAAATTCCACATTTGGATTGTTATTGTAGTTGGGACTGTTGTAGTTGGGATTTCCTGGCGTATAGGGTGCATTAATATTATTCGGCTGATCGTTGAAATTGCCATAGTTGCGATCGGTGCTGCTCGAAGTTGGTCCATAATTGTGATTCGCATAACGATTATCTTGGGCCTGATTGCGATTCGGATCCGCACTGAAGGGTGAATCATTTGGGCGATCACTGAAATTCAAACGGGGCGTGGGATAGGCGTAACCCAGTCGCATGCGCTCATCATAGGTCTGACCGTACTGCAAATGAGAACGTTAAGTGTTTAATCTTCAGACAGTAAGGTAAGGTAACACACCCTAAAGTCGTCCAATCCATCGTCGCTGCTGCTGCTGGCGCTGCCTCCAGCCCCCCCATCGTCCGCATAGGGTGGCCCAAAACGCTGGCTGCGATCGCGATCGGCCCTCAGCTGGGCGGGCGTTGTGGCCACGTTGGGCGTGTAGCCATTGTAGAAGATCTCCGGTTGTGGTGTGGGCAAATTGAGTTGGGGATTGGCGTGGCCTAGACTCCATATGGCGGAGCATATGATAAAGAGACAATGCCACATATTCGTTTATCATGCAATGAGATCTATATACTATATATATTTAACACTCTCAAGGTCAGCTCCCAGCGCTTATTAAATCTTTCACAAGCAATTAACAATTTTAATTACAGTTTTATGGCATTATCTTTAACGCTCAACTAGCACACGATTACATAAAAGGGTCTTAGATTTTCACGGATCACGCAAAAACTTTTGCTTGAGGAAAAAACTTATTTTTCTAAAGCACAGATTATGCACAAATTTATTGGATTCACTAACTGATCACGCAGAGAAGAATTCAAGCAGATTGTAATTAAAGGTTTTTCTAGAACCTGTTAAATTTGTATTGATCTTGCAAAAAGTAGAATATATGTTGATATAAGATGTTTTTATATATTTTTAGATAACACGCGAAAAGTTTTCTGATTCTTTAGAAAAAGCACGAAAAGAATAGATATTGATATGGGATCCTTTAATATATTTTACATTCACAAAAAAGAATTTTCAGATTATTTTATATTGTTTTCTTAAGGGATCTTCACTTCATCGACAGATCCCAGTACAATTAGGATGCTTTGCTTTTTAAGGGTCGCACTGGATTTTGATTTTTCCACACTTTCAGATCACTTTCTGCTTTCGGAGTTTTTTCAGAGCCCGTCCACCCACGTAACGTCACGTAACACGTCTAAAAGTCTACTGACTTGAGTGTAAGAATTTTTTTCGAAATTACTTTGTGAATTGTTTTGTTTTTTTTGTGACTCGAAAATGAATTCAAATTTCAACGCAGCGACAGCGCAGTTGCAATCAGCGTCGGCGTCGCAGTCGCAGTCGCAGTCGACGCAATGCCCGATGTTTCTATATGTTGTGTGAGATAATCGCAATTAGCACTGCGAGGGACTGAGCGTTGACGTCGCTGTTAACGACAACAGCAACAACAACAACAGCACTAAAATCAGCCAAGCTTATGGCTTATGGGAACAACAATGGGGCACACACACACACACACGTAATCTGTAAGCTGTATGTAAATGTTTTTGCATGCATGTTTTCTATTATAAGGGAGGGTGAGGGCGTACGAGTGTACTTACGAGCACAACTACGACTGCGAGTACTAATCAGTCAAAAAAAAAAAGGTTTAACCGCATAATTATAACGACTGTGAGAAAGCCGCCATCGAGCTGTGAGTTAGTGCTCAGCTTGCAACTGGAATGAGTCGCCGGTTCTGAGCTGACTCTTGAAATGAGTGGGCGTAACTTGAGTGACAGTATGTGGCACTTACCTCAGTGTTGAGTTTTTTATTTCGTTTTCCAATAATAATAAAACTTTAAAAACACTTTGATGCTATGTGGTGGCCAATTGTTTGCAGGTTTATGTAAAACTGGCGCCAAACGTCTTCTTTTCACTCAAGTGTGACGAAACTGCAGTACTTGCGCAATACCAGCTTGATCTAATTAAGTTCGATTGAACTGCTCATATAACTGACGTTTGGCAGGATGATAGCACTGTGTGTTTTATTTGCAATTTTATTCAAATTGGTAGCCTAAAACTGCCCATTGTTCAACGGTTGGTTGACAATGGTCAATGGTTGGTATACATATATATTATAAAATTTATTAAACATGTTGGTCCATTTATAAATAAATATGTAATCTGTAGTTGAAAGGTATTGAATGATATTGATATTGAAATTAGATTTTTAGGCATGAGCATGACAATTTTGCATAAAGGTCCATGGACCACGAATCCCGGCACGAATTATGCTCACTTAACGAACAATGAGTCAAGTGAACGGTTCGTTAGTTCAATGTAAGGTAAAGGACTGAGCTAACTCTTAAAATTTAGCGACGTTGTACAACTCTAATATGAACTGTTAAGAAGCTATGCTTTCGCCAATTGCATTTATCGAACATCGATATTAATTACCGAAATAATTTGTAATATGCATGCATGTTTTTGCCATTCACATTTCTCGATTGTCGATAATAACAAAGCATGACATAAAATAACAGCAAAGCATAAAAATAACGCATTTGAGTAATTGTTAACAATTGTTGTGTTTAAGTTCGCGGTCGCCGTCAACGTTGACGTCGACGTCGCGGTTAGTGTCGCCGCATGCGTTTAACTGCAATGCAAATTGACCGTCCCGCCCCAGCCTCCACTTTAAGCAGGTGGAATGCTCGTTGTTTTTTGTTGTTGTTGTTGTTGTTGTCACTCTTGACCTAGCCGCATGTGAAAAAAGTTTTGACTCATCGAGCGGTGTGGCGGGGTCGAGGGCTGTTATTAATGAATGCAGCGAAGATCAATTGAACAGATAAAGGCGAGAAGAGAGTACCTAGCCCCACTAGTAGGTGCCAACTGGAGGGGACACATGAGTAAGACTGATTGACGCCTTGATTGCCCCACTGGCATAGAGATCAGCAGGTAAGCGAGATTCATTCCATGATTCACTTTATAATTAGTTCGGGATTGCGTTCTGCGTCTCGACTTTCTGTCGCGGAAATGAGCTCATAAATAAGCGCTAGCTTTCTGATGTGGTTGCGCTGATGTATTTGCAGCTGGAACAGATCTACACTTTTATTACCCTTGGTGGGGGCACTTATATTACCTTACGCCGTGTGCCACGAATAGCAAGAAATATGTCCGATCCTCGAATATATACATATATATGTATTTATTCTCGTTCATTAGTCACAGAGTCCGTAAGTTTTTAATTATTTTATGTGGTTCGTTGCAATCGGGTGTAACCGACTGCGCAATACTTGCTCACAGTGTAAACAGTTGGCAACGGTCTTAAATGCAATAAACCCAGATTTTCGTACGAACATTGGTTCGTCGGTTCGTAACATTATTTTACATTTAAAAGGAAAAATATTTCGCTTTCTACTTTTTTTCTTAAATAAAAGGTTTACCATATTTTAACAAATTTTAGTTTATACAGCTTTTGAGATAAGGTAATATAAATGTTGCCAGTAAGTATATGTCCAATATATGTCTTAAAATGTATGATCATCGGAAAACTTATAAAGCTCGCATTTGAACCATCAGTGAAATATGATTTCTTACTTGAAAAACTTGTTTTTATATTAATATTTGAGCAATTTCAGCATATAAGCAAAATCAGCTAATCAAAGGGTATCTAATCTTCGGCACACCGCAAATAACGTTTCCCTGCCTATATTTATTTTGGAGTACTGAAAGTCAAGGTCACAACTGAAGTACTTCGAGTGATCTTATATAGTATATGAGTTCTAGAATTCCAGCCAGACAGCCCACCGCAAGCGTGGGAAAATAATTATTATTACGGTGTCTGTAACTAATTGAACTATGCATATGTATGAATAATCTCTAAACTAACAATTTACTTTAAATATTTTATTATGAGCATTGCAAGTATCAGCTGTCCGGAGAGTCATCATACTGAATTGCATTTTAATTATAGTCTCGCTTATGGGTTTTTTGTCTTACTACTATTTTAGATTTCATTCCGGTATTTCTCTTCGTTATTTTCAGCACAAAGCGTTTGCTGCGCTTTATGCACAAATTAATTGTATTATTTATAAGTTAATTTAAGCTTAATTAACTTTCAAGTTAGTTTAGTAGTTTGTAGTGCATAGAAATATAGCTTATCATTAGGTGTGTGGAAGTTATTCACAGATAAGTATTATCTGAAATATTTTTTGTATTTATTAATTTTAATATATTTGACACAATTTGATTTTCCAAAAAATCTTTCATTTTATTCAAAATAAATTGAGTTCTACTTGCAGAACGCCATTGTTTTAAAATTTTTATAATATATTTAATTTTAAGTTTTTTCTTTTTTATTTTTAAAATTTAAAACAAATCATAATTTATCAAAGATGAGTTGATTTTCCTTTATTATAATTTTTTTCACGTTTTTGAACATCGCAAGATCCGAGCTATTCACATTCAACGATTACATCAATGATCAGAGATATTACTGCATACTTTTCTCCACTCATCTATTTAGGGGCTTTTTCACAGCATACTCTCAGGCTGCATTCCTATAGCCAACCCACTTCCAAATCATTTTCACGATTTTGCTGCGTTAGCCAGTCCTGCAAAGGCTTGAAGTAGCTCAGTAGCCCATCCATGTTAAGCTCCCCAGTGCCGAGCAGCTGCTGTAGCACCTCTTTGTAGTGCAGCGAGGAGCCCAAGGACATGGCGCGCCTCAGACTGCTGCCAACCTCAAGCTGATCCGAGAGGTCGCACAAATCCAACGGCTTATCCACAGAGCCCGCCACAAACTGACCCGTGCTGCTGCAGAATTGCTTGTAGAGCTGAAACTGCAGCACGATGCTCAGCAACTGACTGTGGGAATGAAGGATACTTTAAATTAGACTATCAAAATACAGTAAAAGACTCAAGTGCAGTATTTTTATACTCGTTTACGGTGTAAAAAGCGTGTATTGGATTTGTGCAATGTCCGTCTGTCCGTCTGTCCGTCTGTCCATATGAAGCTAGAGTCTTGAAATTTAGAATATATAGTTGTGTTTACCCACGTCAGTTAAAATGTCAACATTTTTTGACTACGCTAAATCTATGCTATCTATCTATTTTAAAGAGAGATGCATAAATTAAAGACAGATTTCTGACCTTCTCCCAAGATCGCGGAAAAAATCCTTTAAATATCCATCCAATAATTTTCCCCCATGCCCACAAATTATAAAAATCGATATATTTCATAAATAATAATAATGAAGACTGTTTTCGTCTGTTTTAAGCTGTTATTATACGTTGTAAGAGTATTGGGCAGTCGGTTACACACGAAAAAACAGGAATTTTTTTGTTATGAGTTTTCACTTGTAGTTTCACTCACCTGGTATATTGGTCGTCCACCTCCATGAGCAGCTTGGCGGGCACATCGAACTGTTCGTTGCTGCGCCTGCGCGGCGCCGCGGCACCCGTATAGAGCTCCGTCAGCCGCCAGTAGGCTTCATTGTCATCCGCCTCGATGTGTCCGGTGAGCACCTCCACGCGATAGCGATCCAGCACATAGAAAACGGGCAGCAGGAAAACCACTCGCAGCCCCTGCAAATACAGGCGATTGAGGCGGGCGGGCAAGCCGCTCCACTCCGCACCCCGCAGCAGCCCCAACTTGCGCAGATAGCGGGGCGAGGCGGCGGCCAGGGCGAAGCATTTTCCCAGCGCGTCGCTGAAATTGGGAAACGGCTCCTCGCGCAGCAGCGTCGGCTGCGCTGCGGCAGCGCGAAAATAGTGCAGCTCGAACTGTGCCTCGAACATGCTGAAGAAACGCTCCTCATCGTTCAGCGGGCAGTAGGAGAAGTTGCTTGTGGCGGACGTGTGGAAGCGCCAGGCCTTGTGCCAGCAGCTGTCCTCGTTGTGGGCGGCCACGGGCTGGGCATAGGTCCAAATGGAACTAACGGGGGAAGGACAGTTGTAGATTAAACACCTTGCGAACAAATTGTTGGTATTGGCAGGTAGATTGCTGGTACACGTAAATGATAGAGGAGAAACCATGAACAAAATGCCATCAAACATGAAAATCGGTTTACTTTTGACAAAGTTATGGGCGTTTGAAGTATGGGATCTATGGATCCGAGAGGTTTACTTGTCAAAATTTTTCTCAATTTTTGCGTGATTTTTGACAAAAAATTTTACCCCCTCAGAATCGCTTTTAATGTTGTTTTTTATGCTAATTGTGACAACCACAATCGATTAAAAATGCAAATTCGGAAATCTAAATTTTGAAAAAAAAAAATTTTCCAAAATGAGTAAGGGGGGGGTACATGCTTTTTTTGACAAAAAATTTAAAAAAAATTTATTTTCAATAATCTATATATTTGAAATGTAGAATCAATCTAGAGGAAAAACCATGAACAAAATGCCATAAAACATGAAAATCGGTTCAGTTTTGACCAAGTTATGGGCTATCAGAGGTATGGGAGCTATGGATCCGAGAGCTTTACATGTCAAAATATTTCTCAATTTTTGCATGATTTTTGACAAAAAATTTGACCCCCTCAGAATCACTTTTAATGTTGTTTTTTATACTAATTGTGACAACCACAAACGATTAAAAATGCAAATTCGGAAATCTAAATTTTGAAAAAAAAAAATTTTTCCAAAATGAGTAAGGGGGGGGTACATGCTTTTTTCCCCAAAAAATTAAAAAAAAAATTTATTTTGAATAATGCATATATTTGAAATGTAGAATCAATCTAGAGGACAACCCATGAAAGAAATGCCATCAAACATGAAAATCGGTTTACTTTTAACAAAGTTATGGGCGTTTGAAGTATGGGATCTATGGATCCGAGAGGTTTACTTGTCAAAATTTTTCTCAATTTTCCCGTGATTTTTGACAAAAAATTTGACCCCCTCAGAATCACTTTTAATGTTGTTTTTTATGCTAATTGTGACAACCACAATCGATTAAAAATGTAAATTCGGAAATCTAAATTTTGAAAAAAAAATTTTTTCCAAAATGAGTAAAGGGGGGGGTACATGCTTTTTTTGACAAAAAATTTAAAAAAAATTTATTTTGAATAATG
The DNA here is from genome assembly GCA_035047465.1 of Drosophila sordidula. NCBI lineage: Eukaryota > Metazoa > Arthropoda > Insecta > Diptera > Drosophilidae > Drosophila > Drosophila sordidula. The sequence goes on along the minus strand of JAWNPQ010000260.1, from coordinate 3,686,740 downwards.
CATATATTTGAAATGTAGAATCAATCTAGAGGACAACCCATGAAAGAAATGCCATCAAACATGAAAATCGGATCAGTTTTGACAAAGTTGTGGGCGTTTGAAGTATGGGAGCTATGGATCCGAGAGGTTTACTTGTCAAAATTTTTGTCAATTTTTGCATGATTTTTGACAAAAAATTTGACCCCCCCAGAATCGATTTTAATGTTGTTTTTTATACTAATTATGACCACCACAATCGATTAAAAATAGATATTCGGGATTCTAAATTTTGAAAAAAAAAAATTTTCGAAAATGAGTAAGGGGGGGTACATGCTTGTATTCCCAAAAAATTGAAAAAAAATTTATTTTCAATAATGCATATATTTGAAATGAAAAATCAATCTAGAGGACAAATCATAAACAAAATGCCATCAAACATGAAAATCGGTTAAGTTTTGACAAAGTTATGGGCGTTTGAAATATGGAATCTATGGATCCGAGAGGTTTACTTGTCAAAATTTTTCTCAATTTTTGCGTGATTTTTGACAAAAAATTTGAGCCCCTCAGAATAGGTTTTAATGTTGTTTTTTATGCTAATTTTGGCAACCACAATCGATTAAAAATAGAAATTCCGGATTCTAAATTTTGAAAAAAAAAATTTTCGAAAATGAGTAAGGGGGGGGTACATGCTTTTTTCACCAAAAAATTAAAAAAAAAATTTATTTTGAATATTGCATATATTTGAAATGTAGAATCAATCTAGAGGACAACCCATGAAAGAAATGCCATCAAACATGAAAATCGGTTCAGTTTTGACAAAGTTATGGGCGTTTGAAGTATGGGATCTATGGATCCGAGAGGTTTACTTGTCAAAATTTTTCTCAATTTTCGCGTGATTTTTGACAAAAAATTTGACCCCCTCAGAATCACTTTTAATGTTGTTTTTTATGCTAATTGTGACAACCACAATCGATTAAAAATGTAAATTCGGAAATCTAAATTTTGAAAAAAAAATTTTTTCCAAAATGAGTAAGGGGGGGGTACATGCTTTTTTTGACAAAAAATTTAAAAAAAATTTATTTTGAATAATGCATATATTTGAAATGTAGAATCAATCTAGAGGACAACCCATGAAAGAAATGCCATCAAACATGAAAATCGGATCAGTTTTGACAAAGTTGTGGGCGTTTGAAGTATGGGAGCTATGGATCCGAGAGGTTTACTTGTCAAAATTTTTGTCAATTTTTGCATGATTTTTGACAAAAAATTTGACCCCCCCAGAATCGATTTTAATGTTGTTTTTTATACTAATTATGACCACCACAATCGATTAAAAATAGATATTCGGGATTCTAAATTTTGAAAAAAAAAAATTTTCGAAAATGAGTAAGGGGGGTACATGCTTGTATTCCCAAAAAATTGAAAAAAAATTTATTTTCAATAATGCATATATTTGAAATGAAAAATCAATCTAGAGGACAAATCATAAACAAAATGCCATCAAACATGAAAATCGGTTAAGTTTTGACAAAGTTATGGGCGTTTGAAATATGGAATCTATGGATCCGAGAGGTTTACTTGTCAAAATTTTTCTCAATTTTTGCGTGATTTTTGACAAAAAATTTGAGCCCCTCAGAATAGGTTTTAATGTTGTTTTTTATGCTAATTTTGGCAACCACAATCGATTAAAAATAGAAATTCCGGATTCTAAATTTTGAAAAAAAAAATTTTCGAAAATGAGTAAGGGGGGGGTACATGCTTTTTTCACCAAAAAATTAAAAAAAAAATTTATTTTGAATATTGCATATATTTGAAATGTAGAATCAATCTAGAGGACAACCCAAGAAAGAAATGCCAAACATGAAAATCGGATCAGTTTTGACAAAGTTATGGGCGTTTGAAATATGGTAGCTATGGATCCGAGAGGTTTACTTGTCAAAATTTTTCTCAATTTTTGCGTGATTTTTGACAAAAAATTTTACCCCCTCAGAATCGCTTTTAATGTTGTTTTTTATGCTAATTGTGACAACCACAATCGATTAAAAATAGAAATTCGGGATTCTAAATTTTGAAAAAAAAAAATTTTCGAAAATGAGTAAGGGGGGGGTACATTCTTTTTTCACCAAAAAATTAAAAAAAAATTTATTTTGAATATTGCATATATTTGAAATGTAGAATCAATCTAGAGGACAACCCATGAAAGAAATGCCATCAAACATGAAAATCGGTTCAGTTTTGACAAAGTTATGGGCGTTTGAAGTATGGGATCTATGGATCCGAGAGGTTTACTTGTCAAAATTTTTCTCAATTTTTGTGTGATTTTTGACAAAAAATTTTACCCCCTCAGAATCGCTTTTAATGTTGTTTTTTATGCTAATTGTGACAACCACAATCGATTAAAAATGCAAATTCGGAAATCAAAATTTTGAAAAAAAAAATTTTTCCAAAATGAGTAAGGGGGGGGGTACATGCTTTTTTCCCCAAAAAATTAAAAAAAAATTTATTTAGCATAATGCATATATTTGAAATGTAGAATCAATCTAGAGGATAAATCATGAACAAAATGCCATCAAACATGAAAATCGGATCAGTTTTGACAAAGTTGTGGGCGTTTGAAGTATGGGAGCTATGGATCCGAGAGGTTTACTTGTCAAAATTTTTGTCAATTTTTGCATGATTTTTGACAAAAAATTTGACCCCCCCAGAATCGATTTTAATGTTGTTTTTCATACTAATTATGACCACCACAATCGATTAAAAATAGAAATTCGGGATTCTAAATTTTGAAAAAAAAAAATTTTCGAAAATGAGTAAGGGGGGGGTACATGCTTGTATTCCCAAAAAATTGAAAAAAAATTTATTTTCAATAATGCATATATTTGAAATGAAAAATCAATCTAGAGGACAAATCATAAACAAAATGCCATCAAACATGAAAATCGGTTAAGTTTTGACAAAGTTATGGGCGTTTGAAATATGGAATCTATGGATCCGAGAGGTTTACTTGTCAAAATTTTTCTCAATTTTTGCGTGATTTTTGACAAAAAATTTGAGCCCCTCAGAATAGGTTTTAATGTTGTTTTTTATGCTAATTTTGGCAACCACAATCGATTAAAAATAGAAATTCCGGATTCTAAATTTTGAAAAAAAAAATTTTCGAAAATGAGTAAGGGGGGGGTACATGCTTTTTTCACCAAAAAATTTAAAAAAAAATTTATTTTGAATATTGCATATATTTGAAATGTAGAATCAATCTAGAGGACAACCCAAGAAAGAAATGCCATCAAACATGAAAATCGGATCAGTTTTGACAAAGTTATGGGCGTTTGAAATATGGTAGCTATGGATCCGAGAGGTTTACTTGTCAAAATTTTTCTCAATTTTTGCGTGATTTTTGACAAAAAATTTTACCCCCTCAGAATCGCTTTTAATGTTGTTTTTTATGCTAATTGTGACAACCACAATCGATTAAAAATGCAAATTCGGAAATCTAAATTTTGAAAAAAAAAATTTTTCCAAAATGAGTAAGGGGGGGGTACATGCTTTTTTCCCCAAAAAATTTAAAAAAAATTTATTTTGCATAATGCATATATTTGAAATGTAGAATCAATCTAGAGGATAAATCATGAAAGAAATGCCATCAAACATGAAAATCGGATCAGTTTTGACAAAGTTGTGGGCGTTTGAAGTATGGGAGCTATGGATCCGAGAGGTTTACTTGTCAAAATTTTTGTCAATTTTTGCATGATTTTTGACAAAAAATTTGACCCCCCCAGAATCGATTTTAATGTTGTTTTTCATACTAATTATGACCACCACAATCGGTTAAAAATAGAAATTCGGGATTCTAAATTTTGAAAAAAAAAAATTTTTGAAAATGAGTAAGGGGGGGGTACATGCTTTTTTCCCCAAAAAATTAAAAAAAAATTTATTTTGCATAATGCATATATTTGAAATGTAGAATCAATCTAGAGGATAAATCATGAACAAAATGCCATCAAACATGAAAATCGGTTCAGTTTTGACAAAGTTATGGGCGTTTGAAGTATGGGATCTATGGATCCGAGAGGTTTACATGTCAAAATTTTTCTCAATTTTTGCGTGATTTTTGACAAAAAATTTGACCCCCTCAGAATCACTTTTAATGTTGTTTTTTATGCTAATTGTGACAACCACAATCGATTAAAAATGCAAAGTCGGAAATCTAAATTTTGAAAAAAAAATTTTTTCCAAAATGAGTAAGGGGGGGGTACATGCTTGTATTCCCAAAAAATTGAAAAAAAATTTATTTTCAATAATGCATATATTTGAAAAGAAAAATCAATCTAGAGGACAAATCATAAGCAAAATGCCATCAAACATGAAAATCGGTTAAGTTTTGACAAAGTTATGGGCGTTTGAAATATGGAATCTATGGATCCGAGAGGTTTACTTGTCAAAATTTTTCTCAATTTTTGCGTGATTTTTGACAAAAAATTTGAGACCCTCAGAATAGGTTTTAATGTTGTTTTTTATGCTAATTTTGGCAACCACAATCGATTAAAAATAGAAATTCCGGATTCTAAATTTTGAAAAAAAAAATGTTCGAAAATGAGTAAGGGGGGGGTACATGCTTTTTTCACCAAAAAATTAAAAAAAAAATTTATTTTGAATATTGCATATATTTGAAATGTAGAATCAATCTAGAGGACAACCCAAGAAAGAAATGCCATCAAACATGAAAATCGGATCAGTTTTGACAAAGTTATGGGCGTTTAAAATATGGTAGCTATGGATCCGAGAGGTTTACTTGTCAAAATTTTTCTCAATTTTTGCGTGATTTTTGACAAAAAATTTTACTCCCTCAGAATCGCTTTTAATGTTGTTTTTTATGCTAATTGTGACAACCACAATCGATTAAAAATAGAAATTCGGGGTTCTAAATTTTGAAAAAAAAAAATTTTCGAAAATGAGTAAGGGGGGGGGTACATTCTTTTTTCACCAAAAAATTAAAAAAAAATTTATTTTGAATATTGCATATATTTGAAATGTAGAATCAATCTAGAGGACAACCCATGAAAGAAATGCCATCAAACATGAAAATCGGTTCAGTTTTGACAAAGTTATGGGCGTTTGAAGTATGGGATCTATGGATCCGAGAGGTTTACTTGTCAAAATTTTTCTCAATTTTTGTGTGATTTTTGACAAAAAATTTTACCCCCTCAGAATCGCTTTTAATGTTGTTTTTTATGCTAATTGTGACAACCACAATCGATTAAAAATGCAAATTCGGAAATCTAAATTTTGAAAAAAAAAATTTTTCCAAAATGAGTAAGGGGGGGGTACATGCTTTTTTCCCCAAAAAATTAAAAAAAAATTTATTTTGCATAATGCATATATTTGAAATGTAGAATCAATCTAGAGGATAAATCATGAAAGAAATGCCATCAAACATGAAAATCGGATCAGTTTTGACAAAGTTGTGGGCGTTTGAAGTATGGGAGCTATGGATCCGAGAGGTTTACTTGTCAAAATTTTTGTCAATTTTTGCATGATTTTTGACAAAAAATTTGACCCCCCCAGAATCGATTTTAATGTTGTTTTTCATACTAATTATGACCACCACAATCGATTAAAAATAGAAATTCGGGATTCTAAATTTTGAAAAAAAAAAATTTTTGAAAATGAGTAAGGGGGGGGTACATGCTTTTTTCCCCAAAAAATTAAAAAAAAATTTATTTTGCATAATGCATATATTTGAAATGTAGAATCAATCTAGAGGATAAATCATGAACAAAATGCCATCAAACATGAAAATCGGTTCAGTTTTGACAAAGTTATGGGCGTTTGAAGTATGGGATCTATGGATCCGAGAGGTTTACATGTCAAAATTTTTGTAAATTTTTGCATGATTTTTGACAAAAAATTTGACCCCCTCAGAATCACTTTTAATGTTGTTTTTTATGCTAATTGTGACAACCACAATCGATTAAAAATGCAAATTCAGAAATCTAAATTTTGAAAAAAAAAATTTTCGAAAATGAGTAAGGGGGGGGTACATGCTTTTTTCCCCAAAAAATTAAAAAAAAATTTATTTTGCATAATGCATATATTTGAAATGTAGAATCAATCTAGAGGATAAATCATGAACAAAATGCCATCAAACATGAAAATCGGTTCAGTTTTGACAAAGTTATGGGCGTTTGAAGTATGGGATCTATGGATCCGAGAGATTAATTTGTCAAAATTTTTCTCAATTTTTGCGTGATTTTTGACAAAAAATTTGACCCCCTCAGAATCACTTTTAATGTTGTTTTTTATGCTAATTGTGACAACCACAATCGATTAAAAATGCAAAGTCGGAAATCTAAATTTTGAAAAAAAAAATTTTTCCAAAATGAGTAAGGGGGGGGTACATGCTTTTTTCCCCAAAAAATTAAAAAAAAATTTATTTTGCATAATGCATATATTTGAAATGTAGAATCAATCTAGAGGATAAATCATGAACAAAATGCCATCAAACATGAAAATCGGTTCAGTTTTGACAAAGTTATGGGCGTTTGAAGTATGGGAGCTATGGATCCGAGAGGTTTACTTGTCAAAATTTTTGTCAATTTTTGCATGATTTTTGACAAAAAATTTGACCCCCCCAGAATCGATTTTAATGTTGTTTTTTATACTAATTATGACCACCACAATCGATTAAAAATAGAAATTCGGGATTCTAAATTTTGAAAAAAAAAAATTTTCGAAAATGAGTAAGGGGGGGGGTACATGCTTGTATTCCCAAAAAATTGAAAAAAAATTTATTTTCAATAATGCATATATTTGAAATGAAAAATCAATCTAGAGGACAAATCATAAACAAAATGCCATCAAACATGAAAATCGGTTAAGTTTTGACAAAGTTATGGGCGTTTGAAATATGGTAGCTATGGATCCGAGAGGTTTACTTGTCAAAATTTTTCTCAATTCTTGCGTGATTTTTGACAAAAAATTTTACCCCCTCAGAATCGCTTTTAATGTTGTTTTTTATGCTAATTGTGACAACCACAATCGATTAAAAATAGAAATTCGGGATTCTAAATTTTGAAAAAAAAAAATTTTCGAAAATGAGTAAGGGGGGGGTACATGCTTTTTTCACCAAAAAATTAAAAAAAAAATTATTTTGAATATTGCATATATTTGAAATGTAGAATCAATCTAGAGGACAACCCAAGAAAGAAATGCCATCAAACATGAAAATCGGATCAGTTTTGACAAAGTTATGGGCGTTTGAAATATGGTAGCTATGGATCCGAGAGGTTTACTTGTCAAAATTTTTCTCAATTTTTGCGTGATTTTTGACAAAAAATTTTACCCCCTCAGAATCGCCTTTAATGTTGTTTTTTATGCTAATTGTGACAACCACAATCGATTAAAAATAGAAATTCGGGATTCTAAATTTTGAAAAAAAAAATTTTCGAAAATGAGTAAGGGGGGGTACATTCTTTTTTCACCAAAAAATTAAAAAAAAATTTATTTTGAATATTGCATATATTTGAAATGTAGAATCAATCTAGAGGACAACCCATGAAAGAAATGCCATCAAACATGAAAATCGGTTCAGTTTTGACAAAGTTATGGGCGTTTGAAGTATGGGATCTATGGATCCGAGAGGTTTACTTGTCAAAATTTTTCTCAATTTTTGCGTGATTTTTGACAAAAAATTTTACCCCCTCAGAATCGCCTTTAATGTTGTTTTTTATGCTAATTGTGACAACCACAATCGATTAAAAATAGAAATTCGGGATTCTAAATTTTGAAAAAAAAAATTTTCGAAAATGAGTAAGGGGGGGGTACATTCTTTTTTCCCCAAAAAATTAAAAAAAAATTTATTTTGCATAATGCATATATTTGAAATGTAGAATCAATCTAGAGGATAAATCATGAACAAAATGCCATCAAACATGAAAATCGGTTCAGTTTTGACAAAGTTATGGGCGTTTGAAGTATGGGATCTATGGATCCGAGAGATTAATTTGTCAAAATTTTTCTCAATTTTTGCGTGATTTTTGACAAAAAATTTGACCCCCTCAGAATCACTTTTAATGTTGTTTTTTATGCTAATTGTGACAACCACAATCGATTAAAAATGCAGTCGGAAATCTAAATTTTGAAAAAAAAAATTTTTCCAAAATGAGTAAGGGGGGGTACATGCTTTTTTCCCCAAAAAATTAAAAAAAAATTTATTTTGCATAATGCATATATTTGAAATGTAGAATCAATCTAGAGGATAAATCATGAACAAAATGCCATCAAACATGAAAATCGGTTCAGTTTTGACAAAGTTATGGGCGTTTGAAGTATGGGATCTATGGATCCGAGAGATTAATTTGTCAAAATTTTTCTCAATTTTTGCGTGATTTTTGACAAAAAATTTGACCCCCTCAGAATCACTTTTAATGTTGTTTTTTATGCTAATTGTGACAACCACAATCGATTAAAAATGCAAAGTCGGAAATCTAAATTTTGAAAAAAAAAATTTTTCCAAAATGAGTAAGGGGGGGTACATGCTTTTTTCCCCAAAAAATTAAAAAAAAATTTATTTTGCATAATGCATATATTTGAAATGTAGAATCAATCTAGAGGATAAATCATGAACAAAATGCCATCAAACATGAAAATCGGTTCAGTTTTGACAAAGTTATGGGCGTTTGAAGTATGGGAGCTATGGATCCGAGAGGTTTACTTGTCAAAATTTTTGTCAATTTTTGCATGATTTTTGACAAAAAATTTGACCCCCCCAGAATCGATTTTAATGTTGTTTTTTATACTAATTATGACCACCACAATCGATTAAAAATAGAAATTCGGGATTCTAAATTTTGAAAAAAAAAAATTTTCGAAAATGAGTAAGGGGGGGGTACATGCTTGTATTCCCAAAAAATTGAAAAAAAATTTATTTTCAATAATGCATATATTTGAAATGAAAAATCAATCTAGAGGACAAATCATAAACAAAATGCCATCAAACATGAAAATCGGTAAAGTTTTGACAAAGTTATGGGCGTTTGAAATATGGTAGCTATGGATCCGAGAGGTTTACTTGTCAAAATTTTTCTCAATTCTTGCGTGATTTTTGACAAAAAATTTTACCCCCTCAGAATCGCTTTTAATGTTGTTTTTTATGCTAATTGTGACAACCACAATCGATTAAAAATAGAAATTCGGGATTCTAAATTTTGAAAAAAAAAAATTTTCGAAAATGAGTAAGGGGGGGGGTACATGCTTTTTTCACCAAAAAATTAAAAAAAAATTATTTTGAATATTGCATATATTTGAAATGTAGAATCAATCTAGAGGACAACCCAAGAAAGAAATGCCATCAAACATGAAAATCGGATCAGTTTTGACAAAGTTATGGGCGTTTGAAATATGGTAGCTATGGATCCGAGAGGTTTACTTGTCAAAATTTTTCTCAATTTTTGCGTGATTTTTGACAAAAAATTTTACCCCCTCAGAATCGCCTTTAATGTTGTTTTTTATGCTAATTGTGACAACCACAATCGATTAAAAATAGAAATTCGGGATTCTAAATTTTGAAAAAAAAAATTTTCGAAAATGAGTAAGGGGGGGGTACATTCTTTTTTCACCAAAAAATTAAAAAAAAATTTATTTTGAATATTGCATATATTTGAAATGTAGAATCAATCTAGAGGACAACCCATGAAAGAAATGCCATCAAACATGAAAATCGGTTCAGTTTTGACAAAGTTATGGGCGTTTGAAGTATGGGATCTATGGATCCGAGAGGTTTACTTGTCAAAATTTTTCTCAATTTTTGCGTGATTTTTGACAAAAAATTTTACCCCCTCAGAATCGCCTTTAATGTTGTTTTTTATGCTAATTGTGACAACCACAATCGATTAAAAATAGAAATTCGGGATTCTAAATTTTGAAAAAAAAAATTTTCGAAAATGAGTAAGGGGGGGGTACATTCTTTTTTCCCCAAAAAATTAAAAAAAAATTTATTTTGCATAATGCATATATTTGAAATGTAGAATCAATCTAGAGGACAACCCATGAAAGAAATGCCATCAAACATGAAAATCGGTTCAGTTTTGACAAAGTTATGGGCGTTTGAAGTATGGGATCTATGGATCCGAGAGGTTTACTTGTCAAAAGTTTTCTCAATTTTTGCGTGATTTTTGACAAAAAATTTTACCCCCTCAGAATCGCTTTTAATGTTGTTTTTTATGCTAATTGTGACAACCACAATCGATTAAAAATGCAAATTCGGAAATCTAAATTTTGAAAAAAAAAATTTTTCCAAAATGAGTAAGGGGGGGGTACATGCTTTTTTCCCCAAAAAATTAAAAAAAAATTTATTTTGCATAATGCATATATTTGAAATGTAGAATCAATCTAGAGGATAAATCATGAACAAAATGCCATCAAACATGAAAATCGGTTCAGTTTTGACAAAGTTATGGGCGTTTGAAGTATGGGATCTATGGATCCGAGAGATTTATTTGTCAAAATTTTTGTAAATTTTTGCATGATTTTTGACAAAAAATTTGACCCCCTCAGAATCACTTTTAATGTTGTTTTTTATGCTAATTGTGACAAACACAATCGATTAAAAATGCAAATTCGGAAATCTAAATTTTGAAAAAAAAAATTTTTCCAAAATGAGTAAGGGGGGGGTACATGCTTTTTTTGACAAAAAATTTAAAAAAAATTTATTTTCAATAATCTATATATTTGAAATGTAGAATCAATCTAGAGGAGAAACCATGAACAAAATGCCAGAAAACATGAAAATCAGTTCAACTTTGACAAAGTTATGGGCGTTTGAAATATGGGAGCTATCACATAATCGTGACAATCGACTGTTCCTATATAATATCCCACTCCTATATTCTGGCAATTTCTTCGCATAACAGGAATGTTAATGCCGTCTGCAAAAGTATTAAAGAAAATCTAATTGGAGAACTTACCCCTCCAATTGGCCTAGGCCCAAGCCACGATAGTACTCCGCCACATTCCAGAAGACGCGCTGCGTGGTGATCAGACCACGTCGGTGCAGTGCCTCCGTGACGTTGGGCAAGCCCGCCTCGGGCGAGGGTATATCGAGGAACCAATCGGCGCGTGCCCGCCTAAAGGCGTTGCCCAGAAAAACCTCCGCCAAGTGCTGGGGATATGGTCGTCCGCGAGGCATCAGCTCCTGCCCGTACATCTTCCTCAGCGAGCCGCGCACGTGTGCATGGAACTGCAGGAAGAGCGGCTGCAGGGCTGACATCAAGCCATTTAGGAGACCCATCGCCTGCTGGCCGCCCAGCTCCAGGTGGCGGAACCAATAGTCCGCCGCTTGGCCAAACCCGTTCAGCCGGGCCGTCTTCCGGTACAGCGCCATGAACTGAACGAAGTGCGGCCGGTTGGGCAGACCCGTGCGGCGGCGCCACTCCAGCCAGTAGTACTCAATCTCCTGGAGGTCGCGGCTCTGCTGCACCACGCGCTGCACGTCCGGAATGAGCCGCAGGCTGCAGTTGCGGGGCTCGCCGTACGCGCAGAGCTCAACGTTCCGGTGGCTGTCGCTCATATTGGCGGCCAGCTCGTAGATCTGCGCCACCTCAGCCCCACTGAGCGCCTCGTAGCCCAGCGCGGGCACGCGCTCCAGCTGGCGCCGCTGCAGTGCGTCGCCCAAGCGCAGGCGCCGGAACTTGGCCACGCGCCCGCCGATGCTCCTCAGGTAGTTCAGCAGCCGCTCGTGCGCCAGCTCGGCCTGCAGCAGCGCGACGAGATCGCTGGGTCCGTGCAGCTCGTTCTGCAAGAGCGCCAACTGCTCCTGGTCGTAGATCAGGGCCAGCTGCCGATTCACGTCGGCTAGGAAGGCAGCCAGGCCGGGATCGGTAGTGGGAGTGGCCTGCGACCAGGACAGACAGAGCTAAATACGGTATGAGAGTTGAGCGGGATATTGATAAGTGGGCAATTTACTGATTACGAAAGGTTTATTCTTTAATATTGAGTTACTTTGGAGTTTATCTTTCAGCGTTTTCTTTAATTGTAATAGCATCAGTGCTACTTTTATTAATCTCTGATTTAGTTCGTTAAATTGGTTCGTTAATTTCTTCAATTTGATTAATTCCAATCTTAATTTAAACTAAGATTTGTTCGCATTTTATTTGAAATTTATTTTAGAAAAGTCATAATTTAAAGCTCGTTAAAAATGCAAAATTTACAACCAGTATTATTTTTCTTGTTCAAGTCAAATCTTTACTCTGCTATACTAATAATACTATTTATTTCTCCATTTACTCTCCATTTACTTACTAAAACCAAGAGTTTTTCAAACATTATCCCGCACTTTCTTTAACTTTTATTCACTCTTTTGAGTTCTTTGAATTCCCAACACGTAGTCAAATTTAAACACTCGAAACAACGTTCTGCGCCAGCGCAGCTCTCGTGGGCAACTGGCAAGCGGGCTAAGCTCATGGTCAAAATGCGACTGTTGGCCACAATTTGTAATTATAATGTGCTCCACTTAACAAGTACAAAATACAACGGGTTTTGATTTCTGAATGGCTTTTTAATACTGCACATTATCATCGAAAAAAGAATAAGATTTGTTAAAGTTGTGACGAACTTGTTGAAGCAAAAGAACTTTAGAAATTACAAAGGGCCACTGCCAATTAGGTGGAAACACATTCTGTGGAAAGATAGGGTAACATAGGGTATTAACTGTGTTTAGGAGTGGCCAAGCAAGCTGCTTACTATTGGACGCTGTCCAGCCGATGTGCACATTGTTCTTGATATTCTCCGCCTCGAGCCAGACGCGCAGGGGCTCAAAGAATTCGGCTATAGCCTTGCCGGTCATGATGCGCTCCCCGTTGAAGGCCTCCAGTGCATCGGGCCAGGGCTTCGAGGCGCCCAGCGAGAGCATGTTGCTAAAAAAAAAAAAAAAGAATTATAAGGGATTACAATTTGGGGCCCTAGGAAAACTCACTGGAAAGCGGCGCCAGCTGCTGCGCTGCCGTAGATATCGCAATTGTCCAGAGGCAGCTCCGGGTTTTTGGCGTCGTACTGGCCGGCCTTGATGCAGGCAGATTTGTAGAATTGGAATTGTATGATGAACGAGACCAGATACCTGTATGCAAAAAAAAAAACAAGTAAGAACAGTCGAGGCAATATTTTTGGCTGGATATTTAGAGGAGGGTCATCAGGAAACTGTCGGACAAATTTGTTGAGTCTAGCTCTAAACTTGTGACCGTATTGTGTGTGATCATCAGTGTGGTTGATATATAGATACAGTTCATCTCTAATCTGTCTAAAACAATCTAAGCTTTAAAACTAAAGGAGTTTAGTTTAGAGAAGTAAAATCTGCTGTATCTAGCTTTAAAACTGAGGGGTATATATTGATTAAATCGAATTGAATCGACCCATTATGCGCTTTTGACTTCGTGAACGGGATTAAAAAGAAAACTCCTACAGTTGGAACCCTTAAAGCCCCCTTTCGCCCAACTCGCCTCAGATACTCCACATCGGCGGAGATGTGGTACTTGGCCGGCGCATCGAAGTCCTTCTCGGAGCGCACGACTGGCGGCTCGATGCCGGAGTACTCCTCGCGCAGCTTCCAGAATGCACAGTTCCAGTTGGCCTTGTCCACCTGGCCGCGGAACAGCGACCAACGGTACTTGTCCATTGTGAATGCGAAGGGCAAGAAGACGATCTTGTCGAGCGCGGTCAAGAAGAGCTGATTGATGCGCGCCTCCTCGTCGAGCACAAAGTTCTTCAGCAGCCCGATCTTCTCCAGATGCTTGGGCGTGGACACCGACAGGGAGAGGACATCGCCAACAGCCTCATGGAAACCAGGATTGGCGCCAGTGCGATAGACAAATGGCAAGTGCTGGTATTGCAGGAAGTATTGGATATGTCCCAGCTCGTGGTGAACGGTGAACAGCTGGCTCTGGGTCACCTGGGTGCACTGCTTGATGCGCACATCGTTCTGCAGATAGAAATCCCAGGCGCTGGCATGGCACACCAAATCTCGGCCATCGGTGGGCTTCTCAATGATCGATTTGTCCCAGAAATCCCTGCAAGCAGCCAATTAGCGCATGATTTTGGAGCTGGTGGATCCTTGACTTACTGTGGCAACTTGGTCAGATTCATCGAGGTGAAGAAGTCGTCGCCCATCTGGAACATCTTGAGCGGCGTGTAGCCCTGGTTCACCATCTCAGCGGAGACATCCACCAGCGGCTTGTCGGGGAACGGCGAGACGAGATCCGCGATCTCGGACCATTGCTGCGCCCACATATTGCCCAGCAGGTGCATGGGCAGCGGACCCTTCTCGGAGACAACCTCGTCGCCGTAGTGCTTCCGCAGACGATCGCGCACGTAGCCATGGATCTGCTCGTAGAGCGGACGGATTTCGTCGAATATGTCCTCCAGCTGCTTCTCGAACGTGTCGTCCTCGTACTCATCCAGCCAGACCTCGGCGCCCGAGGTGAAGTCTGTCGAGGATGAAATGAGGTCGATTAGGAAGGATTAAGGGTAGCAATATAGAAAGTGGTTTTATTTGAAGGAAGAAAGGATAAGATAAATGAATAGCAGGGAAAGGATTAAAATAGACAAAGGGTTAGGATTGAGTAACAATTTAAGATAGTCAGGATATTGCAGATATGGGATAGAATATGAATTAAGAACTTTACTTTAATAGTCTTAGATTATATTTCTTTGATTTAAATAATAGAAATAATCAGGATATTATATAAATTTAATGAAATGAAATATCTATTCAAATCATATTTAATATAATATCCTAAGACTTTCTCTTAATTCAACTCAGTCTCATCGAGAACAGAGAAAATATATATAGGAAAAGAAAATAGAATAAGTATTCAATGATTCACATTTTCTTCCTATATCTATCAAATATTATATTTAAATTCTAAATAAAAGATTGATTATTGATATTTAAAGTAGAGTAAGAACCCATTTCAGATAGATTTAGAATAGGATACTAAGCTACTTTGCAGTCACTTACTGTTCAGCTTGGCTGCCTTGGTATTCAGCTCCACGTAACGCTCGAACTGTGGCCGCACCGCGGTTCCGGCCTTATCGTAGAACTGCTGCCAATAGTACTTGAGCTCCTCGTGATCGCGACTCTTGGTGATTATCTCCTCGATTTCCGGTTCGAGTGCGAGGTCACATTTGCTGCTGTTCTTGTAGTCGCAGACCTTGACCTTGGCAAAGTTGGACTCCATGGCGGAGACCGTCGACAGGAACTCGGCATAGTCGGCCTCGGGCAGGGCGGCGTAGCCCAGCTTGGAGAGGGACTTGAATTGGCGCTTCAGGTCGTCGCTTTGGTAGGTTCGCCAATTGAACTTCTGTATGTCGACGGACACCTCCTTCATGAACTTGGCCAGTTCGGCGGACACCTCGTTCTTCTTCTTCTCGTTCTCATCGTTGATATTGGAGCCGTAGGCCCAGGAAGCCTCCGTTTCGACATTGGTGCGTTTGGCCAGCTCCTTGTTGAGGTTCTCTAAATACTCTTTGGCCGCGATCTCCTCCTTGACCACGGCTTGCGTTAGCTATATATGTATATATATTTTTATATATGAGTATTTTTTAAAGTACATTTGTGCAGTGTTGGTAAACGTACCGCCAGCGTAGCCACGAGGACTAACAACAGAAGCTTCATATTTCCAAAATTCTTCGCTGCAAGTAAAAAGCAAACTTTTTTTTGAATTTCGATCAGGCCATTAATTTCATTTGAATTAAGAATTGAGAGAACCCACACGGCTGACGCTGATCGTGTGTCTTTATCCGGCTGGGGCGGCGGGTGGGGGCAGATGGAGAAAGTGTTCCAGCTTAATTGTTTAAGATGTCGCATTCGTTTGACCCTGACCCTGTACACAATTGTGCCCCAACCGATCGCAGCTATATTTAGCGTTCGCTTTAGCTATAGACTACTATTAAAGGCCACTTTCTGCCGCAGTTTAATTGCACAATCATCTATTGTTCAAATTTCTAGGTAATAGTGGATGAGAATTTGTCGATAAGCATTTGGTAAATCGCCCAATTATGGTTTAGTATTTGAGCCGATAAGATTTGCAGAGTGATATATTTGGAATTAAATGCGTGCAGTCATTTCAAGTTTTGGTTATTTCAACTACCGATAGAAATCAAAGTCTTCTAACTACAAGTTGGGTGCTTATATATATTCAAATAAATTATTTAATTGCTTTCTCACAATAACCAGTGAAACCTGTTAGAAAGTTAGTACAAGTACAAAAACCAATATAGTAAATAAGTATTTAAATCATAAATCTTGCAAGTAATAATAGTTTTTAATAGCACAACGCTCCTTTTTACGGCCCAAAAAATTACAAACCTTTTAATAAGATCTAGACTCATAATTATATAATTAGACTGTAAAAACAAAAAGTATTATGTATAACAAAAATGTAAATAATAAAACTTGAGGGTTTTAAATTACAGTAGTTAATTATATATTGCTACAAAATAGTACAAAGTTTCACTTAGGAATTTTCATAAAATTTGTATAGTATTCACTAGAGCCTAGATTACTATATAAAATATTTAGACTAAAAACTAGAAACTATAAGAAAATTAGTTTGTAAACACAAGTTTTAGTTTTAATCAATTTGCGTTTGAAATTAATTTTTATGAAGATTAAAAAGTACAAATTAATATTTATATATTATAAATATATTAGACAAGTTGAAAAAATGTTATATAAGCTATTATCGGTCGAGCCAATCGGTCAATCAAATTGTTTGCTCGAAAACTAGAAATGCTTACACATTATTGGATGTGGTTGATAAAGATATTTGAAGTAGGTACGTGAACTGCAAATATTGGTTTAACACTCAGCCAGACAGCCAAGTTTGATACACATGCACATATGCATCTATATAGAAGGATCGTAAAACAATGATAAGCTAAGCTAACTACCGGTTAGCTCCGCAAGATATCTACAAAATATTTACGACACGCTGGATTATTTGTTTGTAAGACTGGGCGAAATATTTCATGAAAGTGCAGATAAAATTTGTGTATGGGGACTGGGAGGCAAAGTGAAATAATAATCGAAACTGAAACAAACAGCTGGGTCAAGTATTATTAGCTGATTATACATGATTATAAGTGCATATATTATATACTTATAATGAATTGATACTTAAGTAACGAAGGCGAAACACAAACAGTTTTAATTAGCTGTACAACTACAATTTTAATTAACTAATTCCAAAAACGATTTAAGTCAGTGCAACGACTCGCTTCAAGTTCCCCAAACGGAAAAAAAAAATAATATATAGAGAGAGAAACACTTACGTACGTATAAATTAGATGCCGATCGAACCGCAGCGAACTTGAGCGTCTCGCACGCGAATTGAAACTGAAAATGTTTGAATGCCAGTGCGTGAGTTTTATAGAGGTTCGAGGTTCGTGGTTGGGGGTTCTCGTCTCTCGATCGGGGCGATATCAAGCTGTGAGAACGACGTGACCAGCGCTAATCGTTGCCCGCTCTGACGCATCAAATCATTAAAATTAAATTAAAATCAATATTTATTGTTAGGCAGGAATAAGCATCGACGCCCACACGAAGACGCTGCTAAGCCGTCTTCGTATCTAATTAATATGCCTGACACACTTCTTTTGCGTATTGATTGGGCAGAAACGATGAAAGGTGATAACTTTTTATAAATATAGCACCAAAAAAAAAAAAAAAAAAAAACAATCTAAACCTGTTTTTTGCCCTGAAGCAATAGCAAATGATTCTAAATTGCCACAATTTTGATCTTAAAATATGTCAATTGTAACGCTGCGTGCATAAAAATGAGAAAATAGTCATTCCATAGCATATTTAACACTTCCCACCTAGTTACACATTTCTTTCACTTCAGTTTCGTTCGATTTTAAAACCCAAACAAATATTTACTCACAACACACATTTGAAAAGCGCGCGCGCCTATCAGCTGCTCTTAGCAATCGATATATATTTAGCGCACTGCGTATATCGATATAAATTAAGAGAGCAAATCGCGCGTTTCAACACTGCTTAATTTTGGCACTCACGCCACTCTTACACGTGCGAATTGTATGACAAAGCGCAACATATGCGAGAACAAGTGACCGCCATCTTGCATAGGTATGTACATGTGCGTTAAAAATTGAAAAGAATATCAAATATAGTGTGCCTTGGCAGAAACAAATATTTAGCTTAGAAACACACATTATATACGGTGTAACACGTTGTAGTCCAGCTACACAACAAACATTTCCACAACACAGGCCAGCTGTGAACTAGTTCGTGATCATAGAAGTACCACATTGTATGCATAGTCTGAACGTACATGCGCCACTTTGTTGTTAACAAAGGGAAAAGCAACGCAAAACGTGAACTGTGCAGAGTTAAAACAATATTAAACTGATAAAGGTAAAGAGAAACACGCTTTTTACTGCAGTTATCTATAAGCAATCAACAGTTGCGCGTGCAACAACAAAAAACCCAAAGCAAGTGCGTGAAAGTGCAAAATATTTCGCAAGCTGTGCAAAGTGGCTGCTCTGCATAGAAAATGCCAGAGCAGCAGCAGCGGCGCAGCGCAGCGCAGCCAGTCGCAGTTTAATTGATTATTCAATACGCAATACACATACATATAGATACGCGTATGTTTGTGTGCGTGCGAACGCGCTTTGTCAGCATTTTCTTGTAGCAGCAAAAACAATCATAAAAATACGTGAAGCTGCAAATTTTTGTGCAAACAAAATTCGTCAGCACACGAAATAAAAAAAGTAGAAAAAAACCCCACGTTAAAAGACAAGAAGAAGAATAACAGTTTCGAGAAACAGCTGCAAAGTTCTACGCTTGTTGCTTTGTTATTGTCGTTTATTTATATTCGTTTGTGTGTGTGTGTGTGTGTGTGTGTGTGTGTGTGTGTGTGTTTTGTTTGCTTGTATGTTTCCAGTGTCTCACACTTTGACCATGGAGTCAACGCTTAGTTCCGGCGGCTCGAACGCATCCAGCGAATGCGCCGTCGACGCAGGCGGCGGCAGCAAAGGTCGCTGTCGAAATTTAGACGCAGCGCTCTGCGGCGTCAACAACAACAATGGCATCCAATCGAATAACGGCAGCACCGCGCTCACCCAGGAGGTTAAGGATCTATATCGGTAAATTTCACCTCACAAAGCTCCTGTATATATATATTTAATTGAATATCTGTTTAAATCTCTGTAGCACTCTGTACACCGTCTCCAAGCAGCTGGACGATGCCAAGCGCAATGTGCAGAATATTGGACAACTGTTCCAGCACGATATCGAAGAAAAACGCGCTAATCTTGTGCAGCTGTGCAAGCAAATTATATTCAAGGTAATTATATTGCGGTATAAAATTCAGCATGTATATGTATAACTTGGTAAAAATACAATGCGTAATTGGTAATTTCTGATAACTGTTTTCTACGGGGTGCCGAAGGTGAAATACCCTTGCAGCCAAATGCAAGATAAACCATAATCCTTATAAAATTAAAATTAAGGAATATATATATCGAACAGTTTTAAGAAAAGAGAATCGACTGAAATTAAAATGATATTTATATTCCCTATTATATCTCCTCTCCAAACTATCATAAGAAATGAAAAATGTATTTAATAATATAAAACATTTTGTACTTGGAAATGTTTTTTATCGATTGTTTTTGATGCCTCCATGACACAAACTCAGTAGAGAAACCAAATAAATGGTTTACCGAACTTACTTCGGACATGTTTTAAAATAAGAGAAACACAACAATTAAAATATTGATTGCTATGGGTAATGATATAACATTTGTTAAGTAATTTAAACTAATCATAAAAACCAAAGTAATTATATATGTACACATTTGAAAATCTCGAACGCGTTTACTGCTTTAAAATTACATTAGATTCAAAGAATTACTTTTAAAGAAACCAAACAATATAAAAATATATATTATAATATAAAATAATTATAATTATTATCTTTCAAGCAAGTATAAATATAATCAAAAACCAAAAATGTATGCCCCATGAAAATCAAACATCATCATTATCTTAAATATCCAACTAATCCAAATACTATATAATTCTATACTAACCAGGATTTGTGATTTTAGCATTCAGAATATCCAACTGATCGAAATACTATATAATTTCAGGACTATCAGTCGGTGGGCAAGAAGGTGCGCGAGGTGATGTGGCGTCGGGGCTACTACGAGTTCATAGCCTTTGTGAAGAAGCATTCGCACAAGCAGGGCACCGATGCGGAGCAGATGCAGAAACTGGAGCGTTTCCTCTGCGCTGGCATCTTCAACTACAAGCGTCTGTCCGCCAAAATGGAGGAGATTTACGATCTGGACTTAAAATATCTGATTGACTTTTCGATTATAAGTGAGGGCTACATTAGTGACTTCGTTAGCGATACGACAGTTGGTGGCAAGGAGCTGGAGCCATCGCAGGCGGCTGTGGACAAGAGCCTGGAGGCAGTGTCCTTTGCACTGGACACCATACACTCGTCGCTCCTGAGTTTGGGGGATTTGCATCGCTACTTTCTGGACTTTCGCATTGACAGCCAGCTGAGCCTGAGCATCAGCAAGGAGCAGGTGGCCAAGTACTATCTGGAGGCGTTCAAGCTGAATCCCGCCATTGGCATGGCCCAAAATCAGCTGGGCACCCTGTACTATGGCCAGAACTATGATCTGGACTCGACCTATCACTATCTGTACTCCCTGGTGTGCATCATTCCCTTCGAGCTGAGCGAAAACAATCTGAACAAACTGTTTGCCAAGCACACCGAATATCTGGAGAAAATGGACCCGGCCAAGCTCGAATTCAACATTGAGGATTTCTATGCGCGCTTCTATCTGATCGTGGACATTTTCTTCTTTGACAAGGAGGTGCCGGACTTTAATTCCCTCTGCCACTGCGTGCTCATCGATTTGCGCAAGATACTGTGCGCCCAGCAGCTGCGTGTGCCCGAGCCGAGCATCTTCAAGATCATCTCCATACTGTTCTTCTGTCTGTCCAAGCTCAAGATGATTAACTCGCCGAAGGTGTACTCGCTGCACGCGTTCCTGGTCGCCGCCTGCTCGGACCTGATGGACGCCTGCATTGTGAACATTGAGCAAACGATTTTGGCCCGCGCCGCGGACAACGAACGCTTCCAGGCCGAGTACGAGCAGCGCTTCCAGGAGTTCGACACCACCGTGCGCAAGTCGCGCAACGAGTACAAGAACTGGCTGGCCGCCGTCGGCGAGTGCGAGCGCAAGGATAAGAAGCTGATGGCCCGGCCGCATTCGCTGAAGGATTGCAGCTCCGATTCGCGGGACAGCCAGCACTCGGCGGACGACGGCTGCGCCAAGACGCAGGAGGCAGCCGATACGGACAAGCTGGGCGGCACTGAGCCCACCTCGACGCGCTCCAGCGACGAGGCCAAGGAGAGCGACCTGAAGACGCCGCTCTCCTGCAAGAGCAAGCGCCGCGGCATGCGTCTGCGCCGGCGTCGCCGCAAGATTGCCCAATCGGACGACAGCTCCTGCTACGACAGCGAGAGCGACATGGACACGGACTTCTACAGCGACGAGGAGGATTACACGGACTTGAGCTCCAATTTCGACACCGACTTCAGCGACATCGATGCCGGCGAACACGACGAGGCGCCAGCGGGTGAGTTCCATTTGCCAGTCACGTAGGTGCTAGTCGAGTGCACCCAACGGGCAGATTTGTAGGGTATAAAAATAGATGTGTTAAGATGGACGATGAAACGAGCGGGCTTTTGGGTGTAAGTACAGGGTATAGATACATTGCGTGCGTCTGCTACAAACATCTGCACAAAACCAATATACCCCATTTGAGCCATTTTCAAAGAAAAATTTACATTTAAATTAATTTTAATTAAAATACTTTAAAAGTTGCCATTAAATTAAATTAAATGAATACATTTATTTTTATATCTATTATAAAATCCAAGAATAGTATAAATTGGAACATGCATACAACAATTTTTGCTGTCATGTGATCTATCCTACTCCCGGGCCCACAGTAAAATAAAATCAATTAAAAGCATTTTTCCAAAATAAGAATAATAATTAAGACCGTTTTCGACTGTTTTAATACTGTCTTGCAACATTCTAGTTTATTTTCAAGAGATTTCTAAGTGCTAAGAAAAATGTGAGTGGTTTTTTGCTAAAAATGTTGGCATTAAATTAATTAAAAACGGGTTTGAGTCGAAATTGGTATCAAAACAAAGACAAACGAACGAACGTGGCTAAACCGACTCGACTGTTGATGTTGATCAAGAATGAGATACTTTCTAGTCTCAAATATGTCTTGTTTTTATCACAACTTAATTTTGTTTCTTTACCTCTTTTAGGTGGATATTCGAAGAAGGAGCGCACGGTGCGCCTGCCAGCTGGCGGCAATGTCTACTCGGACGGCGAGGATGTGGTCATTGAGGAGGAGCGGCTCATCTATCCCGATGAGATGGAGCGTCGACCCAATTCGCAGGAGGTGGACTCCGAGGAGCTATTGCGCAGCTTTGAGGTGCTGCAGCTGAACTTCAAGAGCGCCGAGGAGAACCTGGCCGCCGCTGCCGCCGCTGCGGCAGCTGTAGCAGCAGCCTCAGCGGCCGCTGCTGCTGCCGAGTCGCCGCTGGCAACCATGGGCGGCATCGCCGTGCCGCCCGTCAGCATGACGGAGCCGCCAAAGAAGCTGGTCTATCGGAACAAGTACACCAAGATTAATCCGAACATCATCATCGATTGCGTGCACAACGAGCCGACCATACGGGCGCTGAAGATGCTGTTCGATTGGCTGCGCATCAATCCGGAGATCCTGATCGGGTGCTATCACTCGAATCCGGAGTTTGTCCACAAGATCATGAAGCTGCTGAACTACTGCAACATCGATGTGTTCACGCGCAAGGTCTACTTCGAGCGGGAGCTGCTGGCCACGAGCAATGTGCGCGAGGCGCTCGTCGAGCTCTTCGATGTGCGCGCCAATGTGCCGCTGAGCGAGGATTTCGCGTTCAAGAACTTCGACATCTTCCAGAGCACGCAGATCACCCTCGACTGGGAGACGATAATCAGGGAGCGTGTCACGCCCCAGGAGGAGTCCATCTTGCGCATCTTCAAGATGGTCGATTTCGGTTTCTTTATTTGCAAGCAGAAGAAGTTCAACTATCGGTTCTGCGTGAAGACGCGTCGCTTCACCGAGAACCAGAAAAAGAAGCGCGAGGAGAAAAAGGGCGGCTGTTCGCGCCGACGCGAACGTCGCACGGCGCCGAAGACGACACGCAAACGGAACGAGGGACGCACACGTCGCTACTCGGATCGCAAGAACGGGATCGTCCGCAAGAGCTACACCAGCAACGAGGAGAAGGACACCGTCGAGGAGTGCCGCAAGCTGCCGCGCAAGGGCTATCTGCGCAACCGGAACGCCGAGAAGGCGGCCGCCGTCATTGCCAGCGCCACCGGCACCTCGGTCGCCGGCGGCACCTCGGCCTCCGCGTCGACCACGACGAACAGCGTCATCGAGAAGCTCAACTTGCAGTCGAGCAGCGGCGCCGACGAGGAGCGCTCCGAGGCGATGACCAAGAAATGCGAAATCATGGGCAAACTGTGGCTCCAGAACGAGGTCGAGGCACTCGAGGAGGAGCTGCGCGACAGTCCCGCCCATGTGATCATGTCGCCGTTCGTCGTTGTCGACGCCAAGGCGCTGACCGAATACAATGGCATTGTCAAGTCGCTGGTGCGGACCAAAAAGTGTATTGTCCTCATACCCAACGCCGGTAAGTGTTCGCCAAATCCGCTGTTATCCTGCCCTGGCTAATCTTTTGTGCTCTCCCCCAAGTGCTCAACGAGCTGGACGAGCTGAAGAAGCGCAGCGAGAACGTGCGCCACGTCATCCGCTGGCTGGAGCAGGAGTTCAAGCACGGCAATCGCCATCTGCGCGCCCAGCGTGACAACGAGAGCCAGCCGCTCTCGCTGCTCAAGATATCGCGCAAAATGGGTAAGCATCGAAAGTTAGCTCAATTCTCTTTGCCCCAGTTGTCACTATTGTGATTCCCTCACAGATCGCGATGCGTCGGTGTTTCTGCAGATTGCGCAATTCTGCAATCATCTGGTGGCCAATCATGCCGATCCGCACGTGAGCGAGCTGCAAAAGAACGTGGTCACCTATCTGTCCGGCGATAATCTGCACGAGAAGAACAGACAGCAGCAGAATTTTAGCTACACCGGCATACTCGATTCGATACCGGTGCGCTATGCCCAAATCCAGAGTTTCTATGCCAAGTTTAAGGCGAATAAAAAATGAATGAACCAGTGCGGACGCTAGGTGGCAAATGCAAGGCAACTGCAGATGCAAATTATATGCAAGGATGCAAGCGTGTGTTCACTGTACAACCACAAAAAACGACATGGAGTTCCAAGTTAACGAAGTTTCTCTCAGATGCGGCCCGGTGGGCAACGGCAACCAAACCAAAACCAACAGCGATCGCTGCAGCAGCAGTAGCGTCAGGTTGTTAGCTTCTTTGTTGTTGTTGTTGTTGTTTGTAGTTGTTGTTGTTGCTGTCGCTGTCGCTGTCGCTGTCGATGTTGTTGTCGTTGCCATGGTGGCAATATTTCCCCATCTCGCCAATTATTTAAAAACCAAAGTCCCAACAACAACCAATTCAACCAACAGCAGCAGCAGCAGCATCACCAGCAGCAGCAGCAGCAGCAACAATCGCCACAACAACTATTGTACAATGGGGTCCGGCTCATGCGGCAGCATTGCGTGGAGTTTGCTTGTTGTGTTAGACAAAAAATGAAAAAGAAAAGAA
Source organism: Drosophila sordidula (assembly GCA_035047465.1). Taxonomy (NCBI): domain Eukaryota; kingdom Metazoa; phylum Arthropoda; class Insecta; order Diptera; family Drosophilidae; genus Drosophila; species Drosophila sordidula. The sequence continues at coordinate 3,661,934 of JAWNPQ010000260.1, read as the reverse complement.
AAGCAATTACAAAAACAACAAAAATCTTAAATCAAACCAAACAAAATCGTTCACTTTCAACTCAAATGGCAGCAACGACGACGACTCTCAGCTAACGTATATGGACAAATGGCAAGAAACAATCAACCGATAAAAAAAAAAAAAAATTACAAAAATGAAGAAAAAAAAATCATAATTAACAAAAAAAAAAGAAAACCGAAAAGAAAAGAAATTGAAATTGAAATTGTTCTCGATTCAAGTCTTACAAAAAACCTTTACGGTGTTTGCAATCCCTACCGGAGCCTCGTTCAGAGTGCGGCGCATCGTATGTATCCCTCATTCAGCGCATTAAAACCTAATTGTTTGGTAGAGCGCGTTTCTAAACTATCCCCCTCCCCTCCTCCCCCCATAAGCAGCAGCACTCCGACCTGGTCGCTTCGTTTGCCCCAACCTCAACGTATCCACAATTTAGATGGCAGTTATTCCTCGTGGGAAAACCAATTGGAAGCAATGGTCGAGCAGCCCTTCACGTTCCCTGAATCTTTTGTAGTTTTTTTTCTTTCTCTTTTTACCATTTCCCGTCAGAGTATTCAGATTTTGCCCAGGCCTATCCATACCATTTACAAAATTATATAATACATATATAACAATTAATCTTAAAATTGATAACAAAAAACCCAATTGTCGGAAAAGCGTGTGAAATACTATCGAAAAAAAAATAATAAGAGCGTATTTAGATCTTTATTACCATACGTATTTTAACAAATTCTACATACTTTAAAACCTTTGGAAAACTGTAAGTGTAATATCTTTCTGTTTTAATGAAATAAAGAACTCCGACAAAACCACTTTTTTTGTATTATTGATAATTTCCCGATGACTTATAAATTTTCTTTTAGTGAGTTCCCGAAATTGCTTAAAATTGGGAGGGTGACAGAATATTTTAGACATCGGTTAAAGTTAGTCTTAACTTTTAATGCTAAGTATCCAGTATCATTAAAATTAAAGGTAAATAAAACGCCATTAATTGTTTATTCAATTTTTATTTAATGTTTTCTTTTGTGTTTGTGTTGCGTTCTTTGTGCCTGTTGCTTTTTTATCCAATTAGATTGAGTTTTGTCACGCTCTGTTTGTGTATGTATTAAAGTGGTACAAATAGCGTACACAATAAAGGGTGTATATATATATATATATAATTTGTGTACTCTGTTCACCAAGTGTCAAAATACTCGGAAAATTTCAGGACGGAAAGAAAAACAAAATCTTTAGTATCTCGGAAACCAACTAGGCGAAATGAAAGGATGCTTGGTGAAGTGACAGCCTAGATAAATACCATGTTTGAGACAGGGTCCAGAAGTATGTGGCCAAGTTGGGGTTATACAAAGAATGTCCTTTTCAGAAAAATAGCTCTAACGCGGCCATATCCTTGCGCATTTTTACAGGACACGGTGCGTTATGATCGCAAGGACCAACTGTATCGGTTGGCATTAATTAATTATAGGGTCATTTAAGAATCGAATACTTGGAAATTTTCAGTCTCAAAACCGCAAGGAAACTGACCAAAAACACAAATTCCTTGATATCTCGGAAACTAACAGTTTTGGCCAATTTTTTAGTGAAATCCTGAAAATCCTTGAATACCAGTCAATAGTCCTGCTTCCCACAAGCTCAAAAAGGTATATCCTTCCAGGAGCAAAAAGTGAACAGAGTGTTTCGCAGTCGGTCTCATCCGACTTTAACATTCTTACATGTTATCTATAGAATTTTATAACTATATTGTATAATTGGTTTGAAATACTTTCAAGTGATTGCTACATAATATAGTATATCATATATAATTTGTCATTCCATTCTAACTGCTCGGATTCTAATACAATCCACACGTCTTTAATAATTAAATTTTGTTATTTATTTTATTTTGGAATTTTGATAGCAAAGTACTTTGTATTTGTCTGTGTGGTTTCTGCACAAACTACAAGTTAAGCGTGTTTTAACCGATTATCAAGCAATTTCAACTTTGTATATATATAGATTTTATTATTTGTGTATAGATATAGTGTAATAAGTTGTTTTTGGCTTTAGTCTTAGATTCACTATGTTTATACGTATATAAATTGTTTTTTTTTCATCAGTTATCTTTAGGCGTGTTATATTTGTATATATACTGATGACAAACGAGAGCTTTTTCTAATAATAAAATATTCATTAAAAAGCAATTTACATAATTACTTAATTTGTTGTTTTGCAAACGACATAAAAAAAACCTGCACACAGTTTAAAAACAATAATAATAATAATGATAATAGTTATAATACGAAAATAATAAATTAATTAAAAACTTGAGATTACAACAAGACTGTACAGATTATGCCTATTAGCTAAGCGTATTTCAAAAACAAAATAAAACTAAAAAAAAAGCGTAAACAAAAAAATATTTTTGTGAATTTCCATTCAACGTGGACCAAAACAAATTAATTTGCACATTTTTTTTCAATTTTAAAAACTAACAAACTAAGCGTCATTCAAAACATTCCCGATACGTTAGCTATACACAGAGAGAAATTAACGGGTACTCTTTAAAACTAATTACGAACAACAGATTATGCATTTTACACTTAATACAAAAAACCAATTTTTAGCTTATGAAATTCAACTATGCGCCATTTTTTTTTTTATTTTTTGTTGCTGTCCTCCTCTTTGCATTTTCAGATGACGCCCGAAACGGATTTCTCATAGGGTGTGCCCAGCGTATCGCGACGCCGTGGCAGCGTGCCGCTGGCCGTGAGCGGCGCCGACTCCGGACAGCCCAGGCCCACGAGCAGCTCGACGAGCGCCGTCGTATCCTCGACGTTGTACTGCGGCGCCGGTATGCCACCGTTGGCGGCCGCAGCGGGCGCCGGCGGCGCTGGAGCCGGTGTGCCGGCGGCCAACGCGGCGGCGGCCTTCATCGACTTGGCCGTGGCCAGAGATTGTGCGGCGCGCGCATACGCCAAACAGGTGCGACCCTCATGGTCCGTGTGCTTAATGTTCGCACCGTTCTGTGGAGCAACGACAAGAAAAATGAGTACACAATTTCGATTAAGAAGCCATGTCCACTGTTAGCTCACCCAGACGAGCAGCTGGGCAATGGCCAGGTTGCCAATGGCGCAGGCCAGCAGCAGGGGGGTGCGCACATCGCGTGCGCTCACATTGGCATTGGTCACCTCCGACTGGCAGTTGGCCAGAATGGCCACAATCGATCTGATGTCCGCCCGGATGACGGCCTCGATCAGCTGCTGGCCCGGAGCGGCGGCAATCGCATGGCTGCCGCTGCCCAGCGGCGTCAGAAACTCCTTGGCCTCGTATTTGCTCCGTATCCAGCGCTCCTTCTCCTCGTGGCTGGCCAGCGCGGTGGGCTTGACGCGCTGCCGCGTATTCGACTCCCACACAGAGTTGGCCAAGCTGTTGCCAATGGCCAGCATAACGCTCAAATGCGGCGCTCTAAAGAGGGAGAGAGAGAGAGCGATTAGTGCGAGTTCTGTTGGGCTTTCGTCTGCGGTGCGGCTACTTACGGCCAGTCGTCCAGACCCAGGGAGCGCACCTTCGAGATGTGCGAGCCGAGATTGCGATGGATGCCCGAGCACTCAATGCACATGAGCACGCCCAGATTGAGGCTGGCCCATTCGGGATCTGCAAGAGTTGCGAAAGGAAATATTTAATGCAGGTTCAACTACAATAGTTCCGGTTAATACAGCTGGTAATGCCCCTAATGCTAACTTAACTTTAGATTCTGTATATCTAACAGTTCCTTTTGACTTATCGTATTCTTCAGAATACCCCGGCTGAATATATCGGTGTTATCATTAGTATTTATTTATAAAATCGCTACAATCACCATGAACTAGGAAATATTTGAAAATAGACCGTAAATTCCTATCGATATATTATGCAATAACTATCGCTGGAATCTAATTATCGTTACGATGTCCCATTAGAAATCTATGACTATATAGTACTGAGAATAACTGATTAAAATAAGCCTCAATATGCTAAACATTTTTATATTGCATTAAAACATATACTAAATAATACTACAAATACTATCGATAGTAGACAGCTAACTTCAAAGGCAGTTCTCCTAACGGTATATATATATATTCCTTTTACGACTTAGAAGTTAATATATTGCTCAGATCTAGTGATGACATTATCCATTGTAAGAATTTCTTTGCAAGACTACCCTCAATTTTTATTACTTTCGCTAAAATCAAGTGATAATTATATGATATCTTGTTGCGCTCTATTTGTACTATTAAATAATTTTAATTTTAAATTCCAATTACTATTCAAGACTACCCTCAATTTCCACTGCTTTCTTTTAGCCTATCGATAGTTGTGATGATAGTGATGACACTATCTGTTGTAAGAAGTATTCCTTAACTATTTCTACCCTCAATTTTTATCGCCAGAATCTAGTGATAATTATATGATTACTTGTTACGCTTTATCTTTACTATCAATTAATTTTAATTTTCAAGACTACCCTCAATTTCTACTACTTTCTTTCAGCCTAAATCTAGTGATGACACTATCGACTGCAAGATGTAATCCTCAAGAGCCCGCAATTACTATTCAAGTCTATCCCCAATTTCGACTACAACTTGCACCGCGCTTAGATTGCAACTATCGGCGCAACTATCGGCCCTGCTAGTGATGGCACTATCGGCGACTTACTTGGCGCCGCGCAGTCGACGCACTGGCCATTGCCGGGCACGCGCTGCCTGATGGCCACCATGGCGGCCAGTTCGGTGCTGGTGGCCGGCTTCGTCTTGCTGCTCTCGATGCTCTGGAGGCTCTTGAAGATCTCCTGCTCGACGGCGGCGACCCACTCGTCGCGCTCCTCCGAGTTGGCGGCCTCGAAGTGCCACTGCTTGGCGTCGAGGGACACGATGTAGAACTCGTAGCCGTCGTTGTCGTCCGCCTCGTTCGCCTTCACGCTGCTGCTCTTCATCCGGCGATGGCGCTTCTTCACATTGGGCGTTTGGGCCTCCAGCTTGCTGGCGCTGGCGGCGGCGGCGGCGGCGGCAGCGGCGGCCGCGGCCGTCTCCCCGGCGATGAATGTCTGCGAATTGGAATTGGACATGGCGATGCCCTCGTCGCCGCTCGTCTGCTGCGAACTATTCGATTTGAGCGGCTCAACGCCGGCGATGCCGCTGCCGAGGCCGTTGCCGGACGCGCCGGCTGCGCCCAGCAGGGAGAGCTTCTCGCTGAGCTTGCGCTGGTTGTCCTTGGCGAGGGTGAGACAGCCGATGCCCTCGCTGAGCGTGCCCGGGGCCCGCTGGCCGTTGGCCAGCAGCGAGCTGGTCAGCGCGCTGTTCGTGATGATCGACTTGGAGCCGCGCGGCTTCTGGCCGGGCACCTTCACCGTGACGTACTGCAGCGGTATCTCCTTGCCGTGCACATCGTCCATGTAGTCGTGCAGCGACGGATGGTAGGTGAGGCGGCCGTCGTCGCAGAGCGTCACGTACTTCTTCTTCCACTCCTTGTTCAGCGATTTGCTGGAGCGCTTGTACAGATAGCCCTGCTTGATGGGTATGGAACGGCCGCTGCCCAGTTCGCTGCTCTTCGGCTCCTTGTCGCTCTTCTTCGAGGAGGAGGGTATGAACAGGTTCGAGCGACGGCGACTCTTCCGGCTGGTCGTCGGCGTCGACGTGGGCGTCGGCAGCTCCTTGCCCGGCGGCGGTGCCAGGTCGCGCGGATCACGCAGCTGCACCTGGCCGCAGTCGCCCTGCAGCGACAGTTGCTGCTGCTGCTGCTGCTGCTGTTGTGGCGCTGCTCCCGGATTGTATTTGGTTACGTTGTTGTTCTCATTCGCGGCGGAGGAGCTGCTGCCCTGCAGCGACCACAGCTCCGTTTGGGCAAAGTCGGCGCTCATGCGCAGCGGCAGCTGCTGCTGCGCCCGCTGCCCGTTCGTGGGCGTCTGATAGAAGGCGAGGCCCAGGCGGGCGCCCTGCGGCGTTGTTGGCCGCGCCGTCGGCGGCTGCATGGCCGCCGGCAGCGGCAGACGCTGCGAGAGTATCTTCTGGCAGGCTGGATGGGGGCATAAAAAAAAGAGAAAGCGGACTTTAGACTCGTGTTAATCACACTATTTCCACGCTCTACTCACCGTCCTGAAAGACGCGCTCCACGTTCAGGCCGTAGGTGGCGCAGGTCTCGTAGTAGGAGCAGCGCTTCAGATCGCTGGCCAATTTCTTGGCGCGCGTGTCATCGATAACACGCGGATTGCGCTCGCTGATGGCATCTGTGTGGCAGAGAGGCAGACAGAATTAGCTTTAAGGAGTTCATATGCAGAACTGCATCGATAAGAAGTTATATAACTAACTTAAATGGTATCGATAAATTTATCGAAACTAAAGTACGTCATTCTACTTATCGAAACGTATAGTATACAATTAATTATGCTGAAATCAGTTCAACTGAATCGATAATAAGCTATAGAAATTACATAAACATTATCGATAAATTTATCGAAGCGCAAAAAAATAATCCAAGTTTACCTAAATTAATTTATGCTATTAATAGAAACATATACAATTCATTATGCAGAAATCAATTCAACTGCATCGTTAATAAGCGAAAGAAATCGCATAAAAAATATCGATACACTTATCGAAGTGATAAAATGCTTTAAGTTTATGTAAATTAAGTCTATATCGAGATATATAGTATATAATTTTAAGCTTTTTATGCACTGATTGTACTTTTAAACACTATCGATAAATTTTTACGAAATCCTTATTTAACGACATTTTATAGTTCGTATTTTAAAGGTGTAAATTTTTTAACGCCTTTTCATACAGCTTTTTTAATTGATCAAATGTATGCAATTTCTTAACTTAGGAAAAAATCGTTTCTCACTTTAACTATTATTGAGATGATCTGAATTTATCGAATTTTAAACCTTCATTATTGAGTTTTTAAAATTGCAAATATATTATTATAAAAATTATAAGATATCAATCCAAATCCAAAATGCATTTGAAATATCATTTGAAACTAATTGAAATATTCTTGAAGTTAAAATACATGTTCTTAATTAAGTTATTAATTAATCATAACTTTCATAATTTATTAATTTTTATAATTTTATTAAATTTTCAATTGTCTTTAAGTCAATTCAAATTTGAGCTTACCCTGCGTGCCGACCAATATCATGGGTATATCCTGTCCATTGCGAAAGTGCGCCATTTTGGTATAATAATTGTAGACGGTATTGAAGCTGCTCTCGTTCTCCAGGCTAAAAACAAAGATTACCGCATCCACCCAGCCAGCGAACTGTAAGAAAGAGTACAAAATTGAGAATATGAAGCAAAACGACAACAAAAGCGTGTGCGAAATATGAAAAGAAATAATGAAAATAAAAAGTATAGAGAAAAAAAAACAAAAAACAAAGAAAACCGAAAAAAACACAAAACTTTGGGTCGCGAGTCCTTGACTTTGTGTGTGTGTGTCCGAAGGACGTGCGGCGTAAACAAAATTGCGGCGTCTGGCGGCGGGCAGGACAAAAGGCGGAAGCGCGCCTAACAATGGACAACAACAGGGATCAGGCAGGGGGGGGGGCAGGGGGTTGGCGGGAGTTGAGCTGTAAGGAGTCTCAGTCTCAGGACACACTTGAGAAAGTCGCTAATGAAGCACTTGAATCCTTTGGCAGCGTTGCTGCCGTGTGCTAAACTTTTAATGATTTTTGTATGCCTCAAACACACACACACTCGAACACACACACACACTCGCACACTCGCAGGATAATGAACTTTCGGCTTGTAAACAGGCGCTTTGTGTTTACTGCGCAGGATTTTCATGTTTGCCCGGAATAAACTATCGATTGTTTGTCCCGTGTTTTAAGCTAAACAATTCCGCTTTTTTTTGCTATGTATTTTTTGATGTATTATTTATTAAACAGCTGTATGTATTTGTCTAAAAAACATGCTCTCAATTATTTATTCACTTTTCGCAGAGCAGCATATCCTGGGCACGTTAAAAGCCGCCCGCCAGCGATGCCAGTCGAGAAGCAACTGGCGCTGACTGCTCGTCGTCCTGGTTGGTGTCCTGGCCTCGTCCTGGCGCCTGTCCTCGGTGGGTGGTTGGCCCCTTTCGCCGGGCGGGTGGTGTTTTTATTTTGTTCTTTTTTATGATTTGTTGTGAAAACGTGTGCAGGAGGAAACAGGAAAGCAAAAGAAGAAGTGGAAAAAAAGCTGCTGCAAATGCAACGGCGACACGGAAAACGCACACACACACAGACAAAAAAGACACACACACACAGACAGCAGTAGACACTTGCTTGACAACAAAACAATTCAAATTGCTGGGGTTGGGGTGGAGGGTGGGATTGGGGGTGGGGGTGGGGGTGGGGTTTGTTCACAGCGCTGCTCACGCTGCTAGAAACAACAATGGGCCAAACTTTTATCTGGGCTAAAAGCTATTCAAAGTATCTTATGCAGCCCAACAAATCCGGACGAAAGCATAGTTTAAAACTTGGTTTTAGTTTTCTCACTGACACACATAAACTAAAACTTAAGGTGATAGTATCCCTTACACTAAAAACAATCAGTTTTATTGGACAAACTAAACAAGAGATAATAAAATATTAACATTTTTCTATTTACCTAATTACAACTGTCTGGAACAATAAATATATTTGAAAATATTTCTCTCTAATTATTAAAATGATAATTTCAACAAAATCTGAATTTTTCAGAATAAATTCTTGTTTTTATTCGTATTCTTATTCTTATTTGAATTGTGTACTTAAATGCTAAAAAATATACTTTTCAAAAGCACAAAAAAAAATGGGTATAAATAAAAAATTTGACTTAAAACTGAAAGCAATAATTTTAGTAATTATCAAAATTAATTTATTTTGCTGATTTATAAGTATTTTCATTGCTCAGTAAAATTTACCTATTCTAAAACATATTCCTATACTTAGTTCAGTAAATTCGAATTCTAAATCACTTTTCTGCTTTAGAAGAATCTTCATATGAAATTTTATTTAATTTATTTTGCTGATTTTTAAATATTCATTATTCTATATAGTATATTCCAAGATAAAAACTTAGCTCCCGATGTTCAGTAAATTCGAACTCCAAATCACTTTTTTGCTTTATAAAAATCATTATATCAAATTTAATTGTTTCTATAGTCTTGGACTTGTCTGTGCGCGGCCCCCACCCGAAGGAGAATAATATGTAGAATCGACAACAGTCGTTGAGTCGCATGCAATATTGTCGTCTCGTATATGGTAATGATATCCTGCTCAGACCCCGAAAAGGAAAGAAAATAAAAACAAAACGCGACTGAGTGGCGACGCCATTGAGTGATTTCATACGAAAGTTGCTGTCAGTTGTTTTTACTGTAGTTTGCTTACTCTGAGTGCCAAATACCCTGTAGAAATCAAAGTTGCTGCTGGGGTAAAGTAAATGGCTAGCCAACGATAGAAATATATTTCGAATGCATATTTAATTTCTCTTTACAGGGTATGCACTTGTGACTGATGCGTTTATTTTGGAAATTTTTTGCCTGTTATTGTCTGAGAGGGTGGCTGCCAGCTCGGGGGGTTGCTGTTAACTAGAGGGTTATTTTTGCCATGAAATATGGTTTATTATGTTGCATAAAGTTGCGAATGACAGAAGTTAGCCAAGAAATGGACATTAAATTAGTTAAATCGCGGGCGAAAAACGATTTGTGCCGTCAACTAAGAAAGAGAGGGGAGAGAGAGAAAGTTTGACAGCCACTGTCAGGCAATGATTATGTAATTTGCGTGGAAAAGAGAAGAGAGGAGCTGCACTTGCAATCAAAGGAAGCTCAAACTGTTGAGTGAATGTCAAACTGTAGTGTTTGTTAAGCTTTTAAATTAAATAAATTTTAATAATTACAAATAAAGTAAAAAAAAGCCATATTAGTAGCAATATGCTTGTCAAACTGGAGTGTGACTGTCAAACTGTAGTCATTATAATAAATTTGAGCAAATTCAAGTACTGGCAAATATTTACAATAACTAATTATAATTATTTAAAATATTTTAATAAAATTTGTTTATTTAAATATTTTTTTTATTTAATAATTAAATAATTGGAAAAACTAACATGCGCTTGTCAAACTGCACAGCTACCGTCAAACTTAATAAATTCTGATATGTGGGTCAATCACACGCTTGACTTGCAAATATTACCAACACATAATTACAACAAAGATAAAAAAAAAATCGAATTTAAATAAAAATAACTGAGCCCTAGGAATAGTCAATTGCTAAGCCCAGGGATATAGCCACGGATATAGCCGAGGTCCCGTCGCGTGGCAGGCACATTTTTTTTGTGCGCGTTTTGAAGAGCAACCCCTACGCCCCGAGCCTGGCCCATAAATACCAACCACAAATAAAAAAAAGTCTGTTCAAAAGCGAAAGCAGCTTAAAATTTATAATCCACACTTTCACCCTTTAAGCCGGAGGGGTTGTAGGTTTCCGCCCGGGGGGGTCGCAATTTCGCTTGTCAAATAAACAGGGGCTATAGAATTCGTTTTTTTTCTCTGCGCAAATATTGTGTCCGGATTGCGAATTTGAACGGAATCGGAAACGCAACAAAAGCTTCTCAAGCTGCGAATCAATGAGTCAAAAAAAAAAAAAAAAAATGAATTCTAAATGATGCATAGAAATGTAAATAGCTCGCGGTGTGGTTGCGTTCAGTTAAATATATATAGGGGGTATATCTTTGCCTGGCTGATTGCGAACTGCATTTTGGCACAATTGGGCAACTTTAACCTTTGCTGTTAGCCCAAATGATATTGGCCAGTTGCCGCATCACGTAACGTCCTAAAGTGCAAACAGGCCTTTGGCTAGACGAAAGAAAAAAAGTGTCGCAAAGACGTAAGAGATGGCTTTGGTCCAGGGTGCTCGACGAGGGCATACCCTGTAGCACCCAGGTAGGAAAGGTATATACTTTACGAACTTTCGTAATTATCTAGAAACATTTAAACCAGCTAAGAAATAATTTTAATATGTAATTAAAATTAATAAGTAATTAAAATTAAAATGTAATTAAAATTAATATGTAATTTAAATTAATATGTACAATTAATTTAGCTTTTAAATTTGAAACGTGAAATGTTCTTGACCTAACCGACTCTTGCTGTTCAAAATCGATATTTATCGGGTGGTAATCAAAGCCTTGGCAGGGGCCTATTACATCATTTTGAAACATCTCAATATACCCTCTTTGAATATTTACACTGGGCAGAGGGCATAAAAAGACCCATAGAAAAAAAAACAGAAATGTTGCAACAGAAATTGGCCCTAGGCCAGGCCCCAGAATGCCCCCGCGCCCCTTGCCCTGGGCTACAGTTACGATTGTTGCTTGCCAAAGGTTGAAGTTCGATTGAGTGAGCCAGCAGAGGGAGAGGTGCAAGGGGAGGGGATTGCGGAGCAGACATCACAACTTTGCGGCAAGTTTTTCGCCATTGAATGTGAAAGCTGACAGCACAGCAGAAATTTTGAGAGCTGAGAAGAAGCAAAAAAAAAAAACACAACTTGATAATTGGCAAAAACTGCGACAAATGGAAAGTTCTGCAGTGCATTTGACCAGAGTTGCCAGCCGCCCGATGTAAACTAAAAAGCTGATGCAAACCAACTAACTACAATAAATCACTTTAGATTTATGTCTGAATATGGCCGCAAAACTACAGCAAAATTTGTGGCAGTGTAAGCAACAAACTGAGAAGCACCTGCAAACGAGTTGGGCAACAACCCTAGAAAAGTTTTCGCAGACAGACCGCTTGCCCTTTGCTGTGCCCCCGCATGTCTGAGCTAAACCCCAGTTGACCTCAATTCAAATATTCACAAGATGATAAGGGAAAATGTGAAAAACTTTTGGGAAGGTGGCAACAACCCCTCCGGAAGCACCCACCAACATCTTGGTATATTCATGCATTTGTGATGATGATGTCAAGTTGGATTTATTGGGGGGAATCCCCGCTTACCTGCATTTCTGGGGCGCCGCCCTCATCGCGTATGAGCAGCAAATAGCTTTGTCCATCGATGAAGACCTCCTTCTTGAAGCGCCCGCCTTCGGGGGACTCCTCCTGCATGTAGGAGCCGGTGAGATAACGGTGCACCAGCGCCGATTTGCCCGAATTCAGGGAGCCCACAATGCCCAGCCGGAGATCGGGCACCGATCGCGATATAGTCCATTCCTGGCTGTTCACAAACGAATCTGCGTTGGGCGGGAAATGAAAAGGGAACAGATCGAAAAATCATTAGTTAGACAATTTTTGAAGCTGAAAACTAGTTTGGCACGACGTAATTAGCGAGCGAGGAAAACTCGTTTGCAACTCGTGACATCTTTTTGACCTACAAGCGAGGCGGCCAAAAGTTTTTTTTTTTTCTCGTCATTAGCAATTCTTCTTATGCAAATGCCTGGAGCATAGTTATATATATATATATGTACATATATCATGTTGTGCCCGGCTTTGATTGACAGCTTTAAAGGAGGAAAAAAAATGTTGAGTAAATGTGTGCGCTACTTTTCAAAGTTTTCGGCAATTGCTTTGTGCCCTCAAGGGTGCGAAAGAAAAGAGAAAAAAGAGGAAAAAGGAAGATGCAACTTTTTCAAATTGTCAGTTGCCTGAACACTTTTTTGATTGAAATTAGCTCAGCTCAACCTGGCGGACGCAATCAAAATTAAAGATCTACGGTCAGCTGTTGTCTGGCTTTTGGATTCAAGGTCAGAGATAATGCCAGCGGCAACAGTTGCCAGGCAATTGAGCAGAGCCAAATTGCGCAAACAGCTGTCAGAGCCAGCGCTGCGCGTGTATTGGTGAGCTTTTGCAAAAGCTTCCGGCTTCCGCTCGAGCGTCGCAGTGAAAGTGCAAGCTTTCGTCATGCGTGAGCCGTGTCTGTGTGAAAGCTCTCGCGGCTCAATTTGCATACGTGCGTAAATTTGTTGCGCCCTGCGAGGTGTAAAAACCAAGAAATTAAAATAAAATAAAAACAACCATTAAACTGCCAAATAGTCGTAAATCTTGGCAAGGCCCAAAAACACGAGTGCCACGATCAATTTCAGACCCAGGGGGCAGTTTGTTGTACGGTTTCGAAGGAGTGACAATAGAAGTGCTGATCCTTTTTCCTATCTGGCCCTTCTTTGTTTTTGTTGTTGTCCAGCTGACCAGTTCGGCGCGATGATTTACTAGGCAGCAAGGACACGTGAAAATTGCTCTATTATGAGTTGTTAAGAGCTGGCTGAGTAAACAGTGAAGGGTTCTCCACGCTGGACATGGATACATGGACATGACAGCATCTCAAGGGTGACACCGAGAACTTGTTCCAAGTCGACAGGCAACACATGAGCTTGTTAATCGACTAAGGACGCCTGATTTTCACAGTGTGGACACGCTAACGAGTTCAACTGGTTTTTATTTCTGCACTCTTCTGAGCGCTCGCCTTGACCATAGCGCAAAATTACAAATTAAAACGAAATAAATATGCCTTTTGTTATATAATGCAGCCAAAAAAAAAAACAAAATAAAATAAAAATAAAATACAACAACAAACGTCTTTGTGAAACTGATATGCCTGCAAAAAAAGTACATCTTTAAGAGAGGTAGGCAAAAAAAAAAAAAAAGAATTTATATACATATATAAAAAATTAGCGCGGTTTTGCAATTTGCATGGCCATAAAACGAAATGAAATGAAATTAAATCAAATATGGCGGTAACTGGTTCTAATTTCAGTCCAGAAAAAAAAAGCCTAATTAATGGCCGCCGAAGGCGCCTAAAACAGTTACCGAACCCCGAAACAAAACCGCCAGTTAAGTTTGACTAATGATGTCAAATGTCTGGGCAACAGATCGGCTTAGGCGTTAAGTTCAAACCGCCAGCCCCGAGGTGTAAAGATAAGAAAAGCAGCAGGGAGAGATGGAAAAATACCCCCCCTACTCAAATCAACTGTAAATCGTTCTCTCGCCTGGATCTTAACGATCGTAACTCAAACTCATGTCAAATGTCGCCATCGTTGTCAAAATTCCCAAACTAATTACGTATGCAAACGAGCCACGACCCAAGACATTTTCCTAGATTCTTTTTTTTTTTTTTTTGGTTGCCTCTTTTTCTCAGATCCCTAGAGAATAGTTTTGCGAGGAGAAAGTGGGCAAAGGGTTGGGAGCGAGTTTTGTTTGTTTGTTTACCTTATTTACCATACACAGCCCATTTACGCTTACAACTCCAGCTTGTTACACAAAAGCAATTCGGGGATTTGCGTCTTGATGTGGGTTAAGCATTTTAATTAGCACACAATATGATAAAACGGCAAAAGGATAAATAACATAAAAAGAATCTACTTTTCAGTTTCGAAAATTGTTATCGTTGACCCGCCTGACCCAAAGACATGTTTTATTACAGCCAGCTGTGGAGTACTCTATTTTATCTGCACTCGAAGCGTGCCATCTAAAATGGAAAAAAAATGTAAATAAATATAGGCCTGGCGCCCACAAGGATCAGTTTATAGAGTATGTCATAAATTTTATGATCATTTGGTGGTTTGCGGGTTTACGGTAGCCCACGAAGGAGTTGGGTTCGCCTCAGCAAATGCAGCTTGAGTTTACTTAAACTATAAAAAAAAATAAAAACAAAAACTGACTATTGTAACTCAGTTACGCTTTAAACAAACTCGAGGAAATTTGAGCTGTGTGTTCGGAATGTTTAAAAAGTGCATTTTATGCTGTAAGATATAAGATGCGCGCTTTAACTTGGCTAAGATAGAAAAATTACATTTTCGTTGAGAAGCACTTAAACTAGAAATATAGCTCGAGTTAAAAACTAGCAGCGATAATTTAGTTAAAAATGTGTTTAGTAAAAAAGGCATTTAATGACATTTACCTTGCCGGGCATTTGAAATGCAGCCTGCTCATTAAAAACCGCAATGCGAATGCATTTAAGCCAATTAGAGCCCACAGAATGGCAAATGCAAGGGAATTTCTATGATCTATGGAATTATAGTTCATGCATGTTTTGATAGGTTTTGGGGCAAATAATGTGTTTTTAATATGCCATAACCATAAGCCTTGGCAAATTTACCATTGTACGGTTTCGGCATAAATCATATGCAGTATTTGCATGAGCCTGCGATAATATTTAGGTAGGCTGGCCGTGTCGACATTGCGTCCAAGAACAACAATAAATCAGGCCAGGAAGCGACCGCTGATGAGGCTAAGGCTGAATTTCTTCTATTTTATTTTCCTTTTGGGTTCCTTTTACGTTGGCGTAGGACGCACATCTGCTCCAAAATCTGATTTACTTTCTTTGTGTTTGCCCAGAGATCAGTGAAAAAAGATCAACGAAACTGGTGGCAAAAGCAAGCAAAAATCGCAGTCGCAGGAATATTTCACTGTCTTCACTCCCAGAAGGCGAGACAAAGGCAAAGAAAATTAGCCAAAGCCCGACAAAAAAGGAGCAAAGGGCGATCGCACAAACAAGATTAAAGCGGGGCACACAACACACACACGAAGTAGTGTGGGACAGGCAGAGGGAGAAAGGCAGAAGGTAGAAATCAGAACAGCAACTGCTCTGCTGCCGTTAACAGAGCGCTGTTAAAGTGGCTAACAGTGAGATGCTGGGAAATTTTCACATTAACATAATTAGCAATATTGAGCAATAAGAATGCGGGTTCGAACCTCAGTGAAGTCTTCATTTTGATATGTTAGATATAGATAGAGAATAAAAATATTTAACTTTCTTTTAATGGCTATAAATACATTTTAGTTGGTTTTGCCTGTTATTGCAATATTTAGAAGTCTCATTATGGAGGTTTTATTTTAAGGTATTTCAGGTGTCCTCCGCTAATCCGACAAAACAGTTACATTTAGTTATAATTACAATTAAGCGCTCTATGGGGTAACTTTATAGCCCTATGTGACACAGACGCGTTAAGAGAGCCAGCTCAGCCAACTGTTGTCTACTTATTGAAAAAGTTCTGCACGAATGGCTGGCGACGCTTTCAAGGTTCGGTCACGCAACGTACGCAGCGTGTAACTTTAGCTGCCTACCTATATATTCAAATATGTATCTGACAGATACGTCACATGTCACGTGCAGGAATTCCATATGAATATTATTCATATTGTACCACAGCGGGGCACATTTTGAATACTTGCTATGACTTCATCAGCAAATAAATATTCCCTTTTTTTTTTTCTTTTAAAAAGCAGCACCAGCAGCAATTCAACTGACATAGAAATTTACGCATCATTAGCAAAATATACAACCGAAAAAAAAAAAAAATAGTATTAGGAAAAATAAACAAATTGCTGTATGAATGAGTGAATAGCTTCGAATAGGCGGGGGTGAATAACATGTGTTGGATTTTGAATTGAATTGAATTCAAGATGCGCGGCGAGGCCCAGTTGCCAATTGCCTTTAATTTGCAGTCCAAACACACACTTGCACACACACTCAGAACTGAAGGTCGCGTTAAGTGGCTCAAGATCCTCGGCGCTTGATCCCTAACGAAAGATCAACATAGACCACGCCCTCCCTTGCGGCTGTCGCAATTAAAGCAAAAGGGGTTAATTCTCAAGATGCTCTGTCATTGGTGCAAAAAAGATTTATGGGCTCAGGTAAAGGCTGTGCGAGGCATATCTAGATAAATTTATGCATAGAACTTGAAGGTCTTTCCGCGCACTCCATTTTTGGCAAACTGGAAATACTAAAAAGAATACCTAAAAAATAAGAAACAAAACATAAATAAATTAGCTGCCCAAAGTGCGCATTAAACCATTCGTTTCTTTTTTTTCCAGCCCGTTTATCAGTCAACGCTTTGAGTACTCGTATTTTATTTTGTGTGTGGGGATCGTAACTCATTTATCATAAAAGTCGACTGGTGGAAAAAGTAAGTTGCGAAACACGCGCCTATTAAAGCGGAAACCCAGCAGGTAAAATGCAAGCGGGTGGAGTGTGCGAGACTAGAAGATACCCAGTAAAGAGCTAGCTATCTATCTGTAAAATATCTCTTACACAGCATTTAAATACTTGCTGCTTTAATGAATTATTCCATTATTTCAGCGATTATATAATATTATTTTTATATACAGAATGCATTATAATAGCATTCAAAAATATGTGAAGTATTTCTATGCTTAATGCGTAAACAAATTATTTTTCAGCTTTTAAAATATCTAAGATACAGCCAGATCGATTTGACAAGCCTTTTAATGATACCCTTTCACCCAATTATTTGTGTAGAGGGTGTACGGTAATCGAAAATAAAGCAAACCCACTTATAAGCTAAGACTTTTCCCTATCAGCACTGAAGACATTTTTGTTTATCAGCACTTTGTAAGCGGTCACAATTTATACTACGACTTTGCTAACTACACCCTCACTCCCTCTATCTCTCCCCCGCTCTATCGTTCTAACTCTCCCTCTCTCTCTCTCTCTCTCTCCCCGTGTTTTTCATAGCAATTACTCGCAATTAGCAAATTGTTTCAACACTTGGAAAATGGCACGCAAATGGGTCACAAAATATATATATACATATCTACAGGTCTCTCGTATGACCCATTTTGAGGAATGCACTGAGACAATAACCATAAAAAAACTAAATGGATATTACTATTTGTTTCGGTAATATAAAGTTGGGCTTGCACTCAAAAGTGCGCATTTCCAATGTAATGTTGGTTCTTCTTTTTTATGAGCTCCATAGATAAGTTTAGGTTGTGCAATTTCAAGGTAATTTCTTTTGGGTAAAAGTACAAAAATAGAAAATTGATGAGTCGCCAGATTTAATCTAATCGCCACGCAGTGCTGTAGAATATAATCTATCAAGGATTTCTGCCGAAGCCAATGACCAGACCTTGCTCAATATCAACTGAATCAGACTATTCCCAGTGAAAGTAAAAAAACGGAAAAAAAAGAACACTCTACAGACGATTAAATGTCAAATTTATGACACAGATCATTTTACAATGATCAAGAAATAAATATACAATTTCTACCCATTTTTTGCAGCATTTGTTTTTTTGACTTTCTCCCAAGAAAAAAAAAGTAGTTAGGAAAAAAAAGGACACCGGGACGCAGAAAGAGAGAGGGAGAGACTTGAGGCGAGTCAATCAAAAAGTTGACAAAGCAAGTGAGAAGAGGAAGACGCAGGGCAGGCGTTCTGTCCTGGTGGTTGATTCCCAGTAGCATCCACTGTAGCTGAACTCTATTAAATATGACATATTTATGAAGTGCCAGCTGTGGCACAAAAGGCAAAAACTGCACAAGAAAAACAAAAATGCACAGCAAAAATTGTAGGAAAAGTGCTGCGATTACTTTTACCTTAGTTTTTCCCCCTCCCTCCCTCTCGCTCGCTCTCTCTCGCTCTATCTATCTTTTATATTTCCTGGGATTTGAGTGCACGCGTCTAAAACAGCAGCAGCAGCTGCGGCCCCTGTCTCCAGCCAAATGGCAAACGTATTTATGTTTCATATATATTTTACGATCATCATCTTTCGATTGTCTGCGGTTGCCTTCAGCTCGAGACGTTTCTTCTTTTTTTTTGGCCGTAACCACAAGTTTTATTTGCCATTTCGGATTATAATCATCTTTAGTTGATATTCGTTAAATCTCGTTATGATATCTTTATGCCTTAGGGCGGTTTTTAATGGTCTTTAGTTGATATTCTCATTACTTCTTTATAATAAGAATCTTTTTTATAATACGTGGAATTATTCGAACGAGCTTAATATTTAGATGTTAATATAATTACTTTCTTAAAGTTACTTTTGTTGAAAAAACAAAAAAGTTAAATTAAAATACTTATGGAATATTATTTCTATAGTAGTTATATTATTTCTATAATTTTTATATGCTATATAATTGCTATGATATTATTTTATTATCTATAGTTTTATGACTTGCTGTGATAAGTTCACATAGATTTTTAAGTTATAGTTCCTTTATTTTCAGTTTAAAAAACAAATGACTCTCAGTTAATGGTCAGTTTTAAAATTTCATTCTGATTTATATCATATTTAGTTGATATTTACTTCCTAATGTTTGCTTGATGTTTTTGATATTCAGTTGTACTACCCCAAAAATAATAATACTGTCTATTGTTTAGATACCCTATATAACCATAATTTACACCCTATATGCCAATAATTTATGTTCACTTTGCGAAAGAAATTTGATTCAATTAATCGATTTTCACGGCCAGCGGCTAATTAAAGAGCGTCTTGTCCCGATCGCCAGCTGTAGGGAGCGCCCAGCGCTGACCAGCTGACTTTTTCCATGCTTTCTTTCCTTCGAGCGAGCGCAGCAAATCCGTAAATCGCTTACTTTTACTTTCCCGTTGCCCGCAGCGGGACTCTCGTTTAAAGTCCAGCGCAGATCTATCGTTGCATTTGCTCGACTGACCTTTTCTATAGAAATCGGAGCGCCTCGTTTACATCTTGGGCTATTGCTTTTCTTCTTCTTTTTTGCGCTGTCTGTGTGTGTGTGTGTGTGTGTGTGCAAAATTATGAGGCCCATTGTTCTGCGCATTGTCCATTACATTCTTATTTATGGGCCGGGACTTTGCCCATAAACAGTGTCTTGCAACAGCTTGTTAGTTGGTTGGCCAAAACTAAAAAAATGATTGTCAGTTATCTCGAGATTGAATTCAATTAGCTGTACAAATCCCCTGCCCGCTCTCTTAACTTGTCGCTCATTCGGCTGACGTGTTGAAGAGTCGGCTCCATCTCAAATCTCAGCCTCAGTGGCAGTTTTCGTGTCTCTGTCTTTTTGCGGTTCAATGACTTAGTGGCCATTACAGTCATGAGTGTCTCCCATTGTTGTTGTTGTTGTTGTTTTGGCTCACGGAGGCACCTACGAGGCAGTAAGTAACTGCTATCAGTCATACGCCAATGCATGTCTGCTGCCGGCCTATTGAATTACACCAGCCAACAAGAATTCGAATCAAATTTGGGAAGCTGCCCGCAGAAGCCTTAAAGATCACTTAGATCAATAAGAATTTATAGATCACTTTAGAATGTGACAGAGAATCATGTAAATATTAAGATCACAAAAAAATTAAATTGGCTAATATATAGAAAATACTTTAAAATACTCAAACCTCAGTAGCAGTGAAGAGTTTAAAAACTGACTAATTCTAATAATAATCTATAATCTATAAAAATTAAAAAAAAAATTTATTTGAAGATCAACTGTCGATCAGCTAACATATATAAAAATACCCTAAAATGATTATTAGCTTCTTTTCCAAAACAAAGTAAAGAAACATCCTGAGATGTCATGTCTAGGATTTTTCTGCAAATTAATCAGTACATAAAATTTTGTATAAAAACCTTTTCAATATGATAAGCAAAAAAGTATCTAAAACCAGCTTAAACTTATGTTTCATGTCCAAAACTCGAACTATAATCTCAAGCAAACATTTATAACTTTAGTTGTACAAATTGGTAACTCAAATTTATTTGGTATAAAAAAAAAAATTGCCAACATAAGAGTAATCATTAATCCCTAATATAAATACCTCTTAAGCATTTGCAGCTAAAAAGCCTACAAAAGTCTTTTTTATACTCCTTTTGATATCTAAGATCTTAAGTGCGTGAATAAAGACAGGCACATAAACAATAACCAATTGAATGCCTTATAGATGAGACACACATTAGCAAGCCCGCAGGATAGTGTAAATTTCACACACACACACACACACACAGTCATAACTGCCCACCGAAAATGCGAAACAAACAACCGCAATAACCACTTGAACCGGTTATGTTGTAAGATTCATTTAAGTTCCAGAGAAGAGAATCAGTTGAGTGTGACTGAACCTTAGCCAACAAACACACACACATCTATAGATTTAAGAATATATATATATATATATATAGTATGCAGCTTAAGCGATGCTCAACTTAATGATCGGCACTTGGGCGCTTTATGGCTAACAGCCTTGGATAGAATTTTATTAGAGACCCTTGCTAGTCTAGTGTTACATGGGGCGTCACATTTGAATTACAATGGGCATACGAGAATTGAATGGAAGCCTAAATAATAACTTCCGCTTTTGGGCTTTGCCATATAGGGAACGAGCGAAAGAGAGGAAGAGCCGGCGAGAATTGGGATTTGTTCAATTGGGGAATACAAACAAAAGCGACCCAAGGGCTCAACCGGACACCCAATAAGGGCAACAAGTGACCAAACCTATTCACATATTCACATATTCACCGTTCACCATTCAGCTTTGATCGTTTTGTGCATGCCGAATAGATACGACACGAAACTTCAATAGGTAATACCATAATAAAAAAAGAGGAAAAAAAAAACTGCCGGCTTATTTGGCCAGAATAGCCTCGACGCTGGAATTGTAACTGAGTGTGGAAAGGCGCATGGAACTGCCTTTGGTGGTGGTTTTTTTTTTTTTTTTTTTTTCCTATATAAACTTCAAAACAAGTGTCCACCAAAGTTGGTAACGGAAGCGGCGCTTGAAACGTGTCGCACAGCGCTGTCAACTCATTTGCATATATATTCACTTTTTCCCATTTTGCCTAAGCGATTTTCATACAACAGCTAGACACAACAAAAATAAAAGGAATTTAAATTTCAGATATTTGACAGGTTTTTCGACGTCTTCAAATGATTTAATTGAAAAAAAGAAGTGTCTAAGAAAAATTTAAATATTGAATATGTGTCTGGGTGGGGCTTTTATTTCCTGGGAAAATTCTAGCCGAATTTTCACTGGTTTTGCGTTACACTCGAAAGCGTTATTTAGCATATGCCGTGGGTGCCATTAAATGTTCGACTAATTGCCTTGAAATTAGCTATGAATATTCTTAGAGTAGCTTAAAAGAAGAACGCGATGATCAACAGTTTTCTTGAGTTAGTTATGGCATTTCCCATAGAGGAAGCCACGCTTCAGCGATCGCCTGAAGGTTCACACAGCCCCGACTAGAAGCAGTTGGGAATTGTAAATTACGAACAGTTAACAAATCAAATATTAAATTAAAATTTTAAATTCAGTTCATACTAAACTGAAAGAACAGCTGTTAGTGAAGAAGTTTCTTATAAATAGAACAGCTGAAAGTGATCTAATCGTATGCAAACAAAAGCATATCATATCAAGTGTATTTCAGCCATATATCATATTTCTAATAACAATGTTCGACTTATCTGAAGCCAAACTCACGCCGTAATAATTATGACTTGCAGAGTTGAACAAAACGACCTCAATTTTCCTTGATAAAGACAAAAACTATTGGTCAACAGTCTATTAAAAATTATCATATTTCGTTTAAGGCAGGATCAGAAAAATACAAAAAAAAAAAACTTCATTAATTACACGGCAGAAAGAGAAAAGAAAATAAAGATAATAACAGACAAGCGTAGATCAAAAGGTGCAATTAAAGAGCTGACGCGTGCGCTGTAAAAAGGCAGAAAAAACCATATATATATAGTATATGTATAAAGTCACAAATAGAGAACACATATTTAACACTATTTGTTCTAATGCTGTCGCAAACGTTGCACTTATTTGGAAGTGGGCCCAAAACTCAAGAGACCATAATAAAAAAAAAACCGAGGCTCGTTCGTCTTGGCCGTGAAGTCTTGAATGATTAATGATGCTCAATGGAAACAGATTCGAGCCGAAGTCTCTACAGTCGCTGCAATCAATCGTTGGACGCGTGTCGCTTGATTGACGCCCAACTAACTTGATTCTAGCTATGCGACTCCAAACGATGATGACTCAAGAGGCGGCTGTGCCCAAAAAGAAAAACAAAACAAAACGTAGTCAAACTTAAATACAGTGCGCCTTAAAAGGCAAACGCCAGGTCGTGTGTTTGTTTTTTTTTTTATTTTTTTTTGTCTCATTTTAGTAGGCGTTGATTTAATTGACGTGGGCTGAACATTAATTCAGCTTAAGTCACAGCACGCGGAGTTTAGAGACAAATTTTCAGACAGTTCTTAATCGCGTTTAATTAAGGGCACGCTCAAGGAAGCTGTGAACTTTTGGAGGTCAGTTTCTGTGGGCGTGAGATGACAAAGATTTGGTTGTGTAAAGAATGCGACTAAATTAATGAAATTTGTGTGATTAGTTAGAAGATGCCAAAGCAATTAAAGCGACATTACCAGCGGAAATGGAAAACAAAAGCACAGATTTCACTTTTCGTGTACACTTTTCCCATGGCTAAGTCGAAAAGCTAGTGAAACTTTCAGCCAGTACACGAGCAAAGTTCAACATTTATTATTGCCATGATCTCATGTAGTACACTGCTGTTGCTAATGACGATGATGAGCGAATAGAAGCGAATCATGTATATGAACCCATGATCTGCACAGCTGCTGATGATGCTGCTTCTTATATATCAATCTACATATATAGTATACATATGCACTGACAACAGCTCTCGAGACCCGGTTTGTATAATAAGCATAAACAATTGCGTATTATTTTAATTACTTGTTTTTTTTTTTCTTTTTTGGCAACGTTCTATAAATGCTGCCAATTCTTCTACTTGTTTTTTTTTCTCGTTGCGCGCAAAATGTGTTAAAATTTCATTTTGTTGTTGGTTCTTAAACAACAAGAAATAAAATCTTAAGCTTTTGGCCAACAGAAAAAAACATTAAAAAAATAAACAAAAAAAGATAGAAAGAAACGTGTTTAAGTACAAAAAAGAAAACACAAAAAAAAAACAAAGTCTCGCTAGCTTTTAGTGATATCAGCAGACGTAGATCACACCAGATCCCATTCCCATGCTAGAACGTCAGCCAAGCGTCAAGGTCTTTGAAAAGTCAACCGAATAGCCGCAGGAAATTGGAGCACATTTCACATATCGAGATACCATATGGAATCTTATTATTTAATATATATTTGTGCGGATATTTGCCTATCTTATCTCACTCTGGTGCACTTATCAGTCCGGCTTTATTTCTATATTTAATTAACAGTTTGCAAGTGAATGAACGCAAATAAATAAGAAATACTATAAAAGACATTTTATAAATCGAACAAACAAGAACAAGAAGAAGAATTTGCCTTATCTTATCAAAGCCCAGCGCCTTTTGGGGCCACTGCACAAAGATCCCGTAAAATGAAGATAGTGAAATATTATTATTGAATAGCATAACATATACCTCTATTTTATACCTACATTTATACAGCAAATATAGCAAAAAATAAAAAACTGATTTTTACTTAGAATTGCATTTTATAGTGCCTGAAATTCGCCACTTTGGCAACCCCGTGTGGGGGTCGCATTGAAAATAGATTGTGACATCAGCTAAGAAATGGGTTAAGAGGTGGGCACGAGCTAGATTATTTTCATTTCACAATTTATTTCAGGTAATGCTGACGTTATAAAAATTTGTTTGAAAGTAAATTTGGATGTGATGGTAAATCCGCTTTCTTTTGAAATTGCAAGAATGATCTATGCTTTTAATTAAAATTATAAATTTCAAAAATGATTTATGTTAAAATTAAAATTTTCACATTTTAAGTTCATATTCTCCTGCCTGGTAATCAAAATTATATCGTATTTTTCAGTTTTTTATATATATTTGAAGTGAGTGTTGAAGATTATTTTTCACTGCCTAATTTAAAAATTAACAAAAAATGATAATTCTTAATATATATAATATAATAATAAAAAAATCTTATATTTAAAGGAACTTAATCGTATACTGCATTTATTAGTAATATCTTTATCAGCTTGATCTACATTTATATTTAATTTAATAATATTTAAGCAGAACTAATTATTTAGATTATTTATTTGTCTAGCTGCTTCCCACGCTCATTGTTGATTTCTCTTTCTATTATTACTTAACCCCTTCCCATATTATATCACGCATTGGAATCTTCAGATCAGCTACGAACAAATGGTAACTAGCACTATTTTCCTTCAGCCCTAAACTAGCCCCGCGTCACTTTTCCAAACCGCAGAGGAGCGGGAACACTGAACAAGCCCTACGACACCAGATCCGGCTAGAGATAAGTCCGCACAGTTCCTGCCGCGGTTCCACCCAATGTTTTCACACATTTCCCTGACGTCATTAGCCGGCCTTGATTGCAGTCGTGTCAATGTCTGCCTACCTTCACCTTCTTTTGCAAGGTTCTTTTCTTTTTTTCTTTGAGTTAGTTCTAGCCCGCATTATTCGAGAATCGATAATTGCATGTTAAGTGCTTTGCGCGTTGTCACGGCTACTGTTCGAGAATGTGAATCAGGGTGTTAGTTCTGCCCTCTCGCTATAGACGGATATCTTCCCCGACTTTCGCTTTCGGCCTTTCACTTGATTTGCAATTCGTCAGCTTTTTAGTTTAGAAAGATGCAAGAAAAATGAGACAATGGACACAGCGTGGACAAAAGCAGTGCAAATTATTTGTAAGTTTCTTTTATCATTTTCATTTTCGTTTTCATTTTGATTCTCATGCAAAGTGGCTCTTTGAGAAATTTGGTACATAATTGTTATTGTTGTCATGGCGCTGTCATTTGTTGGCCAAATTTTGACATAACAGCTCACCGAATTAAGCGAAACTATGTCAAATTGCATTATTATTATTTTTGTTGTTTGGTTCCCTCATTTTTCTTATATATATTTTTTTCTGTTGCCAAACTTTGCACTTGACACGCAAAGTGTCATTTTTAATGGGATTTTCTTTTAAAAATATATATTATATTTTGTTTTTTTTAGGCAACTCTTTCGTCTTTTTTAAGTTTTGCGCAAGGTCATCAGCGTTTGTTTTGTTGCATAAATGCGCAAAACGTAATCAACGAATCATAATTGTATTATGCCTTAATGGAACCTACTTTAAATTAAGTCCACCAAATTATAAAATGCTTACTAAAAGCAAACAATGCTTACTTTGCTGTTCAGGGCTATAAGTTTTAATGGGTCCCAATGGTAAATGTGTTTGGAGCTATGAAGCATGAACACGAAGAGCTCAAACAGATCTTGGAGCAACTGTTTCACACTCTAATTATTTTAAATGATATCCATAATGGGCGCAAAAATAAACAAAAAATCAATAAATACGAATGCGTTTAAGTAGGAGAAATAAAGTGAAACAATTATTTGTTTTTAGGGCTAAATTTAATGTTGCCTGAAGGTGAAGGAATATCTGATTGTCTTATGGGTGTGTATTGAAAGGCAACAAAAAAAAAGAGAATAAAAAAATTAGGATTTTAAATTCAAGGCGTTGTTTTCAAAGCTTTTTGCTTTTTGTAAAAAAACCTTTAAACAAAATTAATTGATCAAATAAAAATAAAATGCGCTTTTGCCTCTGAACAATTTTAATTTTTAGTAGTTCTAAAACTACCTTTGATTGATAATTATTTTGATTTGATTGATATTTAATTATATTTGAAATGACAAACTTGTAGATCTTTTGTTCAAGTGTCTTTTACGTCGTTACCTTATTTAAATTAACAATTATATATATAGAAATTAGGTCTGTACTTTGTTTATTTTAAAGTGCTGCCAAAACAGGCTGAGCTTAGTCATAAAAGTGACTTAGTCATAAATAATGTATTGGCCTATATATCAGCAAATACCTAAAATACAGTCTTAAGAAACTAATTCTGAGATAAGTTTAAAAAAATTATTTTCAACTAGGAAAGCTCCTTAAACTTTATAAGCTGCGTCATCAATGAACTTCAGGTGCTGCTCAAAGCTTTTTCAAATTAACTGTTATCGCGTATGCAATTTAAGCCGTTTCTTAACCTGGTCGCATTTACATCGACACTGTACCTCTCACCTGATTTGCGTTTCTCGCGATCCGGCACGACCAAGCTTTTGGCGCGCTTGACGCGCAGCGAACGGCGGCGTATGGAGCGCAGGAAAGCTTCGGGCATCCTCGAGAAGCGCTGCGGCGTCTCCGGGGCTTTGGTGCGCTCCGGCAGAAAAAAGTTCTTGACGGCCAACATGATGTGTAAGTGTAACGGTGAACTCTGCGCCCGCGCTTTTGTTGTCGTTTGTTGTTGTTGTTGTTGTTGTTGTGGGTGTTGCGCGTGTTGGCAATGAAAACGTAAAAACTATTTACAGCTTTGTCGCTTGTTTTTGTGTGCTTTGTGTTTGTTTTCGCTTTTCTGCTGTTTGTTTTTGTGTAATCCTTTTGCGTGTGTTTTATTTTTGTCCTTTGCCTGCACTTCAATTGCGTGTTTATTTATTTCTTCGCATTGCACTTATTGGCTTCCTTGTCAACATTTTTGCAACTTGTTTGGCATTTAAGCATCAACAAATTGTTTTGCATTTTAAAACATTTTATTTATGACTAATGCTTGTCTTTTTTTTTTTTGGGTTGTTGCCTTTGTTTAGTCACTTTGCATTTTTGATTTGGCACAATACATTGTATATTTATATAACTGACGACACCGATGCGTTGTTTTCGCAATTTGTTAGTCAATGTTATGGTTTAAAAAATACGTGAAATGTACGCAAGACCCTAAAACCGAACGGGCGACGTGCATAAATGCCGCTCTGTACGTGTGCTAGTCGCGCTGGTCGAGACTGAACTGATGGGAAATTTCAACAGCGAACACACTCACACCGGAGCTACGGCGGCAACAGTAGCACAACAGCAGTTGCTCTCTCAGTACTTAACAGCAGGCAGTGTAAGCTGCGCGGGCACTGTAATAGCAGTCTGTAAGAGCGGCCGCTGCACTTCGACACAACAGTGGGCAATGTTAGCGTGCTGTAACTTCAGTGAGAGCGGCCGCTTGACATAACAGTGGGCAATTGTAAACGCTGTAACTGTTAGAGCCGGCATTGCGAAGAGCGACTTAGGTAAACAACTGGCGCTCAGGTTATAGGAAACAGCAGCAGCTGTGGGCACGTGCTGTTAACAGCTGCAATTATACAGCAGCACAGGTAAAAAAAAGCAACAGAGTATGCTATTTTTTATACAACCTCTGCACAAGCGCTTAAAGTTTAAGTAATCGAATATGTGAACTTCCTCTTTGTCAGAAACGGAAATGCCAATATCTGGCATCTTATCAAGCTGTTGTTATTTTCGTATGCAACTTGGCCTGATTCATTGCAATGTCAATAAAAAAGAAATGTGTGTACTTCTGAAATTCACTTGTATTTAGTTTTTATCAAATGCAAAGCGAGTGCCGAATTTCACCGATGATAAGCGCTCGCAACAGGCGGGCTAACTGCTAACAGAGCGCTGTTAAAATTTCCCAACTCACTTGTGGCTGCTGAGAGTGAGAGTGGGAGAAGTGGGGAAGAATCCATACGGAAATCAAAATGCAATAATAAACATTTGCCGACGCAGTTGTTGCTGCTGCAGAGAGGTAATAATCAACTGGCTGCTGTGCTGTTGATAATAATGATAATACTACCCCGCTGCCCGCCCCACTCCATAACATATAACAACGTCGGCTGCAGACAGCGGTTGTGGTTATTGTTTTTAGTTGGGGTTTCGGTTAGTGGGCCGCTTGGGAGCTGTTGCTGCTCATATTGTTGTTGTTGTTTGTGCAAAAATTCACTTCCTATTCAGCGCGAACGCAAGGGGAAAGCGGGGGAGACGCAACAAATAAACGGACACAGCCGCGAGTCGAACATGTGGCATTTGTACGAGATGTATATTATTATGCACAATAATTTGTCGACTATTATTGTTGTTGTTTTATCATTTTTTTCAATGCGATTTATGCAATGCTGATATAAATTACGAAAGTACAGCGGAAAATTCATGCATGAATATGTGGGAAAAAGGTGTAAAAAGTCGCACTGATTGAAACCCAATACGCCCTGATTCGAGTGCTCGTCAGGTGGAAGTGAAAGTGGGATGCAAAATCAGGGGGAATTTAGAATTGCAAAAAATACCTTTTTCTTTATTACGAATTTTCATGTGTACATATGTAATAATTGGATGAGTACCAGGAGTACCTGTATACTAAGGGGATAAGGGCCTTTATTACTATACAAATGAATAGTCAAGAGCTTCTAGATAATTCCTAGATATTTTTGAATAAAAACAAGTCTATTAAAGGTTTCTAGATGCTTCCACGATATTGTTTATTAAGCACACTGCGTGTAAGCTTAAATTTAATAAGAGAATAATTTACATTCCCGGTCGTTCAAAGATTGATAGGGTTATTTTTTTTGTATAAAAACTAACTTTCTGAACTCGATCTGCGAAATCTGAGTTGTCTAGCGGTTAATTATTTAATTTAAATTTAAAAATAACTAGCTGTGCGACTTATCAATTAATGAATAATCATTTTCTTTTTTAAATAAGTTTATTTTGAGTTAAAAATACAGTTTCAATTTCGAAACAATTTCAATTTTGAAACGTTTTAATTTCCAAGCTAGCTAAATGTGCCTAAAATCCGCTAAAGTCAGCATAAACAAATAAAAACAGACCTATAAATACCTAGAGTCTATCAAGATCTCCCGAATTTCAACTAAAGCTTATCCAACATTTAACATCTAACTTTATAAGCACATTGCCATAAACCTTGAACAATAAAAGAACGCTCTGAAGTTTTATAACAAATGCAAATCTAGAGTTCACTGCAGATTACAAACGAGATATTTGTACTTAACTGCCGCAGGGGCAATCGGATTGTTTTTCGGACACGTGAACTGCATTATATGGTCGATAATTTGACACGCTCGCCGCACTTATCGGGGCCACACACCGCACCAGACGCGACACGAATCCATCCCAAAAAGCAGGGACACACTTTGCGACTTAATTAGACATTGGCCAAGACAGAGAAAGGGGGGAGAGAGAGAGAGGGAGGGAGAGGCCAAGTGACAGACTGAAGTCACACGCGATTTTGCAATGGAACTTGAAATTGTCGCGTCGCCAGTTTTGAGACGGGGTGTTAGCCACCCCCTCAAGGACAACAAGTGAAGGCGGCTTGACAAGTAGATACCCTGTAAAGAACACACAATGCAACATACAGAAATACAAATATTGCTTTCTCGCTTTCCAACATTTTTTAGAACTAAAATAATTTAGCAAAATGACAATTTTAAATTTAAATTTGGAAAATTTAACATTTTCAGCTAAAAGGTTTTCAAAAAAATAAATCTAAAATAAATATTTATTTATTTAATTAAATTATTGGTAATTAGTGCAAATTTCGCTGCATTCTTTTGCCTATTTCAAGTAACTACCCTTTTCACCCGCCTCAAATAACTACAGGGTATTAAAGCTGGGCGCGGCTAACGCTCATTTCTTTTTTATGGAATTTTAATGGAATTTCTAATCAACCTGCGTCCCGAGACGTTCAACAGGGCGCGTCGTCTGGCCAAAACGCACACCCTGCACCCCGTGCACGCAATTTCCACCCAGTCCAGATTTGAGCCTGACAAATGTTGCACACTGCGCTCTGTCCACGAGGGGTGGCACGTCTGGGTGGGTGGATGGGTGGTGGAAAAACCCTTGAGGGCAGTTGCGACACTTTCGCTTTCAATTGAGCTACTTCAGTAGCGACTCTTTTTGTTTTTGTTTTTATTTTCGCTTCATAGAAATCAACGTGATAAGCAGCACAAACTAAATGAGGTTAATAAAATTCGATGTAGCTTTTAAGGGTTAAAAGTTTAGGGAGAGCGGAAGTTGCAAATATCGCTACCCCTACGCCTGCAAGGGGGTGCGGCTAATTATGTGCACAACTTGACTTGAGGGTGCGCTCGTCGACTTCATAGAGCCCACACACCCCACACCACACCCACTACACCCTGCACTAAACACCGCACACGCGGAAAAACAAGTACTTTGTAAGTGTCCTCAAAATCCGAGAAAGTTAATTATTTTTTACTTAAAAGAAACATTCTTTTTTTTTCAAGACAAAAAATTCAAAATAATAATTTTATAAAATTAGTACTTTTATGAAGAATATTTTTCGCTTTTTTTTGCAATGAATATTTTTATTTTTACCTAATTAAAAGATTTGGCTATTGAAAAAAAGAATTTGTAGTTAATTTTATTTGAAATCTAATTCAAGTATTTTGCTCTTATATATTATTTAAAACTTCATTCAAGTATTTTGCTCTTAACATAAAAAAAGCTGTTTCATCATTTATTTGAAAATATTCAAGATCAAGATACTTTATAAACAAAGTCATATAAATTGCAGCCCGCCAGTAATTATAATTTTCTCTCATTATAAAATATACAATGTAAAATATGTTGTTGTTTAATTACGCCCATAACAAGTGTTTAAATTCTTGTGAAAAGTTGCTGCAATGTTTCCTACTTAATTCAGTTGAAATATTTAAGGTCAAATGCCCTTGGCTTTTATATTTTAAATGCAGTGTTTTTCTCTGAGTGCACCCAAAGCAATTTTAATTGCAAGCCCTGTGTGTGTGTGTATTCGTATGTTAAACAAATTAGGTTTTCCCTTGAGCTTTGGTCACTTAATACCACGCGAGGCGTTGGCTAACCACCAAGTATAGTGGGCTACTGCCCACTGTCCCACCCCAACGCACCACCCCTCACCCTGCGCACCCCTTGTTATTTGATACTTTCTACCCCCCGCCCCCTCGCCCGATTTCCGCTGCTGTTGCGCAAATATTTGCGAGCTTTATTAGTTCATTAAGTGACTTTAACGCACTCAACGCGACATCTCGGAGTTGATCCCTTTTTGTCTGTCGCACTCAATTTGTCATGTTTCTTTTAGTTTGGGGTAGGGGAAATATCATTCTCGAGTCGCACATCTCGCAGATTTGTTTTAGTTGCACACACATTTGATTATATTTTGTTGCGGAAGTTGAGGGGGCTGCGGAAATAGCCGGCAACGCCTCATTTGCATTAACAATCTAGTAGAGAAAGTTTTTTGTTGTTTTCCTTTTATTTTGTGGGTCAATTCGTACACTGGTGCATATGTAGAATGAGTATTCAGCAATTATTCAAGTATTCACAACACAAACATGCGGCAGAAAGAGATGATTCACGAGTTATTCCAAAATCACATGTGGATTATGCGTGTGGTATTTATAACCGTGATCAGAGACTCGGTATTTTATTCGACAAATTTGCATTACTTTTGTTCCTTATTTTCGGGGGAAAAAATGAGAACTGTTTAAACTGCTTTCTCTTGAAGTAAATATAGTATTTTTCCAAAAAATAATGTACAAATTATTTTCTTTATATATACATATATCCCTTGCTGACGCCTTTGCTGACAAGTTGTTTACTCTCCAGATTTATATATAATAGATTCTATTAACCAGGATATATACTTACTTCTTACATTAGATTATAGATTATCTTTAAATAAATAAATAAAAATAGCTTTCCTTTCCTAAAGATATATATATACGAAAGTTATATTCTGTTCTAGCTGATCTTATTACTTATCTCGTGAAATCTTAATATTCCAAATTACTTCAAAATTGGATATACTAAACTCAAGCTCCCCTATTAAAAACTATAGATTTATTAACATTATACACTATATAATCAGAGTTTGTTGTAAATTTATTTATTAGGGATAATCCTTGAGTTTGAGTTTATTTAAATTTTAAAAAAAATTATTTAAGTTATAATAACTTTTTTACTATGTATCGAAAGGTATTCCATATTAAAATACTTCACCCTTTTTACTGCAATTCAAGAAAAGAAACTCACTTCTAGGGTTTTTTTTGCACTGACAGCCCGAGTCCACTAGAAACTCATTTCGGGTCATTCGTTTCGTTGCGATTCGTTTTATGAGTTCAAATAGCTAATTTCATATTCATAATTTTGTAATTTGCATTGGCATTAAAAGTCAGTTGGCTTTGGTTCCACTATTTATAAGTACATTCATATTCATAGTCATATATTCACCCCAAAGTCGGCAATTACAAGCGAATTAGTTCTCACGGCCAAATGGGCTTAGATTTGGGACCGGGGGTTAACCCTTTCGGGTTTGCCATAATTAATAATTCATAATTTGCGAAAATTGCAAACTTCAATTTTCTTCGTTTTCTTTTTCGCTTTCGGATGGGCCTAAGAAATTCATAAAATATTACGCCCGACATCTACTATTCGCCAATTTGCTGTAATGAAGCGTGAAACGCTTCAAGAAACATGAAAAAGTTAAAATCCATGAAATTGGACAGCAAAAAGTGAGGAGGAGAGACAGAGAGAGGGTGAGGGAGAGAGAGAGGGCAAAAGACAAGGCGTAGCGATTCTGGAATGTGCAACAATGCAACTTGACATAATTATTAGAGTTGCAACAAGCCAAAGGGGAAGGGGCGCGGGGCAAGCCCCTGGACTCGCAGAAATGCGACAGAAAATGGTCGATGTACCCTACTGTTGCCTTACTTAATCAACTTATAAATACCCTATAAAAATTAACAAAAAGGCCACAACAACATTTGGAATATATATAAATTTTTATAATCGGAAGGCAAAAACTATGTACACTTATTTAATTTTAATTTTCCTAAAAAACATAAACGAACACAGAGATTAAAGAGAGATAGATATAAGGATTAGAGATCTATCACAAATTTACCATAATTTCAGACTTTCTAACAATCTTCACCGCTAAAATATTTTATTTTGTTTGCATATAATATTTTATTACTTACTAAAATGTATCTGAAAGTCAATCGACAATCAACAATATATCTCTTGAGCTTCAAGAAAATAAACAAATTTAAATTTCATAGAAACTAGATCTAGAAGATTCTATATGTGGTTTCTTAGAGAGTTTATATCAATCGAAAGTTTGTAAAATCAATATATAGCAAACAAAAAAGGATATGTATATATAATACCTATAGCTGTCTACAGGGTAACTGTTAGTTCGTTGTTTTCACACATAGATTTTTTCTGCACTTTGCACTTTAAACGCAAATTGAGTTGATTAATTGAAATGTGTAAAGGCAGCAGCGACAGAGGGGGCAGGGGGGCAGGGTATGGGGAGCACTGGCTGGGGCAATTGCGTGGCCAAAGGGCAAAATTGCAGACGGCAGAAAATCAATAATTTTAATGGGTCCCGTTCCCAATCCCAAGCTCCCCGTACAGTTGAAATTTATGTATATGTGTCTGCTTGTCAATGCAAATATGTTAAGTACCGACTACGACAAAACTCCCGTCCTCCCCCTCTCAAAAAAGGTGGATTGTCTCCCTCTCTCCCACTCTCATCTACCTCTCTCTCTCTCTCTCTCTCTCGTTCTGTGTGTGACAGCCCCAACATGAGCCCGTGTTTGCTGGGGAGCCGCCAGCAAGTTGGGCGCAGCAGTAAAATTGGATTTAATTTTCAAAAAGAGCCTACAACAAAATTTCAATTGAAGTTGTCTCTGGGGAGCACGATGCTCAAATACCCTTACATAAATAATTGTGCATGAAAATGCTCGACGAAAATTGAATTTACACATATTAATATAATTTAGAAGCCGTTTCAATCACAAGAACAAATCAAGATCTAAAAGACAAGTTGCATAGAAATTGAGTAGGAAAACTAAGTAAAGTATTTATTATGGATTTGGCATTTGGAGAGTTTAGCTGTAAAAACTGTTTAGGTGCCATAATATTTAACAAAAATGTTAAACAAACAGACAACTTAAACTGTAAAGTGAGTTTTAAAATTATTTTGCTTTTTTATATTAGTGATTTCAAAAAAGTACAGGTAAAGTACCCTTTAAAAAATCTACAAAAAAATATTATTTTTGTTTAAATAAATAAAATTTATATGACAATCATGGCCAAAATTAAATAATTTATATGAATTTGTATAGTTTGAGTTAAGTTTTATAAAATAATATCAAATTATTCAAATATTTTGATATTAAAAACGAACTTTTACGAAACTTATATGCCACGTCTGTAATACCCTTCTTATAGCGTACATATCCAGTAAGGTTAAATGTAATTTTCTTTTAGATTATTTTTAGCTGGCGGCTATTTGACCCGACCAACGGCTCGGCGATGAAAATCGCTGGCAAGTCGAAAAGAAAATATAATTATTATGACGAGCGTTTTTTCGTGAAACAATTAAATGATATGTATTCATTTCTATATGCCAGCGCAATTATACAGATTCATAAATCCAAGAACACAGCTGACGCAAATGCAAACTGTTTGCGGGGCAGAGCGGTGGGGGGGGGGGCAGGGGTGGAGGCCTATAAATTGCCACAGGGTCGGTCAGAAGAGTGGTTGAGGGTGTTGGGGTCGGCCCTCGCTGGAAATTCTGCTTATTTGTGTTTATTTCTTCTTAGTACTTGAATAACATAGAGCAATTGTTGCGTTACAAAATATTTAGGATTATTGTCGATGGATTTGTGGCTGGTAAATGGGGCAGGGGGGGGAAGGGGGGGAGTGTCGGGTTGACTGCCAATTGTGAAATTATGCAATATGCGTCAGATGACATATCATATGCTTGTTCTATAATTAGTTTCGACTACAATTGCCAGTCGATAATTGAATTAAGCCAATTGTATTTACGAATTGAAAACTGATCTATTGGGGTTACGTAGCGAAAATACATATAAGCCATCTAGGTCAGCACTTAACAAATTTCCCTAAAACGTAACTTGTAATTAATATTTCACTTTTTTAGGGATGATATCGTATAATTTGGTCCCAGTTCGGTTCAGCCCTCTCGGCGCACGCTCGAGTAATTTTTCTTTTGCACGCAAGGTCAGAGTTCAAATTAGAAATAACTAACTTTTTTTTTATTTTTCGCCGAAAAAAAGGAGCATAAAATAAAAATGTTCCGCATTCTTTTCCATGCAATTTTCTTTATTCAGCTTCTTGAAGGGGTGTAACTGAAAATCTTTCTAAGGGGTTCCTAAATGGCGTGCAAAATGTAATATTGAGTATAGAAATCATTTTGACATTTTTGTTACAATTTTTTTTCCTCGGTTTTTTGCAACACTTTATGCGTTGTTGTGCCTTTTCGTGCGACGGTTTTATGATCGCATTACCAGAGATTATCATCGATATACGGCCTTGTTCCCAGGGCATTTGATGCGCCTGTCAAAAAGCAGATAATTTCGGCTGGAATTTATGTAAGTGCAACTTTATGGCATGTTCAATTTGCTATGCCAAATGGAAAGTGAATGGACCCAGTAGAAGATGAGTGTAAAAAGAGTTGTGTTAACTGCAAATATGCAGATTAATTAAAGCTTGATTTGAAGATACCCTGGCAAATAATAAATAAGTTGTAATTAATTACAAACAAATAATATATTTAAATGTCCCATACTTTTTCTATCAGTATACTCAACAAATAAAAATTAGAAATAAGAATATTTTTAAATTTATTTCTTTTTGTTTAATTATAGAGAGTTTTTCCTTTTATTTCAATCGCTTCTCTAATAATCAACTTTTATTTTTCCTCCTTTTCCTAAGCTCACTTTTATTCTAATATTATTCACAGTTAACAGTATATAGTATATTATAGATTATTATTATTATATTAATTTCAAGCCGTTTTTAATGTGATTCTGTAAAGAACCTTTGCTCATAATATTCCTAGTATATTCTAGCATATTTATAATCCCAGTCACATTTTATTATTTACAAATCTTACAAATCTTATGTGATCATCCTTGAGTCAGCATTTAATAATGATATCAGAGCCCAATTGAGCATTGGCTAAATGTACAAATTATATAGTATATATACTTAGTCATTCGATGAACGCAACTTAAATCTGAGTAACCGTTGATGCAATCACGCTTACCTGCAAAAAAATAAGAAGAGAAAGGTAAATGTTAAAAAAAGAAACTCATTGCAGTTGAATAAGTTAATGAGAAGTAAATATCATGATTTAGCTGAAAATAAACGAAGACTAAAAAATGGCTAAATTTACGATATATGCGCCACATAAATCGTCTTTATAAAGCGTCTATAATTAATTATAGCAAAAAACAAATGAATAGATATCTATCAGAAAATCAACGAAAATGGTCCCGACCTAAATCAACAACGTAAATTGCAAACAAATTTGTTCAAAAGAAATGCGAAAAATTAAAGAAAATTTTGTCTGTGCGAATTTTTGCCTCAAGATCGCACGAAATTTGTTTGCCAAATCAATCAATGGGCCAAGGGTAGAGGTAGGGAGGTTTACCTTGTCGGGATCTTGCGGCATATTTCAATGTCAAGTTATCGGAACATATGCGGATATGGCCGACATTAATCTTGCGGCCAGCCAAGGATTTTACGCAAGGCTAACACATTTGATTGGCTCGACAACCCCAGCGATAAGGATATGCGATATGAGAGTATACCCAATTCTATTTTACTTTTTAAAAAAGCCAACCCCCACAGGACATGTGACGCGTGTCCTGTGCACATTCTAATTGTGTGTGTGTGTCTGTGTGTGGGGGTTTTTTTCGTTTTCAAAGACAAATCGCTGAAAATTAACTAATTATATTAGCGGCAAAATTTGATCTACCCTAAGGGCATAATTAAAATAATTGAAATTGAAATGGAAATTGGACGCAAAAAGGAGCACGAAAAAAGGACAATTAAACAATCAAATTTATACGGCATTCAAAAATGCAGCAACACAGAAATTTAAAAATGCCAACATCAGTTGGTTTCCTTCAGTGTCCTTCCAGTTCGGTTGGCTGTCCGCCGCTAACCAAACAGGACAATAGATTGCTGGCTTCCAGATAACCCAGCCAAAACGGGTTGGCATTGCATTAACCCATTGTTGGACAACCCCCGCGCGAATTTAGCTGAATACCCTTACCGCAACAGAGCATATATGAATTTTGCACAATATATTATTCATATTATATATAGATGATGAATAAATAATAATCGTTAGGTAAAATTCTTCGAAAATTAAACATTTATCAAAAAAATTGTTTGTTTTTTTTTTTTTAAATATATGTTGAACTTATTAAAGAAAAACTAGCTTGCAAGCATCGAGTATCTATATAAGGGTCTTGTAAAGAATAAATTATAAAAAAATAAATTTAAATTAAATTACAAATTTTTTTTTAAAATTTGAGCTACATCCAGGCAGACAAAATATATATATATATATATGTAATTTATGGGGTCCTTTTGACTTTTAATGGGCACCTAATATAAACTCGCTTGAAATTATACTTTATTAACCTACAAATAAGATAAAAAGAGTATTCAAGCCTCGGCAAGCCAAAGCAAAATCGGCTCATTACGGCTGCTGTTGTCATTGAGTTTTTTGATTTGCCTGATGGACGCACAAAGCATGTCCTGCAGCAGGACATGAGCGACGCGGAGCGACTCACTTCATTAGCGTTGAAAAACAAATAATATGCAACTGACTGCAGGATTCGCTCGACTTGCTCAAGTGTGCTCATTAGTGGGCCGAACGGCGGGAGGGGGGTGCGGGCTAGTCGTAGGGGTTGGGCGAGAGTTAGAGTTAGAATTAGAGCTGTCAAAAAGGGGGTTGTCCAACTGTCTGCTTAGCCTTATCCAGCGCATTACGCATGCAGGCCACGTTCTGGCTTAGCCAGAGATGCCGGCACATTGGCCCCGGGGCGAGCGTGTGGACCAGTTCCCGGCCACCATCTGATAACAATACAAAGCTCATATCTAGATGTTATGAAATTAAAAAAAAAAAAAAAAAAAAAACAAATGAAAAGCGTTTAGCGGACAAACAGCATCCAAAGTTGGTCTGGCGTGCGTCGGGTCCAGTTCCATTTTCACATTTTTCCGTTTTCCATTCATGTTTTCATAGACAGCACCTACTTCAAAGTGTGTGCTTGGGTGGTTTCGGGCTTGGACCTGGGTGGATGCTGAGGTGGGTATTTTTTTGCATACCCTGTACTCATTGAAAGTGGGTTTGCATGTTTGAAAAGGTATGATATAGAAAAAAAGCAAGAATATATATGCTTTATGGGCTCGAAAATAGTGTCTAAAATATTTATAAAATATATTTTTTTTAAATAAATAAATATCGCTTGTCAGTGCTTACTTATTACGTTGGTGTATAACATTTAGGCTAGAGCTTATTTGAGCTATAATAGCAAATTTGGAGTTTAATGTATTTTGTAATATATGTACATAGTATTTAAATCAAAAATATTCCACATAATTTTTATATGGGCATATACACTCCTCTTTATGTTATTTTTATGATCAACAATTTTAGAAGAATAAATGTTGAATCTATTTAAAATATATTTATAATTTTATATTATATTTATATATTTTTTTAAATTTTTTTTTTATAGTATATACAGAGTATCAACTGGCCGGGCTCTCTCAACTAGAGCACGCTTACATGCTTTTTTTTTGGCTACTCGAATTTGGAACAGCGGCAGCTGCTGGGATTAAAGCATCGCCTCGGCTCGCGTCAATGTGCTGTGATGTGTGTGTGTGTGTGGAAAGTGATGAAAAAAGTTGTTAGATATCATGGGTTAGCTCATGTTTTGGCTATTACAGCTGCCGCTGACCAGAGAGACCCATCATCCTTACCCCTAGACGTAGTCAACTGTAGTCAAATGGGAAAGTAAAAACACGCGTTATGCAAACTAATTGAGGCTTCGCCTATGGCGCGGGACAGCGGCGAGGGGGCGAGCACAACACACATGTGGAACGCATAAATGAAGTGTGTGTGATGGGTGTAGTTATCATCATAATAGCATTCCATGCATGTACAATGGATTATGCCTAAATATGATAATATATGTATGTGCCCATGCAAATGGGATAGCTTAGGATCAGGCCAGCATAGTTTAGAAATGACCTACTTAACAATTCGCTACGTCATTTTCTATCGGCAGACAGATTAAAAGTATAGAACCACACTCAGTAAAAGATTTTTACTAAAATATAGGCAGCATTATAAAATTTGTTGCCGAAAGAAAGTTTTAGGCCGTTTTTGGCCTATGTTGAAATCTATTTTTAAGTTTTGCTCGCACGTAAATTTAGGCAAAATTACCTAAGGGTATTTTAGTTGTTTTAGTCAGGGTATATATTATATTTATAACTAATAATAAAATAATTAATGCTGCTAGGGGCAGACAGGAGTTGTAAATTTCTTGTTTATTTCAGCCAAACATACTTTTCTTAAAATCATTTGGAATATGGAATACATAGCAAAAACCATCAAGTAGTTAATTATAATTTAAAAAAAACGCTTTGTTCACTTTCGGTTATTAAACAAATCCTCAAATCAACAGAACTACAACTAATCCAAGCATAATGATGTACTTTATTTTCTCCCATTTCCTGGTTCCAAATATATACACAATATATACACCGAGCTGTACTCTACTATGCCTAACTATAATTAATAATAGTAAAATTATTTAAGCACTCACAAAACACTCCATTTGGATCATATAATTTTTGGAATACACCAGAAGCTGACAAATGAACAGATTGACAAATGACATTAGGCCTGATAGCCATTAAGTGCAGTCGCCGTCGCGGCCAACACTCAACGGTCAGTTGAGACATCAGTCAAACTGGGGTAGCAAACGGTAAATGCACCGAGCCCGGGTCCGGGTCCGGGTCCAACCCCTGCTCCAGAGCCTTGGCTAACCATTACAGGCATTACAAGGCGCAGGGTTCGGCGGCAGGAGCTCAAATTGAAAGCTCTAAAAGTCGAATGCAGCAGGGACAACAAAAGCAGCAATAAAAAAAGTTGCAGTCGGCTGTAACCAACGGCGCCATACACTGTTAAATGCGCAACAATTGTTGGAAGCAGAGAAGTTCCTCAATAATTATTATATTATATAATTAAGATTAAAATCTGCCTGCTAAATTTGTGAATTTAGTTTTAAAACTGAGTTGGTTGTACATTTTTTTCGATATATAAACGAGTTTATATAATACATTTCAAAACCAATAAACTCTTTCTCACTGCGCGAACAGTGTATAAACATTTGACGCCGGATTTTTGGCAGTTGACCGTTGGTCAAGCGTTCTGCCAGGGGTGCAACCGTATTGCAACCCTAAAAACGTGCACTTAGCGCCCGTCCATTTAAGCTGTCTGCGCCTGCGCTTCGTGCGGCGCGCAAAAAAAGCAAATCCTGCCACAGGATGCAGGCGGGGGGAGGGGGTCGAGTTCATTAAAATGCGAGCTGTAATGAGCGGAGTGCAGTGTAATGAAATTAAAGTGAACACGCGACACACACACACGCACACGCACACACACACACTCGCACACACACACAGACTGCCCGCTGCTCGGCCATGTGCACTCGCAGTCACCCCACCCCCTGTCAGGGCTCGTGCGTCAAGTGCCGCGCTATTTTTGTTGCACCTTGACTTTTTAGTATTCATTTTTTCTTCCCCATTTCCATTATATTATTTCTCTTCCTTTGCATTGCCCGCATAATTGGCAAATTTGCGCACTCTGTAGCTGTTCCAGTAAAATGAAAACGCGCTCATTAGTTCGAGTTTGTTTAGCGAGCACAAAGTACGTGGCGAACTATGCAAAAATATGCTGGACATGTGCGCCAGCAGAGGCGGGCGTGACTAGTAGATATCCTCTAGCACTTTTAAAGCTAGCTCAAATTTTGCAATTTTCATTAATATAACAAATGTCTATCTCTTTCGGCGTAGGTATATATTTACATGCCTTTATAGCAAAGTATCTCCCACAGTTTTTGAGCTAGGGACTCCATATTTCGAATATATGTTACTGGCAAGCTTCCCCAAACATCACAGATCCCCCACGTACATAATGGAGAATAAATCATGAAAAAAATGCCCTCAAATATGAAAATCGGTTTACTTTTGACATAGTTATGAGCGTTTGAAATATGGGAGCTATGGATCCGAGAGCTTTACTTGTCAAAATTTTTGTAAATTTTTGCATGATTTTTGACAAAAAATTTGACCCCCTCAGAATCACTTTTAATGTTGTTTTTTATACTAATTATGGCAACCACAATCGATTAAAAGTGTAAACTCGCATTTCTAAATTTTGAAAAACAAATTTTTTCTAAAATGAGTAAGGGGGGAGTACATGCTTTTTTCACCAAAAAATTCAAAAATATTTTATTTTCAATAATGCATATATTTTAACCGTAGAATCAATCTAGAGGATACATCATGAACAAAATGCCATCAAACATGAAAATCGGTACAGTTTTGACAGAGTTATGGGTGTTTGAAATATGGGAGTTATGGATCCGAGAGCTTTACTTGTTAAAATTTTTGTAAATTTTTGCATGATTTTTGACAAAAAATTTGACCCCCTCAGAATCACTTTTAATGTTGTTTTTTATACTAATTTTGGCAACCACAATCGATTAAAAATGTAAACTCGCATTTCTAAATTTTGAAAAAAAATTTTTTTCTAAAATGAGTAAGGGGGGAGTACATGCTTTTTTCACCAAAAAATTCAAAAATAATTTATTTTCAATAATGCATATATTTTAACCGTAGAATCAATCTAGAGGATACATCATGAACAAAATGCCATCAAACATGAAAATCGGTACAGTTTTGACAGAGTTATGGGTGTTTGAAATATGGGAGCTATGGATCCTAGAGCTTTACTTGTTAAAATTTTTGTAAATTTTTGCATGATTTTTGACAAAAAATTTGACCCCCTCAGAATCACTTTTAATGTTGTTTTTTATACTAATTTTGGCAACCACAATCGATTAAAAATATAAATTCCGGATTCCAAATTTTGAAAAAAAAAAATTTTCGAGTACATGCTTTTTTTGACAAAAAATTCAAAAATAATTTTTTTTTATAATGCGTATATTTGAAATGTAGAATCAATCTAGAGGACAAACCATGAAAGAAATGCCATCATACACGAAAATCGGTTCACTTTTGACAAAGTTATGGGTGTTTCTAAATTTTGAAAGAAAAAAAATAGTAAATACTAACTCTTCTAGAGCCCAAACGCAGGCTAAACTTCCAATTATTTATTTTATAAATTTCCACACAATTTCGTCCAATATTTTATCCCCTACTACAGGGTATATGAGAGATGAAACGTGCCTGCGCTATAAAGACGTGGGCTTTAGCCCATTGAATCGCCTCCGTATAGCGTACCAAAAATTATGACAAGCTTAGAACAATCAAGGTGTCAAATAAAAATGTCAAGTTTATGATGCACAGCGATTGCGACTAATCTGTCAACAAAGGTGAGAGTTCCGGGGCTGCTGCTGCGGCTGTCGCCGTGTCCGTGTGGCATATCCTGTTTCCTGTTGCCTTTTGGTCATTACAACGCTAAGGGGTTGCTCGGCCGACAGGCTGACTTACTGACCGCTCGACAGAGCCTGCGCCGGCTGTCATAATTAAAATATGACGCGTGTCCTCGTCTCGCGCACGGACAATTGCAAACACGCGCTGCGGGACGGCGGTGCAGCGGTGCAGCGGTGCAGCCAGGCGAACGGTAGGCGTTAGTTGCCACCATTCGACACGCAAAGCATGCCACAGCAGGCCATAGACTGCTGGCCCGCACTGTTTGTTGGCCAGGACATGTGCCGCAACTTAATGGCCAACAGCCAGCAGCGTGCAAAATGCGCATGCATATGCCCGACTTATATATTTACATGCCTATCCACAAGGCTCAGTCGGTCATTGTCCTTGGCGGCAACTGCAGCAAATTGCTCGGCATTTGCCAATTATACAGTTCCTCCAAGGAAATTAACTCAAATCACGTGGAGAACAACTGGTAAATGGCTTGCTTTTTATTGCCATTGTAAAAATGAAGACGTCTCCTTCGTGTAATTGGCCCAATTTTGGGCATAATAGGAAGCGCAAAAAAAAAAAGTTTTAATAGGGAAATTACATGCTGCTGCAAAGGTGCCTGAGGCAAAATATAAATGTCCAGCTCAATAGTTCATTCCTATAAGAACTAATAAACTGAATAATTTTACAATTTTCTTTATACAAAATTGAGGTGGAGAGAAAATAGGAACGGGAGAAGAGCAAAAATAATAACAGTGTGTATTCAAATAATATAGATAGATATAATAGCAATTGCTATTAACCACTGATCATTTAGTTTTAATAGAATGATTAGTTTATATAAATAAATAAATAGAAATATAAGAAAATGTATACACATATCAGATATTGTACCATTTCTTAAGAACATTCGATTATTCAGTTTTTTCCTCGTATCAAGCTTCTTCTTGCTCCTTCTCTTGCTTTCTTTTTATTTTATTTTTTTGTTATTCGTAAACGTTACACTGACTGCATTGTTTCACGATCCAATCAGCCTATATTATTATAATAATTATTAAATTACGTTCAATTTACTATTTACATACTTTAAGATACTCTTTAGTTAATCTATCTTTACATAAAAGTAAAATCAACCTTTAATAATTTATAGATTGTACTCTTTATATATTATATTAATTTTATAATTAATTTTCATTTGTTCGTACTTTTTTAATCAGTTTCTCTTGCTTGTAAAATTTGTACAATATGATTAAAACACAGTCTACAAATTTTACCTCGTAAACTGGCACGCATTTCAATTTTAAGACCTTAGCATTTGACACACTCAATAAAAAGTTGAATTTTCGAGCTGTTCCGGTTTGTATTATATATATGAAGAGCAATTTGCACAACGAATCGTTATCGATCACCAAATCATCGACAGCCAACAGCTGTGATATTGTTAAAGATATTTCCAACAAGCCCGTAAATCAATTGAAAACACTACGCCCCAAAATTGAGTGAGTTTGCATGGCTAAGGACCAGAAGGAGCATAAAACCCACTCATTTAAGCCAATTTGTCTGACGTCAGGATGTGACAGGAGCCGAGATGAGTTGAGCCGAGGAGCTGCCGCCTTTGTCAGTGGCATTCAATGGGATGCGACAACTTTTGCGACAACAAACCGCCAACCCACTTTT
Organism: Drosophila sordidula; assembly: GCA_035047465.1. NCBI lineage: Eukaryota > Metazoa > Arthropoda > Insecta > Diptera > Drosophilidae > Drosophila > Drosophila sordidula. The sequence continues at coordinate 3,617,220 of JAWNPQ010000260.1, read as the reverse complement.
TGACACACAATGCAAGGCGGTGGCAGGCGACAAGCAGGACATTCAGGTTCCACAGGACAATCAGGACACACTGCAGCGCCCATCAATGTAGAGCAAAACTCATTTAGTGGCTGCTGCTGCTGCTGATGTTGACTGTCTGCCGCTGTTATCCTTTTAATGCGAAACCTAGTTTTGTGCAGGCAGGATGCAGGCAGTGCTGACAACTTCTGATAAACTAAAAGAAAGCCAGTTCGAGGAGGATTGTTGCAATAAAATACCGTAAATAGAAAATAAAAATAAATAAATAATTTATAAATAAATTGATAATTTATTTTCTTATTATATAAATAAAAATAAATAAGATGATGCATATTTTACAATCAAGCGAGATTGATTAAAAAAGTACGAACAATTAAAAATTAATATTATATATAAAGAGTATATAAATAAATTATTAAAGGTTGATTTTACTTTTATGTAAAGCTGATTAACTAAAGAGTAACTTAAAATATGTAAATTATAAATAGTGCAACCCAAATGTATATTAAAAAACGGATTCCAAATAATAATTACTAATTTACAGACTTTTGATAAATGTATCAAAATTTGTCATATCAATATCTGTTTCTGACTTTCAGTCTATACACTTCCAACAAATGTTTAAATTTTTTTTTATTAAATTAATTCTGAAAATTACAATTGATATCTTATAAGAAAAGTTATAGCATAATTATTTAGAGTTATGCCTTTAATTTTTTTATTTTTGTGACATTAAAAAAGTGGCAAAAAATAGAAAAATATGCTGCCTGCTACAGGTCAAAAAGCAGCCAAATTTGACGGGAAAAAAGCCGCAAGTGGCAGCTCTGGCCACGGGACACATGAAATGATGCGCAAACAAGCGGCACATGCAATTTCGCATTGTGGGTCGACGACAACATTTCATCAAAGTAGGTTGCAGCACATTTCCCAAGAAATTGTTGTGCCGTCTGATAGATTGCCGCAGGCGTAGGGCTGAGAAGGCGCGCGCGAACGCTGCCAGGATATACGGGACCAACAGGACCAACAGGCCCGCCAGCTTGTCAGCCATGTGTTTGCGCAGGTGTTGGCCTCATTGTGACACGTTAAATGGCAAATCCTTTTAGGCACTGGCACAAACCAAAAACCGACGCTGACAGCCAACTAATTACTTGCGACAGCAATGCTTAAAAGGATTTCTCAACAACAGCCCGAAAAATGGCCAACGCACAGCGCACGGGAATTTCCAACAGCATCGAACTTGGCAAAAAAAAAAAAAAAGAAGAACAAAAACAAAAACCAAGTCAATGAATGACAGTTGCCCGGTGTCAGGTAGGCGACGGCAGCAGCGATAAATCCTCAGACTGACATTCTGTCAATGTCAACCAGTCGAAACAGAATACGCCCAAGCCAAGCGAAAATCAAAGCGCAAAAAACCCATCAGGTTGAGCATTGCGTGAGGATTAAACGAAGAAGGACGAACTAGAATTAATAACTGTGGTAGAATTAATTTAGAACGAATCTTAAAGTAAAAAAAAGGCGAATATTTCCAGCTATATTCAAGCCAGAGCCACCAAATTTGGCATGTATATTGCTGGTGACCCCCTCAAAGATAGCGGCCTTGATATCCACACACACACCGCCTTCAAAACATAGGTTTTGAGCTAGAGGCTCCATATTTGCAATATGTTACTGGAAAGCTCCCCCAAACATAACTGAAAATTTCCCAGCCATGCCACCTACATGATAGAGGACAAACCACGCATAAAATGCCATCAAACATGAAAATCGGTTCAGTTTTGACAAAGTTATGAGCGTTTGAAATATGGGGGCTATGGATCCGGGAGCTTTACATGTCAAAATTTTTGTCAATTTTTGCATGATTTTTGACAAAAAATTTGACCCCCTCAGAATAGGTTTTAATGTTGTTTTTTATGCTAATAATGGCAACCACAATCGATTAATAATATAAATTCCGGATTCTAAATTTTGAAAAAAAAAAATTTTCCAAAATGAGTAAGGGGGGGGTACATGCTATTTTTGACAAAAAATTCCAAAAAAGTTTATTTTCAATAATGCATATATGTGAAATGTAGAATAAATCTAGAGGACAAACCATGAATAAAATGCCATTAAACACGAAAATCAGTTCAGTTTTGACCAAGTTAAATATATACTTATTATTGAAATATGGGAGCTATGGCAAAAATTTGACTACCTCAGAATTTATATATATGAATTTCTATGAATTTAAATGTTTGGAGTATAGGCTTAATACTGTTCCTATTTCAGTTAAAAGATCACTGTTAATATTCAACTAAATTAATGCTAGTATGTTATAAATACTGGCTAAATTTAATAGAATCGTATGACATTTAATGGTTTTTTCCAACAGATTCCGTGCTCAGTGTTTTGTTAACAACTGAAATAACTCGCTGTTTCTCACAAATATAAGAGCCCACTTTGGCTGGCCAAAATCCTATAATAACTGTTACAAACAACTCGCAGACCTTTCACACACAGAGCCCAATGCAAACAAAATGAAATCCCACAACAAGAAAAACACGAGCACAAACCGAGGAACTTAGGGAGCCGGAGCCCTATAAACGAAAGATCTGGGCTACTTTCGTGACAGAGCCGAGAACACAAATGCCTAAATAGTTAATCCTTGCGCTGCATAAAATTGCCAAAGGATGCCGAAAGAAGTTGGCAGAAATGGAAAAAGAAAAAAGGATGCCCTGGGTCCGGAACAAGGCTGCGAATTTGTCAAAGAGTTGTGCAAACAGAATCGAAGAGGAAGAAAAAATAAAAATACAACAGAAACAACAACAAATCGAATGCAATCAAAATTAAAGCGCTTTAGCTGTGACAACAGTCGGGCCAAAACAATTGAGCGAGGAGGAGGGGGCAGGGGATGCACACAGAGAGTAGGCAGGCAATCCTTTAAGGATTTCGCACAGAAAGGCCCGTACGCGTCGCCATATCCTGCTGGCAATTTAAGCGAATTAAAGCAAAGTTTTCGCAATTTCCTATTGATTTGGGTTGGGCAGCCCCGAATTGAGTCGAAATGCAGACGCTGCAAGGAGCAAGGACAACTGCTGTGTGCTGGAACGCAAAAGAGCCTACAAGGAAAAACAAGTAAGATTGCCGTAGATGACTGTGAGCGACTAGCCGATACCCTGTACGCAGCTAAGCAAATATAAAAACTAATTTTTGTGTCTTAAGTCTGCCTGTTATACTAATTTATAAATCAATACAATCAATTTCAAAGAAATAGCTAAAATTATATAAAATAAATATTTAACATAGTAAAAAATGATATTAAAATTTTAGAGCTCTTAGAAATTGCTTATACATTTTTTTTAAGGTCGCAAACGCCTTCTTCAACATTTTGTATAAGTACAGGGTATTCAAAAAAAAATTGAAGAAAAATAAAAAGCGGAGCACGATGCAACACAAGCAAACAAAAACAAAAATACGACACTCGAAGCGTTTAACTTTGGCTTAAGTGTTTGCCAGGACGTGCCCCGGGGAGGCGCGTCTTAACCCTTTACCTGGCACACACACACACACACACACACCAAAAAACGCTGACATGCAACGGTGCAGCCATATCCTTGGGTATCCTGCGGTAAGCGGCACGAAAATCCCTCCAAGTGTCATCGACACTTGTGCCGGCTGCCTTTAAGGGTTGCCCCAGCCGGTAGCAACAGCGTCGGGATGTGGCAAGGATACGCATTGCTGTGCTGTTGTCCTTGTTATTGTTGTTGCTGTAGGCACCAAATGTGTCGCTTAAGTGCTAATAATTGTGCCCTCGCACAGTTGGCGGTCGCCTTCGAGGTTCGAGAAGTAAAACATCTACCCATATATTTATATATGTGTAAATGGGGACCTGCCTGCGGCTTTTGTGAACAGTTTTGCATTCGGGGCCCCGAGGACCTACAAATTTTGAGTGCCCCACCCATTCGATTCAACGAAACAAGCTCTGTTGATCGTTCAGGGGCGCAACTCACATGATCTGCCCCGCAGACTTCAGATTTACGATCAACTAAATAATAAAAGACTGGGAGTTTTCATAATTTGAGGTTATATTTACATAACGGCATAAACAGGTCAAAGTACAGGAAAGGGTGGACCCAACAATAAAAATACCCAAGCACTGTTGCTAAAGGTAAAACTGTAAATAAATGAACAAGGGCAAATATATCGAAGATAAATCAACAGAAAATAATAATAATATAAAAATAAACATGATACAAAAATAATGATAATAAAAAAATAATAATAATATAAAAATAATAATAATATAAAACTGATAATAATAAAAATCAAGATGGTACCCAAAGACAATTGTATGCCAATAAATTTTAGATTGTTTTAGTGTTAGTAAAGTTATGGAAAAACGAAATTTTAAGCCGTGAAATTTAAAATCCAGTATAAGTCTAGATGCCAAATCATGAACAAAAAAATCGCGTAATAATCTGTTTAATTAACATTCTTTCAAAGTTGTTATAATTTCTATTTAATTTGCTTTTAATTATAAAATAACAATTTAACATTTCCATTGATTCACATTATGAATCCGCATAAAAATCATTTGAGTTTTCTTAATAAATTCGAACTTAATAATTCGAACTTATATATGCTAATGAGAATGTATATATTTATATAATAAAAAATATAAATTTCTAATAAATTTCTGTCGTTTTTGAAAGCCAAAATGAGCTTATTAATGATCAGCTCTGTAAAAACTCCAAATCTATTTATAAAATTTGCTCTACTTTCCCACATAAATTTCTACATATTTCAACTTTAGATCTCAGTGCAATATTACAAGAATTGCCCAAAAATATTGCACACTAATGAGACACGAGGAATGATTAATGATTGCGAATGTGTTGTCAACTCGCTAAAAGTGTGAACTCAAGTTCAATTCATTGACCAGGATTGCCACACTAATGGTTGATCCATTGATTTCAAACGGGAGCTGCTGGCAAAAAAAAAAAAAAAAAAAAAAAAGAAAACCAAAAAAATAGTTGCGGTTAGCGTGTGTTATCCTCATGTTGAACGAAGCCGGGCAGTCCATTCATTACTTGCGAAAACGAGAAGAGAGAAATCATCATTAGCAGCAGCAGCTTCCTAGGGCCATGATTAATGATCTGACTTTGGTGTCCTGTGCGGCACAGACATGCAACTGCATGTTGCACTTAAGTGCAACACGCATCGTGCCACTGCACTGCTGAACCACTGAACCGTTACAAATAAATCATAGCGGGCATCAGTAAAATTCTCTCAACTTTCCTCAACCGCAAATTGATTGAGTTTTGATGACATCACAAAATGACAATGGTCAAAAGGGAGTAAGTTTTCTTTGCGGTACAGTTTTTTTCAAGATCGTTTACACTTTTATCTACTTTTTTCTTCTGTTTTTTTTTTTCTGTGTTCTTTATCAATGTGCTCTCATCTAGGAAATTACTTTCACATAATTTGTGTTGTTCTTGGCTTGGCATTGAACTCATTCAGTTTTTCACTTTTCTATGATTTATTTCTCATAAGTGCTTGGACAATTCTGTAGCCTGAGAGACAAAAAACAGATCGATTACTGCGGCAATTGTCTTGTGTGACAGGGCAACAGTATCCCAATCGCATCAGATATGGGCGCAACAATCACACAAACTGTCTAAAGTTCAGTCAAGCATTGGAAACCTTAAGATAGAGGCTAACCCCAAGAAAAAACCACATATCTTTTATCAGTAAAATTAACGAAATTATAAAAAAATAATTTCATGATATTCTAACACTACTAATTAAAATTAATACAAATTGTATTATGATAAATTTTATTTGTATATATTTTTAATTTCGGAATTTTAGAAGAACTTCGGATGTTATTTAAACACAATTTATAGCAAATAACATTTTTCACGTTGAAAACTATAAGCTAAAAGAAATATTAAAAATTATTAAAAAAGCTTCATTCAAGATTTTATAAAAACTTTAGTTCATTAAGAAAAATAAACAACTGTTTTATTTTAGGTACTGATCAGATCTTATCAATATTATTATGCGTGAAATAATTAAATTCCGTATAAGCAATTTCAGGATGATTCCCAAAGACAAAATCTATCGACTCATTCCCAGTTCATCAAGCAACACCCAGATGACAATCTACGGCGACTTTTGCTATAGAAACGATCATAATATTGAGAACCCTATGCAGATCCCGGAGAAATCCGCTTGTGAAAGCTAAAGCCGAAATCGAAGGACTTTTAATTAGAGTAATTATTCAAGCGGAACACAGAGACGGGGCAGGAGACACACGATTACACAGGCGAGCGATTCGGGCTGGCGTGTTACAAATCCAGGATTAAACATATGTAGATCACAAAGCCGGGGTACACACTTTTTTTCATTTCTTCAATTTTTTCCTTCTTTTTTTTTCCTGCCTAAACATCAGTCAGGAACATCAAAGATATGATTTTTTTTCTTTTTCATTCAGCTGGCTGCAACCGCAGGGCTGAACATGGCAAGGACAATGGTGCCTGGGCATAAGACAGCATCCTTATGAGATTAAAAATGCAAATCAGCTGAAGGCAGCCGCAGGAAAATATGATGAGCCTCGAGACAAGGCTCGAGATGACGCTGCAGGAAAATTTGTAATTGTTGTCTGTTCGTCAGTCAAAGTCTGGCCATGTCCTGCGTGCGTGCATGTGTGTGTGTGTGTGTGTGTGTGTGTTTGCCCAAAACATGACAGCTTCATGTGGCAGCTGCTGCTGTTGCGCCTGCGCCCTGGACAACTCTGAGGCATTTCAAATCTTGGCGGTTTCTCGCAGTCTGAAATAATTTTAGTGCACTTTTGCATTGATTTTCATTAGCATTTTCCTTTTTTATTTTTTTGTTTTTTGTTTTTTTTCGTTGGCTTCTGCGGAATTAGAATTTTTTTTTGGCAGCCGCTTGCATGATTTGACATAATTTTGATGAATGATTTGAGTTGGGTTTTGTTTCCTGAGTTTTGCTTGGGTTTGTTGCTGTAGTCGCTGACAGGCGTTAATAACTTTATTTTGCTACGGTTGGTACTGGAAAAACAGGGAGAGACCCCCTGCTCTCGCGAATAATTATGATGGCTATATTTCAATGGGATTTTATATAATTTACACTCAACTATGGTGAAGAAGTTATTAAAAAAATAATTAAAATTGTTAAAGTCAAGCCATTTTAAAGCCGTTTTTATGTAAATGTCCTTTCTTTCTTATCTTAACTGAATAATATGAAATAACATGTAATAACAAAAAAAAACACATTTTATTTAGATTTTACTCGAAAAATATTTTAAATTAATTAATAAAAAATTCGGAATTCTTATTTGATGTTAAAAAATAATATTATAATAAGATGAAGTTAGGAGGTTATGATAATTCAAGGGATGCTTTTGAATATTCAGTTATTGTTTAAACTATTAAAAAACATATATAATTTTTACTTACATTGAGTTATAATATAATATATATATAAAAATATGCAATAATAAAAATTCAACATGGAAAAATATTCCTCAAATTTTAGAATCTTGCAGGTCATAATTTTAGAACATATAAAATTGCATTTATAATTTACTCACTATAATATTAATATTGATTTGTTTAAAAATTTTATTCCAAATATTTCAGTATTATTTTATTTTTCCTTTCACAATATTTTGCATTACATTTAAAAATGATCTCACTTGCAAAAACAACAAACATGATCATCTTCAAAATATACTGAATGTTCTTGTGTTTTCACATTATGAAAGCGCAACAACTGGCCCAGAAAAAAAAAACAGAACCGGAGACAATGAAACCAAAACTAGATAATAGTCCCTGAAGGGAGTCTACGTCGATTTGGCGTGTTCCGTTATGGGCCGCTAAGCCCAACAAATCCAAACAAATGTCACTAATTAAACATAAAATTAACAAAACGTTGCCAACAATTCGGCGACAATTGCTGATCCTGTTTCTGTGCCCGATTCCGATACCGATTCCGATGCTGATGCTGATGCTGAGCCCGATCCTGATCCAGTTACCCTTGGCCCTATGCAGATGCCCGCTCAACAATGGCGCCCAAAGGGTTAAAGGTGTAAACATTTGACAAAAGTGTCACATCAGATTTCTTAAGACAGCTGTCCTTGCCCGGTGGTGGCTAAAGGATAAGACACAGGACATGGCTGCTTTGTCATGCTAATGCCACGCACGAGAGAAAATCGCTGCAAGTGTGTCTTCCATATATATAACTCTGGTTTGACAGCTGTCAAAAGTCCAATAAGTCATATACAATATTTGTTAGAGCGCCGCCTGCATGCCGCCCCAGGATTAACCACTGCGATTGAAGTGTAATTGAAAGGATCGATTGATTGATTGACTGACGGACCGCAACAGGGCGCAGCAACAGTTACGGATATGTGGGTTGTCTTCGATTGGATCGGGTTCGTTAGCGGTTTGCCGGCTACGAGCAGCTGTATAGAACATTATCCTTTCGATTAACGGTTAAAGTGGACATATGCTTGAAACTATTAAAAGGGTTAACTGTGCACATTTCTGCCAGGAAGAACATATAGAATAAAATATTAATACTAAGTTCTCAAAATATTCCCATGCTATATTTTAACATTTCTTCCTATTTTGACTTAAAAACAAATGTTTCATCTAATCATCATCCCTTTCAAAATTTATAAACAAAATTTAATAAATTTAATAAAATGTAACCTCTCAAAATAAATTCGTTAGGTTTGTAAAAAGTTTCCCTGTAGGAGAATTTAAAGCACAGTTCGAGGCATTTCTAGCATCTAAAATTTAAGAAAACGCTGCACAATTTGAAGCACAGAACTATTGATTTATTAAAACTAAGGTAGATATGTATCTAGATTTTCGCCAACAAATGTTAAGACTTTATCTGACATATCTTAGTACAAGAGTTTTCTAAGCAGTTATGGGAATTTGCAGTATCTGCAAAATCTAAGTAAGTTTTTCCTATTTTAAATACAAAATTATTTAAATATTTGCCTTGTGTAAAAATGTTTATTTCGTAACAAATTTAATTAATCTCATAAAACCATGTTTCTAGTCTCTCTAGGCCTTAAATTTGTGGTCCCCGCTTCAAACACAAAATTATTGATTTATTTTTGCAGTGTAATCAGCCGTATTTACGCTAGGAAACTCCACCACGGTAAGTTGGTTTCTCAGCACTCTAACCCAGGGAATTTCTCAATTAAAACATGCAGCAGAGCATCAAATTGATTGATAGCCCCCCGCACATCAAACTCAATCAAACGCGGCAGCTGCCTGAGGATGGAACTTGCGGAGATATTCAAGATGCAAGTGCCAGGATACGCGATTGGGTGAGTGTAATCCTGTTAGGCGAAAGCTGGCACTGCTGCAAGTTGCAACCCCCTCCCAAAAACAAATCCAATTTTTACAGTTACCAACTTTTATTCCCTCGCCCAAAAGCCGACGCAGCTCAAATGCGCAATTTTCAGCTTGACTTGTCGCAAGGATACAAATTCGAGAGGACGAGAGGCGAGGCGACGCAAGACGAAGGAGCAGACACATGTCAACCTTAATTGAAAAGAACAGAGCGCAGCATCCTTTAGCATCCTTTTGGCATCCTTGGCTGCTGTTCATTTACAGGACAACGCACCTATAGAACGCGATTTGAGTAAATTGCGCTGCTCAATTACAACAAAAGCAAAAAAAAAAGTCTATACATATAATAGCAGTCAGGTCGAGAGTGAGCGACTAGCTGATACCCTGCAACCAGTTAACATACACACACGTATTGTTTATTCAACAAATAAGGCACACAATGGACAATATATTCTTAATTAACTTTTGTATTTATATTTATATTATTTTTAATTATAATTATAATTAAATTTAACTCTTAAAATCCTTAAATTGATAGAAATTGACTTTGAAGAAATTTAGAAATTATGCTAAAAAAAAATAGACTTTTTCTATATATATATAAACCTATATTTAAGGTCTTATTTTTAAATTCTCATACAATATATAGTCTATAACGTCAAAAAACCCTCCATTTGTCTACTACGGAAAAAACACACAAAAATGTTACACCCCTTTTCCCTTTAACACTGAGTACAGGGTATAACAATGCGAGTCCTGCGCCTACCGTTTGCCTTCACCGTTGACTTGATGCGCACAAAACACAAAAAAAAATGAGTCTCAACTACGTTTCAAATTAAAACTCATTTAATGCGCAACAAGGATAACAAATGCGCCAGCGAAAACATCTTTAAATAAACAGGAGCCACGGCAGAAAGGAAAGGCAACTGCCAGGCAACGTTAGCAACATTAGCAACGTTATCTTCCCGGCCTGATCTCAATTTCATCTCATCTACGCACCAGAGTTTCGTTATTTTCGCCAAACTTTTGATTTATGTGCAAAGGGCAGGATTTTTAAAGGGTCCTGCGCTCCGCCGGGCCTCGACCCCGTTAATGAATCTTAATTTCTGTGTTTAACAATTCCGCGCTCAAGTGGCGCCTGTCATAAATTTTAAATCTCATTCGCAACCCCTTTTTTATGGCTCATATGAGTACTCCTATATGGTTTACCGTTGCCTTTCAAAGGAAGCGCAAATATTTACGAATGCAAACTGTAAGCCCTGTAAAGTTGCCGCAAACAGTTTTCAATTAACTTGGCGCTTTGCTTGCGCCTAGAAATGAAAGTAATGGGGCAAAAAGGCATTGAGAAGGCCTGAAAACACAACCGCAGGCAATTAAAGTTCTGGTCTTAGGTGTGTGACAGAGTTTAAACGCATTTAAGACGAAAGTTCTATGGAAATGGCTAATTGCGCAAAATAGAAAATTGCTTAAAATAAAATCCCGACATTTGTAGTCGCTTTAGAAAAGCATAGCAGCTATAAAAACTAGTCAATTTTTAAGATATAAAAGCATAATAATGCCTATTAAACAATAGATAAATATAAAGTGAGGACAAATTCAAAAAAAAAAAGAACGTAAACTTGAAATTCCCAAAATTATATTCTACATTTTAGTTAAATTATATTTTTTAATTAAATACTTAATTTTTAAGAAACTCTGATAAATTTCAGATTCTTCACATTTATATATTTATTTTAAATATAAGAAATTTAAAAATCCAACGCTGCACAAAGAAAATAATTCAATTTCATTTGCCCAGAAAATTTAAATTAGATTTTCGCTTTTATAAAAAAAATGCTGAGACAGATAAAAATATAAGATAATTATTAATTCTCAAAAAGTTATTTACACATCAGCTACAAAGGCTATAATAACGTTTTGTCCTTTTAAACCATAATGCAAAAGGTTCAGAACAATGGTTTCATAAATTTATAGACTGTTTTTAACCTTAGAATCTTTTGTTAAACCCTAGGCTAAGCCACCCACAAGGATGCTGCCATAAATCAACTGGCATGCAAAAGGAAATACTACGCAACACACCTAAGCAATTTGCGGCTTAAACAGAAAAATCGAGGCTAATCAAACTGGGCCAAGCCACAACTGGGCCGATGGGGAGGGGACTGAAAAGCGAAAGTATTGACCGAGGGCTGTTGATTTAAGGACTTTTCGAAAATTGCATCGTAAATGTCAACAAATGGCTATAAAATGGGAAACAAAGCGAATGGAAAAACCAAACTTGGCAGCCAAGTAGTGGAAATGTTCAAGGCTCCTGCCAAGTGAATGGGACAAGGACTCGAATCTCAGCGCCAAACGAGACAATGGACAAGCGCGCAGGCTGTTCGGTAGGTCGTAAAACTGCAGTGTGGACAATGCGAACGCCGCAGGACGGCAGCACGTACTCGTGAAAGGACATTTTGTCCTGGCAGTTGCTCTTCGGGGCATTATGACAGCCACAAGTCCGAGCCGTGTGCAAGGTGTGCCAAAAAGGACTCATAAATTGCAAATGAAATGAGCCAAAACGAATTCCAAATGCAAGGGAACAAACAAAAATCGTAAGGACCTCAAAGACGGGGCTAAGCATTTAAGCCAAACGCTTCGCCAGTTTCTACTTTGCACTAATTAACAACAAATAATGTTATTAAAAGAGCGAAAAAAAAAAGAGATAGATGGTTTTAAAAAAAAAGCAACAACAACGCAAAACATCTGCTTCAGTTTTAAACCGATTTTGAGGTCGAGGAAGTGTTGAACCATTCGGACCACCCGTTGAACTCCTGCTGCGTGCCAGGACTCGTGCTTTGGTTTGAACTCTCGGCCCGAACTCGAGCCCGAGTCCGAACAGAGATGTCCCGCTGGCGCTCTCGGTCGGCACTCACAAATCCGATTATAGATTTTCTTTTTTTTTATATATATACAATATATATATATGTATAAATAGCCCCTGCTTTTCGGCTTGCTTTCGCATTAGGGCCATAATTTATGGTTGAAACGATTAGAGCGAATTGAAACCGTATGCAATAAATTGATAAGATTGTTGTATTACCTTCGCTCGTCTATAGTTGCTTATGGGGTGTATTTGTTGATGTATTTTAATACAAATCTAATCGCGCTTACCTGCAAGGAGGAAAGAGAATACAAATATTAGATTAGTCTGTGCAGAAAAGTTGGCAAATTAACAAATTATAATTTAAAAATAACAACTTGGTTTCTGAAACTTCAGGAACATTAAAGTTATAGAATAAGCATTTTTGAGAATTTACAGAGCTAGTTTGAAAGTTAAATGTTAAAAAAAATTGTAAGTAATGTAATTTGAAGACTCAATTAGAAAAGTAAGTAAGTAAGTGGACCGACTTGGAAAATAGGTAATATATTATCAGGTCCCATATTCACATCATACTTTGTTTCTTTACTTTGGGGAAACGAGTTAATTTGGCAGTATGGAAATTTGACAAAATATTGTTAGGTGTCTAGAGAAAAATATTGTTAATTTGTTAAGTAACAGAATATTTTATCTTTTTCATAAAAATATTTGCTAAGTGGGTAATGAATATATTTACCCACTCATAAGATTCTTTACCTTAAGGGAAAGCTACAATATATTGTTATTGTTGGTAGGTCGTGGATAGTAGGTAGGTAAGTGGATAGTAACAATATTTTACTCTCTTCCATATCATTATAGCTTAATTTCAATTTTACTACTTGAAGGGAAAAGTTATTAAAATGTTATTTCTAAATTAAATGGAGGTCAACTATTAAAATAATTCACCAATTTCTTAATCAATCAAACTTAACACAACAAAACCAAACAAAAGCAAAAGCATATTTATCGATATTTACACTGATATTAAAATCTACTTCAACTACTTGAACTTAAAGCCTAAAAGGCTTACATACGATAATAACTAATGCTACGTAAAGCACATTATATTACAGAAGTGCTTCATTAATTCAATAAACTGTAATCAGAAGGGAAGCCCTTCAGAAACTTAGCCCACTTAGGGAATCTAAGGAGGGAGAAAGCTGGGCAAGCAGAGAAAAGGAAACAGTTTACTTTGTAGATGAACAAATGAAAATGCAAAGATTTAATTTTCAATATAAAAACTTTGTTGTTCTTTTTTTAATCAAGCAAAATTGTTAATAATTTATGTGCAAAATATTATTAAGTAGGCAACTTCCTTTTTCACACACAAGTAAGTGCGTTTTTCAGCACTTTATCGACAATTGTAAACACCTCAACAAATGGGCTCTACGGGTATAATTCCCTCGACCAGGCCCAAAATAACAGCTGTCATCTCGTACCAGGCGATATTCTCGAGCAGCGAATTCATGGGAGGGACAAGCAACTGTTGCATAAACTGCGATATCTCCTCCGGATTGTCGTTGATGAGCAGCTCCAGAAACTCTTGGAAAATCTTATTGACAATCTTTGTGAGCAATTGGCTGCGTCCAATGCCCGTGCTTTGGGAAACGGCTTCGCCCAGCTGCCAGTCGACATTCCAGGAGAGGACCTGCATACCGTTCGAAAAACCCGCAGGACGCACCACAAAGCTGCCATTGGCACGGAAATCGATCAGCTCCAGATCGAAGCGGCCATCGCAGGCAAAGGGCACGTCGCTGCCAAAGATGCCGCCCAACAGGTTCAGCTTGTAGTTGCTGCTCTTTAGCCGAATGCTCGGAAAGCTCACATCGAACTTGACGGTGTGATAAATATTGTTCCACTGCAGTTTGTGGAACTCGAAACCATCCAGACCCACCACGGACAGATCGGTGAAGTTGCCCCGACAGCTGCAAGCGGAGGGGGGAAAAAAAAGCCATTGAGCTGCGCCGGAGTTCCGCTGGCGACCTTACCTAAAGCTATCCGTGTGCGTGTCTAGCTCCTTGTAGGCCAACTGAGCGGGCGCCAGAACGGGTATGCCACGCGCCGGATAACCGCAGGGCATCTGCAGCCGCACAAACTCCGTGAGCTCGCGCAGCTCGTCGTCGAAGAGCGTGCGGCCGGCGCCCAGGGAGCAGCAGAGCAGGGAAATGAACGTGAAAGTCGAGCAGCGCATGCTGAGAGCTGGTGGGAAACTAACCGAATCAGTTGGGAGCCGAGTCGGCAGGTGTGGACAAGCAGATTAGGCGCTCAAGTGCTTGAGATTAGATTCGAGGCTCGTCCAGCTGTTGATGGCGAAGGTTTCTTTGCACGGGAACTGCCCAAAAGTAGGCTAGCCCCGAGTTAGGCAAGCTTATGCCAGAGGAGTTTTATGTACTGGCAGATATCTCGTATAAAAATGTCTACAATTTCTTATAGCGATTAAAGAAGGAAAGAGGAGTATTTACAAATCAAACTCGCTTAACCTAGCAAGTATGGTCTCTTGATTGTTGATCACACGTACTGAAAAAAGTGGTTTCGGTTTCGAATCTTAGGCTAATTTAAATTTTAAAAAAATTTATTTACCTAAATTACTAATTTTTGGTATGGTAAATAATTTTTTGTTATCAAAAAAGTCAAAAACATTGATATAAAAATACAATAATTTTAGTTTCCTCATTAATATAGAGTAAAAACCAAGTTCATAATTTTATCCAACATGAAAATTGATTTTATAATATTCTGCACATTTGAAATGTCAAAAATTTTGTAAATTTTGGCATGATTTTTGACAACAACAAAATTTAGCTCCACAGAATCTGTTTTAATGTTGTTTTTGAAACTAATTGTGATAACCATAATCAATTAGGAATATATATTGGCAATTCTATTTTTTTTCCAAAAAAAAAGTTGAAAATATTAATATAATAAAAATGAAAAAAAAAGCAGAATTAATATAGAGGACAAACTGTGATAAAAGTGGAATCAAACATAAATCTGGTGCTCACAACTAAAATATTTTGGATGCAGAATTAATATAGAGGACAAACCATACTACATCTATACCTAGATTTATCCTTTCACACCCTTAAATGAATAACAATGCATTATTCCAACTATAATAGGAAAGAAAACCCACGCATCTAGCGAAAGAACTCTTAAAGCTTTATTGAGCAATGGAAGATGGATAGGCTAAAATTGTTGTCTAGGCCCAGGGATCTGCTGGGGCCACGCAATCGACGACGATGGGATCGTCCTCGCTCTCGCCCTCGCTGCTGGCGAATATCAAGTCGACCAGAGTCCAGAAGTCCTTGCCCTTGAGCATCTGGTTGACGCGTGGCACCACCGTATCCTCAATGGTATCGGAAATGGCCTGCTGATTCTCATTGACGACCGTGACGAGGACATTCTCCAGCTGGCGATTGACGGCCCGGTTGATCTTGCCATTGCCCATGAAACCGCTAATGTCCGACTTCACAGCGCCCAGTTCGATGTTGGTCTTCAGCGAGAGGATCTTGGCGGAGCCCCAGAGCATGGGCAGCTTGTATTTCAGGGTGCCGCTGACGCGCAGATTGATCACATCGAAGAGCAGGGATCCATCGCCCTCATACTCGACAGAGAGACCCAGCTGACGCAGTGCGTCAATCAGTGTGTCCGTCTCGTACTTCTGTACGGTGGTATCGATGTTGTTGAACAGAAAATCGAACGTGATCTTCGATGTGATCACATTGAGCTTGAACTTCTTGATCTTGAAATCGTCGAGACCGGCGATCTTCAGGCGGAACACATGATTGATCGACTCAACGATGCCACGCTTCACATTCAGATCGGCCTCGTTGATGCGCAGCGGCGCCAATGGCGGAATACCCAAGTCCGGCCAGCCGCAGGGCATCTGTTTCTGCATCTTCCGGATCATGCGACGCACCTGCCACGAAACCACAAAATGCGGCGCAACTGGTGGGCAACAAAAATGGGATTAGATCGAGATCGAGATGACTTTTCGCCCGTCGTGGCTCACCCTCAACACCCTCTTCGGGCTCCGCGAACAGCACAAGGTCGCCATTCGCATCGGCGAACTGCAGCAGACGCTGCTCGAGCGGATGTGGCTGTTCTTTGGGCAGTGTGCCCGCGGCGCAAATGGCCACCAAGCTGGCCAAAACTAATAGAAAACGCATGCTGATTGTCTTGCGGTAAAGCTCAACGTGCTACTGTTTGGCCAATTGCCCCAACAACGGCTTTTATAGCCGCACTATCGCCGATAAGGCCCCAGATAGATAATGCCGGACGATAGGCATAATCTAGGCGAGCTGCCCGCTAGCGTAGCTAATTAAAACGCAGATCGTTGAGACGCTACACCTGCTTTATTGGCTTTATGGGTTGGCGTGGGGTCCGTTTTACTGAACGGCCAGCCAAGGCGCCGGCGTCGGCGTGCACTTCTTGTTGGAGTTGGTCAGCTGCTTCAGCAGGAACCAGACCTTATGACCCTTCAGCCGCTCGTTGACCAGCGGCACAAAGTACTGTTCGATTCTGGCGCTAATTTCCTGCTGACGTCCATTGACAAAGGCGGGCACTTGGTACTCGATAATATCGTTGATCATCTCATTCAGTCGTCCGTTGCCCAAAATGCCGCCAATGTGGGAGGTGACGCCGCCGAGGCCGACCACACACTCGAACTTGTATATCTTGATCGAGCCAAAGATGAAGGGCATCTTGTACTTGAACGAGCCCTGTATGGACAGATCCTCCAGGGAGAAGGCGAGCGGTCCCGAGCCCTCATACCGCACCGATAGACCCAGCTGCTGGAGCAAATCGATCAGCGTATCGGTGTTCAGGTAATGCGCGCTGGCCTTCAACTCCTTGAACTTGAAGTGGAACTGAACCTTCTTGCTGAACGTGTAGCTGACCTTCAGCTTCTTGACCTCCATGCTATCCAGGCCATCGAAACGGAAGCGCAGAAACTGTAGCAGGGAACTGGGACAGGGAAAGATGACGGCAATGAAAAGCCGGAACAAGGGCAAAGATCTGCGAACTCACTCAACAACCGATTGGGCCAAATGAATATTCAGTTCGGCATTGGTGTACGGCGCCAGCGGAGGAATGCCGTACTCGGGGAAGCCGCAGGGTAGCTGCTCCATCAGTTTCTTCATGCCCTTCTTGGCCTCCGAGTTCAGTATCAAACCATGTTGATCGGGCTTTGGGGCTAAGCGACGGAGATTGACAGATTGTAGCTATCGCTGAATCAAACGTGATTGCCGTAAATAACTTACGATTCCGTTCGATAAGGCGATTCCATTGCTCCTCAGTCAAGAGGTCCACCTCGTAGGCCGCCGCACAGGCCAAAAGGGTCACAAAACAATATACGAAAGCTTTCATTGTTACGCTTCGATAGCTGGCGTTAATGGCCAATGCATATGGCTTTTATAGCCGCGTCTTACGCGAAATAAATCGGGCCTTAACGTTAGGGATATAGTTGAATTGATCGCATCAACAACAACAACAACAACAACAGCGCAAACCCTAATCAATGCGTCCGAATGATAATTTCAATCATAATTTATAGTATTCTCTTGGTAATTGCCTCATCGTTATATATAGGGGTTATAAGGTGTGCAAAACACTTGTACACCTAATCTTGACACCCAATTGCCCAATCAAATGGTCGCTATGATTTATTTTCCAATATATGACAGCCGCCATTTTGGCTAGCTTAAGTCAAATTCAAATTAATACTGCGTCAACGCAATGTGCAGGTGTTCCAGGTGGCTTCTGCAGGTGTCCCAGATACCTCACAAACAGAACACGACGGACTCTTGTTCGTCCGTGATTAAATCACAAGCGAGTCTTATGACACTTGTAGCAAATTAAAGATTGTAGTTTACCAAAAAAATAATATTGTGCTTGATTTTGATGAGTTCGATTCAGTGATAGCTATAGAAGGGTAGTAGCCTAAGCGATCATCCCATTAGGGTCTCGAAATCGACATTTGATCTTAATTTAAATAAGCTTAAATAACAAGAATGTAAGTTATACAAAAAGTTATTTTGTAAGAGCTGTACGAAAAGTTATTTAAACGAATAGGATCTCTCAGCTTTCAGCCCGACCTTAGACAACTTTTGTGTGATAAAACGAAAGTTTTATATGCTTTATATGCATTGAAAATCAAAATCTGCTTTCTCTAGAACAAATTATAAATATCTACCGTGAAACAATCCATTAAAAAGTTAATAGTGTAAAGCAAATTTTGATTTAGTTGATAAAGGCAGGAAAATATTTATCAACTATATTATTAACGAAAATATAATGAAGAAATTTGTAAGCTAAATTATCAAGTATATTATTAGAGAGCTTAATATTTGGTCTTTTAGGCAATCTCTGAAATACTCTCAGGCATTCTACTGAATGATCTAAAAGCGCATTAGATAGTCGTTTTGGCGGCAAGTAATGACGTATCATCTTAATACCTATAAATAAATGTTTCAACAAGTGGACAAAAATAAGATTATAAATCACTATCAATCCTTCCGTCTAATCCATCTTAAATTCTATTAATAAAACTGTTATTGTAAATCAGTGAACAGAACTTTGCACTTTGCTTGGGATTAAAGGATCAGTGGATGATAGCAATAAGAGAGCCTAACCCAACCAATATATTATAGACTTGGTTAAGGTTAAAAACCCGAATTCACATGCTAATATTATTTATATAAACTTTTCAGCTATTTTTAGCAAATGCGACTTCTGTGCGTTTCCTTTGATAAAATGTTCATTTCACCTTTCGCCCAAGTGTTATTTATGATGGAAACTTGAAGCTCGAGAAGATAGGGTTCTTAATTAAAAATTGATTTCTATTTTTCACATAGCCAAATGCGTTGATAAGACAGCAGTATGGGGTCCAATTGAATGCCAAATGGCTAATAAAAATATCAATACCGGGCTGTTCTTATCGCACCCACCTGGCGCTGTTCTATAAAAGCCGGCTGAACGTATCGACGTACGATTAGTATAAATACGGTTCGCATTACGTCCAGTTTTTATACAAGAGCTAGCACGTAAATAAAAATCAAATATGAAACTCTTTGTGGCTCTTCTGGCGCTCGTTGCCTGCGCAAATGCCGCTGCTGTGGGCGAGCCAATTGGTAAGTAGGAGAGGGAAACAGAGAGAGAGATAGAGAGAGAGAGTGATTTAATTGCCTGCATGCCCAATTAGATACCCATTCCATCTCCAGCGTGGTTGTGGACCTGATCGAGGGCGTCAAGGAGCAGATGCCCTGCGGCTTCCCCGGCATCGGCCTGCCCCCACTTGCCCCACTGAGAATCGATCACAAGAACATCGACATCGATACGAATGCTGTGAAAATGAAGGGCAGCGTGGAGCACTTCCGTCTGAACGGTCTGAACGATTTCGATATCGATGAGATGAAGATCAATGCGATCACCAGCAAGGTCACCTACAAGTTCAGCTTCCGCGACGTGAATGTGGACACCAAATATGACATTGAGATGCTGCTGAAGAAATACGGCTTCACCATTAAAATGATTGGCGCCGGCCACGCCAGATTCGCCATCAAGGATATGATCATTTGGGGCACCATGAAATACTCCCTGGGCGTGATGTCCGGCAACCTGAAGCTCAAGTCTCTGGAGGTGCGCACCCATTTGGGTGAGGTTGAGTCCGAGATCGAGGGCATGCTCGGCGACGGCAGCATAAATGAGAAGATGAACGAATATCTCGCCGAGGCCGTCGAGATGGTCATCAATGAGAACGAGGACCTGATTGCCGAAACCATTGAGCACATGGCTCTGCCCGTGGTCAACGACGTTTTGGAGGATGTCAGCATCAGCGACGTCATCGCTGGCGGCGATGGTGAGGGTGGCGAGAAGGAGGTCTGCATTCCCCCAGAGTTGGAGTGGTAAACAATGTGAAAGCTGCTTATTTGATTAAAAGTTCGTTTTAATTAAAACATGAATGCATGTATTTTTTCAATGGAAAATTTTTCGGACTTGGTTTATTTTTCCAAAGAACTAACATAACATGGATTAATCTTAGATCAAATTGAAATAAACAATGTAAAATGTTTAACTTAATTTCGATTAATCTCAAGTTTTCATCTTATGCGAACGATGTTTGTTTATCATATTAGCGTAAGGCTGATTAATCATTATTTAAGAATTTATTTTTGATAAATCTAGGATTAATCCATTTTGTAAATAATTTTGATTAATACTAATTCAAGTATTGCATTTTTTTTAGATAAATCTTGGATATATTCTTAGCAAAAAATTAATTTTAGATATTTAGATGTTCAAATATCTTATCCACTTAACTTAACGAATTTTGGATACGTCTAAGCTAAATCCTTACTAAAAAACTGATTTTGAATCATTATTTAAATCAATTTATTTATGCAAAACAAATTTTAATTGCCTAATTTAAAAATTATTTAAAATTAAACTTTTAAAGAACTTTTCTTTTAATTTGTAGCGAAGCTTCACTGTATGAGCTTTGACGTGAAAGCTCACAAGCTTTCAGCCCGTTTATGACTTGTCTTGAGGCTTCCTCGCCGGAGGTCCCCTCCTGACTAGTTGCTAATCTTAAGTTGTGGCGACTATCAGCCGATTGCCATTAATCGCATATAGAAATATTTGGTAAATTATATAGCGATTATAGACAACTGTACTTAAAGGCGTATATATTAAGCACATGTTATACATATAGTTGTTTATCTGGGCACTTTCAAGTGCTATATAAGTACCGTGCTCGAAAGAGGCGATTGTGCAGTTGGAAAAATGAAGTCTCTGTCGTTGGTTGCGATTATTTTTGTCCTGGCCGCCTGTCAGGCCGCCGAAGTGGCCGAGCCTTTGGCTGGTAAGCGAAAAACGCATAAAACTTAAATCTGAATGACAAAAAAATAAAAACGAAATATTTAATATTATTCCAGCTGAGTCGCGTTCCGTAAGCAGCGTAATTGTGGATACTTTGGAGGCGTGTAAGCTGAAAATGGTGGATGGCTGGCCAGAGTATGGCATCCCGCCGCTGGCTCCGCTGGAGATTCAGCACAAGGACATCAACTTGGCGACGGGCGAGTTGCGTTTCACCGGCGCCCTGGATGGTCTGGTCGTGCGAGGATTGAACGAGTTTGAGATTCGCATTTTGGACGTTAATGTGCTGACAAGCCGCCTCAAGTTTGAGTTCAATTTCGCTAGCCTGAATTTGACCACCCATTACGAGGCGGACGTCGGCGCCGGGCAGCGAATGGCGCGCGATGGCGGCGCCTTTTTGGCCCTGGAGGATCTGAACCTATCCGGGCAAATTAAGTACAGCACCGGTCTGTTGGGCAGCAACAACTATCTGCGCATTAAGGAAATCCAACTGACTATGGTGGCGGGCAATGTGGTCTCCGATATTGAGAATCTATCCAAGTATCGCATTCTGAACCGCAAACTCAACGAGATTATCGAGGAGTTCATCAGCCTAACTATCAACGATAATACCGACTTTGTGGCCGAATGGATCGATAGCACTGTGACGCCGATATGCAATGATCTGATTGGGGAGCGTTCCGTTAAGGATCTTATTGCACTAATCGGAGGTGGCAGCAACTAGAGTTTCGACTCTAATTAGGTGTACAATAAAAATATATATTGTGAACGATGCAAGTTTTAATTATAGTTCGGTTAATCTAAGCCATAAAATGGTTTGTTTTATGCTCTGCCCAAAAGCCCATTGCAAAGAAAACAATCGTAAAAAGCGTTAATCTAATCGCGTAGATTAGCTTTGATTAAGTGATTCGAAACGCACTTCACAAAGTATTCACGAAATCAAAACGGTTTTCGTGCTGATTCGTAATAAGAATCAACAATTCAATCTTTCATTCATTTGACTTAAAACTATTCATTTAGCTATATTTGTCGATGGAACTTCAAGGTCTCAAAGGAAATAGGCAGGTTTCTAACAGAATGTGAATAAAGTCAACACAAATGGAGTAAACAAAACACTTAAGCAGATTTGTTACTTATTTCGCTACTTAAAATATATTTAAAAAACTGTAATTTTTTTAATAAACAGACAATTTAGCTGGCAGCTCTAAAGTATGCAATAACTTTTTTGTGACATTTACAATATATTTAAGAAGCAAAGCGAACACGCATATAACTTTGTTAGGGCAACCAAAGAAAATTTTAAAGGTGAACTATTTTTAAAACATAAATAAGCTACATTACGTACAACAAAATATATAAATATAATGAATTATCACGCAATGCTTAAGTCCGCTGAATGGGATCATATATTTACGAAAATGAAATATTTGAGAATAAAAATATCCCTCAAAAAGCAGTGCATACTTTCGAGCGCTGCAAATAAATGACAATATTTCAAAGAACCATATTGCCTCACAAATTACCGAAAGGAAATATATGGGAATACATATTTCCCTCAAAAAGCGTTGCATGCTTTTAAGCGCCGCAAGTAAAGCACAAATTTAACTTTAATCCATATTTATAGTTGACACATCTTAATTTTTTCAACCGCCCAATCAGCACATTTTTTTTTCGCTAGTCTTGCTCCGCCTTATCAGCTAGGGCAAATCAAAGCACCCAAGGGAGGGCAGCGTCTAACCTTGAAAGATCTCATGCCGTGGCTCGTCTTTGAAGCGACAACAACAAGAATAGGAGAAACGTGCTGAAATTCACAGCAATTAGTTAATAATTTCCAACGGCTGCGACGTAATTTCAAGAGCACAAAAATAAGATGCTCGTCGCCTATTGGAATAAATATTATCAGTAAAACAGTGCGAAAAGAAAATCGTTATCAATATATTTTTTTAGTTTTATACCCCTTAAAATAGAAGTATTTGATGCACATATGATGTAATTAAATAAATACAGATCTTAAGATATTGTTTTTAATTATAATTGAATGTAGATTTGAGCAGTTGCATTTATAAAAATAATAGTTAAAAATATCTAAAATATATATGTAGTAATATTTTGAAATCTGGCGAATTAATATGCCCCTACTAAGGGTATTATAATTTTGTTTTATTATATAATAGTCTGATTGTTATTTATATTTATTTTAATTAAAAAAGGTATTTGATGAATTTGAGAAGTATTTTTATTCGATTTTTGATTTCTCGTGTAAACCCTATGGTATCCGCCAGTCTGGCTAGCTCCACGTGCCTTACATCTTCATTCGCATAGACTTGAAGATCCCTGAGCTTTATAGAGCCCCACAGCGAGCTGATAAGCCCCCGACTCAAACATTCCACTGTCATCATCAGATTTCCGATGTCTGTTCAGTACCGAATTATCAATCGCTTGCTGAGGGCGCACACAGAGAATTCGCCGGAGAAATGCTATTCAAATACTTTGCACCGATATTGCTGATGGCACAGGTGAGTTGTCCGATCTACCCAATAGAATTCGCCGTTAATCGAAGCAACTGCAGTGCCTGCTGGCGGCGCCGACGCCCGATGGCGCCACAGCGGCCCGGCCAAGTGATCCGACACAGCGACAGCTGGAGCAGGAGGCGCACACTGAGACAATCAATCTGCTGAATGCTCTATTCCGGGCGCAGATCGCCTACTTCAGCGGGGTGCGGGAGAAGCTGGCGGCGAGCACGAAGCGGGCCCGTGATATTGAGCTGTACGTGACCCGGCTGAACGAGGCCATTGCCGAGAAGGAGCTGGACAAGAAGGACGCCATGTGGCTGAACATATTTGAGCAGGTGAGCCCGTACGCTATGGCCAACTGCAGGGTATTAATATTCGTTCACCCAGTTCAACAAATCGCCGCTGCTGCTGAACAAACAGGAGGAGACGGGCCTCAGCAACGAGGAGTATCAGGCCCTGCTCACGGATAAGAAGCTCCAGGAGATCAGCACGAGTTTCGTTCGAGATGTGAGCACGTACTTCTGGAAAATAGCCCAGATCAGCGGAAAAGTCGTGGAAATAAGCATCGATGAGTACAGGAACACGCGTACGAACGCGATTAAGGGAAGTAAATAAAATGTTCAAAGTTAAACCCTAAATGGAGCAATTTTTGAATGGGCTAGGGAGTTGGCAAAACTATCGATAGTCAGCGCAATCGATAGTTGCGATAGCTGTTTTGTGATTTGTTTCGGACAACAATCGAAACTTAACAGAGCACTAATAATTTTTATAGCATTTTTTTTTTCTAACAGTTAACAGTAAAGTCTGCAAAATAATCGATAGTCTGTTACGATAATTACGATAGCCGATTATGTTATTTGATCAGGTTTTATTGCTGTCAAAATCAGAGAATTCAATAACCCCTATAGTTATTATCTAAACGAAAGCAAAAACCAATATTAGTCTCTAAATGATATAGCTTTGATAATCTGATGTGTCAGATTTCAAAAACTATCGATAGTTTTGACTTATATAAATTGGACTTGTATAAATTGGAGAGTTCTTGCTCAATAGGATTAAAAACTATTTATATTCGCCAAATGCTTCTGTATATTTTGCTTAGCTTGATACCAGGAAAGCTTTTGATATTGTTCCCAATAAACAATAATCGATAGTTCGATAAAAGTAAGCTGAATACTCAAGCATACTGCTAGAGGGCCTCTAGCAGAAGATATATTATAAAATACATATGAAATTGATTATTATAATTACAGAACAAAGAAAATTCATTTAAAAGGGCTTAAAAACTATCGATAATTTTTAATAACAAAAGCTCTTGCTGTAACGTTACACGTTTCTATACTAACGCTGACAATAACCAAATGAAATCAAGTCAAACTCTTAATAATTAAAGCACATAAAAAACAATGAACAATCAATTATCTAGATGAGTCGACATTAACACCTCATTTAAAACTGTTTCACAAGTAGGCCGACGCAACTGTACGTAAAATTTGATCAATCCATTATCGAACTGTAAACTATGGCCATATAAGTGGGTCTTTATACTAGAGTGCGGAAATATTGCGCTTTTGCCGCTCTGCCGCCGCCCCCACGTTTTCGACACAGTTGCCATTTATGGGCGGGCAGCGAGAAAATATACATATAAAAGAAATAAAACAATGTGATAAGTTTTTGAATATGATAAATTTCTATAGAGCGTCATCGCATGTCACAACTATAGTGAATCATCGAGAGCATTAAGCAAATATATTTTTTGGACACATTTATTGTGCTTTAATTGCCCACTAGGCAAATTCTTTTCAAGCTATAATTTATTTTGCCATTGTTTGTTTTATTTTTTTTTTTTTTCAATTTCTTAATTTCCTTTTCTCTTTTTCTTCTTTACCATAAAATGGCAACAAAAGTTGTGCAATTTTTACAAAAATAGCTAAGCCAAGCAATTTGCAAGGTATTTTTAATGCAATTTGTGATGAATTTGTGTTTAAAATAAAAGCGGAGCAAAATATTAATTTGCGTAGTGTCGAAGATTTAATACTCTTGCGTAGAGAAATAGATATGAATTATATATATATACATTATCTTTAACTTACATGCAAGGACAGTAGAATTTCTAATTGGTGAAAACAAACAAGGATTTTTTATACCAAATATTTAAATTTTTAGCTGATTATTCCTACAGAAGCTGAAGCTAGGGAAGAACTTTGTGTAGCTTGCAAACACCAAGTTTGATAAAGATATCTTGAAAAATAATAAAGTTATTTAAAACAAAAACTTTGTTTTCGACTTATTCTTTCTATTAGAGTTTTATAATATATTAGTCCGATGCTGAAAAGTATCTATGCAAATTTTCAGAACGATTGCTTTTAAACTAAGGCAGACGGGACTCGTCTGTTTATATAGATAAACAATGTAAGTAGCTTAAAGATGCCCGTAAATGGCTTAAATGGCTTATAAATTTTGTGATCAAATTATAATACTTGAATACCAGGTGTATAAGAGAAAGGGGCTTAGTGGAGTAGGGGCGTGCCGGTGCCGTACGCCGGACACGCATGCCTAAACCGCTGCCAGCGTCGCTGCTGGCGTCGCTGCTGGCGTCGCTGCCGGCGTCGCTGCCGTTGCACACATGTGTCGCAGAAATCAAGGCACCGCCCCACTGGCCCGCTCCCTGTCTGGGCCCATGCCGCATGGCATGTTGCGCATTCGAGCGTGTCGAATAACAACAATTGCCACTTCCGAATGCTCCACAAATAAAGCAACAACAAAAGGCACAACAACAACAACAGCAGAGAGATATGCGTTTGGCATTCGCAATAATTTGCTTAAAAAAAATCCGTTTTTATCAATATTATTGTACATTCAAAAAAGAAATAAATAAAGCCGACAATAATGGCAACAAACAAGCGATAAGCTCTGGGGGCCTATAAAATCAACAAAAAGGGGATAAAATGAAAGAGAGAGGAAGGGCGAGAGAGAGAGAGAGAGAGAATCGCCATAAACAATTTAATGAATTTGCTCAAATATTTCTTGGGCTTCAAATTTAAATAATTAAGAGCTATTGTTATGATATCTGATTTATTTATGGAAAAAGGAAACTCAGCAAATAATAATAGTAAAGATAGAGTATAAACCTAATCTGTACTTATATACTGAGAAATATTCTTATGCTGTATACGTTTATGAATTTACTTAGCGACAAGTGCTTTTGTTAATTAAAAAGTGAAACTCGAAAAACCTGACGATTTAGACATGCCAACTAGAATGAAAGCTGAATAAACTAGAACTTTGGAACCAGAACTTGAGCAGAACTCGAATATTTGTGCATGAGGTTAAAGAAGAGCAGCAAAATTGGTAAATCTCTTTAAAAAAAGTTTATAATAAGCAAAAAAACACAATTAGAGCCAATGCATTGTCTTCAGATTTGTGAGCCAGGTTTTTTAAACTAATGCTTTTAGTTTAAACCTTGGTTTGAAATTTAAAAGAAAAATAACATACCTATAAAAAATTTATAAGAAAACATATTATAATAATTTTTGCATATTTTCAATTCTTATTATTGCATCCTCCTGAGATCAGGCAAATTAAAATATTTGAGGTTGAAATTTTCGGAGGTACAAAAATATGGTTCGTTTCGGATTTAAGTTCGATTCGAGGTTTGGTTCATGATTGATTGAAAAATATTGGAATTGTGGGTCCGAAGCCTCTAAAAATGCTCACAAATTATTTAACAATATTCATAAAACCTCGCAGCTACAAATTTATTTAAAAACAATTTTATATTGTATAAAAAAGAAGCCTATATCAAAAGTTGAGTAAATAACAAGGAGGAATATTTACTTGATATGCTGTAATCCATCAACAACTTAGGCTACCCTTTATTTTTAAGGTAAAACAAACAGTGTATCTGGGCTAATTGCAAAAGCATTTGTGATCGCGGCGCCACTGTACGGAGATAAGAGAGAAAATTTGTTTCTGACTGCCGCCTTGGGGCGTTGGCGTTTTTATTATTGTTGTCTTTGGGCCGACTTTTACTATAAGCTAATAGACAAAAATAAGCAAACAGCAATTACAGGTGTACTATAGAAGAGGGCTTAACATTCATTAAACAATTCACACAGACACACACACAAAGATTCCATTCATATGCTGATATCATCTGAAATAATGTGAATCGATTTCTTTTGTCATCCATTTGGGGAATTTAGAGGTCGTAGAACCTAATAAATTCTATTTTAGTGAATGCCATTAAATGTTAATACAAGAAATAACCTTTAGTTGAGCACAAAGCAGAACAACAAATATTTTGATTATGTGCTATTTTTAAATGGCAAAGAATTTGAGAATTCCCAATGGGCGCGTATTGTTTTTGCAAGCCCAACAAAATTAAGAAAAATTAACTCACTCGAATTCAAATGAAAAGCAATTAACAATTTATTCAAGATAAATAAACTCTTTTATGTTGTGTAAATTGAAGTATAAAACTCAATAAAACAACACAAATATTCTGTAATGAATTTGAATACCATAAAATATTTGCAAGTCCAAGTTTTCAAAGATTTGATATATATTTTAGGAAGTATAATAATATTCTCAAAAATAAGAATATTGTATATTCTCAAGACATCAATCAGCAGGTTTAACCTTGAAACCTTCTTCTTCTTCGTATTATTATTAATTTTAAATTATTAAATTCAAAATACAGTTTATTATAAAATGGATTAAAGAGATTTTTCTTGCAAATTCGAAAGCCGCAACGTTCGAAATTACGAGAGACCACTGTGCTTGTTTACACTTATACTTCCTATCCAAAAATAGTGTATATATATAGAAGAGCTTTAATTAAAAAAGTCAATTCCCAACGACCTTTCTCAAATGCAAATCGCTTTAGTTTCGAGCTATTTCAATCGATGCCCGTCCATTCCACATTACTTTTACGCTTTTCTCCACATTTGCGCCATTCCGCATTGGCGTAATATGAACAGTTATTTGACCCCCTTGACTGAGCCGTTATATGCCAAAAAGTTTTGATTAGCAAATTGCCAATTGGAACACGGAATCGCCAACATCCATCAGCAGCAGGCGCTGCGTTTTCAATGCCAATAAGAAAGTCGCGTGCAAAACGGTTTTTTAACATATTTATGAGCGCTTTATATATATATGTATATTATTCCTGAATTGTTGTTGCAGTTGCTGTTGTTGTTGCAACACGTATCTGTTGCTTGGGGTATTTTTTGGTATCTGGTTTGACGATAAGCGCACAAAAATCATGTTAAACAACGCGAGCGGCAACAACAACAACAACAACAGCAACAGCAACAACCGAAAAGGCCGACTGACGATTTTGTTTACATTTTTAGTGTTGTTGTTGTTGTCGACAGATTTTCTAATAAACCATTTAGAACCGGTTTTCATTTTCGTTATACTCTGTACCCATTGAAAATTGTAGAAAGTGTATCTTACAATTGTTAAACGTTTGTAACGGGCCAAGGGAGGCATCTTCAATCCCATAGAACAAATAAAAAAATAATAAAATAATAATAAATAATAAATAAATAAAAAATAATTAGACCTCAAATATTTTTTCAATAATACCTTTCCACATTTTTCATTAATATACATTTTTAGAGAGCTAGATTCATATAATTCATATAGAAATCAAAATCGATATGTATATATTTACAAAAAAAATAATTAATAATATATACATACAAAATACTTAAGTATAGAAGTATAATTGAATAGTTTTATAGAAGTTAGGAAAGAATTAGGAAAACAAGTTATTAAGGAATGCATTTGTTTGCAGGGTATCTTGAAGCCTGGCACGCACTACACAAGCACTCGTGTTTTTCCTTTTCTTTTTTTTTTTGTGAACGGTTTCGGCTTTTGGTTTTTTTGCTTTTGCTTTGGCCTCACTACCACGATGAAGAAGAAGAAGCAGCAGCAGTGGCAGATTCGAGAGCATCAAATTTCATGCTGCACACACACACACACAAGCATATGCATATACATTCATGTAGAAAAGCTTGTTTTAAACAAAAACGAAGCTCTTTCAGTTTAGGGACAGGAACAAAGCCAACAACAACAACAGCAACACTTTCAATAGGCTGACAAGGGGTTAGATTTTCGGTCATAGATTGGCATAAAGCACACACACACACACACACACAAAGGTAACAAAAGCAAACCACAATGCACAATAACAATAATAATGTGCGCGCACCGAGAGAGAGAAAGAGAAAGAGCACACCTCACAGTCTCTTCTTTCTTGCACAACGTTAATAAACACGATAGAGAGCCACAGGTTATGCAAAGAACTGCGAGTTCTTAGCATTGTGACGTCACAATATCCCAATTTTAGAATAACAACTAAAGTGGGTTAATTATCGTAATGAAATTGGGCATAATATACAAAATATACATTTGTATACCAAAATATATAACATATATACAAATTTCTTTATATATAAAGCAAAGCAGAAGCCGATATTGTGATGTCACATGCCCGTAAATTGAGCTCGTTTGTTTTAGCGCCGAATAACGGAACCTTTACATCTCTATACCGTGTTGATAAGCCATTCCCACACCCGCACACACACTCACCACACACACACTCACCTTCAATGCAAACGACGTGATCGCGTATCTGTTGGGCAATCTGGGCTTCCGGCAGCGGCAGCAAATCGATTAAATCGTAAATAGCATAAATCGATGGATGAACGCTCTCGAAGCGCCGTATCTCCTGGCGTATGGCCAGCGAATTGCTTATCAGTGGCTGCGGCGGCTGCGCTACCAAAATGGAAGCAGCAGCAGCCGCGGCCGCGGCCGCAGTGGACGCCGACGTCGACGCCGATGGACACTGGGTGCTTGTGGGCGTAGGATTGTGACGCTGCTGCTGCTGCTGCTGCTGCTGTTGTTGTTGTTGTATTTGTAGAGGATGATGATGGTGATGATGATGATGATTATGATTCTGTTGTAGCTGGTGCTGCAGCTGTAGCTGCTGTACATGCGACAGCGACGCGTGCGGCTGGTAATTGCTCATTGCACTCGATATTTTAGCTAACGTTTTTTCGTTTTCTTTAATTAACTTCAATTGCGCCCCCCAAAACAACAAAAAAAAAACAACGTAAACTAAACGCGCACACACACACACGCACACGTAAACGCACACGCACAAGAAATGGCACAATTTGCGTCACAGGCGTTGTCAGCGCACAACAACATATTTGCTATGCAGCAATTACACGAACCAACAACAGTTGCGAGTTTAGGCCGCGAGTAATGTAAATTTTACACCTGTTTCACACATAAATAGCGATTTTTGAAATCGCACTCCAACAACACTTGCACTGCTCTGGCCCGTGCTTACGCCGAAAGTGTGACCAACTGTGTGAAGCATAAAAATGCGCGCATTTCAATATATAAAAATGCCAACAAAAAAAAATACCAACAGCTGACGCAAAAGCATCGAGTATCGAGCGCATGTCGTAATATTAAACACAAACAATTATTAATTAAAATAGCGAAAATATGGCGCAGAGCAGATTGGAAAAGATTGGCACCATCTTTACGCGGTATGTGTGGACAGCGCTTGGCCATGAACATATCAATTTAAGTGCGTTTTCACAGAGTCCAGGGCCTGTTGCGCGGCGGCGCCATGAAAACCGAGGACAAGCCCATCTGGTATGACGTTTATGCGGCCTTTCCGCCCAAACTGGAGCCGCGCTTCGACAGACCCGCACCAAATATACCCGTGCGCAACATATTCTATGCCGAGGACGTGGTGCGCGCGTAAGTCAATGCGCCCAATCAACATTGGAACCTCATCTCAGCTCAGTTTCCCACTCCACAGCAAACTGCACAAGCAGCACAAACCGAATGAAACCATTTCGCTGTTCGATCACAAACGGGCCACACAATCCCAGCAGTTCGTACAGATCTATGAGAATCTAAAGGCTGAAGGCGCTTTGGACGAACAGCGCATATACGAAACGGCGCTCGATTTGCTCGCGGAGCAGCGGCAACAGACCCGTGCGGATGTGGCCGAGGAAAATGTGTTCGCAGCTGGCGGGTTTGAGGAGGAGCCCAACAAAAGAACGCTGCTCAGCGATTTCCAGGAGGCTGGCGAGCAGCAACACCAGCAGACGCCGACGCCGACGTCAGACAAAGCGAAAAAGGAGCCCAGCGCCGGCATAAACATAGGCAGCTTGTTCAAGGATTAGGCTCATCTTTTTTTTTTATAATCTTAACTAAATATACAAAGTATTTGTTGTTTAAACACGTTTTAAACAGCGAGCGCATCGTTCTGCGACTCGTGGCTGAGCTGCGTCTGTAGATTGGACAGTTTGTTCTTGAGCACCTGCACGCCCATTATGACAATGTTCTCGGGCTTTAAAGCGCCCGAAGATTCCACATTGAAGAAGAACTTATTCGGCTTGGCCTCCCAGTTGTACGGAGCCTCGTATTGATCGTCCTCCAGTTCGGTGTGCTCGCTCTTTGGCCACTCGTCGGGCTTGGGATACAACGTGTGTCGCATTGAGTTGTCCGGATCGTATTCAAAGCAGACGCCCGCCGTCGGATTCCATTTGGCGTGCTCCTTGCCAAAGCCCTTCTTGGCATAGGCGCGTAGCTTCAGCTCCTGACCCTTGCGCAGCTTGATAATGAGTATTTCATCGGTGCTCTCGCCGTACTCGTTGTCCTCCTCGCCCTGGTTGCGCGACGTCACCGGCAGCACCTTGGCGTTGCTGGACTTCAGATCGGCGGTGGTCACGTGGCGCGTCTGCTCCTCGTTGCACTTCACGTCCAGTGTGAACTCGACGCTGCACTCGGGACAAAAGTCCAGGCAGATGCAGTCGCGCGTGTACTGCAAACGCTCCACGACATCATCCGATATCAGCGGAATGAGGCCGATGCGATGTGCCAGAAACTCATCCGACAGCACCGTCGAGTTCGCCTCCAGCTGTACCCAGTCGATGGCCAGCGTCGGCGTTTCGGCAATGAAAACGCGTCGCAGGCTGTTCGCCACGCTCAGCTCCGTGTCCTCCAGCACAAACTTGACATTGTCGTCCGTCAGCTCGGTGATTTGTACAGACGGTTGATTAGCATACGGCATTTTGACCGCACTTTTTATCACTCAAAAGAAAATAAACACAAATCAGCGCTAAAATGCAGCAAACCGGCCAGAGTTGCTTAAGCGATAACAATTTATCGGTGACCAATTAATTATTTAGTATCGATAAGCGAGTGGCTTATGTGCGATAGTTTACTAAGAATTTTAGTCGGGCGCTCCCGACTAGAGCCCCTTACTGGTTATTATAAGTTTTGCAATGCAAAAACGCCCTTCTATGCGATTTTCAAGAATTTAGGTCAGGTTTACCTATTTTAGCTATTCTTTTAGTAAGTGTTTATAAAGTGCATTATCTCTCTATCATTTGTATGTATGTAAAGGCAGTATTCCCGACTAGAGCCTCCTTGTTTTAATTTGGCCAAAATCAACACATAAAAATAACATATCTGGAGGAAAAACGTTAAATTGAGTCCACTGTGGCTCGACACAAAATATCGAATTGGAATATCGATTTATATCAGTGACACTTCAACCTACAACATCAGTCGTTTCGCAACACTGCACACAAAGTGAATAGCGCGACAATGTTGCGAATTTCTGCTCGTTTTTATTGCAAAATTGCAACTCAAAGTAGTTTTCGAGTGCCCAACCAAGTAAGGAAACCACTGGACTTTAAGCAGCTTAGTCACCCCACGAAGGTGCCCCAGACGCCAGTGCCTAACGGATTTCCGGGCAGCGCCAGCAGCGAAATCGAGATCGACGGAAAGACAATTCAATTGCTGGAGCGCCTCTCCCTGGTGGATCTGGACAGTGATCAGGCGCTGGCCACGCTCAAGAGCAGCATCCAATTTGCGGACAGAATAGCGCACATCGACACGGAGAACGTGCGGCCGCTGTACACGGTGCTGGAACAGCAGCCGCTGCAGTTACGCAACGACGAGGTGACGCAGGGCGATTGCCGGACGGAGCTGTTGCGCAGCGCGAAGGTCACCGACGAGGATTACTACGTCTCGCCGCCGGGCAACATACCGCTCGAGCAGCTCGACAAATAGACAGCATGTCGAGTCGCCTGAGCCGCTGCCTGAAGTCCCTGGAGACAGCTGGCTTTCTGCGCTGCACAGAAGACGCACAGAGTCCGGGCATTGAGCTGCTGGCCCATGGCTCTGCGTATGCCCGGCAGCTGCAGCAGCACTGGCTCAGCATGCGCCACCTGGCACTCAATTTGGGCAGCGTCGCCGCCACAGAATCCTCCTCCAGTCTGCAGCGTTTTTCCTTTGTGCATTCCCAGCAATTTCGCGAGCAGATGCAACAGCTGCGCACCGCGCATCCCAGCAAGGCCAAGTGCCCCACGCTGCTGAAACATCAACGCAGCTGCGCCGCCAGCCCCCAAAGCCACACAATCTTCCAGCATCCGGGCGCTGTCACCCAGTTGATCACCGATTTCTATGTGGAGCCGCATCGCGGTCTGGAGCACTTTTATAATGTGCAGCGCGAGAGTAAGATCTGGTGGATGCGCTACTCCTCCAATCCCAGTCGCTATGCCATTGTGCCCCACCAGCCGCCGGCGGAGCTGGAGCCCGCACCGAGCGAGGCTTGTCAAGCGATCGATATTCGCGCCGCCTTCGGGTCGGCGGGTGGTGTGACTGTGGAGCAGCTCAGTCTGGTGCCGCTGCCCGAGCACCAGGATTTCCAGCTGCCCGATGCACGGACTGGCAAACTCCAACTGCCCGTAATCATACGCTCTGTGATTGAGCTGGAGCCGGCCAGCTGTGCGCTGCTCCTGGACAGCTGTGATCATGGTCGAGAGGCGCGCTCCCTGCTGCTCAACCGCCTGCTGGCGCCCTATCAGTGCGGCATTGCGGGCATACAAAAGACGGAGCACCTCTCGGAGGATCTGCGCGATCTGTGCGCCCACATGGCGGACGTGCTGCAGCGCGCCAAGCTGCGCCTGCACGCCAACGGCTATGCACTGGCCAGGAACAGCGGGCAGCTGGCGCAGCAACTGGCCCAACTGGACAGCCTGGGCGTGCCCTACGCGCTGCTCCTGGACGAGCAGCAAACGCTCAGCAACGGGCTGCTCCAGCTGCGCAGCCGCGACACGCAGCTGGCGGAGACCGTGCACATTAGCGATCTGCCCGACTATTTGCTGAACATATTTAGCAACTATTAAACGAATTGAATGTACTATAATAAGTAGCTGTCCAGATTTAAAACCTGCCGGGATTAAATGTTTACATTTTATATACTTTTAACGTTTGGCTTTGCGAACCTTCTATATGGATATTTATGATGAAAGCCTTCCGCATATTTTAAGGAGAGCAGTTTATACACTCGTTCAGTGTGTGAAAAGAGCATATTGGATTTATGTCATGACCATCCCTCTACCCTTGCACCTGTCCGTTTAAATGCCATTTATTTAGCCGCTATTGAACCTATAAACATAAAACTCGGAATATATACTCGTATATACTCGCGTCAAATAAGGTATTAAGATTTTTTGGCTACGACCGCTGGGGGCGTGGCATTTATATTTAATCTGTATATATCTCCCTCAGGGTTTAGTATATCTCTGCTCTCTCGCGGTTTTCTTTATTTTCTCGCTTGTCTCTGATTTCTGTAGCTAGTTCTCCTTTCACTGAGATTCCTCACTTTTTTGCCTGCTGCTCTGAAGGACGTTAATTTCCAGCTTCAAAAAATGCCATTGTTTTTCCTATGCACTGATGTCTCTAAAGTTGAGAAACTCTCGAACGAATCCAACTCAATATCTTTCTAACAAATACAATTGTAATATTATTTATATCTATCTTTTACATTATAATAATAATTACTAAGAGGTTACATAAAGTCGCATAGATACTGGCGCACATTGAAGCCCACAACTTTGCCTATGTAGAGCACAAATTCGAGGCCCACGTTGCACTGCAGCTTGGCGGAGCCGTCGATGAGATTCTGCTCGCCGGAGACAAAGCTGAGCAGCTTGAGGTGCACCAGCGTGGAGATCTGCGAGAGCAGGTTGCAGGTGAGGCCCACCTTCTCGTCGAGTATGGCATAGAAAATGGCCAGCAGGCGATCAATGCAGAAGGACTTGGGGCCCAACGTTGTGGACATCTTGTCCGTAGTCTGCAAAGAAAGCGAGGATTTAGAGTCGAGTCTTTGATGGTTTGTGGGAAATTCACCTTGGCTCTGGCGTTGACCGTCTGCATGCGTTTGCGCTGTTTGCCATGGTGCTTGACGAACAGGCGCTTATCCTGCTTGGCGGAGTTGTGGCTGGCCAGGAAGGCGGCAATCAGCAGGAATTTGCCATAGTACGGCAGCTCCAGCGACTGGGCCAGCTTGCGCACGCTCTGATCCTCGATCTCCGCCTCGCCGAGGGGCCTGTCCACGCGCATGTAGATCTGTGTCAGCGCCGCCCGCAACGGACCGGCTATGTGCCGCCAGAGACGCGACACATCCGTGCACTCCACGCTGCCATCGAGCACCGGCTCCATGTAAACGCCAAAGCACTTGCGCGCCGTCAGCCGCAGCTCGGGCACATCGCGGCACGCCTTGTAGAAGACGCTGAGAAACAGATTCAGATAGTTGCTGTAGAATTCCGGCGTCAGCGCCTGCTCGCACATGGCCAGACGCTGTGCGTTATCCGCGAGCTGTTCCAGCAGCTGGCGCCGCAGCTGCTCAAAATCGCTGCTGAGTATGCGCAGCGTCTCGGCCTTGTTATACTGCGCCAGGTGCAGCGTGATGAGCTCACTGAGGCCCGTCCTGTTGTAGAACTTCTCGAAGGGCAGCTGCGAGAGCAGCAGCACGCACAGATTGAGGCTGGTCAGCTGCTGCAGGCGCAACAGCACGGGCAGCACATTGGCGTCCATATCGCGCAGCCGCTCCGCATTGTCGACAGCTACGACGAGACCACGAGCGCTGCGTCCATGCCAGCGACGCAATTGCTCCACAAAGTCGAGCATATTGTCGGCGCGCAGCGACGCCTCCCCCTGCTCCTCCGCCAGCGAGTCGAGCACATTCTCCAGCAGTATTTTCGTCGTATAGCACTCAATGGCGTTCAGCTGGGCAACGCGCACCTTTTGCTGCCGCTGACATTGCTGGAGGAAGGCTTTGATTATCGCTGTTTTGCCCGTGCCGCTGTGTCCGTATATGTAAATGGCGGGCGGATAGGGCTCATTGCAATCGCCAATAAGCTCGCCGAGCGTTGTTATGGCCGCCTCGCGGCAGGGAAACTGCGGCTCCAACGCCTCGCAAATGTGTTCCATTTGTTTGCTGTTTATCAACTGCAGCAGCTGGCAAAAGTGCGCGCCAAAAACGGGAGTGCGAAAAACTGTTTTACAACACTGCTTAGTAACATTCTGTTATAGAGCCGATGTTTTAGCACACATTCGATGTTTCGATGTTAATTAACAGAGAAATTAATGGCTGCTTTTTTATGGTGAATTTGTGCGTATTCCTCGATATTTATCGCAGGTAAGCCAAAGTTTTACTTTTGCCCACTAATTTGAGTTAAATGTAGTAATTTTTTGAATTGTACTGTAGTGCGCGTAACTTAAAAGCAAATAAAAAATTTAAAAATAAATGCAGTTGGTTAAAGCCATGTTCCGTTATGGAAAGCCGATGTTTTAGCACACAGCGACTTTCAAGTATCGATACTTCGATGATTTCATGCTAACCAATACTGGGCAGCACGGACCTGTGCTGCATTTTCATCAAACAATTTGTGCATTTTATTTGAAATCTGTCGCAAGTAAAGTAAAGTTATACTTTGCTCCAACACTAGCTTAATCGTGTAGACGGCCCAGAGTCCGCGATTAAAACTAGAAACACACAAACAACATAGTGACGCCCCGACAAGGAACGCCCAAAGGGAGAAAAAAAAACTTTAACTACGTGTGTGGTGAGAATCTTTTGCAATGGCCGAGAAACACACTTTCGGCAACTCATGGGCTTCCATAACGTGCCACGCCTGGAACAAGGATCGCACTCGTAAGTGACGCATTCGGTTGACAACCGCTTAAAAGCATTTCCATTTATCGGTGATTCATGTTCTGACTCAGAAATTGCTTTATCGCCGAATAACAATGAGATTCATATCTACGCCCGGGAGGGCAACAGCTGGAAGCAAGCCAATGTACTCAATCAGCACGATTTGCGCGTCATGGGCATTGACTGGGCGAAGAACACCAATCGCATTGTGAGCTGTGCCGCCGATCGCAATGCGTACGTGTGGACCCAGTCCGACGATGGCAAGTGGAAACCAACTTTGGTGCTGTTGCGCATCAATCGGGCGGCCACTTGCGTCAAATGGTCGCCGGCGGAGAACAAGTTTGCCGTTGGCTCCGGTGCCCGGCTCATTTCGGTCTGTTACTTTGAGTCGGAGAACGATTGGTGGGTGTCGAAGCACATCAAGAAGCCGATACGGTCGACGGTCACGTCGCTGGACTGGCATCCGAACAATGTGCTCCTGGTGGCTGGCTCCACCGACTACAAGGTGCGCGTCTTTTCGGCCTTCATCAAGGACATCGAGGAGCCGCCATCATCGACGCCCTGGGGCAATCGGAAGCCGTTGGGTCATCTGATGGCCGAGCTCAAGAACTCGCTGACCTCCGGCGGCGGCTGGATCAACAATGTCAGCTTCTCGAGCGACGGCAACAAGGTGTGCTGGGTGGGTCACGACAGCTGTGTGAGCATTGCGGATGCCACCAATGGCAATACGGTCATACGCTGCCGCACCGGCTATTTGCCGTTCCTCTCCTGCGAGTGGGTCTCGCCCACATCCGTCGTTGTGGCCGGCTACAGCTGTGTGCCCCTGCTGTATAGCCTGACCGCCGACAATAAGCTCGTGCTGAGCGGCAAGCTGGACAAATCGCAGAAGCGCGAGGCCGGCGGCATCACCGCCATGCACTTCTTCAAGTCCATGGATTGCAATATGCGCACCGAGAACACCGACGTCGTCGTGGATTCCATACACCAGAATGCTATAACCAGCATACGGCTGTATGCCGGCGACAAGGCCAACGCCACCAAGGTGTCCACATCGGGCGTCGACGGCCAGCTGGTCATCTGGACTGTCGAACAGGATGGCATCAATGGCGGCATGCGCAACATGCAGATCTAACTTGGATCTTGGACTTTGCGCATCTATTGTGTTCACTTTGTATATTCTTTGTTTTGTGCTCTGGCAATTTACTTTTTTTGTTTTGAACAAAATGGTAAGTATTTGCCAAAATGTTTTCGAAAATCGCTTTTCAAATTGTGTATCGTGTGAAAGCTTTGTATACATATTAATTTTTATGCAAATAACTAAAGAATACTTACTAATACTTACAATTTATCACAAAGATGTTTTGCAACAAATTAAAATGTGCATGTATTTTAAATTCTTTGATTTTATCTATAGCAATGCGTAACTAATGAAATAATCATAAACTTCTTTCTTTGGAGTGAATTGTAAAATTGGGATGCGACTTGCACAATGCGAGGTGTCTTGACTGTGCTTAATATCAATGATCACTTGTCATAAAATACACTAAAAAATACGTTAATTGATAGTGATAAGGAATTGGGTATTTTTTATCCAAATATTTGAAAGACAAAAGGTAAAGTTTAATCAAAATACTAGTATGCGTTAGTGCCTGCAGTTGATTATGGTTCTTAACTATTCGGCAGACATAAGGAGACTATTACTTATTATTAATTACTTAAATTAAAACCTGACATCCAAAAGGTAACGGTAAATATTTTTTAACTTACATCTAGTGCCGAAAATCATGAATATTTGCTATGTCGCTGAAAAAGTGGAATGTCATTCCCACTCACTCTTGTGGCGGCGAATCGATAGATTGTTTCGATAACATATTTGCCAATTGCACTGCGCGGCGCGCTGAATTTCTTAAGTATATATTTAAAATTATGGTTTTCATTAATTTGTAATGCGCCTGCTACGTTGTTACGCCACCAAAGCCGGCCGAGAACATTACGCCAGCAGCAGCGTAAAGATTTACCGCAGAGTTCCAAGCGCAACCAAACTCAAATCAAAGCATGCCTCGCCGCCGAAGACCTCAACGCCGCCGCAGTCGGCAAACGTTGAGTACGCTGAGAACTTGGTAAAGGTGCAGATGATCTCGCAGAACCTGCATGGCCAGCTCTTTCCGCAGGCCACCCGCACGTACTCGGCGTCCGAACGCAGCGCTGCCAAGGCCTACAATGCGGAATTGCAGCGCCACGGCATCGATGTGGAGAGCACTTCGGCCATGCCGGACGTGCAGCTAAAGCTGCCGCCGCTGCGGGGCAATAACATTGAGGAGCACTTCCATGCCATTGCCAAGGAGCAGGTGGCGCCTTACGAGGCGCTGTTGCTGCCACTGGTCGCGTGCCAAACGCTGCCGGCGAAGCCCAAGCGTTGGGCTTTCTATGCCGGCTGGACGGCCTACGATCCGGTGGATGGCAGCGCGACGCCCGTGCCGCAGCCCCTGGAGCGGGGCATTGTTTTCGATGTGGAGGTGTGCGTGCGTGAGGGCAGTGCGCCCGTGCTGGCCACGGCGGTGAGCACCAAACGCTGGTACTGCTGGGTCAGTCCCAAGCTGACCAAGCATCGCTTGAGTGTGCCGCACGTGGCGCCCATCGATGTGGATGACAATGAGCGACCGCATTACACGCTGGACGAGCTGATACCGCTGGGGCACGGCGAACCGGGTCTCGTGGTGGGCCACAATGTTGCCTACGATCGGGCGCGCCTGCGGGAGCAGTATCTGCTCGAGGACACGGGCACACGCTTCGTGGACACCATGTCGCTGCACATGTGCGTCAGCGGCGTCACCAGCTACCAGCGCGCGATGCTCAAATCGAAGAAGGAACCGGCTGTCGAGGATTTGGACTGGCTGGAGCAGAGTTCGCTCAGTAATCTGGTCGATGTGCATCGCCTGTACTGTGGCGGCGAGCCGCTGTCGAAGGAGCCGCGCAACATCTTCGTCGAGGGCACGCTGGATCAGGTGCGCCAGCAATTTCAGTCGTTGGCCAACTACTGTGCCGGCGACGTGGAGGCCACGCATCGCATTCTCGGCGTCCTTTATCCCATGTACGCCGAACGCTTTCCGCATCCCGTCACGCTGGCGGGCATGCTCGAGATGGGCTCCGCCTATTTGCCGGTCAACTCCAACTGGGAGCGTTACATACGCGACGCACAGCTCAGCTACGAGGATCTCAGCATCGAGGCCAAATATCATCTGGGCCGACGGGCCGAGGAGGCGTGCGCGCTGCTCCACGACGCACAGTATCGCCAGCACTTGTGGCTCTGGGACGAGGACTGGAGCGTGCAGGCGCTCAAGCTGAAGCAGCCGGCCAAGCGCAAACCGTTGCCCACTGTGCCGCTGCCGGAGCAACAGCTCGGCCCGGAGCAGCTGCGCCTGCAGCACAAGTTCCAACATCTTTACGATCAGCGCGCGCTCTTGCCGGCGCGTCGTCCGCTGCTGCCCGGTTATCCGCAGTGGTATCGCAAGCTCTGTCGCAAGCCCCCAACCAGCTACAGCGAGGAGCAGCCACTGAAGGAGCAGGAGGAGGAGGAGGACGATGACCCGTGGACGCCCGGCGCCAGTGGCATTAGCACGGGCATGCAAATTGCGCCCAAGCTGCTGTCGCTCTGCTGGGAGGGCTATCCGCTGCACTATCAGCGCCAGCACGGCTGGGGCTTCCTGGTGCCCTTTCGCAGCTCCGCGGCCGCCAGCCGCGACAGCGCCCTGCCCATGGAGCAGCTGCTCGCGCGCTGCGCCATTCCGGAATTTGCGCTGCAATACGCCGCCGCTGAGGACGGCGACCTGGCCATGGACTTGCTGCCGCGTCAAGTCGATGAGCAGCTGGGCAAACGGCAGTTCCCCAAGAAGATCTCGCAGCGACAACAGCAGCTGGAGCAGCAGTACAAAGGTACATCTTATATATAGGGTATATTCTTATAGGGTATATTCTTGGCTTCCAATTCGAATTGTCGCCAATTCCCGTTTCCCATTTATCGATTCCCGGTTTCTATTTCAAATAGTTGGAACTAATTTCTTAACCACATTCACAGGCTCCGGCGTCTGGTGCAATCAGGTGCTGGACGATTGCTGTTTCTTTCTGAAGCTGCCGCACAAGAACGGACCCTCGTTCCGCGTGGGCAATCCGCTGTCCAAGGATTTCCTGAACAAGTTCTCGGAGCATGCGCTCAGCAGCGGCGATCCCACGTGCCAGGCGGCGGCGCGCGTCATCGAGATCGCGCGCATGATGTCCTACTGGCGCAACAATCGGGATCGCATACTCGGCCAGATGGTCGTCTGGCTGGAGGCGGAGCAATTGCCCGCGGAGCTGAGATCGCATGCGCAGCGCACGGCATTTGGCGCCATTTGTCCGCAGGTTGTGGTGGCGGGCACCCTGACGCGTCGCGCCATGGAATCCACCTGGATGACCGCCTCCAATTCGCGCGCCAATCGCATTGGCTCCGAGCTGCGGGCGATGGTGCAGGCGCCGCCGGGCTATAAGCTGGTCGGCGCCGATGTTGACTCGCAGGAGCTGTGGATCGCCTCGGTGCTGGGCGACGCCTATGCGCATCGCGAGCACGGCGCCACGCCCCTCGGCTGGATGACACTGAGCGGCAGCAAGTCGAACGGCAGCGACATGCACTCCACTACCGCCAAGGTGGTGGGCATCTCGCGCGACCACGCCA
Organism: Drosophila sordidula; assembly: GCA_035047465.1. NCBI lineage: Eukaryota > Metazoa > Arthropoda > Insecta > Diptera > Drosophilidae > Drosophila > Drosophila sordidula. The sequence goes on along the minus strand of JAWNPQ010000260.1, from coordinate 3,574,790 downwards.
AGGTGCTCAACTATGCGCGGATCTACGGTGCCGGCCAGCAGTTTGCCGAGACGCTGCTCCAGCAGTTCAATCCCACGCTGAGCGCCACCGAGGCCAAGGCCAAGGCGATGAAAATGTTTGCCGCCACCAAGGGCAAGCGGGTATATCGGCTGCGCAAGGAGTTCCACGACGAACTGGACGACAGACCGTACGTAATTGGATCGCACAATAGAAACCACTCTAATCCTTATGTATTGGCCACAGGTACAGCAGCTATGAGGCGAATCGTTTGGCGCTGCAGCGCAATCGTCCAGTGGGCGAGGTGTTCCATCGGCCCAGCTGGCAGGGCGGCACGGAGAGCGCCATGTTCAATCGCCTGGAGGAGATTGCCACACGTGCGCAGCCGGAGACGCCGTTTCTCAGCTGCCGCCTGAGCCGCGCACTGGAATCGCACGGCGAACCGAACCAGGAGCAGCGTTTTCTGCCCACCCGCGTCAATTGGGTGGTGCAGAGCGGCGCCGTGGACTTTCTGCATTTGATGCTGGTCAGCATGCGCTGGCTCCTGGGCCCCCATGCACGCTTCTGCCTGAGCTTTCACGATGAGCTGCGTTACCTGGTCAAGGATGAGCTGGCCCACAAGGCGGCGCTGGCCATGCACGTTACCAATTTGCTAACGCGCTCCTTTTGCGCCGCACGCATCGGCCTGACGGACCTGCCCATGTCGGTGGCCTTCTTCTCCTCGGTTGAGGTCGACACCGTGCTGCGCAAAGAGTGCACCATGGACTGCCAGACGCCCTCCAATCCGCATGGCCTGCAAATCGGCTACGGCATTGCGCCCGGCCAGAGTCTGAACATTGAAGAGGCTATTGCTAAGGCGGGCGGACATGATCTCAGTCAATGGCCTTGGCTCAAGCGGGATAACAAGCTGAGCTAGCCCCAGATGGGCGTTGGGTTCCTGTTTCGTTTTCGTTAAGGACAATTGTTAAGGACGTTGTTTAACAACAACAAAAATTCAAATTAAATCATTGAAATAGTTTTAAAAAAAAGTGTTAAAAGGAAGCGGCTGGAATTTGCCAAGAGTAAGTCCTTATGTTTTTTTTTATTATTATGGAAATCATGGAGGAATCTTAGATCCCATAAATTATAGTCGAGTCGCTTTGTTTTAGAGACTATCACAGTACACACTGCTTAAAAAATTTAGAAAAGCGAAATTATATTTTTAATCGATTGTGGACAAAAATTTTGACATGTAAAGCTCCCGGATCCATAGCTCCCATACTTCAAACTTTGTCAAAACTGAACCGATTTTCATGTTTGATGGCAATTTGTTCATGGTTTATCCTCTAGATTGACTCTGCATTTCAAATATGTGCATTTTTGAAATTAAATTTTTTTTTAATTTTTTGGTGAAAAAAGCATATACCCCCCCCTTACTCATTTTGGAAAAAATTTTTTTTTCAAAATTTAAAATCCGGAATTTCTATTTTTAATCGATTGTGGTTGCCACAATTAGCATAAAAAACAACATTTAAAGCGATTCTGTGGGGGTCAAATTTTTTGTCAAAAATCATGCAAAAATTGACAAAAATTTTGACAAGTAAAGCTCTCGGATCTATAGCTCCCATATTTCAAACGCTCATATCTTTGTCAAAACTGAACCGATTTTCATGTTTGATGGCATTTCTTTCATGGTTTATCTTCTAAACTTTGTCAAAACTGAACCGATTTTCATGTTTGATGGCATTTTGTTCATGATTTATCTTCTAGATTGATTCCGCATTTCAACTTCATTCATTATAGAAAATAAATTTTTTTTTAATTTTTTGGTGAAAAAAGCATGTACCCCCCCCTTACTCATTTTCGAAAAATTTTTTTTTCAAAATTTAGATTTCCGAATTTCTATTTTTAATCGATTGTGGTTGTCACAATTAGCATAAAAAACATCATTAAAACCGATTCTGAGGGGGTCAAATTTTTTGTCAAAAATCATGCAAAAATTGACAAAAATTTTGACAAGTAAAGCTCTCGGATCCATAGCTCCCATATTTCAAACGCTCATAACTTTGTCAAAACTGAACCGATTTTCATGTTTGATGGCATTTCTTTCATGGTTTGTCCTCTAGATTAATTCTACATTTAATATATATGCGTTATTAAAAATAATTTTTTTTTTATTTTTGGGTGAAAAAAGCATTCGAAAAATTTTTTTTAAAATTTAGAAATGCAAATTTACATTTTTAATCGATTGTGGTTGCCGCAATTAGTATAAAAAACATTATATTTCTTTCTATTTAATTTTCCATCAATTTGTGTAGAACACTTTGAGAAACTCCTATTTCGTAGGTTTTCCACGGCTTAAGCTGTGGGCTGAATATATATATATTGATATATATATATATGCATTCCACAAAAAAGTTTGGTTGATTAGAAAGTTAAATTGATGATGGGCTTGTTGTATGCAAGTGCTTCACTTGATCTATGTCTTTATTATTGTATCAGCTTAAGAATACTAAAACGTTCCATGATATGATAATCGCGAGATAATACCAGTTACAATACCATATATATATTTATAAGTATATACATCATATGCCTAAGAAGAATGTTCTCAATACATAAGTCCCGCCTCGCATCACAAGTTCTGGCCCAGGGTTTCGATCTCATTGAGGAAGTAGAGCATATCGGATTCGTTGAGGCAGGAGTTCTGCAGCACGAGCCGGAAGAAGTTGGGCAATTTGCGCAGTGGCTGATATGTGATCATCATGGAGCCCTTCTTGATCATTGCCTCCTTGATCTTTTGCGCCACCTTGTGCAATTTATCATAGAACTCCTGGTTGCGTTCCATTTGCCGGAGACTGGGCGGCACGTACCAGAACGTAATGTTGGTGCACTCCGGCCTATCGAGGACTAGCTCGAAGCCGACGCGTTCGCGCACCTTTGCGGTAAAGAACTCGGACATTTCGAATACCTGCTCCACGTGCGCCTCAAAGCCCCTGCTGCCCTTGGCCTTCCACATGAACCAGAACTTAAAGACGTCCGCACGACGGCCGCACTGGATGTGCTTGTCCCCAGTATCGAAGGAGGTGTCATAGAACTTGTCCTTCTGGAACAGATACGTGGCATTTGTCGAGTGGCACTGGCCCAGGATTTGGGCGTGGCGCGTCAGGAAGGTGGAGCACTGCTGCGAGGCGGACAACAGCTTGTGTGGATTCCATGTGACCGAATCGGCGCTAATTAAAGATTTCCAATAATTATCCCGCTCAATTATCCACTCAGTCCTCTTCCTCATCGCTTACCTTTCGATTCCGTTGAGCAGATGACGATACTTCTTGGACATGAGTGCACCGCCGCCCCAGGCGGCATCCACATGCATCCACATGTTGTGCTTGCGGCACAGCTCCGAGACGCCCACCAGATCATCGAAGGCGCCCAGCACGGTGGTGCCCGCCGTTGCGGACACCATCAGTGGCTGCCAATCGTTGTCCAAGCAGAGCTGTATCTGCTCCTCCAAATCACTGAGACGCATCTTGCCCAGCTCGTCGGTGGCGATCTTGCGCACGTGCTCGCTGCCAAAGCCCATAAACATGGCCAGCTTCTCCACGGAGTAGTGCGCATCCTCCGATGTGAATATTATCAAGGGCTTCGCATTGAAGAGGCCATTTCGCTGTTAAAGTAAAGATAGGGAACATATATAAAGAATATATTATACAGTATTTAATCATATAATCATGAGACTTCAAATGAGGAAATTCATGTGAGAAAATCTCTCGAATATTTTGACTAATATATTTCTATGAAACTTTACTCATATAATGAATTTATATTCCAAGAGATCTTTTAATTTTGAAACTGAATATCGCAGAATTGTGCAGGAAATAACAAAGAAATAAAATAAGCTAACATTCCAATTAGTCGCGAACTGTGACTAATAAATTGGAACGAGACTGTATTCAACTGTTGTCTTCATACTAGAAAGCTTTGCCAAGCTTTTAATCTGAATGTTTAAAATTAAATGCTTTAAAATCGCATTTGTATAATGTATACGTCACATAGAGGATATTACGTAGGTCATAAAATTCCCAGGGATTTTCAAAAAGAAAAAAATAGCGAACAGTGTTGCAAAGCATTAAAATGTGAATGCAGCTTTGCTACAGTGGTTGGTACACGGTGACTAATATATTGGCACGCGACTGTATTTAAATGCCTAAATTATAAGCCAAACAGTTCTTTGGCTTTTTGGAGCAAATCATGATTGTTAAATAAAAAAAGCTTGCAAAACAACAAAATAAGATCACATACGGAAGGGAAGTAAATTCGAAATGTTTGCTCGATTTCCGTTAATCGCAAACTGTGACTAATGTTTTGGCGCGCAACTGTACTGGCTGTTACGTTATCCAAGCTGGCGTCTAGGTCGCGTGAATTTCGCTTCCGCTTTGCTTGGCTTCAAACACAACAAAGTGGTTTGGCATTCGGCCCGATGCTTACCTTGGACTCGGGCGCGTATTTGTAGCGCGCACAGCTGATTGCATAACCGTTGGCGATTGAGCCGCCCGGGCAGAAAATGCCGTCGCCGTAACCGTTGTCCGGAAAGCCAACAATCCGTCGCATTTCCCCCAGCACTTGCTCCTCCATCAGCGTAAAAACTGGCGCCACCTCATACGTATAAACACTGGGATTGAGCGCATCGGTCAGCCACTGACCGACCAGCGCGTAGGGATCGACGCCAGAATACAGCTGATTGATGAAATACGGATGTCCCGTCTTCACGGAGAACCGTATCGTTTCCCGCAGCAGCTGGCGCAGCTTCTCCGGCGACTCGCCCTTCTCGCGCAGCTCAAAGTCGAACAGCTGGCGCAGCTCGGCGGGCTCGTGCCACTCGACGACCTTCGAGGAGCGATTGGTGCCCTGGAACACGGCCAGCTGTATTATCTCATCCACGCAGGCGCGTATAAACCCCTCGAACTCGGCCGACGGATGGCTGCTCACAAAGCTGGCCAGACCATTGTTATTGTTATTGTTATTATTGTTGTTACTGTTCATCATTTTGCCCGAATTGGCGTAATCGACTGCTGCTGCTTTGGCCGCATTGATCACAGCGGCATCACTCGATGACGGCGTGGCTGTTGCCAATGTTTTGGCCACGCTTGCCAAATCCTCAGCGCTCGGACCGCTGGCCCCATTATAGGGCTTATATATAGATTTCTTGAAGTGATGTGCGGGAAAAGTTTCACTGGCCAGCATTTTGTTGGCACCACGTACTCTGCGGCTGATCTCTGTTTACTGTACCACTAGCCGGAGGTGTCCTCTATTTTTTACTTTTTTTTTTTGTTTGTTTTTTTTTTTTTTTCACTGACTGTTGGAACGTCTGATCCTTGGACGTGGGGCGCACACTTGACAATGATTCTGAAGTTCACTACCGAACTGAACGAATTGTTGTGGTTCTTGCTGCTTTTATAAAAGCTGCTTCTGACTGACACACACACACACACTCGCACACACACACACACACTTTACGCGACTTACATAAAGACAATGCCGACGCTCTCCCAACAAGATCGCTAAACCCGCTCGGTTCTCGGCTGTTGTTGTTTGTGTTTTTTTTTTCTTTATTTATTTATTTATTTTTTTTTTTTGTGCTCACTCGTCATTCACTTACAATATGGGAAAGTAATGGCATACACCTGCTGCGCCGTGCATCCCCACCCAAAACCCAAATCGCATCCCATCGAGAGTTTCTTAATTAAACGAGCGAGAGGCACGTTCACGATCAAAATATTATTAACCTTATGTTTAAATTTAACAATCAGTTTAGTGGGCGTGTGCGCTGTTTCCTTGGTGTCTGTTGTATCCTTATTTAGGTTTAATTTTTCTAACTTTTGAAAATTCCCTTAAGCATCATTAAGAGTTTAATATAAATTGTGTCTTAGCTTTAATTGGAAAAAACTTCAAGGTTGTGTTCCAGTGTAACTAATTAGTGGGGGAAAGAAAATGTCAATTAATATAAAAACACTTAAATGGAATTGAATATGAATGCATTGTGTTAAAATTCAAATATTTTTTTATTGTATTTTAAATTTTTCAGATTATTTATGATCAAGTTGTGCACAAAATTAAAAGATTTGTGGTTAAAGTAATTCAATATCATCCTAAATATATTATATATAAATATATTAAATATATTCTTTGCAATTCCTTAGTAGTTTTCCGGGAGTTACAAAGTATACGAAATTCCTAATATAAATAAAAAGGAAGTTTCGGATTCAAAATTTAAAAAAAAAAAATATATCTAGTAATAATTAAAACAATGCTTATAAATTTTAGAAATTTGAGCGAGTTGTTATATTTATAAAGCTTATAGGATGTTTGAGTTAGTTGATTTTGCTAAGCAGATTCAAAATATTTTATATATTGCACTTAATAACAGTAGCTATAAAATAAAACACCAAACTAGTTTCCAGTTTCCCAGTCCAATTAGAAAGAAAACGCACTAAACTTGTTTCAACAAAGTTGATTATATTATTGACATAAAATAATAAGAAATTTTAATTAATCATTTAACTTTTGATATTTATATTCCTATGCTAGACTGGAGAGTATCTCCTAGTCCTCTTTCTTAAACCCAATATTTTCTACTGCTATTCCTCAGGTTCAATTTTTGCCGTTGGGGAATTTTCATTATATACCACAAATTTCATTAGAAGAGATAGTAATAAACGAAGCAACAAATTTTGCTCGCATTTCCTATAAAATGAATAATACTATAATATGGATTGCAAGGGGTTTTCTGGTGATTTACGCTTTGTTATGGTTTTCTGCTGGGTTTTGCAAGGGTTGCTAATTGTTTTCGCTCATGTAATACAATTATGTAGTAGACCAATTAAAAAGTTAATTGTGTGCGCCTTCGAAGAGGCTGATTTCTCTCAAATTAGCTGCAATCAGCGGCAAATTAAATGCAAATTCATTGAGTAATTTGAGCAATTGCTGTGGGTGTTTTTTCTGCTTCTCCTCCTCAACTTTTTTATGTGCTTTTGAATGGTTCTTCATTAACGAGTTAGTTGCGCAACTGAAACATGAAACGTGATATGCAAATGCCAAAGTGGGGGGCCCGAGAGAACTCTACGTATAAATTATTGCCGTAGGTCGCGTAGATGTAGCGCTTATTAACAGTCTCTATAATATGTTGGTCAAGACTGCGAGTGAAAATCTGGCTAATAAAATTCGAAGTTGACCTCAAACAAGTTATGTACATATATACATTATATAGACTCTAAAACAACTTTCTCTAACTGCAAAAACATTTCCTTCATATACACATACATGTGTGTGTGACAATTAAATAAAAGATCTATCAATTGAATAGCATTTCAGTCTGCAAGCAAACGTTAAGGAACTGATCTTGGCCAACGGCCTTGACTGTCGCTCGTGTGCCCAATGCATTTTTCAGCTTCTCTATAAATAAAAGCGAAATTTCAAACAGAAATTACTTACAAATGTCAACATAATGTATACATTAAATATATATATTGTGATATATATATAGCATGTAATTTTGATTACTCAACGAAACTCACGTTTAACAAGAATTTTATGACGTTTGGTTCTCTCGGGGGTTTCTTCTTATTTCTGGATCTGACCAGCTCCTGACGCTGTTTTTTCTGCCACGGTTATTCAACCTACAATACGAACCCTTTTTTTTAGGCACAGGTGCTTTCCCACCAGCGTTTGTAAACACAAATCGTTTTCTTAATAAACATAAAAGTGCAAAATAAAATCGTTTTATTAACGTATTAAAATATGGATACCCTTGCATATAAAATTTGTATACTTCATTTGCATTTTAGAATGCTTCGGTTTCAGTGCTATTTTTAATTAGAAAAATATTCTATTCACTGAATTCTAATTTATGATTTCTAAAAGCGAAAGAAATATTAAAAAAATAAAATAAAAATAAAATCATAACATTCAGTATTCACCTTAGAGTTTTTTTTGCGTGCTTCATTATATATTATAAATATATATTATAGAATATTAATATAAATTTGGAAAAAAGAAAATATTATCAGAAATTAAGTAATATATAAGAATATAAGAAAATGGAACGAGGATTCGCAGTTAAACATAAAATAGGCATATAATCCATTAATACAAAAAAATACTACGTAAAGTTAAAATATATAATTTATGGGGAGTGAAATAAAAGAAATTCATAGAAGCATTCATTATAAAACATTGAAAGAAAGGAAAATTTGCAACTCTTTAAAGCGTGTTATTTCAAAACTGTGTAAAAGAAAATTATGTATTTATTTAGAGTTGCTTTTTTAAAATTTTAATATAATTTAAAAATATGCAAGTCTAATTTTCAAAATCGAAAAAGCACTCGACTTCTTTGTATCAAAAATACTGGCTAACTAACCAAGCGTTACGGATTTCTTGATATTATCGGAATACCTTCTGCAAGGGTAGCCAAACAGCTGCGTTTACGCTTCGCGTTGCTAAAATAAATGTCTCAAAATGCATAAAAAAACCAGTTACGGCGCAATCATCCAAAATTCAGGAAGCATTTGAGCGACGTCATCGAATCGCAGTCGCTGGCAGAGTTGTGTGTCTGAAAAGCGAAAGGAAACGAACAATTCTTGTTGCTGTAGTTGTAGTTCTTGTTGTTGTTGTTGCTTTCATATGATTTAATTGCACTGCACGGCAGCGACAACAATTAGCACAATCGCCATGAATGTGGCCCCTTTCGCCATGGCTCTGGTCTTTACCGCTCTAACCAAACTCTATAGGCATGAGGGCTTTCCTATATTACCAACTAATTAACGATCAAGTGCCTTTTAACTGCTTTGTGGTCCACTTGTTGGCAGGTGTTCCGGCCAGCTGTTGTGGCTTTGTAGCTGGTTAATGGCACAGTTTTGTCTTGGATTTAATGTGTGATGAGAAGGTCGTTGGCCATTATCATCAAGAATATCGTATGAGCATGAACTCTGATAATGATGCATGAAAATCGTAAAGAATTAGGAATTAAAACAAGTTTTAGGCGTTCAATTTGCATTGGCTTAGCTTTTAAATAGAAAATACACGACCTTAGGTTACTCAGTAGTGGGCATAAACTAAACAGTTCCGATTATATAAAATATATGTATAGTTAAAGAATTTTAAAGGTTACCAGAAAGTTTTTAGTTTAGCAGTGGTTGATATGTAAATAAATTAAATTCTTCCAAAATCTTAGCTTTTATATGCATCTTAGGTTAAATAGAGGAAGCTTTATATGTTTTTTAAAGCTTTAAGGGTTGATTATATATTAGGAGTTTTCTGATTTTATTTAATATAAAACCTTCAGGAAATTTAAAGGAATAAAAATTCCTTAAAAAAAGAATGTTATATGGTTTAATTTTACTTTAAATATTTCTACTTTTATTTTATGAAACAAAAATTTAAAAAATATTTAATGGATTTACAAAAAAAAAACTGAAGTTTTTAGAGTTTGAATTTTAAAAACAAATATTCCTTATTAACTATGATTATAATGAAAACATAGTTAAGTAAGCTTTTTGCCTACAGAAATCAATCTGAAATTTTTTGATGTCCATAGATTATCTTACACAAAAACAAATCGATAGATTTGATAGCCACAGATAACCGAATTCTTACCTCGTCTTACAGTTTTTAATGTCAACCAATATCCCATAAATTGGGTATTCTTTCAGATTGAAATACAATTAATAATTCGATCAATGCGAATGTCTAACAATAGTGTTATACTTTATTGTTTTTACGGTCTACGATCAATACAATGTTCTCAATATTTACAATTGTTTATAATATAATTAATATAACATAAATTTTTATTTCAATTGGTATTTGTTTTTTGTTTTTGTTGAGTTTCGAATAATAAGAATCGCATTTAACTCGGTCCATACTATATATCTCATTGAATACACATACATATACATTTTTGTTTTGTTTTTTTTTTTTGCTGTTGTATCTATATGTTTCATATAACCTATTTCCTATGCACTTGCTGCCACGTTTTAACGATAACTTTTCACTTTCTCTATCTCTGTGGTATTCTCTCGTTTTTGTTTTTTGTCCTATCACACATCGCCAGGCAATAAATATTATTCTTGGTTTGTACTTGGGTAAAGAAACATCGTACCTTTATCTGTGGGGTTAGGATATATACATATATATATATTTATTTATATTTATTGCGACAACTTTTCGGTTGATTTTTGGGTTTCACTCTCACCTGGATTGTTGTAGAAGTTTGCGCTTAGACTAGGTTTTGGTGGAAGTTTGGGTGTGCCCTCGTGGCTCGTGGCAATCGGAAAGAATTCCTTTGGGGACGAGCGTCTGTTCGGGTGCTGTGATGGATGCTGTGAATGAAGGTTCGTATGAGTATGTGGATGCGGATGCGAATGAAGCTGGTGCTGGTGATGATGCGGCGTATAAGCCGCTGTCTGCTGCGCCTGTATCTGCTGTGGCCTCAGCCGCTGCTGCTGCTGCTGCTGTTGCTGCTGTTGCTGTTGCGGGTAGCTGCTCGACATGGTGCTGCCGTCTATGGTGCTGGGAATGTACGGGGACATGGGCGTCATGGGTGTCATGGGTGATGTGGTTGTTGAGGAGCTCAACGCCGGCGAGATCGATTGCGGTGGCTGCTGCAGCTGTTGTTGCAGCTGCTGCTGCTGCTGTTGCTGTGACTCATCGCTGCCCGCCGCTGCTGTTGCCTGGGCCAGCGTGGGCGTTGTGGCATTGTTGTTGCCCGCCACAGCGGCCGCATTGACTCCCAGCGATGGCTGCTTCGCCGAATTGCGGCGTATCATAATACTGCTCGTATTGGGCAACAGCAGGCTGCTGCTTTTGCCCACAAACTCCTTCGGCTGACGCGCGTAGCCCGCCGCCGTGGAATGATTGAGTCGGGGCGGTATGGGCGGTGGGCTCAGCTCGCCATCGCGCGGAGGTAGCTGCAACAGGAAAGAAACGTAGCGTTAAAGTTAAGCAAACAAGATATGGTCTAGAAATGGCTCTGACGGATTCTGAATCCATAGCTTATCGCAGTTCAAGGGTAAGATTTAATGTATTAGCCCTGCCTCCATATAGCAAAGTATGTAACAAAATATAGCAAAGGCTAAATAGCCAACATGGGACAAATTTAATAAGTAAACAGCTTAATTGCTTAGTTAGTTCTTTAAGTTGTTTTTTGTTTGTTACAACTTCATATTGAATAATATTATGTTGATCAAAATCAAATACTCAATATATAAGCATTAATTTTGGGCTTCTTTTTTTCTATACAAATGTATGGAAATGTAGTATTCGTTGTACGTCATTTCGGTCCCAATCTAGGCCGCTAGTCGTTGTCTGGATGTACTATATAGTTATCTGATATTGATAATTATATGACAGGACATTTTTTTTACAACTCTATTTTAAAGCGAGTTGTCCTATGGCAGCTATATAATCTAATGCTCCGATTCTGCCGACTACGACTGTACAGACAGATAATTACTTAGAAATGTTTACATAATGTACACATAAAATTGAATTCTTGAAGAACAAACAAGTTTCTTATACAACACTCTTTTTGAGCGTTAGTTCCTATAAGAGCTATATATAATATAATGCTCCGATTCTGCTGACTACGAGTGTACAGACTGAACAGACTTAGAAATGTCTACATAAAATATATGTGTTGTAATTGAATCCCATTATTTTGCATAGCTTGAAGAACAAACCAGTTTTTCATACAACAATTCTTGTCTTTGCGCGATAGTTCCTATGAGAGCTATATATAATATAATGCTTCGATTCTGCCGGCTACGACATATGTATAGCCTGCAACAAGGAGATGCACCTAAATCTAAAGATTCGTGGCACATAAACTGACAGCCAGACAGACGGACATGTTTTTATGGCCTCGCCTGTTGATGCTCAACAAGCATAGGATTTACGGTTAACACTGGTGTCCACTCACCGTGGGTGCATCGGGCGCCTGGCGCTTCTGTGCCATATCCGCGCAGCTCTCCGTGCGCTCTTTGCGCCGCGGCGGCAACGGCGGCGGCACCGCCCGATACTCCAAGCTAGCGGCCGTTGGCACATTGACGTGCGGCGATATGGGCACCGCGCCGGTCTGCGCCTGGCTCTGCTCGCTGTTGTAGTAGAAGCCGCCCAGCTGTGGACTCACGTCGCCGAAGCCGCCGCTGATGAGCGTCACCGTGCTGGCAATGCTGTGCGTCGGACTGTATTGCGTCTGTGCGGCGCGCACATGGAATGGCGAACGATTGCTGGAGGGCGGCGGCGGCGGCGGCGGTGCCGCCTCGTGACGGGGACTAATCATAAGCTTGGGCAGTGGCGATGGTGGCAGCGCATCTCCCGATGCGGCGTCCGAGATGACATAGCAGTCGGACATGGTCCAGCTGCTGGCTGACGCCGTTGCGGCTGATCCTCCCGCTGCTGCTGCTGGTGGTTGCTCCATTAGTGCCGGATTGAACGCCTCCGTTGCCGCACTGCTGTTGTGCGTCCACACGTGCGCCGCCGGCTTGCGTGGCAGATGCGGTGCCGGCGCCACATCGCCATTGTCCGTGGTGCGTTGGAGTCCGTGGCCCGTCCAGGTGCTGCCGCCGTTGCGTTCCGGTATGATGACCGGCGCAAACACGGAATACGCATGCGGATTATGTTGCGGACTTTGATCGCCGATGCTGACGCTGACGCTGACGCTGACACTGCTTGCCGCTGTCGCCGCCGCCGCTGCTGCCGGCGGCTCCACGTTCGCCGGCGCATTGCTGGACAGCTTGTTGCTGTTGTTGTTTTGGTTCTGGCGACGCGGTTTGATGCCCGGCGACTTGAGCGGAATGTTCGGCCATTTGCGAGGCTGCAAGCAGAAAAGAATTCAGTTAATTCAGTGCAATCAATAAATGAGACCGGCTTTAAACTTACGAATTTGGGCACCGTTTTGCAGGCGCGCGGCTCAATGCGCAGACTCTCATTGTAGAGATAATCGGACATTTCCTTGTCGGAGAGGCCGTTGAAGGGATCCAGCTGCTCGAAGAAGTGCCGTATGGTTGGCTCCTCGTTGAGGCAATACGGCTGATTCTGATACTGCTGTATCTCGCCAATAATCTCCGACACTTTCCGCCGCTTGGAGAAGTTGATCAGCTCCGTATTGGTCAACAGATCCGGATTGCCCTCCTCCAGATGCAATATATTTGTCAGATAGCGACCAAAGAATGGCACACAGGGCGGATTGATGGAACGCAGACGCTCCTGGTATTTCTTTAAATGATCCTCGCTCAGCTCACGGCACTCATCGAGAAACTTGCGATGCCGCTCCGGCAGCCCATTGAATGTATACCGCAGGCGAAACACCGCCGCTGTGCCCATGGCAGCCACAATTGAGAGTATTCCATTAAAATTGTTGAGCTCCAGCATGACCATCATCACCTCGATGGCACGCTGCATAATCGCCAGGCGCTCATCAAAGTTCTCCGCCTCCATGATGGACCTCTCGATCCAGCGTGTCACATTTGTTGTGTGCTTCATGATCTTGAGCAGATTGGGACTCTTCAGCTCCTTGTCCTTTTTGGTCCACGGCGAGCCGACCAGCTCCGACGGCTTCACATTCTTGTACATCTCAAACTCGAGCAGCGTCAGCTGCCGCGCCACCTCCAGCGGATGTAGCGTCAGCAGTGTAATCTCATTATCTCCCACAGTCAAGTGGTATTCGATCGGCGGCGGATCATGGCCGTAGGCGTAGACGATCTTCTTATTGCTTTGTTTATTCTGCAAAGGAAATGGAAACTATGAATATGGATCTCGATCTGGTATATATATATATATTAGAAATTGAAATTTTAAACTGCTTTCACTAACATTTTAATGTTAGGATCAAACTAATTAAATAACGCTGCCATTGTTAATGCCACTGATCAACAATGTTACTCTTAATCGACTTAAGCTTCTTAACGTGATATTACCTTGCGATCGACAATCTTGCGCACAGAGTCGACCCATTTACGCATCGATTTGCTGTTGACATCGTTGAGAAAGTGCAGCAGTCTGTCCAGCAGTGACGGATCCTTCTCAAAGTCATAGAAATGATGATCCACCCAGTGGCGCAGCACGTTCAGTACACGAAATTGCACTGGTTGAACGAACTCCTTGCGATATCGTTTCCAATCCTCGCGCTGCGAGTTCTTAAGCATTTTATCGCTGTCTGCCGTTGAGGCCGATGACATGGCTGTTGCATCCTTGTCGAGATCAGCGCCACCGCCGCCGCCAATATTGTTCGACTGCTGCTCCTGGTACACCAGGCTGGGCTCAGGTATTTCAAAGCGTTCGATCAGCAACGTCAGCAGCTGCTGGGGCGAGCAAAAGTACCGATATGTGGTGAGAAAGGTGCGCACAAACGTCGGATCCGCATAGATGTGATAGGTGAGACGCTCGATTAGCTTGCACAGCGTGGCACCCTTGATCATCGGCACCACGCCGCTGTCACGCTCCTCGAGCACAATGTTCTCGGCACTGTCGGGCACCGCAAACTTGTAGATCTCCGGGCTGGGCATACGCAAAGGATGCTTGCGCTCAATATCCTGCAGTATGCTGTCGAGTATGCGATCCAGCATTGATTTCGTATTGACCATTATCAGATCGGCCATCCAGTCGCTTTTATGCTGGGCATTCTTCGCCGACAGCACAATGGCCGGATGCATGCGGGTGACGAGCTCAAAGCTGTGCTTCAGCTCCTCCGTGTCCACACGATCGCTGATCTCGACGCGACGCATAAAGAACTTCTCCTTTAGACGATAATCGTAGGATGTGGCGCCGGCCGATGGCGTTTGTTTCTTGGTATTCGCTTTGCACAGCACCATTAAACCATCGAATAGGAATACCTTCCGCTCGCTCCAGATCCGTTTGCCCGAGCCGAGCTTGCTGAGCGAGTCCTCTGCAAAAGTGCATTGAAATTAGTTGGAGCGGTTATTAGGAATGCCCACGTCAACTTACCGCGTATGAACTCGTTGCAGTTCAGGCCCACATCCTTGTCATCCCAGTGCTCCACTTTCAGCTGCAGCTCGCGGGTGCGCTCGATGGCCATTTGGCGACGTATGCGGCCGCTGACCGGCACCAGTCGCTCCTTGGACAGGTTGGACATCACCTTCTCGAGATCGCAGTGCAGCGGGTGGAGCAGACCCTGCACCTGGGCGAAGCTCTCGATGTCATCCTGTGATGTACTGAGATCCATTAGATGCTTGATGTAGTCAAAGTAGACAAACGCATGGCAGATGGGCACCAGGAGCAGCTTGGGCAAATAATACTTGACCGCCTCGCGAAACCCATGACCCGCCGACATCAGAGACAATGCATCCGGCTTGGCCAACAGATTGCTGAGTGCATCGCGCGACGCCAGCGAGGTAACATCGTGGGCATATTTCTTATAAACATCAAACTCTTCGGCCTCGGCGAGCTCCTCAAAGCAGCTGGCAACGCAGGGCGCATTCTGTTCCTGTGACATTTCAATTACATCCTCCAAGGAGCCAAGCAGCGTTACCGTCACCTCATAGATGTCCATAATATTGGAGAAGATCGGCTCCAGTTCCTTTGGGTCGCGGGCAATCTTCACCAGCTCCTCGCGAAAGACCCGTATAATCATGTGCAGATCCCGCTGATATTGCTTCTCATCGTTGATCAGCTCCTTCACAGTCTCCTCGTAGGTGGCGCTCGCCCGCTGCGCCGGCAGCGACAGCGGACTGGGAAGGACATTGCATTTGAGCTGCTCGCTGCTACCATCAAGTATTTCAAGCAGTACACCGTCAGCGTTCATGACCACCTCGATGTCCTCCTTGACGATCTCGCTGTGCGAAATGCGGCACACATAATCGGCGGCAGTTTTCATTATATCGGCAGAGATGCACTCGAGCACGGCCACCAGATAAGCTGATACAGAGCTATCGATCTTATACTGCAGCACATCCTTCTGCAGCAGCGTATGGACACGCTCCGTGGGCAGCAGGCATTTCCGCTTCTTCGAGTTGACCAACTCGCTGGCCTCCTTCAGCGTCCACTGATCGAGTGGCGCTGGAAATAATTTGTTGATCTTCTCCTCAACATCCTGCACTGAGTGCGGCAGTGGCTCTGCGCACAGTTTGGCCAACAGGCGCACGCACTTGTTCTCCACATAGAGCAGTGCATCCTCTTTGGCCGTCAAGCGCGGATTCACCTGCTCCAGCACCTTGCGCAACGATGCTATAAACAAACCGCGCCAACGCGCCGCATTCTCGTTCTTTGTAAAATCGTAGCCATCGGTGTCCTGTACAGTGGAGGCAGCGCCAACGCTAATCCCATGGCTGCCACCGCTGGAAAACATTTCTGCACTCCACCACACTCAATCGCATACACACACACACGCACGCACACACGCACACAGGCACACACTCTTGTTATTAGTCAACAGCAACGTCGTCGTCGGGCAGCAACATTTTCAGCGTTTGTTTTTGTCCTTTTGTTGCCTGATTTACGCGCCGCGTTATCTATTTGCAATCGAAACGAACAAAAACAAATCTTTGTTTTCACATGCTATACACACAATTTTTTTCAATATATTTTCTCTGCAAATTCTGCTTACAACGACGTTAAGTTAGCTGCACATTCATTTATCAGTGCTGTTAAACGTTACACATATTCGATAAACGATAACATGCAAATTGTTTTCAAAATTATTTGAATTAATATGAATGAAGCAATTTTAGATTTAATTGAAGTAGATAAAGCACAATCTTATACCGAAGTGAAAATAGTATACTGGGCTTGTGCAATGTCCGTCTGTCCGTATGAACGTAATTATTTTCACATATAATTATTTATACGTAATTATTTATACATATATCTCAGTTTTAAAGATATTTTTCACAAAAAGAAATGAGTATATTGGTTTTGTGCAATGTTCGTCATGCTGTCCGTCCGTATGTCCGGAGTACGAGTATTAAGCAGTCGGTTACGCCCGACTGCAACGTTCTTACTTTCCAAAAAGCAGCTCAGGTGTAAGTTGTGTCAGGTCCTGGGTTCGAGACCGGCCAGAAGCAAAATTTTCTTTTTGTTTTTTAAATGCTCTTTTATTATATGTTATTTGTTTTAGTTGTCATTACACTCGGAACGCTTTCGGTTACACCCGACTACAACGTCCTTACTTGTTTAATTTTCTATTTCTTCTGGCCATACGATTTTCTCAATCCATTCACGGTAATAAGAAACTCTGGTGTATCTGGTGAATGAGTTTGGAGTGTCACAATTACCTCCAAGAGAAACAATCCCAAAAACTCCGAAAAGACAAGTATCCAGACCAGAATAACCTGAAAATAGTGGACCACCAGAATCGCCTTCGCAAACATCTCCAAGGTTATCTTTTGGGCCAGCACATATCTGTGTTTCACTATCGAATGACTTTCCACATTTGTCGTCGCTCACTTCAACCACGACGCCCTCCCGCAATGTATTCGGTTTAATTCTGCTCTTTACGTAACCCCAGCCAGCAATAAAATATGTTTCATTTCCATTCCCAGTAGTTTGAGATAGACAGGCTGGCTTAATAAATTTCGTTGTGATGTTTGCCATTCTGTTCAGTTTCAAGAGGGCAATATCAGCATAATGAGTATCTCGATTATAATCTGGATGAATGATGGCCGTCACATTAAAGCGATCGTCGGAATTGGCGGTACTAGTATAATGGGCTCCTAGGATCACAGACATGTTGCTATAAAATATTAGGAATAAATAATTAAAGAATTGTCAATCATCATATGTAAATGACTTACTCCTTAATACAATGTGCTGCAGTAAGAACATACAATGGATCTATCAATACACCACCGCAATGTCCGCTGTAGGTTTTATTTGCCAATTCTTCTTGTAAAAAAGCCATAAAAGGGAATTCATGTGGATCTGATTCCTTTCCATCCCTAATGAGTATATTAGTCTTGCAAAAGCCTTTAATCTTTGGATACGTTAAACATTCTGAAACATAAGTCAACAAACGACGATAATCCAAATTTAGTTTTTTAAACTTCATATATTACCGGTTTTGTATTATTATAATTATGATTATTCCTATAACTTAAAAATGCTAATACCTCCCTGCCGTACAAATAGAAGTAGCTGAAAAAAAAAAAAACGATTGTGAGATCTAAAGGCATGATTGATGGATTGAGGTAGCTCTCTCAATCGTGGAGCAAACTAAAAAGCCAAACAAAATAAAAATCGTTTTTTTATTCTAGATGTCCCATCTATGTTATCCATATGTTATTTGGTTAGAAATACTAAAGAAATAAAAAACATTGAATTTTTCAATTCTTCTTACGAGATACAATAGAGTCAGAAGTTCGTAATATAATAATAATAATAATAATTGTATTTCGTACGCAAAAGAAATTAGAAACATTTTTAATTTTCAAATCCTATTGTTTAGACACTTTATTTTTGATAAAAATAACTGTCATAACTGTATGTATATATATTGATATATATTTATTTGAATATTTACTTTTATGAGCGATGGTTTGCTCTTCTATTTTGTCCGGACAGCAAACTATATTTTCCTTTTGATTGCAATAGACAGTGCCAATTTCTGAATGTGTGATTTCTGTCGTAAATTTAACACTACCACATTCCTCAAAGGGGATACAGTTGTCGCAATTCGTAATTGGTGTACAATTAACAAGTGTAATTGATATTGTAAGTATAGTTAATATTGAAAGCATCATAATTTTGAAACGCGCATTCGTAATTCGTGTTGTTTACGAAACTGTAAATAAGGTAAAAAAAAAAATGTCATTGGTGTTAATTTGGCACTGTTCCGATTTTAATTAAGAATTTTAAATGAAAATGAAATTAAAATTCTCAATCTTATTCGTCTTATACAACTGATCTTTTTCCGAGTCTTAATATAACGGATTAATTTCACAATTCATTCTACGTTCGCCTGATTGCGCGAACTAGCTGCAACTAAGTAATCTGACACACTCCGGGCTTAATATAAGTGAGAGACGAGTCGTATGTGGGTGTACCCTGTTTTAATGGATGATTCTTAGCTGAGTTTTGTTTGATTTATGTTTTCACAAATTGAAATGCGTACAATTATGCACGTTAATTCAATTAAACAATTGTAGGCGGTAACCTAAACAATAACAAAACTGCTTTTTGCAGTTATCTCTCCAGCAGGGTTCCCCTGGTTTTTTTCTGCGGCGGCGGCATATCTTCCCCCTTGGGCTTGACACCTACATCCGCCAACTTGCCGCCCTTGCGCTGTAGCTGCTTCTCAATGATGCGCGCATTATTCGCATAGCTATCGGCTATCTCGCGCTGTAATATAGATAAAGAAACATATATATTTTTAATGCTGGAGAATTTACGGGCAGTTTGTAGCCAATTTACCGCCTCAATTTCATCCTCCTCTTCGTCGATGGTGGATACCGTGACGGAGCTAAATTTGCCCATATTTTTGGTGTGGCGCGTGACCATAACCTTTTTGCCACTGGCATCCACTATGCCCGAATCCTCGCCGCTGGCAGAAGCCACACCTGCCACTGGCACAATCGCAGCGCTGGCTGTGCCGCTGTTGGCTTTCGCATCCGCTGCCAGCAGCTGTGCCAAAGGATTCTCGCCCTTGTTGCGCACCAGTGCATTGTTCATAACGAAGGTGACATGGGAGTCCGAGTTGTGTCGATAGTACAATGGCAGGCCGCAGTTACGACACTAGAAAAGTAAACTTAGTTAATATGAATTAATTATATAAATATATTCATTTCTACAGACATTATATCGATACTGCTTCTCAATGCCTTTGCCCTTACGGCGTATGTAGATCATTTTGGGCGCCGCGTTGAAAGTCAACTTATTCGCATGATCATTGGCATCAACGACACGCGCATTGTCCGCCTCGCGCAACGGCAACTGATCCAAGGAGCAATCTGTTCGTTGTTTGTAAATTTAAGAAACGTTTTAAAAATATAAACGTATTTGTACGCACCTAAAATCAATGACATTTTGCCACACAGGCAGTAGTATATGTTTAACGGCTTCTCCTCATTATATTCCTCTTGATCTTTTGTATCAGAGCATACAATGCTACGTGAAACTACTTTCGGCATTCTTTTCTTTTATTTAATTAACAAATTTGTTGAAATTGCGATCAACAACACATCTGGCGTTGTTTGTTTATCCAGTGTTGTCTAATGCGCTGTTGCAAACAGCTGTGCTAGTTCACAATGTTGTATTGATACTAGAGGTTATCGATGGTAAGGGATCATCGTACTAACAACATTTTTTAATTTACACTTATTTGTGCTGAACAATACGCAGATGCCTTATATGGCATCAATAACAATGATTACTTATATATTAATAAATTATATAATTTTAACGTATTGAAAGTAGTAAGGAAGTTAAATGAACTACTATAATTTGGGACTTGGTTCGTGCGAACCAATTCTGAACGATTCGATACAATTCTGATTGATATCGACAATCGATAATTTCAATAGCATGGTATGTTATCACAATTGTTTTTAATGAGTTTACAAAATAACGACGACGAACCCACAGTGCAACAAATAGTGGAGCTATGTTACAGAAAATTTCGCGATTTACCAATAACAGGAAAGCCTACAAGCAACCAATGGACCGTGCTGGCCGGCATAGTGCAATATGACAGAAGAACACAAAGCAGCTCGGTGGTTTCTCTAGCTACAGGGTTGGGAAAATGGAAACCATTTGTCGACCACGATATTTAACTGTATGTAAATGTATATCTTCAGAACCAGATGCATTGGCAGTAGTAAACTATGCGCCAGAGGCTACATATTAAATGATTCACATGCCGAGGTGCTGGTGCGGCGCGCTTTTCTACGATATTTGCACAACGAACTATGGAAGGCAGTCACGCAGCAGGAGAAGCAGGCGGATGAGTCTATCTTCAGCTGGCAGCCAGCATCGGGTTGCTTTGCGCTCGACAATCAGTTGGAGTTTCATTTTCTGAGCACCCAGACGCCTTGCGGAGATGCGTGTATTAAGGCCGAATCAGCCACGGGATGCGAATCCTCCACGCTGCCCGCGAAGCGGCAGCGCTTGGACACAGAAGATGGATTGCCTTTGACGGCCAGCTCTGCGGTATTCACGGGCGCCAAATTAATAGGCCATGACGCAGAGCACCGCGATGATATGCTGCAAACGCCTGCAGCACTGCGCACGAAACCGGGACGCGGCGAGCGCACGCTGTCCATGTCCTGCAGCGACAAGTTGTCCCGCTGGCACGTGCTCGGGGTGCAGGGCGCCCTGCTTGATGTGCTAATCAGTAAGCCCATTTACTTCAGCAGTTTCAACTTTTGTTGCGCCGAAGCGAGCCTGGAGAGCCTGCAGCGTGCCATATACCAACGCTGGCGCGGCAGAAGCTGTCAGCTAGGCCGCTATCAGCCGCAGCAGCCACGCATACGCATCGATAATAATCTCAGATTTGAGCATGCGCAACGTACCGATTGGCAGCCATCGCCGAGCAGCGTCATTTGGTCACGGCTACCCGAGGCGCTCAGGTGAGTTCCAGCTGGCATCGTGGAAGAATATTTGATCTATGTATACATTTATCCGCAGACCCTATGAGATTGCAGTGAATGGCAAGCGTCAGGGCGTCACCAAACTGAAACTGAACACTCCGCAAGCCGCACTGGGCGTAAGCAAATATAAGCTGCTAGTAAACTTTTTGGATCTGTTGCACTGCTGCCCAGAGCTGCGTGAAAAGTTATGCCTGCAATTGGCTGATCTTCAGAACTTGAGCTATGCTGAGTGTAAAGCTTTGGCAAAGGATTACCAATTAGCTTGGCGACAATTAAAATGCGACTACTTCCAGCAATGGACAAGCAAGCCAAAGGAGCTGCTGGAATTCAGCAAACAGACCGCATGAAATAGGTGTCATCGGCAAAAGATATATAAACTAAGTACAGTGGATATTGCGAGAGTCTTTTACAACTTTTGCATTTACATGGAAAAGACGCGCTTACAATATTAAATATTATTTAAGTGTTCGTTCGGAAAATAAGAATATGTATTTTAAATTATTTATACGCCCTTAATCGAAGGCTCCTTCTATTCGACAAAAATGTTTTTATTGTTAATCTAGTTCTACCACACCACAATGGAAATGGTGCGGGGTGAGGATAGTTGGCATATAAAGCTAGCCTTTTCCAGGCACTGCGTCTTCTTCATCACAAAAGCATCCTCATAGTCATGCACCAAAACCACACAATTCAATTGTTCATTCGATTTGTGCTGGCTGTCCTCGTCTTCGGTATCCTCGTCCAGCCATTTTACATATTGCGGCGACCGACCCGTCGCAATCGAAATGTACTCATCTTGGCCCAATTTGTTTATGTCCAGCCAATAGTGTCGACGTTCGTTTAGTTGCAAGCTCACAACTAGCCTTTCCTGATCCGTTGCCAAGTTGATCAGATTGCCGCCCTTTTGACGGCACTGCTGGGCCGCTTGGAACCAGTTGACTTCTTTGCTTTCAATGTAATAAAACTTGCCACCAATCATGCGAAAGGGCTTTAGCATGCCCAGATATTCATGGGGTACAATGCCGACTTCTTTGTACTCAACCCTGGTGCTATAGTTAAATGCTGTTGAAATATCGGAATAAATTTGTAAATATTTATAACTATTTAGATTACTTACCTTCAACCACTGTCATAGGCATCAGCATATAGGCCAATAAAAAGGAACAAATTATGTATCGGAACATTTTACTTGTTTTCCTATTTCGAGCAGTGCTTGCTTCAAATGTAACAATCCCAATGGATTATAGTTTCCATATACGCACGTACTTAAAGCAGGGTGCGCCTATTAATAAGCTTCCTACGCTTTCTCATCCGATTAATCATTCTTCAGATTATAATTATAAATATACTCAAAGAAACATTAATCAACATGTTATTTGATGAGTTATTAAAGGAAATCAATTAAATAAATCAATATTGATTTGTTCTCAGTACTCGGCAGTTGTAACTTTTCCAAATTTGAATATTCCCGGTCTTTACTTAAAAAAATGTAATTAAATCTTAAATCTTTAATTTCGATAAAATATTTTATTTTGATGTTACTATACTTATCACTTTCAGATAATATTATTATTCGTAATTAGAAACTATAACTATAAATTCAAAGTCTGCAACCCAAACATTCTACTTTTCTGGCGAGTACTGTATTAAAATATTATTATTTAATTACGAAATTCTAAGTGATATATAGGTTTATATAGTTTATATACATTTATTAGCAAATGAAATACTTGAAATAACTTGTTGAGTTATAAATCTGTAGATGAAATATATTTTTGAACTCTGCCCAAAAGTATGCCTTAATTTCCGAGTTTTATGCACGCATTATATTGAAAGTAATATAATAACACTAGATAACAAAATTAAATTTTTTTGTTGTATTGTTTACCAAACCTACTTTTTAATACATGTAGTCAGACGTAACCGACAACGTAATACTCGTTCACAGTACATAGATATTATATTATTATTATTATATAAATATAGAATTTTTATATTTCGACTCGATCTTAAGAAAAGGTCATTGCAATAAAAAACCAATATACTCTTTTCACTTCGTGAACGAGTGTAATTATTTTAAAAAATAAATTTCTCAATTAAAAATGATTTTTTAACGAGGAATACAATATGAAGTTCTGTTGGACAATCGGTTAAGCTTCCACAGTCCTTAAGAAATCTGCCTTTATATACAGTTGGAAAGAAAACGAGTTGAAAATTTGTTCATTTTCAATATGCAACATCTAAAAGTAATATATTTATTTTGTAATACCATAAAGTGTAATACACATTAATCTAATTGTCATTTAGCAAATGTTTAACAAACAAGCGTTCAAAGTACTCGCACAGATACAAGATGCAAGATGCAAGATACAAGATACAAATACAGTTATGCAAGCAAATACATATATAAAGAGGTACAAGTGTTTGCTATAAAGTAGTACAAACTAAAACGAGACTTTAACAATGGTTATCTTCAGCTGCTGCTCTGGCGCGTATGAGGATATGGGGGGTGGGGGAGTGCGGGGGGTGGTGGTGGGGGGTTGGTGATCAGAGCAGCTCATCCGATCCGCTACTATGGTGCACGCTGTGTATATAACTATATTCATATATAGTTTAGGCTCTACGAATCGAATCCTCAATGACTTTGATTATGTGACCGCGATCAATCCAACGTATCTCAGTGTCCGCCAATTTCGCGCAGCTCGCGCTTGCCGAGCGGCAACGGGGGCCGGAAATTGTTGATGACCTTGCCGTTGAACTCATTGCACGGACACTCCTCCTTCACATCGTAGGCATTCAGATTGCGCATGGCGTTCAGCTGATCGTCGGACACCTGAATGGGCGTCTTGAACACAATCCAAATGACGCACTCGGAGCACGGCGGCGTCGTCAGCGAGCCCTCGTACGTCCAGTAGGTGTGCACCGTTTTGGGCAGCAGCTTGCCGGGATCGCAGCCCTGCGGCAGGGTGACGCGATCGCCCTTGTGGAGCACAAACTGCAGCAGGCTGCTGACCTTGTCCAGTTCGGCATGATGATCGCCCGGCTGAAGGAAGACGCCCAGCACGGCGAGGCCATCGGGCGCGGCAGCTGCCTCGCCAAACGACTTGTATTTGGTGGTGTTCCAGTGCACCAGATGCAGTTCACCCGCATAGGAGACACCATCGACGGTGTGCTCCGATCCCTTCGAGTCGGTGCAGCCCCAATGGCAATGGAACTGTTCCAGCTTAAAGATCTGATCGCCCAGCGGTCCGCCAGTCAGCTCCGAATTGGCGCCATTCACGTCCACGCGCCAGCAATATCCTGCAGATAATCGGAAAAGGATCTGTTAGCCGGACACAACTGGCAGCTGGCACTGGCCAGGCACCTACCTGGATTGACCAGACTCTTTGTGTCCTCCGGCACGTATTTCCACTTAAGTGGCGAGACCTTCAGATCGCTGCCCTTCTTGGCGCTGGAGGGCGTTATGTCCACGGGCGACTGACGATGGCCGGATGCCTGCGGATAGTCCTTGGCCCAATGTGCGGGTCCTGCAAAGCAAATAGGCCGGGTTAATTAGCTGCGACAATTAACAGCTCGTTAGGCCGGAACTCATTTGAGACATTGTTGCCCCAGCAAGAACATAAAACATTTAGTTGCTCGTGTTTGTTCAGTCATATATCATTATCGAGCTATTTGAAAGGAAGACTAAACGATTTGTCATTGAAAGAGACTTAAACAATCATTAGTTCTAATGAGGACCGTGAACACATGCCTCAAATTACCGTTCGTTGGATAGGGATAAATAGATTAGAGAGTTTAGGCCAGGGAAATCAAGTTTAAGAAACTTTCCATGTGACCTATTGATTTTATTTTTTTACCCCCCATATTGCCAGATCCTTATCGGATATATAAGGCTAATCAAATTCAGCACTGTTAAAACTGTTCCTTAAAAAACGAATTTCTGTGACTTTCAATTTAAGAGCTGAAACTTTGTACCGGATATATTTATATATATGAGATATATGTAGCTGTGACTTTACTGATAAGCGTATCTTTATTTAAAGAATACACAGTATTCAAATTATATTTGTCGAAGTCTTAGGCATTCCAGAAGACATTTAACATCTGGCTAGTATAAAGAGGGCTTAAACAAAAGCTGGCGCAGCTAACTGTGTGCTTCGACAGTCGGCTCTGTTTTATATATAGGCAAATATTTGTGCTAAGATACTGAACGTTTGGCATATAAGCCCCCCCCGGCTTAAGTGGCAACAACAAAATATAGCAGGTGTAGTAAAACGTAAACCTTCAGGCCAGAATCATATGTTGAAACTGATCACAGAAAAAAATAAATATAAAATCAAATAAATATATATCTTTACACACTTTATTATTGTCGGCTAAGTTAGTGCCAATTGCGCTTGGCGGGGAAAAACCCAATGCGAAAATGATCATTAAATTGGAAAAACGCTTAGCACAATCAATCAGTTTTATAAAACTATTTATGTATAGTATAGAAAACCCGAGACTAGATGTTACAACAATCCGGCTTGCTTTTGCTTGGCCAAACTGTTGACAGATGTTAAAAGTGTTTAATAATGAATAAAAGAAACTTTTATTTCTAAGTGAGAGAAACGCTTATGTTAATTCTATTATTCACCTTAAATTTCTTTAAAGAAATTGTGCTTGAATAATTTGACTAAGAGTATTGTATTTATAGTGTTGGGATATTTAGGGTTTTTATTTAATTCTTTTCTTATGTAATTTCTTCTATATTCAAGTTGATGCTTCTCCTATTTCATTAGAGCTTGCAATTCCTCTTTATTGATGGTAACTATCTCGATTACACTTGATCTCTCTCGAACTATCGAACTATCTTAGTTAAAATATCAAGTACAAATGGTTAGTAGCAATTACAAAAGTATCGGTAACCTTGATACAGTGTTATTAGTGCAGCAATGGCCCAACAATAGTCTTATATTTACGAACTTCGGGAGACATGATGTTAGTCAATTTTAATACATTTCCTTGAGTGTAGATAGTATTATCTGAAAGCATTTTATCTAGTCAAACGGCTGTGACAACAATAATGAAATTTGCTGGCATTGTTTGCGGCTGCATTTGCGTTCTTGATTAATGTCGTGTGCTGCAGCAACAACAACAACAGCAACAAGAACTGCAACAAATATTGACTTGGGGGCAGTCACGTGCCCCGACAGAGAATCAGTCAAGAGGGCCGGGGAGAGGAGTCATGTGATGGGATCGTTTGCACTGACGCACACGCCGCAAGATAAAACCAACCGCAAACAGCAAACAGCGTGTGGGCGGCGTGGGCGTGGCTGCTGAGGTATCTAACGAATGTTAAGGAGCATTTAATCTGGCGTTCACCTTATCTAAACTGTTGGGCGCAGGTCTTTGCCATTGTCTCTGACACATGATAAATCACTGCGCCGTTCAAAGCTGAGGTCTTAGGGTATTTAGGTTCTGTGATTTTAAGGCAAAAAAAAAATACAATAAATAATAAACTGATAAATCACACATTGTTGTGCAATGCATTTTGTTTATCGATGGACAATCGACAATTATGTAATTACAAAAAATCAAAGACTGTCTTCAAATTGTGCAAGGGAATTCGCAATTTGCGCATGTGACAAGCAAATTGATAGGGTATATAAATAGTTAGACAGCTGATATACAGCTGCAGCTGACATTAAGACCGGGGAACCAAATGATACTCAACTATTATTCATAATTCATTGGAGCTAACAATGTGGAACTAATTCGAAAGATAAAAGAAATTAATAGGGTAAATAAATTAGTGGCTAAGTCAATATAACACCTACTTTGTACGTCTGAATATCACGTATACGCCAGTTAAGTCAGCAAAAGCTGGAAGTCACAATTTCTCGCATGTGACAAACAGGTTGATAAAATTAAATAAAAAGTTAAATCAAGCATTGGTTTGATAATCGTATGCGTAATGCACATCACGTATACGCCATGTATGGCTAAATCTAAAGTGATCTTTTGTCAATCTAAAAAAAAAACACAATCTTGACCCATTTCAGGGTTTGCCATTTCCACAAATGAAAAACAATTGCATAGCATATATAAAAAGTTCAAGCACACACCTGTTAAATGCCTGACTTATATATTTAAATCACGTATACGCCGCGTATGGCAGCTGTAGCTGCAAACCCACCGCAATCCTTTTATTTACATCTTTTTTTTTTACTTTTATGCGAAAATTTCCGTCTGATGATAAATTATCCAAATATTTTGAGCGCCTTATGAAGCTGTCATTTAGTCAGCTGCGTTTTGTTGGCCATATTCATTTACTTGGCTTTTTTATACACATTTATTAACTGCGCCTTTTCGTCAGTTCGTACTGCAGCTGCTGCTGCTGCTGCTGATGTGGCCGGCAAATAGTTATATATACCGAGTTTGCGGCTGTAAATTCTAAAGATCAACACGCTCTGCCTGATAAACAATGGTTAAGCAAATTCAAACAGAAAGCAGGGTCTTAGTCTTCTCTTAAACGAAGTTTAACTACTCTGCAGACTTAAATTTAACAAAAATAAGTCGACAAAATGCGAAATTTAAAAATAATAATATAATTGAATATATTTATTTATACTTAAAATAGAATGCCAGAAATGAGAATCATTTAAAAAAAAAAGAAATTTTATTTGCAATGCTTTAGACCTCATTTTTAGTATACATTTTTAAATTGTTTACTGTTTAGATAGAATTACGTTTAATCTGATATTATTGATATTTTAAAAACAGACTACAACTCGTAATGACTAAGGCGCTAATTAATTTAATTGTTAACTATTATACAGTAATTGCACATGGAATAACATTATTTTTGACCTAATATTCCAATACCAGCTTTAATTTCTGAATTCAATTTAAAGTTGTTTTTTTTCCACATTAACTAAATTTTAGCAAATTATCTATCTTTTTTAGCGCTACAAACTTTATAAAGAAATTATGATGCCCAGCAGAAGATTGGCTAAGCAAAAGAAAAGTAAAGTAAAGTCAAGTAGACACGTTAAGCAGTTGTGTAAAAAGCAGCTAAAGAAACGCGCGTGCCTTTAATTTACAATTATAATTAAATACGAAACTGTCGCGTTTGCTCGGAAAATGTTAACTGATTAAGAATATCAATATATATCATATATATGTGCCACTCGATCTTTAAACAACTGGAACAGTTTTGCAGTCTAATTAGGTGCACAATGAGCAACAAATTACGGTAGATCATTGAAAATGTTGTCATCAAAATGGAAATGATTATTTAATTGAATTAAAAGTAAATCAAATGTTCTTTATACGGTATGATATATGGTGCTATATATGTCTATCGTAAACAGTTGAACAGCCGGACAAAAACTTGTTTTGCGCTATTTTTCCCCCTCAATAAGGAAATAAGTCACATTTTCATTAGAATTTATGCAACATTTCCCAGTTATTTACTTTTGTATCTATTTCTAAACAAGCAAAAACTAGTCAGAATACTCGAATCGAGACTGACCAGCTGACTAATGCCCTGCAAACAGGTCTGAAATCACTGACGAAAAAGATTTAAACAATCAAGAAATTGTGTTAAAATAAATAAATGGTTAAACATCGATATTAATCGATATGCGAATTAGGGGATAAACAAGAAAAGGCAATTAGCTTGCTCTGCTTTTAACGTGAGTCTTTGTAGGGTATATGTGATCAGCATTTGATTTTTGTCGGAGGAAATTGGAAGCTATTCGGGAGGAATCTACTTGGAATATGAGTTGTCTCTGTCATACGATAAGCTAAATTGATATGTATCTAATACTATTTATTTTAACATTTACAAAAATGTATAATACCCTTTCTTACTCGTGCACACGCTTGCAGGGTATATGTACGAAAACCCATTACAAAACATGTGTTAACCATTTGGGTTGAACAAAAAATACAAAAACACTTTCGGGTTATAAAACGGTGTAGAAAACTCGTAACTATAAACTTAAATTGCATGATCATATCTTATAAATGCTCAGTAGCGTCTAGAACTTATAGATACACTCGCCTATAGACATTTCATCATGAGCATATTGCGTGTTTTTTTTTTTATGAGCCAAGGAAGTGAATGCTAATTGGACCCTGGGATGTACAATGAACTCAGTTAAAAAAGTTATTGCTCAAGTCGGTTTATTCCTGCGTGAGTCAACGCATTCCATTTCAGATGATTTATATATATATATATATGTACATTTATCTGACAATGTCAGGGCTGTCGCTTAACTGGGCCCGAGAAGCGGCTTACATAACCGTCTCGTCTGGTCTTTTTGGGAAGCCCCAGCACTGCGCTAAGCTTTGCTGCGCTGCACTGCTAACGGTACTCACAGACAGAGCCGCTCAATTTAGATACAACCCTCTAGGAAAAAGCCCTTTTGGTCAATTGTTAGCGGTAATTATTTGTTTGCATGTGAAAGGCGCAATATAGAAACAGAAATAGAATTATTGAATTGCCATAAGAGCAGAAATAATAACGGCAACACAAATATTTTTAAGCAATACTATAATAAAGTTCTTAAATTCGTAGCATTGTCACGTACAGTCTGATATTTTTGCACTCGGAATTTTAATCTGCAGAGCAAAAGTTTTCCAACTCATAAATTTGATGGTGTTTTGTTTTTATATATTTTTCTGTTTGTATTCAGCTCTATATAAAACACGAGCATGTTTACATATAATTTATATAGATATAGGCTATACATTTTTTTATCACGCCGCCTGCTGGTTTTATTGGCCTAGCCAAAAATAATAATATTATATACGATATCTATACGTAATATCATCCAAACAGCATTTTCTCACACCTTCAGCATAGAGCCCATAGACTTTGATCAGCTCGCAGTTTGTTTCCAAATTCTATATGTATATCAGAAATAATTATTGTAATATTTATCTTTAATGTGCCAATAATCTATAATAATATCAAAGTCTACTCTTTTGTAATATTTAATAGCGCATCAATCCAAATATGGATTATAGACGTCAAATATTACAAGTTTTTAATAGTATATAGAAATACAAATGAAATACAAATATGCATGTAAATACGTAATTTAGATTCCGAAACACTCGTTTGTAATATATATATAGGAAGGGAGAAGTAGAAAAACGCTTATATATGCGAAAATTATAGATAGATACAATTTTTTTTGCCTTTTTAAATCTAATATATATTCTTCAATCTGATAAGCTTAAACAAGATGACAAGGTCGCGCAACGCCGGGCATATTCTTTAGACAACTTTATTTAAAGTTTAATGATTTTTGTGGCAAATTTTATGTGTCTTAAGAACACGTTTCTTAAACAAACATTGTTTTTAAATAAGAATGTTTAATTTTAAAAATTATACTTAAAAAAATGACAATAACAAAGAGTTGATATAATTCTGATATTTTGGTTGAAATTACTAATTTTAGTGTATCATTAAATTGACTCATTATGATAATAAATTAACCATACATATATGAGGAACAGATTAAATACCGCGGAAACGTAATGAACAACAAGTTTTTTAGCCCACTTTTCAAAGATAAGGGAGTATAAAAGAAATGCCCGATGTAACTGATTGCTGACTAAATAAATAATGATGGCAGCAGAAGTTGTGTCAGCTTTATCAACAAATACGAATTATGCCTTAAATGAGATTTGATTGATTTAGAAAAAATATAAACACGCGAGTTCTAATCTGGCTCTCAAGTCCAATCGAGTATAGACAATGCTGCAGGTTTGACAGGGGCAGAGGTGCGAATAGAATAGATGTGATAAGAACAGATCTCGTAATCTCAGAGTCGAATATATTCTATATAGGTATGTTTAATATAAGTAAGTAAGAATTGAGTTCTTCGCACTTATGCGAAAATGTAAAAAATCTGAAGTAGACCATCAACAAATATTTGTATATATATATATATGTATATGTATATGTGCAGATCGCCTGGCAGCGATAAGGCAGCATAGTCAGATAGAAGACATTGGAAAGTTTCCAACGCAGACGAGTCAAATCAATCAACGCAATCAGCGACGTTTAAACAAATCAAAACAAATTGCCGAAAACTCCAATTGGTAGATGCAAACATGCTATATTGCTATATCGCTTTATTGTACGATAAGTGTTTATCATGTGACGTTCGGACAAGTGCAGGGACGGGGGCTGACTTTGGGCGTTGGGTGCTTTCAGACAGAACGCTTGACAGACCTGAACCATGACAAAGTGCCGACTGGGGAACCGGTCTTTAAGGCGTCCTTAAGAATCGAACATGCACTTGACCAGCGCCGCACAAGCAAACGAACTGCCTTCAAAAGGCAGACACAACAAAGAGAAGGCGAGACTGAAAACACAAAACGGCTAAATGCTAAAAAACAAGTCTGCCAACAGCTAACGGAAGTGTGCCGAATATTAAACACCCTTTGAATTAAATGGAATATACTATAAAAAACGGCAAATCATTTGATTTTATATATGTCAATGGAAATTTTAACATTTTTATACCCTGCATCCATTGAAAATGGATAAATCAGGGTATAATGGTTTTATGCGAAATATATGTAACAGGCAGAAGGAAGCATCTCCGAGGCTATAAAGTATATATATGTGCTGTCCATCTGTCCGTTTAAAAGTATAGCATGTACTGTCAAAAATTATAACATTTTTTTTTTCGCCAAAATATAATATATATATTTTTTTAAACTCGCTATAGCTGAAAAAGAGTTTTTTTTTTTAATAAAATATCATGATTTTGCACTCTGCCAAATAATTTGCTAATTAAGTTTCAGTTTCAAAGGGATAACTTTTAAGAATATATTATATAGCCTATACTATATTACGCAATTCCTTTATGTAACACAAAATGTGAACAATATTAGAAGATCGTATGAGGGCAGCAAAGTTAACAATTCTATTAACATATTAATATAAATATATTAATAAGTAGATCGCTGTAGCAAACTTGCACGTTGTTAGGGCATAAAGAAGTGAGAACTCGGAACTCGTTTGAATTCAAACGGGGCGACTGACTTTGCGACTGGTTTAATGGGAAGCACCCGCCGCACCAGCGCCCAGTTGAGATCACGAGACGCAGCTCGTGCAAAGCGGCGATTGTCGATACTGTCTTCCCGCTCTGGCCCTGTGTCCCCTTCCGTCCGGCTGCTGATTTGTTTCAGCTGCTCTGCGTATGCGATTTAATTATGGCTTTCGCATATTTATGAGCAACCGACAAACCTATGAACGTGCCCAAGCCATTCGAACTTTGGGTGTGCTTGAGTGTGAGTGTGTGTGTGTGTGTGTGTGTGTGTGTGTGGAGTGGCAATGCGATGATGCATGTAATTGAGGCGAACAGCGTCATTTGTGAGCGGACTGGACTTGATTCAATTAGCAGCGAATGGAACTGAAGTTGGCACAGCGTTCTGGCCAGTATTAACCGGAGTGAACCCAAAACTGACAGCTGAGTAATCAAGCGGAGAGCAAGAACACTTACTTAACTTTAGTCACTCCATAAATAAACAAAAAAAGAAAAAAAAAACGAGGATGAAATACCCTGATTAACAATACACCTGCCAGCTTTTATCACTGGACTTTGCAATAATTATTAATTTAACATCTTATCGTAACCTATTCATTAGAATCCAACCCGTCTGCGGCCGCAATTGTGACGTTTTTGATGCAGTAAACAGAATGCAATCAAATACACGAACAGATCTTAAATGTCTGTTATCAGCAATTAGATAACACACGTATTCAATCAACAGATGTCACTCAATTAAATAACATAACAGCACAGCATGCGGCGCCTATGCAACAACAGTAATTGCACGTACTTCGAACCTGTCTCAATTCCCCTACTTGCGATTTGTCCTCCAAAACTTTCCCAAAAAAAAACACGCATGCGCAACGTGCGTCACGTTTGTAAACAAATCGTCGTAGCAAAACAAACAAGCAAAAAAGAAGAAAAAAAAAAAAAACTGCGTTGCGTCTGCCGCTTACCGTTCTCTTCGGTGTAGCCCCAGTGATGGCTCATCTTAGAATTGATCTTTGGTCTCTAGTTGGGATTGGGAAAGAAAACACTTGTGTTCTTGCACTCGCGCTTTCTGGCACGCGTTTGAATTCGGTCGCGAATGTGGGCAAACGTTTTATAAGGAACTCGGGGAAATGGGCTAGGTTCGTGTTTTTTTTTTTATGGTAAGGGTAGCGCGCGACTGTTTGGCTAGTCCGCTGGCTGTAGACTGTTTGACTCGAGGCAGCGTCGCCGACTTCGAAGCCGTTGCGCCAACTAAAAAGTACAAAAACAAAAGCAAAAGCAACACACGCACCTAACCGGACTGAGAGAGGGAGAGAGTGAGAGTGTGAGGGAAAGACGGCAGACGTAAGCGAGCGAGCGAGCGAAAGAGAGAAAGACTAAAGAGAGCGTGCCAATTGAGCAAATATTAAACTACTGTTTTTAACCCCGCTCACGCTGCTCTCTCTCTCTGCGAAGTGTTGTTAAAATCGTTGACAGTTCAATGGCTGTCAAACGCACTGGCAGCATTAATTGCACTGTGTTGAAAAGTGCGTGTTGAATTTGCAGTGCATGTCGATCGATGACTGCTATCGATAGCAAGCTTGCACTGGCTGCGTGCAAGTTTGAGCAGTAACCGATGCTGCATGCCCACTGTACACACACACACACACACACACACATGCCAAATTGTCGCCTTAATTTATTGTTGAACTTTAGTGCATTGTTTTTGTTGTTGCTTTTTAGCAGACAACCGCAAAGCGTGATCACGATCGCGCGCTCAGCGACACACACGCAAGAATACACACACACACACACACACACACACAGTTTGTGCCGAGAGTCGACAATTTAATCTCGACTGTATTTTTTTTGGGGGAAAATTGAATCATAGCTCGTCGCTCAATTGCCACAGGGATGTTTGCTAGGGGCTGGGGGTATTTCTGCGCCTCAATTTTCATCAACGCTTTGCTGACAACGTTATTTCATTAGAACAGTTCCACAACGGGACCAGTTTAGCGAGTTAAGCCAAATTTGTGTCTAATTTAAACATTTCTCTGTTTTAGCACACATGTAAAAAATCGCTATGCACAGTAAAAGCTACAAAAATGTACTGATGGTGATGATAATTGGCAAAATATCAACTTTATTTAAAGCAGAATAAAACAATTGGAAAAATATCTTGGAAAATATTTTACTAACATAATTTAATTTATAATTTATTTTACTAATATAATGATTATTATTATTTAAAAAAAATGAGCTAATGCCTAACAGAGACTTTCCTGTTAAATTTCCCTGTTTGCCTTAGGTAGCCTTCACTGTAGACTATTGTCGTCATTTGGTGCTAGTTCTTTCGCCCGGTGCACGCTGCGTATGCGCAATTAATTTAGGCGTGCGAATATTTTACAACAGTTTGTTTGTTTGAGGCTACAAATTTTTATCGCTACTTATTTTTCAATTAAGAACATTGAAATTTTATTTGCACTTTGCACAGTTTTATCTCTCTCCGCCTGAGGGCGGCTCACGTGAGCGCACGCGGCAAACCTTAAATACATTTCCGTAATTGCAATTATTGCACAACACAAATATTACAAAAAAAAAAAAGAGAAAAAATAACGAATAGGGGAATGGGAAATGTGCTGCGCAAGCAGCCCTCCGACTCAAGGTCGAGTTAGGCAATTAAATGGCAGTTTAATAACAATCTAAGCAGTTAGAACTGCTGGCGCAGTGTTGTAAAACGTGTTAATTGCGCCTAAGACGCAGCTTCAAGTGAACACTTGGAATAACTGGGAATACTTTCATACTTCCGAGTTCAAGGCACAGTTCATCATATGAACTAACTCATGGCCACATTTATTTTTTTTGTCAACTAATCTTTTATGTTGATAAACAAAAAAACAAAACACAGCTTCTTCATTTACTTGTCTGGCCAATTTCCCGCACTGCTGTGTTTATTTATTTTTTATTTGTTTGACTTTTAGATGAAACACGCTTGCCCCGGTTGTGTTTTATGCGGTTTTCGCTTTAAAAGCCGATTAGCTTCGGGTTATCAGAGCTACGGTACTATTAAATTTTATATATTTTATCTGACAGCTGCCATAAAGCGAGCATATAATAGATACACATGTAAATACACTTGACTATTGCCATAAAATAGTACGAAAATTAAGAACACATCAAATTGAAAACAAGGTGGAAAATAAATTTCGAACCCAACCGGTTCGAACCGCGAATACCAAAATTCTGAACCGAAATAGGTGCCCAAGGCTGAACCAAAATATTTTTTGGGACAGGGACAACTTAATGAGAATTTACTAGAAGATATTTTAACCCTTAATTAAATTATAAATAAAATATTTTCCTCTTCAACTTGAACGAAGGCGACGATCAGTTAGAAAATATATAATATACTTTTATAGATATTTACACGTTAAATATGTTAAATGTTGAGATTTCAGTTTCTATCCTGAATATTTTTTGATTTTTATACGAATTTGAATATCCACAAGTGAATATTGGTAAATTTTAGTTAACCTAAATTATAATTAAGAGACATATGGCGTAATTTCCGTAAATTATCCGATCCGAATACCTAGCTACCTTTAAATTTACGACTATAATTTGTTTGCCTAACTTATTCGAATAACTTCAAACCAAGTATCTCATATTTTTGGTTATTTTAATTATCTATATTTCTAAATGTTAAATGGTATTTCAGTTTTTTCGGGTTATTTTTCAGGTTATTTGAGTTATTTGGTACACATTATTTCTTTATTAAATTAACTATTTAATAAAACAGCCGTTCGTTTATAATTAGCACGTATCGAAATCTGATGATTTCAATGGCTCCAAATTCGTCAGGGGCGTCATCAAGTGAGAGCCTGATTAGGTTTCCATTGAAATTGACTTATTAACAAGATTTATTAGCATAGGGCTCCGAATTTGTAGCACACACAAAATGCTACCCCCGTTCCCCAGCCAAAACTTTCCCCCATTATTCGCAACTCAGCTTTTTGGATATTTGGCGAGCGTCGTGTGTGTTAATCGAATTGTTTGAGAAAAACAAAAAAATTTATTTATTTGAGTGACACGTGAACAACGCTTTTTGAAAGAAATTTGCTTGTTTCGAAGCTGAAACTGTTAAAAGATTTTCAAGGTGATCACAAGTAATTCGTGAATTTATTATATAAAACCATTTCTAGCCGCATATCGTACGATCGACAAGCTATTAAAAACGGCCAGCACTCGGAATACATTAGTATGCGAAGGCTTTTTTTGCAGAAAAGCCAAAATGATTTTTATTATATTTTAAAAATAAATTTGGTGACTGGGCTATAACTTGCTCTGCTTTTTTTCTGTTGATTTATTAATCAAACTCATTCGGATTGCCAGCACAGTGCAGCATTATAGAACACGAGCCGATCTGCCGTTCCAGCCATTAGCCGCAAATTCTCTTTAGTATTCTTAAGTGTATGATTTAATTCCAATTTTATTTATTTTTTATAATAAATGCGTCGCACACAACATGAGCATCGTAAAAATGCTATACGTCGGTGCCCAAAGATCTACAAATATAGTAAAAGAAAGTCGGTATAGCCTATAGCAGAGTATGGACGGCTGGAAGATACTCACTACTTTTTTATCCAAAACCCTTTTTTTTATATATTTTCCAAATTAAAAGAGAATTCAACTTATCTATCTCATGCGTATTTTTAATATTATATATTTTACACTATTAAAGAGGCATTCTGGAGATCTGGCTGTGAGGTAAAGCAAATGCTCTTTAGAACTAGGCACCAACAAACCGCTTAAATGAAATGGATAAGTTACGCTCCAGCAGAAATATATAAATTGGTCTGCATAATCATTTTAAAAATACTTGAATAAAAATCCATTGCATACTTAAGCGCGGTACTCTCTATTAACACTAGTCTATTTTCACTGCATACTTATAGGCTGCCAAATTTAATGAACAAAATCCGTAACTGAAAAATAGCTTTAGTTCGGCCATATCCTTGCACATTTCCAAAGGACATGGTGCGCTAGAATCGCAAGGATCAACTCCATCGATTGGCATTAAAAAAATATGGGGTCCTCTAAGAATCGGATACTTGGAAATTTTCAGTCTCAAAACCCGCAAGGAAACTAACAAGACGATTTCGATGTCCTATAGTCTCGTCAGGATATGCAAGGATACGGCCGAGTTATGGTTAATTTTTTGTTTACAAAAATGCTAATTTATCTGGGCTCCTGGAAGGATTTACGTCCTTTTTAGCGCATATTCTGAATTGACAGGAAAAGTTATATCTGCTGACCAAAAGACATCGCCCTAGTCCTTAAAATGGCCAAGTTAAGGACGATTTTGTGGATTTCAGCCAATTTTGCGACCTACCCCCTTACAAAAATTTTGGTCGATATTTTTGGTGGAGTTCTGAAAATCCCTGAATGCCAATCGATAGTCCTACTTCCTGCGAGTTCAAAAAGGTATGTCCTTCAAGGATCAAAAAGGATACGGCCGAGATATGGCTATAAAAAGAATGTCCTTTTCAGAAAAATAGCTCAAACTCGGCTATATCCTTACAGATTTCCGAAGGACCTGGTGCGTTAGGATCGCAAGAAGGACCTCTACTTAGCTATACATAAACGTACCACTTATTATTTTATTGTTATAATAGATATATTTGAAATATATAATTTGATTTAAATTAAAACTAGCAATATACAGGCTAAAGTTTAGCATATGATTTATCATTATTAATGCTACATAATAATAGATAGATAATATAGTGGATAGTTAAAGAAATGGTTACACCAAAGAATTTTACGTTTGCCAGAATGAAAATAAACTATAGGTTATATAACATATATATGTATAGATATATATTTATATATGTACGTGGCATAAACCAATACACATACATATATTAAAGCCTTACGCGTGCACGCACACCTTAACACACACACACACCGTGTGGTAGTGTATGTGTGCGTATGTGTAAACATGATATAAAACAACAACACTTTGTTTAAACCTAAGTATAAACATTACAATTTCATATATATGATTGTATATATAAATATAATAAAAATATAAACTCTGCTAACGAAGGAGTGGGCCAAAGGACACAAAAACTAAACAACATAACAACGAAGCCAGGATATGATGATAACTAAAGGATTGCCAGTTGGCTGTTGCAGCGGTGAGGGGGGGTTTGAGGGATTCTGGGGCGCCTTTTTAACACGGCCAAGTCAGCGTAGCAGCGGGCGTGGCTCTTAAGTTCTTTCGCCTTGACTATTTAACATTCACATTGACATTCACATTCATAATATTGAATACTGGACCGATGCGCATAAAGACGCGCCTAAGGACACTTCTCAGTTCGGGCTTGAGGTCAAAGCACATCATCTCGCACAGCAGGCTATAGTAGTTGGACACATGCGTTGCAAACTGCAAAAGGAAAGACGAAAGTTTAAATCAAAAAAACAATCAACAATCAAACTATCAAATATCTTCGGGTTCCCGAAGCTTAAATATCCTTGCAGTTCTATATAAAGGTAACATTTCTGGTAGCATCTAATATACTTGGCCACACACAAAAACTCAATACTAAGCTTTCACACATATCTTAAAGCAAACTTAAACTGGGTTTTGTTAGGTTTGGTTCAAATTTCTTCCGATATATCAACCGAAATCTCTACTTTGAGTTGGACGATGTCTACTTCCAGTTTATGACAAAAAAATAATATATTCTCTGCAAGGGCATAACAATGGTTTCGTTTAGTTGGCACTCACCCTGGCATCAGACATCTTCAGCAGGCGCGTCAGGATGAGCAGCAGCAGGGATGTCCACGCATCGCGATGCGCCTCGCTCTGCAGGCTGAGATAGTAGGCCAGCGCCTCCCGGCAAACCTGGACCAGCTCCTGCTCGATGCCGGGCCAGTCGCTGCGTCGGTTCTCATCGCCGTACATTTTGAAGAAGATGCGCAGGACGCAGGCCAGCGAGGCGGTCTCCTGCTTGAGCAGATTGGGCTTGACGGAGCCCTTGAAGCCGGCGCGCCAAAGCAGATTGCGCTGATCCTGGTCGGCATTGAAGCGCTTGGCAAAGCGATGCGACTGCATCAGGCACTCGGCGAGCGTGAACAGTTGCCGGGTGCGCAAATAGCCGTACATGCCCTGCTCCTCGCGCTGGCAGTCCAGCTGGAGCTGCTGCGATTGGGAGGAGCCGCCGCGACTGCCGCTCAGATCGGCGGCCGCCTGGGCCAGCGTCTCGGCATCCTCTTTGCGCGACGTGGCCGGAAAGAAGACGATGTTGTCCATGGTCTGTATCAGCTCCAGCTGCACCACGCACTTGATATGCAGCGCCTCGAAATGATTGTGCGCCAGCGCCATCACCGGCGGCTCCAGCGCACTGCTATTGGAATGTGGTGTGGAGGAGGCGCGACGTGGATGCTGCTGTTGTTGTTGCTGCAGCTGTTGCTGCTGCTGCTGCTCGGTGCCTTTGCCGGGTCGCCAGCTGAGCAGCTCCTTGGGCAGCGTCGCACTGAAAATGTCCAATATGCACTGGCACGTCTTGTCCCAGGTGACCTCATTGAACTTGAAGCCATTCGAGATCACCAAATTCTCGAGGCAATTGGTGCCGGAACGGGCCAGCTGCTCGTTGTTCTGCTGGACGCACCAGTGCAGCTGGGCGAACAGCTCCTCCAGCAGCAGATGCCCCAGGACATCGAAGTATTGCGTGAAGACATCGATGATCGCGTAGAGAGCGTGATTACAGGTGGTTGTCATCCACTCGGACTTCTCGGTCACGTGCTCCGGGAGCTTCATGTTGTCAAAGATGCGGAAGATCACATTGAACAGATCCTTCCACCAGTTTGGCTTGAAGCTATCGCCGTGCGTCTTCACAATCTCGAAGAGCACGGTCAGGCCGCGTGTGCGCACGTCCAGCTTGCAGCGATTGACAACGCAGGAGAGCGAGAAGAGCATGGGAAACCAGCCGCGCACCCACACACGATCCTCCTCCGCGACAGAGGCGTCATTCTCCATGCCCGCGTGCTCGGCGAACAGCTGTGGTGCATCGTGAACGCACTGGGCGCAGTTGCGCACCAGGCGTATGGCCTCCATGCTGGTGTCCGGAAAGCGGGCGTTGCACGCAAACTCCGACAGGCATTTGACCGCATCCTGGAACGAGTCCACCATGACGGCAAACTGTCGCCGATAGAGCTCGCCAATGATTTTGCCCGTCGTCTGGAACGCCAGCTCCACAATCGGCTCCTCATGATCCCCAGCAGCTAGATGAAAAATGGAGAAAATGTTCTTCCAGCCGGAGCGAATGTTGTGTGCCTGCCGAGGGGCATAAAAATAGGTGAGTATATATTATAATATAGATTCCGACGTGGACTTGTTCACTTTTACCTGGGAATTGACCATCTGAGCGATGCAGCGCACAACCATGTCGCGTATGGCCGGCGAGTTGTTCTTCTTCATGATGTGCTCGAAGGGACGCAGGAAATCCTTTTGGAAACGAAAGTTACTGAACTCGCCCTTCTCCATGAACTTCATGGACAGCTGACGCAGTGAGTCCAGGGCAAAGAACGCGATCTCCTCGTTGCTATTACAGCCGACGGTATTGAAATGCTCGCCGAGCACCTGCCAGATGCGTGACCACTGCAAACGAATACGCTCCATGTTGTAGTAGCTAATCTCGACGATCTTCTGCAGCGAGAACATGCGCGGCTGCGACTGCTGCAGTTCATCCACGGACATCTGGCACAGGGCCTTGACAAAGTCGACAATGGCGTCGCCGTCGAGACGCATGGAACCGGTGAAGATGCGATCGACGGCGACTACAACGCTCTGGCTGCTCGTCTCGCCGATGTGCTCCTTGACGCTGGGATTGAGCGAATCCTTGAGCGTCGTCTGTGCGCCGGACAGAAACTGCGGCCGCACCCCGGTCCCAATTAGCTGCGCCAACTCCAGCTGACTGATACACTTGACAATATCCAGCCAGCTGCTGCCCAGATAATTGCCATCCGTATGGGCGACCATGATGAGCGTCTTGATCGTATCAATATTCTTGGCCTTCATCTCATTGATGGGCGAATTGGCGTTCAGCAGGGTGAAGCGTGCCAGCGCCTGAACATAGGCGTCCCGCTCCAGGGACATGTGAAAGATGCAAGCGATGCGAATGGCGCACCGGATACCGTCCAGGCAGAGAGTGGCAATCTCTGGATCATCGCAGACCTGCAGGCCCACCGAGAAGGCGGCCAAAAATGGTGTCCACGCCATTTTGAACATGGGACGCACGTGCTCCAGGTGCTTGGCCGATGTGAACGGGGACTTGACGTGCGAAACGGACTGCATCAAATTGGTGGCAGTCAGGGAGATGACCTCCATTTCGATGTTCCACAACAGTTTGCGTCGCTTCTCCGTGATGAACGGCTGCTTGCCGGCGGGCTTTGGTGCCATGGTGGTATTGTTCTTCATTTTAATCTCATGCTCGGAGATCTCATCGTATATGGAGGACAGATACTCCTCGGGCAGATCGTCTTTGCTGTCGCTAATGCCGCGATTCATTTTGATGTACTGCTCTTTGGTCATCTTGTGCT
Source organism: Drosophila sordidula (assembly GCA_035047465.1). Taxonomy (NCBI): domain Eukaryota; kingdom Metazoa; phylum Arthropoda; class Insecta; order Diptera; family Drosophilidae; genus Drosophila; species Drosophila sordidula. Next base: position 3,532,582 of record JAWNPQ010000260.1, on the reverse strand, counting down.
TCACCTGCGGCGAATGCAGATCCGTGGTCAGCATAATAATGCTAAAGGCCAACACATAGACGGTATCGGCGCTCTGGAATAGCTGATTCTGTGGATTGCATTCGCAATATCTGCTCGCAAACTTCTCCATCAGTCGATCGATCTTCTGCGCCTCGCCGGGCAAACGGAACTCCTCGAGCAGAATCCGCAGAGCGGCAACCACCTCTAGCTGGCGAAAATCAAAGGCATCGATGTAGGCGCACATCACCTCCTTGGAGTGATCATCGTTCTCGCCCAGATAATTGCCAATAACGGTCTTGTCCAGCCGCTCATCATCGTGCAGCCAGCGTGCAATGTCCTGGCAGGTGCTGCCCAACAGCTGTTTCTCCTGCAAAAACTGAACGCCCTTTTGCGGCTTCCGATTGAACAGTTCAATGCCCGTCTCCATCACCTCCTTGCGCATCTTGCGCTCCTCCAGCGCCTCGGGCAGATCCAATAACTCCTGATTTTTGACGCTGCCATACGAGTTGAGGCTATGACTGGAGCCGCCGTGTGTCGAACGCAGACTGGAATTGTGCGCGGAGAGCGCATCCACATTGTCGGCCACCTGCGTCTCCTGCGTGGTGGGTGATTGTAGCGACTGCACCTGCAAAATGGAGATTGGTTAAAGCCGGGCATGTTATGGGCATCTTAACAAATTGTACTTACCTGCAGAGCGGACGCTGGCATATTGGGATTTACGTAGAGATCCTTGCTCCATTCGACCATGCACTTCAGTATGGACACGAGGCACTCCAGACCGCGTATACGCATGGATTTCTCCTGCATGGGATTGGCGCCCAGCTCTAGTGCCTGGCGCCCCTGGGCAATCTTGGAGAGATCGTTGACTAGGCGCTCGAACAGATTGGCCGCCGAGAAGTCACAATCGTAGTTCACATAAATATCGACCACGGACTGTGCATCGGCACAGATGCGCGTCAGCGCCTGTATGACCATCCATTTGTGCTCAAAGGAGCTCGAGTTGGCCTCTAGTATATTCAAGAAGATCTCCTTGAAGAAGACCTCGATCTGGCGCTTCAGATGCACCTTAAAGTTGGACAGCAGCGCCACAAAAATGGACAGCGACAGCTCAAAGACCTCGGCCACCTGGCTGACGCCATTGTTGGACAACGCGACGCACAGATACTGCTTGATGGCCATGATGAACATCTCGTTGGAGCGGAAGACGGGGCCAGCATTCTGCAGTATCAGCAGCAGCAGATGCAACGACAATACCTTCGAGCGCAGCTCATGTGACTTCGGATCGGGCTGTCCCTCGGGCAGCGGCTTCATCGACAGTTTGCACAAAGCTCGGAATACGAGAAACGCATCCTTTTGCAGGATGTGCGTGAATTTAGCCGTGACTATTGCATCGTTCTCGCTGTGCAGCTCAACACTGTCATGATCCGAGTGCAAGGAGTCCACTGAGCCGTTGCCATTGATAGATGGCTCCACTTCGGCCAGATCCGCGTCTGGATTCTGATCCTTCATTGCCTCATTGAAGGCGGCTACAAAATTAACATAGATTAGTCAAATTTTGTATTTGTTTTGGTCTCAAATACAACTTTGCAAGGGTAAAACACCGCTATTTGAGAAAAGTATCGATACCTGATCTCATCAACTCAAATTAAATCCACAAACAGGACAGCGATTATGACGTTGTATCGATACCTAATGTATCAATTTTACACATTTCTAATATAATAATAACTGTCAATTTGCTACCAAATTGTAATGCAAATGCAATAAAAACTATCAATGCTGTTTTGGGACTGAGGCCATTAAAATACCGCCAAATATGCAGATCAGATCAAGTAGAATACGAAAAAAACCAACATCCATATAAACTACGATAAAAATGTTAATAAACCAGATAAAAGAAACTGTTTATGGTTGCTGTTTAAATGCTGTTGCCAGCACATCCATCTGATCCACATACGGGGCATCGATTGCGAAATACTATCGATACTTTATGCCGGAATTTTATCGTTGCGCACGGCATCGATAACACTCACCTGTTATTATCTCAGCCAGCAGCTCCGAGGCGATCGCTTCATCGCTGTCCGGTGTCTCTGCTGCGCCCAGATCCTCGCAAGTGCCCTCCGGGCTGCCGATGCTGCCATTTAGCGATGCGCCCGCAGCCGCTGTCGGCGTCACTTCGTACACTTGGTTCTCCATGCGCGCAAAGATCACGTTGAGCATCTGGGTTAGTGTGGCGCGTGCCGTTGTTTGATTGACCAGATTCCTGCTAGACAGGTAGATGTCGTAGCAGGTGCGCACCGCCTGCAGCAGCGTAAACTCATGAATCTCCACATGCTGCGAGGTGACAACGGTGAGCAGAGCCTTGATGATCTGCAGCTGAACACCCTCGTCCGTCTGGGGTCCATTGAAGCAGCCATAGATGGTGATGACAATGCGATCGATCAGCAGATGGCCCGGATTGGCCGAGTCCTGAATGGCGCCCGTCAAATGCCCATAGGCAATCAGCTTCTGGAGACAGTCCAGCGCCGTCACAACAATGCGCGGCGAGCGACTCTTGCAGGCCAGCTCGAAGGGCAGGAAATAGGTCTCCGCATTGATGATGCTCGCCGCATCGTTTTTGGGCAGCGGCAGCGCTGCGCAGGGCAGCTCATTGCCCTCGGCGATTTGGCCCGCACTGATGAGCTCCGCTTTGATCTGTTCAAGGGCCGTGTCGCAGGATTTTTTTAGCTGCGAATGATGTGAACGCCGTATGTCCTTATCGGCAAGGATTTTCTCTAGAGCACGCACAATAAACATTTCCTTCGTTTTCGTGGAGTTACTTTGCATATTGTATGCAACTCCAAGGTCGATTTTGTAGCTGTATTTCTATTGCTTTCTTCTTCAACTAATTACTGCGAGTGTGTGCGTGTGATGATGAGTGAGACGACAGCGACGGCAACTTTCGCGCTACCGCAGCTGGGTGTATGTTATTGTTGTTGTTTGGCTCGACTGCTACACTCGGCAACCGCTGTGTATGTTATTTGATTGTTTTATGCGTTTGCATGTTGCAAATGTTTCAATTTTTCACATAAAATATGCTTAAAAAAATACAATGCGTGAAAAAACGTCATCAGTGCTGTACAACATTGCCAGACTGTTGTTATTACATCGATAACACCGATTATCGATGAGAACCAACTGTACAACCGATTAAATACTAAAGAAAATACACCTGCCATTTTGAGTTTAACGGACTACATTTCTTAAGTAAAAAGTAAGTTTTCTATTAACTTACTAAAGATTATCGTCTGCACATTGTAAAAGTTGTCACACATATGATCGATACATGCCACTAACATAGAACATTAGCTCTTACACAATAAAATTCGCTAAAATATCTATACACATTATAACTGCCACTCCTCCTGGGTGCAGTCCGCCATGAAGATCATGTTGCCCATATGATCACCGGCAAGTTTTTCGTATTGCGACAATACATCTGCACCAGCTGATGTAAATATTCGAGCCGGTGGCATTGCTGCTGCCGGTATGTGAAGGTACTTGTTGGCCAAGTTATGCAGAAACGGATGGAACTGCGACAGATCCCTCCACAAGAGCAGCGGCTCCGTCTGCAGACTGCTTATATTTGTACAGAAATAGCTGGAAATCTCATCTTCATTCTCGCTCTCGCTATTCATGGTGATGTGCTTGTGTTTCTCGTGCGCGAATGCTCTGTACGCTGCCCAAATGTCGTAGCCCTCCGTGTTGGCGGCTTCTTCGCCTGCCGCAATAACGCCGCCGCCCCTCTCCTCGTAGAGATCGTACAGATGGGTCATATATTTGGCCACCAAGGAGGCGTTTTGGAAGGGCATATTGCGAAAGCGCGGATCCAACAGACTGGACAACGCTAGCTGTGTATTCTTTTCCATGCCCTCGAAACGCTCCTCCAGCAGCCGGATGACAAACAAGCGCATTTCGTACGAGATCAGATGCTGCTGCTGCTCGGTATTTTCCGGCTGCTTCATTTCGTTGAGCACCGTGAAGGCAAGAGGCAGCGCATTGCTAGCGCTGGGATATGAGGAGACGCTCGCGCCGCACAATTTACGCACCGCACTGGCCAAGGGTGCCAGCACGCCGAGAAGCTCCGACGCCAGCTCCAGTTCGCCGGGCGTCAGCGCTGGCGCTGCATCCAATGGCAGCAATTTTTGCAGCTGCGCCGCGTGCCTGACGTACGCCTCCAGCATCTCGTAGCTGCTTATGGGACGTCCCGACACATCCAGCTGCAGCTGGGACGCACGAAAACCGCTGCAGCCAGTCAGTTGATGCGTCACACAGTGCCGCACCTTGTCACAGAGGGCAGCAAACTCCGGACGCTGCACCACCAGCTCGAACAGCGTCTCCAGCAGATGGGCAAAGCACGGCACATGCCGCTGTCCGCCGAGCAGCGTGGCCACGGCGGTCTCCAGTAAACGGCTGCTTCTGGTCACGATGCAAACGATCTTCGACTTGTCAATGTTGAAGCGCTGACAAATGCGCTCCAAACGCTCCACAATACTGCTCGCATTATGCTGCACCGGCAGAGTTTGCACTGAGAGCGTGCGAGCACGTCGATGCGTGCCCTCGTAGTAATGGGCCGTCACCTCGAGGTAGCTGCTCTGCTGCTCCGTCGTTGTGCTAACGGAGCAGCTCAGCGAGAGCGTTTGCAAGTGCTCAAATTGCTGGCGAAGCCGCGCCGTCTGCACTTGCACTTTCTCCGCTATTCGCGTGCCCAGCTGATCAACGCTGGGCAGCTGGCAACCGGGACAGAGCATTTGAATGAAACGCCGGAAACCCTCGCCTTCTATAATGTTCAGCGGCTGTTTGTCGCGGCACACGAAGTACGCCAGGCTGTCCTGATATGCAGCATTGTGGGGCGTTTGGAAATTTCTGCAGAAGAGTTATTTGCCGGTTGTACATCAAATGTAAATATAAATATTTTGCGACGTGACCCACCTGACTAGCAGGTCCACTGCGGGCAGCGGCTCCTCGTGTTGCATTTGGTACAATCCGGACGCTTGATCGCCCTGATCCTGCGCTTCTTTTGGCTCAAATTCGATAATGTCCTCGGCACTGACCGTCTCAGCGGCCGATTCTGTTTCGGCCGCCGCCCAGTTAGCGTAGGTTTCCTCATTCACAACGCTTTCGACGGCAGCATGCGCCTCCGCGTCCACCAGCTCAATAATGTTGACATCCATGTCGGCAACGGGGTCTTCTGGGTCGCATTCCCTCTTTGGCTCCGATTTCATCTTAATGGACGCATATTTGAGCAGCTTTCGGCTACGACTCTTTGTGGGATTCGGATCCCGCTTGAGCATGCCGCGCACCACAATCGAATCGTGATCATTGACATCGCTGTAAACAAACGCTTTGTTCAACATGTACACAAACGCGTATTTGGCCGGAGTAGCTTACATTTGTGGATGGGTCTTCATGTGCTTCATAAGGTTGGAGGTGTTGCCGCAGGTTTTGATGATTTTCTCGCAGAGCAAACATTGTGCCGTCTGAAGATCTAATTTATCGTAGTATTTCCAAATTTTACTACGCGCCATTATTGGATGTCTACGTTGTTTGGCATCGGTTCCGGAATATACAAATTGTATCGAATCGTTTGGAATCAGTTTACTCGACCCATTCAATTGAATGAACGAATAATATCTTCAATGTTCGTTCATTTAGTTCGCTCCTGTTACTCCAGCTCGTTCACTGACCGAACTGAAAGGAACGATTTGTCAGTTCGCTAAAGAATTTGTATTAATTGGCATAGTTGTTCGTTTGTTCTTCTTCCTAATATCGTTCAATATATATAAATTATACATATTAAATAATTTATTTATAAATTAGCAACCAATTATACGCAAAACAATGATTAATTGGGAATAAAGCAAGCGTCGTTCGTTCACCTCCTTCGTTCATTCGAGCTTGTTCAGAACGATTCGATACAACTCTAATGCAAGAACCAGCGCGATGATTCTACCAATCAGCTGGCATAAAGGGTACAGCCGAAACTTGGAACAGCGTAAACAACGCTGTTGCACGTGCGGCATTTAATTTGTGAAACAATCATAGTCTTGTTGCGACATGGCTGGTCGAATGGAGCTTCTTAGTGAGCAGGGCTTGCGCCTGGATGGTCGCCGCCCACACGAACTGCGCCACATCAAGTGCAAATTGGGTGTCTTCGAGCAGCCCGACGGCAGCGCGTACATGGAACAGGGAAACACAAAGGTGCTGGCCGCCGTGTACGGGCCACATCAGGCTAAAGCAAAAAAGACGGAAGGTAACGATCTGATCATCAACTGTCAGTACAGCCAGGCCACGTTCTCGACATCGGAACGGAAAAATCGGCCGCGCGGCGATCGCAAATCGCAGGAGTTCAAAATGTACTTGCAGCAAGCGCTGAGCGCAGCCATTAAATCCGAGCTGTATCCACGTTCCCAAATCGACATCTATGTTGAGGTGCTGCAGGCGGATGGCGCCAACTATGCCGTATCCCTGAACGCCGCCACCCTGGCGCTCATTGATGCGGGCATTTGCCTGAACGAGTTTGTTGTTGCCTGCACCGCATCTCTGAGCAAATCGAACATTCCGCTAACGGATATATCACACGTTGAGGAGGTATCCGGCGGTCCAAAGCTCACGATAGCCGCGCTGCCCACCGCCGAGAAGATCGCTTTCATGGAGATGAGCGAACGCTTCCACATCGATCAACTGGAGACGGTCATAGAGACCGCAATGGCCGGTTGCCGCGAGATACGGGACATCCTGGAGTCGGCGGTCAAGGAGCACCTCATACACATAGGCAGTGCGGCCGACTGGGCGCGTGTGTGTTGAAATAAAGAGTAATATTTTTTTAATTAACATTGCTTTCCTATTACTTATTTAACTAAACGTTGAAAGTCAGCTTTTATTGGCCGCCTCTTCTGGCGGCTGCCACGCTTCGAGCAGCTCCACTAGCTTCATTTTGCGCTGCTCCAACTGCAGCCGTTCGATGAGCCCGCTCAGCTGCTCGCCGCCCTCGAGGAAGCCGCTCAGGTTGTGCAGCGTGCCGCCCTGTTGAACGCGATGATCCGTCACCCGGTCCTGCACGAAATTGTACGTGCGAATCTTCTCGTTGCGATTCAGATTGCCCTGTTGCGCCTTGCGCGTCGCCTGCTTGGTCGCCTCGACGCTCTCCAACTGCTGCTGCATGAGCTTCGCCTGCAGACGCTTCAGCGCCAGCTCCCGGTTCTTCAGCTGCGAGCGCTCCGACTGCGCCTCCACCGCCAGGCCCGTGGGCAGGTGCACAATGCGCACAGCCGAATCTGTGGTGTTCACATGTTGGCCGCCCGCACCGCTGGCACGTTTCGTCTCGATCTTGAGGTCTCGCTCGGCAATGTGCACCTGAACGTCAGCCGGTCGCGGAATTACCGTTATGGAGGCGGTGCTGGTGTGCATGCGGCCGGATTTCTCGGTGGCCGGCACCCGTTGCACCCGGTGCACGCCCGCCTCGTAGCGCAGCCAATTGTACGCCTCGGGATCGTTGACCAGCAGATTGGCATGGCGCAGTCCGCCAATGTCGGTGGTCTCGTGGGCAAACTCCTCGTAGTCCCAGCCCATGTGCTCGAAGTAGCTGGTGTACATGTCGTATAGTTCCTGGGCAAATAGCATGGCCTCCTGTCCGCCGGCTCCGGCGTTCACCTCAAATATCAGCGCCGGATAGTCGGCGTTGTCTGCCAGCGCTAGCAGCTCCTGCAGCATCGACTCCTCCTGCTTGCGCGCCAGATCGGCGTACACCTCATTCTCCTCCTGCATCAGCGCACGCATATCCTCGTCCTTCTCAGCGGCCAAATCCTGCTCAGACGTCAGATTGCGCTGCAGGGCTCGATGCTTCTCAAGGCAATTGACAACGGGATCCAGTCGCGACAGGCGCGCATAAAGGCTGCTGTTTCCGGCTGCATTCACGCGCAGCGCATAGTATTCCTGACGCAGTGACTCCAGGTACGTTTGCAGCTTCTCGTTCTGGAAACTGAGCGGATCTGTGCTGGCCCAACGTCGCACTAGGCACACACAGCGCACACTCAACAATTTGCGAAGCAACATTACTTTAAAATCTATATTGTTGGTTAAATAACGAAGAACTGCCGGCCCATTAAAGTAACATAGCAACCACAGATTGTACGTGAGCAAAATGGACGACAGTCAACTTAAGCAACAGCTGTTCTGTAATGCCTATGTTGTGACTATGTTAGCGTTTTTTTACTCAACCAATTAGCAGCTGATATAAAGAAACATAACAGCCAGAGATTGTAAGTACTCAAACCAGGCCTAAATAAATTTAAACAACAGCTGTTCTGAAAAGATAATGTTCGCACTTCATTAGCCAGTTATCAGCTGTTTAAATCTAATTGGTGCATTTTGCATCACTCAGATAACTTGCATATTTTTTTAAAAACAAATTAACCCGCGCTGCTTCATAACTTTAAGCCACTGTTAATATTTTGGGTGCCCACAACTGTATATGAGTACCTGTTAGTGTTGAGTAATGCATTATTTTTTGCTCACTTTGTTGGGCTGGTTCACTGGAGAAACAATAATTTAGTTAATTTGTAATATTTAACCATATCAGTGCAGTTGACGGTACTTACAAAGTACTTGGGAGTGCCACCAACATAAACAGCAATAACAATAACGCAACCTGTGCAACAAGAAATATGTGCAGCAAGCCACATGCATAGCTATTTTCTGCTTTACGTTTATGCATGTGTGGGTGTGGGTGTGTGTGTGTGTGTGCGTCTGTGAGGCTGTGTGTGATGCGTGTTGTGCTTGATTAATGAAAACAGTTGTGTTCGTACTGGTGTAAAGTGCAGCAATAGCAATTAAGTTTAATTAACTCATCTCAATTGGATGTGAAAAGGCTGCCCAGAGTGCATTTACATAGAAGTCCGCTGAGAAGTCGTTGCAAGTGTATTTGATATGCCGCCCCTGAAAAGCTACTCCATGCACCACGAATTCAATGCGAATGCAAATTGTCACAACGGCAATGACAACACCACCGATAACGATAACGATTACTTCAGCCAGCCTGCAGCTGCGGCCGCTGCAAGCACACAACGCACAAATCTCCCCTCGTACTGCAACGCCCAGTACCCGTTCAAGGTGCTGGCCAATCTGAACCAGCTGCGGGAGCAATCTCGTTTCTGCGACGTCGAAATCGTTGCGGGCGAATCCACGTTCAATGCACATCGCGCAGTTCTGAGCGCTGCCAGCGCCTACTTCGAGGCCATGTTCCGACCCGAATTGGGCCTAAACGAAGTCAAACAGAAGTCGGTGGTGCTGCACACAATCGATGGCGATATATTACACATAATCCTGGACTTTATCTACACGGGCCGTTGCGAGATAACGCAGGTAAGCCTCCACGCTCTGCACCACATCACATTTAATTTAACTGTGCATTTTGGCCTCCTCCTTCAGTGCAATGTGCAGGAACTGCTCGCTGCCGCGGATATGCTGCAGTTGAACGAAGTGGTTGACGGCTGCTGCGAGTTTCTGTGCCGCGAGTTGCATGCCACGAACGCTTTGGGCATTTTGCGATTCGCGGAAGCGCACAACTGTGAATCATTGGCGAAAAGTGCGATGAACTTTGTGCAAGCAAACTTCCCAGCGGTAAATAGCAAACTATTTTTTTAATCCCTTTTTAAAAGTAAGAAAAAAAGTAAGAGACAAAATAGGATGTTCCCGCCCGGGTTCGAACCGGGGACCTTGTGCGTGTGAAGCACACGTGATAACCACTACACTACGGAAACCACGTAATGTGGGTCACCAAATGCAATTTTTTCGAAACAGCGTTCAAACAATTGTATCTTAATTTAAAAATTGTCCCATTCACAACTACAGATAAATATGGGGAAACAAAAGGCAAGACCAAAAGAGGAGGTGGGTGTCAATTAGTTCTGTAAACTTTTCAACTTATTGATCAATGAAGTCATTCTTAATTAGGCATTTATAACGACCCGGCTGGATTGCTCCCGCCAGGCACTACTAAAAATTCAATTTAGACTCATTAGAGTGCTCCTCTCCACGGAAATCTTTAGTAAAAGGCGAAAGATTTATTCGACAATTGAAGAGAAGCCAGAGTAATTTTAACTCTCATTCTCTCTTCATGTACTTTTAAAATATGCCTTAACTGGTTGTGAATTTTAAAAGTCAGCAATGACAAAACCGCCCTTATGTAGGCAATAGAAATGTGTAATGTCACATTTCGCACAGGATAATTGACAACAAAATTCTTACAATTCACAACAAGTTCTACCAACATGCTGGTGTAGTGGCACGAGTTTCGCAGTTTCAAGTTATCGCTTCTCGGCCTTATGGCTAAGATCAAAGTGTAGTATCTGTTCTTATCAGCTTAACATCTGATAGTTTCTCCATTGGAGAACAACAAATGTTAAACTGATTTTTGGAAACAGACGGAGTGCTAGGAGCTTGCTCCACCTCTGTCACGGGTTGGCCCGGTATTGCAGTACCGCCGGGATTTCGGCCCAACTAAATAATACATTTGAATGCTAGTGAAGTTAGAGAATTAGTCTTGCAATTGTTTCAAGAGATTAATTTACTGCATTATCCGCAGATAACGCTGGAGGATGAGTTTCTGGAGACTCCACAGACCTTGTTATCGCAGCTGCTTAACTCGGAGCTGTTGCGCGTTGACTCCGAATCTCAGGTGTTCCAGGCGGCACTGCGCTGGATCAAGCACGACGTGACGCAACGTCGCTGCTATGTGTTCGATATACTGTCGCATGTGCGTATGGCCCTGGTGCCAGTGAAGGTAATCGATAAGGCTTTAAAGGATGATTGTCGCGACATGTCCGTGAAGATCGCGCTGCGCTCCATATGCCGGGATATTGCCTCGAAACGCGGCCAGCTGGTGCCCCTGCGCGTCTGTCCACGCCAGCTGGCCAAGAAGAATATATACATTATTGGCGGCTCGCATCGCGACACGCCGCGCACTTGGAACTCTGCGGACTGCACCTTCGAGACGGTGGCCAAGTTCGACATATTCCGGCGTGAGTGGACCGAGACGGCGCCCATGGAGGTGGGCCGCATTCTGCCGGGCGTGTCGGCACTGAATGGTAAGATCTATGTGGTGGGCGGTGAACGTGGCTCGCAGATACTGGCCAACGGCGAAGTGTACGATCCACAAAACGATATCTGGCAGCCCATAGCACCGATGATTGTGCCGCGTTGCGAGTTCGGGCTGTGCACCATGGGTGGGAATCTGTTTGCGGTGGGCGGCTGGATTGGCGATGACATTGGCGGCACCATGGAGTGCTATGATCCCGAGAAGGATCTCTGGAAGCTAATCGGCAGCATGCCACAGCCGCGCTTCAGCATGGGCGTCGTTAGTTTCGAAGGGCTGATCTATATAGTGGGCGGTTGCACCACAACCACCAGACATTTGCCGGATTTAATAAGGTAGTGCCAACTTAAAATGCCAAAAAAGTATAAATCCAGCTAATGAAATTTAAACTTATCTGCCCTGCAGCTACAATCCCGTGACCAAGGAGTGGACGCAACTGGCCCGCATGCAAACGGCACGCTGTCAAATGGGAGTCGCTGTGCTGGATCGCTATCTGTACGTGGTTGGCGGTAGCAGCATCAGCCAGGACATACTGAGCTCAGTGGAGCGCTATAGCTTTGACGATGACAAATGGTCGACGGTGTGTGCTCTGAACGTTCCACGCGCCATACCCGCTGTGGCCGCCGCCGATGGTTTGCTCTACGTGGCCGGTGGTGATCAGGTGGGCGCCTTAGATACTCTACTCTAATCTGGACAAGACTAATCTCTGTTTTTTCGATAGCCCTGCGAGGTGAACTTCTATCGTGCACAGGTCACAATCAGCGCTGTCGAATGCTATGATCCCCTTTCGGATACTTGGAAAAACTGTCCTGACTTGCCGGTTAGTCGTTCCGAGGCAGGCGCTGTGGTCGTGTAAGACGCACCACCAACTAAAGTCCTCATGCCTGAAGTCCAAAAACGTTCTCACGTCTTACGATCTTGTTTTAAGCACTTTTATTTATGTGTATTGCATTGTATACGCTAGACATACACACACACACACACACACACAACAGCTTCTATTTTCCCTTTGAAAGTTGAACGTAGTGCTCTCTAAGCCAAAGCCATTTGCTTTGTTGTGGTTAACGTTTTCGAAATATAGCTCAGCTATCCTCACCCAGTATAGTATTATCTAGTAGTTAATCTGCAAGGTAACAGCAACAACAGCCGGCATCTGATTGTTCCCTAGTAGAAGTATCCCTAAAACATAAATTCGCAGGGCAAAAATGTATATCGATGTATCGTAATTGCTGAAAATTGTTCAACTCAAGCCTATGTTTATGTTATTCGATTAATCATTAAAATAAGATGTGAAATCAATGATCGCCAGCATTAATATTGGAATTGGAACGTTCTTGAAAAGTGCGTGCCCAAATAAGTTGATGAAATGTACCAAAAACGAGAAGCAAACATTCAAAAAGAAACAAACTGTATTAATAATAGGTGTATTTACGAATAATAAATGTACGACTAAATCACAGAACGGCGTTTGCACTACACTAACTGCATTAAAGTAAGTACAATAATCACAGCGCTACGCTGTGGCCGAGTCCGACATACAGAATCATCTCATTCTCATCAATAGCAACATGAAAACCGCGTCAATGTGCAAACACGACTAATTTCCATAGTGGAAGCCGTTAACATGATTTTATCTAACATTTTTACAGAAGTCTGTACTGTTAAATGTGGAGTTCAACAGTCAATGCAAATAACTTGAAGCTACCACAAGACCACTTAACTATTATTCAAATGTATTATTTAGTTGGGCCGAAATCCCGGCGGTACTGCAATACCGGGCCAACCCGTGACAGAGGTGGAGCAAGCTCCTAGCACTCCGTCTGTTTCCAAAAATCAGTTTAACATTTGTTGTTCTCCAATGGAGAAACTATCAGATGTTAAGCTGATAAGAACAGATACTACACTTTGATCTTAGCCATAAGGCCGAGAAGCGATAACTTGAAACTGCGAAACTCGTGCCACTACACCAGCATGTTGCTAGAACTTGTTGTGAATTGTAAGAATGCTAAATGAAAAATATTTAGTGTTGTGAATGTCAAACGTTTTTAAATACAACTCAGAGTGTTGCATAACGGAACTAACAGTGCTGTTAATCGTTGGAAAGTATTTTGTTGTGCTTATTTTGTCAGTGGATAAATATTATTTGTGGAAGCAAACACCCACAAAGCCTCATTATTGGGAAATCTATGTAAAACATAAATTCTCTTTAAAAATGTGTTCTTTCTGTTAAATGTGTGTTTAATCAAAATTTTGTCTCGTCCGAAAAATATGTTTACTGCCACAGCTTTTAAGGTTTAACAATGCAATCTACTAGCTCGTCCCAGCCAATGGCCGACGACCTCGATGCTATGTCGCGCCCAAGCACCAGCAACAAGCACCGTCGGCGCCAAGAGAAACGTCAGAAGCGCTTGGAGGAGCAAAGGAATTTGTTGTACACCAAGCATTTCTCGAACTACCGCCTGCCGGTGTCTGTGCCATCGACGGATTTGAACATGGTGCACCTGAGCCGATATGAATCCATTACGGATCGAGACCGGCATCCACCACTCTATGTGGTGCCGGACCAGAAGTCGCAATGGGCGCGTCTACGAATGATTACGTGTCCATGTCACGGCTGCTCATGCACATTGGATCCGAATGGCCTGTTGGCGCACTATCTAAATGCGCATATGCCCCAGTTGGGAGTGCCGTTTGCGGAGGTGCCGTTTCCCATTGAAAGACAAACGTTGCGTGCCACCTGCCAGTTGGGTGATCTTGATTACGATGCCAACCATCTGCTGGGTGTGTTTGGCTATCAGCGTTCTGGCCTCAATCCGCTTAACTGTCCGCGTAATACAATGCTTCCGAAGGACTTCCGAAAGTATTCTCAGCACGGCGTTCTGATGCTCTTTGCCTGCCGCACGCGTCACGCGTTGCTGTGGCAACGCGGCCAAGTCGATGATGTGGTTGCCATTTGGGTATCGACGCCGTTGCAGGACGTGTCGATATCGCTGCGCTGCGTGGTGCAGCCGGCGCTATCCACACGTTACTATTCGAAACGCTTGCAGGCACGCCCATTGCCGGCTTCAACGCTGAAAGCACTGCCATGCCGCGAGTTCATTAAGACGGACTGCAACGTCATCGTAATCAGCTATCAAGATTTGTGGCAGCTAATGTCGCTGAAAGTGGGACAGCAGCTGCTCAATGTGGAGCTGCGTGTTGTGGACGAGCGAAAGATTTGACATTGTTAAACCTTAACAAGCTTGACTATAAATATTTTATTTCTTGAGGTAATAGTATAATTGTATTTTGCTTTAACAAACTAAAGAGGGGAAATATTGATACAGACATAATTCAATAATTTACAAATTGAGTGGATATTTCAGATTTAAAAAGCCACATTAAGTTTAAAGTCTTAATTATATTTCGTACAATTTTGTTGAGTTCGCACTCTGTTATACTTAGAACACAAAAATATTTTACAAATTTTGACCCTACATACATAAAATTTAGATTTGAGAAGCTATACTATATATATATATATAAATATATATATATATATATATGTATATAGTTTGTATCCAACTGTGTGCGGGCATGGCCAACATTGATGCCAACACTGACCCTAAGCAATTTGAATTACTTAACATTAAACAAAACAAAAGGCAAAAGAACCAACGATAAAACGAAACTAAACGAGAAAGGTGGTAACTAAAACAACGGGCACTATCCCGCCTTTTGGGTTTGCTTTTGCCGCTGCAGCGCCTCAAACGCCTCGATTTCCTTCCTTTCTTTGGCATAATTTCGGCGCTCGTATTCCAGCCGATGGGAGATGATGCGCTCAACGATGCGCTCTGTGGTCATGTCGTTGCCAGAGTCGATCAGCTCGAAAATGGCCCGCGTCTTGGGCACGGCATATGGATCAACTTTGCCATACTCAAGAGCGATCGGCGTACGACCGTGGCAGACGATATCGATCTTAAAATGATCCAGCAGCTCCTCTGTGACGCTGTAGGGTGCACCGATGACCACCTCGTTGACAAACTGAAAATGGAGGTTAAAGTGCCTCTGATGTGAATGTTGTCAGCGATTTTACCTTGCAGGCCAAAACGCTGAGCACACGCTCGTGCAGATTCATGATGGGATAATTGCTGCTCTTGTAAGAGTTGACAACGGGATCTGTGTGCAGGCCCACAATCAGATATTGGCCTAATTTGCTGGCCTTCTCGAGAAAATCTAAATGACCCACGTGGAAGAGATCAAAAGCGCCGGCCACATACACCTGCAAGCGAATTAATTAGCAGAGTTCGTTGGCTAAATGATTAGGCGGTCTATAATTACAATTTTATCGCCGGGATTTGGTGATTTGCCGTCGCTGAACTGTATTATCTTCTGCGTTGTGGGCAGGAATTGGCTGCAGCCGGTCCAGGGACTCTTGGCTGTTGAATCCTGACCCATGTTCGATGAACCTAAACGGGATTGCAGTTGTTGAATTTTTAAAAGTTTTTCTGTTTTAATTTTTGTAAAATTATCAGATTTGATTTTTTTTTTTGTTTTTGGTTTTTTTTTTTTTTTTTGGAACAGATACATATGAGCATTACAATTTAGAGCGCAATTTACATTACATTTCATTATTATTATTATTATTATTTTTTTTTTTTTTTTTTTGGTTTGGTTTGGTTTGAACGCGGGGCAGCAACACGCACGGGAATTTGATATTTTAGTTCATAGGTTTTGATTTTGATTTGAGTTTGAGAGATTGGTTAGTGGTAAACAGTGCGTACATAGAAATAAAAAGAAGAGAAATAGTAAAGATGTAGAGCAAAATAAAGCAAATGTTTATGTTACTTTCAAAGAATGCTACGGACTATAGACAAATCTAACGGAAAGGTATCCAACCAACTAAAAGCTAAGCGTGCGTGGCCCAGATTCGTATTATATAGTTTAAGTATGGCTAAATATAAAGAAGTTGAATTTGGCTTCTCTCTTCGTACTTGGAACTGTTTTTTGGGAGTGTGTGCGTGTGTGTGTGTGTGTGTTAGAGCAGCGTGCAAGGAAATAAAAGTGTTGTAAAATAGAAAGTACCAGACGGAAGAGATTAAAAAAAAAAGAGATTGCAAAGCAAAATTAATTGTTAGTTCAGGTTAGTCACCGGTAATATAAAAAAAAAAAGTGTGAGTACATGAAAAACTGGCAGATGAGGTGGTTGACGCACATTAAACAATGCAACTTAAGTGTAACAAACGACTACGGAACGGAACAAGCGGGCACTACCTTCTTTCTCGATGTCATATTCGGCGGAGCCCTGACGGAAGTGGTTCCGTGTCAGCAGCAACATGCGACCTACGAGGTCGGTGGTTGACACGCCGGCGGTGCGCTTGACTTCCCTGTAAGGCAAAGAGCGTTAAAAGATAAGCTATATATATATATATATATATATGTCAATGCTTACTTGTAACGGTTTGCCGACTTGACCAGATGATAGGTGTCCACACCCTCGGCAGTCATTGTGATGTCATCTGTGGGATTCAAAGAGTAGTAGAAAATTAATGGACTTGAACTAAAACCGAACAGCGATTTAAATAGTTGAAAATAGCAATTTAATTGGGCATATTTGCTATTTTGTGACAGTACACGTATACACCGGTTAGCGGTACAAAAAAAATTCCATTAGAAAAAAGCACCAAAAATGCAAAAATTAATATATTAAGATATCAACTTATTTTTGAGTCGGCAAGTATTTTGTGCTAATGCAAATAACACCAAACCAATTTTACAATTGTTGAACAACTTTCTGAAGTCGCTTTCCGTTTACAGTTAACGCCACGATGAGCGCACAGCCGAGTCCCTGCATGAATCCCCAGCAACAGCCTGTCGAGCAGGAGAAGGTTTATCAATGGATCAACGAGCTGGCGCATCCGGATACGCGTGAGACGGCCCTGCTGGAGCTGAGCAAGAAGCGGGAGACCGACCTGGCGCCCATGCTGTGGAACAGCTTCGGCACCACCTGCGCCCTGCTGCAGGAGATCGTCAACATCTATCCGTCGATAACGCCGCCCACGCTGACGGCCCACCAGTCGAACCGTGTCTGCAACGCGCTGGCGCTGCTGCAGTGCGTCGCCTCGCATCCGGAGACGCGCACGGCCTTCCTGCAGGCCCAAATTCCGCTCTACTTGTATCCGTTTCTCTCAACCGTCTCGAAGACGCGCCCGTTCGAATATCTGCGCCTGACCAGCCTGGGCGTGATCGGCGCCCTGGTGAAGACCGACGAACAGGAGGTGATCACGTTCCTGCTAACCACCGAAATTGTGCCGCTGTGCCTCACCATCATGGACAGCGGCTCCGAGCTGAGCAAAACGGTGGCCACCTTCATCATACAGAAAGTGCTGCTCGACGAGTCGGGCCTCTCGTACATCTGCCAGACCTACGAGCGGTTCTCGCACGTGGCCATTACGCTCGGCAAGATGGTGCTGCAGCTGGCCAAGGATCCGTGCGCGCGCCTCCTGAAGCACGTCGTGCGCTGCTATCTGCGTCTCTCCGACAACACGCGCGCACGCAAAGCGCTCGGCCAGTGCCTGCCGGATCAGCTGCGCGACGGCACCTTCACACAGTGCCTGCAAGACGATAAGTCCACCAAGCAGTGGCTGCAGATGCTCCTCAAGAACTTGGAGCCGGGCGCCGCCCCACAGCAACCCGGCGTTGATCCGCGCCAGATTGGCATGTCGCCATTGGGCTCCTAATGTGCCCCCTCCTCTCCCCGATTTCTTGGAGTTCAGTTACATATTTAAGCTCCCGCTAGTAAACATGTTGAATGAAATGCAGACCGCATTAATGTGCATCAACGGAGATATATACATGCATATACCTTTCGTTTAGGTACATAACTTATTTAAATATATAATTTATTAATACTAACAAAGTCAAAAGTAAAAAATCTTGGCGCTTAGTCAACAAGAAATAAAAATGTCTTGTTTGATTTAACAAATTATTGTATTATAGTATGTTATGTTGTTCAAGATATGGTCTAATTGTTTTTAGGTACATAACTAATTTAAACATATAATTTATTAATACTAATAACATCTTGCCACTGCAGAACAAAATGCAGCATTTTAGCCAACAGGAAATAAAAATGTTATAAATTGAAAGTAGTTCTCTTGTTTGATTTAACAAATTATTGTATTATAGTATATTATGTTGTTCAAGATATGGTCTAATTGTTTTTAGGTACATAACTAATTTAAATATATAATTTATTAATACTAATAAAGTCAAAAGTAAAACATCTTGGCACTGCAGAAAAAAATGCAGCATTTTAGCCAACAAGAAATAAAAATACTATAAATTGATTTAACAAATGATTGTATTATACTATATTATGTTGTTCAAGATATGGTATATATATGCATTTGTTTTCTTTTTGTTAAGAAATGTATTCGTTTTACGGCCTACTTTTACGGTCCAAATCTAGGCCGCTAACCGGTGTATAAGTGTACTTCGATCAATTTAATTGATAGTTTTAGGTCAACTTACCGCCATGCACACAAAAATCACAGTTATTTTGATCGAGCACTTCTAGGGTAGTCACATACGGCGCACCGAGGACCACCTCGTCCACCCATTTGATGCCCTTGACCATCTTGACGCGCTCCTCCTCGGTAAAGACGGGCGGGCCCTTGTGTTTGGTGATCTCCGCATCGGTGTGTATGCCCACAATTACCTTATCGCCAAGTGCCTTGGCTTGTCGCAGGGAATTGGCATGCCCAAAGTGCACCATGTCATAGCTGTACAACAACAACAAGGGGGGGAAAAACATTCAAATGAATATTGTTTCGCAGAGTGCGTAAGTGCCAACTGTTGTTGTTTCTTGTTGGTTCCGACAGAAATAACCAAATCTACATTCTGTACTCTCTTATCAAAGTCGACGGAAGTCACTTAGACACGAAACATGCAGGAAACAACGACTTCTATCCAATTATCGCGGCTTGTGCCGTTGACAAGAACGAACTTACAAGACAAATAAATTACCAGAATGAAGAATAGAACGAAGGAAGCAGTAAGATTTCCAATTAAAAATAATAATAATAGTTACTATTACTAGAGTTTTATTTTAGCTCAAGTTCGACCTTGCTGTAGTATACATATAGTATATGATGCGACCCCTGGCGCTGATTCATGGGGAACATTAGCGAAATGTGCCAGATAACCCTGGCGATTATGGCAAGTGAATTAGCACATGGCTGGCAAAGTTTTCCATCGTAGTGCCCGGTTCAAATACCCCGCAGTGAAAAATCTGTTGACAAACGGGGAAAATCAATCAAGCGTGTGCGACTTTTTGACATCAATTACGACGAGTTAAATATTCAAATTGTAAATTGTGCACTTTGTTGGCAAATACAGAAACCGCATTTCTCAACTAATTTTAGTCACATAAAAACAACGATCTATATGCATCTGGGATCCGCAGACAAGCACGTACATTCAAAATTACCGCAAGGCATTTAAATAAAGCAAATAAACCAAGTCGCAAAATGTACTCAAAGTTCGGACAAAGTCAACGTCTGGCCAAGCTTTGTTGTTGTTGTTGTTGCGCCCCCCAAGACGGACACCGCTTGCTCCACTTTTTCTTTCTTCGGCGACGCACTTTGGACGCGATCATCAGTTGCGAACAGAGAGAGATACGCCCCGGGGCGATGCTGTGCGTCCACATGTGCACTTTTTTTTAATGGCTATTGATGCGCGCGCTGCGAGCTTGGAATGCTGGAATCGCGGCGCGGTTCTCGACAACACGTGACACGCTTTGGTCAACTGCTTTCGACGTGACCAGCCGCTCAAATTGCATTTGAAGCCGCTTTTAGTCGCATTATTGTAACTGCTTTTAAAGATGATCGTGCCGCCTGCACAAAAACTTAATTATTGTTGGCATTTCGCTGTTATGCAAATGTGCGCTAAAATTTATGGTATGCAAAAAAGAAACTCGACTAGAAGATACCCTGACCTCTGTCAAAAACATAATTAATATTGCGATATTTTAAAAACTTGATATTTAATATATTGCTTAGTGTTCCCCCTAAATGAAAAGATAGTACTTCGCTTGTAATGGTAATCGATTTTTTTTTTTTTGAATTTTAAGGGAAAATTACGAAAAAATGGCGAAAAAAATAATAGCACCACTTTTGCTTTTTCATGGCAAATGTTAAATTTCTTACAGTTTCTTCGATAAAAAGCAAAATTTTAAATTATTAACATATTGAGGAGGACTTCAAAACTCTTTTTGAAAATTTGATGTATCTAGCTTTTAAATAATAAAAATATTGTCACGACCTAGCTTCAATAGCGGCAAATATAATTGCGTTTCTAAACACAAACCCAATTTAAGTATAATTAAATAGCTGCCAACTGTGTTCGCATATAGTATACAATTAGTTACATGCAATTTTAATGTGACACCCTTTTGATAACAATTCTACAACACCGTTGTAGATAGCTTCAAGATATCATATCGACGGGGCCACCTATAGTCTGAAAAGTAATTAATGTTGATTCAAAGAATCACAGAGCCAAGAATTTGTAGCTCGTGCCAAAAAAGAAAAAAGTAACCATGTCAAGCATATATTGATAAGTCACCCGCACTCGGCAAGGCGGCAACGGTTATCGGATGCCAAGCAATTGCCATAATATAATCATTATAACTGGGTGAAACGTCACCTTTATCAAATAGCCAGACTGGTAAACCTACAACTGATTGGGCCACAGCAGTTATTAATACATACACGTAATAATGTTAATTACACAAGTGAGAACTCTGCAGTCGGGTTTAACCGACAGCGCAGTACTCGTTTATATTATAATTATAACTAAAATATGTAATGTATGTGTAATAATAACTAGGTGCGCACAATAGTTGAAAATCGGCTAATAATTAACAAATTAAATATTGAAGTTATATGATCTACATTTAAATTGTGTTTAATAGTTTCTTGTAAACTGGAACTTTTTCTTAATTTGCGTTTGCTTACTTCAAAATCTCAATAAAAGCATCCTTTGTGTTTAGATTTTATACAAGTTAATATGGGAGCTTCATAATAGAGAGCTATGCGCCTTCTTTAAATGTAGTAGTGCAAATTTTTAATCTTTTCAAAACAATAAATAATTGGCACTTTTTTCATTGCATTGGCGTACTTCAATTACTCATAAAAACATGTGGTAAAAACATTGTGCTAATCGAAATTATTTTAGTGTACTAAAAAGGCAGACAAACATTTGTGTGGGATTTGCTTAGCGTATTAAATTCATAGAAGATTAATTATATAGATAGATAGTTAGATAAATAGATAGAAGATAATAATAAACGAGTATATAAAACAAAAAACAATTAAGAACGTTGCAGTCGGACGGACAATTAGTATTAAGAATAACATTAAAACCGATTCGAAAATCGTGCAAAATTTGACAAAAATTTTGACAAGTAAAGCTCTCGGATCCATAGCTCCCATATTTCAAATGCTCATAACTTTGTCAAAACTGAACCGATTTTCATGTTTGATGGCATTTTGTTCATGGCTTCTCCTCTAGATTGATTCTGCATTTCAAATATATGCATTATTGAAAATACATTTTTTTTAAATTTTTTGGTGAAAAAATCATGTACCCCCCCCTTACTCATTTTCGAAAAAAATTTTTTTTCAAAATTTAGAATCCGGAATTTACATTTTTAATCGATTGTGGTGGCCCTAATTACTATAAAAAACAACATTAAAACCGATTCTGAGGGGGTCAAATTTTTTGTCAAAAATCATGCAAAAATTTACAAAAATTTCGATAAGTAAAGCTCTCGGATCCATAGCTCCCATATTTCAAACGCCCATAGCTTTGTCAAAACTGAACCGATTTTCATGATTGATGGCATTTTGTTCATGATTTATCCTCTAGATTGATTCTGCATTTTAAATATATGCATTATTGAAAATTAATTTTTTGTTGAATTTTTTGATGAAAAAAGCAAAATTTAGAAATGCAAATATATATATTTTATCGGTTATGATCATCACAGTTAGTATAAAAAAACAACATTGAAGCCTGAACGAGTATACAAATGAGGACGCTATAAACTTATATATACGCTTTATTATGGCTGTCCAAAGCTGATCGTCGGGGCTTTTAAGGCGAATCAGCATCATGAGTCAATTTAATATAATCAACAAGTGTTCTAGCCGAGAGTGCCCGACTAGGAGACACCCTTTACCCAGTTCATTCATACAGACATAAAACCATGATATTGAACTCCTGAATATCTTCCAAGTTCTTAAGGCAAGGCTTATCCGCCTAAATTGAGGATGGAACAGGACGTAGCCAAAAAGAGAAATATCTAAGCAAGATCAGGAGTAAGAGAGAATGAACTCTTTACTAAGTACATTATGAAAACACATGCAAAAAGTTCCACAAATCGCTAGGAAAATTCGCAAGCATTTTCCAAGCAGAGATCGACACCATAAAGAGCCGTGCCTCCATCAATTTAGAAAGAGGATACGCCCATAAAGAGATAGCAATTTTCTCACACAACCAAGCGGCAATAAAAACGTTAACTGCCTATAAAATGATGACTGAGCTTGTAAGGCAATGCCTAGATTCTCTGAACAAACTAGGCAAGCCTAATAGGGTGATAATCTGGTTCCCAGGTCGCACTGGAATTCCGGGGAATAAATTAGGAAAGCGGCCAGCTCTTCCTATGGACCTAGGGCCGAGCCTAACGAAGCAAAGCATCAGGGGTAATTTTCCCAGGGGAAGAGCACGCCAGCACCTAAACAATCTAAGGAGTGCAGGGGAACTTCGGATCACAAGAAGAAGACTATAATCAAGTCTCAGCTGGGAAGCCAGCAAAAATAATACCAGCGATAGAATTGGAGGTCGCAATGTACTAGACTCTACCGAATAATAATAATAACAAATAATACAATAGGGTCTTTGACTTGAGGCAGGTTAAGACTGTCTCAGCTGGGAGTCTAGAATCATGAGAAATCAGAGCTATGACTAAGTAAAAAGGAGGCCGCAGTGCAAGAACATCCTTATCAAATTATGC
Organism: Drosophila sordidula; assembly: GCA_035047465.1. Taxonomy (NCBI): domain Eukaryota; kingdom Metazoa; phylum Arthropoda; class Insecta; order Diptera; family Drosophilidae; genus Drosophila; species Drosophila sordidula. The sequence goes on along the minus strand of JAWNPQ010000260.1, from coordinate 3,509,390 downwards.
CAAAAAAAAAAACTATGTCTAAAAAGTATTTAAGAATAGGGAGCAACTTAATTGCCCCAACTAGGAATTTATACATTTTGCGGGCTCGAAGATTGACGGATTTTTAATGATTACAGGGTATTTAATTATTAAAGAACGAATACTATGGAGCTGATAATGCTTGGAGACAGGCCTCACAACAAACAGTTTCTAGGCGGTGGCTGTCGCCGTGAGGACCATTCATTAAAACGACAATGAGAGGCAGCTGGGGAACCTTTGCTCCCGGAGATTTGCAAAATCCACGAAATCTGTGTCGAATGGAGAGACATACGTACATATATGTTTGTATACACATGTGTAGGACCAAGTACATCACATAACGTACTGGGGCCTTAATCAATTAGTTTACGTCGACCGTTTCTGATTAAGAAAATATCACGCGATTCAGAATAGAATTTGTGCTGCCGCGATAACCGAACCTCAGGAACAGCACCGAAGCATTATTACTTACATATAGACATATGTAGAAATGTGTATATTTATATATATACTGCTTTCAGGGGGACACATCACAACTGCCCCAAGGGGTTCACAGTTTGTTTTGAAAACGATTTTGGGCCCAAGTTCATTGACACGGCAACAACAACAACAACAATTTGGGATCCATCCACAGCCGCCTGGCGCTTGCGTCAATGATCTTTGGGTCTACCGATGGGAAACCGATTTCATACCCAGAGGTTAAAGAGGGTCCAGCTTTTGAATCAAAAAATACACACACATACATTGTAGGCACTTGTATATGTTTATGGAGCAAAAATTGAGCGTAGACAAGCTCAGCTGGTTGCCGACGACAAGTGCTGAATGGACTTTGCGTGTTTTTTGCGATTGTCCAGCGGCATCTTGTCTTATCAGCCGTGTAGCTATCCCCGCGGCTACTGACCTATTGACCCCACTCATCACGGGCCTCTTGCGGGGCACTGTTCATCAAAAATAGTGCTTTTTATATTACAAATTCGCCATTGATATTTTTAGAACTGTCTATTATTAAAAAAAAAGGTTTGAATTTTATTTATAGATTTTTTTTGCTTTTCTGTATACCATATACTATTGTCGGAAACCAGCTTCGCTTTCCTAAATTCGATAAATATCCGGGTTTTAAACAATTCTCAGAGACATACAATTTTGTATATACACATATACATACATATTTTTCCTTTGCCCGGTGTTACACACATCTACAGCACGTGTACATATTTAAATATATCTAGAACACCCTGTCCGGCCTTCATGAAAATTCCCCTAATTCTTTCCATCCGCTGACCTTCAGTATACTGCAAAATGTCAATTTAATTATGCAAAAGCAAAGCAAAAACAAAAATATATATATATATATATCGGAATGGTAGACCTTGAGGTACTCTGTAAACAGTTGATGTCTCTATGCATCCATTTATAAGTTTTCGTATGCACAGTTTGGCAGTAAAAAAAAGGGTGTGAATTTACTTTGACAATCATCCCCAATGTAAAGGAGCTGCACCCAATGGGCTAGGCGCATACAGGGTATGTGCAGTATGTTATGCTAAAGCAGAAAATTAGAAATGTGCCGACAATGACGTCGTCGTCGTCGTCGTCGTCGATTTACGCCTTGGGTCAATGGCGTCTCCGGCGAAACAAAACTGGGCCGCCGTCGCCACTAACGTGGTGTTGAGCATGCGCGTAAATCAGTCACGTGATGTTTGGGCCGAAACCGCCCGGCCCACAGCCAACAAGGGCCACGTAGACCTTGCCCAGAGCCAAAGCGTGCAAGAAGTGAGCATCCACAAAGGGGATGGCCGCAGGGGGGAAATAATGTCGCTATGCTCGTGTGGCTGCTGCCACAGCTGTACACAGCATTATGTACATACAGAGAATCACGCGATGCTGCTTGGGCGTGTGCCCAGTGAGAGAGAGAGGAGAGAGGAGAGAGGAGAGAGAGAGAGGAGGGCGAGAGGAGAGCGAACATAAACAAGTGGTATTTATACACGCTTTCTATGTGTGTGTTTGCGGAAGATTCTTTTGATTGACAAATGAAAAAAAAAATTACAAGAGGTAACAATCTAGTGGCGAAAGCATATTCAAGTCCTAAAAATGTTGAAGGATATTGAATTTAATATTTATATGAACCAATCAGCTCCAATATAATAATGAGCTATCAAATGTAAATATTATACTTTTCGATCGGTTTATAACGATCAAATCGCCACTAGCAGAGTGATATGTTGTTGTATACACCGTATTCTATATATTGTCTAGCCTGATCAACCGATAAACCGGTCAAACAGGACTGCGTAGAAAAAACCTAATAATGGCAATCAAGCGCAACGTGCGCTATATAATTAGATACATTATTGTCTGTCTGTAGATACATTATTGAGTTGCGATTGACTGAATATCTAAGTTCGCATTTACTCACAAAAAATTTCGCTTTTGGTTAACCTTGAACCTCAACCAATTCAAATGAATTGAAAATAGCTCGCTAAGCTATCTATAGAACTATTTTTACAAACATGCGCTAGTCAGCGTCGAAAGTCAGCATAAAGACGGCCGCAATGGAAGTTAAACTACCGTTAGACCATAATTACAGCGACACATATGTACACACACACACACACACACACACACACATATCAATATATATATTTATATACAAATTGACTCACCAGCCATCGCACCACACGCGTACTTCCTTTCTTGTACCGTTGCATTTGTTGTTGCTGGCATCGCCATTGCCGTTGCAAGTACCGTTAACTAATTTGTCACTCATTATTATAGAATTTTTTTTTTTTTTTTAAATTTCCTTTTCGACTACAGATTGTTCCAAACCAGAATCACAAATGATGCATATATAATATATATATGCGGATTTTTTATATACACTGAATATACCGAACTAAGAGCACATTGATTATTATACGAAAAATAACAGAGGCGACGTGCACACTTCGAGCGCCAAGTGTTGTTTGTGCCGAGTTGTGTGTACGCTCGATATTTTTATTTCGACAGCCCTGAAACAGCTACTTAGTTTTTGTTTTGCTTATCAGCGCGCGAACGCTTCGGAGTTGTCCCAAGTGTGTGTAATTTCGAGGTTCTAGCTAGACGCCTTTTAAACGTATTGCACAATTACTTAAAGCAAGACTAACAGCTGACTGCCAGTGTGGCCACACCCGTAAAATCACTGCTATACCAAAAAAAACCATTCGCAAAACTTGCTTACATTCCAATTGGTTGCTTTAAGCTATAACTATTATAACTATATTTTAAATACGTATGTACTCAATCATTTTTCTACAAAAAAAAAAAAAAAAAAAAAAAAAAAAGCAAAATGAATTACATGCTATGAATTTTATGTAGAAAAAAAAATCAATTTTCTGTAAATGAAAAATCTAGAAAAGGTCATCGCATAAACGATACCTAATGCTTCCTCTTAACATACCGACAAGTGCCGCGATTTGTTGCTCCCAAAGAAATTTGTTTGTCGTGCGTTCTAAAAAAAAAAAGGAAATAGTTTAGTCTAGAATAAAATGCGTTCGTACGCATTACAACCAATAACAAACAAACAAGGCTGCGTGAATCATGTCAGATTCGGTTTCGGCATTGTTTAGAAGGCAGACTCGAGAGATTGACATATTTTATTTAAATTTCACGTGCTAAATTCTGAAAAGTATAGTTTAACAATTTGTCTAAAACTTTTTTCTTCACTTTAAACGCTGCATCGTGAGCTTGTAGCGAACTGCGGTTTGCTTCGCGTAATTCGCGGTGCTCAGTGATTAACAAAATGTCGAAACGGAGAACAGTTACTGGGGCTTCTCTACGGGAATACGCTGCTGCAGAGGAGCGTCTACTTGACCTCTTCTCGCCGCCCTCCGACACAGAAGAGGCAACGGGTTCCGAATCTGCGACACATAATGACAACAGACACGAGCTAGTGGATCCCTCAAAGGACAACGTACTCCAGCTTATATCGGATGATTCGGAAATCCATAGCCTGCTCGCTAGCGCCGATAGCAACAGTTTCAAGGGATTCGATGACGGGTGTCAAGATTATGACGACGAAACGGCCGACACGCCACAGCCGAGCAAGCGACCATTAATTTTCGGTATGTTTCGTAACGCCGGCAGCTTTATGAGTTGTCCAACAACACCCAAACAAGCTCTTCACACACCACAACAGATCGCAAGTGAGTCGGCCATAGGCACAAACTACCATGTTACACGATATTTACATAATTTCTCCTTTTAGGTGCGCCCATTTCATTGCTGGAGGCAGATTCATCGGCTGGATTTATGCTCACGAATGGCAACGCCGAGGAGGCGGAGCAGGCGAACGAGGAGCAGCTGACAATTGAGAGCCAAACCGTTGAAGAGTCGGACGGCGAGTGTGCTATATACGATGACGATAATGTTGTTCTGTTGTCGGATGACAATTGCTGCGAGATAATCGTGTCTGATCATGGTGTCCATACGGAACAGGAATTGGAGCGTGCCTACTTGTTGGGCTTGGAGCCTGTGCCAGAAGAGCAGCTCAACAACGGTGCCAGCTACGGGAGCGATCTGTATGCAGCTGAAGAGGACGAGGAGGCCCCAACTGTGCCGCATGTTTATCTCAGTGATGCCGCGCTAGACCGCCAGCAGCTACTGCTCGATGCAGCCGAAGAGGAGGCCAATCAGGTTAGTGATTCATTTATCGATGAACGACCAGACATTTGTGAGGTGTACGATCACGAGCTGGAGGACCAGGACGACGAGTGTGTAATTCAAGAGCCAGAGGAGAGCAGCTTGGAGCTGCAACTGCAGCCGGTGGCCATAGAGCAGCAACTGCAGCCGGTGGCCATAGAGCAGCAACAGCTCGCCATTACCAACGCTGTTGAGGAGCTGCCCCAACCCAGCGATGTAGAGAAGCTGCAGGAGAAACAGGCTGCAGCTGCAGCTACGGCTGCAATAGCACACAGTAGCACCACCGAATTCCCAGTTAGTTCCACTTCCATGCCGAACGGCAGCGATTACGACGACTTCGATGATGACCTGGGCACCGCTGAGGAGCGATCCCCGCCTGTGCACCGAAAGTATATGCCACTGCTGAAGAACACGCTGTCCACGGACGCACTGGATCGTCGATTGGCGTTCATATGTCAGTCGCAGCCGCAGATGAGTCTCGCCGAGAAGTTCGAGGTCTGGAATTGTGCGCACAGCTGCGAGGCCGTCGAGGATGTGGAGAACTTTGAGGCTGCATTCGAACAGCACGAGGCGGAGCCCGCCAAACAGCCAAAGTTTGGTGAGTTCTGTGAGCTTTTGCGACAGAGCCTGACGAAAATGACGCAGACGATGCAAGAATGCTCTGCGGACGGTTCGTTTCCCGCAACTGCAGCACCAGGTACGCCGTACTCCAGCGAGGATGCCGCCAGACAGAAACGACCGTGCTTTCGGCGTTTACTGCACACGATGCCGCATGCCCAGCAGGCCGAGCCAATTGTGGTCGACGATGACGACGAGGACGACGATGATTGCTACGAGGTAATGGTCAATCCATCCTCAACGACTCTGGTGCCCAAGCTGCATAGACAATTCGAGCAGAGGGAGCCCATCCTGAAGACAACTCAAACCCAAACACTTCTGCCGCTTCCGCTGGAAACAAAGGAAACATCTACAACCGATCTGAGTCGATTGCCGCCGTCAGAACCAACGGAAAGCAAGGAACGTGATGAATTTACTTCGGACTCAATGCCACGCGATGCGCCAGATGGCCACCACAGAACGGAAAAGCATCGGGAGGAGACAGAAATCCATAAATATGTGCTGGACCATCAGCAGCCGCAGCAGCAGCAGCAGCAGCAGCAGCATCCAGGTAAGATTTATTCAAACTGCCAAATTCATTTCCATACTCATGTAGGCTCAATTTGTAGACAAAAAAAAAACGAACAATTAATTATTCAATATAAATTAGTATATTATCGGGTTGTATATGCCTCCTTCTTTCTGTTGCATAAATTTGTACACAACCCTTTTCTTCAAATATTGATACACGTTGTTCCTCGCACTATTTCCAACTCTCTCCCGCTCTAACTTTATCCGTTTCTCATTTCATACGCCACTCACGAGCAGTCCGCGCAAGTAGCGTGGAGTGCCACAACGATGCACAGTTCTATGAGCAGCACGAGTTTTGCAACTATCTTGGCCTTACAGGGCTGGCGACGGCCAATGCGGTGGCCAGCGCGATGCGGGAATTGGCCAACAGCAGCGTGGCGCGTCGCTCGCTGCGGGTGCGCACGCAGCAGCAGATGGACCGGATGCGCAGCGATGTGAAAGGCAAGCGGCGTGAGCGACAGCAGCAGCAACAGGACCATCAGCAGCAGCACCAGCACCAGCATCAGCAGCAACAGGATCCGCAGCAGAAGATTGAGCAGCCGCTGAACTGTGATACCAGCAGCACCTGCAGCAACAACAGCAGCAACAAGAAAACAACCATGAGCGAGCTCTCGGCAGCGCGAACGAACAGCGAGACGTTCGTCTATCCGCGCCCCAGCACAATCAGCACGGGCCCGATGGCGGCGCCGACCGTTGAGTACTACTTTCATGGCCAGGTTGGTCAGCCGAAGCAGCGTAGCAATTCCTTGGTGGTTGCCAACGACTTTAATGCCATGTCCTTGGAGGCGGCGTTTGCGAAGGTCTATGCCGCTGCGGCGCCCGCCCAACGGGAACTGCACGAGTGTATGCAGAGTCGGCTGCGCCAGGCGCGCGAAACCAAGCCATCCATTTACATAGTCCAGGCCCTGAACAATGCCAGCGCGCCGGCGGCCAACAATCCGGGCGCGCCCAGCCCGCCGAAAGTCTCGCCGGAGCGCCAGGCGCACAGCAAAAAGGCCGACGAGGCCGCTGTCGCGAAGCCGGCGCGCAAGACGCACAAGAAGCTGTCGCCAAAGGCGGCGAAGCGTCGTCGCACCACCGCCGGTGGCGTCACAGCGATTGCGCCGCCCGAACGCGACCTCGTCACGCGTTCGACAACGCACATGAACTCCAAATTGTTGCGCAATCGCAAGGTCAACCTGCTGAAGAGCTACGAGCTGTCGGATGCGACGACCCTCGGCCGGGGCAAGCAGCGACTGAGCGGCGGCTCGGCGCCGTCAGCCAAGCGCCTCAACACGCCCAAAGCGGTCAAGAAGAGTCTGAAGAAGCTGACACAAGTGGTGGTCAGCCATGCGACGTCGCAGTCGCCGCGCCTGGACCAGCAACTGCCGTCGCCGCAATCTCCGGGCAAGATCTCCAAGAAGACGAAGCCCCACCAGGACGAGCAAAAGCCAAAAGAGTCCAAGCGCAAGCATTCGCGCGCCAAATCGCTGCCATCGGCTCTGGGCACAGATGCGCACGCCGGCGACGCCAACGCCGGCGAGGCGTCCACGCAGCTGCGCCTCGTGGAGAAGCCGCCCCAGATGTTGATGGACACACACGAGTTCCTCACGAATCACGCCATTGTTAGTCCGCCCCTTTACAGTGCCGCCGTGCGACGTTATGTGAATGCTGTGTGCAAGCCGAAGGAACATCACCATACCGATGAACAGCAGCCACAGCCGCCAGAGGGTTTCTTCGATCTGTCCGAATCGTATGCGAAGCTCAGCAAACCTGCGTTAGTTTATCCGCCATTGTCGCCGCCGCCGTCGCAACGGACGCCGCACTTTTCGCGGCGAGTTCGCCAGGTGGCCGGCACAAATCCCGAAGCTATGGATGCAGCGCCCAACATTCAGATGGCGCCACCCGGTGGCCTTTTGTCCCTGACAAGGGGCTCAACGGCGCTGCGCAACCCGCTGGCGGGCAAGAACGGCAAGGTGCTCTACATATACTACGAGCTGGACCAGCTCATTGTGGTGCAGGAGAAGCTGGTCTCGTTTTGGAAGTACTCCAAGGTATTCAATGTGCTGAACAAGGCGACGACCGAGGAGAACAATGCCACAGCGACACAACAGCACGCTTTTAACGCATTTGCCACGAACCCAAGCCCGAACACACGCAAAAGCTCCGCAGACTCGAATAAATCCGATGAGGGCGATAACATACGTTGGGTGCATTTGGGTGGAACGCGTCACATTTCGAATGGTGAGAACCGGCTCGATCCGAACGCTGTTCCCCTGCCAATTATATATATATCATTTTTGTCATCACCTAGATATTGAGATTGTTACGCCCCACTGCAATCGTCTGTGCGCGCACAACTCGACGCCCGTTTACGTTGAGATGCGCAGCCATCCGTTGGAGCATCATAAGCGCGAGAGCAAGCTTTTAACGCTGTACGTGAATGTCTACTATTACTGTGAGGAAGAACTGCGCCCCAAGATGCACTCGGTGCATCTCGATGCTGTCAATTGGTAACTAAATGTGCACAACATACACTATATGTACTATATATATATATATGTCTCGTTGATTAGCGATTGGAACCAGGTGATCTATACGACAATTGCGGAGTCGCGCTACTTTGTAATGGCCTGGCAGCAGGAGGTGGTCGTCGGCAAGCCGCGGGCTGGTATTTGCAAGTACTCGCTGACGCCCACGCTCGATACGCTGGCCAGCATACGGGAGTTCAAGCAGCTGCGGCACGAGCTGAAGCACATTGAGTGCCTGACAGAGGATCGCTTGATTGGCTATGGACAGACGCGCATAACCATTTGGGATCATCGCAGCGGCGACACGCTGATGAACTATGATTTTAACTTTAATCTCGGCCACAATCTGGGTGTTATGCACTTCCCCAGCGTTGACATTGACCAAAGCAACTTGCTCGTCCTGTATCAGCATGTCATGGAGGCCAACAAGTGGCCCGAGCTGCGTATCATAGCCTGCGAGTTGTCGCATGCCACGCCCTCGCATCGCGTGCTCCACGTCCACCGTCTGCCATCGCCGCAGTTTGACTGTCATTTGGCGGCCATCAATACGGGCGATCATCTAATACTTAAATCGCCGAACGACGATGAAATCTGGATTAGCACCGCTGATCCACGCCAGCTCACATATTTGTCGCCCCAAAGTACTCAACGTTTCTACACGCGCCAAAAGGCCCAGATCATTATAATGACGCAGCACACGCTTGTCGTGGACAGCATTTCCAATCATGTACTGAAACTGGCCGCATCGCATCAGCAGCAAATGATGATGGCGGCTATGGAGATGGTGGCACCTGGCTCCCAGTGGCCTATTTCTGCTTAGGCGACATATCCCCCCTAAAAAAAAAGAACCCCCCTCCCTCAATCAACCAAACAAACAACGCTAAATTTACCGTCTTTTTAATGTAACTTGGAGACACAAGTGAATATAGTTTTTAGTTATTTTATTGAAGCCCCTTAATGATAACCAAAATTTGTTCGTAACACCATACCACATAATTCTAAATATAACTGTATAATTCACAGATGCTCTTGAAGTAGTATCGTCACTAACCTGCTTAGTTAAGCCTTATAGCCATAAAGCCATACATATATAAAACATTATATATATATATATATATATATGTATGTATGTATTATTACTATTACCACCCAGTGAAAGGGACTCGATATCAAGCGTTCTCCAAAAGCCTAAATAATGTGAAGACCAGTTGATTTACTTATGTAGTATGTTAATTAAGCTTTCGAATCAAGCTTTACGTAACGTGTTTATTTTTATTTTCTAAAAGAAAAACAAAGCTGTAGGCTTAACTCTAGCATAATGCTAGCTTGTACGATATATATAGTGTGTAGAGCTCTTAATGCAGCCGAAGAGCGTGTTAAATTTAGTTACAAATTTATAAAACACCAAACTGAATACAAAAGAATATATATATATATATAAAAATAAAATCCTAATTTATAAAATGCATTTTTCAAGTTTTTAATGTCAGCAATTAATTGGAACACGGTTTACGTTTTTTTTGTTGTTTTTAAATGATGTATTTTAAACGCATTTGGCATATGAACTAATAAATTTCAACTACATATTCTTTCAATCGTTACAAATACAACATTATCAGCTAATTATTCATTACAATTTTTTGTTATACTAACAGCTATTTTATGTACACCAGATTTTCTTACACACAAGTAAAATTCATATAAAAATTGTGAAAGTTTATGGACTACAATTACAACTCTATACATATAGAATACATGCGTATTAATATCCATATCATATACATAATCAGATACATACATGGGCCATACGAGTACATTAGTATAGCCCGGCAATTGCATGACGCGTAGTCGTTGCTGCTAGGAAGCAGAGAGTTATGCTAACGCTTGCAAGATACGTAAACAAGACGTTTAATTTTAATTGAAATGCTAAAATTTGTAAACAGTAGCGCCAATGGAGCTAAATAATGTTTGATGTTTTAGTTACAGTTTTAGGTCCTATCTTTAAAGTACAAGAAGTTTCGCATGCCGCTGCGAACGAAAGCTAGAACATATATATTTGTATATATATATATATATCTGCTAGTATAATTAGTGAAATGTTTATGGAAAAGCACTTTAAAACTTAAGAATGCGCTTTTGAAGCGTTATAGCGAGGCGCCAGACCGTCGTTCAGCAATCACTACAATTCCTTATCTGGCTTTTTCTTTGGCATCGCCGCCGTCGTCGTCGTCGCCGCCGCTGCAGCTGCTGCTGCTGCTGCTGCTGCGGCCGCTGTTTCGTTTTGATGCGCTTCCTTGGCAAGCTGCCAGCGCTTGAACTCCACCATTTGCATGAGGCGAACGCGCAGCTGCGGGCGACGCAGCATCGCCGCGGACAGCTTCATAAACTCCAGATTGTACATGAACACAACGGGTATGGTGACATCATCCTTGCCGTCGCCAGACATCGCAAACATGGGTTGCGTCTCGCCGGAAGAACCCGATACATTATCACAGACGATCAGCGCCACGGCGCCCGCTTGCTGTGCCAGGCGCGCTTTGCTCACGAACGTGCAGTCGCCGCGCTCCGCGACAAGAACCTTGCCGGCCACATTGTCGGCGTTCTGGAGCGTCTCGTCGCAGGCGCGCAATGGATTGGCCAGCAGAATTTCACCCTCGACAAACCGTTCGCCAACTAGCTCCGGACTGAAGTGCGATGGGCCGGCCATCAGTGCTGTCCAGTCTTGGGACTGATCATCCACCGCATAAGCGACAGCCTACAATAAAAAAAAAAAACAATAAATGTGTGGGTAAATCGGAAAACGGATTATATACGTCTTTAAAACACGACGAACTAACATCTTAGCGCTAAAACTACGCATTTAAAATTATCATATCTATACATTATACATATATAAATCTGGGCTGCAAACCGGATTTAAATCGTACCGATTCGAACCAGGAATTCAAACATATTTAAATTCATTTCTTTTTCAAAATTCTTCAAAACTCTGCTTTGTATAATTACATTATAAAATGCTTCTATAGTAATATCAAATAAAATTCTCATTAGAGGAACAATTAAATAATTCAATTTTTTCCAGTTTAATGAAACTTTACCTGTAGATTATTCTTCGCACAAAATTCTTGAGATTTACGCACCTGCAGCTGTGCTAGCTGATTCATGCTCTGCATTTTGGTTAGCTCCAGCATTTCCTGCATAAACTGCAAGCCCATTTCGCCCTCCTCCTGACTCTTGGCCTGTCGAAAAAAGAAGGAAATATGAATTATGAAACGTTTTAGCAGTTGTGTCAGCAATTCAACTTAGGGCCAAAGAAAACAAAGACGCTTGAGAGAACGAATGGAAACGCAAAAGAAAACTTACATTATAGAAACTATGAAACAGTCGCACCTTGCCTTGGCTGCGGTCGCCTACCGAAACCATGGTGATGCCCATGTCGTATACAGCTCGCAGATGATCCGCATTGCTTGCCTGAAAATCCAGGGCGCTGAGTCGCTTGCCGCTGGTGGTGCGCGGGCACGAGCCCGTAATGAAGTTGCGCAATGGTTTGCGTACTTTCTCAGGAAAAAGCTTATTGGAACTGGGGCAGGTGCGCATGAAGTCGAGTACATTGTGCTCGTCCGATTGCCGAAAGCCTGTTTGGGTGTAATTGCAACAGTTAAATGAGGTTAATTGAACGTTGAGTGTACTCACTAAACGTGGAATTCCCTAGCTGGGCAATGGACAGCGGCAACAAGTGCGCCTCGGTGGTGAACACAAACTCATCGACGTTGATGATCAAGTCCTGTGGCTCGGAGAACAGCAGAAACAAGTACTTAAATGTCTCGGACAGCACAAATGAGTCCATGCGGTCCTCGTGCTTGCCGGTGCGCACATCGTTGACAGCGGCATAGCCACAGGAAACCTTGGCATATTGCTGCAGAGTCTTGAGCGCCCGTTTGCCCACCTGCAGGTAGTGGTGATCTCCGGTTGCGCGGTACAGGAAGTACGTCGACTCGATGAACTCGGGCCGCAAATGATGCTGGCCCCAGTGTATTTGAAAGTCGACAGTCCAGGCCTCCGGTATTAAGGTGTGCATCTGCATCACCTGGTAGAGCATCTCATGCGTTTGCACCGCCGGCTTCAGATCGCCGGAGAGCACCTGCAGGCCCGGCCAGAAGGCCAGCAGCGAGTCCATAAAGTTGCGCGATTTGGCATGCGGCCGATGCATTAGCACGTCCAGCAGCATTGGACCCTCGCTGACGTACTTCATCACAGCGTTGTAGTGGCGATTGAAGCGGGCCAGGTACTTGTCGTCGCCAAGCAGCACATACGATTTGAACAGATACTCATAGTAGCTATCGATGCCAGCTCCTACGCCCGAATCGCGGCGCACCCAGTCGCCGGAGTGGACGTTGAGCACCGTGCCCATAAGATCGGAGCCACGGTGCCGCAGCTTCCACAGTGCATCCATCGCGGCATGCGCGCGCACCTCGAAAATGGGATCGCCCGTTAGCCGGGACAATGCGGCAAACTCGAGCAAAATGGTGCCGGCACAGGCGGTGCACGTTTCCCGGGACTTCTTCAGATGCGGATCCTTCATGCCCAGCCGCAGATTGACGCGTGCATGCGGTATGCCCGTCGTGGTGTTAAACGCCGGCAGCAGACGATAGCCCAGCTCCCGGGCCATCTCGAGCATCTCCCCCTTGTACCAGTGCATGACGTCCGCCTGCTTCTGCACATACTCGGCGAGTATGTGCGCCGACAGCAGACCGCCCACCATGCGTATGTTCGTCTCGAACACCGAGACAATGATATCGCTGTCGAACTGAACGTCGCGTATGACCAGCTTGACCGCGTGCTCGAACTCTGCAAAGTCGCCGAGCAGCACCAACGTGTCGAGGGTATCCACCAGCGTCATGGAGAAGCTGAAAGTGTGATCAAAGATTTGAGTTAGAATTGCACTGAATTTCGGGCTGGCGCAGATTAAATACCCTGGCAGACATGTGGAAGGTGTGTGCTGTATATCTATTTTTTTAACCGATTGTTCCTATAATTTCTTATACCCTTGGGGTATTATAACTTTGTCATGAAATGTGTGAAATGTTTTTGTATGACAAAGTTTTTGTTTAACAATAGTTTTTGTGGGAAAACAATTTTAGTTTCTTAAGGTATTTGAATATAGGTCATTCATTCTGCGCGCAAGGGTATATAATTTTCGGTTTCTTTTTCTTTTACTCCTTTCTTTTACTCTACTCACTTGCCCAGTATGTCGTCCATGTCGCCGCGCGAGGGCGTCACGCCGCGGTATCGTCCCTTGCAGGAGAGCGGCATCAGCTCATCGGCGGGATAGGCGTTCTCCATGTAGGCGTGATATGCATGATAGAACATCTCGCGCGACTCTTCGCTGCACAACAGAAAAAGTAGAAATTGGAAATTATTTAACACGATCGTTATGCATGTGGATTAGGTTACCGCAGCTCGGCGCGCTCCTTGTGCGACATGTTCTGCGTGGGTATCGTGCTCGCATCTTCGGTGAGAGCGCTGACTATGAGCAGGAGGAGCGTGAGCAGCGGCGGCAGCAACAGGAGTCGCTGTGCCGTGTTAAATGACGACAAGCTCATCGTACAATTATGCTGGAACTGGAACTGGAACTAGGGCCGTAGCTTGAGCGGAATGCTAGCTCCAATTGCAAGCAGCTGGTGCTTTTCGTACTTCGTTTTTGGCAGCCACAGTTGCCGTTACTTATCACCTCGTTTGTTGTTGCTTGTTGCTTGTGACGTTGACCTTCACTTTGAACGTGTTGTTTGTTGTTGCTCTTGGGATTTGAATTTATCGCGTTGTCCGCTTTGGTTGTCTGCTTTGCTGTTTTCAATTTGAAATCACCGATTCATTGAAACGTTCGAATGGTAGACTGTTTTAAGGAAATTAAGTGTATAATATGTATATATGCAAATATGTAGATATAATGGCAGTTTATAGTTATGACTCTTCGCCTTACCCGACACAAAAATAATTAAATTTGTATTGCACTTTTTCTTGCACTTGTGCGTTTGCGATACGCTCGCCAGCGTTGTGTGCATTTTTTTTCTCATTCAAAGTAATAACATTTCAAAATAGTTTATTTTTAATCTTGTTTGCTGCTGATGCTCCAATAACAAAATACCACGACTGCAAATCGCCGAAACCCGAGCAGCGACCGCTCGCTGCAAGTTAGATTTGTACGCTGCGGCTGTTTAGAGTACACGCATTGTGTTTATATGAAATGCCACATATGGACAGTTGTTGGTCGTAATTAATTATGCTTTGTTGGCTGCTTTTTAATTATTTAAATGGGCAGTTCTTATCAATTCTATGCAGTAAATTATATTGCAAAAAGACAAGTGTTGTAAAAAATATATAATTGTACTAATATATCGGTCAATTTCACACCATATGGTCACCCGAAATTAATTGTGCCGGGATGACTTTCTTAATATTTTTTCAATAATAAACTCTAAGTTGATTTATAAAAATAAAAAATAATTAAACGGTTTCACTAGGTAAAATACAACTCTTTGATGAATTCAAATTTTCAACTCTTTTAAACGTAAACTTTTGGCAAAAATTAATAATTTTATTTCGTATAAATGACAGGCAGCTGTCAAACAATGCTCTAACACACAAAAAAAAAAAAGAAAAATAACAAATCGGGTAATGGCACTAAAAGTTTTCTATTTGATTTAATTTTTTCAAAATAATCAAAGACGTCGATAAAGATTTACACATAATAATCGTAATGTGAGCAAGCATCCACATATTGCCAGTGTTGCCAAACGACTATATGACAGCTGATGTCCCCGCGCTTTTGAAAGGTTTTGCATTTAAATACACACAAAATGGTAAACAAGTGAGCTTTAATTGGAATCATATACAGAAATTTGCATCTGTCTGCTTGCAGAGGCGCAGCTTGGCGCCCAGCCAGAGACTAGGTGTGCGCATAAAATCAAAGGACGCATTCACCCCACCGCTTCAGAAGAAAAACAAACGTGTGTGCCAGCAGGAACTGCAGAAGCGCCAAAGCGCTCTGCGAGATGCCAGCAACGTTGTCGATCTGCCGCTGCCGCTCCCAATACGCTTCACGGCGAACAGCGAATATGAGCAGGCGATAGCCAAGGTCCTGGCACGCAAGTTCCAAGTACCTATTGCAAACTATGTGCCGGACTATGGTGGAAATCGCACGTTGGGCGTGCGCCGTTCCATAGTGCGGCGAGCCTTGCATGATCCGCAGGCGTGCAATGCGCTGGTCCTGTATACGCCGCCCGTCTACACGGAACACGAGCGCATGTCGATGGATCCCAGCAAGCTGCAGGTGCACGTCGTTGTAGATCCAATTCTTAGCAACGTGCTGCGTCCACATCAGCGCGAAGGCGTGCGCTTTATGTATGAATGCGTGGAGGGCAAGCGGGGTAACTTCAATGGCTGCATCATGGCCGATGAGATGGGGCTGGGCAAGACGCTGCAGTGTGTCTCGTTGGCGTGGACGCTGCTGCGCCAGAGCGCCGACTGCAAGCCAACGATCTCCAAGGCCATCGTGGTGTCGCCCTCATCACTGGTCAAGAACTGGGAGAAGGAGTTCACAAAGTGGCTGCACGGCCGCATGCACTGCCTGGCCATGGAGGGCGGCTCCAAGGAGGAAACAACACGCACCTTGGAACAGTTTGCCATGAACACAGCGACGCGCTGCGGCACGCCCGTACTGCTGATCAGCTACGAGACGTTCCGGCTGTACGCACACATACTCTGTAAAACGGAGGTGGGCATGGTCATCTGCGACGAGGGCCACAGGCTGAAGAACAGCGACAATCTCACATATCAGGCACTGATGGGCCTCAAGACCAAACGACGCGTTCTACTCTCTGGCACGCCGATCCAGAACGATCTGACCGAGTACTTCAGTCTGGTGAATTTCGTCAATCCGGAGATGCTGGGCACAGCCGCCGATTTCAAGCGTAACTTTGAGAACGCCATTCTGCGCGGTCAAAATGCCGACTCCACGGACGCGGAGCGTCAACGTGCGCTGCAGAAGACCCAGGAGCTGATTGGTCTGGTCAATCAATGCATTATACGGCGCACCAATCAAATCCTAACCAAATATCTGCCCGTCAAATTCGAAATGGTCGTTTGCGTCAAACTGACGCCCGTCCAGCTGCAAATCTATACGAATTTCCTTAAATCGGATCAGGTGCGTCGCAATCTGGCAGGTAAGCTCCACAACATAAGTCTAGCCCAACTTTCATTAATTGGTCTCAATTCCAGATTGTGGCGAGAAGACACCGTTGACGGCCTTAGCCGACATTACCACGCTAAAGAAGCTGTGCAATCATCCGGATTTAATCTACGAAAAAATAGCTGCACGGGAGAAAGGCTTTGAGAACTCACAGAATGTCCTGCCGCCCAACTACAAGCCCAAGTAGATTGAATGAAAAAAACGCTGCAGTATTCACATTTCTCAATGTCCATTTGTCCACTTATAGGGACATCAATCCGGAGTTGAGTGGCAAGTTCATGTTGCTCGACTTCATGCTGGCTGCCATACGCGCCAACAGCGATGACAAGGTGGTGCTCATCTCCAACTACACGCAGACGCTGGATTTGTTTGAGCAGCTGGCGCGCAAACGCAAATACAGCTATGTGCGTCTGGATGGCACCATGACGATCAAGAAACGCTCCAAAGTTGTGGACAGATTCAACGATCCCAACACCGACTGCTTTCTCTTCATGCTCAGCAGCAAGGCGGGCGGCTGTGGCTTGAACTTAATAGGCGCCAATCGCTTATTCATGTTCGATCCCGACTGGAATCCGGCCAACGACGAGCAAGCCATGGCCCGTGTCTGGCGTGACGGACAGAAGAAACCCTGCTACATCTATCGCCTGGTAGCGGTAAGTTCAATAAAGCACTTCAAATTGGTCCAATTTTTATCACGTATTTTCTTATGCAGAGTGGTTCTATAGAGGAGAAAATATTGCAGCGGCAGACGCATAAGAAATCGCTTTCCAGCACAATTATAGACAACAATGAGTCGGCGGAAAAGCATTTCACACGCGACGATCTTAAGGATTTGTTCAGCTTTGAAGCCAACGTGCTGTCCGACACGCACAACAAGTAGGTTGAATGTCATCCAGCTCGTAATGCATTTCTCAGCAAATGTTTGTTGTTCTCAGACTGAAGTGCAAGCGCTGTTTCCAAGATGTGCAAAGACAGCCGCCACCGGAGAACACGGACTGCACCGCGCATCTGTCGCAGTGGTTTCACTGCTCCAATAATCGCGGCCTGCCCGACAGCATACTTTCCCAGGCTTGGACAGCCAGTAAATGCGTATCCTTTGTGTTCCACCACCGCTCACAGGAAGAGGCCAAACAAGCAGCCAGTACAACAGAAGAGGAGCAACCGGCAAAGGCAACCGAAAGTAAACTCAAAAAGGCGCCGGCAAGCGATATTGATGAAAACTTTGATCCGGACAATAGTGAAGATGAAGATTTCATGGGTTTTTAGCTACATTAAATTTAAAAATAATTTATTGTTTTTGCATTCGCGGAACCTGATTTAGATTTTAGGCTAACCTAAAGCTAATTCTCTTGTTACATTGTTAACAATTAACCTAATGTACATAAGTAGTTTAACATTTAAAATATGGAACCCACAGCGCTTAATGCTCCATAAACATAACTAAATAAGCGCCCAAAACGGCTTAACCTAGTGCACAATTCAGATTTATAAAACACTGCAGCTGCACATGTATACCAAAGCAGTGTGTTAGCACAGTCAATAGAACACTTTTGTGTACATGGGTGTGTATATATCAAGAATGGAAGTTAAACATCAATAATTTTATGTTCCAGTTCTATCCATACGTTACTCTTCTCCGGCGGCTTTTGCAGCGGAGACGGCTGCTGCTGTAGCTCAAACAAAAAGCTGCCAATGCTCTGATAATAGCTGAAAAAAAGAATCAATTAATATTTACTTTTGATATGGACTATTACAAAATATTTAAAAATGGAAAATGCCAATATAACCCTTTTAACCCTCAATCCTCCCCCCTGTCTACGCCACTGACCATAACCATTGGCTTTAATAGAACATTGTATATTAGTACTACGCTAAATTTCAACTCAACCTCCTAATTAAAGATAAACAAAAAAAAATACTATTTCTTTTTCAATTTAAAATGTGACGAATATGAGAAATTGTTAAATGCCCAGGTGGATAGCTTACCCATCCACTATCCAGGTGTCGTTGTGTGAGCCGCCCGGAAACTCTAGCATACGCTTCTGTTCGCTACCGCATTCGGTATACAAGGCACGCATCATGCGCGGTGGCACTAGGTTATCCGCAAGCCCCGATATAAATAGAAAAGGCACCGAGCACTTGCTTATCTTGTTGAGTGAATGATACTGAAATGACAAAGAGACGGTATCACATAAATGCGAAGACAAAAATGATCGCAAATGAGTCACCTTATTTTTATACAATAGATTTGGTATGTATTTCACAGATGGATGCACCAGTTCCACGGCCATATCACGTATGCTGGAAAACGTATTCTCCACAATGGCGCACATCAGCTTCTGGCCATAGACAGTGTCGGCGGCGACATCGATAACAACGGCACCTCCCAGCGACCGACCAAAGAGTATTAGCTGCGAATGATCCAGGTCGTGGCGTGTGTGCAAATAGTCAATTGCCGCGCGAGCGTCTGTGACCAGACCACGCTCCGAAGGAACCCCCGTCGAGAGGCCATAGCCACGGTATTCGACCATTAAAATGTTGCAATGAAGATGATTATAAATGCCCCAAACCTGCGCATAAGAACAAATACAATTTAGATAAGGGCCTAAACTTATCTCCAGTAAGCTGTCATTACGTTCTGCATGCGATGACCCATGTTTCCGGCATTGCCATGAAAATAGAGCAATGTGGGTACCGATTTGGAGCGTTCCTCGGGCTGGCTGATCCAGAAGGCATGCAGTGTCACACCGTCGGGCGTCTTGATGCTAACTGTAAGATGTGGCAGGTTGTGCATTGTTGGGATGGGAATGTAAATGCGCGAGTTTGTTGGCAAGTCCGGATGGTACAAGAGCAGGTCTTGTGCATGGTAGAAAATAACTGCAAGTAAAGAGAGATTTGTGTAACAACTATGGCAGGTGTGTTATCGTTTACATACGTAATAGAATTGCGGCAAAGAGCGTAAGCGTCATGTAACCCCCATAGAAGTAGTAGAAAATGAAAAATAGCAGGAATGCACCAACAATGCCCACGCCGACACCTCGCGATTTGGGCAGCGCTATGCCCACTTCTTTCATGTTGAACCCGTGCGTAAGTATATACAAGCGCTACATTCTGCAACTCCTCTTCAGTTTTAAGTGCAGAAACATATCAATTTAGTGAAATAGCTGGATCGAAAAGCGTAGACGTAGTTGGTTTTGTTGTCGCGGGCCTGCCAACTCGATAGTGTGGTAATAAATATTCTGGCAACATACAAGATCAGCTGGCTATAATCGGAAACAGGTGTGTAGTGGCGATGTTCATCGAGCGTTGCAACTCTGCGAAAAACCGATAAGTTTCGATTTCAATGCATCCCTGCTTAAAACAAAATGGCGTATTTTTTATTGCAATAGACCAAGACGACGTGAACATCTTTTGTGTGGTGGAAAATTGCATTTAAAAACAAGTGGCTCAACAAAAACAAAACAAACATTTGCCAAAACCGTTAAATAGTGTATTGCATGTTTAATGAGCGCTACAAGGCAACTCTGTCTGCTACCACGAAAATATAATGAGCCAGGTAAGTAGGCCTTGAAAAAGCTGTGACAGTGAACGTCGTGTAAGAGAAAAAAATAACAAGAAAACTATGAAATTTTTCTATCACTCAAAACAAGGCGATATCAATCAGTTGAATTCGAGTCGTCGTGTGAGTATATACCTAAAAAACCGTGTCGTATAAAATTTCTACGCTGCTTTTGTGGGTGTGGCAGGTACCAGTCACGACGAGTGACCCAAGAGGTGTCCCCCCGATTAAGACTCCGTCACATGTACGGCAATTGGTGCGCTAGCCAGAGCGGCTTTTTGCATAAAAGTGCTTAAATATCATATATTCACCAGTGTTTCACAGTTTTCACAACGCCAACCGATGCCCGAGGATTCAACGTGGCAGCCAGTGTAGTTTTTCTGAAAATCCATTGGGTACCCATTTTCGCAAATTTCGTTTGAATTTGGGCATTTCGGTTTGTTTTCGTTGGATGCCGCATCAAAAATGCACTAAATTACGTTATTTTCGTACAATTCCAGTAGCAATTGAAAATTTTCATCGATTACGTAATCACATTTTGTCAGGTGCAAAGTTTTTCTCGTGCTCCAATCCATGGATTTTTGGCCAATTTTAATGGGTAATCAGCCCGCCAAAAGCTAACTGGCAAAGAACTAGCTCTGTTTTTAAACAATTTTTGTATAAAAATGTTTTTCAAAAAATATTTTCTCAGTATCTGTGCACTTTAACAACAATTTTGTCAATTTTCACCAAGAAATCCCCATCAGCATCAACAAATCTGCGTTTTTTCGATGGTTTTACCGGTGTTTCTGGCCAGGATCGTGTAAGAAGTGTTTTTCTTACATATTTCTGAGTAGTACGCCTGCGTACCACACCAGACAACGTGATTAAGACACCAAGTTTGGATATTTCCAACAAGAAACGTTCTTTAAAGGCTGAAGTCTGTATTTCTGGAGAGGATTAGCCGTGCAACTGCATTGTTTGGGTGTATTTCATGTTGCAAGACAAGGCACTCGTTCAGTAGCCATCCCTGCCAGCGGCAATTGCATTAATTCTTTCATTGTACATCAGTTTTAAAGCAGTTTGGGTATTCCAAGGAGTTCTTCCAGTTCTGGCCAGGATTAAGTGCATTTTTTTATTCTTTTGTCATTAACAAATCGAAGTAATGCCTCAGACCTTAACCAACAGTGTGGAGTAAGTTCTTTGAACGCTTCTGAATTGCTTTTTTTTTTCTTTTTAAGGAAGAATAGTTAATATTTAGATTAAGCAGAGGATCTAGCGGAGGAGAGCTGAACGGGATCAGGTTCAGTCCATTGCAAAGCATACCGTATATGTTGCGTAAGCGGTACTGCAGAATAAACCCTGGGTTAACCTCTTTTTAGACACCCAAGGAGGAATATTTAACTATTTTCAGCGTATCCGTTTTCTGGACAGGATTAGGAATTCCCTATGAATGTAATCCGTATGAATCCATAAAGTGTTATATATAATGTCAGTTGCATTTTGTGTCGGCTACAGATCTAACGGATATTCCGGATGATCCGGCTCTTCCAAAAAAGAATTTACGCGGTTTTTTAAGTTCTTCAATATCCTAATAGTTTTTTTTTTTTTTACAAATTTTAACGGAATTGGTTTAATTTTTGTGTCCTTGTTCACTTTTGCGTTTCAACTAAACGGGTTAAGAATAATTAAATTAAACATTGGGTTCAGGAGTGGACAAATCGAATTGGTTCGGTTAAAATATGACAAAAGTTTATTGATTTTGATCCTGATCCGACTCCAAAGGGATACAATAAAATTAAAGATTACATGTGGCATTAGTGAATATTATATGAGACGTGGGTTTTAAGAGTGCGCGAAGAAATTTAATTGATTAAAACACATTGCTATTTAAATTAAATTTCTGGTAACCGGAAATTGTGCTTTTGCATTCGGTATAATCGTGGACCTCATTCCTACACAGGCACTCAATGAATCGTCGCATAGTATAGGCTCAGACGAACATGATGACACACGTGAAGAAGCCAGTGGCAGCGGGAGCGGTAGTGGCAGCGGCTCCTCCGGTTCCGACTCCGATTCGGACAGTTCCTCAGGTAACTCTAGCGATGGACGCAGCTCTCCGGAGCCAACGGTTGCCAAAACGGCGGTGGCTGGTTTTCCACCAACTGGAGCGGTCGTTCAAGCAGAAACCAAAACAACAAATGGCTTTACGGATGGGAACGAGGAGGACAGCTCCAGTGCTGGTTCCAGCGCCAGTAATTCCGACTCTGAGGCGGACGCCGACGGCGCGCCGAACAGAACAAATAACAACAACAACAACAACAGTAAATTGCACACGAGTAGTAGCAGCAGCTCCTCTGGCACCTCAGCCGCAACGCAGGCCAAGGCCGGCGGACAGGATGACGATGACGACGACGACGACGACGATGATGATGATGATGATGATGAGGAGCAGCGGCAGCCACGAAAGTCACAGGCCCCCAGCGAAGCCAGTGCCGACGAAGATGCCAGTGATAGCTCTGACAACGTCTCGCCAACATCCTCCAGCAGCAGTAGCAGCAGCGTAAGTTCCAAGCTTCTGCTCCAGTCGAGCCATGATAATATTTTTTTTTTACATTTGCTTTTGCCCAACTCGACAGGAGGATGAGGAGGATGATTACAGACCTAAGCGGTCCACGCGACAGCCGCGCAAAGCGCCGCCACCCTCTGCTGACAAAGCCAAGCGACCACAGCCTGTCAAAAAGAAGAAGAAGAATCAAACGTAAGTATTAGTAATAGTTTTTGAGCTCATTCTGTCGCAACATTTAATATAGTTTGGAGGGATTAGTTACAGCGCTGGAATTAAATTAATTTAAAAAAAAAATGTTTATTCTTACCTTTCTTTTAACGTGTTTTCCTATGGTGCTCCAAATACTTTTTTTTAAATAAAGAAGAAATAAAAAAAATTGAATGAATTTATGTTGACGATTCCTTGCCTAAATTTAACCATTAGGAAGGACAATCTTTGGTGATTCCATTCAGAATTGTTGTATTTTTCTTGCACATTTTGTGTATTATTTAAATCAAAATAGACAGCACTACGTTGAAATATCTGCAGGGTTTGTTAGGTACTGCTAAATCATCTTAAACTGATTTCGATTATTCAAAATCATCATCATTGCATCATTTATTCATACACAGTTGGGACTCGGACGAGAGCGATGAGAGCGACGACGCAGACAGCGAGGAGGCGCCGTTCACAGCACAGAAGCGCAAGTGCAATGCCCGCTCCGGCGGCAATAAACAGTCACAACAGCAGCAGCAGCAGCAGCAGCGACGCCGCGTAAAATCCTTTAGTTCTGATGATAGCGACGATGATGATGCAAGCAAACGGTAAGTCGATGCCACCCGCCCATTAAATACATCTATATGAAGCACTCACTAATTTTTGACTTAATAAATTAGGTGCGCAACTCGTCGGAACGCAGCGGCTGTTAGTTATAAAGAGGCGTCTGAGGATGAGGCCACCGATTCGGAGGATCTGTTGGAATTCGAGTACGACGAGAGTCAGGCGGCGGCGAATGCGGCTGCCGCCGAGGAGGAGGAGAAGTGTGAGACCATTGAGCGCATACTTTCGCAGCGTGTGGGCAAGAAGGGCTGCACCGGCAATCAGACAACCATTTATGCGATCGAAGAGAACGGCTGCGATCCAAATGCGGGCTTCGAAGACTCCCCAGAGTCGTCGGAGGTGCAATACATGATTAAATGGAAAGGCTGGAGCTACATACACAATACCTGGGAGTCGGAGACGACGCTGCGCGATATGAAGGCCAAGGGGATGAAAAAGCTGGACAACTTCATCAAGAAGGAGCAGGATACAGCTTGCTGGCGTCGCTATGCCGGTCCCGAGGACATTGACTACTTTGAGTGTCAACTAGAGCTGCAGCATGATTTGCTCAAATCCTATAACAATGTGGATCGCATTATAGCGCGCGGTACGAAACCCGATGACGGCAGCGAGGAGTATCTGTGCAAATGGCAATCGTTACCGTATTCGGAATCGACATGGGAGGACGCAACACTCGTGATGCGGAAATGGCAACGCTGCGTGGAGCAGTTCACCGAACGAGAGAACTCGAAGTGGACGCCATCGCGACATTCTCGTGTGATCAAATATCGTCCCAAATTCTCGCGCATCAAGTCACAGCCCGAGTTTCTGGTCGAGGGTCTCATATTACGCGACTATCAAATGGATGGCCTCAATTGGCTGTTGCACTCGTGGTGCAAGGAGAACTCCGTCATTCTGGCCGATGAAATGGGTCTGGGCAAGACCATTCAAACCATATGCTTTCTCTATTCGCTATTCAAGATCCATCATCTGTATGGACCATTTTTGTGCGTCGTCCCGCTGAGTACAATGACCGCCTGGCAGCGGGAATTTGATTTGTGGGCGCCCGATATGAATGTGGTTACATATCTGGGCGACGTTAAATCACGCGAGTTAATCCAGCAATACGAGTGGCAGTTTGAGGGTTCCAAAAGACTGAAATTCAATTGCATATTAACCACCTATGAGATTGTGCTCAAGGACAAACAATTTCTGGGCACGCTACAGTGGGCCGCATTGCTGGTGGATGAGGCGCATCGTTTGAAAAACGACGACTCACTGTTGTACAAATCCCTCAAGGAGTTCGACACCAATCATCGACTGCTCATAACGGGCACACCCCTGCAGAACTCACTGAAGGAGCTGTGGGCTCTGCTGCACTTCATTATGCCCGCAAAATTCGATACGTGGGAGAACTTTGAGCTGCAGCACGGCAATGCCGAGGACAAGGGCTATACGCGTCTACATCAACAGCTGGAGCCGTACATATTGCGGCGTGTCAAGAAGGATGTGGAAAAATCGCTGCCCGCCAAAGTGGAGCAAATATTGCGCGTCGAGATGACGTCGCTCCAAAAGCAATACTACAAATGGATACTGACCAAAAACTTTGACGCTTTGCGAAAGGGCAAACGCGGCTCTACCTCGACATTTCTGAACATTGTCATCGAGCTAAAGAAGTGCTGCAATCATGCGGCGCTCATCAGGCCCTCAGAGTTTGAGCTGCTCGGCCTGCAGCAGGATGAGGCGCTGCAGACGCTGCTCAAGGGTTCCGGCAAGCTGGTGCTGTTGGATAAGCTATTGTGCCGGCTGAAGGAGACGGGCCATCGTGTGCTCATCTTTTCACAGATGGTTCGGATGCTGGATGTCCTCGCTGATTACCTGCAAAAGCGGCACTTTTCGTTTCAGCGTCTGGATGGCAGCATTAAAGGCGAGATGCGACGTCAGGCGCTGGATCATTTCAATGCTGAGGGTAGCCAGGACTTTTGCTTTTTGCTGTCAACACGCGCCGGCGGCTTGGGCATTAATCTGGCCACAGCCGATACCGTTATTATCTTCGATTCGGATTGGAATCCGCAGAATGATTTGCAGGCGCAGGCGCGTGCCCATCGCATTGGCCAAAAGAATCAGGTGAACATATATCGCCTGGTCACGGCGCGCTCCGTTGAGGAGCAGATTGTGGAGCGTGCCAAGCAAAAAATGGTACTCGATCATTTGGTGATACAGCGCATGGATACCACGGGACGCACGGTGCTGGATAAGAGCGGTAACGGTCACTCCTCCAATTCGAATCCATTCAACAAGGACGATTTGTCGGCCATTCTTAAATTTGGCGCCGAGGAGCTGTTCAAGGACGAGCAGGAGCACGAGGAGGAGCTCGTTTGCGATATTGATGAAATTCTGCGACGTGCCGAAACACGCAACGAAGATCCCGAAATGCCCGGCGATGATCTACTGTCCGCGTTCAAGGTGGCCAGTATTGCTGCCTTTCAGGAGGAGGAGCCCAACGAGTCGGCGGCCAAGGATCAGCAGGGCGATGACGAGGATGACAGCAAAGACTGGGACATCATCATACCGGAGGGCTTTCGCAAGGTTATTGAGGATCAGGAGCGTGCCAAGGAAATGGAGGATCTCTACCTGCCGCCGCGCCGCAAAACAGCCGCGTCCAATAAAAACGATGCCGCCAAACGGGGCACAGCCAAAGGCGGCAGTGCACGCTCCAAGCAGGGCGACGATTCCGCTGATTCCGACTATGAGCTCGGCTCTGATGCCAGCGGCGCTGGCGGCGACGACGGCGGCGGCAGGCAGCGCAAACGCGGCCGTCCCGCAATGAAGGAGAAAATCAATGGGTTCACCGATGCGGAGCTGCGTCGCTTTATACGCAGCTACAAGAAGTTTCCGGCGCCGCTGCAGCGCCTGGAGGCGATCGCCTGCGATGCCGAGCTGCAGGAGAAGCCGCTGGCGGAGCTGAAGCGCATCGGCGAGATGCTGCACGATCGTTGCGTGCAGTTCCTGGACGAGCATAGGGAGGAAGAAATCAAGACTGTCAAGGACGAGGAGCCGCAGCAGGGCAACAAACAGCGACGCACACGCGCCACCTACTCCGTTAAACTGGGCGGCGTCTCGTTCAATGCCAAAACGTTGCTCGCCTGCGAGGAGGAGCTGCGGCCGCTCAACGAGCTCTTGCCCAGCTCGGCGCACGAGCGCCAGCAATGGATGTTCAACATCAAGACCCGTTCGGCCAACTTCGATGTGGACTGGAGTGCCGAGGAGGACACACACTTGCTGCGCGGCATTTATCAGTACGGCATCGGGTCCTGGGAGCAAATGAAGCTCGATCCGACGCTGAAGCTCAGCGAGAAAATACTGCTCAACGATACGCGCAAGCCGCAGGCGAAGCACCTGCAATCCCGAGCCGAGTACCTGCTGAAGATCATCAAGAAGAACGTCGAGCTGACGAAGGGCGAACAGCGACGACAGCGGCGACCGCGCAAGCTGAAACCCAGCCTCAACTCCAGCACGACAGCGGTCAGCACGCCCGAGCGCAAGGACGGTGCCGTCGAGGAGGGCAGCTGCTCGCTGCCGGGCGACGGCAGCGCCCGCTTAGCCCCAGATGGCACCAGCCTGGTTCCCTCGCCGGTGGCAGCTGCCGCGACGGCGTCCGAGCATGCCAGCGCACAGAAGAAGAAAAAGTCCAAGACGCGCAGCAAGAAGACAAGCGCCTCCGACAACAACGGCAACAAGCCCATGCACTTTACGGCCAACAACGAGCCCCGGGCGCTGGAGGTGCTGGGCGACCTGGATCCCAGCATCTTCAACGAATGCAAGGAGAAGATGCGGCCGGTGAAGAAGGCGCTCAAAGCACTCGATCAGCCCGATCTCAGTCTGTCCGATCAGGATCAGTTGCAGCACACGCGTGACTGTCTGCTGCAGATTGGGCGACAGATTGATGTGTGCCTGCAGCCGTACGGAGATACCGAGAAGAAGGAGTGGCGCAGCAATCTCTGGTACTTTGTGTCCAAATTCACGGAACTGGATGCCAAGCGCCTGTTCAAGATCTACAAACATGCCCTCAAGCAGCAGACGCAAAATGATGCGACGCCAAAGGACGCAGCCGCTGATGGCGGCAAATCGAAGCGTTCGCGTGCAGAGAATGGCGGCACGGCGGATAAGGAAAAGGAGCGTGGCAAAAAGAAAAAAAAGGACAAGGATAAGGAGCGTCAGGGGCGCTATTCGGGCGTGCCTACCGAGGACAAGACTGGTCGCCGCTTTGCCAGCGATTCGCCAATGAAGAGGAAACGCGATGAGAACGATGCGGAGGCCAGCGGCATGGGCATGAACAATGCCGGCATTAGCGACAATCTCAAGTCGATGTCGTTTAAGCGGCTCAATATGGATGCGGCTGCGGCCGCACGGCATGGCAGCCACGAAGATCAGCGCAAGAAGCACCACAGAGCCGATGACTACTATGCCAGCGCCGGCGGTGGCGCACCGAGTGGCTACGAGGGCAGCAGCGTGCGTCGTTCGGGCCTCAATTCACCATCGGCTGTCGGCAGCAGTCGGCGCTTTGAGCCGCCGCCGGCGGCCTCCGGCTACACGCCGGAAATGGATCGCTATCACGCACGTGAACGGTATGTGCCCCGCGAGAAACGTAACTATCCATATTTCTCAATCCATTCGAATTTACTTGTAGCTACAACTTTGACTACAAGCGCGAACGCTACGATTCGCTATATCCACGCGGCGGCGGAGCTGCCGGCAGCGGTTATCATCGAGATCATCGCGAGCGCGATCGCGAGCGACGACAAGACAAGCGCAGGTGAGTTGGGGACGCCCAAGTTGTAAGCGGGTTTTAGAATAAAGTAGATGAATTACGAATTACAATTTTAGTGCGCACAAATTTAGTGAATTATCCTATATTAAGAGAGAGAGAGATGCCGACTAGCAGACACCCTTTACCCAGCTTAATATTAATAAACCAAAAATCACATATACAATCAATTAAAAAGATAGCATTCCAATTGGGAATTAAAAATATTGTTATATTTATAGATATTTTATAAATATATATTTTGTAGTGAATTTAATTAATTCAATATATTGATAATTGATAATTAACAAAAAAAATTAACGATATTGTTATATTTAAATAGTTCAAAAATTCACATTATTATGCGTAAACATCTGGCTTGTTTATTCCCAATTTCAACTATTTGCTTATTTTCCTTTGTGCAGATACCCTTCCGCCCTGCCGCCCCACGCCTACTCGAGCCATTACCTGCCGCCCAATTATTATCTGCCGAATGGCATGGTACCCGGATTGCCGCCACCGCCACCGGGCTATCGGAATGAGCCGCGCGGCTATTCGGCGATGCCACGCGACTATCCCGTTGACTACAGACGCAGCGAATACGAGCGACGAACGCAGACGTGAGAAGCAAATAACACCAGTTATTGTATATACATAAAGATTAGTTTTAAGTTTGGCTGTGGTGTCTGTGTCGGACGCTACTAATTGGTTTGTCTTTCCGTAACGATCTTGACACACTCACGCATACAGATACACCCATACACACTCTCACACACACACACACACACACACACACACATACTTATATATAAGTCACATGCAAAATACGAATGCGCATGATACAGATTAGGTACCATACATAGCTAAACATATGTACAAGTAATATATAGCAGCTATTTATAAATTGTACTGTAAATTTAAATTATATATGAACCGCATATTGCTTAAATGGCGGCGTTTCGGGCAAATCACGTAAATAAGCTAATTTTACAATTTCCCTTGTATAAAGCGTAGGCTTTAAGTTTTGTTCAATTACACCCTTTTTATACTGTACAGTTAATTACGGGCCTATGCCAATTTAACAAGTCTTTTGAAAGCTTTGAAAATAACTAAAATTCTCACTATATTATTAAAACACAATAATGAATAAAAGCAATTATGTTAAACATCAAAAGGTAAAAATGAAAAAAGTGTATAAGAATTTGTTTCTATGTCTGTGCATCTGCACTTTTATATACCATATATAGAGATACCGCCAGAAGAGACGTGTATGTAATGTAGTTAACAATAATCTATATAAATAGGTATATAACGTATGTTGTAGTGTCTGAAGTCTATAAATATGTATATCATTAAATTATATAACATATTACAGCATAATCTCGATTACTTAATGAGTATAAACGATAATGGGGACATTGAAGAAATCTCGTAGATTTCGATAGATTGTCATAGTTCTGATCAAGGGTCATTGTTGATTGCCAAACAACTATTGGAATTTAAAATATTTATATATAATTTATACATACATTGACTTAGTAGTGTATCTTAACTTTTATATATATAGTAGTAGTTAGAAGATGCATGTATATGCATATATTTTGAATTGATGACGCACCCAGTCTAAATGGTAGTCGTGTTCGCCTATCAGTGCTGTCGACTTCGTTATGGAATTTTTCAGCCAAATTCGCATCGCCTCCGGCTGTGAAATTGCCATGATCGTCATGGGATCACCATTGATCCCAATATTCTTGGTTAACATAGCACATGAACAGGCCTTGTGATCTTTAAGCGTTGAAATAAGGCCAACAAATATACATATATATATATATTTGCTATTACGCATTTTGTATTAATAAACTAAATCGGTGGGTTGAAATTGTACATCCTGAAAGTATGCAGTAGTATTTTGCTGTTGTCGCATATTTTTAAAATGTAAATCTTGAATTATTAAAATATCATACAGCAATCATAGGAACAATCTAATTTTGTATGTGTATCTTTAAGCGTATCTTAACTCTGAAAATAAGTGTGCCTCCTTCCGGAAAAGGGTTGAGCACGTACAATGGAAATGGATTATATCGCTAATCTTTATTCTTTTTAATTCGATTTTATTGTTTTACCTAATTTTGAGCTTAATGTAAATTACGAATAGTAGAGATTGAATGATATATAGTTTTGTAAATGATGTATATTTTAATTAGAAGACATTACACACAGATTTTTGAAAGCTTGAAATACACAAGAAGAACAAAGAATAAAACAGAGTTTAATTTTTTTTGCCCACTGCAAATCTGAACTTGATGAAGCATAGAGCTTATGTAAAATAAAATTACATAGGTACATAATTACGTATTCGTACTACGATTAATAAGTATTACAAGCTAACGGAAAGCTACAAGGCTCTTCGCTTGGCTGGGAGCCGCTTTGGAAATGTTGCGTTACAAATTCGAATTCGTTTGTCATGTGGGAGCTCATTCAATTTCTATACACAAATCGTTGTTATTTATGGACGGTCTGGCCGAGATCTGATCAGTCAGAGGATCATTTAAATCAGCCGAAGTGTGCTCGATATTAAAGGTGTTGTAGTATGGCGACTCAAGCACTCCCGAAAGAGCCAAATCTGTTGAATTTGGCGTTTTAGCGTCTATGAAAAAGTCTGTAAGCAGTAAAAATATTGTTAAAGTTAATAAACTTAATAAAACAATATTCATACAATAGTTAGAGCAAGTTAATTGAAGACCAAGACCACAGAAAACTAATCGTAATATTTGAAATGTGTCAAATATACCTGACAATGATATGAACTTTTGTTTAGCTTTTATGATTGCCAATGCGTAACTGTGTGAGTGCGTGTGCGATTGATTTAAAAGGCGACATCGTGTAATTCGGGTGTTGTGGGCATTATTTGTACTGTAAGAAATGGCTTAGTAATTTTTTATGAAGCTAAACGATGTGAAACGGCATGATCTAACGGAGATCTAATACGATCGTATGATACTAACCGGACTCCACGCCATTCCATTCGCTGACGACTGCATTGTGAGAATGCGGCTGGCGAGGATTGGGATGATCCTCGACGGAGCCTTCGTATAGCTGCAAATCTGTAGCCAGCGCACCGTGTTCTGTCATTTCATCAAAATCAAAAATTTCGGTCACCTTGACATGGTTGGTGCTATTATCGGTATAGTAGTAGGCATATAAGGCGTCATTATGCGTGCTCATCTTGAGGACATGTTCAAAATTGTCCACATCGACATTAAGTGGTGTGGCACCGCTACAAATACAAATACATTTTATAATTATACTCCATAATAAATATGGACACAAATCTGTTTACCATTCATCAACCAAAATCGAAACGCGAGGTCCATACAATCGGCTGGAGTGCAGCAGGCCTGTGGCGTCAAAGTGGGGCGGATCGTAGAGCGTAAACTTACTAAAGAGACGCGTTTGAATGGCACTGTTGAACTGGGCCACCAGTTGTCGCATTTGCTTGGTCAGTTTCGGCGTCAGACTAGTTATTTTATATACTGTCGCCAGCAGAAAGTCCATCGGCACTGTAGCTGGCAGCGAGAGGAGCTTGATGCCGCGATGCCTGAAAATCCAGTTGGCCAAGCCCTTGTTCGCCTGCTCAATGTAGTCTTGTATTACGTCCAGCACAGTCTGTGGCATATTCGAGCTCAAGGCGTCCTGCAGAATTCAAATTATTAACGTTTAAATCAAATGGATGAGTACTTGCGTAGCTTACCTTTCTATGCCTTTTACATTCATGGCACTCCGGGTCGAATTCTGGTGGCTGGGCAACTGTTTCCGAAACCACAAATGTTGACTGGACAGCCACACAGCGGCGACAATTGATAAGATTGTTGCGATGCAGAAACTGGAGGGCATCGTCGAAGCCCTGCTGACAGAATTTCGAGAGGAACTCTGGCCGGGGTGGGAAGAGAATGCGGACAAAGCGATTGACATTTTGTCGTGAGATTTCGATGCTTGTGTTCGCCCAGTAAAAGTGGAACAGCTGCGAACTTTGGTCGCGCGGGCAAATATCGCTCTCGCCGCAGAACGGGCTCACTGTGATCGTGTTCTCGTCCAGTATGGGCAGGTTGTTCGAGAAGGCGCCGTCCATGTAGCGAACACCGCGGAAACGCGGTGGCAAAATGCCAGAGAAGCCAGGTATGAAGCAGGCGCAAAGCAGCGCCTGAAGCACTTCCTCACGCGACTTGAACTCCGATATGATGACATTCTGGCCATCGTAGACGCTTGTCAGCGAGATGTGCAGGCGTCCATTGACACGCTTATGTGCGTCCTCGGGTAAATGCTTCTGCAGACCCTCGAGCAGGCAGGTCTGTATGTTGAACGAGGGACTGAAGGGGCCCAGCGAGTGGCGACGCGCCTCATTCACCACCCGGAAGAAATCGGATGTCATGCTGCCCAATGGCAAGTCGCATAGCAGGCAGCACGCGGCCAGGGAACCAGCCGATGCTCCTCCAATTTTCTCCAGTAAAAGATGTGGCGCGTAGTTCTTAAAGCACACGGCCACACCGACATGGTAAATGCCCAGGAAACCGCAGCCAGCGAAGGACAAATTCATAATACACTTGCTTCTTTATTATGCGTGCGTTTGTCAGTTCTCTTAACTGTCAGTAAATGGTCGTTTTTAAGTTTGATTATATTTAACTTGTATTTTACTCGTTAGTTTTTACTTTTGCTGTTTTTGCAACGTAAATTGTTCTGATTCTTTGTTTGGGAACAGCTGATTTGAGAGCAGTTTCGCAGAAGTTATCGATGTTCGAGGTGTGCGCACAAATAACTGTGACTGTACGAAATATCTGAGAAGCCAGTGAATAACTATCGATAACATATCGGTAGAGGTTTAGCTTAGCGTCTTTTGCTGACTAATTGAGAAATAACATATGAAATTATTAATAGCTCTAGAATTTACCTGCAAATAATAATAATTAACAAGAGTTATTTGACTTAAAAAATACATTTCTGATTTTGCTAAAATTTTTAAGTCGCATTCATGACAAATCAAGTCCATATATTTCGACCATAATCGTATTACCTTGTTATTTACACTTTTTGTTGTTTATTTCTTATTAAGAAGCCAAAATGCAACAAAATGTTGTTTCCCTACCCTATTTATATGTCGTTATCACAGGCAATTAATTTTTTTCAGTTTTATGGTACAAAGTAGTATGAATTCATTCATTTTAGCCGTTATCGAGAGACCGGCGGAAATCACAATGTCAACAAAATTAGCTAAAAACTAAAAAATATAAGGATCTAATAAAATTTGAAAATAACATTGAGCTCCCAAAAGATCGTGCTCTATGCAGCCTTTTATGCCTTTTAACTTTCAGATCACGTAAACAAGGGATGCTATTAAAATGGCGTATTTACATCAGATATGAATACGTGGAACCAGACACCCTAACGTGAAACGAATGCAACAAAATGTGGCTTCCCCTTCTCCATTTATTTGTCTTCATCAAAACCTCTAAATAAATACGAAAATGCTAGGTTGTGTTAGATTATATGTCAGGCATTACCGACAGAGCGGCGGAAAAAGAGATTAGGATCCGGTTGAAAATAAAAAAATAATGTTGAGCTCTCAAAAGATCGATGTTTTGTCTACGCAGCATTTTATGACTTTTACCGTTCAGAGCACGCAAAAAAGGGAGGTTCTTTAAAATGGCGTCTTTACATCAGATATGAATGCGTGGAAATCAGCCCCGGCCTACCCTGGTGTGAACGAAAGATTATATTTAACAAAATCCTAGCGCTATAAAGAATGTAAGTGAATATTAGAGATTATATAGAATATGTAGAGATTAGATCAACAGTATATAAACTGTGCAGATATTTGTTTTGTACAAGGTGATGATTTAATTATCAATATGCTGAAGTCGTAAATAGCCCAATTCGGAGGCTATTTGATACAGTAATTTAACTTTTTACTAATTCAACCATTAATGGACTTTGTGTCACATTTGCTTGTTGGTAAAACAATTCTTATCGACGGCTTGGACACATTATACAGGTAATACAAATTATGTTGTAAAATTTTTTATTAAAATATATCAATTGAGCTATTGAAACAATAATTGACAAATATAAAAATGTGCAAGTATAAAAATATATAATATATAACAGCTTTTAAAATATCTACATTCACATTGAATAGTAAACTATTTAAGATCAAAACACACACTTAAGAGAAGCATGCAAATGTGTAAAATATAAAACCTAGCATATTACTTGGCAACCTTGCCGCCAATCGGGATTACATCTACGAATGGAATGGCTTGTTCCTCGGCGAAGGCTAAAAAATCCATACCGTAGCATTGAATGAGCTTGGTCAGCATAATGACATCCGCCTCGGCTTGATGAGCATTTGATGCAGGCTGCTCAAAGGTGCGTTCAAACAGATGACTCAACTTGTAGCGTCCTCGTGTTGGAAATCGTTTGGTTTGAGCACAATTCAATCCAGAAAAAAGTGCGCGGCGTGCATGAAGATCTCTGGGCATAGACTTGGCAGCTGGTATTTCTTCAACATCATCATCGTCGCCATCAGCCAAATGCTTGCGCTTAAGAGCTGCTTCTGCACGGGGCAGGATTGGTCGCTTGGGTGTTGTTTCGTTGATTGCCTGCCAGTCAATTGATTTGGTGCATGGCTCGCTGGGTAACGTGCTGGCTGGGATCTCCGTGGCAACGTCTTCATTGGGCTGCGTATTATTCTCCACGAGTATTTCATTGCTTCGCTTATCGTCGATTTCCATAAAAGCACGCAATGAGTCCACACAAAGCAAAGATACTGGCAAATCAATATTTAACTTGCCAAGTACTTGCCTTATAATCGGAAAATCGAAAGCCCAGCCATTGTGAGCCACCAGGCAAACTGGGGACGGCAAATGTTCTAAGAATTTGCTTATCATTTCCCCAGCATTCTCGTCCAGCTTCGACTCGCGTTCCAGAATATAGTTGTTTAACCCTGGCATTCGTAAATAATCGCATGAGTTATTCGAATGCATTGGATTAGTGATTTACCTGTAACTCTCTCGGAGTCCGGATGCACGAGCATTGATGGTTGGAAAAGTAAGTTTAGCTTGTGCATCACTCTTGGTGGCGAGGGCAGCCCGTTGGGCCTCGGGGATGACTCATTTTCGACTCCATTGCTTTTTAAAATGGCAGGATCAAAGGCATAGATGCAAAGTTCGGTTATGCCAACCCGATTATTATTGAAGACGGGCAAATTTGTTGTTTCCAAGTCGATCACTGCGAGTGTGGCGATTTGTGCTCTCGGTTCGCCTTCCACAACCACAACAGGTGCGTCCGGCGTCATTGCAACTGTGCGTATGTGAAGGACGCACACAAACGACGAAATAAAAAACAGACTTTACATGTCGTTAACAGTTGGTAAACTGTTATTAACATCATGCTAACATTAGCTTATCAACAATCGAAAATCGTATTTCAGCACTGCAAACGTAGCTAAAATTTAGTAGAAGTATAAATATTGGAAATGCAGCTTAACAAACGAATTAAACTGCGGCTGTTGATAACGAGGCAAGTTGCCGTTGCTAACAGGCACCCTACAAGCCGTTTACATGTGAAATATTAACATAATATATCGACCAGCCACCACAATTATTCAGCGAACTAATCATTTTAAAATAAACAGTTGCTTCGGTTCCAACTAGAATAATTCACGCAAAGGCATAATCTTTTCTAGCTTTAAATTATTAAAAGAATATTTTGACAAAAAATATAACCAATTGGCTACTAACAATTATAATATGACATCAGAAATATTATTCCCTCGTTATTACACTGGGAATAGGTATGAGAATAGAGCTTCCAACAACAATACTCCATCTTGAAAAATAAGTGAATTTTTACAAAAGGCTTTTATTCGCATAAAAAGAACAAATGTGAAAACATTAATAGTATTTTTACTGTTAAATACAGACACTGTGCTAACAGAAATACACACGTACATAATTAGATACTTAAAACAATTTATGCTGTATAAATATTTGAAGGATTTAGAATCCTTGCGTGTCAGTAATTAATAAATAATTATACACATATGTATATTAGAGCAAGTGCAGAATACTTGGTTTGTTGTTGACCATGGCACGTATATGGCACACGGAGGAGTTGAGGGGTTTTAAGCATCTGCGCTGGTTAACGACTTGGTGTCTTCAGATTTTGTATCTGATGTTCCGTCATATTTGGCACAACGCCGGTTTGCCGAAAATTGCAAATAGTCCATGCGTGTGGCCGCTTCATACTCCTGGACGAGAGCGTCCACGGTGTCCCGGGACTCGTCCAATTCACTTAAATCATCCTTAAAGATGTCCTCGCGTCGAAATTGATCCAGAAAAGCGCCGCGCTTTCGCAGCTTGTCATATTGATTTAAGGCGCGTTCAAACAATGAGCAAATACTGGTATGATTGGCTAACATCAAACCCGAGACGCGATGGTTGCTCTGCACGTAGGGTGAGGAGCGGGATAACGCCACCTGTATGGAGGTTGGGCCCCACGGTATAAACTGCGCCAACTTGCGCTCCCGAATGCGCTGCAGTGATTTGTGCACCTGTGTGGGATCCACTTCGCCCTGTATGATGTTCAGTATGGATATGTAACAATGATGATTGGTTTTGTCGGGGCCGGTGGATACCATCATATTCTTTGGCTGAAGCAGGCGCCTCATCACGTCCAACACTGTAGTCTTGCGCACGTTAACGGCCTGGTGTGAAGACAGTGGATTATGCTAAAAAAAAAAGTGATTTTATTAAGTGCGATTTAAAAGCAACTTGAAATACACACATATCAATATTAGCTTTTGTGATTGCAGATTCAGTCATTGGAGTTGCGGGAAACTTACATGATTGATGAGGGTGGCGTCGCTGGTCAGCGGCGTGTAGCCTGTCATCAGGAAGTGCAGTTGCGGCGTTGGAATTAATGGGGCCGTCAGCCCAATGAGATTATTGTTCATATACGACGGATATCGGAGCGTCGTTGTGCTCACACTCATGATGGTCGAGACTAGGGTATTGATCTGAGTAAAAGTTGGATTTTGTATGTGCAAGCGGTCGCAGGCGATACGATTTAGTGCCGTATTGTCCAGCACAACGACACTGTCTGCAGCGGTTGTCAGCCGACGCAGCGTTAGCATTGAGTTGTAGGGTTGCACCACAACGTCGCTGATCTCATCCTGGTTTGGAAATACGCTGTACGTTTGGATGAGTTTCTTTGGATATCGGTCTGCCAGGCGCTCCATAAGAAATGATCCCATACCCGACCCAGTGCCACCAGCAATTGAATGACAGAGCACGAAGCCTTCAAGCGAATCGCTTCCGTCTGCCTCGCGATCGATTATATCAAAGATCTCTTCCTGCAATTTTTCGCCCTGACTGTAGCCAGAGGCCCAGTTGTTGCCGGCACCGCCGCCATGCTTTGACAGATATACGTTCTCAGGATTGTACAGCTAAATAGAAATCAAATAGATATTTTCGAAAACTTTAGGAGGTGTCGTTGGCTACTAACCTTGGAATAAGCGGAACTCATAATGGTGTTAATCACTCGCGGCTCTAAGTCGAGCAACACTGCTCGCGGTATATAATGATCATCATCCGCCTGATAGAAGAACACATCTTTTCTGTCCATGCCGTCGGTGGCAAAGTCCTCCAGCACGCCGTTTGGTGAGATGCCATGTTCCAAGCACAACCGCTTCCAAAACTCAAAGCCAACTGTAAATTTAGTAAGTCGCAAATTACAAGTATGCCAAAAATAAACAAAATTGAAATTAACAAATTTTACGAACTTTGATTGCCGCATTGACCCAGCTGCAGCGTAATTATTTCACTTGGCATTTTTGCGAGATGCGCCTTCGATGATGATTGATGCGGGTACTTTTAATATTTTGTGCTGACTTGTGTGTCGTTAAATGCTGCTAAGCGCAGTTGAATTTATATGCTCATTACACTAAAAACACTGAAAATTGTTACCAAAACGAATTGTTTATTGGAAAAAACTTAAATAAAAGATGCAGCGGGTAGCGCTGAAAAAAATCGATGACACAATCACTACTATCGGTAGTTGACTTGTAGTCACTGATATCGGATTCTATTCTATCGAAATCCTGCTTATGAGAGCACACTACTACTAGGCCCGGTATGCAAATCGCAATGTTTGCTGTTTGTTTCTCTTCTAAAATATTAAAGTATTTTGAACACAGTTGGAGTGTGTTTTTTAGAGTGTCCCATTTGTTACGATAATTTTCCTGTTTATGCCAATAATCGGAAAATATTTTTGATATTCAGAATACCGATATCGATATATTTGTGTCCTTATGACGACAATGAACTTATGCCTATATAAATACAAGCGAATATATTTTCTGATCTATCTTAAAGTCAATAACTAAACTTTAATTATAGGGAAATGTATTTTTTTTTAAGCCAACTCTGGCTGAAATGTGAATTAAATGATTTTAACATTTTAAATTTTGCCTTTAAAGCAAACAATCGAAAATATCGAGTATCTCCACTTCCGATGGATTCATTGCTACATTCACGCGGGCAAAAAAGTTGCCGGCTTGGAATAGTATTGCCATAGCCCGCGTAGAGCTAATAGTCGATAGTTGTTTTTGGCATTGACCACATTTAAAAACGTAGCGAAAAGCGAAAACAGCGCTAAAAAAGAAAAACATTTTGTGCACAACATACAGTCAATTGTCCAAACAGTACACAAATATGCCGAGGGCGAAGGTTGCGAAGAAACAAACGGCCTTGGAGTTGCCTGCCACAAACGGCACTGATGCGTCGTCTTCAACTGTGTCTGAGGACGCCAACGATGCCGCAGATATTATTAAGCAGCCAGCCAAGAGCAAAGCGCGCGGCAAGAAAACGACAGCTGCAACGGCTGCTGGTGAAGTGAATGAATTGAATGACGCACAGGAACCAGAAAATGTTACAAAGAAGTCGGCGGTGCGGAGCAAACGGAAGCCCGCTGAAAAAGTCGAGGTCGCGGAGGAGGACACAGAGCCGCCAAAGTCAAGAGGCCGTGCCAAAAAACCGGCCACAGAGGTGAGTGATGCGGAAGCAACCGTAGCTAAGCCCACAAAGTCGCGCGCAAAAAAGGAGAAAACCCCTGCGCCCATCGCGGAGGAGCCAAAAGTAAGTAAAGGACGCGCCAAAAAAGAAAAAACATCCCTGAACGAGGAAGTTGCCATCCCTGTCGCGCCGATCAAGGAGACGCAACTAAAATCACGCGGCCGCAAAATAAAAGAGCCAGAAAAAAACGATACGGCTGAGGCAGCCGAACAAGCCGGGCCTTCCAAGGGCCGTGCTAAAAAAGAGGTGTCCGAGACTGCCACTAAAAGCAGGGCCAAAAAGGCCGATGCAGCTGAAGTGGCAACAACAAAACGTGCACGCGGAACTAAGCGTCTAGTGGAAATCTCTGAGGTGCTGGAGGAGGCAGAGGAGATCCCAAAGCCAGAGCCTGAAGTACAGCCGGCGAGCAGGAAGCGTGCCAAGCAAACAAAGGGCAACGATGAGAATGTCGAGGCGCCCGTCAAAAAACGCGGCAAAAAATCAGCAACGGAGGAGCCAGAGCCGCAGCCGAGTGTTGAGACCCCGGCGCCCAGCAAAAAACGCACGCAAAAGCGCGTCAACAACAAACCGGACGATGATTTGATCGCGCCAGAAGCCAAACCAGGTAAACAGAATAATAGTCAAATCCCTGCAAACGATCAGTCAACAATTTCTCTTTCGCAGCACGCAGTCGCAAGCGACCAGCTGCCGGCACTGAAGGGGATGATGTTGCCATGGCAGTTGACGAGACTGACGGCTCAAGATGTACGTTAATGGAGCCCGGCTGTGGCGGTGCCGTATTGAAAAGTTTGCAAAATGTGCTCAACTTTTGTTTTCCAGCGTCCAAGACCAAAAAGCAAGCAGCTGAAAAGGTGGAGCTAAAGGCTGCTGGCAGCTATGATAAAAGTCTTTTCACGTCGCCAACAGACAAGACATTTAATTTTAAAATATCCAGCTGGAATGTGGCTGGTCTGCGCGCTTGGTTAAAGAAGGACGGTCTCAAGTTTGTGGAAGTCGAGGAGCCGGATATATTCTGCTTGCAGGTAATAAAAATAAATAAGGGTAAACATAAGGGTATTCCATCGGTTTCCTTATAAGAAGCTATACCTAATATTGTTACTCGCCGGCAGGAAACCAAATGCGCTAATGATCAGTTGCCCGATGAGATGACTCAACTATCGGGATACCATCCCTACTGGCTGTGCATGCCGGGCGGATACGCGGGCGTTGCCATCTACAGCAAAATAATGCCAATTAATGTCGAGTATGGCATTGGAAATCAGGAGTTTGATGATGTGGGCCGCATGATCACCGCCGAGTATGAAAAATTCTATTTGATCAATGTGTATGTGCCAAATTCGGGTCGGAAGCTGGTTAACTTGGAGATGCGCATGCGCTGGGAGCAGCTATTTCAGGAGTATGTCAAAAAATTGGACGCACTCAAGCCGGTGGTCATTTGTGGCGACATGAATGTTGCGCATTCGGAGATTGATTTGGCGAATCCAAAGGCAAACACACGCAACGCTGGCTTCACCAAGGAGGAGCGTGAGAAGATGACTGAACTGCTGGCCCTTGGCTACATAGACACCTTCAGGCACCTATATCCGAAGCGCACCGGCGCCTACACCTTCTGGACCTACATGTCCAATTCGCGTGCCCGAAACGTGGGCTGGCGCTTGGATTACTGCATTGTCTCGGAGCGCTTCCTGTCGCGCATCGTGGACAATGTGATGCGCAGCCAATGCCTGGGCAGCGATCATTGTCCCATAACAGTCTTTCTAAATGTTTAAGCACCAATATATGCATAAATACATGCATAGATGCATTCTTTATGTTTGTTTAATTTCAAATCGGTGTTGCTAATGTTTCCAAATAATGCCCGTTTGTTTGTGTTTTGCATTCGATATTTGTAAGCAGCAAAAAGTGTGTTTTTTATATTGGTCATAACCATACACGTATTGATTCTGTGTTGTTTTTTATATTGGTAATAACCGAACACGTATTGATTCATTTTTTATTTTTTTTGTTATAAGTGAATATTCACTTATAATATTATATGTACACATAAATGCTTAAACATTCAATTACATTTTGTATTTCAATAAAGTAAAACCCAACTAAGTACTCCAAATACTGGACACGCTCTTTAATTTTGTGTATTTCGACAATTTTCTGGCAGTTTAGGCACGATTATGGCCCATCAAAAAATATACGGCACATAACTGTTAACTGTACTTTGTTTTTTATGGCGCGCTTAAATTTGCAAAACATATATATACATATATACATGTATAGGTATGAGAATGGAAACA
This sequence comes from Drosophila sordidula, assembly GCA_035047465.1. NCBI lineage: Eukaryota > Metazoa > Arthropoda > Insecta > Diptera > Drosophilidae > Drosophila > Drosophila sordidula. The sequence continues at coordinate 3,467,623 of JAWNPQ010000260.1, read as the reverse complement.
TACAGATAATGAGAATCTGACAAAACAAAAAAAATAGTATTTAAATAACAATAAAAAGAATTTAATGGTACATTTACACTTACGGTCAAAATAACAAGTACACTTCAACAACTTGCGTCTTCGATTCCTAGTTTGGGATGGATAAGGATATACTCACCTTAGAATAAAAAAATTATGCTGGTAGTTTACAACTTTATTTTATACTACTGCATATATATAAAAAAAAATAATAATAATAATTTTTAATATTTTTCAAAATAGTCAGGTTTACTTTAATTCAAAATTCAGAAACTTTTTTAAGTACAAATTTTCAATAATAAATAATTACTTAAGCTGACTTACAAAATCTATGTAGCCAAGATTTGGATTGAATTCCTAGTTATAAATTAAAATATTTTATCTATTATTTATATGCAATTGTTTATTGGTAATTTGGTTTCAGGTTCGATTCGTTATTTAAAAAACAAATAGATTTATTTATTTATTTAATTAGTCAACAATGCGAGTGTGAAAGCAAAAGTTAGAACAAAATTTAAATATAACAATTAAAAGCTAAAAGCCTAAAAGCATTTCTAATAATTTCGATAGACAATAGAACCAAATTATGGCCATATTATTGAAAGGAATGTGAAAAGCTGTAACGGTACAATAACAGTTATACTTCCGCCTTTTTTAATTGTGCTGAATGCTTGTTTTGTTCAACGTTTAGTTGGCTTTGTTTTCTGCTTTCGAAGGGGAATTAATTATGTAATACTTGTACAAAAGCTGCCCCAGTTTATTTCGTGTGTTGATTTAGTTAATATAAGTATATGAAAAATTGGCCGCTCGTTTTTAAATTGAAGTTGTTCTTTATTTATTTTTTTAGTGAAAGAAAAAAGGAAAAAATCTTTTGGCCGATCGCACTATTCGCATTTCAGTTAACGCCGGATCCCCGGTCCCAAATGTGTCCCAATCAGGGAGTGGAGCGCTGCCTCCTGCCCGACTGCTATATTGCCAATCGCGTGTTCATGTACTCGTTGCTGTACTCCCTCCAGGCCGAGGAGCGGCGCAGCGAGGAGGTGGACGCCCAGTTGCGCGATCGGTACGAGGTGTTCCGCCAGGTGCTGCACAACTTTCCCGTGCCGCTGCACGCCCGGCCCGAGGGCAACTATGACTACGATTACGTCTACGATGCACTGCAGCAGCAGCTGCTCCGCCAGCGCCGTCACATATCCGGCGCCCAGAGCAGCACCTCCATGGAGAACAATGCCAGCGAATCGAGCGCCAGCCTCTCGAGCGTCGTCTCCAGCGGCAGCTGCAGCTCCAATCTCTCCGCCCGCTGTGACTACTACGAGGACGCCGTACGCAGCGCGCTCGCCCAGCTGGGCGGCGGCGGCGGCGGCGGCGGCAGCGGCGCCGTCCAGGACAAGGAGCTCAACGACGACGATCCCCTGCTGGACAGCGGCGACGAAGCGCACTGAGCGCAAGGAGCAATAATGAGAGTCGAGTCCAGCAGTCGTTATTTTTTTTCTTTCCAAAAGTGCGTTAAACGTTGTTAATCGCAATGAAAGTAAAATTTACCATTAAATACAACTAAAAAAAAAAAATGACAAAAAAAAGAAAACAAATTAGCTTAGTTCAAGTAGACTCGCATAGTTACCCGGGTTTGTGCAATAAAACATTTTAATGCGCGTTTGTCGCGCTTGTTTTCATGCTTGAAAAAGTGGAACCGACTCTCTGGTCAGTCGGCCGCTTATCAAATCGAAATGATCTCATTCATAATCATTTTATTATAATGTGGAAAAGCATATGTATGTGTATTAAAACAAGTCGAGTGTAGTTAACTCTAGCCAGAAGAAAGTTTCGGCTGAGTGGAACTCAAATGTGCGCTACAAAAAAATATACTTGTTAAAAAAATAATAATAATAATAATAAAAAAATAAAATAAATTGTCATAAATAAATATTAGAATAGAAAAAAAATTTAAATGCTTCATTTGCAACAATATTTGAATGAACAAAAAAATTCAACTAAATATGTAAAATATAAAATATTTGAATGCAAAAAAAATTCAACTAAATATGTAAAATGGAAATATCACATATTTTTTTATATAATATTCAATACTGAATGTAACACGTAAATTATGTATTTATTTATACTTCATACTTTTCAAAAAAAAAAATTAAAAAATTTATTTTTTAGCCCAACCGAATATATATATATATATGTTAGCGATATTTAAAGCTGCCTTTGCAACAATATTTGAATGCAAAAAAAAAAAATTCAACTTAATATGTAAAATGAAAATATCCAATATTTTTTATATAATATTCAATTCTGAATGAAACACGTAAATTATATATTTTTTATCTATATGTTAGATATATATATGTTAGCGATATTTATTTTATTTGTTGTGCTATTAATCCAAGCCTAATTCCCCCATAGTTAGATTAATAACAGAATTTAGGAAATTTTCTTAATTTAAATACATAACTCTTGGTTATTTTCTCCATGTCTACAAAACGGTTTAAATAACAATTTTTGATTCATCTCGCAAATTCTAATTACGTCAGCTTTTCAATTTAAATATTCATATTTATTTGTATTAAATTATTAACTAGAAGTTTAAGCTATGAGTGAAAAAGTGAAAAAAGCAATATATAAAAGCTCTTTAGCTCAATTTTAAACACGAGCAAATAAATTTTAAATTGCATGATTTTTTCGAATGAATTTGTTAATGAATTTTTTTACAAATTATTTACAATTACAGAAAAAGTGCAACTAACGGTCGCAACATTTGCTCATTAGTTTCTCGCCCTGTCACACTGGCCATATTATATTACCAATCTTTACCACAATTCTGTAATAACAGGTGCGGGTGCAGCCGACTGCGCCATACTCTGCTCACAGTCAAATAAGAGCAATCAGTAGAATTTAAGCTTCACTAGATCTAGAATTGAGGCACATAAAATTTCAAAATTCAAAGGGACTTTTCTCGCTGCCAATATACTCCATTTGGCTTGGCGAACAGAGTAGACGAACTGCAACTAATGACTGCATATGTGATCCACATATCACACATTAAACCCATCTGCGTGCCTGCCTGGCTATGAAAGCGATTTATCTGCGAGTGAACAAACACAACGACAACCTGGAAATGGTCGCGAATTGAGACCAAACTGTCATAAAAATCAGTTAATAACCAGAGACCGGCAGCAGTGGCTGTTGTTCCCCCACCTGGCCATTAAATTTCGTTTTCATTTGGCGACGCGATCTTTAGCGGCGTTTAGTCGCAAAGGTTTTGTGAACGCGCACGGTTCGAAAAATATTAGAACTCTCAACGAAATCGGTGGAGTTATGCAAACTGTTCAATTATAAAAAAAATTAAGTCGCGCAAGTGTTTTACCCAGTGCAAAAGAATGCGATCGTTCTACGGATTATTCATCATTTGCAATTTATTTGCGAGCATACGACCTGATGCTGGCGAATTTGGTAGGTGGTCTTAGCCCGGTCAAGGACACGCTAAAAGTGAATAGCAAAGGCTAAAACATTTTTCAAAATAAATATGAGTGCCGAAAAAAATACAGGTTTTTTAAAATATATTTTAACAATTTGAGGATATTTATTTAACAATTGATAATATACATTAAAAGTGCATCTCAAAGGATAAAACATTCTTAACTCTGATTTTTTAAAAACAATTAATTATTTTCTTTAGATATACATTTTTTGAATATTGAATTATTGAATTTTAGGTAACCATAAATATTAGATATTATATTAGAAAAAAATACATGTTTTTACAGTTAAAATATATTTTAAAAAATTAAGGATAGTCAATGTTATTGACTATTGTTATTTTATTTTTTATTAAAAAATGAAAGCTTTTTAATTCGATATTTTACCATGAAATACAACTGTTACTTTATTAAAAAATTAATAATATACATTTATTTAACACCTTAACGAAAATTTAAAAAATATTCGTTTTTATTATTTTTTTTCGACCTGAACAACTTAAATAAATTAATTGAGCTTTTAAAAATCTTTGTTTTTATAAAAAGTCCTATTACCTGATAAAAATAATATAAAACAAGAATTAATATAAAATAAAAAAAAAGCTATTTTCATAAAAAAATCCAATTTTGCATAGTACTTTTAATTACACTCAGAGAAAACGACGTTTGAAATATTCATTTATTATTATTAATATTAGGCAGCCGATTTTCAGTACAAAGTACAAAAATCTTGAATACAGAGAAAGACATTTCAAAAAAATGTAATTGAAAAGGATTAAAAAATTGTTAATAGTTGTATAGCGTTTCCAAGATTGAGTAATGTATTTGAATCTTACATTTGTATATAATATTCTTAATTTGTAATTTCTAATATTCCGAATAATTTCAAAAGGAATAATATATTCACCGGAAATTCTCGCCCTTCCATTCAAACAGAGAAATTGGTGATTCCGCCGAGCTACGGCGTGGGCGGGTCCAAGGGAAACGGGAGTGCCAGCCACTCGGTGGCTGGTCGCTCCTACGTCGGCGGCCAGACCTCCGGCACGGAGTGCTCCTTTGGCACGGAGTGCACGCCGCTGCACGACTGCACCGCGATGATTTACGAGGTGGCCAAGAGCTGTTATTACGGCGACAAGTCGCTCTACTGCGGCGGCGGCGAGGAGATGCCCTACGTGTGCTGTCCCAGCAGTCCGCTGGAGAAGAATCAGGTGTGCGGCAAATCGCTCGTCCAGGGCCACTTCTACAAAGGACTCGGCTCGTATCCCTTCGTGGCCCGCGTGGGCTTCAAGCGTAAGTCGCCGGCACGGAGTTCCACTTCAGCTAAAATTTCAATTTCAATTCCAATTGCAGATGTGAATACGGGCGCGTTTGCCTATCCGTGCGCCGGGTCGATAATTGCCCGGCGGGTCATCCTGACCGCGGCCCACTGCGCCTTGGCCAAGGCCGACGGCCATCGGCTGTAAGTAGGCCAATCGTTATGCTTCCCGTTCCCAATTGCTGACCATCATGACCATCACTTTCTCCGGCAGGTCGTCGGTGCGCGTTGGCGAGTACGACACCGCCAGCGATCCGGACTGCGCCAGCACCGGATTCTGTGCGCCGCGCTCGGTGAATCACGCCATCAGCCATGTCATTGTGCATCCCGACTACAAGCAGGGCCAGTATCATCATGACATTGCGCTGCTGGTGCTCAAAACGCCGCTCAACTACTCGGGTAAGCAGGGGCGGGGGGCACTGCAAATAAAGGGGGGCTGGTTACGCTTCGCAGTGTTAACGTTAATTAAAAATCGTTTTGCTCTGTGATATATGTTTTCGACTCGCACTCGCTGCCAAGTTCAATAATGTCAACTACGTCTCTCATATCGCATGTCGCTAATTTGAGGTTAGGGCTGCACTCCGGGGGGTTACGCGGCGGGACGGGGGGCTGACTTAATTGGCCGGCGAGCAGCTTTGGTGTGTGTTTAGTGTGGCAACTAATGGCCTAAACGCATATGGGCCATCTGTTTTCGATTTTGGTCACAGTTCAATGGGCCTGAACTTTGATCAAAATTTGAGGTTAGGTTGGCTGGGCCCTAAACGATTTTTAAGCGCTACAAAGCCTAAACTTTCAAGTGTCTGAAAACCAAATTAATAATCATTTTTAAAGAATGGAGATTTTTTTTTATTTTGGATATGTAATAAATACAGTTAACGATTTGGCAGTTATGGCCAAAACTAACGTTCGGTTAGCCAAGTAGCTAGCTATACCTAAAAAAATTATTTTTATTCACTAAAATATAATTTAATGAAAAAGTTCAACGTTCAGAATAAAAATTTATTTTCTTTAATTTGAATTGAAGCCACTTTTCTAAAGTAGATTTTTTTAAATCCATTTTATTGTTTAAAAAAATAAAAAATTTTTAAATAAAAATTTACACCGTTTTAATAATTTTTATTCAATCTAAATTTTATACGCGTGCCAATTTAAACCTCAATTTAAATTTTATTTGAATTTTTAATGTAACATATTTTTCACCAATTCAATAAATTAAAAAAAATTAAATAGAGCATATTAGTTTTGCTCGAACGCAATATTCTTCGCTGCTATTGCAGCTAAAGACTTGAAACTTGGAATATTTATGCATGCATACACGCGTCAGATAAAGTGCAAAGATTTTTGGGCTAATCTCAATGTGGGCGTGGCAAACATCTATAAACCTTACTCAGCCGGAGTCACCAAATTTAGCTGGGAAGAAGTTGACTGATGACCTCGATTTTAGAGCTTTTTCCGACCGCCAATTGCATGTGGATGTAATTGCTGGCTTGATTATTACACTACTCCTATGACCCCGTAATTATTGTACGCATAATTCTGGTCCGATGTGGCCGCTGCTGGGAATGGAATGCAAACAGATTATGCAAACAACTTTCGGATGTTTTTATCTAAATTGAATTTTAAAGCGTCAATATCGTTGCGATCTGAACAAATGAGGGTCATTACCTCAGTGGGTCGGGATCGGGATCGGGATCGGGCCGCAGCCAGCTCGTAAACAAGAAGCAAATCAACGCGGCCATCGAGGAGGCGTTACCTTAATTGCTGGCCAGCTCGCTTGTTGGCGGTTTTTATGGCTTTATAATGTTTTATAGACGTACGTGAGCGTCAGGCCAATAATTTTGGGGGCGGGCGAGGAACGAAAATTACTGGCCGGCCTCCGAAAACGAAACTCGTTGACCGAACCGGGAATCGCATTAAGACTGATCCCCTTTTTTTTTTTTTTTGGTGAAATTCTTCAGTGGCCACACAGCCGATCTGTTTGCAAAAGACACGCGCCAATTTGGTGGTGGGCAAGCGGGCGACCATCGCCGGCTGGGGCAAGATGTCCACGTCGAGCATCCGGCAGCCGGAGATGTCGCACCTGGACGTGCCGCTGACCAGCTGGGACCTCTGCCTGCGCAACTACGGCTCAACGGGCGCCCTCGAGTCGCCCAACTCGATCGAGGGCCAGTGGATGTGCGCCGGCGGCGAGGGCAAGGATGTGTGCCAAGGCTTCGGCGGTGCGCCGTTGTTCATCCAGGAGAACGGCATCTTCTCACAGGTATACAAAAGCACCCGATTATGTAAAAATACATATATATATATTTCCTGCAGATCGGCATCATGTCCTTCGGCTCGGACAATTGCGGGGGCCTTCGCATACCCAGCGTTTATACGAGCCTGGTCTACTTCCAGGAATGGATACACGACAATACGCCGCCGGAATAGGCCAACAGTTCCGTGTCCTAAGCTAAGCTCCTATTTTAAATATACGCGAACATATTTATATATATTTAAATTTGGCATATATTTTGAATCGTTCTGATCTTTAGACGAGAGCGTGTTCACATTATCTACAATTGGGTTCAGATGCGTCGTCCACGGGTACAAATAATTTAATTGAATTAATTGAACTTTGACACGAACGACAGAGGCCTCCAAATATGAAATGATCTTTCATATAAATAATGCGTTGTAAAGAAAACAACAACGGCGACTCATTCTTTGTTGTTTGGGAAGCTTTGAACTTTCAACGAACAGTTATATTTAATTCTGAACTTTGAGAGCTGACTTTACTTCAGGGATCTGTGGAGTATTGGATAGCCCTATTCAAGATTAAATAAAATTGGGAATTTATCTAAGAATTTATTTGCCATTGAAGAGTATAAAAATGTATTGGACTCGAAATAATATATACATTATTAGTATAAAAAGAACATTAAAACCTATTCTGAGGGGGTCAAATATGTTGTCAAAAATCATGCAAAAATTGACAAAAATTTGGACATGTAAAGCTCTCGGATCCATAGCTCCCATATTTCAAACGCCCATAACTTGGTCAAAACTGAACCGATTTTTGTGTTTGAGGGCATTTTGTTCATTGCTTATCCTCTAGATTGGTTCTGCATTTCAAATATATGCATTACTAAAAGTAAATTTATTTTGAATTTTTTGGTGAAAAGAGCATGTACCCCCCCCTTACTCATTTTCAAACATTTTTTTTTTTCAAAATTTAGAATCCGGAATTTCTATTTTTATTCGATTGTGGTTGTCACAATTTGCATAAAAAACAACATTAAAGGCGATTCTGAGGGGGTCAAATTTTTTGTCAAAAATCATGCAAAAATTGGAAAAAATTTGGACATGTAAAGCTCTCGGATCCATAGCTCTCATATTTCAATAGCCCATAACTTGGTCAAAACTGAACCGATTTTGATGTTTGATGGCATTTTGTTCATGCTTTGTCCTCTAGATTGATCCTACATTTAAAATATATGCATTTTTCAAAATAAATTTTTTTTTAAATTTTTGGCAAAAAAAAGCATGTACCCCCCCCTTACTCATTTTCGAAAAATTTTTTTTTTCAAAATTTAGAATCCGGAATTTCTATTTTTAATCGATTGTGGTTGTCACAATTAGCATAAAAAACCACATTAAAGGCAATTCTGAGGGGGTCAAATTTTTGTCAAAAATCATGCAAAAATTGGAAAAAATTTGGACATGTAAAGCTCTCGGATCTATAGCTCTCATATTTCAATAGCCCATAACTTGGTCAAAACTGAACCGATTTTGATGTTTGATGGCATTTATTTCATGGTTTGTCCTCTAGATTGATTCTAGATTTAAAATATATGCATTATTGAAAATAAATTTTTTTACAATTTTTTGGTGAAAAAAGCATGTAACCCCCCCTTACTAATTTTCGAAAAAATTTTTTTTTCAAAATTTAGAATCCGGAATGTATATTTTTAATCGATTGTGGTTCTCACAATTAGCATAAAAAACCACATTAAAGGCAATTCTGAGGTGGTCAAATTTTTTGTCAAAAATCATGCCAAAATTGACAAAAATGTTGACATGTAAAGCTCTCCGATCCGTAGTTTCCATATTTCAAACGCCCATAACTTGGTCAAAACTGAACCGATTTTCGTGTTTGAGGGCATTTTGTTCATTGCTTATCCTCTAGATTGGTTCTGCATTTCAAATATATGCATTACTAAAAGTAAATTTATTTTGAATTTTTTGGTGAAAAGAGCATGTACCCCCCCCTTACTCATTTTCAAACATTTTTTTTTTTCAAAATTTAGAATCCGGAATTTCTATTTTTATTCGATTGTGGTTGTCACAATTTGCATAAAAAACAACATTAAAGGCGATTCTGAGGGGGTCAAATTTTTTGTCAAAAATCATGCAAAAATTGGAAAAAATTTGGACATGTAAAGCTCTTGGACCCATAGCTCTCATATTTCAATAGCCCATAACTTGGTCAAAACTGAACCGATTTTGATGTTTGATGGCATTTTGTTCATGCTTTGTCCTCTAGATTGATCCTACATTTAAAATATATGCATTTTTCAAAATAAATTTTTTTTTAAATTTTTGGCAAAAAAAGCATGTACCCCCCCCTTACTCATTTTCGAAAAATTTTTTTTTTCAAAATTTAGAATCCGGAATTTCTATTTTTAATTGATTGTGGTTGTCACAATTAGCATAAAAAACAACATTTAAAGCGATTCTGAGGGGGTGAAATTTTTTGTCAAAAATCATGCAAAAATGGAAAAAAATTTGGACATGTAAAGCTCTCCGATCCGTAGTTCCCATATTTCAAACGCCCATAACTTGCCCAAAACTGAACCGATTTTCGTGTTTGATGGCATTTTGTTCATGGTTTGTCCTGCATCCTGTACGTGGCGTGGATATTTTTACTAATTAAACATATATTCTAAACTAAGAGGTATAGCCATTTCCGATTTTTTAAACAGGGGGTAAGTCAGCAGCAATCTGCATATTAAATTTGGTGAACATTGTGGAAAATATGCAACTTTTTCGATTTGCGATCGTCATGTTATCGATTTGCCAGCCTCCCAGTGGGCGTGGCACAAAAATCTTAACACTTTGGCTGACGCGGATATACACGAGTATATATTCCAAGTTTCAAGTCCCTACCTTCAAAAGCGGCGAAAAAAATTGCGTTCATACGGACAACAAGACGGACATTGCACAAACCCACTTTGTGAACGAGTATAAAAATTAACACGAAATCACATACATTTTTTTTTTATCCTTTAAAATGGCTTTAAAAACTAAGCCAAGTTGAAAATTGGTTTTTATTTTGGTTTAAGTTCTCTTTGTCCATCTTTTGTCCCAATCGTTAACGTTAATAGCTTTTAGGCCTCAGTTGCTTTGATGCTTGGGAGTTGTCAGTCTTGCTTTGTGTGTGTGTGTGTGTGTGCGTGTGTGTGTAGGTCCCGTAAAGCCGGTGCCATGTGGCTAATTGGAGTCAGCTGTTTTTATGAGCCATGCGAATCAGCTGGTTGTTTGGCAGGAGGCCGGATGGCAACAAGGGCCAAGAACGGCAGCCAGACAAATGGAAAGGCTGCCACTGCACTGAGAGAAATAATAACCTTGAACGTACGTACACTTACAATTTGTGCGGCATTATGTAAGAGTTGTCGGCACAGCTGCACACAGATCACAAATTAACTCGTACGCTCCCAGTGCGGACGACAAATCAAACGCTTTAAATTAATTTACGGCCTGCCGTCGAATGCCGTAAGACACACGACAGTGGGCCCCGCACATACCGCAGCCGTGACGTGCAGTGTAGCGCAAATGAAAAATCAATTTGATGGCTCGCACAGATCGCTGCGATCGTCCCCACTCAACGAGAGTCCAGACTCTTTGGCTTCCAGTTGGCCCCAGTCGGCAATTGGACGTCGAGGCGTCGAGATCGCCGCGAGCGCCGTTCCGAAACCTTTTTCATTTTTGCAGTTAAAAAACTCAAATTTGTGTTTCCAGTTTATTGTATATCAAAAATAAATTCATTATTAAACTAAATGTAAAATAACTATGTCTAAATAAATGTAGTTGAACGCGTCAAATTAACTTAAAATGTAGTGTTTAAAAAATAAATGATGAGAAGTGTTGAATAATATACAACTACCGTTGTACATTGTACTATTTCGAAGCATTGCCAAAAAGTTGATTTTGGTTAAAATATTTGGTGTCCACAGTGTCCATCAATCGTCTAGCTCCATCGGTGATGGGAAACTGAAATTATACAAATTCAATCAATAAATTTCAATTGATTTCAATAAAGCTCAAACAAGTGAATTATAAAATAAAGTTACTTAAGCTTTAATTTTTAAATTAGGATATTAGGAGTTGAATACAAAAAAAAACTAGTTCATTATAATTTAATTTATTATTTTTATTTAATTACTAGCATAGGGGAATTTACATGCATTCCGAATATTGCTCCAGTTTCATCTCCAAAATTATCCAACTCAAACGTGTGCTCTGCAGTGAGTGGCAACCCTACGCAGCGCTTTAAGTACTGCAATAATGAAATCAAATCAATTCGCGGCTCACCGTTGAGCCCTTCATTTTGAAACGCGGAGCTGTGATTTTTTGGGATGAGCCGCAACAATTGTTTTAACTGTGTCCGTGTGTGCGCGACTGTGTTTGTGTGTGCGTTTGTGTTCGTTCGTGCGCAATTTTAGACAACTAAGCGAAAAAAAAAACAGTGGCCAAAAATTAACAGAAACCCTTTGTGCGATTTACGTCGGCGATAGCGTGGAAAATATTAACGTAAGAGACTCATAAATTGCGGCTAATCGGGAATTCGGTGGAGATCGATCGCGAAAACAGCGCGCTAATTAGGCAAAACGTGCCAAAGAGCGAAAAGAAACGGCAAGTGCAATAACTGTACAATACACTCAATGCAAATAAACAAATCTCTGATAAAAGAGTAAAAAGCTGAGCAATGTTGAAAAGACGACGAGGGAAGCAGGAACAGCAAGAACAGAAACAGTTATAGCAACAATTATAGGCACGCACAAAATTCAGACATTTAGCAACATGTTGCTGAACCTTAGCTACATATTGCCAACGCTGGCTGCCATCAACGCCTTAGGCATGGCACCCACACAGCCAAATACCCTGGGCGAGGTTAAGGAGTGCACCAGCATTGACATACGCAACAATTGCACCAATATGAGTCTACTTGACGACTGTACAGTGGTCATTGGCTATGTGATGATTACGCTAATTCTCAATTCACAAAATTGCACCTATTCGAAGTATTCGTTTCCCAAGTTGCGCGAGATTACCGACTTTTTGATATTCACCGAGGTGCGCGGCCTGACTGGCATCCGGGACTTGTTCCCCAATCTCACTGTGATACGCGGCCGTCGACTATTCCTCAACTATGCCCTGGGCGTGACCAGCATGCCTGACTTGGAGCTGGTAAGCAAGGATGATATCATTTCTTCAAATTACGAACGAAATAGCATAAATAGATCGCTATATATATATATTTAGAAAGCTTTATAGGATAGTATTACGTAACCCTTTGAAAAGGATGTACTTTTAAGATATAAGTTAATCGAATTAAATGCATTATTTACTAAGACAGAAATAGGAACTCATTATATGATGAATATGACCTTTTTATATACATATATATGTATATGTATATTTTCATTTACTTGGCTAATTTTTTTAATACTTAACAATTCACAAACGTAACTGGTAAAAAAATTTAATTTTTAGGTTATGTATACAAATTGCGCTATAAAATTGATTTTCTATTTCTTAAATAAAAATAACAAATAATAATTAGTTTTGCGAGTACTTAAATATTAAATGAAAAGCTAAGATCAATAGTTGTTTTTAATAAAACAAATAAGTAATGCGCTTGTGTTTTGTAATTATATTTAAAAAAATGGCAAAAATATATTAAGTTCAGTTAAAAGAGCTAAGAGATATTAGAAAAATTTTGAAAAAATGCTACATACAAGTACCGTTACTTAACAGTAGTTTTACTGTTAGGTTTGATGAACCTACATATATGGGCTTTTTCAGTTGAAATTAATTTACCCTTTTATGGTTTACGAATTAAGAAGTAAAGTACACCAAATTTTGCTAACCCATTTCAGCTGGAGTTCCAGTCCCTAGTGGCCATTCAGCACGGCCACGTTTACATCGGCGGCTGCCACAAGCTGTGCCAGCTAAATGGGGTAGGTAACGTACCCGGCCCGATGATATGACCTTTCAACTTGTCGTTTGCAGATCAATTGGGACCGCCTCACAGTGACAAGCGGCGAGAATCACATCGTGATTGGATCCAACAACTGCACGCATCGCGCCAGCTGCACGGGCTGCGCCTCCAACTATTGTTGGTCCAACTTTACGTGCCAGCGCTTCGAGAATGACAACGTGGCGCACTACGATCGGTAAATGAATGACCCGTATACGTAGTATGCCCATTAATATAGATATACCTATAGATATGTGGGCACTAAGGTATTATGTAAATGTTAAGATCTGCCCCTTATTAAAATAAAAAACAAACAAAAAGGAGACAGAGGAGCAGCTACTAAAACTTGTGTAACAAAATGTTTAAATATTAAATAATACATTTTTATTTAAAAGTATTAATAGCAGAAATACTCAACTTTAAGCTAGCTTCAAACACGTCCCGGAATTTAAATCGAATTAGCAGCTATATTAACAACATAAATTGAACACAAACCAAAAAAAAAAAAGTATTTTAAAAATATATTTTACACCCATCTCTCTGTTTCCCACCATTATATAGCTGCCATATAATCAATCAATGCCATATGAAAATTCTTACAAAATCTTTATTGCCTAAGTCCCAGTTTGAAAGTCAGCGTTAAACGATTACAGTCTGAACAAAGATATAATAAATAATTTTGCCTGATTTTTATATCAATATCTATTCTATATAACATTCTATATTTAAATGTAGGGTATTTTATTTTTGTTGTCATACGATCTTAGTAACGAATTCGACTGTCTTAAAACTCCACAGAAACGTTCAGAACTGCCACGAGGAGTGCCTGGGTGGCTGCCACAATGCCACAGCTGCGGGCTGCGTGGTCTGCCGCGGACTAACGGACGCTGGTGTCTGCGTCAAGCGTTGTCCGGCCAACAAGTGAGTGATGTTGTTGTTGTTGTTGTTGTCAGTTCTCGTTCACATCGTCCGCGTCCTGTTGCAGGTATGTGCTGGACCATTTTCAGCGCTGTTACACGCGCGACGAGTGCGTGGCCCATCTGGGCCATTATACGCACGGCGCCGAGTGTGTGGCCTTTTGTCCCAGCGGCTACAGGGCCAATAATCAGTCGGATTGCGTGCGCTGTGGTCCGCGGGAGCCGTGCGTTAGCGTCTGTTCGCCGGAGGACGGGGTATCCGATGGCATGATTGCCATATACAATTTGGCCGATGCGGAGGATCTGCGCGGCTGTCAGATTGTCAACAGCAGCCTCATCATCACCATACGCAATCGGGTCAACGAGGACCAGCTGGAGCGCAGTCTGAGCAGCTTACGCGAGATACGTGGACACCTCAAGATCTACCGGTGCGTGTGTTCGCTTGGCAGCCAATAGAAACTTCGATCTAATGTCTGTTCACCTATTCCACTAGCTCCTCGCAGCTGAGCAGCCTCAAGTTCCTGAGCAACTTGCGGCGCATACACGGCGATCCGCTCGAGAATCGCCATTATGCCCTCATTCTGTACGACAACAAGCAGCTAAGCGACCTGTGGGAGCCGGCGGAGAAGCTGGAGTTCGTCAACGGCGGCATGTTCATGCACCGCAACAACAAGCTGTGCAACAAGCACATGAAGGACTTCCAGGCTCGTGTCGTACACGACAAGGTGCTGGACTCGCTGCAGACCAGCGATCAGGAGGTGCTCTGCGGTCCGGCCAAGCTGCAGCTGACGGTCCAGGTAGGCAAAGCCGGTTAGATTCTGTTAGCCAGGCCCCGTACTCATTCAAAATGGGTGGATATAAGGGCGCACTTTTATGCAACAGGCAGGCAGGTCTTGTGTATAATATAAATATTTACGTACAATCTTGACCTACAAGACCAGACCCCATTGTAAAAAGGGTTAAAAAGGGTATACGGGTTTTATTGTAATATATGTTATAGCGATCTCGAAAACCACAAGAGCTAGAGAGTACAATTTTCAACTAGAGATTTTCCTATATCATTCCCATAGTTTATCATTTTTCTCCGATATATTGACCCATTTAATAAAAGTCAAAAAATATAGATTTTGACTTGGTTTTTTTTTTTTGAATTTTTCTATAATTATCCGAAAAGTTGTTCTTAATACAGGATGCCCTTTCTATGAAATTTCTATAGACTCAAGTATTGCTTGAGGTTGTGAACCATTTTAATTTTATTTTAAAATAATTTTAATTAAGTATCGGCTATATGTCTTTGAAATCTTTCTCTTTATGGCTATGATGTACCTTGGACTTTCTTGTACCTAAAAATATGTTTTGTGATATGAAGTGTAACTTTTTTAATACCCATATTTTTAACGCTAGCCTTTTCTCTTTACTAGTATTACTTATTCCCATTAGTGTTACTATATGTCTCTTTCTGGTACATCGGTACCTAAATAAGACTATTGATTTATTGAAAGTTAACAAATATCATTAAGAAAATATGTGTATGTATAATTCAGAGAGAGTATTTTCAAGATACTGCGTACATTATTTTTATTCTTATACTATAACCTAAACCCCTCTCCTTGCAGGCACGCACCCATCGCACGCTGCAGCTGAGCTGGCCAAAATCGCAGACGAGCTTGGAGCTGGAGCTGATTTACAGAAGCGTGCCGGCGGGCGCCATGTACGCCGAGGCGAGTGAGCTGGAGGCGCCAGTCTGCACGCGCATCAATTGGCAGCGACTGTTGCTGTTCGCGGACGACCTGCAGGAGAACAGCACGCACTACAGCTACCGTCTGGAGCAGCTGGAGCCGCACAAGCGCTACGCCTGCCTGTTGCGCACCTTTGGCGGCGATGTGCAGGCCGAGGCGCGCAGCGATTTGATCTACGTGGACACACAGCCGGATATACCGAAGCCGCCGTCGCTGGCCGTGACCAAGAAAACGGACAGTACGCTGACGCTGCGCATGGGCGGCCAAGAGCAGGAGTACTATATGTTAACTGTTCACGAGCTGGCCGACGATGGGGCCTACATCGATGAGCGCAACTATTGCAAACAACCGGCGTTCATGTGGCAGGACATGGATGGGGCGCGTATGCGCTCGCTGGAGGACCTCGATTACGACGAGTGCTGTGCGCGCCAGGCGGAGGAAGCCGACGATCAGTATTTTATAGAGGAAATGGCCGCCACTTATCGCTGCAGCCTGGACGCACCCGGCAATTGTGGCCCCACGGAGTCAAGGCAGGCGCAACAGGTGCAACTTGCGGCCAATACAACGGTCTTTGAGCTGCGCCAGCTGGAGCATTATCGTCTCTACTCATTGGACTTGCAGGCGTGCAATGCGCTCGGCTGCAGCAGCCCGACGACGGTAAACGAACGCACCAATTTCACGTTGAATGCGGATATGTTGCCGCAGCTGACCGCGTGCCGTGTGAACAAGACAATGGAGTACATTATGCGCTTCCCCGAGCCGGCCCAGCCGAACGGACTGATACTCAACTACGTGCTGCACTATCGCAACAATGTGTCCGACTCGGTGACGGAGACCCACTTGAGCTGCATAACGCGACGTGATCACGCCCTGGCCAGCTATGTGCATGCGGCCAAATTGAATGGGACGTACAACGAGTGCGCCGTACGCGTACACTCGCTGGCCGGCGATGTCATCACCAGCTACATGAACATCACGTGGTGCGACGCGGAGCAGAGCAAGATTCCAAAAATCATTGCGACAGACAAAGGAAAACTCGTTACTGAAGCAGCAAGCGAGGAGGAGCCACAGACGCATAGCCGCGGCTTTAACATATTCCTAATGTGTTTTCTGTTCGGCGGCGGACTGTCGCTGGTTTGGCTGCTGTACAAGCGACGCTGCTGGCGCAAGTGGCCGGGAATGCGTCGATATGTGCCGGTGCGTGAGCAATGGCTTCGCGAGCGGCAACCGACCGAGGATCGTGAGATACTCGTCGATGGGTTTGAGACGGTGCGCTTTCAGAACAGCAATAGCAGCATTAACAACAACAATAGCAACAACAGCAACAACAGCAACAACAGTAACAACAGCCACAACAGCAATGATGAGTACTAATGTAGATGTAATACGTCAAATGTGAACTATATGTATACGTAACTATAAATGTCGACTTACCATACATATACTGTTAGTAATACTGTTGCATCTCCATACTTATGGAGCGCTCTTCTTGGCAGCGGTGTCCGCAGCAGCCTCGGCTTTGTTGCCGCTGTTGGCCAGCAAAATGGCTGGCACGCTGGTGGATGGCACCACCATAATATCGCTGTCCGAGGTGGGGGTGGGCGTGCGTGGCGACGACACCTGTTGGCGTGCCTTGGCACGCTCCAGTTTGGCTTGCTCGTACTCCTTCAGCTCGGAAAGCTTCAGCTGTATAGTTTGTAATTCCCGGCGACGCATTTTTCGCTTCTTTTTTTCTGTTTTGCTTTGTCTCTCTGCGGTTAGTGATGAGCTACTGCCGCTGTGCCATTAATATCGAATTATCGGTTATCGGGTAGACAACAGTGTGAATGGCAAATCAAGTCACAATATAAGTTTACATCTGTTATCTACATTTTGAGCAAAATAATATTCGAGCAGCTTTAGCAATATCTGGTACTGTAATTAAACGAGCGGTCGATTCCATAAAAATGTGAGTTTCTTTATTTTCATCAATTGGAAACCCAACCCAACGAGATATCGAAATTAAAAAAATTCAACTTTATTTCTAAATTACTTATTTAACAAACATCAGTCCTCATCTGCGAACAGACCGCCCAGCTCAAGATCCTCCATCTTTTCGCTAGACATTTGGTGCGTCTTAAACTCTGTGAAATATTTGCCATCGCTGTCAGCATTCCAACAAATTTCCTCCGCCTCGGCGGCCAGGTGGCGGGCATGTTTGGGTGGTGTAAAGTGGGCATATGTACAATTCGTGTAGGGTGCCGGCTGAGACGAGCTGATGGCACTTGGACGCACATCGTAGTGCTCGGCCAGGAATTGCAGCACTTCCGATTTGCTGCCGAGGCTGTTGAACTGGACGCGCAATGTTCGTCTCATTTCGCAGCTCCACATGAAAGTCAAGTGATGGTGAAAGCACTGGAAATGCAAATGGTCGCCGGCGGATTCGGCGATGTCCAGCCACTGCTGCACACAGGCCTTCGGAGTCGTCGTCGCCAGAGGATAATCGCTGTTGAAGAGTGCCGGATTGGCGAGTAGTCCACGTGCAGCCATTACGCCTGCCGCCCGCGTCCTGGCGTGCAGCTCGCAGGCATCTTGATAGCTCTCCACGTTTCCGTTGACTATCAGCGGAATTTGCAGCGATTGCGCCACCTCCGCCATGGCCTCGACGTTGAGCGTGTCCCTGGAATGCTTCTGGGCTGGTGTGCGTCCGTGCAACGTCAGAAATGTGACGCCACAGTGCTCCAGTTGCTGGGCCAGCTCAATTGTCTTTTCCACTGACGTCTGGCTGTCGCTGCCGTTTAGCAGACGCATCTTCACCGACACACTGAACTCCGTGGGCAGCGTTCGGCGCAAACACTGGACAATGTCGCGCACCTGGTCCGGCTGGCGCAATAAGCCACAGCCGTAGCCTTTGGCTATTGCCCAGCCTTGGGGACAGCCGCAGTTCAAGTCGACGCCATCCACATACGGATAAACGAGCTGCGCGGACGTTACAAATTCCGTCGCATCCTTGGCCGCAAATTGTGCGATCAGCGGCTGGTCATCGGGGTCCGTGGTAAACTCATTCTGCCTCGCCTTCTCGCTGTTGTTGATCGACTCGGAGATCATCATTGGGGTGAACGCCAATTGCACTCCATTTTGACGCAGCAATCGTCTGAACTCCAGCTTGCTGTATCGCACCATCGGAGCACTAATCCGCACAAAATCCTCTGCGTCTGCGAATATCGCTGAGATGTCATGGTGTGGCCTTTGCTTTGGTAGCTCCATTCATAAATCAAATTCTAATTCGAATTCCTCGTGCTTATTATATTTACATACACACTGCGTGTATTAGAGTTGCATCGAATAAGTTCGATTGAACTTGAGTGAACAAACGAACGACTTCCCAATTTAGTTCGTTTTCCCCCATTATGCTTCATTTTGTCCTCAGTCCAACTATTTTGCAATACGACTAAATTACAGATATTTAAGCATTTATGCATTAAAAAGGATAAAAACTTTTAAGTACCAAGGTCCTTTTTTAATTTAACGACTGAACTAGAACTTGAAATTGAACTACGAGGTTCAACTCTATGTATAAGGTTGTTTTTCTTTGGCGTTTACAGATTGATTCTCAGCTGATTATGGTCGGTCAGCTGCTGCTGCTGTTGTAAAAAGCTATCGATAGTTAATAATTCGTCAGCTTGGACTCAACCGAAAAAGTAGTACGCCCTAACATTCATTTTATTTAGAAATGCTAATTCATAAAGGAAATCCTATTGAATATAATTAAAAATATACTATGGCCAAATATATTTAAATACTAGTGTAAAAATGTTGTTTTGAATGTTTTCACCTTGGAAAAAATGATAATTGTGTCACACGATATAAAAAGCGCATTTAATATTCGTACAAGGTAGACACTTCCCCTGCTATCATCCAGCGCAAAACAAATAATTATCGATAGACAAGTAGCACGATCGAAAATCGGCAGTGCCAAGCTTGTCACCTCTAGCGTGTAGGTGAAAAAACTCAATCGCAATTTCTTTAATTAAATAAATTGATAGATGTACAAATAAAAACGGTAGTGACTAATCAGCCTACATAGAAAAGGCAAAGCACGTCAATGACGCACAAGTAAAGCACAATGAAAAAGTGAACGCAGCACCAGCGTCCCACAACAACAACAACAACAACAAGAAGAGCAACAGCAGCGACAACGAGAACAACAAAATGCATTTCTCAATACCAGACACCCAGGAACAATATACGGACGGGAACAGCGGTTCATCGACGTACACGGTGTACAATATCTACATCAACGGCAACTATCACTGCTGTCTGCGCTACAAGCAGCTGCACGCGCTCCACGAACAGCTGCGTAGGCGCTGCACCGACGCCGCCCTGCCCCCCTTTCCGCCCAAGCGGCTGCTGCCGCTGAGCAACAGCCATGTGGAGACGCGACGCGCTGCCCTGGAGCACTACTTGCAGATTGTTGGCCAGGATGCGCGCATTGCGCGCCTGCCGTATCTGCAGCAGTTCCTGCAGCGCGCCCAATTGGACACGGCGCTGGCCGAGTGCTCGGTGAGCGGCGAGGATGAGCAGCAGCAGCTGCAGGTGGAGGTCTACAGTGGAGGTGCGGCAGCGGGTGCGGGCGCGGGTGCTGGCCCAGGCAGCGTGCAGTTGCTGGTCAACTGTCATGTGCAGCAGAATGCCAGCGCCCTGCTGCAGTCCGTCTGCCGCACCCTGCAGCTGCCCGACGAGCTGATGCAATTCTTTTGCCTGTATCTCGTGCGCAAAGTGGAGCCCAACGAGGGCCCCGACGAACTGCCCGGCGTGCTGCTGCTGCGCCGGCTGATGGACTTCGAGTCGCCATTCATAACGCGCCTGCATGCGCAGCCCTGTCAATTGCTCCTGCGCACCTGCTACTGGAACGCGCGCTGGGACACAAAGCTGCTGAGCAACAGCGTGGCGCTCAGCCTGCTCTACCACCAGACGCTGGCGGATGTGGCCCGTGAGTGGGTGATCTGTACGCCCGAGATGCGCCGCCAGCTGTGCGGTCTGCAGCTGCAGGCGCGACCATTGCAATATCTGGAGCTGGTGCGCCAGCTGCCCTCCTACGGTTGTCTGCAGTTTGGCGCCGCCCAGGTGGACTACCCGGAGCTGGAGACATCGGCACTGGTCACCATTGGCAATCGGGAGCTCAGCCTGCGCACGGCGCGCGGCGCCAAAATCTACGAGACCAAATTTAGGGTCACCCGGATGCGCTGCTGGCGGGTCAGCGCCATGCACAACACATACGAGTCCCGGGATCAGCCGACGCAGCTGCAATTGTCGTTCGAGTATCTGATGTCGAAGCAGACGCTGCGCTGGATAACCATAACCAGCCAGCAGGCGATGCTCATGTCGGTGTCGCTCCAGGCGATGGTCGACGAGCTGCTGCACACCGACAGCAGCGGCGGCAGCGACGATGAGCAGGAGGCGGCCAGCACGTCCCGTGCCGCATCGGAGTCGACCACATCGACGCCCAGCTCAATCTCGTCCTATACATCCACGTCGGAGACATCGACGACGACGACAACAGCAGCGACCGCACCGCCGGTCCAGTTTCTGGCGCAGCGCTGCCGGCAACAGCATAAGCTGACCACGGCGCGCACCTTTGCGGCCGTCTTCTTTCGGAACGATGCGAATGCGGCGTCTGTGCGGAACGAGGCATTCGAGGGCATTGGCGACGATGATCTGTAATCTGTTCGCGGTTGTCCAATGGCCATGAAACGTATGTAAACTTCCTGGTAGATCTGGAAAGCAATCGATCTGTGACAGCATTTAAGTCGCAATCTCCAATTGGGTTATCCCCCCCCCCCTCCCTTATTTTTATTTTGCCTCGTGCACTGACTACCCCTGATGGGAGCTGAGCTTTTCGATCGTTTTCCAGCACTATTACGATATGTATGTGTTTGTGTAAAGCGTAAGTGTAAGAAATTTGTTGTTTAGTTCATTCGTAAACAGCGCGCCGCCAAAATAGTTTTTTAAAAAGTTGTAACTGTTAGCACAAATCTAACTGTTATTCATTGATACATGTATGCAGCACATAGGCATAAAGTTAATTAACGAATCGAGGAATCTGAACGGTACTTGCCCCCTCCCCTTTACTCCCCCGCCCATACACATGGTGCTGCCAAATGTAACGACAAATATGAAACTCGTAATGTGCATTTTATTCTGTTAAAGACGAAAGTAGTTTTATTATCAAAATACATATGAGATGATCATATTGTCAAAATGATGATTGATTAAAGAACATTGTGTTGTGTTTAAGAATGCTCAGTACGAACTATATATGGGTACATATATGTGTATGTACATATAATTCTTTTGTAAAGAAAGTTTTTTAAATGATTACTCTACATTTCCTTTTTATATTGTATGTATATTGTATCTATATGCGCAGCTATTTTTTACGTTTATTATTAACAGTTGAACAAATTATATATGTTATGCATTTTTTAAAAATAAACGTAATATGAAATCAAAAAACAAAAAACATTTTCTATTTGACTTGTAACGGCTGCTTACAATTACAGCTGTTAAGGCTTCTTTTAGAATGCACTGTTGTTTAACCGGCTCGTGGAGCTGCCAATGCGTCTGTGGAAAATCGATATCGACTGCGCTATCGATATTTCTGGCAAATGCAACAACGAAAAATAAAAAATAGCTTACAATACTCCCAATAATAGAATTGGGATTTGTGTGATAAACAAAAACAACCAATTAAAGCAATATTTTAATCAAATCACAAATAAAATGGAACGGAACAATGGGTAAGCATGATATTTACATGTAAACACATGAGATGTTTATGCTACGCAAAGCTTGTGACGCATACAAAACGAAAAAAGTAAACACACAGTGTATGAGGGTGAGTGTGTTTGCCAGTGTGTGTGTTTATCTGTGTATGTGTTTGTGAAAAACTAGGCGATATTTTTTGCGATGTTGGGAAACTAATTTGTCTAATCTAAAATTATTATAGACGTTATCCGTACATACGCCGTCAGGGCAGCGGCAACGGACCTCACAATCATCATCACCACAATAACGCAAACTCATCGACAACATCGTCATCATCCTCGCCATCTTCGGTATCGGCAACAAGCACATCGCATAGCATACAATACTCCAATAATAGCATTAATAATGCAGCAACAAACACTAATGCGCTGTACTCAGCGGCGTCACAACAACAGCAGCAGCAGCAGCAGCAGCAGCAGCAGTTGCTGCAACAGCCGAATGTGCCCATATCACAGCATGATGAATTAATACGTTACATTGAGGAGGCTTGGAAAAATGTAAGTTAAATATTTCAAATATCAATAGCAGCCGGCACTGGGTAACACAATCTGTAGTACCTTGTGGCAGGTCGCTTTCGCTGTGCGTGTGTGTGTGTCGGTTAATGTTTTCTTATGTATCTTTAATCTTTGCAGGTTCGAGACCAGGGCACACTTATCATAGATCATGAATCTGATAATCAATTAAAGAACTTCAAGCCATTCAATCTGGAGGAGTATTGGGGCCAGCGGCTCGTCCAGAATATACATGTGACCACAACCCATCAGTAGGAAATAGACAGAGGACAAACACAATCAACACAACAGAGACAATGGCGCATAATACCGTTAGCATATTTATATTAAGTACATGCATATATAAAATGCTATATGTACGGCGTAGGTTTTAACAGCAACAATTATCAGCGAATGGCATATATTGTAAACGGGATGCTGTTTCCACATAATTTGACAATTTCTTTATATTTATTCGCGATCGATTCGATTTGCTATTGTACAATTCGTATTTTCATGAAGAGAAAGTATATACACATAGGTATGTATATCTCACTATTATAAAAATATATTGCAAACACTGCCAGCTGTGAGGCAAACATTTTATTCACATATTTATAAATTTAGAAAATTTTATTTTAAACAGCATCCCAAAAAACAAAACAATTGTAGTTGTTAATTGTTCGCGTATTATTGACCATTTTGAAATTGCGTTAAAACTTGATTAAAGAGCGAAAACCCCTCAAATTCCATACAAATCGCAAAATACAAGAATAATAAACATAATTGCAATAGGCTAGTTTTTGTTCTTTGCTTTAGCTTAAAATTTCACTGGAGGGAAACATTTTTTTAAAATTTTCTATCAAATAATTTGCGAGAGAATTGCATTTACTGAGATTTTTTGGAGCAATTTAAAAATTGTGCACAAAGTAACAGTCGCTTGTATTGTATTACTGTGACAACGATCTCTCATCCCTAATAAGAGTGTTACACTATGAAGATCTACTTGTGACACTATTAATGAGTGCCGATAATTTCTGAAACCTGTCGATAATGCCATCTCTAACCCACTGGTAATTCGTATACTCTGTACATGATGAGAAGGCAAGGGAAAGCGAGTTGTAATGTTTGTGGAAATTCTTTTTGGACCTAGAAACTTTAAGTTTGAAATGTGGATTTTCTTATGACTTCAGCTTTTTCACGTAAAGACCGTCTGAGAGTGGGGCGCACCAGTAAAATAAAGCTAAAATGTTCGGCACACCAAAGCAATTCACTTGTTTTGGTACAAAATTGAACAAAATAACGGAGAGACACTTCTAATTGTGTATGAAGGGTATTTAAACTTCGAAAGTCTGAAGGTAATTTTATTTATAGATAATGGAGTGTATTTGTTTTTATTAATTCTATTTTTATGCGGTATTTACATTGCTCAGACTAATTTTGCATGTTTTCTAACATTGTGCAACGTTTCAAAGGGAATTTTCAAATGTAGGCTATTCAAAAACGTTGTTTTTTAAATTAACACAAAATTGCATTAGTTTTAAGTAAAAAAGAAAACATTTTCAAATTATCGCTTATTTTTGCATGGTTGTATTTCAACTTACTCGGTGGTTGGCTCTATGTCAACCGTTTTCCCGGGCTTTTGTAAAATTTCGCGGCAAATCGGAAACAATCAACATTGCATTGCTGAGCAGACGAGTAACAATACTAATCCAATAATAAAATAACAATAATTCCTAGATTCGCGAAAATGGTGAGCCCCAAGAAATCACAAGTCTCCCCGGCCAAGACGTTGGGCGTCAACATGAAAGTTTCGCCGCGGAAGCTAATCGCCAAGGAGATGGTGGTGCTGACCCTAAAAGGCGAGAAGGAACACCCGATCGAGGTGAACAAAGATGAGCAGCAGTATTTGAATTTAATAAAGCAGATCGTCGAGACTGGCGAAACGCGGGTAGATCGCACTCAAGTGGGTACGATCTCGATCTTTGGCACCCAGATGCGCTTTAATATGCGCGACTCCTTTCCGCTGCTGACCACCAAGCGCGTCTTTTTCCGTGGCGTGGCCGAGGAACTGTTGTGGTTTGTGGCCGGCAAGACCGACGCCAAGCTGCTCCAGGCCAAGAACGTGCGCATCTGGGATGCGAACAGCTCTCGCGAGTTTCTGGACAAGTGCGGCCACAAGGATCGCGCTGTTGGCGATCTCGGTCCGGTGTACGGCTTTCAGTGGCGTCACTTTGGTGCCGAGTATCGCACCTGCGACGACGACTACACCGGCCAGGGCGTTGATCAATTGCAGCAGGTGATTGAAACGATTCGGACCAATCCATCGGATCGTCGCATTATAATGTCCGCCTGGAATCCGCTGGACATACCCAAGATGGCGCTGCCGCCGTGCCACTGCCTGGCGCAGTTCTTCGTGTCCGAGTCGCGAGGCGAGCTCTCCTGCCACCTATACCAGCGAAGTGCGGACATGGGCCTGGGCGTGCCCTTTAACATTGCATCCTACGCTCTGCTCACCTACATGATAGCCCACGTGACGGGCCTGAAGCCCGGCGACTTCGTCCATACCATGGGCGATACGCATGTCTATCTCAATCATGTGGAGCCGCTAAAGGAGCAGATGGAACGCGAGCCACGTCCCTTTCCCAAGCTAATCATCAAGCGGCAGATAAGCAACATTGAGGATTTTCGCTACGAGGACTTTGAAATTGTCGGCTACAATCCTCACGGCAAGATTCAAATGGAGATGGCCGTTTAAAAAACAAGCCATTATCTCACCAATCAGTTATTCCTTTATCCTTTATCATAGAAATAAGTATGTTCGTATTCGTAAACCAGTGAAAATTGAAAATTTTAAACAAAAATATAACAACTGTTTGAAACTTCAAAGTAAACCACAGATGTCATACATTGTATTATCCGATCTGATCGGGGTGCCCGATTGGAAGATATCGTGTACATAGCTTTGAGCCGAGCATCCTTCTTCTACTACTTTATGTATCAGGATTATATTCTATCAAGGATATATATCCTATAATGCCCATGTCCTCACTTAATTGTTCTCAATCCATTCTCATAAATATAAATAATGTATAATTTACATTGACCAAGACGTACACTTCTAGGCCTCCAGGCGTTGGAGTTGGCACTCGGATAACATCTAATAAGGCGTCCTCATTTTGTGCACTAACCATAAATGTGAAAACACTTTTGATTTTTTGAACGGCATTTTGGTACTTTTTAAAAAGAATTAATTTTATTTCTTTCGCTGTTGCCAGACCGTTTGTGTTTTAAACTATTTCAGTGCAAATCATTGCCTTAGACCATCTTGCGCAGCAATCTGTTGATCTTGTCCTCGCGGTTGCCGAAGTCACCACCGTTGACGTAGTGGTTGGCCTTCTTGCGCCAGCCGCCGGTGGGCGTGTTCAGTTTGAACGGCCACAGGAAGTTGGAGGCGTACTTGAAGTTGGGTCCCACCTTGAAGATCTCGTGCACCAAATCCTCAACGCACTGAATGTTGTGTGCCTTGCGCAGCTTGCGCTCGATCACAAAGTTGTCGGTGATTGGCACGCGCTGGCGATTGTGCTTGACAAAGCCGCGCTTGTAGATCAGCTCGCGCACCGACTTCAGATTGGGATAGCCCCAGGTGATGTAGGGCTCAGCAATGCGCAGCATGTTGATGGTGGCCTTGTTCAGCTTGATGAACACACCATTGTTGATCTGGCGCAAGCGGAACAGCTGGAGCACTTTGCGCACCTTGGGTGCAACCTTGTTGATACTGCAAGTGCATACAATTACATTATATGAACAGCTTCACGGAGAATCGATGACAAATAACTCACCCACGAATACGGACGACAAAAGCCAATTTGGCTTCGGCGGGCACGTAGAACTGATTGCGGCTCTTGGCCAGACGACGCAGCTTGATCTCGCGCTGATCGGCCTTGATGTACTCGTTCTGGTACTTCTCGGCGCGCACCAAATTCTCCTTCTTGCGGAGCGCGATGACAGCGGCACGCTTCAGGCGACGTTTCGTCTCGGAAACACGCTTGCTGATTTGTTTCTTGCTGAACTTGAGCTTGGACTCTGGCACAGCGGGCAGCTTTTTAGCTGCTGGTTTCTTGGCGGCCGGGGCTGGCATCTATTTAGAGCACAAATTGTCAACATTTTAGAGCGGGTCTCGTTGAGAAAATTGAAAATGTAACACTAACCTTTTACTCGACACTATGCACGTTGGTAAAAGAAAGGGAAAGAAAGAGCGGAAGCTTGAAGTACGCCATGTTGCTAATGTCAAAATCTAGCCGAAGCAACCCTGTGTTGTAGTGCTGTAAAGCACTGTATAAACCTCAGAGCTATATTTCGATAGGTTCACATCACATCAAGCAACGATAACTAAACAGCTGTAATTGCTGCCTGACCGCGCATTTCGCATTTTACATTCAATAAGTATTGTTGTGGTTTGTCATTGTTAAGGTTTTGTCACCATGCAGTGTCCCAACAATGCCATTTACAATACAAGCGTTGAGCAAAAACGCCACGCACAAAAAGTGGCCAAACAACAGCGTTTGGGCATGCCAAAACTGCGTGAACTGCTGCGAGAGGTAAATAAGTGAATGATTTTCAAAGCAAATTTACTATCTTTTTTTGTATCCATAGAAATGTCGCCTTCGCATTATGAGTGCACGCAAGGAGAACGTCGATGGTAATCGCAAAATGCAATTGGTAATTTGCGACGTAAAATACAATAATTGATTGAGTTAACCTCGCTTAACCTTGCAGGCTGAACTGGAGAATATTCTGCGTTCAGAGATCAACGAGTTGGATCAGAATTTGGAGCTGGAGCAACATGTCTACGAAGAGCTGCTTTCGGATGTCAACGAGTGCTATGCCCTCGAGGAGCAGCACTTGGCAGCACTCTACACTGAGCCCGACGCCGATCGCAAAGATCTTTTGTTGCTCTGCCCAGTGTGTCTGATAAAGCCGCTGCAGCGCATCAAATCTCTATATGTTTGCGAGTGCGGAGTGCGATTTGAGCATTCCGCAGACAAGCCACAATTGCGGCAGCTGATTCAACAGAGAGTCGACGAGCATGAGCTGAATTGCACCCAGGCGCTGGGTTTCTTTATAGAGACCCAGGCCACGTCCAGTCGCTTGTTCGCAATTTGCGGTAGCTGTGATTTTTGCTGCTCAGTTTGAATTGTATAAAGTTTTTGTCTAACATTATTATATGCGCTGGCTGCGTCCAGCTTTAACTTAGTGTAAGTTTCCAAATTAATTAAGGTAAATCTGTGTTATTTTATGTACAATTCTTATGTACTCTCTCTTATAATCTCCACATGGTCTTCGCCGGCTTCGACGCCGATACGCCCAGGACATGTGCTTCGATGTGAAGTATATGCCCAGCCGACCCAGATGATCAATGGCGATTATGCCAGCCGTTTCATTGAAACGCGCCTTCATCTGTTCCAGCACTTGCTCGGCTGCCTGCTGCACCGTACAGTTCCTATGCTCCACGAGTCCTAGTATACGTGAGGCAACATTGTAACGCATTATGGTCTCGCCATGTCCTGTGGCGGATACGGCGCCGGTGTTATTATCGGCATAAGTGCCAGCACCCAGCAGCGGTGAGTCACCAATGCGGCCCGGAAGTTTGCCCGTGATGCCACCCGTTGAAGTGGCTGCAGCCATATTGCCATTGGCATCAATTGCCACAGCGCCAACGGTGCCAGGAGGCGCGTGACATGTGCCCTTCCTGCTGGCCTTGAAATCACTTAGGGATTGCTGTGCCGCTTCCGTAACCAGCGCATCCTTCGGCAGTATGTTGAACCCTTCGGCTACGGCCAACTGCATCGCACCCTCGCCCGCCAAATACCGATGCCTTGTCTTCTCCATGACTCGCCGGGCCAGCGTTATTGGATGCTTTATATCGCTTACCAGGGAAACGCAGCCGGCTGCCAGTTGCGCGCCGTCCATAATGGCCGCATCCATTTCCACAGCACCAGTCCAGGTCAGCACAGAGCCGTAGCCCGCATTAAATTGGCCATCCTCTTCCAGCGCTTTCACTGCCTGCTCCACAGCATCCAGCACACTGCCCGTTTGCACCAGCTCGTTGTAGCCTCTGCAGGCTGCCCTCTTAACGCCACACTTGACGCCACACAGCCGGGCATCGGCTATCCTCCCAGCACCGCCGTGGACCAGCACAGTGGGCTTGAATGCTGCGGAAGAGACGCTGGACATACATACGCTGAGTTTCTGTCTCCGTAGTAAATTGTTGAATTTCAAGCATCTCATGTCAGGCAACCTAACTTGCTTTGTTTGCTTTAATCCGCACCACAAGTGGCCAAAAGTTATGAAGATGGCGAGTGAAACATTTTAAATAATTTCAATTTGTAATTGCGCGCAACATTTCCTAGTGTTAAATGTGCCAATCATGATATTCAATCGTCAAACGGGTTTGTTTTGACTGCAACAGCGTTTGACAGCCACAGTGGCTGTCAAACTGTGGCCGAAGCACAACAAACCGGCAAATAAACAAAACAGTTGTAAACACAAAAATTCATGCAACAAGAACAAGTTGCTTGCGTAACAATTTTAATGAACAAAACACGCATGTGTCCACTAAATACCCTGTAATTCCGCAATTGAAATACAGTGAACGCTCAGAAAATAAAACTAATTTTCAAAGAAATTAAATTGCTTTTTTAAAGGTTTATTTTTCTGCCCTCTATATGGAATGCTCTGTAATCTTTAATTCATTCTTTTTAAATATGTTGAATAAATCATTACAACACATCTGATTTAAATTCCCTTCGCAACCAATTATTTATAATTATTTAACGCTCATTGTGAATAAACAGGCAGACCAGATACCGTAAATTAAATGTATTTTTACTTTTTATAATTTGTTGCTCAAAAAATGTATATGCTTTCAACAATAAAGATGTTATGTTCGTTATGTTAAGTATGTTATGTTATGTTATTATTATGTTAAGTATGTTATGTTATGTTTGTACATGCAAAAATATTCATATGTCCATCCATTTAAGTTAGTCTGTTTCGGCACGTTATATTCTATGTAATGGGACTCTACCATGGCTGGTTCATAGGGTATAGAAACAACAAATATGCGCAAGAGCTTTTGCCCGATCTTGCACGTGCAAGATCGTACTCGCCTGCTCGCTCGCTCGCTCCCATTTTCGCTCTGTCTCTCAGTCACGCACGCACAGCTTCTCGGCGCGAGTTCTTTTGAACGTTTACCGTTTCTTTCAGTACGTTGCGTTCTTCGGCTGCAGACGGTTGGGCAGCGGCTAGCGGGAAAGTTTTCGGCGGTTCTTCGAATCAGCAGAAACGTGCGCATATTCAGTTTAATGTCTGCTGGTTTTGTTTATATTCAAAATAATTACGATAAAAACGCATAATTAAAAGTAAAACGCACACGGGCCAATTATGTGTATAATTGTGTGTACATATGTATCTATATAGTACCCACATACATACATATGTTGCTGTGTATCTAAAATCCGAAATTGCGTTTGGAAAATACAAGTACAATACGATCTTACAAATTTATTGGCGTGTATATTTGTAATTGCGAAATAATTTGTTTAAATTTCGAATTTTCTGTTTGGTTCTTAATTTCGATTTTTGGGTGCGCAAAACTTGTAGAGTGTAGTACAAGTTATATGTATATGTATAGTATATATATATATATTGTAGAATGTGTAATTGTGCAATTGTATCTAATATCTATGATGAAATTGAAGTCACAAATTAATGCATTAAAGACTGTTGCATCCGGTAGCTTTACGGCATTCCAGTGCTAGTGATCTTTAATTTATTTATAACAAAAATGGGCCAATTTTTCAATTCTATACGCTGTGATCAGTTGAGTGGTCACTCGCGTGATTTATATGATAATTTACAAACCGATATTTGTGGCATAGTTCGTGTGAAATACGTTTTAACATGCTTCTCCATACTTATGCTGATTATCGGAGTCATTTATGTGTGGAGAAAATATGAGGGGTAAGTGAGATACATCTCGAAAATTAACATTACTCGTTAATAACTGCTTCGGAATTTTCTTATATTTATAGTATTTTTATAATAAATGCACATATAAAACATCTTAAATACACTTCGTCTGCAATATGTTCAAAGTAAAAGTTTGGTTTATTGTTTTTGGCAATATTTTGAAAATCCATATCTGAACGCATATACGTACAGTGATGGACAAAATAATAGAAACGGCATGTTTTTCGTAATGTTCAAGTTATATTTATTTAATTTTTATTGAATTGTGTTTTAAAAACACAAAACATTTTGGCAGGCGAAAAATTGCAGCAAGAAACATTAAATTAGGTAGCGCTATTATTTGTTTCAACGTCTTAAATTGAAATGTTTATTTTGATATTTGTGCTAAGGCGATTTATGGATGCTTTGACGCACCGCCAACCCATAAAATCGACCAGTTGCCACGATTCTGGAATCAATATTTTTTTATACTTTAAATGCATTATTTTCTTTTAAGTCTTTTTCTTTTGTTTTAAGTATATTGACGTACACTGCCAATATCTTAGCCATAATATGCACAAAACCAAAAAAATTAATGTAGTTCAAACTGTTAAGTGCATGTCGTATCTATTATTTTTTCCATCACTGTATATACTTATATTCCATATCTAAATGCTCGTTCTTTTTCACTCTTTTGAATAACCTAACGAGCAAAAAAATATGTATTTTTACATATTTCATTGATGAAAAATCTGCCCTACATACATTCATGTGTGTTTAGAAATATTAATGCTCGAATTGTTGTTTATTTTCCATTATATTATTTTTATGCTGTTTCATTTAAGCCCATATAAATTGAAAGCTATTTTAAAAACACATTGAAATACAAATTGAAATATTTCGTGACTAATTGATTGAACAGAGAGAGAGAGAGTTCAAGATAGATTCATTCCCTCATATTTATTATATCTTGACATTCTACTCGATCCAAGCAGCCTTTGAGAAAATAAAATTTACTTATGTGTGCCATGTATCTGGAAAACTTTAGTCGTTTTCTAGATATTCAGTAAACGGGAAACAAAATTTTTAATCGTTTTTAAACTGTAGTTTTTGGTGTGTTTTTAAGTTAAAATTGTTGTATAAAATGCCGTCTTCTACTATCGTACAATTTGTGATGCCTATAATAATACGCACGCTGGTTCCTTTAACTGGAAATCGTCTGGTGAAGAATCGCTCAAGATCCTTCATACTGAAGCAGGTGTCAAAGGGCTATTCCTTCTGCCAGGATATATGGAAGCAACGGCCGGTTCCCCGATTAAGCCAACATAAACCCGAATTTTTTAGGATTTGAATGTATTTGAACGTAAATTATATTAGTGTGTAATTAAAAAAAAAAAAATTGTTTTATTGACAATGGAATGAATTGTGGTAAGACCATTTTCTTTGCAGTGGATCTGAAACTAAAAAAAGCTGAATTTAAATTGGAGGTTTTATTATATTTAGATATAAAGCAAACTGATCAGGTTTACATTTTTGACATAAATAAATATTTGTTTTATCTATAAAATATGTCGTTTGGTATGAAATTATGTGAAAATGTATTTAATATAGTGGGAAAGTGGATAAAGAAATATGAGTGAGCAAGGGCAGGCTATATATATATATATATATATATATATGTATATGACGTATAATTAATATTACATTTGGCTTAAGACACCAAAGCAAATGCATTAAATACGTTTATTTTCTGTTCTATTTGTTCATTTGAATCTGTCGGAAACAGCACTCGGCACAAATATAGGGTAGATTTGATAAATTATATTTGCATCCGGGCAGCCCTTGAAAATCAAATTCGATTTGTGGGAAACGAGCACGTTGAATCTATGAGAAATTTTCAGTTTCGTTGTAAGCACAAATGTGTTCACACATGTTCATTTCAATATAAAAATTTAAATGTTTGTGTATTGTTTTGAAAGAAATTGTTTCTAAAATGCTAAGTGAAGTTCTTAAAGTAATTGTGCCCATTCTAATGCGTTCAGTGATTCCTTCTGTGGGGCGAAATATCATTCAGTGTGGATCGAAGACCTGCTTGACCGCTCCAATGTCCAAGGCCCTAAGTGTGGCCAAAGGTCTAAACGATGTGCCGTTACAAAGAGGATCGACGTGACATCAATTAATACACACACACACACACACATACTCACACACACACACACACACACACATACACACGTTCAGTGCATGTGTTCGTCCTATCCGGGGACCTTTTTTGCTGGCCTTCTACAAAACTTACTGACAATTATTGGTGTCGTTTTAGTATATGGAACTCTTTCGAGTAATGCAAATTAAAATTGGGAGATAGATGTAACTTTGCCTTTTATTTACTTCTATATATATATATATTTTAAAGAATTGCCGATGGGATCACTTAAATCTTTAATCTTCTATCGCCAGCTCTGCCGAAGAAACCACTTGTTTCGCTTGGACTCTCTATAGATTTTGGAGAGAATCGTGCAGCTCTCTTGGCGTGTGATAATTCTGGCCGCATAAATTGGGAACTCTTTTGTTTAAATTTAGCGCATGCGGTTATAAACAATATGCAAAGGCTGCCGCCGACGCAGCCTTTGTGTATTATAAGTACTGCGGGGCTGTCGGGCGTATTGTTCATGTGGCGCTAGGCCAGCTGTTGGAGTTAACTTGGCGGGCCCCAAAACGAAAAGTAACAGTGCTCTGGTCCCAGATGCCAGACTGGAAAATACCCTGTGCGCCCAACAATTTTACTTTTCGGATTTATTTATTTGTTGCTCAGTATTAATGTTCCACTATTCTTTAAATGCCTTTCTTGCCTTATATGGAGAAAGTGTTTAAAAAGTGGAACATTTTTCAACTGTGCCTTAAATAAAAATATTAACCTGTTCTGCATATAGTATATAATAAAAAACTGAACCGGTTCGAAGCGAACCTAGAATAAAATTTTTTATTTAAAAATTTCGCTTGAAGATTTTTTGTTTTTTAATAAAAAATAAGTAAACACATATTGAAATTAAATAATTATATATAAATAAAAAAAAGTTATTTTATATTTAAAATTTAATTAAAATATGATTGTATTATTCAAAATTCAAGTCTTTAGCTCTTTTATAGTTTCAGTTTCAGATTAAAACCATCATACCCTTTACCCATTTTTAATGGATACAGGGTATATAAAATTCATACAATGAAATCAAAAATTGCTCTACATATTATGTTCCATATATTATATGTGTGTCTGTTCGTCTCCTGATGATGCATTTTTCGCAGTAAACCGTTTTCGATTTTATTCGTGAAAATCCCATGGTGCGCTGTCCGCTGTTTCAAATTTATTCAAAATTAGCTTTTATACGTCCCCAGACACTTGCCTAATGACCGAGTGACTGCAAGTCGAAGCGATCACGCCGTGCAGTTACAAAGATACACAGAAGTAAATATATGTATGTATATAGAAAAAGATACATTTCCATTTAGCGCCGATGACGACGACACAAAACATGAAATCAAAATCTAGTTGCAAAATCATTTGAATTATTTACTGACAGCCGTGACATAAGTCAAACGAAAAATGCCCAACAATTTCATAAATACTATAGACCCAGTTGAAATTAATGCCAAGTCGACGTAAAGATACTCTAACAAGAATATAAATTTATGGAATTTGTGGAACTTTTATTACAGTTTTATTTGTATTACAGTACTTGATTTCTAAAATTAAGCACTGGAATAATGTTGCGTTAAATTATTATAATTTAAGTCTTGTTAATTGAGGTTAGATTATTTAAAGTTGTTTTATATTGAGTTAGGTTAGGAAAGAAGTAAGATATTTTTGCGAAATATCTGTATATGAAGTATCTGTATATTGTTTTTGTATACATTAGGCAGTATGTTTGGCTACTTTCTGTTCAGAGTCTTTAAATATTGTTTAGCTTTATTTTAATATTTTTTTTGATATATTTATTGTATATAATAAGCTATATGGTATAAAAATAAAGTTATTATAATTTAAGTCTTGTTAATTGAGGTTAGATTATTTAAAGTTGTTTTATATTGAGTTAGGTTAGGAAAGAAGTAAGATATTTTTGTGAAATATGTGTATATGAAGTATCTGTATATAGTTTTTGTATACATTAGGCAGTATGTTTGGCTACTTTCTGTTCAGAGTCTTTAAATATTGTTTAGCTTTATTTTAATATTTTTTTTGATATATTAATTGTATATAATAAGCTATATGGTATAAAAATAATATGCAATAATAGGAACATAATGATAAAATAAGAGTTTGAATAATAATAATGTGGTAATCTGCCGCAGCTGCTGCAATTGTGTATATATCATTTTAAAATTAATTAAATACTTTTATGAAATTTTGTACCAACAATTAAATTTTAATTTTGCAAATTATATTCAAAAATATTTAAATTTGATAAAAAAAAAGGATTAGGCAGATACCCTATGGGTAGTGTATGGAAACAGCAAATATGTCTTTGTTGTTTGTGGATCAATGAACGATGTAGTCGGAGGTGGCGACGCTTGCGGCTGGCGGCGGCTGTGGCAGCGTCTGTGGCAGCGTCTGTGGCAGCGTCTGTGGCTGCACTGCGTCGTCATCGTTGTTGTCTTCTTGCGGCGTTGTATATGGCACTGTGTGTATACATTGGCCTGGCTCAATTAATAAAAGTTTACTCCAGTTTGCATACAAACAAACATGTAATCAAGAGGCGCACACAAGTTTTCATTGGAATTTCGTTGCTTTGGGTTTGTTTTGGTTATTCGGTCTTGTCATCGGCGCAGTGACCATTGAACACTCGTAAATGAAATGAGCTGCATGCTGCCGGCAGCTTGGCTTTTGTTGGTGCATTGGATCGCCGGATCATTGGTCATTGGTCATTCAATATGCGCATATATCTTCATCATCCGTCCGGCTGCCGCAGCAGCTGCAAACGAGGCGGCAACGAGGCCGTAAAACATTAAACAGTTCTCCGCATTGTCATTCCAATATTTGTTGTCATATTTATCTGCGGTCAATTCAATGGACCTAATTGAAGTAAGCCCATGCACAAATGCCTAGGAATGTAGAACAAATAATAACTCTTACCAAATTGTAAGCTGATTTATAAATATATTAATTGAAATACTTTTTAGGTTTTGAATTTGTTTTTTTTGTATCTATTAATCTTCAAATGGAGCTTGCAAATGAGATAATTTCTGTCCCATATTTATAACTTCAAAAAGTCCTATAATATTTATGTTTATTATAATTTGTTGATTAGCTTAAGGCAATTAAAATTTTTTTTCGAAATTCTTTATTTAAAAATACTTAAAGTGGGCACAAAATTATTAAAAATAGGAATACAAAATATATGTAAAGAATTTTTAATAGAATTTAGTTTCTGAAAATTCTGGTATTATAAGAGTATAATATTGTTATCAGCTATAAGATATAATATTTAAATTAACATTGCTTAAACAATACTACAACCGTACACTAGCATACAGGAATTCGAACCCAGATTCTGCTAGCTTAAAAAATAAAAAATAAAACTAGGTACATTGAAAGAAAATTATGAAATAAATAAACTCTGTTTTTAATTATAAAGTGGGATAAAGTAGGATATAAATTATGATTTGTATCTTTCATTCAAAATCAAAGTGAATTTATTAATAATTAATAATTATTTTTCCTATGTATTGCTCATTTTTAATATTTAATATTGATTGTTTAAATTGTATTTTTACATAATATATTATTAACATAAAATATTAAATTATTTCGTATAACAATTGCCTAAAAAGAAGTTCTCTGAGTGCCATAATCGTTTAAATATGCTCTGATAAACTTTACCTTTAATCAGAAATATATTATTTATATAATAATTCAACTGAGTAGCCTGTAGATTTATACACATGACAGCCCCTCACTTAAGGCACTTTCAGCACAGTCGAAAGCCACTTGAAGTCATTTAAAATATCACTGATATCCGGAACTAATAGAACGCAAAACACTTCTATAAGTACTATATAATAACTCACCCCAAACGTAAGGATGCGCATCAATAAACAGTTTGAATCAAATGCATTAACAACAACAACAACGGCAGCAGCAGCAGCAACAACAAATAACAATGAATTGCACTCGTTCGGCACACTCGTGAGTGCACTCATTGCCCTTGCTCATTCATAAAAAATCAGCTCCCGATGGCCATAATACATCCGGCACTTGAG
Source organism: Drosophila sordidula (assembly GCA_035047465.1). Classification (NCBI taxonomy): domain Eukaryota; kingdom Metazoa; phylum Arthropoda; class Insecta; order Diptera; family Drosophilidae; genus Drosophila; species Drosophila sordidula. The sequence continues at coordinate 3,430,344 of JAWNPQ010000260.1, read as the reverse complement.
AAATAGAGCCCCGTGCCAAGGCGAGAGATGTAGTAAAAACAACTGCAACAGCAACAACAACAATTGCAACAACAAAAATAACAACAACTGCAACTGCAACTGCAACTGCAATTTTGCTGGTATTTTTGGATCATTTGGTAAACAAATCAGTTGCTCCAATTTGAGCATGGCGAGGTGTATTTTATTATATGTGCTTCGGCGTTCAAGTGAAGACTCGAGAGTATTTTAAATTTTATTAGATTTCTTAATTTCCCACTCTCGCCCAGCCAGACCCCCCCCCCCCTTCCCCGTGGGGGGATTGCCACACAGTGTGGAAAAGTTGTACTACGTGTTTTCCACCGAAGCCGGCATAAATAAATAAATTGCATATAGCATGTGTTGCGTTTGTGCTATCTGTTATTTTTCGTGTTTCCAGCCATGAACAGGTTCAATATTTTTCTAAGAGTTCTGCTTCAGATGTTTAATAACTTTAAGAAAAACGCATTATAAAGTTCGCTTGTACATTTATGGTTAGAAGTACTTGACCATGAGATTCCATGACCCGAATTGATATTGAAAAAAATATTTGCTTATAGAAATTTGTGAAAATTTACATATTTTTTATATTTTTAAATTTAGCATTTTCATCTAAGTACTTTTTAGTTTTGAAAGTTTTTTAATACACGTAAAAAGAGAAAATGGTTTTGTGCAGCATCTTCCATCCTATAAAGTATATATATTCTCAATCAGGATGATTAACAGAATCAGAATTCTATTTTTGTTTTGTTTTTATTTTCTATTGTTTTTTATTGTAGGTCTAGTTTCCAATTTAAACCTCGAAATCTTATATTTTTGCAATTGAGCAGCTTTTATATGTTCTCGATGCATTACAGGGTATCTCCTACCTTTATTCTTCTTACACTGCAACGTTCCTATTAATTTAGTCTTTTCAAAATATTTTTATTGCTTACTTGCGAATATTTGCTCTGCTTCAGGTCTTTAATAATTAAAAGTTTCAAAGAATCTTAACCCATGCATTTTAGATAAAACAAATATTTTCATTTCGCTTAAATTTATTTCCTGTTTTCTTACTATAGAATAGAATAGAAAATAAAATAGATGAATTCGCATCATTTATCATTTATCAAGCTTTCAGGTGCAACAGCAAAAAATTGACAACAAATCTTATATACAAATACATACATACATACATATATATATATATATATATATATATACATATATATACACAAATTATAGAGAAGCACAAATTTTTCAATCAACGACTATTAATTTGCAATAGTAGAACAAGTGCAAATAAACTGCCTATCAATAAAAAATGTTACACCTGAACTAAAAATGAACCAGCAAGAGCGTAACCGACTACGCAATACTCTGTTCGCAGTGTATTATTATTATTAGTGTATTATTATTATACCTTGTAATTTCTGTGAGTCTTGATCTAAAATGGTTGTAGGCATAGATTCTTGGCGTTAACAAATCTGCTTTAACATGGATATACGGACACATGGACTCAAAACCAATATACTCTCCTTTATAATTTCGCAAACAGAGAGATGTGAACAAAAAAAATAGAAAATAGTAAACAATTTCAAAATGGTTTGCATTTTTTATTACTTGTTTTGGTGTGCTGCATTTAAATGCACATTTTTGTTCTCGGTGAAAAAAGAAATCGCCAAACAAATCGAAAATAGAGCGAGTAGAGAAATAACCAAAAAATGCACATTGCGCACATTTTTCCAAAAAAAATTGAAATCATTTATTCATGCACTTTTAGAGCGGTCAAAAATGTAATTAATATGTAAGCGTCGCTCGCCGGGGCGACTCTAAAATGTCGTCGTGGGTTTGTTTCTCCGCACCTCTGGCGTCTGTCAAGGCAGGCATTCGCCATTAAATTTATAGACTCTCCGTAAGCACAATAAATAAAATTCCCGCTTACAACGCGCCCACTGTTTTTCCAAAAGAAAATAATAAACAAAAATTTGGTGGTGCGCTAAAAAATTAAAATCTAGCCACAATTGTTTGGGTGCCTTCACCAAACAAAATATTTGGCAAGCCGAAGCTTACACACACCAGCTTATGCCCAAATATATATGTATTTATATGCAGACATAGATATACTTCCGCCACTGCGCCAAATAGTATGCAAGAGTATTCGCAATAAATAATATTCCAACGGCATTGCGGACGCAGGTTAACTGTGCGCCCCGCCCCCCGCTCCCCGCTCCCCGCTCCCTGAGCTGCTTTTTGGGTTCCATGTGCAAACATGTAAATGTTCACGTTGTGCAGTCAAAAAGTATGCCACATTTTTGCACATCATTAAATATATTTTGTGTGAAAAAACTGGTGAAGAGGAAGCCAATCTTTTTTTACTTCTCATATCAGTTATAAAATACACGTTTAATAATTGCCCTAAGATAATATCTGCTTTGGAGTTATACAAATTTGTTCGGATATTTTGACTCTTATTTGAAAAGCGATCAAGTTTCAGAACATAATTGTTTCTTTATCATATATTTTTAATCTTATAGGGCACCTTTATATTTTTCAAAACTCTGCCTCTATCAAAACCAATATACTCTGTTCATTTTGCTAATGAGTATAACAACTTCTGGCATAACAAATATTTAAAATAAATTCTAAAAAAGATATTGGACTATATTTATATCCTTGCAAATTATAGATTGGTTAAGAAATGTGTAAAGCATGGAAGGGGAGATCTCCGATCCAATAAAGTAAAGTCCGCTCTAATTTTAAATAGTATTAGTTTTCGGATAATATATATAGATGCAATATGAACAATCTATCTTATACGACAAATGTTCTCCTTGCGTATAATAATTTAAGAAATATAAATAATATTTAGAAATTAAAAAAAACATAAAACATAAAAATTTGTTTTGTTTTTTATTTTTTAAATATAAAGCATTTGAATTAAAATGGGGAAAACTTAGCCCTCTAGCCTGAACAAATATATTTGTATATTTCTCTAGGGATTATCTATCCGAATAAATACGCGGGCACATGATGGGAACGCCCAGTCTTGGCCAAATTTAAAATCAGACTCCACTTTATGGCTATTAAAAGTTTGTTAGCTCATTTTGAACACAAAACCATGGCAATGCAATCAAAATGTGTGGCAGTCAAGTTGGCGCCGTATATCACACTTAAGATTATGGCCGGGCGGTCGGCAGCAAACAGACGGAAACTGAACTTGAGGCTGGATTGTACAAAGAGATGCGTCATAAACACTTGAATATAATTGTGGCAATTACGAAGAACACACACGCACACACGCACACACGCACACACACACACGCAGTCCTTTGTCTAGTCGGTTTGTCGAGCGGCACTCCACTTAATTAAACTCAAAATTGTTGATATTGTGATATTTATGCGCTGAGCTTTGTCCACGACTGCTTACCTAGTGGCACCTACGTATCCTACACTCAGGAAAAAAATGTTGTAGTTGAATAATTTTAGAAGTTTTAATCCTTAAAAAAAAATGTAAAAGTTGTCGCTTAAAAAAAAAAAACAAAAAAAGAATAATTATAATTTAATCATGAATTATTCTTGTCTGCAAAATTGATCATTAATTTAAAAAGGAAAAACTGACTGAAAAAAACTGACAAAAGTATTTACACTCGTTTGCAAACAAGAAATATATATATTTCGCAGATTGATTCATGTTTTTAAAATATTTAGGGAATATATATGTTAAATCTATAAATAAAAATATAATTTTAGAATACAGACAATACAATAATAAAATAATAATTAAAATTTCCAAATAGAAACGAATTTGGATTTAAAAAGTGCTTAAAATAAGACATTTTCGCAGATTGATTAATGTTTATAAAATATTTTGGAAACAGATATTAAATAAATAAATAACAATATAATAGTAGAATACATACAATACAATAATAAAATAATAATAAAAATTTCAAAATGAAATAAAAACAAATTTAGATTTAAAAAGTGCTTAAAATAAAAAATATTCGCAGATTGATTAATATATATAAAATATTTAGGAAATAGATATTAATTCTATAAATACTAATATAATTTTAGAATACATACAATACAATAATAAAATAATAATAGAAACTTTCCAAATGAAATAAAAACGAATTTGAATTTAAAAAGTGTTTAAAATAAGAAATTTCAATCCGGCATTCGATTGGCAGACAAACTGCTAGATTTTTTCTCCAAGTGTGCCCAGCAATCTTAAATAGCCATCGTCCTTGGCTGTTTTTGGACTGTTTTGTGCGTTGTGTTAACGTTTCCGCTTTCGTTGCAGGTGCCATAAAAGTTTGCTAGCATTTCACAATTTGCGCGCAGCCGTTTCGCTGCTTTTGCTGTCCGTTAATAGTCTGGAGCTGGCCAGGAGTCTGCTGCCCCAGCGGAAAGTGGAGCAGCTGTACCAGCTCTTTGACTCCACACCCAAGGAGCTGAACGCTCTGATAATCATCGGTGCCGGCGCTGTCTGGAATGCTTTGGCCGCCATACTCCTCACAATTATGCTAATTTGCTATCATCGTGTGCTCGAGCGGAAAAAGGTGACAGGTGCGTGCGTGTGTGTGCGTGCGTGTGTGTGTGTGTGCGTGTGTGTCTGTGATAGACTGATAATTTGATGCCAGGTAAACTAATCAAACGCCGTTCCCATTTCACAGCATTTTTGTACGGCACCATCGCCGTAGAAATGTTGATTTTCCTCCTGCGCATCGATGAACTGGCCGAGGTGGCCTACCACGAGGAGATCTTCGAGCTGGAGCCGGTCCTGCTCAGCGTAACGGTGCTTTGCCTGCTGACATTGGCCGGCCTCGACGGATACACCATGTATAAAGAGGTGAGTGCAGGGAGAATACACCAACTTATATATAGAACATCTTACACTCAATTAAATATTCCTCAGCTAAATTATACAAGAGCTCACCCTAATTATCATTAATTATTATTCAATATTTCCAAAATGTCAGCTTTTTTTTAGGTATTAGCAAAAACCTTAGCCGGGTAGATAATTTTGAATTTTATTAAAATTTGCTATTTTCTTTCCAGTTTTTAATTATTATATAATTGGATCTAGGGTTGTTTGTCATTATCTATAAAATCTTAATGTAGAATGGGAACATTGACATTTATTTCTTTTACATTTTTTATTTAAAAATACTAATGGTATTCTTTCGATACCCATATCCCAATTTAAGAGTTTTATTTTTGCCACATATGGTCACACTATATTGGTGACTTTTGCCTTTTTCCTATTATTAGAGAAGGGTATAAAAGACAGCACATCAGTTGGAAAATTTCAGTTCCTTCCCGGCTCTCGTCGGGAGAACTTCTTTTTTTTTTTTTTGCTTTGTGTATATGTAATTATACGCAATAAATACTTATTTTTCTCTTTTTTCTATTTTTATTTATTTATTTCTTTTTTTGCTGGTCGATGTGAATAATTGTATATTTTTTTGATTTTTTTGTTTTTTTTTGTTTTTCGGGGAATGAACGTTTTATAGACATTTTGTTTTGGGCTTGAATGATTGTGTTTGTGCACTTTACACTTTGTGTAAATAACGTGTGCGCTGTTCTTCTCAGATATACGAATGTGCCATTTTGAGCACCGGGGAGTAGACAGTCGTGCGATACTCTGTGTAACGATTGTCGAAGAATATATCGCTGTTTTTTGTCGAAGGAATTTAAGATAAAATTCACTCGGATTATTTCAATATCCTTTAGGTCGAATCTTTTTTTTTTAGAATGAGCCGTTCAGGATTTTTTTTGCATTGGGAGCAGACTGATGGGCCGATATGAATCTGGGCGGTTGGCTGTTTTACCAGATTGGAGTACCATAGTGATATTTTTTTTTTTGTTAGAAGTCAACGTTTGAATTTAATATTAAGCTTCAAAACGGTTGTATGATACTAGAATCAATTAAGAAGCAATCTTCGCTTGAGACGTCTTCTGAATTATTGATTTTTTTTAGTGCTAAGAATTGGGTCTAAATCTCTCGACCAGGTTTTAGTGCCAAGTGGTAACGGCCTTTTCCAGGGGCTTGGCAAATGGCAGAGGCGGAGGCAAGCGTTGAAGATGTGCAGCAGGAAAAGAAGAGAAGATTCCGGATAGGGATTTCGCCTTCCGTTTGAGTATATGTATTTCCCTTGAAAGTTCCTCCAGTGAGAAAGGTTCCGGGAGGTCATCAGGGCTCAATTGGGGGTCAGGGTCCACGTCTTCCTCGGATGCAAACTTGAAAGGGACTGATGATCCTGAGAGGATTCCGATCCCGAGACGATTCCTGAGTTGAAGCGAAGGTTTCTTGTTGCTTGCCATAGATTCGGTAGCCACAGGAGAATTAAATTTTTTCTTATTTTGTTAAATTTTTTGGACCTTTGCGTTGGATCCAACAATAAGTACTTGACGAATATTATATTTCCTATATTTCTTCTTTATACTCCTTTCCGTGTTGGAATCGGGGACCGAAACAATCTCGTAGCTGAAACAAATCCCAGCTATATAGACAAGTAGAGTGTTGTACCGTCGAAAATCGGTCCAGAACGAGACGAGGTATTTATTTATTTTTTTTTATTTGTGGGATTTACTTAATTTGATTGTAAATTTAAAAGGCAAGAAAATGAATCTTTAAATTAATTGGTTCTTTTCTTCTTTATACTTCTTATTTATACTTTTCTTCTTATTTATATTGTTCTTATTTATATTTTTCTTCTTCTGTTGTAGCCGGAGTTTTATTTGGAGGAGTAACTTACTAAATTACATATGTATTTGTATATTGAGCCGATGTTAATGGATAATAGTTAAATTAAATTGACCAATAGGATTGTCATTTCGCTTTCGGGTTTTATTATAGCCTAATTGCTTAATAAGCAGGATTTTGTTGAAAAGGCTTAGTTTGAAGGCAAGAGGATTTTGCTCATCACCTAAAAAGAATAAAGTGATTGTCACGACTGGATCCACGTAGTGCTGCTTAGTTCTAGTATCGACTTGTATATGGAGGAGGTATTTAATGTGAACAAGAAATACCATTAGTCAAATATTTACATTTTCTTATTTTGTCAAACTTCTGACACTTCTAGTTGGTGGAGTTTATTTGTTTCAGATAGCATGATATAAATATTCATTAATTACCTGCGCTAGTACTTCGGTATTGGAGATAATTTAGTCAAAATGTAAATGAATTGGATCTTCTTATTTGTACTTTTCTTCTTATTTGTATTTTTCTTCTTATTTGTATTTTTCTTCTTATTTGTATTTTTCTTCTTATTTGTATTTTTCTTCTTATTTGTAGTTTTCTTCTTATTTGTACTTTTCTTCTTATTTGTACTTTACTTGTCAATTTACAACTTCTACACCACTCTCAAGATCAATCCAGTCAGTCGTACCTGCTCTGTCCAATCTTCCTGACCTCATCTTGTTTGTTTGTGTAATCATCCTTCAATTTGGCAAGTGCTGGAGACAAAGACGCCACAATCATTATCAAGATCCCCCGACATTCTTAAAATAGGACCTATTCGAAAGGCTCCTAGATCTGATAAAAAAAACTAGTAAGAACGTTGCAGTCGCATGTAGCCAACATTAAAGCCCATTTTTAGGGTCAAAAATCATGCCAAAATTGACCAACATTTTGACATGTAAAGCTCTCGGATCCATATTTCAAACGTCCATAACTTGGTCAAAACTAAACCGATTTTGATTCTTGATGGCATTTTATTCATGGTTTCTCCTCTAACTTACAAAATTACATATGTATTTGTATATTGAGCCGATGTTAATGGATAATAGTTAAATTAAATTGACCAATAGGATTGTCATTTCGCTTTCGGGTTTTATTATAGCCTAATTGCTTAATAAGCAGGATCTTGTTGAAAAGGCTTAGTTTGAAGGCAAGAGGATTTTGCTCATCACCTAAAAAGAATAAAGTGATTGTCACGACTGGATCCACGTAGTGCTGCTTAGTTCTAGTATCGACTTGTATATGGAGGAGGTATTTAATGTGAACAAGAAATACCATTAGTCAAATATTTACATTTTCTTATTTTGTCAAACTTCTGACACTTCTAGTTGGTGGAGTTTATTTGTTTCAGATAGCATGATATAAATATTCATTAATTACCTGCGCTAGTACTTCGGTATTGGAGATAATTTAGTCAAAATGTAAATGAATTGGATCTTCTTATTTGTACTTTTCTTCTTATTTGTATTTTTCTTCTTATTTGTATTTTTCTTCTTATTTGTATTTTTCTTCTTATTTGTATTTTTCTTCTTATTTGTAGTTTTCTTCTTATTTGTATTTTTCTTCTTATTTGTACTTTTCTTCTTATTTGTACTTTACTTGTCAATTTACAACTTCTACACCACTCTCAAGATCAATCCAGTCAGTCGTACCTGCTCTGTCCAATCTTCCTGACCTCATCTTGTTTGTTTGTGTAATCATCCTTCAATTTGGCAAGTGCTGGAGACAAAGACGCCACAATCATTATCAAGATCCCCCGACATTCTTAAAATAGGACCTATTCGAAAGGCTCCTAGATCTGATAAAAAAAACTAGTAAGAACGTTGCAGTCGCATGTAGCCAACATTAAAGCCCATTTTTAGGGTCAAAAATCATGCCAAAATTGACCAACATTTTGACATGTAAAGCTCTCGGATCCATATTTCAAACGTCCATAACTTGGTCAAAACTAAACCGATTTTGATTCTTGATGGCATTTTATTCATGGTTTCTCCTCTAACTTACAAAATTACATATGTATTTGTATATTGAGCCGATGTTAATGGATAATAGTTAAATTAAATTGACCAATAGGATTGTCATTTCGCTTTCGGGTTTTATTATAGCCTAATTGCTTAATAAGCAGGATTTTGTTGAAAAGGCTTAGTTTGAAGGCAAGAGGATTTTGCTCATCACCTAAAAAGAATAAAGTGATTGTCACGACTGGATCCACGTAGTGCTGCTTAGTTCTAGTATCGACTTGTATATGGAGGAGGTATTTAATGTGAACAAGAAATACCATTAGTCAAATATTTACATTTTCTTATTTTATCAAACTTCTGACACTTCTAGTTGGTGGAGTTTATTTGTTTCAGATAGCATGATATAAATATTCATTAATTACCTGCGCTAGTACTTCGGTATTGGAGATAATTTAGTCAAAATGTAAATGAATTGGATCTTCTTATTTATACTTTTCTTCTTATTTGTATTTTTCTTCTTATTTGTATTTTTCTTCTTATTTGTATTTTTTTTCTTATTTGTATTTTTCTTCTTATTTGTACTTTTCTTCTTATTTATATTTTTCTTCTTATTTGTACTTTTCTTCTTATTTGTACTTTTCTTATTTAAAGTAACTTAAATATTACATATTTTTTGTATGTTGAGCAGACTTGTTAATAATTTTTATTAGCATTGTTATTTAGCTTTTCGGGAGGATACTGTTGTTGGCCGAGACACTTCAAAAATCGCAGAAAGATGTTTCTTAGTATATTAAAATCAGTCGATTTTTGCGTTTGCGTTTGGATTATTTTATTTATTTAATAACAATTGTTAATCATCTGTAATGAGATAAAAAAACTTTATGTATAAAAATATTTTCCTGATTCGATGACCGCAGTGTCAACTTCTACACCACTCTCAAGATCAATCCAGTCAGTAGTACCAGCTCTGTCCAATCTTCCTGACCTCATCTTGTTTGTTTGTGTAATCATCCTTCAATTTGGCAAGTGCTGGAGACAAAGACGCCACAATCATTATCAAGATCCCCCGACATTCTTAAAATAGGACCTATTCGAAAGGCTCCTAGATCTGATAAAAAAACTAGTAAGAACGTTGCAGTCGCATGTAGCCAACATTAAAGCCCATTTTTAGGGTCAAAAATCATGCCAAAATTGACCAACATTTTGACATGTAAAGCTCTCGGATCCATATTTCAAACGTCCATAACTTGGTCAAAACTAAACCGATTTTGATTCTTGATGGCATTTTATTCATGGTTTCTCCTCTAGATTGATTCTATATTTCAAATATATGCATTACTGAAAATAAATTTTTTTTATTTTTTTGGTGAAAAAAAGCATGTACCCCCCCCTTACTCATTTGGGAAAAAAATTTTTTTTCAAAATTTAGAATCTGGAATTTCTATTTTTAATCGATTGTGGTTGTCACAATTAGCATAAAAAACAACATTAAAACCGATTCTGAGGGAGTCAAATTTTTTGTCAAAAATCATACAAAAATTTACAAACATTTTGACATGTAAAGCTCTCGGATCCATAACTCCCATATTTCAAACGCCCATAAGTTAGTCAAAACTGAACCGATTTTCATGTTTGATGGCATTTTCTTCATTGTTTGTCCTCTAGATTGATTCTGTATTTCAAATATACGCATAACTGAAAATAATTTTTTTTTTAATTTTTTTGGTGAAAAAAGCATGTACCCCCCCCTTACTCATTTTGGAAAAATTTTTTTTTTCAAAATTTAGAATCTGGAATTTCTATTTTTAATTGATTGTGGTTATCACAATTAGCATAAAAAACAACATTAAAACCGATTCTGACGGTCAAATTTTTTGTCAAAAATCATGCCAAAATTGACAAAAATTTTGACATGTAAAGCTCTCGGATCCATTGCTCCCATATTTCAAATGTCCATAACTTTGTCAAAACTGAACCGATTTTCATGTTTGATTGCATTTTTTCCATGGTTTCTCCTCTATATTGATTCTGCATTTCAAATATATGCATTACTGAAAATAAATTTTTTTTTAATTTTTTGGTGAAAAATTATATACCTGTATATTGGTCCTTTGTGTAGAACTTGATTTTGAGCCGTGCAGATATTAAAGTCTTTGTTAAGGATGGCTGTTCGTTACATCAATTGTGGCAATATTTAGAGATTGTTTTTCTTAGCTTGTTCCTCTAAAATATTTAACATTTCTGATTTCAAATCCCTTTATCGAATTAACATGTATGCATATAATACGCTCGGAAAATAGTTAAATATTTAAAGAGGATAAGTAGGATGGCAAGCAACTTGTCGTTGTGACTTCTCATGCTTGACATTATTTCCGCCTGAGACCGGAAATCCAAAGTTGCCACATAGGACACAGACACACAGAACATGCCACACAGATGCACAGATATCCAACCATAACAAACCACAGCAACAACAGCAGCAACTAAAATAAGTAAGAGCGATTAAGTACAGAATGCACGACTAGGATATACCCTGTGATCTAAGACTGTAATAACATTTAAATATTTTTGTTTTAATTTTGGATGTTTTGATATAAGCCATAAAATATTTGAGAATTTAGCTTATATATCCTTCGTGGTATAAGAGACTGCAAATTGGAAGTCCAGGTTTTAAGGCTGGAGAGAACAGTATTATATATATTTTTTAGTATACGTGTTTGGACGACATTATACCCCATTCGAGTCATTTGCAGGGTACAGTAGCAACAACAAGCTCGACAAGAGGCGCAGAGCAATAAGCGCACCAAAGTAGCAAAGCAAATAAAAACATTAAAGTTACATTGGGCGATTTTGCTGCTTACCTTTTTGGCTATGCAAAGAAAGTGGGGCGCGGGGGGCGGGGCTGACAACGTGGACTTCATATAAAACTTGCAGCTTACGGCTGTTTATGCATTTGCCAGTGCCGGTGGCGGCGCTGGGGGCCATAAGCGAGCTGGCGCCGGGCTCCAAACTTGCACCTCAGCCTTGTGCCCCTCATTGTTATGCAGCCAAATGCACTAATGCTGTTGCATACTTTAAGGCGAAGCCGAATACGAGAGTAGCCCACAAAAGCACTGCAGTTGTGTGTGTGTGTAAGTTGTTGGAAAAATGTGGTTATTAAATATTGATCACGGAAAACAAGCGAAAGTTAAATGTTGTCATGCGGATATTCAAGATAGAAATAAAGAGCTTAAAGTATTTCGAATTCTTTTAAGCGAACATATATCGTAATGGACTTAAAGATGTGCACAAAATTATTTTAGTCAAATTTTGTATATTTATATTAAAATAAAAAATAAAAAATAGAGCAGCCGGAAATAAACACTTGAGGAACTCGTTTTTAACAATTTACTTTGGGACTGTATTTGTTTTAATAATAATATATCTTTAAAAAGAAAAAAAAATGAAGATAAGTTAAAAGCTGAGAAACTCGTTGAAAATATATTTAAACGTCTCATTTTTATATTTAATTTCAAAATTAAATTTGATTCAAATTTAAACACCTTATTTAATATGGTATCTTTTAGACATTTATTATAATACCCTCTGCAATTTATAATAAAATTATAAATTTACTATTGGCATCTAATGAACATTCAAAATTTGTTCTATTTTGACTCATGTTTAGAATGAATATCATTAAAGCAAGTTATGAACCTATTCCCAATTTATGCTTAAAACATTTGTAGTATTCTTGACATGGGTAAATAATTTTCGAAGAGCTACCACACATTTGAACGCTTAAGCCCCTTTGTTAAAAAAAGATTGGCATGCAAGTAGTATTTTATATATATTCAATTCAGTTCATTCAATATTTCATTTATTGATTATACTCCGCCTGATTTATGTCCAGGCACGTTTCCCCATGCCCTTCACTCACGTGCAGGTTTCTCAACTTACACTTTAACGTATTCGTGCACATGTCCTCTAAGTAATATTCAAACATCAAATCAATGTTGGCTGGGGCTAAAAAGCCAATTGATAGGCAAACCAAAAAAAATACAAAAAAAACTATGTAAGGGAGCCTTGAGAAGGGATTGCGCAAGTTTTGGGGCAGATGCAGCCCATGAAATCACGTTGCATAAACGTTGGGAGCAGCCTTTGGCAAACAATTGAGCGCTGGACATTTGTCAACATTTCCTCCCCCGGCCCCGCCCCCCTTTCATAACTACGAAGAACCGGAAACTGCGGCACTGACAAAATGCCGGTTCACGTGCCTTGCTTATCTGGCGCTGCTCGAGAGCCACGGGAAGACCCAACCTAATTTGGGTGCCGCCATGCAGTGCATAATTTTAATAAAGGAAAGTTTTGCGGCTCGGGAAGGGGTCGCGGGGGAGGCGCCTGCAAAATGGGGCTAGCTGCCAGGGCGTGAGCAAATAATGCCATGCAAGGCTGAGCACAAGCCCGAAAATACAAACAGCTGAGGGGGCCCTTAAAAGGGGTAGCTTCGACTGGTGAATACCCTGCAGATTTAATTTATTATAATATTGTATTATTTTAACGTAAAATATATATTTAAAATTAAAAAAAATAAATGTGCTGTAAATAAAAAAATTAAATTAGTCGAAAATGACTGGGCTCTCAGCTACCCTAATGGCCTTATGGCAGCTTCGACTGCTGAATACCCTGTAGATTTAATTTATTATAATATTGCATTATTTTTACATGAAATATATATTATTGAAAATTAAAAAAATTAAATGTGCTCTAAATAAAAAAATTAAATTAGTCGAAAATGACTCGGCTCTCAGCTACCCTAACGGCCTTAAGGGCATAACACAAGGCGGATGCTGATTTTGGTGTTGTTATTGTTGCTATTGTGGCTGCTGCAGTTGTTGTGAGAAACGGATGTTGGCGTAGTTTGGGGCTCGGGGGACGGGGGGATTTCGTTGCAGTTTGCATTTGCATTTTGGCAGAGCGAGCGCGTTAAATTAGCTGAGCAAATAGCCGAGGAGTCGGAGAAAGTGAGGCGCTCGGCTGACGATGACAATGCAAGAGGTTTATTTAATTTAACAGGGGATTAGCACGGGGTCGCTGGCGTGGGGGGGGGGGGAGGGCAGCAACAGCAGTGGGATTTTAATATGTTTACATTTTAATTGAGGTTAAGCGCAGATTTGCCGCTCTCAAAGCCTTTTGCGCTCAGCAAATATTTTATTTATGTCAGCTCGCCAAAGCGTTTGCATACTTCAAGGCGCTGCGTGCTTGACCGCACGACGAGTGCCACAAAAACGACTGCTTTGGAAGCGCTTAAGTGCAACAAATGCCACAACAAGTGCCAGCTGCCAAAGCTGGCAACCTGCAACGCCAGCAACCTAACAAAAGGCTGGCAAAAGAAAAGCCAAAAGACTGCCCAGACCAAGTGCCATTGTTAAGGCGTTGAGCAGCATATAAAACGTGTTGCATGCCAAAAACAACACCAACAAAAAACGAAAAAAAAAAAAAATCAAGTCCAAAATGTGTCTGAATACTGACCGACTATAAAATGCCCTCAACTGAACTGCACTCAAAGTTTAACAGTTTGCAAATTGTTTTTATTCACATTACAAATTTAAGTAAATTCTTAAATAAAGTAAAGTAATTCGTAATTTATGTATGAGTATTTAATTATTATTTGGTTAATTAAATATTTTCAAATTTATTTAATGTTCAAATTTAATTATTATTTCGTTACTTATATAGCTTTTAAAATTTTTTTAATTTAACAATTAATTAACTGTAATTTGTAATTGAGTATTTAATTATTATTTTGTTACTTGTATATTTTCAAATTTATTTAATGTTCAAATTTATTAATTTTATTATTATTTCGTTACTTATATAGCTTTTAAAATTATTTTAATTTAACAATTAATTCACTTTCAATTAAAATTATCTATTGTTATTATAATTCTTTATGAAATTATAACAAATTTGCATTTAATTTCCATTTAAGTTTGCTTAGCATTAAGATATATTTTATTAAAATTTTTTTTTTATATATTTTGAGTTTAGTTTAACTAATAAATAAAACATAATAACAATTGCAACAGCTTAAGAAATTCGAATGAATTTGACAAATTTCTGTTTAATTCTTTCTGTAATTATTGCCAATTTGACTTTAATAATTAAAAGTAAGTTATGACTTTTCATCTACATATTTAATGCAAATTTCTTTAAGAGTAGTAAAATTGAGGTTTCTTAGTCTGTTATAGCCTTCCGCAGCAAAGGTAGTGGGTATGCCACGACAAGTGGCAGTAACACATGCGAACAAGACTTCAAAATGTCATCTTGTCTTTTTGCATGCGGCACGAGGCAACTGGGCGGGGTTGAAACTCGTTGGCAGGGCCTAAGAACAGTTGCTAAGTTGCTTCTGAGTTATGGTCCAGTTTTGTTTGGCTTTGTTTTCCTCTGGGCATGAAGAGCGCACCAACACGCGCAAGTTATGTGAGCTGTCACTTCATTCAACGCTGCTCTAATTCAGCTTAATCTGAAATTTTGGAGTTTCATGCAAATATTTTCATTGCAGCGCTATCGAGACGACTACGTGGAGGACTACGACCATATCGGCTATAAGCATTCACTGGCCACGTTCTATTCGAAGACCTGTTTCTGGTGGCTGACCTCGCTGCTCTGGCTGGGCTATAAGGAGCCCCTCGAGCTTGAAGATCTGGGCCAGATGCGATTGGAGGATAGCGCTAGAGCGCACTACGATCGCTTTTTGTACATATATACAGAGAAGGTGGTGAGTAATGCTAAATGGAAGAAGATTAATATTAAATATTATTATTTATCTTTAAAAAAAACTTTGACAAAATAGTATATCAAATTTCAGAACCAAGGTTAACCCAAAAAAAATTTAATTGCAATTTAATACTTATATATCTGTATATGCTGATATAGATATGATAACCTGTATATGAACTCATTAAATGGCAAATGTGCTCATTGAGCGACATTTAATTAAAAATTACATATTAAAAAAAAATAAATAAATAATTAAATGCTTCTGGCAAAAAGCCGGTTACAATTGAGACTTCTTTCCGGCTTGGACCGGCCAACTGGCTCTGTTGAATTTGCATTAAGAAAATATTGTATTTCATTTGCAAAAAGCACAACAAGTAAATTGCTTAATTATTTATTTAAATGCGATGTTGCCGCTGGCTAAAAGCAATAAATTATCAATGAAAATAAAAAAATGTATATATGAATGTGTGTGTGTGTACGTGTGTGTGTGTGTGTAGCAGGCGACGGGCCAGAGATGCGGCCATTTGCTTGATAACAAAGTGAAAGTGCGGCCATTGTCAATTTGCTTGCTTCATATACCCTGTAAACATAAAACTAACCAAAAAAAGTTGATGAAACTGGTATAAAAAAGTTATCCGTAAAAACGGATTAATTTATAATTATTTTAATTTTATTTTATTTACTTATTTTTGTGACTTTGTAATATAAATATTTAATTTCTTGGCAACGGGGTATTTCGTAGCCACATATTGTTTTCACAAGATTTTCCTTACATGGTTTATTTTTTTAATGTTAATTTATATGCCGGCTTTTTGTGTGCAATTTTAATGACAAAATGGCAACTGGGTGTGTAAATTATTATAGAACGCCATGCAGCCAAAGTAGCCGAAGGATATATTAAACGTCTGGCCTTAATGTGCTTATTAATTACTCTTAATACAAACTACAGGACGTATACGTAATGAGCAAAGTGTACACTGAATTGTATGCAGAAACAAGCCAACCGAAAAGGGCGTTTTTGTTATTTAAAAGTTATTTAATTATAAGTTTGCAAGTATTTTTAATAAAAAATTTGTAAAACAGAGAAATGGTAACTTACATGTTTATTTTTATTTTTATTTTTATTTTTATTTTTGTAACAAATTAATTATGTATTTTTAATGATTTAGTTCAAATACCTATTGAATTAAGGCATTTAGTACGTTGACATTCTTAAGTTCTTAGTTTTAACTTTCAACTAATTTGCTATAAATATTTTAATTATTACCATGAATATTTAATTTTTCATAAATATTATTACTAAGCCGTTTATCCACTAAATAGGGGTAAATGGGTAATTTATTTAATTTATTCTTAATCAAAATGCCTTTTATGGCAGCTGAGTAAAGGGAACATCTTTTTACTTGTTTTTTTCTTATAATTATTATTATCAATATTTTTATTTATTTTTTTTTTTATTTCTTTATTTATCTGTATTTATTTACACTTTTTTTCTTAAAATTATTTTTCTGTTTTTTTATAATTATTATTATCAATATTTTTATTTTAATTATTATTTTTTTGTTATTTCTTTATCGGGTTTTATTTACACTCTGTAAGACAATAAGTAAATTTAGTTTGCTATGATTGAAATGAACAGGAATAGAACGATTATTTTTATAACTATTATTAATATTAATTACGCTTGCCTGGCATTCGAATTTCGAACCCGTTTTCTATTTGTTCAGCTGGCTAAATGCATAAGTAACTTTTATTATTATTATTGGCATTAGTTACTCATTGTTTTTTATTGATCATAAGTAATCGTCTCGCTTCAATCTCTTTGTAGAAAAAATCGAGTGCGTCGCCTTCTTTGTGGTATTGTTATTTAAAGAACAGCTGGCGTATGTTTGCATTGGGCGGCATTTTGAAGTTGGCCGGTGATTTATTTGCATTGATTGGTCCACTGGCCATACAGCAAATAGTGCAGTACATTGAAGGACTCTATGCGGCGGCACAGGAACAGGTCCAGGTCCAGGTCCAGGCAGCTGCAGCAAATAGATCAATACTATTGGGAGTTGGGTCTACGAGCAGTCAAATGTTGGGCCCTAATGCGGCCACAGATGCTGCTGCCGCTGATGTTGTTTACCATGATGATGATGACGATGGGGTTTTCAGCGTTGGTATTGGCATTGGTGATGTGAGAATTTACTATGCCAGATGGTCGGATTTGCTAACAAATGGCTGGAGCATTGCTTGGCTGGTGTTGCTCGCTGCGCTGGCACAGGCCGCATTGTCGCAGGCCTCCACGCATGTGCTCAACATGACGGGCATCAGGATTAAAACATCGCTACAGGGTCTAATTTATCGCAAAAGTTTGCTCCTAAATGCCAGCAGCGGTTGTGGCAACAATGCCGCTGATGAGGACACGGCTGTGCAACAAAATGGCGGCATCAGGTTGACTCCCAATGATAAGCCGCCTGCAGAGGTGGATGCCGCACAACAAACGGAGCATTCAGGCGGTGAGTGTTTGGCTTTGGTAGTTACCCCCAATAACCCCCCCCCCACCCCCTTTGTACTCATTCGTGTTTGACAGAGGTAAATGTGCGTTTGGTGTTAATTGAAAGTTTTACGGCTGAAGTGTTTGCCTGGCCAAATGTCCACGTGTAATTGGCTTAAGTGGGCGTGGCCATCGTTTTGTCCGTTGCACAATGAATACCCATTTGTTTTTAGTTGCGATTAAAGCCGCTTCTCGTGTCCAGCAAAGACAAATTGGTTTTCGAGTAGCTTAGGCCAGGTTCGGAGCCTGGGTTTATTGCAGCTTTTATGACAATCATCAAATTGGAATTAATGAGTTTATATACGCAAGATTTTAGTTGATTGATTTCTAAACAGCTGACCCTTAACGTAATTTAGTTGGCACACAAAAGTATCTATAACATGGAGCAAATAAGTTGAAGTTTTTAACTAATTGAATATATCTGGGTTTCTTAATATATATATATATATATGGTAATATACTTTTATAAGTTCAAATCTACGTTACGAATTCTTTCTTTTATTATTTTTGCAACATTTTAAATTATATTGCTTTGAAAAGTATTTTTTGTTAGATAAATAAATACAAAAATATTTAAAAAAATGCAATAAATAAAATATACTATAAAGCTTTAACAGGACATAACTTAGTTTTAATATTAGGCGTAAATATATACAGAAAAATTATATTTAAAAAAAAATATATATAAATAAATATATAATATAAATTATAAAATCATAATCTATATCTAATAACTATATCATGTGATATCCGATTTTGTCATCAAAACTTGCAAATTTTGTTTTAAATGAAAATGTTTTGCAAACTGAATCAGTTCAATTTTAATTAAAAGCAAATAAATTTCGCAGTTGACATAGAACCTTTTCAAGGATAAGTTAAGCATTAAATATAGCTTTCTCGTGTCCTGTTTTACTTTTTGGGCAAGGCTTTACTTTTTGCTGCAAATGGCCTAAACTAACTGTGATTTATGTCTACTGCACAGGCCTCAGCGAAATTGGCGCCATCACGAATCTCATGACGGAGGACACTCTCAATATTATGCAATTCCTTATGATCGCTCACTACGCCTGGGCTATACCATTCAAGGTTCGTATCAAAATACAAGTAATTTATTTACGAGCATCTTGTGTGCCATTTTTTTTTTTTTTTTTTTTTTTGTATTCATTTTATTCAAAGCTTATTTATAACACTTGCTCGAGTTGTTGTTGCTTTAATCACACTATAGATTTATTTCATGTAATTGGCCTATAAATTGCAATGCCTTCGATTTGTATTTTATTTGTGCAATTTCTTATAGATTGCATGCAAGCTTTATTTGTTTTTGGCGTTTGAGCATTGCACAAATATGTGTTTGCCTCTTAGTTTAAGGCTGGCGATTTTTGTGTAATTGAACAAACTTGTTAATGATTAAACCAAATACCAAAAGCAGATATATATATATGGGTATACATATTTAAACACGCACACATTTGCGCATAATTAATGCGGATTACATTTGTGTGTTTGTGTGAAATTCAGCATAATTAGCTATGAGGTTGTATTTACTCTGGTCGAGGTCCTGGTCCTGGTCCTGGTCCGAGTCTTGGTCCTGCTCCACACTGTCTCGAAATGAATTGATTTGTAAATGTTTTGGGCGACTGCTGCTCGTACCTGGGCCAGGTTTAGGTTTTGCGGTAGGCTGTCATGGCAACAGCTGCATTATAATTTACTCGTTTGTATGCAGCCCGAATCGGATTTGCCGGCCAGGCAAATTCCTTTGGCCTCATTATTGTGTAAAAAATTAATTAACATTTAAGTCCGAGGTATTGGCATCGATGGGGCTCGCCCGAATGTTCGATAATAATATATCTCTTATGCATGCGGGACTCTCAGCCCTCTACGGGCTTAGTTAAATTCACCAATGAAATGCATTAGCTAAGGAGATATGGAATGCTAGAGCAAGTATATGAGTCGTAAATTGAATAAAGGGCGGCAGTTTAATTCATAATTGTTTAAAATCAAAGCATAATAATAGGTGTACGAATTGAGGGATTTTCTTTAGAAACTAATTTGACTTGATTTAATTATTTAATACTCTAAGATGTAATTGTGTATTGTAAATTGTGATCTTTAAAGTAACCTTTTTTTTGTTTTTCTTTTATTTTATTTTATTTTTTTAAAGATTTTATTTAATCAGCAATCAGGGTGAAGAGAACCCTTTTATCTGTTGGTAATAATTTAACAAAGTTTCTTAGTCTAAGTAAGGAAGTAATCTGGCGTATCTAAATTTATGCCAAGGCAGATATATAAATTTTTTCGATTTGCCACGCCCCCCGTGGGTATGTTCAAAAAATCTTAGCACCTTATCTGACGTGGTTATGAACGAGTATATAATAAAAGTTTCGAGGCTCTAGCTTCAATAGCGGCTTAAAAAACTGCATTCATATGAACAGACAAGGTACAAATTCAATATATGATTTCCATTCGTATGCATTTAAGTTTGTATTGTAAATCTTAATACTTGCATTCAATAATCTACTATCTATGCAATTTCATACTTCATGCGATTATGTTGATTACCCACATAATGTACTCGGAACTTAATTACCCCAAAGTTGTAATCGACAGCACAATTTGCGTAGGCAAATAAATTGAATGCATACTCATTTGTATATACGTTTATATATTCTTACAGATAGCCCTGGTCATCTACCTGCTGTACCTGAAGCTGGGCATAAGTGCGGTGATTGGTGCCATTGTGTGTATTCTCATCATGACACCGCTGCAGTTCCTCATCGGGCGTGCCATGTCGAAGAATACCGAGGTGATAGCGGTAAGACACTGGGGAAGGGGGAGGTTTTGGGTGGGTTTCACACAATCAAATATGCAGTTCAATTTAATTAGAGCGAGAGACAATGAACAAAATTAATTATCGCTTTAAATGAAATACATTGGCACAGGATACGTCAGGATGCGAAAGGCAACAGAATTCGTTGTGCTGAATATTTTGATGCTCATTCGCATTGTGCTGGTCAGTTTTGTTTGGCATTATTTGGACGCTGCCAGTTGTAGAATTTGTATTTGGGGTTGACTCCAACTTGGGCCGACCCCTTGTTGTTGTTGTTGTTTGGCTGCTGGCTCATTAAAAGTTTCTTGTTAACAGATTTGTGGTCAATTTAAAGTTATTGCTAGTTGGTCAACTTCAGTTAATTGAATTTCGGTTTCGGTTTTTGGGGCTTGTTGAGGCTTTCTTCACTCACTTCTGCCCAATGTTTGTTTTGGCCTACATAAGCCGCTGTCTTCTAACTTGATTGACGTTGAATTCGGACGTTGCAAATGTTCATAGAGTTGCGCAACAGTTGCGCAACAGTTAGACGAATGTGGATTACATTTAAAGTATGGCTTTTTATTTAATATGAGTATTATTCCTATTTTGAATCTTTAATCTACGAGTTATGCTTTAAGAAATCAGAACTGATTGCAATAATATAATATTTATTTATTTAATTTATTGGGCTGGAATTTTCAATTTAGATGAAACAAATTTAATTATCAGTTATATTGTATGCATTTTTTATAATTTAATTAGTTAGTCCTAAACCCATTAAAAATATGTAACGAGGTTTTGTGCAAAGACAGAGATATCTCCGATGTCATAAATTATATAAATACTTGATCAGCATAGCTAGGTTCTCAGTCGAGTTGGGATGAAATTTTAGATTTTTGTATATAATTTTATTTTCAATATAAAAGCCACCAAATTTGATATATTTGAATATATTAAATATATAATAAATATAAAAAAAATGCACAGACTTGGAATATTTCTCTTCATGTGCACTCGGCCTAAAATTAATAAAAAACTGATTTAAAAAAAATAGTTTTCGATAACCGTTTTTCAAAAATTTCCATGCTTTTTTCTGAATGATTATATATTTATAATTAATTGTTGTATATTAATTTATGTTTAGCAATACACAGATGAGCGGCTAAAGCGAATTCACGACACGTTGATCGGCATAAAGATCATCAAGCTGAACGCCTGGGACGAGGTGTTTCTGAAGAAGATTCAGGAGGCGCGCCAAAAGGAGCTCAAGTATCTCAACAAGGACGCCATGTACTGGACCCTAATGAGTGAGTGCCAATGCGAGCTATGCGAATAGAGTTGACTCAAGTTACCTTCCTTACAGCCTTCCTGACGCACATTGCCACGGTGCTGATCACGTTCGTGACCCTGGCGGTTTACGTTTACCTGCCGCAGGAATCCGAACAGAGCTTCGATGCCAGCCACCTGTTTGCGGCCCTGGCGCTGTTCCAGCAGCTGACCGTGCCGCTGTTGATCTTTCCGATAACGGTGCCCATCATCATTGCGGCACGCGTGTCCACCAGTCGTTTGGAGCGCTTCCTGCACGCGCCGGAGATTCACAAGCAATTCGAGGGCATACGGAACATGGCGCGCATCCTGAGCAAAAGCGACGCCTCGCTGGACATGTACGAGACGCAGGAGAAGTCCAACATGACGCTGCGCACCGCGCAGGCGGAGAATCGACGGGCGCTGCGCATTCGGATTCCCGAGCAGCCGTCGACGGCGCCGCTCGCTCAATCGGAGCCCATCACGCCGCTGCTGCTGCTGGGCAACGGGGAGTCGGGGGGGGACAGATCGCCGCCAGTGTTCGTGCAGGAGGTGGGCCACCATCGGATCGTGCAGCAGCGCCGCGAGCTGTTGCGGAATACGCCGTATGTGGCCATACGGCCGCCGAAGCTCTGCGGCGGCACGGCCGAGAAGCCCGTGGAGTTTTCGGTGGTGCGCGCCCGGAACACGGACAGCTGGCGCCGCGATTCGCTGCTGCTCAAGATGCCCGACGACATCGCCGTCTCCATCAACGACGGCCTGTTCACCTGGCAGCCGCAGCGCCGCCTGCCCAACGTCCAGCTCCACGTCCCCGAGATGGCCATACCCAAGGGCAAGCTGACCGTCATTGTGGGCAAGAACGGCAGCGGCAAGAGCTCCCTGCTCTCGGCCCTGCTCATGGAGATGCCCCTGCTGGCGGGCAACATGTTCTGGCATAAGTAAGTGCAAGTCTCTCCCATCCCTAACATATACAGAATTTGTGCCAACTAATCAAACAAAGCTTCTTATACCCTAAACTCATTGGAAATGGCTAAGAAGGGTATATTGCTTTTGAGGCGGTATTCCCTTCATGTAGTGAAGAAAGTTTCTTCAGTTTGTCCGTCTGTCCGTATGAACGTAATTTTTGTCGCTGCTGTTGAAGCTAGCGACTTGAAACTTGGAATATATACTCCTGTATACCCGCATCAGATATATTGTGAAGATTTTTTTGTTACGCCTACTGGGGGCGTGGCAATTCCATAAAATCGATATATCTTGCTCTGTTTTAAAGCAGATACATAAATAATTTTCAGATATATTATTGATAATATCCTAAAAAAGAACTCAATAATTTCTTTGGGGGCGTGGCAAATCGGTAAAATCGATTGGATAACAAATTTTAGAGCCAGAGTCACAAACACTTTTCTGATTACATCCTCTAAATGTCGAGATTTATATTTATATTTTTAAAACATATGGAATGTGAACGAGTACTGCGCAGTCGGTTACACCCGGCTGCTTTTGTTTTACTTTTGTTTTACTTTTGTTTACCGTTTTGAATTGCTCTCTAAATTCAAGAAAATTTCGTTCTCAATATGCTTAAATTATAAATCCGTTTTGATTTTTACGCTCGCACACAAAAGATTTTATTGATTTTGTGCAATTTCCGTCTTGCGGAATTGATTGACAAAATATATATGTGGCAGATTAATTAGAAAACTGTAAAATGAAATGATATTGTTGACTAATAGTCTACTCTCTGTTGCTTGTATCTTATATATATTATGATTGATCAAACTATGATTTGAATATAATATGACAAGTTTTATAAAGCACTTTTCTATATGTAGCATCAAAAAATTGAACTCAATTTGATATATTTGATAAATAGACATTTAATTTAGTTAAAATCCCTTTGACTGCACACACACATACATATTCCATTAAAAGCTTTTGTACGGCGAAGGCATAACCTAGTTACGTTTATATGGCTGCTTAACATGTCAGCCAGCCAATAAATATATGGCCACTAACTGAGGCTCTCACTGTACGTGTGTGTGCACGAGGAGCCTATTGATAGTAAACTGGTTGCTTTTTTGCATATAAAACGCATATTATGGCAATGCAATTCAATGGGCGCCTGAAAGTAGGCACCAAAAAAAGAAATAAGAAGTGAGAGCTTGTGAATTGAAATGTTACACACACACACACACATATTCCCCTGTGTGCAACTGTAACTTCATGTCTTGTGGTATGGGAAAATTTATTGAAAACGCTTTTGTTGGCGCAGGGTGCACGGGGGGAATAACGGTTCAAATGGGAAGCTGGAGACGCGCTGCGCTTATTGCATTTTATTTATGGCACAGTTGAAGGCCAAGAAAACTTGCGTCTTACCAAATTGGCAGCCCGTATGCAAAAGCAGCCGGAAAACGAGGGCGAAAACTTTAATTGAATGTGGCCATGTGTGAAAATGGACTGAGTGTGTGTGTGTGTGTGTGCCCCGATCTCGTCCTGCCTCAATCACAGGCTGATTTAAAGTAGTTCGCCCTAAAAGCATGACCTTGAAACCCCACTGAGGCTGCGGGCGTTTGTTGAATTGAATGAATACGAATACCCAAAGCCGGCGGGCTAATTAATTTGAGAGCGGCCCAAAAAAATTATGCAATTAAAATGCCGTTAAATGAGCAAACAAACTAACGGCACTCAACCCGTGGGCAACCTGCTGGGCCGCTGTTTACACACCTCAAAATGGCACATTAATAATTTAAATATTTACCGTAGTTGTTGCTCCTCCTGCTGCCTTTATGGACACACCACAAAACGTGCGTAATCGGACCGAGCAGAAACTGCAACAAAATATATACACAAATAGCCCAGGCCAAATGGCGGCTAACTGTGAAAATACAGAAAACAATTAGATAAAACAAAGTAACCAGCTAATTCTTTGCACATAAACAATTTGAACATAATTACAGTAGTCCCATTATAAGAAGACTCAAGAGTCCTTGCCTAGGGTGTCATAAATTTTCATAAAGCATATGAGTTAAATTAGCTTTGTTTTGATACCTTATGCGGGGTTTTTACTGTACGCAGAAGCAGCCGGAGGAAAACTCGTTTTTGTATAAAAAACGGAAACAAACTTGGCTATTATAATATAGTATACAACATAGTTCCAATGGAAATAAGTGCCTTCCAATTTAGTGTTTGCATAAGAAACAGTTTTGTATTAAAAAATAGGGTAATTAAAGTTCGGCATGGCAAAGATAATTGCTCTCTAATTTGGCGAATTGTTTATGAAGTGATTTAAAGCATTTTGATTATTAATTCTAGAAATGGAAAATAACAACCGCACTACGCTCTTCTATGTCCTACACCTAGCTAAACAAAAATTTAAATTTTGTACTTTATACGCTTAACTTTAAAAGCGTTTAGGAAAACCCTTTAACAGCACTAATTTACTAATTTTAAATATACAAAAAAAAAACATTTTAATTACCTGTTAATATTCAGCCAAGTAAGAAATTTGAAAATATTCTTCTTTAAAAAACCTTTTTAGAATACCAAAATTCCAAAAATGTAGCATAAAATATTCAGTCAAATTAAAATTTTTAAAATATTCTTCTTTCAAAAACCTTTTTAGAATGCCAAAATTCCAAATACCAAATTACCAAAATTCCAAATATGTAGCATAAAATATTCAGCCAAATTAGAAATTTAAAAATATTCTTTTCTCAAAAACCTTTTTAGAATACTAAAATTCCAAAAATGTACCATAAAATATTCAGCCAAGTTAGAAATTTGAAAATATTCTTCTTTCAAAAACCTTTTTAGAATAAATAAATAAATAAAATATTCAGCCAAATTA
The DNA here is from genome assembly GCA_035047465.1 of Drosophila sordidula. NCBI lineage: Eukaryota > Metazoa > Arthropoda > Insecta > Diptera > Drosophilidae > Drosophila > Drosophila sordidula. Next base: position 3,404,382 of record JAWNPQ010000260.1, on the reverse strand, counting down.
GAAATTTGAAAATGTTCTTTTCTCAAAAACCTTTTTAGAATACTAAAAATCGAAAAATGTGTCATAAATAATTAAACTCAAATGCAGTTTTAATATAAGAAACACTGTACTTCTATTAATAACGTTTTATAATGGTTTAAAGTTGCTTATGCCATATTGTTTATTAAATTAGAAATGATTTACAACTAATTCATTAATATTTATTAATATTATTACAAAATAAAATGTAGATATTAGTAGATCAATATTACAGAATATTCTTTGACATTTTTTATGCTATGGGGGCAAATAAGATAAAATACCACATATTTAAGTATAAGTATTCCGAATTAAAGTTGAACTTGAGACTGTCTTCAAAGTGAGTTAAAACATTAAGAAACGTAGGTAAATATTGCACTTTATTTTTAATTAGCATTAAATAAAAGGTTTCTGCTGTTTCTGCTGAATATATCATTCATACGTGATTACGGATTGAATGGGTAGCAACAGCAAAGTTAATTTGCTCCTCCGTTGCACGCAAAGCGCCGGCAGCAGAGGTGCACGCACAAAACATTTGTAAGCCACTCGGAAGCCGCATGACTTTTAAGCCATTAAAGCGCATCATGTATACGCACCGTTGGGCAAATTTAAATGAATGCATTGTGCTGGCAAAAAGGCATTTGTCGCAGTGTCAGCCAAAGTTAAAGGCACTGCCTGAATGCCATTGAAAAGCGGTGCGAACTGGGGCAGCAGCACTCCTCCGCCTCGTCAGTCGTCAGTGCGGCATGCATCTTGTGGCACTTAATGCCAGGCAACAACAACAACAACTTTTGCGGTAATCACAATTTCACTTTTAATGCGGGCAGGCAAACGTTTAAATTAAATGTAGCCCTCGCCGGCGAAGTCATTCAACATATTTTTACAGTCGTTGCCAAGCACATCACGTGATGCGGTAATTTATCACAAAATGTCTGTATATGTTAATTTTATTGCACATAAAATAAACGAAGGGAAGTGCACACGCCCCCCTTTGGGGTTCTGTGTAACAAAGTGCCCCCCAGCTGGAGGCGTGGCTGCCATATAAAAATGCATTTAACAAGCTGAAATCGCCAGGATTCGCCTTTGGTCCTGTTTCTATGGCAATGCCGTTCCGCCTTGGCAAACGCAAAATGTGCAATAATTTCAATTACAGTAATAAATGTCTGTGTTGTTCGCCAGTCTGCATGTGTGTGTGTGTGTGTGTGTGTGTGTGTGTGTGTGTGTGTGTGTGTGTGTCTGTCTCTCATCTTCCGGGCTTCCCTTTGCTTTTCGGTTTAGCAATTTATTGTACGACTGCACTATGGATTGCAGGGGCCACGTAAACTTAACGATTGTTAAGTGTGAGCGCTCTTCTGATTTTCAGCTGCCACACACGCGACGTTGCGACTTCGCGAACTTGCCACAAAGGCAACGCCGGAGCCACAGCCCAAAGGGGGGCGTCGTCCAAGTCAGCGCTGTTTGATATGAGGTGCAAAGTGTGATTTAATGGCGGACGTTGGCTTAAACGGGTCAACAGGGCGCATACGTAATGCGAGCTACGTGCCACGCTAAGCAGCTGCAACGAAATCCACCAAGTTAACATTCACTTCAAATTATTTGACAAGCTTGCGCGCAACTAAATCCAACTTAAGGTGCTCGAATATATCAAATTTTACCCTATTCTCAAAGTTAACCCCCAATTTGCTGTGTTGTAATTTAAAGTCGAATGGATTCTCATGCTTAAAGTCAATATCAATAAAAATATTTAATATTAATATTTCATAAGACCAGATTATCACATTTATGTTGTTCCTATCAACGATCTTTCCAATTAAATGTTTAATAATTAAAATGAATTTTACGATTTCTTTGAAAGTTAATCGCGCATATTTAACTTTTATCTTCTGTTTAATCATTTGTTGGGAAGACATAAAAATTGGTCTATTAAATTTTTTTCAAATTGTTTAGTGTTATAGAAAGTTTAACAATCTAATAAAAAATATTTCAAATAGTTATATAACGTTTTCTAAATTTAAATTTATTTATAATATTCTTTAAAATTAATTTTCTCACTACATTTCCACTCTAGTCGAGTATTTCTTATTCTATGTACATTCTAATAAGAAATGTTGCAACTGGATTAGAAATGTTGCAAGAAAATTGCTAGATAAGCATTCCAATAAGAAATATTTCAACTAGAGTGGACATGTAAGAAAATTGTTTTTAAAGAATATTATTAATAAATTTAAATTGAGGTGTATATTTCTGGTAATTTCTAATTGTAACCAATTTACAAAAAAATAAATAAATATTTTTGAAAGTATTTTTTTTAGAAATTAATATGAAAGTTGGAAAGTGTTGCTTAATATTATTATATATACATCGCATCGATATCACCTCGCATTAATATATAATATATTACAGAAAATACTTGTTGCTTTTATTTAGTTAAACAAATCCGAGCTTAATTTAATGCAATAATTGTAAATGATATTACATAACGGTAAATGTGTACTTTGAAACATTTATCATTACAAACGCTTACATTTGACAAATTACAGTGCTGGTCAGAAATTTGTGGCCACGCAATTTGCGGTCGCCAATGGAAAGCAATCATCTTATCTGCATTTGGCTGCGACTCTCTTAATTAAACCACAAGTGGGTGTGCGTGTGTCGTGAGGAAATATTTGTCTACAGATGTGTGTGTGTGTGTGTGTGTGTGTGTGCGTGTTTAACTGTATCTAGACTGCGGTTTATGCGCTTGTCGACCAACGTGGTGAAAGTTATCATATAAGCCGCTTAACTAAATTGCAGCTAATTAATTGAAGTCACTCGCATTTGCCATTATTAGCTATACCATGTAAGAGTGAAAGCTTACACATGTGTGTGTGTGTGTGTGTGTGTGTGTGTGTGTGTGTGTGCGAGGGTTTAAGTCTGTTTTGATTAACGATGAGTGTTTGCAGCTTAGCAAAGATTTAGATTAAATGCAGTTTCGAAGCTTAGCTTGATAGGTTCGGCAAGTTGTTTAATGAATCAACTTTGAGGGGCAAGAACTAGAATAATAGAATTATGGGTCTAATTCATTAACAATCTGGACAAGAATCTTGATGAAGTAAAAAAAAAACAATTTATTTTTTTTTTAAATATTTAATCTGTGTTGAAATTGTGCAAGCTATTTTATATATTTATATTTTACTTCTTTGCTTATAGGCTAGATGGAGACGGATAGATGAAATTTATTTTAAATATTCCATAAAACGATAAATATAGATTTAAAGCTCCCATTTTTTTATATTGCTTTTATTTAATTTATTTTTATTTTGCGACAGGGTATCCAAGATTTCCCTAGATTATTAATTGTTTAAAAAATCAATATAAGGTGGAAATTATGTTATAACTTTTTTATAAATTATTAAATTAAAGTTTTTTTTATTTTTTATGATCATTTTTATAAGCATTGCAGATCAGATTTAGAATTTTAATTTTATAATATAACACTATTGATATTCTGAAAAGAGTTTACTCAAAAGCCAATTCTATTCCTAATGAAAGAATGGGAATGGAATTGAACCATTTTTAGCATCGTAAAATTACTTAAACTAATTTTGTTATTAACTTATTTAATTAATTGAATGATCGACTGTATTTCTCGATTTGTACAGAAACTGCACCATATCGTATGTGCCGCAGTGTCCGTGGCTGCTTAACGACACCATACGGGAGAATATACTATTTGGAGAATCGTTTCGGCCCAAGCGATATGATTTTGTGCTGGATGCGTGTGCACTAAAACCGGATATTGAACTAATGCCGACCGGCGATTTTACGGTAATCGGTGAACGCGGCATCAATCTATCCGGCGGACAAAGGCAGCGCATCGCCATCGCACGTGCAATTTATTCATCGGCTAACGTGGTCATAATGGTAAGTTAGTTAATGCCAAGGTCAGAGACGATGCTGGCAACTTAACTGCCAGCCAATCGGACGCCTCGGTGCACCTTATGCGAATGCATCCGATCATAAAATCCCCAAAATGCTTCAACTTTAAATTTGCCATAAACATTTTACACATTGTTGCGGGGTAAACAAGTTTTATGGGACTACTTTATGAGACTTGCAAGGTAAACGAGTTGAGCGAGTTTTAAGCAGGTCCCTTTAATAGAAAGTTGTTTCGTAATGAAGAAGAAACAAGAGATAAGACTCAACATAAGTAAGATTAAGAAAATTTAAAAAAATCTACCTTAGCCAAAAGTAATTATTAAATTTGACTACATTTTAAATGTGGAAGGTTCTTTTTCGATTGGCTTCAATTGCTATAATATTTATGATATTAATAATTTATAGATTCCCTAAATGGCTATAAAAGAAATATACAGAGGCGCAAAGGGAACTTCTGTTAAAAATGTAATCACCTATTACGGTTTGGGAACAGTCGAATATGTATAAATAGTCAAAATAAAATTTGCTTCAGCTTTTCCATTCAATTTTTCTACTTTAAACGAACTCTGACCGTCTCTATAAAATTGTGCTCTTCTATGCGATTTTCATAAACTCAAGTAAGCCAACAGATTATTATTTACCTTTTTTTTTATATATATATTTTTTATATGTATATTTTTATATATATTTTTTATATGTATATTTTTATATATATTTTTTATATATATTTTTTATATATTTTTTTTATATATATTTTTTTTATATTATTTTTTATTTCAACATTTTTTTTATTTATATTTATGTTTTTTTTCTTAATTTAATTTTATTAAAGTTTGGTCGACTACATTTTTGTGTGCCAGTTTTTAGTATCGTCTTTCTGTGATTTTTATAGATAAGTTACGGATTATCAAAGTTATCAAATAGTTGTTTTTATTCATGTATATCTTTGGATATAATTACAGCACATTATTTTGATAATCGTGATTGGTAATGCTCGCATTGAAATGCAATTTTGTTTTCTAGGACGATCCGCTGTCATCGCTGGACAATGAGGTGGCCAGCCACGTCTTCGAGCAGTGTGTGCGTCAGATGCTCTTGAAGTCGAACCGCAGCATCATCCTGGTGACACAGCAATTACAGTTGATCAAGGAGGCGGATTATGTGAGTGGTCCTGTCGAAATGTGCCAGCCCCGGGGCCGGACAGCATTTCATATTCAAATTTCTCAGCGCCGACAATTGTCCAGTTTTAGTGGAGTTGTCGCCCTGGGCCGTCGTTGCCGTTCTCTCTGGGCACGCCGGGCCTTCCTCTCTCTGCGCTTTTTGCCAGCATCCGTTTGTTACTTTGCGCTCCAAATGCCGGGGCCATTTATCGCCTTTTGGCCATAAATGCAATTGCCTGGAAAGACCATTTGTTGCCGGTCTGCTGGCGGCTCCCTCTCCACGGCTCCTTCGCACACATTTTTACAATTATTTGAGCAGCGCCAACTGCATCGCTGCAAAGAAAAAAAGCAAGAGGAAAAGTTCAACGAAAAAAGGGCGAAAAAAATATCAAATTTAAATTTTAAAATTGAATTTATCGCCTTTTGTTCTGCACCTCTCGCTTCTTTGCTTGTGCTGCCTCTTCAACATATACCCTGTATTCATTAAAATGTTCGAGAATAGTTTCATAAAGTCAACCACATAAAACAAACTAGTTTATAGCTTGTCGTCTACCTTAGCAAATTATTATTGATTTACTCGTGCACGAAGGGAAAAGAGTATATTGGCTTGGGGGTTTAGGGCTTGTCGGTTCGTATGAACGCAATTTTTTTGGCCGCTATTAATGCTAGATACTTGAAATTTGTAATATATACTCGTGTGTATTCGCGACAGATAAAATGTAAAGATTTTTTGGCTGCGCCCACTAGGGGCGTATTATATTAATTTTAGAGGTAGAGCTGGCAGGCATATTTCGGATGTTCCTCTAAATATCAAGCCATAAATTACAAATTAAAATTTTTTGTTTTTAAATTACCTTAATTTTGTACTGTGACTGAGTATTGCGCAGTCGGTTACAGCCGACTACAACGTACATGTTTGCTATTCAAAAGTGTCTTTAAACTTATTTAGAATTTTAGTCGATATTAGTCCTCTTTCTTTGGCTAACAAGTTAATTGCTTAAAACGTTGGCATAGTTAAAGTTTTTGATAGCCTTTTGAGAGATTTTGATTTTGCTTCGTAACTGTTTTACGTTGTTAGACAGGTTAGTATTCTCGACGAGTTTAAGCTGTGTACATTGGTTCAATAAACCTTGAATTAGCCAACTTACGTATAGTACCTAATTTAATTGGCAGTTTTCTAGTGTAAATTTTCTCACTGAAGAGCCAAACTATACCTATACTATATGAATATATATGTGTGTGCTTTGCTTTTTCCAATTCGCTTACAGGGTAACTCCTCACAATATTCTGGCTTGTTATGTGCTGTAATTTTTTCTGTACGTTTCCTCTCGTTTCATGCCGGCGACCTTCCAGTTAATTGTGATGAAAGATGGCCGACTGCAAGCTTGCGGCAGTTATAAGGACATTGAGCTAAAGCAGCCGCAAATAATCGCCAAATGGAACTCGATAATTGCCAAGGCAAACGCAAACGCAAAGGACCAACAACAAAAGTGAGTACATCAGAGCCGGGCCAAAGCGAAATTGTGTGTTTTCGTTTCTGAGAGGCGTAGATTAGAATACGACTGGAAGCATTGTCATCGGCTTATCCCTTTGTTAGGCACAGACTGAAAGAATCCTTAGCACATGCAAGGCCCTTCTTTGCACGCTTTTTGTGCGGCTGCTTCGATTAAACTTCAGTTATGACAAAGTGTAACAGAAATGTCATAAAGAACTGCTGAATTACGGTTAAGATAATGAGAGCATTGGCAAAGGCCAACAGCTGCCTTTGCAGCCTTGAGGTTTGTTAATCGGGCATCATCAAATTAAGCTTAAATTAAGTTCATATTTACTTTAGGTGTGGCAACCCTTTAAGTTATATACTTAAAAAGCAAAGGATATTTTTTTAAAAACTTTAAAAATTATTTAAAAATTCAAGTTAATTAAAAATCGAATTTTAAGAATTTTCAGATATACTGTCGGAATCTCTCAAAATTCGGTTTTTAATTAACTTTAATTTTTTAATAATTTTTAAAATTAAAATTAATTAAAAACCGAATTTTGAGAGATTCCTACATTATCTCTCAAAATTAAAAACCGAATTTTGAGAATTTTTAGAGATTCCGACATTATCTCCAAAAATTCTCAAAATTCGGTTTTTAATTAACTTTAATTTTTTAATAATTTTTAAAATTTTTAAAAAAATATCTCAAAATTCGGTTTTTAATTAACATTAATTTTTTAATAACTTTTAAAATTAAAAAAAAAATATCTTTTGCTTTTTAAGTATACTACCTAAAGTACTCAAAAGTAATATTATAATTTAATCAAACGAGAAGTTATTGAAGTATTTGATGATTATATTATATATGATATTGTGGTAATTAATTTCCAGTAAAATATTGTTCATCTATATCAAAAATTGTGTTTTTAGCTCTATGGGAATAGGTTCCAAGAAACATTAAAAAAAAACGACAGACGGACAAGCAGACATACAAATAGAGATGGCTAAATATTTTTTCAGACTTGATTTTCCAAAGTTGCTCAGAGAATCTTTAAGCTATAGCCGCTTTCTGGTCGGCACCTCAATTTTGGAATGAAATTTTTGGTTTTCAGCCAGTTTCAAGTGGACAATTGTCAGTCTGAATATTTAAAATCAATTTGTCGCTTTCGTATCCTTTTCTATAGTCTCACCGAGCGCACGGCTCGCGAACGCTGGAAGCTGTTTAAGAATGTGAGCAAATTGGGACTGCAGCGTTCCATATCGATTACCTCGGAAGCAGGCTCGGAGCTGGATGCTGGCTGTGGCGATTGCAGACTGTCAACGCCGTTCAACGGTATTCTGAACACGGCCGTCGTGGAGAACGAGGAGGACGATGATCTGCCGGCGGTGAGTGTTTTCCTCAATCCTGAACTGCTTCCAAACGGCTAAACAGGAAATCGGTTTCGTTTAATTGAGTTTAATTGAGTTAATTGAGATTAATTGCGCATGCTTTAAAGAATTTAAATTAAAGAATTAAATACACCTGTCCTTCAGTCTAGGCTTTAGCTTAAAACAATTTAAAGTTTATTTATTTGCGTAGCCAATCTGAATAAATAAATTGGATTGCAACTAAAACACAAAAACTCAATTATTGGCATCATTAAAATGCAGCCAAACTCGTAATTTATTAACTTTCAAAATGCCTTTTGATGTTTGAATTGAAGAAATTTTTTATTTATTTATTACATTATTATTTATAATCATATTTTCCATTTAGAAAGTTTTACGCTTCTTTATTATTTTTCTAAAATTTGGTGTTAATTTCTAATGAATTATGATTTATGTTTGAGTTTTGCATATTCAATGATAATTTTAAATTGTTAATGAATTTATTTTTTATTTTTTAACATTTAATGCATTTTTTCTTTTCATATCAGTTTTCTAACTCTAAACTCTTAATTGTTTTAAAAGATTATTAAACACTTTAAATATTGAGTATATAAAGTAGAGTTTAAATGATTATAAATTTGATTATTCCACGCAGATTTAGATCATTTTTTATATGCACAAGTACTGAAGTGGAGTTTTAAATTATTAAATATAATTTATTAAATTTTCAACCATAATCTTTTATTAAAATTTAAATAAATTTAAAATCCATTTAATAAATGTTTTGCATACTTGTAATATATACTATATATATATATGTATTTTTATATATGTTAAACTATAATAGTAAAAAGGCACAATTCAAATTAATTTCTTATATCCAATTTTCACTATGACAACAAATTAATGAAATTAATTAACCAATATCCCTGCTTTTCGCAGTCACTGTCGCTGGCCAGCGGGATTAGCTGCGGCCTGCAGCCGGCTGGGAGCTTTCACCTGCAGCGGAAGCGTTCCAGCGTTTACGGATCACGGCATCTGATCTACGACGTGCCGCTGCCCATCGACGAGTGCCAGGCGGACGATGTCGTCATGCGGCCGCGTCGCCGGGCCGCGCTGCAGCGGCGCGGCAGCAGCGCCAAGTCGCGCAACTCGTGGCATCGCCTGAGCGGACTGAGCACGGCGACGGCCACGTCCACGTCCAGCACGAACAGCGGCGACCTGCTGCGCCGCAGCGTGCTGACCGCCAGCTGCAGCAGCTATGCGGACAGCAGCGTCGACGGCGGCGACTCCGTCGCGGACGGCGCCACGCCCCCACCCCCACCCCCGCCGTCGCCGCCGCCGCCGTCGGAGCTGTGTGCCCGCGCCCAGTCCTGGCAGCCGCCCCAGAAGCCGCACCATGCGCCGGTGACGCGCAACGCGTCCTCTCCGCCGGCCATGCAGGCGGCCGGTGCCGGCGCACAGCCGCCGCCAGCGGCCGGGGAGGCGGGCGCCCAGAGCCGCGGCAGCTTCCAGCAGTTCCTGCGTCGCATGTCCATGCGGCGCTCCAACAAGCCCAAGCACCATCATCGCCCGCTGAGCGCCGCCAGCTCGATTCGGTAAATAATTTCCTCAACTGGATTAGCCATAACTAGCTTTTGCCCTATACTCGCTGGTGAAGAGGGTATATTGGCGTGCAATAATATAATATACAGTTGCGCAAAAAAAATAGTATATTATATATAATAGCATATTATAATAATAAATAATAGATATTTTAAAAACTTGATATTTCATATATTGCTTACTATTATTTTTTCGCCATTTTTTCGACCTTTTCCCTTAAAATTACAAAAAAAAAAAAAAAACTATTACCACTACAAGCGAAGTACTACCTTTTTGTTTAGGGGGAATACTAAGCAATATATTAAATATCAAGTTATTAAAATATCGCAATACTTATTGTTATTTTTTTGATCAATAAGAAAAAATGTCATAGTGGTGCTATTTTTTTTCGCAGCTGGGGAATTGAATGAAATCTGTTTTAGAGCTAGGTGCATAAAAGGTTCCTTACTAAACCCCTCCAAATATCGCAACAAAACTTTATTTTGGCGCATCGAAACATTTTTTTATTTTAGAGGTAATGCGAAAATCCACATCTTTCACAATTTTAGAGCTAGAGTCAACAAATAAATAAATATATATATTTTTTTGAGATGTTTTAGGATGTTTTTTTCACATCTAAAAATTTGTATAAACATCTCCCACAATTTTAGAGCTCACCAAATATAAATATATATATTTGTTTTTTTTTTTTTTTTTTTTTTTTTTGATGTTTTTCCAAAAAATATTTAAGAGTGTGAATGAGAAGGGGCGTGGCAAAAAAAATAAAATCTATTTATTTTCCTCACTTTTAAAACTAGATGCATTTAATTTTGCAAACGGATTAGTAAAATCCTCCGCTAAATATCGAACAAAATTGTTTTGCCAAAGACAAAAAATGTTTATAAACTGTGGCGGATAAACTACGAAAATCCACATCTCCCACACCATTAGAGCTGGAGTCACCAAATAAAAATATATACAGTGATGGCAAAAATAATAGAAACGGCTTTTTTTTTTGCTGTGAAATTGTAAGTTTTCTTCGGTAAAAATTATTTTGTTTCAAACAATATATTTTATATTCAATTATGTTTAAAAAATACAAAATGGAATGGCTTTACGGCAATTATTGTATGTATATTTTTTTATTTTGTATTTTTCGATCAAATCTATTTATCTCCCTCAGTTGTAAAGTTATGTGCCTAAATTTAAATCAGCTGGATTACTGAAGCCCTACACTAAATATAGCAAACAATTCCTTTGGATACGCCTAATCGATGAAATCTATATATCTTGGCAACTTTAATATCTTCCACAATTTTAGAGCTATTTTAAGAGAATTTTAAGTTATTACGCTGTCGGTGACGGCCGACTGCCACGTTCTAACTTGACTCTATTCTAAACGCTGCGCTGTCCTTTCCAGAAGCATCTCGGAGGAGTCCACTGCCACAGCGTTATTGCCAGGAGCCGAGCTAAGTTCGGTGCCCGGCTCGCCTGCCGTTGACACGTCCAATCCGGAGTCAACAACAAGTTCGCCGACAACTGTCGAGACGCCCGGGTTCGCTGCTGCTCCGGCGGAGATACCAGTGAAGCGTAAGTTATGCAGCTGGCAGGTTGTAACTACTATACTTTTAGTTGCCTGCTTGCCAACTGGCTAAAGTTGGTCCTGCTGCTTGATGCCTGCTCTTTTAGCACTATTTGTATGCATTGAAAGTTCTGCTGCGCCATATGGGTCAACTTAATCGATGGCAGACGGTGCGCATACGTGATTTTCTCTCTTTAAGCAACTTGCGAAACGCTTTAGTGTTATTAAATATTGGCAGTCTCGACAGTTTCAGTTTCAGTTTCAGTTTTCGTTTTCGTTTTTCGCTTTTAGGCACTTTTCTAATTTTTAGCCCTTGAATTCCGTGCATTTCCTTTGAGCTCACCGGAGACGGCCCAAGGCGAGGCCAGACTCGAGCACCTGGCTTAGAAGCAGGCGGCGGCCTTATCAAATAACAACTGTTGGCATTTGAAGTGCTGCGTTAAATAGGTTGCAGTCGGGTGTAACCGACTAGATGAATTACGTGCTAACATGATACTGTATTCCAAGTCTTAAGTTTTAGTTTTAGCTAATATGCTCTTTTTATTTTTGCTTTGCGAGCCGAGTATGAAAGCAAAGAGAAGGCTCAGCAAAAGGTGTCCGAAAAGTTTGCCTTTGAAATGTGTCTCTTATGCCCTTAAGGAAGGTATTTTAGTTTTAATACGAAATGTGCAACAACTTTGAATAAACTTTCATGTTCATCATCGGAGTATAGAATTGCACGAATACACTGCGAGAAAAGCGTTCTTCGTTCTTCTTAATAATAGAAAAATTCTGAAGTAAAAAGCGTAAACCGTTTCTTATGGAAGAATGTTTTTAGGTTTACTTATAAATATGAATTTTAAGATTATGAAAACCTTGAAATAATAATCTTATTATTAAGTTCCAAAATGAATATTTGTTAAACAGAGTATTGAGCAGTCGATGCCATGCGTATGCAACATTCCTTCCTTTTTAATCCTTAGACCTGCTTTTCTTTTATGATGCATATTTTGATAAAAATCACTCAAATTCGTTTGCAACTATTTTTTATACCTGTTGACGGAGTGAAAAGAGTATATTGTGTTTCTGCAATTTCCGTCTTGCTGTCTGTCCGTATGAACGTAATTTTTGTCGCCGTTATTGAAACTAGAGACTTGAAATTTAGAATATACACTCGTGTATATTCGCGTCAGATGAAAAGTTAAGATTTTTTGGTTACGCCCGCTGGGGGCGTGGCAGTTCGATAAAAACGATTTATTTGCTTCAAGTTCCTTTCTTGGGGGGATCAACAACAAAATTATTTATTACAATTTGTATAGGAACGAATTTAAATTAAATTAATAGATAAAAATAGATATTGACGTATCAAAAATTGTTTTAAATGAAATGCGAAATGTTTGATGATTATTATTTAAAAGTAAAATGTCAACAACTTATCATAAAAAGAAAGGTTTTACATATTTCTCACTATTCCATTTGCATCTTTTCCGATTAAATAATTGACAAATTTAAAAATAGGAAAAAACAAAAAAAAAATAGAGTCTGTCAGTCGGACAATCAATTTGCATTTGGACTAATTAAAATGCAAGGGGCCTGCACCTTCAGGGCCAAAGACGTTTCCTTTGGCTATCAATAAGCGTCGAGTTGAATGTGCAGCAGAGTTGGCAACAAATGTTGACTGCGAGTCCCTTGGGAACTATTTGGGCGGTGGCTCTGCGGCTGGTCGTAATGAATATTGATTAGGAGGAGTTCACTTGGCGCAATGACAGCCGAACTGCACAATAAATATGCACAAAGAAAATATTGGCATATCTATCAGGATATCAGCGGACATATTTGTGTGCTCGAAACAATTCGCCTGTCTGTGTGTGTGTGTGTGTGTGTGTGTGTGCTTGGCAAAAACTTAAATCAAGTTTGATTTTAAAAGTTTTGAACTCCCAGCGGTGAGTCAAAGACGCAACGCGTCCTCTGGCTGGGTGAAAAACTTTTGCTTAACTTAATGCATTGATCTATCTACCCGCTGTCAATATTTGGCTGACAACTTGCCGAGTTTGGGCCTGCTGCGGAAACTTTCAATTTAATCAGATGCTCGAGTGTCACAGAAATCGTTCGGATTGCGACCCTTGGAAACTGCAATGAAAATTGTTTGCACAACTACTCGAAACTGATTTAACAGTATTCAGCTTTTAATGTTGATCAAACATTTTGTTTCAAAGTTTATGCAGATAATATTGGAGAAATATATAAAAAATAAAAATATAATATATTTGTACAAATTTTGTATTATTAATATTACAAGAAAAATCCCAAATATCAAGCTGAAACTTATTTATTTCTTACAACTAATCTTGCGCAATGAAAAGTTTTCGAATAAATCATTTGTCGTTCAGTTCTTTGTATTATTTTGAAAAGTCGTTAACAATGATGTCTCAATAATATAAATTTTATTATTATTATTTGGTAGCTATTTTTTCGTATTTTTTTTTATTTTTTTTGTATCCTCTGAACGAATACTTTGCTTCATTAGACTTGATCTTAGTTCACAAATAGGGTCCTGGCCCCCTTCCTGGCAATCATTCCCATTAACAATGAAAAGGCTTACAGTTATAAAAATAAATGTAGTAATTTATAATTGAAAGTATTTTTTTAAATTTTTCATTAGTAAAGTAATGCAAAAAGAGAATTGCTTTATCATGCCCACTTTGTAATAAGCCAATTATAAATAAATTCATCATTTTAAATCAATTAATTGTGGTACATTTTATTTTATTACGACCTGTTAATATTTTAAAATATATCTTTAAACTTTAAAATTTTAATAAGTCAATAACAAATTAATTAATCATTTTAAATCAATTATAAATACATTTTTTTTTAATTTTTTATATGCTGAATTTTGTATATTATTTAATATCAACAATCAATTTGCACCTTTAACTTTAAACAATTAGTCTTATCGTCTTACATTGACCTTTTTAACTAGCCAACGTAGTGCAACATGTTGCACGTATCATAAAAGAGAATGAAAAATAAAATTGTAGATACAAAAAAAAGGAAAAATTGAAAAGGGCGCTGAATATGAAAATATATATATGTATATTTTTTTTTGATTGTTTGCCACAATTGCCCAGCGCACGTAAGTGTGTGTGTATACATGTGTGTGTGAATATAAAAATGAATTTTTATTGAAACAAACATCAGAAAAGAAGCGAATTGATAGCTAGACAGGTGGAGAAAAACAGAAATGGGGGGACCAGAACTTTTGTCATGGCAATCGATGCAAAAATAACACAAATATTTTATTACACAGCTACACGGTTGGGTTTTATTGTTGTTGTTGTTGTTGTTTGTGCACGATGATATTTTGATAAATTATACATATGAAAAAGGCGTAACAGTATATCGACCTTGACACAAATACAATGGGCGAAGTTCTGAATTAACTAAATGCATAAATAAGTTGTGCATGTTTTTTTCTGCAGAGAAAGAGCACATTATTCATAACAAAGCGGTTTTATTATTCGTAAATAAACATATGGAACATATCCTATATCCCAAATCATGTTCACTGTTTTTGGCATGTCGTGTTCCATTCAATCAAAAAAAAATTTGGCATTAAGACTGGTTGGGCTATTATATAAAAATATTATTCAACATCAGATTAAATCAGGGCTCACTATTCTAGAGCTGAGTTAACAGTAATACAGAACAAGAACAGGGTTTATAGATCAATTAAATTATGTGGCTCCAGTTAATCAGTTAACAAAGAAGCCAAAAAGGCTAATAAAATTAATTAATAATTAATAAATTGTACAGCAAAAAATATATTAAAATTTAGTTCAGGGTAACTCGACTTTAGGTTCAGTTTTGGAACCTGGTTTTTAACATCATGGTTCATTTTTCTTTAAGAAAAATATTCTATTTATTTTATTAATATTTGTAAAATATATTTTAGCAAATTTTCTTTATTGCTGCCTCTGAGCGTTTATGTTCATATTTTCCAAAGTACTATAATTAAACAAAATTATTTTTTTTTAATAAATTGAGATCTGTTCTGTTTGATTTTTGGGACTGTTCAAGTTTTTAAAAAATATTGGAGTTCCTGTTTCGAAGCGGTTTGGTTCAAACCGCCTTTTCTTCTTTAGATTTCAAGTTTATTTATAAATTAAGTATTGATATTGACATGCACATTTTGTTTTAAGATTAAAATTATTTAATAGGATTTTTTAAGTTAAGTATAATATAAGATAATTATGTTAATTGAATTGATTTCCTAATCATGTAGGATTAATTTAAAAAAAATAAATGTAGTATATTATTTATCGATCTTCAAATAATAAATTTCGATCTTGTTTGGATTTTCACAATGATTGAACTAGATTAGAGTTCAAAGGTCTTCTTTTGTGCCAAATGTAGTTGATAATCCTTAACTTTTCAATATTAGGTTTTGGCACATTTTTCTGACATTATTCTTGTCCTTTCAGATGTTAAAATTGACTTCAATGCATTGCCCACAAATGGTCGCAACAACAACAACAATAACGAGGACGAGAACGCGGACGAGGACGAGGTTGACGTGTCAGACGTGACGTCGCTGCGACAGCAACAGGGAGGGGAGGGGAAACAGGAGCCGCAGGAGGCAGGTGCCGTGTCAACGTTGGCGACGGCGCCGGCGACGGATGTCGAACGCAAATATGGCGAAATATCGCATCACATATATCTGCTGTACATGCGCGCCTCCGGGCTGCCCATAATCATTGTCTTTTTTATCACCGCACTAATTTGGCAATGTTTGCGTGTCTACACGGACGTTTGGCTGCAGCACTGGAGCGACCATGTGCCCGCGAAAGTGGAGCACCGGGACGTGGGCAATGGCATCGACAGCGGGCCGGACGCGGCCAGAGACGAAGTCACGTACTATTTTCACATGTATGCAACGATTTCGTGTGTTTGCATTATAATGGCCATGATATCAACACCGGCCGGACAATGGGCCGGCTGTAATGCCCGCCGTAATTTGCACGATAAACTGTTGCAAACGATTTTGCATAAAACTTTGCATTTTTTCCAAGTGACGCCGCTCGGACGTATTGTGAATCGGTTCAGCAACGATATGGCGATCATTGATAAGGTAAGATTTGTTATTGTTTTTGTTCTCCAACTCGTTCGCGAATTAAAACGAGCATATCGGCTCTGCAGACTTCAAACTGGCAATATATACACGAGATGCCAATTCGATTTAATCTTAAAAAAAAGAGTCTACAAATCAAGAACAAATTTATTTGGCACGCCCACTTGGGGGCGGGTAAAACGCGAAAATTCATATATTCCACAAATCCAGCTAATTTTGCAGACAGATTTCTTACAGATTTTTTTTTTTTGCCTACTCACAATTATGCTAATTTTTTTTTGTAATTTGTGGAATAAACATTTACATTTGATAATAAATTTAAAAACGTCTGACGCGTAGGTTATCAAATTTATATTTGGCTCGGAACATTTTACTTAATATACCTTATTAATTATTAGTATTTAATTAATGAGCTGCTGGTCCGGTGTTAAATATTATATAATATATAAAATAAATTGTAAGCAGTTTTTAACGATTGTCTTTATTCGTTGTCTGACCATTGAATCTCTCTAGGTCTAGGCTCGAACCCCAGGCAGCGTTTAAATTTTTAGTTGATTTTCATTTGTACAAGTTTTGATTGTAAACGAGTGTTGGGTTGTCGGTTACACCCGTTTTTATTGCTTGTTATTGCTATTGATATTCGCAAACCCATATCGACACTCAGAGAAAAATCCAAGAATTTCGAACATTAATCAAATCCACGATCAAAGTCGATCACAAAAGTTCAAGGTGAACATTTCTTAATTTGAGGACAAAATTGCTTCCAATAAGAAAGTTTTACACTTATTTCAAGTACGATTATTCTGGAAATTAACTTTTTCCTTTTAGTTTAAGTAATTTGATGTAAAAGGATATGTGCAAAAGGATAACGTCATAAATTATATTTCACTGTTTCTTGTAATTAGAACAGCGATTTTCTCTGAGTGTAATATGTTTATATATATGCGTGTATTTCGGTTAGCTTTTTGTATTGTTCGGCATAAAATATGAGCATATTGCCTGTTGTTGTTGTTGTTGTAACTCTGCTTTAGATTTGGCCCTGATAAGCACGCATTATGCATTGGCGTTTTGCAGTGTGTGTGTGTGTGTGTGTGTGTGTGTGTGTGATATATGAGTTTGTTGACGCCATTTTTAGGGTTGCTTTCATTATAGTTTTTCACTCTGTTTGACACTTTTGCATACAAATTTACTAAGCTAGTTGGCCAAGAGCGTGTGGTGTGTGTGTTGTGTGTAAGGTGTGTGTGTTTGGCTTAAGCTGACATCATCGATTGATCATGAAATTAGTGCGTGTAATTAAATTTAAGATGTTCTTAAATTAAAATTAGACTTTTAACAAAAACAAACAATTCACACGTCATAAAATTCATAAAATTAAAATTAAGCATTAAGAAAAATTAACAAAAATCGGATAATGTTCGGTTTTAGGGAAATTCCAAAAGTTGCTTAGATTTCACAAAAGAAATTAATTACATTTTTCAACCATTGTTTTTTTTTCTTATTGAAAAATTGTACTACCAAAAAGAAAATTTTAATTATTTTGACTTTTCGGGTTAAGCAATTAGGGCTCGAGTCCTGACAATATTTATTGGACTTACAGCCATGGCTTTAACACTAAATTACCTTTGTTTAGTTGTATTTACATAACTAACCAGAGTCAGATTTGGCTTCCGACTGAAATACTGACGATATGTTTGTGTGTCAACTAAATCCACAATTGTCGAGCACTTTACACTTTGCAAAATCAGAGCAGCGAGCTAACAAAATTTGATTATGAAACATGGCTCGGCACACATTTGTCAACTCGAGATTCAATGGATTTCTATGGAGCTGCAAAATTGTGCTCGTACTCGTTAATTTTGGCAAACGACAAGCTTTTGGGCCTGGCCTGGGCAAAAACGCAAATTTAGTCATTTGTCAATTCGTGCTGCAAACGAGCCAAAGTCATTTAAAAATGTGTGGCAAAAAGCCGCAGAACCTGGCTGCCTCTGTATTCGCACGGGCCCCTTGTATACACATTTGTTCATATATATATATTTTCATTTTCAGAAAATCGCAGCAACCAGTCAACGCCTGCTGCAGTTCACGTTGCTCTGCCTGTGCGCCATATTGATAAATGTGAGCATTACACCCTGGTTCCTGGCCCTCACCCTGCCCATTTGCGGCGCCTACTATGCCATCCAGAAGTTCTACAGGTGTTCGGCGCGGTAAGTGTGGATTTCATATTGCGCATACCACATATTTACGTATAATGCTGACAAAGCGATTTTCATAATTCTTGGCGTTAACTGTAATAAATATGCAACTGCCACGCCCACAGCCAGCCCCCCCCGCCCCACCCCCTGGTCGGGCGTCAACTTTTGATAGCCCTCGCATTTGTGGGTGTGGGCAAATTGTTTCGAAAACTTTATCAAACACAGAGTTGGGTGTTCGGTTGCTGTCAACATTTTGCTGGCCGAACTTTCTGGCCATAGGCAGTTAAACTTGGCCATAACTACGCATTGCCCAAGCAAAGTCAACAGAAACAAAAGATTTTTGCATTTAATACTTTGGCTGTCTTTTCATACCCTTGCCGAGGGAATTATCACTTATGAAGATATCTTCGATCCATATCCATAAAATATGTAGTGACAAATTGCAAATCAGTTTCGATTCGTCTGAATCTGATTCCTTATATATAAAGTCACATATCTTATATATTAAAATATATTAAATTACATCAGCAATTTCGAGCAGTGCAAAACTATTTAAAAGTGGATTAAACATATTTATTCTATAAACGTTTTTATTTTTGAGGATATTCTAATGTATATTTATATTTGTAAGGGTGTTCAAAGTGCGGCACTCTGACAAAAAAAAAGTATCTTTCTTGTTCCTCCTTGTTGCGCTGGTTTTGTGTCCTTGTTTTTGTTAAGATAGTGCGAGTGGCACTATTAGCAGATTTCCATCTGAGTATTTGCGGCTTATAATTGTCTGCCGAGCATATTTTGCACAGAGAAAGTTTACTGAATTTCCCAGGCAATGCTGAAAACCGACTGGTCGACAATTGTTGTTGTCCATTAATAGACCTCAAGAGAACAACAAAATGTAAAGAACGAATTTATTACATCTTAAAGAGTTTTGCAGTTTAAGCCATTTGTTTGTATTTAAGTTATGGGCCCGAAATTTGAGCAGTGGCGTAGGCGGCATTTTTGCTGGGGGAGTTTTAAAAAAAAAATATTTTTTTTATTTACAAAACTTTCAAAATATTTCTTTGGATGCGACAGCGCCTGCCTAAAACATATAGCGCATATAAACAGACCTTTAGCTGTGTCCAAAAAAACATATTTATTGTCATTTTTTTAGTAATTATTACATATTCATTTCATTAAATTAAATAATAAAAATTTAATATTTAAAAGCATATCAAACATTCATTTTAATTTTTTTTAAATTTTCATATAAAATTAATAGGCATAAATTAAATAATAAAATAAAATAAATTAAAAAATAAATTCTATAATAATATATTCTATAATATATTTACTACTTTAAATAATAATATTTGGCTTTAACTATTTTTTCTTTTAGTTTAAGGAGCGTTTACATTAAAAATTCGTTATAATAGGGGGTAATGTTTAGTAGAATATTTTTTTAAATAAATGTTGTACTGTAATTGAGTTTATTCCCAAGCTTATGTTAACTTTTAACCTTTAACGTATTCCTTCAACTTTGTCTATAATGAAATGAAATGAAATGAAATTTAAATGCAATTTGCAAAGTCAGCTATCGGCACTCAATTCCAAATGCCAATTGTCTCTTCCAGCGAGCTGCAGCGCATTGTGAATTCAACCAACTCGCCGGTGATATCGCATCTATCGGAGACAATACAGGGTGTGACCACAATTCGTGCATACAACCAGCAGGCACGTTTCACCGAGATACTCTTCAAACGACTCGAGGCGAACACAATTGCGTTTACCATATTGAATACGAGCACGCGCTGGCTGGGCATATCATTGGTAAGTCCTTTGAGTCGGTTGTCCACGGTCCGAAGTGTCCATTGCGTTCCCAGGAAGCTCCACACACACTGTCATACCCTGCAGCCATTGCAATTGGGTATAATGGTTTTGGGCAAATGTATGTAACAGACTGTAGGCGACAGTTCCCCATTAATTTGATGTCCATTTGTCTGTCCTTCCGTATGAACGCAGCGATCTCTGCAACTACAAAAGCTAGAGACACAATCTTTTCGGCTGTAGATTTATCCAACGCAAACGCAGAACAGGTCTATTATTTTTTTTCAAAAATAACGATAAAAATCGATCTTAAGTCTAGTTTTTTTTTTAGTATATTTAATATGAAAAAAAACGCCATAAATTTCATAAGGAATTTAGTGTATGTATAGGGTATTCCCTAGTCGGCCACTCCCGACTAGAGCTTGTTTTCTGTATATTTTGTTTGTGTGCATTTCAATTCAATTGGCATCTCACTAAGACGGACGCCTCAAAAGCTTATCTAGCGGTCAGATGCAAATACCAGACGCTTCTCCCAGTCCAGGTTATGCGAACAACCCCTCGGGGGGCTCTCCGCCCCTTGTCCAGTAGTTAACAGTGCTCAAGTGTCTGTTATGGATCTTAAGCAGCCATTGATTGTGCTCAAATTGATGCACATTGTGTTGACGTTGCCATTTGCGGCATCCGAAATTGTTTGGGCCGAGGGGGCTGGCGAGATTGCCTGCTTTATTGGGTATATTGACTGTGCTGCCTCAACGCATTGACCGTGGCGTGACGTCCTGGACGAGCCCCAAGGACGACATAAATTGAATATCTCAGGTGCAAGCATGCAAATGTGGCAAAGTTCAACATTGAAATTCCTGGCTTCGTGATGTTTGGGAAATATGCAAGGACAATGGATACGCTTGGGTATCATGAAGAGTTCAGGGCAAGCGTTCAGTTTAGTTTCTTTGGACCAGATTGTTTAGAAAAACTTTTAATTGCTGCTTCTGAATTACATTTTGTTTTAATTATTATAATTACTAAACATGTATATATGTAAATACCAATTTCTTAGGACCTCTTTATTTTTGGCAAAGCTATATACTATATACTATATACTATATACTATATAGAAAAACTTTTAATTGTTTTAATTATTATAATTACTACTACATTTATATAGCAGCATTTTCTTAAGACTACTTTATTTTTGGCAAATCTATATACAAGTATTTTGTTATTAAAATTTCTAAATGTACAATTTGTGTGCGTTTAATGTGTATTTTTTTATTTTATTATATTTATTATTTAAAAAAATTTTTTTTTTTTATTTATTTCTTTTATTTTTTGCCCCTCCATTGTCAAAATTTACTTCTAAATGGCGTGAGGTTTCGACAGATAATATGCCCTTAAATCTACCACATAATTATATAGATTCTTGAGTTTCTTTCTATTCTACCAATACAACTATATAATACTATACTATTTATAGTTTAAATAAAAATACAAAAAAAAAAAAAGGAATTTTCATTTTTAATTACAAAACAAGTTTAAAACTTTATATATGTTAAATATTTTTATATATTGTACTGCTGCATATATTTTCCGATCGTATATAAATGTCATATTGAACTAAAAACCGATTAAATTTTAAATTTCCAAAAAGAATAATATTATTATTGTCTAATTGGCATACAAATTGAGTGGGTTAATCGTACGGAAATCAAACTAACTGCCAACTATCTGAACTATCAAAGCAGTTAAGAGTAAAGCAGGCATCACACACACACACAAGCAAAGTCAAAAACTACTGAGCAACAAATGCTTTGGGCCACGTTCAAGGCTTACCTACACCCACACCCACACACATACATACATACATACACACACACACACACACACACCCACACATTGAGTGGCAATCAAACCAGCGACAATCCGCCCACAAGGAGGCAAACAAAAACTTTTCAATTGTGGTTTGGCAGCTACCCCGTAAAACTTTCATTAAGATGAAAGAGAGTAAAAAGTTTTGCACCAAGCCGGATCCGTTTAGAAGACCACAAAAATACGACAAGAAAAAAGAAAGGAAAGATGAAGCACGCACACGTGGGCTGATTAAAAAGTCATGTGGAAAAAATCTTAACCAAAATGCCAACACTAACAAGCACTCAGCATGCTCTCTCTCTCACTCCCCATCTCTCCCTCTCTCTCTAACATGCCACTCCTTTATTGCAGGATTACCTAGGTGGCTGCATTGTTTTTGTGGCCATTGTAACGGCACTGGCAACGGCAAGCGTCAGCTGCAGCCGCTACGCAAAGGAGGCGGCAACGGAGTTGGGAATGTCAGGAACTTATGCCATCAATAAAGCCAGCAGCCCCAAGGAGCTGACGCCCACGCCCTCGCTGGTCGGCCTGGCCGTAAACTACACGTTGTTGGTGCCGATTTACCTTAATTGGGTTGTAAGACTTTTCGCCGATATGGAGATGTACGCGGGCTCCGTTGAAAATATCGCCCACTACGCCCACGCAACGCAGCCGGAAATCGGCAGTGAAGTCGATACGTCCGCTGACAAACTTGGCCCAGACGCTGACGATAAATTAAATGCTGCAGTTGCAACTGCAGCTGCCGGCAACGGCAATCAGTTAAGCTGCCACACGGCAACAGCTGCTGACAGGCGGCAGCTGGCGATGATTAAAGATACGGCGACATCTAATGAGCCGGCAAGGCGTCCCAAAACTTGTGAGTACCACTGTACGACCCCCGTCACCTTCAATTAGACGCCATTGACCTTCAATTGATTTATGAGCGAAAAGTCAGATTTTATTTGTGCTTATTTTGTCCACTCAAATACCTAAAATTGAGAGCAGAAATTCGAAAATTATTTAATGTCACGCCCCTTCCGCTGGGCGCACCTACCAATATTGTACTGTTGCGGCACTTGCATTTGGCCATGGTCCAGACGGCATTTGCGCATATAGAACTGTATAACGGCCTTGGGACACAGCTGCTTGGCCTCCTCGGAAGTTATCAGCTTGGTCGTTTGATCCTCAAAGAGCACCAGGTAGCTGAACTTGTTCAACGTCTGCTTGATGCCCACCACCTCCGTAATAGCTGGCGGCGACATCTCTCTTCCGGTTAAGCCCATGGTGAAGTCGAAGAACCAGTTTCTTATCCTGCAATTATAGTTATTACCTTCAGCTGATTGATTCAGAAAAGTTTCGGCATTGACAATTGTGCCTAGAGTTGTATTTCGTTCACAATGATTTCGTTTGAATAGGTAATTGACATAGGGCTCTGACTTTTGAGTCAAATTATTTATTTAGCTAATATCTACTGTCTGTCTATTCTGGTTACATACTTCAAAGTGTTAAGAATTGTGCAAAACGTTAACATCAATCAATTTCCCTCAGTTTTAAAGCTAGATACTTTCTTCAGGTGACATCTAAATATCGCACAGGTGAGGTTTTGAGGTGGCGAGGTCAACGCCGACTTTTATTAAATTATTATTTGCTTATTTAATTTACTATTCACAAAGAAAAACATAATCTTTTAAGCAAAAAATGCAAAAAGAAAAAATGAGTGGAAACAATAATAAAAAAAAAAAATAATAACAATATTTTTTGTGCCCGGATATTATCAAACTAGCCTTATCTAGCCTTAATTCTTGGTTATTAATTTTCATTATTTTTTAATTCGTTCTTTTTCTTATCTTCCACACAATGAACAATTCACTTCTTTTCATTTCAACTCCATAAAGAGTATATAAATTCTTATACATGTCGATCAAATTATTACCAAATTGTATATAGTATACTAAACACAGTTGACGATTTTTTAATCTTTTTCTGTAGACACAAAATTGTCGCCCAAAATTTATAAACGCATTTTATCAGTTATAGAAAATTTTATTTTGTTGTTTTCATTATTATGTTTTAACTCCGATATACAAGTTTGAAGCTTTTGGGACAGCTATTGGCTGGTTTTTGGCTTGAGTTTCATGTGGAACAAAGCCGCCAAGCTCACTGCCAAACGGCTTAGAAGTATTCGCCAAAGTTGACTTCTTAACCCTTTTCAGGCTGTTCTCGTGCCCTCATCAGTTTTTGCTTAGCTGGCTTAATTTTTTGGCTTTTATTTTGAGGAAATTTTCAGCTGTCAGTTGCGGGCGCAAACCGCCGCGAGGGTCACAAATTTTCATGCTTTGTCGATTTGGTTTATAAATCTAATATGGGCCATTTTTGTTTACTTTCATTCATTTCAAACGTCGGCCTGTTTGTTTGTTTGCTGCAGACCAAATCGTACCGATTTCCTGGCCACAACGCGGCGACATCAGCTTCGAAAATGTCAGCCTGCGTTATGAAGGACAACGGCAGAACGTTATCAGCCACCTGAACTTGAAGATACCAGCGGGTCAACGGGTGAGTACAGACAGAATTCCCCCCCCCCCCCCTGTCCCGAACGGGCGGGGTACTGTAAATAATCCGACAGAAATGTGAGCAATAAATGGAAGCGCATGAAAGTTGCAAGGAGTCAAGTTCCGGGCTCAACAAACTGTAACTGCAGCTGCAACGGCGCCCATCGAGGCCGAAGTGTGCACTTTGTGCCGCAAACTAACCAAAGCCACACAAATCCAGCCGGGACAGCCAGACGGCTCAAAGAGTCAAGCTCTGATTGAAATGTCAACAACAACAGCAACAAAGGATGCAACTGGCGCCATCTATCGATAGATACTTGCGCCCATTATCATTATGCCCGAGTGCACATAAGTATCTCGTGTGTGCGGCTCCTAGAGGCGATATAATAGCCACCTCAATGGTGGACACTGTCTTACATCCATTTCAATTGGCTTGAGATAATAATATATATAACATTTTTACTTTTTGATAAAAAAAAAACAGAAATTAGTGTTGCGATAATTTAAAAAATTTTAAAGATTAGTACTGCGTTTGTAATGATTATAAATAGTTTTTTTTAAGGGTAAAGTTAGACAACATTATATTACGCAGAGTGCAAAAGTCACGTATTTAAGAGATTCGACTTCAATTTTAATATTTCGATTGATGTTGGATGAAAATTAGTATAGAGAAATAGATCGATATATATAAACTATAAAGAAAAGTCTATGTCACAGGCAGTACGAAGGATTTGCGATCGTTTACGGGTACATTTTCTCTATAATCAGTTCCAATAAAAGTAGATTATTTGATTTATTTCTAAAGAGTCCCAAATAAATGTTTTTAAAGAAAAAAAGGGAGGTTGTTTGGGGGTTAACCCCGATCTAAATTTATATGTGGAAGGTTGTAAAAACAAAGCGGCAATCTGACAATATTCTTATATCAAACAAAATAGGTATATTGAACCTTAAAAAATAAAACATAGCTACGCCACTGTCATATATATAATTTAGAATTAATTTGTTTTGTTATATCATCTATCTATATCCCCTGTGGCATATATGTATCTATCTGTTCGATCAAGCTCTAACAAGTTTCTCTTCATAAATAAAAGCGTAAAATAATATAATAACAATTCCACAATGCATCGATAAATTTGAAGATAGCTTTTCAAATAAACACAGAAACTATATCAGAATTAATGTTCCACAGTATATCTATGCAAATACAGAATACAATATGGCAGGGAAAACCAGTTAAAACTACCATTGCAATAATCAACTTTGAAATTTTTAAGAGCATAAACAAACATTTTAAATATTTTATTTCAGGTCAAATGTCATTTCCTGACGTTACATATGTGTGTTTTTTCATGCATATTAAAGATATGCAAAAAAAAATGCCTTTCATATTTACGTGGTCCAAAAGTCGTTGAAAACAATGTTCAAACAAAATAAATATTCAATGCAAAACTATATAAAATATATCACAAATCAATATTGAATATATTTCAAGAAATAGGCAAAACTTTGGGTTAACGAATTATGAATGCTCTTCTTTGACAATTTCTATGGAGATAATAATATTTTGGATGACAATTTAATTATTCTAAATTGAGGTAGTCGTCAGTAAATAAACGATTATTTCAAGAGCTTTTTCTTTTCTTCAAGTTTATATAAATATTTGTTGTTCTACTTTTTTCTCACCATTCCGTTTAATGAAAACAGTTAAAATATACAAAATAAATAAATAAACAAGTAAGATCGTTGCCGTCGTACGTAGTCGACTCCGTAATACCCGTTCACAGAACACAATAGTTGTTATTGTTATTTTGGAAAAATACATTGACAAAAATTTTGACAAGTAAAGCTCTCGGATCCATAACTCCCATATTTCAAACGCCCATAACTCTGTCAAAACTGAACCGATTTTGATGTTTGATGGCATTTTTTCCATGGTTTCTCCTCTATATTGATTCTGTATTTCAAATATACGCATAACTGAAAATAAATTTTTTTTAATTTTTTGATGAAAAAAGCATGTACCCCCCCCTTACTCATTTTGGAAAAATTTTTTTTTTCAAAATTTAGAATCTGGAATTTCTATTTTTAATCGATTGTGGTTGTCACAATTAGCATAAAAAACAACATTAAAACCGATTCTGAGGGGGTCAAATTTTTTGTCAAAAATCATGAAAAATTTACAAAAATTTTGACAAGTAAGCTCCCGGATGCATAGCTCCCATATTTCAAACGCCCATAAGTTAGTCAAAACTGAACCGATTTTCATGTTTGATGGCATTTTTTTCATGGTTGGTCCCCTAAATTGATTCTGCATTTCAAATATACGCATAACTGAAAATAAATTTTTTTTTAATTTTTTGGTGAAAAAAGCATGTACCCCCCCCTTACTCATTTTGGAAAAAATTTTTTTTTCAAAATTTAGAATCCGGAATTTATATTTTTAATCGATTGTGGTTGTCACAATTAGCATAAAAAACAACATTAAAAGCGATTCTGAGGGGGTCAAATTTTTTGTCAAAAATCATGCCAAAATGGACAAGAATTTTGACAAGTAAAACTCTCGGGTCCATAGCTCCCATATTTCAAACAGCCATAACTTTGTCAAAACTGAACCGATTTTCAGATGTAAAGGCATTTTTTTCATGGCTTCTCCTCTATATTGATTCTGCATTTCAAATATATGCATTACTGAAAATAAATTTTTTTTGAATTTTTTGGTGAAAAAAGCATGTACCCCCCCCTTACTCATTTTTAAAAAATTTTTTTTTCAAAATTTAGAATTCGGAATTTCTATTTTTAATCGATTGTGGTTGTCACAATTAGCAAAAAAAAACAACAATAAAGAAGATTCTGAGGGGGTCAAATTTTTTGTCAAAAGTCATGCAAAAATTTACAAAAATTTTGAACTGTAAAGCTCTCGGATCCATAGCTCCCATATATCAATAGCCCATAACTTGGTCAAAACTGAACCGATTTTGATGTTTGAAGGCTTTTTTCTCATGGTTTGTCCTCTAGATTGATTTCAAATATATGCATTATCGAAAATAAAATATGTTGTTAAATTTTCATGGACTCATTTCGACAAATTTTGTAAAGATCTGACATATTCACCGACTGATTATGAACTTAATGATCACAATTGTTTCTCGTTTTAGCTTAACAGTTTTGCATTAAAGCGCTAGATAACGTGATATTCTGACAGCCCAAGGCTGAAAATTGGTTTAAAAGCAAACCAGTTTGAATATGGAATTATTTATTTTTTTCAATACGCTTAGCCCATTTATAAGCCGTACTAGTTAAAAAAAAAACCCAACAAAAAGAGAATTTAATTATATATTTGTTCACTCCTGATGCCTTTTTGCTGTCCGTCTGTCTGTATGAACTTTGTTGTGTAATTAAATGTTATCCGACCTCAAAACAAGTGCAATGGAAATTAAAGTTTTTATAGGTAAAAATTGTGTCTATATAAAACTGAGAAGAGCGTGAAAAGCGTATATATAATATTTACCTTCAGGCAATTTTTAATTTTTTATTTTTACAGTATTTATGAACTTTAAAATTGTCCTGCCGTAATATTAAAGATAATTAATAGGTATTTATTATTTAGATACACTCAATATTTCAATTTGAGTCCAGCTGGTAAAGATTGTCGCGGCCCGGGGCTGCAGCTGGATACGTTCAGCTGGAGTAGAATATTTTATTTGAATTTGATTTCACGGCTAACGGGCACAGAAACGACATTCGAGGGTATGCGACAAACAAATGGATATAAGAACTAGATAATATATACAAACATATTTAAATTTCAAATAACGTGCAGATGTCTGCAGCACCCTCGACTGCCCCGCGCAACCACCTCGAAGCGACCTATACCAATACTATATATATATTTACGTATCTGTTCTCCGGTTACTTGCTTCCAGATTGGCATCTGCGGCCGCACGGGCAGCGGCAAATCCTCGCTGGCCCTGTCTCTGTTCGGGGTGTTGGAGACGACAAGTGGCCACATTCGCATCGACGATGTGGACATCGAGCAAATCCGGGCGGACGAGCTGCGCACCAGATTATCGATAATACCACAGGATGTGCATTTGTTCAATGCAACAATACGTGAAAATCTCGATCCGCATGGTTATTATTCGGAGTTGCAATTGTGGAACTGCCTCGAATTGGCGCAGCTCAAGGAGTTTGTCAACGTACAGCTGCCGCTGGGTCTGGGTGAGTGCGATTCCCGCAAATGTTACAGTTATACTAAACATATATACTATGCAAAAAAGAGCATATTGGTTCGTACGAATGCAATTTTTGTTGCCATTGTTGAAGCTAGAGACTTGAAACTCGGAATATATACTCGTGTGTGCTCGTGTTAGATAATGTGTTAAGATTTTTTGGCTACGCCCACTGAGGGCGTGGCAAATCTATGAAATCTTAATATCATCTTCAATTTTAAAGCCAGATACAAAAGTTTTATGCAGAGAGATCACTGAGAGATTCCTCTAAAGATCGCTTAGAAACTTTTTAGCTACCTCCAAAAGGGGCGTGGCAAATATATTTAATCGATATATCTCCCGCAGTTTTAAAGCTAAATACATACATTTTTTGCAGTCAGATTACGTATTACTTCCTCTAAACATCGCTTAGAAACTTTTTAGCTACGTCCAAAGGGGGCGTGGCAAATATATTTAATCGATAAATCTCCCCCAGTTTTAAAGCTAAATACATAAATTTTTTTTTGCAATCAGACCTCCTCTAAAAATCGCACAAAAACATTTTTTGGCCACGCCCACTGACTATGAACGAGTATTGCGCTGTCGCGTACACCCGACTGCAAAGTTTTTTACTTGTGTTCGTTTTGTTTGTTACTCAAATTGCGCAGCTTTTTAACGCTGCTTCAATGGCTGTTATTGTTGTTTGTGTTGTTGTGTAAACAAGCCAACAGTGGCTGTCAGTTCTATGTACTGCGGCTCACTGACTTCGCTGGCTGTGTTTGCCCTATGAAAAAATCATGTTTATTTTTGGCAGCAAACATGACGTTTGGCTTGGCCGCCGCGCCGGCTCTTCCGTCACCCCCGGACTAACCGACTCCCAGTTCACCAGCTAACTTGTCTGTTTGATGTTTGCTGCAAAAAATGAAAAAAAAAAGAAAATGAAAAAAAAAGAAAAAGTAAAACGTTCATGCATGTTTGATTTTTTGTGTTGATTGGCTCAGATGTGGCATATGCATGTAGATACATCTGGATCCATCTATCTATCTATCAAGTATATTTGCGTTAACCCAAGTTGATTAGCCACTCGGCACGAACACACACACACACATAACTGGCAATTGGTGGCCAGCAGTTGTGGGCGGGTTGTGTGTCCCAAACGAGCTTAGTTAAGGCTAAAAGTTCTACCATCAAATTGAATTTGATGCAGCTGTTATCTGGTATTTGGCTTAAAACTGCAATTTACACTGCACAACAATTTTGTGTTTTTCAATTCCCTCATTGACTGTTAGCCCAAATACTCAAAAAATAATCTAAAGTGGCTAAAACAGTTCTGGCTACGAACGGACGAACTGTAATCAAAAGCAAGAATCTGGGCTCGTTAAATACTATTTTGAATTAAATTCTTTGATTAGTTATTCTGAATAAATTGGTCGCAAATGAATTATATGTTTTTAATAAGATTATTACATAAATTAATTATACACTTGGGTTTTTTTTTGTATATTAATTTTATTAAATATTTTGTCATTAAATTTAACAAACTGTATTTCAACTCCGAGTCGGTAGTTTAGATCATATTCATTCTTCATTAATTGGAGCTAATTATAAAAAACTTGATTATTATTTTTACATAATTTTTGCATAAATCAAACACTTTGACAAATATCTGACTCTATTCTATGGCTAATATGGTCTGCCAAAAATTATTCAAATATTATATATTTATCTAGAAGTATAAAAGCGTTTATAAGTTTAATTTTAAAACTATTATGTGAGAAACAAAAAACTAGGGCAGGATTGAATTCGAACCGATTTGTTTTTAAGATTTCAAGGGCAATTTTGTACGAATAATTTTTGATACCATAATCGATTGTAAATGATGCAAATTATTTGAGTTAGGTACGAAATACTGATTACAATAATTTTTGTATTTGGCTAAATTATTATAATATTGAAATAATATTAATGGTAATACAAGGTATTTTTTAGACATAATACACGCAATTCAAAGTGTTATAAAAATTATAATACCCTATGTTCGTGAAATCTGAAATATGTACACAAGTTTATAGAAATTTCTACCTTGTCCGGACATTGACAACGCTTGTATTTGATACAAGTGCAAACTAATCTGTTTTTTCTCTGAGTGTATAGTCGAAAATATATATAATATATACACAAAAATGTTATAAAATAGTTACTACATTTTGTTGATTTGTTTTGTTTGATCTCTCAATGGAAACATTTTAGTTATACTGGTATTTTATTTGACTTCCGTTCCCAAAACCTTTGCTCTCCACACATATATATTTATATATATATATGTATTGGTGTTAGGAGCCACGAGGCGCGTCCACGTGGACGTCCTGCACCGTGGCACCTCCGGCTAATACGCCTCATTAAGGCTTAAGGGCGTGCTTAGCCAAGCGGCCATAACGTCACGCTTATTAAATACAACTTTAATTACGCACTAAAACCTGCCTTTTTATATCCCGAACGTATGTACACTGCGAACGACAATCCCGGCAATCCTCCTCCGCATCCTCCGCAGACACCGAAATCACTGACGGCGGCATCAGCTTTAGTGCCGGCTATCGGCAATTGCTCTGCCTGGCACGTGCCATCCTCCGCGGCTCGGTTTGCCTGGTGCTGGATGAAGCAACAAGTACACTGGATAGCAGCACGGAGCGTGCGCTGCTCAAGGCGGCGGACAAGGCGTTCCAGGGTCGCACAATTATAACCATTGCCGTGAGTTGTTCGGCCTCGCTCCGGTCGCGTCGGAGCGTGTTTCATGGGCTTTTATTTTTATTTACAGCATCGCCTGAGCACCATTCTGGATTATGAACGCATTATAGTGCTGGAGGAGGGCAAAATCGTCGAGGACGGCAATCCCAGGACGTTGCAGCAGCAGCCGGGCTCCACTTTCCACGGCCTGTTGCACAAGGGCGACCAGTTGAACGGTGTTGCAAGTTCTTAGATTTACGATAAAGCCAGCGCATTTCTGGTGAGGCATTTAATGTTAATTCTGTCTGGCGTCGATTGCGTTTATTGTTTTTATTGCGTGTACTTATGTAATTTTTAATTTGAGATCAAATGGATTTGTGAAACAGTTGTCACATGTATGTGTGTGTGTGTGCGTGTGTGTGTTCGTCCTGTTCCTTTGTAGTTGTGCGGCCGTGTGTGTCAAATGTGATTTATATTTTTTATATACATATATATACTATATATACTATTTAGACTTGTATTTTTTATGTGTACGAGTAGTCTGCAGTATTTTTCTTAATAAAAGAAGCTGTTGTCAAGCGCAAACATTAAATTTCTAACCGAATTTTTCTACGTTCTGGCAACAGTGCGTATGAGCTACGTGACCACGTGACGCTGCGAGCACGTAGTTGTGTGTGTGAGTAAGTGCATGCCGCTATCCAGCTGACACACATATGATTTTTACCCACATACATATATACCGAATATATGTGCACGGATATTTGATTTTTTGCTGCTGGTAAATACATGTGCATATACTTATGGTAGATACTATGCCATAAAGTAAGTATGTCTGTTTGTTACAAGTGACGTGTGTGTCTGTGTGCGTGCGTGTGTGTGTGTGCGTGCTTGTGATTTGCCCGCAGAGAGCCCACCAATTGCACATGAACGTGACTTCAGTCAACTGAATGGAAATCCACAAGAACTCTAGACGGCCCTGGCTTAAGCTTAAAGTCACTTTCAAAATAAAATGAAGCTAATAAATCAAAGCAGGTGAGTTTTTCTAACAATGGAGATCATACATACTTTAATCAGCGTAATATACGTATTAATAATTTAAATCCCAGTTGGTTTTTGACTTTTATACTCATACTTTTACGTAGGTGGGCAAAAATTCAATTGAAAGCAAGCTGTTTCCCTTTCTAGCCATATTGGGTGCCAAATTGATGGGGGAGGGGGATCATGCACTCACTGGCGGAAAATCAGTGTCCCATTAAAGTAAACATACTAGCTTAAAGTGGCAAAAACCGACTTATAAGCCTTAAGCACACGTCTAAAGTGCGTTGTAAGCCATATTATACAGCTAGGCCAAAGTGCTTTTGGAAAGTATCAGCAGGTAGATTTGCGAATCCGTGGGAGATATTGATTTTCGTGATTCTGCGAGGCTCGTTTAAAGCAAATTTCAAACGAAAATAAAAATAATTTAATATACATAATATACACTATATAACATCCTTCAGTTTCTATGTCAACTTGAACTTATCTTTCCTATTTGTCCCTATCGAAGAATTTTCATCTAGACAGCCGTCCTAGAAATAATCAACGAAAAATTAAATTTCAATAAATTTCAATAAATTTCACCAAATTTTATTATAGTCGCAGAAGTGCATAGAAAACTACTCCAAGTTAATAACTTTTTTTTCACACTCTTTTCTTAAAGCCGCCGTGTCTCTTTTTAAAAGTTAACAGTTACAACACAAATTTTTTTACTAGTTTTACGTAAAACTTTTGCCAATATTAACACACAATCCCGCACATTAATGTATGTGTTTTTTTTCGTTTAATGCCTTTAATACACTCCTTTCTTTCTTGTTTCTCTTTTTCCTTTCGTTTCTCTTCACCTTTCGCGTCGCTCGTTTACGTTCACAGCTTTTGGACCTTAGCTAGAGTTGCGTTGATTCGTTCCCAATAAGTTCGATTGAACTACTCTGTTAACAAAATGAACGCTCTACGTTCCAGTTTATATTTCAACGTGTGTTTAATTCCCATTAAAGCTTTAAATCTCAATACGTTCAAGTCACAGATGACACATAATTGACTTATCAACTTACGCAATAAAAAGGATAATTGTTCTTTACGTATGCGGTTTTCGTTTCTTTTTGTTATTTAATTTGGTAAATCCGTTTGATTCCATAATCGAACCGGACGCGTTATAAAGAAACAACACTTTGTTGATTAACAATAAATAAATGTAAAATTAACAATGAGATAATTGAAATAAAAGGAACGTTAAATACAAATTGAACTGAAACTGATTAAATTGAACTTGTTCTTCGCAACTCTAGCCTGAGCTGCTTTGGTGTGTGGGAATTGTGTCTTAATTTGTGTGTGTGTGAGCAGAAATTATAACAGAAGAACGTACATTTAATATATTTAATTGGTGTGGCATTTTGCATTGATTGCATTGTTGTTGGGTAAAAAAGCTAGAAATTAAAAATAGTTTTTTTTTTTATAATTACTAACATAAGGTAGGTTTTATTCATTGAACTTAATCAACATTCATGAAATGCTTCGCGATGTTTGAGTGAAAATCGCTTTAATATTATTTATTATATAACTTAGAAGAGAGTACCCAATAAGTTATACCGATGCTTAACTATCGATATCACATGCATGCACGTCTGCATATGCACAATGTGCGATATCGATAAACGCAATTTGTGGGATGAGCTCTAAGAAGAATTCTTTCAAATGTGTTAATCGTGTGTACAGTTTTTTTTCTTCGTGCGCATTTTGGCAAAAATTTAGAAGAAACCTTTTGTGCCGTTAACGTCGAAGATGGATCGAAAAATATCAACGTCAGAAACTCATAAAAGGCTAATTGGAAATTCGGCGGAGATCGCTCGCGAAGTCACAGGCACAACAAAAACAGAAACAGTTATGGCAGCAATTGTAATTGCTATAATTATAGGAACAAAATTCATCTATACTGAAGTATGTAATATCTTCAGTTATATCTTTGCCTCACGTTTTTTTGTTCACTGAAAATAAATTGAATGAAAATATACGTTTAGAATAAGAATGTATTTTCTACAATTTGAAAAAAATAAATTGTCTTCTTTCTCTTTGACGAAAAACTGGGTAAAGTAGACAACTCACCTCAATTTTAGAAATTTGTTTAATCTGAGATTATACATATAAAGCCTTTATTTTCATTGTTTCTGGTCTTCACACGTATTTCCGTTGTGAACAGAATTATTGCATTTTATAAGAGTTCTAATCTGGCTTTGGTTTGAAGTTCGAATTTTTCACTTACACGAGAAAAAATTGCTACAAAGAATATACATTTAAGCATACATGTATAAGTAAAAATTAATTTTATATAACTTGTAGAGGTATAAGAGGTAAAACTAACTTATTCCGCCCCGACAAATAACAGAAGTGGATAATGGCCATAATTACAACATTTGAGGTTACAATAATAATGAGGAACGTTTTAGATTGTTTTCAGTTTTTATTGCACTTGCGGCTATTTTTGTAACGCGAATTTTGTGTGGTTACAGGGTATGCGTTGGGTGAGCAAACCAATGGCGGATATTTAAGCAGCGAGCGGCAAACAAATGGGCATATGGAAATTTTCAATTGGCTGTGTGTGCAACACTTGCAACAAAATATTTAACACAAGCCTTGCCACACAACGTGCTCGGGGTATCTAAATCAGTCCAATTAGAATTGGAATCGGAATCGCTTCGGCATGCACTCAATAATTGCATGAATATGCAACAAAATGTGGCAGCAACATTTATGAATTTGTGCGCCCCCCCCTCCGTTGGGCGCTCACCTCAACGCTACGGGTTCGATAGGGTCGGAGTTGGCCACAAAAGCAATATTATTGTGGAATAAATTGATTGTTAAATGGGCCTAGCCATTCGAACGGCCCAGCTATCCAGTTGGTTGGGGCCATATTTGGGCTGGGGGCGGAGCGGGGCGGGGCCGGGCGGTAGGCAACAAGGAGGCAAGGCATTTTTGCGATTTTGAGCGCTCACTTTGTATGCATATTTCAAGTAGTTCGGCTTGAGGCCATTTAGCCTGCCAGGCAATTAAACTTAATTGGCAATGAGGAGCGGCTACCCAAATGGGTAGGGATTCGGCTTTTTTTCTGCTCTCTTTTTCCGGGCGAAGCTTTGATTTTTTGAAGTGCTGTGTGAGGCGCTGTACGAAAATATATTCGGTTCTGCGGAAATGGGTTAATTGATATGCAAAAGTGGCAAAGAGAACGATTCGCGATTCGCGTTTCGCGGTTCGCGATATGCAATGCACTTTTCACAATGTGAAAAGCCCGGACCGCGGCACAAATAAGCATAAAAGGTTTTCCCATTTCGATTTCTCTGTGATTTTGAAACACGTTTCTGTAATTAAGTAATTTATTGATTCTCATTAGTCTGTAGAGTAACGTCAGGACGCTATTGAAAAACGTACAACTAATATAGATAGGCGTATATCAGCGATATATATTATATATAAAGAATATTACAAAATCTAAAAGAATTCATAAAGAAAATGCTGGTTTATCAATTTATATTTAATGCCAGAAATTCGATGCTTTAACTCCATGATGTGGGCAAATACTTCTGGGTCTTAGTCAATTTTTAATAAATATCAATATTTTTAAAAAAAAAAACAAGGTAACTCAAGTAATCGCTGACAAAAGTTCCTTTGACAGTTGTTAAATTCGGATTTAATTTATTTAGATAGACATGTGTTTAGATAAATACTATATTAAATACTATATGCTGCAGAATCCTGTTAAGTGCCGAACGATAAATTATGCCGTTAGACCCACTTTTGCCGCAGCGCGCTCGCATTAAGGGCGTGTTAACTGCTTTTGACTAATTGCCGAAGCGTCGCAAATCGCTGCCAAAACTTTGAGCTAGTCCCAGAGACGGCGACGCCGTCTGCAAGCCAGGCCGGCAGCCACTATTGTGGCTAATCCACATAATTGGCAGGGGCACTGGCACTGGCTCCCGCCTCCCCGCCCCTTCGCCTCCCCGCCTCCCGCTCATGCACGTATTCGTTTTGGAATTCGTCGTCGTCTGCTGCGCTGTTAATCACTCATGCCGCTGTCAGGCTGCGTTCCATGTTTGAGTCGTGTATCAGTCATATATAGAGATATGTATATATCTGGCTATATAGCGTGTAGCTACACATGTTTGTGTCTGCTCGAATACGGAGTCGTACTACTAACTAACCTATGTATACATTGGCTAATTCGTTGTACTCGGCAACGAGACTCGTTTATTTCTTAGTTAAGTTCTTTGATTTCTTGATTTATTTGCTGTGTTGTGCGTGTGGTTGTGTGTGTGTGTGTGTTACTGCTTATGCTGACGCACTCATCAAGCTTTCCTTATTCCATTCCCTTTGTTAAGGCGTTTTCGTGCGAGTTTTTTTTCTTTTAATTTTTTGCTAGCTAAGGGATTTATACTTGTGTCTGTTGTGGATTTTTGTATGCTCTAACTTTATTGATGGGTCACTGCGAATGATTGATGAAACTTGATTGGGTGCGTTAGGAGCTTAGTAACTTGGCAAATAATATTGAATTTTAATTGGAGTCAGCTTTCAACTCCCTTGGTCAAATTCTCAAGTTCGCTCTTTAAAGTATGCTATGAAAATTATTACAAATATTTTCTGGTTCTTATCAAAAAATCTACTTCCTTAAATTAACAGCTTAATTTTAAAATTAAATATTCTTAACATTAAATAGTTTGAATTTAATAAATTCCTGTGCATTAAACATGTCGATTCTAATTTCTTAACAAGTTTTGAAGTTAAAAGTTAAAAAAAAAATTAAAAAACCTAAAATATAGTAACATTAAGATAAAGACTTAGTTTTATATTGACTTAAATAGGGATATGGTGTATAAAGTAAAGTATATTTTTATATTGTTTTAAATTATTACAGTATCTTTCTTTTTATATTTTACAATGTTAATTGATTATAGATCATTGCCTTTGGTCATATCGCTCACAATTTTTTCTTCAGCCAAGTGCTTTGTGAGCTTTGAGGAAAAGTGTTGCAAAAACTTCAAAAGAATTTTGTGTGATAAGCAAAATTTAGCTGAAGGCAACTTTGATTCAGCTGAGTTCAATGCTTTGTGTAATGATTAGAATGTTTTTTCATAGACGGCGTTTTTTCCACATGGAATATGCGTAGAAGAGACCTTGACTTTATTGTTTATGCCTTGAAATATGCTACAACTTGCTTTTGCCTAATTTTCCTTATTCCGGCTGTTTTTGCTATTGTTGCTGATGAAATTAATTGTTTGCGTGCGCATATGTGTGTGTGTGCGTGTGTGTGGGAAAGTGCTGGGAAAGCACTTAAGGAAAAAGTAAAAGTTGCAAGTTAATTATTTCATTAATTAGGCGCCGAGACAAGAAGCACACGAGATACCGCGCTGTCTCTAGTTTCTCCTTCTCTCTCTCTCTCCCGCTCGCTGCTGATGTTGATTGATACGCATAATGCAAAAGTGTTGAAAGTGCTGCGGGCGGCAACTTCTGGCGGAGACTGTGCGTTCTTGCTGGCCCATTTCGTTTGTTTTTGCACCATTGATATCAAATTGAAAGGGCATTTGACGCACTTTGTGCCCAGTTTTGATGACGCTGTGCTGCAGCAGAGCTGCACAGTTTTATTTGTTGTTGTTGTTGTTTTTTTTTACCAATGTGGTAAAACGCGCTCAAGTGCGCAAAATGTTTTATGACGTCTTTATGGGATTTTCTTGTTATATAGCCTCGTCTCTATTGCGGGTTGTTTTTATTAAATTTTCCACAATTTTCACACACACATACCCCTACCTATACAGAGACCCCCACACACATGCACCCCTGCCACGCACGCACACATACGGATACAATTGAATTTAATATGCTTGAGCGCTTGCTTTCGTCGCTTTCAGTATATGTCGCTTTAATAAAAGAAATCTGTCAAATTCAAACGCTCGTAAATGTCTTTCGCAGCCTTTCACCCGAGCTGCCATCCAGGCCGTCCTCCTCCGCAGAGGTCTATGCTGTTTTGTAACTCGGTCTCCCATTGACTCATGTTAGCTAATCATATTGTGTGTTCCACAGACATTTTACAATTGAATGCATTTGAGTATAGTTTTTTTTCCTTATAACTCATCCTCTTCAAAATCAATTTTTTCTGCTCTGCTTTTCTCCTTGACTATAGTTATGTGTAAAAATATGTGTTAGCGCTTTATGTGTGTGTTTTTAAATGGAATTATGGAAATTATGATTGATCTCGATTGATTTTATTAAACAAAGAAATGAAATTAGTATATATTTTATGAGTTTTGTAAATTTATTAGGTCCCTTTTCATCTGTTCTAAGCTACTACACTGTGAACGAGTATTACGCAGCCGGTTACATCCGACTGCAACAAATTTACTTTTTGCTTTTCATTCATGGAATATATTAATACAAATTAAATTAAATAAAATTAGAATATTATGTAAATACGTTGTCTGCAAAATATCAACTACTTGAAATTAATTACATTATTTAAGGCATCTATGAAATTGAAACAAGCACACATATCCTATATGTGTGTACTTACCTAGAAGATGACTCCACAAATGGCCAAGGAAAACCACTTAATGCTAACTTAAGCATATTGACCTCATTATTTGGTCAGTTCCGTAGGCAACTTCATTGATTGCGGCCTGTGTGTGGGCCCCAAAATCCAAGATGAAAGCATATTTAAGAGCACAATATCTTCATTATCATTGTGCACGCATGATAATCGGGCGATGTCTCCATATAGACCACTTGAAGCGGCAAATTCGAATATACGAATGTCAACGCAGCGAATTCAACTGTATTTGTATTTGTATATTCTAGCTGGAGCAGCGTTTGCGCCCGAAAGCAGGCAACGATACAATTTTATTGGTCGACTGGTTTTCACTAGAGCATTTATTGATACACACATAAATATATTGATTTAATTTGCAGCTTCAATTGGCGAATACCTTTTGGCCGTAATGCGATCGGCACTGGAACAAGGCTTACACTCCAATTGAGTTTCAGTGCGACCGCAGTTACAGTGCAGGCGAAAAGTATGCACAGCCTAGCCACAAGCATCCTATATATATATACGTTTAAAGGCGAGTCAAAGCCAAAGCCAAAGCATAGCAAAAATGTTCAAAGAAAAGCAACAATAAAAGTGAAGAGTCGAATCAAAAAGTAATCCACAAAACCGGCATATGCGGCATTGACAATGTGAAGATGAGAGGGAGACAAAGAAACAGACAGAGAGAGAGAG
This sequence comes from Drosophila sordidula, assembly GCA_035047465.1. NCBI lineage: Eukaryota > Metazoa > Arthropoda > Insecta > Diptera > Drosophilidae > Drosophila > Drosophila sordidula. Next base: position 3,364,548 of record JAWNPQ010000260.1, on the reverse strand, counting down.
AGAGAGTGAGACACTCACACACTCAGCACACAAAACTGAATATTGACCCACTGAACGAGTAAGGAACTTGCCGGCCTGTCCACATGCAATGTGGAATGCATTCTCAGCGCTGTATCTGCAAATGCAGGAGCGAGAGCGAGAGCGAGAGAGCGCGAGCAGAGAGATTTGGCTCGCACAGCATCCACACGCAGCCGAAGTCTACAGCTGACAGCTGGCACGAAGCTGAAGTCGGAAAGGCGACCTTCGGCCGCATAACAGCCCTGTCTCTCTCCCTCGGACAGCTCTTGATGCTGTTGCGCCTGGCTCAGCATAACGGCATCAGGCAGCATTAGTTGTCGCCGACTGTTGGGCGCTGCTGTCCGTTTAGTCGTTTCGTGTCTCCCTACGCGTGCGGTTATCAAGCGATTGTCGCCCTGTGCTCTGCCTGGGCGCGCGAATTTAGCGTGATTTTCACGAGATTTTCATTTGCAATTAACAGTGCGTGTGTGTGTGCGCGCGTGTATGTGTGTGAGTGTGGCAATGCAGCCAAAAGTAAAAAAATTACATATGCAAATAGTGCGACTTCAGTGCTGCCCGTGTGTAAAATTGTAAGCGCTGCGTCTTTGCGCATTTTTTTGTGCTTATCGCGCGCGATTTTACGGCCCTGACTCTGACCTAACTCAAGCGTTTGCCAGCCAGCCAGCCAGCCTGGCCAGAACTGACGCGTGACACATACGCCCCGTTGTACGTGCAGATAGCTTGGCAATAGCTGCTCCAACTGCCACATTTTTAGCCTCTGCGGTCGTTTTGGGAAAATCTTTCAATGGAGTTTCGGCTCGTTTGCCTAAATTGTGTTGAGCTGATTTGTGATTTGTGATAAGCCAACCAATCATAGCTGCTGCATAGAAAATTTGCCACTCAGGTAGCTATAAATTCAAATCACTTTGGTTTAAAATATATAAGCAAAATATGTTGGTTGAATTAAATATTTTTAATTCGATCTAAGCTTCACATTTTAATTACATTTATTTTGTCCACAATTGAATTACAAATTGTATCCTTGCGGCCTTTTCAATTAAATATATTTGTTCACTTGGCTACTCTGAATGTAAACAATTGCTTTGATATGGTTTTCATTGGTAACATTTTAAACTTATTAAAATGCCTTTGAAATTTCTATTATGTTATTGCATACATAGTCTCAACAAGACAAATTCATTAATTTCCCATTTCATGATACTTATAATTCCTGACAGGCTTTGCCCACCTAAATAATGCATAAATTTATCACTGAAGCTCTTCATAATTACGTATATCATTTGTCATCATGATTTAGCACATTGCCTTTGGCATTTTCAATAAGTGCCCCTTCATTAGTTGCAATCCACGGGATACCTTTCCGCCTCTTGAGACAGCTTTTATTGTTGTCCATCTATTGAGTTGGCTGTCCCATTTTTGTGCCGTTAATAAATGCTGACTTATCAGGTGTAGCATTTTCGTATAATATTTATGCAGGGGCTCATCTTACATATATATATATAAATATATGTGCTTATTTATATTATTGTGTTCATTACAAACATTTCCGAGGAGTATTGTGATTGTGATTGTGATTTTATTTTATTACTATTGTTATTTATACAGTGCTTAAATTAATTGTTGTTAACGGCACTATAAGCTGGCCAATATCAGGTCTTTACTCTCAAATAAAATTGAATTTATATTGTTTTTAAATATTTCTCTTATAAATTTGCATACGAAATTTAATTAGTATTGTTATATTTTTATACATTTAAAGCTGTTAAATAATTTGAAAAAACGAACGAACGGTATAATAAAAACGAATAATCTAATTATAAAAACCAAATTATAAAAATTCAATCATTACAAACTACAGTTCTGTTAAAGTAAATTTCACAATTTTTATTCATTTATTGCATTCATTATTTTAATTAGGGAAAAATTGTCTGAATAATATAAATATCTGATTGCTAAAATATTAACAATTACGCAATAATTTGCCTAATAATTATTAACGCGATACTTTAGCTTTTTAATTGAAAAAAGAGGTGCACAAAGATTTGTATTCAAGTTGTATATTTGGTTTGTGTAACTAAAACACATAATTAATTACGAAGAGCAATAAATTGCTAGTTGAGAACTGAGAACTTTCTTTTAGGGGTAAGTCCTTTACGAGCAGTTGTTGTTGTCCCGACTGCTCGCCCCCAAGTGCCCAACAATCAGCTGCACTTCGCATTAATCCACGACTAATTAGAATTGTGTACTTAACCAATTATCAGACAACGGGTGGATTCTTGTGTCTCTGTTCCCGCTGCCTCAAAGTAAAAGTAATTAAATACTCTCACAAGTGTGCTGCAACAGCGTGCCACATGGCGCAAAGAGTGAGGCAAAACAACAGACAGAGGGCGATGGAGAGGGCCAACTAACTGTTTTCAGCCACACTATTTGAATTTTTAATTAAAAGCAACAACAATATGCAAGCGGGTTGCGTGCGTGAACTGGCCACAACTTTTTTTTTTTTTTCTGTTTTTGCAAGTCATGTGTGTGGGGACAAGGAGGGGGGGGGGGGGTGGTGGGGGTGAAGGGTCCCGCGCTTGGCACTAATTAATTTAGTGAACATAAACAAATGCTATCAGGGTTTTGTTGGCAAATGCTGTTAAACTTGCCCTAAAAATGCCCGCAAAATTGTTTTGGCTTAAAGGCCAAAGGAAGCTGCACAAAAGTCAAAAAACTTTTGCCTGCCCTTAAGGCACAACAATACCTGTACTGTGTGTGTGTGTGTGTGTGTGTGTCGGTGTGTATTTGTACTTGCATTTTGCATTAGCATAATTAAAAGTCAGCAAACAACCTGACGCAACCACGACGTGAGTGTGTGAGTGTGTGTGTGTGTGTGTGTGTGCTATTAACTGGGCTGCGCAAGTCAACATGGGCGTAACTTGACCCACGGGCTATGCGACCGCAAAGTATGCAACAAACTCTATTACATATGCCCTCACAAACACACTCTCGCACACATGTGTGTATCCTTGAACTTTATTGTTTGCACATCAGTGGTTTGCCAAAGCTCAGTGCGTGCTGCGTTTTGAGCACTTCCAGGCCTTCGCTCTGCCGCCCCTGCCCACGCCCCCTTTTATGTATTTCACTGTGTGTTGGCTTGTGTGTGTACTCTTTTTTATTGCATGCTGTCAGGCGCAGCAACATATCGGTTTACCATTGAAATATATATGCGCGCATTTTTCAGACAGTTTTCACAAAATTGTACAGAATGTTATTTTTTATATTTTTTCTTTTTTTGCTGCCTTTATTCGGGCTGTGGGCGTGGTATATATAAACATTTTTTTTCTGTGGCCTGCCGAGAGGCATTTCTTTCAATGTTGCTGCTTACTGCGAAAATTAAGCCTCATAGAAGCTGCAGCTACTGTTCCAATAGCGCACAAATTTTAAGTTTTTTTTCCTGCAGGTTGGTATTTGATTTCGGTTTCAGTTATTGTAAAAGGATATGAAGGGACTTGAAAAACATCTGTTCGTTTTTAACAAGTAATATAAATTACAATTTCATAATGTGTCTATATTCTATTTAATCGTGCTGTGATTTTATGCCCCGGATTTGCAAAAAATATGTCGAACAAGTTTTCAATTAACTAACGGGAAATAATAACAAATTTTACCACAACGTCAAATGTTAATCCGAAGAAGTATGCAAAAAAAATAATAGTTCAGCCCATATCTTTAGTTAACAAGCAATTTAAAAAGCAATTTAAATGTAATAAGCAGATTGGTCAAAATAAAAACGTCGTCCACATGGGTTTATTTCTTAAGCAAGACTTTAATATCAAATCAAGAAATTTCTTTTTAAACTTTTTAATTTTATTTTGCACAAAGTAAATAAAAGCGGTCGCCTAGGGTATCAGTCTTAATCGCCAAGCAAATTGTGTTATTTATTCAACATTTTAAATAGTATATCTACTTAAACATTTACAAGTTCGCATTAAAATTCTTTTTTCGTCTAGACCTTATTCTAAATACATTCCCAAATGAAATTTGTATTTGATTTTTAGTGTGCAATTCTTAACAATTTAAAGTTTCCAATTCCAATCCTTTAATAAAAATCATACAAATAATTCAGTTCGGGTTTAGTTTAATCGACAAGTAAGCAAGTTGGCAACATTGGAAAATGTTAAATAATTTTGAGTGCTGTACAAGGGTTTTCATAGTTTTTTTTTTCAATAGCGCAAGTATACTGAAAAACTACTAACGGAAATTAGAAACTGGAAACAACTTTTAACAAATATGAAAATGTTCTTTTTTAATTTGTAATTATATTTTGTTTATAGTTTATAATTGGTTACAGTTTCCATCACATAAAAAATGTATTAAAATAATCATTCGCTATAAATTAGAAATAATGATTTAAGTAAATTATAAAATAAAATATAATTATAATTATAAATTTGTTTTATTTATGTGTGTTTCTTGAAGACGATGAACACCGTTTGATTATGAATTCTTTTATTCGACATAGCGCTCCATTATTGTCACTTGAATAAATAATGTTGTGGGTTTTGCAGTTGCAATAAAATTGCATTTAAAATATAAATTTTATATTTAAAATATTATTAAAAATGTATTAAACAGGGTGTTATGTCCGACGGGGCATTAAATGCTGGCACATGTTTCAACTTCAATTAAAATTATCAATTTATTTATCTAATTAGAAATGTCGGAAAGGGCATATTTTTTGAAGTTTATTTTGAAGTTCTATATATACCCGATTTTAGGCTTAGATTAACAAAATCTTTTATGAAAGAGATACAAGTTTCATGACTATTCTATGTAAATTGTTATTATGAACTATGTTTTTCCAATGATTTAACTCATTATACGCCCGTCTGTATGCTAAATAAATGTAGCCGATTTTTGTAAGAAGTGAGATGGAAAAACTATGACTTTAACTAGTTTATTTGTAACGAACTCAATTGCATTTATTGCAGAAATGATTACATTTTCGTCGAATATCACAGACTCGGGACATTTGAGTTGATTGCTCTCAATTGATTACGAGTCGAGTTGAATACATGCTAAATCAAAACTAAATCCAATTGCCAGTCAATTCGATATGGAGCTCAGTTTGGGACAGCCTCCCAGAGATTTCACTGCTATCATGCGTGCCGTGGGGCCCGGGTCCTTCTTAACGCCATTTGTTTAACATCTACACTTACTATATGGATGAACTTTAACACGCACCGGTTCGGTTTTCAAGCAGAAATATTTTATGGTTGTTGTGGCGCGCTCGTTTGTTGCACGCTGCTGCTGCTGTCTGAAGTTGCACGTTCGCGGGAGTGTTTTATGCCTCGCATACTTGCGAACAGGCAGCGCTTGCACCTTAAAATAATGCCACAACAACATAACATAACTGTAACTACAAGTGTGTGTGGGTGTGTGTGTGTGTGTGTGTGTGGTCGTGTAATAGTGTAGTAAAGGTTTTTCGCTTTTTTTTCTCAACTTGACAGTCGCGTCAGGCTTGACAGCTGCTTTAAACACTTTTGTACCCTGCATGCAGAGTTACAGGGTATGTTAGCATGCAGTTTTTTAAAAGTTTTTATTTAGTTACTATGCAAAAAACTATTTATTATTAGATGAAATCTTTTAATTTATGCTTTAAGTTTTTTACAGGGTATTTGTTTAAGTACTGCTTGCTGTTTACTTGGGCTTCGCCCAGCTTAGGTGCTTAGCCTGGTTTACTTTCCAGTCGCTGGCACAAGTTGAGCAGTTCTATATATTTTATTTTTTATTTATTTATGTTTGCCACGGAGTATTGGCTTTCATTTGTTGTTTATTTGTGGGCAAAGTTTGTTTGCTGGCTTGCTGAAAAGTTCAAATTGTTGGAATTGTCTCGGTTTCACGTTCAAAACAACGACCGCAGCTGTAACTGAAACTATATAACTTCTCTCTCTCACTCTCTCTCACACTCTCTGGCTAGCTTGCTGCCTCGGTTTTCCGGCTGACCCGCAGCCTAAACTAAACTGTGGAATGGCAAATGCATAAACAGGCAATACGCGTGGCTTATTAAAACTCGCTCAGTTCTATGCAAAAGTTATGCGCTCCGAGCTGAAATTAAGTGCAAAACGTGCGGGCAAAAGAAATATACGAAAAATATGTGTACGAATATTTAAAACATAGTCGAAAAACACAAAACAAAAAACAACACCGAAAATTGGGCGAAACAATTTATATGAAAAGCAAACAAAGCGGCGGTGCCAGCTGCTGTTTAAGCAAACACAAAGTTACATTTGTGTGTGACTTTTCGTGGTGTCCACAGTGCGCCGGGTACTTCATAATTACAGTTGCTTCTATTTAAATTTCACTGGCGGTGCACCACAGCGGCAGCGGCATAGAAACAGAAACAGAACGCCGATTGTGTTTTGGCGTCGGCATACGGAACGTATACGCAACGTGCCGCACATTGGCAGCGTACATGGCGTATGCTTAATGTGAGTAGTGGACCAACTTTTTACTGGCACTGACTTTAGTATATTCCTCTATTTTGTGTATTTGACTGCCGGGGCTAAGCATGAGAACAGCGCAACGTGTTCCCTGAATTTGCTGAGTTTGACTTTACACGAGAGCGGCAAAATCCAGTGGGAAATTTAGACAGGCAATCAAATGATTACAATGCTGTGGAAATTGCTTAGGGCTGTATTTGCAACTATTCTAAAATGTTGAACATGCGAACTTTGCACTGTGAATAGCAGCTCCAAAAATGAATTAGAAAAGCACCTGACGAAAATATACTCCATACTGATATCAGATACAGCAGAAGTGTATTTTTGCAAACTTATTTGCATAAATTTTATAATCAAAATAACGTATTTATAATTTAACTGAATTTACGCAAATCCCTAATTTGTTTAATCAACTATTCTCGTATTTTGTTATTTGAGTCTATAATAAAATAGAATATTTTTACATTTGAATAGTGTGTAAAAAAAAACATTTAAAAAAGCTTTGTAGTGAATGTGGACTAATCCTTGCGAAATTTCATGTATAACAATTAAATATTAAAGCATATTATTTCAGTGAATTAATTTATTTTATTATTTATTTATATTCAAATTTAGTTGTATTTATAAGCCAAAGTGCGAAGCTATACCTTAAAAATAATAATTACGTGCTTTTTAAGGTGTATATTTATACCTGTTATTTTTAATTAATTCAAATATATAAAAAATAAATAAAATAAATAAAATAAAATTTAAAAATTCAATTGTTTTAAACTAAATCTCATTTAAATATACTCTTTAAGCACTCTTTTTTTCCGGTTGTAAGTCATTTGTTTCTACATTTATTGTTGGTCCCAGTCGCAGTTGGAGTCGCTATCGCTTAGCTTTTATTAACTGAAAAAATTAGCTAAATGGCGTTTGACCCTTGTCAGAGATCATGGCCGGCAATTTTTCAACCCGCGTGACCTGCCGCCCGAACCAAGCCCATCAATAGGATATTTTTATGTACACAATAATAAGTATCGACAAACATTTCTAAAAGCCATTCGGCGAGAGCCATAAAACTTAAGACCTAACTTGAGCCTGACAACGATACGGGGGAAAGCTGGCCGTAGCTGTTCTTGGCTAAGCTTTAAGTTAGTTTTTGGCAACAGGGAAAATTAATTATTAACTCCAATCGGCTGCCGCAGCTAAAAATTAAAGCCAAGTCAATGGACAGGCAACAAAATGGCCAAGCTAAAAACTTTTTCGGTTTCCATTTAGTTTTTCTTGGATACAATTTTTTTTGTTTTTTTTTTTTGGTTTTCTCTGCCAGCTGTTGTTGTTGTAGATCTGTGCGTTGAAAATGTTTTACGTTTTTATTTGTCATTCATTGCTGCAAAGTTTCGCCGTTTTATTTTAGCATCATTGTTGCTGTTGTTGCTGGTGCTGTAGTTATTATTGTTGTTATACAGCAACTGCTGTTACTTTAGCTGCGATGCGGGCTTTTCACAGGCGACGTTATCTGCGAGCCTTTGTCTTTTTGGCCACACTTGCAGGCCAGTTCAGGACGGCGAAGAGAAGGGGCTGGGGCTGGGGCAGGCACAGTTAGTTTGGCAACGAATGTGGCGAGTAAGTAAGTTGAGGCGCGCCGAGGCATACAGAATGGAAAAAGAAATCAGCTTTGAGCAAAATGAGGCAATAAAGATTTATCTCGAGAGAACGCTAAAGGACACCGCCGAAAAAACCAATGCAGCAGATTTGTCAAGGATTTGCAGCTGACAATTTATGTTAGACGTTGGCTTTACATTTCGCATGCCAGACAACAATGGGACCCCACTACATATACATTGATTCCTAGCAAATACTCTTAGAACGTATGCAAAATGTGTCTGTGTGTGTGCGTGTGTGTGTGTTTATGCGTGGCAAACACAAATCTGTAATCTATGTCACATGCAACATGCATAAATTTTAATTAAATCGTCAGCATGTCACACAAATTTGCCTAGTTCTTAAATAAAAAACAATTGAAATTTATTTTTGCAATTGCTTTTTTATTATTTCTTTTTTGTTTTTTTTTTTTTGTTTGCCAAAATTGAAATTTTGCGAGCACGCAAATTTATCAGTCGCCACGCCATGCGAATGCTGCTCGAATTTGCTCTTCTGTTCAATTAATACTAGACAAAAATATGAATTTGAAATGCATTCGGCATTTAGGCCTTGACATCTTTAGGCAGCTGCATTGTGTGCTCTGGAAAATAACACAGATACACAAACACACACTAAGGCAGAAAAATGCGGCGTTTTTATCATAACAAAAGCAGTTTGCCTTTTACTATTTGCTTTCAAATTTATTTATTTAGCAGCTGCTGCTAATTTAAGAGCCCAAATACTTATATTTTAAACAAGATTTAAATATAGCTAGGATTTAGTTGTTCAATGGAAAATATAAACATTAAACATATGTAAAAGCTGAATGCGAAAACATATGTATTTAATGTTTTTTTTTTTTTTTTCAACAGTTTGTATTATTTACATAACTGTGCAATTTATTAGAGTACACGTAAATCTGTGAAGTTAATTTTAGAACTGAGAATCGTATATTCCATTTAGTGATTTGGTTATCTACTCAATTGCTGTAAATAATTAAAAAAACGTTTCCACATAATACGAATTTAAATCTCATTTTATTCAATGTTAAATTACGCCTAAATAATCTTTTCATGTTTTATTATTTACAATTTTACAAATTAGCAACAAGAACCAAAAACCAAATTAATGAACATTTTGTGTTCCTAAATCAGTATTTTAAATGCCTCAATAAATTAAATATGTTTTGGAATAATCGATAGCACTTTAAGTTAAATCTTTTACGTCTAAACTATTTGCTGAATTATTGATAAATTTAAAAAATATATATGTACAATAGCAGTTGTTTAGAAACTTGTAAATATGTCGATAAATCGGGAACAATAATTTCTCAAAAATCAAGGTTTTATTATGGTTTCCAGTTGTTTACAATTATTGTCATTAAATTATTGCTTCTTTTTAAGCTGTTAGTATATTTAAAATGTTTACAAGTTGTGGCAACATTAACAGAATATTTAACACAAAATTGTTTAACTTTTAAGTTTACTTTATTGTAGTTTTAGTTTTCGAAATTGTCTAAAGGTGTTGCAAGTTATTTATTTGGACTAGTCTTGGGTGTCCGGGATTTGACTGCAACTTTCAATTACGCACTTAATTTCATTTTAAAATGTTAAGTTTTGGCCGAAACTTGCAGAAGTTTTTTCTTTTGGTTTTTTGTTTATTTTATTTTTTGTTTTTGGCAAAAGTTGTCCAGAGTATTCACAAATATGATGTGGGGGATGGAAGAGTTTTCGGCTAGACCGGTTATAACAGAACTGAAAGAAACTTTAGAGCCGGAACTTCAAGCCAATTGCCGAAGCAGTTGTAAAGTTGCCGTCTTACCAAGTTTGTTTTGGGCGAGTTTTGCAGAAGCTCCACACACACGTCGAATTTGCCGTCACAACAATTTCAATTTCAATTAGAATGGCGCTCATAACCTCGTTGCCACGTTATGCAGTGCGTACAGTCCAATCAAAAGCAATGCAAGAATCTGTTTCAATATACACTCGCCACTACACTATGGGATAATTCACAAAAATATCGGATAAAAAACGGAAAAGCTTAACTTCTTCTTAAAATTAAAAAAAATGTTAAAAAACATTGTTTAATCAACCTATTAAGTCTAATATTCGTTAACTTAAAGTTATGCTTATGTATTTGACAGTTTTTTTCTCTATAAAACAAGTTGAATTTGGTAAACTAAGTTTTCTAATAATAAATAAAAATAAATGATGGATAGAAAATAAATGTAGGTATAAATATTATATATAATAATGTGTTACTTCGTATATACATTGTTTCCTTACCATTTTCATTTAAACAAATATCATGTTTTTTTTTAAGAGTTTTTTTAAGGTATCCAAGCAATTGATTTTCGTTTGCAATAACTTTTTTAAAGCTACTATCTTATGTTTTTTTTTGGTTATGTTCGCAGTTTTAATTTTAGTTTTAATAAATATGTTGAAAAATAAGTCGTTATTTTTAAAATTTCTTGAAAATCGTGTATTTTTCTCCCATAGTTCACAATGCTATCGGATTTGCGTCTAGTATTAATTTCGCATTTTTCTCGTTTTATCATATTCCTGTTTTGTTTCTACTCTGGCAATTGCAAACACTCCGCTTGTGTGCGCCGGAAGCCAGCCTGCTGTTTGTTGGATTCTTTACGGATTCACATGTAAACAAGCCCCGCTTTAGATGACTTTGCTTTGTGCTGTGCCATCAGGTTTAGTGGAATTTGCCAGCACGTGCACGGGGGTTTCGTGCTTTAAATTCTCATAAAAATTGCGCAATCTTTGCTGAATTTAGCAGTAAATCAAGTTAGCGTAGTGCGCACCTACAAACAGGCTATAAATTATACATACATGAAAAAAAAGGCATTGTCCAATGTTTCGATACTGTCATAAGTCCCGGCTAAGAGCGCCAAACGATCGCTAAGTGGTCAGCAAAACAAAACATAAATAAAACGGAGAATGTAGCTGGGATAAACAAAATATAAAACTACGTAAAATGTGTTTTAACGCGAATAGTGATTAGCTATTAGATGCCCTGTAATCTCTAAAATCTCATAATAAAAATAAAAATATAATCTAAAAAAAGGCTTAATTAATAAATTAAAAATAAGTCTCATTCTATTCAATTTTTGTTTCAACCAATTTAATTTAGCTATTAATTGTTTTCATAAATCAAGTAGTAATATAAATGCATAGCTCAACTTAATGTAGGGTATGTAAACGAGCATTCAAATCACATTCCATCCAAAACCCGAAAACAGAAAACACTTTAGGCGAACCAAAATTAAAGCAAACGTCAATTTATTTGGGCTCTGTTTTCCATGGGCTGCTTCGTAAAAGATAAAAACGTGACCGCGAAAACATAAAATATAAAAAGCTCAAGCGAGCCAAATGAAAATGAGACACGAACGACGGGGACGAGACGACAGTTGCTTTAATAGGCCGCGTTCAGGCGGGGCATGGGAGAGTGAAAAAATGTGGCATACTTTGTGGCGCTTGTCAGCTGCAAGTGGCGCCATAAATCAGGCAAAGCGAGTGGGCGCCGACCACAAACAAAAGTCAAGTCAAAGGCGAAGCCACAACAAATGCCGCAACTTGAAAGCAATTTTAGTTTTAATATGACCCGCTTCCTTGGTCGCTTTTATATCAATTTTTTTGTATTTTTTTTTTTTTTTTTTGGTGAACAGGAAGCAAAGCACAGGCCTATTAAAGCCGTGTTAAAACCCTGGTCGGCAACACTAGGGAGCCCAAACGCGTTGCGAATTATTGATGCCTCATCGCTGATTGCTTTGCGTTTACGCCATTTGACACAAATGCTGTTGTTGGCTTACAAACTAAACCAACAACCCCCCAAAATCACAGCCCCCTTGCCAACAAGACCCATTTCTAATCCTCGTATAGAACATGAATCGCTCTTGGGCATAAATAAGTGAAGTTATTTGGTATGTCTGGCATGTACTCGACTTGGCTTCTATAGAACGCATTCACTTTCCAACACCAATATCCACCTCTCCTGCCACTCTCCGCCACCTCGTGTCCCGTGTTGTTATTATTTTTGTTTCCGGCTTTGGGGCCGCTCTAAAAATATCAGTGCACACATTGTCAGCATCTCAATTGGATGGCGGGGGGGATGGGAGAGAGACGAAAAAAACAACTTTTTGTTTGCTCACTCCTCGCGCATTAGCATCGTTTTTTGGTATCTGTGCACAAAATATGGCAAAACAATAAGCGTTATAACAATTGTGGCTGCTTCTAATCGCAGCGAGGTGGCTAAAATGTTTGACAGCTTGGCCTAAGTGCTTTGTGTGGTTCACTTGGCGCACTTCAGCTCCTGTTTTGAGCTTCAAACTTCGCCTGCTCCAGCCAGGAAATTACTTCAAGGTGCTCCAAATAGATTTGAAGCTTTATAAGTTTTATTTGTTTGCGTGCTTAGAGAGACTTTCGAAGAACTCTGATAACGCCAGTAGTTTATTTTTTGAGTCTTATGGGCAGCAACAAAATAAATCAACATGGCGTTATAATTAAAAAAGGGACAGCTAATTTTGTTAATTATTTTAATGCCGATTTTAATGAAGGGTCGCTTTTCTTTTAAAATTCAAATGGTAAATATCATAAATATATATTCTTGAAGAGTATAAACAGCTTTAATAACTTTGAATATTATGAATATAGAGATGCAGATTCTTTTATTAAAAATACATTTATACTTATTTGTAAGAATCCACCTAAAAATTTTATAAAATATATTTTAATTTTTCATATAACCAAAGTTTCATTAAATACTGCATTAAGTATGGCAAAGAATCTTTTTAAGAGATATTATTTCTTGACTCTTTATCTTAAATTTGGCAATAAAATAGGTAGAACTAATACAAAGTTGTAAGGCTTTTCAAAATTGGCTAAAATATCTCTCATTTGTTATTCATTCAATTCTGTTGCATTGATTAAAATATTAAAAATTAAAAAAATTATATTTTATTTACTACTGTATGTAATAGGTAGGGCGGCTTTCCCCACCATTTATGCCATGTAACTTGAATCAAGATCTTACAGCCAATTTCACACGCAAAACTGTCGCATCGCACTCTGTATCCGTGCCATTAACCAGGATACGGCTTAAAGCCACTGCCAAAGATTATTTAATTCCCGCTCGCTGGTCGGCGGTCTTATCAGCAGTCTTAGCTCTCGAATATTGCGTTCTGTTGTCTCGGCGGCTCATTCATTTTGGCAACGGCATAAAAACACAACCCGTTTTTTGGTAATAGCCGCGTCGGGCTATTAATTTAGTTTATGGCCCTGGCGAGTTTTGCATAAGCCGATATCGATGTCCTGTCGATGTCCTTGACGAGCGTAATGAACTTTTGGCTACTAAAACGCCAGCGAAGGGCTGAGCGCAAATCTTTTCAATTGTAAATGTAGTGGCATAAAAGCGAAAAGTGAGTCATAATTTAATATTAAGCGCAGCCCCACGGCGAAAGTGGGGGGGAGAAGGGGGTGGGGGCAGTGCAGCTGGACCGGTCGAGCAGCCCCCAGTTGACGTTTGTTTTTGTGCGGCCAGGCCACAGGACGCTGCTCCCAGGGGCTCGCATTTAGCAGCATTATGGGGCGCATGTATTATATTTACGAGTGTGTTTATGTTTATGTTGATTATTAATATTCATACAAACACATTCATGCATTGAGCGTAGCGCAAACAAACATTTAAATGATTTTTATGCCTGCGCACAGAAATACGCAATGCTTTTTTCTCTCCAGCATTCAAGTTTAATGTTTTGTGCAAAAGGAATTTTGCATAAAAAAAACACATACACATAGCCATAAGTATACACGTGTGTGTGTGTGTGTCTTTGTGTAATAAAAGTACATTTTATTTATTTGTTTCAGGTTTCGGACCCATCTACATTACGAAAGGTAAACAATATAATACGCCCCGTGTGGCGTCCTTTTTGGGGTCCTTACTCTGTGGTTCCCCTGACCTCAGACTAGCTAGTTTTATAGCCTTTGGGTGATAATTCAATTAGCTGCGTCAGATAAGCCAGATTTATGAACTGGACTGGTCGTGCGTTGACATTGGTTCCTATTTAATAATGGTCGTTTTTTTTTATTATCACTAATCTGTAAATTCGTATTTTTTGAATATTTTGTTTATTTTTATAATATGGCATAATTTTTGTTTAATAAAAATGCGTTAAGTAATATTTGTAATTGATGAAACACGTTCTACGCCTAAAGCAAAAATTCTTTTGCTGTATTTGTTTATTGTAGCTTATGAACTCTAATAAATTAAACTTTTTCATTAGCTTTTTTTAATATGGTTGTAAAAACTAAGCTGTTGTTCAGTTGGACTTATTTGTGTTTATAGCGGGATTGCTAATTAATTAAAGATTTATTTAAATCTATAAAGCAGGCAGAAAAAACATTTTTAGGTGCTAACTGTTTTGTTGGCATACTTAAAAAGAATTTATATTTGTTTTTGGCTCCTTTTGTTGATTAAGTCGAGTAAATTAATTAATTTTAAGTTCTAAACAATTTTTTTTTTAACTTTTAAGAAGCTTTGTTTTGTTTTACAAATTGATGCAAACGCGCAAAATGAAATTTGTAAATATTTAATGAAATTTCTTACCTTTCTTTGAATATCAATGGGTTGATAATAAATAAGAAAATATTTACCTTTCATTTGGTGGCCTTTTATGATACTCAGGTATTTATAATTCCTTTTGCTGGCATTATATATCCCATATTTGCAGTTTAATAACCGAACACGAACTGGCAATGTTTCAGTGTTATTTTTAGCTGTTTGTCCCAATGCCCTAAAGGTGATCTACATTGAACTTAACCCAAATGCCAAATACCCATCCACGGCAGTTGCAATGCATTGTGGCCGCACTATCCTGTCGAAATCCTTTTAGGCAATTCACAAAAGGGCTTCACACATACATGCATGTACGTTTGAATATATGCACACACACACACACACACACACAGTGTATGAGTATAAAGCCATTGGCATCGGTCGTTTAGATCTGAGTTGCGAGTGGGCCGAGCTCGGGACAGCCGTTTTGGCCGTTTGGCGCTGCCTTTTTGCGTAATATTTATAATTTATGGGGGTTTTGGCGAACGTGGCTCTACGCCCGCTGCCAGATGCTGTTTATAATTTTCAAAGGTATTCGGACCATGCTCAAAGCAAAGCAGGTTTATTAAGTAAATTGTTTCCGTTACTTTTCGGATTTCCTTTGAAATTGCTGCGGATTGTGCCGTTGTTTGAAGTGGGCCGCCGATTCTCGACTCTCTCGTCCTCGACAACAAATAACCGGTGAACGAAAAATAAGAAAAAAGCAAAATAAATAAATACAAAGTATATGTATATATGTATTTAGGGGGAGCCGCACAGGAAGTCAACTTGAAAGGACTTTTCCTTGCGGCACTCCCGACTGACTGGTCGTTCATTAAAGCGATTTTCGCTGCCAGTAATTTATGTGTCAATGAATTTTGCCGGCTACGCCTTTGACATCAATTCTCCGGCTCTGCTGGAAATTGAATTTGCCGGACAGCCAGTCTGTCTGTCAGTCTGTCAGTCAGCCATTCCGCAGTTGTTGTCGCCATTTAGCTCGTAATTTTTATAGTCTAGGCCTCATTTGGTCACGACGCTATACGAGTATTTATTGTGCTCCATTTGTTGTTGTCGATTTTGTTTGTTGCTTTTTATTTTGTCGCATTTTGTTGGTATTTTTGTGAGTGTATTTATACGATTTTCATAGGCTGCCGCCATACGGCTTAAAGTATGCGACTCAAGGTCAGCTGATAAACTACCCTGTTTTTAAACCGCCAAGCGGGTATTTTGTGAAAATATTGAAAAGCTGGCATATATTTTTATTAATTTTTGATTGTTTGTCGTTAACGAATAAGCCACAAAAAAGACTTGCAAACATTTCAAAAGTTTTCGTTTTTGATTTCCCAATCGACCGCTTATAATGTTAAATAAACACAAATATCCTAAATGATATACAACAAGACATGCTTAATGAAATTGTAATGTTTCTTAGAATAAATACAACATTTGAGTTTTCTTACGAAAAACGTTCTTACAATTGTTGTTCTTCAATTAATCAAATTTTTAGCTTGGTAGGATTTCATCTTCGCTCAAAGTTAATTTAGGCACTTTTTTTTTTGTTTTTTCGCTGCGTAAGATTTTGTTTATTGATTGTCAGATACAGGATCATTGTCCAGTCGACTATTACAGGGACTGTGGGCAGCTTTATGACTGCTGCTAAACTCAATTTATGGAGAACGGTTCGAGCTGGCAGGCGGCAGTTGCAGCAGTGCTTATTGCTTTTCATAGCCTGCTTTTAGGTGGTAAATAAATAAACTTAGTGTCTGCATTTTGTCGCAATTACGTCGGCCAACCAGCTGTGTGCATTAAGTGGGCCATAATTTATGAGCTCTGCACTTTGTTCGTATGCAACTTGCTTGAAAAAAAAAAATAAAGAAGAAAATTGAACATTAAATTTAACATGGCGCATTTGATTTGAATTCGTCAAGCTGGCATAATGTTTTCAAAGTTAACTAACGACAATATGTACATTTATCATTCTGCTGTTCCAATAGTTATTGCTAACGGTAAATTAAGCAATCTGCATATAAAAGAAATGCCGAACTTAACAAAAAATGCGCTTCCTGAGCGGTTTTTCGTTTGTTTGGCTGCTTTTTTTTTTGCTTTTTTATTATTTAGTCATGGTTGCTGTAATTTGAATTTATTTTGGTAAGCAAAAAATGATGTTGGCTAGAAAAATGCAAATAACGGCAAAATGTTTCCTCTCCCTGGCTGGTCATGGTCATGTTGGGGCTATTGTTTGCAAATTATTTGTATTCGTGTTTTCGTTTTCGTTGTTGTTCTTTTTTGTTTTGTTTTCTTGTTGGCTGTTGTCTCGTTTGCTTCGGTCAGCGCCTTGTCCTGGGCCGAAGTAACTTCCGTCCGCCGGCACATAATCTACGTCATTTCCGTTTTAAATTATTTACATAGGAAATATGGCAGGCTCACGTCAGATCTGTGGAGGGACACTGACGGGCTGGACGACGTCCTTTTTTTTTTTGCATACCCAACGCTGGCTCAGCGCTCCTTTCAATTGTTATGATTTTCCCTATTTTTTTTTTTGTTCGTTCTCTGGCTTGCATTAATCTGCTTCGGATTTCTTTGCGTGTGGCTCGCAGACTTCACTGGCCAATGATTTGCTCAAGTGGCCCAGCGACTTATATTGCGCATTTTGCCCCACTTTGGGCCATTTTTGTTTTCGTTATCTGTCTGTTTTTTTTTTGGTTCGTTGCGGCTGGCATTGCAATTTTTTGATTTCGCGCTTTTCCAACAGCTTTTGGCTGTTGCTGTTTTCCGGTGCTTTTCGTCGTAATTGAATTATACGCTTGCATGGGCCACACTGATGTGCCCTTGTCCAGCCACTAATCCCAGAGTATGAAATAAAAACTCACAGCGCAGTTTAAATATTTGCACAATTTTCGGGCCTGACATTTGCATGGGATTCTTGATAAAAGTTTGCTTTTCTTTTCCATTTATTTTTTGTTGAGCTCGCGAAACTTTTAAAAATGAATTTCATATAATTTATGCAGATTGTGATAGGCAGCGTATGGAAGAGGCGCATAATTGTTTGGGCCATACTCTGAATTCAGTTATCGCTCAATTTTTGGCCATAATTTGTTATCAATTTGCATAAAATGCCAATGAACATTTTTGCTAATTGTAAACTTTAGGCTTATGATGATAAATAATAAAAATAACCGTTTCAATAATTTGGTTGTAAATAAAAAATAAAATCCAAATAAATTAAGTTCAATATATCAATTTTAATCAAATTTATTCACATCATTCAATTATTTATGTGTATATAATTTGAAGCATTTCAAATATGCAATTTGAAAATAAGTCGAAATATGCGTAAAATTGCCTCAGTTAAATATTTTAAAATATTTAAATGCCAATTTATGAAAAATTTAAAGCGCAAAAAAAAAGAACAACTCGAGTAATTAAATTATATTGCGATTAAACTGAAATTTATGTTCACACGCTTAAAGCGCCATAATCGCACAATTATTATGATAATATTGAGTAAACTATGGGAGAATATGTGCTTTTGCGCAAATTCATTTGATTTTTTTCGATTATTCGCACACGCTTGTTTATTTATGATTGCATAAATAGCTATTTATTGAAAAAAAAAAATTATATATATTATTTTCTTTCATAATATTTCATATTTTTTTATTTTGTCTCCTTTGGGTTAATATTTATGAGCATTGACAACCTTTTTGCTCAATTCATTAAGCTTCAGTTGAACATTCGGGGTCCGCAAAATACCAATTTGTGACAGTCGAGCGATTTTTGCTTTGGGCTAATGGCAAACTGAAGCACATAAAAGACATTTGTGTCATTTAAAAATGTTCCCAACTTTCGCACAAAATAGAAACATTTGTTATGCCCAGCGCACATAAGTATGCTACAAGGAAACGAACTCAAAATGATTAATGCATGCCAACCTTGTGCTCACAGAAGTGAACTCTTTGTGGCCCTTGGTCCTTTCACATTTGCAGGAATGCAAAATGTAAATGAACACCGTTCAACATAAAAGTGTATTTATTTGAAATCCCTAACGGAAATTGGTCAAGTTGAAGGAAGATTTAATTTTATGAAATCAATTTTCATTAAACGGCCTCGGTCATCCTTTGCCGCTGTCCGAGCGTCGTTAAAAATATTTTGTAGCACTCGCTCGAGTGTTTCGGTCATGTGGCTGCACATCTGTGTGTGTGTGTGTGTGTGTGTGTGTGAGTGTGTGGTAACATTTACTTTTGTTGGCCGCGTCCAGGGAGTCGTTAAAATGCAGTTTAGAAAAACCCCAATGCCACCAAAGACAAAGTGCCTGATAACGAGCGCGCTGGACATTCTCTCACTGGCCCCAGCTTTGGTATTTTTTTAACGGCACATTTTTTTTTTTTTTGCGCTCTTTTTTATGTGATAATAAAATTCATAGCGCCTGCATATAAAATCAACTTACTGACCAACAACAACAACAACACTCACACATGCTCTAAGCTCTAGCTGCAGTGCACATTGAGTCAAGGAATTGGGATCAAGATAAATTTCGAATAATGTTGAATAGGCCATCGTTTGGCAGTATATATTTTAGATATATTACCTTGTCCAGGCAGGTGTATTTAATGATATTTAAAAATACCATTTACCAGGAAGAAAAAAAAAATAATAGAAAGCTTCTAGCCTACTTCGGCTTAGAAATTAGACTGACTTTTAGATATAACGGCATATAGTATATAAATTTGAGCCCATTTATCGTGTACCTGAACCAGTGTGCAGCTGCAGCCGTGGGTCTATTTTTATTTCATTTTTATATACATTTTACGTATTTATTTATATTTCGTTGCGGGCTGCTGTTGGAACACAATTTGATTTCCATCGGCTTAGCGCGAGGATTTTCTTAATGCTTTTGTTTCTTTTGTTTTCTTGGCTACTATTCAGTTGGCTTGTTTTTTTTTTTAGGTTTTGGGCCCAGTAAAGCCCAGTTATGAGCTTGGCTTTATTTTGATGGGTTGACCTGCCAACAGGGCCGTTACCCGAGCATTTTTTCACTGCTGGATTTAAACTAACACTTAAATTGTTGAGCTGAAGTAAATGAAATGAATTATAAATAATTTTGTGGTTAATTTAGGCAACACAAAGCGCCTGTAACTAACCGAGAGTTGTTTGGGCGTAATCAAGCGCAATGCCGTATAAAATATTCAAATTCTATTAGTGCAGCAAATATACACTCATATATTCATCCATAAATGTTCGTTTGTGTGTGTGTGTGTAGAATAGGCAAGTGGTGAAAATCTACCGCAATTAGACGACAAATCGTTTTGACGCCAACACTTCTACTATCTGTCTCGCTCTCGCTTTCTTCGCCTCATGCTCTAGTTGTGACGTCAACATGTTTTAATGGCTTTGTGTTAACGTGTGTGTGTGTGTGTGCGTGCGTGTGCGTGTGTGTGTGCTTGTTTGCGTGTTTATGTGTGTAGGGGCATTAAAGCATGAAATTAATGCAGAAGGCAAAGCAAATAGCCCTAAGGACATGCGTGCCAACGTGCCAGAAGGAGAGAGCGAGACAAGAATGGAAAGGGACCTAGAGACATTAATTTGTACTAAAGCACTGAGCCAGGCAACCGCAGAAGCATCCGCAGCCGCAGTCGCAGCCGCAGCCGCAGCCGCCTTATAAAAATTGTCGAAAGTAAATTTTTATTTTAGCCTGACGTTTTGCGAACTGAATTGCAGCTGCTGTTTGTGCTGGGAAATTTAATTTCTGTCACACATGGCGTATGCGCAATTTAATTAAAGCACAAATAAATGCCCGAAATCTGCATGAATTTACCAAAGTGATAATGCCGAATATTTTGCTCTGGGCATGTTTAAATTTTACATTAGGCCTGTTTTCCTTTGAAATTTTTTTGATGCCCATGTCAAACATGACAAAAAGTTTTTGGTAAACATTTTGGAGTTTACATATAGACATAGCTACATTCGTTATGCTTCTGAATTAACGAAAGTAGAAGTGAAAACCTAGAGATGTGTGCTAGACAGCCATGAAAATTGCCCAAAAATAAAGTAAATAAAAAATCTAAGATAAGAAAATTAAGTATGTAAGAATATATTAATTTAACACATATTTATATTATAGCGAATTTAATTTTTTTGTTGATACTGATACTTAACATTTTATTTATAAATAATTATGTGCATTAAATTTACTATATGAAATCGTAAGATCAATATATAATTATGACTGTCCTGTTAATAATTTTGTAACGTTATCTGTTTTGTAAAATTTTTAAATTTATTGTTTTTTATAATGTTTCAAATAGAGTATTGAACAAATACTGATCATTTCATTTCGAAATTCTGCCATAAATCAAAACCCTTTTCTAGTGTTCTTTTCACACTGAGCTTAAAACATAAATATTTAAATATTCCCATCCCTACGATTCTCTTTGACCACATTTGAAAATTTGTTAATCTTTGTTGGCAACTTTGCATTTTGATAACGTTCTTCGAGTTGAAGTGACAACTCTAAATTGTGCTATCTGCATATTTTTGCCGGTCGATTGGACTTTTCTTTAATAGCTATTAGTTATCCATCGTAGTGCACAAAAAAAAAAAAAAAAATAAAAAATAATTTATAAATACTTTTAATGCCAGTTTGACCGACAGCTGCACGCAGAATTCCCCTTTGCGTAGTTATATCACTTCAGTTCCGTATGCTGTGGCTTTTCTGGCTAGAAGATAAATGTATGTGCGTGTCTCTGGTGTAAAATGTAGACAAATTATGTTGGCAGCATAGTTTCCCCCATTTCGACTAATTTCTTTGCACATATTTTCCATCTCTTTGAAAAAGTTTGGCAAGTGCAACAACTTTTGTTGGCCGGCTCTGTCTTGTAATTGCTCTTCGATACGAGCCCTCAACATGAATTTGGTTCAACCCTCTGGAAAATGTTGAAGCATTTTGAAACAACTTTTGAAACTGTGCTCAGTGCTGGCACTCAACTATTTGCACTTAATGGCCGTTAGCAACATTTTAGTTTTTCTATTGCATTTTTCGGTTTTCTATTCTATTTTATTTTACTTTATATGAGTTTTATTTTTGGTTTTTCGTATACATGACGTATACTTGATGCTGCTGCCCGGCAAAAGTTTCAATGGAGTGCAAAGCACAGTTTGGTTATGTAAATAGAGCATGATATGGTTTTTGTGCGGTTATGCAAATGTGGTCAAGGGTTTGTTGTGTGCTGCATGGAATTGCAGTACGCTCAAGTGGAAATCAAATGTAATTCAGATCGGCTATAGAATGCGGCTGTCGGTTCATTTACAAAGCCAAACTGGCAGTAAGTGCATAATAAAGACAATTTCCATTTAAAATGTATTTTCAACAAGTCAAGAAATGCACAAGCCAGCCGATAATTGTAAGTGGCTAAGTGGCTAAAAAAAAAAAAAATAAAAAAAAATATATAAACTGCGCGCTTTATATTAAGTTACCGGGAAATGTTTTAAGTACTGAAAATTGCAAAAGCAATTTTCGCATAGTGCAGCAGCAACAATGAAAATCCAGGACTTATTGGCATTAACACCACTTCATAACTGTCAAGCGCTGCAAAGAAAAGGAATTAAAAAAATAAAAATAAACTAACAGAGAAGGCAAACACATGCAGAACGAAAACAAATAAAACAAGCAAAAGTGCGGCCAGCCCAGGCAAAAAAAGAGACAGTAAAAAATGGCCACGCACACCCAAATATTTGCATAATACCCAGTCGTATATGGTTGACATTAAGTTGCCAGATGAAACCGGACGGCGGTGCACTCAGCCTTAAGCTCCCGTCCAGCTGGCCAACTAAAGAAGCAGCCAGTGATCGCCTAGGCCATAACTCATTTCAGCAATTTTGATTGTGCGTCCCGGAGTCCAGTTGCCCAGGACCAAAAGGAGTAAAGGAGCTTACCATAAATCACGGCTGCGTCGTTTGGGCTATTGCGAAATTAGCTACCTGTTAAATGGTCGCATCGCATTGCGTTTTCATTTGGCTCAAATTCGCACTTAAGTAATTTTATGCGCCTTTCCCATGTATTTTTATCTTTATAAATATTTGATCAGCCTGCTTTGTATGCGTACTGCATATATCTGTGTGTGTGTGTGAGTATGTGACTGTGTGCGTAGGTGTGATTTTCTGTCTGGCTCTGGGTGTGTTTATTCCATGTTACACACACTCCAAAGTCGTACAATACATATTACATGTCAGCTTTGTTGAGGATTTCGCTCTGGCTGCTCTGTCATGCATATTTTATTGGCCCATAGTCACACGGTGCTCTCTCAGCTCGAGCTTTGAGTGCTCTGATTGCTGCACTTGATTATTGTAAAATATTTAGTAAACAAAATGTGAGTAGTATCCGTATGCGCAAAACTATCTACGGGTTGTGGAGCAATGAGATACAGTTGACATTGGCATATTTCTATTTCTGCATACAATTATGTTTCTGTATTTATATTAGTTTTAAAATAATATACACATTTTATTAATTTATATATTTGTTAAATTCGATGAATGCTTGTCTATGTTTCAATAAACTAACTTTGCTTAAATTAATTTGTGGATTTTATATGAAACTTTTTTTTTTGTGCCAAAGAATCTTTACCAAGCCCTCAAATCTATAGCTCCCATATTTCAAATGTCCATAACATTGTCAAAACTGAACCGATTTTCATGTTTGATGGCATTTTTTTCATGGTTTCTTTTCTAGATTGATTATACATTTAAAATATATGCATTATTGAAAATAAACTTTTTTTGAATTTTTTGGTGAAAAAAGCATGTACCCCCCCCTTACTCATTTTCGAAAAATTTTTTTTTTCAAAATTTAGAATCTGGAATTTCTATTTTTAACCGATTGTGATTGCCACAATTAGCATAAAAAACAACATTAAAACCTATTCTGAGGGGGTCAAATTTTTTGTCAAAAATCATGCAAAAATTGATAAAAATTTTGACATGTAAAGCTCTCGGATCCATAGCTCCCATATTTGAAAAGCCCATAACTTTGTCAAAACTGAACCGATTTTCATGTTTGATGGCATTTTTTTCATGGTTTATCCTCTAGATTGATTCTACATTTAAAATATATGCATTATTGAAAATAAATTTGTTTTCAATTTTTTGGGGAAAAAAGCATGTACCCCCCCCTTACTCATTTTCGAAAAATTTTTTTTTTTTAAATTTAGAATCCGGAATTTCTATTTTTAATCTATTGTGGTGGTCACAATTAGCATAAAAAGCAACATTAAAACCGATTCTGAGGGGGTCAAATTTTTTGTCAAAAATCATGCAAAAATTTACACAAATTTTGACAAGTAAAGCTCTCGGATCCATAGCTCCCATACTTCAATAGCCCATAACTTGGTCAAAACTGAACCGATTTTCATGCTTGAAGGCATTTTGTTCATGTTTTGTCCTCTAGATTGATTCTGCATTTCAAATATTTGCATTACTGAAAATAAATTTTTTTCAAAATTATTTGCGAAAAAAGCATGTACCCCCCCCTTACTCATTTTCGAAAAATTTTTTTTTTCAAAATTTAGAATCCGGAATTTATATTTTTAATCGATTGTGGTAGTCACAATTAGCATAAAAAACAACATTAAAACTGATTCTGAGGGGGTCAAATTTTTTGTCAAAAATCATGCAAAAATTGATAAAAATTTTGACATGTAAAGCTCTCGGATCCATAGCTCCCATATTTGAAACGCCCATAACTTCGTCAAAACTGAACCGATTTTCATGTTTGATGGCATTTTTTTCATGGTTTATCCTCTAGATTGATTCTACATTTAAAATATATGCATTATTAAAAATAAACTTTTTTTGAATTTTTTGGTGAAAAAAGCATGTACCCCCCCTTACTCATTTTGGAAAAATTTTTTTTTTCAAAATTTAGAATCCGGAATTTCTATTTTTAATCGATTGTGGTTGCCACAATTAGCATAAAAAACAATATTAAAGCCGATTCTGAGGGGGTCAAATTTTTTGTCAAAAATCATGCAAAAATTGATAAAAATTTTGACATGTAAAGCTCTCGGATCCATAGCTCCCATATTTGAAACGCCCATAACTTCGTCAACACTGAACCGATTTTGATGTTTGATGGCATTTTTTTCATGGTTTGTCCTCTAGATTGATTCTACATTTAAAATATATGCATTATTGAAAATAAAATTTTTTAAAATTTTTTGGGGAAAAAAGCATGTACCCCCCCCTTACTCATTTTGGAAAATTTTTTTTTTTCAAAATTTAGAATCCAGAATTTCTATTTTTAATCGATTGTGGTTGCCACAATTAGCATAAAAAACAATATTAAAGCCGATTCTGAGGGGGTCAAATTTTTTGTCAAAAATCATGCAAAAATTGACAAAAAATTTGACAAGTAAAGCTCTCGGATCCATAGCTCCCATATTTCAAACGGCCATAACTTTGTCAAAACTGAACCGATTTTCATGTTTGATGGCATTTTGTTCATGTTTTGTCCTTTTTTTTGATTTTACATGTCAAATATATCCATTATAAACAAAAAATTTTTTTTTTTATTTTTTTATAAAATATTATATACTCATTTTCGAAAAATTTCCTTTTTTAAAATTTAGTTAACCTAATTTACATTTTTAATCAATTGTGGTTGTCATAATTAGTATAAAAAACAATATTTTCCCAGCTCTTTTAAACCCTTCAATAACTATTTTAGTATAATTTTCCGAATAAAATGTGCTAGACGAAGCCCAACAACGATTTGTTAACATTTTTCTCATACGAAAGACAATAAGAAGAACTGACAGCAATGAAATCTGTGTTAAGTGGGCGACTGAAACACTGACAATGAGAAGCCAGCCAAAGTTAATTAATCCCATTTGACCTTGTTGGCATTTTGTAGCCTTAAAAATAAATTGGCATAGAGCATTTCATTGAATTTGGCCAGAAAGCAGACGCATTTGGGCCGTTTCATTAGGATTTGCAATTTGAATACGTGCTGAAATGAGTTGATGGAAATTTTTGTGTGGCTTCCAGTTAAGAGTTTTATAGTTTAATGAATATCGTAAAATGATAAGCATTTATTGCCAAGCTCAGACAGACAATTTTTATTTAATGAAAATTAAAATATTTCTTTCACAAAGTTGAAATACATTTTTGCCAAAGTTCTGCCAATGAACTTTTTAATTGATGGTGACTGCTGTTTTTTGCTTGTTCAAATTACAAATCAAATCAAATTATTCATAGTTAACTTAATAACATTGAAAGTTAATTTAGAGCATACAAGCATAGATGTAATTTTTAATTTTTCACCTGCTACAGCTTCAGTGATTTCTCTTATTCACTTATCCAGTAAGGGAAAGTTCCAAGTAAAAGCTTAAACACAATCTGAATTGTGACGTTTAATAAAATTGAGCTGCGATTGGTAATTGCTGTAATTAATACATTGCATGGGCAGCGTGAGCGCATTGTTTACCTCAACCTTGTTGGTCATTTGGCCATAATCTGTGTATTAGTTGCCATTGGCAGTGCTGCATAAACAAATACACGCAAACAAATCCCGGCTGGTTATTATTTCTAGTAAATTATGAAAGCGATAAGCCTAATAGCCCGGGCGCTGCCTGCTGTCCTGCTGCTCAGCTTTCTTCCCGGCAGCAGGGACATGTGTTGCCAGGCCGCCGATGGCGTTGCAGGCGGCAAAAGGCTGAACGCGGGCGTGGAGAGGGTCTAGAGAGATAACGGAGCAAAGTAAAATCAAATGGCATGAAAATGTTAGCATAGCTTTAGGCGTTCGACTCGACTAAGCTGCGGCTGCCAAGTGTGAACCCCTCTCTCTCTCTCTCCCTCTCCGTGTGTGTGTGTGTGTGGGTAAGCGTCGACGCCATTTTGTTTAATATGCCAGCTGGCGGCTAAGGGCACCGCATGCCAGCGATTATCTAAAAGACATTAGCATCCTCGCAGTTACCACAGTAATGTACTACAGCTTCCCAGCTTGTTTTGACTATTCAGAGCTGTCTCGGTGCCTTCATGTCTGCATGTAAATGTCCTGCTTTGTTTAGCAAATTCACACCGATGCGTGTCGACTTGCTTTATTTATTTAATATATATTTTTTTTGTTTTTTAATTATCTGAAAATGCCCACACAGTTGGTTCTCTCCATCGCTGCTACGTGATATTTTCTGTTTGCCAGCATTTCGCATTTTGCATTTTGCAACTCTTTGCGACTGTTTTCATTATACTCGCTCGCCAAGTGAAAAGAGCATATTGGGTTTGTGCAATGTAAGGCAAATAAGGATATATACTCGGGTACTCGGTAAATCAATATATCTACTTCAGTTTTTATGCTAGATACATACTTTTTGCTGTTAGACAGATTACTGATAATCTTCTGTATTTTTCACAGTGAAAAAATTATTAATATTTAAAACCGTTTTTGAACGTTATGATTGTCGGTTACACCCGACTGCCAGGCTTCCATGTTTATTTGGCCTCGTCGCTTGTCGCTGATATTGCGGCATTTTCTTGCCACCGCCATTTTGTTCAATTGCTTGCCTGTTTACCCTTTGTCTCCTTTTCCCCCTGCTGCTGGTTTGATTGCCGCCGTTTGTTTTGAAATTTGTCATAGTTGGCTTTGGCGCTAACTTCTGTGCAAGCTTTTGCAATTGGCACGCGCGTGGACAATCTGAATCGGAGTCCAATATATGCGGTTTTCCAATGTGTAGTCTAGTCTATTTAAAGTGGAATACTTGACGCAGACTTAGTGCTATTTGCCCTCTGGCTACTGGCCCTAAATTACAAATTGTCATCAGCCTATTTAGTTTTAATTAAACTACAATTAAATTCATGTTAAACATTCGCAATTCTTATATTAAATAGTTTAATAATATATATATTGAATAATTCATTTTTGGTAAAATTGGAGCTATTCTATTTATATCATCAACAACATTTTAAGCCATTAAACATCCAACTGAGTAAATATAAAAGTTACCTCGCCCGCATTTCAAGACAAACAAGCATGCCAAACATTTTTCGTTCACTATGCGACAATTTCAGCAAACACAATATCACAAAGTCTGCTCCAATTTCCGAAATTGTAGTATTCTAAATCGAATTAGAATCGCAAATTCGGAAACAGCTGTATAAAGTTTACACAAATTTAAAAATAACTATAAAAGCAGTTGAATTTAAACGAGAAGTATCATTCACCAACTGATCTGGATAACATGAAAATTGCCATAATCGCATTCAACTGCGCCCTCCTGGCCATATGCCTCTCCTCCCTGCCGACGAGCAGCGGACAGGACACAACCACCGTAGCCGCCGACACGACCACTGTGGCGGCCGACACCACCACAGTAGCCGCAGACACGACGACCGCGGCGACAGACGCTGCGACTACCACAACGACAGCCGCGTCCACGGATACCACCACAGCCGCCTCCTCATCCTGCGGTGGAAAAAAGAAGAAGACGCGCAAGTGGAAGAGGGTCAGGCATCCTGGCAAGAAGATCATCAAGAGACACCGCAGCGGCGGCAAAAAAGACATTTTCGGAAAGAGTATAAATAACAAAAGCCGCAGGGGAGGCAGAAGATCAAGGAGATCGAGGAGATCTGGTTAAAGGAACAATCGAAAACTGAACACTCTAAAGCCGAGCCTGGCGAATTTGCAGATGGACCTCAACGTTAGATTTAGCCATTATTTTTAAGATTTGTTATTCAGTGTACATGAAATATAGCTTTAAAAATTCAAACCAAAATGTTCGATTGACCTATTTTATGATTCACATTTTATCAAAGAAAAACACATCTACCTGAGGCAACAGGTAATCCGCACTTTACTCAAAATGCTCCAGCCACTGTGTATCTAAAAAACCGCAATTATTTTTTATACTTTCGAATTTTGATATTTGATATTAGAAATTGTATGAATTAAATGTGGTTTCGCCACTAGATTGTTACCTCGTGCAGAGGGGTTTTTGTGCGATATCACATTTTTTTGGTTTCTAATTTATTTTCATTTCATATCTCATTTCATTAATGCATCTCGAATTGTCATTTCTCATGAAAAATATTTTGTCGATGGAACTTGAAACAAGCATAAGAGAATGAAGAAAATTATCGATATTCAGATTGTATATCAATAAACACAGATTACTAAGAATTAATAAATGATTCCGTCTGCTGATTTTATTTTAATTTTTATTTGATAACATCATTTGGTAAACGTACATAATTACCTTTTCATACCAAATCAAAACAGAGCAGTGTGGCCATCTGGATGTATAAATATATATATAATAAATATTGCAAAATATTCAGCAACAAAATTGTTAACCCTCTTGGCATTGGATGGAAGCAGCTCCGACGCGATAAAGTATAAATAATAATGATCAGAACGACGAGGTGAATCGATTTAGCCATGTCCGTCCGTCCATCCATCTGTCTGTCCGTCTGTATGAACGCAGCGATTTCGGCAACTACAAAAGCTAAAGTCCTAAACTTTTCGACTACAAATTATTAAATTAAATTCATTATTATCGATAAAAATCGATTTACGGTGGTTTTCTGGATTTCTTAGTATATCTCGGAAACTATAAGAGCTAGAGTCACAAAATGTAATTTATTATATTCTTATAGATACTTCCTCCCCTCACCCAATAAATAAAAAAAAAAATCAAGTACTCTAATTCAAATGATACCACAAGAATAATCCATGTAAAATTCATCATGTAATAAATATATATTTTAAAAGTGCACTTTACAACAAGTTCTTATACCTAAATCTAATAAAAATTTGAGTTCATATCCATTTTACGAGTGCGTCCTGATCGGTTGTTCACTATTCAATTAACCCTTGATGGCCCACTTATTTCCCTTGCGGCGCCTCTTGATGATCTTCTTGCCGGGCTTCCTGACCGTCTTCCACTTGCGCGTCTTCTTCACTTTGTCCCCGCAGGATGAGGATGCGGCTGTGGTGGTATCCGTGGACGCGGCCGCTGTGGTGGTGTCTCCGCCTGCAGCCGCGGTCGTCGTGTCTCCTCCTGCCGCTGCGGTCGTCGTGTCTGTGGCTGCTGTTGTCGTTGTGGTCGTGTCCGGCAGAAGGCAGTCGGGCAGGGAAATGTTGTCGGGGAGGGTGCAGTCGGTGCAGCCCGTGGGGGTGTCAGGTCCTACGCAGGGCACTCCTTTACTAAGCGGCAGGTAGGAGATGCTTATGGCTAGGAGGGCGCAGTTGACTGCGAATATTGTGATTTTCATCTTGTCCAGATAAGTTCGTGAGTGATTCTTTTCTTTCAGATTCAACTGCTTTTATAGTAGTTCGATATTTTTCGGAAAGTTTACACAGGTGGTTTCGGAATTGCGATTCTAATACTCGTGGCTTTTGTTTCGCGCACAATAAGATCGATATTTGGAGCAATCTTAATCACAAGTATTTGGATGGGCTTGAATTTGATGTTTGTTCAGTTGGAATAATTAGAGCTTAATATTATTTCTTATCAATTTGACACAATTCCACATTACTAAGCAAGTGAAGGAATACCCTCAACCCTGTTTTTGCCAATCACAATCACACACACACACACACACACACACAAACGCTCACCGCAAGCTGTGCACTTTACTCAGCAGCAGTTACCCTTGGCCCCTACTAGGGAAACTAAATTAGCTAATTACTTCTAAACTAAAATTATCATCATTACGACATTTTGAGTACTTAGGAAGAGCAGCTTGAATTTTGTTTATATTTGGGGCGAGTGGGGAGAGGAATAACAAATCCAAAATAACTACTCTAATAGTCTCCGAGATACGCTAAGAAAACCAAATCCTAAAATCGATTTTTAGCGATAATAATGTTACGGGGCAAGATATCGAATGTGAAGTGAATTAGAGCTCAGGGTATAAAAACATATAAATTGATTTATGTATTTAAATAAAATATATGTGCATATATAGGGCACATGAGTGATCCAGATTTTCTATATGTTGCTTCGTTATATGGAATTGTGTCAAATTGATAAGAAATAATATTAAGCTCTAATTATTCCAACTGAACAAACATCAAATTCAAGCCCATCCCATCCAAATATGTGATTAAGATTGCTCCAAATATCGATCTTATTGTTCGCGAAACAAAAGCTAGAGAATTAGAATCGCAATTCCGAAACCACCTGTGTAAACTTTCCGAAAAATATCGAACTACTATAAAAGCAGTTGAATCTGAAAGAGAAGAATCACTCACGAACTTATCTGGACAAGATGAAAATCACAATATTCGCAGTCAACTGCGCCCTCCTGGCCATGAGCATCTCCTACCTGCCGCTGAGCAGAGGAGTGCCCTGCGTAGGACCTGACACCCCCACGGGCTGCACCGACTGCACCCTCCCTGACAACATTTCCCTGCCCGACTGCCTTCTGCCGGACACGACCACAACGACAACAGCCGCCACAGACACGACGACCGCAGCGGCAGGAGGAGACACGACGACCGCGGCTGTAGGCGGAGACACCACCACAGCGGCCGCGTCCACGGATACCACCACAGCCGCATCCACATCCTGCGGGGGCAAAGTGAAGAAGACGCGCAAGTGGAAGACGGTCAGGAAGCCCGGCAAGAAGATCATCAAGAGGCGCCGCAAGGGAAATAAGTGGGCCATTAAGGGTTAATTGAATAGTGATCAACCGATCAGGACGAACTCGCAAAATGGATTCCAATTTGTATTAGATTTAGGTATAAGAACTTGTTGTAAAGTGCACTTTTAAAATATATATTAATTACTGTATTTTCTTTTTTTTTAGAAGGTCCTCTGTAGTATCAGTTTTTAAATATTTTAATAACTTCAGCGGTTCGATGTGGCTTCAAGATAATCTTTGATAATCGTTGAAGCATTAAACAAAAATTTGAATATTATTGATACTCTCGTATCAACAACTTTTGGTGTCAAGCTCTTCAAGTATTTGATATATGTTATCTGAAAAGTGGGCCAAACCATTGGTAATTTAGAAAATAATCCCTTCTTCACCTATTTTCATTGGCCATAAGGTATACGAAAAATTATGTTTTACATTTTTACTTAATTTTCAATCTTTTAAAATTGGGATAGGAAAAACACAAGCCTCAAATTTAAAACTAAGGTAAATAGATGTGGAAGATGTTCACGTGGCAGAGTTGGAAACGTGAACAGTATTTGGGATAATTAAACTTTCATACTTTCATTTGAAGATTTCTGATAGATATATTCTTAAAAGTGTATATTAAAAGTGCAGTTTGTAACAAGTTCTTTTATCTAAAGCTAATACAAAAATATCAATTTCGCGAGTTCGTCCTGGTCCGATGTTGACTATTCAATTAACCCTTGAGGCCCCACTTCTTTCCCTTGCGATGCCTCTTGATGATCTTCTTGCCAGGATGCCTGACCCGCCTCCACTTGCGCGTCTTCTTCTTTTTTCCACCGCAGGATGAGCAGGATGAGGAGGCGGCTGTGGTGGTATCCGTGGACGCGGTTGTCGTTGTGGTAGTCGCAGCGTCTGTCGCCGCGGTCGTCGTGTCTGCGGCTACTGTGGTGGTGTCGGCCGCCACAGTGGTCGTGTCGGCGGCTACGGTGGTTGTGTCCTGTCCGCTGCTCGTCGGCAGGGAGGAGAGGCATATGGCCAGGAGGGCGCAGTTGAATGCGATTATGGCAATTTTCATGTTATCCAGATCAGTTGGGGAATGATGCCTTTCGGCAAGAGTCAACTCGTTTTATAGCAGTGCGAAATTCGCGCCGGATAGTTTAAAAAGCTGTTTCCGAAATTGCGATTCTAATGCTAATGCTTGCTAATTGTCTGCAAACATTTTGAAATGTGGAACAGACTATCAAAATTGTATTATGTGAACGCATTGAATATAGGGATGGCAAACAAACCATATCTGTACTCTCTGGCTGTCTGGAAATGCGGGGGAACCTTGATATTTACTCAGTTGGAAACAGACGCATAATTTCTCTTATTAATACAGAATGCACAAAAAGAACTTGTCCTACTTTTGTCTCTTGAAGTTGGGATGAAATGTAGAAGTATTTACTCGTCCTTAGGTAGGATGAAACTTGTAATTGAATTATTTAGATTTGATTAAAATGATGGACGTAATTTCTATGATTTACTAAACATCCAAAATGCGAAAGGACTGTGGAAAAACTTATCTAATGTGTGAGCAGTCAAAAATAAATAAAAATTCTACGGTTAAATGTTTCTGTTTTAAATGTTTTTTTTTTTTAACTTAGTGTATCCCGACTTGGGGATACCCTGAAACCCATAGATTTCGGAAATTATAACTTCCATTAATAATTTTAAGGTAAATTTTCAAATGCCCATAACTTCTAAACGGAGCGTCTAATCGCAATTCTAGGCCCATAGATCTTGGAAATGATAACTTCCATTAATAATTTTAAGGTTAATTTTCAAAACGGAGCGTCTAATCGCAATTCTAATGGAATTTTCGGATCATTCGAGGCCCATAGATTTTGGAAATGATAACTTCCATTAATAATTTTAAGGTTAATTTTCAAATGCCCATAACTTCTAAAGGGAGCGTCTAATCGCAATTCTAGGCCCATAGATCTTGGAAATGATAACTTCCATTAATAATTTTAAGGTTAATTTTCAAAACGGAGCGTCTAATCGCAATTCTAATGGAATTTTCGGATCATTCGAGGCCCATAGATTTTGGAAATGATAACTTCCATTAATAATTTTAAGGTTAATTTTCAAAACGGAGCGTCTAATCGCAATTCTAATGGAATTTTGGGATCATTCGAGGTCCATAGATATGGAAAATGATAACTTTCATTAATAATTTTAAGGTAAATTTTCAAATGCCCATAACTTCTAAACGGAGCGTCTAATCGCAATTCTAATGGTATTTTCGGATCATTCGAGGCCCATAGATATGGAAAATGATAACTTCCATTAATAATTTTAAGGTAAATTTTCAAATGCCCATAACTTCTAAACGGAGCGTCTAATCGCAATTCTAATGGTATTTTCGGATCATTCGAGGCCCATAGATATGGGAAATGATAACTTCCATTAATAATTTTAAGGAAAAAGTTTCAAATGCCCATAACTTCTAAACGGAGCGTCTAATCGCCATTCTAATGGTATTTTCGGATCATTCGAGGCCCATAGATATGGAAAATGATAACTTCCATTAATAATTTTAAGGTAAATTTTCAAATGCTCATAACTTCTAAACGGAGCGTCTAATCGCAATTCTAATGGTATTTTTGGATCATTCGAGGCCCATAGATCTTGGAAATGATAACTTCCATTAATAATTTTAAGGAAAAATTTTCAAATGCCCATAACTTCTAAACGGAGCGTCTAATCGCACTTCTAATGGTATTTTTGGATCATTTGAGGCCCA
This sequence comes from Drosophila sordidula, assembly GCA_035047465.1. Classification (NCBI taxonomy): domain Eukaryota; kingdom Metazoa; phylum Arthropoda; class Insecta; order Diptera; family Drosophilidae; genus Drosophila; species Drosophila sordidula. The sequence continues at coordinate 3,330,414 of JAWNPQ010000260.1, read as the reverse complement.
TAGATATGGGAAATGATAACTTCCATTAATAATTGTAAGGTAAATTTTCAAATGCTCATAACTTCTAAACGGAGCGTCTAATCGCAATTCTAATGGTATTTTTGGATCATTTGAGGCCCATAGATCTTGGAAATGATAACTTCCATTAATAATTGTAAGGTAAATTTTCAAATGCTCATAACTTCTAAACGGAGCGTCTAATCGCAATTCTAATGGTATTTTTGGATCATTTGAGGCCCATAGATATTGGAAATGATAACTTCCATTAATAATTGTAAGGTAAATTTTCAAATGCTCATAACTTCTAAACGGAGCGTCTAATCGCAATTCTAATGGTATTTTTGGATCATTTGAGGCCCATAGATATTGGAAATGATAACTTCCATTAATAATTGTAAGGTAAATTTTCAAATGCTCATAACTTCTAAACGGAGCGTCTAATCGCAATTCTAATGGTATTTTCGAATGATAGCTTCCATTAATAATTCATTAATAATAAAGAGTTAATCGCAATTCTAATGGTATTTTTGGATCATTTGAGGCCCATAGATATGGGAAATGATAACTTCCATTAATAATTGTAAGGTAAATTTTCAAATGCTCATAACTTCTAAACGGAGCGTCTAATCGCAATTCTAATGGTATTTTTGGATCATTTGAGGCCCATAGATATGGGAAATGATAACTTCCATTAATAATTGTAAGGTAAATTTTCAAATGCTCATAACTTCTAAACGGAGCGTCTAATCGCAATTCTAATGGTATTTTCGAATGATAGCTTCCATTAATAATTCATTAATAATAATAATCGCAATTCTAATGGTATTTTCGGATCATTTGAGGCCCATAGATATGGGAAATGATAACTTCCATTAATAATTGTAAGGTAAATTTTCAAATGCTCATAACTTCTAAACGGAGCGTCTAATCGCAATTCTAATGGTATTTTTGGATCATTTCCCATAGATATGGGAAATGATAGCTTCCATTAATAATTCTGAATTTAATAATTTAAACGGAGCGTCTAATCGCAATTCTAATGGTATTTTTGGATCATTTGAGGCCCATAGATATGGGAAATGATAACTTCCATTAATAATTGTAAGGTAAATTTTCAAATGCTCATAACTTCTAAACGGAGCGTCTAATCGCAATTCTAATGGTATTTTCGAATGATAGCTTCCATTAATAATTCATTAATAATAATAATCGCAATTCTAATGGTATTTTTGGATCATTTGAGGCCCATAGATATTGGAAATGATAACTTCCATTAATAATTGTAAGGTTAATTTTCAAATGCTCATAACTTCTAAACGGAGCGTCTAATCGCAATTCTAATGGTATTTTTGGATCATTTGAGGCCCATAGATATGGGAAATGATAACTTCCATTAATAATTGTAAGGTAAATTTTCAAATGCTCATAACTTCTAAACGGAGCGTCTAATCGCAATTCTAATGGTATTTTTGGATCATTTGAGGCCCATAGATATGGGAAATGATAACTTCCATTAATAATTGTAAGGTAAAAGTTTCAAATGCTCATAACTTCTAAACGGAGCGTCTAATCGCAATTCTAATGGTATTTTTGGATCATTTGAGGCCCATAGATATGGGAAATGATAACTTCCATTAATAATTGTAAGGTAAATTTTCAAATGCTCATAACTTCTAAACGGAGCGTCTAATCGCAATTCTAATGGTATTTTTGGATCATTTGAGGCCCATAGATATGGGAAATGATAACTTCCATTAATAATTGTAAGGTAAATTTTCAAATGCTCATAACTTCTAAACGGAGCGTCTAATCGCAATTCTAATGGTATTTTTGGATCATTTGAGGCCCATAGATATTGGAAATGATAACTTCCATTAATAATTGTAAGGAAAAATTTTCAAATGCTCATAACTTCTAAACGGAGCGTCTAATCGCAATTCTAATGGTATTTTTGGATCATTTGAGGCCCATAGATATGGGAAATGATAACTTCCATTAATAATTGTAAGGTAAATTTTCAAATGCTCATAACTTCTAAACGGAGCGTCTAATCGCAATTCTAATGGTATTTTTGGATCATTTGAGGCCCATAGATATGGGAAATGATAACTTCCATTAATAATTGTAAGGTAAATTTTCAAATGCTCATAACTTCTAAACGGAGCGTCTAATCGCAATTCTAATGGTATTTTCGATCATTTTATAAATGATAGCTTCCATTAATAATTCATTAATAATAATTAATCGCAATTCTAATGGTATTTTTGGATCATTTGAGGCCCATAGATATGGGAAATGATAACTTCCATTAATAATTTTAAGGTAAATTTTCAAATGCCCATAACTTCTAAACGGAGCGTCTAATCGCAATTCTAATGGTATTTTCGAATGATAGCTTCCATTAATAATTCATTAATAATAATAATCGCAAAATACCATTAGAAGTATTTTCGGATCATTCGAGGCCCATAGATATGGGAAATGATAACTTCCATTAATAATTTTAAGGTAAATTTTCAAATGCCCATAACTTCTAAACGGAGCGTCTAATCGCAATTCTAATGGTATTTTCGGATCATTTGAGGCCCATAGATATTGGAAATGATAACTTCCATTAATAATTGTAAGGTAAATTTTCAAATGCTCATAACTTCTAAACGGAGCGTCTAATCGCAATTCTAATGGTATTTTTGGATCATTTGAGGCCCATAGATATTGGAAATGATAACTTCCATTAATAATTGTAAGGTAAATTTTCAAATGCTCATAACTTCTAAACGGAGCGTCTAATCGCAATTCTAATGGTATTTTTGGATCATTTGAGGCCCATAGATATGGGAAATGATAACTTCCATTAATAATTGTAAGGTAAATTTTCAAATGCTCATAACTTCTAAACGGAGCGTCTAATCGCAATTCTAATGGTATTTTTGGATCATTTGAGGCCCATAGATATTGGAAATGATAACTTCCATTAATAATTGTAAGGTAAATTTTCAAATGCTCATAACTTCTAAACGGAGCGTCTAATCGCAATTCTAATGGTATTTTTGGATCATTTGAGGCCCATAGATATGGGAAATGATAACTTCCATTAATAATTGTAAGGTAAATTTTCAAATGCTCATAACTTCTAAACGGAGCGTCTAATCGCAATTCTAATGGTATTTTTGGATCATTCGAGGCCCATAGATATGGGAAATGATAACTTCCATTAATAATTGTAAGGTAAATTTTCAAATGCTCATAACTTCTAAACGGAGCGTCTAATCGCAATTCTAATGGTATTTTTGGATCATTTGAGGCCCATAGATATGGAAAATGATAACTTCCATTAAGAATTTTAAGGTAAATTTTCAAATGCTCATAACTTCTAAACGGAGCGTCTAATCGCAATTCTAATGGTATTTTTGGATCATTTGAGGCCCATAGATATTGGAAATGATAACTTCCATTAATAATTGTAAGGTTAATTTTCAAATGCTCATAACTTCTAAACGGAGCGTCTAATCGCAATTCTAATGGTATTTTTGGATCATTTGAGGCCCATAGATATGGAAAATGATAACTTCCATTAAGAATTTTAAGGTAAATTTTCAAATGCTCATAACTTCTAAACGGAGCGTCTAATCGCAATTCTAATGGTATTTTTGGATCATTTGAGGCCCATAGATATGGGAAATGATAACTTCCATTAATAATTGTAAGGTAAATTTTCAAATGCTCATAACTTCTAAACGGAGCGTCTAATCGCAATTCTAATGGTATTTTTGGATCATTTGAGGCCCATAGATATTGGAAATGATAACTTCCATTAATAATTGTAAGGAAAAATTTTCAAATGCTCATAACTTCTAAACGGAGCGTCTAATCGCAATTCTAATGGTATTTTTGGATCATTCGAGGCCCATAGATATGGGAAATGATAACTTCCATTAATAATTGTAAGGTAAATTTTCAAATGCTCATAACTTCTAAACGGAGCGTCTAATCGCAATTCTAATGGTATTTTTGGATCATTCGAGGCCCATAGATATGGGAAATGATAACTTCCATTAATAATTGTAAGGTAAATTTTCAAATGCTCATAACTTCTAAACGGAGCGTCTAATCGCAATTCTAATGGTATTTTTGGATCATTTGAGGCCCATAGATATGGGAAATGATAACTTCCATTAATAATTGTAAGGAAAAATTTCAAATGCTCATAACTTCTAAACGGAGCGTCTAATCGCAATTCTAATGGTATTTTTGGATCATTTGAGGTCCATAGATATGGGAAATGATAACTTCCATTAATAATTGTAAGGTAAATTTTCAAATGCTCATAACTTCTAAACGGAGTGTCTAATCGCAATTCTAATGGTATTTTTGGATCATTTGAGGCCCATAGATATGGGAAATGATAACTTCCATTAATAATTGTAAGGTAAATTTTCAAATGCTCATAACTTCTAAACGGAGCGTCTAATCGCAATTCTAATGGTATTTTTGGATCATTTGAGGCCCATAGATATTGGAAATGATAACTTCCATTAATAATTGTAAGGAAAAATTTTCAAATGCTCATAACTTCTAAACGGAGCGTCTAATCGCAATTCTAATGGTATTTTTGGATCATTTGAGGCCCATAGATATGGGAAATGATAACTTCCATTAATAATTGTAAGGTAAATTTTCAAATGCTCATAACTTCTAAACGGAGCGTCTAATCGCAATTCTAATGGTATTTTTGGATCATTTGAGGCCCATAGATATTGGAAATGATAACTTCCATTAATAATTGTAAGGTAACTTTTCAAATGCTCATAACTTCTAAACGGAGCGTCTAATCGCAATTCTAATGGTATTTTTGGATCATTCGAGGCCCATAGATATGGGAAATGATAACTTCCATTAATAATTGTAAGGTAAATTTTCAAATGCCCATAACTTCTAAACGGAGCGTCTAATCGCAATTCTAATGGTATTTTCGAATGATAGCTTCCATTAATAATTCATTAATAATAATAATCGCAATTCTAATGGTATTTTCGGATCATTTGAGGCCCATAGATATGGGAAATGATAACTTCCATTAATAATTGTAAGGTAAATTTTCAAATGCTCATAACTTCTAAACGGAGCGTCTAATCGCAATTCTAATGGTATTTTTGGATCATTTGAGGCCCATAGATATTGGAAATGATAACTTCCATTAATAATTTTAAGGTAAATTTTCAAATGCTCATAACTTCTAAACGGAGCGTCTAATCGCAATTCTAATGGTATTTTTGGATCATTTGAGGCCCATAGATATTGGAAATGATAACTTCCATTAATAATTTTAAGGTTAATTTTCAAATGCTCATAACTTCTAAACGGAGCGTCTAATCGCAATTCTAATGGTATTTTTGGATCATTTGAGGCCCATAGATATGGGAAATGATAACTTCCATTAATAATTGTAAGGAAAAAGTTTCAAATGCTCATAACTTCTAAACGGAGCGTCTAATCGCAATTCTAATGGTATTTTTGGATCATTTGAGGCCCATAGATATGGGAAATGATAACTTCCATTAATAATTGTAAGGTAAATTTTCAAATGCTCATAACTTCTAAACGGAGCGTCTAATCGCAATTCTAATGGTATTTTTGGATCATTCGAGGCCCATAGATATGGGAAATGATAACTTTCATTAATAATTGTAAGGTAAATTTTCAAATGCTCATAACTTCTAAACGGAGCGTCTAATCGCAATTCTAATGGTATTTTTGGATCATTTGAGGCCCATAGATATTGGAAATGATAACTTCCATTAATAATTGTAAGGTAAAATTTTCAAATGCTCATAACTTCTAAACGGAGCGTCTAATCGCAATTCTAATGGTATTTTTGGATCATTTGAGGCCCATAGATATGGGAAATGATAACTTCCATTAATAATTGTAAGGTAAATTTTCAAATGCTCATAACTTCTAAACGGAGCGTCTAATCGCAATTCTAATGGTATTTTTGGATCATTTGAGGCCCATAGATATGGGAAATGATAACTTTCATTAATAATTGTAAGGTAAATTTTCAAATGCTCATAACTTCTAAACGGAGCGTCTAATCGCAATTCTAATGGTATTTTTGGATCATTTGAGGCCCATAGATATGGGAAATGATAACTTCCATTAATAATTGTAAGGTAAATTTTCAAATGCTCATAACTTCTAAACGGAGCGTCTAATCGCAATTCTAATGGTATTTTTGGATCATTTGAGGCCCATAGATATGGGAAATGATAACTTCCATTAATAATTGTAAGGAAAAAGTTTCAAATGCTCATAACTTCTAAACGGAGCGTCTAATCGCAATTCTAATGGTATTTTTGGATCATTCGAGGCCCATAGATATGGGAAACGATAACTTCCATTAATAATTTTAAGGTAAATTTTCAAATGCTCATAACTTCTAAATGGAGCGTCTAATCGCAATTCTAATGGTATTTTTGGATCATTTGAGGCCCATAGATAAGGTAAATTTTCAAATGCTCATAACTTCTAAACGGAGCGTCTAATCGCAATTCTAATGGTATTTTTGGATCATTTGAGGCCCATAGATATTGGAAATGATAACTTCCATTAATAATTGTAAGGAAAAATTTTCAAATGCTCATAACTTCTAAACGGAGCGTCTAATCGCAATTCTAATGGTATTTTTGGATCATTTGAGGCCCATAGATATGGGAAATGATAACTTCCATTAATAATTTTAAGGTAAATTTTCAAATGCTCATAACTTCTAAACGGAGCGTCTAATCGCAATTCTAATGGTATTTTTGGATCATTTGAGGCCCATAGATATTGGAAATGATAACTTCCATTAATAATTGTAAGGTAAATTTTCAAATGCTCATAACTTCTAAACGGAGCGTCTAATCGCAATTCTAATGGTATTTTTGGATCATTTGAGGCCCATAGATATTGGAAATGATAACTTCCATTAATAATTGTAAGGTAAATTTTCAAATGCTCATAACTTCTAAACGGAGCGGCTAATCGCAATTCTAATGGTATTTTCGAATGATAGCTTCCATTAATAATTCATTAATAATAATAATCGCAATTCTAATGGTATTTTTGGATCATTTGAGGCCCATAGATATGGGAAATGATAACTTCCATTAATAATTTTAAGGTAAATTTTCAAATGCTCATAACTTCTAAACGGAGCGTCTAATCGCAATTCTAATGGTATTTTTGGATCATTCGAGGCCCATAGATATGGGAAATGATAACTTCCATTAATAATTGTAAGGTAAATTTTCAAATGCTCATAACTTCTAAACGGAGCGTCTAATCGCAATTCTAATGGTATTTTTGGATCATTTGAGGCCCATAGATAAGGTAAATTTTCAAATGCCCATAACTTCTAAACGGAGCGTCTAATCGCAATTCTAATGGTATTTTTGGATCATTTGAGGCCCATAGATATGGGAAATGATAACTTCCATTAATAATTGTAAGGTAAATTTTCAAATGCTCATAACTTCTAAACGGAGCGTCTAATCGCAATTCTAATGGTATTTTTGGATCATTCGAGGCCCATAGATATTGGAAATGATAACTTCCATTAATAATTGTAAGGTAAATTTTCAAATGATCATAACTTCTAAACGGAGCGTCTAATCGCAATTCTAATGGTATTTTTGGATCATTTGAGGCCCATAGATATGGAAAATGATAACTTTCATTAATAATTAATATGTAAATTTTCAAATGCTCATAACTTCTAAACGGAGCGTCTAATCGCAATTCTAATGGTATTTTTGGATCATTTGAGGCCCATAGATAAGGTAAATTTTCAAATGCCCATAACTTCTAAACGGAGCGTCTAATCGCAATTCTAATGGTATTTTTGGATCATTTGAGGCCCATAGATATGGGAAATGATAACTTCCATTAATAATTTTAAGGTAAATTTTCAAATGCCCATAACTTCTAAACGGAGCGTCTAATCGCAATTCTAATGGTATTTTTGGATCATTCGAGGCCCATAGATATGGAAAATGATAACTTTCATTAATAATTTTAAGGTAAATTTTCAAATGCTCATAACTTCTAAACGGAGCGTCTAATCGCAATTCTAATGGTATTTTTGGATCATTTGAGGCCCATAGATATGGGAAATGATAACTTTCATTAATAATTTTAAGGTAAATTTTCAAATGCTCATAACTTCTAAACGGAGCGTCTAATCGCAATTCTAATGGTATTTTTGGATCATTTGAGGCCCATAGATATGGGAAATGATAACTTCCATTAATAATTTTAAGGAAAAATTTTCAAATGCTCATAACTTCTAAACGGAGCGTCTAATCGCAATTCTAATGGTATTTTTGGATCATTTGAGGCCCATAGATATTGGAAATGATAACTTCCATTAATAATTGTAAGGAAAAATTTTCAAATGCTCATAACTTCTAAACGGAGCGTCTAATCGCAATTCTAATGGTATTTTTGGATCATTTGAGGCCCATAGATATTGGAAATGATAACTTCCATTAATAATTTTAAGGTAAATTTTCAAATGCTCATAACTTCTAAACGGAGCGTCTAATCGCAATTCTAATGGTATTTTTGGATCATTTGAGGCCCATAGATATGGAAAATGATAACTTCCATTAATAATTTTAAGGTAAATTTTCAAATGCCCATAACTTCTAAACGGAGCGTCTAATCGCAATTCTAATGGTATTTTTGGATCATTCGAGGCCCATAGATATTGGAAATGATAACTTCCATTAATAATTTTAAGGTAAATTTTCAAATGCCCATAACTTCTAAACGGAGCGTCTAATCGCAATTCTAATGGTATTTTTGGATCATTTGAGGCCCATAGATCTTGGAAATGATAACTTCCATTAATAATTTTAAGGTTAATATAACTTCAAAACGGAGCGTCTAATCGCAATTCTAATGGTATTTTTGGATCATTTGAGGCCCATAGATATGGGAAATGATAACTTCCATTAATAATTTTAAGGAAAAAGTTTCAAATGCTCATAACTTCTAAACGGAGCGTCTAATCGCAATTCTAATGGTATTTTTGGATCATTTGAGGCCCATAGATATGGGAAATGATAACTTCCATTAATAATTGTAAGGTAAATTTTCAAATGCTCATAACTTCTAAACGGAGCGTCTAATCGCAATTCTAATGGTATTTTTGGATCATTTGAGGCCCATAGATATGGGAAATGATAACTTCCATTAATAATTGTAAGGTAAATTTTCAAATGCTCATAACTTCTAAACGGAGCGTCTAATCGCAATTCTAATGGTATTTTTGGATCATTTGAGGCCCATAGATATGGGAAATGATAACTTCCATTAATAATTTTAAGGAAAAATTTTCAAATGCTCATAACTTCTAAACGGAGCGTCTAATCGCAATTCTAATGGTATTTTTGGATCATTCGAGGCCCATAGATATGGGAAATGATAACTTCCATTAATAATTGTAAGGTAAATTTTCAAATGCTCATAACTTCTAAACGGAGCGTCTAATCGCAATTCTAATGGTATTTTTGGATCATTTGAGGCCCATAGATATGGGAAATGATAACTTCCATTAATAATTGTAAGGTAAATTTTCAAATGCTCATAACTTCTAAACGGAGCGTCTAATCGCAATTCTAATGGTATTTTTGGATCATTTGAGGCCCATAGATATGGGAAATGATAACTTCCATTAATAATTGTAAGGTAAATTTTCAAATGCTCATAACTTCTAAACGGAGCGTCTAATCGCAATTCTAATGGTATTTTTGGATCATTTGAGGCCCATAGATATGGAAAATGATAACTTCCATTAATAATTGTAAGGAAAAAGTTTCAAATGCTCATAACTTCTAAACGGAGCGTCTAATCGCAATTCTAATGGTATTTTTGGATCATTTGAGGCCCATAGATATGGGAAATGATAACTTCCATTAATAATTGTAAGGTAAATTTTCAAATGCTCATAACTTCTAAACGGAGCGTCTAATCGCAATTCTAATGGTATTTTTGGATCATTTGAGGCCCATAGATATTGGAAATGATAACTTCCATTAATAATTGTAAGGTAAAATTTTCAAATGCTCATAACTTCTAAACGGAGCGTCTAATCGCAATTCTAATGGTATTTTTGGATCATTTGAGGCCCATAGATATGGGAAATGATAACTTCCATTAATAATTGTAAGGTAAATTTTCAAATGCTCATAACTTCTAAACGGAGCGTCTAATCGCAATTCTAATGGTATTTTTGGATCATTCGAGGCCCATAGATATTGGAAATGATAACTTCCATTAATAATTGTAAGGTAAATTTTCAAATGCTCATAACTTCTAAACGGAGCGTCTAATCGCAATTCTAATGGTATTTTTGGATCATTTGAGGCCCATAGATATGGGAAATGATAACTTCCATTAATAATTGTAAGGTAAATTTTCAAATGCTCATAACTTCTAAACGGAGCGTCTAATCGCAATTCTAATGGTATTTTCGAATGATAGCTTCCATTAATAATTCATTAATAATAATAATCGCAATTCTAATGGTATTTTCGGATCATTTGAGGCCCATAGATATGGGAAATGATAACTTCCATTAATAATTTTAAGGTAAATTTTCAAATGCTCATAACTTCTAAACGGAGCGTCTAATCGCAATTCTAATGGTATTTTCGAATGATAGCTTCCATTAATAATTCATTAATAATAATAATCGCAATTCTAATGTTATTTTCGGATTATTTGAGGCCCATAGATATGGGAAATGATAACTTCCATTAATAATTGTAAGGTAAATTTTCAAATGCTCATAACTTCTAAATGGAGCGTCTAATCGCAATTCTAATGGTATTTTTGGATCATTTGAGGCCCATAGATATGGGAAATGATAACTTCCATTAATAATTGTAAGGTAAATTTTCAAATGCTCATAACTTCTAAACGGAGCGTCTAATCGCAATTCTAATGGTATTTTTGGATCATTTGAGGCCCATAGATATTGGAAATGATAACTTCCATTAATAATTGTAAGGTAAATTTTCAAATGCTCATAACTTCTAAACGGAGCGTCTAATCGCAATTCTAATGGTATTTTTGGATCATTTGAGGCCCATAGATATGGGAAATGATAACTTCCATTAATAATTGTAAGGTAAATTTTCAAATGCTCATAACTTCTAAACGGAGCGTCTAATCGCAATTCTAATGGTATTTTCGAATGATAGCTTCCATTAATAATTCATTAATAATAATAATCGCAATTCTAATGGTATTTTCGGATCATTTGAGGCCCATAGATATTGGAAATGATAACTTCCATTAATAATTGTAAGGTAAATTTTCAAATGCTCATAACTTCTAAACGGAGCGTCTAATCGCAATTCTAATGGTATTTTTGGATCATTTGAGGCCCATAGATATTGGAAATGATAACTTCCATTAATAATTGTAAGGTAAATTTTCAAATGCTCATAACTTCTAAACGGAGCGTCTAATCGCAATTCTAATGGTATTTTTGGATCATTTGAGGCCCATAGATATTGGAAATGATAACTTCCATTAATAATTGTAAGGTAAATTTTCAAATGCTCATAACTTCTAAACGGAGCGTCTAATCGCAATTCTAATGGTATTTTTGGATCATTTGAGGCCCATAGATATGGGAAATGATAACTTCCATTAATAATTGTAAGGTAAATTTTCAAATGCTCATAACTTCTAAACGGAGCGTCTAATCGCAATTCTAATGGTATTTTTGGATCATTTGAGGCCCATAGATATTGGAAATGATAACTTCCATTAATAATTGTAAGGTAAATTTTCAAATGCTCATAACTTCTAAACGGAGCGTCTAATCGCAATTCTAATGGTATTTTTGGATCATTTGAGGCCCATAGATATGGGAAATGATAACTTCCATTAATAATTGTAAGGTAAATTTTCAAATGCTCATAACTTCTAAACGGAGCGTCTAATCGCAATTCTAATGGTATTTTTGGATCATTTGAGGCCCATAGATATGGGAAATGATAACTTCCATTAATAATTGTAAGGTAAATTTTCAAATGCTCATAACTTCTAAACGGAGCGTCTAATCGCAATTCTAATGGTATTTTTGGATCATTTGAGGCCCATAGATATTGGAAATGATAACTTCCATTAATAATTGTAAGGTAAATTTTCAAATGCTCATAACTTCTAAACGGAGCGTCTAATCGCAATTCTAATGGTATTTTTGGATCATTTGAGGCCCATAGATATGGGAAATGATAACTTTCATTAATAATTTTAAGGTAAATTTTCAAATGCTCATAACTTCTAAACGGAGCGTCTAATCGCAATTCTAATGGTATTTTTGGATCATTTGAGGCCCATAGATATGGGAAATGATAACTTCCATTAATAATTTTAAGGTAAATTTTCAAATGCTCATAACTTCTAAACGGAGCGTCTAATCGCAATTCTAATGGTATTTTTGGATCATTTGAGGCCCATAGATATGGGAAATGATAACTTTCATTAATAATTGTAAGGTAAATTTTCAAATGCTCATAACTTCTAAACGGAGCGTCTAATCGCAATTCTAATGGTATTTTTGGATCATTTGAGGCCCATAGATATGGGAAATGATAACTTTCATTAATAATTGTAAGGTAAATTTTCAAATGCTCATAACTTCTAAACGGAGCGTCTAATCGCAATTCTAATGGTATTTTTGGATCATTTGAGGCCCATAGATATGGGAAATGATAACTTCCATTAATAATTTTAAGGTAAATTTTCAAATGCTCATAACTTCTAAACGGAGCGTCTAATCGCAATTCTAATGGTATTTTTGGATCATTTGAGGCCCATAGATATTGGAAATGATAACTTCCATTAATAATTGTAAGGAAAAATTTTCAAATGCTCATAACTTCTAAACGGAGCGTCTAATCGCAATTCTAATGGTATTTTTGGATCATTCGAGGCCCATAGATCTGGGAAATGATAACTTCCATTAATAATTGTAAGGTAAATTTTCAAATGCTCATAACTTCTAAACGGAGCGGCTAATCGCAATTCTAATGGTATTTTTGGATCATTCGAGGCCCATAGATATGGAAAATGATAACTTCCATTAATAATTGTAAGGTAAATTTTCAAATGCTCATAACTTCTAAACGGAGCGTCTAATCGCAATTCTAATGGTATTTTTGGATCATTCGAGGCCCATAGATATTGGAAATGATAACTTCCATTAATAATTGTAAGGTTAATTTTCAAATGCTCATAACTTCTAAACGGAGCGTCTAATCGCAATTCTAATGGTATTTTTGGATCATTTGAGGCCCATAGATATGGGAAATGATAACTTCCATTAATAATTGTAAGGTAAATTTTCAAATGCTCATAACTTCTAAACGGAGCGTCTAATCGCAATTCTAATGGTATTTTTGGATCATTCGAGGCCCATAGATATTGGAAATGATAACTTCCATTAATAATTTTAAGGAAAAATTTTCAAATGCCCATAACTTCTAAACGGAGCGTCTAATCGCAATTCTAATGGTATTTTTGGATCATTTGAGGCCCATAGATCTTGGAAATGATAACTTCCATTAATAATTGTAAGGAAAAATTTTCAAATGCTCATAACTTCTAAACGGAGCGTCTAATCGCAATTCTAATGGTATTTTTGGATCATTCGAGGCCCATAGATATTGGAAATGATAACTTCCATTAATAATTGTAAGGTAAATTTTCAAATGCTCATAACTTCTAAACGGAGCGGCTAATCGCAATTCTAATGGTATTTTTGGATCATTTGAGGCCCATAGATATGGAAAATGATAACTTCCATTAATAATTGTAAGGTAAATTTTCAAATGCTCATAACTTCTAAACGGAGCGTCTAATCGCAATTCTAATGGTATTTTTGGATCATTTGAGGCCCATAGATATTGGAAATGATAACTTCCATTAATAATTGTAAGGTAAATTTTCAAATGCTCATAACTTCTAAACGGAGCGGCTAATCGCAATTCTAATGGTATTTTTGGATCATTTGAGGCCCATAGATATGGGAAATGATAACTTCCATTAATAATTGTAAGGTAAATTTTCAAATGCTCATAACTTCTAAACGGAGCGTCTAATCGCAATTCTAATGGTATTTTTGGATCATTCGAGGCCCATAGATATTGGAAATGATAACTTCCATTAATAATTTTAAGGTTAATTTTCAAATGCTCATAACTTCTAAACGGAGCGTCTAATCGCAATTCTAATGGTATTTTTGGATCATTTGAGGCCCATAGATATGGGAAATGATAACTTCCATTAATAATTTTAAGGTAAATTTTCAAATGCCCATAACTTCTAAACGGAGCGTCTAATCGCAATTCTAATGGTATTTTTGGATCATTCGAGGCCCATAGATATGGGAAATGATAACTTCCATTAATAATTTTAAGGTAAATTTTCAAATGCTCATAACTTCTAAACGGAGCGTCTAATCGCAATTCTAATGGTATTTTTGGATCATTCGAGGCCCATAGATATGGGAAATGATAACTTCCATTAATAATTGTAAGGAAAAATTTTCAAATGCTCATAACTTCTAAACGGAGCGTCTAATCGCAATTCTAATGGTATTTTTGGATCATTCGAGGCCCATAGATATTGGAAATGATAACTTCCATTAATAATTTTAAGGAAAAATTTTCAAATGCCCATAACTTCTAAACGGAGCGTCTAATCGCCATTCTAATGGTATTTTTGGATCATTCGAGGCCCATAGATATGGGAAATGATAACTTCCATTAATAATTGTAAGGTAAATTTTCAAATGCTCATAACTTCTAAACGGAGCGTCTAATCGCAATTCTAATGGTATTTTTGGATCATTTGAGGCCCATAGATATGGAAAATGATAACTTCCATTAAGAATTTTAAGGTAAATTTTCAAATGCTCATAACTTCTAAACGGAGCGTCTAATCGCAATTCTAATGGTATTTTTGGATCATTTGAGGCCCATAGATCTTGGAAATGATAACTTCCATTAATAATTGTAAGGTAAATTTTCAAATGCTCATAACTTCTAAACGGAGCGTCTAATCGCAATTCTAATGGTATTTTTGGATCATTTGAGGCCCATAGATATGGGAAATGATAACTTTCATTAATAATTGTAAGGTAAATTTTCAAATGCTCATAACTTCTAAACGGAGCGTCTAATCGCAATTCTAATGGTATTTTTGGATCATTTGAGGCCCATAGATATGGGAAATGATAACTTTCATTAATAATTGTAAGGTAAATTTTCAAATGCCCATAACTTCTAAACGGAGCGTCTAATCGCAATTCTAATGGTATTTTTGGATCATTCGAGGCCCATAGATATGGGAAATGATAACTTCCATTAATAATTTTAAGGTAAATTTTCAAATGCCCATAACTTCTAAACGGAGCGTCTAATCGCAATTCTAATGGTATTTTTGGATCATTCGAGGCCCATAGATATGGGAAATGATAACTTCCATTAATAATTTTAAGGTAAATTTTCAAATGCTCATAACTTCTAAACGGAGCGTCTAATCGCAATTCTAATGGTATTTTTGGATCATTCGAGGCCCATAGATCTTGGAAATGATAACTTCCATTAATAATTTTAAGGAAAAATTTTCAAATGCCCATAACTTCTAAACGGAGCGTCTAATCGCAATTCTAATGGTATTTTCGGATCATTCGAGGCCCATAGATATGGGAAATGATAACTTCCATTAATAATTTTAAGGTAAATTTTCAAATGCTCATAACTTCTAAACGGAGCGTCTAATCGCAATTCTAATGGTATTTTTGGATCATTCGAGGCCCATAGATCTTGGAAATGATAACTTCCATTAATAATTTTAAGGTAAATTTTCAAATGCCCATAACTTCTAAACGGAGCGTCTAATCGCAATTCTAATGGTATTTTCGGATCATTCGAGGCCCATAGATATGGGAAATGATAACTTCCATTAATAATTTTAAGGTAAATTTTCAAATGCCCATAACTTCTAAACGGAGCGTCTAATCGCAATTCTAATGGTATTTTCGAATGATAGCTTCCATTAATAATTCATTAATAATAATAATCGCAATTCTAATGGTATTTTCGGATCATTCGAGGCCCATAGATATGGAAAATGATAACTTCCATTAATAATTTTAAGGTAAATTTTCAAATGCTCATAACTTCTAAACGGAGCGTCTAATCGCAATTCTAATGGTATTTTTGGATCATTTGAGGCCCATAGATATTGGAAATGATAACTTCCATTAATAATTTTAAGGTTAATTTTCAAATGCTCATAACTTCTAAACGGAGCGTCTAATCGCAATTCTAATGGTATTTTTGGATCATTTGAGGCCCATAGATATGGGAAATGATAACTTCCATTAATAATTGTAAGGTAAATTTTCAAATGCTCATAACTTCTAAACGGAGCGTCTAATCGCAATTCTAATGGTATTTTTGGATCATTTGAGGCCCATAGATATGGAAAATGATAACTTCCATTAAGAATTTTAAGGTAAATTTTCAAATGCTCATAACTTCTAAACGGAGCGTCTAATCGCAATTCTAATGGTATTTTTGGATCATTTGAGGCCCATAGATATGGGAAATGATAACTTCCATTAATAATTGTAAGGTAAATTTTCAAATGCTCATAACTTCTAAACGGAGCGTCTAATCGCAATTCTAATGGTATTTTTGGATCATTCGAGGCCCATAGATATGGGAAATGATAACTTCCATTAATAATTGTAAGGAAAAAGTTTCAAATGCTCATAACTTCTAAACGGAGCGTCTAATCGCAATTCTAATGGTATTTTTGGATCATTTGAGGCCCATAGATATGGGAAATGATAACTTCCATTAATAATTTTAAGGTAAATTTTCAAATGCTCATAACTTCTAAACGGAGCGTCTAATCGCAATTCTAATGGTATTTTTGGATCATTTGAGGCCCATAGATATGGGAAATGATAACTTCCATTAATAATTGTAAGGTAAATTTTCAAATGCTCATAACTTCTAAACGGAGCGTCTAATCGCAATTCTAATGGTATTTTTGGATCATTCGAGGCCCATAGATATTGGAAATGATAACTTCCATTAATAATTTTAAGGAAAAATTTTCAAATGCTCATAACTTCTAAACGGAGCGTCTAATCGCAATTCTAATGGTATTTTTGGATCATTTGAGGCCCATAGATATGGGAAATGATAACTTCCATTAATAATTGTAAGGTAAATTTTCAAATGCTCATAACTTCTAAACGGAGCGTCTAATCGCAATTCTAATGGTATTTTTGGATCATTCGAGGCCCATAGATCTTGGAAATGATAACTTCCATTAATAATTTTAAGGTAAATTTTCAAATGCTCATAACTTCTAAACGGAGCGTCTAATCGCAATTCTAATGGTATTTTTGGATCATTTGAGGCCCATAGATATTGGAAATGATAACTTCCATTAATAATTGTAAGGTAAATTTTCAAATGCTCATAACTTCTAAACGGAGCGTCTAATCGCAATTCTAATGGTATTTTTGGATCATTTGAGGCCCATAGATATTGGAAATGATAACTTCCATTAATAATTTTAAGGTAAATTTTCAAATGCTCATAACTTCTAAACGGAGCGTCTAATCGCAATTCTAATGGTATTTTTGGATCATTCGAGGCCCATAGATATTGGAAATGATAACTTCCATTAATAATTGTAAGGTAAATTTTCAAATGCTCATAACTTCTAAACGGAGCGTCTAATCGCAATTCTAATGGTATTTTTGGATCATTTGAGGCCCATAGATATTGGAAATGATAACTTCCATTAATAATTGTAAGGTAAATTTTCAAATGCTCATAACTTCTAAACGGAGCGTCTAATCGCAATTCTAATGGTATTTTTGGATCATTTGAGGCCCATAGATATGGGAAATGATAACTTCCATTAATAATTGTAAGGTAAATTTTCAAATGCTCATAACTTCTAAACGGAGCGTCTAATCGCAATTCTAATGGTATTTTCGAATGATAGCTTCCATTAATAATTCATTAATAATAATAATCGCAATTCTAATGGTATTTTCGGATCATTTGAGGCCCATAGATATTGGAAATGATAACTTCCATTAATAATTGTAAGGTAAATTTTCAAATGCTCATAACTTCTAAACGGAGCGTCTAATCGCAATTCTAATGGTATTTTCGAATGATAGCTTCCATTAATATTTCATTAATAATAATAATCGCAATTCTAATGGTATTTTTGGATCATTTGAGGCCCATAGATATGGGAAATGATAACTTCCATTAATAATTGTAAGGTTAATTTTCAAATGCTCATAACTTCTAAACGGAGCGTCTAATCGCAATTCTAATGGTATTTTTGGATCATTTGAGGCCCATAGATATGGAAAATGATAACTTCCATTAATAATTGTAAGGTAAATTTTCAAATGCTCATAACTTCTAAACGGAGCGTCTAATCGCAATTCTAATGGTATTTTTGGATCATTTGAGGCCCATAGATATTGGAAATGATAACTTCCATTAATAATTGTAAGGTTAATTTTCAAATGCTCATAACTTCTAAACGGAGCGTCTAATCGCAATTCTAATGGTATTTTTGGATCATTTGAGGCCCATAGATATGGGAAATGATAACTTCCATTAATAATTGTAAGGTAAATTTTCAAATGCTCATAACTTCTAAACGGAGCGTCTAATCGCAATTCTAATGGTATTTTTGGATCATTTGAGGCCCATAGATATGGAAAATGATAACTTCCATTAATAATTGTAAGGTAAATTTTCAAATGCTCATAACTTCTAAACGGAGCGTCTAATCGCAATTCTAATGGTATTTTTGGATCATTTGAGGCCCATAGATATTGGAAATGATAACTTCCATTAATAATTTTAAGGTAAAATTTTCAAATGCTCATAACTTCTAAACGGAGCGTCTAATCGCAATTCTAATGGTATTTTTGGATCATTTGAGGCCCATAGATATGGGAAATGATAACTTCCATTAATAATTGTAAGGTAAATTTTCAAATGCTCATAACTTCTAAACGGAGCGTCTAATCGCAATTCTAATGGTATTTTTGGATCATTTGAGGCCCATAGATATGGAAAATGATAACTTCCATTAATAATTGTAAGGTAAATTTTCAAATGCTCATAACTTCTAAACGGAGCGTCTAATCGCAATTCTAATGGTATTTTTGGATCATTTGAGGCCCATAGATATGGGAAATGATAACTTCCATTAATAATTGTAAGGTAAATTTTCAAATGCTCATAACTTCTAAACGGAGCGTCTAATCGCAATTCTAATGGTATTTTTGGATCATTTGAGGCCCATAGATATTGGAAATGATAACTTCCATTAATAATTGTAAGGTAAATTTTCAAATGCTCATAACTTCTAAACGGAGCGTCTAATCGCAATTCTAATGGTATTTTTGGATCATTTGAGGCCCATAGATATTGGAAATGATAACTTCCATTAATAATTGTAAGGTAAATTTTCAAATGCTCATAACTTCTAAACGGAGCGTCTAATCGCAATTCTAATGGTATTTTTGGATCATTTGAGGCCCATAGATATGGGAAATGATAACTTCCATTAATAATTGTAAGGTAAATTTTCAAATGCTCATAACTTCTAAACGGAGCGTCTAATCGCAATTCTAATGGTATTTTCGAATGATAGCTTCCATTAATAATTCATTAATAATAATAATCGCAATTCTAATGGTATTTTCGGATCATTTGAGGCCCATAGATATGGGAAATGATAACTTCCATTAATAATTGTAAGGTAAATTTTCAAATGCTCATAACTTCTAAACGGAGCGTCTAATCGCAATTCTAATGGTATTTTCGAATGATAGCTTCCATTAATAATTCATTAATAATAATAATCGCAATTCTAATGGTATTTTCGGATCATTTGAGGCCCATAGATATGGGAAATGATAACTTCCATTAATAATTGTAAGGTAAATTTTCAAATGCTCATAACTTCTAAACGGAGCGTCTAATCGCAATTCTAATGGTATTTTTGGATCATTTGAGGCCCATAGATATTGGAAATGATAACTTCCATTAATAATTGTAAGGTAAATTTTCAAATGCTCATAACTTCTAAACGGAGCGTCTAATCGCAATTCTAATGGTATTTTTGGATCATTTGAGGCCCATAGATATTGGAAATGATAACTTCCATTAATAATTGTAAGGTAAATTTTCAAATGCTCATAACTTCTAAACGGAGCGTCTAATCGCAATTCTAATGGTATTTTTGGATCATTTGAGGCCCATAGATATTGGCAATGATAACTTCCATTAATAATTGTAAGGTAAATTTTCAAATGCTCATAACTTCTAAACGGAGCGTCTAATCGCAATTCTAATGGTATTTTCGAATGATAGCTTCCATTAATAATTCATTAATAATAATAATCGCAATTCTAATGGTATTTTCGGATCATTTGAGGCCCATAGATATGGGAAATGATAACTTCCATTAATAATTGTAAGGTAAATTTTCAAATGCTCATAACTTCTAAACGGAGCGTCTAATCGCAATTCTAATGGTATTTTTGGATCATTTGAGGCCCATAGATATTGGAAATGATAACTTCCATTAATAATTGTAAGGTAAATTTTCAAATGCTCATAACTTCTAAACGGAGCGTCTAATCGCAATTCTAATGGTATTTTTGGATCATTTGAGGCCCATAGATATTGGAAATGATAACTTCCATTAATAATTGTAAGGTAAATTTTCAAATGCTCATAACTTCTAAACGGAGCGTCTAATCGCAATTCTAATGGTATTTTTGGATCATTTGAGGCCCATAGATATGGGAAATGATAACTTCCATTAATAATTGTAAGGTAAATTTTCAAATGCTCATAACTTCTAAACGGAGCGTCTAATCGCAATTCTAATGGTATTTTCGAATGATAGCTTCCATTAATAATTCATTAATAATAATAATCGCAATTCTAATGGTATTTTCGGATCATTTGAGGCCCATAGATATTGGAAATGATAACTTCCATTAATAATTGTAAGGTAAATTTTCAAATGCTCATAACTTCTAAACGGAGCGTCTAATCGCAATTCTAATGGTATTTTCGAATGATAGCTTCCATTAATAATTCATTAATAATAATAATCGCAATTCTAATGGTATTTTCGGATCATTTGAGGCCCATAGATATGGGAAATGATAACTTCCATTAATAATTGTAAGGTTAATTTTCAAATGCTCATAACTTCTAAACGGAGCGTCTAATCGCAATTCTAATGGTATTTTTGGATCATTTGAGGCCCATAGATATGGGAAATGATAACTTCCATTAATAATTGTAAGGTAAATTTTCAAATGCTCATAACTTCTAAACGGAGCGTCTAATCGCAATTCTAATGGTATTTTTGGATCATTTGAGGCCCATAGATATGGGAAATGATAACTTCCATTAATAATTGTAAGGTTAATTTTCAAATGCTCATAACTTCTAAACGGAGCGTCTAATCGCAATTCTAATGGTATTTTTGGATCATTTGAGGCCCATAGATATGGAAAATGATAACTTCCATTAATAATTGTAAGGTAAATTTTCAAATGCTCATAACTTCTAAACGGAGCGTCTAATCGCAATTCTAATGGTATTTTTGGATCATTTGAGGCCCATAGATATGGGAAATGATAACTTCCATTAATAATTTTAAGGTAAATTTTCAAATGCTCATAACTTCTAAACGGAGCGTCTAATCGCAATTCTAATGGTATTTTTGGATCATTTGAGGCCCATAGATATTGGAAATGATAACTTCCATTAATAATTTTAAGGAAAAATTTTCAAATGCTCATAACTTCTAAACGGAGCGTCTAATCGCAATTCTAATGGTATTTTTGGATCATTTGAGGCCCATAGATATGGGAAATGATAACTTCCATTAATAATTTTAAGGTAAATTTTCAAATGCCCATAACTTCTAAACGGAGCGTCTAATCGCAATTCTAATGGTATTTTTGGATCATTCGAGGCCCATAGATATGGAAAATGATAACTTCCATTAATAATTGTAAGGTAAATTTTCAAATGCCCATAACTTCTAAACGGAGCGTCTAATCGCAATTCTAATGGTATTTTTGGATCATTCGAGGCCCATAGATATGGGAAATGATAACTTCCATTAATAATTTTAAGGTAAATTTTCAAATGCTCATAACTTCTAAACGGAGCGTCTAATCGCAATTCTAATGGTATTTTTGGATCATTCGAGGCCCATAGATATTGGAAATGATAACTTCCATTAATAATTTTAAGGTAAATTTTCAAATGCTCATAACTTCTAAACGGAGCGTCTAATCGCAATTCTAATGGTATTTTCGGATCATTCGAGGCCCATAGATCTTGGAAATGATAACTTCCATTAATAAATTTAAGGTAAATTTTCAAATGCCCATAACTTCTAAACGGAGCGTCTAATCGCAATTCTAATGGTATTTTCGGATCATTCGAGGCCCATAGATATGGGAAATGATAACTTCCATTAATAATTTTAAGGTAAATTTTCAAATGCCCATAACTTCTAAACGGAGCGTCTAATCGCAATTCTAATGGTATTTTCGAATGATAGCTTCCATTAATAATTCATTAATAATAATAATCGCAATTCTAATGGTATTTTCGGATCATTCGAGGCCCATAGATATGGGAAAGGATAACTTCCATTAATAATTTTAAGGTAAATTTTCAAATGCCCATAACTTCTAAACGGAGCGGCTAATCGCAATTCTAATGGTATTTTCGAATGATAGCTTCCATTAATAATTCATTAATAATAATAATCGCAATTCTAATGGTATTTTCGGATCATTCGAGGCCCATAGATATGGGAAATGATAACTTCCATTAATAATTTTAAGGTAAATTTTCAAATGCCCATAACTTCTAAACGGAGCGTCTAATCGCAATTCTAATGGTATTTTCGGATCATTCGAGGCCCATAGATCTTGGAAATGATAACTTCCATTAATAATTTTAAGGTACATTTTCAAATGCCCATAACTTCTAAACGGAGCGTCTAATCGCAATTCTAATGGTATTTTCGGATCATTCGAGGCCCATAGATCTTGGAAATGATAACTTCCATTAATAAATTTAATGTAAATTTTCAAATGCCCATAACTTCTAAACGGAGCGTCTAATCGCAATTCTAATGGTATTTTCGGATCATTCGAGGCCCATAGATCTTGGAAATGATAACTTCCATTAATAATTTTAAGGTAAATTTTCAAATGCCCATAACTTCTAAACGGAGCGGCTAATCGCAATTCTAATGGTATTTTCGAATGATAGCTTCCATTAATAATTCATTAATAATAATAATCGCAATTCTAATGGTATTTTCGGATCATTCGAGGCCCATAGATATGGGAAATGATAACTTCCATTAATAATTTTAAGGTAAATTTTCAAATGCCCATAACTTCTAAACGGAGCGTCTAATCGCAATTCTAATGGTATTTTCGGATCATTCGAGGCCCATAGATCTTGGAAATGATAACTTCCATTAATAATTTTAAGGTACATTTTCAAATGCCCATAACTTCTAAACGGAGCGTCTAATCGCAATTCTAATGGTATTTTCGGATCATTCGAGGCCCATAGATCTTGGAAATGATAACTTCCATTAATAAATTTAATGTAAATTTTCAAATGCCCATAACTTCTAAACGGAGCGTCTAATCGCAATTCTAATGGTATTTTCGGATCATTCGAGGCCCATAGATATGGGAAATGATAACTTCCATTAATAATTTTAAGGTAAATTTTCAAATGCCCATAACTTCTAAACGGAGCGTCTAATCGCAATTCTAATGGTATTTTCGGATCATTCGAGGCCCATAGATCTTGGAAATGATAACTTCCATTAATAATTTTAAGGTAAATTTTCAAATGCACATAACTTCTAAACGGAGCGTCTAATCGCAATTCTAATGGTATTTTCGGATCATTCGAGGCCCATAGATATGGGAAATGATAACTTACATTAATAATTTTACGGTAAATTTTCAAATGCCCATAACTTCTAAACGGAGCGTCTAATCGCAATTCTAATGGTATTTTCGGATCATTCGAGGCCCATAGATATGGAAAATGATAACTTCCATTAATAATTTTAAGGTAAATTTTCAAATGCCCATAACTTCTAAACGGAGCGTCTAATCGCAATTCTAATGGTATTTTCGGATCATTCGAGGCCCATAGATCTTGGAAATGATAACTTCCATTAATAATTTTAAGGTTAATTTTCAAATTCATAACTTCTAAACGGAGCGTCTAATCGCAATTCTAATGGTATTTTCGGATCATTCGAGGCCCATAGATATGGAAAATGATAACTTTCATTAATAATTTTAAGGTAAATTTTCAAATGCCCATAACTTCTAAACGGAGCGTCTAATCGCGATTCTAATGGTATTTTCGGATCATTCGAGGCCCATAGATATGGAAAATGATAACTTCCATTAATAATTTTAAGGTAAATTTTCAAATGCCCATAACTTCTAAACGGAGCGTCTAATCGCAATTCTAATGGTATTTTCGGATCATTCGAGGCCCATAGATATGGGAAATGATAACTTCCATTAATAATTTTAAGGAAAAATTTTTAAATGCCCATAACTTCTAAACGGAGCGTCTAATCGCGATTCTAATGGTATTTTCGGATCATTCGAGGCCCATAGATATGGAAAATGATAACTTTCATTAATAATTTTAAGGTAAATTTTCAAATGCCCATAACTTCTAAACGGAGCGTCTAATCGCAATTCTAATGGTATTTTCGGATCATTCGAGGCCCATAGATATGGGAAATGATAACTTCCATTAATAATTTTAAGGAAAAATTTTTAAATGCCCATAACTTCTAAACGGAGCGTCTAATCGCCATTCTAATGGTATTTTCGGATCATTCGAGGCCCATAGATATGGGAAATGATAACTTCCATTAATAATTTTAAGGTAAATTTTCAAATGCCCATAACTTCTAAACGGAGCGTCTAATCGCAATTCTAATGGTATTTTCGGATCATTCGAGGCCCATAGATATGGAAAATGATAACTTTCATTAATAATTTTAAGGTAAATTTTCAAATGCCCATAACTTCTAAACGGAGCGTCTAATCGCGATTCTAATGGTATTTTCGGATCATTCGAGGCCCATAGATATGGAAAATGATAACTTTCATTAATAATTTTAAGGTAAATTTTCAAATGCCCATAACTTCTAAACGGAGCGTCTAATCGCAATTCTAATGGTATTTTCGGATCATTCGAGGCCCATAGATCTTGGAAATGATAACTTCCATTAATAATTTTAAGGAAAAATTTTCAAATGCCCATAACTTCTAAACGGAGCGTCTAATCGCCATTCTAATGGTATTTTCGGATCATTCGAGGCCCATAGATCTTGGAAATGATAACTTCCATTAATAATTTTAAGGTAAATTTTCAAATGCCCATAACTTCTAAACGGAGCGTCTAATCGCAATTCTAATGGTATTTTCGGATCATTCGAGGCCCATAGATCTTGGAAATGATAACTTCCATTAATAATTTTAAGGTAAATTTTCAAATGCCCATAACTTCTAAACGGAGCGTCTAATCGCAATTCTAATGGTATTTTCGGATCATTCGAGGCCCATAGATCTTGGAAATGATAACTTCCATTAATAATTTTAAGGTAAATTTTCAAATGCCCATAACTTCTAAACGGAGCATCTAATCGCGATTCTAATGGTATTTTCGGATCATTCGAGGCCCATAGATATGGAAAATGATAACTTTCATTAATAATTTTAAGGTAAATTTTCAAATGCCCACAACTTCTAAACGGAGCGTCTAATCGCAATTCTAATGGTATTTTCGGATCATTCGAGGCCCATAGATCTTGGAAATGATAACTTCCATTAATAATTTTAAGGAAAAATTTTCAAATGCCCATAACTTCTAAACGGAGCGTCTAATCGCCATTCTAATGGTATTTTCGGATCATTCGAGGCCCATAGATATGGGAAATGATAACTTCCATTAATAATTTTAAGGTAAATTTTCAAATGCCCATAACTTCTAAACGGAGCGTCTAATCGCAATTCTAATGGTATTTTCGGATCATTCGAGGCCCATAGATCTTGGAAATGATAACTTCCATTAATAATTTTAAGGTTAATTTTCAAAACGGAGCGTCTAATCGCAATTCTAATGGTATTTTCGGATCATTCGAGGCCCATAGATATGGAAAATGATAACTTTCATTAATAATTTTAAGGTAAATTTTCAAATGCCCATAACTTCTAAACGGAGCGTCTAATCGCGATTCTAATGGTATTTTCGGATCATTCGAGGCCCATAGATATGGAAAATGATAACTTTCATTAATAATTTTAAGGTAAATTTTCAAATGCCCATAACTTCTAAACGGAGCGTCTAATCGCAATTCTAATGGTATTTTCGGATCATTCGAGGCCCATAGATCTTGGAAATGATAACTTCCATTAATAATTTTAAGGAAAAATTTTCAAATGCCCATAACTTCTAAACGGAGCGTCTAATCGCCATTCTAATGGTATTTTCGGATCATTCGAGGCCCATAGATATGGGAAATGATAACTTCCATTAATAATTTTAAGGTAAATTTTCAAATGCCCATAACTTCTAAACGGAGCGTCTAATCGCAATTCTAATGGTATTTTCGGATCATTCGAGGCCCATAGATATGGAAAATGATAACTTTCATTAATAATTTTAAGGTAAATTTTCAAATGCCCATAACTTCTAAACGGAGCGTCTAATCGCGATTCTAATGGTATTTTCGGATCATTCGAGGCCCATAGATATGGAAAATGATAACTTTCATTAATAATTTTAAGGTAAATTTTCAAATGCCCATAACTTCTAAACGGAGCGTCTAATCGCAATTCTAATGGTATTTTCGGATCATTCGAGGCCCATAGATCTTGGAAATGATAACTTCCATTAATAATTTTAAGGAAAAATTTTCAAATGCCCATAACTTCTAAACGGAGCGTCTAATCGCCATTCTAATGGTATTTTCGGATCATTCGAGGCCCATAGATATGGGAAATGATAACTTCCATTAATAATTTTAAGGTAAATTTTCAAATGCCCATAACTTCTAAACGAAGCGTGTAATCGCAATTCTAATGATATTTTCGGATCATTCGAGGCCCATAGATCTTGGAAATGATAACTTCCATTAATAATTTTAAGGTAAATTTTCAAATGCCCATAACTTCTAAACGGAGCGTCTAATCGCCATTCTAATGGTATTTTCGGATCATTCGAGGCCCATAGATATGGGAAATGATAACTTCCATTAATAATTTTAAGGTAAATTTTCAAATGCCCATAACTTCTAAACGGAGCGTGTAATCGCAATTCTAATGGTATTTTCGGATCATTCGAGGCCCATAGATCTTGGAAATGATAACTTCCATTAATAATTTTAAGGTAAATTTTCAAATGCCCATAACTTCTAAACGGAGCGTCTAATCGCAATTCTAATGGTATTTTCGGATCATTCGAGGCCCATAGATCTTGGAAATGATAACTTCCATTAATAATTTTAAGGTAAATTTTCAAATGCCCATAACTTCTAAACGGAGCGTCTAATCGCAATTCTAATGGTATTTTCGGATCATTCGAGGTCCATAGATATGGGAAATGATAACTTCCATTAATAATTGTAAGGTAAGTTTTCAAATGCCCATAACTTCTAAACAAAGCGTCTAATCGCCATTCTAATGGTATTTTCGGATCATTCGAGGCCCATAGATATGGGAAATGATAACTTCCATTAATAATTTTAAGGTAAATTTTCAAATGCCCATAACTTCTAAACGAAGCGTGTAATCGCAATTCTAATGGTATTTTCGGATCATTCGAGGTCCATAAATATGGAAAATGATAACTTTCATTAATGATTTTAAGGTAAATTTTCAAATGCCCGTAACTTCTAAACGGAGCGTCTAATCGCAATTCTAATGGTATTTTCCGATCATTCGAGGTAATTTTATGGTACATTTTCAAATGCCCATATGAAAACTAAATCCGTGACTAAGAGAATGGAATGGATTTTAATTGCGTGTTAGGAGTATTTAAACCTATGTACAAACCAATGCACCAGCCTGTCGTGTTTGAATTGGGTTTTTTTTCACATATGTGGCGAGTGGGCGGAGGTATTTAAAATCCGAAATTTTCTTAACCTGCGTTGAATAATTCTATTGGACGTAAACGTACTAACGAGCAGTACATTCAAGTGGCCAAGCACGGGCTTGTTAACGTGCGGAATTAGGCAAAATGCCACCCACCTCCCTCCCAACCGATCGAGGGGCGCGCCGCATAACGTGCGGTGACGAAGATCGCAAACAGATGGACAGATGACGGAGGAACAGGAACAGAGCAAGCATTATTTATAACATGAAAAAGATTGTTATAACTAGAAGATTAGATCCACAGTTAGCATTACACCTTATAAGAGAGAGAGGTAGAAAGTTCCTCGTATTTCTGCTCGGAACTGCAAAACTAATTTGGCTTATTAATTCGGAAGAATCAATTTCCCCATTAATTAGTTTGTGTAAGAAGATTACACCAAGCATGGTTCTACGATTAGAAAGCGAGGGAAGATGTATTAGTAAAAGTCTACTATGGTAAGAAGGCATGCGAGAATTTGGATTCCAGTTAAGACCCCGTCTATCCAAAGTCAAGTAAGAAGTTATTACACTCGTTCACAAAATGAAAAGAGAATATTGGATTTCTGCAATGTTCGTCATGCAGTCAATCCGTCTGACCTTCTGTGCGTCTGTCCGTATGAACGTAATTTTTTTCGGCGTAATTGACGATAGAAACTTGAAATTTTGGATATGTGCTCGCAGTTATCTGCTTCACACAAATTGTTAAGATTTTTTTGTCACGCCCACTGGGAGGCTGGCAAATCGATAACATGTCGATACACTTCAATCCGCAAATCGATTTTGACATCCCGGCCACGCCCACTAGAGCACGCCCCAACGCCCCGCCTTAAAAATCAGTAATAACTATATTTTCCACAATTTTTGAGCTAAGGGCTCCATATTTGGAATATATATTACTGGAAAGCTTCTCTAAATATCTCACAACAAATTTACCGGCCACGCTTCCTCCCGACTCCGTAATCGCTTAAAGCGATATAGCTGAAATCTCAAATCCATAACATGTGTATAATTCTCACAATTTTGAAGCTGAGACACAAAATTTGGTCCGAATTTTAAGAGAGAAAAAAGTAGGACAAATTGTATGCATTGCGAATTATTAAGAGAAATAATGTTAAACGCGTGTGGTTCCAACTGAGTAAATATCAAGGTTCCCCCGCATTTCCAGACAGCCGGAGAGTACAGATATGGTTTGTTTGCCATACCTACATTCAATGCGTTCACATAATAAAATTTTGATAGTCTGTTCCACTTTTCGAAATGTTTGCAGACAATTAGCAAGCATTACCATTAGAATCGCAATTTCGGAAACAGCTGTTTAAACTATCCGGCGCGAATTTCGCACTGCTATAAAACGAGTTGACTCTTGCCGAAAGGCATCATTCCCCAACTGATCTGGATAACATGAAAATTGCCATAATCGCATTCAACTGCGCCCTCCTGGCCATATGCCTCTCCTCCCTGCCGACGAGCAGCGGACAGGACACAACCACCGTAGCTGCCGACACGACCACTGTGGCGGCCGACACCACCACAGTAGCCGCAGACACGACGACCGCGGCGGCAGACGCTGCGACTACCACAACGACAGCCGCGTCCACGGATACCACCACAGCCGCATCCTCATCCTGCGGTGGAAAAAAGAAGAAGACGCGCAAGTGGAAGAGGGTCAGGCATCCTGGCAAGAAGATCATCAAGAGGCATCGCAAGGGAAAGAAGTGGGGCCTCAAGGGTTAATTGAATAGTCAACATCGGACCAGGACGAACTCGCGAAATGGATATTTTTGTATTAGCTTTAGATAAAAGAACTTGTTACAAACTGCACTTTTAATATACACTTTTAAGAATATATCTATCAGATATGAAAGTTTAATTATCCCAAATACTGTTCACGTTTTCAACTCTGCCTCGTGAACATCTTTCACATCTATTTACCTAAGTTTTAGTTTGAGGCTTGTGTTTTTCCTATCCCAATTTTAAAGGATTCAAAATGAATGAAAAAATTTAAAACATAATTTAAATAATAGGTAAATAAGGGATTATTTTCTAAATTAAATCCCAACATTACCTTAAGGTTATAAGGCGGTGAGAAGGTTGGTGAATGGTGCAGTAGCATGTAGTCAACGGGGGTACAGCACATTTGAAAGATGGTATATACATATCTATCAGCACTGTATACTTATAATTAAATTAAATCTTTGGCCCACTTTTCAGATAGCATATATCAAATACTTGAAGAGCTTGACACCAAATGTTGTTGATACGAGGGTATCAATAATATTCAAATTCGAATTCGAAGGTATCTCAGTAATAAAATTGTTGATGTTATAAAATGTTTAAAAACTGATACTACAGAGGACCTTCTAAAAAAAAAGAAAATACAGTAATTAATATATATTTTAAAAGTGCACTTTACAACAAGTTCTTATACCTAAATCTAATACAAATTGGAATCCATTTTGCGAGTTCGTCCTGATCGGTTGTTCACTATTCAATTAACCCTTAATGGCCCACTTATTTCCCTTGCGGCGCCTCTTGATGATCTTCTTGCCGGGCTTCCTGACCGTCTTCCACTTGCGCGTCTTCTTCACTTTGTCCCCGCAGGATGAGGATGCGGCTGTGGTGGTATCCGTGGACGCGGCCGCTGTGGTGGTGTCTCCGCCTGCAGCCGCGGTCGTCGTGTCTCCTCCTGCCGCTGCGGTCGTCGTGTCTGTGGCTGCTGTTGTCGTTGTGGTCGTGTCCGGCAGAAGGCAGTCGGGCAGGGAAATGTTGTCGGGGAGGGTGCAGTCGGTGCAGCCCGTGGGGGTGTCAGGTCCTACGCAGGGCACTCCCCTGCTCAGCGGCAGGTAGGAGAAGCTCATGGCCAGGAGGGCGCAGTTGACTGCGAATATTGTGATTTTCATCTTGTCCAGATAAGTTCGTGAGTGATTCTTCTCTCTTAGATTCAACTGCTTTTATAGTACTTCGATATTTTTCTGAAAGTTTACACAGGTGGTTTCGGAATTGCGATTCTAATACTCGTGGCTTTTGTTTCGCGCACAATAAGATCGATATTTGAGCTGAATTTTATTTCTCAACGGTTTGACACAATTCCACATTACTAAGCAAGTGAAGGAATACCCTCAATCCTGTTTTTGCCAATCACAATCACACATACACACACACAAACTCTCCCCGCAAGCTGTGTACTTTACTCAGCAGTTGCGCTTGGCCCCTACTAGGGAAACTAAATTAGCTAATTACTTCTAAACTAAAATATATCGAATGTGAAGG
This sequence comes from Drosophila sordidula, assembly GCA_035047465.1. NCBI lineage: Eukaryota > Metazoa > Arthropoda > Insecta > Diptera > Drosophilidae > Drosophila > Drosophila sordidula. The sequence continues at coordinate 3,298,772 of JAWNPQ010000260.1, read as the reverse complement.
GTATAGGAGAATCTACAGTCGACATGATTAAATTTTTAGCTTTTGTAGATTCTTTGTAGAAGGACAGACGGACAGACAGATGGACATGGCTAGATCAACTGATCTCGTCGTCCTGACTATTAAATATATATAATTTACGAGGTCGGAGATTCCACCTTCTGCCTGTTAAAAGCCCATTATATACTTTTAACCCATTTTCATTGAGTATAAAAGCAAATAAGTTGATTTATGTATTTAAATAAAATATATGTTCATATATAGGTCACATGAGTGATCCAGATTTTCTATATGTTGCTTCGTTATATGGAATTGTGTCAAATTGATAAGAAATAATATTAAGCTCTAATTATTCCAACTGAACAAACATCCAAATTGAAACCCATCCCATCCAAATATGTGATTAAGATTGCTCCAAATATCGATCTTATTGTTCGCGAAACAAAAGCCACGAGTATTAGAATCGCAATTCCGAAAACACCTGTGTAAACTTTCAGAAAAATATCGAAGTACTATAAAAGCAGTTGAATCTGAAAGAAAAGAATCACTCACGAACTTATCTGGACAAGATGAAAATCACAATATTCGCAGTCAACTGCGCCCTCCTAGCCATAAGCATCTCCTACCTGCCGCTTAGTAAAGGAGTGCCCTGCGTAGGACCTGACACCCCCACGGGCTGCACCGACTGCACCCTCCCCGACAACATTTCCCTGCCCGACTGCCTTCTGCCGGACACGACCACAACGACAACAGCAGCCACAGACACGACGACCGCAGCGGCAGGAGGAGACACGACGACCGCAGCTGCAGGCGGAGACACCACCACAGCGGCCGCGTCCACGGATACCACCACAGCCGCATCCTCATCCTGCGGGGGCAAAGTGAAGAAGACGCGCAAGTGGAAGACGGTCAGGAAGCCCGGCAAGAAGATCATCAAGAGGCGCCGCAAGGGAAATAAGTGGGCCATCAAGGGTTAATTGAATAGTGAACAACCGATCAGGACGCACTCGTAAAATGGATATGAACTCAAATTTTTATTAGATTTAGGTATAAGAACTTGTTGTAAAGTGCACTTTTAAAATATATATTTATTACATGATGAATTTTACATGGATTATTCTTGTGGTATCATTTGAATTAGAGTACTTGATTTTCTTTTATATATTGGGTGAGGGGAGGAAGTATCTATAATTCGAAATTCGGATCTGCTTCTACTAGAGAATATAAGAATATAATAAATTACATTTTGTGGCTCTAGCTCTTATAGTCTCCGAGATATACTGAGAAATCCAGAAAACCACCCTAAAATCGATTTTTATCGATAATAATGAAACGGAAAAAGGTATAGAAAAAATGATAAGTTTGTTCTGCGTGTGGATTAGGATATTCTATAGTCGAAAAGTTTATTCGTCTAGCTTTTGTAGTTGCTGAGTTTGATGCGTTCATACAGACGGATGGACGGGCGGACAACGCTAAATCGACATATATCGGGTCGCAGATGCACAAAACCTTTATACCCTGTTTAACCTATTTTCTATGGGTTCAGGCTACAAAAATGAGATGTACTTTGTTTTTAGGGTTCGAGTTCGAGTTGGAGCTTTGGCGGCGTTGAAAATAAAATAGAATGATATAGGGATTGGGCAGTTTTGTGGTTTGAAATCCTTACAGGTAATATTAAACTAGTAAAATCTTCTTGCTGTAAGCTTTGCGGATTAGGAGTCGATATGATGGAATAAAATTAAATATTGCCGGTTTAAATTGAATGCGGGATTTACTTCGTACCGATTTGGACTTTGTATCTAATTAAGCGTTCTGAATTTTATTTTAAGAACTGTATTTAAGTTCGAGCATTTAACATTATTGTTTTTAGCAAGCGATAAAGAAAAAGGCGTTCTTTCTGATTTACTATTTTTATTGATATCCCTTAGAAGTGACAACACAATGTTAATCTTAAAATAAGTCAATCGAACATATTTGTTTGAATTATTAAATCTATATTTCAAGTGCACTGAATAACAAATCTTAAAACTAATGGCAGAATCGTAGTTGAGGTCCGTTTGTAAAGTCTCCAGGGTTTTAGAGTGTTCAGTTTTCGATTATTCATTTAACCAGATCTCTTCGATCTCCTTGATCTCCTGCCTCCTCTGCGGCTTTTGTTGTTTATACTCTTTCCGAAAATTCCTTTTTTGTTTCCCTTGCGGCGCCTCTTGATGATCTTCTTGCCAGGATGCCTGACCCTCTTCCACTTGCGCGTCTTCTTCACTTTGCCCCCGCAGGATGAGGATGCGGCTGTGGTGGTATCCGTGGACGCGGCCGCTGTGGTGGTGTCTCCGCCTGCAGCCGCGGTCGTCGTGTCTCCTCCTGCCGCTGCGGTCGTCGTGTCTGTGGCTGCTGTTGTCGTTGTGGTCGTGTCCGGCAGAAGGCAGTCGGGCAGGGAAATGTTGTCGGGGAGGGTGCAGTCGGTGCAGCCCGTGGGGGTGTCAGGTCCTACGCAGGGCACTCCTCTGCTCAGCGGCAGGTAGGAGATGCTCATGGCCAGGAGGGCGCAGTTGACTGCGAATATTGTGATTTTCATCGTGTCCAGATAAGTTAGTGATATCTTTCTTCCGGATCCAATTGCTTTTATAGCATTAGGTTTTTATAAAGGAAAGTTTGCATACTTTGACCCCATTTTGGATTCAGTTTGCTATCGAATCGGCGTGTTTATTCAGATGTCGTTTTGCCAAAAAAATCGAAGCATTTGAATTGGTGCCAGTTCGGTTCGAATCTTAAAAAGAAATTAGATTATTGGCTTAAGAAATAGAAGAATTTATTTACCCAGTTTTTGAAATATATTGCATATTTAGAATGTTCCTCAACTTAAGCTGCCAAAACTGTGAGGCGGCTGAAAGTTAAACCAGAAACAGGTAAAGCGCTGACAGTGCTGACCAAAAAAAAAAGCCATCGATGAAACCATTTATCAAATCTAATAGCGTTTGAGATAAGCCATGAAAAAGGCGCAGGCGAAACTAAAGCCATTAAAGCCAATGTCGAAAAAGAGTTGCCTAGCCTACTTTTTGGCGGCTGCAGGCAAAAACAAATTTATCGCTGCATTAACGCCAGCAGCCAGAAGAAGTCGGGCCGAGGCTGGACCGTATTTTCGTGGCCGGAAGCACACTCCGAGCTACTTAATGAACGAAAAACAACGTTCGAATTTTTAATTGCATACATGCAGGCTGCATGGCTGATGGGACGCGTGAGTGTGTGTGTGTGTGTGTGTGTGTGTGCGAGTTACAATTGAATTAATAGCAAATATATTTATGGCTTTCATAAGAGCAGTTAAAAGCGACGCCTGCATTGTCGCCCTGTAAAATTGATGTGCTTTAAAAATTATTGCATATAAAAACCATATAAAATCTTTTACATATATATTGTTAGGATCAATTAGTTCGTTCAATATATGAATTGAATTTTTGGCTTTTTTCTTTTTCTCTACATATAGAATTCAATTTTTGGATTATCTTAAATTAACTTTCGTTTTCGCGCTTGTGTGCATTAAAATTGATTTTAAAAGTTTATGGAGCCAACATTAAATTTAGCCCATGAAATTCATTTTAATTATGCTCTTTATTTTATGACTTAAAAAAACAAACTAAGGCATAATCATAAAAACAAAAAATTGACAGCATTTTATAGGCTGTCGCATTATCTGCGAGGAGCCCTGTGAAAATCAAGTCAAACAAAACAAAATGAAATTATGCGGGCAGCAGAACATAAATTGACTTTGGCCCAATGAAACAGACGAAACAACAAAACAGAGCAAAACTTTTATTTCATTATTATTATTTTTTTTTTGTTTTTTTTTGTTACGAGTTTATACTATGAATGCCTATATGTAAGTATATATCTGTGTTTTGGAACTTTTACGCATGCTTTGATCTCACGTATTAAGTTTGTGTTTGTGTTTGTGTTGGCGGGCGCCAGGACTGGAAGGGATCCAGATGATGTGTCCTGCAAATGGTTCTCGTTAACAAAAAGTGGCGCGGGGCAAAAATGCTCGAAAATGAAGGAAAGTTTAACACCTCTCAAGTCCCGCCAAGCTGATGCCCAACAACTGCATTGAAGCGGAAATAAAGTAGTGTGTGTGTGTGTATGTGTGTTTGTTTGCCCAACATTTAGCCCCTTTCTACACCTATCTCTTTCTCTCTGGCTTTGTGAATGTGCAGTTATTTACTCGGCTTTTTTTTCTCCACCTATCTATATTTCTATCTCTAATGTGTTGACTTCAAATGTTTGGCATTTCTGACGCACGATTGACTTTTAGGCAGCGCACAGTGGGCCCTAAGGTCGCAAATTAAATAAGAATTGAACCAATTAAAGATAACTATATTTTCAGTCTGCCCAAAATGTTTAAAAAGTGCACCTCTTTTAACAATAATATATAAGTGATTATTAAATAAATTAATTGTAATAATACAACATTAGCATTTCAATATTGAAAGTAGATTATAAATATATATTATATCATTAACTTTAATTTTATAAATTACTTTTGGTTTTTAATACCAAATGTCTTTATGAGATCGAAAACATTTTTCTCGCCTGAAAGGTTGTGATATTTTCAACAAAATTAGTCAGAAGTTCCCACTGTTCGTTTTAAAGTTTAGTAAAAAGTGTTGCCTGCTTTTGTGCGTAGACTATTAAAAGTCTATTAGGCACAGCTAAAAAGTTGCATCATATTTGGATTTTGTTTTTAGAGCTGCCCCTTCAATTAAACGACAATTAGCCCACAAAAATGATCGTCTACCCTTTGGTAAAGTTTCTGAGTTTGACAATTTTCTTAATTAACTTAACTGTTAATAGTAGATATATATATATATTTGTATTCAGAGAGGGCACATTATTATTAATTTATTGAATTCTGTTAATGTTGCAGCAGCAAAATTAATTGGCAATTAATGTCAACAACAGTCGGTACAGCCAAACAGAGACACAGATAGACTTCCTCTGAGTTATGCGAGGCGGACGAAAATAAGCATTTGTTTAAAAATGTTCGCGCCTGTATATTATTGGATATATGCGTGTAATGAGCGTGCTTTAAATGAACAGGCAAATTCCATGTCTGGCAACGGTGTGTGAAATTCAATTTAATTATAATATAATCAATTTGACGTACGTTGAAAAGAATGCATAATTAAAATTAATTCAGCTTATAAACACATTTCAATTAAACTCCGCGTTGATTAAAATATTTTCAGTCTAAGATTGACAATTGACAATCACACAAAAACACTGTTAATTAGAGAAAATATGACTGAATATGAGAAAGTTGCTTCAATTATAAACTTTACCATCTACTGATTATGCAATATGTAGGTTTAGTGTCAGAATTGGCCATTAGACTAGGCCATAAATTGAACGCTCTGTTGAACATATTAAGTGGCCAGCTAGGTCCGGCTTTGTTGGCTATAAATATCAATAATCACTCAATAAAGCAAAGTCGCAGAGGGAGAGAGACAATCCCGGACTCTGCTCGGAGAGTTTTAGCAACAATGTGGCCCATTAAGTGTTTTAATCACCGTTGCCGTCTATTACCAACTACAAATTGAACGCGTAATAGTGTGTGAAAAATAATAATAAACTCGATTGCAATCAGTCGGGCACATAAACATTTTTGCCAGGGCTGTGTGCAATTTGTCGGCTTCTGGTTTTAGCCAAAGAGGGCTGCGAGTGTGGGCCAAATGCACTTAACATGACCATCACTGTGGTTGCGGCTCGTGGCTAAAGACCATCATTTTCATGGCAGCAAAAAATAATTAGATATAATTAACCGTTTTAGAGCCTGCCGGAATGTCGTGGGCCAAAACGCGCTCTTTGTTATGCTAACTTGATGAGCATTTTGGCCAAGTCAAGCCAGAGCCGGTTGGTTTAATATCACGGCAATAGGCTCTTTTTACTCAAATAATGTTGAAATCTAGTTGGTGTCATAATAAATAAGAACAGAAAAGATAGCTTCAGAAGATTGACAGCGACTATTTAGTAATCCTAACCTATTTCTATTTTTGTCTTATATTTAACCAATCAATTTGTAATTATTATTAACATACTTGAAATTCTGCCTGCGTAAATGTTTTCCCAGCTCACAAATTGGCTGCCACTTTAAACCGATTTTGAAAGGGCCTGCAATTATCTTAAACATGTGTTTGCCATGCCCAATAATTAGCTACTGCTATTGCCAAATGTTACATTCAACTTAAGGTATTTACATATTTGCAATTATTGAATTTCGTCATTATTCGCAATAGCCCCGAAGAATTTAATACGCAACTTTAAGTCGTTTTCATGTTGTGGTCTTCTGTGGCCAGCAAAATATATTTCTTTACATTTATCTCTGGAGTTTCCCCACTTGCAAATGTCCGCACGCATACAATTACGCATACGCATGCACACACACACACACGCATGCATGTATATATTAACAGGAGAGTTCGCTTCTGTTGTGCATTCATGTTCAAGTGTACAAATGTGAATCGCATTCAGGGCGCAAATTTATTCATTTCAGCAGACAGGTTGCTCTAATTATGCATGCCGTCTTCGTTTGGAACAGAAGCAGTGCATCCTTGCGCCAGGCTGTCATTCATTTTAAATTTGCACCATAGACCTAGGCGGCACAGTTCTTTCTACTCCTCTCCAGAACTCATGCAAACAAACAAGTAAGAAAGGAACCAAGTTCGCTTCTGTCGAAGGCAGCTCTCGTATGTGAAGTAATATTTTAATTTAAAGGTGCCGACACAATGCAGCTCTAGAATAATATAAATTAACCTTAAATTAAGCGTAGTCAGAAAGAATGAGAACTCGGCGAAAATGTATATGAGATGATTTCAAGACTTTAATCAAAATGATGCAATTTGATAAAGAACTAAAGTCAAGACATTGTTTTAATAATTCAAATATGGTTCGGTTTGGCTTTAGCTGGTTTTTGGGGAATTTGGGGAACAAAGAAATCTTCTATTAACTATATTATATTTTATTTATTTATTTTAGTTATATTTTTAAAATATTTCGACAAACCTGGTTACTGTATAACTACAAATCGAGCACTTTTGATTTTTGGGCAATTTATTTGCCCTCTTTGTATGCATCTTAACAACATTTCATGGCTTTCACATTGGTTAGTTCCTGTGGTCGCATGTTAGCTCATTTCGTAAGCACATCATTAGGCAGTTTGAGAGCTTTTCATATGGGCATCAGTAATTATACAAATGTATTTCGAATGTTTTCCAAGGTTTATTTGCGAACGTTTCGTTTTTTATGTGCTTGTACAGGCATAAATTATGACTGGGGCGTGGCAGCTTTGTGTGCATAAATCATAACACCAAGAAAACACAAAAAGAAAGAAAGAGAAAACAATTTGCACATAAAGAACATAAAGCATTGCCTGCCTTTAGGCCTGTTACGAGTGTTTTTTATGCGTCGCAAGTTTTTTACTAGCGCAAATAATTTATTAGCAAACACAGCGCCTTGTGTTGGCCCCGGCCCCGTCCCGAAGCCAGGCCAAGAGACTACCGGCCACATTGCCCAAAAGCCTAAAAGTGTGCCTCTTATAAATCAGCCAAAGTCAATTTGGTGGCCGCGGTTGCGAAAATTTACCGCACGATATTGCGGTGCATTTCAAGTCGGCGGCAACTCAATTAGAAAATTTAATTATGGCACAAAACAGATAGCCCCAAATTGTGTTCAACATTTACAATTGATTAAGTAATTTAATTGAACTTGCGGCTAGTGTCAGAAATGATTTTCAATACATCTCCGCACCCCACACCAACACCAACATCAACATCATCATCATCATCATTGGCATCATCGTCATCATCGTCTATACTCAAAGGCGTCTGAACAATATGAAAATCAATCAAAGCTACAACCCACGCCTCCAGGTACGAATTCAATTCTCTTGAACAATTCTTCACGCTGTCAGTTTTCACTTTTGATGCGTGTCAAAATGAATTTTGATATTTGAAATGGGGGGTGCTTTGGGGGCGTGGCCGAACCCAGTTTCGGCCATTCGCAGCGAACTTTGCTTCCGCCCGATATAAATTCGCAGTTTTGCGCTTAAATATTTATGTGTTTTGTGCGTAAATTGCCTGCCTGATTCGGGGCTGGCCGGATCGACTGGGCCGGCTTATTACCAAGTTGGCCGCTGCGCATTTTGATTGATTGGCTTCTGTTCTTTTCGATTCGGGCTTAATAAGGCACCCAAGGCTGTTTGTAAATTGATTTTGAAATAGATTCGCGCATTTATGGGAATTGCGAATACGATTCGACTCGTTTCTAAAGTTGTACTTTAAATTTAAATATTCTGTTATTTGGATTAAAGTCAATATTGAGCCCCATTCATTTGTTGGAGTTCATTTGTTGCTCCGCATTTTTTGCCTTGCCTTTTACGCGATAATTAAGTAACGCAATTAGGCTCAAGTAGCCCTAATTCATTGGCCAACAAAGCAACTTGATTTAATTTTAAAATAAGCCCATAGAACAGTGTAGAGGTAAATGCCGTTGCCCATTCATAATTTGCAACCACGAAAATACTTCCACAAATTGTTTGAAACACTTTTGTGCTGACCTTGCCTCAGTCCGGGTCAAATTAACCTTATCAATCAGTCCGTGACGCGAACAAAAAGATGCCAGAGCCCACTGGCAACTACCAAGTGCAAAGTGGTTAGTGGGTGGGGCGGGAGGTGGGAGGGGGGATGGGGGTCCTTAAATTTGGACGCGCTCAATCAAGCGCTAAGCCCGCAACAGCTCGTAAGACCCTTTGGTAAAGTTACGGACACATTCTCCTTTGCACCTTTATCTTTTTGTCTTGGCCACCTTTTGACTTTTGGGCCATTTAAGCAAAGTTTTTGCCCCGTTTTGCGGCGCTAATTTGTTGTTGCACGTGGTTCGCCCCAAATGGAGCGCGTCATTAGTTGGCACCCGGCTTTGCCTCCATTCCACATTTTGATTTCCAGCGCGGTTTGCCCTCACGATTTATTATTAATTGGCTGCAGGCAAAAAGTTTGGCTCTTCTATTTGTTCGGCAAGTTGTTCTTGGGCAACATTTTTCGAGCTACGTGTATTTCAATTATTAACACTTGTGCGGGGCAACATTGCTTTCCACTTAATTGTTTAATATTTTACAGCAATTTTGGGTCGCAACTTTCGCATTTGTTTCTTGTTGCTTCTATTTATTTGCATAAATACTGCATAAATATTTTCTATTTAATTAAAACTTTTCCCTTCTCTGATTGCAGACGCCAACAGGAAGCCCCCCCACGCAAAAACCCAACCCAATCCTGGGTGCCAACATGACTGACGGTGAGTTTAAGTTCAAATACGAAACAAATTTCTAGAATATATGCGCGCATATTTTAAATAAGTGTGTGCATGTGTTCGTGTGTGTGTTGTTGTCAATGTTTATTTAATAAAATCTTAAAGCATTATATTTCCAAATACATTCAAGTCCCGGGTGATTAATATTAAATATTTGAATGTAATATAAAATTTTTTGAAATTGAAAAGCTTTTTAGACACAATTCTTGTGAAGCTATTTTAATATTGATGTATTAATATCGAAACCCGTATTGATTTACTTTAAATCATAGCCGAGTCAAACGTATTTTAATAAATATGCGAGACCTTTTTAATTATTGACATCAATTGAAATCATTGATTCAATATTTAACTTGAGAGCAATGGTTAAACAATGGCTTTTTAATTAGAAAATGCTTTATGAAATGTAAATAAATCATGAAATTGGGATATTAAACTAAATAGAAAAAAGCGTTCATATTAATATAAAATTAATAAAATATGCAAATATAATCAAAATGTAACAATAAAAAAAAGTGATTGTAATTATTATTAATGCCAGCCTTATTGGAATTTAATTAATATGACCAAACATATTTCAAATTCGTGGCATTGTTGAAAAATATAAAACGGCTAGATACACACACACACACACATGCATACACCAGCTCGGGTTGGCTATAAAATTAAAGCGATTTTTACTGCGGTCGCAAATTGCTTTTAATTGTTGCTGCCGCTGTTGTCACTGCTGCTTTTATTGCTGCCCAACTATGCATTAAATAAGGCTAGAACAACAAACTGTATGTGTGCACTTAAAAAAAAAGTTGTTTAGCATTTAAGCGGATTTATTTTGGTTTTATTTCCCCTCTGATTGCATTTGTTTATGCTTTAATTTAGCATTGAATATGCGATACGAAATGCCTGCAGCCGGCAACTTCACACAGATGCACACAAGTGCATGCCGCAGACCCAGCCACGCCCACAAACACACAAGCACACTCGCAATAACAAACATCAATTGCCAGATGCAAACAGCCCTGGCTTCTGGCCTTTATTTTGTAGCATACTTTTGTGCTGTTTGCAGTTTGTTGCTCATCGCAGCAGCAGCAGAAGAAGAAGAAAGCAGCAGCAGCTGAATAGAAAAAGTGCTCTGTAAATACGCAACCAGTCGCGTCGTGCGGTATTTAGAGAGGCGCAAGTAGGCCCCACCTCCCCCTCCCCCTCCCCCTCTTCCCTGCTCCAGCTGTCGTTCCTATAATTGTACGTTGCGTGTGTGTGTGCGTGTGTGTGCGTGTTTGTATGCCAGCGTCTTTTTATGAACTTGTTAACAATCTAACGACCTTTTCTGCCTGCCTGCCAGCCAGTCGGCGAGCCCCTTTGTTGTTGCTCTTGTTATTGTTGTGGCTGCAAACGTTTATTCTAACCGGGCGAATCATATGTTTGTGCATAACAAATATTTGCATACTTTTGGGCTGCTCATGAAAATAACATAATTTGATTCCGACGAGAGTCGCGAATGTGGTAATGTGATTTGCGCACAAGTGTCTCTTGTCCCTGTCTGTCACGTCTGCGGAACTCGCCTGACTCCGCAAATAGCTCAAATAATTTGAATAACCAACTCAAATTAAGCATAATTTGAAATGGGAAATAATGCAGTAGTAGGATATTTTAAGAAAAGTAAGAAGTAAGAATTTTTGTGGAATATATGCATTTTTTTCGAGTTAACCGCCCTCCAGGTATGTGAATGTTATCGATTTGCCACGCCCGCAGTGGACATATGTAAAATACTCTTTGTATGATTTGTAGAGGAGATTATCATTTTAACAAATGTTTTATAACTAGCCTTATATCTATATATCGATATCAATAGCACAAACCCAATATATTCTTTTCACTTCGTCAAGTCGAGTGAGAGACACATATGCTCCATTTAAAAGCAACGCCACGTGTAATGAATTTTTCAGCAGGATATAAAAGAGTGTTTTAAATGCAGTTTGACAATTTCGTTCTGTTTTAAATTTGAGCCAAATGAAAAAAGGAGGCGGTTCGAGTCCCTTAAATGCCGTACGAATATTGCATGAGCCTATTGTTCGAGCAGAGTGCCTTAAAGCGTGCACCACAGAGGCAAGCAAACAAACAATGTTGGTTGCCTGTTTAAAAGTTCGCAACAGCAACAACAACAACAACAACAACGACTTGACCGGCAACGACAACACAGAACTCATTAATTATTCATAGTGTTCAGCACCAAAGTGTTTATGTGGCAAACGCTGCTCAGGCGTCGCCCACAAAATGAACACCATCCAATGTGCCGGCAGCAAGGACACAAAAGGGACTCAACAACCTGGCACGAAAATATAAATAAAATGAAAAGCAGCAAAAAAAAAATATGCAAATTTAACTTTTTCTCAACATAAAAATAAACTAGCTCCTTTCGTTCGTTGGCCAACTGGACACCAAATTGACAATATTGTTAACAGCTTCTTTTAGAGCGAAGCTGATTAGATCGAAATCGGAATCGTTTCTTGTTGTTGTTGTCCCCGCTGCCGATGCCGATGCCGATGCTGTTGTACAACAAATCCATACGTGCTAAACGCACATCTCAAAGCAGGCCAAGAGCAACAACAGCAACAACAACATCCCATTTTTCTGTTGTCGGCTGCCATTTGTAAACATTGGGCGGCTGTTAATGGTAAAATTTTAAAGCTTATTTGCTTACAATGTTACGCATGTTATGTACTTGTATTGGTGTACATGTGTGCGGGTGTGTGCCTTTTGTGTAAATCGTTATTGAATGCCTAAATTTGAAATTGTACCCAGGGCGGCCATTTGTGTATTTGGCCTGCAAATGGTCAACGCATTGGCATTTCTGGCAAGGGCGAGTGTGGGCGTGGCCGGCGATGATTTGTTTTGCGATTTGAATGCAGCACAAGGATTTGAGTTGATGCTCAGCACTTGCGTCCATGTAAGTGGCAATTGGGGAGTCATCTTTGGAGCGGCGACTGATGGATATCCACTTTATAATACGACTATTTGTCGAATTGATGAAACTGATTCTGACAAATTGAGTGCTTGGCACTTTTAACTTTAGATATCAAGTAATCCCTACGAGACTTCATTCCGCTTTAAAGGCGAGCCAAGAGTTTTCAATTATTGCCAATATTGTTTAATGTGTTGTTTATAGATATAATTTTATTTTATTTTTGTAATACACTTAATTTTTTTTTATTTCTAAGTAACTGAGTTTTTTTTCTCTTAATCAATTTAAATTATTTATTATTTTTATCCTAAATATTTAATACTTCTAGTTGTTAACAAATTGAAAACAGAATACACTGCATTCTCAAAGAATAAATAAATAATTAAAAATATAGGAGGTGTTAAATTCTTATTTTTTTTTTTTGAAAAATTATGTATAATATTTTAAATTTCTTAAATATTTTTAAAACACATAAGGAGTTTAAATTTCAATGAAATTATGTTTTTACAAAACTTTTTACAAATTTCTTTTTTGCTTTTCTATGATTTTCTGCAAGTTTTAGGCCAGTTTCGGATTTTTTATCGCAACAGTCTGGACTGTCTGTTAATCAAAGGGAATGTGTACACATTTTAAATCAATGAACATAAATGACTTCAAACGAAATATGAAAACATATTTGTGCCTAGTTTTTGCAGGCTGGCGGGCATCAGATGTTGGCCAAATGTAGGTAAACAATGGTCGCATTGATTAGGGTCAAAACGTTGTTTGCAGCCCCAATCAGATTGCGGGCAAGTTACGTAATAAGGTGCCAGGCTGCCAAGTCCTTTAAGTTTGGCACACAAAATTTGCATTCGTATGTTTCGACTGGGTGAAGTCCAAGTTGTTAAGCGGCTTCTGAGTTTGCCAGTTTGCTGCTGCATATATTAGGCCTCTTCACTTGTAACTATCCCCGCCATCTACTTTTACCCAGAGTTCAAACTATGAAAAACATTTTCTTTTGCGCCCGTTGTGTGTTCCCAGGCACTCACAAGTTATAAATTGCTTGTTAGGCCCGTTTTGACAGTTTGGTTTCAAAAGATTTTAAACACACGCACACACACACGCACACACACGTTTGTAGTCTAAATGACATGGAATTCGAATATTGTTGAAGTTTTTAAGATGGGATTAGAACCGTAGTTGTTGATGGCAAATGCAAATGTTCTGAGTGCTAAATGATGTGCGACGACACAAAACGTTGCGACTACGTTGCGTATACGTTATATGAATGCAGCACCTTCACCCAGTTCTGCAGCCGCAAATAATTGCAGAAATTTCTTTGACATAAGCTTTGATTTCTTTAGATCAGCAATTAATTATAATTTAAAAACAACCAAAACGGGACACAAACTGAATTGAATTGAATGCGAATACGTTGCGTATGCGTAATATTAATGAAGCACCTTCACCCAGTTATGCAAATGCAAGTTATTTCGATTTTGCAGACATTTTATGACAACATTGGCATTAAATTCTCAGTTCAAATTAATGCGTATACGTTGCGTATGCGTAATATGAATGAAGCACCTTCACCAAGCTTTCCAGCTGCAACTGATTTTGTTTTTGCAGAAATTTCTTTAACTTAGTTTTTGTTTTTTAGGTCATCATTTAATTATAATTCAACCACTGGACACTTTTTGACACAATGGGCATTCAATCCGGGGAGAACCAACTGAATTCGAATTAATGCGAATGCGTAATGTGAATGCAGCACCTTCAGCCAGTTATGCAGATGCAACTAATTTCCATTTTGCACAGATTTCTTTGAAAACCAGGTCTCCTTCATTTTGACATAAATAGTTTTGATTTCTTGGGTCATCATTTAATTATAATTCAAAGACCGGCCATTCTGTGGCACAATTTGCATGCAATGCGATCAGAATGGAGGCGAGAGACAAACTCAATTCAATTCAATTGAATTCGATTGAATTGGGGTATATCTCGCCGGTTGAAGTTGACCGAACGTGCATGTCGAAAAAGTTTTTTAATCAATAATTTAGCAGAAATGCAAAGAAGACAACCCCAGTTACCACGTCCGTCTGGCCGTCGGGTATCCCGTTAGTGCGCAGACATTCGCACTCATTTAACAATTTCACGCTTCGTTTGAGAACCGTGAGCGGCCCTGGAGCACGAATCGGGCCGCCGTTGCGTGCTGCGTTTTTGATTCGACCGACTATATATATATATATATTTCTTTTTGAGGCTTTTTGCATGAAAAGTTTTTGGGCAAATAAAAAGGGATTTGCATGGTTTCTCGTAGTTAACCCTTTTCGCCCGGTGTGCGCGCGCTCTGTTTTGCTGATAACCCGTCGACGTGCCCTGTCGTTGTCCTAGACGTCGTCCTCGCCGTCGTTGACGCTTGAGCGCGCACAGTTTTCCCCAACGGAAATGATGACATTTCGTCCAACTTTGTCGCTGCGGTGTGCAGTCGCATAGAAATGCTCTGAAAGCCGTTGTCTGAGGTGTCTAAGAAAATGTATAGAAAACATTTGCGACAGTTGCGAAAATGAAAATTTTCACTTGCCGCTGACGGCGGGCGGAAATTGTTGAAATGCTGCGGCGTTTTGCTCGTTTTGCCCGTTTTGCCACAAAATTGAAATTGTGGCCAAATGTTGTCGCCATCATTTTTATTGATTTCCTTTGCGTACTTTCTTTTATTTGGCTTATTCTTTTACTGCGACTGCCAGCGGAAGGAAGGTAGCAAAACGTTATTATCAATTATCGTTTATTATTGTTGTGGCTTCTTCTTGCATCGCCGGCTTGTGTGTTTTCCATTTACAGTTATTTCCTATTACCTTTTTATACGCATTCGCGTTCAAGTGAAACGGGTATATTGGTTTTGTGTAAGCTTGTACTTGTTTTTACCCGAGCTACGAGTGCTATGATTTTTTGGTTACTCCCACTAGGGGCGTGGCAAGTCGATCAAAAGATCGTACCAAATATTTTTTGGCTAACCCCCATATATATTTCCTTTATTTTCCCAACAAGCGCGACTTTTTTCGTCTGCATAATAATAATGTTTTTTGGCATAAATTAATTAGATTCATATCCAGTTAACTTAACTTGAATTTCATTATTGTGTTTTATTTTTTATTATTTTTACGCATCTATTAGTTGTTGTTTATACTATTTCTATTTGTAATTTTGTTATGCTATTTAGTTAGGAGAAAACAAAACAAGGAACCAACTTTATCATCAACTTTATGTTTCTAATTTTGTTGAATGAGGTTCTACGTAGAATAATACAAAAACTTATTTTGTAAAAAAAAGCAAAAAAAAATTTGCATCGGCCGGGAATCGAACCCGGGCCGCCCGCGTGGCAGGCGAGCATTCTACCACTGAACCACCGATGCTTGAATAAATTCGGACACAAAGACAATTGTCAAGATATGTTTTTTGGAATTCGTAATAATCAAATCAAGTTTTGCAAATATGTTACGCATATTATTATTATTAAATTTTGAAATTTAAGAATAAATAAAAAGAAAAACATTTTTTGTAGAGGAAATTTGCATGTATTTACATATTTGAATAGACTTCTGTTCACATTTCAAGTTGAGCTCGATGAACAATAGCTTGGTTACCTGAGGAGGCTTGATATAAATACCAACAATTAGCATAATTGTGCTTGACTCCGTTTCATATTTGCACACACACACACACTATCGCAACTTTGTGAGCACCCTGCACCTAGCTGTACCTAGAGGAAACCTCGTTCGTTCGCTCGTCGGCAACCGCAGCACAGCTGCACTTTATTATTATATTCAAAAACAATAAAGTTTGTGTCAGAAGCAGGCTGCCTCACGTGGCGTCGGGCTGGGTTGCACAGAAAGCCGCATGCACACAATGCAATTATATTGGATGTGCTTTTAGAAGTATCTGTAAGATACAAATGAATGTCAACGGCATGTGGGCAATAATAACTCTCGCCGTGACGACAGACAATGGGGCGACAATCTTGCTTAAAGTAACCGTTACAAACTGCTGCTTAAAGCGGTCTGCAACAAAAACAAGCACACACACACACACACACACATGTGTGTGCACAATCTTTGAAAACAATTTGCCGCGAGTCGAGCGAAAGATCGCTGACAGCGTTTAATTGAAAATGTTTATTTATTCTTGTGGCTCGGCTAACTCTAACTGCTGATAACAACAACAACTGCAACAACTTTGCGCCTCTAATTGCACAAAAGAGCTGATGATTGGCCGGCCAGGTAGCCAAAGTTTCAGTTCAACTTGAGGAAAGTCGCAAACTCTCAACGAACGTAATATCAATTTATTTACAACTTACGGAGCTAAACTAAAGGCGAAGCTATGTTATGTTAGATACTTAATCAAAAGTCCTTGTCCCAGCCGCTTAGCTCCTCGGCCGGCTCGTAGTCGCTCTCGACGCCCAGGGGCATGAAGTATTGCAGGTCGGTCAGGCTCTTCAGGCAGCGCTTTATGGGCGAGGGCAGCTGCTTCTGCCGGAGGCGCGTCCAGTCCAGATTGTCGAACCAGCCGTGCCGCTTGATGTCCGCGATGCCCTTGCGCTGGTAGCCCAGCCGCTCGGCGGGCAGCTGCTTGCACAGGTGCCGGATCAGATGCTGTGCGGACTTGGGTATGCGCGACGGCATGTGGATGACATCGATGCCGCTCAGTATGTTCTGATAGATCTTGATCTGGTTGACGCCGCGAAACGGCGTCTTGCCCACCAGCAGCTCGTAGACGAGTATGCCCAGCGCCCAGTAGTCGACGGATCGATCGTGGCCCCGGTCCAGGATTATCTCCGGCGCCACGTACTCGGGCGTGCCCGCAAACGTGTTCGTCTTCTCATTGGTGCGCACATACTTGGCAAATCCAAAGTCCACCTGAATAGCGAGAGAACTCAAATTATCCTCAACTTGTTGCCGCCGCAGCTGGGCGGGGAACTCACCAGCTTGCAGTAGCCGTCGCTGCTGAGCATCAGGTTCTCCGGCTTGAGGTCCCTGTAGATGAAGTTGTGCGCGTGCAGATAGTCGAAGGCCTCCACCACGCAGCCGGCTATGAACTTGGCGGTCTTATCGTCGAAATACTGACGCTTCGACATCACCGTCCAGACGTCGCCGCCCATGCAGGCCTCCATCAGGAAGTAGACGTACTTCTCATTGCGGTAGGTGCGATAGAGTCTGCCGAGGGAGAAGCAAGCAGGTGTGAGCTGTGCAGTCGGGTGTAACCGACAGCGTCGTACTCTGACAGCATTTTAATATCATTGCAAATAATTGATAGTTAATTAAAGGAAAAGGTGAAAAGCTCCTCTATAGATCACAGAACAAAGTTCCCGGCCTCTTCCCACTTCCTTTAAATTAAATTTAAATTAATTAAATTAAATTAAATTAATTTAAATTAATGAAATTAAATTAAATTAATTTAAATTAAATTCCTTTAAATTAAATTTAAATTAGTTAAATTAAATTAATTTAAATTAAATTCCTTTAAATTAAATTTAAATTAAATTCCTTTAAATTAAATTTAAATTAATTAAATTATATTAAATTAAATTAAATTAATTTAAATTAAATTTAAAGTAAGTGCGAAGTGGCCGGAAAATTTGTTCTGTCATCTATAGAGGAGCTTTTCACCTTTTCCAAAACTAGGGCAGCTATAGGAATTCCCGGTTTCTCAGTGGGGAATAAGGCCTAAAAAATTACTAGCTTTGAAATTGTGGCAGACAACTACAAGTATATATGTATATATATATCAAAACCAATATACTCTTTCCGCCTTCGCTGTCAGAGTACAAACCATATCCTTCGCTACTCACTGCACTATGAAGGGCGAGGCGCGGCACTTGATCATCACGTTCTTCTCGTTGTAGACGTGCTCGATTTGATCCTGCTTGATCACCTCGATCTTCTTGATGATCTTCAGGGCGAACGTCTGATTGCCGTGCGTCACGAGATCCACACGGCCAAAGGCGCCGGCGCCTATCGTGGCCACCTTCTTCAGGTCCGAGATGGCGATGTGGGCGTGCTCGTTATCGAACTCGGCGCTCTTGTTGCTCGAGCGCGCAGTCTCGCTGGCCTGTTCCTGGGGCTTCTCCTTCAGCTGGCGTATGGTGCCCAGGTAGCTGGTGAAGGCTCTGCGAACGGGAGAGAAGAGACCGTTTATTGGGCGCATCTTTCTCGCGATTCTCGCGGCGCTCACTCTCGCTCCAGCTTGAGCACCTCCGTGCCGGGCGCGTCGGCGTAGACGCTGGCCTGGCGCACGTCCGCGTTCATCAGCGCCTGCTCTCCGAAGTAGTCGCCCCGCTTCCGCTTGGCCACCACCTGCTCCTGGCCGGCGTCGTTCTTCTTCTTGATGGTCACAGTGCCGCCGCGTATGATGAAGAACTCATTGCCCACCTCCCCCTCGCGCACAATGCAGCTGCAAGTCTCGTAGAATTTCTAGGTTGGAGCGAGAATTAATAAAGTTAAGAAAAAAGATGGGGATAAATAGAGAAGTAAAAAAATATATTTATTAATGACATAATCAATAATTGGATTAAATTGAGAAACAATTGGCGAATGAAATGATTGTTAATTATTGTTATTAGTTGAGGTTGGTCGGGTGTAACCGACTGCGCAGTTCCCTTTTACATTATAGTAACAGCTTAAACAAAAGGAACTTTATATTTAAATAATTTTCCAGACCCCCAAGAGATTTTAGATCTTTAGAGGAGGTCAGCAGGAGGGGAAGATTTTGTAGATAAATCGATTTCAAAATCCAAATACTTTATCTGACGAATATATAATTTAATTAATTAATACACTCTTTTCACCTTATTAACGAGTATAAAAGCAAATAATTAATTGACCTGAATTTAATGTGAATTTATTGATAATAGCTATTGTCACGGGTTAACTGAATAATTTTATTTTAATTACTCTGCCAGCGTAACATAAAAAAGTGCCATCCACATTATTTTGTGTAGATTTAACCGATTTAACAGTAGCTGATTAATCTCTACAAAAATTAAATTGACCTTAAAACAATAATTGTTTATTAAATTATTGTAAATTTTAATACTTTTTTCGCTTTCTTTCCCACCTGTTAATCAGGTAACCTAAACACCTCTTTGCTTAACTGAATATTGCCATGAATTAATTTAATTAAATTAATTTAAGTGTAGCCAACATTTCCAACTTACCCGCTGCAGCAGATCGGCAACTTTAGTGAGGAGGCTCTCCTCGAGCTCTTGCAGAATGGGAATTGAGCGTAGGAACTGCAATTTCTCCTCGCGCTCCCGGGAGCCCGAGATCTGCATGATGGCGCGAAACGTTTCTCGGGTAATCTTCCAGACTCGCGCATCGGTGGCAGCTGTCAAAGAGAGAGAGAGAGAAACATGGAGACTGCTGTAGGGGATTGGGATTGGGGCACCTACCCTTGATGGTGGCCTTGCGTGGCGCATTGTAGAGTATTGCCAGTTCGCCAAAGACGGTGGCCGGTCCGAAGTTGCCCACGTGCTGGCCCGATTGGAGCACGTCGAAGTAGCCATCGGCGGAGACGAAGATCTCGGAGCCCTCGTCGTGCTCGTTAATGATGTAGCTGTTCTTCTTGTAGCTGGCCGGGGCCATTGCGTTGATGACCATATCCTTGCGCTCCTTGTCCATTAGATTGTTGAGGAAATCGTTGTGTTCGATGGCATTCAGTATGAGATTGCGTGTGCTGCGGAGTAAACGGCAACGGGTGGTCAATCGGCCATCAGAGTTGTTTACCCAACTTACGCTTCGTCCTTTGCATTAAATTCGATTTCAATATTCTGCTGCACGGGCAAATTCGGTCGGACATAGATGAGGCCACCTTCCACGCGTTGTGTTTTCGCCGCTGAGCTGCTGCTCCGGCTCCTGTTCCGGCTCCTGCTCCCGATGTCCCCGTCGGTGTCCTCCAGCTTGGCCATTTCATCCTAAACGACGCACAAATTAAGCAAATAAAATCAAACATTGGGTTATTTAGTTGTTTGTTTTTCCACTAAAACTAAGTTTTATTTGTTGACAGTTTTGTGCGGTTAGCTCGAGAACTGAGCGAAGATTAAACTAGAATATATGCCATATAAAGCCAAACTTGTTGACCCATTTTCTTGTCTAATATTTGAAAGTTATTTAATATTTGCTTTAAAAATTATTTAATAAATTAATAAAAAATTATATATAACAATTTTGAGATGCTGCCCTGCGAAGGGTTAAATAAGAGCTCGACTACTTTAATTTAGTTGACATCTTGGCCTGGCATGTTGGCCCTAAAATCCCCACAGAAGTTAGCACGGTGTCATTTTGGGCGAATTAAAGATTTTACGAGCTACAATAATGAAGGCCGGGTTGTGTGCCCGCGAGGCTTAACGGCCGCTTGCCATAAAATATTTACCTCGCAGCCATTATAAGCATTTCCGGCTGGGGGCCGAAACTATCGTCGACGCAGTCGCCGCACGTAGGCGGCTCAAAGGATACGGCGAAAGTCGTATAATATAAGGATGGCGTCTTACAAGGCGCAACATCAGCCAAAATTTAGCGAAATTCGCTGGCTCGGCAACAGTTAGCGAGGAGGGCGTTCCGGTTCAGGTAAATATCGGTGGCCGGACCGTAAAAGTGTGAGAAATGGCAGCAGCTGCATCCGAGCGGAGACGAAGACAGCGTGTTGGGGGGAAAAGGGGAGCAGCAACAGTTTTATCTGTTGCCTGCTTTTGTCGGACAAAAGTTAGAGTTCATGTCTCTGTTGGCAAACAATTAACATTTCGTTTGCAATTAGTAGCATGTCGAGGAATCAACCCCCTTCCCCTTCCCTCCCTCCACCCATCCCCCTCCTACAACACCAACAATAATAGGCAGAGTTCTCCTCTAGTTTTATTCTCTATTGTAATTTTTGTGTATGTTGCCATAGAGGGGATTATTTAATTAGCAATGAGTACTTGGTTACTGCCACGTCCAGGTCAACAAAGTTCTCTTGGCCTGGTCAAGTTTACAGCACATTTCATTTATAGCAATAGTTGAGAAATTTGCGAGGGAACGTGGAGTGCAGATAGTCAGACAGTTTCCTAGAGGTTATGGAGGGTTTAAAGTTTAAAGCATGAATCAGCATATAGATAGAAAACTCTGTTTCATAACAGCTACAATCAAAACAAAGATGTAAAACTTGTGGTAATCAAAAAGTTTACAAGGAAAAAGTCACACAAAATAAGGTAATTTAAAATATTGACTTTAAAACTATGAGAAATAAAGGTTTGCTGGAAAGGGAACGATTTTTGAAAAATTATCTACACCTAGAAAAAGCTCTAAATTTATAGTACTTTATTTATAGTAAGTTAAATTCAGAACTGTTCTCATTCAAGAACATTTTTTATAAAATGTTTAACCGAACATAGGTTCGAACCCAGAACCTGCATTATTTTTAAATTTTTAACCGAAGTACAAACTGAATTAGTTAGAAAAAAAGTCAATCGAACATATACCTAAACCGTATTAAATTTTTTTAAAAAATGGTTTACTTCATGGATTTTTTTTAATTTGCAAAATAATTTGTTCTTAGATTTCATTTATTTATACATTTATTCAACGTGCATAAATAATATGCAAAAGAATTGCGAGAACGTTATTGTTAAATCTGATTCATATAAACACTCCGCACTTTGTTTGCAATGGGAGTTTCGTTTCGTAGATATTCGCATTTAAGAAAAATTAGTAGTAAAGTTTTGTTTGTCAAAAATTGATAAAAGATGAAATAAGGACTCAGAAACAAAGCCTAGACTCATGAATATGAAAAGCAGTTTCATGAACCGAACCCTGAACCGAACCAACAACTGTTGAGACCAAAACCTGGATTTATGAATACGATAACTAGGTTCATGAAACGAACTCAAAATCGCACCTTGGTTTGACTGTTTTTTGTTGTTTTTTTTTAGTATGAATTCAGTGATTTGAGCTGTAAAGTAATATATAGGCTTTAGCTAAATCTGATGCCAATATGCTCTCCAACACCAAGCGAATAGAGAGCTTAACGACTTCCTTTGTTTCGGGCTGGTGGCAACCGCAAAGTTCAGAAAGTTCGAAGGGATCGTTACGTACTTGACTGTTGGCGGCGTTGGGGGCGGCAGCCGGGGGCGTCTCCGGGTCCGCCTGCTGGCCCGCACTCCGCTTCTTGCGCAAGTGCAGCGGGGTCGCCGGCGTTAGCAGCTCGAGGGGCAGCGGGGGCGGCGGCGGTATGTTAATGTCGGGCATGGTGGAGACACGGCGACGCTGCCCGCTGGCTGCCGGCTCGTTGCTGGCTATCGTGCTCCTGGACCTTCTCAGATAATTGAGTGACACATTGCTGCAGCTCTTGGCCGGCGTCGTCGCCTGTCCGTATTCATGTCCTTGCGGTAATGTGCCATTTGTCAGCTTGTTGCCGTTGTTGTTGTTGTTGGCGTCGCTGCTGTGCCAGGACAAAGTGTCGTCAGAGTGCTGCTCGGCATTTAGTTCCTGCGTATGACCAATGAAAAATTGTACATTTGCCTTTGCCATCGGTGTGAATATCGAGGGCGTTGCTGTCCGGCCAGCCTCGCTGTCGGCGCTCTCATCAATTATGCCATTCACATGGCCTTTGAGTTGTGACTCGGCGTCGACAACATCGACAAGCTGCAGCTCCAGCTCCCGCTCCCGCTCCCGCTCCCGCTCCCGCTCCAGTTCCAGCTCCTGCTCCTCGGGCGCCTCGGTGGGCAGGGCCGTAGGGCGGCGCTCTTTGACGGGCTTTAATTTTGAGCTGGTACGTGTGACATTAATTGCACCACCATTAACTGTCAGAGTCCTGTCCGGGTCCAACTCCTTCGCTTTCTCCTCGGCCTGGAGCCGGCTCCTGTGCGAGCGAAACTTCTTCTGGTGCTGGTGCTCGCTGCCATTCCCGGTGTTGGCCACATTTTCGGCCACAGCCCGGAGCGGGGAGCTGGGGGGCTGTTGTTTTAGGCGCTGCAGTTGTGCCTAACGGGGCCCGGGGGCAGCCAGGTGTGGACGTGTGCCCAAACATTTACAAAGACAAACAAAGGTGCGGGGTGCAAGTGGGTCCGTGGCCATTGTTTGTGTTGTTGTTGTTGTTGTTGTTGTTGTGTGTACATATTTACAAGTGTTTTGTGTTGTTGTTGTCGTTAGCGTCATTCCGTTTGAAAGTATAAGAAACATGTGTGCAAATATTAATTGAGTTTGGCAAAGACAAGCAGAAAACGGTCGGATGAATGGCCGCCGGACCCGTCAGTTTGTGCTACGGCTGTGCTCGGCAAGCGGCCGACTACGCTAAAAACCAAACAGCTAACAGACTCACCTCACTGGCGCTGGGCGTAAGGATGGGCGAGTAAAGGGGTTTCTCCTCGCGTCGGATGTAAAGCCCGATTTGCTGCAAGTACACAGAGAGTTAAACTAGAGTGACAAATACAAGCAAGAGTAAATTAAATATTTGTTAAAGTCAACTTATCTCACAATCTTAAATCGATATAAAAAAATTTAATATGGATATTGAGTTTATTATGTTCTTATACTGGTTGAAAAAGTGTATATTATATAAACAGGAGCTATATCCAGATATAGGGTATCCCTTAGTCGGGCATTTTGACTGCTTATAAGCATACAGCTAGAATCAACCAATTTTTAAGAATATAGTTTACAGTTCTTATGTGAAGAAAAATTTAATAACGCCAGCTAAAAGCAATTAAGTAAGGAAAATAATTTGGAAAAATTAAAAACTGGCAATTTTCTTGATCAATTTCTTCTTCTTAATATTAATCTAAAAAAAAGTGGGACAGAAAATTGGTAACAGCGAAAGCCAGATGCACCAAATAGTTTAATTTAAGTTTTTGTTCCTCTTACTGTAAAACTAACAGATATAAATATAAGTATTTACTATTTTACCTTTAAGATTACCAAAAAGTAAAAGTAAACCTTAAAATTGTTTATCATGTAAGTGAGAAATTTTTTTTGAGTGTCAGGCAATAATCTCATATGTTTGTGTATATATGAAAGACCTCGCTAAAATTGATGCCCAACATAATTTAACTATATTCACTATGCACTGGCGAATGTTGTAAACCGTCAACAGGTCGCTAACAAAAATAATATAAGATATATAGCAGCGAAAGGAACAACAAAAAGGCAACAATACTGAAAAAAATAAGAAAATTCCAAACAAACTGTGGAAAGTAAGCAAATAATGCCGGTTGCCTCCGTTGTCCGTCTGCGGGTCTCTCCCTCTCTCTCTCTCGCTCTCTCTCTCTCCGCTGCTTTGAAATCAATCTGCTGCTGACACTGGTGATAAATGCGGAAAGCCGTGCAGTTTAATGTCTGCCACAGTTGCCGGCTTATCCCGCCATTGAGCCTCAATAAACAACAACAAATGGCCATTGTGCTGGCATTGTATCTTCCTGCTTTATAAATATGTTTCTATATCGTCGCGTTCGTATTTTGTGTGCGCATTAGACTTGTGGCAAAGATTTTTCATACTTTCGAGCTTTGCTCTTCATATTGCAAACAAAACTGTCATTTGTTTGAATCCGAGCTGACGGAACAGTGCGAGGGGCTTTTCCACACTTTTGATTAAATGACAGCTGAGGCTTTTCATACGGCTTTATCGGATTGATATGCTAACTGTATCTTTGTGTGTGTGCGTGTGTGTTTAATAAAGCTTAAGGTATTTTATTTTAATTTTCTATTAGTTTGGACTTTGCAAAATTCGTTGAGTTATCTGCATCGCTCCTGTTCGAATTAGTCACAGGGCTTTAAACGAGTATCAAATTATTCATGCACATATATCTACATATAAATTGACTTTTGCCAGCACCATCTTTATATCTAGCCCCCAGCCTGGCCCACAGCCTTATCTGCAACGGTTTCTTTGTTTACCTGCTTTTATTTACACGCACGTTGTTCTAAATAAATAATAAATGTTCGTATCTAAAGATGTGGTGCCTAAAGATCGTGTATACAAATGGTTGCGTGTGTATCTTTAATACTCTCGTTCAGAAAGTAATATACATAAGCTATATATATGCAAACTTATCGATAGAATCATGTTAGGTTTCCTCTTAATTTGCTATAAATTTTCATTTCACACTTTGTATTTCAAGTTGCCCAATCGCAATATTCTTCAATTAATATTTGTAAAATTTTATTCAAAGAGTATTCATAATTCGTTTCGTTTAATTTTATTGAAGTTTCTTGCTCTCATTAAGTCGGTATTTGTATTTACCTTTTTTTTTCGTATGTGCATTTGCTAAAGATAGAAAGACGTTTATGTGAAGTAGCGGGAATTATATTAAAAGCTGTGTTTTATGACGGGAAATAAAAAAACCTATGTGTTAAAAATAAATATTATATTATGCATTTTTGGGAAGCTGCAATAAATCTATGATTATTTAGACACTTTAGAAAAATATAGTATATGTATAAAGGATAGCGTATATATATTATTTACTACAACGTAATTTTACTAGCAACAATAGAAAAATAAATTAAAATGTAAAAATAGGTAAAATTTGTTGTCAAAAATCATGCAAAAAGCTCTCGGATCCATAGCTCCCATACTTCAATAGCCCATAACTTGGTCAAAACTGAACCGATGTGCATGTTTGATGGCATTTTGTTCATGGTTTCTCCTCTAGATTGATTCTGCATTTCAAATATATGCATTATTGAAAATAAATTTTTTTTTCATTTTTTGGGAAAAAAAAGCATGTACCCCCCCCTTACTCATTTTCGAAAAAAATTTTTTTTCAAATTTTAGAATCCGTAATTTCTATTTTTAATCGATTGTGGTTGTCATAATTAGCATAAAAAACAACATTAAACCCGATTCTGAGGGGGTCAAATTTTTTGTCAAAAATCATGCACAAATTGAGAAAAATTTTGACAAGTAAAACTCTCCGATCCATTGCTCCCATATTTAAAACGCCCATAACTTGGTCAAAACTGAACCGATTTTCATGTTTGATGGCATTTTGTTCATGGTTTGTTCTCTAGATTAATTCTGCATTTCAAATTTATGCATTATTGAAAATAAATTTTTTTTAAATTTTTTGGGAAAAAAGCTTACTCATTTTTGAAAAAATTTTTTTTTAAAATTTAGAATCCGGAAATAATTTTTTTAATAGCATAAAAAACAACATTAAATCATGCACAAATTGAGAAAAATTTTGACAAGTAAAACTCTCCGATCCATTGCTCCCATATTTAAAACGCCCATAACTTGGTCAAAACTGAACCGATTTTCATGTTTGATGGCATTTTGTTCATGGTTTGTTCTCTAGATTAATTCTGCATTTCAAATTTATGCATTATTGAAAATAAATTTTTTTTAAATTTTTTGGGAAAAAAGCTTACTCATTTTTGAAAAAATTTTTTTTTAAAATTTAGAATCCGGAAATAATTTTTTTAATAGCATAAAAAACAACATTAAAACCGAATCTGAGGGGATCAAGCCATGCATGAGAAAAATCTCATTCCCTCATTAAATATGATGGAGGGAATGTGGTGGGTTGGGGATGCGAAGCAGCAGCTGGACCTGGACACATGGTGTTTGTTAATACCACAATAGACAAGCAAGTATATACAAATATTTTGGAAAGTCATTTACATGCCAGTGCCGGAAAACTTGGACTCAATCCAAAAGTTTCTAAAACAACAATTGCAAAACAAACAAAAAAAAAAAGACAAGAAATAACAATTGTTTTTCTGTGCAAAATGAAATACCCAATACAATATTCATATAGGAACTTGTTGATGTAATATTAAATTAATTACTTTGTGAGTTTTTCTTCTTTAATGCGAATTGTATTTGTTGATAAAAGTGCCTGTTAAAATATTTGTGGGCTACTCGTAAACATTTGAAATTTTCACTGCCTTTTATAATCATATTACTCTACTTATCATAATTATTAAATGATTAATACCCAAGATAGATTTTACGTTTTGCATTTATTAGCAAAAAGCTTGGGGATGGGTTTTGGTTGAGAGCCGGCGATTAGTGACTTATTCAATGCCAGCTTAGGCTTGACTCTAAAAGCTTTTTGAAATCCGACCTAACCTTCTGCGCCAACTCCCGTAAAGTGAGAGAGCATCTTATCGCTCAATTGGCAGACAGGCATGCGGGCAGTAAAATATTCAAACCTTTTTGGGGTGGCCACAATGTAGCATCGTCGCCCTCGTTGTTGTTGTTGTTGTTGCTGTCGTTCGGCAACCCACAAGCCGCATAAATAAACACATGTCAATATGCAGGTCGCGTGGTTGTCTCTACTTTGATATGCTAATCAGCATTATACGACGACATTTTGACAGGTTTTCCGTTTTCCCACGGAAACCGCCAAAACGCTGTGGAAAAGCTCCCGGGGCTGATGTTGATATTGCCCGCAGCGGACGGTCTCCGGCCGCTCTGATTCGAGCTCGAATGCGATTTTAGGCATTTCCAATGTCTTAATCGTTGTCGACAAAGGGTTTTTCACACATGGGCATATTAAGACGACTGTATCAAGAAGCTAAGCTAACTCCGACGCAAAAAAAATATAAGTAAGCACTCTGCAGTCGGGTGTAATCGACTGCGCAATACTCTTTCACAGCTTAAAACAGTCTTATTTATTTATTAAACCCTGAACCCATTGAAAAATGAAATAATAATATAAAAACATAACAGATTTTTTACCATATTTCAGAAACGATAAATTTAGTTCAATATGTTCTCGTGAAGCAACCGCAGCCATCTAAATTTATGAAAAACAGGGTTCAGGGTATCCTCTGGTAATCACAAAGCTCTCTGCCCAATCTGCCTCAAAAATATACATATTATCGCATTGCCACGCCCTCAGCAGGCGCAGCCAAAAAATCTTTACACTTTATCTGACACAGACATACGCGAGTATACATTCCAAATTTCAAGTCTCTAGCTTCAATAGCGGCAAAGAAAAAGACGTTCATACGAACACCAACCCAATATACTCTTTTTCAGGGAATAAAAATGAAATCACACTGCATGTTTTTATTGTATTTCTCGGCGTGCTAGCAACACTTCAAGATGTCAGACGCATTGTATTAGCCCCAGGGGCGTTGTTTGTTTGACGACTTTGACTTTGAACTCGGGGCATAGTTATTTCGTATGGGTAGAACGTGCGGGCTGTGCGTGCAATCATGTCGATCTCTATCTATCGCATCCCCGGCAGCCCGACAGCACTCGCAGGCATTTCGGATGTAGACATTTCCACAGATAGCTGCGCATCTACGAATTGTGCATATTTATGTGTCATTTGCCGGCTCGAATCTATTTGGGCTTCGATTTATGCATGAGATTCCTCCCGCACACCTATTCATATACCCGGTTATCATATTTTTGCATATTCAATGTCTGCTTATGTTTCTTCCTGATGAACTGCTGAGATTGCAAAATAAAATAAAACACTCAAACGCCATTTCGGCAAATTCAAAGATTCTGTTATGGGCTCGGGTAATTTGGTTAGGCCAATATCGAATGCTTACTTGAGTTGAGAGTGCATGCGAATCAAAATATTCAAACATCAAATACTTGGTTGGCATAATGCTTATCAGAGCTTATATGGCCTACAATTTACTATTATCTCATGTATTTCTTCGGGTTTCCGAACATATGGCGTAAGACTCACAATTATCAAAAGCCAAAACTAAGCTATTATATATTCTTAAATACTTAACAACTTATGAGTGTGATAGATATGATAAGATATTATAGAAATAACAACTAACTATACTATAAAAAAAAAAACTTGAATAATTATGCTTATTTATTTGAATTGGAAAGTTAAATCTTACCAAAATAATAATAATAATAATAATAAAAGTAAACTAATTTTAAATAATAAAGTTTCGTTTATGAAAGATATATTTTTTATTTTTGTTAAGTCATTTAGAAGTGAACGTCACCGTCCCCAGAGTTGTTGATAACGATAACAATTTTTTTTTTTGCTGGACACACGTGTTTTCTGTTTTAGCCAGCTTTAGTATTTGGCCAGCATTCGCGCTTAGTTATGATACCATTAGCTGTGATATTTTATATTCCCCCGCCGCCTAACTTAATTAAACACTTAATCAACTTATCAGTGCTGCTTATCGGCAACAACCTTTACTCATGCGTATGTATGTATGTGTTTGTATATGGCCGAAACTCACCACGGGACTATCTTGTGTGTTGAGTATCGTGTCGGTGTTCTCATCTTGGGCAGGCGTAAATTTGTTTTTGCTGCGATGATGGAAGAGGCGCGGAAAGCAGGCCATGTTTGCGAATGTGTGGGGAATGGGATGGGGGGTCAGGGGTCGGTTGCGTGGAGCCTCACACGTTGGGCGCTACGTTCGGTGGGCAGTTAAATAAATAGTTGGAGCTTTGTTTATTCGCCTGCCTGCTGATTTTCGCTGTGGTTAGTTGTCAGCTACTATTTTAGCATATTTATCGCACATCTTTTGTTGCTCTTGTTATTATTTATATTATTATTGCTATTGTGATTGCCGCCTGTAAATAAGCATGGCCAAAACGGGCCTTAACCCGCTTTTGATAACTGTTGCCGGAATTGTGATTTATGGTCGCGGATTTAATTGCCGCTGTAAATTTGTTGCGTTCGGCTGCAATTGTTTGTAACTCGCGATTTCTCGATTATTTTTAGCACTCAATTCAATTCACTGACTCGATCTGAATATATATATATATGTTTGTTGAGGATATTCACTGTCATCGGGCACTTGGCGGGCTATCTACAGCGCCAGCCCGAGTGTAGATATATTTATTTTTAAATTGATTAGATTTATGGCGGCCTATTTGATTTGTTGCGCTTTTACGGCTAAAACATGGAAATAAATATTGATTCTTCTGTGCTTTGATTTGGCGCTGGCTTTTAAATTGTTTTTCCTTTCGTTATTTGAGCACAGGTTCTTTTTTGGCCAACAAAGCGGAATTAAACGTAGTGAAAAATTCAATTAAACCCTTTGCTGTTTGAACAACAATTTTTATTATTTAATATTTTAATATTTGAATAACATTTTTAATTGTATTTCCATTAATATTTATTTATGTTTTTCTTTCATTAGCTAGAAATAAGTTAACCAATTAAAAATAGCACGAACACAGTAAAGGGAACTTGTCCTTAAATATGTCGAGCACAGACGCTTATCAAGCTGTGCTGCAGCCCTGAAGTTAAGCGAAAATTCGCTTTTCATCAGATATATTTGTGCTCATCGCAAAAGTTGTAAAGTTCATAATTTTCACGCATCGCCTAATGGATGGAGCTAATTAGTCAAGGCCCGGAGCCCGCGATACCCCTTGCCTTGGCCTATTCCAGGCGGGCCTGAGTCACGATGCCAGCGGGTTTTTTTTTATTTTTATCGTTCATCTCTTATCGTTGAAAATACTTAATTGTTTTCTATTTATGCGGGGGATTTCATTGTTTGGCTTTGGGGCACAAGAATTGTCGGCTTGTGGCCGTGACTCAAATTGGCTTATTCCTTGGGTCTTATCGGTTCTGACCAAATTGCTCCAACTCCAACTAACTATTTTGCAATTTTCGTTTTGCACGCATCTTGCTGTTTCTTATATATGATATCGGTGATATCGGTCTCGCACGACATGTATATAGATAACGAACGGGAGAACACAACAATTCTATATTGCAAATCGAAGACAAGAGAAAAGCATTTGTTTTTGTTGTTGTTTGCGTGCCAATAACCATTTGTATTTCACTTTTCTTGCCAACAATAACAACAGCGACATCCACAAGAGTCACGAGTCCGTCATTTATATTATTTTATTGACATTTCGTTTTGCAGTTATCAGCAGTGTTTTTTCTCTCTCTCCCTCTCTCTCTCTCTCTCTTAGCGGTTCTCGGTTGTTGGTTTTCTTTCCACTGCCATTTTTTGCAATCATCAGAAAATCACATAATGTAAGAATTTCAAATTCTCTTGTCTTTACTATTGTTAGTTATTTACTTGACCTCACTAGTTATTTTAAATCGAATTGTCATAGATATATGAACAAAAAAGTTAAATGTAATGATTAATTACAGTTTTACTTCGTTCTGATACGTAGAAAAACTTTTATTGACTCTCATTAAAAGAAATGATTTATTTCGAGCTTAAATAAAGTATTGATTTTTCGTTTAAACCTTAAGTAGAGCACTTGATTTTCGATTTAAAGTTAAAACAAGAAAAAAAAACACGCTTATTTCTTTTGATTAGATATCCATATCAGGCGCTATGTGATTGATTCGCAGGTTGTTCTGTTTGTTAGGTAAATACATGGCAGTTGACAGCACAGATCAGAGTTAAAGCAGCCATGGGCAAAAGAAACAACTTCTTATCAAATTTGCTCTATAATTTCATGGACACCGATAAGTCAGCGCTTGGGTATGAGTACCATAACATTCACGTTCACACCCGCCTCTAGCATATATGTATGTATATGTGTGCCTGTCGCATTTCATTTCATTCACATTTGAGGAAAGCACTTGAAACCGACACGCCAAACGCTCATGCTTTTCTAGCCAGAAGCCGCTGCCCATTGGCCAAGTCGCACGAAGTATGGCTATTATGCAAACATTTCCGTTAAGACCTTCGAATTGAATACTCCGATTGGAATTAGCCAATAAAGCACGTTACGATTTCCGTTGCATTACTTGAGGAAGTTACAACTCTTGATAAATATGCACTTGCATATATTTATATATATATATACATATATGTATATATATGCACGATTTAACAAATGGCAAAAACAACTGCTACCCGAACACACCTGCCGCCGTGGAGGCTGATAACTCGACTAATTTAACGCGGCCAATTTAAATTGGCAATTTGCCTGACGCGCCGACGGCAACGGCAGCTGAGCAGCTGGTGGGGCCCTGGCTGGGCTCTTTATCGGTATCTGAGTTGAGGTTGAAGTGCCCGCCCATACCGAAGCACTATATACCCGGCCCCGTTATCATCGGACAGGTGCAGGGCGGCGCGTCATGGTTTTGACGTCAACTTTTTATTGTTTTTACAATAATATTTTTATTTTTCCAAACCAAACCCATTTGAGAATCTGTAGTATTTTCTCACCACTTAGGTGTATAACATATATTAATTATTCTTGATCAGGACGCCTCTTACTATTAGGTTTATTATAGATTTTATGTACTTATTGTGCACTCAAAATACCACCCTTTAAAATGCAAATATATGTACCTCAATATAGTATAGCGTTCTTATCCATAATAGATGAGAAACCATTTTGTGTTGTGAATACAGAGTATCTACTAGTTGGCAACTCTCTACTTGACAAAAACACATTGTTCAATTTTAAAATAGCTTAAGCTGAAAGTCCTTCAAAAAAGTTAGATTATTAGTTTTCAATTATATCCCAAATTAATAATAGCAAAAATGTTGCAAATTCGTTCATACAATTTAAATGTAGAATTTGTTGTTGGCCATCATATTCGAATTAGGTTTATAATATTTAATTTTGTTAAATCGCAGCACAAGTCTTTCAAATGGCACTTGACATTCCATCTGCTTTATCAATTAGTACGCTCAATCACTTTTAATCCTATTGACTTAATTATTTTCATTCATTTGCTTAGTCAATTTGTTTATCGTTTGCAGCAGGAGCTGAAGTGGGAGTATTTTAAATAGGGCTGCCTAAAAGTATGCAATGCTTACTAGTGACATACTTTTGTGAATTAACACAACAAATATTCGTATTCCTATGCAGATAGGAGTAATAACTTTTCATAATTTTGCAGTTTATCCAGAGCTTAAATAAAAGCTCAAGCACTAACTAGCCTATATTTTAGCCAATAACTTCGCGAAACCCTCGTGAGATTTAATATATGGGCACATGTAAATTAACTTTTTGCTGGCACGATATTCGCATGCCTAGTCCCAGAAAATTATTCATTATGCTTAAAATGCGTAACTAAAGTAATTTGAAAATAAAAATCGCGTACTCTCACGCACACTAAAGGGGGGGCGGGGCCGAGGGGACTGGGGCTCAAAGGCCTAGGACTTTGCGTGCTCACATGTGCCAGGGTTGTCAGCTAAAAGTTGCCTTAGCCAGGCAGGCTTCTATGGCTTCTATGCCTTTAGGGCGGGTGAAATGTATGCACGTGTTACGACATTGTCATTTGATTAAACTTGTTAACGCACGCAGCATCAGCGCCAGCATCAGCATCAGCATCCGCATCCGCATCAGCAGCAACAAAGTTTAGACACCTTTTGGCTAACTTTGCCATCGTCTTAAAGTTAAATGCGACGTGTGCGTAAAGCGTTCAATCTGGAGACAAGTGAAATTTAAAAACAAATTGACATTTTGTTTTTTTTTTTGGCTGTAACCAGAGTTGCCAATCACGCTTTTGACTAGTAAACAGAGCTACTTGGATATGCGGAAATCCAGCAAAAATCGTTTCAAGCGCTGGAAAATATTTGAAAATACTTTAAAAAACAAAAAAAATATAGTTAACCTCTGGGCATCGAAAAATTGATACCTTTGCCGACATATTGGACACATGTGGGATAACGCATAACGGTGCTTTAATTAACAGCAACTATTGAAGCTATATGATATACAACTAAAATAGAATTTTACAGCCTTTATATTTTATTATTTGCTACCCAGTAAAAATCGCGAAAAGGGGTTTCAGCAAATCAGAAGAAGATATAGGGAGCTTAATAAAGACCTCACTTCAAGCACACAAAATTCATGTGCAATAAAATTTGAAAAACATTTCGTTCTTGATAATAATTAATTATTGATTTTATGTTTTTATCAGATCACTTAACTGGAATTAAAGGATATCTCCCAATCGAGCACTCACGTGTGAACTGATTTAAGCAAATCTGGCCATCCGCAATCCGTTTAATCGGCCAGCTCTCATTGCTGACTTCTCAAATGCCATTGCCTGAAACTGTCAATAATTTATGGATCAAATGCTTTTGTACGACATTTGAGCCAGAAGGTATTTGCAGCAGGTATTTTGGTTATTTATAATTTGATTTGGTTTTGCCACTTGCGTGAATTTTGTTGTTCTAATTATTGTTGCTGGTAATATTTGTGTGCACAACATGCTAAATACATTATGTATTTATTTTGTGCAAATCCATTTGATTGTGATTCGATTCGTTCGCTTTTAGATTCGGTTCCAGCCGACATTGCTATTAATTATTGTGCTAATTACATTCGCTCAAAGAATCTCTCTCGCGGTGGGGAATTTTAATGTTAACTAGCTGTTAAATGAGTATTTAAAAATTATTTGATCTAATTACTCAACTTGTTGGGTGTGAAAAAATGTTTAAAGATTTATTAGGCTATATATTACACTAGTTTAGAATCTAATGAGCTTCGTTTCGATTTTTATATAATTTATACTAGAATTTATTTTTAAAATTTTATTAATAAATGAGAATTAAATAATCATATAAATATTATAAATATTATAAATATTAGTATTACCTGGATCTAAGCTTTAGGTTGGTAAAGTTTTGTGAAGTTGAACATCTTTTTTGAATAGATGTCTGGTTTCTGGCTTTAGGCCCCAACCGCGCTGTAGGAGCATCCGTTGTCCACAGGCAAATCTGCCACTAAAACCCCTCAGAAAACATACTAAAAAAAAAAGCGTAAAAGTCAGGCAGTTTAAGAGCTTTTGCTATTTGGCACTGGGAATGCCCAGCGGGCTGATGCAGCAGCGAATGAGACTTGAGCATGGAGCATCGGCTAACGAAATGAAAAACAAGTGCCAACAAAATATGGGAAAACAATTTGAAAGTTGACAAAGAAAAGCGCTCGAGTGCCGAGCATTTCCAGCCTTTGTTTTATGAGCAGGCACGCTTCACGGCGGCCATGATTGATGCGTGGCGTTGCGCTCCATTTTTAGTGGATTTTGAAATTGCTTTTTCACGCTGACAGTTTACGATTTTCTCGTGTTAGTGTTAGAGTTAGTGTTGGTGTTGCTACAAGGCGGCGCTTGGGCGTGTGGGCGTGGGGGCGAGTGGGCGGGTCAGTCGGGCTGGGTGGAATTGGATAAAACGACAGCGGCAGTTATTCAAATGCAAACGACAGCTGTCAAAATGGGTTTTGCCAACAAATTTTACTCCATCAGCCAGGTTTTATACGCGTTCAAGAACTGAAAAGAGTGGATTGGGATTCTGCAATGTCCGTCGGTCCGCATGAACGCAATCTTTTTGAAATATATACTCGACCATAAAGATAGAGTGTTAATATTTTCCTTAGTTTTCGTTTTTTTTAACAAAAGTGATCACAATAAAAATGTTTAAAAAATCGTTATATCTTCCTCAGTTTTAAATTTGGATACATAACATTTTCTAAGACAGATTACTCTAAAGAAAAATAATTTTTGTAAGAGGGGAATTGGTACAATATATATCTTAGGAGCGGGTAATCAAAAAAATTCACATCTCCCACAATTTTAGAGCTGATTACCTGCTGTAAATACACAGCAGATTACAGCAGACCAATCTCTTGCACATACATATATTAAAAATTGTTATTTTGCAAAAAAAAAAAAAAAACAAACAATAATAATTAACACATTATTGTGTTTTCTTTAGTATTCATTATTGTTATTATTTATTCATTTATAAAATAGTTATATCTTCCTCAGTTTTAAATTTCGATACATAACATTTTCCCAGACAGATTACTCTAAAGAAAAATAATTTTTGTAAGAGGCGAAACGGTAAAATATATATCTAATATATCTAACATTAGATATATAAAACAAGAAAATCCACTTCTCCCACAATTTTAGAGCTGTAAATATATAGCAGACTTTCATGCCCAATCTCTTGCACTTATATTAAAAAAATGTTTATTTTGCAAAAAAATAATTAACACATTATTATGCTGGCGGTTACACCCGATTGCAAGGTTCCTGTTTTCATCTCTCACACTCCGCTTCCTCTCTCCCCTCTCCTCTCTTGCAGTGGACCCCAAGTCAATGAGTGGCTCCGAGGGCGCAACAACTGAGATTAGCGAACGTGTTCCATGCATATCGTTGGCCAAATGATAGGGCGAGGGCCGCAGGAGACGCCAGCTGAAGCAGACGCCGCTGATAAACTACACTAAACGAAAGAGAGAGTACAAACGAAAAGCCGGGTCAATGTCGCGGCTGACAACAGTCAGGTTATCGACGACATTGCTGCTGTTAATGCTGCTGCCGGCGGCAACATTGTCTACAAATCAACAACAGCAACGGCGGCAACAATTGCAGCATGTGCGCCAGAAGCGAGAAAACAACGCGGATCAGAGGTTCTCGCTGCCGGCGGTGCCGCTGCCGCCGCCGCCGCCGTTTCCCGCGGCCAAGCACAACTTTGCCCTGAATGCCTTTGCCGTTGGCGAGCATTCAGCCGGCTCCGGTTTCGCCGGCTCCGGCTCCGCCTCCGCCTCCGCTTCCGGTTGCGGTGGCGTGCTCAAGTCACGCTATGGCCTCATTCAGACGCCAAACTTTCCACAGCGCTTCGCCACGCCCATCGAGTGCGTTTGGATAATTGACGCCTCCGAGCTGCCGGCGACCGCGCAAGGCAACGTGTCCATCGTGATCTACCTGACGCAGCTGTACGTGCTCGGCGGACTCAAATTCACCGAGTACATGTACTACTCGGACGACTTCAAGGTGCCCGCCCATCGGGTGTTCGCCCTGACCGAGGAGGACGTCACCCAGGTCACCTGGATGCAGTTCAACAGCCAGTACCTGGAGATACGCTTCACCATGGCCACGCTGGACGGCACGCACCTGCGCGCCCTCGACCGCCTGCTGGACGTCTACGGCTTCAACATCACCTACGAGGTCCAGCACGAGGTGAAGGCGACCCAGTGCAATACCCTGCAGTGTCGCTTCCTCGGCAACTGCTACGCCAGCGCCGACTACAGGTGAGTGGAGGCCACTGAACACCATCAATATATGCTAATGTACTATATTGGGGAAAAAGAAATCCTTTATTTATCTCAGTATGTTTATAATCCGTAAAGTATTGGTCACACTAAATTCGAAGCTTATAGGAAGTAAAATGAGTAAAAAGAGGGAGAGTTGGGTTTTTTACAATGTCCGTCTGTCCGTATGAACGCAGTCTTCTTAGCTGCTTTTGCAGCTAGAGACTTGAAATTTGGTATATATATTCCTAGATATCCGCGACAGATTATGTGTTAAGATTTTTGGGCTATTCCGGTAAAGATCGCTGAAAAATTTATTTGTGTACTAATAATGCTAGGGTACATGTTTTGGCTGTGAACCGATTACACCCGACTGCAATTTTTTATATTTTAAACTGGAACTTGGCCAATGTATAAAATAGCCAGTGCAATAAAAAATAGCATTAATAATTAATGCCATATCCTATAATTAACGCAATTCCAATAGGAATATTTTCCATTTTCCAAAAACATTGAACATTGTATTTACGCTTTTTAATTAGCTTTACCGGGTAAATACTTCAGAACTTATTTCTTAAATAAATTCCAGGGAAAAAAACACAGTCGTTTACTAAGGCAGATTTCTTTGTTTGAATTTCTTTCATTGTAATTCAGTCAAGTTGTATTTACCTAAAGAAAATATCCTGGAAAATAAACAGATCAAATGCATATTTCTTCTCGATAAATCAGCAGCTTTTCGGCTGCTTTAGAAAGTAAGGTTGCAAACTGGTCGAGCATTTATCGAGAATAATGTGTTAACCATGGCAATGGGTTTACACATTCAACGCACCTGCCAGCCGCAACCTCTGGCCCAAAGATTTCATCAATCAATCAAGTCGGCAATGTTGGCAAGCAGGCAACCTGGTCCACGCCCTTGCCACCGTCCTACACAAATTCTCATGTATGTCAAACTCAATTGCAAAAGTTATTCATAAGGACCAAGCTGAGTGTGTTGTTTCCAGGTAGAGTGTGGAGGGGTCAGAGGGCAGGGGGCAGAGGTTACAGACAGTGGCAAATGCATTGCTGCTGCCTTTCAATTGACTTTTGGCGTATGCAAACTTTTTGTATACGCTTCTTTTTTAGCCACGGCGAAAATGTGTTGGCAATGCCTTTCATTGTTTGGGGTTTTGCTTTTACTCTGGGGAACAGGAAGCGGAGCACAACGAAATGGAAGTTATTTGGCAAGAGCAACAGCAACAGCAACAGCAAGAACAACATCAACAGCAGCGCCAGCCACTGGAACATTGCAAAATGTATGGCTCCCACTTGGTTTAGGCCGAGAGCTGAATGGCCCCAAACAGTTGTACCGTTTTGCCAGCATCAGCTAACTGAAACAGAACAAAGCGGAAGTGGAAGAGCCCGACAAACACTCGCAGCAAAAGGCGGGTTAAGATTGATATGCAAACATTTAACAGTTTGCATGGTTAGCTGCCAGTGATTTTGTGCGCGGCTGTCGACCGATTGCGGCGATTGCCATTGGCCCAGTTTATATGCACTGACCGGAACCGAAAGAAAACTCAATTTTGGAAAACCGGCCCGGCCCGGCCCGGCCCGGTCTCTGTTTCGCACAGCAGATTTGGCCAAAGGTCGAGAGGCGCACAACTTTTTGCATGCTTAAATATGCGTGGTGGCCCGGACGCAGGTGGTGCAGCTCCAGCACCGCTGGGCCCGCTGCCCCACAGGCTGGAGCCACGTTTAGAGCTCTCGGCCATGACTTATAAATGGCGGCACATGCGAGCGGCAGCGGCGCTAATGTGCGTCTAGCTGGCTAAAAGCAATATCATTTCCTAGCGAACGAAGGCCGGGTGTGGGCGACTAGGCCGTGTTGAGAGCCCACTGAGACGGTCGCCGGAATACTCAAGCCTGTCATAAAACTAATAAAACCTTCATCAAAACATGTTTAAAGAGCACTAAAGAATATAAATAGAACGAATATGAAGCCTACTGAAATACAGAAAATATTATATTTGAAAATAAGTTGTATATGGAAATACGCTCGAATAAAATATGCATAAAAATTTGAAATTTGGATCATTGTTCGAAATAGAAAAATGTAAATGAAACTACAACCAATTGAACTTTTTTGAAATTTTTATATGAAATAATATGAATATTTAAATGATAGAATATATAAATCAAGTAAAAAATAAAAAATTGTTTCCCCTTTAAAAAGGAATACCCATATAAACTTTAAACATTTAAACATAATTAATTAATTTGAGAAATGAAATAACAAACTCTGAAGAATTGAATATAATATACAATATAAATATACTAAAAAAGAAAACATAATATAAAAGAGAAATTGTATTGATGTAATATTATTTTAAGCTGTATATTTTTAACTCAATTTCAAATGTGCCCGCATCGACCCAGTTCCCGTCGGATACAATGCTAATGGCCATAAAGCTCTATCCTAGGAAATTGCCAGCAGCCTGAAACAGAGACGCAATTAGCATAAAAAGCAAAACAAGCAGTCGGGCAAATTGAAGACATTTTTCAATGGCTTTGTTAATTTGAATTTTAACGCTTACGAATTTGACAATTCAGACGCAATTAATACAGTGGACCACGGCATGAAGAAGAGAAATCAATTCAATGCTTTTGGGGACTGAGTCAAGTGTCAGGATTTACGAGCATGACAAATTTCAAATTACAAAAAAAAAATAGAAGAAGATATATATGAAAACTTGACGGCAATTTGGGCGTAAAATAACGAAAAGTTCCAAGTGGCCTCTTCTACTTAGCATAATTAACATTAATTGGACGTCCCAAGGCTGCGTGTTGGTCTGGCTAATTGAATATTAATATTAATGTCAAAATAAAAGCGAAATGTGTTGCCTAGAAATTTAATATAAAAGTGACAGCTTCCGATAGCCAGCACACACACCCCCACACCCACACACACACACAGCGTCTGGCACGTAGCCTCCTGTGGGGCCAACTTAATTAACAACCAGAGGCAAATGAGCCACCGACTTGGCTTTTGGCTACGTG
This sequence comes from Drosophila sordidula, assembly GCA_035047465.1. Taxonomy (NCBI): domain Eukaryota; kingdom Metazoa; phylum Arthropoda; class Insecta; order Diptera; family Drosophilidae; genus Drosophila; species Drosophila sordidula. Next base: position 3,258,514 of record JAWNPQ010000260.1, on the reverse strand, counting down.
TCGCAAGATAAACACAAAAACAAACACAGGGACAACGACACCGAACATAACTCTCGCCAGAGGCAGTGTTCAAGGCGGGGGGCGTGGCCGCTTTGGGGGCGTTGTGTCGCGATGCGGCGACAAGTGGCTGAAGTTGCTGTCTCTATAGTTTATGCCACACCAGCGCCGTCTGTCAGCTGTATTGTGTATGTGTTGTCAGCTGACAAGCCAACCCCTAGTTAACCCCCCCTCCCACCAAACCTCTCTTCTTCCGCTTTCTGTCTTTCTTGCCGCACAATTTCTCATTGCATTTTTATGACCCTCGTTCGCAGCGCGTTTGTTAAGCAAATGTGCGAAAAAATGCATAACATTTGAAAATGTCAAATAGCTGATAAGAGGCGACGTCGAGGGGTGCGTCACACAGTGCGTATACTTGACAATCTTCTCTTCTTTTTTTTTGTTGTTTTTGTTTCTTTCTGTATCTGGTTTGTTTATTAATTTCACTTTTACTGCCGGGGAACTCGTTTGGCTTTGTGTGCAAAATTTTAATAAGCAGCGTCAAATGTGGAAAACACAAGTGTGACCGAGCAAGTGGGTATATAGGGCCAGAGGGCAAATTGTTCAGTTTCATTTCAGGCTACATTTAAAATTAATGGGCTCCTTTGAGAGTCTTAAACACAGAACTCACAGTATGAAAGCGATTTCTAAATAAATCGCTGGCGTATCCTTAAGAATATGAAATTCCAAATAAATAGTGTGTCTGAAGAATATGTGCTCACACTTGCTTTATTTCTAGGGGTGTGAATAAGGGTAAGCTTAACAATTGTTGCTTTTAAATAAGCGTTTTTTAAATTTTATATTATTTCTCTTTTTTTTTTATTAATTTTATATTTAATACTTAACTTTGCAATTTAAATTTTTACACATTTTTAAAGTGAGCTGAATATTTAAAGATAAAACAGAATTAACAAAAAAAGGTATACATATTCAAACAATTAATTATAAAAATAAAGATAAAATAGGAGCAATATAATATCATAGATAATTTGATAATAAAGGATACGGTTGTTCTTTAGTAAATAATTTAAAAGCCTCACAAAAAGGCTGAGGAAACTATTTTACACTATAATATTTGTACACACAGCATATGTACATGTTAGCATATAGATACACGATTATTAGGTATTATAAATTCGTTTTCTTGCATTGTTTAAACGAGGATTCCACAGCAGTTGTCATTGCCCAGGCAGTTCCCAGTTTTTCGCATGTCCATTGCCCTTTTGCCAGCTCATTACAAGTGTTTGGCAGCTAACTTCATTTTATTGCTAATAAAGTTTGCATAAAATATTCAAATGCTTGTGAATTCGACTGGTCCTCGGGTCCTCGGGTCCCCGGATCGTCTGGCACTTGGCGCTTTGGCACCAGAGCACCACAAAAAACTTCCGCTAGAACAAGCAACAATAAGCCATAAACAATTGGCCAGCCAGCTGGGCGGCTCTTCAGCTCGGCGTTTTAAATTCGCAGTGGCTGCTGGTCCTGCTGCAAATGGAATAAAAACGAATGAAAATACAAGTGTAAAACAAAAATAACAATTTGTTGTTGGTTTCATTCACATTTCGGCCCACTTTGGTGCTGCTGTTGTTGTACTCGCAATCGAGAACACATCCACACATCAATTTCGGAGGCTGCATAAATCTGTTGCACTTCACCGCAAAAGTTCGATCCAGCTGCAAACAATTTATGTTTAAATATTTTGTACGGTTTTTACAACCATTTGAAGTCGACGCCCACGTTTCTTTTTTTTTCTTTGTCCAGGCCCCTTTTGGGTGCGTTTTCAAGAAGAAATGTTTAATTGAAAAAGTTTTTCACTTTGAGGCGCATCAAAGGCGAGTTTTTCATACTCGTTTTAATTGAGCTGATGCTGGTGTTTTGTACTCTTTTCTTCTTTGGGCCAAGTTAGTGAGAAAGATTTAATGAAATAAATTAGGCCTGGAATGAACGCAAATTTGAAATGAAAAATTAAATTAATTCGATGAGAAAGAAAATAAAATTTAGTTTAGCTTGCACACAATATCAATACCAAAAAAAGAGCACTTTAGTTGAGGGTACTCGACTCTAATAATTTAAGAGAAAATGGAGTCAACTATTAATGTAGTCGAATAATATTGGAGAATTCCTTCTTCCGGAATTCCGGGCACACAAAAGTCACATATAATAAAGTAGGCTTTTCAACGTTTAGTTGAATGTATTTATTCCTGTCTCTGGCAAAAGGAAATCACACAGAAATATGAGTGCATTATTCAACTTTCAAAGTTTGCTTTCGGTTATCCTACTGCTGATTTGCACCTGCGCCTATTTGCGGTCCATCTGCCCCGGCATCTTGGACCGCAACAATTCGGGCTTGCGGTGCACGCTGTGGAAGCTGGCACGGATTGGGGAGCGCGGATCACCCTGGGTTGGTGCGGCCTGCGTAATTATGGCATTCAACTTACTGTTCTCCAACTAAAACTGAATAAAGATTGATTAAATTGATCTAGCGTCAAGTAGTATAAACATAAAATCTGTTTTTTCCTTTTTCTTTTTAAAGTGCAGTGAAAATAAAATAAACTAAGGTATATAATTAAAATACAAATAATCTGGCCACATTTTCCTCAGAGGTCTGTCAACTTTTATTTGAGTACTCAACTCGAAGCAACTTCCGACATCAACTTTATGGAGTGGCAGAGCATGTGAGCAACAAAAGTAAAAAGTAAAGAACAAAAAAGGACGAGAAGCACGTCAACCTGTCAAAGCCAGCTAGTTATAAGCGAACCCTGCCAGAGAAGAGGGCCAGAATAACTGAAATTAGGCCACATTCAGGCGGTGGCAAATTGTGTGTCACATGACCAGTCCGTTGCAGGGTGGGCGGGGGCGGAAGGGGGGCGGGGCCTGGCAGCAATCAATATGCAGCGCTTCGCCTCGGAGTTTTCGTATTTCTACTTTTTTTTTTCTGCGTATTTCATAACAAAAAGTTGAGCAAACAAAGCGACTGCGTTAAATGAGATCAGGTTCAGTGCGAGAGCAAACAGAAGGAGCAGCTGAGCAGCGGGGTTAACCGGAGCTGCTACAACCTACATAATAGTAAAGAGGACAATGTTGTGGGCGTTGCATGTGCAATGAGACCGCTTGACATCCGCCGCAGCTCGACGGGCTGAACTGTGTCAGTGCCACTCGCACTGGCTGGCAGTCGTGACTGCGAGAGTGCGTATATTGTTTGCCTTGTCAAACATTGTCATTTATCCAGTGTCGACGAGGCGGCCGCTGCCCGGGAGCCAGAGGTAGCCGATAGTTGGTTGGGGCTCCGTTGTGCTTTGCATATTGCAATTAAGTTTTGTTTGGCCACAATTTTGACCTGTCTTTGTCACATCATTTGGCTGCAAGTCAGCCGTCCCTCCTCTGCTCAATTAAAAGTTTCGCCTGCTTGCCCTGGAACTCTTGCGGCAGTTTTACTTTTAATTTTCCTGTGCCTCTCTTACGATATCTTTCTGCTTGTTTGTGGCTCTGCTGCAAAGCTTCTTATGCCAAAAAAAAGAGACTTCCTCTCAGATATAACTGGCTTGCTTGGGATATCTGCACTCATGTGCAAGTTGACTTTGCTTGTGCAATTTAATTTCCGCATGCGTAATGTTTCAAAATTAATTTCAAACGCACAAAAGATAAAACCATAAAAATGCTAATGCAAATTTATTTTGTAACAGCATTTTTACGATTGTCCGGCTATAAAAAAGCGGCCGTAAGGCAATTGTTACAATTTACATTTCTCTACCCCTTTACACACACACACACACACACACACACACACGCACGCCCCCATCAAATTTAATGGCGTTTAATTTGATTGCATTAGGTGAATAGGTAAAGAGAAAATATAACAGCCATCGTTGCTTCTATTTTTTTTTGCTTTTTACATTTTATTTGCTGTTCGCACACACACCCCAAAAAAAAAAAAAAAAAAATGCCACACAGCCCAATTTGCTGTAATTTTCCCATCCGCTTCCTTTTCATTGTGTACCGTGAGGAAAACCCTTTGGTCCGGATTCAAATATATTCAAATAAATTCATTTTATTGACTCAGCTAAAATACAGCACCGTGCTTATTAATATTTTTAATATTCCTGTATACACTTAATTCGAATATAGTATTTTGAATATCTTAATCCAAATTCAAGCATTAGGCATTTGCCATTCGTGTAATTGCTGTGCTTGCGACATGTGGCAAGTTTGGCGTTCTCTGCCTGGGAACCCGTTTAAGATACAACTGGCCGCTTTTCATATTTTCTATGACTCTTGGCACTGTCATGCTTTTTGGCGTTTTGTCAAGAAGTCTACTAGAAATGTTAGAAATGTTGAACTGCACTGAAATAAAATATGGTGCTTTTATTTAATAAATGTATATAAATGTTTCTATGGCTCTTTTTTGTTACTTTTTAATTTTTTCTTTATTCTATAGACCAAGTAAAAATACATAGCTAATAGAAGGAGATTTTTTTATTGATCAGTAGTTGATCAGCAGTCGAGTTTGAGATCGGTGAACCCTTTTTTATTTGAAAAACGTAGCCTTATTTGCACGGACAGGAAAAAAACAGATTTTTATTTACATACACAGTTAACAATATATCTTCCGATATATCCGTTTTTTTTTCGTTTTCAATTGATTTTATTTTCAATGTGAAGTGTGAGATATAAACTCTTATTGCAACTCTGTATATATTTACAGATAAATGCCCATTTTTGCTCAGTGTACGTTTGAGATCCAACTTATCCCTTTTTTTTCCACTGCTTGCTGTCGGTTGCGCGTAAGTGCAGCTCGCAGGGGGGAAGTTGGCCGCCGTTGCAAGTTTGACATGTTCATGGCATCTCCGCGCCATTGGCTGGTGTGCACACACACACACACACACAGACACATATGTTTGTGTGTGTGCCATGGAAATTATTAGTCCTTTCTGCGATTCGGAAAACGCAGCCAAACGACTGCAGTCTGCGCTCTGCTGTCAGCATTTTTCGAGTGGCAGCCCATAAAAGTGTAACGGCTTTTGGCACGCGTTTTTAATTGTTGAGAAGCATTTGAAATTTAAATGAATTTCAAATGTACGACGGAAGGCTCGATTTCATAATTTAATCAATACAAATTTTATGTATGCGAAAAGGGCGCCAGGCAAGCATAAATTTCAACAAATAACAGCGACAATTCAGATCAGAAGTACCCAAAAAACAAACCCGAATTCTTCTTTCAGTGCACCACAATTTAAAATATATAGTACATATATATAAGTTGATGCCTTAAGCATAACATTCACTTTTCTTTATAATATATGTTTTTGCCAATCTGTGCCATATATGCCATACAACATTGCATGAGCGCAGGGTATTATATTATGGACAATAATAAAAAAAAGAATTTTAAGCTTCGTGTGCAAACATTTTCGCTTGTTAAAAAAGTTTCGAGTTGTCAAAAAATGGCAGAAAAAAGAATTTGAAAATATGCAGAAAAACTACAGCACACGGGGAAACAGCTGCAGGTGATTTTCCAACGATTCGTGAAAAACAAAAAACATACGGCATTTTTTAACGGACATTTTGCCGTACTCCCGCCTTGCCTGTATGTGCACTAAAGAGGCTTAAATTGATTAAAAACCATTTGTGAGAAGCATATGAATCAGTGTTGAGCGCACATAACGCAAACGTTTTCTATCTCCCGATATTGTCGGAATACCAAGTAGTGTATATGTGTGTTTGCAGGCATTCAAATTCCCATTTTTGGCATTAATTTTTTTCAAAGAGAACACAGCCATGTGGCGTTTATTTGGGCAAACGCTTCCGCCACAGGCGGCAGGACAAGCAAGGACATTTCGTACGCGGACTTGTAATCGTAAGCAGATGCCAGAACACTGCGAGGCAATTAATTTCCGCTAGACAAAGCCACAATTACGTATATACTTGAGATACACAGAAGTCGAAGAAGAAGAAAAACAACAAGCCAGTCAGTAGGTCAACGTGTGTGTGTGTGTGTGTGTGTGTTCTTAACAATGGGTGTGTCCATGAATATATTGTACATATACGTACACATGTTTGATATATGGCTAAAGGCCACAAAAGCAGTTGCTTGAATCAGTTCGAATTCGACTAAAGCTTTGGTTTGTGGTCAGGAGCAACGAAATGTGCTTAAATTTATGGCTGGAAAGGAGCCTGCAGAAGCAACGCTTCAAAATAATTAACCCGCAAGTGTTGCACCAGCGCCTGGCTCAAAATTTATTGGTCGTCCGAAATGCGCCGAAACACAGACGTCGAGCATGCCCATTAAAGCACACAAATCCGTGCAGTTCACGAAGTACAAGTGAAAGTTCGGCAAAGAAAGAAAAAGTTTTCTTGTCGCCTCTGAACGGTTTTTTTTTTTGGTCTTCTTCTTTATTGTCGTACCCCTGGGCACGTTTTGATTTCTTACGTTAAAGTTATAGGCGGATGGCCGGCCAAATGCGAAACTTTTTCGCTTTGACTTCTTTTATGGCTGCTGGCGAACTCGGCGTATACTTAACATGCATTGTATATCAACATATGTTCGCAACTATCAGCTAATGTCTATTGCCCCCAAGCACTAATAGCAGATCAATTAATTTGCCCTTTATTTTGCATTGATACCTCCAAAGTTTGTTATGCGAACAAATAAAATATTGAGTGCTAGTTCGCAAATAGCCCCATTAGACTTGAACTACGAAAGTCGAATCAAATATCTGACAATAGAAATGGTAATAATGGTAATTATTGCTGTGTAAATGTGTATGAAAGCAAACGAATTTTATTTTATTTGTTAGATCCCAGATAATAATAATATATTTAATATTGTATAGGCAAAGGTATTTATTTATTTATGAAACTTAAGCCTTAATAAGTGGAAATTCTTGATTTAGTAATGGGTATCTACTAGTCATGCTTAGTTCATCTTTTTTATTTATTCCCGCCAAATATATTCCAATTGCTTTAATATATTTTGCCACGGCTCCTAAACAATTTAAAAAGGTTTCCAAAAATTAATTTCTGTTGACATGTGTCAACGACGCAACAACAAAAACAACAATAAGCCACAGCGTTGCCCGAAAAGCGAGCGACAATCGGACAGACAGTCGAAAAGTAAAATAAATGGAAAAGGCAGCGCAATTATTTAACATACAGATGGCGACCTTTTTGTTTATGTTTTTTGTTTTCTGTTTTTTTTTTTGTTTACTTTTATTTGCAACTTTAGCTTAACTCCGAACCCCAATTAAATTGTCAACGGCAATATTTTGTTAGCGTGAATTAATCTCCGTGATTTGGAGAGCTGGAATGCAATTTGCAGTCGGGCTCGAATGCAAATTGACATGGCAGAAGAATCTAATTAAACTGTTTGGGTCGGCATACGGTAATTTGTGTCCATTCGATCGTTTGACGTATTTATTTCGAATTTTTTTTCATTTGTATACATTGCGATCTTAAAGTCAACTTTAATGAGCAAGGCAGGCTCAAGGACCTGCCGGCCTCTGTGCGTAATTACTCGTAATTGAACTTAATAAGAGCGCAATGCTTTTTCTTTTTCAAGGCTACCAAAATGACGTAGGCGTTTTTCTTGCCGTAATTTTCGTTCGTCCTGCGAGTCGGGCGTATCCTTGGCGCCGAGTTATTTAAATTATTGCCCGGGGTTAAGTGTGTGACCTTAGCATTTAGCTCTAATGGTGTTCAAGTGAATGTGCCAAGTCACAATATACGCTTAGGCACGTACCAAAAATATTGAGCAAAAACTTGAATTTTCACATACTCACATGTTCACATTTAAAAACAGAAAAAAACAGAAAAAAAAAAACGAGAAAACAAATCGAATAAAACTTGTGTGTCCAGGCAGCTGACAAGCCGCAAACTCAGAGATAAGCCAACGGGAATCCAGCGCTGACAACTGCGCCGGGGCCTATCTTCCTGACATATCGGACACGCAAGTCCGACCCTGACAGCTTATCTATGGCAGTTTAGTACTTAGACGTACAGTAAACAATGCCAAATACCAAATAAGAAAGAAATTACGAAACATTAATGAATCACATTCGCCTCCTCCTGCCACATCTCGTTGCAGCTCCTACGGCTGCGCCTGTTTCCCCGGCTTCAGTGGCTCCGATTGTGGCCATGGTCCACTCTGCACGGATGCGCACACGAATATTTGCCAAAATGGCGGCACCTGCAAGTAAGTACAGTCGCCGCAAAACATGCTTGACATTCGACATTTATTTATTTTTATTTATTTACATCCACAAACATATTAAATAAATAATGATATTTATATTTATATCAAATTCCAAATTATTTGTTTTTAAAATATTTGTATTATTTGTATTTAAGTGTAATTTAGACACTTTATTTATTTAAAACTCAAAACATATTTCTTATGTAGAGTTCTAAACAACTGCGCAAACTTTTTAAATTTCAACAGCCCACTGATAAGTATTTACTTATTAAGTAATTGAATTATTGTTTGACTAACTTGGCTATATTTTGAAAGTGCAATTATTGAATTATTTGTTGACTAACTCGGCTATATATTTTGCAATTAATTAGAAGTTTTGTTCTCATTTAATAATAATAAAAAAAAAAAAATTCAATAAAAATTCAACTCGAAAAGTTTTTATATTAATTTGAACAAATACTTCTTTTGGTTAAAAAATATAAGTTATTAGGTTTACTTTAAAAATTGCATTTAAACAGCTGCCGCATGATTATTTACGCTTCGCGAATCCCTTCTGGTAGAGAGTTAAGGAAGAAGGACTCTTGAATAAGAGCTGCGTACATGTGTTTATATACTTATACTTATATATATTGTTTTTTACTTGCAGGCACATCGGGGATGCGGCCATAACCTGTCACTGTCCGGCCGGCTACAAAGGGACCAAATGCGAGATACCCGAAATAACCGAGGCAACCCAGGGTAAGCAGGCCAACAGGACGTGAACGAAACTTAATCAGACGTAACAAGCAATAATTAATTGAGGATGAGTGGCAGAAAAACACAAGAAGTTATTTCTTAAAATATCAGAGCAAATGCAATAAACAGCGCGAGAGTGAAAGAGATGGAGAGCAAGAAGATTGCATCGAAAATATACGTAGATTGCGAGAAAATTTAATTAAGGCAATAATTAAGCATTTAAAATGCACTCGATGCGCGCCGTAAAACATTTAATTTCCAGAGTGCAGCCGAAGAAACCGTTAAGCTGCTGCTGCTGGCCTGTCTGGGCCGTGAACTATGTTGGCGGCATCAGCCATTTTGTCGCGCCACTTAACGGCCAATTGTAGACAGGCCGCAGGTAGTTCGGTTGTCTGGCTGGCACGGGAAAGTTGGCCTTCAACAACGGGACCAGCTTTGATAAACATTCAATTTTGAACTGTTTCTCGTGCAGGAAGTGAAAGTTAAGGAAATATCCGTCCTGATGTCCGTTTTATTTGAAACTGGAGACTTGGAATTCGGAACTTATATTTGTGCATACGTCAGATAAAGTGTTTTTTGAATACGATCTCTGGGGGCGTAACAATTCGATAATATATATATATATATTATTCCACATCTTCTCCAATTGTAAAGCTGAAGTCATAAAATTTGGCATACAGATTTCTTTATTTTCCAAAGTAAATTATAATTTTTGTTTCAATGAATAGTAAGATATTGTCTATGGTTTGGAATATCAAGCTAAACAAAACATGATGAACGATGTAATGCAAGTGTGATGTATTTGATTTAACAAGAGTTTCACACTAAATATTGATATATATAAAATATAATATGAAAAATTAACAATATTTTATTTTTTGTTTTTTAAATTTAAAATTTTTTTAAATTTATTTTTTAAATAAAAATATTACAATATTTAGGTTCTGAGAATTTGATAGAATTAAAAGTTATTTAGGAATAAATGAAGTACAAGCACTCAGTGTGTGTTTAAATGAGTGATAAAAACTTTCGAATATATCTTAGGGCAAGTCACAGTATTTAATTGTTATAATAAAAAACATTCAAACAATTAAAGTCGATAAAAAATAACCAATAATCGTTATTATAGATATTTACATACATAAATTTAACACCATTTTCTTTGAATATAAAACAAAATTGTTGGGAACTATTAAAATTGTGTCTCCTCGAGGTGCAAGCAGAATTTATAATCTGACATTTTGATGAAGCAATTATGCGACTCACACTTTCGCACGTCAGAAACGAGACAGAAATCCATTTGTTGGGGTGAACGTTCCCCCGGCGAAGTCTGTTTAGAATGACAACGTCATCGACTTTGACATTCGGTTTTCCCAGGATCAGGTGGGAAATGCACAGCAGAAGCGTCCTGCTGGACGAGGGTTTTCCCTGCGCGTGTTCGGCACTTGGCATAAATATTTCTCGCATTTTCCGTGCGCTGTAATGTCTTTTATTGCATTTTTACGTACCCCGAGGCGGTGTGGTAGAAATCTTCAGCGCTTTGTGCGCGGCTTAATTCTCGCCCCCGCTGTGCGTTATTAAATTATCCCGCTCGACTGTCTCTGTTTGATCTGATGCAGAATATTTCGATGCAATAAAATTTTAAGCGCCTCCATTTAAATTTTACATCTGAAGGAATTGTGTTCAATTTGGCAATAAATTGCCGCACTTCTCTTTGGCTCGTGTTTTCACATCTTATTTCCTACTTTTAGGATGCATTGGAAATGCCAGCGCCAGTAATTGCCATCGTGCATGCGAATTTGACAACAACAGCGCCATCTCCAGCGCCAGCTTCAGTTCCAGTGGCAGTTCCGGCTATTTCAACGTGAGAAGCAATCGCAATGCGGCACGTAGTGGCAAGACGCGCTACGAAGTGACCATGCGACTGGGCGCCAATCTGACCGGATACTATCGCAACTCGGAGCGCGAGCAGTTGGCCGGCGTCATGGAGAGACAGGTGAGTGGGCCATAAAAGCATTCGTACACATAATGGAGAGCACTTCAAGAATTGAATTAGGATACTACTAACACTTAGCAGGCCCCCCGTTCCCCCCCCGCACCACACCTGAAACAAATGCCAATTGCCGACTACGTGACCCACATGGATGCACTGCCTGTAGAATGCATTTTCTCCTTTTCTGCTTTGTACGACATTCGTAAACGTTCCGCTTACAACTAATCTTTTCTATTTAAAATCATTTATTTAGAATGCTATTGGAATATTAGAGGATTAATATTTATTATATTAAATAAATTCATTAAGAATTTAATAAGGATAATGTCGCTCGACTTTATTGTCAATTCTGCTTTGTGCGACATTCGTTAACGTTCCACTTAGAACTAATCTTTTCTATAATAGCTCTCGCTCCATTTATTTTATATGAAATTTAGAATGTTATTAGACTATTAGAGGATTAATAATTATTATATTTAATAATTTAATAAAAATTTAATAAGGATAAGGATTCATTTTCTCATTCGACATTCGTAAACGTTCCATTAACAACTACGCTGTTCTATGATATTATATTGTTATACAAAATTTACAATATTATTGTTTGATTTTAATTATTATATTAAATTAACTTGAAGTTAATATTTCAATCTGCGTTCTTTCCACTTTTCACGCACCCAAAACTGCTATTAACTATAAAAAATGACCACTCTCAATGGCTACACAATATTCCTGACGTCCGCTTTAATTAGCGCCCACTTACAACTTGATGGCAGACACTTTTTATGTTGAATGCTTTTTTTTTTTCACTGCATTAGAATTTGCAGGCCGGGAAATTTGATCATCATTACTGTCCGACAACCGCAACGGGCAGACGACTTCAAACAGCTTTATTATTGTCTGCCCCTGTGCGCCCACAACAGCAGCCAGTCCGAGGGGTGTGGGAGGGGTGAGAGGGGGGGGGGGACAGTGCTTATATCTCTGCTGATGACAGCAACACAGAAATCACCATCAGTCAGCGTTGAGTGCGACGCCCCTCCGATTGCCGGCACTGCCCCTCAAAATTGTTAACTGTTACAGTCAGCCAGTTGACCTTTGGGGGGAGGGCGGTCCCCCAGTGACGCCTGCCGAGATAAGCTTCAATTCTGTGGAATCAAATTAAATAATTCTTCAAAAATGTAAATTAAAGCCAATTGAAATAATTTGTTGGTTTTTTTAAGCTGAGCGAATTTATTTCTTTGTATTACTTTTTATATTTGTTAAGCTTTTAAGTGTATTGTTGTTGTGATATCAAGTCGTCCTGATATCTTGGACGCTTTATGGTATTGATTTCAACAATCAAAATTTAACTTGAAGCCAATTAAAAATTTTTATTATTTAAAGTATAGAATATAATTATAAATTATAAATTTTGAAAGGCGGGAAAACACTATTTAACTATTTTAGCAAATAAATAAAAATATAATAATACGGAATAGGAACTGGAATTGTGATTTATGTGCGATATATCGACTTTAATTTGAGCAAACACTATTTTTAATTTAAAAATATGTAAATTAAAACCAATTGAAAGAATTTTGTTGATTTTTTTAGGCTGCAAGGTAAACGAAGTTATTTATTTGAATTAGTTTTTAAATTTATGTATAGAATAACTTTAGGCTTTTAAAGTGACCCAGTAAGTATATTGTTGTTGTGATATCAAGTCGTCCTGATATCTCGGTCGCTTTACGATATTGATTTCAGCAATCAAAATGATTATTTATAGTATAGGATATAATTATAAATTATAAATTTTAAACAATATTTAACTATTTTAGGAAATATATAAAAATATGATATACCGGAATAGGAACTTGAATTGTGAACCAAGAATATTTAATATAATTTATAGGGTCAGAGATACTATTTCTAGTTTAAAAATATTTTTATTGATAGGATATTTATGATTGTTTATCAAGATTTACCGATCTGTTTTCGGCTAGTCCACATAATTGTGTGTCAGGTTCAGCTGATCCTCCTGGACAGCGCCGCCAGCGGATAGGGATCCGCCGGCGGCGGCCTGGCCGATGCTGTGCAGCACATTTCGCAGCGCGCCCGGCGTCCGCTCCAGGGAGGCGGTCCACGGGCTGTGCGCCGTCCGCTGGGCGTTGTTGGGCGGCGGGCTGCCCGCGCTGCTCTCCATGATGGTCGGCATGTTGGGCGCATGCTGGCCCGGCGCCGCCTGCATCTCGCTGCGCTCCTGCAGCTGCGTGAAGCTGCCGGGCGCGTAGTCGCCGGCATTGCCGCGCCTAAAGCTGCTCGCGGAGCGGGACAGCGGCCGCCAGCGGTTCAGCTTCTTGGACGGCTTGCGCTGCACGGGCGGCGTCCGGCTGCCCGTCTCCAGATTGGAGCCGCCGGCGCCCTTGGCCCCGCCGGCGCCAGCCGCATGCTGCTCCAGCAGGCTGCTGACCAGCTTGTCCAACGCCTTCAGATCGACATTCAGCTGCGAGTTGCGTATTGAGTTCATGCGGCTGCCCGCCAAACTGCTCGGGTTTGTGTGCAGCGGATCGTCCCCGTGGCGTTTGTTGAGCCCGGCTATTTTGGCCAGGCGTTCAGTTAGCTAAAGGAAATGGAAAATAAATATATCTATCTTTAAGATTGCAAATTTTGTTTAGAGAACTGTTTATCTTTTTTTAATTTTTTTTTAAATTTTTATACTCTTGTATTGGATTTGTCTCTTCGTATGAATGCAATTTTCTACGTCACTATTGGCACTAGAAACTTGAAATTTGGCATATGTTCTCGTGTATACCCGTGTCAAATAAAGTGGTACGATTTTTTGGCTACGCCTACTGGGGGCGTTGCAAATCCAAAAAGTCTGTACACCTCCCTGAGTTTAAAAACTAGGTACAGCAAATTTTACAGAACAAATTGATTAATATTTAAAAGAAAAGCATAATATTTAAAACCGTTTTATTTATCGGTTACACTCCACTGCAGCGTTCTTACTTGTTTTATTTTGCGGCCAAGTCGGAACACGTTTTCCGCATGCCGCATACCGCTTTGCAATTAAGCCGTAAACTAACGAAAACTGGGCCTTGGCCATTGTGAGATTTGCGCAGACTGACAACTTACGTCGGTTGCGGAGAGGGGCTGCGGGGAGGGGGGGGGGGGGGGGACAAGGTTCAGGATTGCGGTGGCAGCCGCAATGGCAGCGACTACCGCAAGGATTAACAATGGCGGCATTGGGTGAAAAGCAATATATTTTTGGCAGCGGCCAGCGTTCCCCGTGTGACCGTCGAGCGGTGCGCGACTTTAATTGATGTTTCATTTCCGTTGCAAAGTGCTTCCGCTTTCCTGTGCTCAACATCCGACGTTTGCTTTGTGCCTCGGCTGCTCCGCTCTGCGCCCAAGTTCGACTGCCGGCAGCCCGGCCACCCAGTAGCCTGGCAGCCCGCTCACTGGTAATTGAGTATCAATGCGGTTTTAAGTGAAAAATTCTACAGGCATGCGCCCATACTACGTAAACTCATTTATAGAGCTGCCTCCCCCTCCCCCTTTCCCACCCATTTCGCCCATTTCCGTTTGTAGTCCCTTGCCTTGATTTCCACGTACACTTTTTGCTGTGTTTATTTCTTTTTCCGTCTGTTCGTATTGCTGGCTCTGTCTATTTCAATTGCCTTGCGCCCCGTCAAACGGGGTTAATTGAGTTTTAGTGGCCGCGACTCACTTTAAATAGATTACAAGCCGTTCGGAGTGTAAGCCGCCCCGCCAACTTATCAAGTTTGTTTTGCACTCCGCTTTGACACGGGCCTTACATATTTGGAGCATGTCTTGTCTGTCACTCACTCAAGTGCGTTCTTGGCGCTCTCGGTCTCATTCTCGGACCTCGGCTTTCATCTTTTCGCAATGAATTAATGTGAAAGTTGATTTGTGGCAATTGACGCTTGGATGCCTCGCCGGTTTCCACTAACTTTTAATTGAGGGTTTCAGCGGGAAATTGCCAAAGTTCTTTTTCTTTTCCTGTGCACCGGCAGATTATGAACTCTGATAATCATCTCGATTCGCGTGTATCCCAGGCGTATACTTAACCTTTTCTGTTGCGCCACACTCAACATTTGCCATTTAGCAGCTCTCGTTGGGGCATCTCGAACAGAGGAGAGATTTTGCCAAATTCGTATCAAATTGATGATATTTTATTTTTTTTATTTTTTTAAATTTGTTTACGCTACGATAAAATCGATAAATCTTTCTCAGTTTTAAAGCTATACTGATGACCTCCTCTAAACATCGCACAAAAGCTTAAGTTTAAGTATAAATTCAAATTCAAATTAGCAATAATAATTAGGAGCTCTGAAGGAGTATTGCGCGGTGGGTTACACCCGACTGCAAATTTCTTCTCTTTTTTTATATATTTTTTAATAAGACTAAGACTATGATGTAATAATTAATAGCATCACAAAGGACCTAAAGGTCTATAATTACGTTTAAGTCTGCTTGCAACGGAGAAATTTAATAGGCTTATTAAGTGAGAGGAATCGACTTCGCCAGTAATTAACCTGCGGACTTTGATTTCTTAAAAAAAGCAGATTTATTAATTAAAGTCTAACCAACCGGGTCCTAAGTTGACTCCAGTTTTATCTAACCGTTGCCTTTAACCCCGAATTGACTTGTTTCAATTGTCGCTCCATTTTCGAGCTCCCAGTCTAGAATTCAATCTGCACATCACGTTCCTCGACACATCAGTCGAAGAACGCCAAACTGCAAAATGGGAAACATTTTTTGCTCATGTCGCGACATCCTTCGTGGCAGGACTCACTGCAGTTGTTTGCCGACTTCTGTTTTTTTTTTTTTGCTTGCGACAACGGCTTCATCTGGATCCACCATAAATCTTAGACGATTCCCGGCAATAAACATGCACTCTCGAGTTCTTACTTCGCGACAAGGGCTCAAGGGCGACTGACCTTTCCCCTCGCATTGATTTATGACGGCTCGGCATGGTTTATATGTCCTTGGATAGGATGGAGGATGGCTCTTACTTTCAACTGCGCTCATCAACTAATGATTGAGGTCGGCTCTTAGTGTCTGGAAGTCATTTTGTTTTCTAAAGTCTCGTGATTGCGGCTAATCTGCTTTAAGTGCTGTCTTACCTCGGGTACTTATTATACTCATGACAAAGAAAAATGAAGTTTGGTCCACTTTGATTTTATTTTTCACCCTAAAAGTATGCTACTCTGATTGAAATCCTATCTTTTAAATAAAAGCCTTTATTGCAATAATATTTGGATAGTTAACTGTTTTCAAGTTTGTGCTGTGAATGGAATTTTCCTCTGCTTATTGATATTGTAATATCTGAAAGTACCAACCGATTAAATACTCAATGGTTTTCTTTTACCACAAATATCCGAGCAGCTGGATAAACTTGTTGAAATCTTCGATCATAACATCAAATCGAATCAAAATTGATCTATAAAAGGTTCGAGTTCAGTTGGAAGTTTACCATTCGCTGTTCGATTGAGTTAAGATGCGAGTGAAAACGATTGCTTTGAGCCTTGCCGTTCTGGCCATGTTCATGGCCCTCTTGCCGGTGGGCAGCGCAATCAGATGCGTTACGCCTGGCGATCCCATTGACTGCACCGATTGCGATGATCCGGCGAACGTGGATGCCGCCGACTGCGTTGACGACACGGATCCGGCCGCAGAGCCAACAGAGGCACCCGCAGATGAAGATACGACCCTAACGACAGTGGAGCCTGATTCAACGGACTCAACGGATGCGTCTACGACATCGCCGTCATCTTGTGGCGGTGGCAGGCGGCGGAGGCGTGTCCGAGTTGTTGTCAGGAGGCGTAGGATAGGGGGCCAACAGGTAATCAGGCGCAACGCAAGACTTTTGGCTGGAAAGGGTGTTGGCCAAGTCCTAATCCGCAGACAGGTTGCCAACCTCAAAGGCCCAATCCGTCTAGACCGGAATTAAATGTAACCCAACGATCTACCGGAATCTAGCTGCCTTGATAAATAAATTTAAATTGGAGTTTACGTTTCTCGAATTTCTTACTCGTGCATATTTCAAAGAGTTGGTTATATATTATATATATAACTCGGCGGATAACAACAGCTTAAAAAAAAACGATTTTCTCTTGCGTGCAAAATAAATGTATGTAAATTTATACGAATTCGGCGTCTTTTGGCAGATGAAATGATTAGCCGTTTTATATATTCTAATCAGCTGTGTAAAGCCTTTAAATCTTATAAGAGCGACGAGTTCTTGGATACGATGAAAGTGTGCAACAATGCTATTGGGCTGTGCCCTGTTGGCCATGGCCCTGACAGGAGACGAAGGAAAGCAGTAGTAGGAGAAGCAGGAGGAGTTCCAATTAAAATGTTTAACCCAACCCTAAACTAGTAACAACCAGAACACAGTGAATTTCAGAGAGAAAAAATACTTTACAAAATATTTAAAATATGTTTTAAAAATATAATTATTTCTTATTTGCATTCTCTGCACTATTGACCCCACCCGCAGCTTTTACTTTCCATTTTGACACTTTTCCTTTATAATATATATATTATTTATCTGGCAATACGCCCTCGCGTGTTTAATAGCACTTACCTCACCGGCCGCATTGCTCGAGTAGCTCATCCGTTTCACCTTCTTGAAGGTAACATCGCTTTCGGCCTGCGCCAGGGCCCGTTCCAGCGCAGTGTCCATTTTGGCACTGCGCGCCTCGTCTAAGCCCTGATAGTTCCCAGCACTGTTGCATAATACAAGATACAAAAAAACACGTTAATTGGGTGCAGCAGTGCAAACAAGTAAGCGCCAGCAAACACACCGAATACATTTTACACTATGCTTTTCATTATTCAAATTATTGAATAATCAAAAAAAAAAAAAAAACCAGCATCTTAATTCAAAACAATTCCCAATTACAGTTTTTAATCCAATATAATCGAATCTAAAATCATTTAATACTTTTTACAAGTACTAAAATTCTTCCAATGAATATTTTATGCCGCAATAATTTTTTTTCTTATTGATGCAAAATTAACGAACGAATTTGATATTTAATTTATGCATACATTCCATAAATGCCTATCAAAAAAAGATTATGTACTTTATATGGTACTTTTAATACTTGTGTTAAACTTTTAACAAGCTCCGAGTAAGGGCATCCACTGTAATTCCGTTCGGCAAATTTGCACGCAGTGTTAAAATGAAAAACTTTTGTGTAAATTTCTCAATGCCCTTTGTGTGGCCGGGCCATAAATTTTTTTTTTTAGTTGTTGTTTGAATAAACAGCGCGGTCACTGGGCGTTAAATTAAAAACGCCAGCAGCTGGCTGCTAATTTGCTACACGAGTTCCGAGTGTGATATTCCAATTGTTTTTATGCTAATTTTTACAAAGTGCCGCTTACGAGACCCGCTTTTGGCCGCAATTAACGCCTAATTGTACTTTGATCTCGCTCGTCAGGAGTTTGCATTTATTTTTTTTTTTGGCTCTGTAAATTATGACGGTTTGCCTTTCCCTGGGTTTTAACCTACGTAGACCTATTAAGCGCATTTGATAAGGAAACCCTTAAATATATTACCATTTTTGTTACGACTTTGCACAATAAATTTCTAGCAACGATTTCAATTATGCGATAAATATTTCTTTCTGCCATCAAAATTATTTATATTCCAAACATACTTTTTTTACCTCTCGAAATTGTTTTGAGACGTGTGTCTGCCATTCCACTGGGCGAAAAGTAAATTGCGTTGGCCTCGGGGAATGTCACGCGCAGGTACACACACACACACACACACACACGCACACATGCGTTCAATTACCGCAAAAATAATAAACAATTGCAAATGATAAATATTAACGAGTTTCCGAACTGGAATTCTCGAGCAGCGCACTTACCCCACGAACTTGTCAACACCCCCGCCCCGGAGCGTTCCTTGTCGCTGCCGCATCGTGGAGCGGTTCGTCTTGCGCACGGTCCGAAGATCCGTTTCCCAAAACCTGTCGAAGCAAAAGGCTAATGTTACAAATTAAATCAAAATATGAAAAAAATGCAATATTCATGCAAATTATTTTTTTTTAATGATGGTTTTATTTGCAAAATTGACGTAAAGAAGTCAAGAATTAAAAACTCTTAAGATTTTCATTACTTAAAAAGGACGTGTGTTATAAGCTTTACTTTTATTTCTAAGGACCGGGTATTCATGTTACACAATCTATATTTCTTTGGCATCGGTACCAAAAAAAAGTAATAAAAGAAAAGAGGAAATAAAAAAGAATCTCAACCCTTCAGACAACAACATCAATTCGCCGGAACGGAGCAAACAAATTTTCAATAAATAAATATGAATTCATGCACTTTATGCGTATTGCCGGATCCGCCGAGTCGGAATGGAAAACACAGCATAGAGCCCCGGGGCCATATGGAATGGTTTAAACCGCCGCCCAGCCATGACATTTATTTGAGCAGAGCATTGCCCCCGACCGAGGGGGGGGAGCTGCCGAGGGGTCGAATGCAGCAGGGCAAACACAAATATTGCATAAACAACTGTTAAATGCACAGAGACAGAAAGATAGCACAACAACAATGCGCCGATTAGAGTGCTCAACGCGAAGATACCGTGTAGGCAGATGAAATATGTTAATCAATAGTTTGTCTGTGTTTCGGTTCAAGGTTCAAACGTAAAACCGTTTCCTTAAAAATTAAAGAAAACTCTTTTGGTTAATTTCCGGTTTATATAAAATTTCCTTTTAACTTTGCCACAAATTGTTCGAATAAGTATCCACATACGAAATAAAGAATTAAAAGTCGCTTTTAGACCAAAACAGATGGCAAATGGCAGCCTCGATTCTCACAGGGATCAGAGGTTTTGTTACCTTTCACATCGATACGTTTACCTTTGGGGATGCCTATTTCTTACCCCGTTGGTTCGTACAGGGTATAACATAAGCGGCGTGTGGGTTGGCGGGTCTGGCGAGCGTGCGCTTGCCTTAATACGCAACATTGTGCATACTGTAACAAAAACTGTGGCACATAATTTTGTGAGCAGTTTATGTCGCATGTGTTGACAAAGCTTTGCAACAGCGAAAAAAAATTGCTCGTGCACGCTTCAAGTAATTTAATGCGCCACTTTATGAGATTGAAGGCCACGTAGCGGACCAGACATGCGCCAGCCTCAAAGCGGCGGCCATTAATGCGATTCCCAGAGGCGTTGGGTCAATGGCGTCTATATGACTTAGACGGCTATTTATTGTTGTAGGACGCGCTATGAAACTCATTTATTTCCATTAAGTCAGCGTGGACCACGCGGCGTATGAGCTACTTCGTGCGAAAGGCACAAAATCAGCCAGTTAATTATGCGATTTGTCATCTGCAATATGTATTATGGATTCATTTTTTGTTAACTGTTAAACTTAACATTAAATTTTGGCCTAAGAGCCAAATTGATTGATTGATTGATTGCGGACTTTACAGCTAGAACTAACAAAAGGTTCTTAGAGCAACATAGTACATGAACTTTAACAGTAAAGCTAACATAAGTCGAACTATGTTAATGCGAGTCATGGGAAAGTTTCTTAAGAGTTAAAAAAAAACACAGTTGTTGTGCTAACTTAAGAGCAACAATATTTGTTGCTCTCCTCTTCTCTCTTAAACCTGCCTTAACAGACTAATTAAAATTAATTCTGTTTCATGCTTAATGGCTTAGTAATTGCGTCTTTAAAAAAACTGTTTCGATTCGACAGGTCTTTTGTACTTGATAAAAGACTGGACATTAGTTGTGCTCATGTTGCCGTTGTCTCTGCTGTTATTAATTACATTTGCAAATGGTCGACTGTCATATAACGGAAATGATACGCCTAAAGGCAAGTGCTCGTCCAGTTGCCTGACTCTGAAATCCCCTTCTTTGATATTCAAGACAATGTCGAATGGAGCACTTACCGCTTCAGATCCGGACTGGCCGTATATGGCGCCGATACTTCCTTGATTTTCAGCACTATAATGGCGGTTATAAATATGCAAATCACATTCACGACCGTCAGGCAGGCGGACACAATGCCATTGATCAGGAACTCGGTGGGCAGATAGTCCGTGTAGAGGAAGGGGTATGCGCTGGTCGAGTTCATCGCCTCGTTTTTCAAGTGGGGTATTCGCTTCTCCGGATAGATGAGCCAAATGCAGGCCTGCGACCAAAACAAGCCCTGTAAAATATAAGTAGAGAGTGTTAAGTGAAATGTATGTGCCAGTGTGTGTGTGTGTGTGTGTGTGTGAGGAGTGTGTGCGCGACGCGTGGCCCCTCGAGGTCATTGCCAAATTGAAATTGAAGCCGGGCATGGGCGTTGCTCTTAGCATATCAAGTAGTGATCCAGCCCTTGAATTCTTATAAATCTTGTCACACGCACGCAGCATTCTCGCATAGATAAAACCTCATTGTCGCACTCCTTAAACTTGTTCACGAAGTGCGAAGAGTATATTTCGTATGAACGTGATTTTATTCGCCACTATTGAAGTTAGAGACTTGAAATTTAGAATATACACTCGTGAATACCTGTGCCAGATAAGGTGTTAATACTTTTTGGGCACGTCCACTGGGGGCGTGGCAAATCAATAAAATATTTATAGATCTTCCTCAGTTTTAATACATTTTTCAGACACTATTATTGATGGCATTCTCAAGATCTGCTCTAAAGAGCGAACCGATAAATTGCAGATACAAATAAAAATAATAATTAAGCCTGATTTCGACTGTATTGCGCAGTCGGTTATACCCGACTGCAAACTTCTGGCATGTTTTTCTTAAATTTTTTGTCTTGTACTTCGCTCTTATAAATTATAATGACTCAGCGCTTGGTCACACACTCCGGAAGTTCGTGCCTCCTGTGTGTGTGTGTATTTTTCTGGCACATGTGATTTCGTTTTCTTGTGCTTGTTTGTTTTCCCATTTTTTTTTAATTTATGGCATTTTTAGCTAACTTAATGCTTTTCGCTATTGAAAAGGAAGGACGACAAATTGTTTCTAGACTAAGAAAAAGTCAGTTAAAAGTTAACATTTAAGTAAATAAAAGTGCAATTATTCATTTTAACTATAGTTAAAAAGAAATCCGGATGTTAAGAGACAAAATAAATAGTAAATAATGATGTAAAATGTAAGCAAGGAGTATATTACGATTATATTATATTACCACAGGCAAAGGGCATAATATATAAATTAAAATTTTAATAGCGTTTAAGGCATTTGGATGATAGCAGAATTCGGGGCGTATGAGTAATGCGGACAGCAAATAAATGTAATTACTCATACGCGCCGTTGTCGCATGCAATTAATTGTGGCACGCTGCTCGGGCGATGCAGTTAGCAGATTTTAGGTTAAAAACGTGCAACGGCTGCCTGACAGAGCTGACAGCGTCAGAGTTTTAGTGCGTGTGCCTGATTTATGCAGCTCATATAAGCCGAAAAAAGCCAGCTGGAGGCGTGGCAAGAGGTTCCAACTTGCTGGCTTGGCCCGGCACACATGCTCGACCGCATTCGTCGGCATGATTAAGCGATCTCAGCGCCATTGTTTCGGCAGAGGACCGAAACAAGAAGCCAGGACCTCTTTGCGAAGAGGAGCAGGACCCAAGGCCCACTGCCCGTTGCCATAATTTGCTCGCTTGCATCATTTTGTCATGCTTGTGGCCGCCGCCGCCCGACCATTGTCTTTCTGTCACAATTGATAAATGTCGGACAACCTCGTGTCGCCGGGAGTTTGTTTGTTTGCCTGTGCAAGTTTTTGCATGCACTTCCCCCCCCCTCCTTTGCCCCCCGTCTCGCAGGACAGTCCGCTGTGTGTGTGCTTGCTTAATAATTTAACGCAACATCCGCTTCCCTCTGGCCTGGAGCGCAATTCGCACTTGAAAATTGGGTCGGAATTTATGCACTCGTTGCGGTTAGCTGCCGCAAGCTAGGCAAACAGCTGGGCCTTAGACGTGGCCAAGTCACAGCTCGGCAATCGGCCGGATAGATTTATGGCCGAAAGTTTTTGTGCCTTGCACTTCAGATTAATCAGCAAATTGTATTTTGGCCTAATTTATGTTCGGGCCACCAAGGAATGCAATGCCAACTTGGCCGTATTCACGCTGCTCTCCGAATTTTTCGGCTACTAATCAGCAAATATTTTCTAGCCATTCCGTTTGCGTTTATTCGTCCAGCAAAATATTTCACTAGTAGATTATTTACAAATACTCCCGGTAATTGAATGCAATATTTTCTTGCAGGCAAATATTATCTTTATGTTGTGGTAATTTTAGGAAAATCAAATTAAACAAATACTAGAATGGGAGATAGATTCTTCTCTATTTAATAATTGTGAATTTTAAATTACTTTAGTTTTCCTTTTAATTTCTTATTTTAATTTAATATTTGTAAACCCTAGCAATTTACATTTTTTGTAGATATAAGGCATTAAAGTAATTCAGCCTAAAGCTGCCTAAAAAAATTTAATTGCGCTCTTGATGAGCAACAGCCAAGTAGCCTTGGACTAGCCCTGAGGAGTTCCAAATAATACTCCACGGTCTCTGAGAATTGGTGCTTCAAAAAGTGGAATTAAAAGACGGTAATGCCTGATAACAGGCCAATGATATTTGTTGCCACTGGCAATCAATGCCGAGTTTTGTCGTCAAATACCCTTGAGCCTCGGCTTACCAATTACAAAATATTTTTGCATACCCTATACCCATAAAATAGAGAAATGGGCGCAAAAGGAAAATTGAAGGTATGAGAAATGTCACAGATTAATGCCATATTTTTAAAAGCTAAAAAAAAAGGCTAAAGGGAATTGTTTTTCATCATTTTCCCATTTGACAAAAATCTAGAAAAATATATTGTCTTGTGTCTTACTTTAAAGCTTAGATAGAGTTTAGATTTCCCTTTTCATGGTCACAGGGTATTTTTTTTTCGCCAATTGCTGTTTTGGATTTGGTTCTTGAGCACTGGAATACTTACGCAATTGACAACGGGCGGCAGCAGAGACGCTGATATGGCAACGCCGATGAGTGGTCCCGCCGAACCCTGGAGCAGGGCGACGGCCACGCCCGTGCCAGATGTTAGGGCCCAGAGCACGCCCATCCACAGGGCGCGCACGTTGCCTCTGCGAATGGAAATTAAGTGGGGTGGGGGGGTGTATTGGAAAAGCAACTGTGAAATAAAACAGAAATTAATTAAAAACACAAACAGCCGCCAGATGACAAATGCCAGCTGTGAGCGACCGGACCGAAACTGGAGCCCAGAATTGAGCTGCAACTGGACAGCGGCTGTTTGCGGCGTTGCTTATCTGCGCTGTCAGCTGGACACGCCGCCAGGTTTCCCTCCTCTCCTCTCCCGCCTTTTTTTTTTCGGTGGGGTAATTCGCAACTTTGTCAGGTGTCAGCGGCTTTTGTTATCACTTCCGGCAAGCGACCTTGTCGCCGGTGCTGAAGTCAGTTTCGTTGTGAAAAATGTTTGCAAACTTTTCATTGTGCACGTTTTTGATTCATTTGTGCCTACATGGAAACGCGTGCTTTTACTGTGCCTCCTTGCCGCAGCACAACTTTGCTTGATTAATGGCCCCTGAATTTGGTTACACCTCGCGGTGGCCGTAATTTTTCCGAGTACGTTCACAAAAAATTATACATTTCACTTTTTATCAAGCAACAACTTTATTATGCGCCCCAATTTACGCTCAATTATTGTCGAACTTGAAGCCCGAGCCATAAATTAGCAACTGCATAACTTCAACTTTGGCAATGGGCTCTGACAACATAGCTGAGTGCCAATAAGGGAGCAGGAGAGAAGATTTCGCTAGGGGAGGATTTTTATTTTATTTATATTATATTTTAAAATAGCGCTTAAACACACTCTCAATGAATTGTACACATTCTAATTTATTTTGTGCACCACAAATTCATTTAGTTTTAAACGTTATAATCAGCAGGAGCTTAGAGCAACGAAATAATTTCAAGGGACATAAACACAGAATTCGCCCCCCGACGGGCATATTTACACAAATTATTTTTTGTTAATTCACATGCGGACCGAACAGGACTTTCAGCTAGACTTTTGCATATATATTTTAACTTTTATGCAAAATTAATTTAACCCATCAGCTACCTACGGATTATACCAAATGCAGTTATCTCAGCTGAGATAGACTAGGAATATTAAAAATATATACTAGTACAATTTTTCCAAATCTCTAAAAAGCGCAATCTATCAGATGGTTTGAGAAATAAGCCTCTAAAGAGCGTAATATTTTAACTACAGTGAATATAACACATATGCAACCGCAGGCTTTTATCTAGTTACACCAAATTTCCTGTATTTTGTGGCCGCTGATGCGCTAAACAAATGGCCCTAATTCGGTGGGCAGCAACGTGCCACAGTGGCACCCATCGAAGAGGGGAATGGAGGGGGGGGGGGATGCTGGCCATTGGAAACACATGCGCAGGTTGAGATTTTTGCGGACTCCATGCTAGGCAATCAGGCCTTCGTTATTATTATGATGATTTGTATTTGTGCGCTGGCCATTGTCTGGCGTACATTTGGCTCTCAGATTTGCCCGCTCGGGCTGTCTATCTCTATTGAGCGTCCCGGCTGTCCCTTTGTATTATTATTTTAACAATTTATTTTGCGCAATTAACACAATTGCCGACACACATTCATTACGCACAACTTCCGGGGAAGTGCGTTTGAGCTTAATTTATTGTTGTTGCCGCCAGCGAGTGTGCTGCGGCGGGGGGGGGGGGGGGGAGGCGTGCCCGTAGGGGCTGTAAGCCTACTGCAAGAGATTTACGCAGTCGACGCGTGGCAACTTCAAGATTTGCGCTTTGTGCCGTCTGGCAAGCGGGCAAAAAACGATGCCATAATAAATGTCTGCTCATCTACTTGGCAAGCGTCTGTCTCAGTGGCTGAAAGCCCGGCCCGGAGAGTGTTTGCCTAATGAGCGCACGCCTCACATTTCGGTCGAGCGGATCAGATTAGTTGAATTATTTGCAAGTAATTTATTACGTTTGCGCTCATAGATTCCCGGCTGACTTAAAGTTGCAGCCAACTTTGGCATTCGCCTGAGCCGTCGCGTAATTAACATACTTAATGGATTTCCATTGTCTCAAAGTCAAAGCCGTTCGAAGCGACTCCAACCCCGCCGAATGCTAAAATAGCTAAGCTGAGGAAAAAACCAAACTTTGCTCTCCCTTAATTGTAGGATCACATTCCGGTTTAAAATCAAATATTTATTACCCTTCAAGTCATGTTCCCACTGTAAATATGTTATCCTGTTTACATTCTTATTATTTTTCGCCTAGTTAAAGCCTTGCAAGCAACCCAAACCAGCCGGGAAACCTAATTGTTCAGTTGCTTTTGGCAACCACCTAACAATTTATTTTAATAACTTGTCTTATGATCTAGGCATTGTATTTCAAAAATGTGACTACAAAGCGTTGAATGCCATCTGTCAAGCACAACTTAATTAAGCGGCAATTGAACACGTTTAGAGCGCAAGAGAGAGAGAGAGGGAGAGAGAGCCTAAAGAGCATCTCAGCTTTCCCTTTGATCGACTTGAGTTCAAAGACAAAGTCACAATAAATAGATCTTAATTTACATTAATAACGCCGAGAAATGCGAGTCAGTAATGGTGAAAATATGCAAGGAAATACCTACAAAAATCTTGGCAAAAAATTCCTAAAAATTGCCAAGGCCTAACTAATTTACTTCTGATGGTAATTTGCTTCGCTTTTGTGCCAAACACAACACAGAACGTGACAAATTTTCACAAATCTGTCGCAATTGTTGGCCTGATTGGCATTAATTGAACGGGACCTCGCTCACCTGCCACGCATCTCCTCCGTGGGCCAGTCCGCGTTCTGTCCCCAGGGCATTTCGGTGGTGCCCAGAATCAGGCCGAAGCAGAAGCCAAATAAGCACGAGATGAACATGCCGAGGCCCAAGCACAAAAAGCCAACGCGCTGCGAAAATTCGGAAAGAACAATTATTACAAAAAAAATGTTAAGCCAAAATACACTCAGAGAAATAAACTGAAGCAATCTGAAATATGCCTAAATTTATTATGAATCATTTTTGATTTTATAAATGACCCCTAATTTGCCATAATGAAAAATATTTATAACGATCTTAACTGGATTAAAATATTCGAGTTTTGGCGTTTTAATATAGTAAAAATAACTTTCTGGAAATAAAATGTTTGCTTTTAAGGTACACAGTTTTTTCTCTAAGTGTTTCCACAATTAGAGGCTGCCAGATAAATATTTGTATTTGTATATGCTATAGCGTAAATATACTTTGTGTACTCGAACAATTGTTGAACGCTTCATTTTGATTGTTTAAACAGTTGGAAAAACTGTTGAAAAGCTTTGGATGCAAAATAAACAATTTGTGAGAGCCGCAGCAAATTTTATTGAACAATAATCTGTGTGTTGTAACCCACGCAAAGTCCACAAAAATTCAATTTTATATATAAATAATTAAATAGTTTGTTAAATAAATAGAAAAAGAAATGTCTAAGCTTTTGCCACAGATTAAAAATATGTATATGTAAGGCAGAGAGAGAAAGATATGTGGAGAGAAAGAGATGGAAATGCAAAAAGCATTTTGGATGCCAACTGACGCCAGTCCGCGACACTTTAAGCGATAATATAGCACACTTTGCAGCGTGCACAGTGGGCAAAAAGAGGGGAGGGGGCGAGGGGAGGTAAAAGGACACAAGATGGCAGTGGGTGCGTGACATGTTAACCCAAATTTGCAGCCACGCAGCGTTAACTGCTTTTGGCAGCTGCACACAAAAGGAAAATGTTCTAATGTCAGCCAAGTGCTGATGTCGTCGTCGACTTGGGGTCCAACCTCAACCCTCAGTCGCAGCCCCCAAAAAGCTGGCAACTGTTTAAATATTTTGCATTAAAAGCGCGCAAATGCAGTTTAAAGAATTTGCCAACTGGCATTTAAGCAAAGTGGCAAAGATAACTTTCAAGCTTGTGTTTCGTTTGTCTTTTGTGTTGGCTTCAACCCTCGTGTAAACAAAGTGGGGAATGCGGCGCACAGTGCGTATGAGTAATGTGTAAACCAATTGCAGCAACTTTAAATGGCGTGCAAATATTTTATAGCTCACAATATTTTTAGTGTTTGCATGTGTGTGTGTGTGTTGCCTGCAGCTGGATAAAAAGTGCATTTCAATAATATTTAACGACTTTTGACAGATGGTGCCATAAACATTTATTTATATAGACAAAGCATTTAGTTTTCATTTTGCAATTTTATGATTATTTCGTATTTTTGGTGTCTGCATTTTTATGGGCCTGGTGCTGTGGCCACTGGGCTGAGTAATTGCTATTTTTGTGTGAAATGGTTTAAACGATTTTCACAACACTTACAAAATGACTTTTCCAACTAATATTTTTCTCTCTCACTGGCTTGCTGTATTTTTCAAGTGATAACAAATAGTATTTAAAGCTTAAAGTACAATTTAAAATTGTTTTTACATTAGGGTGTGTCCCATAAAACTGCTAGATTATGTAAAGTTTGACTTTAAGTCTATAAATAATTATGTGCCTTAAAATAATGCTGGTAATATTGTGACACATTTTGGGTGACACTTTTTTCTTTGGTGCTTTCGCTATAGACACCCTACTCTGGCATAAAGGCATCAACTGAAGCTACTTCACAAAAAAAAAGGCGACATAATATACTCGTATATTCATTTCAATTAAAATTTAATTGAAGTACATGACGCCCAACAAGACGTGTGCTTAGAGATACACATGTGCTGGTGTGTGTGTGTGTGTGAGAGTGTGTGTGTGTGTGCACAATCTGCTAAAATTGTGTCAACAGACACCGAGTTACCCCAAGGATGGCTCCAGTCCAGGCCCAACAACGGGCCCAACTCGCCCTCATTAAAAGTGGTAGCAGAAATGTTTGCCTTATATTTTTGTATTTTGGCAGCTTCTATTTACGTTCAATTATGATGTCTTACACGACGTGAATGTGTTTATCATAAAGCGCACCTGTGAAATTTATGAAGCGCAACTCGCTTTTGAAGTACTTCAACAGCCACAGCCGAAATCTTAGCTCAGCCCTAGGATTCGCCTGTTGTCCTGGCTGCTGTTGACATTTATGGCCCTCTTGATAGCGACAGCAACAGCTACAGAAACAGAGCCGGAGCCAGAGCCCGAAACTGGCAGAGGAACAGCATCAGCATCAGCAGCAGCAGCAACTGCTGCAGTTGACGTTAAGTTTTATTTGCGTCGAGTTTGGATAATTCCTTGAGTGGTTCTTTCTTTTAGTTTAAGTAGCTTAAGCTTGTTTGCCGACGCTTTTCGTTGGGCTTTGGTCTGCTGGTCGACAGACGAGGATGATGAACCGCTTTTGTTTATAGACAGCAAACAGGAAGTTGAATTATACAAATATCAACATTTCAACCTTTGCATTTTAATGTTAAGTGTGAGAATTTGTATGGGCAGAGATGAAAAATAAATGTATAGCATTCAGCGCAGGGCTGAGCTGCTGCCACATCCTTGTAAAATCCTTAAATAATGCCAAGCTTATTTTATATATCAAAGAAGTCAAAAGAAACTAAGTTTAAACTAAAATGAAATCTTTATATTTTAAATAATTTAATTTCTTTTCCCCTCCCAAATCAACTTAAATATTATGCCCGAATTATTTTGGAAGACAAGAAACCTTTCAATATAAATCAATAAGGAATTTTTGTCGTGCCAGAAGTTCAAGCCAACCGCTTGAATGCGATATCAATTAGTTGTTCAGCATGGAGTGCATATTTTCGAAGTCAGACACAGAAAACCCCTCCCAAACACACATCATCGAACTGTCAATAAAGAACTCGCAGTGTGACCGCAAATGTGTTGAAAGTGTGTAACAAATTTGCACAGAAATTGCCGTCATGCAGTTGACTGCAGCAGTCAGTGGGCGTGGCTGGGAAACTCGGGCTGTTTTATTTCCATTGGATTTTTCATCTGCTGGCCGGGCCCGAAACGAACTGCCAACGAGACTGGCAGCACAATTTTCGGCGAATGGCTTTTATTATTTTCATCTGTCATTTTCTCATACATAAATCACTCGACAAAGCGCAAAAATGTGTTGCCAATGGATTCTCGGGCCGTAACTGCATTCAATTTTTGACTCGACCTATTTTGTTCGCACACTCGTTCACGCCGTAAAAAGGGTATATTTAAAGCTAGCCCCCGCAAATTACAGCGGGCAATATTTTGTGAGAGAGTATTGCGCAACCCGTTGCACCCGACCGCAGCGTTCTTAGCTCTATTTTTATTTTTTTTTTTTTTGGCTTTTGTTTTTTGTTGCACGCAGTCCGCTGCAATGTTTTGTTGGCAATGCTGCTGGAGGTCTGCGCCATTTGGAGCACCCCCTGCTCGGCTCCAAATGGCGTTGGGCAACCGCAGACACAGCAGCAATATCGGCGTTAGCAGGAGCAACAACAGCTGCTCCACCACTTACCATTAGCTCTCTGTCCGAAATAATTGCGCCAAATGTAATCGACATAACGGGACCCATAAGCGGCGAGACCAACATGGCCGCAACGATATTCGGTGCATTATTCTCGACCAGGCCCAGAGCGGCCAAAGAGCTGCAAGACAAGCACACACGCACACACACAGGCACACACGCACACTCATTAGTACACTCGGAACTGGAAACCATCTCGGAGTGCACTCACTCGGCGGTAACAATTAACAGCAGATAGTCAAAGGACAGGGAACCGCCGGACCGCACGCCGTCCACCACCTGCTTTACCGTTAGTTTCGATTTAATTGACTCCACAAAGTTGTTCCACTTGGAGGTCTCCTCGGCGTCGTCGCTGCAAAGAGTTAAATAAATAAACACCATTACAACATCATAAAAGCTAATGTCGATGGGAGCATTAAACACCTCTAATTTTCACATAATTGCGAGATTTTCTTCTTTGGAAATTTCGGAAAATTACAATTTATGAATATAGGGAAATTGTGTTTTTATGCTTAAACACGTTTGGCAATAAATCTGCAACCTAACCTCAACTGAACTCAACATAACCTCAATTAGTTGTTTATCTCATATGCACGCCCACACACACACACACACTCATAGTAAACGAACAAGAGTCATAAATTATGTGCACTGGGCAAATGCATTTAACCCTTTGATAGGGTTATAGTCACTAAATCGCCGGCTTTCATATGTAAATTCTAGTATTTTCACTTTTTGCACGGCCTAAAAGAGAAAACGAGAAACGAGACAAAGCCCGAGACAAAGCCATAATATACTTGGACATAGGCCAAACTGACACCACAGTTCCTGGTCTTTTATATGTGGGACAGAGACGGGCTCGTGGATAAATGAAAGACAATACAGGGGCTAAGGAAGGGAGAGGGCCAGCTTCTTGTCACAGCGCCAGCTGCCAGACAGGCCAACAATGCCGCCGAAAGTGAAAGATAGCGGGTGAAAGTTAATGAAATGACAGACGCCTTTGAGAGGGGCCCACAAAAGCAGGAGCCCAAATTGGTTTTTGACAAAGGAAGAGTCGGCTTAGAAGCCGAGCTCAGCACACGTGTCTTTGCCCGACGACAAAGGTGCTCAAATCAAAACTATACACGCTCATTACGCCTGCATACACTGTGAGAAAAGACGGCCAAACTCTTATTTTGCTCTTATTTACTTTCAAATGTAAGAATTAAAAAAGGTACTTTATTCAAGAAATGTTTTAAAGTACTTAAATACTTATTTAAAGTGCGAAAGTATTTTAAATAAGTAGTATAATATAATACCCGATTTTATATTTGCAATGGTTATTTAATTAATGGTTATTTATTATTATTGTTTTTGGAAAGAATTGAATAGAGAAGGATATCCAAGTGTCTGCCATAATATATATAATATAAATATATAGATTTTATCTATTTGGGCATATACAAAAAAAAATGAAGAAGCCTTCATTATCTGTCTGATGTATCTAATATCTGTATCGATGTATCTGTATCTTTAAAGCTGCGGAAAATAGATTTAAACGCGTATATATTCCAAATTTTGAGCCTCGGGTATAATAACACATATCTGCGGTATTTTTCTCTAAGTGCATAACATACTCATAGTCATACTCACACTCGCACTCACACCCACACATACCTGTAATCATCCCGCAAGTTGGCCGCATCTGTGATGGCATCGTAGCTGACGCTGCAAGGTAGAACGCTGCAAAGGAAACCAGAGAGTTGAGTTTGAAGAGTTGCAGATGCATTTGAATATGGAAATATTTTTACAGACGGAATTGCAAGTCGGGCATAGCTCTGTGGTATTTTGCACTCTGTCGGCTTCCCCTGGCACTCCAATCTGACAGCTCAGAAGCGCTCCACTTAATCCCAGAGCCGGCAGCCGGCTGCTCGCAGCACCAAAGGACCTGCTACATGGTAGATATCCGCTCGGAGGGCCACACTTAATTGCATTCTGTGCACATTAAACAGCTTAAATATCACTTTTCCCCATCGAATCCGCACGCCTTTGAGCTGCCACGCGTCCCAGCGTAAACAGAGCCCTTCGCACAGCAGTTTGTCTTTGTGCACCCCTTAGCAGCTGGCCACACCTTTGGCTGCATTTTAATGCACCTGCTTAATGCCATTAAATGATTATCACACCTGGCTCGCCTTACCGTCTGGTCCCGCCCTGTTCATCTTTCATTTGTTTCGTACGGCTACTTAAGACAGCTCACTGCCTTTGCTTAATGCCAAGCAGCCCCGTCACCTGATCCAGTCCCGGGCAGCTGTCCTGCAGCGGGGCGAGCTCGATTCCCCATCCCCAAACTCACTTGGCACTTAATAGCTTCCTTCTAAACGCTGGGATGCTCCTTTCAATTAGCTAAGTTGTCTCGACGGGAGAATGTAGATTGCTGGCGACCCCCCTCCCCCCGATTCAATAATCGGATTTGGCTAAATCTCTCAGAGTTCTTGAGCTACAGACTCCTTATTTTGAATATTTACTACTCGAAAGCAATATATTTGAAATGCAAAAACAATCAAGAGGACAAACCATAAATAAAATGTCATCAAACATGAAAATCGGTTTAGTTTTGACCAAGTTATGGCCGTTTGAAATAGGGGAGCTATGGATCCGAGAGCTTTACTTGTCAAAATTTTTCTCAATTTTTGCATGATTTTTGACAAAAAATTTGACCCCCTCAGAATCGGTTTTAATGTTGTTTTTTATGCTAATTGTGACAACCACAATCGATTAAAAATAGAAATTCCGGATTGTAAATTTTGAAAAAAAAATTTTTTCCAAAATGAGTAAGGGGGGGGTACATGCTTTTTTCACCAAAAAATTGAAAAAAAAATTTATTTTCAATAATGCATATATTTTAAATCTAGAATCAATCTAGAGGACAAACCATGACTAAAATGCCATCAAACATGAAAATCGGTTGAGTTTTGAAAGAGTTCTGGCCGTTTGAAATAGGAGAGCTACGGATCCGAGAGCTTTACTTGTCAAAATTTTTCTCAATTTTTGCATCATTTTTGACAAAAAATTTGACCCCCTCAGAATCGGTTTTAATGTTGTTTTTTATGCTAATTATGACAACTACAATCGATTAAAAATAGAAATTCCGGATTCTAAATTTTGAAAAAAAAATTTTTTCGAAAATGAGTAAGGGGGGGGGTACATGCTTTTTTCACCAAAAAATTGAAAAAAAATTTATTTTCAATAATGCATATATTTTAAATCTAGAATCAATCTAGAGGACAAAACATGAACAAAATGCCTTCAAGCATGAAAATCGGTTCAGTTTTGACCAAGTTATGGGCGTTTGAAATATGGGAGCTATGGATCCGAGAGCTTTACTTGTCAAAATTTTTCTCAATTTTTGCATGATTTTTGACAAAAAATTTGACCCCCTCAGAATCGGTTTTAATGTTGTTTTTTATGCTAATTGTGACAACCACAATCGATTAAAAATAGAAATTCCGGATTGTAAATTTTGAAAAAAAAATTTTTTCCAAAATGAGTAAGGGGGGGGTACATGCTTTTTTCACCAAAAAATTGAAAAAAAAATTTATTTTCAATAATGCATATATTTTAAATCTAGAATCAATCTAGAGGACAAACCATGACTAAAATGCCATCAAACATGAAAATCGGTTGAGTTTTGAAAGAGTTCTGGCCGTTTGAAATAGGAGAGCTACGGATCCGAGAGCTTTACTTGTCAAAATTTTTCTCAATTTTTGCATCATTTTTGACAAAAAATTTGACCCCCTCAGAATCGGTTTTAATGTTGTTTTTTATGCTAATTATGACAACTACAATCGATTAAAAATAGAAATTCCGGATTCTAAATTTTGAAAAAAAAATTTTTTCGAAAATGAGTAAGGGGGGGGTACATGCTTTTTTCACCAAAAAATTGAAAAAAAATTTATTTTCAATAATGCATATATTTTAAATCTAGAATCAATCTAGAGGACAAAACATGAACAAAATGCCTTCAAGCATGAAAATCGGTTCAGTTTTGACCAAGTTATGGGCGTTTGAAATATGGGAGCTATGGATCCGAGAGCTTTACTTGTCAAAATTTTTCTCAATTTTTGCATGATTTTTGACAAAAAATTTGACCCCCTCAGAATCGGTTTTAATGTTGTTTTTTATGCTAATTGTGACAACCACAATCGATTAAAAATAGAAATTCCGGATTGTAAATTTTGAAAAAAAAATTTTTTCCAAAATGAGTAAGGGGGGGGTACATGCTTTTTTCACCAAAAAATTGAAAAAAAAATTTATTTTCAATAATGCATATATTTTAAATCTATAATCAATCTAGAGGACAAACCATGACTAAAATGCCATCAAACATGAAAATCGGTTGAGTTTTGAAAGAGTTATGGCCGTTTGAAATAGGAGAGCTACGGATCCGAGGGCTTTACTTGTCAAAATTTTTCTCAATTTTTGCATCATTTTTGACAAAAAATTTGACCCCCTCAGAATCGGTTTTAATGTTGTTTTTTATGCTAATTATGACAACTACAATCGATTAAAAATAGAAATTCCGGATTCTAAATTTTGAAAAAAAAATTTTTTCGAAAATGAGTAAGGGGGGGGGTACATGCTTTTTTCACCAAAAAATTGAAAAAAAATTTATTTTCAATAATGCATATATTTTAAATCTAGAATCAATCTAGAGGACAAAACAGGAACAAAATGCCTTCAAGCATGAAAATCGGTTCAGTTTTGACCAAGTTATGGGCGTTTGAAATATGGGAGCTATGGATCCGAGAGCTTTACTTGTCAAAATTTTTCTCAATTTTTGCATGATTTTTGACAAAAAATTTGACCCCCTCAGAATCGGTTTTAATGTTGTTTTTTATGTTAATTGTGACAACCACAATCGATTAAAAATAGAAATTCCGGATTGTAAATTTTGAAAAAAAAATTTTTTCCAAAATGAGTAAGGGGGGGGTACATGCTTTTTTCACCAAAAAATTGAAAAAAAAATTTATTTTCAATAATGCATATATTTTAAATCTAGAATCAATCTAGAGGACAAACCATGACTAAAATGCCATCAAACATGAAAATCGGTTGAGTTTTGAAAGAGTTCTGGCCGTTTGAAATAGGAGAGCTACGGATCCGAGAGCTTTACTTGTCAAAATTTTTCTCAATTTTTGCATCATTTTTGACAAAAAATTTGACCCCCTCAGAATCGGTTTTAATGTTGTTTTTTATGCTAATTATGACAACTACAATCGATTAAAAATAGAAATTCCGGATTCTAAATTTTGAAAAAAAAATTTTTTCGAAAATGAGTAAGGGGGGGGTACATGCTTTTTTCACCAAAAAATTGAAAAAAAGTTATTTTCAATAATGCATATATTTTAAATCTAGAATCAATCTAGAGGACAAAACATGAACAAAATGCCTTCAAGCATGAAAATCGGTTCAGTTTTGACCAAGTTATGGGCGTTTGAAATATGGGAGCTATGGATCCGAGAGCTTTACTTGTCAAAATTTTTCTCAATTTTTGCATGATTTTTGACAAAAAATTTGACCCCCTCAGAATCGGTTTTAATGTTGTTTTTTATGCTAATTGTGACAACCACAATCGATTAAAAATAGAAATTCCGGATTGTAAATTTTGAAAAAAAAATTTTTTCCAAAATGAGTAAGGGGGGGGGTACATGCTTTTTTCACCAAAAAATTGAAAAAAAAATTTATTTTCAATAATGCATATATTTTAAATCTAGAATCAATCTAGAGGACAAACCATGACTAAAATGCCATCAAACATGAAAATCGGTTGAGTTTTGAAAGAGTTATGGCCGTTTGAAATAGGAGAGCTACGGATCCGAGAGCTTTACTTGTCAAAATTTTTCTCAATTTTTGCATCATTTTTGACAAAAAATTTGACCCCCTCAGAATCGGTTTTAATGTTGTTTTTTATGCTAATTATGACAACTACAATCGATTAAAAATAGAAATTCCGGATTCTAAATTTTGAAAAAAAAATTTTTTCGAAAATGAGTAAGGGGGGGTACATGCTTTTTTCACCAAAAAATTGAAAAAAAATTTATTTTCAATAATGCATATATTTTAAATCTAGCATCAATCTAGAGGACAAAACATGAACAAAATGCCTTCAAGCATGAAAATCGGTTCAGTTTTGAACAAGTCATGGGCGTTTGAAATATGGGAGCTATGGATCCGAGAGCTTTACTTGTCAAAATTTTTCTCAATTTTTGAATGATTTTTGACAAAAAATTTGACCCCCTCAGAATCTGCTTAAATGTTGTTTTTTATGCTAATTGTGACAACTACAATCGATTAAAAATAGAAATTCCGGATTCTAAATTTTGAAAAAAAAATTTTTTCGAAAATGAGTAAGGGGGGGGTACATGCTTTTTTCACCAAAAAATTGAAAAAAAATTTATTTTCAATAATGCATATATTTTAAATCTAGAATCAATCTAGAGGACAAACCATGACTAAAATGCCATCAAACTTGAAAATCGGTGGAGTTTTGAAAGAGTTATGGCCGTTTGAAATAGGAGAGCTACGGATCCGAGAGCTTTACTTGTCAAAATTTTTGTAAATTTTTGCATAATTTTTGACAAAAAATTTGACCCCCTCAGAATCGGTTTTAATGTTGTTTTTTATGCTAATTATAACAACTACAATCGATTAAAAATAGAAATTCCGGATTCTAAATTTTGAAAAAAAAATTTTTTCGAAAATGAGTAAGGGGGGGGTACATGCTTTTTTCACCAAAAAATTGAAAAAAAATTTATTTTCAATAATGCATATATTTTAAATCTAGAATCAATCTAGAGGACAAAACAGGAACAAAATGCCTTCAAGCATGAAAATCGGTTCAGTTTTGACCAAGTTATGGGCGTTTGAAATATGGGAGCTATGGATCCGAGAGCTTTACTTGTCAAAATTTTTCTCAATTTTTGCATGATTTTTGACAAAAAATTTGACCCCCTCAGAATCGGTTTTAATGTTGTTTTTTATGTTAATTGTGACAACCACAATCGATTAAAAATAGAAATTCCGGATTGTAAATTTTGAAAAAAAAATTTTTTCCAAAATGAGTAAGGGGGGGGGTACATGCTTTTTTCACCAAAAAATTGAAAAAAAAATTTATTTTCAATAATGCATATATTTTAAATCTAGAATCAATCTAGAGGACAAACCATGACTAAAATGCCATCAAACATGAAAATCGGTTGAGTTTTGAAAGAGTTCTGGCCGTTTGAAATAGGAGAGCTACGGATCCGAGAGCTTTACTTGTCAAAATTTTTCTCAATTTTTGCATCATTTTTGACAAAAAATTTGACCCCCTCAGAATCGGTTTTAATGTTGTTTTTTATGCTAATTATGACAACTACAATCGATTAAAAATAGAAATTCCGGATTCTAAATTTTGAAAAAAAAATTTTTTCGAAAATGAGTAAGGGGGGGGGTACATGCTTTTTTCACCAAAAAATTGAAAAAAAATTTATTTTCAATAATGCATATATTTTAAATCTAGAATCAATCTAGAGGACAAAACATGAACAAAATGCCTTCAAGCATGAAAATCGGTTCAGTTTTGACCAAGTTATGGGCTTTTGAAATATGGGAGCTATGGATCCGAGAGCTTTACTTGTCAAAATTTTTCTCAATTTTTGCATGATTTTTGACAAAAAATTTGACCCCCTCAGAATCGGTTTTAATGTTGTTTTTTATGCTAATTGTGACAACCACAATCGATTAAAAATAGAAATTCCGGATTGTAAATTTTGAAAAAAAAATTTTTTCCAAAATGAGTAAGGGGGGGGTACATGCTTTTTTCACCAAAAAATTGAAAAAAAAATTTATTTTCAATAATGCATATATTTTAAATCTAGAATCAATCTAGAGGACAAACCATGACAAAAATGCCATCAAACATGAAAATCGGTTGAGTTTTGAAAGAGTTATGGCCGTTTGAAATAGGAGAGCTACGGATCCGAGAGCTTTACTTGTCAAAATTTTTCTCAATTTTTGCATCATTTTTGACAAAAAATTTGACCCCCTCAGAATCGGTTTTAATTTTGTTTTTTATGCTAATTATGACAACTACAATCGATTAAAAATAGAAATTCCGGATTCTAAATTTTGAAAAAAAAATTTTTTCGAAAATGAGTAAGGGGGGGGGTACATGCTTTTTTCACCAAAAAATTGAAAAAAAATTTATTTTCAATAATGCATATATTTTAAATCTAGAATCAATCTAGAGGACAAAACAGGAACAAAATGCCTTCAAGCATGAAAATCGGTTCAGTTTTGACCAAGTTATGGGCGTTTGAAATATGGGAGCTATGGATCCGAGAGCTTTACTTGTCAAAATTTTTCTCAATTTTTGCATGATTTTTGACAAAAAATTTGACCCCCTCAGAATCGGTTTTAATGTTGTTTTTTATGCTAATTGTGACTACCACAATCGATTAAAAATATAAATTCCAGATTCTAAATTTTGAAAAAAAATATTTTTCGAAAATGAGTAAGGGGGGGGTACATGCTTTTTTCACCAAAAAATTGAAAAAAAATTTATTTTCAATAATGCATATATTTTAAATCTAGCATCAATCTAGAGGACAAAACATGAACAAAATGCCTTCAAGCATGAAAATCGGTTCAGTTTTGACCAAGTCATGGGCGTTTGAAATATGGGAGCTATGGATCCGAGAGCTTTACTTGTCAAAATTTTTCTCAATTTTTGAATGATTTTTGACAAAAAATTTGACCCCCTCAGAATCTGCTTAAATGTTGTTTTTTATGCTAATTGTGACAACTACAATCGATTAAAAATAGAAATTCCGGATTCTAAATTTTGAAAAAAAAATTTTTTCGAAAATGAGTAAGGGGGGGGGTACATGCTTTTTTCACCAAAAAATTGAAAAAAAATGTATTTTCAATAATGCATATATTTTAAATCTAGAATCAATCTAGAGGACAAACCATGACTAAAATGCCATCAAACTTGAAAATCGGTTGAGTTTTGAAAGAGTTATGGCCGTTTGAAATAGGAGAGCTACGGATCCGAGAGCTTTACTTGTCAAAATTTTTGTAAATTTTTGCATCATTTTTGACAAAAAATTTGACCCCCTCAGAATCGGTTTTAATGTTGTTTTTTATGCTAATTATAACAACTACAATCGATTAAAAATAGAAATTCCGGATTCTAAATTTTGAAAAAAAAATTTTTTCGAAAATGAGTAAGGGGGGGGGTACATGCTTTTTTCACCAAAAAATTGAAAAAAAATTTATTTTCAATAATGCATATATTTTAAATCTAGAATCAATCTAGAGGACAAAACAGGAACAAAATGCCTTCAAGCATGAAAATCGGTTCAGTTTTGACCAAGTTATGGGCGTTTGAAATATGGGAGCTATGGATCCGAGAGCTTTACTTGTCAAAATTTTTCTCAATTTTTGCATGATTTTTGACAAAAAATTTGACCCCCTCAGAATCGGTTTTAATGTTGTTTTTTATGCTAATTGTGACTACCACAATCGATTAAAAATATAAATTCCAGATTCTAAATTTTGAAAAAAAATATTTTTCGAAAATGAGTAAGGGGGGGGGTACATGCTTTTTTCACCAAAAAATTGAAAAAAAATTTATTTTCAATAATGCATATATTTTAAATCTAGCATCAATCTAGAGGACAAAACATGAACAAAATGCCTTCAAGCATGAAAATCGGTTCAGTTTTGACCAAGTCATGGGCGTTTGAAATATGGGAGCTATGGATCCGAGAGCTTTACTTGTCAAAATTTTTCTCAATTTTTGAATGATTTTTGACAAAAAATTTGACCCCCTCAGAATCTGCTTAAATGTTGTTTTTTATGCTAATTGTGACAACTACAATCGATTAAAAATAGAAATTCCGGATTCTAAATTTTGAAAAAAAAATTTTTTCGAAAATGAGTAAGGGGGGGGGTACATGCTTTTTTCACCAAAAAATTGAAAAAAAATGTATTTTCAATAATGCATATATTTTAAATCTAGAATCAATCTAGAGGACAAACCATGACTAAAATGCCATCAAACTTGAAAATCGGTTGAGTTTTGAAAGAGTTATGGCCGTTTGAAATAGGAGAGCTACGGATCCGAGAGCTTTACTTGTCAAAATTTTTGTAAATTTTTGCATCATTTTTGACAAAAAATTTGACCCCCTCAGAATCGGTTTTAATGTTGTTTTTTATGCTAATTATAACAACTACAATCGATTAAAAATAGAAATTCCGGATTCTAAATTTTGAAAAAAAAATTTTTTCGAAAATGAGTAAGGGGGGGGTACATGCTTTTTGCACCAAAAAATTTAAAAAAAATTTATTTTCAATAATGCATATATTTTAAATTTAGAATCAATCTAGAGGACAAACCATGACTAAAATGCCATCAAACATGAAAATCGGTTGAGTTTTGAAAGAGTTATGGCCGTTTGAAATAGGAGAGCTACGGATCCGAGAGCTTTACTTGTCAAAATTTTTGTAAATTTTTGCATCATTTTTGACAAAAAATTTTACCCCCTCAGAATCGGTTTTAATGTTGTTTTTTATGCTAATTGTGACAACTACAATCGATTAAAAATAGAAATTCCGGATTCTAAATTTTGAAAAAAAATTTTTTTCGAAAATGAGTAAGGGGGGGGGTACATGCTTTTTTCACCAAAAAATTGAAAAAAAATTTATTTTCAATAATGCATATATTTTAAATCTAGAATCAATCTAGAGGACAAAACATGAACAAAATGCCTTCAAGCATGAAAATCGGTTCAGTTTTGACCAAGTTATGGGCGTTTGAAATATGGGAGCTATGGATCCGAGAGCTTTACTTGTCAAAATTTTTCTCAATTTTTGCATGATTTTTGACAAAAAATTTGACCCCCTCAGAATCGGTTTTAATGTTGTTTTTTATGCTAATTGTGACTACCACAATCGATTAAAAATATAAATTCCAGATTCTAAATTTTGAAAAAAAATATTTTTCGAAAATGAGTAAGGGGGGGGTACATGCTTTTTGCACCAAAAAATTTAAAAAAAATTTATTTTCAATAATGCATATATTTTAAATTTAGAATCAATCTAGAGGACAAACCATGACTAAAATGCCATCAAACATGAAAATCGGTTGAGTTTTGAAAGAGTTATGGCCGTTTGAAATAGGAGAGCTACGGATCCGAGAGCTTTACTTGTCAAAATTTTTGTAAATTTTTGCATCATTTTTGACAAAAAATTTTACCCCCTCAGAATCGGTTTTAATGTTGTTTTTTATGCTAATTGTGACAACTACAATCGATTAAAAATAGAAATTCCGGATTCTAAATTTTGAAAAAAAATTTTTTTCGAAAATGAGTAAGGGGGGGGTACATGCTTTTTTCACCAAAAAATTGAAAAAAAATTTATTTTCAATAATGCATATATTTTAAATCTAGAATCAATCTAGAGGACAAAACATGAACAAAATGCCTTCAAGCATGAAAATCGGTTCAGTTTTGACCAAGTTATGGGCGTTTGAAATATGGGAGCTATGGATCCGAGAGCTTTACTTGTCAAAATTTTTCTCAATTTTTGACCCCCTCAGAATCGGTTTTAATGTTGTTTTTTATGCTAATTGTGACTACCACAATCGATTAAAAATATAAATTCCAGATTCTAAATTTTGAAAAAAAATATTTTTCGAAAATGAGTAAGGGGGGGGTACATGCTTTTTTCACCAAAAAATTGAAAAAAAATTTATTTTCAATAATGCATATATTTTAAATCTAGCATCAATCTAGAGGACAAAACATGAACAAAATGCCTTCAAGCATGAAAATCGGTTCAGTTTTGACCAAGTCATGGGCGTTTGAAATATGGGAGCTATGGATCCGAGAGCTTTACTTGTCAAAATTTTTCTCAATTTTTGAATGATTTTTGACAAAAAATTTGACCCCCTCAGAATCTGCTTAAATGTTGTTTTTTATGCTAATTGTGACAACTACAATCGATTAAAAATAGAAATTCCGGATTCTAAATTTTGAAAAAAAAATTTTTTCGAAAATGAGTAAGGGGGGGGTACATGCTTTTTTCACCAAAAAATTGAAAAAAAATTTATTTTCAATAATGCATATATTTTAAATCTAGAATCAATCTAGAGGACAAACCATGACTAAAATGCCATCAAACTTGAAAATCGGTTGAGTTTTGAAAGAGTTATGGCCGTTTGAAATAGGAGAGCTACGGATCCGAGAGCTTTACTTGTCAAAATTTTTGTAAATTTTTGCATGATTTTTGACAAAAAATTTGACCCCCTCAGAATCGGTTTTAATGTTGTTTTTTATGCTAATTATAACAACTACAATCGATTAAAAATAGAAATTCCGGATTCTAAATTTTGAAAAAAAAATTTTTTCGAAAATGAGTAAGGGGGGGTACATGCTTTTTGCACCAAAAAATTTAAAAAAAATTTATTTTCAATAATGCATATATTTTAAATTTAGAATCAATCTAGAGGACAAACCATGACTAAAATGCCATCAAACATGAAAATCGGTTGAGTTTTGAAAGAGTTATGGCCGTTTGAAATAGGAGAGCTACGGATCCGAGAGCTTTACTTGTCAAAATTTTTGTAAATTTTTGCATCATTTTTGACAAAAAATTTTACCCCCTCAGAATCGGTTTTAATGTTGTTTTTTATGCTAATTATGACAACTACAATCGATTAAAAATAGAAATTCCGGATTCTAAATTTTGAAAAAAAAATTTTTTCGAAAATGAGTAAGGGGGGGGTACATGCTTTTTTCACCAAAAAATTGAAAAAAAATGTATTTTCAATAATGCATATATTTGTAATGCAGAAACAATCTAGAGGAGAAACCATGGAAAAAATGCCATCAAACCTGAAAATCGATTGAGTTTTGACCAAGTTATGGGCTATTGAAACAATGGAAACATGGCTCAGTGAGCTTTACATGTCAAAAAAGCCTATATATCCCACAGTTTTAGAGCTAGAGTCACCAAATTTTAAAGGTAGATTAGATCTTAACATAAGGGTAAAAAAATTCCCACCCGCCCCTGCAAACAATCCCAAACTAGTAATCAATTAGTTGTGCTGCTTAAAAGTAGTACATTATACATATAAAATAGAAGCATTTCCTCATAATGGCGTGAGAGGAGAGCATAAGGGAAAACGTGTAATGAACTAAGAAATTACTCAACGTCTCAATCATGTCAATTGTCGCTTTTAAGCTTACTCGACTTTACTTGGCACAGCTTTTGCTTGCCCAACTATAACACTCCTGTTCCCACTCTATTTACATTTCAACTTTTTGCCCACGCGTCCACCTTGGGCTGACTTTCCAATCTCTGTTGCCGCTTCACATTCGCTCGATAACAGCTTTTAACTTTCAAGCCAGGGCTGTCCAGCTGTTGCTTGGCAAATCGGTATTAGTCCCGCCCCCCGGCCTGCGCCTTATCCCAACAACAGTTTCTCGCCTGGAGGCAATCAAAATATGAACTTGCCCGATGACGGTTGGCCAGCCCTCAAGAACCTGGCAACTGCAGGGCCAGGTGTGCCGAGTTTAAGCTGCGCTCTCGGTGGCTGCATTTTTTATTAAAAACTAACCGGCACGGTCCGGCGTCAGAGGAGGCGGGGGAGGAGGCGGAGGCGGAGGCGGAGTCGTGGCCCGAGTCGGGCCAGCTGTTGCATGAACTTGTTGGCTTGCCCGGCACGTTTGCCTTTCAATGTCTCAACTTACCTGACACTGGAATTCAATTTAGTGCCAATGCCCAGCTCCGTTAGACAGTGGAGCGTTGTCTCGCAGGCGTCGCCGGCTTGCAGCGGGAAAACGACATGATGGAAATAGCCTTTTTTGCTTGTTGTCCAAGTAACGTGCTCGATTTCCAGCTTGACGAGCAGCTCCTCAAGTACCTGGCGACAGAGAGCAACAACAACAACGAGAAACTCAGCGGGGCGGGCTTTTAATAAACGAATACCTTAGTTATGCATCTAATTGGATGGGCTGCCCACTTGGCCAGGGTCATCCTTAAAGCTGCCGCCATCAATCTCTGCTCGCGCATCTTCTCCAGCTCGCGTTGCTGACCCTCATTCATCAAAATCAGCTCTGCGATTGAGCAACCACACAGTCAAGACAATTCGGATGCCATTGCCATTGTTAACCCCCTTAAACTGTGCACTGTGCTCAAGTCACGTTCCGTCCGGTTAAGTGCACACACTCACACACTCACACACAGCATTCATTGAGTACCCTCGTCCACGACGGTCAACTTTAAGTATCCCGGGCTGGGATTGGACGGCGTCGGGTGCCCAATGGACTCACCTTTTCCAGCGGCACCACTAAATTACGTCTGTCC
Source organism: Drosophila sordidula (assembly GCA_035047465.1). NCBI lineage: Eukaryota > Metazoa > Arthropoda > Insecta > Diptera > Drosophilidae > Drosophila > Drosophila sordidula. The sequence goes on along the minus strand of JAWNPQ010000260.1, from coordinate 3,213,683 downwards.
AGTGGCACGGCCGACGCAGCGGTCGCTCCGGACGCACCTGTTCCCGCTGGCGTCGCCCTCTTGGCAGCTGCCGCTGCAGCGCCACGCCCCGCGCCCGCGCCCGCGCCACGCCCAGCGCCGCCCACTCCGCCGCGTCGATACTTGGGCACATTCTTGTCACGTAATTCAACTTCGAGTCGCAGTATTGCGTTGTTATTGTCCGGAAGATTGATGTTCAGATTATTATTACCACTGCCCAAGCCAGGCATCGGATGACGACATTGGCCACCGCCCACGGCGCCGGTCGGCGGCTCGGCTATAACGGTATTCGAGGTGCCTGCGAGTAAATGAAAAGGTGATCACAGTGCTAGAGAACCGTATACGCACGCTGCACACGGCCATGATAATGGATCATAATGCGGTCACACGAGATGACAGACGATAATTGCCTGCAATTACCACAGTTCCGGAACGTAATTACCACCAATAGGTTTATACACTCCATTCTCTTTTTATGCGGTAGATAGAAAAGATAAAATGGGCACTACTTATATTGTTAAAATGGGGATATGTTAAATAAAAAAAAAAAACTATAATTATAATTTAAATAATATATAGCAAAACGGTTTTAAGAAACGAGAAGTACAAAATGTTCAATAAATTCAAATTTAATTAATTATATTTATTTTACTTTACTTTACTTATTTTTGTTTATTTTTTAATTAACCTTGGATCTTTTGATGAACAAATTTGTTTCATATCCTACAATAGAACAAATATTTAATAAAAAGGGGAATCTCACGGAGAATACAAAAGGTTAATTCAGAATTCCATTTATTCGAACAATCGCATAAATAACGCAACTGAATGTTGAATTAATTTAATTGAAATGTATAACAAAGAAAAAGTACTTTATTATGCTTAAGCGAGCTTTAAGTTAAGTTTATTGCGATAAAGGCGAGTTAAATAATATAAATAATAAAGAGTACCGACTTTTCATTTGACAGATAGATTTCAACATTAAATTGTTTTTTAAGCAATGGTAAATGCTTTTGCAAAAATGGATTTGTGAATAAGTGAATATGTTTGAATGCTAATAATTATTACTTTTTATTATTCCATTAACGGTTTTTTTTTTAAATATGAGAGCATTATAAAGACTTATGATAATGATTCAATATAAGATTCAGAACTATTTCAGTTGATTAAAATACAATTTTAAAATGTATTCCTTTAAAGCCACTCCCATGCATAAACATTCGATTTAATTAGGCGCAATTTATTTAATTCCATATAATTATACGATTTATTTTGTAATTAGCGAAATTCGGTACGCTATACAGTTAAGCGTTTCATAAATATTTGCCTTCTGTTCGAGTGGCCAAAAGCGAGCTAAATTTTTTGCACTGTTTAAACAGCATTTGACCGCAGCACGCAAATAGCCGTAAATTGCAATAATTAAATTGATGGCTTAAGTTAGCAAACTGCATTTTTTAATTGTATAATTTATGCAACAGTTGGCAGAACAATATTTAGCTGCTGGCCAAATATAATTTAATGCTTTCATTATTTATTTTTCTCTCTTCGCTGTGGGCTGCAATTAGAAATTGGGCTCTGCTCTGCAAAGGGTGGCTCCACTTGAGATAAATAAATAATACGGCAGGCAAAAATCAAATTAAAGCCCCCCAAAAAAACCTCACAATTTATTCGGAATGTTATAGAAATCCCCACGCATTGACAAATGCCAAAATAAAGCTTAAATGAGCTTAGGCCTGGGCACAGCATCAAATTTAGCTATGAGTTGTCTTTGTTTCACTCTTGGCCACTTGTCCCCCAAAGACAAGTGGCCAAAACAAGTCCGCCACTTGGCCCCATCTCTGCTCGTTTCTCTCCCGCTCGGCCACTTGAAGACTTTGCAAATTTCGGGGCACGCTTTGGCATTGGCATTGAGCCCTGTGATTTATGTCTGACACCTCTGCCCGCCTCTGAATGACTTAACACAAGTATGTACATGTCAAGTTGTTGGTTTCCTTTTTTTTTTTTTTTTTTGTGGACAGTACGTTCTTTGGTCTGTCTTTCGCTTTTGGCCGAAAGTTGCTTTCGCACTTTTTGAGCTGTTGCCAACGCAGGTTTATTGCCTATTTTTGCATTGGAAAAAGTCATTTATTTAACTTTGACTGCGAGCAACTTTGTTCACGCCCAGCGGCAGCTTAAAAGCCCGCCTCCCTCGGCCCACTCATAAGCCCCATTGTCATTATCAGCCAGGACCTCACCATGGTGACAGACAAAATTAATGATGATGCTCATTGATCGCTTTTGCTTTGGCCTTGCTTTCAATGACGGTATTTAAATAAATATTTGATTAATAACGGGAGCGGGCCAACGATTGCTCCACACATCGCCAAATCGCGCCAGATACTAACTTGACATATTTTTGCTTGCCTTTTTTCCTGGTTGCCGTTTCATAAATTATGGTTTTTGATAGGTTTTTATTGTTTTTTTGTCTTTGATTATGATAAATTAATAGCTATGCGAATTATGATGGCAGTTGATTGTCAAAGTTGTTATGCACTCATTTATCCGTGTTTTCTCATGTTTATCTAAATAACAAATTCAATACAAATTTTTTTTTTAAATTCTTTCCGAATTTAGCTAAGATTTTCTATTACAATATAATGTTTATGTTGCCCAAATCTAAAATTAAATATTTTTCTTAAAGAAAAATTACACGAGTCTTATTTTTAGACAATTTTAATTTACGGAAGTCCTTTATCAAAGGAATTTTTCTTATCAATTTCCCTAATTTGTTTGAAAATTAAACTCAAAGCAATCCCTTCCCCTTTGCAAAAACACAAATTTAGACGATGTGCTTATTTAAATCTGATTAAGTTTCGCTGCATTTACTTTGAAGAAGCCATTTCCCTTCTTAAACATGCCCACCTTTGCCAAACGAACTTTAACCTCCCACCCCCCCTTCAACATGATGTGCGCAGGTTCCCAGGGCCCCAACTTCGGTTCGTCGTGTCCATTCCACATGCTAACACTTAACCCCACTCGGTCTGGCTAATTAAAATTTAATATTCAATTTTTAGGCAGGAAAATGTTCGTGTGGAAACCTCTTTAAACGGACGAACAGAACAGCTGGAAAAAAAAGGGCTACAACATGTATGTGTGTGTGTATGTGTGTGTGTGTGTAGTGAGTTTGTTGTGGGCAACATTCGAGGCATGCTTTTAGGCGCCGAGAGCAGTTTTACACTTTTACGATGTCATAAAATAATTAATAACGCCACTAAACAACATAATTACGCGCCTAAGCACCACCGCATGGCGGATGCGGATGCGGATGCGGATGGACATGTTCTGCCACTGGGAGGCATGCCACAATATGCTGCTGCATGCATGCGAGCGAGCGGCAAAACAAATTTGTAACTTTCTATTTAATTAGCTCTCGGCGCTTATTCAATTTCTCGCACTTTGGCTACTTACCGTAAATCAACTCCCGCTCAAAATTCGCCGTCGGCACAACGATTAGGAAGACAACGCCCGGCATTTTGTAGCTGGCACGCCTCCTCCCGCCTCTTCAAGGTGTGGCGAGCAACGGTTCTGTGAATGGCAAAAGGCAGACAAGTGGCCATTTTAGTTTACAAATTGTGTGCTTCAGGTGCAAGGGGGGCGGGGGCGGGGGGAGGGGCAGGCAAATGTCTGGTCACAGCCAGGTTGAGTACATTAACATAAAAACGTTCTTTTGCCAGGCAAAATATATATATATATTGCGCGCCTTTCAAATAGACAACACAAAAACTTGGCAACGCTGCCGGGCCGAAAACTCTTCAAAGCCAAAATGCATTCACATTGCTAGACGCTTTAGCCGGCGAGGGTGGGTTATAAAGTTTGTGGCAAATCGAATAATTCTAGCTCAGTATATAAACCATATTTTTTTGTTTTTAATTTGATTATTGCAGCTTATTGTCCAAAACTCTATAACGCATTTTTAACTAAAACCTTCGCAATTGGTTGGCGAACCTTAAGACTTAAGATTAGGACTTATATTTATGACTATTTCAATTTTTTTATTTTTATTATTTTTTCTAAAGGTTTAAATCGTTTCTGGTGTCTAAGGGTCGCCTGATACACTATATTATATACTAAAATATAACCTTTGAAAACTCCTCCCAAGTTCTTATTTTCCAAGCAGCCTTGTCTTGGTTTTAAAATTATGCTGGTTAGACTTGAATTAAAAAAATTATGGGCCAAAAAGGTAATTCGTAGAAAAAAATATGATGAACAAATTCACAAATTCCACTTATTATTAAAATTCTTATATTTTCTCAAATTATTTTTTGGAACTTCAATAAAGTCATTTGAAGAGTAAATATTCGTTCCTGTTAAATCTGACTCCTATTCGAAACTGCTGTGATCCTTTCTGTTTGGGAATAACGGGATACGAGCCTTTAAGAAAGTTTGGCTAGACTAATTGAAGGACCCTCGACAAAGTTTGCCCTCGTTGACGGCTCTTAGCTCTTAACTTCTTGCAGTTAAACCCTATTAAGTAGCAAGTTTGCAGCCAAAGGAATAATTGTCACTTGGAGCAGGCATCAAATGTCTTACTTTACTTTCGGTAGTTCTCGACTCCACTGTGCTGCAAGCCCTGCCGGACGGCATCTGCAAAGTCGTGGAATACACGCCGATTAAACTAGCCGCCTTCGTTTAAAAATGCATTTCGGCTTTCTTCACTTCACTCAGCTCCTAATTGTTTAACTTGGCATATTTCCATTGGTGATTTTGCCTCGTCTGTGGAAATATCCTGCTGATACGGAGATGCCCCCCTTTCTCTCTCTCTCTCAGTGGAATGTAGAAATTAAAATGCCATTTGCACGGAGTTAAGATAATAAGGATACGAGTGAAGGCACCTGCCAAGGTGTGCCCAAGCCATATAACTTGACTTTGATGGAGTTGAACTAAACCTACAGCTAGCAAATATATTTTGAATGCGTAAAAAAACTTTTAAATTTGATTTATGATTTATGAAAGCAAATTAATACATACTATTTATTAATTTTATTTTTTTATTTTTGCAAATTAAAACAATATACCAATTTCTGTAATTGTAAGAAGTATTTAATTGTGTTATGGATTGTATAATATAAACAACTAATTGAAATAGAGAAATTTTATTTAAGTTTAACCCTTCCATAATTTAGTTAATGTGATTGCCCGGCGCTTTATTTGAACACAAACAAAACGAGTAATTCTGCATTTTCAATTACGCATTGCAAATAAACGGCACGACTTTAACATTAGCTCTGATATTCAGACTGATGGCCGCAAAAAGAGCTACTTTAATTTGATTGTCATTTCACTTTGAGAGAGGCCCCCCGCCCCCCGGCCCCGCCCACTCGACTTGCCAGCCGTTGTGCAAAGTTTTAAGCAAACAATCTGTGGTGTTTTTTATTTTATTTTTCTTGTATATTCTTTTTAATTCTTTTACTTGAAACATTTTCCCCCCAACAGGCGCAAACAAACATCCTGGCCGAGCAGCCGAAACCAAACAACAGCGCCCTGTTCCCCATCCCTCCCCCACCCCCTCTCCCCAGGCCCTTGTAAACTTTTGTTGCCACTTTTCAGCGCATTGACTGTTGCACATTTTTTCCTCAGCACTTGCAAGCTTTCATTTTGTGGAATATTTATTAAAAAACAACGACGAATCTGCACAGCGGCAACGGAAAATTCTTTCATATTAACCGAAAATATTTATTTTCTTACCCGCCTTCGTTGTTGTTCTCTTTTGTTTTTTTCGGTTTTTCTTCACTTCTATATTTTCGGATGCACTTTTTGGATTAATTCCGTAACTATATATTTACATAAGTTAAGTGAAGTTTTACGGCATCGGCTGAGTTGGCCACCCGGATTCATTCCGGGCTTTACTCAACACTCCAGTGTGACCGTTTTTTTTCTTCTTCTTTCACAGCATGTTGCATTGTTGATTATTGTGCCCGGCCGAACAATGAAGCCCCGCGCCGAGCTAATTTGTCCGTGAGTTGCGCTCTAATTAGAGGAGCGCAATTGCATTACTCTTGCACTTGTGCGTCATAATTACAAAGTGCAAAAAACAAAAACAACAAAAAAAAAAACAACAAAAGAAAAAAATATAATAATTATAATTATCAAAAAGCTAAAGTAAAGAGCAATTCGAGTGGCGCCAAGGCCGCTGGGCACGACTTGAAGGCGTGAACGAAGAGGAAAAATATTGTAATAACTACCAATAAGCGGCTGATTGCTGCCAAACCCCTCCCCCAACCCCTCCCCCCCCCCTCCACCTCCTGCCAATGGCCTGCGCAGCTGTTGTAAAGTCGAGTTATTAAAATGTCCCGGAAAGAGCAGCCGGGCAATTTTACTTGTGTTGTCAGCTTTGATTTCGTGGTTTGCCTGCTCCAACTGGGTCTTAGAGATTTTTCTGCTGCCACATTTTGCGATTCTTTAATGTTGTGTTAATTAAAAGAGCTAATTGGTTACTTCTGCATCGCTGCACGAGTGTGTGTGTGTGGGAATTTCTTTTCCTTCTAGAACAGTTTGTATAAAAATGCAGCGTACTATAAAAATGCTTAAGTAAGAAGTCAAAGTGGTCAAGTCGAGATTGCTCGACCCGGAAATAATAGTAAAGTGCAATTTAGGTATTCATTAGAATTTATAAAAATTAGTTCGAGAATCTATATTAAAAGTTTTTTAATTGAATATGGGTCTGTCCGAATGTGAGTAAATACTTCTGGTACCTGGGTACCAGAATAAACTTTTATTTAATGACCTATTATTTATTATTAATAGAATAATTATTAAAACTTAAAGCTTAATTTAAATAAAGATATGCCGTCTATATCTTAACTTTCAACTATTTTCTTTTGCAGATTGCACAGTTTAATATTCGAGACTAAAGTATTTGTAGTTGTATCCTCTGCATTTTCTTTTGCTGGCCCTTCAACCAGCATTTTTCTTCATTTTGGGGTAGATTTCCACTTGGCTGTTTTGTGTGGAGCGTTTTCACATTTTTCCCACTGAAAATGCCTCACATTGCATTTTTGTTGGCTTTGGCTTTTTGGCCGTCCGCTTTATGCTGCTCTGGTGGCAAATGAAGCGTCGCCGTATTGGCCTTAACTTGCCAAGTTAACAGTACTTCTAATGACAGTTACCAGCTTAAAACGAACGTGTACAGCAAGAACTTTTATGCCATGCCAGTGCCTGCAAATATTTGGGATATTTTTACACTGCTCGCTCGAAGAACACGAAAAAAAAAAACGAGTCGTTGACTTCAAAAGCCTGCGCCCCGAACAGGAGATAGCTCAATAATATTAATATTTAAGTAGACAGTTGAGGTCCGTGGTTTGCCCGCCAACACTGCAAAAGTTTGCAAAAAAAAAAAAAAAAATACAGAGAAAACTTTTGGCCAGAGCAATGACCCTTGGAATGGGCCCGGCGACCGACCGGAGCAAAGGACTTTAATATAATGCATTATCATTTAAATAAGGATAAGACAGACATAGCCACCGCTCTAAGCCCACATTATGACACACGGTGGTGCAACAAGAGAAAAATTATGGAAAAGTTTCGTTAGGCAAAAGCAAAATTGCATTTTATAGCCAATTTCTGCGCGCAAAAGAAAAACTTTCAACTTTAAACTGGCCAGATAAGAAGAGAGCCAAGCCAAAAGAAAGCGAAAACTACTCTAAGTGGTCCCCAGTGGCCACTTCTTCACAAAACCCTATACTTTATATTTGAATAACGTAAGGAAGTTTTAAATTAAATTATTAATGCGTGCAAGGCAAACATTTTTTGATATAAAGCCCATTGTAAAATTCACATTTTAGCTTTAAAATTAATTGGAACATATTTTCCTTTTAGCTGTTTTGTTTTTAGAATACTTGAAAGTCGCAGCAAAATTAAAATATATATTCGTGTTCGTTTCACAAATAGTAAGCACACCTTATTTTAGCTAATATCCTACTTTTTTCTTAGACACGAAATTCGTATTCTATTTTTCATTTCACGAGACTTACTTGGTTAACATTTTTGTAAGGTAGCAACTTTTTACCTTTTGCGGTGACATTGTATTTTTTATGCGTGCCGAATGCTCAATGGTGCCATTTACTGGAATATATTATCATTCATTTCGAATGATGAGCAAGTTGCGGTTGGCTGCGAAAAGCACAAAACCCGCAAAACTGGGTAAAGACCGCAGCTAGTTGGCTAATAAAAATCAATGTCATGTGCTCAGAAATCGAAGTGCTGTCAATTTGCCATAATGGTTCCCTGGGCGCATTTCAGGCCTTCTACAAATATATATATATATATATATATATATATATATATTATGGTGTAATAAATTTAATACAAAATAACATTTCTCTCTAATCTGTTATTGCAGCTGACACGCGTCTTGCGCAACTTCAACATAACGAAGATCAGCGATCTGGAATTGATCTCTAACACCACCGATCGCCTGGATATAACATTTCACTTCTTTGGCATCAAAGGCGACTCTCAACGCATCCGGGAGGCCATCACACGAATGGTGGAACGCGGCCGCATTGGCAACTTTACACTGGTCTCCAATTTCCACCACTTTGACGAGAATCCACCGCTAAATCTGCTGGTGAGTGTATTACAAATAAAATTGACATCAAAAATATTTGGGGAGATAATTCACTGAGAAGAGTGGAATGTATTTAATAAATGTAAAAACGGTGCTATAATCGATTTTTGATTAATCAATCGAGATGATATCATTGACAGTTACTTCTTTATTTTAAGTGCAGAATTTACAATTCACATTTGATATATTTTTGTTTGTCGTGTACACTGTACAAAAATAATTCCGATGCAACATTATAAAAAGCATGTAAATTTACAATTTGACACTTTGGAGATATATGTACATATATATAGCAGCTGTACGAATCCAATCAATCAACTGAGGCATCCCAGCACTGATTGCAGCTCTCCGGCGTTTTTATTAACAGCAAATATCGACGACCTACTATGCATTTCAAAAAAGCTGTCTCCATCCGTATTTCCGTTAAAAATTAAATATTAATTTATTTACTTTTGCCGCACGTGCACAACAACAAAAAAAAACAATAACAATGAGCAGAAACAATGAATGGGCATTAATATCCGCATAAACATGTCAACAATGCATTACTTGCCACTTGCCGCCTGGTGTGCAACAACGAAAATAATTATTTATTAATTGTGGCAAGCACGTGAACAATTGGCCTCATCAGGCGGCCAACGGGCCTGCCACCGCCTGCAATTAGGCTGCATTAACATAACCGACAAGCCGGAAACCTCAGGGTGCTCCCGAACGCTGGACAGGAGCCAAGGGACCGGAACCCTCAAACTGCTTCTCCAGCTCCCCCCCCCCCAGGTCTAATTAGTGAGCATTGTGTAAATTTGTGGTTTGCTTTCGTTGCAGGAGCTGAGCGTCAATCAACCACAGGCAGCTGTGCGCGAGGACAGCGAGTTTATCATATCCTGCACGGCCCAGGGCTCATCTCGCATGCACTTCCAATGGTTCAAAGACGGCGCCGCCGTAAACGCCACCAAGGCAACGAGGTAGGTCCAATCTCAAGATTGCCCAGCTGCCAATCACAGCTGACCATTGAAATGTAAAATAGACATAATGCTCGACCGTAAGATACCCTAATGAGTACAAGTTTTACTTTGTAGGCTACTATTTTGTTGTTACATTTTTTTTTACAGGGTATTCGCACTCACACTCTGCCTTGCCTGCAATTTTGTTCAAATGAAATAAAATATAAAATGCTATATCAAAAAAAAAAAAAAACCAGTTATAACAGTCTGCGCTGAGGGTGGCTCCAGTATAGGGCTTGGAGGGGGGGGGGGAATTTGGGGCGGTTTTCCAGCACAAGTGTTCAATTTGACTTTATGACTTTTACACATCAATAAACATGACATAAAAAGTCCTGGCAAAATAAAAATGAAACGGCCAAAAAGGATAAATAAGTCAGGGCAAAGATAAAGATTTGTCAGACGAGACGTCGAGCAGCAAACCGAAAGTCAAAACTGAGCGAGAGGTGGACGGGCCTAACCGCAGTCAGCCAAGGCGAATGATTGATCATAAACCCTACAATGGGCAGGCAGAGCACATCTGTGTGGCACAAACACACACACACGCACACGCACACCCGCCCCTGCTTGTGGTGCATTACATAAAAAGCATATGGCCGTAACTAACGAGGGGTTGTTACTTGGACGACTGCTATTGGGGCTGCTAGGGGTTTCTAGGGGCTTCTAGGGGCTTAGCCTCAGCCGCAACTAAAGGGCCCTGTAGCCTTGACAATTTCCCGTACAATAAGGGGCAACAACTGTTAGGGGCCCGAGGAGCGCGTCAGGTGGAATAACAAACGAATTGAAGCGTGGCGCGAGTTGTTGCGCGTGTGCCAAAGGTCGAGAATGGCCAAAAACTGCAGCAAATATCCCAGCTGGCGAAATGTTAAATACAAATTCGCACTACAGAAAAGTTTTCCTTTAAATCGAATTTAATTTAATGGAAAAAGAATGTGAAATGCATGTGAAGAAGGTGGAGAGTAGAAAATAGAATATTTTAAATTTTCCAAAAATTTAAATTTAATAATTAAATGGCATATAAAACAATCTATCCTTATAGACAGCTTTAAGGTTTTTTTTAAACAGCTGATATTGATCAAGAATAAATATATTTTATAAACACATAAGCCAAAGGTTCTATATAATAGTCATATAATAATATAAATAAAATATAAAATGAAAATATAAATAAATATAAAATTAAATGAAAATATTGCTAAAATCGTGTATAATAATATAAATAATATAATATACTGGGCAACTAAATAAAAATATTGCTCAAATCGTGTTAACTATATCCCATATCTTGTGTAAATTACTTGAACAGATATTTAACTGATTGATTTAAAGAATCTGTAAGGGTTTTTATGCTACACATATTCCTTAAAAAACATTTTGCTTAGCTTTTCACCTTTAACTCTGAAACATATTTGCTGGGCACCTTTTCTGTTACTTTCTTTCTTTTCTTGTCTTTCAAATGCCTATTAAACTGAAAATATGTTTCCTTTATGTCGGGCAAAGCCTTTTTTATTACATAATTTCGCTATTCACGTGACAGAGTTGAAAGGAATTTGTAAAAGCCTCGCAAATTTTGATTCGGAGAGCTTCTATTTATAGATTGACGCATGTGCCCCAAACTGCTGCCGATTGGCGTACAGGGTATGCAATGGGTTACATGTGCTTGGGTCCCCGCATCCGGCGACGAATCGGGACGCATTGATGTGTAAATAATTGCAGCTGTACGAAGGCCGCAAACACATGTTCCCCACGTTCAGCGTCGTGTTTCCCCAGCCTGGGTGCAAAATATGAGTAAATATTTTAACTAAAGTCAAGTGAAGTCATTCATTTGGACATTTACTAACTTGGCATTACACAACCGACTAAGCACCGGGTCAGTCCGGGCGCGTCCACGCCCCCCCCGCTGGCCCAGCTCCTCGTTAGTGGCTGAGTTTACTTTGCGTACTAAAATAACCGGAAGTAAGTGAATTTTTAATGCTTGATTTCACTCGGCCGAGGGCCAGTTCACAGCCCACGGCCCACAGCGCAGCATTGAGTTGGGGAACCCGGCCCGCCAAATACTCAATAGACCGAATTAGCCTGCCTAAACCCGTTGGCTGCCCCAATTCTGACCCAGTTAGCAGCAAGCCAAGGACATGCCCTCAGCGCCAGCCGGGTAATTAATGCAATTACTTTCCAATCACGCCGCTAACGCATCCCTAAGCTATCACAACTTAGCGAAGGCCGCCACTTTGATTAACAAGCGCCAGCCCCACCCCCGCCCCCACCCCCACCCAGCACACATGTAGCTAAAATAATCTATGGCGAACACCATTATGCTGCTTCTAATCGTGTGGCCCGCAACGTGGGCTTGTTTGGGGATCTGATTGGGTATCACAACACTCTCGATGCTGTTATTAGTTTTAGGGTTCACAAATATTTCTTATAATCGATTTTCTTTAAGGATTCAAATTTAATTAAAAGTATTTGTGCCACACTCACTTCAATTGTTAATGAATAAATTGAACGTATTAAGGCAATTACTTCAACGGCAGCCGAGTTCGAAAACTAGTTCCTAACTGAAGACTACTTTGTTTTTGTTGTTAACCGTTTTGCAAATCGCAACGAACTGAATTTGGTTACCTGCTCCACGTTTGCAGGTAAAGTTGGGGCTGCTCTCCCATTGATAGATATTCGTTGTCGCAAACTAATGTTAACTTCTTAAACACGTGCCGGCAAACGGAACAAGAGGGAAATTAACAAAAGCACATCGTCAGTTGCAGGCAGGTGCCAAAGTTGACACCTTTCGGGATAATGAACAAATATATTTTTATGATGCTGTATCTACAAAGTAGAACTAATTTTTAGTTGTTCCCTGTTCCTGTTTAATCAACAGTCACAATGCGATGGGGATAAAAAAAATATAAATGTATAATAAAAGAATTTAATTAATAGGCAGTTTTGTTATTAAAAACTATTTTGGGAATTAAAACAATTTTTGTCAAGGAGAGAGTAGACAAATAAATCTGAGCAAGCCCACAAAAATGCTCCAGTCTCGTAATCACAAATCTCTTTTTACTTTTCTTTGTGCTCATCTACCGTTATTTCTGTTTTTTGCCAGTGTTTTAATTAAGTTTAAGCAAATTGGGTCCTCTACCCTATTACCATAAACTGTTACGCTTAAAACTTTAAAAACTTTCGTCTCAGTTAATACTTTTCGACAGACCCGTCAACGCCATTTCCGGCATGCCCCTTGCCGCATGCCCCTTGCTGCATGCCCCTTGCCGCATGCCCCTTGCTGCCAGCTGCTCCGCAGCCAATCCGTATAAAAACTCGGGAGCTGCATTCAACAACACAATGCTCTGTCATTCTGCTCTGCCAAGCTGTAGTCACTTTTGGCTTGTTTGCTGCAAATTTGTCAAACTGTAAAGCTAACAGCAGAAATTCAATTTCAGCAGCCAAGCGGCAAAATTGCCTGACCCCCAGCACGATATAAGTAAAATATCGTTGTATATATGTATTTCGTTATTTTACAAATTGGCTCAACCCTGGGCCAACAGCGCGCAAGAACAACAATCCAGTTGCAAGTGTCTTGACAATGTATCCGAGTCTTATATACAGGGTGTCGGGAGAGAAACAAAACAATTGTCACCAGCTGTACTTCAATTGAAAATAATAATTCAAGCATACATTTATATCAATTTCAAATCTATACTCTTCTATTACTACTATACTCTTCTAATTCTACTCCGTAGAATTACTACGAAATTTAAATTAAAAATTGTGGGGCTTGAATATGCTTTCGCCACTAGATTGTTACCTCTTGTAGAGATGTTTTTTTTTTTGTCTTGTATTTATTTTATTTTCTTGCCTTTCCTTAATATTAATATCGACTATAAGACTTGATTTTTTTTAGTATTTTTCAAAGATTAAGTTAATTTCCCCCAATACACATTTGAAGGCTCTTTTTCCTGAACATTTTTATAAAAACTTATTTTTTTGATATTTTTAAGACTTGATTTTTTTTAGTATTTTTCAAAAATTAAGTTAATTTCCCCCAATACACATTTGTAGGCTCTTTTTCCTGAACATCTTTATATATTAAACTTATTTTTCTGACATTTCGCCCTTTTCTTTAATATTAATATCGATTTTAAGACTTGATTTTTTTTAGTATTTTTCAAAGATTAAGTTAATTTCCCCCAATACACATTTTTATGCTCTTTTTCCTGAACATCTTTATATATTAAACTTATTTTTTTGACATTTCGCCCTATTCCTTAGTATTAATATCGATTATAAGACTTGCTTTTTTTTTAGTATTTTTCAAAGATTTATTTAATTTATTTCCCCAATACACATTGGTAGGCTCTTTTTCCTGAACATTTTTATATAAGAACTTAAACTAAACCTTCCAGACTCTCAGTCTCAGCTGGGACAGGGCATCTCTTGGTCGTGCACGCTTGCCTTGATGGTTGTCTTAACAACTCAATGGCGGAGCACCCTGTACGCTTCTTCTAGATGTTGTCAGACGCAGTCGCATATGAGAGACGTGCCGAATGGGGGTCACGATTTTCATTAGTGCCATTTGCCACAATGCGTAGACAGCGCATCTGAGCCGGGCGACGATGCCACAATTAGTTGCATGAAGCCGTCGTCGCTGCCTCATAACGTTATTGGGGCCATTATCGCATAACTGTTTGGGTTGTCGGGCGCCCAGAAATAGCTGCGAGGGCCGCGCTTGACGGTGCCAGCGTATCGATCAAACAATTGGCGCTCCACTTTTGGCGGGGCACTGGCACAGGTGGAGTCGCCTCGCCACGTTAGATCGTTCAGTTAGTCAGTAAGAGTCGAGCAGGGTGGAAGACGGCAGAGGACAACGGTTCTTTTGGCGCCCCTAGCCAAAAAGCAACGCGTTTGCTCCGTGTGCAACGAAACCGAAACCGAAAACGAACCGAATCTCCAAGCATGCCCATACACTGGGACTGGGATTGGGAGCACGAGCACGGGCACGAGCACGGCGGGCCGCATTATCACTGGCCGGCGCGGCGACACTGGTCGACGGGGGAGCCGAAGTGCCGCCAGCGACGGTACTATCTGTCCCACGAGATGGACGTGTGCGCCCGGGAGTTCCATCTGCGCGTGGACGACAGCGCCTGGTGCCACGGCTCCTGTCTGGTCGGGCGGGTGGTCATCGAGACGGGCGCGGAGCCGGACTCGCTGGGCCGGGGCACGTTCAAGGTGGTGCTGGACGTCCATCACTTCCAGCTGGCCGAGCTGGCCGTCAAGGCCAAGAACAGCGACACCATCTGCGTGGAGGGCCAGCAGTCGGACGACCGGGCCGACCAGGCCCAGCTGTGCATCACGCGCGAATTCACGCGCTACTACAAGCTGCCGCGCCACTACGACGCCACCCAGGCGCGCGCCACATTCTCGGCGGACGGCATACTGGTGGTGACGGTGCCGGCACCACCCAAACTGGATGACGTCGAGCGTGCGGTGGACATCGCGCCCACCGGCAACTACTTTGGCAGCGTCGCGGATCCCACCGCCGGCAGGGCCATCGAGCTGCCGCCCGACGCAGCCCAGGATGGTGGCGAGGCCCAGCCTGCCGGCACAGCGACGGACAAATGAAGCTGGCGACGTCTGGCGGCTGCGCGCGCCTGGAGGCGCTTCGACCGCTGGCAGAGGCGCCTCCTGCGCCGCGTTTAGGCCGCCAGAGTCGGTCGACCGGCTTGAAAGAAGCTAATCAGGTGTGCGAGAGAGAGCGAGAGAGAGTATGTGGTCAGAGCTAACCAAGTTATCGCACCCACGCACAGCCGAGCACCAGCTTTGGAGTACTCCCAGCAATAGTTGAATATGTTCTTGTTACGACACCTAGTGAAATTGTTTTAAACGTTATCAAATATGGCCCTCTAGAATCTATAACTATAACAGGTTTACTGTCTTTGCTTAATGCCAATAAAGGACTTTATCTTAAGCACACAAAAACAAATTATTATATTTTAATATATATTTAATTACATTTTCTTTTATAATAATTTTATTTTATTTTATTTGTATAATTTTAAATAATTTAATAATAATGTCACGTGCCGTTTCATTAACGTCAAATTTGAATAAAATTCACTAGCCCTTCGTCCCGCCAATAAAATAGGAAAGTCGGAAAAGGCAGCACAAAAAGGCAAATGCGGCAGGTTTGACCTAAACAAAAAAAAACAAAAAAAAAAGAAAAGCGAAAAGGGAAAAGGGAAAGGCCAGCATGATAACAATAACAAAATACGTCGTGTGACAGCAATATGCCAAGGGGCAAATAATATGGGGAACTGGGGGAAAGAGGAAATTGGGGGGCAGAGAAAGAAATGTATGGGGCGTTATTTTCGGGACGACTTTAACACGTTGACTGTTATTTAAGGCTTAACAGGGCGGCCGCTGTTGCGTAACAGCGGCCTGTTAAAGTCAAATCGAGTCTGCGAGAAGCCAATCAAGCCTTTGGCCTTTGGCCCCAGCCTAGTTATGTGCAGTTCTTTTGTCTCGGCTCTCGCTTTTGCAATTTAGTTGTTGAGACACGTTTTCCCGTTACGATTGTAATGAAATTTGCTACAGCTTGAAGTGAATTGTGCGCCCAGGCCCAAGACACTGGCTGGGAACGCAAAAAATAGCAGGGCCAATATGACTGTGATCCGACTACTCAATACTCTGTCCACAGTTATGGCAAGTGTGATGCTTACAAATAAAGATTAGCTTCGATTTTTGCTCGATTTCGATTTTTAGTGCCCTGGTATAACCGAAAACCAATACGCTCACTTTCACCCCGCAAACAGGGTATACAAAATTGCAAACGTCGGCGTCGCAGTCACGCAGAAGGACAACAACTGGAACAGTAGCTGAAAACGCGTCGCGTACTTTGTCATCGTTTTATTTTTATGTGTAGTTGCGTTTAATAAAGTTTTTATATGGCTCGGGGAGGTCGAGGCCTATGCACACACACACACACATATGCGCATGTATTGCTCTTAAATATTTTGGGTGCGCCGTATCGTATTTCTAATCAAGTTACGATTATGGGGCCCGGCAGCTTTAATGCATTGCCAGGCCAGCGGTCCTCGACATACAGATTTATTCATATTTACGAGCCCAGCAGAGCGAACGCATAAAACATTCAGCAGCAAAGTAAGTTCACAATTTCAATTTGCCACGATATCGGACAAGCAACAACAACAACAACAACAAGCAGAGTAAACACCTACGCGCCAATTTTATGAACTCATAAAACCATTGCGATGGATTTGTATTTCAAAGCCCAAAGGCTTTTTGCGGTGTTGGCCATATAAAAATCGAATCCCCGTCCGGCCATGTGACAACGGCGGAAAGGAGACCAGAGATCGCTCACAGCTATTGTTGTTATTTTATGGCTCTGCTCCAACACATGTTTGTTATTTATGCATATTTCTGCTCGTCTAAGGCCAAGAAGCCGACTTTGTTGTTGCATTGCCCTGGGCCAATGTGCTCGGTTTATTTTATTGTTAGTCACTTTTTTCAATCGAGCATCGAGACAAGGCCATAATATAACCGCAACAACTTGACTTGGCTTTAAGTCTACACTTTTTAACAAAACACAAAACTGATATACCCGTTCAATTGCCTGCCAATTCACGTCAATAACTGTCATATTGCGCCGCCCCATTCTCGTTTATGACCTTCCAATTGGCCAGGACTATTTTGCGCAGATTCCAAAAATCAGAGCAGCTACCAAATAAAAGCATTGTCCTATATGCAAGAAGCCAACCCAGGCAGCCAGCAACAGCACGGGCTGGCAAAACCCTAAATACACACATTTCCACACTCTATTCACACACACATGCACACAAATGGCATTGCTGTAATCGTTGCAACTGCAACTTTACAAGGACGCTGCAAATGGGAATTCTGCTTGGCGAGGATGCCTGTTGGTGAAGCTCCCAACTATGGAACTGAAAGATTTATGCCTTTTATAATTAACACAGTTAAATTATGCCTCCGTGTGGCACATCTGTACATATAATATATATAGTATTTTTTTTTTTTAATTTCTTATAAACTGAAAAATATAATTGCAGCATTGAGAAATAAAAACCGTATTCACTCAATTCTATAAAAACTACTTTTTCATCGAAAATGAAAGGGAATACAGCGAATTCTCTTTTTATACGATAGATATGTTCCCGTAAAATTCGTGTAAAAAAGTTATTGGCCATATGGCTATATTCAATATCCAAAAAAAAGCAAAAAACAATATGAAATAAAAATTCTTGTTTAAATTAAAATGAGAATTTATTTCACTTGTTAAATATATTTGAAAAAATAAATAAATAAAAAAGAGCTATCGAGAATAATTTCTATATATAATATATAATGCGAAATTAAAATATATAATTTACAATGGGGTTGGCAATAAAAACAAACTCATAAGACATAAAAATGCATCAAACGTATATTTAAAATTGTGTTCAATAGTTCGTGCCCGAATGTTCTCGTGTCACGCGCCCATCTCCACGCGCCGCAGCCTCTGCTAACTGTTGGCGCTTTTGGGGCTGTTCGCTTTATCTTTGTCCTCTCGCCCGGCCCTCGTGCGAGTACGTATTTGCGTAACAGTTTAGTATGTAATTGTATTAGTCGAGCAGTAACCAGCACTAAGGCGGCTTCCTGTGCGTCATAGCCAGTTGTTGTTGTCGTTGTTGTTGTTGTTGGTCGCTTTGGTGTTATTGTTGTTTGGGCCGTTGGTGTTGCCGCTTGCGCTCATTTGGCCCAAACGAGGGCTGAGCTTTGCTGTTTTTGCGGTTTCTGCGCTGCTGCATTTAAGCGTTACGCACTTCCTGCACAGAATGTTATTACTTCCGTTGCCGTTTAATTGATTTTGAAGGTGCGCAGGTACACAGGCACAGGTACACAGGTACAGTTACCGGCAAAATCTTGCGCCATTAGCAAATTGTGGGTTAAGTGCTTTGTATGCTCGGCAGTGCCACGCCCACTGCAGGCGCCAGTGCACCTGTGCAAATTGCTTGACGCACTCAGTTGAGGCCCGGCTGCGGTTAACGGCGCTGCTTCGACCGCACTTTCGTTTTGTGCGGTTTTCGGCCAGTTTTTCAATGTTATGAAGTTGTTAGCCGACGTTATCCATGCGTAAAAGTTATTAGTGGAATGCACTCACAAAGCCTCGAACCGCCAACTGACAGACAGCCCGGGGGGTGGGGGGAGGGGAGTCTGCTGCACCCGAAAACCCCAAACAGCACTTAAGTTGTTACCAACAGCACGAGTTCGGTTTGGGCCTTGGTTACGGCTTCCTTCAGCCCAAGTGGCGTGTTCGCGGCAAGCAGGTAAGCACTAAAATGCTTCATCTCCATCCGACTCTGCTGGCGCTGCATATTTAAGCTGTTGCTCTATTGCCAGCCCCCTCAATTGCCGTCGAGAGCAGCTCTCATTAGCCCGTTGCCGAGCTGAGATTGGCATACCCATAAATATGTTTAATTTCAACTGCAAAAATGAGCAACATTTTTGATTTATAAATCAGGTTTTTTTCATCACTTTTCCTGTTTTTCGTTCGTCATAAAAACAACTTTGGTTATAAATCAACTGACAGCTGGGACTGACAATAACAAATTTACTCAAATACAACAAATAAAATCAAAAATGACATATTATTTTGATTTTATTGTCAGGTTGCTGAATTCATTAGGCTCTGGCTATTTGTTGACTGTCACAGGTTTTTTAAAACAGGTTTAACATGTTTAAAAAAAAACATTTGTATACCCTATGAATGCAGTGTAATAAATGAAACTAACATGGGAAAGAAGTCTTTTTAGTGAAACTTTTTTGTATGAAAATAGCTAAAATATAAACTTAAAGTTTTGCAAAAAACATTAATATTATTAAAATATAGATAAGAATAGAATAAATTAAAATATAATAATATATATTGTAAAAACGTATTCTGTGACTATATTAACATAAACTATTTTATCTTGGCTCATATTGGGACTGTTCTCTGCTTTTCTCCACGCGTGCAGCGTTTTACCCAATTTAATTTTCCTCATTAATCTGTTAACTTGCCCAACAATCTCTCAGCTGTATATCTCGCTGATAACTCGGCGCTCTTAACGTAACTAATTAGGCGCACACCGGGAGCCAAAAGAAGAACATGTTCATGTTGGGCTGATGTCTGTCCTGAGGCTGACCCATTTATTCAGCCGGCGTGTTGGCCTATTCTGAATTTGGCAACAATGCCACTGACGCGTCAACGAAAACATTGCGCAAAACATTTTCAAGTGAATCATGTTGCCTGCTAATTGACTTCGGGCCGCAGCATCCGCGATTGTTTTCACATTAGCTGCGATTTTTTTTCACAAACACACGCAGAGAGCGCATTTTTAGCCGCGGAATGATAAGTGAGCTGTGATTAGTGGGTCAATTAGCGGGGGAGCTGCATGCGCTCCAATTCATTTGCTGCTCCTGTGTATTGGGTGTGAAAATAAACGCATCGATTGACACAAGTGCAAAAGCGAAAGTTGCCTCTTAATTAACTGCCCCACTATTTATGCAGTTTGTATTTAGAGTTGGCAAAAGTGAGCTGGAAATGTTGAAAACCTGTTGTACCTCTTTTATCCAGCTTAATTTGAGTGCACATCGGGATTGTATTACAAAAAATTTAAATTGATTTGAGAACCTTTTTATTTTCAAATTAATTAGAATTGCTTCAATTATATTTCATGTTTATTTTGAGTACTTCTTAATGTAGATATTCAATGGAAATAAAATAAATAAAAAAGAAAATTAAAAGTAATTACAAATGTGTTTAAAACGGGCTAAAATCAACTATTTTGTTATTAAAAAAAAACATAGTTCAATCAAGTATTTTTTATTATTTTTTTTATATTTATTTTTCAAATTAAATGTTGTTCAATTTGCTTAAAATACCTTTTTTCAGATATTAATTATTGTGCCATATGTTCATTGCAGAGAAATTTGGACAACTGTACTGCCACCGGAAACGAAGGACGTCTACACGGCCATTTTGGGCGTAACCAAAGCGAGTCGCATCGACGAGGGCGTTTACAGTTGTAAGGTAAGTCGAACCGGCGCAGAGTGTATAATTTAGGGGCGAGCGTATCTCTGCGCCTGATTTGATTTATTGGGAAGCAATTGTGGCTCAGCTCGGGCCCACTAATCGAATTATCAACTGATTTATAACTTATTCGTAAACTGGAGCCGAGGTCTCTCGAGAACCTCCTGCCAAATGCCAACACAGCACACAGTATTCCACCTCAGAGTCATAAACATGTTGTTCCTACTTGGTGCTAAAAGCGTCTATTGTTACCGACTCCTGCTGCAGTTGTTGTTGTTGTAACATGTCAATATTTTTTACAAGCCATTTGCGTAATATGTTATTTGCCAAGCCATAAACAAAAATGGTTACCGGCCTTGGTTAGCAGCTTTTTAGGTTTAATGGCCCGGAACAGTTTAAAGACTTAGTAAGTGCTACTAAACCCGAAAATACCCAGCAATTTACGTAGCGCCACTGGCCGGCAAAATCCGCAAAGCACTCAACATTTAAGCAAACAGTTTGAAGCGCATAGATTACAATTTATTTGGGTCCATAAAAGATAAAGAATGGTTCACCCAAAAGCACGCACAAATCAAAATAACCCACTTTCCAAATGGTTTCTTTTCCTCCTCCGCTCTTTGCATATTTTAATTTGGCTAATTAAATGCCACGTTACGGCGCAAATGAGGAATTGTGCACAAAACAGATCCGGCGAAAGACTTGAAAGTAATTTTGCGGCATCTTTTTTTTATTGTTTGTGCTCCGCCAACTGTTTGTGGATGTGGCAGCTTAACGCATGGCAATTAAACTGATTAGTCAGCCAAGAGTTTCAACGGTTATTCAAACCAAATTAACAGCCGCAAGAAACGAGATAGATTAACAACTGACATTTTAATTGACCTTGGATGGATTACCTTTCTGAAAACACAGGTGCTGTGTGTTCTTTATAGAATACATTTCCAAAGATACTTTTTGCATAATAATGGTTACAATTTAAAAATTCGTTGAAAATGCAGGCACGAAAAAACACGATCTGTTTTATAGAACACATTTTTAAAGATACTTTTTAATGACTACAGAAAAAGACATTTTTCTTCTGGGTGCCAAAGATAAATGTAGAACAGTCCCATTATCATATTTAACAGTTTGCAGACCAATATTTAACAAAGTAGTGTATAATATAATTAAATTTTGTACAGCTTATTCTCATTTGAGCTCTGTTGCTATTATTTGTAAAATTAATTTTGCTTAAATGTTAATAAAAATGTATATATATATGTATATATATTGAGGAAGTTTTTGTTATGGCTTTTATTTAAATTTTTTTTTATGTCAAGCATTCGAAGTTATGTGTTATTATTTTTAGATAGTTAGAATAGCTAGCCGGACAGGCAAATAAAATACCCCCATCGTGTCGGTGTGTTTATAATTCTTTTAGGCTTTTACCTTCTAATTTTTTGTGATTTATACAATTCGCTTATGAAGACACTCGATTTGTCAACCTATTAAATAAATAAATAAATATCTATGCGGTTTAAATATTCGTTAAAGCAGTAAAAAGAAAAACACAATTTTTGTGCAGCTATGCGAATTCCAATTACTCTATCCTATATCAGCTGCATTATATAGTGTCTAAAATCGATTGAGATTAGAAAAGGAAACTCGAATGAATGGCTTATCAAAATGTACTCAGAATCTTCACTTAAACGCGGTTTTTTTTGGTTTAAAATAATTTTTTATAATAGACGGACTGTTCAGAGTATTTGCGTGATTTTTGACTTAAATCTGCCTTAAATTTGTTCTAATAAAGTTTTCAAATTTAGAAGCACTTTTTGTTTTTTCGTGACATTTTGGTGCTGGTGCACGTCCTGGCTCCCTCTCACCCGTTTGCCGGGTTCGTGGGGCTGCACTTTGACCCGGTGCTATAAATTTGCGCACTTTAAGACCGCCAAGAGCAGCAGCTGTTGCTCGCCGTCGAGCGTTTAGCTAACGAGCGAACATTTTCTTAAAGCCCAGCGCCGATTGTATTTAATGCCTTGTCCGAGCACCCCAGGAGGATTTCGCTCGGTTTCTCTA
Source organism: Drosophila sordidula (assembly GCA_035047465.1). NCBI lineage: Eukaryota > Metazoa > Arthropoda > Insecta > Diptera > Drosophilidae > Drosophila > Drosophila sordidula. The sequence continues at coordinate 3,190,930 of JAWNPQ010000260.1, read as the reverse complement.
CTAGCGCCACGCCCCAACACTCTCCTTTTTTTTTTTTTTTTTTTTTGGCTCCGCTGCTCTGCTCTGGGCCCTGTGCCCGGCGTCGCTTTGTGCCTTTGGAGCGCCTAGTGCCGCTCCCCCTTATTACTGTCGCTGTGTGGTCCACGTCAGATCAAAGGCAAGCGCTCGGCATTGGTGTTCCGCGGGGGTTGGGGGTGGGTGCGCGCACCCCCCAAGAAATTCACTTTAATCAGCGTACTGCGCTCGCTTTTTTTGCCTCGCAGGACGTGCTTAATGTGGAATTCCCCACAGGTTGATTGTTGCCGTCTTGCTGTTGACTGAAAAACTGAAAAGAATAAATCCTTTACGATGCGACGCGCCTCAAGGTCCGACTGCAATAATGTGTGGCAAGCCACGCCCATCGGACTCTGGGGACCCTACATTCATGTCCATGGCTCATAAGCACTCACACAAACACACTCACACCCACGGGGCTATCAGTGATTACTTATTTATTGATATTAAGTAGCAATTAGCGCATTTTAGCTCCAGGGAACGAGGCGAAGTTAGAAACTATTTTACATGAAACTCAGAAAAATGCTCTAGCCGAAAAATTTAGGACTAAAAGAAGGCAACTTATCGATTTTAAATACACACAACATATTATTATATATGCCTTAAATCGAACAGATAATAGTCTAACAATAAGAAGCCTTTAAAGACCATTCTTGAGCTTCCGCATAGATAGAACAAAATTAGCTTGACTTCTGTTGCTGTTAATTTTAATCACAGCTAACTAAATTTACTAAAAAAAAATATAAAAAAAATATTATATATGTATATATATATATTGTACTTGAACACCCAAACCAAATTTGATGTCTGAGGGAAATATATAGATTAAATCAATTAAATAAATACTTAAATTAAATATACAGTTGTATATTTATATAGTACACCAAATGTGATCTAAAATATTTTGGAGACTACGCAAAAAGTCTCCACAAGCCGGTTGCAGTGCCAGAGTTTTCCTTGGCCAGTCTTCCGGGCGTCTTCTGCTCGGCGTCGTGCACTTCACAGTTCGTAAAAACGGTTTTATCTAGCCGGCTATAAAAGGCAGCCATTTTCAAGCATCAGCATCATTAACATTGCAAATTTTGTGGCATGAGTGTTGCTCTGCTACCTTGTGGCAGGGCTATAGAGAATATTATTGACCGAGATTGGGGAGGGAGCAGGAGGGAGACTAGAGACTAAATGACATTGGCCATACTCGTACAATGTGCCGTTTAACGACTTCGACTGTTAATGAGACGCAACTTTGAGCTCCAGTTGTTGTTGTTTTTGTTGGGGAGAAGGCGGGGGGGGGGCAGTAAAATCACATTTGGCCATAAAAATGCGACGCTGTCGCTGGGATGAGCTAGCGGCCAAATGAGTTAATTGCCAATTGGATTTTGTGGCTGGCAAAGATTTGTTGACGTTGCACTGTCGTAAAACGGAGCTATTGCCGCCTACAGCCGCCAGCTGGAATTTAAAACTGAACTGAAGTCAACTCGAACTGAGCTCAAATGCCATAAAAACAGAAAATCTTCGATTTGCTTGCGCCGAAAGTTCTGTCTATCAAATGTTTCCGGCTCAGTTGCAACAAAGTGCCACAGACGTGCCACACAAATGCAAAGAGGCAACGGCAACGACAACGACAACGTCGATGGCTGCCACATGCCGGCAATGAGGACCCCGAGGTGTGATCCTGGCGTCGCTGCTCGTTAGTTTGTCTGCCTTTTTAAATTTGAAACGGAAGCTCGCTGTGCACAATCCCGACAGCATACAACATCATCATCATCATCACCATCATCACCATCATCCCATCATCATCGTCATCATCAACATTTTCCTAATGTCCCTGCTTGATGCGTTCACATTGTATTCCCCTGGCGCAGTTGCAACAAAACTTTTACTGCATGCTAGATATAAATGCAACATGTTTGTGCCACAGGACAGCTGAAGCTGCCGCTTCAAGTGGCCACGGACTTGTGTTATCCCTGCCTCCAAGTGCTTTAAGGGCTTAGCCACCATATCCATTCTGCACACGCCTCGCCCAATCAGCCAACGTCATATCCAATCAGCAGCCCGGCCCGGCCAACGCAGCGCACACAGCCGGAGTCCATTAAACTCGAGTAAATGCTGCGAGCGAGGCAGCTGCCAACAATTGTTGACACATGGCAAACGCTTCGAAAAGGACGCCCTCTCCCACTCTCCCACTCTCCCCCTCTCTCTCTCTCTCTCTCGTTGTCTTTAGCTGTGGCAAGTGTGCAAAGCCCAGGCAATTCAGCTGTTATCAGACCCGTTTACAAAGTGACAAGAGCATATTGGGTTTGTCCGTCTGCCCGCCTCTCCTATGTGTCCGTCTGTCCGTGTGTCCGTCTGTCCGTCTGTCCGCCTGTCCGTCTGTCCGTGTGTCCGGCCTGTCCGCATGAACTCTATTTTTTACACCGCTAATGAAGCTAGGCAGTTGAAATTCGGAATATATACCCGCATGACAAATCGATAAAATCTATGTTAGATACATTCAATTTCGACAGTTAAATTGATATGCAATAGATCGATATATCTCCCTCAGTGTAAAAGCAAATACATACAGTTTTTTCAGATAGAGAACTGTTGACCTCCTCTAAGGATCGCATAAAACGTTCTTTTATATGTCGACTGGACGGATATTTCCCACAATTTTTGAGCTAGAGTCCCCAAAGTTGGCAGACAGTTTTTTAATTGCCTCCCCTGCAAACCCTTCCCTAAATATAGAAACGTTTTCGACTGTTTTAAGCTGTTGTTATACCTGAAACGAGTATTGCGCAGTCGGTTACACCCGACTTGGTTGTTACTTAGTTGTTATTAGTTATTAGCTAGAAGTTGCTGGCCCTCTTCAAGGGCTCCGAATGCTTCTGGGTACACTTGCAACTGATTCGAACGCCTTCGACTCCCGCAGGTCACGGACTGGGGCGTGGAGCAGTGCCGCTCGCTGCACATACACATCAAGTCGCCGCCGCGGCTGCGCGTCGACCCGGCGAGCGTGACGCTGCAGCGCGGGGACTCGCTGCGCGTGCGCTGCCTCTCGCCGGGGAACGATGACATCAAGCGTTACGCCCAGCTGGGCTACAGCTGGACGCGGAACGGCGTGCTCTTTCAGTCGGACGCGGCGAGCGCCATGTGGGAGGATCTCTATCCGGATGGCAGCATACTGAAGATCAACAACATACAGAAGTCGGCGGAATACGCCTGCCTGGTCTCGAACAGCGTGCGTCCGGTGTCCCGGAGCGTCTACGTCAACGTGATCGAGCGCAATGCGCTCCACGTCTGCATGGCCGAGTCCAGCTACGGCGTCCACTGGCCCACCAGCGCACCCGGCGCCCCCATCATCACCGACTGTCCGCGCGGATTCGAGGGCCACTCGCGCCGGATCTGCGAGCAGCGGGACGCCGGCAACTCCAGCTGGCTGCTGCCCGACTTCTCCAGCTGTGTGCGCGACGAGCTGCTGCTCATCTACAACCGGTTCAGGGCCCTCAGCGCCGGCTTCCAGCAGACCAACTCCTCGAACATACTGAAGGCCTGCTTTGACTACACGCTTCAGCGGCGCCAGAGCTTCCTGCCCGGCGAGGCGAGCTTCCTCATCGACATGCTGCACGAGGTTAGTATGCAGAAGAAGAGATTTCAAAGCGAAGCTCTTCTAATTTAATTTTATTTATTTAAATTTATTTACATAAGGCTTAACATTTAAATTTGAGGAAATAGTTTTTGACTCTACCAATTTAACCCTTTGTTCAGGAAGTGAAAAGAGTATATTGATTTTTCAGCGCTATTGAAGAGCCTGACAAATCAATAACATATCGATACACCTCAAATTGCAAATCGATTAAATTTAGTATGTAAATTGCACAAGATTGCGACCTTGATATCCCGGGCACGCCCACTAGAAGGCCCTCTAAAAAAATTTATTTTCAATAATGCATATATTTGAATTGCAGAATCGATCTAGAGGACAAAACATGAACAAAATGCCTTCAAGCATGAAAATCGGTTCAGTTTTGACCAAGTTATGGGCTATTGAAATATGAGAGCTATGAATCCGAGAGCTTTACTTGTCAAAATTTTTGTCAATTTTAGCATGATTTTTGACAAAAAATTTGACCCCCTCAGAATCGCTTTTAATGTTGTTTTTTATGCTAATTGTGACAACCACAACCGATTAAAAAGATAAATTCCAGATTCTAAATTTTGAAAAAAAAAATTTTTGGAAAATGAGTAAGGGGGGGGTACATGCTTTTTTCCCCAAAAAATTCAAAAAAAATTTATTTTCAATAATGCATATATTTGAATTGCAGAATCAATCTAGAGGACAAACCATGAACAAAATGCCTTCAAGCATGAAAATCGGTTCAGTTTTGATCAAGTTATGGGCTATTGAAATATGAGAGCTATGAATCCGAGAGCTTTACATGTCAAAATTTTTCTCAATTTTTGCATGATTTTTGACAAAAAATTTGACCCCCTCAGAATTGGTTTTAATGTTGTTTTTTATGCTAATTGTGACCACCACAATCGATTAAAAATATAAATTCCGGATTCTAAATTTTGAAAAAAAATTTTTTTCGAAAATGAATAAGGGGGGGGGTACATGCTTTTTTCCCCAAAAAATTCAAAAAAAATTTATTTTCAATAATGCATATATTTGAATTGCAGAATCAATCTAGAGGACAAAACATGAACAAAATGCCTTCAAGCATGAAAATCGGTTCAGTTTTGACCAAGTTATGGGCTATTGAAGTATGGGAGCTATGGATCCGAGGGCTTTACTTGTCATGGCGTAAACCTATATTTCCGACAGTTTTAGAGCTAGAATTACCAAATTTTAAAGGTAGACTAGTGGTCAGCCCTTTACATAAGGGTAGAAAAATGTCATTACGTCCCGTCTCCGCAAATCGCCCATAATGTTAGAGGTATAGTCACCAAATTCGGCGACCTCCTCTTAGGATCGTATCGAAAAATGTTGGTCACGCCCACCTCCGCCCCTACGAAATATAAATATCTATATTTATCCAAAACAACAATAATAACTACTGTGTGCGATTGCAACGTTCCTACATTATTTTAACAAAGTTATACTTAAAACAATTATATGTAGATTTTTAAATAATTATTAGTTACTTTTGAATGCCGCTTTCATTTAAAACTTCAGTTTATTTATAACAGATTTATTGCAAAGTTCTCACAAGAAAGCAGCGCCTTTCTCGGAGATTCTCAGGATTACCACTTCAGGTGTCAAGCTTTGCCTTGCAAAATTGCATAAAGTTGGAGCGAAACAAAAGTTTTCGCTGCATTCGCATTCGCAAATTCAATTTTAAACAACTGGTATCGCATCGTGGGACACGCCGCAAAACTCTTGAACACATTTAAGCCTCGAGGCAGGCGAGCGCAAACAGCTCAAAGCGTTACAAGCCACCTGGACTTTAAGATCCATCTCCAGCCACTTGAGTGCCGGGCCAAAGACTCGGCAAACAAGCTTGCCAAACTATTTTTACACGCAAATGAATGCAAAAGCTGGCAACTGGGCGACTGGGCGACTGTGAGCGCCTTGCAATTTTTCACACAATTTTCAGAGCCAACTACAGTCAAAGAAAAGTTTCCCGGGCCGCATGGCAACAATTTTTCATTTTAATGCGCACACAAATTTCCCGCCTAACGAATGGCCATGAAGAGTTTTTCCCCGCCTCTTTTCGTTTCTGCTTTATTTTAGTATTTCGGGTTTCTATTTTCTTCTTTTTTTTTTATTCGTTGATACGATTCTGGGCACTTGTCTGATGCTGGAGTGTTTCTTTGCCTATTTTGCAGCTCGACACCTATTTGCAATTGAAAGGCACACAACTGGAGCGGGAGATGGCCGCGGAGATAATACTGCGCATTCTGGATAAAGTCATGCAGAATGCGCAATCCCTGAACAGTCAACAGGTAAGCCGGAAGCCCAGGCCCATATACATCGCGTATACAGTCGCCTCCATCTAGCCCCAAAATGGTGGAGCTGCCACTTTGGCTGCACTCGCGCATAAATTATGCGAGAAGAGGCAGTCGAGCGTTCGGGTGCCATAATTTATAACCTAGAGCCATATTCAATATTTGCCAGCCCGGTTTTGCGGCTCTTTCCAGATTTATTACACACACACACACACACACACACACCAGGCTCCAAATTGGACTGCACACGAGGTTGGGGATGGGGAGGGGGAGGGGAGCCTGCTCTTTTTTCTGGTTCTACTTTTATTTAGCTTGTAGTTGGGCCGCAATTTACATTTGTCTGCCACACATTCTGACTACTAAACCAGCCACAGAATTGATGTTCATGTTTGCTTGTAATGAATACCTTCTGCAAAATCTATATATTTGAGCTCTTTCAATGGGCTCGGCTGAAAGGCCAATTTGTTGTTGCCCGACCAGCCGCCAGTGAGCAAATGGAGCATATTTGGCATTGAAATAGTGCCGAATGCATATGTTAGTTACGCACGCATTCCAAAATGTGCCTGAAATCAATATCAATATCTTTGACGTCGTTTCAAGTCAGAATTCTAGTAAATATTTTCTTCGAAAAGAGGTCATTTATAATTTATTTATATTTATTTATTTATTTTAAAATGGGTGTTTAAGTATTCTCGCCTTTGTTTAGCAAATGTATTAAAACACTCAACTCTCCGATAAGCACTCGCAATTTTGTTCTTAATTAGCGGCCATTAATCTGCGTACTTATGCGCTAATGAGCCTCTCTCGGCGCTTCTCATGACACCTAGCTGGGCCGCAAAACCGCAGACAATGACGGAAGTTACTCGTGACCCTGTGGCGTGGCTGAGAGGTGTGTTTCCGCTTTGGGGCTCAACACCCGACTGTGTCCAGTGTCCTTGGGATCTGCCCTTTCCACTTCGGCCCGACTTACTTAAGTTTTAAGTGGGCTGAGGCTCATGTTTTATTCGCTGAGCACACTTTGTCTTCGCGAAGTGCGGCATAAAAGTAACAGCGGCAGCCAAGTGGCAGGGAGTTGTATGCCACATGCATCAGGCTTAAGTATTGGTATGCAAATTTATGTGAGTGTTGATTGCAGCTGTTATACGGCTCCAGCGTAAAAGCAATGCCAGCTTTAAAAGCATCCGTCTCAATGTCAAGGACCCCAGCGGCGGGGCAAGGTGCAGCCTTATAAATTAGCCAACTATATAGCATAATATATCGGCTGTCTGCTGGCCCCTTTTAATATTCATCATGGAAATGAAGTAAGTTTTTCTTCTCTTAGTCAACTAAGTCTGCTTAGCACATAGTTGACTTAAGTGGAGCCAAGACGACGGCTAATAAAAGTTTTTAATGCGCCGAAATTAATTTTGTTTGGCCCGGAGTTCGGCTGAGTTATGGCATTTCAATATTATGCGCCATGTGAGTCTGAAAGTTCAGCGAACACTTTTATGTTAAATTTTTATTAGCTCGCGAAGCGGCTCAAAAACATAACTTGCCAGCATAATTGGGTCGATTAAATGCCAGCATTTCAACTTTTCCCAAGTTCCCAAATAGTTGGCATCGTTTTTATTGACTGAGCCGAAACTTGAACGTAGTTAGAGCGCCACGGGCCGTGGCCATGGAATGTTTTAGTGCAGCAGACTTTTAATTAGCAAGAATCAATCCCTAATTGATTTTTAATTGCAGCTCCGCGAGGTACAAAATTCAAAAAAAAAAACTGATTCCCATTCAAAGCTAAAGTTGATCAAATCTATTTATTTGTAATATTTTTGATGAACATGAAGATACATATTTCCACTCTTTTTATATGTTTTTGTTCTTGTAAAACACCTCTGGAGACTTACAAATTTTTTAAAGAAAATTTTAATGATTATGTCTTTAACTAGTTTTCGACAGACTGAATATTTTTTGCATATATTTTTTAATATAATTAATAATATACAGAAATTATATTTATATAGAGATTATTTCAAACTTCTTGTATAAAAAAATTGACTGAGCTTAAAGTTTTACAATCAATTAAGTGCCTGCGTAAATCTGATATTCATTTAATGTTCTCATCGTATTATCAGCGTAATACAAAATATATACTCATTATCATTATGCCAGACATGCAATTCTGTGCAAAAATGGCTCGCATTGTATTTTGCGAAATATTATTATTTTACCATCATATTTAAAGTGAGATGTCGGCTTATCAATGGCCTGTTGACAATGCGCAATGTCAATGGCAGTGGAAAATGATGATTGCAATTCATTTGCTTAAAACAGATTTCCATTTACTTTAGCTGATTAACATTGATTTTGGCTGGCGTTCGATGGCCGCTTCTGTGGGTATTGCAATTGAAAAAGTTTTTGGCATAAAAGTTGCACAGTTTTCAATTGCATTTCAATATTAGAATGTAAAAGTTTATTAAAATCGACGAGTGGAACTTTCAATGCATATTGGCTCATTATGGGCCAAGCAAACCAAATGGCAAACAAAGTTAACTGACCCAGTTAAAAATGCTTATTTACTTCAATTTTCAGGGCCGGATTAACCAACCGCAAAGCCGGGCCCTGTCATTTACCAAAGTTGTCATGCTTTTATGTTTCTTCCTCAACTTCAATATAAAAAAAGGCATTTAAATAAATGGATTTAATTTTTTGTGTAGCATTGTTTTTTTTTGTTTTTTTTTTTTTTTTGTAAAAGCTGCTTAACCTCCACCAACTGATACGCTTTGAAGCTTGACCGAAAAACTTTTGGTGAGAATCGCAGACTGCAGATATGGGCTATTCAAAAATCAAATTCGCAAAGTTCGGGACAAATCACTTAGCAAAAAGTAGTCGCAAAAAGGAACGTGCTCCAAAGTCGCAAGCAAACTTTCAAATCAGCAAAAAAGTTTCACACACACACACACACACACACACATAGCAGCACATGTGCCACGCCCCAACAGTTGGACGCCCCTGTGATTTGCCGGTAAACTGCTAAACGTGGCCAGGTCGGAAACAGGTCGGAATTCTCGCATTTCAAACTTTTGCCGAGCACACTTTTTTTTCGGCATTTTTTTTTCAAGCGCCTCGTCTTTAAACAAATGCCACAATTTGCATAGGCGCAGGGGCGTGGCATGCAACAGCACATCATGCTTGACTGATGTTGCCGGAGCTAGAAGTTTTTTTTCCCCAGTTTTTTTTTTGGGAAAGTTACAACAGAAAAGTTTTCCAATTGAAATTGTGTTTGCTCTCGATTGCACATGTACGAATACATTCATTTATGACTGTGTCCTACCAGAAAGCTTCTTGTCGGCCTATTGTAATTTTTGATTTGCACAGGAAATTGCGCTATGACAGCACAAAATGCCATCGTCGAAAGGAAAGCGAAGGGAAAACAATCAGGAAAATCGCATTGTAATAGAGCGCTCATTACAAAGTGCGCAAATCGAATGGTTCGTTGGCCGGCTGCTTCAGCTTATTGGGTCAGCTTATGACCCCCGACCCCCGACCCCCCACTGACCCCACTGGCACCGCAGTCTGCAACAATATGCAATATTTTGTGGGTTCATTGACTGCTTTATATCGACGTTGTTGTTGTCGTCATGGTTTTATTGTTATTATTGTTACGAGCCGGGCCAACTTCTGCATTGATGTGCGTGCAATGCTCGGCGGAACAATATGCCGGCTGAAATGCAGTTGTTGGCACTCGAAGACTTCGGAGTGGCCAGAATGAGGCAAGCATAAAATAACCCAATTACAGAAGAATTCGCATGGGATGCGGTTTGAGGAGTTCTCCCTTTATTCTGTAACTACTCGACGGCATCTTTCAGATGCAAAAGTTCTTTGAGTTATGTTTACATGCACATTATTATAAGTAAATAATATTCAATTGTGTTGAGTATTTTTGAAGTGCGAATATAATTATATATTTAGCCAACAACAACAGCCAAGTTTATCTCTCTAATATTACCAACAAATATTCTAACTATATTATATACATTTAAATCTCAAAGTACGTTTTATATAAAATGCCATTCAGATAACAATGTATCTATAAATTGTTGTTGACATCTTTGTAACTACCACAAACCAGCAATCAATAGAAAATAACAATAACAATAATAACTGTTGGCCTTGGCAGTCCCACCCACAGCTGGTGATTTTTTTTTTTTTTTTTTGTAACCTGATGCAGTATTTGTGGGCTAATAAGGTCTGCTGTGTTAATAGGTCCTGAATAGCAACAATGGAGCATAATTCAGGCGCGGCAGACGACAATGGCGTTGAGAGGCGTTGCCCGGGCAACTGGCTTGTTTACGCTCGTCACCTGAACTTTCCGTCTTTTAAAGTTCAAAGCGCAAATTCGACGAAACAGCATTAAATGTGGCAATATTTTCGTTTATTTTTTTTTTCTCGCAGCAAATTAAAAAGTTGCAACTTTTAACGCAATCCGCGGCGCTGAACCGCGAGACAATTGCGGCCTCGCAATTGGCCACATCGACAGGGAGCGGCGGCAGCGGCGGCCAGGCGACATCCTCGGCAACGGCTGCTGACAGCTCGACAACTTTGACCGCACGGGGCAGCGGCGTCGGCGGCGGCAGCGGCAGCGGCAGAGCTGAAGGAAATGGCGACGCTGGCAGCGCTGCCGGCAAATTGCTACCCAATCGCGGCGATGGAGCTGCTGGCGGTGGGGGTGGTGCTGGTGGTGCGGGTGGTGCTGGTGCTGGTGCCCCGAGTATTTTGACAGTCGATGAGGACACCTTGTCGCTGGACCGCCTGAACTCGCTGCGCATTTACATGACCTCAGTGAAAACATTGCCGTTCAATTTACGCATTTACGGGTGAGTTCAAAAACGAGTAAAAGTCGAATCGAATCAGTTCCGCTCAATTTGTTCAATTTCCACGCAACGCACAACTATTTTCAATTCTTTAAGGTGAACTTTATTCGAAACTACTTCGAGTATTTAACTTTAATTAATTTTTGTATTATTTAAATACTTATCAATTCCTTTAATTTCAAATAAAATATGCATTAAATAAATTCTGCTAAATTTAAATAAATGGCAGAGTTTCTGATTTACACCTAAAAATCTTATTAACCAGAGTAATTATTTAATTCAGTTGCTTGTATTTACTTTTATTTAAATATTTTTCTTGAATTTTTGATTAATGCATTCCCTTTAATTTCAAATAAAATATGCATTAAATAAATTCTTCTAAATTTAAATAAATGGCAGAGTTCCTCATTTACACCTAAAAATCTTATTAACCAGAGTAATTATTTAATTCAGTTGCTTGTATTTACTTTTATTTAAATATTTATCTTGAATTTCTGATTAATCAATTCCCTTTAATTTCAAATAAAATATGCATTAAATAAATTCTTCTAAATTTAAATGGCAGAGTTCCTCATTTACACCTTAAAATCTTACTAACCATAGTAATTATTTAATTCAGTTGTATTTAAATATTTATCTTGAATTTCTGATTAATCAATTCCCTTTAATTTCAAATAAAATATGCATTAAATAAATTCTTCTAAATTTAAATGGCAGAGTTCCTCATGTACACCTAAAAATCTTATTAACCAGAGTAATTATTTAATTCAGTTGCTTGTATTTAAAAATGTTTAAACGGAAACTTGAATAGACAATATCTTGGATATTCTAGACCCCTGCACATGTCAAGCACTTTGCATAATTTCATAATTAGAAATAAAGGCAAAATGCAAATTCCCTAGCCCAAGTAAACAGTAAACTTCGCTTTACGGCCGCTTGATTAATACAGCCCGGCAAGGGCAAACATTTTTTGCATTTGCTTTTAATGGAAAATTTACTTTATGAGCAAACATAAATAAAAAAAACAAAATGCATAAAATAAGCGCACGCGCACGATTTCTATAAAATTCCTCATAAAAATTCAGCTTGAAGGACTTTTCGCAATGCCCGCCTGTGCTGTGCTGTCCTGTCCTCTCCTGTCCGGGCCTGTCCGGGCCTGGCGAGCTACCTTGCACTGTTTTGAGTTCTTCAAGTGTCTTATTAGGCTAATTAAGTGAGTGGACTGCATTTAATCTTTTCTGTGCACTTTTCTTTGCCAGCGAGGACCTCTTCTCGGATCAACTCTATATGGACATTGGACTCTCCACACGTCTGCTGCATATCATGGCCAATTCGACAATATTTGCATCTGTGATCTCTTACAAAAATCTCAAAAGTTTTCTCCCAAAAACCTACTACACGCGTGGCAGGTGAGTAAAGAAAACCAAGTTTAAGCAAATTGGGAAAAGTTTATTTATTATTTGTTAGTCTTTTTAATAATTTAGAGACAACCTACCCAACTTCTACACATGCGCATTTAATTTAAATTTTAAGCGGGTACAGTAACCACATTTTAAAACTCCTTCCAGCTAATCTCCCTGCACATAGTTGAATTGTTCCCATTTCCCGTTTCTCGTAAGCGCATTACAGCAGCTGCAAAGTGGCAGCGGCAACAACACAATAACAGCAGTAAACAAAATGCAAATATGAACATGCCGCATGCAGCATGTAGCATGCAACATGCCACGCCAGACACTAAATATTGAAACCTAGCTGGGAACGGTCTGAAATGCGCACCAGTGTAGTTGTCAATGTGCTGACAAATGTTGATTTAATTATAATATTCTGCATGGTAATGGCTGCGTGGGAGGGGCTTAATGCAGTTGATAAGATTAAATGGCTGCTGAACAACAACATCTGCTCGGCATTAATAAAGTGTATAAAACATAAATGACGCTGGGACAAAGATTGGCAAATGCGCTCAACTTAACGAAAAGCTGAGCTAAAGTGCCGTCAAGAAAGATTGATTACAAAATTACTTAAAATACAAACATCATTGTAGATTAAGAATTAATAAGTATAATATTTCTTTTTGTCCCGGCACCCACAGCGATCCCAAGGACTCGGACTATGTGCTCGCCTCGCGCATTATACAGACCTGGCTATTTCAGTCGAACCGCTCCAACGACAACTTTCGCGAGCCCCTCGATCTGTCCTTTGAGGCCGGCCACGTGGAGATTATCTTCCAGCACGAAAGCGTGCCCAAATCCGGTGACTGGGTGGCCGTCTGCGGGTAAGTTTAGTCCTCAACCGGACACTCGAGAGTCTTTGAATGCAAGCTGTCCTTGACTACAGGCACGACTACAAGGCCTCCTTTGACTCCACCTGGCGCTCCGATCTGTGCATCACGAAGCATCTAATGGACAACATAACGCGCTGCATTTGTCCGCTCTCCGGCACCTATGTGGTCATGCTCACCAAGAGACAGCCCCATGTAAGTGACCTAAAAATACTTTGAGATGCATTCGATCGAATGCAATTTTTGTCGCTGCCTTCGAGGCTAGAGACTTGAAATTTGGAATATATGCTCGTATAAGCCCGCGTTAGATAAAGTGTGAAGGTTTTTTGCCTACTCCCACGGGGGGCGTGGCAGTTCGTAAAAATAACCTAGAAAATAGTCAAATATGCTGATCTCTTTTCACCTCGTTGCAGTCGACGCAGTCGCAGAGCCCGCAGCGGCCAATCTTCGTCATCGTCAGCTGCGCCTGCTGCCTGCTCCAGAGCTGCTCGGCGTTCCTCGTCCTGCTGCCGATCTGGTGCAATCGCAAGTGCGCCGTCACCTTCCTCAAGATGCAGTTCTGCATCTCCACCTCGAGTGTGATGCTCATCTACGTGCTGGGCTTCCTGAAACTGCTGCCAGCGGTGAGTACACAAACAGAATTCAATTTAAATAAATACAATTCAAAAAAAAAAATAAAGAGAACAAATCGAAATGGCACTAAAAATCACTTCAAAAATAATTGAATAAAAGAAGTAAACAAAATTCCTTTCAAATATTTCTACTGCGAATATTTCTACCGAAGTTTCGTTGCATATTATCCGGCCGTGCCCGTTAAAATAAAAGTTAAAATGTGCAGTGAAGTTTTCCCTCTCTCCCTCCCTCTCTCTCTACCTCCCTCTCGCTCGCACACCCTGCCACAGTGAACGCAAGCAAAGCGTAAAATTTAATTACTGTGAAATATATATACAAATAAAAGGCAAAACCAATAACAAAAGAAACCGAAACCGAAGACCGAAACCAAGTATAAGTAGAACAGCAGAAATGTTTAAAACAAAAATTAAATAGTGTTGCGTGCAACAAATAAAGATTCAATTTCAGTTAAACTCTCGAATTCTCGACTACACTATTCAGCAAATCGGCAGCTTCGGCCAACTGGAAGTCAAATTGAAATGGGTTTTCAGTCCTTGACTTACACGGAAAACCCATTAGCTTACCTGGCCGGAGCCGCAAATAATAATCAGCCACAATATTGTAATTGCTAATTTTCAGAAGCATTCAGGCAGCAATATTAGCCAGCTTCCCAGGCCAAAAATGTGGAAAGCAATCTGTAGAAATCACAACGCAAATAATCATCAACATCATCATCGTCGTCATCGTCAAAATAAATTAACTTGTCGTCTGGCAAGTAATGAGCAAATAAAAGCGAATATTATAATTCACAGTTTGTTATGGCCATGAAACAGAAATCACAATGGCAGGCCCACCTGTTGCCGCCAACTGCCAGCAAAGGAAATTAAAAGTCAACAGCGCAGAGCCAAGTTTGTTCGAGAATGAAATCGCTCAAGTCCAAATTAATATTAATAAATGCCCGAATTTGAAATTTACATAGACCTTCCAGTGTTATGTAATTCAGCATATATAATGCGTTAGATCGGTCCAAACATGCGAAACCTTTGCGACCTTAGAGTCCCAAAAGAATCTGGCAATCTTTTAAATTATAAAACGCACAAATACGCGTATAAATAAATTCGCCGCTGTCTAAGCTCTCGGGGGGCACCGAGATCCTGGCAGCAAACAAAACAAGAAGAAGAGGCAACAAGACGCAGCATTTTTGAATTAGTAATAAACTGGGCCGCAGTGGAAACAGCAGCGCAATAAATGAATGAAAAGCAAACAAAACGCGACAGGCCAACAACGGCAACAACAATGGGACCAAAAGGTTTGAGCCATCACATAAAGAAAAGCCCGGGCTGGGGCAATTGCGCAAAAGGAGCGGAAAACAGAGGAAAACCTATGGACAATCATCAAAACTATGCCCCGCCCGGGCGCAAAACGAAGACAAAGTTTCAACTGAGGCGGAGACGGAGGCGGGGATTAGTCGAGCGTAATTCAAACCAAAAGTGTCCCCGGGTCTGTGGCTGCCACAACTTGGCGCATGTGTGGCCTTTCGAGGCGGGTTTTAATGAGCGGGTTACGCAAAGACGTTTGTGGCCGGCGGCCAGGCTGTCACGTTGCACGTCGACTCGATAATGCAACAATTATTTCTGCACATTTAATTGCATGCAAATGCGTGAACGACTTTATTAAAATGCGAAACAAATTGAAAGGGGACACGCCGCAAAGACATATGCAAATTTGATGGGCGCCAACACGTGTCAGAGCGGGCAGCTGGCGAGAGCCACGCCCACGCCCACGCCCACGCCCACGGCCACGCCCACACAGTAAGCCACAATAAATAAAATTAAAAAATTCATTTTACTTACTGCTCGTGTATTTGTGCATAAATAAATACAATTTCAGCGCCAGTTAAAAATCCATAATATAAGGAAAATAAATAAATATTACGTATACGCCACAGCATTCCCCGCGGGCACGGCAAAGTGCGCCCTGTGAAAGGCGAAGGCTTTTAAGCGCACTTAACTCATAATTTCGAGAAACAAAGCGACGCCGTGAAATATTCGCATTGCGAATTGAAAATTAAAAAGTTTACAAATTTGTTTCATCTTGGGCCTCCGCCGGCGGGGCAGACAACAATGCAACGCGCTGCTGACCTCCAGCAGCATTTGCGGTTACCTGTGCTTTACACAGATACATATATATATATGCATGTATATATGTTTGCCAGCATATGCACAAGTACAAAGAAGAATGCGGATAATGTAATGAAGTGTGGCAGGAATATAAAAGCCACAACGTTTTGCTTGACGGAAACCACTTTTAGCTTTCTCCGCTCTTCTTCGGCTCTTTAAAACCTCGTATTGAATCAGATGCTCGCATTCGTATTTGATGTGTATTAGCCTGCAATTTGGTTAATGGTTATGGCATTAAGCCACAAGTAAAACCAAAATTTAATGAAATTACCTTGCGGTTTCCAGTTATGAACAGAGCTCACTTTGCCGCATATTTTATGCAAAACAAAGCAGGTCACAGTCGAGTGGAGCTTACCTAAAACTCAACTCCGAGATGCCCTTTACTTAAGAAAATAATATTTGTTTTGTAATGCCAGCAAATATATCTAACAGCTGGGAAATCAGAAATTACAATTGTTAAAAAATTGAAATTGGCATTTTCCAAAAGTTTTTTTCTGATTATGAAGTATTCAATATCCTCACATTATTCGTAGATATCTGGTCTTTAGTTTTCCGCTGCCCAATTGTTTAATAGATATTTCTTATCATAAAAAAACATTTTTAATTAGTTACTATTTTTGTTATTTATATTTATTTATTGTAATGGCTATTTTTACACCTTCTGCTGTTAGCTAAAAATATGAATTAATAAAAAATAAATGTGCTGCTCCAAGATAAATGTTAATTGAAAATTTTGAACTTTAGTGGTCGTTACCAATATGCCATAATAAACAAGAAAAGCCGTCGAATGTCCCGCCTAATACTTGACATCGGAGTTTTTATAACTTTTTAATAAGTAACGTCCAGTCATTGTCCGGGCAGGGCAATGAAATAATTTATGCGCCAGCCACGCGTCAAATTCTGATGTCATCTTTACGGCTCAGTGGGCAGGCGAATCCCAGTAAATAGCTGTGAAATATAAAAAAAAAAAAAGCAAGTAAATACGGGTCGTAAATGCTGCTGCTGCTGCCGTAATGCGATGACAACTTTTTATATTTAATTAAAAATAATGATGCTGCTGCCAAGTGGCCGCCAATCTCGCTTTTACTGGCCCGTTATTAATGCGCCTCATAATTTCCTACTTGCAGAACTGGCACGCCATAGTCAGCAGCTCGCTGGCATCGCTGCTGCTCCTGGGCGTCTCCACGCTGATTGCCATTGCGCTGGTCGTGCACACGGAGCTGGTGCCGAAGAAGTGTCTGCCCCCGACGCCGACCAAGCAGGGCAAACGTCGCGCGAGCGTCAGCAACATAACGCAAATCGGCGCCCACTCACCGGAGACGGCCGCCAGCCGTCGGAGTCGGAGCAGGAGCAGGAGCAGGAGCGGGAATCAGGCGGCGACAGTCGCCGGCAACGGATCGGCGGGCATACGCGGCGCGATTGGCATTAGCTGGCTGCTGCCGCTGCTGTTCGCCATTGCCGCGCCCCTGATCTGCAGCATCATTGGCCAGTGGCCGCGGCACTGGTGGCTGGAGCTGGTCTGGACCAGGCCGGCGACAGACGCCGCCAGCGACGGACCCAACGGCGACGGCGACGGCGAACTGGCCACGGAGTACGCCACGCACACGCTGCTCAACGGCGACAATCTTCTGCTCGAATCGGAGGCGCTGCTGGGCAATGCCACGCCCCCGCCCACGCCCACCCAGACGTCAGCGTCATCAATCACAGACTCCGACTGGGGCACCGTGACAGCTGCGGCGCTGACTTGGCACCGCCCCGCCCCCCCCGGAGGCGGGCCGCCCGCCTCCGCCTCCGCGTCGCCCTCGCTGAGCTTCATTCTGTTCGTCTGCATCGATTCGCTTTTCATTCTGCTCTTCTCGGCGCTGTTTGTCATTTTAATGAAGAAACTCTTGTGGCTCTGGCACAAGAATCGCAATGTTCACACGCATCCGCTGGATAAATTCAATATGGCGCTGGGCAGGCGGTAAGTTGGGCAAAGTTGGGCAAGGCTGAGGAAATGCAACCAGCAGATTGCACAGAGCCAGTGGCGTAGGCTGGACTGTTCTAGAGGGGGCGGCAAAATATAGATTTTCTATACATTTTATGGCAGATATAATAGCAAATATATATTTAAGAAAAATATATAACATCAGATTGCATAGAGTCAGTGGCGTAGGCGGCACTTTTCTTGGGGGGGCTGCAAAATAAAAATTTTCTATGCATTTTGTGGCAGATATAGTAACAAATATATATTTAAGCAAAATATATAACAACAGATTGCATAGAGCCAGTGGCGTAGGCTGCACTTTTCTTGAGGGGGCTGCAAAATAAAGATTTTCTTTTTAATATATACATTTTATGGCAGATATAATAACACATTTATATTTAAGTGGTATGATATTTAAGCGCCCCCCTGCCTACGCCACTGCGCATAACTACTGCCAACGGCATTGCAATTGAAATCCGGTTTGGAACTGATTATCCTGTCTGTGCTGATGGACAGACATACAGCATAATTTGCTTAGCTGCCCCGTTACTTAGCTGAAGATAGCTGCGTGAAAGTTCAGTTCGTATGTTGGCCAAGTTAACAAGCTGTTGCCCTTAAGTGCAAAAATGTGCAACGAAAAAAATTGTTGAAAAATATGTTAAACAGCCTAATTGGTTTAACAATTAGGGAAAATCCAAATTAATTTAAATTTAATATATTTATAATATATAATATATTTAAAATGCAATTTAATTACATGTAAATTTATAAATAATTTGATTTAACATATAAAATGAGGGTTTATTAAAGCACTTGAGGCAGCTGGGCAAATGACACTCTATTAACTGATGTATTTGTTAATGCTTTCCATAGACTTTACTTATTTTCGGTCCACGTCGAAATCTAATTTCCCTTTTGCTGTCTAAGCTGAAAATGCGCAAAACTGCGACCAGACGAACATAAGCCATAAAATCGGTCCGCTGGCGGCTACTGCTCGACAACTCGCAAAGAAAGTGCTTTTAATTTCCTTTTCTCTCTCCCTCTCTCTCTCTCTCTCTCTCTCTCAGGCTTGGCCTACTTTATCGCGCCGGCGGCCTGCTGCTCATAAAACTCTGCACCGATGGATGCTTCATAGTCTACGTTAATTCGACGCCGGATACTTTATGGGCATATCCGTTTGGCATATCGTGCATAGTATTGGTAAGTTCTCAATTAATATATAGCCGAGCATAAGCGCGTACCACGGGACGTATGCTTGATTTGTGTCATGCAAGTTTTATGGCCACTGCTGCTTTTATGCTGATTGAGTTATTCCAGTTATTCGGCTGCTTGTCAACAGAACTATTAGGGCCCAGCCACCGCTTCAGCTTCTTATGCAAATTGTTGTATCTTGCTCTTTGTTTATTTCCTTTTCTCCTTTTGAGCTTCGCTCCGTTTCCGTTTCTTATTCCGCGCGCATATTTCATCAAAGTCAGCAAAGCCTGCATATTTTTACGCCCGGCGCACAAATTATGCATGCAAAATCAACTGAGACTCTTAGAGGAAACAGTTGCCCTGACCTGCGCACCTGGCCCCTTAACCACTTTCGCTGGCTGCATTAGGCCTCACCTGCCCGCCCCCGCCGCTGAGGTCGGCGCCGGCTTTTATCAAAGCGGCCAACGAAGCCTTTTTGTTGCTGCTGGCTTTCCACTTGGCATCGGTTCCCCTTTCCCGACGCCTGAAAACAGCTCCAATCCGGTTTCTTATTTTCTCAGTGATTTATTTTGTAAATTCAATTAGTGCGTCTTCTAAAGCCATCCCACTCACATCTCACATCAGTTATGAAATCTGTTACTTAAGGGCTTTTTTACGGCTACTTTTGAGGCAACTATTTCATAATGAGATTTTTTAAACATTTTTTATCTGTTATATTTAAAATGTATTTAACTGTTGAGAGTGGAGTCAAAAGGAATCCACACATATATTATAGTTATAGTATAGTTATAGCCAAATCTCTATAAAGCAAACTGTTTGTCCTGACAGAGAAATATGTTAAAATATGTTAAAAATAAGATTATTAAATTATCTGTTTATATTTAAATTTAATTTAACTTTTGAGAGTGGAGTCAAGTTTATAAAAATAAAAACCTTAAACTTTATTAAGGAATCCATATATATTATTATTATTATTATTATTATTATTATTATTATTATTATTATTATTTTTATTATTTTTATTATTATTTTTTTTTTTTTTTTTTTTTAATTTTATTTAACTTTGTTCTATGTAATTGGCACCGTTAACACATGTTGGTAATAATTGAACAAAGTTTCTTAGTCTAGTAAGAATCTATTAGAGTTATAGTATAGTTATACTCAAATCTCTATAAATCAAACTGTTTGTCCTGACAGATAAATAATTAAATTTATATGTTATATGTTAAAAATTAAATTATTAAATTATCTGTTTATATTTAAAATTTATTTAACTGTTGAGAGTGGAGTCAAGTTTATAAAAATAAAAACCTTAAACTTTATTAAGGAATCCAAATACATTATTATTATTTATTTATTTTATTTTTTTTTTTTTAAGATTTTATTTAATCAGCAATCAGAGTGCAGAGTACCCTTTAATCTGACTTTGTTCTATGTAATTGGCACCGTTAACACATGTTGGTAATAATTTAACAAAGTTTCTTAGTCTAGTAAGAATATATTAGAGTTATAGTATAGTTATAGTCAAATCTCTATAAATCAAACTGTTTGCCTTGACAGATAAATAGATCAATTTATCCATTATATGTTAAAAATTAAATAGAAGGTAAGCTCTTATTTTGCTGGCAAATTTCGTTAAGTTCATTTCAAAAGTTATAAACAGTTGCAAGGACATTCGGAATCTGAGCTGTTATTTAATTATTAATTAGAATTAGCCATTTAACCCTCTGAACACGCACAGGCTGGCAGCCCCACATGTAAATTTCCACGCATATTTCGTGGAGGCTCCCCGCAGTCTGCCCCGCCCACCGCCTGTGGGGGCTGTCCCGGCTGGCGCTATTAATGTGGCCATCAATTGGCATTCGGAATTGGCGAGTCCGCTATTTAGATTAGGCTGTGTTCTCGCTTAATTATTTATAACCACATTTGAGGGCCTGAATCACGCACACATGGAATGCCCTTGTCTGGGCCTCAATGAAAATTGGGCCGCAGCTGTTTGCCCAACTCTCCACTAATACAACAACAACAGCAACAACTGTTGCACAGGATCGGGGCAAGGCTGCGCTGATTATGTAATTAATTTAATTAGATGCCTGTAATCAAATAAAAGCCAAAAAGAAGAGAGCTCTATTTATAGACACTGAATAGGACAATGAAAAAGAGCAGAAAATGTCTTCGACTTAACTTGAGTTAAATTTGAATTACTTTAGATTTTGTATAATATTGATATAATATTTTTATTGCGACTCTACTGCACTATTACAACAACAACAACAACTCAATTTATCGACACTGAATAGGACAATAAAATGTCTTCTACTTCACTTGAGTTAAATTTGAATTACTTTAGATTTTCTATAATATTCAATACCAAGGTTTTTATTGATACATTGTGCGTATAACGCAGAATAATCGATACGACATCTTCAAGAACTGCAGAGAAATGAATTCGTTAATTTAAAACAATTATAAGTTTAAGTGGGATTCAAAGAATGAGCTCACCATGGTCATGGTCTCCATGGAAATTTGCAGGAACACGGTCGCCTTCAGGCACACGGGTTTCTTCGCGCGCAGGGCAATAAAGACGAGCATCTTCTTGAAGCGCGGATCGGCGTCCAGCCAGTCCATCTCATAGACAGCGGCGGCCACGCCTTCGCTCTGCAAGAACAACAACAACAACAGTAAAGGGGGCGTGGTAAGGAACTTTGAGCCACGCACCGAGGCAATTAACAGCTCGCTGAAATAGCAGATCAAGTAGATCTCCGAGACGGCCGAGATCATGAAGAGGGCCAGCTTGAGGGTGTGGTCGGCGCTGACGCCGAGGGTCATCTGGAAGCCGACGAAGCAGACCATCACCGAGGAGGTGAGGAAGTTCAGGAGCAGCGGCATTCCAAACACCGAGTTCATCACGTCGGCCAGCCTGCGGGCGGGCAGGGAACGCTTAAAGGGGAGCCCAGTTGGGGACGGGTAGACCTACCCGAGCAGCTTGTTGTGGTACAGGATCAGGTGCCGCAGCGATCGCAGCTCCCTGGCGCGCACCTGGAACGCCGCCAGCGACTTGGAGAGGTAGTCGAAGTGCATGACGAACTGCATGTTGACCGCGTAGATGGAGATGTCGGCCGAGATGTGGCCCGTGGTCGCGGTGTAGGCGCCCCAGACCTGCAGCAGGTACATCAGATAGTAGCTCCAGTTGCCGTGCCAGTTCCAGGGCGAGACCGAAAAGAAGGGCATCGCCTTCTCGACGTCCGGCGAGTGGAGCAGCCAGTGCTGGATGGCGTAGCGCACATAGACGTAGAAGCTGTAGGTGACCACCAGCACCAGAAAGAGCCCGCTGAAGCCGCGCAGAAAGAAGCGGCCCCGGCGCAGATAGTAGTCGACCCGGTACGCGGCCTGCTCCGTCCGGACGGGGCCGGGAAAGATCGACTCCAGCTCGCGCACCAGGCCGTTCAGCTTGACCCGCTGCCGGCGCACGCTGACCGTCTTCAGCTGGCTGACCGTGATGAAGCCCAGGTAGCAGACGGTCATGCAAACATCGACAATGTGCTCGGCGTCGCTGTAGTGCAGCACCACGAACGTGAACTCCATCAGGAAGTTGAAGTTCAGGTTGACCACGTTCAGCAGGAAGTTGGCGGAGAGCCAACGACTCGGCACCGCCGTGGACCGGGGCGAGTCGTAGGGATCCACCCCGATGGTCTGGTAGAAGAACACGGGCAGACTCATGAAGTCATCGAAGGTTGCGAAGGCCTCTCGCATGTTGGCAGTCCCTCAATTCTTTGACTGCAACTAATTCAGATACTTCTCTGCGGGGTACTTATAGTCCGTGTGGGAAATTGATAAAACCACAGGCCTATACTATATACTATACTATTATGCGTACGAAATAAAGCTGAATAAATACCCTTACCAGGCCATAATACTTAGCTAGCTTATTTGATGCGTGATCTTTTATCTCTTAACTCTTTTAACTAAGACAAAAATTGCTTCAAATATAACATTTATTCGGATTTTAATAAAAATAAAATTAAATACAATTAATTATTAAAATTTACTGAAATCAAAAATCTTTTTTTTTTGTTTTGTTTTGAAATATTTTTTATTATTTTGCAATATCTTTTAGCTCTTTTAGCTGAAACAAAAAATGAGCAATCTATGGAATTGCTTCAAATATAACATTTAATCGGATTTTAATAAAAATAAAATTAAATGCAATTAATTATTAAAATTTACTAAAATCAAAAATCTTTTTTTTTTTTGTTTTGTTTTGAAATATTATTTATTATTTTGCAATTTCTTTTAGCTCTTTTAACTAAAACACAAATTAAGCTGTTTATGGAATTGCTTCAAATATAACATTTAATCTGATTTTAAGAAAAATAAAATTAAATGCAATTAATTATTAAAATTTACTGAAATCAAAAATCATTTCATTTTTGTTTTGAAATATTATTATTTATTATTTTGCAATATCTGTTTAATTAAAAACAATTATTGCTAGGTTTTTACATAAGGTTTAACTTAAAATTTAAAATTTCGCCAAAATAATTTGAGCAAAATTGTAGAAATTGAAAAAAGGTCTGACTGCCGAATGGTGTTTATATTATATTAATATTTTTTAAATATTGAAAAGAAAGATATATGCTCATTTTGTGAAGTTTTCATGTTTTGATTTAGCAATATCATCTGCAACAATTATTCAAACAAGAATACTTGTAGAAGAATCTATGCAGAGTTTTCTCAGCACATTTCTAGTAATTAAATACCATATCCATAAATAAAACAAAATTTCTAGTAAATAAATATTAGGCTCCATAAAGAGATGCCTTCATTAACGCGTTACAAACTCCTTGAATGAAAGGATAATACCCTTATGTGTGCCTAGACTGATCCAGCAAATTGCTCTGAAAACCACAAAAGTGCTTGCGTTGGGAAATAAAGCCAGCCCCGTTAGGATCACGTAGTTGGGACCGGGCCGTGGTCAAAGTTCTTCCATTATTCATGGCTCAAATTATTATTGTCGATTGTTGTTGTTGTGGTTGTGCAATGTTTGCAAATAAAGCCATTTGTGCAAATTACTCGCTCGCCTTTTGATTTATAAATGTGACCAATTTGACGGCCCCCTGAAAAATTGCACCTGCCCAAGGGACGGCTGAAATCGATGAAGCCCAGGTGGGCGGCTTTCGCCGTTTGAATTCTCGAATCATTAATAAGCCATCTCTCTGGGTTGGATCGCAGTCAGGGAGACAGTTAAATATATCTTTAGCTAACCCCCATTAAGAATTCCTTTGAGTAAATTGTGGGTATTGCAAAAGCGTGCATATTATATTTAATTATAGATTAGCTCAAATATGTAAGACAACAATTTCCACTAAGTACAATTTTTTGTCTTCATTTTTAATACAGTAAAACAATTTCTATTAGCACAAGATTTTTACATTATTTGAAGTACGCAAATGCACAGAAAGAAAAAAGTTGCAGTTTTAATCGGAGTTTCACGCATCAATTTATTTTATGCAGGCACTATTTTACCTTTGACCATTAATAAATCCCAGGGACAATCCTTCAAAAAGCTGGCAATTTTGTGGAGAATTTTGTGAATATGAACAGATACTAAATGTTGCTGCAAGTCAGATCTTCTGATAGCTTAAAGTTTAACATTAATAAATACTATTTAAGAAATATTAATTAAGAAAATATCTGATCTTCTAGATCTAGATCTTCTGATAGTTTAAAGTTTAACAAATAAGAAATACTATTTAAGAAATAGTAATTAAGAAAATATTAGGATAAATACGTCAGATAATTTTGATTTTAATTAAGCTAGGAATAATTTACTGGTACATGGTGCGAATGACGCAGAAGAATCTGTAGGTCATTTGCAGGAACTGCAAGTAGATAGAAGGGGATTTTGAGATAATTCAAGTGCTCTCTCCTTCGAGGCAGATTGGCGACCCACCATCGTCATGGTCTGCATCGAGACGTCCAGGAACACGGTCGCCTTCAGGCAGACGGGCTTCTGGGCGCGCTGGGCGACAATAATGAGCATTTTCTTGAATCGCGGATCGGCCTCAAGCCAGTCCATCTCGTAGACGGCGCTGGCGACGCTGCCGCTCTGCAAAGATAATGGGTAAATATGGGCGGATCGGGGCAGAGTCTCCGATTGGGACAACTCACGGCGTTTATCAGCAAATCGCTGAAATAGCAAATCAGATAGATCTGCACCATCTGCGCCACCAGGAAGACGGCCAGCTTGCAGATGAGCTCGGGACTGAGGCCGAGGGTCATCTGGAAGCCCACGAAGCAGACCAGCAGCGAGGAGGCCAGAAAGTTCAGGAGCAGCGGCAGCCCGAACACCTTGTTGATCACGTCCGTCAGTCTGCGGGAAAAGGGGGGGGTCAAAGGTCACTTACTGGCTGCCACTTACCCCAGCAGCCGGTTGTGATAGGAGATCAGCTGCTGCAGCAGCCGGAGATCCTTGGCGTAGCCGTCGCTCAGCCGAGCCGCCTGCACCTGGAGCTGGACGAGCGCCTTGGACAGGTGGTCGTAGTGCATGATGTCCTGAATGACCACCGCGTAGATGAGAATGTCGCTGGAGGCGTGTCCGGCCGTGGCCGTGTACCCGGCCATCGCCTGCATCACGTACATCAGCCCGAAGCGGAGCCCGCTGTCCAGGTGCCAGGGCGAGATCTGGGTGTAGGGCATCGACATGCGAGCGTTGGGCAGCTGGAGCAGAAAGCGCTGGACGAGGAACTGGATGAGCACGAACAGATTGTAGGTGGCGATCAGCACCAGGTAGAGGCAGGTGAAGCCCTTGGTGAAGACGCGACAACGGCGCAAATAGCGCTCCACCTGATATTGGCGCTGCTCCTCGCGCCCTGCGCCCGGGAATATCGACTCCATTTCGCGCATCAGGGCATTCAGCTTCGGCTTCTGCCACCAGACGGTCACCATCTTCAGCTCGCCGACCAGCACGAACGCAATGTAGCCCATCACCATGCAGGATTCGACAAAGTTCTCGCCGTCCCTGAAGCTCAAATAGACAAAAATGAACTCCAGAGCGAGCACAAAGTTCAGATTGATGACGTGGAGCAGAAAGTTGGCGTAAAGCCAGCGGGTCGAGGTCATCTTGTGGGTGGCCGATTCATAGGGATCCACGCCAATGGTGTGGTAGAACACCACCGGCAGGCTCATAAAATCGTTGAAGGTTACGCACTCCTTGGCCATTTTTGGACTAGATCTCTCGCAGTAAACTCCGGAAATTAGTGGGTTCTTTAGCCTGAAGAAGTTTGTTAAATTCATTTTTTGTGTATCTTATTTTAGAAAGGGTATTATTGTTTTGTCACGAACATCGTCTCTCATCTTTGACACTGCAGACAGTTATTAAGTCTGCTGAATCGGACAAATATATCTATAATTACGAAATTGCGTATCTTCTGTATAATTAAATTTTGTAATCGGTTGAATAAGGTTCATTGATATTCGGAAGTCCGAAAGATGCTGTTATTTCTTCTCTTGTGAATAATTTGGATATTTAGATCCGACATTGAAGCATTTAAACATTTTTTAATTTGCCATTCAAATAGTTGCTGTTTTATTTATATTCTTTTAATTATCATTGAGGCGCAAATATTTTAGAGATATAAAAGGGTATTATAATATAATACCTTTGCTTCAATCTATATGTTTTCGAGCTGAAAAAACTATAACAATAGTTGAGATTGTCCAGATACTACTTAATAAAATAAATAAATAGAAAACTGACACTGGTAAAAATTAAAAAAAAAACCCTATTAATATTTTATGTAATATACATGTTAAAATTCAGAAAATATCAACTGTTCGGGATCGGAAATGTTTTTATATTGTTTAATATATAAATTTAAAATTATTCGATCTACCAAACCAAGTACTCGTCTGCTGGACTTCTCTGTCGAATGAAGACTAAAATCTAAAGACATTTTGTAAGACTCTGTCGGCCCTCTGGCAATGGTAATATTTCGCATTGTAATCGACTTTTAATTGCTTCGTTTTCATAACAACAAAAACCTGATTCAGGCCATTAGCTGCAAATAAACCAAAAGGTTTTTAACCAATTAAGCGGCTTTTAAAATATTGTATATATTTTGTTTTTAAGGGTTTAAAATAAAATATATGACGTATTTTTTAAATGTCTCTGATCCTGGATAATATGAATGCTCGAATTTTTAACCAATTACATTTTTTATTTTACAATATTATATATATTTTGTTTTTAAGGACTTAAAATAAAATATATAAGGTAATTTTTATGTCTCTGATCCTGGATAATATTAATGCTCGAATTTTTAACCAATTAAGCGGCTTTTAAAATATTGTATATATATTGTTTTTAAGGGTTTGAGCGCCGTTGTCAAGTCAGGGACTTTTTTAAGCTCTGGGCAAAATAAATATCTGTGTTCCTAAAAAGCAGCTGCGTAGGCGAGTTTGTCATTCTTCCCTGTTAAGCCGACTGAGTTCTTATTTTCCTAATCGTTATTATCGCAGAGACGTTTTTAATACGCCTTGAGGGTTATCCAAGGGAGGGGTTTCCATTTTATTTATATGCTTTTTTTTATTTTTATATATTATATTGGATTTGTGCAATGTCCATCTTCAAATTTGGTATATATATATAGATAAAGCGTTGATAATTAATTCAATTCAATTTAGACTTGTTCTTTGTTTTGGTAATTTGCAGTTGGTAATATCGCATTTGTTTTGAATTCGTATTCCAGGGCTTCGGCGTTCTCTTCTGCTTCGTGCTCAAGGCGGAGAGCCAGCTGCGCGGCCCGCCCTTCCTGAGCGGCAGCGGGAGCAGCCAGAGCGGCTCGCTGCGGCGGACCAAGTTCAGCACGAGCCGGACGAGCCTGGAGGAGAACTACTGCGCCACGACGACGGCCAGCATCAACAGTCCCCTCAGCTGTAAGTAGCCTGCGCCGCGTAGTCCTCCCACGACTCTCACCTCTCGCTTGCAGTCTACACCAACCACGACAAGGAGAAGGAGAGCGAGTGCGTGGCAACCTCGGCAGCGGCGGCGGCGGCGGCGGCAACCTCGGCGGGCGCCGCTCCGCTGCAGGCGAAGCAGGGCCTGGAGCTGGAGCAGGGCGCCGGCGGCGTGCAGCTGCCGCTGACAATCATCTCGAGCGCGCCGCGCTGCCAGGCGGCCGTCGTCAGCACGGCGGAGACGCTGCTGCCGCTGCCGCTGCCGTTGCCGCTGCCGCTGCCGGTGGCCGCCTCGCCCGCGACGCGCTGCTGCGCGCTGCTCGGCGGCGGCGGCGGCGGCGGCGGCGGCGGATTGGAGGCGCCCAGCGGGCTCGGCTATGCCTACGACGCCTACACGATGACGGGCAGCCTGGGCCGGCGCATGCTGCACCAGCAGCCGGGCACGCACTACGCGGCGCGGCCGTGCGAGGAGTTCGTCGGCGTGGAGACGCTGGACATACTGCAGGGCCTGGCGGCAGGTAAGTGGCGCCCAGTTGAGTGGGGAGCGACGGCTAACGGCAACACTTGCAGACAGCATCATTGGCCACTACGTGCCGCTGCAGCACAATCCGTACGTGGACTTCGTGCCGGGGCCGCTGATGTTGAGCATGCCAGCGCCAGCGCCGGCGCCGCCGCCCACAATTAGCGGTACGCTGCCCACGCCCAAGGCCCAGAAGCGGGTGACCATACTGGAGCCGACGTCGCGCACCACCTTCGACCCGCTGCTGCCCACGATGGTGGCCGCGGTCGTCTCCACCACGACGACGGCGACGACCACGCTCTCCGTCACGCCGTCCACGCAGAGCGCCGGCGTCGACAGCAGCTCCGGCGGCGACGCGACCCTCGACCGGATCACGCACGATCTCGACTACCTGCTCAACCGGGGCAGCCTGGACGTGGACACGGCGACACCGCCGACGCCGACGCCGCCGCCGCCGCCCGCCGTGGTGGTCAAGAAGTGCGAAGAGCCGCAGCAGCAACAACAAAGCAGCAAACTATAATCGAACAGGGCAAACACTGGGAACTTAGTAAGGGTATTCAGAGCAGTGTAAATATATCTGCAGTAATTGTAATTGTAAATAACTATTAGCACCTAAATTTGAATATTCAACCTACTTGTGAATAAATGCCATCAAATCAAATCAAACCAACTCTGTAAAGTGACAAAATCACACTTTGAAAGAATTTAAAGTAAACACAATTTTTTAGCTAGATTTACAACATTCATGAAATTAACTAATTATTTATAAATATAAATATATGTGGATTAGCCTTAGGTTAATTGAATGTGAGCTCCGCCAAGAGACAAAGGTGTGCTCAACTTTTTGATTCTATTTAAAATTTTCCTAGACCTAAATCAAATCAAAGCATAGAACTCTGTAAGACGCAAACTCTACAAGAATACAATAATTGTATAACTAATGAATATTACAGAACTATTTCTGCAGCAAACAAATTATACATACACACGCATATATATCTTTGAATAAACTCGAGACTCTTGTTATAAAAAAAAAAAAAAAACAAAAAACGCCAGTTGTCAGTTTATGAGAAATGATGTATTTATTATTAACAGTATTAAACAGCATTGCGATGGGCCGCTAAAAACTAACCACATGGCCCATAAAGTGGGTCACGTTCTCGCCGCGTATGGCAAAGAAAAACGGATGATCCGCCCGGAAGAACTTCTGCCGCGACGAATTGCTAATCACAATCGGCTTATAGCCTGCAAGACATTGCCTCGAATAATCGGATGGACTTATCAGATTTCATTCATTCACTCACCAGCTGCCGGCTGCGGCAACTCCGTGCCGGAGCCCGATTCGTTCAAGTCAATCCGCAGCTTGTGCAGGACATCGCTGACCGGCTGGCTGGCCACTGAGTGCAAGTGCTTCAAGTTGGCCGACGAACCGAAAATCTCCGCCAGGCCCAGCTGTAAGCAAGATTTTGAATGCGACTCAGATTAAATGCGATTTACAATAAGCAAATAAAAATAGGATAAGAAGTATTCGATTCCTAGATGACCCCATAATTTTTAATGGCAATCGATAGAGTGGGCCCTTGCGATGCTAACGCACCGTGTCCTTTGCAAATGCGCAAGGATATGGCCGAGTTAGAGCTATTTTTATGAAAAGGACATTCTCTTTATTGCCATATCTCGGCCGTATCCTTTGGGATCCTGGAAGGACATATCTTTTTGAACTCGCAGAAAGTAGGACTATCGATTGACATTCAAGGATTTTTAGGATTCCACCAAAAATACCGTTCAAAATTTTTGTAAGGTCGCAAAATTGACTGAAATCCACAAAATCGTCCTTAAATTGGCCATTTCAAGGACTAGGGCGATGTTCTTTGGCCAGCAGATATAACTTTTCGTGCCAATTCAGTATATGAATTAAAAAGGACGAAAATCCTTCCTGGAGCCAATATAGAGTGGCATTTTTGAAAACAAATAATTGACCATAACTCGGCCGTATCCTTGCATATCCTGACGAGCCTTGTGTCAAACGAATTGTATTGACCAGGGCTACCAACTGACCAAAGGACATCAAAATCGTCCTGTTAGTTTCCGAAATATCAAGGATTTTGTGTTTTTGGCCAGTTTCCTTGCGGTTTTTGAGACTGAAAATTTCCAAGTATTCGATTCTTAGATGACCCCATAATTTTTTAATGCGAACCTAACGCACCATGTCCTGTGGAAATGCGCAAGGTAATGGCCGAGTTAGAGATATTTTTCTGAAAAGGACATTCTTTTTAAAGGACCTACCTTTTTGAACTCGTATTAAAAGTTATAGGAATGTGTTTGTTGAAGAGTTAACTCATGGAAGATTAAGAAAAGGAATCGCCACTACTTTTAGATCGACCCTCGCTGCCTCACCCACCTGCTTCAGCGGCTGTCGCAGACTGCACTCAAAGTCGATGCTGAACTTGGGCAGCAGCACCTGGACGCTCTCCATCTGCAAGCGCTGCTGCAGTGCGGCCAGATCCAGGGCGCGCAGCTGGGACTCGAGCTCGGCGAGGGCCGAGGGGTCGCGCTGGTTGGGCAGGATCAGGAGCATGGCCAGTTCGTCGGCGTGCTCGTAGGGCAGCTCGATGGCGCGGGCGTTGAGCTCCCGCAGCTCCGCGTACTTCACGCACATGTCGTCGTCGAAGAGCATGGGCACCGGCTTGGCTGCGCCGGCGGCGTGGCTGTGGAACTCGTAGAGGCCCGTGCGGTAGGCGCTGAACGGCAGAAACCATTTGCTGTGCAGACGGGCCGCGAGCAGCAGCAGCAGCTGGGCCGCTTGGCTGCCGTTCGCCTGGAGCGGCAGTCGCCAGTTGCCGCCGCCGATGCTGGCCAAAATGTTGTCGGTAATGTAGCGACGGAGCTTCTCGGACTGCTGCAGGTCGAGGCACTCGGCCGTCGCATGGAAATAGGTTTGCGCAATCTTCTGGAAGTCGTCCGCAATGCTGGTGCCGTCGCTGGCCTGCAGCAGCAGGCGATTCTGCAGCTGGATGCGTGTGTCCGGATCGCCAGTGGCAGCGGCCAGCTCGGCGGCATAGAAATTGGCCATTTTGGCGTTGCTGGGAAAGCGCTGCTTCAGCTCCAGCAGCCGCTGCAGCTCCTCGGCCGTCCCGCCATCGGAGCCCAGGTAGAGCAGCGCCAGCGTCGCCTCCAGCAGCAGTGGCGAAACGATAACGTTTTCATCGCCAGCTGCGGCTGCAATGATGTGGAAGATCTCAGCTCCTAGACTGATTTCGTGTGGAATACCGGACGCTGTGGGATTGGGCGCAGCACTCATACTGGGGAGCTGGAATAATTAAATCGACTTGAAACGTTAATGTTCATTTAGGTAGCTATTTCATTTGGTCTAGCACGCAGTAAATACAGCCACATATATGCATATAAATAAAAAATTAATAATAAATTAAAAAGCAGTTTTTTATTTTTTATAGGCAAATCAAGCACAATATTTTGCAACAAAACGCATTGCAAACTTTTGTGCGGTCCATATATTAAACAACAGCTGGTATTTAAACTAACAGAGGCCGCACTGTTGAGCCTATGTAGACATTTTTAGTAGTGCATACTTTTGTGCTGCAGCAAAAAATGCAACGCTCAATAAAAACCGTTGACTTAACAGAAATTTTAATTAAGTATATCTCGGTCAAATTAAGTGCGATTTTGAAAAGCTATACCTTCTTAATCTCGCAGAGTTCTATAGAATCGATTGCATAAATAATTTCTTTAAATAATTACCCTAGAGAAGGAATAGGTTATAGATTATTTGGCTTTGAAGTGCCCCCGATATATGTACATATATGAAAATATTTGATTCTCGCACACTTTAAGCAACTATGGATGTTTTTTTTGTATTTTATTTGGAAAATACTTTTGAAACTAATTGATCTCTCGTTAGGAAAACATATGCGAGTGTAAATCTCTTTAATGTATTTTATTTAAATCAAGCCTGAACAAAAGCAAATTTAAATTTGCAGCTAAAATTTCATGAGTATGATCATTGTGCGTCTGTACTTATGGTACAGTGAACATTGTTTAACTATGCCACTACATAGAGTATGCCCTTCGAGCATAATGCGAAACACATGTGTTTGAGAAGATCTTGATTAAAATAGGACTTATTTTATAGCGTTCTGCTTGAATCTTAAGACCTTAATTAATTTGCATTTGTTTATTGGATATTGAAAGGCACTATTTTTATATCTGCCCTCATTGTGCAAATATCTGGGTATGTACACAGATTTCGTTGGCATTAGATATATTAAATTCAATTTATTAATTTTACATAAATTTTGGCCGTGGCCTTTAAGGCCGCGTTTCCCTATAAACATTGAATTTCAATTTCTTCCGTTTCGCGGGGCGAGCCGCCGAAATCATCGAAACAAAACTAATCAGGCATGCTCGACGTGCAGATACCATGTAGCCAGCAAGGTCTGAAGTATGCTATGCACATTAAAAAAAGAATTGTAACACAAACTACCCTATTCAAGTGCCCCTGAAATGAGTTCTTAGCAAACATCCAACTTAATTCTCTTATATTATAATATCTCAAATAGCTTTATCTTAAAAAATGATGGAAAATAACAAACGCTATCTGCATATGATATATGTAGACCCACATTGTGCTCACACTTTTAGCCATTTGACGCAGGGTATAACAAAAGAGTCACTAAAAACTAACAAAGTGAAAAACAATGGGCCGAGACAATTGCCAGCAAAAACACAAAAACTTGACACGATTCTCGGCTAGCCCAACAAGCATAGAACAGCCCGAAACGGAAAAACTTTTTGACATTGCTCGGCTAAACAAACACACACGCTTACATATATTTTTGGTCAACTTTTAATCTCACGCGAATTGCTCTCGATGTTGTTGTGGCAGATGCTTATACGACTTTGTGTATGTATGTGTATGCTATATGATTTCTATGAAAATACAAATGAGAACTTTTAGTTATAATTCATAGAAACACTCGGATTAATTTCAATCCTACTTCTATCTAATTTCGAAATAATTAAAATTTTTGGTTTATTCACAGATCTTTATTCTTTTCCAAGTAATTTTCACAGGGTATTTAAACAGTTTTCTTTATCGTGAGCATTGCCTGCGCCAGCTGCACATTCGGCTGGCTTTATAAGTAGCGCTACTCGCCGTACTCTTAAATGTTTATTGTTTATTTTGGGTGTGCCAATTTTGTGTTTTCTTTAGGAAATTAATTACATCATGAATTTGTCAAAAGTGTTTTCGTTGGCATCTAAGCCTAAAACAAAACGTTCGCTTTCCTAGCACTGTTCCGATACTTATATTTTGCGAAATATAGAGCACGTCCACAGCTGACGGACTCGCCAAGTGGCAGATGGTAAACGATCGCTAGATTTTCAATGGCTGGGCATGAGGTCACAGAAACATTTTCGTAGTGATCATTATCATCACGAGCGATGATTATCTCGAACGGATATTAAGAGCAACATGTGCCAGAGATTTTCACTGCATACACAAATCTGAGCAGACATATATCATATATATATTGTTTAGTTTGTGCATTATGAATTTTTAGTCATATTTTTTATTCAAATTGTTCACATTTCAACTTTTTTTATTTGCTTTAAAGTATTTATATAAATGATTCAAGTGCACTTAATTGGTTTTGTAAAATTGCTTTCAAATTGACTGATCATTTCCGTTGTGGTATATATACCTATTCGATTTCCTTCCCACTGTGCAGCGCAGAAAAAAGTATATCCAAATGAAACACGAAACAACTTAACAAAAATTTCAAAAATAATACAAAATTCACGCCCGCACGCAGCTTTGCACAGAATTGAACTAAACGCTATTTGGCGCTAGAGAAAAATTATAGGAACGAATCTAATTAAATTGGCCCGCCGCTGTTCATTGATGACGACACTTGGACGACGTTGGGCAAATGCAGAGTCGGAAAGCTCTGGCCAAGTTTGAATTTTCAGCAACTACTTCTTCGACGCTGAAAATGTAATCTATTTTTATAATTTCGCTGCCGCTTGCTCCGTTTGTTCAAGCGGACGCTAACGACGCCGAAGACGAACTGCGCGAACTGGGACTGCGTCCGCGTCCGCGTCCAATGGGGGCCGCCGTCGGCAGCTTCTGCGGCCATTAATATGTTGTTTTGGCGCTGAACCACTCGAATTGCCGCTGATTGGGATGCTGCACGCCAACAACGCGCTGCGATGCGATGCGACGCTTGATTGAATTGAGTCATCCAGCTTGGGCTTTGTTTTCATAGTTCTATTGTTTAATCAGCTTATCTAATCTGGCGCATTTGGGTCATTATACTTATATACCGCTTCGTGCATATGACGGATTTCTCTTATACTGGGCGGCGTATTTAAAACGAGCATTTCTTAAGTGCAAACATATTTTAAATTTCATAATTTAATTGCGAACAGCAGTATTTTTCCTATTTACTAGCCCTGTGTACAGCGTAGCACAGTATGTATATTCCGTTCGAAAGATTTTTACAACTCTTCAATAATTGTTCATTCTATTTTAGCATTTAACATTAGTATTCTTTTGACATGCGATTTTTCAATTTAATATTACCTAAATACGAATTGGGACTCATGCACATCCCTCACAATTCAGTTAAAAGCTTCAATGCATTATGGTTTTTCTTTTATTATTACATTACAATATTACAAGGATGAGGACACATTGTTAATGTTGCGTTGTTGGAAATGCTTGCATGAAAAGTAGTTGGAGGGGAATTCACAAAAGTACAATACATATACATAAATAAATATACTAACAGCCTAAATAAAATATTATCCGAAAAGGGGGGGTATTTAAATGGAATTAGCACACTCAACAGTTCATTCGGCCATGTAAACGCAACAGGCAGCGTCCTTCCTGACCATGTATAGCGTGTTCGTTCAGTCCCACCAGCACAGCTGGGCAGGATCTCAGTATGTGTGTAAGTGTGTGTTTCTAAAGTTGGTATTAACAGGCGAAAAATAAAGAAACGAGAAACAAGAACGCGCCTAAGATGCGTTTTCATGGCCGATTGCGGGACAATGCGGAAATGCACAAACAAATGTTAAATAATAGGCATAAGTATCAGCCAATTGTTATGTAACGGTGTAGACTAAG
The DNA here is from genome assembly GCA_035047465.1 of Drosophila sordidula. Lineage (NCBI taxonomy): Eukaryota > Metazoa > Arthropoda > Insecta > Diptera > Drosophilidae > Drosophila > Drosophila sordidula. Next base: position 3,155,243 of record JAWNPQ010000260.1, on the reverse strand, counting down.
GCTTTGCCCCTTGCGCAATGACTTTGTTTTGGTTGCTTTGGAGTGACAAACATGTAGAGTATACATAGTGTTCATATTGTGTAGCGCGGTCGCATAAGATTTAAAATGTGTGTAGAGGTGTGTGTTGTATGTGTGTGTTTGAGTGTGTGTTGTTCGTTTTCAAGTGCTGGCACTTTTCGATGTTAGAAGGTATAACCGCCCTCGGGGGCCTTGGGCTGCGAGGCATTAAAATCTAGTGCGCCATTAACCTCCTGCGGCGCCAGCTCCTGCTCAGCCTCGTCGTCGCCAGTGTTGAAGTAAGTGTCTATTATGGCATAGGCCTTCTTGTAGACCTCCTCGTTTTCGTGCTGCTGCAGGGCCTCCAGCTTGTCGAGGCCGCCGAACTCCTCGACCATCAGACAGAGATTCTCTGTGCCGCCCAGTTTCTCGGCGAGCGCGAACAGATTGGCCAAACCCGTTTGGACCACCTTGATGGTGCGCGGATCCTTGGCGTCGAGCAAATCTATGAACGGCTTCAGTATCTTGTACTTCTCAATAAGATCGACGATTTGCTCCGGTGTGCCCGAGGTGGTGGTATTGGTCACTGCCCAGGCAGCCTCCTTTTGCGCCTTGAAATCGCCCTTCTCCAGCACATGGCGGATCTGCTGGAAGATGCCCGCGTCGATGACTGCCTGAATCTGTTTCTGATTGCCGGCCGTAATGTTGCTCACAGTCCAGGCAGCCTCCTTGACTATGTTGCCCTTCGAGTGCTGCAACAACAAGCCAAGCTTGGGCAAACCACCGGCAGCTATGACTACATCGGTCTGCAAAGGGAATGTCAGCCGGATGAATTACTAAAAACTGGAAAAGCGGGCACCACTTATAACCCGCTTGTGTCAAGCTCACTGACCTGTTGATCCGTCCCGGTGACAATATTACCGACGCTGCGCAGTGCCGGCACAATGATGCTGGGCTCGTCCGTTTGCAGGAGGTGCACCAGGCGCGGCACTGCATCCGTATCGACGACCGCTTGTATCTTGTTGTTGTCATCGTCCGTCACGTACGAGAGCGCCCAGCAGGCGTCGGCCAGCACCTGTATGTCCTGGCTGACCAGCAATTGCGACAGCACAGGCAACAGGCACTTCACTTGGTCAAAGGGCGGCGACGGGTTCTTGTTGCGGCACAAATTCGACATCAGCCAGACAATGTTGCGCAGAAAGGACAAAGGCGTCTCATTATTGATTAAGCGCAGAATGCCATCGATGACATTGTGCTGGATTACGATGTCACGAGCTGCCGCCCCATCGCCGGCAATGTTGCCCAGCGCCCAAACGGCCTGCTCGGCTAGATTGATGGACTTTGACTGGAGAAGGGCTATGAAATGGGGCACCGCATTCTGCTCGATGACGCAGCGCGTCTGCTCCGATGTGCCCGAGGCGATGTTTGTCAATGCCCACGCGGCCTCGAATTGCAGCATGGTGCTGGCCAAAGCAAAGGGATTGTTCATTGGTTTGGTGGGGCCATTATCTAATCGTAGGGACATCGGGCGTGTACTTACTTGGCGGTGTTCTGGAGGAAGCGTATGCAGATGGGCACAATGCCATGTCCGATCATCAGATCAATGGGTGGATTCCGTTCGCGACTGAGCATCTTGCGCGCCTGCTGCATGCCCACGAACTGACGCTCCGGGTCCTCGCTGTTCATGGCTGAAACAATCTCATCGGCGGACAGCAACACCGGCGACTGGCCATTTATTTCCTTCAGGGGCGAGGTTAGGTCTTCATCGTTGATGTTGCGGCGCTTGAACATCTGATCCTCTTTCTTGGACTTGCGCAGCTCGATGGTCACCTCATGGCGACGCATGCGCGAGTCCTAACCGGAAAAAAAAAATCACCCCGCGTACCGAAAGTGAGGTTAAGTGCGAATGCAGTTTGAAAGAGCGCGCCACTTACCTGCGTGTTGAGAGTGTTGGCCTTGTAGTGGCCCTGGCGTGTATTTGCATCCGATTTATTCATGTTGAATCGATTGAAGAGGTTTTCGAAAAAATAAAAAATTTGTTTCTGCTACGATAACAAGTGTACAGCTGTAAAGGAAAGTGTGTGTGTTATGAGCCTGTTCAATTATATGAAAGAAGGCAGAGGTTGAATTCAAGGGCTACTTCGATTGCCTCACACACACACACACACACAGCCACGCATGTGCTCGAAAGCGTGTTTGTGTGCGTTCTTTTGGCATTTCTTTTGTGCCTGCCAATTTTTTTTGTCTACCTTTTTCGCGCTCAGCAGACCCGGCGTTACAAGGCCAAACCAGCAGCAGCAGCAACAACAAAGCAACAGCTGCGGCTGCGTTTAACTGTGCAAGCGAGGACCGAGACGCAGACGAAGACAAAGGGAGACCGAGACCACCGCCATTTGCCTTGCACATTTTCATTGCAGCACTTACCTCTTATTTAAGCTGTATATTTGAATATGGTTCACTGAATGGGTGTGCTAATTTTTGTTTTTTCTACTAAATTTCATCTAATAATTTTTACACTTTACACTAAATAAAAATTTTGAACTGAAAACCAAATTTTTGGCCGTGTTAACACGTTTAAAATCGGAATAAAACTGTGCAGTATAATAACTGTAATACAGAATATCGCAGGGAACTTGATTTCAATGCCTGCTTTGCGCTCCAAAAGTTCCGTTTAATTTGAACAAGATGCTTGACTTTTCTAGGGATGTTTTACTTATATCGATATTGTTACTTGCAAACAGAGATTACAATATTTCTCGATTTTTTTTTTAGCGATATTAGGTAGAGGTTTCTTTGGCTGTGTTGCGATAGTGGCAAAAGTAAAGTAAAGCATTATTATGGCAGCAGATAAGCAATAATTAAATGTAGAATAGTTAATAAAGCTAACATATGATTATTCTGGAAATAGTACTTAACAGTGCCATGTAAAACACAAATCTCCCTCCACACTTTTCATAGATCAGTTGGCAACGCGGCACGATCATGCGATAGGTGGCGCTGTTTAATCGTGGTTTTGTGTATTTTCATTTATTACATTTATTTCTACGTATTGCACATTATTACTTTTCATAGTAGTTGTTTTACAATTATAATTACTTCACGTTTGCACGTTAAAGTTTGGTTTGTAAATTGAACGGTTACGCACAGTACGAATAAAATCCACACGTTTGCAGCGTAGACACCTACCATCCACATGGGCGGAATCTGCAAATTCAGCGCGGCAATTCAAACTGGTTTTTCTTTTTCGCTTTTAATCGAGCTTTTGAAAATATATATAGCTTTACTGAGCCGCTCTACTCTATTTTTTTGCTAATCTCCTTTGAGAATGTTTATCAGTGTGCAGATAACATGGATTGTGCAGAACTTGAGGAAAACAATACTTGGGCAAAGTTGCAGTTTTCGAAGACGAAACTTTGAGTCTTTTCCAAAACTTTAAATTAAAACAAGAGCGTTGCAGTCGGTTGTAACCGATGGCGCAATACTCGTTCGTTGTGTAATCACAACCAAAACAACTAATATAACTAATATATATATAGCGTTCGCTAATACTTGTCTTATGTAACATTAAAAAATAATAATAATAGTTACGTCAAAACTGTTCTGAAAAAGGAATTAGCGATCAGCTGAAAAATCTTAATACTTTATCTAAAACGGATATACACGAGTGTATATTCCAAGGTTGAAGTCTCGAGCTTTATTCTTGAACAAGTATAAAAGAATCTTTTTTTTATGTGTGTTTTCCCTCTTAGCTTCCTTAGTTCTATATTGTTGTTTTTTAAATAAGAAACTTACATGTGTTGAAGCTATCAAAATATATTATCAATCTCGAAGCATTTGAACTTGAAATAAACCGCCGAAACTAGCTTAATTTTCGTTTTGAGACGGTAAAACTAAAGGAAATTGTAAGTAAAATTGGTTTTCGTAGTGATTTTGTTACTGAAGTTTTTTGCATGACTTGCTCCAAGCACGGAGATACCCTCGAAAACAACGCTGTGGGGTTGCCCGGACCAGCCCGAAGGGAGAAATGCGTGCATTTTAGAATGTATATACGGTTTTAATCTCAACAAAATATATGTATGTGGCATTTGCGGTTGTTTAATGGATCACAATCTAGGCCGACTTCTTGTCCTGCTCCTTGGGCTCCTCCTCGGCTGGGGCGGCCGTGGTGCTGCTGGGCTGCTGGGCGGAGCGCGCCTCCACCACGTCGGAGTCGGAGTCGGAGTCGTCTGCGACTGGCGCTGGCGAGGCCGAAGGATACGGCGGGAACTGCTGATCCTGTGGGTAGATCTGCTGCTGCTGCGGCTGCTCCGAGTAGTCAACGGGCGCGGGCTCCTGGTCGGGCTGGCGTGGCGCCTCCACGACTTCGCCTTCCTGGGCGACAACCTGCTGCGGCTGCTGCGGCTGCGGCTGGAAGAGCTGCTGCTGGGCCTGCGGGTAGTAGATGGGCGCCGGCAGAGCAACGGGCGCAGCGGCCACGACGGGCACGGCGGCGGCACGGGCCGCCAGGAGGGGCTCCCGCTGCACGACCGCATTGAAGCCGTTGATGTCGTCGGCCGTGTAGGTGACCGTGCGCTTGTAGCCGTCGGCATCGAGGACGCTGTAGGAGCCGACCACGTTGCCGCCGTCGCGGCTCTCCACCTGGCTCTTGATGTCGCCGGTGAGGGTGTCGTGCACGCCGTACGAGAAATCGTAGCGGGGCGAGGCCTCCAGCGGCACCTGCTTGACAACCGGCGCGAGGGTCCTCACCACGGGCGCCGCATAGGTGCGCACCACGGGCGCCACTGGCGCCACGGCCTTGACGAAGGGCGTGGCCACCGCGTAGCTCTTGGCCAGCACAGGCGCCGCCGCCTGCTGGTAGTAGACGGCCGGAGCCGCCTGGTAGGTGGCGTAGCCGGGATGGAAGCCCGCGTAGGTGGCCGCGAAGCCGCCCAGGCAGCAGCCAGCCAGCGCCATCAGCGACAGGGCAGCCAGGAGCTGGGAGGAAGAGAGAAATCAAGAGATAAAACCCATATTTGGAGGAGGATCACTTTTATAAGGCAAGCTAGGCATAACTACAAATTCGCTTGATTTAAAAATCTTCTGTATCTGCATCTGCATCTGCTTCTAACATAAAATTCAACAAGAATTATAAATTATAAATAATTATAAATATTATCTGCAAAAACCCTAGATATGTAAATTTAAAATAAAGTAGATTTTAATTGAAATGAACATATCCAAAAAATCTGAGCACACGACGAGTATATAATCCAAGTTTAAATGATGACAAAACTCACTTCACTTCATGAACGAGTTTAAAAAAGGACTTTTTCAATTTTGGCAATTTTTTCCAATTTTTTCTAAGTACAACAACTCTTGTTAGCCCATATATATATTAATGTTTATACTTCACTTTTTTATACTTATTCACTGACTGAGATTTGTTCGTTAGCATCCTTTTGGCCCGATAATGGAACTTACTTTGCTTGCCATTTTCTTGTTGACTGGTAATGAAGGGCACTGAGATACACACACACGAACACACGAACACACGCACGCTGGAGGTTTGCAGATGTCGCGACAGTTGGAGCGACGCTCGCTTAATGATGTGGCTGGGGCCGTGTGCCCGCCACTTTATATGGATGCGGGCGGGCGCCTAGAATTGGCAGACAGTGGCCAGCTGCACCCACACGCCGCCGACGTGCCAAACCGGTAATAAGTGCGCGAGCGCAAAAGTATCTCACAGATGCCAGTTGACAATTTGACAATTTGACAATGCGGCAATTGCGAAGCAAACTGGTTTCGTTTTGGTTTTCGGTTTTCGTTCGGTCCGTTTTCAAGTTCAGCGCTGTCGGCGCTTCCTTGTAGGCCTATTGACCATTATTTAATTAAGCCGATAATGGCCAACAATGCGAGTCTAAAACTAACTCCGTGTCAATTGTCCATTCATCGCATTCACTTGAAATTCCAAACTTACTGCGTGCGACCACCCAGCCCCGCCCCCTTCCCCTTTCTCGCTCTCACTGTTGGGTGATTTGTCAACTCCGTCTGTCAACACCTCAGCTCTTTTTTGGCCCGTTTGTATGTCAGCGACATTTGCTTCATTTGCTGCATGAGTTTCAGTTTCAGTTTCAGTTCCAATTTCGGTTTCAGTCGTGGTTGCTTTTGTAGGGAATGTGTTCGCTCCATTTTTCGTGCTGTGTCCATGCCCCACATGCCAGCATTTTGTTTACCTACTTGTTAATTGTTGTATTGTCCGTCTCCTCGCTTATGCCAAACGTAACGCAACCGATGCCATAAATATCTTCCAGTCAGTTCAAGTTTAATCCGCACCAATTGAACAACTACACCTATCTCTTTTGCGAATAATGCGAATCTATATCTCAATTTGAGCTCGACAATTTATTAACACCCATTGTGTGGGTCTTATGACAAGTTTCCTACAACAGAAATACAGGAACGGACATTTTACAGATACAAATGTATTTGAAAGATACAATAGTAAGGAAAATAATATATAATATCTAACAAAGATTTTTAAAAGTTGCAAAATTGTATCTGCAAGATGCTAAGGTACTAATGAGAAAGATACAATATCTGTGAGATACTAAACTATCTACATCTATCAAGGATACAAAAAATCGACCTGGAAATCTATTAGATTATATAAGTATACAAATAATGATCGAACAATGAAAACAAAATTAATCAGATATTCAGATGCTAAGGTATTAATGAGAAAGATACAATATCTGTGAGATACAAAACTATCTATATCTATCAAGGCTACAAAAAATCGACCTGCAAATCAACAATGATTTGAAACAATGAAAACAAAATTAATCAGATATTCATTCCTGTCAATATTACTACAATTTATATTTATTTTTATTCACAACAAACTCAAATCAGCCATATAAGTGGCTATTACTCTATTTCTTTTAAATGTTCAATCCCTTTTTAAAAAAAATCTCCCTCTTTTTCCCTATTGAAATGGCATTCAATCAAGACAAACAAGACATCAAAGGCATTAAATTCGTTAAATGACATTATTGGTATTTAGAACCAAAGACTTGCACCAATGGCCAGCGGATGTTACCTTCGGGCGGGTTTAACAATTAGCCAACCGTATTGGAACCCAATTGAGTGCAATTTTAATTAAAAATCGAATAGATTTGACACAAACGATTGAAGGCTGACCACAAAAAGGTTTCTCCAGCAAAAGGGCAGAATGATATAATCATAACGAGACCAAAAATCAAGAAAACTGTCAACTCATTTAATGGCTTGAGCCAATGTAAATAAACGGCAAGCAAATTCAAGGAATTTCGAGCCTATTCAAGGCGGCATTCGTTTTGTTTTCCTGTAAACACCTCAAAGGCGAGCTTCAGTTCGAAATTAAAACTGCGTAAAGCGTTTATAAGTGGATTCCATGTTCAACTCCGGAGGTTGACGCATTCTATTTCGCCCGGGGCATTAAATGCCAATTACGGCGTCCAGACACGTAGACCCAGGCCCATAAAGATGCGTAGGCAGGCGGATTCAGCTGCCTGCCAAAATATGCGAGAGTCAACGGCAAAAGATAGATGGCACAAAAAGCGAATTGTGGAAGGTTTGAACTTGAACTCGGCTACGAAGTAAAAAGAGAGCTGTGATGAAAGACACAACGAATAGAGGGCATAAATTAACCCACAACAATTCATAAGAAAATACGACTAAGCACATTAATAGGTTATTAGCTATACTGAACTATACTGAATACTTATCTCAATTAAATTCAATTTTTCATATAAAGAAAACAGTTTTCTAATAAATATTATTTAATATGTTGAAATGAATTTTTGTTTTTATTAATATTTTAATTTAATTCAATTGTATGAACTTTTTTGTCTATGGGCAAAAAAATCCAATGAAAAAGAAAAGAATAATTAATAAACCAAATAAAAAAGAAATAACCTTGCAGCAATAATTTAATTTGATTGATTACTTTATTATTTAGACCAGATATTTTTATGTCAATAAATACTTTTTTTTATGTTTAAGCAAAACTAAAAAATTTTATTATGAAAAGAAAAGAGGAAGAAAATGGATTTTTTCTTCCTAAGGAGGCCATTAATGATGCCTCCCAGGCAGTTTAATTTAACGGCAATGGCGAGAAGCGGAAATTGCGGTAACGGAAATGCGGCGAATCAAAGAGGAGTGCAGAGCGAATACACTCACGAGTGGAGGCGACACTTTGGCATTTGACAAATACTTAACACTATTTGCCTAGCTTAATAAACTCGTTTTCGTTGACTTTGCCGCCACACGGATGCAGAAGTGCAATAAACACAAAAATATAAAATCCAGGCAGGGGAGGGGAGGTAAGGGGAGGGGAGGGGGCCGGGCTGTAAAGTAGCAGAGATACGAGGACGGCGGCAATGATTGATTGCGCGTTAAAGCTCGAGAGGAGAATCACATCATTTCCTTTTTACACTTGACGGGAAATGCATTTTTAGCTAGCGAAATGAGCAACGTGTGTACGCCGAGAGAGAGAGAGAGAGAAGGGGGAGAGAGAGAGAGCCCACCAGATATAGAAAATCACGCGAAAAGCTAAAAAGTGGGCGGCAAATGCATCCACAGACAATTTACACAAAAATGTCGTCATTGAGCGGGCATTGGCATGGAAATGCTGTCAAGGTTCTTACCTTTAAGCTGGAAACTTTCCATGCCATCAAACAGGAACTGGGCCGAGGAGCTTAAGCCAATTAAGCGAGAAGCGTTAATACCTGCTCAGATATCGATCAACGGCTGCCCATAAACACCTTTCCGCGTTCTGTGAATGAAGTATTCATCGCGAAACTGTGGAGCGGCATAATTGCCAGCCAGCTGGCAAAGACAAACGAGCCGAGACAAATCGCATGTGTGGCAAACATTGCTGAATGTTGAATGAGTGCACGGATAAGCGCTGCCACGCCCCGCGCCGTCGCTCAGCTATTCAGATTCGTTTGTCGCCCCAACTGCCAGCCGAGACAATCCATCAAAATTGGCGTTCAAACGGATATCCAAATGTGGGGAGTCAATATCCAAGGGGCGTCGAGGGAGTGGAATTGGGCAAGAGTAAAGAGAGCTAGTTTCTCTTACACCTTGGCAGGCAGTTAAGCAGTTAAGTCAGGAAAATGGAAAGCGCAGAGATCCACTTGCGAAAAGTGAGAAGGAAACGAAAAATACATAAGCCAAAGGAGGCAAATGGAGGACTTAAGGGGTTTCATTAAAGCACTTTGCCTTTGCCAAGCGAATCCGGAAATCCACGATGGAAATGGCATAACAAAAAGACGAAGAAAAGCTCTCAATGTGTCGCAACTTGAATACCCTTCAGACATATCAATGGAATTTGTGTAAATATAACATAATATAAAAATAAAAGCCATTTGAGAAGTGAGAATAATTTTATTATTATTATCATTATTATTAAAGTATAGGTCATAGTTATGCAATATCAACCTACAAAAATTTTAAAACCGAGTTTAAAATTAATCGAATATATATTTTTACTTATAACTCGATCTGCTTTATAGTTTACAGGCTCAGTCTTTTATGTGTTACACATTTCGTAATTAAATTAAAATAATTAAAATCAACTAAAACAAAGACAGGAGATATTTGCACGAATAGTATCAGAAAAATAAAAATAAAACAATGAAAACCTGCAAATAATTAACTTAACTATGTGATGGGATAGGGAAACCCCCTGAAAGTAGGCAACAGAATTGTGCGCTGTTGACCTCCTGACGATTCTGTTCGGCATATATCTCCGCCTAGTAGAATTATTTATTTTATTTTGAAAATTTATAGTTCTGCAACGATATAACTTCGTCATATATCCTATACTTTAATAAATAAATAAAAATAAAAATGTTTTTGTCGCCTCTCCGCTGTCGTTGCTGTTTGAATTATATTATATTATACCCTATTATACCCATTTTTAGCCATTTTCAGTTGGATCAGAGTATAAATACATACTTAACATTATAAAATATTAAAATACAAAATCAATTTAAATAAATAATAGAATAAATAAATAAGTTTAACAAACATTGTTGCGCATTAAATTGATAAAATAAATAATAAAGAATATAACCGGTTGTAAATTAAAAAAAAACATATGCAAATAGAGTACTTTTTGCTGCTCCTGACTCCACCCACAAACTCTGAACCGATCCCAAGACCGATCGCAGACACAAACAATGAAATTAATCAATTTTCGAATAACGAAGCGATTAGAATCAAATGGCGTCAACGAAGTCGCAGCAAAAAGTTAGCTTCGAGTGCGCCACGCGATTTTGGCAGATTTATTTCCAATGATATATATATACGTACATATCTATGTATGTAGTTTTTTCAGCCCGGCTAAGCTTCAAAGATTATGCAATAAAAAAGAGACCAAAGAACCAAATGGGCTGCCGACAGTCGACCATCGATGACGATGACGGGCCAGTGTGTATGTGTGTGTGTGTGTGTGTGTGTGTGTGTCTGACACCCACATAGAGCGTGGGCTAATTATGAGGTTGCTAAGCGGATTTCGTATTCATTTCCAGCTAGTTCTTCATAGAGTGCCAATTGGAGTTGAGATTGATACCAAATGGCAAGCAAGTAATATACTGTTATTTAGATAAGTAGATTAACTTAGTAGAACGCCCAAAATAAACTATAAACAAACAAGCTATAAAGAATATTACAAGAGCTCAAGCTGTTCACATGTATATTTATATAATAAGCTAAATTGTAGCATAAAATGGAAGCTGAAACACTAAAAACCAGATTAGACTGGGTAAATATTGTAAATATGCTTATTTTACAGCGAATTAAATACATTTAAAATTGCGTAAAGAATAAAAAGATTTTTAGTTAGTTTATCATTGGCTTCAATTGATTAGTTGAACTGGGAATCCAAACAAATACTCTATGCTGGGCATCTGTTGACTTATTATACCAATTATAAGCAGAGGTAAGAAGTAGAAAACCACTAACATAAATATATTAAGAATTTATAAACGACATGGCATTATAGGCAACTTCATATTATATATATTATACCAACAAAAATAACATTAAAATAGAAATATAGGAAAGACATGAAAGTGTGCTTACTATTTTGGCCATGAGTGTAAAGTTATCTGAGAATATTATGCAAAAATCTACGTATCAACTTTAGTGTATTTTTATAGATAATCTAATTAGTTTTTTAATTTTGTATTATAATTTAAAATATAAATATAAAGAGATATGGTAAATTAACTGATCATCAGGAAAACAACTTTCTACTGCTTAACCCATTTTCAATGGATATAGGGTATAAAAACATGATCCATTGTTGATGCTGATTTTCTGCTGCACGGAGAGGGCGTGTTTTTATTTTTAAAATTAATTAAAAGCCATTTTTACAATGTCAACGCTTTGCATGGCTATAAAATAAAGGCGAGCCTCTTTCTCTGTTTTCCTGCTTGCTTTTTACTATATATTACGTATCCGCCCCGGCGCCGCTGTTAAAGTGTCAACAAGTTGGTGACGAATGTGTCGCTGACAGATTGTTGCAAATGGCCCGAATAGCAGGCAGTTATCCTTAAATCGGAAAACAAAAGCCAATCAATATGCAGAATGGCAAATATTTGTAAATGTCAAAAGTGCAGTGATTTCCACTCACTTGACAGTCGATTGGGCGTCTGCAGCTAAACTGCAATTGTTTGGCTATTTGCGCCCAAAGCGCAGATTAAAGTGCAGCTAGCAAGCTGCCAACGGGATGCCGACGCCGGCCCTCGAGTGGCATCCGAGTCCAAGGGCCCTACAAATTTTTAGGCATTAGCAAGAATGCTCGATGCTCCCTCCTGCTCCCTCCCCCTTCCCCGTTGCTGCTCGTTGTCTGTGCACTTGGAATGTCAACGGCATTGTTGCAACCTCCGTGCGGGCGTGGGCGTGCGCAGGGGCGTGGCCCTTGCCAGCCAGACGAAAATGCAATCAATGCTCCACTTCTTGTTGTTCCTGATGTTGATTTTGATGAGGATGTTGCTGCTGCCGACACTCAAAACAATCAGGCAAGCCAAAACAGCATGCATGATGTGGCAGACGTCGCGCTCGGCACTCTTTGCCAGCACTTAGACGCCTTTAAATATGCAACGTTGTCAAGTGTCGTCACACCAGGCACAGGTGCCACTTTGACGCAGCCGGCGCAGCCCGGATTTGGCCCCACTAAGCATTTGAGCAAACCAACCGGAGCCGAGCTTCACTCACGCTGGGAAAGTCAAATCAACGCCAAGTGCCATCCACGCATTCTTTTCAAGCCCCGCCTCCATTAATGCATGTTTCCAATAATTGCAGTGCTTCAAAATTTATTTTGAAAAATATAATCTTTTACTTTAAGTGCCAAATTTAACAAAATCATTCTTTAAATATAAGTTAATCACTTTAGTATAAATAAATAAATTAAATAAACAGTAATGCATTACACTGCTGTAATATAAATTTTATAAATAACCTGCATTTAATTTTAAAAAAATTCTTTAAGTGCAATATTTAAAAAAAGAATAGGAGAAATATAAATTAATCGATTCTTTTTTCAAATTATTCTCTGCATTAATGCACTGCATGTTTTAATATTTTATTTAATAATAACCTGAGTTTAATTTTAAAAAATAAATATTTTTTACTTGCAATATTTAAAACAAGTATTCATTAAATAATTATTAAGTAATCAATTCCTTTTACCATTTATTCTACTGCGTATATGTTGTCGATTGTTAATGTTTGTTTATCGGTTGTAGAGTTTTGTTTATCAATGCGCTTTTTAACCAAGTTCGTTTTCTTATCGTCACTTTCTCTTCGCTTTCTTCTTCTTGCCAGCAGTCCTTTCACCGTCACCTGTGGTTGGCGTTGTTTGTGGTTCTCTCCTGTTTCGTGGCCTCTGCTAAGCCTTCGAGCGGATTCAAGCAATCAACTCAATCTGGATTTGAGGACTCCAATGCACAGGTGACAGCTTCACCCAAGGGAAATTTAGGGACATTACCTAGACTTACCTGCTAGTTTAGTTTAAACCAATCAATCTGCATTTATTTAACCAATAACAATCCGACTTAAAATTTAATTAATTAATGTCAAATAAATTACGTGAAATGATTTAGAAAAAATTTAGAATAAGTTTGATTAAATAGAAAATATTTCATTATATTATAGGTCCAATCTAAGCGAATTAAATCAAAATATTTGGCGCTTTCGTATTAGCAATAGCCTTGACTTTAACTCCCCCACATTTCAAATACCATTTGAATATTTTGTATTGATTTTATATTTCAAATGATTTATTCGCCAAATGATTCAAAATGAATTTGTAGCTTAGCTGCCTCAAGTCATATTCAAGGCCCAATGCAATTATTATGCAAAATTTTCCTCGTGCCCCGCAAAAAATAAAACTAAAAAGAAAATTATCGTTGTCTATGCATAAAACAAAACTCTTGCATAATCAGTGTATTCACACTGATAAAAAAAAAGCAGCAATAGAAAAAGAACAACAATGACAGGCAAATTCATAAACCACACTCAGTTTTAAATGCTCCCTAATGCCTACTAAAAAAATTATATGTTAAATACTTAATACTCTGCTTCAGACTATTAAAAACAAATGATTTGCATATGTTTGTTTGGACAATCAAGTGCGGTAATCGTTAAAACTTTAAATGTCTGCATAAATTTTATTCGAAGTTCTTTGTTTTTATAAGCGCAAATATCCTCTATGGCCATTAGCCAGGAAATCAACTGTGCGAAGAATTAAAGTGGAATAAATATCTCGGAATGTTTCCTCGTTGTTTTTAAGGCCCTGATGGTCGGGATTAATCAAAAGTAAACTTTAAAAATATTATAAAAATTATAATGCCACTTTTCAGACTCTGTGGGTTTTTTAAATATTATTCCGCGATTTTAATTTTGAAATATTTAAACATTTATGATGATTTTTTAATTTCAATTTGAAATACAAAAACTCAGCAAAATCTAAAAGTTGTAAGGATCCCAATCCTATGATGTTTGTTGCTCTTTTAGAATTTCTGTGGGGTTCTTTTGTGTTCTCGTGCCTATATTTATACCCTACGCAGCTCAATTCGGTGTGCTATCAATACAAGTGCATAAATTACAAATACAACTTCAATGCGGTTTTAATGATCAAAATGAAAGCACAAATCCCTCAGCAAGCGAACAAACCGTAGCATTTAAAATATATAGGCAGGACCACGCCCAAAGTTTGCTAATTGCATTGGACATGATTTCTGTTTCTGTGGTTTCCACGTGGGGAGTGGACAAAACACAGCGGAGTTAATTTCATTGCTGAATTATGACTCAAGGGCAATATTAACATGGAAATTATGAACATGGCGAGCAATGAAAAGTGACAGCCGCTAAACCAAAAACAAAAACTGGTCGACGAGAGTGCCGCAATCTAGAGTGATGGGATGCGAAATACCCTGTTCAAGCTATAATCTAATTTAATATAATTTTTATTTATTTACTACTTCGATGCCGATTTATATAAAAGGCGTGCAGCTAAAATAAATGGAATATAATATTCGATAATATAATATATTATATATAGAAAATAATCTATATTTAAATAAATCAAGGAAAATCCTATACCCGACTTACTTATATATTAAGTAACATTTTAAATAGATAGAGCTCTCGCTTAAATTGTTTTTGGGTTCTTAACTCCAATTTATAGGGCATAACTTCAATGTGTAATTTTTATCTATTTACAATTAAATATTATTATTATTTAAAATATAGATAGATAGACAATCTGATCTTTATTTAAAAATCCTTCCCACGAAAATTCGATACACGGATATTATCAACATTGCATCTACCGTACCGCTTGCCTTATGGCTGGGTATAAATAATACAAGGCACTAAAAACAAATTGCAAAACTGGCCGAATACGGGCACTATTTGCGCCAAGGGATGCCTGCAAGTTGCCCGACACAAAAACAAGAAAATAATTTTCAGCCAACAACAAATTTTTGTGATTTTTGAGCAATGAACCCAGGGGAGGGGGGAGTTCTTTGCCCGCAAAGAGGGGCGCGCGGCGAGTG
Source organism: Drosophila sordidula (assembly GCA_035047465.1). Lineage (NCBI taxonomy): Eukaryota > Metazoa > Arthropoda > Insecta > Diptera > Drosophilidae > Drosophila > Drosophila sordidula. Next base: position 3,140,157 of record JAWNPQ010000260.1, on the reverse strand, counting down.
GGGGCTCCACAAGTGCAAAGCTGGCCGAAAATTGGATCGCATCGCTGGATTTTGGGACTGGGCGAGCGTTGACAGGGGAACTGGTGCTCGGTCCTCGTTAGGGTTGTCAACTGGCTGCATGCATTGCATATTTTGCGGCGTTTAGAGAACGAAAACAATGCCCAGCCGAGAAAAAAATAATTACGAAACTATGCTGCAATTTTATATATGGCCCTATGATTTATGCCATCATCATAATAAATTCATGTGATTTATCTCAGGCGGGCCGACATCGAAGAACTATTCTTTTTTCTTTTTTTTTGCTGCGGTAACTCAGTGACTGCACTAGTTAAAATTGTGTGCACTTTAATTGCAATGCAATTGCTTCAGCTGTGTGCGAGTGTGCGTGTGCGTGTGTGCGTGTGTCAGGCAAATTCATAACTTTTGGACAGTTTTAGGTTGGCATCGCTTTGAGTTATGCAAAAGAACAAAAATTTGACTATTGGTTAGAAGTTTAGAAAATTATTTATTTTGCCGAACTAAGTATATTCTCATTGAAATATACATAAAAGATAAGAGAGAGCTCTTTGGAAGATCATAGAAATTATAAGAACAGGAGATACCAAGATATAAAATACAAATTACAACCGTATCTTAAGGAATGTAATTTAGATTTTTAAATTACAATTTTATATAATTTGTATATATAGAAAATAAAAAACTGCTTTTGTCAGCAGGAAAAAGCGATTTAAAAATTTCTACAAGTGTATATTAATGCAGATGCACTTATCGAAATTTCGAATTAAATTCATAAAAATGTTGAATTCAATATTAATTAATTAAGTAAATAAAATAAATAATAACAAAAAATAATTGCAATAGCAGAAATATTATACTATACCACAATAACTATTGAAATGCATTTCTTGAAATTTACGACAAAATTGTGGAGAGCAAAAAGCCGAGTCAATGAACTTGGCCTAAACTTTCGCGGCCAATGTTCCAACTTGGCTGGCATTAAATCAAAAACTGTCGAAGCCGGCGAAACTTTGGCAACAAATTGGCTGTCAAAATGAGGCAGACAGATTTTCTGTCCGAGGCTGGCCGATGTCGCGCCTCTGAATATGCAAATTGAGACGAGTTGCGTCAGGTGTGACATCCGTGCGGCCAGTTCATTAAACTTGGCCGGGCCAAGAGTGTGCAGCACTTAATTAGCCAACTGTGTGTGCAGCCCCCTGCACAAAAGTTTAATGAACTTGCCAACGAAATTGCGGGTGGTTGGGTGCAATGGCTAAAAACAAAGCGTTAAGCGCAAGGACATCGCCCCAAGGCGTCTGCACAAATTAGTTACAGAAGCAAAGGCGCAAAAAGGATATGCGCAAGTGGTCAACAATTACGAAAGGCGTGGGCGGGGCCGGGGGGACACTTTGTGGCAAAGGCAAACAGGCAGCAGCTGCTCCGCGTAGGCGCGCCAAACATAAACGGCAAAAGGCCTCAATGAATGACATTTAATTATTTCATCAAGAAAGCAAATAGCCCAAGGAGCAAACAATCAACTTCTGTCCAGCATAAGGCATTGGCACATTCTCCTCTTTTCCGCACTTTTCTTTTTGTTTTTGGGGCGTGCCCACATTACGCCAGAAGCAGACGTAACCCCCAGCAATCCCAGCCAAACAGCTCCAACTGCTGATTCAACGCCTGGAAACAAACAATTTATTTTTTTTTTGGCTTGAGATTGTTCTGAACATTATCGAAAGTCAGATCAAAGGCGTTTACTCCCTGAATTTAGCTCTACTCTGTTTAAACTTTTGTTTAAATAATGCTAATTATTTACTTATTTTTATTTTTTATTTATTAAGGAGTAGGTTAACAATAAAATTGGCTCACTAATCGTATACTTTATATTTATATTTGAAAGCGAATTAGAATGCTAATGTTATAATAATATAATATATATATTATATTTAAAATATATAGATATACGACTCCTTTCTTTCATTAAAAAATCTCTGGTTCTACTGCGCTAATTTTATATATAAATATTTTTTTTTTTTTTTTTTTATCAATTTGATTCTTTATTGCAGCGTATTGTCCAAAACTCTCTAGCGCATTTTTAACTAAAACCTTCGCAATAAACTAATTGCTTATCTTTTTTAATCAACATTTTTTTATTCAAGATCTTTTTGTTAATTTGAATTATTATATAAATAAATATAAATAAATAAGTAAATACTCACTTTGTAGATCTTGATGTTTTTGAGATCGGGATTTTCTCTATGATTTATTAATAAGATAATATTAATTTAAATAAAAATGCATATGTTGCCTTCTATGGAAATTTAAACATTGTTCGTTTTGAGTTTTAAAAATATATAAAAATAGTTAGGTTGATAGTTTATAACGATATCCCAAACTGAAATAAATAAATAAAAAAAACTCGACTTCTTCCGCTGCTCAAAGGGAAATCAACTGACACAAAAACGCATTTAATGAGTGGCCACCAATTTAAGTTCGGTCTGTTGCTGACCTTAAGCCATCCGCCTTCGGTCATGCCATCAATTAGTCAACTCACGCCAACAAACTAATTATGCAATATGACAATCAAAAAAAAAGAACAACAAAGAAACAAAGACACAAAGAACGGCGCCCCCAGTTAAAAGCTCGACGGACGAGGCCAGGATGCGCCATGAGGACACTAGAGCAGTGGAGGCCAGCCAACTATCCCAGCTCTCGTCCAGTCTCGTCCTGACGCGTCGCCGCTGTCTCTGACAATTACGCAAATTGTTGTTGTCATTATGTAAACACTTGTTTATGTCAAATTTGACATTTGATACGAGTGTGTGTGCGGGGTGTGCACACACACACACGCACACAAACGATTTGCTGGACAAGGACAAAATGAAAGGGAGACTCCTGTGGCCGCATTAAAGGAGAGCGTGCCGCGGCGCGCAATCTGTCAGCCGGCAGGTGTGCTCCTACCTGTCCCCGTTACAGTTGATTAAGTAGGCGCTGAGTTCGATGAAATGCGTTTTAGCAGGCCCCCTTAACAGCAGGTGCTTGGCTGTCGTAACGGTAACGTGTGTGTGTGTGTGTGTGTGTGTGTGTGTGTGTGGGTGGCCGAAACTGTTGATCGGGTCAACGGGACGTGCCAAATTATTGACAGCGCCCTCCCAGTGTTTGCCCCCGTGACAGCTGGCTGCCTTGGCGGCCTGATTAATTGGATGCCAGAGCCGACGGGCCAGCAGGTTTCCGCCTGCCGGCGATGTGACCGCGTCATAAGTCGCCAACGGGCGGAGTCCAGTCGAGTCGAGCTGCCTTCAATTGAGTTGTTCATTAACACCAAACAAAGACACAGCCCACAGGCCGGACACGGACCGCAAAACAACGAACGCTTTGAGGCCCGCCCTAAACTGCTTGCCTTGAAGCCGTTGATGCTTCTGATGCTGATGTCGTTCAAGTTGATTTCCTGCAGTAACTAAGCCTTTAATATGCTCTGAATTCGTGTCAATGCACCGAATTCTCTTTTTTGGTTTAAATTGTTCTCTTTTTACACGAATGAATTCTTTCTGTGCAAGTTTTTATGTTCTATGCATTTGTTTAATTCTCACAAATTCAACATTTTAACTTCGCATTATATTTTTTTTTGACAAGTAAGGCTTTCTGATCCATAGCTCCCATATTTCAAACCCCCATAACTTGGTCAAAACTGAACAGATTTTCATGTTTGATGGCATTTTGTTCATGGTTTGTCCTCTTAATTGATTCTGCATTTCAAATATATTCATTATTAAAAATAAAATTTTTTTGAAATTTTTGGGAAAAAAGCATGTACCCCCCCCTTACTCATTTTGGAAAAAATTTTTTTTTCAAAATGTAGAATCCGGAATTTCTATTTTTAATCGGTTGTGGTGGTCACAATTAGCATAAAAAACAACATTGAAACCGATTCTGAGGGGATCAAATTTTTTATCAAAAATCATACAAAAATTGACAAAAATTTTGACAAGTAAAGCTCCCGGATCCATAGCTCCCATATTTCAAACACCCATAACTTGGTCAAATCTAAACCGATTTTGATGTTTGATGTCATTTTGTTCTTGGTTTGTCCTCTAGTTCAATTATGCATTTCAAATATATGCATTATTGAAAATACATTTTTTTTTAATTTTTTGGTGAAAAAAGCATGTACCCCCCCCTTACTCATTTTGGAAAAAAAATTTTTTTCAAAATTTAGAAACCGGAAATTCTATTTTTAATCGATTGTGTTGGTCACAATTAGCATAAAAAACAACATTGAAACCGATTCTGAGGGGGTCAAATTTTTTGTCAAAAATCATGCAAAAATTGACAAAAATTTTGACAAGTAAAGCTCTCTGATCCATAGCTCCCATATTTCAAACCCCCATAACTTGGTCAAAACTGAACCGATTTTCATGTTTGATGGCATTTTGTTCATGGTTTGTCCTCTTAATTGATTCTGCATTTCAAATATATTCATTATTAAAAATAAAATTTTTTTGAAATTTTTGGGAAAAAAAGCATGTACCCCCCCCTTACTCATTTTGGAAAATTTTTTTTTTTCAAAATTTAGAATCCGGAATTTCTATTTTTAATCGATTGTGGTTGTCACAATTAGCATAAAAAATAACATTAAAACCGATTCTGAGGGGGTCAAATTTTTTGTCAAAAATCATGCAAAAATTTACCCAAATTTTGACAAGTAAAGCTCTCAGATCCATAGCTCCCATATTTTAAACAGCCATAACTTTGTCAAAACTGAACCGATTTTCATGTTTGAAGGCATTTTGTCATGGTTTCTTTTCTAGATTGATTATGCATTTAAAATATATTCATTATTAAAAATAAATTTTTTCTGTGATGTTTGGGGGCGCTTTCTAGAAGTATATTTTCCAAATAAAACTGTGCGATTTTTAAGGCGGGATATCAAGGATCAATCGACCTTTGAGGGGGGTCAGCAGCAATATTTGCCATACCAAATTTGGTTTTAATATTCAACTTTTATCGCTTTGCGATCGTTTTGTTAACGAACGAGCATAAAAACTGTAAATTCCTTTCAAATGTGCCCTTTATTATCGATAGCACTGTCAACTTGATCAAAACAAGCCAGTTAATATATAATAGATATCTAGACGATTAAATAATAGAGTTATTTAACTCAACCAGGTCATGAGCTAATCACAAAACATGGTCCGAATCGAAGCCAAAGTCAAGCAAATAGTTGGCCAAGCACCAAAGCCACATATCGGATTGCCCATTACCTACAGCAAGCATTTATTGTTATCAATTTATGCTGTTGCCAATGCCGAAGGTCCTCCAATTCACAAATAAACAAATGCAGCATTGCCAAGTGGAATGTCTTATCGTTGTCTGGGACTTTACTTTGCTACTTAAACAATACAATTTACGATTTCAGCTGCTGTCTCCCCTTCCCCTTCCCCTCTCCCCTCTCTCTCCTTCTTATCCGCCCTGGTAATGGCCACTGTAAATCTCGTCTTTCAACTGCTCACAATTTTCACAATGCAATTTCAATGCGTTTTATCGAATGCTCCTTGTCTGCCAAACGTCATACACATGTCCACTCCTCGTAGTGTCTGTGTGTGTGTGTGTGTGTATCTGTGTGAGTATCGAATTGTTGCCATTTTGTTGTATAGTTCTGTGCATGCTCAACGGCAAATTGAATTTATGCGCTGCAGGCAGCAACAGCCCCACTTAAAGATAGAGAAATTCATTGATTTTGCATCCCCCCAATCCCAACCTCCCCCCCCCCGAACTCTCCCCCCCCCCCCTGTTTGCGCATAAAAATCTTGTCATTTTGGCAACGTCTCATGTTCTGCTCGCATATTGAACTCCTCGCTTTTATGAGTAATGTTTTGTAGTTGTCTGTGGCAAACAGACTGGAATATATTCTTTTGGCTCCAGCTCAAGGGACATCATATTTGTGGGTATCTCAATATTAGTTAAACTGTTGACAGCTGCCTTCGCATCGAGATTGAAGCTTTATTTGTAATCAGGACACACTTAAGTCTAAACAGCCGACACTGGGGCCAGCTAGTCCTCCTCGGACTCCTCCTCCTTGACCACCTTCGGCTGCGGCTTGCGTCTGGAGGCGCCGCGAACACGCGCTGGCCTCTTGGTGGTCGTTGACTTTGGCTTCGGGTTCTCCAGTTCGTCCAGCTCGGCATCGGTCAAGCGATCCTTATACCAGTCGGCGCTGTACGGGAGCAAACGGGCTGAGTCAGCGAATGTGACCTTTTTTGGGGTATATGCGAGTTCTTACCAGTCGGGCACCTTGCGGGCCCAGTCGCAGGTCTTGTTCTCGTCGTCGAACACCTGGCCGAGCTTGCAGCCGTTGCGGCGTGGCAGATCCCCGTTCACGCACACATAGAAGTACTGGCAGTCGTCGGGATCGGCGTAGCGGGGATGCGTCACGGCGATGCTCTCGTTCACCTTGGGGCACGCAAACTCGAAGATGTCCTCCGACTTGCAGCCGGTGACGCCCACCTCGTCGGGCCACGTGCAGATGCCGGTCTTCGGATTGAACACCAGCCCCACCGGGCAGGTGATCATGTTGAACTGGCCATCGACGCAGAAGTAGAACTTATCGCAGATCCCTGGCTTCTCGTGACCAAAGTAGCCGTTCTTGCGTGGACAGTGCTGCGAGGGTTGTGGCGTCTCTGCGGGAATTTAAACAATTTCAATTCAAGATCAATTTCAAAATAAACGAATGTTTAATATTAAGATATTTAAAGATAGTTACTAGAACTTTACTCGACCTTACTTCAAATTTAATGTGGTATATATTAATAATAATGATAATTAAATGTTATTTATTTAAAATTTATATTCTTAAACTAATTTACTTGAAGTCAAAATAATCACATTTAAACTTTTTACTTTAATGCACTAACAATGCTCAATGTTTAGATATTACAATTAATCTTTTTTAAATGTAAAGAATTTACTTGAAGTCAAATTAAACATATTTAAACCTTTACAAACGCCTCTAGCTTTTGCTAAATATTTATAGCATACTTTAAGGGGCGGCAAAATTAAATAGCATGACACGTAATTTGGTATGCTATAAAAATTAAGCTCTTGATTCAAATAAAAAAGTATAAAACAAAATAAAGAACAATGAATTTTGCTCTTGATTGTTTATATATTTCTATTTAATAATATATTTAAATATTTAAAAATAAATATTTATTTACAGTTATATAGAATAGCACAAGTCGTACATAGTTTTAAATAAATAGATTTTTTTGATAATGTATTCATTTTTTAATCCTTTTAAATACTTTTAAATTGCTCTCAGCGTTTTTTTATAATATATACATTTTTCAATCCTTTTAAGCAAATTCTTTTAAATTGCTCTCAGCGTTCTTTATGAACTTTTTATCTGACCCGGACTCTCGAAATGCACTCGCAAGTGCTCTATTTCAGCATTGTCCAAGGCACATTCCTCGTCCGCACTTGTTTATGCTCTAAACTGAAAGTTTATGGCCACACTGGCAGTCGAGCAACAATGCAATGTACCATGACATGGTCAACAGTGGGCACATATCTTGGTCATGGCCAACATCCTGTGGGCAACCGAAGGGATTGTCAGGGAGTCCCTTACACAAAAGAAATTCTGGACCCATATGTTGGCCAAAGACAAAGGAAATTGAAATTGCAAGTGGCCTTATGTTATATATGTGTGTGTTAATGGCATTGATGGGAAGACAATTATTTATTGAAATTTGCAGATGCTGCGTTAAATAGAGAACATATATATCATTTACAGCAAATATCATGGTCATATCAAATGAGCCCATAATGGAGTTCAAAGAAAAGATCACTAATAGGAATATGAAAACTGGAAATTGAAAAGGCGCTCACATTTAAGCCTCTTTGCGTTGATGCCAATGCAAAGTTGGCAAAAGCAGATGACAATTTTCGGCTCTCGTGCCAAAGACAGAAGGCCTTGAGGGCCACGTGTCGACCCGCCCCGAGCGTGACAAAATAAAATAACAAAATCACAAGTAAAGCAGGCCTACCAACAAATAGCTGAAATAAAAATAAAGCACCAAAACAACAGCAGACCCAAGACTTATTGACGACAACAATTTGGGTTAACCACCTCGCATGCCGTTTGCATAATAAATAAGTACTTCTTTCTTTTTTTTTCCGTAAGTTTTAAGAAGTGCGAGTAACGAGCAAATAAGTGCGGGCCTGGCTCGCGTTTATTGGGCTGATTTTGGCCAGGTTTAAAGCGCAACACGCTCTGCATACCAAAAATAAACGCCAGAACCGAACTCAGCTCAGGTTTTGTACTCACGCAGCTGGGAGCGCTTGGTGCAATCAATGTTATACGGCAGGTCGCATTTCTCCTCGATGGGCGAGTAGTCGTTGAAAACCATTCCGTCCGCACACAGCCGCTCCGTGGGCACGCCATCCCTGTAATTAAGCACCAGATAAAAGTTAGAAAGTTCGCCCCTTCCATAAAAATCTATTTTCTATTGAGCTTTAGTTGAAAACAAAAAAAAAGTAATTTAATTGAAGATTAGTTTAACTAGGCAATTACAGTTTGTCCGCATTGCATATTGCATTTCATTTTAGCCACACTGGGCTACAAAGTATCTCAATGTCTTTTACCCTTTATGACCCCAATTCGGGTTAACCGAATCAAGTCAGATATTGAACACTCTTCTATCACGCCTCAATTACTGATTACACGCACTTTGGGGGCCACTGGAGCGAAAGATGGAGCAAAGCGCATTCATACGCATCATTGGCTCCACGAAAAAAGCAGCCCAAAGGTGTTCAAAGAGTTAGCTAAATCGGCCGACTAATGTCACAAATAGATTGCGTTTACATGCGAACATCCAACAAAAAAGTCTACATATAAATAAAAATATTTTATATCAAATGTAAAACTTAATAAACATTTTTTTTTTAAATATTTGAGTCTTGGTTTGTACATTTAACACAAAAAAAATATTTTTATTTGTTTGATTGAAAAATAATGACGTGAAAATCTTCTAGCAAATTCATTTCGACTGAATCGCATTTAATTAAAAATTGATAATATTAGAAAGTGTCAGAAATCAGGTTTTTCACATTTATGAAACCAGGTTTTAAATTAAAAATATTAAAACTCTTTTGGGTTACGTCTATTTTGTCTTAAGATTGATAATAAAATTGCAGTTTTGGGTATAATTAAATAATTCCCCAAATGTATTACCAATTCTAGCGGGACTTTTGTTTTCAACTTTTCAGTTTTAAGCCAGTATTTAAGCACATGTGAAACTTACAAACACGCATAGTATTTATCGCACTGCTTGTTATCCGGATAGAAGCCGTTTGCCTCCGGGCACTCCTCGCTGGGCTCGTAATCCGGCGCTGCCAGCGCCTGTTTGCGCTTCGGCTCCGCGGCCGCCTCCCCGACGGGATCCCGTATCCTTGGCGGCAAATGGCGTTGCGAGGGCGGATGGCCGGCGCCCACACGGAAATTGCCACGGTCCCGCTGCTGGGCGAGCGTTGTCCCTGCGCCGGGCAAAGAGAATATTTACATAAATATTAAATGTGAAATTGCACGCTCGGTTGAATTAAATTAAATTGATTGCCCACTAACAGGCAAAGATATTATTCATATAGTTATAGATATTTGTAAACAATTAAATTCGTTACATTCAAGTGCATTGTTAAATCACTTTTTATTTTATTATTTTATTATTTTTATTATTATTATTTCAATGTTTTTAACATACAGCTTGCTATGACCTTTGGCATATAAAGGTCACAGCCCCAGTGCAAAGTCATATTTATTTCTAAAGTAATTGAAAAAAATTAAATATTTAAATAATATAAGTATTTGTTCAAATGCCTTGATTTTTATGTTTATTTCTTTTCTTTATTGTTGTTTTATCTTGATCAACATTCTTGAAAAGTAATGACAAGATAATTATTTTTTAAAATGTAATTATTTTTATACCCGCAACAACTCATAATTATTCTTTCGTGTTTTTATATTTCAATTATTCTCTTATCTTAAACAAAATTATTTAAAAAATGTGACAAGATAATTTCCGGTAAAAAAAAACTTTTAAAGACTTTTTAATCAATTTTGATTAGCGTCAAGCCGGCCGGTAAACAAAATAAACAACAGCCATAATTTTGTTGAGTGTATTAAAAACCAGTTGTACGAACTTAATATATGTCGATATGTATATTAGCGTTGTTGTAGTTGGCTTTTGGCCTGGCTGAATTGTGACATAGGCAAATTAGGTGTGCGACCTTAAAAGTGAAAGTTGCGCTAAGCGTTTTGGTATGATTTATGGACATAAAAAACAGCTGTTTCGAGTGCCGTCAGCTGTTGCCAGAAAGACTTTGGAGCCGCAATCGTTAACAAAGCCAAGTCGGAGCCATGCACTTCCGACAAGCTGCAGTCGCCTGCATACTTGAAGCACTTCAAGGTGAACCGCTTTAATCGGCAACATTGCAGTAAAGAAAAAAAGAAAAAAAACACGCGACCAAGGCGCACAGAGACAAGAAAAGACGAGTTCAATTAAATTTCAAGCCGCCGCACAACAATGCCGACAAGTTTCTGTCCGCTGGAGTGCGACTGTCTGACATTCGATTAAACGTTAATAAAGAAACAATTCCACAGAGCAATTAGTGCGTAAAGTGTCAGGCAACATTTAAGCCGCAGCCGCCGCCAACACCAGCAACAACAACAACGACAAGAAACAAGTTGTTGTTGCCACTGCAGCTGCCGCTTGTCATTGAAACACGTTTCGTACACGACTTGGCCGAAAAAAACAAACACAGCGAGAAAAGCATAAAAAACAGAAAAAGTCGCTATGACTTTCGTAGTTGATTTTGGCTATACCCTAACTGAGCGGCAACTTTAAATTGCTCGTTAACTATGTGACAAGCATTTTTTTTTGTTTGTAAAACAGAAAATTTGAAAAAAAAAATATATAGCAAACTTTTTATATATTTCATATTGAAACTTACTTTAAAATTCTATATTTACGCATTGTTAAGCAATCATTTTTATATTATTTATTTTAATTTTTTTTTTTGCTTTTTTCTCTTCGTGTCAACGGCAGAGTCGCAGAGTTGTCGACGATGCTGTGTGAGTTTTTTAGCAGACCGTCGATCTGACAGTTTGTCAACAAGTTTGTCATAGAATCCCGGTTGCGACAACTGTCGCCCGTACCCGGCCCCTTTGACTCCGTTGCCAGTCCGGTTAAACTAGATTAATTGAGTGCCTTCGTGCCGTTGTGTTGAAATAGAAAAAAATCAACGTTTCTGTGCCTTTTTTGCTTTCGTCGAATCGAATTCAAGTCACACAATTTTGTGGGTGTCGAGACCAACAAAAAAAATAGAAAAAAAATTGTGCATGCGTGTTAAGTTCATTGAACATTCAATAGATTAAAAATAAACAGCTGGCAATGCTTTTTCAAGTCGCTCATTGAACTGATAGGGAAATTAATCGAGTCTTTGCAAGCTGAGACGACACTTAATGTAGTCTAGACGGCGCGTAAAGGGTTGTAATTGGTTGACTGCCTGCATGAGAAGCGCGTAGAAAGGCGCGCACAGTGCCTGCAAAACTATGAGATGAATATATTTAAAATGCTCAACAATGGCTGCAATTAAAACAAATCAATTTGTTTTCGTTGCGTATTGGTATTGATTCTATTGCCAACAACTTCTTGCAATTCGGCACGCAAAATTAGTCCGCAATTAAGCAAAAATTGCATTTGCGACACCCATATTTGCCACATTGTTCGCACATTTAATTAGGAACGGCGCAGACAATAGCCAATCATTTTCATGGCCATTTTAACATATTTACAAAATATGTTTAACACCCACACACACACACACACACGCAACAGTTGCTTGCATATCAATTTAAACTTTTGTGCGACCAGTAAATACAATTTAAACATGTTGCACACTCGCATTTGCATATTGGGGGCGGCAACAAATTTTTAATTAGCCGCCACACAATAAATATGGTAACTAAATTCCGACATTAGTCAAACATGAATTAAATCGAAATAGCTGTCAGACAGAGACATGTCTATTTATTTGCTGCCAAAAATGTAGTTTTAATATTGCGTGCAATTTAACAAAAACACACACAAAAAACAATCATATTGTGCAAATTTCTGTTGACGACAGTTGCAAATTTGCCGCTAAATTATGTTGGAAAAGTGCTTTTATGGCTATTAATATGCATTTGCAGTACAATAAATTCAGCTGGTGCTCAAATTAATGCTAATTGTTTGCGCTCTTAAATATATATATATAGTTTTTTTTTGTTAATATTGACTGGCGTTTCCACTTACCCACGAGCAGGGCAAATATGCATATTTTCATAGACGCCATTTTGTTAAGAGTTGAACCTGCGCAGAGAGAAGTTTTTACCAAATTTGTCGAATTCACTTTAATTTTAGATAAAATAAAAATTAATTTTAGATAAATGGCATTCACTTGAGTCAATTGTTTGCACACATTCAAGCCTATTTTCACAGCGATTTTCGCATTTCACTCTGCCGTGTTCCACTTCCACTCGTTCCACTCGCCAGGTGCACTATTTACCGTTGCCGTCGTCTTCGTTGTGCGCACGCGTCCCCGTCTCAAAGCCAACTGTTCGCTGTGAGCTTCAGTTAAATACTTTTTAAATGTGCTGGCCGACCAGTTTCTGTTGTTTGTGTCCAACTTCGAGCCAGCCAAGTAAAATGTGTTAAAAACTTTATGCAAAATGCATCTTGGCAATTACCAAAACCGGCTTTTGCAGCTGAGCTTTTTAAAGCTTTCAGACTTAAATCGGACTTAACCGAAAGTTGAAGATCAGCTCAATCTAAAAAAAAACCAATTTGTAGGTCCCGAAGTTCTAAAGCTGGAAAATGTTCATTAAATTTAAGCTGCTTTTGATGTCGATATAAATTTAAAATATAATTATAATTAGAATAATTTAAAATTGTCACTCAATTTAATTTTTATAATTATAATTTAAGGAATATGAATTTGTTATAAACTATCAACCCAACGGTTTTTGTTATTTGATGTTTGAGTGCAATCAGAATTAGGCATAATTATTCTGCGACATTATCCCGATGATGCTGGTGCAAAAAATAAAATATCAATTAAATTAATTCTATTGAAAACGATTTCGCTTTGAAACAAATGTTGTGTTATTTTTTTTTTTTTTCATTTTGATTCTTTATTGTCCAATACTCTCTAGCGCATTTTTAGCTAAAACCTTCGCAATTTGTTGTTGGCGAACCGCTTTTAAAACTATGACTATACTTAAGACTATGACTTATAACTATGACTATTTACATTTTTTTATTTTTATTATTTTTTTCAAAGGTTTAAGTCGTTTCTGGTGTCTAAAGGGTGCAATCTTTTGAGTCTTCGCCTGTTTGTATTTGTGGCTAAGCTTGTTGCAAGCTGGTTTGGGTGTGCAGCACGTCTGTCCGTATACCTTGAGCTGTGTCGTCCACTTAGCTCCGCTATGGTGGGGATGTTGAGGTCCTTATGCAGGAATACGTTTCTCACGAACCAGTCAGCTACAGTCCATCTGTTGTATGTTATATTTTCCTTTAAAGATTTTATGCTTTGTGCCCTTTAAAAATATCGAAAATATGCAACAAGAACGCTTTCGGCACTTTTGCCAAAGGTGTTCTACGCAGAGCAGATTAATAAAGCTATAGCTTGATGCAATTGATAAAATTTGAGCCAAACAATCTCGGAAACCAAACGGAAACACAGCTTTCTGTAGCTCTGAAGGCTACAACCAGATGCCAGAGGCAACAATTTGAATATGCCAGCAGAAACGGAATGGTGCTTGAAATATTGCATAGTTTTAACAAGCGTGAAAAACGATGCCCGAATTTGGCAAAAAGGACCTGCCAGGAGCACAAGGCAGAGCTGCCCGGCATCGATGATTTGCATTTCTGAAATTAACTAAAAATTATGACAAAATGTGGCACAAAAATGTTTTTGGGGCGACTCCAGGTGTCGCCTGCTGCATACATATTGCGGCCATGTTTGCTGCATCATTGTGCAGGCCCAGAATGCCGTTAGAGCTGTCAGGACTTGAGTCGGGAGCCGCCCGCTGGGCGCGCCCCCCGGAGCTGTCCCGGCTTGTTTGCCAGCTGCCTGCTTTTCGTTCGCCTGTCATTTTGTGTGTGCGTAATAATTGTGATTGTGACAAATTGTCTTTTTGTGCTAAATTTGCCGGCTCCGGTTACGGGCCTGTCGTTCCGGCAACGATAACCTTTAAAGCGCTGTTCTGGCCATATTTACACAAATGTATGCAAATTGTTGACTTAAACGGCAACGACAATATTATGTAAATGCTTACGGTTAGATAACTGATTATGGCCAAAAAGAACAAATACAAAATGGAATCCGACTAAATAAACTGTGTAAATCAACAGCAGATTTGCTGCGATATAACAAATGTTCAACAAAATCAAAAGTATACAAAAACAATAGGAAATATTTATAAAATGTATATTTGATGTTTTTAAAGATTACAAGTTTGTACTTACCTTTTTATAATCTGTTTTATTTTGTTAATTTTTAATAACTTATTACCATAAATTATTTATTCATATTGTACAAACTTAATTTTTTTAATTGGCAAAAATTCTTACATAAAACAAAAGGTGTTTTAATAAAACAAAATGTTTTAAAATAATAATGAAAAGTCATCTTTGTAGACTAATTATATCTTTTAGAGTGTGTGCTGAATTATTCGATATACATTTAAAAATTTTTACGGCTTTTCAAAATCTCAGATATTAAAAAATAAATCCAATTGGAACTTATATACAAAACTAGCCTTGATATATTTTTAATATAAATTTCTTAAATAATATGTTTTATTTAGTGCAAACTATTAGCATTTTATATATATCTTAAAGTGTAAATTTAAATTAATTTTAATTAATAATAATAATAAATGAAAACTAATACAATTTTTTACGTACACACCTCACATAATTAAATACTCTCGAGTTGACAATTTTTACTATATTTGAAATGTTTTATTTTATTTTACTATATTACCTGACAACGGCTTCACAGAAGAGGGCGAAACTTTTTTATATAATTAGTTTTTTTAAATATTTTACGGCTTCCCAAAATCGATGAACCAAAATTTCCAATTCCGATTATTAAAAATATCTCAGATATTTAAAAAATAAATGAAATTGGAACATATCCAGCCTTAATATATTTTTGATAGAAATGACTAATAAATAATATTAATACTAAGAAATAATATTTTTTATTCGATGCAAACCAATAGCCTTTTATATATATCTTGGAGTTTAAATGTAAAATAATTTTAATTATTACATAATGAAATACTCTCGAGTTGACAATTTTTACTGTATTTTAAATATTGTATTTTACTTTCCTATATTACCTGACCACGGCTTCACAGAAGAGAGCGAAACTTTATTATATAATTTGGGGCGCATTATGAAGCGATTACACAAAGCAGCGCGCACAATGTGAAACTCAGACGTTGCAGTATTTCGGCTCTATTGTCCAGGGCTGTCGCCCACGCTTGAACAACAACGGACGCAGCCGCAAAGTATGCAATGGCAGCTTTCAAGTGCCCGCTGACTCCGACCAGAAACTTTACCAAAAGCTAATCATAATTTCCCGCTGATAGTTGCACGCGCTCCTTTCCGCCCCCTTCCGCCCGCTGCTCCGATTGCTTCTGCTGCACTCGCTCTCACTTGGGCACGCGCGGGCAGAGCTTCAGTTTTTGCCTGTGCTTGCAGTTTTTATCAGCGGCAGCTTTACTTTTATATTCAATTTGACGTGAACCGCAGCGCCATAAGCGCCACGTTATTGTCATGTAATTGAATTTAATGGCAATACGAATGGATCCGCAGCCGGGGGCGGTCATTCATTGTATTAGCCGGCGATTATCGGGGACTTTTGTGCTCTGCTCTGCTGCAACAATGCGCGCCTGGGGATATGCAAGGGTTACTTTTTCAGCCGAAAAACAAAACTTGATTCTTTTAACATTAGGTCAACTTGATTTCAAGCACAGAAACCGTTTGGCCCGTGCATTAGTTGCCATAGCAGCGCACACGATTCACGCAAGAGTATAAGCATAATCCTGTCATCTGCTTTGCTGATTTAATACATAAACTGCAGCGCCGCATCTGTGGCATCTGTCAGCCAGACGGCGACGAGAGTCCTCGGCGCCGCTTCACACACACGTGTCACGTGCATGTCCTTGTCATCCGGCGACCGCCCTGGCATTGTTGTTGCTGCCCATTTTTAATTAATGAGCAACAGCCGTGCGTGTTACCAATTTTCACATGTCATCGATGTTACACGCCATCGAACTCGCCCCTCCCCGGATTTAGCCCCACTCGCAGAGGCCACGCATTGCAAAGCAGATAACTGCACATTTTGAATCTAAGCGGCTTTCTGGTCATGTTTGGCATTTATTTTGTCTATTTCGCTTTGGGCCATTAACAGGCAGAACATCTGCATTTTTCATTGCCTGTTTGCTTTCCATTTGTCGCGCACACTTGGAGAATTTTGTTTATGTGAAAATTTGATTTGCGAAATATGTAAATATATTTAAAAAGTATTTAAATACTGTAAATACTAGATATTAGATATTATTTAAACAAAATTAAACTAACTGCAAAAATGTTTACAATCAGTTTCTAACTATCTATGATATTTATATTTTCGCAAATAACAATAGTTAGAAAATATAAAATAAAATAAATCATTTCTGGTGCCTATCACGATCAGCTATTTCTTTTCAATTTAGGCAGCAGCTTAATATAAAATAAAAAAAATAAAAAAATATATATATATACTTTTAAAATATAAAATAGTAAACTTGAATAATATGTCACAAATTGCGTTTTATTGTTTAATATTATTTTCGAATAATTGTGAAAAATCTAAAATAAAAAAAAAGAAATTTAAAATATATTTATATATTTAAAAATTTAAAAATATTTAAATTGAAAAAATATTTATAAATTTTTTAAATATAAAATAGTGAACTTGAATAATATGTCACAAAATTGCGGTTTTTTTTTTGTTTAATGTTATTTTCGAATAATTGTGAAAAATGTAAAATAAAAAAAAAGAAATTTAAAAAATATTTATAAATTTTTTAATTATAAAATAGTAAACCTTAATAACAAAATTCCTTTTTATTATTTAACCTTATTTTCGAATAATTTTGAGGCTGTATTTTTGAGTGTAGCCCAGAAAGTCTAAATCGAAATGGAAATGTTGCAAATCCGCAGTGTTGGTAAACGGTTTAAATTCATTAAACTGATATTCGCTGAAAGCCTATTCACAAAATGTTGTCAGATTTCTCTCGCTACAGTTTTTAGAATGTTGGCCTTCAGCGTATTAAAAATAAATACGGAAATTTGTCAGACGCTGGAAACAAATGGCAATTAAGAATTAACTAATGTTAAAGGAGCAGACGGCGCCGCAGAGAAAAGCCAAATCAAAAGCTTTTGCATTCGCAATCTAAAATGAAACTTAATTCAATTACGCAACCAAACTGGCCAACAGACTGCGATGACCACAACGCAAAAGGATGCGCAGAGTCGAGTGAATAGCTAAGCGACTGTGGCTTGATTCTGGCATTATGGTTGAGGTTCTTGTTGCTGTTGTTGTTGCGCTTGTCGCTTGTAATTGTGTGTACTTAAAAACTCATCAGACAAACGACAATGCGGCAGTGCCAAAGACGACGAAGCCATTGCAATTGCAATCACCACCAGACGGCAGTTAAGAGCAGAGTTTTATCAACCGCCGCAAAGCAACTACAAGTATTATAATGCTGTTGTTGTTGCTGTTGCTGTTGCTGTTGTTGTTGTCCGCTGCCCAGAGGCCCAATGGAGCTTGACTTATTTCACAAAGTTTGAAGTTTGCTCTGGCACAAAATATCTCTGGCCAAATACCACTCATCAAGTGGCACTTGGAAACCGCTGACAAAAGTATTTAATCAACTCCCCGCGCAGTCCAAAGGCAATTTGTGTATGATTGTATTTAGTTTAAAGCGAAATTTGCAACATTTACAGTCTGCATACAAATCAGACACCACGCCCAACTTTGCTAATGTGGACGATGAGCGGAGTGGACTGTACAGGATCGTATTTGCATTTTTACTGGCGCCCTAAGCTAGGCAACGATAAATGTAATGTGACATCAGCAGCAAAAACCTTGCAATATAATGCTTAATTCACATTTGTTTGCTTTTTTAAGCTAGTTATATGTGGAAACAATCACAATTAAGGGATTGAAACGTACTGCTTTTTACCCTAAAGTTTCAAAAAATTAGTTGATGATTTGCAAATATTTTACAGATATTGTAAATTACTCGATGGAAAGTTTAAAGTGTGATATTTAATATATTTCATGCTCTCTTTCTTACCCTCGACAGACAAAAACACTAGGAATACTTAGGGTCCATATCTAACAACATTTTAAATGGGTTTTTATAGTGTACTCAACATTGTCAAATTTTGCAAAATTTCAAAGCTTTAAAAATAACAAAAATTACATTAAAAAAATATATATATATATCTTTATGTCTTATTATTTTATTTTATTATTATTTATTGTTTATATACTATACATTTCTAATAAATATAAAAACATTACTTTATATTCTATTAATTAGATGAATTGCAATGAAATAAATTTATTTTTATATATAGATTTTATTTTATTATTTTATTTATAAACTTACTCTAATAACACATCTCTGACTCTAAAATATATAGTAGAAACAAATGTTCGAATGAACAGGCAGACTTAACATAAACTTTAACAGCGTCACATTAACAGCTGCATTACAGTAACATTTTAAAGCAAAACTTTGGATAGCACCCAAATTGATTTTGAATTCCGCACTTGTCCTCTTACGACAGTCGTAACAATTTGCTTGAATGGAGAAACCAGGTCTGCTAATTGAGTAAAATATGGCGCTCCGAAGCGGTAGCTCAACTTGGTCAGAACTGTTAACAGGCTGGCGGCTGGAAGGGTAGTGCCAGCGAGAGAGAGAGTTGCACAAAAAACTGCCGTCGGCTGTGCACGAATGGGGACCACGGCGGGGTGGGCGCCCAGACGGATCCCAGGGCCCGGAGCCGTGCTTTGAACTTAATTAGCTGCACATTAACGAATTTTTACTGCATGTGGCAGTTGCCTGATGGCAGAAGGTGGAAAGTTGCCGGAAAAGCGAATAGTGGTAGTTGGTAGCCGGTTACTGCAGCTAGCTAGTTACTTGCCACTTCCTTTGGCCATTTTGCTGCACGGCTAATTTTTGTTTTCGACAACGGCAAAGGGCTGTCGCAGTCCGGGCACTGGGATACTGGTCACTGGTAGGAAATGTCGTACCGCAGGCGCAGGCAAAGGAAATGTTGCCGAGATTAAATACCGGACGGTGGGCGGGGACAGGGGGGGGGGGCGTGGCAGCCGGAACGGGGCTAGCTGTCAGCGCGGACAGGTGGCTTAGTCTCGGCCCGGCCGTGATTATGGTCTGCCGCCGCACTCCGGCTTTGTCTCTGGCGTCGGTGTTGCCTCTGCGTGTCGTAATAAGCGAAATTAATTTACATAGCGCACTTTTTTTGCCCTCACAACATTTTAATGTTAATACTCGCTTACGCAGGGAAAAGAGTATATTGGATTTGTGTTCGTATGAATGAGATTTCTTTGGACGCTATTGAAGGTAGAGACTTAAAATTGGGAATATATACTCGTGTATATGCGAGTCAGATAAATTAGTAAGATTTTTGGGATACACTCGCTGTGGGCTTGGCAGTTCGATAAAATGCAGAAGGAGCCATATAAAGAATATATATTCTTAATCAGAATCACTAGCCGAGTCGATCTGAGGACATACAAAGCTGAATATAACTTATCACATTTTCTTATGTTCGATAATTATCGGTATATATAAGAACTGCTTAAACTGTTATTATACGGTGAACGAGTATTTCGCAGTCGGTTACGTCCGACTGCAACGTTCTTACTTTTTTCGTGTTCATTTCATTTCATGTTATTTCAGCTCAAATTGTGCTAAATGAACGGACAAGCAGTTAAAGTAATCAGCACTAACTAGTACAAGTATTTTTCAGAGTACTCTAAAGCACCAACCAAAAGATTAGAATGAAGTTTAAGAGAGCGCTGTACCATTTCGTAAATTCTTTTTAGCTAGCGAGACTTGTTGGACATGATTTATGGTAGCGAAGATTGAGCACTTTCCAATATATAATAACCAGATCAAAGGCCACATTATGCGGAAGAGGAGCACAAAAACAGCTAGCGATAAGCACTCTGCCTTTGGGGCTGCTCCAACTGCCCATAATGCTGGCAAAAATATGTGGCAAAAAAGTTGAGCGTCGAGTGGCTGTTAGTAAATATCTATGAACCAGGACGTTAACTGAGACCCTCGAAGGTGCTCGCCGGCGGTGTCAGTGACGGAGGTGCAGCAAACCAGAAAATTTAACACAGTGGCATCGAGCTTATTTAAGCATGTGCCAAGTTAGTTGGCGCCACATTCTTGCACAAAATTAGATACAAATATTTTTTAAAATTTTTAAATATTTTTTTTTCTATAATATGCCCACTAAATGGCTTATATTTAAATTAAATTATTTCAATAAAACTATAAAAATGTATTTAATATATAAAAACTAAATGAAAAAAAGTATAAATTGCTCTCCAATTAGAACAGTTTCCTTGACAGGTGACATTATTCACATTATTTATTATTTACATATACACACAAAAGATTTACGAATATAAATGAGGCAAATACTGTTACTGTAAAAAAATTAATAAATAAAAAAAAACATTTCATGCTTAGAATTGAACCCAGGAGCTCAGATAGAGCTACATATATACAAATAAAAATAAAAAATATAATTAATTGAAATCAAATGATGCAGCAATAAATTATTTAAAATAAAAAAAATATAAATAGCCATAGTTATAAGTATAGTCATAGTTTTAAAGGCAGTTCGCCAAGGTTATTAATATAAAAATGCGCTATAGAGTTTAAGACAATAGGCTGCAATAAAGTATCAAAATGGAAAAAAAAAAATAATAATAAAAATACAAATAAATTACTTGGAAAATGCAAAAATATCAGTGTCAATTATTGAGTAATAATTATTATTATCATTTATTTATTATATAATTATTTTTTATTTATAATTAAAAGGAATATATCGTATATGATATATGCATACATTTAAAAACTCATTCTAAATGTGCCAAAATATTTAAGACTGTAAAGTAAATGAAATTCAAATTTAAACCCTTTTTCTTCAACAGAATTGGGTAGGATAACAAACTGGCAAAATAAAATATTATGTTTGTATCGAACTTACATGCGCTTTAAAATGCTAAAGTTTAAAAAAAAAAAAACATTGCCTTGAAATTGAATATTAACATGTTAATCAAAACCTGGCCCAAAAACGAAATGTTTGTTGACTTTTGGGCATGCAAAACTCGAGAACTTGCCCACTATGCACACCGCAGGCACGTGCACCTACACGCTGCCACCCCCCCCTTCCCCCCTCCCCCTTCCCCGTTTCGTTAAAGGAAATCATCGTTGGCTGCTTTGCCTGCGCCTCTGCTGGCAAACAACAGCAACAACAATAACAGCAAACAGTGGCACAGAAAACAGCATAAAAGAATGCAGCTTAGCTGGAGAAAAAACACTATTCGAAGTCGGTATATCCGTTTAGGAAGCCAACAACTTCCTGGTACATAAGTAGTGGTAAGCACATACTAACACACACACACACACACACGCACACAGGAAATAAACTACTGCCAACTAAGGAGTAAAGTTGAGGCCAGGACGCACGCCTTTTTGCCTTGCCTCCAGTCAAAGGGCTGCACTTGAGCAGCTTTTCATAGACGTTAAGCTGAAGCGCTCGTTTTGCGTCTCCGTCCCCCGGCGACGTCATCGTCCTTTGCACACTTCCTGCGCCCAGCTATCCACTCCAAGTTTTTCATAACAAATAAGCGTGCCTCGATACTTTGAGTAGCCGAAAGTTAAGCTCCCTCAAAGGCAGCCAGTCAGATAGAATGCAAACAGCTCAAACGCCGCTAACTTTCTACATATACAAGGGGCAGAAGTCCTGCATTGCGTATACGCCGCATAGTTCAATGCCAGTCATAAACAGCGCTCAGAACCTACAACCAATAATGAGAAATAATTTTTTTTTTTCTTGCATTCAAATGCCTTTGAGCCACAGCTGCTGAAAGCGCTTTAAAAAGTGGGCTTAAACAAGCTTTTTCCTTTGCGCTTTTAGGGCTCTGATTAAAATATTATAAATATTATAAATATAAAGATATTTTAATTACTTTTTTTTTTTGGCCTAATTAAAACTGAAAAAGTTGCTGAAGATTGCAAAAGAAACTAAAACTTACTATAAAGTTATGGTGCTCGATAAATATATACCAAAATCACAATTTCAAAAGTGGGCTTAAACAAGCTTTTTCTTTTGCGCTCTGATTAAACTATTTATAGTTTTCATGAGAGTTCCAGCTGCAGTCAAGGTATAAAGATATTTTAACTACTTTTTTTTTTTGGCCTAATTAAAACTGAAAAAGTTGCTGAAGATTTCGAAAAAAAACAAAAACTTACGCTAAAGTTATGGTACTCGATAAATATATACCAAAATCACAATTTATTCATTTTCATACATTTTATTTTTATTAATTTCACAGGCAAAGTTATAAGAAATTGTATAGGTTTAAAGAACTTTTCCACCGAGCACTTTTTCAAAAGAGTTTTAATTTTAGTTCATCGAAATTAAATCGAAAAAATTCCTTTATTTTTAAAATTACATTTTTTTTTTTTTTTTGAAGGTATAAACATTAATTAAATGTTATTTAATTTTTTTTTTAATTTTTACCGGCCCGACTTTAAGATTTTCATTCTCGCAGACACTTAAGCTTAAGGGAAAGTTTCGTAAAGTATCTCTGGATTGCCGCAGAGTCTTTCCCACACATATTCTTGGCACCCGCTCTAATATTTATAGCCCAATGTGGGCGGGGTTTTGGGCGGATCGTTTGGACTTGGTCACTCGTCTGGCACGGCTAAATGCACATTTGCAGCCATCTTTAACACACTCACACACACACACACAGGCACACAGTTCGCTGTTATTCTGTTTTGTTTTGTGCAATTTAACAGCTTTTGGCCAAAATAACAAGCCAGGCCAACACAGCACAACAAACTGGGCATTCCAAGCGCGACCAACAAAAAGTCAAGCTCAACAATGCGCCACTGAACATTCAAAACGGTAAGTGAGAGGGGGGCGGGGCCAGGGGCGGGGCGGGTGCAGGGGACTGTGCATATTTTTGCAACACAAAATAAACCGCAACAGCAGCAAATTTTGTTGGTTAGTTTGGGATAGTTGCTAAAATTTACATGGACATGTGCACACACACACACGCACACACATGACTAGACAGGCGATCTATATACTGTGCAGCAGTGCGCCATAATAAAATGAAATATATTTTTAAACAATTACCTTTAGAAGTGCTTTTATGCAAGCGGAAGTTTCTGGCCAACCAGCAAAGCCTCAGCAGCTGAATGCCAGCTAACCAGCCAACCAGCGCACCATAAAAAACGCCATTAAGGGTACTCCATAAGCTCTTTGTGCGCAATCACGACGCCTCGTTACAATACAAATAATGAACCCCAAACCCCCGACAGCCTCATCACAAATGCTCAACATACAGGAGAAGCCCCCGTCTAATTCTCGACATTTTGGTTTTGATTTCCCTCACTGACTACAAATAAAATCAAATTATTTAACTTAAACATTTGTGCTTGAAGAAAAAAAACAATTTTTTAAAATACAATTTTTATAAATATTAATATTAAAAATAAAAATAATTTAAAATTAAATATGGATAACATGAAAACCCACTTCAACGACGAATGAAGTATGCCATTGAAATTTATTCCAAAGTGCGCAAATTAATTAAACCAATTTGATCAAATTGAGCGATTTTTTGCTTGTTTTAAGAATCTGGCCTTAACACGAGTATATATTTATAAATAAGATTTTTTGAGTGTAGAAAACGCGCGAAAATCTATATCTACATCTTCTCAAGATGAAGCCAGGAATATATTTGGACGTTACATGCCCCCCACAAATTAAAATAATCCATACTTTTCAATTACCATTTAGTTTAAAAATTTATTTATAATTTATTTAAAAATGTAAGTTAATAATTTATCTTTATTTTTGTATTTACACAAATTAAAATAATCCATACTTTTCAATTACCATTTACTTTAGCTCTTAAAAAAATACTTAAATGTGTGGAAAAATTTAAAAATTTTGGTTAATAATTTACTTAAATTATTATCTTTATTTTTTTTTATTTATTTATTTATATAAACTAATCGTAGAGTTAAAACTAAATGATAAGTGGTTAATATCAATGGCTTCCAAGGCCTTCATTTTTATTGCTAGAATAAATGAAATAATTTTTTTATGCCCTAAGAGCTTTAATTTCACTAAAAATCTAGCCTCAGACCCCCCTTAAACACTTAACAATTTTTTGTAGAACTTTTTCTTAGCTTAAAGTATTACTTACTTAAGCCTACTTTTGTGCCTGGTAGTGTATCTCAGGTTCGTCTCCAGCCCAGACGTGTAGGGTGTTTTTTTTTTATTTCTGTTATGCTAAAAGCACAACTGCTGCTGTATTCAAATCTTCGCCACATTTAAGTATTTATCAATTCGAACACAATAATATAGCAGAAATAGGTATTATTTTTTTTTTACCCTTTTACCCTTTGAAAAATCTTACCAAAAGTGTGAGCCAGGAATACGTGAGCTCTCTCAACAACTTTCAGCTCCATAATTATGGACGAAATACTCATGTTAATACACTTTTTTGTTTGTCTGAGTGTGTGTGTGTGTGGGGGGGGGGGGGGTAAATTCGGTGGCATTATTTGTTGAGTGCTTTTCAAGGTTGTCACATCGCTTAGAGACTGGGGTCAGTCAGGGCTGCCACTCGGCTGCTGCAGCTTTCCGAGCTGCCTGACAACACTTTCCACTTACCGAAACAAAACTTCGAATGACAGCGGAAACGGAAGCCGCAGAGCTGCATATAAAATTCCATTAAATAAGCAATGGCCGACACATCTAGCCCTCAAGGCGTGGCGGCTACGCATGCGTGGCAGCAACACACTCTGCCACACCCGTGTGCCACCTGCAGGTGGCGCCGTGACTTATGAAATGTACAAGTTGTGCTAAATAAGTAAACAGTTGGTGCGTTGCACATGTTGCACATGCTGCATGTGCCACACGCCCCGACACAGACACGCACAAGTCACGTAGTCGCAGCTGACTCTTATATTATATATTATGGCGCTTCAGCCAGCTAGAAAAAGTGCTCGCCCAGCCCTTTGGAGTTGCCTAAAAAAACAACTTTATATATATTCGCATTTCGCTTTAACCGCGGCGGAAATTGTTTTCGTATTGAAAAACGGAAGTTGCCAAATTCCAATTAAAATTCCGTCTAAGCCCTGTTCAAATACCTTCTATATATAAACGAGTATATTTATTAAATTTCAGCGAGTTCTATGAATCATTAACTAATTACAAAGGAATTGCAGCTTTAGTTTTTTGCAACGTTTTTGCCTTTAAGTTGATTTTTATTGGTTTGCATTCGCAGCGAAAATTCATTGCCAGACCATTGACCACGCCTCTTTTGTGTGCGCGCGTGCCTCAAATAGTTGGCACACATTAAATTACAGCCAACCCATTCACGTTTTAAATGCTGGCCAAATGCAATAAACGCCAGCTAAAAGCCACGCCAACAAGTGAAGCGGGCACCAGCCAACAACAACAAAAAAAATGTTGCACAAAAGTTGGAAAAAACGTAAAATAAATACAAATAAAAAAAAATACGCAGCGAAAGAAACATACAGAAATTCCTGGGCAAAGTAAAAATGCCGAAAATAAAGAAACGCCAAAAGTATTGCAATAAAAATGCATTAAAATGCCAGCGATTGCAACCAAATAATTTCTGTAGCCAGCCGAGCAGCCCCCAGCAATTGGGGCCGTAGTTGTGCCAATCCCAATTCCGAATATATATACTATCTGTGGTGCCACTAAAGAACTCAGCGCACAATTAGGCGCCAATGTGATAGGCTATAAATGCTCTACAACTAATACGAAGCGTACACTCGGAGAAAAATACTTTAAATTTAGGCATAAAAAATATCGAGTAATTTACGTTTTTAATTATTCTTTAAATAATTGTGACAAATACTGGATTTTTAAATAACATTAAGTTAAAATATGTATGGCAAGCACTTCGTTTTATTTATTTAAAAATATCAAGTAAATCATTATTTTAAATATTATTTTAATTTTCAAAAATAAAAAAAATGCTCTACAACTAATACGAAACGTGCACTCGGAGAAAAATACATTAAATTTAAGCTTAAAAAATATCGAGTAATTTACGTTTTTAATTATTCTTTAAATAATTGTGAAAGATACTGGATTTTTAAATGCTCCTTTCATTTTACAAAAAATAAAACCAAATCAAAGTACCTAGAATTCAAATTTTATTTAATATTCATTAAATACATTAAGTTAAAATAAGTATGTAAAGAAATCCGTTTTATTTATTTAAAAATATTAAGTAATTCATTATGTTAAGTATTATTTTAATTTTCAAAACTAAAAAAACGGGTTGAATTTTAAGAAGAAGATTCTTTAATTTAGTATTAAAAGTTTGCCTTATGCAAATCGGGTGGCAGAATTTAGTTATTTTATGCATTTTCTCCAAGTGTAGCCTTACATATATATACATAAATACTTTTATGGGCAATAGCTCGCATAAATCCCAGACAGCTAGCTTGTAATTCAAAATGGACGCACGAACGTGCACAGTGGTCGACTATAACGGCTCGCTTTATAATTTATAGTTATGCCTGATTTTGGTACAAACTGGTTTTCGAACTCGCCGCTGCCTGCGCTCTAAAGTATGCAACGCCTTTTGCTGTCCAATGAGCCGGAAATGCACAACAACATTTCGCACGCTGTCTGCGGCCAATACGCCTTTAATGCGTTCTTTGACTTTGGACGTGCCGGAAACTCAAGGCGATTGGCCATTGTTTAAATGAAGTTGAACCAAGCTAAAGGTGTTGGATATTACTGCACAAAATCTATATGATATATAAAAAAGTATGGTGTACTGAATATATTTATAAACTGAATTATAATTCTTTTAGGCTTTTAGCTTCTAACCTATTATAATAAATAAATATTGAAAATTATACTTGGTAACAAAATTAAATAATTAATATTAAATTGATTGATATTGAATTTCAAAGGAATTTCTTTTTTTTTTTAAGTTACATTGAATTTTTAATAAGTAATATTTAATTATGTAGAATTTCTGACTAAAAATGAGCTCATTTCGGTATTAAATAATTATAAAGTGTCATCTCATATTTTCACTATCAATAAATGGTTAACTTAATTGATATTTATGTTTCAGAATTTCAGGATTATAAAAAAACGCTTTAAAAAGAATTGTTTGCGCAAATTAAAAATATCCAGCTTGGTCAGATTTTAACCTGATTTAAGTACATAACTTACAGTTTTATCTCTGAGTGTAAAAGCTGTTTGAAGGGAACTTTATTTAACTATAAAACACGTGAACGCAAACCTTGCAGTGATGAAATAATTATTTCTGAAACAAGGAAAATCACTTAAACACACATGCAATTAGAAAGTTTAGTTAGCCAGGCATTCAATGAACAACAGTGTAACAATAAATGTCCTTTGGACAACTTGTTGGTGTCTCAACACAAAAAATTAATATAAATACTGAAAAATAAAATACAACAAAAAAAAACCAATTAAAAAAGTGGCACATATTTAAGAAGGTTTATATCACGAAAGTTTACCTATTAAAATAATTCTATAAAAGCAAACATAAGCTTTGAAAATTTTGGTAAGCCTCTTGGCTCGATAAAAACGAATAATTTTTGACAAGTTCGTATCACATATTTTTTATAAAGAAAGAATATACATATTAAAAAGTTTGACAAACATATTTCTATTATATGTTGAACATTGTTTCTGTTTATATATTTTTACTTAGTTTGCATTAATTATTACTTACAAATAAATTAACTGTTGCATGAAAATATTCCCCTTGGAGTGTAACAAATTAAATATTTTTAACCACCTAAATTTAAAAACAAATTCTTTTTAAAATGCCTATGATCAGCTTTAGTCCAAATTAACTAAAAAGTTGGAATCATCCCTGTCAACTTGGGCTTTATGTTCCCAACATGAAAGCGAGCAGCTTGCATCCCTGGCTGGGAGTTCTGTTTCTCAATGGGCATCACTTTTTGCAGGAGGCGACAACACTGAATCGAGGCTCGCACGTGAAATTGGAAGTGTTTGCGAGGCGAGAGTTTTGATTTTGGCTCTCCCAAACAAAGTAAATCACAGCAACTGTTGCGAGATCCTCGCTTGAAGCAGGCCGTGTTAGCCGTTTTCGAATTGGGCCAACAGTCAGTCGAGCCCTGGAATTGACCAAAAGCACAAAAACGAACAAAAAAAAAAAACCAGTAAATAAAAATTGAAAACAGTCGCATTCGATTCCAAGCTGAATTCCCGTTAATGTTTCGTTTGTACGAGCTCTACTCGCTGTATTTGAAGAAAATGTCCAGCTACGGAACATCGCCGACCTGGTGTCTGTGCGAGAAGCTGCCGCGCTCGATTCTCCACATCGCGCCCACGCCGGAGCTCTGGTGCGAGGTCTGCGGCCGGCGCCGGCGTCCGCGCGCCTGCCTCAGCTCCTCCAGCGACGAGGAGGAGAAGGCCGCGATGCGGCGCCAGCAGCTGTTGGCGGAACGCCGCCGCGCCGAGGAGGCGCGCCAGGCCTCCGTGCGGGTCAAGGTCGCCATGAGCGCCAAGAAGCCGAAGCCCCGGCGCAAGACCAACTGCCTCAAGTGCGGCGCCGGCGCCGGCGGGGAGTCCAAGCCCGCCGCGGGCGTCACCTGCGCACAGTCGACCAAGCCGAAGGCCAGCAACAACAAGCTGTATATCGGCCGATTCGGGCACTATCGCAAGCCGCAGCGTTTGCCGCCGAAGCGCAAGGACGACGACGAGGCGACCGCCGGCGCACAGCGGATCGCGCTGGAGCCGGTGGCGACGGCGCCGCCACCGCCGCCGTCGCCGCCGCCGCCGTCGTTGTCGCCGCCCGCGAAGGCGACCGAGTCGCTGTGGGAGCAGCCCAGCGAGGATATGCCCAATCTGGTGGCGTTCGCCCACGAGGTGTTCAATCGTCCGCTGCATCTGCGCAAGCGCCAGCCGAGCTTCTACGACAATCTCTTTGTCAGCGACTTTATACCGCTGGACAAGCCCATTACGGACGCGGCCGGCGGCGCCATCTCGAAGCGACGCAAGCTCTTTGGACGGCCGCTCCGGTCGCATTGCAGCCGCCCGCTGCCGCCGCTGTCCCAGGTGCTGTCCGAGATACTGGCCAAGCCGAAGGTGCGCGCCAAGGGCGGCGGCCTGGCGCCCAAGGAGGCGGAGCCGAACGGCTGCGGTGCGGCCACCCAGTTCTCGCCGTTCGACAGCTATGAGGGCCCCTCGGAGGATGCGCTCGTCGTGGACAGCGCTCGGCTCATGCTGCGCCAGTCGAAGGCGCTGCACATCAAGCAGCGTGCGGATCTGCCGACCACACGGCTGTCCAGCTTCGAGTCGGAGCCGAGCAGCGACTGCTCCTCGTCGTCGCCGCTCGATGTGCCCTCGGCGCCGCCGGCGGAGCGCCAGCGTCACAATTACAGCGTCGGCGCACCGTTGCGGCTGCACGAGATGATGAAGGCGGTGGCCCATTCGGGACTGTCCGACAGCAGCGCCTCCAGCAGCAGCACGAGCAGCAGCAGCCACAAGAGCGCCGGCTCCACGCTGCCCATAAATCAGCAGTCGGTGCGCAGCCGTGGCGGCGAGGAGCCGCCGTACACCGAGGAGAAGCCGGCGGAGCCCGAACTGCTGCCCATTTCGATAATCGAGAAGATCCTGTGGCTAATGGAACAGAAGCCGGCCACGGATGCCGAATCAACGAATCCGCTGAACGACGACGCCTTGCAGCACATTGCCCCCATCGACAAGCCGGACGGGCACGTCGACAACAGTCACACGGAGTCGGTGAAGGGCCTGCTCCAGTTCATGGAGAGCCTGCACATCGCTGATCCCGGCGACAGCGACGCTGCGGGAACGGGAGCGAAAAACGACGAAGACGAGCCAAAGATCGCCCCGACTCCCGTGCCGGAAACACATTCCAATGACATGTCAAACGAATTGCCTTTAAATTCTACAAATAAATCAGCAGGTGATACAAAGTACGACAACGTTTTCTCCAAGTCTACGACGTGCCGCAACGGCCTGGGGGCCAAGCCACCCAACTCGGCCCGCCCCGCCTCGATGTGGTCCATGATCGGCGGTTTCTTTGCGTCCAAGCCGCAGCGCTCAGCGGAAACAGCCGCCGGCCAGGACGGCGAGGAAACGAAGCCACTGAAAAGCGCGCAAAGATCGCACTATGGCAGCATCGGGAATGAAAACTGCCACAAATGTGGCTTGAACCGCAGGAAAATGGCTACAGAATCCGCATTGAAGCAGCCAAAGTCCAGGGTGACCACAAATAACCCACAAAATATGAAGAGACCACAGTTGAACCCAATCGTGAATGGAGCCAGGCTGAAGACCATTGTGAATAGTGAACCAGCAGCGACTCAATCTGCAACTAGTTCCACGCACTTCGTATCTTGTTTCGGAATCGCCGAGCCGAAGCCGGAACGAGCGCTGAAAAACGAACAGCTCCGCGAACTGTTGCATAAAATTAGGGCCAGCGAGCGCAACAAGCAGTCGAGAGTCTATCACCGGATCAAGAGCCTGGGAACAGTTCAGTACGTGAGCAGCGAGATAATCGCACCCAAAATGGTCTCCTTTGCCAGGGAGGCGACGGCCACACCGAACGCGGGCCAGCTGCAAATGTCTATTATCGGTTCGGCTGTGGCACGGGAGGCCTTGGGCACGTTCGAGTTTCGTACGCCGGATATAGAGGCCGGCAAATTGGCGGCTGGGTCGACGCCCATCGCACATTCGGAAACGGGCCAGCAAAGCGGCGAATCCTCGGCTGAATGCAAGAAACATGTGCCGCTAAAACAGAAGCTGCCAGTGTGGCCAGCTCATCCCTTTCGCAACAGAAAGCGGCAAATTAAGTACAAAGCGACACAGCTCGAATTAAGCTATACAGTGAGTGATGAAACTAAACACCCACCGGAACCGAAAGCGACCAAGAAGAGGCGCAGGAACAGTGAACAGTGGATTGTCAATGAAATTGTGCAACAAAAAATCACCGAAATGATGACAAAGCCCATAAAGCTCCTGACTTTAAACGAGACAACAGAACTACATACCTAAGCTAATCTGCAAGTAACCTCTGATTTAAACAAAGTAAAATGATTAGGGATATACAATATCATATCTTAGTATATGCAATTTATGTATCTTCGACATTTAAGTTGTTTCTCTATTTATATTGCAGGACATGTGCTCGACTCCAGGCGTTCAGAAACCCCATAGATCCGCACGGCCCGTACATCTTCGCCATCGGAATCCAGCAGCTGCCTTGCTGAGCGCCTGTGCCAGCGTCACTTTTTGGTTAATATATTGGCTGGCTTATTGTCTTATTTTGGTGAGGATGATTGGCCAATTGTTGTAGCGCATGTTTCTCGATTAATCCACATTTGATGTTCTCAGTTCGCTGGATTAGCCGTCATATTTGGATTAATGTTTCCACGCTACGCCTGGTACTTGCTGAATCATTCGCTGGACCAATATCATATCGAGCGCCAGTTTAAGGACGAGCTTTGAGTTAATTATATATTTTGTAAATTTGATTAATATATAAGTGTTTTATCTGTAATTGAAACGAGGATTTTGTTCAAGATTTCTCACATCAGAATTGCCTAGCTTTATTTAATTTAATAATTAATTAGATGTTTATACTACTAATTTCAATGCTATGTTGCTTTTATTACATTTAAAGTAAATGTACGTTCATTAAATATATCGTATGTGTATAAGTATAATTGTATATATGTTTGTTTAATCATAATCATGAACATCGTAAACGTTATTATCAATTGCAATCGTTGCTTGCACTCAAGAAACAAAAATAAAAGCCAGATCTCTGAGCTGCACGCAATTTTTCTACAAAATTAAAATTATTTAAAAACAATCTGAGAACTCATTTGCCAACATTTTCTTTAGCAATAAACAAATAAACAGCAAGCCAAGAATCAACTGAAGCTGCATATTTTCAAATGCCGAGAGCCATATTTCCGTCGTAATATGGGACTGTTATAGGAAATGTTGTGTATTCAGGCACAATATCAAAAACTAAATCAATTCAAGTTTTACTACACAAATTATAAATGAATGAACTCTTGCGCTATGTGCGGAAAAGCCCGACACATATTTCATCTGCTTGGAATTGTTTTCTTTACTTTTTACTTCTGTCTTATCATTTAGCTAGAATTGGATGTGGTTGATTTAAATACAGTAAGCATAGATTATGTCTGAGTTTGTTATTTGTTTTGGTTTTTGTTTTTTTTTTTTTTTGTCACTCAGTTGCCCGCAACGTTTTGCACTTCACTTGAACTAATTATTTCGTAATCTTTGCTGGAGCTCTCCGAATCCGATTCCGAGTTGCGCGGCGTGCTGCAACAGAGAGAGAGAGAGAGAGAGACAGAGCGAGAATGAGAGAGAGAGAAAGGTAGAATTAGTACAATTATCATCTGTCTGATAATGAAAGAAAGCCATCAAAATTAAATTATAAAGTACAAATGGGAATTTAATGCAAAACGTAAAGCCAAAATGTGTGTGTGTGTGTGTGTGTGTGTGTGTGTGTGTGTGTGTGGGTGGTGAGGTGTGTATGTGTACAGGGACGTGTGATATATAAATAAACTTATAAAACTTACTCAGTTAATGGTTAATCTTGATATTTAAAATCCACGCTTAACTAGGAAGCACAAACTCAGGAATCAGAACAGACTGCAATTGAGCTGCTTGAATGAGTTTCAATGGCAAATGGAATGGATATGATACAGGGAATTGCTGGGATCTGATATCCAAAACAATGTGTGACCCAATTCCAATTTGCTTTACTTGGGATATGGATATTTCAAAGATTTGTCTTCGTCTTTGTTTAATTTTAATTTAATGTACATTTTTTAAAAGGCAGTGAGATTTTTTTAGATAATCTATTATTTTTTACTGCTTTACATTTTGTGTATATGTGTTCAAAAGTCAATTTTTAAGTTATTCAAGGGACTTATTCAAAACAAAAAAAAAGGTATATACAATCACAATCAGTAAATACGATTGCTATCCCAGTCTTATATTCTTAACCATGTTTTCCTATTAGCATTAATTTCCATATCCAGCTTAAGCAAAAGGGCAACCACATTTGTCCACTAGCCTGAAGACCAACTACCGTTTGAATGAGTAATGAATGAATGACATGCTTCAGAAGAAATCGATATAAGTAAATGAAATGCAAACAATAACAAAACTCGCGCACAAGAGAAATATGATGAATAAAAATTAATGCTTATTGAAATCATACAATTTATTAAGGAACAGGAATTTACACAATTAATAGCTAAAGTTAATATGACCTGAATTGCATGTAAACAAAAACAACGCCAATAGATCATAGGTTAAAATTCGAGCAAATGCCATATAGAAACGAGATTCGTTCGTAAAACAAGCGGCCAGCTTACCCAGCTTTGGTATCCTTGGCTTCTGCCGTAGCATCCGTTTTTGGCGGCAGAGCTTCCGACTCTTCGCCATCGGCCGCATCATCGTCGTCCTCCTCATAATCATCAGCGCCAACCTTGCGACGTTTGCGCACCTCCATGTCCGCATCGTGCTCTTTAATTAGCTCAATTTTCTCGGGTTCAAGCGGTACCGCATCCGCGTCTGCATCGCCATCTATATCAACGTCAACATCCACAGCCGTATCCTCCTCGCCGTCGCTGTCTTTGTCCTTTTTCTTGGATTTCGATTTGGATTTCTTATCGGACTTAGATGCGGATGTCGATGCGGATGCATCGTTGACATAATTTTTC
The DNA here is from genome assembly GCA_035047465.1 of Drosophila sordidula. Lineage (NCBI taxonomy): Eukaryota > Metazoa > Arthropoda > Insecta > Diptera > Drosophilidae > Drosophila > Drosophila sordidula. The sequence goes on along the minus strand of JAWNPQ010000260.1, from coordinate 3,105,926 downwards.
TGTGAAATGAATCGATATTATCGCTGATTTTATTTGCAGGACTTTATCAAACACTCACTTCATACAACGGCCAGAAGGAGGCAAAGAAGCCAACATCTTCGGTCAGATTCGGAAAGATCCAGAAATGCAGTTTGCCGCCGGTCAGGGCCCAAACAATGGTAAACACAATTAGACGCACAATGGTCAGGGCCAGTATGAAGACGAGGAAACCCGCCGCGGCTATGGACAAATAGTAAACACCCTTGCGCAGCAGCGGCGGCCACAAGGGAAATAGGCAAATGCCCACTGCGCCGAGCAGTAAAATGAAACCGATGATCCAATAGTGGAGTGGAATTGGATCATAGATCCACACGTACGCCTCGGAGCCATCAACGAATATCTGTTCTGGATGCATGTCCAGGCGGATTTTGCGTTTCTTCTTCTCCTTCTTATCGGCGGCGGCAGCGACTTGTGCCGTATCACCATCCGCTTCCGGATCGGTATCCTTTGATGATGAGGACTTGGCATTGGCTTTGCCGCTCGTCGGCTCCGTTTTGTCCTTTTCTTTGTCTTGCGTTTTGGACGCGTCCGACTTCTTATCGGACTTGCCGCGCAGCTCCTCCAGCGTGACGGGCACCTTCTTGGCGCGATGGAAAAACTTATGATCCAGCATAATATCCAGAAACTCGACGGCTTGCTCACGTGTGCTGAACAGAGGATTATCGCCCTCGGCGAATTTGGACTTCATCAGAGCATCGATTGCTTTGCTCGAGGTAAAATACTCGACAATATGACTCAAAAATTTGGTTTTCTTTGTCTTCACGTTCTTTTTCAGCCATTTAGCGACATTCTTTTCATCTTTCGATGGCTTGTCGACCTTCTGCTGTCCGGGTTCGGTGTATTCCTGAAATGAATTTCAATCAATTACAATGTTGCAATTTATTATTATTATATACTAGCATGAGAGATTCTAGATATTGGCGCCAAAAGGTTCTCAATGGCTTTTGAACTAATCCTGCCAAAGCTAATTTTTCTTATTTTTGAGCAGAATTATAATCAGTGTCGATTATTTCGCAATAAATTTAAACCATTATCAAATCTTAATAAAATTTGTTTGTCATATATAATGCTAATGTATTAAAATATTCCTAACAATTCAAAAATATAATTATCGTTTTGCCCCTAAGACCTTTAAAAACTAAAAATGAAATAGAAAACTGTGATTTAATGAGGGCAAATGTAAAACTTCACTTTCAGGCAACGCATTTAGGCCACGACATCATTTGCGTATTTCGTCACACTGTAGATTGAATTGACATATGTGCGTTTTAACATATTTTCAATAATATATAATACCAAGCCATCGTCGAAGATTTCCTGTTCCTCTTCCTCCTCCTGCCCTCCCTCTTGTCCGCTATTCGAGAGACGCTCGTCATCGCTCATTTTTGTAGCAAATTATGCACTTGAATTTTGTTAACAATTTCTTATTATTTCGTTTTCCCGAGCCGTGACGTGTTGCAATCGCTAAGCGAGTCTAGAAAGTATTAAATCTGAGCAGTCGAGAGGCAGCTGGCTGGTCAAACGAGTGGTGATCCACACACACACACACACACACACAGCTCACGATCACTACAGGCATGCATCAGTATGTGTGCATGTATATTGATTTGTACTTTTTGGTAGAAACTTTCCCCAACAACAACACAGCGCCAAGTACAAAGCAGCCACAACAGAATACAAACTAAACCGCTGATAAGTAGGTGCACCTGAGAACAACCAAAAGAGAGATGGAGAGCGAGAGAGCAAGCGAAGAGAGCAGATTTAAATGAGCACCGTTTACAACGGACAGATCCAGCTTCTGAAAAGCTTTCAGCACCCACACATACACACACACACAAACCAGACTTTGTGAGAGCGCAATAAATCTACAACAACACTGTTGCTGATCTACTATTACACTTGTTCGTTCAGTCCACTCACAACGGTGGTTTACAAAAACAAGCTTTCCAATTGGCAGCGTTGCCAGACCTGTCGAATCGTTACAAGCTCTCACAGCTGTTTCGATTGTACCGTTGCCCGTTGTACAAATAAAGCTGAGTAAATTGAAATGTGACCGGACAAAAGGAAACAGAGATAAGTGCGCTTTCAAGTGGACTCAGATATACACAGCATTTACAAGTTAATAATAGCTGGGTGCAGGCAGGGGGTACCCACGCATATGTAGGCAGGTACACACACGCACACACACACACACGGAACATCACAACATGCTAAGTCTGCCAGGCCGCATGGCGCGACCCCGCTTCAAAATACTGAACCCGTCCCCCGCTCAGATATCAGCATACGGCCGTATATAAGTCCGCATTCATATCAGCGTTATATTGTTGACGATTCGGCAGGTTATTTGGTTCATGGTACGCATCAAAACGAAAACAAACACAATGAGCATGCCAATTGGACTGTGGCACATACACACACATATTTATATACACATACACATACTCTGCGCGCAAGACGTAAATTTTGTTTTTGCGACGTTCACTGGGCTCTGGAAGTTGCCCTTTAAACAAAGACTTACATCTTTACGGCGACGTGCTCGTTTCTTTTCCGACATTGTTGGTCAACCACTACGTAATCGAAAGGTTTTTAATTAATTGAATCTAAGTATTATAATTCTGCCACACACGCACGACCAACTAGCGCACGGGAAGAATAAGAGTAAAATTGTATGGGGTAACTATAAAAAGGACTAAAAAATACCAATCAAAATACTGATACACTTTTAGGGCTTGCTATGTGCATACTTGGCTGGGAATTTTTATCAGCGAACAAAATTGAATTAGATTCCAAAAGAAACGATAAAAACCAAATTGAATTGAAATAAAATAAGTAATTTGTATTTAAACTATAGTAAACAAACGGTAACATAAACAAGAAAATTGCAGTAATATTTAATAACATTGAACATTTAAACTAGCATTGAGTACATATAAAAAATAATATAAAAACAAATAAATTTCTGCCCTGAAGAAATTCAATTAAAATTTCAATATCTGACGCGGGTATAAACGAGAATATAATGTAAATCCAATAAAAAAATCCGTAACGAGTATATAAAGAAACTTCAAACAAATGTAGGATATATTTATATTTTAAACGATATTTAAACGTTTTCTATTAGAAATCTGATTTTTTATTTTATTTTAATAAATCCTGAAAACAAAATGTTGAATTTTTCTTGCTTTGCTCCACACAGAACAAGTGGAAATTTATCTTTCAACTATATTTTTTCGCTTTTACAAATATAAATATAGATAAAACTTATGTTTTAATTGTCAAAATTCATTTGGAACATTCAATTCAATATTAAACTCGTTTCCCTCTGCGTAGAAAGAACTTCTCCAACAGAAACTGAAGGAGATTGGTCAGAAAACAGCTAATAACGAACATGTAGGCCAGGTCTTTGAACTCGAAGAGTGTGTCCCGGTCGGCGTACACCGTCTCCGGCGTAGTGGGGCCCAAAATGCAGGCGCAGACGCAGTACGTGACCATCAGCTTGTTGAGGAATATGCAGACGCGCTGGGCGCGGGTCAGACTCATGTAGGCGGGGTTCTCCCGCCACTTGCCTATCAGCGGCTGCAGCAGGCCCCAGTTGATCCACTGGCGCTCGAACTCGGAGACGAAGCGATGGCGCCAGCGTTCCACGTCGTACTTGTCGCCCGGCTTGAGCACCATGGCCGAGCTGAGGACGAGAAACTTTTGGCGCACCCAGCGCTGGACGACGAACACCTGCATCAGGTGGGCCTGGACGTCGACGACCTCGATGCTCGACAGATACCAGGTGGGATAGCGTCCGGCGTTGTTGTGGGCAATGGCAATACGGGTGGGTATCCGTATGTCGCGCGTCCGCAGCCAGAGTATGTACGTGGAGTTGCGCGTCAGCTCGGGCCGTTCCGGGTCCTGCATCAGCGTAAACTGCAGTTCCGTGCGCAGCTTCGTCTCAAAGATGATCCGTATTGTGGCCGTTGTCTGGGCATTGACGCGTCCGCCGGTTTTCAAATAAACCAAAACATCGTGCACCTCCCGACTGGCCGTATCCTCCAGTCCGGTCATGTCGCACAGCACCGTCTTGCTGGGCCGCTTATTGTGGAACATAAAGAGGAACACAATCCAAATGAACAGCAGCAGGAAGACAACAAAATAACAGATCACCAGTATCCAGTTGGTTGAGACGGGCACGTAGCCGGCGGTGGGCATGGGAATGGCGCTCAGATGGTAAACGTAGCTGGTGTAGGTGCCGAGCACCTTGCAGGTGCACTGCATGGTGCCCTTCTTGGGGAACTCCAGTCCGGGCAGGCAGTTGACGTGCGCCCAATGCCGCCTATCCTCCGGCAGGCTGTACATCCAGTAATCGCAGGCGCGCACCTGAAACACAAACGAGAACTGTGCCGGCCCCTCCGGCACGGGCGGATCAAACTCGTTGCCGGTGAGGATGTCCTTGTGCACCTGTATCGCCAGATAGACCCGGCTGGGATCCATGCAGTTGTTGCGCAACAGCATCGTCGTGTTCGTCGACGCGACCGGCACCGTGCACCCGTTCTCGGCGATCGCCTTCCTCAGCTGCTTCGGCAGCGCTCCAAAGATCAGCAGCACCTTCAGCTTGTGGCTGGTGTCCTTGAACCGCACGGCGACCATCGACTGCTCGTCCAGGCTGATCCGATAGATGCGCACCTGGTGCATCGTCTCCAGCGTGTCGTACTTCAAGCAGCTGTCGAACTTGCCGGTGTCGGCGATGAAGTCCTCGTTCTCGTCGTCATCGAGGGCAATAACCCGCGTCGCTATCCTCTTGTGCGGTGCCCGTTTCCGTCTGAACGGTAGATGTTTCGGCTCTGCAACGCAAACAAGTTAGTAATGGCCAATAAAAATTTCAAAATTTATTGAAAAAAATTATCTAATAATAGGCAAGGTCAGCAGAAATCTTTCTACAAATATATATATATAGATTATAAGCATTTGTCACGCCCACAGTGGGCGCAGCGAAAAAATTTTAATACTTTAGCTGACGCAGGTTTACACGAGTATATATTCCAAGTTTGAAGTCTCTAGCTTCAATATTGGCGAAAAAAATTATGTTCATACGGATGGGCGGATATAAGAAAATTAATCATTTCCTAACTCAATAGATTCCTATTTAAATAATTTCAAATAAGAATCTTAATTAGTATAATAATTCAAGATTATGACAGCTAAAAATATTTGCGAAAAAATCACTTAGATGAGAATAAATATCAAAAAGTGATTACTGAAATCAATTACAATTGTAAAAATCCAGCTTAAGTGATAATTTTCCAACTCAATAGATTCATATTTAAATTATTTCGAATAAGAATCTTATTTAGTATAATAATTAAAGATATTGATAGCTAAAAATATTTGCGAAAAAATCACTTAGATGAGAATAAATATCAAAAAGTGATTACTGAAATCAATTACAATTGTAAAAATCCAGCTTAAGTGATAATTTTCCAACTCAATAGATTCCTATTTAAATTATTTCGAATAAGAATCTTATTTAGTATAATAATTAAAGATATTGATAGCTAAAAACGATTCCTGCTTTGCTACAAAATATTTAATATTGGCAAAAAAAATCACTAACGAAAATAAATATCAAAAACTGATTACTGAAATCAATTACAATTATCAAAATCCAGCTAAACTGATCATTTCCCAACTCGATAGAATCCTATTTAAATAATTTCAAATAAGCATCTTTAGTATAAACGATCTAAAAACGAATCCCGCTTTGCTTAAAAATATTCATCTCAAAATTGTAAAAGATTCCACACAGCTTTAAAGCGTAGTTTTTCGCGCAGTGTACTGGGTGCAGTTTCGGCCCGAATGCTTACCCATAATGGGCCGCTCCACGGCGGGCTTGTACTTGCCGATGACGGTTTTGAAGGTCAGTTCGCTTTTCTCGAGCCGGATCTCGTGCTTGAAGTTGTCCTCGTAGACGAAGATGCGCACGGAGAGGATCACGGAGCTGGGCTGCTTCTCCTCGGGATACCACCAGTGGAGCTCGCGTATGATCGAGATCACTTTGATGCAAATCCGATTGCTGTCCGAGTCCTTCATCTCCTGCAGCAGTTCCGGCGAGAAGCGAACTTCGTGCATCCGATCGCTCGTCCCGATCGTATAGCTACGGCCGGGCTCGATATCGAAGCACTGTATCTCCAGTGAGATGCCGGCGGTGACCCCGCTATAATCCGGCTGGAGGCCGTGGACGCGCGCCAGGTAGAGATACCGATAGAGACGCTCCGTTTGCCACATCGAGGACAGCCAGAGCAACGAGCGCTTCTTGGCCTCCTCGTTGGTGAACATGTTGATCTCCTCGGTCAGCTGATTGATCAGCGTCTGGTTCAGCCTGTTCGTGTTGAACGCATCCGTGTAACGATCGAAAATGGTCTGCGGCGGCCGGATGATGTGCTTGTTCAGATTGTTCATGATATTGTAGACGGTGACACAGGCGACGGTCACATTGATGTACGGCTGCTCGATGAGCAGCTTGTGCATTTCGTTCGAATAGATGGCCCCAAAGATCTCGTTCAGCTTGGTCAGCGCGTGCACCAGGATCTCCTGTTCGTCATCGTCGATCGGCGTCAGACGCTCGGCCAGTGTGTGCGTCAAATTGGCCAGATTGCCGAGCGAGACGATCGACTCCAGGCGAAGGCCATCGTACGCGTGCACCAGGATCCGGGCTATCTGGACACTCGATGTTCGCGACGCCAGCGACATGATGATCTGATGGAAGTGCAGCGTACGTCCCTGGGCCGCCAACGTGACGGCATCGTTGGGCGGCGTCGTTATGAAGCTCCACAGCTCTTCCGTTGTGTCCATGGTGATGTTCGGCAGCGGCGTCACCTTCACCGGCAAGAACATCGTCCGGCAGGTGAGCAGCCGATCGCAGATGAGCACCTTGATCGCGTACAGGTGCAGCGGCAGATAAACGGGACAATCGCAGTTGGGGCAGCTGTTGAGGAGCACACGTTTCGCATAGTAGAAGAACTCGAGGGGCAGCAGCTTGCTCACCCAGTTCGTGCAGCAGACGTAGAACGGCGTCTGGGCCTCGACGCCGACGGTGGGCGTTACCTCGCAGGTGCCGCGAAACGGCGGAATGTTCTGGGTGAGCACCTTGTTGACCTCGCCCTGGCGACCATCGATCGTCTGCACCTTCAGCTTGATATACGCCTTCGCCTTGTCGCTGTAGATGAACATGGTCAGCCGCTTCGTGGTGAACGTGATCTGGCCGTTCAGATACCAGGCATATCGGGTCGGCCTACTCATGCAGTCGTAACACTCGCCCCTGAGCAGCACCTTGTTCTTCGGATTGTACAGATTGTGGTCGCAGTTCGAGATGCACTTGATCGCCACGTGCAGGCTGGCGAAGGTGACGATCGTGATGTGCTGCCACGCCCGGGCGACCTCGTTCGGATTGAAGTCGGACGCGACTTTCAGCGTAAAATCGTAGCGAGCGCCGATTATGAACGATCTCGGGGGAATTGTGAACTTCTGGGCTGTAAATAGTGGACGCAATTATAGTAGGGATCTGGTTATATCTGAGAAATATCCGAAAATACAAACTGCTATTTAATGGTCTCTAAAGTCAAATTCTTAGTGTAAAAAGATATATTCTCTGATACATTTTATATATGGAAAATTGTGAATATATTTATATATATGTTAAATATGTATTTATATATATGTATACATATGTAAAACCATTTAAAAATTGTTTCTATAGTGAGACTTTTTTTTTAATTTTAAAATATGGTATTGTTTTTATTGTATTTTTCAGAGCTGAGCTTGCATTATTTATTATTAATCGAGAATGTCGCAATTGTTTTTAAAAAGCTATGATTACTGATAGCTTATTTCACTTCAGAATATATCTATTATTCAGGCATATTAGTACATACTTTTAAATTGAAATAATTGGTTTTCAAGCAAATTAATTGCATTAATTAGCCGTCGTTTAAGATTGCTTGCATATTTAAATAAAATGTTTGATATTTTGAGTTAGATATTTTTAGCAGGTTTTGTTGATCACATGAGAACTATAAGAAATTTAGCTGTTATTTGTTATGTTGTTCGAGGCTCTAAACTGAACAGCAACAAATTCTGGATATACGTTGACTTTACCTACCCTGGGATATGTTGGTCCGACAAACCCGGTTATGAAAGTCGTCATAAGATCGACAACTCCAGTTATAGACCTCAAACTGGGTCTCTATGATCCGTTTGGAGTAATCGCGACTCATCGAGCCATCCAATAGTATGGATCTGGCGTGGTGCGCGTTCCTCGTGTTGTCCCCGCTAATAATGGCCTCCACCTTGGCCTGCAGAACGTGCAGATAGCACCGACCCCCATACGTCAAGTTCTTGTATTCGCCTTCAACGTAGACCAAGTAGAGATTGCGCCACAGCTCGTATTTGGGCAGGTAGCGCAGTTCGTATCTCTTCATGGTGAACGACAAATCATCATTGGGATAGACCTTCAGCGATTCTGTTGAGAAACGAAATCAGCATTGGCCCGAAAAAAAGCGAATGGTATCGGATAGCTCACCATTTCCAATCACGTCCATGAGGGTCCACTTCAGAACCGGATCACGCATGCCGCACGTCTCCTTGAAAGTGCCCCGCAATATGGTCGTGGCCGTGACAACAATGTCCAGCGGCCGATCGGGATTCGTGCAACGCAGCATGAGTATTTGTGGAATGCACTTGAGTGGGAGTTCAACGTCGACGGCCACGACCACGTCGAATGGGATTGCGGTTGGTTTCTTCGTGTCCGTGGCGTGCAGTCGCACCCTCACGCGTCGCTTCTCCCAGAACACTGCCTTCAGTTCGACGAAGACGCCCACCAGGTAGTCCACCTCCGTGCTGGGAAATATGTCGCGAGCCTGCAGCGTTTTTTCGATATCGTCGCTGGGCTCAAATTCGGGCTCCATCGGTACGGCACCTATGCCGACCTCCCAGAACGCTATCAGGTACTTGGACGAGCCGATGCGCAACTGAATCGGATGCTTCGGAATTTTGGCCATTGTTACCACCATCCGGCACGGCCTCCCGTACATCGCCTTCGCATTCGCATAGAGCTTCAGCCGCAAATCCGACCATAGATTCACCTCCCTGGCGCCGATAGCGTTTCTAACGTACAACAGCAGCAAAAGTAAGAACGCTATTTTAGGCCACATGATGTTGCCCAACTAGTCGGAAAGTTGGCCTAAAATAATATAAGGGATTACCAAAAAAAAAAAAAGCATTGCCTTCTAGAATAGAGGAATGAATATTCTAGTGAGGTGTGCACAGCTTTATTGATTCTTCATTCAAATGAAAACAATATTTTTTCTTTTTTTTTTTTTTAACTACTACTCCATTGTTTCGCGATATCGAAGTACTTAAATTGAATGCATACATTTAGTAATTAATGCGGTGAATATATGGTGAATAATTCCTCCATGCTTTATATTAAAGTTAATCGTTCTTAATTTAAAATTGACAGTCGCGCATTAAGCACAATTATTCTTCCATCTGAAAGAAGAAATCCAATTCGATTGTAATTGAAAATAATCATATTTAGACGTATTTTTGTTTGTAGTTTGGATTATAGTTAAAAATTAAGGTTTTTATTATTCTTTGTTTTACAACAAAATACAGACTAAATAATAAGTAAAATATATTTATTTATATATATATATATATATAGACGTATATATTTCTTTTTTTCTTCTTATTATTATTAATATAGATCCCTCGAAACTCTCTTGGCTCTAAATGTTTACACTATTTTTTGTTTGGTTTTAGTTTTTTTTTTTTTATTTCTGTTCCAGTTATGTATTTTGTTGTTGCATGTTTTCTTACGATTCCGAACAAAGAAAATAAACTAAATGGTGGTTGATATTGCAGTTCTTGCATAGGGCAATATACGTGCTAGACTTATGTGCGATATAAGTAACTATAGTTAATGCAAATTTTGTTTGTTTAAATTAAAATTTATGTGTAGCCAGCACCGCGTACGAACAAAGGGTTTTTTTTTTCTAATTCTATATTATCAAAATTTAAAATTTATTGTTGCTTTCGTTTCAAGAAATGTATATTTGTTTTTTGTTTTGTTTTGTTTTTTTCTTTGTTTTATTATTGTTTTGTACAATTAATTCGCATGCTCTCTACATTCATAAATACATATGTACGTAAATTTTAATATTTTTATAAATTACTTATAATTGGAAAGCAACTTGTATATAACATCGAAAGAGAAGCAGTCGCTAGACACAATCATGCGACCCGCTCCTTTTCTGCGGTCTTCGAGAGGAGTAGGGAATTCATGCTTGTGGCTCGTACAACGGCAACGGCTGACGTTCGGCCCAAAAGAATCAAAACAATAAAATGTATAATAAATGTTAAATAAACATCAGAACTATTAAATTATAACGCACAACGAGGTACGAAAGCGGTCCGCTGACATACATCTTCATCAACTCCATCAACTGGCTACATATATTATTATTTATACGCGTGCCCCTTTGATCTCGTCTCTCAAATGGGTCTCATTTTTTCAATACTCTTCAATTCTCTTCATCATCTCCCACTCTCGCTCTCGCTCTCTCAATATTTTCTTTATTTTCTCATCTCTCATCTAACTCAGCTTAAACGCTGGCCCAGCGTATGCGCCTGAAGGTTGGCGACGGAGTTTCCAAACGATTCAAGAGACCACCCGGTCTGGTTGACACAGTCACCAGAATGTTAATAGGCTTGGATTCTTGCTTTAGAGTTTGATCTGCATAGAAGTTACTCTAGTGTTGTGTGCGAATGCATTTTGGGGGAGAGTAAAGAGGCAGTTGGGGTAGAGATATGAATGGATTAGAATTCGTATTGCAAAAACAATAACTACATAAATGTGTCGCAAATGATTGCATCAATTTTTCGCATTTACTGCAAAAAATGTATGCAAGTAATTGCCTACATGTGTGTGATTATTGCAGTCAACACGTTTCAATATGCGTGTGTGTCTGTGTGTGGTGTGTGTTTGGTGTGTGTGTGTGGTGTTTGTGTGTGGTGTGTGTGTGTGTGTGCTGTATGTGTAGCTGTATGTCAGTTTTTTTGTATGTGTTATGTACGGTTTAAACTAAATGATAAAGTATAGTTTAAATGGTATTCGTGTTAACTAAATGTTAAAATCTGGATCTTACGAATACAGCACTCGAATCGTGCTCACTGTATCCCAAGCGCTTTGTATGCTTAAACACCTCGTTCGTAATGCTCGTCACTGGCATCGACTGATCCAAATTCTCAGCCATGTTGAGCACTAGACGCAAATCGCGCTGCATATGACTTAATGGTTGTTGCGGATTAAAGTCGCCCTTGGCCATTTCTGCAAGAAACAAAATCGGAGAAGGTACCAATAAAGTTCAATTATTTTATAAATAGTTATAAATTAAATAAATTAAAAATGTGCAGTCTTACAAAATTTCGCTAGAAGTAATAAAGCAAAAACATTTTTTGCTAAGTATTTTTTAAAAAGCAAAAAGCATGCTAATATAAGCGTTTAAGTTAATTTCAATAAGACATTTTAGCTAATTTCATTAAGTATCTGAAGTAACTAAAACTATATGAAAGAAATATTTTTCATTATTTGGAAGATTGGAAATTTTTAGAAAATTTAAAATTCAGAAAATTAAAAAATTATATTTATAATTATAATTTATATTAAGGGAGTCAAACGGAGTGAACTCTTAGAATCGTTAAAACACATTTTAAAATACATTTTATACTAAATGAGCGAAAACTTTTGCACATACATATTCCATTTTTCCAAAATGTGCAAAGGTCAACTTAGTTTAAATAAATTAAAATCGTGATACAGTTTTATTCGCTACAAATAAAAATCTGGTTGGCTGTTGTTCTTTGCACTTACCTTTACCCTTGGCCAGCAGCAACGGTGATTTCATCGAGGTTAAATCGAATATGTCTATGATATCGTTTAACGAAATGGAAAAACGATCAGCTGAAAACAGAAAAGGCATTAATTACTCTGATTTGGCCGCCTCACACGATTACGTACCCAAAGCTAACGCCTCTGCCAGGCCGACCAGGCTGACGCCTTGAATAGTTTGCAAAATGAGGTTCACTTTACAGGCGTTTCCAACATCTGCCAGATGAGAAGAATTTAACCAGGTATTAGTCTACGCTAAAGATTAACTGAGCGTTCTCAACTTACTGCCCAAGAAGAAAGTGTTCTTGGCTATAGTCTTGAAGCAGGAATGGCACTCCTCAAAGACTGAGCGATCACCGCCGGCTAATATGATCAGCATGCCATCGGCGGCCTCTTGTCGGGACCCGTGAATCTGTGCCTCCAAATAGCGGCCATTACATTGCTTGATGCCCTCTCCAATATCCAAAGACGTCTCCGGATCAACGGTCGACATTTCCACGTATGCCTTGTTTCGCAAATCCTTCAGCTGGAGGACGCCACAGTTGCCAAAAACAAGCTGTAACATAAAACGTAATGTAAAAAAAAAGAATAACAACAATAAAAACCTATCGACGCGGTGCCGAAAATTACAGACCTTTCAAGTCAGGAAAGTTGTGCGTTATAGTTAATTGTGTTTGCACGCGAAAACTTTATTTTTGACCGAATGTTGCTATATAACTTTATATTATATAGAAGTTCGTTGGTTAAAGTTGGTTCGAAAATCTTAAAAAAAAAAAAAAAAAAAAAAAAACAAAATCATGCAAATCTAATGGAATGTCAATGTCAATGTCATTAATATTAATGTCATTAATATTTTGCAGACATGTTACGAGCACAGTGAAATACTTAATTGTCAAATTCGATTTGAAAAAATTGAAAAACCAAAAAAGTTCCTCACACAAAAACTAATTTTTTCACCGATAGTTATGGCAGCTATATGATAGGGTTCCAATAGGCCTGCAACATAAAGTCGCAATAACTTTGACTGCTTCAAAATTAAGAATAGTTTTCATAGAAACGGAGAACCAGACCAGAGATTGATTCTTCCTATCGTTAGATAGAATCGTATGAGATATCTGCTTTGACATAAATATCGGAATAACAGGAATCGAAATACAAACGGACATCCTGATCATATTTCCACTTCACTTAAGATTAGTTAATGAGCTTGACTCACATCTTTTGCACCCTTGGGATCTGATACACAGCAAAAGATGATATCAGCTGCCTCTACCACATCCATGGGCGTGTCCTTAACCTCAGCGCCAGCATCCGCAAAAGGTTGACACTAGAATAAAAAAAAAAAAAATAAAGATTAGGGCAACACATCTACCTTGGGGCGACAGAAATGGAGATTCACCTTATCAATGGTGCGGTTCCAGACCACAACCTTGTGTTTTGTGTAGATCAAGTCCTTTACAATGGTAGAGCCCATCATGCCCAGGCCGAGGAAGCCAAATGTCTGCTCGGACGGCACAATGTCGCGTTCGGCCAGTGTATTCGAACGCGAGTTCATGTCTATGGCCTGTGTCTCTGGCCGCGTGACAACCGGTCGATCGAGCAGTGCAATTGCATTTGGCGTGCGCTTTGTTAAATTGCCCAAAAAGGCATCTGTGTCAATGCGTGCTCGTGCTGCCAGCGATGACGAGCTAGCGCCATCGTAATCGCCAACTGGACTGTCGTAGTTGTCCAGCTCGCCGGACGCAGCCCGTCGGCCGCGCTTGGCACTGGATGCACCGGTGGGCGTGTGATGTGCCGAGATGCGACGCTTTTGTGCCGCTGCTGATTTCGCTGACGCGGCTTTGTTCGACTGTTTGCTGCTGACAGCGACAGCAGCACTGGATTTAGCTTTGGGTGTGCGTTTTGCTTGACTCTTGGTCGTTGGCGTAGTCGACACCATCGGGGACGTTGCCACATTTGCAGTGGTCGCACCGCCAGAATGTGTCAACGCATCCGATTCATCTGGACTGCCGACCACGTGCGGCACAACGCCATTGTTCCCATCGCCTAATCCATCAGGACTCGCATCGCTCTCGTCGAGTCCATCGCGTATCTTGTCAAAGTCCGCCTCGGTGGCATGATTGGCCATGCCGCAGCTCTCATCGATTTGGCCATCAATCTCAGCGGGATTTTCCACGTATTTGTCAATATCGGCCATAGCGTGCCTGAAGGCGGCCGGTTTGCTGACCTTCGCCAGGTCCTCCTTCCATGGGCCCTCAAAGGGCTTGATATTGTTCTCCTCAATCCAGGCGCTGCACATAAACACATATATGATTATGATTGTTTTGCTTTCAATTTGTTCAACATTCTTAAATTTGTAATTTTTTTTTTTTTTGTACTTACAAGTTGCGCGAGCCAAAGAAAAAAACACATTTCGTATTGGCGCGTCGCTGCTGGCTAAGCAGATCCAGCGGTGGCTCCACAATCTGCAACACAAAAGTTTAAACAATTATGCATATAAAAAAAAGACACACGCACACATTCATAATAAAATAACATCAGACATACATCGTTTCAAAGTTCAAGTTATTCATTTTTTTTTGGGTTTTTTTTTTTTTTTTTTAATTTTGACTGGAAGAAAGCTGCGATATTTAAAGCTAACGCAAAACAAACGCGCCCTGTTGATAGTAACAAATACACATACACATACACACACGCACACACACATATAGCACTCCATTTACAAGCCTGCAAGTGCGTTATGTCGTCGACACCGACGTCAACGGCAGCACACGTCCGACGCCTCCGCCGTTGCTGCAGTACATAAAAAAGTACAGTCGAAAACAAACACGGCAGCGACCGCGGCAGCGGCAGCGGCGTCGACGTCGGCAGCAGCATAAACATTTAGCTTACCATTCCCGGCCACGGTGTGAAGCCCTTCATTTTGGCCCTGCAATATAAATAAAATTACCATTTTAGTTTATTTTCAGGCAATTACATAGATTTTTAATAAAATCACAGCTATATAAAATTAGGCGCGCGCGCGCGCGCGAAAAAAGCGCCAACGCAGCGAACGTCAACGGCGCTGCAACGACAGCAACCGTCGGCAGCGACGTCTATAACAAAAGCGTATGTAAAACTGTTTCCACATAATATAACTGTATTTCATGCTTTGCATGACTTGCTTATATGTGCGCCAATTGTTTTTATGCAGTTTTTTCTTCGCCCCCGAACGGTTCTCTTGTCCAACTGAGCGGCAATTGAGGTTATGTTTGTTTGCATTTTGATTTGTTTGGCACAAAACAGTCACAAAGTGTAATTCATAATTGCTAAAAACACTGCACATTTTGGCTGTGACAGAAGTCTTACCATATTAAATCCTTGGGCTTGTAGATAAATTTCTCTGCCAAGTCGCCCGATAGCGACAATTTTTTATTTTTCGACATGATGTTATCAAGGCGTATATTAAACTTGGTTATTTTGCTGCTGTTAATAGTACGACACACACAATAAATTGCTTATTTGCTTTAGCACAAACTCGTCGTTGGCAGCGCTTAACTAATTTTCCTAATTTTTCGTACGCAGCCTGCTTATTTTTTTTTTCTCCTTATATGTGTGATGCGCTTTGTGTATGTCGATAAAAACTATAATCGAAAACACAAAATGGCGCCCGACATGTGATGCGGGTACTTATCGATTATTTAGGTATTTTTTTCAAAATCAAGTTGACATCTCTGAATATGTTGACATGCCACAAACAATAAGACGCAAACAAAAGTGTGACCAGATAATGCTGTTATTGTCATATTTGAATGCCGATGGGAAACTATTAGAAATAATAACTACAAAATTTAAGATATTCTTTATTTGGTGTTCGTATTTTTGCTTCCTTATATACATATATACGAGTAATATGCATGTATTCGTTTTAAGCACAATTTATTTCAATTTAGGGACATTGTCACAACGCTGGAAAAAATACACAAATTGCATAAATATTAATTTAGGACAGCATGCATGTTTGCCAAAAATCGAACGTCCCATTAAGCAAAAGCGCAGTTCAAAGATTTGCAAAATAAACAAAAGTGCGTGCCAAGTCTGTGCACACATTTAACCCTTACCCGCCCCGCCCCGCCGCAAACCATTCGCTTTCAATGGGTTTTAACCCGCAAACGCTTGGCAAAGCGCATGGCAAATGTTACATTTCAATTGAGTCCGTTAGAAACGGAGCTCTGCACTGACCTCATCCACTCGCAAGCGAACAACTGCTTGTGTTTATCTTGTGCGTGCGATCTTCCCCTCGCTGCCCTTTCGCAATTCCGCACACAATGCGCCTTTTCAAAGAGAACTTTCACTTAGGCCCGGGCCGAAGCATCCATCAGCGCCAGTCGAGACGAGAGTCCTTAACCGCAAAATAAATTACCACACGTAGCAGCCACTTGGCAGGACAGACGACATTCAACACTAAACCATAATCCTCATAAATATGAAACAATCAAATAAAAAAAGGAGTTAAACCCACTCAGGGATATAGGGGTTGAGTGGGGACACATGATAGACGGCGACCCACTGGCATAAAACTTTTTTATAGGCGACCGGAGATGCTAACAAAATAAACGTCAAACAAAAAGAGAAAGAGTAGAAAAAAGGAAACGGCACAGCGAAAGTTGAAAGGGGAGTAAAAAGGGTAAATTTGTGCAGTTTTCTATGGCAAAAGTCGCAACTTTTTTGAGGGCAAATAAATTGTTCACACTTTGTTTTGAAATTAGCCAACAACAGGGCTGGGAAAGGGGTGCGTGCAGTTGCAGATTGCGGTGATTTATAAGGGGAAATATGTGAGTGCACGCACACATACACACGTACGTAAATATCAGTATATGTGTATTTAATGAGCCTGAAGTAAGGGGATTATATTGATAGACAACTTTAATACAAATTATACATATAAAGATAACTTTTCTATGGACTTCGCTAGTTCGCTTTATATGCGTACATTAGTTTATTTTTATAAATTAATAATATCAATTTAAATGCATTTATTAAATATATTAGAATAAATACCTATAATTAGTTGTAAATTTATTTGAGAATAAATATGTATACATGAAATATTCAAATATATACACGTTTTGCAATCAGAAATACTTTTTCAAGTTGTTCTTGATTGAAACAAAAACTAAACAAAAAATTTATGTCTGCTTGACTTTTTTATGACAACGCGTCTCGGCTTTCATACATACATATGTATGTACATATGTACATAGTTCTGCTAGAAACACACTGCTTGAAATATGATTCTATATGTACATATATGTATGTATGTATGTACATACATATGTACATAGGCAAATTAGAGCTGGGTCGTTTAGTTTAGAACAATTTCGGTTCAATTGGTCATTAAAATGAACTAGTGAACATGTTCAGTGAAAAGTGAACGAAAATATTCAGTTGGTCAGTTATTGAGCTGCTTAGACGAGTATGCAGATAACTGAAGAGCCTAAATAACTGAACCAAACGAGCTGAACGATTGAACTTATTCAGCAAATTGGACTAAAGATGCAGACTCTCCAAAAGTTACATAAAGAACTGAAACTGTTATCACATCGCCATCAAAGAAATTCGATAAGCTCACGAACATACATATGTACATGTATGTATGAGAATACAATATGCAATTTTATTATGCTTATGACTGACGATTAAAAGCTCCACGAGTTATGCAATGAATTCTGCATTCTTGGTATTGTGACAACACAATATACATACATACATACATAAAAACAACGACGATTTCGCTCTTAAAGTAGTTTAGTTGTCTTTATATTTTATATCTTCCAAAAGTTTAATCGTTTTTCAAGATATTTTTATATAATTTGGGCCCAATTATACGTGAATTTTATACAATCTAACAATCTAACGCATTGCAAAGCAAAGCACAAATCGAAATTGTGACGTCACACTCTCTTGACACACGATCTTTTGTTTCAGCGTCGACTAACGGCACTGCGCTTTGCGGTACGCCCAACTCTCAATCGTATGTACATATGGATATGCATGCATGCCTGTGTGTGCGTGTGTGTGTGTTTCGTTATTTGGCGGCCAGACGAAAAATACTGTAAGAGTCAGTCGATCGCAGTCGCGCTTTTGGCTCGTATCGAGAGCTAAGCAGTTATGCTTTTCTCTTAAATAATATAGTAAAGTTGCCTAAATCTAAATCTAAATTGTTTACTTTTTGTTTAAAATTCGTTTTTATATTATGTCTTGTCTTATTTTGAAGCACTTTTGTCGAGATCTGGGGAAAACTGTTCAATTCAAGCTACTTAAAATCAACAAATGAATATTTTATTTTATACTTATTTTCAAGTTGATTCAGTAAATTTGGTGAGTGCGATTTGAAAAATAAATTGTCGAGGCATTTATTCACGCTTAGAACAGATAGTAAGTAATTCCTTATCTCTGTCGACTCAGGGAGAATTTAAGTAGCAATAGGTTCATCCCTACACATACATACATATATATATACATGTGTAATTGCGCGAGCGCAATTGGTTCACATTTTGTATTCGTAAAATATGCTGATACAGTTATTTTCGAGATGCCGTTTTAAGTTTTGTTTACATTTGTGAGCGAGTGTGTGTGTGTGTGTGTGCGCTCTTCACTAGAACTAGAGATGGGCTTGCGTGTATATACACGTTACGTTATCTGATTGGGATTTAGCACAGCACGACA
The DNA here is from genome assembly GCA_035047465.1 of Drosophila sordidula. NCBI lineage: Eukaryota > Metazoa > Arthropoda > Insecta > Diptera > Drosophilidae > Drosophila > Drosophila sordidula. Next base: position 3,087,247 of record JAWNPQ010000260.1, on the reverse strand, counting down.
CGATAATTAATCTGGGTTGTTTGTTTTTGGAATACACAGAAATTGCAGTTTTAAAATTCTAAATATTAATGTTTTTTGTTTTTTTTTTTGTCTATAAAAATGTTTTATTTTTTCAGTTATTTTTTTTTTGATAACAATAATACTGTGTGTTTTCGAAAGTAGAAGCTAATTTTTAAGGCATCATATATAATATATATAATGCATATAATATTTATTATATTAATGCATGTTAGAGCATTTATAGTAATTCTGCACGCTGCATAAAAATTGGTTTTTAATGATTTTGCTGTATTTTTATTTTGAAAACCTTTCTAGTATTTCGATTTCTCGGTTCAACTGTTAAATCAGCTGTCAAATAAGAGTGACAGTTTCAGTTAAAGCACATGGTGATTTCTGTGCAATAATAATTGACTACATATTTTATGTTGCGGATTCTTCTCAGACTGCCCAAAGATGTTGGCCTGCAAAAACAACAACAATAGCCAAAGCAGCGACTGTGAGTACATCCCTTAACATTTTTTTATCATTTTTATAATGTTTCCACAAATTAGCTTAGGTTAATCGCTTCATTGGGCCAAGATTTGATTGATCCATCAACCCCTGCACTGGCGGCAATCTATTTGCATATATTTCAGCTACTGCAGCTAAGCGATTTCGTTGTATTCATGAGATTTTTGATGTGATAATGATAGGGGTTTATTTTTTATGCGATTCCGAGCTGTAAGCGAATGCTGAATGCTTTAGTTAACCCATTGTTGCCGCGAGCTTGCTCTTAACCCACTAAACAGATTTGTTTTCTTCAATTTAAGCCAGAATGTAACAAAAGCAGAACGCAGCCACAGCTCAATTTGTATCTGTAAAAGATTTGCCACCAACTGCTGCCAACAGTTTCAGCTCTCAGTGAGCGCCTTTGGCGGGGCGGAGTGCAGCACAAACAAGTGGCAAATTGGCACAAGGACCTCCTCTAGACGCGCCAGTTGCGGCTGTGGCCACTTTTGTTTGCATTTAAACAAGTTGCGGGCTAGCTCGGCGTAAAGACACCCTGTAACCAGCTCCAGTTAGAACACCTTAATTTATTACGGCATAGATTTTCCTTCTTGGCACAGCTAAAAGCCTAAAAGAAATTTTAAATATTTGTGGCAACATCAGAGACACTATGGACGTATTTTATTTGCCCTTCCAGCTCCTGAATAGGCTGCTTTTAGCCTCTAGTAGAGTGGGCAAGAAATAATAACAAGAAATATTAATAATAAAAATTAGTATTTAATAGTTAGAAATCAGGAAAGTGCTGAAAAATTCCTTACCTGCTGAGGGCAGCTTCCTTGCCTATATATTTAGAGCTAAGGATGGTCAAAGATTATCCGAAATTATCCTAAAAGCTAAGTTTTATTAGGGGAGGAAAGAGTTGCGAGGAGAACACTTGAGATAGGTTACGGCGTAAGAGTTTCTAGTATTAGTTAATTAAGTTATGTAGGAAGATAACACCAAGAATTGTGTTAAGGTTGGCGATGGAAGATTGGGCAGAAAAATTGGGATTTTAGATGAAACCTGAAAGGAAACAGATACAAAAGCAGTATTCCAGCCTCATTTACAATAGTGGTTATAAATAGAGTATTTATGCCAAAAAAGTGTTGTTTTTGAATTTTGTTAGGAACGCTGTCAAAAAAGTTAAATTTTTCTACTGTGTTTAAATTTAAATTAAGTTAAGTAATAATCTTCATAACAAATATATAAATATATCTAGTGCTATTTTCTCTGTTATACAGAGATATAAAAAGTAATACAAACGGCAAGATTTTTCGTTACCTTTCAATATTATTCTGGGACATTAATTTTGTTTCAAATGTTATAATTTTTTTTAATGTTTGAGAACAAAATATTTTGGATTTCTAAAAATGCCTGTATCCAAAAAAAAAACATAAGAAGAGACTTAAACTCTTTAAAGTCCAATTAATGGTTTTTTTCTTTATTTGAGGGATCAGCCTGATTTTTCTATGTCTTCCCATATTATTTATATAGATGAGCAGTAAACGCTTTTCAATGATTTACACTGCTTACAGGGTATCAAAGGCAGCAATTGAGCTGCTCAGCTAGAAAGCAAAAGCTTTGTTCAAAATGCAATTAAAGCCAACTTAAAATAAGTGAATTTAAGCTTTACGGCTCTTAAATTGGGCCAAGGACACATGGATATATTTATACAAGTGATTTTTTGGCTGCGACAAATCACAAAAATTTCCACTTGACTGACTTTAATTTCGTCTTTCTCTGCTTGCAGTCGAGGAGCAGCTGCAGCAGTATGCGGCGGACCTGGAGGTGGACACCAAGGATGCGATTCTGATCACGCACTATGTGAACCCGCAGCTGTTCTGCTTCATGATGCTGCACCAGGTGAAGGCGGGCGGGCCGCTGATCAACGGCGTCGAGGAGCAGCTGCCGGCGCACTGTCAGGCGGGCAATCGGCGGGACGTGTACGCCCCGGATCGGCCGGTCATCGTGCGCTATCGTCCGCTGAAGGCGGCCAAGCTGCTGCGCGGCCTCGTCGTCGTCCGGCTGCAGGAGCTCTATCTGGTGTGGGCCATGGACTACGGCTTCACGCTCATCTGCAGCGCCGACGATTTGTGGGTGCTGCCGGCGGCGCTGAGCCAAACGTACGTCGAGATTGGCTGGGGCGGCGTGTCCGGCGTGGCGCCGCGCGACCTCGAGCAGTGGCCGGCGACGGCGGTCCGGCTGCTCGAGCAGCGGCTGGACGAGGCCCGGGGGCTGCTGTTCACCGTCGGCGGGCGGAATGCGGAACGTCACAGCTTCGGCAAGCTGCTGATCAGGCCGCCGCAGCCGGACGAACCGATCCTGGACGCGGCCTGGTATCTGGTGAAGAAGCAACTGGCGCGCCTGGAGCTCAGCGCCCGGCTGGCGAACAGCGCCCGCATCGCGTACGACCTGGACCTGGCGGAGACAAACGACGCCGACAGCCAGCCCCGGACACGCACCCAGATCGTCCTCGCGCTGATGGCCAGCCAGCGGCCCAAGGCGCCCAAACCGAAGGCCTCGTTGACGCCGCCCTCAGCTGGCAAGTACGCGGACTCGGCGCTCAGCAGCGGCTACCACGAGCTGGGCGCCCGGATACGCAACCGGAGCGCACCCGCGACGCAGCCGGCCAAGCTGGACGCGCTGCTCCGGAGCCGGGCCGTGCCGGCGCTGCCCGACTCGGCCAGGCGGCTGAGCAAGGTGTCCAGCTGCAACGAGGGCTGCGTGGAGACGGCGCTCCAGGGCAGCGCGAGCAGCTCGAGCGGCAGCAGCTGCTCCGCGGACAGCTTCGACGGCCCGGAGCGAGCGCCCAAGTCCGCCGTAATCGGGCGCAAGAACGTTTTGGCCTACTACAGGCAGCAGATGGTTTCGCCACGGGTCCAAGCCAGTCCGAAGACTGAAGAAGTGAACGTGGAATCCGGCCAGGACGAATCTCTGGAGCAGCTGCTCTACAGCAGCTTCCTGGCCAAGAAGCACATAAGTGAAATAAAAGAGGAATCCAAGGAAACTGCCAAGCCGGATATTAAGGAGCAACTGGAGCAGGATGATGGCCAGGAGACACAAGGGAAATCTTCCAAGCAGCGGACGAAGAACAGCAGAAAGGCCTCCGAACCGGTTCGGTTTCACATTAGTGAAATAAAGGAGGAGTCCCAGGAAACTGCCAAGCCGGATATTAAGGAGCAACTGGAGCAGGATGATGGCCAGGAGACACAAGAGAAATCTTCCAAGCAGCAGAAGAAGAACAGCAGAAAGGCCTCCGAACCGGTTCAGTTTCACATTGGTGAAATAAAGGAGGAATCCCAGGAAACTGCCCAGCCGGATATTAAGGAGCAATTGGAGCAGGATGATGGCCAGGAGAAACCCGAGAAATCTTCCAAGCAGCAGAAGAAGAACAGCAGAAAGGCCTCCGAACCGGTTCGGTTTCACATTGGTGAAATAAAGGAGGAATCGAAGGAAACTGCCAAGCCGGATATTAAGGAGCAACTGGAGCAGGATGATGGCCAGGAGAAACAAGGGAAATCTTCCAAGCAGCAGAAGAAGAACAGCAGAAAGGCCTCCGAACCGGTTCGGTTTCACATTGGTGAAATAAAGGAGGAATCGAAGGAAACTGCCAAGCCGGATATTAAGGAGCAACTGGAGCAGGATGATGGCCAGGAGAAACAAGGGAAATCTTCCAAGCAACAGAAGAAGAACAGCAGAAAGGCCTCCGAACCGGTTCGGTTTCACATTGGTGAAATAAAGGAGGAATCCCAGGAAACTGCCAAGCCGGATATTAAGGAGCAACTGGAGCTGGATGATGGCCAGGAGAAACAAGGGAAATCTTCCAAGCAGCGGACGAAGAACAGCAGAAAGGCCTCCGAACCGGTTCGGTTTCACATTGGTGAAATAAAGGAGGAATCCCAGGAAACTGCCAAGCCGGATATTAAGGAGCAACTGGAGCTGGATGATGGCCAGGAGACACAAGAGAAATCTTCCAACAGCAGAAAGGAACTCGAACCGGTTCCGGTTGCCGCCTCGGATCTCGCCTCGGAGCTCAACCTGGCCAGGCTGGAGCGCATCTACAACGAGTGCAAGATGACGTCCAACTGGAACGAGATGCCCGCGTTCGCGACGCGGGAGCTGCGCACGCTGCGCAGTCGGGTGCTGGCGCACGGCGCCGGGCCCGCGGAGCCCATGACCAGCTGGCCGGAGTCGCTGCTCTGCGGGCACGTGCTCCGCGCCATGGACGAGCTGGGCGTGCACATGACGCTGTTCGGCCAGCGCTACGCCTGGCCGCATCTGATGCGCGGGAACAGCCTCCTCCTGGTCGATCGCAGCGACAGCGGCCGCTCCTGGTGCTACCTGCCCGCGCTCTGCTCGCTGGTGATGAGCCGGCTGCGTGCGCCGCCCAAGGACGCCCAGCTGGGCCCGCTGGCCGTGCTCCTGGCGGACTCGGCGAGCACGGCGCAGGCGCTGGCCACGCACTGCGGCCAGCTGATGGCCGGGCTCGAGACGAAGCTGCTCAAGGTGGTCAGCACGCACGCGCACGGCCCGACGGACGCGCCGCTGCAGACGCAGTTGCTGCTGAACGCGTGCGGGGTGCTGGTGACGACGCCGACGCACCTGCAGCAGCTGCTGCTGCTGCAGAAGCGCCTGCCGCTGCTCGATCCCGGCCGGCTGCGGCATCTGGTCATCGACGACTACGATCGCATGCGCTGCACGGCGCCCGATCTGCTCGACGAGCTGCTGCAGCAGCTCCAGGCGCTGCCGGGCCCGGCGCCGCTCCAGCTGATCCTCATCGCCCAGCGGTGGCAGCCGCGCCCCTTCCTCGAGCTGCTCAGGCGTTTTGGCCAGCAGCCGCTGCTGCTCTTCGGCGACTTCCTGGAGGCGGCTGTCTACGGCGGCCTCAAGCTGGAAATCGCCGTGCTCTGCGGCCACAAGAAGACCCGGCGGCTGCTCGACTACCTGGCCGAGCAGAAGCCGTTGAACAGGCGCACCGTCATCTACTGCAAGGACGACCAGGAGCTGGAGCAACTGCAGCGGGCCCTGACTACAGCTGGTCACGAGTGCATCGGCGCCACGGCAACAAATCAGGCAAGAGACAACCCCCCCCCCCCCCTCCTCCACCTTCCATAAATTCCCCGCCAAAATTATTTATTCTCTGTATTAGCCTCAGCTTGTTATTTGCTTGATTTACTTGCCACGCCCCCAGCGGGAGAGTGTAGCTCTTCACTAATCTGCCTAAAAAAATGTAATGTTTCTAACTTTTCAACTGAGGGTGATATATACATTTCATCTAATTGCCAGTTGCTCCCGGATCCATAACTTTAATATTTCAAACGCCCATAACTTGTTCAAAACTGAACCGATTTTTGTGTTTAAAGGCATTTTGTTCATGGTTTGTCCCTTAGATTGAGCCTGCATTTAAGAAATAAGCATTTTTGAAAAATAATATTTTCGGAATTTTTTGGGGAAAAAAAGCATGTACCCCCCCCTTACTCATTTTCGAAAAATTTTTTTTTTCAAAATTTAGAAATGCAAATTTACGTTTTTAATCGATTGTGGTTGCCACAGTTAGCATAAAAAACAGCATTAAAACTGATTTTGAGGGGGTCAAATTTTTTGTCAAAAATCATGCAAAAATTGACAAAAATTTTGACAAGTAAAGCTCCCGGATCCATAGCTCCCATATTTCAAACGCCCATAACTTGGTCAAAACTGGTCCGATTTTAATGGTTGATGGCATTTTATTCATGATTTGTCCCTTAGATTGAGTCTGCATTTAAGAAATAAGCATTTTTGAAAAATAATTTTTTTTTGAATTTTTTGGAAAAAAAAGCATGTACCCCCCCCTTACTCATTTTCGAAAATTTTTTTTTTTCAAAATTTAGAAATGCGAATTTACATTTTTAATCAATTGTGGTGGTCTCAATTAGTATAAAAAACAGCATTAAAACTGATTTTGAGGGGGTCAAATTTTTTGTCAAAAATCACGCAAAAATTGACAAAAATTTTGACAAGTAAAGCTCCCGGATCCATAGCTCCCATATTTCAAACGCCCATAACTTGGTCAAAACTGGTCCGATTTTAATGGTTGATGGCATTTTATTCATGATTTGTCCCTTAGATTGGGTCTGCATTTAAGAAATAAGCATTTTTGAAAAATTATTTTTTTTTATTTTTTTGGAAAAAAAAGCATGTACCCCCCCCTTACTCATTTTCGAAAATTTTTTTTTTTCAAAATTTAGAAATGCGAATTTACATTTTTAATCAATTGTGGTGGTCTCAATTAGTATAAAAAACAGCATTAAAACTGATTTTGAGGGGGTCAAATTTTTTGTCAAAAATCACGCAAAAATTGACAAAAATTTTGACAAGTAAAGCTCTCGGATCCATAGCTCCCATATTTCAATCGCCCATAAGTTGGTCAAAACTGAACCGATTTTCATGCTTGAAGGCATTTTTTGCATGTTTTGTCCGCTAGATTGATTCTGCATTTCAAATAAGTTCATTACTGAAAATAAAATTTTTTGGATTTTTTTCCTAAAAAAGCATGTACCCCCCCCTTACTCATTTTCGAAAATTTTTTTTTTTCAAAAATTAGAAATGCGAATTTACATTTTTATTCGATTGTGGTGGTCATAATTAGCATAAAAAACAGCATTAAAACTGATTTTGAGGGGGTCAAATTTTTTGTAAAAAATCACGCAAAAATTTACAAAAATTTTGACAAGTAAAGCTCCCGGATCCATAGCTCCCATATTTCAAACGCCCATAACTTGGTCAAAACTCAACCGATTTTCATGCTTGAAGGCATTTTGTTCATGGTTTTTCCTCAAGATTGATTCTGCATTTCAAATAAATCCATTACTGAAAATAAAATTTTGTAAAATTCTTCCCCTACTCCTTTTCGAAAAAAACCCTAGTACTGACCTGGGTATACACGATATATATTGCAAGTTTCAAATTTCTTTAGGGACACATTACTGACGACCTCCTCTAAAATAACAATAATATTTAAGACCCTTAACTGTCTTAAGCTGACCTACTGCTGCATTCTTAGCTCTTTTTGCTGGGCTTAAATTGAGTTGAAAGAGTGAAATGAATTCTTGCCGACTTCCAAAAGAACTCCAATCTGTATCCAATATGTTAGCCGAGTTCCCTTTGATATAGTTTCAAGTCGTGTTTAATTGCCCTTTCTCTGACTTTTGCAGCAGGCGCAGCAGCTGCTGCTGCTGACGGACGCCGTTCCGCAGTGCGAGCTGACGGTGGGCAACTACGAGCTGGTGGTGCACTACAGCGTGCCGGAGTCCTGGCCGCGGTTCTCCTATCGCTTCCACGCGCTGAGCGCGAGCATCGCCAATCGCTTGGCGCCGCAGTCGCAGTCGCAGCCGCAGTCGCCGTCGCTGCCGGCGGGCGTCGTCTCGTACGTGATGCTGGACGAGACCAACAGCCGGGAGCTGCCGCGCCTGGTGCAGTTCCTCGCTGGCCACGAGATCGCGGTGCCCGAGCAGGTGCAGCGCCTGGTGGCCAGCTGTCGCCAGCTGGCGGATCCCACGCAGGCCATCTGCCCCCGGCTGCTGGCCAGCGGCGAGTGCGGCCAGCTGTACTGCAGCAAGCGCCACTATCCGGTGGAGCGGGACGTCCAGTCGACGCCGTGGCCGGCCGAGAGCCTCGTCCGCTGCAGCCTGCTGCAGGTCTACGATCCGGTGCACCTGGCCGTGCTGCCGTTGAGCCACCGAAGCGGCGACGGCGGCGACAACGCGACCTGGCAGCACGCCTCCAATCTGTCCACGCTGCGCAAGCTGAGCACCGCGCTCCACGTGCACCTCAGCCGCGAGGAGAACCGCCGGCCGCAGCAGCGTCTGGCCATCGGAACGGTCTGCGTGCTGCGCCGCCGGCTGAAGTACCAGCGTGTCCGTGTCCTGGACCTGACCGACGACCGGCTGGCCACCGTCCAGCTGATGGACGAGGGCACCGAGTGGCTGCGCGTCAAGCGCGCCGAGCTGCTCGAGTGCGACGCCCGGTTCGTCGCCGAGCCGCCGCTGGCCATGGACGTCCGGCTGTGCGGGCTGCTGCCCCGCCTGGCGGAGGGCAGCGCCCTGTCGGAGGCCAACGGCTGGGTCAAGCAGCTGCTGAACGAGCTGGCGGACAGCCAGCACCTGCAGCTGACCGTCGCGTTCGCCATGTTCGGCGTTGTCTACGTGCGGGACATCGTCGTCGTCCAGGCGTGCCCGGCGCTGCGGACCTGCGTGAAGACCGTGCAGCTGAGCGAGGAGCTGCTCGGCCGGGGCTACGCCAAGCGGGCGGCGAAGAGTCTGCTGCAGCTGCGCAAGTTGCACGAGGAGCTGCAGGAGCTGGCGGAGCGCAGGCAGCCGGAAACCCAGCAGGAGGAACTGCCCCTGGTGGAGCAGCCGGCAACCAGGTCCAAGCTCAGTCGCATGTTTCAGGCGGTGCAACGGTATCTGCGGCAGCGGGACGCGGCGGAGCCAAGCGCGCGAATTTGCGAACGGCAAGTGGAGGAAATGGCAGCCGTGCCGGAGGAGCCGGAGCTGCCCGTGGCGGACAGCGCGGAGGCGTTTCTAAATGTGCTGCTGCAGAATCTGAACGACGTTGATGCGACAGCGCAGCATGCGGCCCAGCACCTGATGCAGGACGTGCTCGCAGCGGGCGAGCCCCAAACGAGGGAGGAGCCGAAGCGCACGCAAGCGGCGGCCAAGACGAAGTCGCGGATTACGCCCGCCAGGATGGCCAGCGCGCTGTGCTGCGCCGTCGTCGCCGGGCGCGCGGTGCGTCCCCATGTGCGCTGGCACCAGACCCGCCTGCAGATCGAGCTGATCTTCGAGCAGCAGGTGCCGCAGTACCAGCTGGTGCACGAGGGCCGCGTGCTGTTCTATCAGGTGGCCGAGACGACGCCGCCGCAGCGCTGCATCCTCAATCTGCTGGGCGAGGTGAGCGTGCTGTCGGAGCGCCAGCACGGCTACCGGCTGCACGTCAAGCTGGCCAAGCTCGGCCTCAGCGTCTACTGGCCCAGTCTGCTGGAGTCGCTGGCCCTGCAGCAGCACTCCCACTGGCTCGTCTACGACGCGGAGCGCGGCCAGGCGCCCCAGGGCGACAGGGGCCACGTGCTCTGGATGCGCCACCTGCGCAGCCAGTACCACCGGCAGGATGCGGAGGACGACGCCTGCCACAGATCGGCGGACGAGCAGAGCGAGGCCTCCGACGTGGAGCGGGCCGCAATGGATGGCGGCAATGATATCTGAAAAACGAACACGGATTTCTATTTTTATTCTATTTCTATTTTTTCTATTTTTATTTTGTCCGTTTATTTTGAATAAATGACGTACAAACTATGAATAAACCAAGCTTTTTTTTTTAATTTTATTTATAATAGTTTAAGCTGATTTTTTAGTCGAATATCAACCAAGTTATTCCAATACAAGATATAGATTGAAATCTGTCAATTTTGTATTTAAAAGATATTGAAAAAACTTCCAAGTTTTAAATAGAATTTTCTAGGATTTCTCTGAACTTGGAGTACAAGAAATATCAGCCCAATCAATCCAATACAAGTTATAGATACATAAGGACTCTTCAAAGTTAAAAATTAGCTTTTTTTATATTTTGTATTTTAAAGATTATTGATCATAGAAGTTTTAAATATCGATTTATAGAATTTCCCACTGCATTTAAAACTTTTTACTTTAAATCAAGCAGCTTCATTTTTTACATATTTTTTTAATGAAATAAAATTTTGCCTTCATTTAGACCACGATTCTGATTTTTGTTTAACGTACAAAAGAGAAAGAAAATAATGTGAAAGCTCCCAATTGAAACTCTTTCAAATTTACATTTTCCAAATGCAAATATAAGATTGCGTTAATAAATAAAATATATAAACATATAGTATTAACTAAAACATAATACTTATATGCATTATGTAGTATACTAATTTATTAATTTCAAAATTTAAAAAAAAATGTGTTAACTTTGTATACAAAACAAATAAAACAGCTTATAGATAAACGTATTTTTTTGCACCATGTGCAAAAGAAGAAAATATAAAATTTTGTTAAAAAATAAAAAATAATATATATAAAAATATATGCATTATGTACTAAAAATATTCCACTTGGAATATAAATCTAAACAAAATTAATCATAAGGAACTTATAGATCAAAGTATTATGTAATCGGGTTTTAAAGATAGAATAAAGATTGAACAAATGTGTTTTTAACTTTGTGTACAAATAAAACATCTTATAGATAAACGTATTTTTTTGCACCTTGTGGAAAAGGAGAATATCTTAGATTTTGTTAATAAATAAAAAATAATCTATATATAAAAATATATGCATTATACTTTTCACTTCATGTTTCTCAGAATATAAATCTAAACAAAATTAAACAAAAGGATCTTATAGATCAAAGTATATTAACAAATGTGTTTTTAACTTTGTTTATAAATAAAACATCTTATAGATAAACGTATTTTTTGCACCTTGTGCAAAAGAAGAAAACATAAGATTTTGTATAAATAAAAAATTAAAATAAAAAATTTTGTATAAATAAAAACTAAACATTTTTCACTTCATGTTTCTCAGAGATGGAATATAAATCTAAACAAAATTAAACAAACGAATCTTTTAGATCAAAGTATATTGAACAAATGTGTTTTTTAACTTTTTATACAAATAAAACAGCTTATAGATAAATGTATTTTTTTGCACCTCGTGCAAAAGAAGAAAGTATAAGATTTTGTTAGTAAATAAAAAATCTATATATAAAAATATATGCATTATGTACTAAACATTTTTCACTTCATGTTTCTCAGAGATGGAATCTAAATCTAAACAAAAGGATCTTATAGATCACAGTATTTGTCCACTTGCGACTTAAGGACTAAGTGGAACAGTTCAGTAAAGTATATATTCAGTAGGTTTCATAGGCGCTGACAACGGCGCTAATGGCGTCTTTGGCCATTCGCTTGGCGGCCAGCTGGTTCTTGAGCAGGTCCCTCATCGAGGCTCTCAGCCTGGATATCATCTGCAGGAGGGCGTTGCGGTGCATCGTCTTCTGCTCGAGCACGGGCCACGACTTGCTGGCCAGCACCAGGGGCCCCAAGTAGCGCTCCAGCTCGTCCATGAACTCGGGGCAGCGGCTCAGCTCGCTCTGCTGCGAGGCGGGCAGCAGCAGGGCGGCGACCTCGATGGGCGCCTGTCGATCGGGCAGCACGCAGCCGACCCAGATGACCTGACCGCGATGGAAGGTGCGCTGAATGCGCAGATAACGGCCCGCGAACTGCTCGGCCAGCGGCTGGTGCGGCAGGATGTTCGTCAAAACGTTCGCATTGACGATGAACAGCTGCTGGATGCTTTGGCCGAGCGTCTGGCTGCTGAACGGCTCCATGTTGGCCGTACTGCTGATGGTCTTCGTATTCAGCCGCCAGGGCGCGTCGAAGTCCAGCTGCATGTGGCCGCGGTCCGGGTCGAGCTGCAGGTGACGACAGGCCTCGGTCAGGTTGTGCTTGAAGAAGCCCAGCAGCTGCAGGGCGTCGTTGTCCGTCAGCTGGTACAGCTGCCGGGCCAGGCGCAGGTACTCCAGCAGCTTGAGCGTGTTCCAGTTCTCCGGCCGAACGCTGTTTGCGGCGTAAAAGCCGTCCAGCTGGCGATACGGCCCGAGCACAGGCGACAGATTCGGCCGTTCGCCGAAAACGCACGTGGGCTTCACATTCGGCAGCAGGACGACGCGCCGACGCTTGCGGATTGTTGTCGGCGTCGGCGTTGCAACGCCGATTCTGGTGCACATGCCCCGCGGGGACATGCCACGCTCCGAGCCCGAGTTGTAGAGGCACCTCTGCATGCTGCAATATATTCACTTCCTATGCAAATACAAAATGAGCGCTCTGGCAGTGCTGCAAAGTGCGCGTATTTCCTCAATTGCACTTTGCGGAATTGTGCAACACTGCGCCAAGGGTATTTCAGCGTGTGCGATTGCAACGTGCATTGCTTTTGCAAAATTAAAGTTTATTTTGCTAGTTGCGCTTTGTTTGCATTTAGTTAGCAAATTTCTCATCATATTTAGCTGCCATCTCAGCCAAAATAAAGAAGTCTTGGCCCGATTCTAAGACGCATATGCCGATTGGGCTGGTAACACCTGCTGCTGCGCATTCCAATTGGAAGTGCTTTCGCATTCTTATTTGAACTAAGTCCCATCCTTTAAATATGTAAACACTTTCTTGACTGCATAAAATTTGAATGTTTTTAGTTTTTTATTTCTTTAAAATGTTTGAAGCAAGATATTTGAATCCCTTGAATGCGGTTTAGTTCTTAGAAAAATGAAGAATCAGAAAAAATAGGTCTGTAAGAAAATACTCAACTTTAAGTACATTTACTCGCAAAATAACTAAAAAAAAGTTTGTTTTTTGCTAGTAAAAACACTTTATTGATTATACTGTATATACATCCTACAAATAATGCCCTTATAAAGGCTATTAGAATCCAAACCAAAGGCAATATGAATACTATTATATTATTTTCTTTACTTTATATTTATTTATTTGAATTCATACAAACCATTATTATTTGTAACAATAATTTTTTGTTTATTTTCCTACTATATATTTTAGTAGAACAGAGAAACAGGATCCTTGCTCTGGCTTTTGATCAGGTGATCAGCTGATCAGTATCAACATGCAGTAAATCATTTTCTGTCAAATTGGAGACATTTGACATAAATCAGTTGTTGGTTTGAATTCGATCAAAGATAATTAAATACACATTTGGTTTTTAGGTTATAGAACAGTTCTTGTATTTGATATATCTTTGTTTATCCAATGGTTTACAACTTGTAATACCTACAATTAATACAAAGCATTCAATGGTTACATATATAAGTATTTAAATATTAACTATGATATATACTATGTAGATGTCGACTATTATGCATTGTTAAGCTAATCATTTACATAATAATTTTTATATTTTCGTATATTTTAGACGTAACATTTAAGCTAAATATGCATCAGTATGTATATACAAGTTTATAATAAAACAAACTTAAATAAAGTTTTTAAACAAATGAAAATGCTAAATAAAAAGAGAATATAATCTCTTTTTTTTTTATATAATATTAGATGGGGTTTGTTGTTGTTCAGTCAAGCTATGAAAATGAAATTTAATTTAAATAAATGAAATACAATTCCCACAAGCAGGGATAACGAAATAAAGATGAAATGAAAACAACAAAATTATAAAGATTTTGTTTTAGGACTATTTGATATATGTAAAAATCCCAAAACTTGCTTTAGATAATATGTTGAATGCGACTTAAGGCTATTGTTGTTGCTGCTAGGTTTGAGTTCCTTCTCGGATATTATTAATAATACATTGTGGCTATGTTTCCTGCGTTATATGTGCTATATATTCAACTTGGATATCGAAACTAAATGCTAGGACTGTGCGTCCATGTGCTTTGGCTGCCCGGCGCGGGCTAGAAGAGACCGCTCTGCTTGGCGAGGCTGCAGCTGTGCAGGGTCATGGTGCCCGCGGGGTGGATCGCGAGGGCGGCGTGTATCGTTGGCGGCGGCGTCGTTACGGGGCCCCAGGAGAGCCGCTTTCAGTTCGGTCGCAGCGGCAACATGCCGTAATGCTGCTGCTGCTGCAGCATCATCTGTTGCTGCTGCTGCTGCTGCTGTTGCTGCTGCTGCTGCTGCTGGGTGGTTGTCGTCACCACCGTGGCGGGCACCTGGGAGGTGGTGTAGGTGACGGCACAGGCCGCCGGCTGGGACACGACGACCGGCGCGCTCACCTTCCGCTCCGACTGCGTGCGAATGGGCTGCGGATGGGCCGCGTTCGGCTGCGGCGGCGGCGCGTACAGCAGCATCGGCGGCGGCGGCGGCGACGGCTCGACGCCGGGATGGCGCGCCGGCGGCGTGACGGCGGAGCCGTGGTACGAGCCGTACGAGCTGTCGTCGGACTGGGCCGACTGGCCGCGATTGCGGGGCCCGGTTAAGCCGTAAAGCTGCTGCTGCTGCTGCTGATCCCGGCGCTCGAACTTGTGGTTGCCGTCGAGCGGCGTGGGATTGCTGCGCGAACCGTAGACCGGCTGGAAGCCCTGCGGCTGCGACTCCGGCAACAGCTGCGGCGGCTGCTGCAGCTGCTGCTGCTGCAACTGCTGCTGCTGCTGCAGGGGTTGCTGCTGTCCGCGCATGGAACCGCGCATGCCGTAAATGCTCTCCGTGCGCTGCTGCATTTGATTCTGCACGTTCTGGTTTTGCAGATGCGAAGATTGAGCGGCCGTAACTGCCTGTTGCTGCTGCTGCTGCTGTTGCTGCTGCTGCTGCTGCTGATGTTGCTGTTGCTGCTGCTGATGTTGCTGCTGCTGCTGCTGCTGCTGCTGCTGTGTGCGCATGGGGTAGAGACTCTGGGCGGGCACCAGCGGCCCGGGCCGCGGCACAATGTCCCGGTTGATGGCCGTGTTGCTCTTGGCGTAAACGGACTGCGAGCGGTTCAGATTGCTCCGGGTTAGCGTCGGCGAGCGGCAGTAGAGCGAGCGGGTGCCGCCGTAGAGCGGCTCCTGCTGCTGCTGCTGCTCGTACTTGGAGGAGAGCGGCGGCGCCGTGTACAGGTTCTGGCAGTAGTTGCCGGCGCCCGCCCCCGCGCCCGCCACGCCCATCTGGGCCATGCTGGCCGCCGCGTGCTGGGCGGCCGCCGCGGCGCCGCCGCCGCTCGTCTGGCCGCGCGGATAGGTGCCCTGCGCCTGCGGGTACTTGGCCGGCTTCTCCATGTCCAGTTCGTAGTTCAGCTCGTCCTCGGAGTGAATCGAGCTCGAGTCGTTGTCGATGCTGCCCTTCGCGTGGCGCACGCTGCGCCGCGAGCTGAAGATGTGCTCGTAGACCAGTCCCGAGGCCATGCCCCCGACGAGCGGACCGAACCAGTATACCCAGTGGTTGTCCCACTTGTTGAGCACGAACGAGGGACCCAGGGAGCGCGCCGGATTCAGATAGGGCATCTGTGGATGGATAAAATAGAATGGTCAGGTATTCATATAATATATCTGTAATATCTGATGCATCTAGCTTCAAAACTGAGCGAGATATATCGATTTTATTGCACTGCCACGCCCCCAAGGGGTGTATTTAAAAAATCTTCACAGTGTATGTGACGCGTATATGCACGACTATATATTCCAAGTTTCAAGTGTCTAGCTTCGATAATGGCTAAAAAAATTGCATTCATACGAAAAGAGGCGTTTAGGCTTTTAGCTTTAAATTTTTATATTTATATATATTTCTTTGTGTTTCATACATTCTACTTAGGTTGACAGTCGATTTGTCAACCTATTAAATAAATAAATAAAAAGAGAGTCAGACGAATATATAGACGGACAGACGGACAGACGGACAGACGGACTTGGCTAAATCGACTTGAATATATATATTTTACCTTATTCTGCCCTATACCCCTTTTCACTTTGTGAACAGCGAAAGAAAAACAAAAGTTTTCACATCCTAAGAATATATCATGATGGCAAACTTAATAAAAACTTCTATAACCTGAACCTGGATTAGTTGCATTTATTTCAATATTTAAGTGCATTTATTTTTTAATTAAAACTACAAATTCTCAGCACCAAAAATAAGCTCAACAATTTAATAATGTTGCAATAATAAATATGCCAAGCCATACTTTAATACATTTCGTTTTAGGTAAGGTTTAGATGTAACTATCCATAAAAATACTTTAAATGAGCATAAGAGGAAATTCTTGGAATTTTCGTTGCTCGGATCAGCGAATTAAATATTTTCGCATTCCACGATAATGATTTGCAATAAATGGGCGAAAATGGAGTTTTTGATTGCGTGTCCGAATATTATCGCAAGTCTGGAATCGTTAATCAAATCCATATAAATTTCATTTTTATGATCCGACCTTAAAATCTGGCTAAATATTGGCTTTTAATTTCAGGACCGGCCCGACTTGTGCTAAATTAATTATCTCTGCCAATTTCTCGGTCCCTTTGTTGACTACCTGCGTTGGGGCCCCGCTCCCGTCACGCTGCGATTTTTGCGCCATAAAAACGCGCAAACGGCAGGTGCGTTTTTTTCTTCTTTTTGTTTTTTTTTTTGCAGCATTCCGAGAGCATCATTATCAATGTCAAACTTACCGACACGAAGCAGCAGGCGCTGTAGGCCGCGCCGATGGCGAACGCCGAGTTGCCCATGAACTTCTTGACGGCGTCGGTGGAGACGAAGTAGCAGAGCACCACCACGAACGTGAGGATGAACTCCACGCCGAAGCGCTCCCAGGCGGCCAGCGCGGCGCTGTGCGAGATCGCCGCCTGCAGGTTGCCCTGATAGCCCGGCACGGTGACGCTGCGAACGGGAGAGAATTGCCGCTGATTACTGAGTGCGAGTTTATGGTCTTAAATGCCTAGGACAGGTCGACAAACTACACCCCCTTTAATACCCTGCACAGCAGAGGCGTAGCCAGGGGGTTTTTTTTTACTTTAATATATATTTAATAACATAATAATAAATGAATATAAAAGAAATATTTTTAAATGCCCCCCCCGGAAAATATCCTGCCTACGCCACTGCTCCAAAGTTAAGTTGTATAAATATATATATAGTAAGAGCAGAAAACACATCATTTCTTATTCTCTTTTTATTAAATGTTTATATTAAAAAATATTTATTTTGAAATGGCCCCCCTTTAAAAAATCCTGCCCACGCCAGTGCCTTAAAGTTATGTTGTAGCATATATGTTTAAGTATATATAGCAAGCGCAGACAGTAATGAACACTAATATATATTTTTAATAATATATGTATAAATAAAACAATATCCTCAAATTAAAAAAATGTTTAATTTGAAGTTATGTTGCAACATTTTTATTAATTTTTCATATTAAAAAATATTTAATTTGAAATGGCCCCCTTTAAAAAATTCTGCCTACGCCACTGCTTCTAAGTTATTTTGTCACATATAGATATATTAAGATATATACATATATTAAGAGCAGCCAACACATAATGTTTTTTTTTTTATTAAATTTACATATTAAAAAATATTTATTTTAAAATGGGGGCCCATAAAAAATTCTGCCTACGCCACTGCTTCAAAGTTATGCTGTCGTGTACAGATTTATTTAGATTCTTAGTAAGAGCAGACAACACATAATATTATTTTTCTTTTTTTTCTTTTATTAAATTGTCATATTAATTTTTTTTTTGAAATGGGCCCCCCAGAAAAATTTCTGCCTACGCCACTGCTTCAAAGTTATGCTCTAGCATATAGATATATTTAGATATAGTCAGCGCAGACAACACATAATTTAGATTGCCAAAGTTTCAATTGGCAAGTGACAAAAGTTGTTGCCTACTTCCAGGCGTGTGTGCGGTGTAAAAGTTTTCGGCTCCTCTATGATTTATGAACAATTAAACTTTTCTGATAATGCTAATTAGTTCACTGACATGCAGCTGGTGTCTGTTCAGCTGGCAGTTAAAAGGTTAAGTTAATAGACTATGTTGCGAGTGAAAACAAGTTAAGAGAACATTCAGAAGAGGTTGAGATTCAAGAAACGTAAGTATATTAATGGCTTCTATTTTTAAACATATAAGAAAAGTTTGTCAAAGAAAAAGTAACTTTAAGGCACGTACAAAAAAGAAAAGCTTATAGTTGCACAGTGGTCAAAAACCCACATTTCAGACTTGAATCTAACTAAGAATAAAATTACAAAAGTTGAGAACTTCGAACTTATATCAAGTATGATTTCTTGAGTCTGAGAAGAAAAATGTAATTTAAAACTGAGTTCCAATCAAGATTTTACAAACGTTAAACAAATTTAAAAATATACGATTCTTCTCATAAAACATTTTTGAAAACTTTAACAAAGAAATATTTTTATAAAAATTGACAGTAGCGTGAAATCACAATATATATAATTATTTTCTTTTATATTAGTAAGAAGAATCGCAAATATTTAATTCATGTGCCTTCGCAATTAATTTTGGTCCTACTTTTTGTAATTAATTATATGTAATTAAAATTATTTCTACAGCATACTTTTAGGCTCGCAAAGTCAAGCCAGAAATGCAAATAAAAACCTGAGCCTACCTAGGAAAATATATAAAGAAGTCGGATTTTAAAAGATCCTTTGATGACGCTCTTAAATTAAAATCTGGCTAAAGTGAATATAAAATATTTATGTGAAAACAATTTACGTTAAATTAACATTTAAGCTGTTTAGCTCTAGATCCCTAAAGGATAACTCTGAGCACTGAAAACCGAGTGCTTTTAAATGCATTCTCGGTTTCACACATTATGAGTATTGTTGGCTAAATATTTGCCCAGCTTTCTATGGCTTTATTTAGTTAGATGTGCAAGTGCACAACCGCAATGGCAATTGCACATCATCGCCGGAACATTGAATAGCTGTGAAAATCCGGAAATAAACGCTTTCGCCGTGCACTTAAAAGTACTTGAACAAATAGCAGAACAGACAGCGGCACTCAAACTGAGTGAGTGCGAGAGTGAATGAATGACGACAAGGATGCCGGGCGAGATCCCGGCCGTAGTCGTGGCTGGCGAAAGGTGCAAAGGTGAAACGGTGCAACGGGGCCAGCTAAGCGGCAATAAGCGCCAGCTTTGCCGGCAAACAAACTAACCCCATAGAAAATGTGCGCAAGTATTTGAAAGAAAAATAAACTGTGTGGATATATTTCTCAGACATGTGCCATGAGCCGCAAAGTAAATGCGAATACTTTATTCGGCTGGCCAGAAGCATTTTTCACTTGGCTGCCCGATTATTAAAGAAACGATTTTTGGTTTCTATTTTCTATTGCTGTGACTTGTTTGCTGATAAATGTATAAAGTGCTAATTTAACGGAGCAGCAGCAACAACAAAAAGCAGCTAAGTAGCAGGAAATACCAAAATGTTGCCACAACTTTATGTGCCGTTAAGCTTTTCCTGACCAAAATTGTTTGCGCACGATAAAGGCAAACAAAAAGCTAAATACAGAAAGAGAAGAACACGCAGAGAAACAACTGCGAATTTTGTACTTGAATCAATTACAAAAAAATATAAAATAAAATTGGTGCGTGGTTCGAACCAAAGGATAATATTGATAGAAAAATTATTAAACAATTACTATTTTGTTTTTGTATATTTTCCATAAAGAAATAATATAAATTCTAGCGAATTTTCATTTTTTTAAATTATTATTTTATTATAAATGAAAATCCGATTTTAATCTTTGGAAAATATCTATGCAAGATAGAAAATGTTCCAACTTGAAAAATGTTTAATTTTTAGCACATTTTTTATCATCCCAAAATTCAATAATATCAGACTGTTCTTTATTTAGGAAAAGTTCTACTTTCATTTTTTTTTTTTTTAAGAATGACAAAATCAAGAATTTTGTTTTAAAAAACAATTCTAAAAAACAACAATCCTATTCTAAATTTAGAGTGTTCTTTTTCGCCGAGTGAGGAAAGTAGAAAACCAACATATAAATTAAAAGCTAAAAACAAACTGCAAACTTGAACTATAGCATCGGCAACCAAGTGTGCGTGTGTGTGTGTGTGTGTGTGTTTGCCTGGTTTAAAAGGGAAACACATTTCCTCGCACATTTGTTGCCACCGCATCCGCATGGAAAGCGGGGCTTTGTGGCATGTGCAACACGCTCGGCTGCTTGTGGTCTGCGGCTTCGGGATGCGTGTGAAGCGCTTTGGAGGCAACTGGGAATGCCAACATTTTGACACGAACTCCGGCCTAAAGCAACAAAATGCAATTTGGGCAATTTGCCAAGTATTCACATTGATTTGTTGTAAATTAAACAATTTAGCCCCACTGTTTAATTGCACTTGCGAACGCATGAAAGACAATTAAAATGCCCAATAAATATTCAGCCGCAATTTATTGACTCTGCCACATTGCAATTAATTATAAATTTTAGGTAAATATTTTGCCACTACTCGGGCCACAAAATATGTATATATACAGTTGCATATATGCTTTTTGGCCTTAGGTATTTTGGCAAGAACAAGCTGTTTTCGGCCGTTTTCAATGTGCAGGTGAGTGTGTCAGGCAAATAACTGGACCACAGCTGTGCCGCAAGCAGGGAGCAACAACCGGAAGCGGCAACAGGATGCCATCTTCATGTAGCCGACGATAAGCCCGAAATGAAATACTAAACGTGCAACTGTGAACAGAATTCCGTAATTCAATTGCCTATGTGACACGAATTGATTCTGACTATCGATTTGTGCTCTTTCAACGGATTCCCAATTGAATGCAGGAAGTGCATTTCCATGCTAGATACGAATCAACCCGGAGGGAGACAGAAATCAGGCGGCTTAATATGAAGGCCGCGATTGGAACCCACTTTTATTCCATATCATTTCGTTACTTTTTGTCGCATTTAAAATTCAAATTTTTCAACTCGAAAATCCTGTTTTTGTGTGTATCTCGCATTGTTGTAATTTGGGCGGCAGGTGTGCGTGTGTGTGCCCGGCCTGAGCTCGTTTATGGACTGTCCTCAGTTCCAGCTGCCCTTTCGGGCTGACCAACCAGAAAGGAGCAGCGCCGGCGACACGTGTTTGATTTCAAGTTTCCGACGCATCCTGCGCAGGCGCAGCGCCGAGGACGGGGAAGGGGAAGGGGAAGGGGAAGGAGAAGGGAATGGGCACGTTAAGAAAGCAAGAGACGGCAACGAGTTGAACAAAGGCCAATGTTAATTATGCGTTTTTGCTTTCGGCCTCTACCTGATTTTTATCTTCCATCATTTTCAAAGGCTGCTTTCGCATATTTTGGAACGTGCTTGGCGCACGTTCGACGGCCAGAAAAAAAGAAAAAAAGATTAAGAAGCGAACTGAATCCTCATTGAAAATCAACTGGCATGCACAATAACTAAGCAAACGAGATCTCAAAATATCGCATAGCCGGATATCGATACTTAAATATGCTGCGGGCCTGTCATACCGTTTTTGAGGAGTTTTTATTTTCACAAAAGGAAAAAAATTAAAAATAATAAAGCGAGCCGGCTTCAAGTGCATTTTAGCTACAATATTTCTCCGGGCAACGTTCCGGCGCACATGCGACACATGGCTGGCAATTAGGGTAGCGACAATTGAAATGTGACAGCCCAAGAGAGTCTGAGCAAGTGCGACATAAGTGTAGATGTATGTATATATACATCCCGAAGTTGCTTGGTAGCAAGAAGAATTAGTATAAATTACATTTTGAAATACATTTATCAGTTAAAATGTAGTTTAAAGCAAGGAAGAAAATCAAGACAACAACAATTATATAAAACCAATATTGAAAAAGCCCACATAGTATTCCTTAAACTTTAAACATATTAAAAGCGCGTTCTAACTTACTTCCTCCTTCTTTAGTTACGGCACGGACGACCAGGCGACCACTTAGACGGGCGGACGCGCGCACACTAATTCGTCTAATTGGGCTCGCGCCTATACTAAGCTCACTTTCGCTTTTATCAATTACATTTGAGAGCGCACAACTAACATAACACCCGCGCTCAAACCATGCATAGGCGCTCTCAGCACAACGAAGATAACAGCATTAAAAGCATCACCGTCAACGGCGTGAGCGCTGTGGACATTTTAATTAGCTCTGCTACTCTTACCCGTGCTGTTAGAGCAGCACGCAAGACAAGGTTCTCAATGCAACAGCGCCAAAGCTGTCAATAGTGGACAATAGAATTAACTCCCACACGCACACCATCCACAATGTGCGCTCTCTCTGTATAAACGCTCTCTGACAGCTGCGTGATCTGTGCAATTATCCCAAGTGCGGCCGACAGACGCAGTAAAGCTTACATTCTTTTCTCTCTATTGGGTATTTCTCTTCGCTTAATGATGTTTGTTTAGTTGTTGTTTCAGCTAGATTTAATCGGCGTTGCCCGGCCAACGCAAACTTTATTGTCCTTTTTTTAAATAGTTGAATTTAGACCTTTTTAAATATGTTTAAAGCCAAAATTGAAGTTGAAAAACAAAAGAGTTGTATAAAACAATTTTCCACAAATTTTGCTTCATTTCGAAAGGAGTTAAAAGCTCTGTGGCCAATCGAAATTCTTTTATTTCGTAGGAAACCACGAGCTTTTGTAGTGCATTTTTATGCTTGAATTAAGCTGAAAGACGTCGTTAGTTTCTTGCCGGCTTCAATCTCGGCATAGAGTCCATCAATCAGACAGCCGAACCGAAAACTAATAACCACCCGAGACCACAGAATCGTCTACCAAATCTAAGCCAATTAATCAACGCACACGCACACACAAGCTCCCGCGGTCCAGATACGGTTGGAAACATATGTTCCGACTAAAACGCAACTGGAACTCATGGGCACCCCTATTGCAGATACGGAACACAAAAAAAAAAAAAAAACCCAAGCAGAAGAGACGAACCTGATCGGAGTGGCAGCTGAAACATGTTTCGGTTGCAGCGGCTACTCGGATTGCGCGTCTGTAGAAAGTAAAGATGCCAACGCACTTAAAAAAAAGAGGAAGAAAAAACACAAAATAAAGGAGCCAGGGGTAAAAATCAACAGCAAAACAGATGTTGAACAGACCGAGAGACAGGCTTGGGCAGGGGCAGGGGCAGGGGCGAGGGGCGAGGGGCAGGCAGCGCAGGCGCATTAACTTTCCAAAAAGGAGTTCAACGCACAACAAAAAATTGGAGCGAAATTTGTTTGAAAAAATGCTGCGCAGAAGCAAACGTTTTTCAACATTGTTTTGTGCTGCTCCTTCACCTTTTCTCTCGCTGTCTCTCTCTCTCTCTCTCTCTCTCTCTCTCTCGATCTGTTTCGAAGACAATGTTATTCCACACGCATATCCTGCGTAGCGTTTCTGCTGTTATCTAGGCATAAAAGACGCTGACAGGCTGTAGAAAGATTTGTGCCTTGTGCGTATCCTCGCACAATAATCTTTAGGTGTGTGTGTGTGTGTGTGTGTGTGTGTATCTATACGGCACATGGCGATGGCCTCGACAAAAAGGAATCCGGTCCTGACAGCAACGCATTTTCAAAAATGGGAAATCACGTCGTCAGCAGCGGCAGATGTTTTCTCTAGTTGATAAACGTGGGTAGACGTCAACTCCTAGCTGAGGTGAGCATCTACCTGCGCTCTATGCAGGTGCTTGTGCGTAACGGTGCGAGTGTGTGTGTGTGTAGAGGACGCTTACCTGCATATCCTATTTATACATTTCCCTAGTTCTTTCATTTTTGCACATGAACTTCGTATTTCCTGTAAATGGTTTTCGGTAAAGTGTCCTTGTACAGTCACCGCATCAGCAGCTAGTGATTTGAGTGACATTGAGCACCTTGTTGGATTTAATTCCAAATTGTTTTTGCATACCATCGCCCGCAGGGCACACAGATACCAAGTTCTGGCCATTCAAATTGCTTTGGGCCCGGTCAAAGATACTTTACATTGAAATGAATTTCATGCTCAATTGACTTTTCAGTTGGTAGTTTTACCCAGAATTAAAGCAGCTTAAGGGTGAAGGTACTTCAGCTTGGCAAGTTTTGAAGTTGTTCGAAAAACTTGGAACAGGCAGTTATATATAAAGTTAAATATGTTTTAATTGATTATAAAAATTAAAAATAAATATTTTAATTTAAATTTAATATTTATAAACAACCAATATGCATTTCATTTGATTTTAATATATAGAATAACTAAAATGCGAGGATCTGGGCTCAAATTCCAGGCTAATAAATTACTTTCACATGTTAGACAGCCTCTTAAAGAAAAAACTGATGTAAAAACTATTTTTAAAATAAAATTAAAAGGCTCTTCAGAATTTCACTACAGCAAATACATTTAAATTTTCTCAGTATATTGTCGAAATATAAAATATACACTGAGAGAGGATTAGGACTAATATATAGACAGTTTCTTTCCATTCATTCTTATGTTAAAATGTTTAAAAAGTGATTTTCCAAGACACAAGAAAGTTAAAAAAAAAATTTTAAATGTAATAAAAAGGACATTTTTTGATCAAAGGCAACTATTTTAATTTCTAGAAATTGCAATGTTGCCAAGCGAGCACAACAATTTTTATATTAATCTGCTTAACTGTTAGATTAAAGGCCTGGATGTTGTCGGACTTACCCGTAGAGCAGAGCGGCGCCCGCGATGCCTCCGCCGCACTGGGCGGTCATGTACATGGCGGCCCGGATGGGGGAGATGCTACGCACCACACAACAGGCCAATGTTACGGCGGGATTGATGTGAGCGCCTGTGGAGCGAAAGAAGAAAGCCAGTTAAGTGGATTAATCATTAAATATTTACAAAGCACTGAAATTGCCTCTGTTTCAGGTAAATTGGGATTAAAAAGTTATGTTTTAGGTTCTAAGCTGTCAGGCAAAAGATGATGTATGAAAATCTGTATGGGAATCAACTTTAGACTTATATATCGAAATGCAATGGCCCTGAAAAGCCGTTAAATAACATTTTGACACTTTCGCGGAATATCATTTCTAGGGTGCGGGGGAGTTGAAGAGTCGACATCATAACTTAATGCGCAGCCAATTGGCTGTGAAAGAAACGAAAAAAGATACCGAATGCAACTTAAAGGCAAATCAAGAACACATGTGTCCCAAGCCTGTCCCGACTTTAACTTGAGAGATATGCTCGTTTTCTGTGGGGACATTTAATTGCCTCGAATGTCAACGCGGTTGAACAAACACACAAGGAAGTTGCACAGCACTGAGAGATATGGAGGAGAGCCAAGAGTCGACGGCACTACAAGTGCGCCCGCAGAGATAAGAGGAGGAACGAGTGCGAGAAATGCAGTTGGGGGGGGGGGGGGGGGGGGCATAAGGAGGGAGTAGGATCTGGGGTGGGTGGGGCCTCGGACGTGGGCAACAACCGCAGTGCGTTGGCTTTTGGAAAATTAAAAAATACAACAAACAAAAAAAAAAAAACACAAAAACAGACACCAAACGAAAATATGTGAAATGGGGTTCTTGTGGCGGCTGCTCCCGCTGCTCCTTCTGCTATTTGCTGCCAGCAAAATTCCCACGCGCGAGCTTGTGTCGCCAACAACAAGCAGTCGGGTGTAGCCGACTGCGCAATACTCTTTCATAGTCCAATAATCGCCGATTTTTTTTGGTTTTTTTTTTGGAAAAATTATAGATTTTTGTAATTTGTGGGTTTTTATTTAAAGTTTGGTGATTCTGCCCCTAAAATAATGATCTTTGGGAGGGGTGTTTAGTACCTTGTCTAAAAAATTTGAAAGATTTGATTTGAAATTCACAATTTTTCGATCTTTAGAAAAGATCTTTAATAAACTGTTTTATTGAAAAAATTTGCCCTATTTACAACTGAGGAATATATATATTTATTAAACCGCAGCCAAAAAATCTCAACATTTTATCTGATACGGATATGCACGAGCATATATTCAAAATTTCAACTTTCCAGCTGCACAAATATACCCTTTTCGATTGGAGAACGAGTGTAGAAACATGCAACACTTGTCGCCTGTTTGTTTGCTATTTCAGTTTGTTTTGTTTGCCTTACCCGATATATGCAGAAAGCACTGCGTTAACGTCGCCATCGCCAGGCCGGAGGCGAGTGCCGTGGCCAGCAGCACGGAGGAGACACTGGCACCCACACCGGCGCCCGCAGCTGCGCCACATACGATGAACACATACAGGAACGAGGCTAAGCACTCGCTGATGATGGATCTGCAAGAAGAGATAGACGGTAAGTGAGTGGGGGGGAGGGGGGCTGATACTTCAGTTGGGGCATGTCATTTCATATGATTAAAGTAAATATTCCAGAAATTATGTTGCGCTACAAATTGCACACAATGTCAGCCTTGTTCGGCGCCTTTTCTGCATGCCCAAGCAATGACAATTAAGAGCACACAGAAGGGGGGCAGGCAGAGCCCCAAAACCCAGGGGCACCAGCTGCAGTCTGCCGACTGGGGTCGTCGTCGCCGGACAGTCGGACAACTGCAAACATAAAACACAAACGGACTCCGCCTCCCGCCCTGGCCACGCCCCCAGCTCCGTCCGTCCCGCTCTTTGCGATAACGAAAAATCAAACAAACTGCAGCGCAGACAACATCAACATCGGGGGCCAGCTGCAATTTGGTTGCCCAACTTTGCAATTTTCTTGTTAATTTCCATAACATTTCTTATTTAACTTTTGCATTCCGTTTAATTGGAACTAACTATTGCCATTGCCGTCATGCCAACGTTTGTTTGACATTTTAAAATTACAATTAATTATGAACAAATGCAAAAGAAAATGCGTTCGACAGCGCTGACTTATAATTTAATTGCTTTTAATGAAAAGGTAATTATATTAATATCAAGCAGCATGGCAACAGATAATTTCATGCAAAATTATTCGCGAGAATTATGCACAAAGCTACTTAAAAGTTCATTAATAATAATAATAATAAAATATATAAAAATTGTTTCGAAATATTTCAACGAATTTACGAGAACTTTTGTTTAAAGTTGATTACAACAAATTAAATTTTCTGTTACAAAA
The DNA here is from genome assembly GCA_035047465.1 of Drosophila sordidula. Lineage (NCBI taxonomy): Eukaryota > Metazoa > Arthropoda > Insecta > Diptera > Drosophilidae > Drosophila > Drosophila sordidula. The sequence continues at coordinate 3,060,211 of JAWNPQ010000260.1, read as the reverse complement.
AGTTATTTATAAACTACTCCAACTAAAAGCGCGTGTAATTTTATAACAATGTATATGCAATTTAAAATATACATACTTGTTCAACTAAAAGTTTTTACTACACATAATTATATATAAATCAAATTATTTAAATCATTTCTTGGCATAGAAGTTAATGGAAATAATATATTTTTAGCCAAGTAAAAAATTCGTAGTAAGGAAAATATAATGATTTAAATTAAATTGTCAGCTATTGTATATCAAAAACAAAGCAAAATTATATAATTAATGCATTTAAAAAAAAAGAAGACAATTAAAATGTATATTTTTATATTAAGAGCAACTTTTGTTTTTAAATCAACTGAATTAATTGTTTGATGTATATTAATTATAGAAGTTAAAATTATTTAAATGAAATTGTCACCTATTGTAAAACAAAAAAAAACAAAACAAAGTAAAGTAAAATGATATAATTTATGCATTTAAAACAATGAAAAAAAAATAAGTTGATCTATTGCCACATCTGCACGTTAATTAATATATAACTTATATAGAACGCATCTTTTGTTTGAATTAATTATATAAGTTAAAAATAAAATTATTAAAATGAAATTGTCACCTTTTGTAAAACAAAGTAAAGTAAAATTATATAATTTATGCATTTAAAAAAATGAAAAAAAAAATAAGTTGATCTATTGCCACATCTGCACGTTAATTAATATTTAACTTTGTGCGTTATGGCAATTAAGAATTTCCTGAAAAGTTTGTGCAAACATTGGCGCGCTTAACGAGAAGTCTTCAAGTTACTGGCAAAGACAAACACAGAAGCACTTAAATTTCGCTTAGTCGGGCATTATTCAGGGGGCTCACAAAGCCACCAGAATTCGCATAAAACAATAAGCAGGGAACACAAAGAGTACGATTTCGAGTACGACTAGTGGGTAATGCTAATGCCCACCTCCAGAACTCCAGGGTGCGTATCTCGGCCTGCATGCTGCGCTTGGGCGCCTGCAGGGTGCTGGAGAGGCGATTGTTGATGGCATTGCCGTGCGAGTCTTTGCGCATCGCCTCCAAGCGCTCGAACAATGTGACTATGTGATAGTCTATATTGTGCTCCAGTGGCATTGTGTGCAGGCTCTCGTCGGCCATGGTTAGCGAGCTGGCTTTGTTTATGTTTTCTTCTTTTCGATTAGTGTTGATGGAAGCGACTTCGGCTGACGCTTTTGGGCCCTGATTACTTGGCAAACACGGCACACGCGACAAATTAATTAACGAGATTGTCTTAGGCAAACATTTTGCTCAGTTCAATTGACAAAAAACTTGTGCACTCGCAAATTGCACTCAATTGATTTCAATTGCAGTCACAGTCGACGACGATGTTTTTGAACACTTTAACCGTTTTAGATTTCGGGACTCGACGCGAAAACACGACCGTACGCAAGTGCGAATTGCGAGCGAATGCCGAACAAGTAGAATCGAAAAACTCACCAGAACAGAAGCAACGACGCCACCACCATCACCACCACCACACCACCAGCTGCCCACACCACCAACGCAGCATTGTCTGTGGCCCTGTGTTGAGTAAGCAACCCTCGCAGCAGCGCGGTGAAGTTGAATACGAACACCCAAACGCAGGCAACCTGTTGGTCAGCGTGAATGTCATTGACGATGATGACGTTGTCGGCGAAGACGATAATGCCGCTCACACTGAGGATGCTTGTGTTAGTTGTTGTCTCCGTGGTGGTTGCTTTTTCGGCAACTGGCAACATAATGAAAAGCGCCTGTAACTTGATTATGCAGCTATGATCAATAACACCGATTTCACGGGCAGCCAGGCAGCAGCAGCAACAACAACATGAACCGTTTCGGACTCCCAGGCTGCTCAAGCAGCTGCTGGATGCTGATTTTGAGTTGAGTACGTCTCAGCTTTCATTGAACATAGGTATTGTGGTCTTTGATTTTACGGTACATTAATAAAATTAAAGTAATATTGTTCAATGGGTATATGCTTAGGGTGCTTCCAATGGGAGCTTTAAAATTAAGCGAAAATTAAAATTTGACAAAGTGTTTTGAAGAAAATACACAGCATTTTATTAAATTAATAAATCAACTCAATATAACCTAAAACTTATTATTATTTTTTTACATAAAAAATATCTTTATTTTATTTCGCAACTGATTCCAATCAGAGATATTTCTTTTTTTAAAAAATTCGCACAAAAATGCATAAATAAATAAGTTTCTTTTTTTTTTTGATAAATTTAAATAAATTTGTTTTTAAAATACAAATTTGATTGCTATATTTTTTTGCCCACCAAGCTTTGCTGATCCTTCGCATGAGTACCCCTGGTCAATTTAAAAATCAAAAATATTTTGACAAAAAAAGTATAACATTTTACGCACCACTAAATACTATAATTATGAGCGTGCAGCACTTGATACCTGTCGATTCTCAACCTGTCCGTTGGCCAGTTTGCGGACGTGTCTGTGGGGCAGCGTGTGAGCGGCATTGCGGGCCCAATGAGCTGTGAAAGTCAAGGGGCCAAAGTGAAATCAATCACAAAACTGCAAAACTGCCGGCAACAACAATAAGACAATGAGAAGAAGTAAAAAACTTTTGTTTTGGGGGGCGTCGCAGGAAAGCCGCAGACATTTTTGGGCACTTCGCTCAGCTTTCGCACAATCTTCGGAATGGGGCGGTAAGGACGTTGCCCAGATTGCGCCTTATATGGGGACGATGACGACGACGACGACGACGACGACGACGACGTCGACAAAAGGCAGCCTCTGAGCGTGGGAATTTGTTGTTGCTGCTGCCGGTCCATGCCCATGTCCAGGTCCACATCGAGGTCGCACGGGGTCGTTCTTTGCGCCGGTCCGCCGGTCGTAGGTAATAATAAGTTGTTTTGTTTCAATCACATCGTCGCATCATCGCCGTCTCGTCTGCATATGCCCCGGACGAAGGTGAAGGCGATCGTCGTGCGCTTTTGGCTGGGATTCCTTAACCAATACAAATATATTGTGCAACTGGTTGGCGATGTGAACAGGGTATATTGGGTTTGCGGAAGGTTCGCTTGAACGTTGGCATATATAATTGTCGATGATTTCCTCTAAGCATAACAATAATTTGGCACACAATTTTCTGATTACCTCAAGATCAATCAATATTGAAGTCGGTTACACCCGACTGCAACGCTCTGCCTTGTTGTTGTTGCTGCCCTTTTTTCAACACTGCCTGTGCCTTTGTTGCTGTCTTTTATCTTTCGGCTGCGCAAGTTTCTCCTGCACGCGGCGGCGTCCAAAAGATCTTTTTTATTGTTGGCTGCGCTTGTTGTTGTTGTTGTTGCTTCTCCTGCTTGTAGATGGTGTCATGATGTGAGAGAGCCCCAACTGCCCTGGAGGACGCCAGTTCGGCCAGAACTTTGTCTTAGTCTTAGTCTTAGCAGTTAATTGAATGTTATGGACAGGTTAACACTTTGCTGCAATTAGTCGTGATATGTCTATTATGAAATACAAGTCTACTACTCAATATAAAGACTATTCTATTCAGAAAACACAATTGAGATCTTAGGCCCAATTTGTTAAGGTCTGAAATTTCAATTCCTCTTATAATGAACTGACACAAAACAAAAAAATAAAAATATGTAAATAAAAATTAATAAAAATTAAAAAAAATATATTTCGGTTCTAAAAGAATAGTTTTAAGTATAAAATATAAAATGTAGTATGTTATCTGACCAGTATAAAGGATTTTTAATTAATAGCAATTAGTATAGCAAAAAGTTAGATTACTTATTATTATTGCTGAATAAATAAAAATATAAAAAAATAAAAAAAAAACTATAAGGGATTATTATGAATAATACACAAATTTTAAAGTTATATTTTGATGTGAGGAACCAAAGCTCGAACCTTAGTCTGTGTTTATTGATATGGAAAATCAGGTTCAAAAATTTAATCTTAAGACAAACTAAATAATAGACAATTTTTGCTAAAATTAAAATGGAATTTAGTAGATAGTAAAGTTTGCCAGAAATTATTTTATACATTTTCTATTAGCGATAGGAGTTTAGATAGATAAAAAGGCAAGTGAATTTCACTTACCCCAAACTCTGTTAAGTAACAACAAATTATTTGGCCGGCAAGTGAGATAAGGACCACGTCTTAAATGGCAGCTTGAGTTCCTTGGGAGCTCCTCCCTCGCTTCACACAGTTGCACGTTGCACGTTGCACGTTGCACGTTGCGTGTGGATACAAAACGACGGCGTGACTTATGAGCGGATTAAACGTGGGTACCTGTCCGCCGCATCGCGATGCTCGACGCCGGCACTGGCCATTGATCACCTACAAACTGAGGTAGGCAACTGCCTTGTCGACGCTCGGTTATGTGAGCTGGCCATAAAACAATGCTGGGAATCTGCCAGACTCCTTGCTTTTTACCTTCCTTTCTTATTTTTATTTTTATTTTTATTTTTGATTTTTTTTCGTTGGTGTTTGCGGATTGTTTGTGCAAACTTAACAAGGTCAAATTTGTTGTGGCTTAATTTGCCGTCTCGGTGTGTGGGAAAAAACCGTCCAGAGGCGAACACAACTGCAGGAGGCGTTAAGCATATGATAAGCCAAAAGAAGGGCCGAGCCAAGTTAATAGAACGGATTCCGAGTAGAGGGGTTTGGGCGGTCGAAAGATGCTCAGATTATTAGAAAAGATTTTGAAATTTTAAAATGATTTTGTGTTGAAAGATAGATTAAAGAAAATTTTAGTTGTGGAAAAAAGCTAAATAAATAAAAGGCTAGAAAGAAACTAAGAATTTTAAGCTTAACTGTTGTCAAAACTTGAGAACAAAATTATTTTAAAGATTTTTTTGTAATCCAAAAACTAATAAAAATTATTTTTTAAGCTATTAAGTACTGTATTAAGAATTTATTTCAAAAGCGAAACTTCTAAAGAGTTTTTTCCACTTAATTCCAGAATTTTGTTTTTATTTATGTAAAATTATTTAACAATTATGAAATCAATCTTGTTTAAAGAATATAATTATTATTTTTATTATATTTATTATTTTTTTTTTTTATTTATTTATTTAAGTATTATTATAGCCCAATTCACTTATTTTTTGCAAATATAAAATATGTTGGGAAACAAAATAACTAAGTGGAATAGTAATAGCAAAAAGTATTCCTTTTTTTGACAGCAGTAATAAATGAAAAGTTTTGGACAAATTGCCGGAAGGCAAAACTTTGGGCGCATTTGACAAAGGCAGCTTTCGGACTTGTTTTGGCATTCATTCTGCTGTCAAGCCTTTTGACCCAGCCAAGCCGCAGCAGACAAATGGCCAAAAGCAAATTTTTCCATATCCATGGCCCACTAATCGCTGGGAACAACAACACATGCAGCCGCCGAGGAAAACACAAAAAAAAGAAAAAGAAAAACCAAACGCTGTACAAATTCCCAACAGCCACATGAACGTGGCGAGGTCACAGGTTCAAATGCGGCTGTGGCAGTGCAGTCGAGAAGTGTTCGAGACACGTGCTCCGGACTCGCAGCCGCAACCCTTTCGGCGGCCTGCACCGATTCTGGTTCGGATTCAGCACGCACTAATGATGCGGCATTATTTGCATATGCCGCTCCCGATTGTCCACCAAAGGGTTAAGGGTGCTCCGAAGGGGCTGTTGGCCGTTAATGAAGTGAAATATGTGCGACTGTTACGGTTACGATAATTTATGCATGTTCTACAACCATTGACTTGTCCCGTTGTCACTGCCACGTTCCCGTTTTCCACCAAGTCTAGCGGGTATATTCGCTTTCAATTCGATTTAATCCACCTATCTACTTCACTCTTACAGCCAGATACTTCAGATTAGGCAGACAGTTGTCTGATGATCTCCTCCAAAGATCGCACAAATATTTTTTGGTTACGCTGACGGGGGGCATGGCAAAGCGATAAAAACCAAATTGTTATCGTGAACGAGTATTGCGGAGTCGGTGACACCCGACTTTTGCTTTCCGGACTTTTCGAATTTAAAGGGTTTTTAATGACATCCCAACGAAAATCAAAGCCAAAGGGTTAGCGCAACTTGCACTTGGCAATTTATAGCCAAAGTTTCGTGCATGCAATCGAGTTCTATAAATAGTGCATGGGGTGGAACTCGGATTCACAGAACTGACAGCCAGCAGTCTCGTTGCGGTCGGTCCTCATTGGGCACAGGTGCAGAAGTGTTGATTGTTGCGGTTTCTGCTTTCCATGTGCCGAATCCAGACCGCGTCGTGGGAACAGCTCCGAATTCACTTATTTTTACTGGACTGCTCGTTGGGCGCAAATCCGCTTGAGGTTTTGCGAAAGTTTCAACTCGACGGCAACAATAAAAGTACGCTCAAATGTTGTAGAACCTTCGGGGCATTGAACCTGGTCTACAGATCTTTACAACCTTTTCAATATAGTGCTCGCATTTTTATTTTTCTTAGTTTATTCACAGAAACCAAATGAAAGCGAAATTTAAAAAAAACGCGGTAAATTTATAACTAATATATATTTTAAAATACTGGCACAATTTTCACAATTAGTATAAAAAACAACATCGACAAAAATAAAGCTCTCGGATCCATAGATAGCATATAACGCCCATAACTTGGTCAAAACTGAACCGATTTTTATGTTTGATGGCATTTTTTTCAAGGTTTATCCTCTAGATTCATTCTGCATTTCAAATATATGCATTATTGAAAATAAATTTTTTTTGAATTTTTTGGTGAAAAAAGCATGTACCCCCCCTTACTCATTTTCGAAAAAAATTTTTTTTCAAAATTTAGAATCCGGAATTTCTATTTTTAATCGATTGTGGTGGTCACAATTAGCATAAAAAACAACATTAAAACCGATTCTGAAAGGGACAAATTTTTTGTCAAAAATCATGCAAAAATTTACCAAAATTTTGACAAGTAAAGCTCCCGGATCCATAGCTCCCATATTTCAAACGCCTATAACTTGGTCAAAACTGAGCCGATTTTCATGTTTGAAGGCATTTTGTCCATGGTTTACCCTCTAGATTGATTCTGCATTTCAAATATATGCATTATTGAAAATAAATTTTTTTTTAATTTTTTGGCAAAAAAAGCATGTACCCCCCCCTTACTCATTTTCGAAAAAATTTTTTTTTCAAAATTTAGAAATGCGAATTTACATTTTTAATCGATTGTGGTTGTCTCAATTAGCATAAAAAACAACATTAAATACGATTCTGAGGGGGTCAAATTTTTTGTCAAAATTCATGCAAAAATGTACAAAAATTTTGACAAGTAAAGCTCTCGGATCCATAGTTCCCATATTTTAAACGCCCATAACTTGGTCAAAACTGAACCGATTTTTATGTTTGATGGCATTTTCTTCATGGTTTGTCCTCTAGATTGATCCTACATTTCAAATATATGCATTATTGAAAATTAAATTTTTTTGAATTTTTTTACTCATTTTCGAAAATTTTTTTTTTCAAAATTTAGAATGACAAATTTACTTTTTTAATCGATTGTGGTTATTTTAATTACGTCTTCCAACTCTCTCTCTATAAAATACATCCGCTTTAACTAATAATAAACACAATTAAAATGATTTTAAAAATAAAATGATTACCAGTTTTTTTAAAGCTACATTTTGGAACCGAATGATTAATATGAATATGAGAGCTGGGGTAAAATTGAACAGAAAATTGAAGTGCAGAGTGTCTTGAGCAGCGGAGGGTGATTGATTTTCCGTTCAGCCCACATGTTCAAAATAATTCAGCTGACGTTTAATACTTTCAAATGGGGACTGATCAGGATCAACCGCAGGATTCGCAACAATTCATAAAAATGTTCACAGTCAGAACATAAAAAAGCAGAATTGAATAGAATTGCAAACCGATATGAAATCGATTTTCGGTTATTAGGCGTCACACAGTCATTAAAAATTTTGACAGCTTTTGACAATTTATTGATGTTTCCGCAGAGCGCGCGACAAATGACAACAATCACAGAGACTAAAAATAAACGTTGCCCGTTCGAAAAGTTTGACCTCTACAAATTGCAACAAAAAAAAAGGAAAAAGAAAAAAGTGGACAAATGTTTGCCCGGCTGCAATTTTCGAGTGGCGGCTGCGGCCTCAACCCTCGGCCCGATAATTTGATTAATTGAAAGTCAGGCGACCTTTTTTTTTTTTGTGCGCCCTCCCCGTCGAGGGGTTGCCGGGCGGCAGGGGCAGGGGCAGGGGGTTGTTGAACGGCCCACGGCGTGATTAAATGATCGTTTGGCTTACCAGAGAGGGTGGCCCAAGTGGCTCTATTGTATGCACATTAACAGGTTTGGCCAACCCACCCGCCCTCATGCCACCTTGGTTTTTTCGCTCGCGTTTTATATCAAATTTAAATATCGCATTACGTTCAGACACTTGATTTTAAAGCCGACCGCATTCAAATGTTTCACTTGTTGGGTGCGTTATGTGGGCTCGTCTGGTTTGGGTTTTGATTGTTTGGTGGTTGGTGGTTTCATGTCGTCTCTGGACAATTTTCGAACATGTGTTTTTTAGTATAAAATTTAAAGCTGTTGTCTGCTGCTGATTATGCGATAAACGACGCTCTGGCGGGACTTTCCCTTTCTATTGGACAGTTGTGCAATTGTCTTGCCTCAAGTGCTACTCAATTGGCTGCGGCTTCGAATCCGTTTAGAAAATTGGCCACATTTCGGTTTGAGTGAAAATTTAAAGCACTTGTTATGATCTACTTGACAGACTTTAAATAGGTTTTTTTTAAAAATTACTTTTATTTAATTTCAAATTATTACTATATTCTAAAAATGCCAGTGAAATGATAGGGGAACTCTCCTATATATAAATAAATGAGTATAAAAATATATAAGCACATTTATAAGTTCTATATTTAAATCTAAATAATATGTTTTATACAATTAAATAAAATAAAATAAAATAAAATTATAATTTTTAATATAATCTTATCTGGTTATATATTTTATATTAAAATTCGTGAAATATATATTTTGTATACAAATAAATGAAAACCCTTATTCAATTTCTTTTTACTTATAAATGGGTATAAAAATATATAAGCACATTTATAGGTTCTATATTTAAATCTAAATAACACTGTAATATAATATTACAGAAATAATAAAATCCAGAAATAAATAAACAATAAAAATTTTATATTAACATAGTTTAAATATATATATGTTTTGTACAAATAAATAAAATAAAATAAAATAATAATTTTTATTATAATCATATCTGGTTATAATTTTCATATTAAAATTTGTTAAACATATATTTTATATATAAATAAATGAAAACCCTTATTAAAATTCGTTTAACAATTTTTATAATTTTTAATATAATATAATCTGGCTATAAATTTCATATTAAAATTCGTTAAACATAAATTCTTTTTACAAATAAATGAAACGCCTTTTTAAATTTCTTTTTACTTTACTTTTTAATATATCTGTTAACAAATTTCATATTTAAATATTTGAAATATATTATATTTCTCTTATTAGGCTATAATTTCCTATCAAAAGACTGCAATTAAGGCTTTAAGCTGTGTCATGCGTTGATTATATATACTTCTCCCTATATATGGCCCAAGACCCTTTACACTGCGAAGCTGAGAGGTCAGGAGTCGGAAATTGCCTATCAAATACATTGAAATGCTTTTACTTCGGTTACACACACACACGCACACACGCACATTTGCAAAAGGTCCTTTGGAATATTGCGACATTAATTATCTCAAACTCCGGAGTCGGCTAAATGCAGCGACAGGCAACATTTTGTAATTTTCTGGCACAATGCCCCAAAATGTTGATACCACGCCCACATATGCAAATTGCGGCCCAGGACAGAGTCACGTCAACGCCGAAGGACATTCAACTTGTCGCCGCTAACACGCCAATTGTAATAACTGTTGCCTCTCTCCCTCTCTCTCTTTTCAATTTACAATTTCATGCCGGTTGCCCCTTCCCCCTTCTCCCTCTCTCCCAGCTCATTTGCATATTTTTCGCCAATTATATTTTGCATATGCAAAAAATTGCCATCCCATTGTTCGATCTAATGCGATTTTGATATTGCGCGCCCATTTGTTCGATTCGCCTCGCAATTTGCGTTTTTTACGATTTGTTTTGCCCCCTTCCACCCCCCTCCCCCCCTCCTATTGATCACACAATCGAAGTGGCCTTTTGATTGGCACTTGAAAGGCGCGAAAAATGCAACAGCAGGCGTTCCTTCAGCATCAGCTAGGTGTTATTTTATGAGGGTCCTTCTATTTGCATCAGCGTTTTTTTATGATATGCCAATTTTTGATCGATGATGCGTGAAAATCTCGAATGGCGCCCGAGCAGGGACCGGGGGTGTTCCAAGCAAATTGTTGTGGTCTAGGTCTAGGTAAAAGTTATTCAATGCGTGCCTTCTGCTTATTTGCATATTTGATTAATTTGTTTTTTTTTTGCTGCTCATTTTTTCAGCTCTGTTTTGGGTGATTTTTTATGGAAAAATAATAGGCATTTTATTGGGGGGCGGGGGTTGAACTGAGGGATGTGTTTTTTATGCTACAGATTTGGTTAATCAATTATAAGTGAATAAAGAGAAAAAGACAGAGAGAGAGAAGGAGAGAGAGAGAGAGAGAGAGACAGAGAGAGAGAAATAGTTAATGAGAAAGTTTGCCCATTATTTATTTTTAAGGCAACAAGATATTAAAGATTTATGCCACTTTATCTAAAAAACTGATAAGATTAGTTTTAAGATTATAATTGAGTGGATAAACAAAACAAGAAAGATAGTTAGAGAGAGAAAGAGAATTTTTGTCTAGACTATAAGTAGCTTTTAAATGGAAAAAATGTTTTCCAAATGTTTTTTAACGAGTACAACTTCACACTCTTTAAGATATTGTAAACTTTATGCAACTATTTTAATAAATATTGCAATTATATATTAAAAATATGTTACTGTAAATTTAAATTTAAGTTTATCAACTGTATTTTTTTTTTTTGCTGTTTATGGAAAATTATTGAATTACTCAGAGAAAAGCAATTTTAGTTCAACTTTGAGCTGCGTACAATACATAAAGAATTGTTTTTAAAAATTAAAAATATATGTACATAAAATATATAAAAAATGTGCAAATGTAAATATCAATGTTAAATGTAAAAAATAATTGTTAATGCTTTGTTATAAAATTTAATTATTGCCCAACAAGCGGGCAGACCTTTAAAAAAAACCTCACTGACTGATAAAAAAAAATATTTTTAATTTAATAATTTAATTGTTTATAAAAACTTACAAAAATATTTAATATAAAAAAAAAAAGATTAAAGAGAGCCTTGCCACAAAATGAACATAATTAAATTGCGAGATTTGTAGCCAAGTTGCATGTGTTGCCACAACTTGAGCTGTGCGTCTTTCAAATGCAAATCAGAGCAAGTACGGGCTCCTGAGTCCTGTATATCCCTCTGCTCGGCTGCCTGCTGCTGTGTCTGCCCGGCAGGCACGCACTAATCCAATTGCCGCATGGATCATTAAGCACTGATTGCGTTTATGGTGCAGACACCCGGGCATGTTGCAGTTGCACATTCCGCACACATGCAGATTAACCCACTGGCCCGAGGAGGGTCTGCTGAAAATGGTGTGGTTAAAAAACATTTTGATTGATTTTTTACTAAAAGTTTGAAATTAAAATTAAATTTAAGACAGCCAAGGCAAAATAAATTTTCCTTTTTTTCTTTTGCCTTTTGTCTTTTTTTTTTTTGGGAAATCCAAGCAACTTTCTCGCTTTTTCAGTCGCATTCAAATGAGGACTCGGATCTGCATTTGATGGCCTCGCGCACATGTTGCAAAAAAGTTTCGGGCAGGCACCCAAAAGGTACCACACACACACACACACACGCGCACACACAGGAGCGGAAAAACAATTGCCAATTACGGCTGGTGTCGGGCGTTCGTTCGGTTCGCTTGTTTACGGCTACCGGCCACCGGCAACCTCCCCCCGGAGACACCCTAAGCCACCAGCATAACAACCACGAAAAAAGTGTCGCTGGGTCGGCGAGAAAAACTATGAGGAAAATCACTTTTGCGCCCATAAATTTCAATAATAAAAATTTGAATGCATTTGACGCGAAACAAGCGACAGTGCCGAAAACAAGGTTAAATCAAATAAAAATCGTTGAACGATCCATAAACAAGGTTCAAGGTGCGGGTCGCCAGGCAGCATCCGCGGCCCGATAATTGAATTGGGTAGCAGCTACAATTGCAACCCTTTATGCTTGTTTTTTTTGTGTGCAACAAGAGTTTTCCTTTTGCATATGTTACACCAAATGTCGTTAATCTTGTGCACTGATTATAATTTCTCAATGAAATGTGGTCATATGTTGGCCTCGCTCTCTGGATTTATGGGTAGCTCGTAAAAAATAAAGATGAACTTTAGCCTAGAAACGGAACTACAATAAATTGGTAAACTATATATATATATATTTTTATAGGAGATAATGTGTGTAACAGGCGGGAATATAGAATTTTTAAATGGGAATTTTAAATAACGCGAAATTTATTTATTTTTTTAAACTCACTTTTTAAGTTTGATAATATTTGTTAAAATACCTAATTTCTCATACTCAAAAAATCTTACTTGATATAAGTTCCAACTACTTGAATTTAGTAATTTTAATCTCAGTGTGAGATCAGGCAGGTCAACTTTAAATAATAATTATTTAAATTTATAATTATTATAATAAATATACCATTAGCTGAGCAATTATCCTACTTCTGCTTTTCCCATTGCTTGTAGATGAAAAAATACATAAAATGATATGAATTTTTTCTTTTCTATCAACTCTTAAAATTACGGGTATCAAAGGTATTTTATTTAGCTTGATTATAGCTAGTCGAACAATTACTTAGTCGCCTGTATTTGTTAAATTGAAGCAATTACTATCAATTATTTGACAACCATCATAACATCTTCACCTTCCTTATGCCGTGATATCCTGCAACGTTACAGTTGCAGGCATTCTAACAATACAAAATGCAGGCTGCATCCACACCACACATTCAAACAAATAGAATCGATATTGCGTAGGTGTTAAAGGCGCCCAACACAGCTGCAAACCATAAAACCCATTGTTCTAGCTCGGTTTTATTGTTCTCCAAAACATAGGTAACTCAGCTGAAAGGTTATCCGCTTAACGAATGTAGCAGGAAATCAATTGTATATAAGGAGAGCTGCTTGCAAATAAACAGAATATGGAGTAAATGCTGCTTTGCTTGAGTAGACACCGTGTCGCATATAAATTAAATTAAAATCAACAACAGCAAGGCATTCATGTTTATGAAAAACTAAAATTTTATTCTGGTTGTTGTTATTGTAGACAGAATGATCAGGTCTATGTGCTGTTTACTTCTTTGCCTTCTTGGTATCGGCCTTGGCACCCTCTTCGCTCTCAGCTGCCTCCTTGGCGCGCTTAGCGCGAATGCCAACCAAACGAGCATCAGTACGTGCCTGTAAACAATAACACGCGGCGATTAATTACCAAATTGGAGATGAAGACTCAAGTTTAACGTACCTTGCGCAGAGTAGCGAATGCCTTGAACTTCTTCTCGTCCTGTGTAACCTCACGGAACTCAACAGTTGGCTGCTCCTTCTTGAGGGGCATAACACGTCCCTTAAGCTGTGTGGCCAACTTGCATTCCTCAACAGTTGATTCGCCCTTGCGGATCTTCTTCTCATTGATGGGGAACAGAATCAGTTTGCTTCTGTACTCCTTCAGGCGCTGAATGTTGCGCTGACGCGACTCCAGCGACTTGTTCTTGCGACGACGATCGACAGCAATGCCAATGGTCTTGGCGAAGGCGTAGCTCAAACCAGCACCCTAAATCAAAAGAAATGTTCGAGTTTAAGACACAGTCAGGCAAAAAACGCAAAGGACGCACCTTCAGTTCCTCGATGGTGAAACCGCGTCCGGTACGCAGTTTTGTGTGGTAGCGGATGGTGGGGCAGCGAACGACTGGACGCAGGGCACCGCTAGCGGGACGCGGGAAGACAGCCTTGGCTTTCTTGACGCGGTTCTCGTGTCTGCGGATCTTGCGCGCCGGCTGGTTGAACCAGGTGCGCACATGTCGCTGCCACCACTTGTGGTAGTGCTGGTTCGGAATCATATTATTACCCTTACCCATCTTGGCGGTTTAGATTGGCTGCAACAGAGAAAGAGCACAAGCACACACACATTAACATACATTTATCGCTATTTGCACTATAACCAAATAGCGGGGAACAAACACCACGTGGCTGGGTATATTAGTCCGCTTAAATGGTTATTAAATTGCAGTTATTCGCATATTCTTATGGCAATTCATGGTTTGACAGACGCTCCACGCTTTTAGCTATAAAACGGTGTATATTGCGGGCCACTGTTTAGCTAAATTTATTATTTTCTGTGCATTGTAAAATTTCACACACCTTTAGCTACCCAACAACGAATCAAAAAGGAAATCGCAGCCAACTTCACGTCGTGGACATACAGCAAATCAGAAATACAGAAAAATCCCTTGGAAAATTTCCCTTGCTCTGAACAAATATCCCCAGCTATCGATTGGTGATGCAATCAGTGTTAACTAAAATTCCATACAGTTTACATTTTTACGCTGCCGGACGCCAAATAAATGTCAAACGCAAAGCGATAATTATTTGTCTAACAATTAAAAATAAATAACATACAATTGTGCGCATCTGTCACATTGTGTATATGCATTCGCCTTATCGATTGGCTACTCTGTCGCGTGGCAACTCTGAACTGTACTTTCTGATACAGATAAAAAAAACTATTGACTATTGAACTGACTATCTATAATCGAGAAATTGCGCGCTTATTTTTTTTGTGGCATCGGTAATCAGATATCAATAAACAGGCAATAACCGCAAAATGAACGACGGTGTCGCTAGTTCGCCGATGGTCGTTGAGGCCAAATACGAGGATGTCTCGCAGCTCAATTTTTCCAAGCTGTATTCGCCGAAAATGAAAAGCGTCTATTGGCGCTACTTTGGCTTTCCATCGAACGATAATGACGAGGTAATTACCAAGCAGAACGTTGTCTGCATCAAGTGCCACAAAGTGCTGACCAACCACGGCAACACCACCAACTTGCGTGCGCATCTGCAGCACCGCCACAAGGACCTCTTCAAGGCCCTCTGCCAGGAGAACGACATCCAGGTGCCGCCGCGCAAGACGCCGCGCAATCTGAACCATCCGCCGTTGTCGAAACGCAATGTCTCCTCGCGTCGCGTCAAATTGGAGTTCATCAACAATCGTACGCACCATGAGAACGACGAGGACGAGGACATGGACGAGGCTGCGGTGGCCGCAGCAGCCATGCAGGCCGAAGATGATGCCGCCTCCCAGACAATGCTATACGAGACGATGGTGCCGCTAACGTACGACGACGCCGAAACTTTGGTCGAGGAGGAGGATCGCTCCATCAATATCGAGCCGCGCGAGCTGAAGTACGCCCGCAAGCGCAAAGGTACAGCCCCGTCGGGCACCATGCATTACGCACGCACCAACATCAAGCACGAGGAGGGCGCCGGGGGCATGCAGGTGCGCAGCTATATAACCAATTTACCGGAGGCCCTGGCCGACGTTGTGGTGCGCGATCTGCGCAACGTGGAGACCCTCTACGATCTGGGCATCTCCGAGTTCATACGCTTAGCCATGGGCAATCTGTCGTCGCTGCCCAATCCGCAGAAGATCGACGCACTGATCACCGAACAGCACGCGTCCAAGTTTTTGGAAATGGGCGACTTCACACGCGACTTTACCGCCGAGAAGCCCTACTCCCTGGCCTTCGAGCTGTGGGTGAACGTCGAGCAGCGTCGCTTCCTCAGCATCTATCATCACTATCTGAGCGACGAGACGCAGTGCGTCCGCAGCGTCATGTACGCCACCATCGAGTACACGGACTACATCTCGTTCGACGAGATGCTCGCCGACTTCTATTTGCCCAACTGCACGCTGGCCATTGTGAACTATGACGACGAGGAGGATCTGCTGCAGACCTATCTGAAGGAGAAGAGTGAGTACAAAGAAACAGCCTCAGTTGTGCCCTAAACATGGCCTATATCACTAATGATCAGTTCTCAAATTTATAAATAGTTAGTTTATTCCAGTCAATATTCCTTCCTGAGTATATTGATATTTATAGCGGGGGCCCCCCTCATTAAAAGATTTATTATAATAATTACATGGCAATGATAATGATACTCGTCCGCGTTCATTGCTGTCCGGCCGTGTGTCCGTCTGTCCGGATGAACTTTTTTCGATTTCGCTATTGAAGATAAACTCTTTATCTGTATATATTAATACGCTAAACAAATCCCGTACAAATATTTGCCTACCTTTTTAGTTTAGTGAAACAATTTCGACTCTCGCTAGATTTTCACCACATGATCTAATGAGTATTTGAAGTACGCAAAGGCAAAGAAAACAAAAGGTTCCAGTTAGTTATTATTATTATCTATTATTTCGACTACTGGGTTCGCACAGTAATATTTAAATTGCGTTAGAAAGAACGCAGGGGAATATTCTATTTTATAGATAAAGACAAATACCAATTCCAAGCAAACTAAAAATAAATTAAAATTATATATACATTAATATATACTCACGGTTTTATCATTCATTCCACATTTACCATTTCATTTAATCTCTTTCCGATAGATATTCCGGTTGTGCTGTGCTATGTGTCGGTGATTGACAAGTGTCTGCGCCACGTCTTTGAGCTGGAGGAAGTGGCCACTGCTCTGGAGCAGGTCAAGGACATCATACAGCGCCACTCGGCTGAGATTAGCTCCAAGGTGTCGGAGCTGCCAGCACATAATGAGCATTTCCCATGGACTCTGTACGAGTTGCTAAAATTCTTTGCCGAATCTATATCCTGGTCCGAGGACATGGATCAACTGGTCATCACGGCCAAAACAGTGACCGAAGCGCTCAGCGCATTAGTGGTAAGTCATGCCGGATGAACTGCCCGAGCAGCTATGGTGTCTAATCGCAATTTATGCTTTAGATTGCATTGGACACTCTGCGTGGCGAGGACATGCCTCTGTGCAGCATGCTGTCGCCGATCACATCAAAGATACTGATCAAGAAGCTGGGCATCGTCGAGCAGGACGACTCGCTCATGATGAGCATTAAGCGCACCATCGCAACTGTGCTCCAGGCACAGATTATAGCCAACGACACGCTGACCAGCGCTGCGCTGCTCGATCCACGTTTCCATCGCCTGACCACCATCGATAACCTGGACAGCTGTGTCCGTATGCTGACACAGAAATATAACAAGACATTCGGCGGTGGCGGCGGGTCAGGCGGCGCCGATAGCCAGAGCGGAGATTCCGGTGAAGTGGCGGCCACTACATCCGTTAGCAGCACTCCAGCCGTTACCATTAAAACGGAGCCAAATGTCAAGTCCGGCATCAGTTCGGCCGCTGCTGCCGCCTCGCACAGCGCTAAAAAGTCAAGTGAGTTAGCCGGGATAACATGCGCGTTAATCAATTGAGTCAATTTAAAATGAATTTTGTATAGAATTGGAATTGCTTTTTGATGCTCCAGAGATGCCCAATCCGCCGAAGCGAGATGCCGACAGCACTGTGGAAACTGATCTCAAGCGTTATCGCAACGAGGTGATTGTCCAGCTGGACGAGTCGCCGATTGAATGGTGGAACAAAATGGGTCATATCTATGGAACTCTACGCGATTTGGCTACGCTTTATCAGGGTGTTCCCGGTGTCGTGAATCTGAATTTCAAGAAGGTGTTGAGGGAACAGATTTATGATTACAATAAGCGTTTTATGCTTACTGGCAGCCAGAATCAGGTCGATGCGATATTGTTTTTGAATCGCAACAACGGCTTAAAGGACACTATATATGTTTAATAGCTTTTAATATTTTTATCTGTATGGGATATGCATATGTAACTTTATAATCTGTAATTAAAATACATATATACGATAATATCCCTGGGCATTTTAAATATGGAGTAATGGGATATTCTGGGCAATTATTACAGAAATGTTATTCAAATAGGGTTGAGGATGCCAATAGCAACTCTGTGTGCGTTAGTGTTGAAAAATTATGAAAATGCTTTGACATTTTGCAGCACATATCAGTTTTCGGAACTGCCAGACAGTTACAAATTTCCCCTTATCTAGCGATTGTCGCTACACACAAAAAACGCAAAACTTAACAAATAATTTTAATTTGCATTTCGCAGCTTGGCCTAAATTGTTGTTGCCGTTGTGTGTGTTGTCAAACAAGCGAATGCAACATGTGCGTTGAACGCTTGCAAACAGTGCGTGGGTGCAATAAACGCAGTGCCATGTAAAAGCCAAAGTAGGGGACACAAACGTAGCAAACGAAACCAACAAACAACAATAACGGGGCGGCGGCAACAATAACAAAAACAACAACAGCGCCAACGTTGCTGCTGCTGCTGCTGCTGCTGCTGCTGCTTCTGCTTTGTCTTGTGACGAAAGCAAAACTCGAAACACAGATAAAACAGAAAAAAAAACCGGAATTCATGTGCAGGATGTGCCGCCTGGACATACGCCGCTTCTGCGAGGAGTGGCGCATCTGGATCCGCCCGCTGCTGATCATCACCTACGTCATATTCGCGATCATTGTGGTGCCGCTGCTCATTGTGAACTCGGTGAAGGATGGCTTCCAGCAGAACGATCAGCTCATACTGATCGGCGGCCTCTTTGTGCTCACCGCCGTGCCCATTTCCATCTGGCATATCATACAACACGTCATCCATTTCACGAAGCCCATTCTGCAGAAGCACATCATTCGCATCGTTTGGATGGTGCCCATCTACGCGCTGAATGCGGTAAGTGGGTCAGTGGGCAGCGGCTGAAACCGAAACTCCATTGAAATCGAATCCAAACAGCTTGAAATTGGATTTTAATTTGTGTTTGGCTTTTGCTTTTGCTTTTGCTTTTGCTTTACAGTGGCTGGGCTTGCTCTTTCCCAAGCATTCGATCTACGTGGACTCGCTGCGCGAGTGCTATGAGGCATATGTGATCTACAATTTCATGGTTTATTTGCTAAACTACTTGAATCTCGGCATGGATCTGGAGGCAACGATGGAGTACAAGCCGCAGGTGCATCATTTCTTTCCCCTCTGCTGCATGCGGCCCTGGGTCATGGGACGCGAGTTCATCCACAATTGCAAGCACGGCATTCTACAGTACACCGTCGTCCGACCCATCACGACATTCATCTCCGTGTGAGTATGATAATCCACGAGTGCCACGTCGCACATTTGCGTTTAAGCCAAGTAAGATGACGAGCTTAGTTTGGCATGTTGGCTGATTTGCAGTAGATTAAAGCGTTCGTCGGTCCGTAACATATTCCTCTAAAACCATACGGAATAATTGTTCGTCATTGTTTAAGCCTCCATGCTGTAACTCAAGGTACAATCAAATAGCGGGGTGCTCAAGATTAATCTGATAGTGTATAGCTTTTTTTTTTTATAATTATAGTCTGTTGATTAAGAGCATACTGCAGCTCGTAAAAGCTATCTTATCGAAAATGGGTCTAATATGAACGCCGTATTGTCCGAAGAATGTTATTGCTAACCTTTTTGGATATTTTAACCTTTTACTAAATATAAACAAAAACAAATAAGAACGTAAAACAATAATAATTTACAAATTTATCGGCACAGCATTTGCGAATTGTGTGGCGTTTATGGCGAGGGCGAGTTCGCCGGGAATGTGGCTTTTCCGTACATTGTGGTCATTAACAATATCTCACAGTTTGTGGCCATGTACTGTCTGGTGCTCTTCTACAGGGCCAACAAGGAGGACTTGAAGCCCATGAAACCCTTGCCGAAATTTCTGTGTATAAAGGCTGTTGTGTTCTTTTCGTTTTTGTAAGTTAAACTATAAACTATGCCAAATGATAGCAGAGGATATTAATAATTTCTTTTTTAACTAGCCAAGGGGTGCTGCTAAATGCGCTGGTGTACTATGGAATAGTTAAGGGTATTTTTGGTGATGTTGGCGACGCTAATCTGGCGTCCATGCTGCAAGTGAGTACACTTGATAGCTTATCTAATCTGCATTTGTAACAGGCTCTATCTATCTTTTGTTTTCGTAGAATTTTCTTATATGCATAGAAATGTTTATTGCGGCGGTGGCGCACATTTACAGCTTCCCGCATCATCCATTCCACATCAATTCGCCGCAGTATTGGAATAATCCAAATCACAGCTGGTGCCGGGCCTTCCTCTCCATGATGGACATCTCGGACATGCAGGAGGATGTCACGGAGCACTTGGGCGTGGTCAGCAGCTCGATAAGTCGTCGCTTTCAGGGTCGCAGCACATATCAGCCGCTGGCGCGCGGTCCACGTCGATCGAGCAGCGAGTCGGAGTACTTAATTGGGAAGCGGCAGGAACAGCCGATACCGGGTGGCAGCTCCACACAAGCAGGTAACAACAGTGCCACATATGGCGCCACGACGAGCCGGTTAATTGTGCCCATCAATGTTGGGCAATTGGGCACGCTAATTGAACACCAAACTCATTCCCCATCTCGATTTCCCATAGCAGGCGCCGCGGCGGCTGGTGATAATAGCAATAGCAACAATTACCAACAACAACAACTGCATTTGCCGGGCTCCAATTTGAAAATGTCGACGCGTCAACGCGACACAAATCAACATCTGCGCGAACGGGATCAGCAGCACTTTCTCGGCGGCGTTGGGCCGCCGCAAGCCGGCGGCAGCAGCTTTCTGCAGGCGCGTGCTGCTGCCTCCGCGGCAGCCCCGATACCCGAGTCGAACGATGATTATGCGCTCCTGCTGGGCGCGGGCAGATGACAACGCTACCAGCAGCAGCAGCACATTGATGTGCTCGAGGATGGCGACGATGTAGAAGTTAGCCAAAATATGAATGCCTCATCGCTGAGCGCATCTCTGTCCGTTTCCTTTGGCATGTCGAGCAGCTTAAAATTCAGCGCCACGTGCAGCAATCAAACTGCATCCGAGTGGTCCAACTCAACGGGCGGGGATGATGACAACGATGATGAGGAGGACGACGATGACGACGACGACGACAACGACAACGATGACGATGACGACAACGGGGACGATGACGTTATAGACAATGCAGAGAGTGTTGAGCAGATGCCGATTGTGGTTGTAGCATCCACAACGCGACGTCGTCGCGACAGAGAGTACATCACCTAGACCCACTTAATATTGACGCCTATTTCAATTATTCAATTATTATTTGAGCATTTTTTTTTTGGCAATTCCTTTGTTATTAGGCTACAAATACTCACTGTTTTGGCAGCCCAATCAAATTGGGAAATTCGAAATTGCGTGGCCTTAGTTTTGAATGCGAAAGCAATAACTGATTTTTATAACATAGCTGCATATATAATCCATTTCGAAAGATTCATCGAATTCCAAATTATCCTAACTAAACATACTATGCAATGGGGCAGAGATAATTATTTTATACGTATACATTTATAGATTAGGCTCGAACGTTTTATACACATTCAATTTCAAAATCATAGGCAGTTATAAATTCTACGAAAACTCTATATATATTTATAAATACAAAATGCAGATAGTTATACACGTTTGCTATGTGACTGTCAGTAGTTTGTACTTTTATTAGGCTAGTTATACCCCTACACTTACTCGTATGTTGCATATTAGATAAATTGATATATACCCTGTAAAGCAAACAAATGTGAATGAAGTGACTGCCGGTCAGAAAAGGGCGTAACTTATATTGAAAAAAAAAAAAACATATATTGTATATTAACTAATGTAATTCTCAATAATATAATTATGCAAAAATTCTTGATTGATGTATTATTTTCGGTTTTTATCATTTTCAATTGCTTTCATTATTGGCCATTTTTAAACACATTTTTTCACACAAATTCATTATGATAAAATTATTTCGAAATTATTCTTTATTTTTGACACGCTTACCAAATATGAGAATCATGACAGTTTATTGCTTGCACACTGAATATTGTTAATTTTATAATTGTTTTTTAAGTTGTAGGCATTCCATGTACCACTACCATATATTTAAAAAAAACTTCTAAAATGCCAAGATACCTAAATATTCCAAACTCATACCGAAATTTGTGTTATAACGAAATACGTAGGGGCTACATTTTTTTAGTTGCCTTCATTATTTTACGAATTCGATCCATGACAATATTTAAAAAAAATTTAACTATAACTCTAAATTGATATATGAATAACTCTCAATTATTGAAATAGTCCTGGGCAAGGAGTTTATTAGGTCAAATTTCAGATTTATCTTAGTTCAAGCTGGATATTTTATTTGAATTTATGCAAGTCTGAAATTGTTTATTGAGACTGGTATTATTTAACCAAAAAACTAGGTCAACCTACCTGAAATTAGCAGTTCATAAATTAAATTATTCCATGCGTTTTATTATTCAATACGTATACAATTTTTGAACAATCCAGCAAATAGCAAGCATTTTTCTTTTTATCAAACTCGTGCTTGTAGATAAAATGAAAATATCATGAATCATTGTGCACGCATTCGTATCATATGCATGTTTATGAAATATATGTATGTACATATATCAGCTTTTTGAAGTGCTTTGCTGATAAGCGACATCAAATTACTTCAACGGTTCCACCAAATCAGCGCCCAGCCATAAAATTATTTAAAGCGTTTCTTGTTTTTGTTTTCTTTTTTTTCTTGCAACATTTGATTATGTTTATTATTTAAGCATTTTTTGTTTTTGTGTTTTTTTTTTCATAATACTTGCATTCTAAGATTAAAAACAAATAGAAAAAGAATTAGTTAAGTGAAAAACTAAATTACCTGATACTTAAAATTTAGAAAAGCGGACGACGATTAGCGCAAAATACAAAAAATACAGAACTGGTGACAAGGACAACGTTTTTAAGTACAGGTAGAAGCATAATCAAATAGTATAGTTAAAATGGCATTACGAAACATTGCGTAAAAATATTTATCAAATCAAATCCAATTTGCCGTTAAACATAAAACATGAAACAAAATTCGTTTAGCAAACAACTTCAACATACAAACAATTTCAGTCCAGGGTTAAATTTTATCGTGCTCCGCGTGGTCAGTCAATATTTTTGTTTCTTTAAATATAAATTCCCCGTAAATATTCACCGCGTTTTCGAATTAAAGGCACGTCAATTGCTTTCGAATCTATACACGCATGAAACAACAACCGAAATAGTTGTTATTGCTGTTAGTTGTTGTAGTTCTGTCGTCCGCCCAGCTCGAGCAGATATCTATCCGGATGATCCATCCAATCGGCGGCTGTTAATTTCACAGTGCGCTGACGTTCCGCCTCCTTGATTTGCCATTTCTTAATATCCAATTGCACTTCGCGTGATGATTTATCGCCGCAGCCCCATACCTGTAAGACAGTGTAGTTTTTGTTGTTGGTAACAATTTGTTGTTTTTGTGTGCTTGTGTGTGTGTTGGTTGGGTAAGGAGAATGTAGACTCTCATTTAAATGTACACACACTTTCGCGCCGAACTGTTAAGTCTGGCTTCGCAAAAAAAAAAAAAAAAACGCTGTTAAAATAAAATGCCCTCTGGTTAAGCTCTGTTAAAAGCTGGCAGCTCGTTGACCTTGACTTAACAGCGGCTCGAAAGTGTTGTTTTTAAATGTTCAGACTGGAAACTATGCCGTTTACATATGCGATATACATGGGAATATGTCTATGAATTTTTATACCATATATAAGTATATACTGTGTTGACTAAGGCTTATTGCACATATATAAATATAGCAAGAAATATACAATATTATCAATTGACACAAGAGCCTTATTACCTCAATGGAATTGAGTCCCGCCGCAAGGCCCTTGCAGTCCACATTCTCGAAATGTTCATCAACCGCTATGATGGGCTTGCGCGGATCAGCGCCCGCCCGCAGGCCCTTGGGGTAGCCGCGAATGCTGGTGTTAAGGTACAAGATGTTGGGCTTCTTCTCCAGTATCACAAATCTGCAAAGCAAACAGTCAGAAAATTAGCTATAATCGCTGTTATTGTGATCCCAATTCACTTACTTGGGCAACAGCTGGATGACACAGCTGCCCTCGCCGCCGACAAACAAATGCGTCTCCTTCCACTCACTGGGCGCCGCAATGCAGTAGGTCTGATCGTCCTTGGTGTGGAGCAGAACGAGCGTCGGGCCCCGATAGCCGAGGACATGGTGCAAAAATCGATTGGCACCCACGCCATGCTCGTTGGAATCGTACAGCAGGGTCCAGTGTGATGGCATCATTGACAGCTTATCCTTGAATATCTGGACAACGGACGAGGCGCTGCTGTTGTTGGTGCTGTTGGGCGGCGGGATTGTGCGCGGCTTAGAGTACAGGGGCGGCAGGGCGCCGGCCAGCAGCCAGGCCTGCGAGAGTGGCATCAGCGACTTGATGTGCGAGTCGGGCGCACTGAAATCCGTGGCATCGGTGGCCGCAAATGGATTGCGTTGCTCGAGCACCGGCGTTTGCAGCTCAATGCCGCACGACTGCGACTGCTGCTCCAGGCCGCGATACGCCGTGGAGAGCGTATGGACGCAGTACTTGTGAATCAGCAGGACAAGACGTATTAGATTCTGCTCAAACCAGCGGCAAACGAAGCCCACACTGAGGCTGTCGTGGCTGAAAAATATCGATTTGGTCACCGAGCCGAACGTCCTGTTTATGGCCCCGCAGAGCACCGCGTTTCCCGAGTGCTGCATGGCAATCGTATAGCAGATGTGCAGCAGGCGTGTGACGCCCGTTTTGTCTATGAAATCGGGATTATCGTCCTGTGCGTACATCTTAATGTAGCTCTCCAGCACCTTGGCATCGTCCATGATCCCCAAAAATCGCTCGCATTGCTGTCGAAAGGCGACAGCGCCCAGATGCTTCGTTGTCGCCTTGGAGTTCGTGTGCATCAGTTGAAAGAGTCGCTGACCCAAATCGGTGTACGCAGGAAACACTTGAGACTGTTCGTTGGGTGGCGTGCAAAAGAAAATGTTGTCAAACTGTTATAAAACTGTTATCAGCTAATTAACTGTGATTGCTCACCACAAAAACATCTGACACAATGCCGTTAATGCCGTACTTGGCACTCGTCTGTTCCCTTAATATCTCCGCCAGCCGCTCCACTGGCACCAGCTGTGTGAGGTGCTTTTCGGTCACATCTGCGCCCGACGCCGATCTGGTCATTGTTTGCGTTTGTGACTGCACCTTGAGACTGTTGTTGCTGCCGCTGGCGCTGCTGTTACTGACAACATCGATGCCGTTGTTGTTGCTGTTAGATGACGATTGAACGCTGGACTTGTGATTGTGGTGGTGCTGGTGATGTTTATGTTTCCAACCATCCAGCGGTGGTTCGCTGCCCTCGCCATCGGCCCTGGCACTCACATTGTTGCCCATTTTGGAGATGTGTTTGTGTTTGTGTTGTGTTGTGTTCTGTTCTGCTATGTTGTGTTCGTGGGTCCAAACTTCGTCGCAGTTTAATTGCAAAAAAATTCCCTCAATGTTAAAGGGGCACAAAAAGGCCCAAAAACGCAGGTTTGCACTGAAACCAGTACAACAGGTGCAGGGTGGCTATTTTGTTAACTACGCCACAGCAATAAACCTGTTATGAAACAAACAAGCAAAATCACACATACCAAGCCAGTGCTAATGAATCAGATAAATATATTTACATAATTAAATGTGCTAATAAAAAAATAAATAAAAAGACCCAAACAAAAAACAACCATCACCAGCTGGGCAATTTTGATATCGATAAGTTGCATTGGCGAATTGCAAATTTCAAAACTGCCACACGCTCATCCCTAGTTCCCAGCGTATTTTATGTTTTCATTTTGCCTAAATAAACTGTTATTTACGCCAATTCACATGAAAATCGCACAAAAAGTAAATTTCAGCTATTTAAGTATTGAACAAACCGATGGTAGACTTTCCAGTTAACTAATTACTAGCTTTTACAAGTCTCACCTGAGCGAACAGCTGTTATGCATAAATCAGCTGAGCCATTTTTAAGCAAAAAGTTAAAGTTAACATATGAGCATACTCGCTATAAATATACCCTGTTCACTATAAATCTAAAAAATAAGACTGATCAAAATTACATTGAATTAGAGGTAAACAATGGTTGCGCCAGTCAACAAAATGCAAAGCAGCACCAACTCTGAGGATGATGAGCCCGCCAGGCCTTCGCACGTTCATGGGCCTGCTTCCTCCACGCTGCATGGATCGAGTATATTGCTGGACGCGAACTCGACTAAGCGCAAGAGCGCCTTTTTGCCATATCGCCCCCAGTCGACGGTCCTCACGAATTTACAGCGCGGCAATACGGAGGCCACATTTTGCACCGTGGAGGTAACGCTGTCTTTTCACGAGCGCGCCGGACAAGGTGAAATCACGGAGGAGCAGGTGAAGGCCGAACTACTGCGGCAGCAGCACATTGATTTCAACGATGCGCATGGCTTTACCCCACTCCACTGGGCCGCCTCCTACGGCCAGTTGGTCTCGGCGCAATTGCTTGTTGCGGCGGGCGCGAATGTGAACAGCCTGGCGCCGGATATGGTTACTCCGCTGTTGCTCGCTGCCGCGGGTGGCCATAATGAGATTGTGCGCTTCCTTTTGGATCGTGGCGCCACTGCCACACACATGGACATCGTGGGCAATACGGCACTGATGTACGCGGCGGCTGGCAATCATCCGCACACCTGCAACGAGCTGCTGGCCAGGGATCTGGACTTCAGTGCCACCAATGAGAATGGCGAGACCGCCTACGCGCTCGCCGTGGAGCACGGCTCGCATCTGGCCCAGGCCTTGCTGGAACAGTACATGACGGCCGTGCTGACAGCAGGCGCCTTTGGCAACATTTAGTAGTATATAGGCAAGAGGGATTTATAGACTAACAGTTAGCAAGTAAATGTAACTTAAGACGTATCACAATTCAGAACTCGAACATTTTATTTTTACTTTTTCGCGTCTGCTGCTCCCTGCTGAGGCTGCTCTCCTGCGCCTGCAGCGCGGCGAGCTCCTGTTTCTGGGCTTGCAGCTGTGTACTCAACCGTTTCTGGAGCTGGACATCGGTGGCATTGCGCGCCAACGACTGCTGCACTTTGGCAATGTCCCGCTGCTTACGCCGTATGTCGTCGGCAATGCGCACCGTCTCCACATTTAAAGTTTTGTTCGAGTGCTGCTGTAGATCGTTGGTCTTTGTTGTCGGCGCCTTGGTGGAGCTCTGGCCGAGCACGTTGCCGTTCAGAAAGGCAAATACATCTGTGCGTTTTGACGCGCGTTCGTAGGCCTTTTCATTCGCCGCCTGCTGACGGCGCTGGGCACGCTTCAGCTTACGTTCCACGCTGAAGTAATCCTTGTCGCCGTTGGCCGCCTCACGCAGCTCCATGCAGGCGTCAAGCGAGCGGCCCTGCGGCAGTATCTGCGCGCTTACTGGCGTCACAATTCCGCGACCATCCGAACCCAGGCCTGTGCCGTGTATGTACCCCATGTTGGCCATCAACTTGGATCCGATGCCCTGCGATTAAATGGATTAAAATTGCGAATGCTAATACAGTTTACTTGGCCACATACACGTGTATACTGCTCCCAGGCGCCCAATCTTTCGGTGGGCTGGAACGTAAACAAGCTCAGCTCCACCATGCGGGCTTGCCGCGCTGCCTCCAAATCATCCAGATCGGAATCATTCGCTGCGTCGGTCTCGTCTGTTCCATTCGATGCGCTGCTGTCGCTAGTCGGCTCGTCATCTTCGTCGGCGATGAGTGGAAACAGTTCCTCGAAGGGAAAGTCCCGCTCGCGCTCCTTGTGCTCCTGTCCATCTAAACGCACGCGACACTGCTGCTCCACAAAATTGACGCACAGCACCCGACCACGATGCCACAGACGATCCGGCAGCTTGGCTAGCACTGGACAGTTGCGAGCCAACCTATGGAAATCCGGTGCAGTGTAATCCTTAATGGCAGCACCTGGCACCAGAGCGCCATGCGAATAGCGACAACGTATTTCGTCGAATCGACATTCACCCTCCAGGTAGTAGTTACAGGGCACCATCTCGCGATGCGTGGGATTTGTAAAGAGTACGCGCAGTCGTACGTCTAAAACGCCATTGTTGTC
This sequence comes from Drosophila sordidula, assembly GCA_035047465.1. Classification (NCBI taxonomy): domain Eukaryota; kingdom Metazoa; phylum Arthropoda; class Insecta; order Diptera; family Drosophilidae; genus Drosophila; species Drosophila sordidula. Next base: position 3,032,010 of record JAWNPQ010000260.1, on the reverse strand, counting down.
CACAATCAATTCATCGTCCACGCCGCAGATGAGCGCATTGTGATAGCTCAAAGCGCCCCAACTGTGCTCGTGGGGTGCCGAGCACTTTTCGCCCAATAGGGCATTGTACTTGGTGCGCAGCTCCTCCAATTGCTGCCGGTCATCTCTTGGATCTGGCTGCTCCTGTTCCAGGTCATTTAACTCACTCTTAAAACGTTTGAGCTCGTCATCTAGGCTATCAGTTTCCTGAGCCGGGATTGTGTCGTTGGCAGCCTCTGTTCCACTCGTTCTGGTTAGGGCCAGGAGCTCCTCCAAGTTTGTACGTAGTGCAATTAATTCACCGCGTTGCTGCTCGTCTGCCGTCACAAGCAGCGCCTGCTCCACCACCAGCAACTAAAATGTATATGCCACGTATTACACGCAGTTCAGCTTTAATATTTCAGGGCAAACTTACCTGTGCCTCATATTCATCCATAATTTACAGCTAAAGCATTTTTGTTTATATTTTTTTTTTTCGCAAGAAATTAGTTTTGCCAGTTAAAGGGAACCGGCGACACACAAGTATGCTGCTCACAGAATGTAATTACCAATATTGGATTAAGCACATTGCCTGCTGATATATGCGCCTGATCTATTAACTATAAAAGAAAGTCTAATTTTTTGTAGGAAAAATACAATTGGAAGCTAGATATTGTATGCTGAGCAGTATAACTGTGCTCATATCTTACAAGAGCTCAGCATATTGAAATAGTGCTGGAAAACGTGAAAGTTGTGTTGCACAACTTGCCAAAGTAGCTGGCTAGTTGCAACTGGCGCCACATGCGTTTATTTATTTACTTTTTGTGCAGTCCGAAGCAAGTCCAATAAATATGGCCTCGCTTTTCGTCCGTGACACAGCTGGACATATAATGCTCGCACCGCGACTTTTCCTGACGAGCACACACCTGTTGCAACGATTCACCTGCAAAATCAGTGTTGCCGTTGAGCCGGCTGTGCTCGCAGATTTGGAACAGGCGGCGATTAAGCCGCGCAAACATCCTGGCATCGTAAAACCGAATCATGTCGAGCTGCCCAAACAGTTAAGCGAGACATTAAAGCGTATTGTGGGTGATCATCCAGTGAAAAAAGTGCTGCGCGACAGTGAACTGCTAAATCGTTATATAAAATCGCGGCATCCGCCGCCAACGGCGTTGGAAATTGAGAACAAGAAGAAACTAATTATAGAGGAGATCAATGCGAGGATGCCACTGGAGCGATTGGCCACGCTCGGCGAGGAGGAGGTGGTGCGTTGGCAGCGCAAGCGTGAGCTGGAGATCAACAGGCGTTTGAGCGAGCGCACCTACGCATGGAAACGGATCGAATACGGTGCCTACGAAGCGATCGTTTATGCGGTGGGCCGAGCCGCACAGGAGTATGCGACAATGAGGCGTGTGCTCACGGAGCTCCAGTTGCGCGATGCACAGTTTAGGCCACGCAGCTACATTGACTTCGGCTCGGGCATTGGCACCGGCATGTGGGCGGCCAGTGAACTGTGGAGCGACAGCATCTTTGAGTATTACAACGTGGACCGGTCGCGGGAGATGAACGAATTGTCGGAGTTGATACTGCAGCAGGGTCAGGAGAATAAGCAGGTGGCACTGCGCAATGTATTCTATAGGCAATTCTTGCCCGCCATCGATACCAAATACGATTTAGTTATCATTTCGCACACACTCTTCGAGCTGGCCGACAAGCAGCAGCGACAGGAGATTCTGCTGAATCTGTGGCGCAAGTGTGACGGCTATATGGTCATCGTGGAGGAGGGCACGCGTCGCGGCAGCGAGCTGGTCAATGAAGCCAGACGCTTCATATTGCGCGCTGACGATGGGCATACGGGGGAAACGCTGGCGCCAGTGAGTTTCGACCAAATGTTTGTCAACTGGAAATTAACGAATGTCTTTTCCAGTGCCCGCACGATCTGCGCTGTCCACGGCTCAGTGATTTGGTTGATCGCACGCCCTGCAACTTTGAAATAACGTACGCGCCGTTGCGTTTGAGCAGCGATTCCGGCTCAGATCGTCAAACGTCATTGTACAGCTATGCCATTTTGAAGAAGGGTTCCATAGCGGATGCCTACCGGGAATGGCCGCGCATTGTGCGACCCACGCTGGTGCGTTCGAAGCATTCGATTTGTCGCCTATGCACGAAGTCGGGCAATTTACAGGAGGTCATCTTTACGGCCGCCAAGCACGGCAAGTAAGTGGCATATGCACAATCATTTATAGTTTCCAATTGATCAATTAACTGTGCGCTTTTGCAGAGCCGCCTACAGCTGCGCCAGAGTCAGCCGCTGGGGCGACCGCCTGCCCATGGCTCTGGGCACGCCGCAAACGCCAGCGAAGCAAGACCAAACCAAAGCGGAGGCGACGGCACAGTCTGAACTGACATAGCTCGCCAATATTGTTAAATCTCTGTCCTCCACCTCTAATTAATTGGCTTTTAAAACAAGCAAACAATTTGTTGCTTTAATTATATACAAACAAATCGATGCGCAGCGTAAATTCTGTTAATTATGTAGTTGCATTTAAATGGATTTGTAGTTGATAGTAAATGCTGTTCAAACAGCTAGCACACCCTCGGCAAAGAGAACAAAGACCCCAAAAAAATAGAGCGTTACGAAGCAGCAGCTCCACTGAGCCAAACGGCTGGATTAGACGGTTTTGTCACTTTGATATGTGCACGAGTATATAAGCTTAGTGTTCAGCCAATGGTCGGCGTTGACAACACGCCCAATGTTCAGGTGTTCAGAGGGTACGGGTTGGATGTCGGTTTGGATATTTATATTACTGTGCGAATAAGTTTAATAGTGGTGAATTTTGCGGTTAGCAACTATGTCTTCAGTTGTTTATAAATCGGCTGTCTGTATTTAAATATAGAATTATTTTAATTGGCTGCATTTTTCTTTGACAAATATACATATGTAAATCTGTTCACTTAAATTTAAATGTAACTCAATATTGAGTAGTGAATATCTCTGAGAGAAAAAGAGATTTTCAGACTGGGTGGGAGGGGGGGGGGAAGAGAGGCAGCGGGGAGAGAGGAAGAGAGAGAGAGAGGGGAGGGGGGCAAATATAAAGCCTTACTTAACGTTATGAAAATCGCATAGAAAGGCATTTCTTATGGAATGAAAATCACACTATTTCGTATTTTAGCTTAATAACCTCTTCACCTTCTTCACTCTCTGTGCGGACAGATCAGGCTGATCGGGAATATATATACTTAATTGGTTAAACGGTATTTGTAATCAATTATAACTCCAGAGATTCCCTTTTCTTGGCACAAGTATTAAGCAGGTAGTTAAAACTATAGATTCGTTAAAATTATAACTTCCCTAATGAGAATTGGGGATAAGAACCCTTTAAATTTTCAATTACCAAAACTAGCTACGTTCGGGATAACAATGCCAATCCCAGTTACGTTGCCAGACTGACATTTGGCCGTGTGTTAATGTGAAACGCGCCCTTTGGGCGACCGCAGGATCATCCCTGCGCTAGTCCTGCTCCTCGCGTGGCCATTTGGCATAACGCTGCCAGGCACCACAAAGTCAAATGCCAGGAAAAAGGGCAACTTGCGGGGCGCGAAAACTGGCACGTCGCTCTTCTCCATGGGTGTGCCGGGATGTATGTATGTGTATGTGTATCTGTATGTATGTGAGTACATATAATACGTGTGTGTATGTAAGTGCGTTTTTAAGGATTGGCCTCATAACAAGGTGTGCTATAGAGCAATGGACTGTGGATACATAAAAGTGGCATATAAATATTGCTGGGAAATGGCTGATAGCCTTCAAAAGGACTCCCTTCGGTGCTATTTGATAAATATTACTTGAGTATTTCATATTGTTTCATTTTTCATCCGAGGCTTCTAATTATAATCAGATCATGTAGTCTATATGTTGTACAAATATTTCTCGCACAGATTTATACTTTTACTTAATTCATTTACCTGCACACACATTTTTTTAATTTTAAATCAGTTTTGCTTTAACTTTTTAAAAAAAATTTAAAACAAATTTAAAAGCTGATTGGAGGCAACAAAAAAAATTAAATTAAAAATCCTTTCCATTTATATAAATAAATATTTGAAAATATTAAGAAAAAAAATGAAAAAAATTAAATAAAATTAAGTTATAAGACAAATGGAAGATTTTTTAAATTTGTTTAAAATCCATTTTCCAACAAATATATCGCAACGATTAAAGCAACAATATAATATTTATACTGGCTTTACTTAATTCATATGCTTGCAAATTTTTTTAATTTTTAATCAATTTTGCTTTAATTTTACGAACATTTTGAAAATAAAAATATCAAAGCAGATTGGCGGAAACAAAAGAAAAAATTTAATGAAAAATCCTTTCCATTTATATAAATAAATATTTGAAATATTTGAAAATATTAAGGAAACAGATTAAAAAATTAATTGAAAAACATTTCTCCATTTCAGTTAGCAAAAATTATAAGACAAATGGCATTTTTTAAAATGTTATGGGGATATTTTAAAAAGCCCGGTTTATCTTTAAAGCTTCTGTACGCTTATCATTTCATATAAAAATAAAATAATAATAAAATAAAAAAAAATAGAACAGATTTTTTTTTGATAAATTATTATAAATATATATAAACCAAAACTCAGACAAGTCCACTGTTTATATTATTATGTATTTATGCAAGGGTTAATATTTAATATCAGTCCTTAGAGCTGCAACGGGCTTTTTGAGTTTTAATTAAGGAATGCATTTGCCGAGTCATTAACCCATTTTGTTAAATACGCATAAAATTGATATGGCAGGATATAACCGTATACGGCTGTCCAATGATAAACGGCTACATAATGTGCCGGCCAAGGCCCAAGCCACCCCCGCCCTATGGGAACTGAACAAACAGACGCGTTTATATGCCATTTGATGTGGCGCCCCCGAGCCGGGGGTACTGCTCGTATACATATATAGTATATATAGGTGGGGTCACCTCATTAAAAAGGCGCGTTCGCTGGTGTCAGCTGTCGCCCCGTCTCTATCTGGCTATTTGTACTAGCAAGGTGCGTCCCACAACAACAACAACAACAACAACAACAACAACAACGGGGGTTAGAAAGCATGCGCCGCTGTTGCAACATTGAGAGTGACCCACCCAGTCAGCCAGTCAGCCAACCAAGCGGCCAGCCGGCATTGTTGTTCCTTTTGTTCCGAGTCTAATTCTAATGTCGACTCCCCTGGCCAAAAAACAACGGCTAGGTCTTGTCTGTATATAGCGGGCAGTTAGCTAGTCGGCCGATCAAGTGGCAATACGGGAGGCTACCTAGCGGCTGTTGGCGTGCCCTCTGCTTCAGTCGGAGCTCGAGCGTTGTCAGGAATAGTTGCGGTTGCGATATCGTTGTCCGTTCAGGTCGCAGGAGTGCTATCCTTATTATCCGGCATATTTCATTCGCGCCTGTATCTTGCTGAACCGTTACCATTGTGACATCCAAATCCGGTTGAGCAAAATTTCAGGTGTGTGAGAAATTTGCAGCGGTCTCCTCAGTTGAAAGCAGTTTAAAGTGTTTAAGCCAACCAAAAGGCCTGAAATATGCTATAGTGAGGGAAATTCTCTTCTATTGGTAAGTCACCTAGAGCTGTGATCTGTGGCAAGGATACTATAAGCTGAATCCTTTGACTCACGTAAGTTCTTTTTTAGGAAATCCTACTTAAGCTCAAATCTTAAATAACTGCCAGTGTCATAATTATTATTATTATTATAAGTTAATTACATTATCGTATTAAAATTAACTTTCTAACATTTTAAATATCATTTACATTACATTTATAGAGGGCAATTTTATCATGCTTAACATATTGAAAAGTTCAGCTCGGAACTTCGATGATCAATTTTCGAAAATGTAATTTTTAATTTAAAAAACATTTTTGGTTTTTCCAATTTTTCATGCTAAATTAAGCTCTTGAGCATTGTTAACATATTTCCAAATTTTATCAAAATCAAAATCAAAAATATGTATATATATATAGTATACCTTTTAATACGCGTTCACGAAGTGAAAGAGAGTATATTGGTTTTTGGTTTTTTGAAATTTTTTTATATTCTTCATATAGAAGAGTATAACTCTGAACTTCGTGGATCAGAAAGTCGCATCCGGAATCGGATTTTCGAAAATTTCATTTTTTGCTTAAAAAGCATTTTTCGTTTTTCCAATTTTTCATACAAAAATAAGATTGAACGTTGTTAACAATTGACAAAATGTTATCAAAATCAAACAACTCTATTTGTAAATATAGTATAGCTTTTTATACGCGTTCGCAAAGTGAAAGAGAGTATATTGGTTTTTGGTTTTTTGGTATTTACTTATAACTCTGAATTTCGTGGATCAGAAAGTCACATCCGAAATCGGATTTTCAAAAATTTCATTTTTTGGCTAAAAAACATTTTCGTTTTTCCAATTTTTCATACCAAACTAAGCTCTTGAACGTTGTTAACACATGAAAAAAAAAAATTATCAAAATAAAATAACCCTATATATATATAGTAAACTTTTTATACGCGTGAAAGAGCGTATATTGGTTTTTGGTTTTTTTTTGGTAATATCCACTATAAACTAAAACCTTAAAATACATACTCGTAAATTATAAAACTCGATATCCTCCACAGTTTTTAGAACATTAAAGCTTGGGACACCTGAAAGCTAAAGTCATACTGAAAGGAGTTTCTCAAAAGATCGATCTTCCAAAATTTCGCTCTCGTCCATATAGAAAAAATCAGTTTTCCCAAAGATACTGTTTCACTGATATGGGGTTACAATATTCAGGGAGATCGTTTTTATTTTGACTGCACTGTGAATAGAGTGTTGTGTCGTCGCTTACACCCGACTGCAAAATTCCGACTTACTCCGAAGTAGCTGAAAACATTTTTATTTTTTTTATTTATATATTTTTTATTTTTGTCAGTCACGTAAATGTAAATTTTAAATGTTTCCTTTATTATTCAGCATTTTAAAGTCGGCTGATTAACAGGTGCAACATTATATATTAACGGAAAATTATCTATGATTTAATTTAAATTTGTTTATTGATCATTTCGATAGACTTGTGATCACTGCATGATACTCCGTGTAGTGTGCATTGTCCGGCTCTGGAAATCACGCTATTATGAATAATGGCCCATAAAAAAGACATCCGACTCGCTTCCGACAAGACGCGCTCGAAATGGCCCAAGACAACTGCCGGGTCAAAGCTATCAGCGCCGAGTGACCCGGGGCAAACAGGGCGAACAATAGCAGTGTATGTGAACGCCCACGACGTCGACTTTGGCTGGAGGCGTTCAAAAGAAGCCGCAAGTATTTGGACTTTGGTGCTGGAATCTTTGATAAGGCGCCAGTTGTCAATATGTTCGCTTCGGTTTGGGCCATTTGTGGAACCCGAAGTTGGCAAGAAATGCCAGCTAATTGTGTGACATTTATTGCCGTGAACTTTAATCTTATCAGGGCCGTGCTTTAGTCGATATCTATGTACGACATTTTACTTTTCATAATGTGCTTTAAACGAATTTCAGAAACATTCGCTTCACGAATTGGGTATCCAAAGTCTATTCGAGCACTCACGATCTAGAAACGGGCCGCTAATCAGCGCTCCAGACTCGCGGGAACCGGCGATCAACAGCAAAGCCCGGCGTAGCTTTTAATTACAATTAAATTGTGTTTCATTTCTTTTCTTTATTCTATTACAATATACAATACATACGTCTCAATTGGGTTTTTTGTTTAGCTCGACTCGACGCTGAATCAAAACGGTCCAAAGTCTAAAAACGAACTTGCATTCATGTGTACTATATTACGACATTTACGATAATAACTAAATGCGCTCAAACAAAGGCCTCTGATGTGACTCACATTTGTTCAACTGCCAATCTCTGACTGCGGATTTGGCTAATAGCGAAAGCACTTTGAGATACTTGCTTTAAGGCAAGAGTTCCTAATTGATAAGGCCAATATTGTTTCAATTATTTACCTTGGCTTATTTGTGAGGCCTGAGAATAACACTTTTCTTATAAAATATATATATTTATATTCCACTTTTTCCGTTTAGATTATAACAATTCTGATCACAAGTTGAACTTTAAGGTAAACACTTTTCTTATAAAATATATATATTTATGTTTATATTCCACTTTTTCCCTTTAGAATATAACAATTCTGATCATAAATTAAACTTTAAGTTAAACAAAGTTAGCACATTTCTTATAAAATGTATATAGTATATATATATTTCACTTTGATTATAAGCAATACAAATTTAGATATATAGCTTATAACTGTTTAGATTATAATTTAAGCTTATCTGACAATTTAAAAACAATTTTATTAAAAGCTACTTTAAGGCATAAAAATTGTTGTTTTATTGAGTTTCCTGTCAGCACGAGTAAGTAATAGATTGAACTTGGCTTTAACTGTAAAATGTTGAAGTAAACATAAAAAATTGCTATATACTGATATGACAATAATTTCATAGCTATCTATTAACAGTTTGTGATAAGAACTTAACTTTTATTGTATGCGAGAGGTGGTAAGATTTTGGTTCCTCAATTTTGATTGATAAGAAAAATCGCAACTAAGCTTTCAAAGATATGGCAGATCGTATATGAATGGATTATGCAATAATTTTAGGGAATCCCAGACTAAAATCTTTTAAAAAAAAATGTAAAAAAAAGAAAGAAAATTTTATAGCTGCTTTAAGGAAGTATGTGTTAACAATATGCCATTTACACACACATAAGAAGCAAAAACGAAATTGAATTGAAACCGTGATTCATGGCAGAGCACAAAGAACGTCAGAACGTTGGTAGATCGAGTTCCCATTGAACGATAATATTGTTCGCATAGAGCGCTCCATTGTTCAACGCTGGGTAGAAGTGAAGAAAATACGTTTTATTTGATTTTACGTAGTGAGCTGGAAGAAAGAAGTTTGATATGTGGACTTCTGACCCGAGGCGTTGTCAAGCGATCGAGCCAACTGCCCAAATACAATCACCTGCCTCGGCTGTGGTGAGGTAACGTAGGGTATCTGTGTGAGTGTGCCTTATCAATGAAGGAAAACTACAATATAACAACGCTGAAACACCAATAACCAGTGTGAACAAAAAAAAAAAAAAAAAGCGTTAATAAAAGCTGGCTGGCGAGGCAACAAAAAAAGCCGAACGGACTTCGTTTCAGCGCTGTGATAAAGCTTGCATTCGCACAGATACACACGCACGCTCACACAGATATGCACGCACACACCCGCACAACAGCTGAGACGCTCGATCGGTTCTCTGTATGGGTCTCGGGCCCGCCAACCGGCTGGTGCTGACTCTGCTGGAATTCTGAGGGAACCGCCAGCGCTAGCTGGGATTATTATTTGTTTGCTGCCCGCCAGTCGCAGATCTCGCATCGAAGACGCTGTTAAACGGTTTTCCACAGCGCGCAGAAAAAAAAAATAAAAAATAAATATATATAAATCGAGACTGCAATATTTATATACCAACGGGTAAGGAAATCACGCAACAAATTAACCCAAGTCCGGCAACAAGAATTGTGTGCAAAAAAAAAAAAAAATAAAAAAAAAGACCGAAAGCAGCCCGAAAATAAAAAATTTATAATGGCTTTGGCCGTGGATGTGGCTCTAATTTTAATTAGGAATGAATAGTGAAGCCAAAGAGAGTTAAAGTGTTTCAACAATAACAAAAGAAGCGCATTCGAATGTATATTAATAAAAAAGTAAAAACATGTTAATGCTTAAAAATTAAAAAAAAAATAATTAATGTATAAAAATATCATAAAAATGAAATTAAAGAGCGTACAGTAAAAAATTAAAAGTATAAAAGCAAAAAAAAAATAGTTTAATAATATTTTCATAATACTACATATAAATAAAATAAATATGATATTGTTTAAAAGTCAAAAAACAGCATATAAATAAAGTAAAATTTTTAATTATTAACATACAAAAATGTAACCATTTTTTTTTAAATAAAATTAGAAAAAAAATTAAGTTTTAAGTGCATTCCATTTTATCAACAAAAATGATAACATAATAAATTTAAATATATGCGCATATAAATATATTAAAGTGCATTTGCATTGAGCTGGTAAACTTAATGCAAGCGCTGCAAAAAAATAAAGTGTAACTAAATAGCTTGGAAAAGTGTCTAGTTTACAATTTATAAACACATATTTAAAATATTATCGACTATATAGGAAAATAAAATATATAAGATCAACTATTTTTCGAATTGTTGCCAAACGTGTAAAATGACGCGTATATAAATCAAATTAATTTCTGAAATAATCGAAACGCGCTGATCGCTTGACCTGTGACCCCTAGAGCCGCTGAGAATGCATTTTGATGAGTAAACTAATTGATTAGCTTCCATATAATTAGAAAGAGATGGATGCAGATAACAAAAGGTGTATTCACCTATTCAGGTTCTCAAATATTCCAGGCAACGATTAATATGTGAGATTAGCATTTTGATAGCAGCTACCTTTATTTAATTATCACATAATTAAGCCACATTTAAGAATGCGTACAGAAATTATAATTGTACTAATGCCTGTTGAGCTCCGATGCCAACAGAGGCAGCTGCTCTCCGATTCTGATGCTGCTCCCTCCTTCGGGTCGAGTCTCTGAACCGGTTTACCTACAATACACACGCCATAATCAGATACACATTATGTGTGTATAATATTTCATAATATTTGATGTTGAACTGGCCGCCAAAAAGTCCGGCAAACAAATGTATCTCAAAGTTTTCCTGCTTTTCGCATGCAAATAGTAAAAGACACGGGACACAAAAGTCGATTGTCAATCAACAAACAAATTCAGCTGATAAAGAGACAACACAGAAATGGCGTTGTTTTGGTCTAGCCCTTCGGGCTAGCTGCGTATATATGGAGCCGGAGAGAGAGGGCATTGACATTGTCTATAAAACTGTTTTCGTTGCATGTAGTTCAAGTGCAGGGCCCATTATTGATAAATAGATCTGTCTAGATTCGCAGATTTCTGGGCGTACGTGCATTTCCCTTTCGGGTTGATTAGAATCTAGTTTAAAGACACTTGTTTTTTTCGCCCCCTTTTTGCCAACATAGTGCGACAGCTGATCCTCGGGTTAAAGCTGATCATAGCGAATACTTCGTCATAAGCCGATTGCATTTATATATACCTAGAATTATATATTTGCAAAGCTATATGTGTTGCAAACAATGCTTTTGTTGTTTTGATTGATGCCGTTACATATTATATAAATATGTATATATAATAATTACAGTCCTGCATATTTATTATGAGTGTACCTTGATCTTACGGAATATATTGTCTATTTAATTAATATACATTTGAATGAAGCTGTTATAAAAAAAAAAAAAATTGCGTGCTACATTTACTTGTATGAATATTAAATATTTTATTGAGGTTGTTGCAGATTGCAATTGAAATTTATATTAATAAAAGAGGAAAGATTAACTAAAAAAAATATATCACATATTTTTAGTAGAGAGAAGACCTCTCAGTATTTGTGTTATAGATAAACATATTAAAGTTTAAAATAAATATAAATGTTCTTCCGCATTTTTAACTCAACTTTAGGTTGACAAATAAACAAAAATGTTTGTGTGCACGTTTTGCATAATTTTGACGTCAACTGTAATCGGCATTTGCGTAACTAAGTGACAAAAACAAATACGCGACTAAGCGCCAAAATATATATATAGAAAAAATATATATAAAAAAAAATTAAAAAAAAAAAATATATATATTATTAATATAAGTAAACCTGGCTTCCGACAAACCCTTTCACACAGCTCAAGTCTCTGCCGCGGGTGGCAAGCTTTGCATTTGATTTAATTAGCAGGTGCAAAGGTGAGCGACTTACAGTTAGACATGTGTGTGTGTGTGTGTGTGTTGATCGTCATCGATCGAGCAAAGTGCAAAACCCGTTTGGCCAAGTTGGCAACAACAGTTGCATGCCCCAATTAAATGTGGCACAACTCCATCAGCCGTGACGCCCGTTGCATCATCTGAAAAATCAATCAAGCGACGGACGCACGAAAATTCGACTTTCCCGTAGATGTTGCCTGTGCCCAGATCCCAAAGTTCACTAAACTGTAAATGGAGCAAAATTGATTTAACCACAGCTCTAAACAATTGCGCACTGAGTAGCAACAACAAATAGAATTTTTTGTTTTTAAATCAAAACGCTAAAATCCGATTTAAAATTATTTATTATATGGTGTAGAGTAATATTACATGTATTTTTTTTTTACAACAAATTAGCTATAAATCAGAGTTTGGCTTTAATATCTAAGCTTATGATGTGGGATTTATTAAATTCGGTCAGGTATTTTATATAACTAAAAGCTTAGCAGAAAAATTCCGCACTTAAAAAAAATGTTTGTGTTTTAATTTCTACACAAAAAAAAAGAAATGGTTATAGAAAATTATTTCAGACGAACTGCGATAAAGTAAATTTTATTCTATGCAAACTATTTGTGGTTCTGATTGTAGAACAAATTTCTAAGATCCATAGAAAAAATTTAAATGAATTTTTATAAAAATGTTACAAAAATTATGGTACATTTTTTACGTTAAAAAAATTAATATGACTTCCTTTTTTTCTATGTGTATTCTTCACTACTTCAATTACTTAAAGAAAAATATGTTTATAAAATATAGAAAATATGCTTCGATTGCTATAAAATGTAATTGGAACAATATACCCCATATCGAGACATTATCTGAAGAGTCTGACTCTATAAAAATTAGATAAATTAGTTTGGCTGAATGAATTTTTGTAATGCTTGTTTTGTTACGTAATTGAAGTCACCCCCAAAATGTAATTAAATTCTTTACAGCTGATCGATAAAAATGCTATCGGCGCGGGAGCAGTTTTTCAACAGCGACGGCGGCGCCGCCGGCGTTGGCCTCGGCATCGAGATCGGCGACACCAGCTCGTCGCGGGCGGGACGCGGCGTCTACAATGCCACCACAGTGCCCATGACGAACGCGAGCGGCTGGACGCGGAATGGACAGGCGAGCACAGAGGCCGCTGCGCCAGCCACGCCCGCCGCCAAGCAGGCGCCCCTGGAGCCCGTGCCCGAGGACGAGGAGGATGTGCACTTCGATACGAAGGCGCTGTCCAATCTGGAGGCGCGCGATCCCGTGGACATCGAGTTCAAGGAGCTCTCGCTGACCGTCAAATTGGGCTTCAACCGAGGTGAGTGCGGCAATTACGATACGGCCGGGCAATATAAGTTCAAACGAGCTCCGATAAGGTGGCCAAAATAAAAAAAAAAAAACTGGCGTTAGCTTTTATGAATTCCATGTGAGCAGCGGCTACTTTTTGATGAATATGGTACTCGAATGGAAGCACTGCGCCTGGAAAGGTGAATAATCATGCGAGTAACTACCTGTTAGCCAGTTCTTAAACATTCTATTGATTAGATAGGCGCCCTTGCCAATAACGCGACTTGTACGAAAGTATTCGCTTAGCGGGGCATATCAGCTATGCAATCAGTTTGCCAAAGATATACGAGTAGTTATAATACATATTTTTTTTACTATAAAAATATTTGCAAATAAATAAAAAAAAAAAAAATATTGATTTGTTATAAATAAAATTAATTATAAATAAATTATATTTAAATTAAAATTTTATTAATATATTACAATCGCGAGTTTAAAGAGCAGAGAGCATTAACTATTCGTTAAGTTTAAGATATTTTTTTTTTTATTTTTTATTATTTTGGCAATACGCTAGCGGAACCTTGTTCACTATATAATATCAAAGTCCAAGAAAATAAATATGTTAACTTTGATATCAGCGGCAATTTGTCGCTGATAACTTGATTACAGTTGTTTTTATTGTTTTTCTAACAATTAAAAATAACTTTAGCTTTCGGAAGTTTATGGCAAGAGAGCTGAAAATTTTTATTATTATTATTAAATTTTGGAATTTTTTTTATGTTATCTATTAACCTAAGCATTAAAATCTTTTCACTTATATATTGCATATGAGATTGCAAAAATGTAAAGTGCGAAAAAATTGTACAAACATTTTTATACAGGTTTTTTTCCAACCTAGACTCTAGCCATAATCGAATATGTAATTTATGCAATTATTGCAAATGTTTTATTAGATCAAGCTGGAGTATAAATTGGCCATTAAAATTGTGTCGCTGTCATCGTGGCTAAGCAATACTAAGGGTCATTAGTTCAGACTTGAAAAGTTGTTAAATCTGCATCTAATTGTAGGTTGTTGTTCAGCAATAACTATGATGTTTATTTTTGTAATGAAAGGCATTTAGCTTAGTTAGTTGTCGGTCTTAAAAAGTTATCTAACGATTTTACTCGCACACTTTTTTTAAAGTAATTATTCTCTGTCAAGAATTTATTTCATAGGTAGACTTAAGAGAACATTCCGATGCCAATCAAAATAGTAGAGTATTTTTTGTTAACTTAAAAAAAAATGCTTTATTTAGAGAACTAAAACTAATAAATATAATACTGCACATAATTTAATAAACAGATGTTAGAATTATGCTTAATTAAATAATTTTCCCATTTGTGCAATGTTTTTGGTCAATCAGAAAATCAATCAAGAAAACATTCACTGTCCATTTAAGATTTTATTTGTAATTTATGACCAGTTCTTACTTGGGCTTAGAAAGGTTTTTTTTAGCCTCTTAAGCAGAAAAGTTCGGAAAAGTAAAAAATTAATAATAAAAAAATTAAATTTTAAAATTATATGATACATAACATAATAAAATTTGCGTTTTTTTTAGCTTCTTAAGCTGAACAGTTCGAAAAAAGTAAAAAATTAATAAGTAAAAAATTAAATTTCAAAATTCTGTAATGTTTCTGGTCAATAAGATAATCAAGAATCATTTATATTCTTTTATTTATAATTTTTGACCCGCTCATCCTTGGGTTTAGAAAGGGTTTTTTAGCTAAGAAATAATTCTTAAGCAGCACAGTTCGAAAAAAGTAAAAAATTAATAATAAAAAAATTAAATTTTAAAATGATGTGATATATAAAATTATAAAATTAGTGCAACTCAAATACTTATAAGAACATAAGGTAAAAATCCAGCGATAGTTGAAATTGTTTTCCTGCACTAAAAAGAGGGAGATAAATATTTGCAAGGGATTTGCTAAGCGTATTAATATATAGATAAATATATAGATATAGATTAATATGTAGATTGTTGCCAACAGGTGAGAAGGAGATTTTACATAATGTCTGCGGCAAGTTTCCGGGCAGCCAGCTGATTGCCATAATGGGTCCATCTGGCGCTGGTAAGTCCACCTTGCTCGATGCACTCTCCGGTTTCAAGACCACGGGCGTGGACGGCTCCATACGGCTCAACGGACGACGCCGTGATTTGCGTGAGTTATAGAAATGAATTTTGGAATCGATTCTCGATTTGCAAGTTATTTCCCCTAACAGCCTCGTTTCGCCGCATGTCCTGCTATATCACGCAGGACGATCGCCTGCAGCCGCTGCTGACCGTTAGCGAGAATATGCACATAGCGGCCGACTTGAAGCTGGGCGAGCACGTCAGCTACGAGGAGAAGGAGAGCAGAGTGAGTTGCAACATTTGGTTTCAGGGGTGAGCTCTGATCCGAACTCTTCTCCGAATACTCCTCCTAGATTGAGGACATTCTGTTGCTGCTGGGTCTTTATGATCACGACCAGACGCTGACAATGCGTCTGTCCGGCGGCCAGAAGAAGAGGCTATCCATTGCCATGGAGTTGATCAACAATCCGACTGTGATGTTCCTCGACGAGCCGACGACGTGAGTGGCCACCATGGGTCAATTGTGGAGCGGCAGCCTAAATCTTCTGTTTGCCCCATTGCAGCGGCTTGGACAGCAGTTCCTGCGCCAAAGTCTTGGAGTTGCTGAAGCAATTGACATCCCAGGGACGCACCATCATCTGCACCATCCATCAGCCCACTGCCAAGCTGTTCCAGATCTTCGATCAGGTCTATGTGCTATCCGCGGGCAACTGCGTCTACCAGGGCGGCACCCAGAAGATGGTGCAGTTCCTCCAGTCGGTGGACCTGCCCTGTCCCATGTACCACAATCCGGCCGATTACAGTGAGTGCCAAATTGGAGAAACGCCAAGCAGAGTTAAGTACCCGATCTTTTGCAGTTATTGAGCTGGCCTGCGGCGAGTACGGGTTCGACAAGATCGATACGCTCAAGCGAGCGACGGAGAACGGCAGCTGTCTGACGTGGTTCAACAATCCGGGCGCTGTGCTGCGCTCCGAGGAGCTCATCCACAAGCATCCCATACCCAAGCGCAGCAAGAACGTCTCCCTGCAGAACACCAGCTTCACGAACCAGTGCTCCGTCCTGCTGCGACGCGGCTACATCAAGGCGCGCCGGGACAAGACCATGACCCACCTCCGCATGATTGTCAACATCGCCGTGGCCGTGCTCTACGGCGCCATGTACGACCGGGCCGGCAAGGAGGGATCCCGGGTGCTGGACAATTACAATCTGCTCTTCGCCATACTGATGCACCACTCCATGACGACCATGATGCTGACGGTACTAACATGTGAGTATTGCCGGGGCGATTCCTTATCTCCAAGTCGGCTTGGAATTCACGCATAAAATAATAATAAATAATAGCTTAAACAAATATCGAATACTTTATTCTATTTAATATTTATCAGATTTTTATTATTTGTTTATTTTCAAATTAGAGTTTGATTATTTTCTAGCAAATTTAACATGTCAGCTTCAACTTTTAATTAAAGACTTAAAAATAAACATAAATTTCTCTAGAATTCAAAAAAAGTCAGAGTAAGAAAGTTATTGAGAAAGCCAGCTTAATATAAAATTAAAAAAAAATGTTAAAAATTAAGTTTGACTTACTTAAATTCGTGAAAATCGCATAGAAAGGCAACATTTATGAGAAGCGCAAAATTAAAACAAAAACAAACCAGGAAAGTAATAGAGAGAAATAGAATTTAAATTATCTAAGATAATTGCATAGAAGGGCAAGTTTCTATAAAATTTAAAGCTCTTGGAAAGAGTTTTTTTTTTTTTTTTGATTAAAATTAAATATATTATATTTAAATGAAATATATTATTATATATATTATATAGAATATTAAATATAAATTTAGAAGGCAGAGATATCTCTTTCTCAATCTTTTTCAATCTCGGAGATTGAACTATCTAATTTTAATAGGGTATTTTGAAAACTTCCAATTGCAGATTTAGAGTAAAAAAGTGTATATAGTTAGTCAAATCAAGGAACTTACCAAATAAAAATATAATAGCTAAAATAAATAACTCTCTCTATTCCAGTCCCCATCGAGATGACGATTTTGATCAAGGAGCACTTTAATCGCTGGTACTCCCTGAAGGCCTACTACTTTGCCATGACGCTGGTTGACTTGCCCATAACGGTAAGTGTGAAGACTCCATTTCTCCATCTCCAGTTAAATGCAATTCTCTGTGCTTTGCAGATTGCAAGCAGTTTTATATTCTCGGTGATCATTTATTTGTGGAGCTATCAGCCCTTGGAGTGGGTGCGCTTCTGGATGTTCTTTTCAATCAGTTTGCTGATTGTGTTCGTTGGCCAAAGCTTTGGGCTCATAATTGGCGCTTGGTTCAATGTGGTCAACGGCACATTCCTGGCCCCAGTGCTGACCATACCCATGATGATGTTCGCCGGCTTTGGCGTCACACTGCGCGATCTGCCCAGCTACTTGAAATGGGGTAGTCACATCTCCCATTTGCGCTATGGCCTGGAGGGCTTCATAGCTGCCATCTATGGTCTGGATCGTGGCGTTCTGGAGTGCAATGAGGCGCCCTATTGCCACTATAGGTAATTTAACCATTTATTAAACGCACGGCGGATTCATCAAGTCTCTTGTGTTTTGCAGATACCCAAAGAAGTTTCTGGAGGAGATCACCATGACTGGCGATCAGTTCTGGAAAGATATCATTGCGCTGTGCTCAATCATGTTAATCTTCCGGCTGGGCGCGTACATCGTGCTCAAGGCCAAGATCAAGTCGATTCGATGAGCGTTGACATTCCGAGCAACAAACTTGCCCCTTTGTATTATATATAAATTGTTGAACATTACGTTTAGTGTTATCTTTACTAAATTAATTACATTAAAAACTTGTTAATTAAAGCTATTTGATGTAGACTCTTTATATCACACGTTTCAATTGTTCAGGCCCGCCTGCACCGCCGGCTCCGGCTCATTCTTAGCGACCGTCGCCGGCTCCAAAAGCTGGTGCAACGCCCGCGCATTGGACGCCATATCGCCGGAGCGTAGCTGAAAGTGAAAGTAGCGAAAGTTAGTTGACTCAACTCGAGTTTGGTTTATGTGTTTTGCTCACCAGGACCACGCGCTGGCCCATCGCTTCGAGGAGTCGTTGCTTCAAACGGATCAACGAATTTGCCGTTCCACTGAATCTCAGCGTTTGGTCCGTTGTCAGCAGTTCGATGTAATAAACGCTGGCGTGCTCGCCCTGCGTCTGCACGCGCAAGCTGGGCAGATTGATGCCAGCAATGGGACAGACCAGGTCGACGCCTTCCACTTCGCCATCCGCCGACAGCTGCTTGGCATAGGCGGTCAAATCGTCGCGCTGCTTCAGCAAATAGGCGGGCGCACGCGCCAGCTCCTTGAATACCTTCTCGGTCTTGACGTCTGTCCAGCTGGGCTGCTCGATGGCCACTGCGGCTCGCAGCACGGCCAAGCGGCTGTCGACTTTGGGCTGTGCCCGCTGGCGCTGGCTTTGTGCGGCCTTCAGCTCCTCGGCGGCGGCGAACAGCTGCCTGGAGTGGTGACCCATGATGCACAGGGAGAGGCACGAGTCCACCAGTTGGTCGGCAAAGCGATCGTATTCGCCTTCGTCCAACTTGCGCAGAGCATTCACCTCCAGTTGCCTGAGCTGAGCGGCAGTAAAAGTGCAGTTGAGCTGGGCACAGCTCCAGAGGAATGTGGTCAGGTCCTTGGCGCGCAGCTCACTGGGTTTCAATTGCATCAGGCGCTCCACCAGCGCCTGCAGGCACTCCACATCATCCCATTGCGACCCGGCAAAGTACGCGGCGATGTGCGCCAAGCCACGTGGCTCCAGTTGCAGCAGCTGCGCTGGGTCCAGGCAAATGCTCTGCAGGTGCTGGCAGACGCGTTCGTCGCGCACGCGCTGCAGACGCAAAGCCTTCGCATAGCAGGTGAGCAGCGCACCATCCGCGGCATTTCCGTGCAGAATCGCATCCACCAGGGCGGCCTCGTAGTCCGCCCGGACAGCGCCCATCACCAGCGTTGACGTCTTGTAGGCGGCATTGCTGATCAGCGCCAGATCGAATGGAGTTAGGTTGGCCAGGTGACTGGCCAGTTGTGTGGCGAGCAGCGTTTCCAAATCGTTTTGCTGCTGCTGCTTCTGGAGGCCCAGGTAGAAGCAGATTTGCAGGAAACGCTGCTGGCTGCCCGTCTCTTCCTCCGCCAGACGCTTTACGGCCGCCCGATAAAAGTCCGTGCGTTTCAGCCAGTTCGGCATGAGAAACAAAAATGCGTAGAGTGTCTCCAGTACAGTGGTGGTGTCCATCTGCGGCACCTGCGACGTCGCGTGCGCGTCCAGCGTGTTCAGCGCCATGGCATACATGGGCGCCGCTGCGTTGGGCCGATAGCTGAACGCGTGTATAATCAAGGCAGGCAACTGCGCGGCGTCCGTCTTCTGCACGGACCGCTTGAAGTAGCGATCGTCGGTTATGGGAAAGTAGTCCGAGTAGCGAATGTTTGTCGCCGGCAGCACGTGCTCCGCACACTTGTAGCGCTCGATGGCGATGTGCTTGGCAAAGCGGCTGAGCAGCGTACCGGCCTCGTCCGAGGTCTCGCGCACCACATCCTTCACGGTGAAGGCGGCCAGGCAGCGCACCTGCCGTGGGGTGTTGGTAATGGAGACGCTCGCAAAGCGGCGCAGCAGAGCGAACATTTCTTTCGCGGTTTTAATTAATAATTTTTATATAACTAAACTTGTATGCAGACAACGTGCGCGACCAATGTAAACTACTCAATCAGTGTTGTTAAGCGCCTAAGTCACTTGGTACAATTTCGTTTTTGGTACAATTCAATTATAAACAACTGGTAGATTTTTAGTTATATGGTGTGTCCATAAAAAAATGTAAAGCAATTGTTTGAAATTTTTTTGCTTTAGAAAATTATTATTGCAAAATAAATATTAATTATCCATACGAATAGGGTTATTTCAGAGCGTTATTTTTTGTCAGTTTGCAACACTATTGAGATTATCTATAGCTTACGAAATGGGCAAGAGAGCAGCTGGATTTGTCCTTTTTCGGCGCCTGTGTGGAGAAATACAATATTTGCTGTTGAAAGCTTCATATGGGGACTTTCACTGGAGCGCGCCAAAAGGTCATGTGGATCCTGGTGAAGATGACTTTACCACAGCACTGAGGGAAACCAAAGAGGAAGCCGGGCAAGTTCAGCCGAGTTCCACAAGTAAATTTTCCACAGCTAACATTGTTTTACAGTTTCGACGAAAAGGACTTGATTATCTATCGTGACACGCCTCTGACTCTGAATTATGAGGTCAAAGGTAAACCCAAGATTGTTATCTACTGGCTGGCAGAGCTTCGGAATCCAAATCAAGAGGTCGTTCTTTCCGAGGAACACACAGATCTCAAGTGGCTGGCCAAGGATGCGGCAAAAGAATGTGTGGGATTTAAGGACAACCAGGTGATGATTGATAAGTTTCATGAAATGATACTGAATATGGACAAGAATGGAACCGGCTGTGGCTGTCCATAAAAATACTAAATATTCAGTGCTGCAAGCGCTGTCTATAAAATACGGCATTCCGACGCTGTGCAACACTATTTTTAAGGCATCTGTAGATTGATTTTGTTGTGAAAACTGGGCAAAGCATTCAATAAATTTTGTAAAACACAGGGCCGATTTTTATTAATTCTAAACATTATGGGTTCACGTTCGCGCAGTCCATCGGTGAAACGTCGTCATCACAAAAGCAAGCACAAAAAGCGCAGCAAAAGTAAGTCACACAACCGCGACAGGGAACGGGAACGAGAGCGGGAGCGGGAGCGGGAACGAGAGCGGGAACGGGAGCGGGAGCGGGAACGGGACCACGAGCACGAGCGCAGCAGCTGCACACGCAGCGGCCGCACGGACCGAGACAAATCCACAGAGGTGAACCAGCACGGTCGGCGAGAGCGCGACCGCGACAGACACCGCAGCGACAGGCACACGCACCAGCACTCGCACAACAAGCGCGACTATCACCGGCACTCGCACTCCAAGTCCCGCAAGCGCTCCAGCTCCTCGAGCAGTGGCAGCCAGCAGTACTCGGACCACGAAACGCAGCGCAGTCGACACAAGCGTAGTCGCTTTAAGAAACTGGATGAGGTAAGCAATGGCAACGGCTCTGCGGCTGCGCACAAAGCTGATATTCTTTTCGCTTGTAGCAAAATCTGCTGCAGGTCGAGCGGCTGGCCGAGATGGAGCGGCAGCGTCGCCAAAAGGAGGCGGAGCAGAAAACCATTGAGGAGCAGGCGGCGAAACGCATTGAAATGCTGGTTAAGAAACGCGTCGAGGAGGAGCTCGAGAAGCGACGCGACGAAATCGAGCAGGAGGTGAATCGGCGCGTCGACGCGGCCAAGGCGGAAATGGAACGTGATATGATGCTGGAGCTGGAGAAGCGGCGCGAGCAGATACGCGAAGAAGAACGCCGTCGCGAGGTAGGTGCTCGTGTTCAGATTTCGCTGGACGACTGCTGCTACCACACAATACCACAATACTACCCACACGCATAACATACAGCCTCCCGACTACACACACCAACAGAAACACGTACAAAACCAACAGCAGTTGCAAACAGTCGTCTCGAACAAAATGTTACCCGAAATTGTGTAGCGACGTTTCCAATTGCCAACTGCAAATGCCAGCTGCCAACCGGGCTCAGTGTGCCTATGTGTGTGTGTGTGCGCGCGTGTGTGAAAGAGCGAGTGCGTGTGTGCGTGCATTAGCATTACCATTACTAATCCCCATTTAATCATCACAAAACACATCGTCATGTTCTTGCTCTCAACTCCCAACAGCTTCCAAATTGTTACTTTTGCTATTTATATAAGTGTATTAATTTTTGTCTGTCTGTTTTATTCTATACATAAGAACGATCGGTAAACAAATTAGTTTGTATAAAACACTTTTAGGCTTTTCAAGATACATTTGGCGATTAAGAGTGTTAAGATGCATATTTTCAACCAGTTTCGGACCACTATAGCATATAGCACCCATAACAACAAATCAGTTTTTTTGTATGCATACGTTTTTTTTTGTTTTTCAAGATATTTGGACCAAACTTGGCAAGTGCTCCTAACTTAAAAACAAATTATCTCTAACATTAAACTTCTGTATAATATGGGCAAACATGAACAATTGGTTAAAAATTAAGTTTTTGTGTGCAAACACAATCCACTATCATCTTACATAAACCCCTTCTCGTTTACTATAAAACTTCTATTCCAAAAGCGATATTAAAGCACATAATTCATAATCTTAGCTCAACTATAAAACATAAGTTCATGGACTGCTTGTTTTGGTATCAAGAACATGGCCAACTCTTTGTCGTACACTAACATGCCCATATATCATCTAACTGGTAACTTTTCGGTTCATAGCCGCAACACACGTCCATGCACAAATACACTGAGCCTCTGGGCACGTCGCTGCACATTTCGCCTTTTTCTTCTTGCCAAATAATTTTTGTAATTATTATTTATTTTTTCTACCAAAAAAAAAAAAAAAACACAAAAAAAAACAACAAATCTAAAGCCAAAAATGTGTCTTGCAGTTTTGACGCCCCAAAATTGCATAATTCTATTTTTGCATTACTTTTAGCTCCATCTTTTGTTTGTTGCTTTCATTTTGATTGGTTTCTGTAACTCGTTGTTGTTGTTGTTACATAATAATGCGCGATATAATGCTTCTATCGAAAGAGTGTGTGTGTGTGTCTGTGAGAGAAAGTGTGCGAGGGAACCACAAACACCAACAAACAAGCAGAACGTAATAAGCACGTAACTGTGTATGGTATATGTAGCCCCGCCCCGCCCCGCCCCACCCAACCGAACCCAAGCCGGACACAATGTGCGAGCCCAGCTTTGAAGAGAATTCGGCCACACGGATGAGAGCAACATCTCACTAGGAGAGAGCATTCAAGATGAAGCCCCCCCCCCACACACACACACACACACACCTGTCTAGTCGTAATGTTAGTACCGTTAGCCAGCTCAGTTGGTCTATTCCTTGGGGTGGGCGTAGCATAGCTTAGCATAGCTTAGTTCCAACTGTACGCAGCATGCCAAAAGCCTCAAAAGGTCCCAAATGCGGCCTATCCATAACAAAACGGGTGAGTGAGTTCCTTAAGCAACCGAAACGTGTGATCAAAACAACAAAAAGGATAAACGATCTGAAGAGTGTAAAGTGTGAACAATTAAATTGAAAAACAAAAACAAACAAATATAAATATAATAAACAAAACAATAGAAACTAAGGACACACTCTAAGGCTCCCCTCTAGGAACATTCGTCATAGGAATACGAAAGCTGCTCAGTCTTAAGATTGTTAACGTAACTCATAAGCCGGATAATCGTTTGTCAATGGGTATGACTGTACTTGTTGTTGTTGTCGTGCCAATTGTTAATTTATGTATGTTTGTTTTTCAAACATTTATCGTTTACCGCAACGCCTTTTAATTTGTTACCTAAACACAATATGTAATACTATTTTGATTAAACAACTATGTAGCTGAATACCGTAAATCAAAATGCAAATTCGCAGCAAAGCCAAAAATTAACAAAAATGATTTAGCCATTAAACTGGAAAAATGAACTATTTCAATAGTAAGTAGCAACAAAACAAAACAAAAAAAAAAAAACAAAAAAAAAAACCAAAAGTTAAAAGATAAAACCAAAAAGACAAAATTTAAAGAAATCAAATTTTAGTATATTTGTTAATGTGTGTGCTCTTATTGTTAAATATTAAATTCAAAAAAAGAAAAAAAAACAAATATTATTTAATAGTTTTTATTAGACACTACTAAATGTTTTTTTTTATACTTTCTACCAATAACTATGTAACTTATTGTAAAACATAAAACTAGATTTTAAATACATATATATATATATGCAGCCCATCAAAAATTTTAAGAAAAAACAACCGATAAAATTGCGTTCAAAGTCGCAGCAAAGTTTGCGTCACCGATGTTAAAGAAACTGTTTCTATATAACTATAACTAGTCTTAAGTATTCGATGAAGCGCTTAGCCTGATTTATTAATACGCCTATTTATTTGGGTTTTATAGGAGGAGGAAAAACAAAAACGCGAAGAGCTCGAAGAAATTTTGGCCGAAAATAATCGAAAAATCGAAGAGGCACAAAGAAAATTGGTAAGACAAAATAATTAGTTATTGTTGACATTATCCGTAATAAATTGCATTCCATTTAAAGGCCGAAGAACGCTTAGCTATTATTGAGGAGCAGCGTCTGATGGATGAGGAGCGTCAGCGTATGCGCAAAGAGCAGGAGAAACGTGTCAAGGAGGAGCAAAAGGTCATATTGGGCAAAAATAATTCAAGACCAAAGTTATCGTTTTCCTTGAAGCCGGGCGCGTTATGAGGCGTCTTGCATTAAATAGCGGGCGTTCGTTTTGTCTTTCTTGTTAACAGCTTTTGCTTATTTTTTTCTAATTTGATTTTGACCTCGATTTGGCGCTTTGCTTGCGCTTAAAACAATTCGAACGGGTTTCATTATTGTAATTATATATTTTTATTTGTCTTTGAAGTGCGTTTAATAGTTTTGAATGCAAGCGAGGTGCCATAAGGTTGAGCTATGTTTTCAACATAATGTATACACATGCATACATCCAGACATATAAAATAGTTTCGTTTATGAAAAAAAAAAAAACAAAAAAATTGCCAATTTCTACGATAATACTATTATACAGCTCTATATAGTACAATATGCTAGCAATTTACTTACATTTTTTATAAATACGATACATATGTGAGACAATGATTGTGTAGTGCGTCGCAATGTTGCAAAATGTTGAAAATTCTGCAAAGCATCAACAAGAAATCGCGAATTATGTACTCCCAAAATTTTTGATAATGCTAAAAAAACAAAACTAAGCAAAGATGATAATAAAGCGTTTCGTATAAAGTTGCCTTTGTTTTATTGTAAATGTTTAAGTTATATGCGGAACCTTTCCGAAGGCATGGGCTGGGGAAATTTAGCACCCAAAATGAAAGTACTTTCAATTAAATTTATTTTATGAATCTTCAGTAGTCATCTTGACTATTTGATTTCGGATACCGACTCTAATTTTGTACTAATTTACTAATTTTTTACTGATTTCCAAAACGTTTTTCTTACTCCCCAAATTCCCAAATATAGTACGATATCTAAGAAATGTTATACTTTAATTAAGAAGCTTATTTTAAGTACGAAAATTCTTGTAATGATTGTTTAAAAATATTTTTAAGAGTATTAACAGTTGATTTTGAATATTCAAAGATGAAATGAATGTTCTTAGAAAATTATGCACAACGTGGAATATATTCGATTCCGGTGATACTTACAATTAGAAAACCCCTTTTTTATGAGTGTAGGATATTCCCAAACATTCAAACATTCAAAATTACTTTTTTCGTACGATTGCTTTGTATTTTTTGTTCAGTTTTTATTATAGCCTTGGAAAAAAGTTCATTTCATTATGCATTCTGCTGATATATGTTTTTGTTGATAACATTTAATAAGATTTGATCGTTTATATCATAATTATCCAGCTTGTTTCTTTGGTTATGCTCGCACATCTGATATAAGTATATAGGCATACGTATGTATATACATAATAAATTTATATTTTGTTTATATATATTTATATATATTCTTTTATCTTGTTTGTTTCATTATCTTCATCAATTGCTAGCACGATAATGCGTGACAAATTAAATTTCCATTCAAACATCAGCCAACAATTTTCAGTTTCAAGTCTTTCAATTTGTAAGCTTTTCTGCTCGCGGGTCAAACTATTTGCCAATCTCGAACGTTCATTAGCAGCTGAAGAAAGCAGAAAGTTTTACAGCTTATATAATTGCACTTGAGAATTATTTTCTTTTTTTAATATATTTTTTTTTTGATTTTTTTTTTTTCATTTATTAAGAGAGAGAAATAAGTAAGAAAAATAAATGTGTTTTTGCTTGTTTTTTTATTTTTAAAATAATATATGCATAAAAAAGAACAAATTAAAAATTAAATAATAATAGTTAAAGTATATTTGAAATGATATGGAACTAAAAAACAATAAATTGCAAACATTTCAAAAATGGCATAATTTCAGCTATGAAATTAAATATGTATATAATTGTATGGAGAGAAATAATTAAATGTTATAGTTATATGATAAATTTTAAAGTTATATATATATACAGCTTCATTCATCAACACAATCTCAATCTCAACATTTTGCTCTAATATTTACGTTTACGTAGTTTAAGTTCTTTTTCCAAAATTGTTGCTTGTTGCCAGCCCAAAAGACAATAATTTTTAATTAAAAAGTTTCGTTTTTTGTTTTCTGGTTTTATGTTCTTGCTGTTGTTTGTTGTCGTTTTAGGTCCCACACAATTTCGCTAATTATACAAATATACGTGTTCATAATTATTTTAAATTTGTTTTAAAAAGTATTATTTAGTTGCCTTTTTGATTAGTTTGCTGACTAAATTTAATTTCAATTGCAAATAGGAAATAGTTTTTGTCGGTTTTGTATTTTGCATTTGTCTAAAATTTGCTTCATGTATTATAGCCATAGTTTAAATATATTTATGTATATATATATATATTTATATGTGTGTGTGTCTGTATGAAATCATGAGTCAGTGTGTGTGTGTGTATGTGTGTATGCGTGGTTTAAATATTGATAATGTTTTTAAATGGTTTTTGTTGTTGTTTACATATACATATGTAAAGTATGTAGTATATTACTTTTACATTAAATGTGTAGAAAAATTCGTTAAATTGATTTGCGTATAGTTTTAGTTTTTAGTTTACTTTTTTTCTATTTCTGTTACACGTTATTAGCCACAAATTCAAATTGTTTGGATGGCTTGTCAAATTTGGGTTTATGCAATGGCTGCACAGCCATTTATTGTTTAAATATTTTATTTACTACGATTTGTGCATTGCAGTTCTGCGTTTTTAATTTAAATTTCTTGTTTGCTTTCAATTTGGCTGCAGTCTAGTGTTTAATTCGATTTCTCTTTATTATACATATAGATATATAGTATATATAGTATTTTAAATGTATATATATACTTTTTTATACATATACTTTAAATCTGTTTACTGCAAATGCTAAAAGAAATTGTTCGCTTTAGCCCCACACAAAAAATAAATTCAACCACACGAAATACGCAAAGACACCTTGTGGTGGCTTTCAAACTGTGCGGCGTCGCGAAATTCACCACAGACGCTTGGCTTAGCACGTGCACAGTGAGCCCAAAACTTTGCCGCTGTTGTTGGTGTTTTGCTTGGCTGCCGTGTGGTGTGGCGCCTCCGGCGCTAGGTAAGCATCTTGACAAATAGTATCGCCAATAGGACGTTGATAAACAGCACGATCAGCATCAGCTGTTGGCGCACAAACCAATCCTGTCAACGGGGAACGCAATTAAAATGTCGGCTCGGCCGTGGTGAATATATCGCAACAAACTCACCTTAACTTGCGGACTAACCAAATACAGCAAGGGATTCGCCCGGAGGCGTTCGTTGACTTCGATCTGGCGACGCACGGCCTCGCGTCGGGCCGAGCCCAGGGCGGAGACCTCCTCGCGACTCATGGCCTCCGTGGCGCGCGGCAGCTCCTGGAAATCTGGCATCGACTTCTTGCGCTGCAGCGTCACGTTGATGGGCACCGTCTGCGCAAGAGAAACCGAAAGTGACATCGATTAGATGGGGCAACAGTTTGAGAGGCACCGCAACGCCACCTCAACGGGCGGATCGACAATCCAGCTCTCGCTGGCGCGACGCGCCAACAGAGCCGGCGAGAACATCAAGTCCTCCTCATCCTCCTCCGGATACCAGTCCATCGTGTTCGCAGCTAGACGGGTCTACAGTTCGACAGCCACTGGCAGCGTTTGCATAAGTCTCCCAGTCTATTGGCGCCACCTCCAACTTGTAAACGAGTTGGACATGACGCTAGAATTTCAACCGAACACTTATTATGCGGTCGCCAAATGGCCAAATGGCCAAATGGTCTTCAGTTGCCAGCAATGCGCCAAATGGCCAAAAATAGTCCAACGCACGGCAATGAGCCAAAACAACAACAAAACAACGCGCTCTTTAGAATTCTTCAGTAGGCAAATATATATATATATATATATATGTATATGTATATGTATATATATGTATATATATTTATTTTGTTTTTTTGGTCAGGAGTCTCTTTTAGCCGCGGCCTCTGGCGGGACCAACGCGTCTTTTGCTACTACCAAAGTGGTCTCGGAAACTGTCGCCAAACGGCGATCACGGAGAGCGCCGACTTTGGGCGACAGATCTTCCAATGGGCCACCACTTGTGAAGTGTTCATCGCATTCAGCGGAGACAGAGATCGGCGGCGACACACATGCATTCCATTGTGGCCAGGCGTGCACTCGCATTCGCCTATAAATAGCCGGAGAATGGGCACATGTTCTGTCCGGCGCTCTCTCTCTCTCTCTCTCTCGCTCTCCGTCAACAGATTGAGCACAATATACGTTCTCGTTCGGCCAGATATATGGCATATGAATTAAGTTAATTGCGCGGATTAACTGCGTTATGAAATATTTGGCCAATAGCTGCCCGCTGCCCGGGAATCTGGCAGACAGACGCGTGCGGCTTTATGAGCCGCATAAAAGTGCAGGAGAACGTAAAAGCCAAATATTTTGATTAGAACTTTGTTTATTAAATGCGAGAACTACATTTTAAACGAAGAAGCCCAATAAACATGAAGAGGCGAAAAGAGAGCTGGAGACTTCCAACCTGGCATATATATTGGTGTATAGCTATATCTGGATTATCATTACAAATGCTCCAAATCTGCATTCGATATATAATATATATTTAAATGCACTCGAATATTTCAAAAATGGCTTCGACGATGAAATAATTTAAGATATAGATGTAGAAATATAGACAGAAATAGTCATAGGCAGGGGATGGGGCCTCTAGGGTTAAACACCCCCTTTTAAATAGAACCTTTGAAGTTTTTAAAAACAAAGTGAGTCCATGATATTTAAATAAAAAAAATGTTAAAAAATTTATTTTCTATAATGCATTTATTTGAAATGCAGAATCAATCTAGAGGAAAAACCATGAAAAAAATGCCTTTACACTTGAAAATCGGTTCAGTTTTGACCAAGTTATGGGCGTTTGAAATATGGGAACTATGTATCCGGGGTCTTTACTTGTCAAAATTTTTGTCAATTTTTGCATGATTTTTGACAAAAAATTTGACCCCCCCAGAATCAGTTTTAATGTTGTTTTTTATGCTAATTATGACACCCACAATCGATTAAAAATATAAATTCCGGATTCTAAATTTTGAAAAAAAAATTTTTTCCAAAATGAGTAAGGGGGGGGTACATGCTTTTTTCCCCAAAAAATTAAAAAAAAATTATTTTTCAAAAATGCTTATTTCTTAAATGCAGACTCAATCTAAGGGACAAACCATGAACAAAATGCCTTTAAACACAAAAATCGGTTCAGTTTTGACCAAGTTATGGGCGTTTGAAATATGGGAGCTATTGACCCGAGAACTTTACTTGTCAAAATTTTTGTCAATTTTTGCATGATTTTTGACAAAAAATTTGACCCCCCCAGAATCAGTTTTAATGTTGTTTTTTATGCTAATTGTGACCACCAGAATTGATTAAAAATGTAAATTCGCATTTCTAAATTTTGAAAAAAAAAAATTTTCGAAAATGAGTAAGGGGGGGGTACATGCTTTTTTTTTCCCAAAAAATTAAAAAAAAAATTTATTTTCAATAATGCGTATATTTTAAATGCAGAATCAATTTAGAGGAAAAACCATGACCAAAATGCCTTCTAACACGAAAATCGGTTCAGTTTTGACCAAGTTATGGGCGACTGAAATATGGGAGCTATGGATCGGAGAGGCTTACTTGTCAGCATTTTTTACCCCCTCAGACAGCCACAATAGCGCTCACAAAAGTTGTTCAGCGGGAGCTTACCTTCATTTTCTTGCCACCAGCGCCGCCGCCAGCTTTGCCGCCCGCGGCCACGCCCACCGGCGTGGCGGGCTTGGCGGGCAAGTAAAGGCTCTCCGTGCGTTTGGGTTGCAAGGGCGAGGGAATGATATCCTGACCGAGCGTCCGTTGGCGCAGCAGCACGTCCTCGAAGGGCTGATTGGGCGAGGAGAAGAGCGGCTCCGCGGCGTTGCTCTGGCTGGGCGCACGTCCGCCGCCCGCCCCCAAGCTGGGCGTGCCGGCGCGCGACAAACGCCCGCCGGCGCCCGAGGGCAGCGTCCCGTTGCCGGTCAGCGTCGTCGCGGCGGGCGCCGGCGTTGTGCCCCGAAATACTGAGCCCGCCCGGGGCCGGGCGTGGCCGTCGGGCGTGCTAGCGGCACCACCATTGGCCACCGGCTCGCCCAGCCCGGAGCGGTCCAGCGAGGCCTGCCGCGAGCCGGCGAAGGCGCCGCTCATCCGGCTGGCGGCGCGCGCGTAGCGATCGATGGAGGAGTCCCGGCTGGGCGGGCGCTTGTAGTGGTCGAAGTGGTCGATGGACGACTGCTGGCCCATCTGGCCGAGCATGGGCGGCCGCTGGCCGCGCGGCGGCTGCTGGACGTCCGACAGCAGTTGCTGCTGCTGCTGCAGTTGCTGCTGCTGCTGGGAGGGGCGACGCAGCAGGCTGGCGTTGTGATTGGGCGAGGATTGCAGCGAGGAGAGTTGCTGCTGCTGCTGTTGCTGCTGCTGCAGCTGCTGCTGCTGCTGCAGTTGCTGCTGCTGCAGTTGCTGCTGCTGCTGCAGCTGCTGCTGGTAGAGTCTTTGTTGCTGCTGTTGCTGCTGCTGCTGCAGCAACTGCTGGTGCTGCTGCTGCGGCGACATGTTGCTGCCGCCGCCGGGCGGCTGTTGCTGCTGGAACTGATATGCAGGATTCATTTGTGGATTGCTGTGTTGCTGCTGCTGCTGCTGCTGCTGCTGTTGCTGCTGCTGCTGGTGCTGCTGCTGGTGGCGCATCTGGTTGATCGCGCTGACCACCTGGGCGTGGCTGGGCTGGGCGTGGCTGACCAGGCCGGAGAGGTCCGTCTGCGGCGAGACGGGCAGCTGCTGCGAGTACATGGACGAGGGCACCGGGCACTCCGACTCCTGCTGCTGCTGCGACATGCGTCGCTGCTGCTGCTGCATGTTCAGGTAGTCCTGCTGCCGCTGCGCCTGCGTGGCGTACGCGTCCGAGGCGGCGCTGCCCGCCGGCGAGAATTGCTGCTGCTGCGGCGCCGACGCCGACGCCGACGCCGACGCCGGCGGCGGCTTGCCCAGGCTCAAATCGACGCTGGTCGGCGCGGGCCGGAAGCGCTCGCGCTCGCGATAGCGCAGCTTCTCGAACCGCTCCAGCACCGAGGGCTTGAAGTCCGGCGCGAATTCGCGGGCCATGCGCACGGCGTTCTCGCAGTCGATGCGCGCCTGCTCGGCGGCGACGTCCGCGTTCTGGGCCTTCCCGGCGGCGGTGGCCATCCGCGAGATGGCCATGTCCGATCGCTGCATGGCCATTTTGAGGGCGCGCTGCGCGGCGTTAACGGCGGCCGTGATGCGGTCGCGGAATTTGCGCGAGCGCGCCAGGAACAAATGCTTCTTCTTCTGGCTGGTGATCAGTATGTTGTTCTTGTATTTGCCCTCCTCGACGGTGCCGTCGCGGAAAGTGGTCACGCCGTAGCCGTGCTTCCGATTGTTGTACCACTCGCCCTCGTACCTGCGGAACGGCCCACTCCGTTAGAACCATCGATTGCGCCGGATCGGCGGCGTCTACTCACTTGAGGCCGTCGCTGCGCTCGGCGACGCCGTGGCCACAGCGCTTGTCCTTCTTCCACTCGCCCATGTAGGTCTCCACCACGGTGGGGTCCAGCTGCTCGTCGTCCATGGTGAAGCTGGCGTTGGACTCCGTGTGCGCGGACCTGCAGAGGGGAAAAACAATTAATAGGAATCTAACACATTTTGTCGACTTGGGAGAGATCATCCTTTAACTGTCGAGTAGCGAGTAACGAGTCTCGCTCAGATATAAATTAGAAAGTTACCTATATCAGATAAATGTCAACTATTAAGGTAATTTTCTTATACAGGATTTTGTGCTAACGAGTTAGCTAAAGAAAGTAACGAGTAGCGAGTAGCGAGTAACCAAATGCTTAAATTCCAGCTTTTCTCTGCTGCATCCTCTACATCGAGTTTAAATTTAGTTTAACTGCGAAATTCCGGATCATTAATCTGCCAATTTTGGTTGGACAGAGTTAACTACAACGAGTTTCCTACGACGAGTATCGCTCAGATATAAATTAGAAAGTTACCTATATCAGATAAATGTCAACTGTTAAGGTCATTTTCTTATACGACATTCTGTGCTAACGAGTTAGCTAAAGAAAGTAACGAGTAGCGAGTAGCGAGTAACCAAATGCTTAAATTCCAAACTCTTAGTTTAACTTCCATATTACGGGTTTCTGTGAATATGTCTAACATACTAACGAGTAAACTGCAGCGAGTAAGTCTCAACTAACAGGACCTTCACTAACTGTTGGCGAGTAATCTACAACGAGTTCATTTACTAAAATTCCCAGCAAATAGTTAGCATTATAATCGTGTAATATTCTTATATTATATTACTCGCTTATATCGAGTAACGAGTATAAAGTATAATTATTACCATAATTTGATTTCCAGGAAAATTCGAACTAGTTAGTTATAACGAGTAAACTTTATTTAAGCTACTCCAAATCGAGTTGGACTTACTTTGTGGTCAAGTTGGACTGCTCGGAGCCGGTGCTTATCCACGAGGCCGAGGACATCGTGGATCTGATGCTGCCCGAGGCGATCGTGCCGCGCTTCTCCAGATCGCCGGTGCTGCGCTGTTTGCGCATTTTCAGGCCCTGGAAGACAGACAGAAACAGATTGTGAGGAGGTCCGGGTGAGAGATTTGCGTGCCTACCATTAGGAAACCCTTCTTGGTCTTCTCGGTGAGGCTGTTCCGGCGCACGGGCAGCTTGTCCGACTTGGCGGTCAGCACGAAGCCGCCGCGGATCTCCTCCGTCTTCTCGGCGGCCTTGGCCGCATTGCCGTTCTCGGCGCTGCGCAGCGAGCTCAGCGAGGCGTGCAGATTCTTCCGGCGATGGTGCGAGGCGAGCCCAAAGGGCGCCGAGGTCCGTATGCCGTACCCGTGGCGCTTGCCCTCCTGCCACTGTCCCTGGTACTTGCCTGCAAAGAGCGGGCCGTTAGATCTCGGTTAGCTGAAATGCAAATGAATGCAGCCGCATTGGGTGACCTCATTGGAATGCCTCCGGCTGGCGGAAGTCCTGGCCGGCTGCATCTACTTAGCGTGGAATATATTCATTAGCCGGAAAACCCTTCGTAGGCATTGCTGGCACTAACCAGTATCCCATTAATGGCTCCACGTGTCTGGCGCCATTTCGAGTCCCCTCTTGCCCGGACGGAATGTCGAAACAGGTTGGGTTATTTAATTAGTAAATGACAATTTATTGTTGTTGCCGGACAAACATTTGCATAGTTAACGCCACCGGACTAAAGCTGCCCCAACGGGCCACAACAGATACCCCCGGTTGCCATAGCTATTGCCAAGACAGAGAAAGCAGCTCGCACTTAAGAGTATTGCGAAGTCTTAATTTTATAAACCATCCCCTTACTAAGTAAGCCTAATACTCTTTCTGACAAAGCTGTCAGAAGATTTCTTCTTTAGATTTCCTATATCTTCTTTTAATTTCTCTGCCCTATTTTCAATTTGCATATTCTCTTTTTACACGAATTGATTTGTTTTAACACTAGTTTACATACTCTATAAATTCTTTTCATGCTTTTTTTTATATGCTCTGAATTAATTATACATTTGAAGTTAACATTACATTTTTCCCATTAATCGATAATATTATATAGGCATATATTTTATGTATTAATAATAAAAATAATATTAATAAAGACAACAAAATTGTCAGAAATTAATTTAAATTAGTTTTGCTTTTTTTATGTTAATTAATTTCTGAGCTTATTTTCTTTTTTTTCCAAATATAAATTATAATTTATTTTTTATAATATATATTTAATGAATTGAAATGTGAGAGCACGAAAAATAAATCGCCCAAGTAAACTAATACAACAATTTTTTAATATTTTTTATTGTACTTTTAAGTTTACTCCACGTCATATTTTCAAACAAATGTTTTTAAGTTTATTAATAAACGCAAACGTTAGATTTAAAAAAAAAAAAAAATTAAGTTGATTTTTGAGGTCTGGAACTTATCTACTATTTTTCTTTATAGTCAATTTGTATTTTTACACGAATTTTTGTATACTATAATTTTTTGTGTAAAAAGAGAATTAGGTTTATTTAAATATATCTACAATATAAAAGTCTCGTAACTACAAAAATGCATGTTATGGATAGATCATAAGTAAGTTAACTAAATATTAAAATAAATTAGGCTTTAATAAAAAAAATAAAACCAGCTGGATATATTATACTATCTGTCAAATTGTGAGTTAAGCCAAAAATAAATTATGCCCTAATAAAAAAATAAAACCAGCTGGATATATTATCTATATTTATATATTATACTATCTGTCAAATTGTGAGTTAAGCCAAAGGCTTAAGCTCTTAATGCCAATTATAAATTGAAACTCATTAAATAATTAATGATAATTAATATCAATGAAAAAAAGCAATGTGCAGTCTGTGAATCGGCGAGCCACACTTGTGAATAATAACCCAAATGCAGTGAGTGCATCGCATTCATTCACAATGACATTTCTCGAAACAATGTAAACCGCAAATATACTTAAATTAATATTTGCATATATTATTCGTGCACAATACAGATATGTAGATATAGAGCCATATGCTCTGGCACCACTACAACTTGAGCTAACCGAATTTCCCCAGAAAAAACCCACTCATGTTGCAAAAATGTTTCAAAAGAAAAACGTAAAAGACTAAGGAAAATATGACGTCAGGTTTTGGTCACTCTGTGGGAAATGCACGTGTGTGTGTGTGTGTGTGTGTGCGAGAGATTTTCGATTGCCGGCGGGGCAAAAACAGAATTGAAATGGCCTATATGAGTACACACACACACACACACACAGAGACATGCGCCGAATTATTACAGCAACGTCAAAAAGTAAAATAGAACAACAAATTGATTTCAGCTGCCTGTGTTGTTGTCATTTTTGAAAATAAGCCAGCAAAAGGGAAAATAAAGTAAGAAAAATACCAAACGCCAAATGATCTCATGCATTACGTATACGCAGCGTGAACGCTTACCGCCATCCGCATAGGTCTCGCAGCCCGAACCATCCTGGTAGCCCTCGTTCCAGGTGCCCTCGTACTTGGCCGTCGACACGGTGCTCTCCCGGACCCCGTAGCGCCCCTTGTGTCCATCCTTCGACCACTCGCCGCGGTAGATCTGACGCCCAATCTGCTCCACGCCCAGGCCATGTCGACGTCCGTTCTGCCACTGGCCCTCGTAGTGTGATCCGCTGCAAGTAGGATTAGAGAGGTAAGATAAGAATTGTAGAACTGATCTTGGGAATACGCCTACACCTAGGTTAATATTAAATATCAAATGCGAAACATTTTTCCTGCTAAACAAATTTCATTTTCGATTCGATTTAAATGGGTTTACCCACTTTAGTCAATTTTCCCTTAGATTTTAATGGATGCAAGAAACATAAAAAAATTATTATACCCTTTTTACGCATTTTCAATGGGTTCAGGGTATTAAGGTATATATCTACCACAGGTTTTAGCATTTGGACTTCTGTTAAGATCGAAGGGAAATAAATTCCACATTAAATATATTATATTATACATATTTTATTTATATACATATTTATTTTATATATATTTATTTGTTGCTGAAATCGATCAGTGCCTGATACGATCTTTACAAAGCCAACAAGATGTATAAGTTTTTAGCAATAATCCATGATTTTGGATAGCAATTTTTAAATAACAAGAATATACAAAAAATACTTTTGAACAGAGTATTGCCCAGTCAGTTACACTGCATTTTTTTTCTACTTTCCTTTTTTTTTTGTTCTTAATGTCTCGTTTTTAACAGTATTGCATATTTATTTAAATCCATTTTTTTATCCCTTTCAAATTTATTTAGAATGAAGAATTTGTTGCTATTTTTTAATGCATGAATTGTGGATAAAAATCCAATTTAATTTCATCCGTATTCAATTTGGACATCTTTTCGCCCAATTCCACTATCAAATTTACTTACATTTATTTGCAAATGTTAAAAATTTTAAATATGTTAAAATGTATGTTTTCCCATAAGAAATATATTCTACAGATACAATATGTGGAAAAACCTCTGCTATTATGTCCGAATATTTATTGAATTTGCAGTCGATGCTATGAAAAATATCAAAGTGTCG
The DNA here is from genome assembly GCA_035047465.1 of Drosophila sordidula. Taxonomy (NCBI): domain Eukaryota; kingdom Metazoa; phylum Arthropoda; class Insecta; order Diptera; family Drosophilidae; genus Drosophila; species Drosophila sordidula. Next base: position 2,995,256 of record JAWNPQ010000260.1, on the reverse strand, counting down.
CTGTTAAGATTTAATATATAATATATATATAATAGCGTAGTAATTAGCTAAATTTAAATATATAACTCCCCGGGAAGTAATGTCGTTTTCTCGTTTTAATTGGACATATTTTCATGGCGGAGTTATTTCGAAAAAAAGCGCCAATTTTAAAATAGATTTTGAATTTTAAATAGTTATTTTAATATTTTTTTTTTAACATATAATTCGAATTTTTACATAGAACAAAGTCAGATAAAAAGGTACTCTGCAGCCTGATTACTGATTAAATAAAATCTTTAAAAAATAATTCGAATAAAAATTCGAATTATTTATATTTATTTTAATATTTAATATTTAAAGTTAATTAAAGGTATTCTGCACGCTGATTGCTGACTAAATAAAATCTTTAAAAAATAATCCGAGTTTTTAAAATTGATTTTAATATTTAATATTTAATGATATCAAACAAAAACCGATCAGCTGTCTTTTTTATTTAATTTTGCTTGCTACTGGGGTAATCCCATGATAAAAAAAAAAAAGGTGAAAACGCACCTGGGCCAGATGTAGGATCCAGAGACCTCGAAGCCGTAGTTCCAGGCGCCGGCGTAGGCGCCCTGGTGCTTGGGCCCGGTGCAGACGCCGTGCCCGTGGGCCTTGCCCTCGTCCCAGCCGCCGCAGTAGGTGCCGCCGTCCTCGAAGTCGAAGCGGCCGCCGCTCATCGGGGCGCGCTTGAGGCCGGCGGCGTTGGCGAAGGCGGCCAAATCGCCGCCATTTTGTTGCTGCTGCTGCTGCTGCTGCTGTTGCTGCTGCTGCTGTTGCTGCTGCTGTAGCTGTAGCTGTTGTTGCTGCTGTAGCTGTAGTTGCTGTTGCGTTAGTTGATCAGCCTGTTGCATGCTCGATGCTTGTTCTTCCGCTTAGCTCTCGTTTGCTTCTCGCTCCGCTTCTCGCTTCTAGTGTCTACTACAAATTGTTGTTTCCGCTTTGAGCTTTTTATGCTTTCGTATGTTGCGCATTGATTTACTGCTCAATTGTTGTTGTTGCTGTTGTTGTTGTTGTTGCTCTTGCTTCATTTGCATTTGTTTGTTGTTTGTTTGTTCGTTTCGCTTAGTTTCGTTTTTAGTTTGTTGTATTTGCTACGTAATTAGTTTGTTCTGGCCTTAACTTAAAGTTAGTTTAATCTGTTGGGTTTTTCACTGAAACGCGAAATCTACAACTTGTTTGCTCTCTGGATTCAGCTCTATTCAATATTATCGATCATCGCTGGCATCTCTTTATGCTAATGTCGTGGGCCATCATTATATTGGCTGCAAGGCTGCAAAAGAGAGAGTAACAATTAGTGGAAGAAGTTAACAATATATTCGGCCAAAGATACTTGTATTAAATTCACATTTTTACTCTTTTCAATTAATTTAAATATTCATTTAATGTTAGATAATTCGCTTTTGTAGTTCTCTTGCTTTCAGCTAATAATTTATTTTCGATTATGCAATCAAGTTAATATACTCTATATATTCACACTACTTAGCATCAAAAAGTGCTTTGCAGGTGTAAGAATTTAGCAGAAGCTCAAAACTGCATTTCTGCCCAAAATGATTTATAACGGCATTTAATTGATTTCCATCTGATATAATTTTTTTTTTGTTTTTCTTAATTTTTTTTCTTTATTTTTTTTTTGAGCACGCGCGCAACGAAATGTTTATGATGTAAATAAAATCTATTCGAATGAGAAACCATAGAGAAATACCTCAGATGAAGTCGAGAGATAATGATGACGATGGCGATGGCGATAATGATGCTGGCTTTTTTTTTTTTGATGAAGTTTCAGATTTGATGCAATTGGCAACAGTACACGATATTGGGTTGAAATTCGTTAGCTGGTTGACTGCCTGCGGCTCGAACTGTTTGTTAATAACAAAAGCGATTTTCATTTCAGTTTTGCTTGGCACCGGGGCTATCGAAATTTATAGACGCAACACGGCATCGTTTTGTATATAGTACAATTTGGCCAGCTATATCTATAGACACGAATGTGTATCTGTGTGCGAGCGTGTGCGTGTGTGTGTGTGTGTGTGCTCGCAAGTGAGCAACGTCAAAGGCCAACAACAAAATAGAATTCTCAATGGCGCGCCGCCTTATGAGTGGGCGGCAGCTGCAGGTTGCCACGCTCAGCTGTTGCCCGTGCGGCAGGCACTCGCTGCTGCCACTCGCTGGCGCGATCAGCGAGTCGGGCCACTCGCCGGCTTGTTTGCGTGCACGTATGCCCGATGGTAGTAATAAAATATTATGAATATTGCATAGCAGCACACAAATGCCGTGCACAGCACTTGCAAACTTTTCATTTCTTCTTTATTCTTTACATACATATATTTTTAAAGTTGTTTGGTTTGGTTTGCAGCGGTTTTTTTTTTTTACTGCCTCGTAATTATTTATGTTGCTTTTGCGTTCCTTAAGAGATTTGTAATTTGTGCGGCTGGGCCATGTGTTAATCATATATATATATATTTTTTTTGTTTTTCAGTTCTGTTGTTCTCTTTCTAGTAAATGAGTTGGATAAGAAATGAAAGCTGTTGTTATAATTTTGTGATTCATTTTCGATTCAAAATTGAGATATTCGCATAAACAAAAGTTTTCAATTTTAATTTATTCAAGTTTTTCAGTTGCAGGCTATTCAAATACCCATTTAAAATATTAAGCAAAAAATAAAAAAGGCAAATTTACAACAGTGGCTGCAGGAAGTGTGCGCTTTACGCACATTGCGTATACGCCATGTGGCCGCCGCAGCATTAAATGCTTGGTGTTAAGCCAGAGCTCCAGTGGAAATAATTTATTTGGAAATTCCTCACTTGGCTGCAAGTAATTTACAGTTTCAATAGGAGAGAAGGAGAGAGAGAAAACGAGGCTTAAACTCCGCCTGCTGGCAGAAGAAAACATTACAAAAGAGAGTTTGGAAATTAAACTTTTTTTTTGTCAATCGAAGCATTTATTTAAATTGGTTTGGAGTTCATACAAATGCAAATGTTTAAAATTTGAATAAACACATCGGTTTGTGTTTGTTTGCTTTTAATTAAGAGCTATGAAATATTAAATCGAATTCGCTTTTGTACTACAATTCATTTAAAAAATGGCTCGCTTGTTTTTAATTTTAATAAAATAAAAAATAAATAGAAAAATGATCTTATATTAAATTTTTGTAATAGCTTTAGGTTTAGATAAGAAAACATTTCTGGTGAATAAAAAGATCTGTTTAGTATTTATTTTTGCAGCAGCATTTATTTTGATTTGGTTCGATCGATTGAATATGAATGTATTCAAATTGCAGCACTATTTGTTCGACATAGATATTCACAAAATGACCGCAAGCATTTCGGCCACTTTTTCGTTTCTTCGCCTTTTTGGCATTGCTCTGCTTCTCGGTTTATTGTTCTCTTGCGGCTGCCGAGAAATTCAAATTCAAATTGAAATTTGAATTCTTCTGAAGCTTTTGTTATTAATAGCAAAATACACACACCGAGCAGTGGAGCTGCGTCAAGGGGGCGCCGAGGGGGCGGGGGGCGTGGCGGGGTAAATGTTGCCAGTTGCCTGCGTTACGGTTGCTGTCTCTGGCTGCCAATGTTGTTTTGTTTAAACATTAATGATGATGAAAACACACGCATCGCACAGTGCATGCGCTTGTATTCGCACTCGCACTCGCACTCGCACTCGCACTTGAGCAGCGTTTCTTCCTCTTCTCTTGTTTTCGACAAAATTCAATTACGCTGAGGAAATATTCGGGATTGCAGAGGCGAAAGCGTAGCATAAACAGCAACAGGCATCGCGCCAAATGCTGCAGACAGTTTTTTGTTCTCTCGAATGGGAGCCGTAAATTAGGGTACACTCGAAGAAAATGCCGATACTGTTTGGTGTTTTTGTTTACTTTAAGTTCTTAATACCAAATTCTTAGTACAACAATTTTAGTACTCCTTAATGTGACATAAAAAACTCTTTAATTTTCTCTCTCTTAAAGTTTTTAAAAAAATGTTAACGTCAAAAAAAAAAAAAATTCTCTCAGTGTAGCCACCATTTGCAGCTATACTAAAGAACGAAATTAAACTTCTGCAGCAGCTAAACTCGATCTTATTTATGGCAACAACATTATGTTATGGAATAAGAAATAAGCCAAAATAATTGAAATTTTCAAAGCTGGCACTGAGAATCTAAAAAAGCAGAAAACTTTGGTATATATTAGAAAACTGAGAGCAACTTTAATTAAGTGCCCCTAGGCAAAGCAAAGATGTCATATTTAATCATAACATTATTTTTAAAAATATGTTACTTTTATTTTTATTTTTTAAAAAATTTAAAAATCAGAATTCCTTTGTGGTTTGCTTTCGAGGAGGTTTTTAAGTGCAGTAAACTTTTAAAGTTATCACAATAAACTATTATATTTATAGGATATTGAAGGATCTGTCATACTGTAGGCCCAAACCCTTGGCCACATAGCTGTTTGCCCAGGCAGATGTCCAACTTTATCACAGAGCTCTCCCGAGCTGGGCTGATAAAACCATTTACGTATGCGCATTTATTTATAAACAAGCAGCAGCCGCATGTATCATTGTTATTTTAAAAATTGCTTGCTGCCAACGACCAAAGGAAAATAAATAAAATTCGCTTTAGAAAAAAAAGCAAAAAAGAAAAGATTAAGAAAACAACAACAACGACATAAAGAGAGAGAGAAAATACTCGTAATATTGTTGAACTGTATTTTGGGTGCTTTGGCAAAGTCTATTAAATTTTCTGCAAGCAAAAAGTGTCTCTGTCCCTGGCTGCTATTGCTGCTGCCTGCCGCTGTCTTGGCCAAGATGAAAATTAAATAATAGTCCACTGACTGACGTCGTTGTCGATGCCAATGTGGACGGGGTTGGGGATGGGGACGGGGTTGGGGATGGTGCACGACTGACAGTCGTCAGTGTCGCCAGTTCTTGAGTGCGTTTTGCATTTTGTTTGTTTTGTGCATTTTGTTGTTTTTGTTTCCGATTTTTTTCGTTTTTCATTATTTTCTTTTTGGTTGAGTTGCATTTACTTTTTGTTTTTGTTGAGCAGCGCGACTGCGTTTAAATCAATCTCCACTGCACTCTCACACACGGACACTAGCACACACACACTTACTCACACACACACACACACACACACACACATAGACAGCGACACGCAGCGTTCAGTTTTTGGTATTTTTAGCATATTTTTTCGTACAACGCGCACTATTCGTATATTATATGTAGTAGAAGGCAGGCAACACATTCTCTAAATTGAAATTATTTATAGGTTCATATAAATTAAGTATTAACACCCCAACAGCCTTCTGGCTACTGCGGTTGTTGCTTTTCTCTTTGGGGAGTTTTACTTTAAGTCTTATCGATTTAATCGACGGCCGTAAACTTCACAAAGTTTGCCCTACTATAAACTTAGTTAGTTGAAACTGCATTAAATATTTTAAATTTGGTGAATAAACAAATTTTTGAATTTCTTTAAATTTCAATATATATAATATAATATTTTATATATTTTTTTTATATATATTTTAGAAATTTGTTTCATAAAAGTTTTTTCTCATAGTTTTTATTTCGGTTTCAGTGTTTACATTTCTTACACATATTTACATACTTTTTTTTGTAATAATTTCATTTATTAAGTTTAACTTTTCATTTCCTTTTTTTTAGTTAACCAGCAGCAAAAGTTTTTTGTTAACATAAATTATATATTTAAATTCGTTTAGCTATAGCTGCTAATGGTGGAAACCATAAATTATTTTCACTATTTGTTTGAAAATGAATTTTCGCGTATTTGATACGAACAAATTTTGCGCTTTGGTGCAAACTTCGTTGCGGCATATTAATGCATATATATATTTGATATATGATGACTTTTAACTGAAATTGAACTTATTGTTTTATAACTTATTTAACGCAACGAAATTTTCCACACAGACACACATGCCTAAATCACTCGCACACGCACACACACGCACACACGCACACGCACACAGAGTTGAGCATAGAATAACTCGGGCAAATTGTTAAAAAATTGTGAAAATATTTGTGTTTGGCCGCACACACACGTTAAAAATAGCAAAAGGCAAAGGCGTCGAGCAAAATGTTGAGAAAATCCCGTGCCTTGAAACGTTTTTAGTTCCAAACGGCGCGGCGCAGAGCCGCTGACAGCGAATGGAGATGACAACAACGACGACGACGACGGCGACGATGGCGATGTCAAGATATGAGCGAGAACACCGAACGGAACGCACGAGCGGCGGCCAACGACTGCCGATCCGCTGGGCAGGGCGATCGCGGCGCAGTAATGACAAGCTGCGCTAGTAAAATGTGGCAAAAAAAAAAAAACAAAAAAACGAACCAAAAAGTACGCAAGAAACCCACTTTGTTCGTGGCGCACAGGGCGGATGCGTGATGTTGGCGCGTTGCGTATACGCCCAGTGAAACTGACGTTGCTCAGCGTGCGGCAAATCGACGATTTAGCGACATTTAGCGATACGCGGACACGTCCAAACGCCGAACGTTCGCAAACCGAAAAGAAAATTCAAAACTCGACTCTCCCAAACGCGCGCGAGCAGTTTTTCGGGGATCCGCTGAATTCATCGGGCGCGACTGGAAAGCGACACGGCCACAAAGCGACAAAGCGAGCGCTGAGCACGCTTGCCGCTCTGGTTCATTCAGGATGCAGCTCTCTCTCTCTCTCTCTCTCCCGCTCTCTCTCTCGAACAGCTGTTGGCAGTTTTGTCGGGCATAGATTAATATTCCCTCTTGAATATAATGTAGTCATCAAAATATGAATGAATGGCCGGTGGCATTCACCGATCGTCGTCAAGCTTGTGTATATGTGTGCTGCTTTGTTTGCCTTGCCAGGTAATTGGCTAAATGACAGGCAGGTAATGTGGGGGCTGACTCATAAGACGGCCAATGATGGAAGGCGAGTTGGCGGCCGAGTGGGAGCGGTTCCGTGAACTACGAGTGCGAATGCTGGCAGGCAGCATTCAAATCAATTTAATTGTGCCACAAATCCATCGAAACTCAACTATCGGCCTATAACATATAGGCGTAAAATAGCCCATCATATATGTTATTGATAACTTGTGTAATTTCTCTAGAAATTCAGCTCGTAAATTTGTTATTATTTAGTTAAGAAAATGAGAAACTTTTTAAAATACGAGTGCGAGGCCTGGTAGAACTCAAATCAATTTAATTGTGCCACAAATCCATCGAAACTCAACTATCGTAAAATAGCCCTTCATATAAGTTATTAACTTGTGTAATTTCTCTAGAAATTCGGCTCGTAAAATTAAAAATTTTTTAAAATACGTGTGCGAGGCCTGTCAGAACTCAAATCAATTAAATTTATGCCACAAAGTCAACTATAATATAGGGGCATAAAATGCCCCATCATGTAATAACACTAATTTCTCTAGAATTTTTACATAAATTTGTTATTATTTTATTTAAAACAAGCCAAGACTTTTTTTAACTTTTAAATTTTATTATAAACTATTAAAAATTCTATTTAAAAAATGTAAGTAATGTAAGAACGTTTTCGTCGCTTGTAGCCGAGATTTGCCACGCCCCCGTAGACGTAGCCCAAAAATCTTTAGGCGTTATCTGACGCGCATATACACGAGTATATATTCCAAGTTTCAAGTCTCTAGCTTAATTAGCGGCGAATAAAATTGGATTCATACGAATTTAAACCCAAGAATGTTTTTGATTAATATATATTTTTTTTATAAATAAATTTCGATTGCAGTTGCCGTTAAATGGACAACTCTAGTTCTCATAACGGGACTAAGTGGCGCACTTAGAGCCACTTATCCGAGTGGTTAGCACGCAGTTAATGACTTGGCGACCACCTCGTCACATGTGCCCCACTTTTCAGTGTGCAGCAAATGCAATTACCCCGCGCAGATGGACGTCTCGAAGCGAGCCATTAAATACGTAAGCCACAAGTGCCGTAAATTCGCCTCTGCCTTTCGCCTGGAAGGGCCCGTTCCCGGGCGCGATTCCCCCGAGTTTCCGTTGGCGTACGGCACGCAATGCAGCGATCCGGGTCCGTTTTTGTATTTTGTTATTGTTCTTCTTCTTCTTCGTTTTCTTGGCGGTTTTGGTGCGCGTCAGAAGCCATTAGCTGAAGTATATAGAAATATATACAGACAGCCCCGAATGCTCCTGAGTAATCAGGTTATACAATTTCTAAATTAAAAAACAAATAAGTGTGTACAACAATATGGCCAGCCAGTGCCCATTGTTGTTGTCTCGCTCGCACCGCCTGAAAGTCGCGTCGGCCAAAACTAATTTAACTTGGCCAGTTTTGGCTAAACGGTAAAATTGCTTAACTAGTTCGGACAAACTGTTTGATATATATCGCGTGTGCTTCTGTTGCGAACTTGTTTTATTCATTAATTAAGAGAAAAGAACGGTATAAGTTAATGTAGTTTTTAAGCTATTTAAGTTTAATATGCCAAGAAGAGAAATACAAATAAGGGAAAAAAATAAACACATAAATTGTGTTTTATTTTAAAAAATTAGGAGTTGTTTTTTAAGGGGCACTGTTTACATTTATTATTAAATTTCCAAACGGGAATGGATTAATTGAACTCTTATGAATATTGAAAATTTATTTTATATAATAAATAAATAAATTTATTTAATAGGCCACTTGGCAAACATAAATAGTTTCCTTTAGAACACATTTCCATATGTTTTCTTACTTCAAACGCTTTTAATAAATATTTAAGATTACATTTTTATTGTTATCTGTTTGGTGTCTAAAAAACAGCTTTGAACATTTTTTTAGCGACGTCAAATCAATTCAAGCAAATAATGATGAAGTGGTCGGGTATAACCGACCACGCAATACTCTGTTCACGCTGTAATAATATAATAAAATAGTGGAAAATGGGCGTAATGATTTTTTAAGGATATACACGATTATATATTCCAAGTTTCAAGTTCTTAGCCTCAATAAAAATACTCTTATAGATTTTAGGTGTAAAAAGTTTTTATAAGGGTATTTGATTATTCTTGTGCCCCGCTTTGTTGTCATGCTGTGTTCATTGCCTTTGTTTATAGCCCGCACGCAATTGGGGCCGCTTGGGGCTCGGAGTCAACACGCACTCGGGGGGCCGACGGGGGGCCGACGGGGGGCCGAGCCGCCTAAACATGCACCGGGAGATGTTACGCTCTCTAGAACTACGTAACGCACTCTTTTTGCATGTTTTAGCGGCCCGGCAAGTGCAAGAAATCTATATATATATATATATATATGTATATATGTATGTGTTTATATGTTTGTGTGGGTGGGCGCCAGCTCTGAGGCCTGTCAATGCCCGATGCCTGTCCAGGCCAGACAAATCTGACAGGAAATGCGCAGGTAGTCAAGCTGACGAAGGTACATACACTCAGCGAAAAACATCGTCTTAAAAGCAATTATTTTTTTTTTCTTAAATTAATTTATCATATATATAAGGCTGGTTGCATTTGAAAATTAAATCACATTGGCAACAAAATATTCGATGTTTTCTCTGAGTGTATATACAATGTGCATCCTAGCTGTTTGTCAGGAAGTGTCAGCCGCAGTCGCATTCGCTGAATTGCAACACAAATTTATAAACGTTTTTTGCTGCCAGCTTGTGGCAAAATATCAAATTAGGAGAAGTCAGAAAATGCTAAGGAATTGTATATCTCCATATACAGTCGATTCGTAACATTTGCTTTGTACTTTGGGGTCGGCTGCCACGTGCCGGCAACTCAAGTACGGGCCAATTTCCGTTCGCCTCTTGCCAGATTTTGCATTTAAATGCTTTTATAATTCAATTTTGATTGCCTAGCTTGAGCGCAAATATTTCTGTGCGCTCGTGTCAGCCACATTCCTTGCGATATATCTCTCTCTCTCTCCCTCTCGATTTGCCAGACATTTAATTTGTTTTCTTTTTTGGCGTTCAGTCAGCATTTCCATGAATCACACGCACGGAAAACTTTTGACGAGCCATGAAAGATATTTCGCCAGAAACAAGCGGAATCCGCAAACAGCCGTGTGATTAAACGCCGGGCGTCTTTGGAGAGATTGGGGGTCCACGCCCCAATCACAGTTGATTTTGATGGATGCGAAATTTATGGAAAATGCGCGACAGAGTTGAAAGGTCAGGCAAATGCTCGCCTAATGATTTCTATCTGCATTCCTGGGAGGACAAATGGCAAGCTCTGATTGATTCCGGCCTAAAGGAAACCACATGGGAGTTGCGCCAATTAATAACAATTGAAGAGCAACAAAATGACGCGCATTTAAATAATAAATGAGCTGAAATAAATAAATGAATATATTTCTACCATAAAACAGTTGAAACAGCAGTTAAGGGCAGAGAATGTTGGGCCAATGTAAGTTTTTTTTTTTTATAGATTTTTTACTCACAATAATGATAAACATAAAATTGTTGTTTAAAACTGAATAATATTAAAAGTCTAAGCTTCCTTCTTGTAATAACATTTATGAGCTCTTTGTAAAAGTTCCAACAATTTCACTTAAATTCACTTTGGTATTAATGATAATTCAGGTTATTTGCACATCGATAAACAAACAAAATGTTGTTGCTATTCCAGGTTGTCTTCACTTTACAGCAATTACTGCATTATAGTTTCATCCTCAATGATGTGGAATGGACTCAACAAGGCGTTGCGCTCTGCTCAGATTGCCGTATGAAATCTAATCATTAATCTAATTAGATGAATTAATACATATATAACATATCATTAACAGCAAAGAAGGGCGTAATTGGGAGACAAAAATGAATGTCAAACGTGTGGGTCGACTGCAGTTAACGTCACTGCACGGATCACTGCGCTGGACGCGTGTCTGCAGAGTGGGAGAGCGCAGAGTGGGAGAGCGCAGTGTGGGAGAGCGCAGTGTGGGAGAGCGCAGTGTGGGACTTAATTACAGCTGCAACTACTTCCAGAGAGCAAGCATGTTGGTTAGAGTGGGAGAAGTTATTTATATGTGTAGTGGTCACGCCACTGCCGGTTAGCTTTTGATCCCGTTATCTTAGTTTTCTATCCAGCATAAAGAAAGCGCTTTTGCGCATTCGTTTTGTTCTGCAAGCTGACATTTTATACCCTGAAGCCGATGGTTAAAGAAGGCAGAAGAAGGGATCTCCGAAGGGATCTTACAAAATATAATAAATAATATCTGGTGTTAATTGCAATAAAATCATGTCGTGAGTGTTTGTTTAACTTCAACATATCGTAATTTGGTCAAACATGTGTTTAATTTGTCGTGCTAAACTTTTTGAACATGTTCCACAACGAAAAAAAGAGAGACAGAGCGAGAGAGAGTTCTTTTTAATTACATGGCTGCAGCTGGTAAGTCATATACGCATTTATGTACATACTACATATGTGTGTATACACTTCTCAACACTTGTTTTTGACTCCACAAAGCGCAGAGCAACATTGGTTAGTTTATAGTCCATGTGCCAAATATTCCCACGAATCAGTCGAAAAACGAGACAATCGTTTAATATTTAATAGCTTGATTTGGCTTTCGAGACAAATTAAGCACTTTTCCAACTAACCACAATGGAAAGCACTCGAAATCAGGCCAAGCTGCGAACTTAACGATTCATGCAGCTGTTGACTTGAAATGCAGAAGGACCCACTAGGAAAAATCCGATATAAATAATGAAATATTTATGCATATGTGGAGTGTATGTGTGAAGTGTGTTTGCCCGGGTGTGTGTGTGTGTGTGTGTGTGTGTGACGTTGTTATTGTTGTGTCAAATACAAAGGGATTGAACACACACACATCGTTATATGGGGCCGGTGAGTGCAAGCGGGGCGGCATAATAACAATAACGAGAACAACGAACAACAACTTGAAGCTGCTCTAAGTGAACACAAACACACGCACACACACACACTTGGACGATATGTATATTTAGTTGGGACTGTCCTGGCCGCTGTGATTGGCGCGATAAGCAGAAAAGCCGCAAGACAAAAGCTGAGAAAAATCGACAACAACTCGGACGTTAAGTGTTTATAGGATAATACACATAATGCGGATGTATTCGCCTCTGTGCGAGCTAAAAGAATACAACAACAGCAGCGGCAATAACAATAACACTTAAAGGCCAACGCCAAAGTCGAGCCCAAACCAAGATAAGCGCAGATACAAGCGGCTATCTAGTGTTTAAGGATAGTATTTAAAGTAAAACTGGTGACTGCCTGGCCGCATCCTGCTGGGCGATGACACCACAGAGACCCACGGACCCAAATCGAGGACACTGGTGGGATGCGGATGTGCATGGACTATGTCGAAATTTGTTTAAACAGTATTTGAATTGGGTTACGAGGCCCTGGGAAGAAAACATGTGTAGGACTCTGGTGTGTGTGTGTGTGAGTGTGGCACACACACATAAATCTCAACAAATATGCACGCACTAAGCAACAACAAGCACCAGAGTCATGGCGGGCACATGAATCACTTCGGAGGGGGGTTTGGGGCTGGCACCACATGAACAAGTCAAAGGCCATTGCAAATGTAAACTTCAAGAAGGCCAAATTCGTTTTATACCCAAGGCTGAAATTGGGCGAATAAACTACGAAAAATTGTCAGCGTACAGCAAATTTACAGCTCTTTAAGGAGAAATATAAAAAAGAGCAGATGAGAAATTGTCAAAGCCTCAGCTGGGTGAGCACCAAGTAGTTAACATTGATGATATTGTAGTCTTATGAGATTGACTATAATTTTTAGCTTTTTTTAACCCAATTCAAAATCGGTAATAAAAGTGTAAAATTGAGCTTGCCAATCTCATAGATATATATATATTTTTGTAATTTATATTATATATATCGAAAACATCTTCACATTTGCCACAACAATTGTAAAAGAAATGCATTTCTGGCAGAAAACAATTGTTTATTTAATTTGCAAATATGAACACATTCCAAGGTGATCTTTATACATTAAAATGTATATATACATTTTTTATTGTTGGCTTTTTTGCTGAGAATGTATATTTCAACTGGATACAGGTATCTCCCAGACGCTTTCGACTGAAAGATTTATGACTCACTTTGCTGTCTCAAAATATATATATATATACTTAAAACTTAAAAAAGATATTGCCTTTGGCTTTCGTTTGGATTGGGCCATCCTTTCATATGAATAACAAGGTCAATATATTGCATGTACTGAAAATCTTTGGAAAAGTGCGATGCAACAAGCAGATCTCAACTAAGTGGATTAAGACATTTTCTAAACGGAATTAATGACAGTTGGTAAGTATTGCAAAGATATTTTATATACACAAAAATATTTTTTTTTTGTGTGGACCTGAACTTCCAACATTATTTTTGTTATAAATCCATACTTTATTTTTTTTCTATGAGTGATAAACTTTTATATAGTTGTTGGTTCAAGTACCCAAAGAGCTTTCTCGTGTTTTTCCCTCAACTCGCTATCTATCTGTATTTATTTACTTAGTGCTGCAGCTGCTGGCCAGTAAACAAGACATCCTTTTGCAGCCTGTAGACCGCATAGATCGAAAAATCTTCGGTTAGTTAAAGCCCGCAAATCTTGGCCAACGGCGAAGTGCAACAAAAACGAATAAACGAACAGACAAGAAAGCCAAACAAATAGGCAAACGGACAAACAGGCAAACAGGCAAAGGGGGGGCGCACATTCAATTTGAAATTTCCTGTGCTCTGCAAATGCAAGGACACTGGAGCTGACGCGGACGAGGACGAGGACGAGGACGCGGACGCTGACGAAATGACAAACAGGAGGCGCGCACCGAGCGAGCTGGCAAACTGTGCAAAGAGCACACGGGATATCCGTTTCCGCTCTAACAAGTGCCACCCTAAAAGCAGGCACACACACACACACACACACACATACATAGATGCAATGAAGCGCATTTTGCACTAGCTTCCGGTGCACGTAAACACCACACACACACACACAGGCACAGTTTAAAGGCTGCACATGTAAAATTGAAATTGACATAAACACAGATACTCACACACACACACACACTGACACAGCCGCTTGATTGTGCGGCTTGTGTGACTGTTGCTGGCTATAAAATGTACATAACACTCATACGCCGTGTGGCACGAGTTAGAACAACACGGGACAAATAAGTGTGCGAACTGGGGACTGGGGGGAGGTGGGGGGAAGGGGGGGAGGGGTTGGGGAGAGGTGCACTGCGCTGTCATATTCAAGAATATACGTGACGCAGGCCCCAAAAATCTTTGTTATTTCGATTCTTTCCATCAGAACGTAGCTAATTTGATCAAATATTCATAAATGGTAAATTGAACTGAAGCGGAGTGTGTGCGTGTGTGTGTGTGTGTAAGTATGGCAAAAGGTTGGTCTTTACTGCGGTTTAAATTTAGACCCGGCTATGGCGACATATGAATCATAAATGAATAAGCGACTAAAATAGATCACACGCGCACTTGTACTAAAGGTGAACAATAATTAAAGAAAGAAATCGAATCCAATACAAATGGCGCTAATGTGAGACAGATTTGATTGTGCATATAACAGTCAAAAGGAGAAAACTCTTCCTAATCTAACCATGTCCATTTCTCATGTATCTGTTTATCAAATAAAAATCAAATCAATAAAAATCACAATTTTTATCCTCAGATATTTGTTATTTGATATATGTATATAGATATTTGCTCGGTAGAGGTTATCTCTTAATCGGGCAAGCTTGACTAGCTTATTCTAATTTGTTATAACAAGAGATGACAGAGATTCTTTAATATATGTTCTTTAAAGTATTCAACTAAAAAATATACATATTAGATACATCAATTTTAAAATATCTTTTGGCATTGTCCAATCAAAAAGTAAGCAAATAACCAAATAAATTTGAACAGTGTAACAAAAAAGTCTACGTCTTAATTCATACAGATAGAATACACTCACATTACAAATTGTTCCAAAGAAATGCCGCCAAATTCACTGGCTGTTTAATCCCAAAAGCCAAAAGAGACGAGTATAAAGATGTGAGATTAATAGATAAATAGATGTCCCACGTTTGCAGTTCATCCAATGTCAAATGCAGTGCAATTGTCGCGTTTGTTGCACGTATTTTTAGTGAATGCGAGAATCAGAAACCGTATGTGTGTGTATATCTGATCAGATGTGTGCTTGTGTGTATTTCTATAGGTATTTATTTATATTGTGCTCAATCGCTCTTCAGCTACTTGTGGATTCTTTTGTTTCTTTCGGTTCGGTTCTGTTCGCTGTTCGCTGAATGCAATCGCTTAAAAAAATGTGAATTTCTCGGATTTATTGTTAAATTTCGTATTGAAATTTATTGTTTCAATTATAAACGGGGACGGGGGAGCAGGTGTTAATTGTTTGCGTGTTGTTTTCAGGTTGCCTTTAAAGCTGATGTAGTTTGTTTGTGTTTTACGCGCGCGTTCGTTTCGTTTTGGTTGTTGGTTCGTTTCACACTAAGCGAATGAAAATCATTGAAATTTTCTACTCAAGCGAAAATGTTTGTGTCTGCTGCGACGCCGACGGCAACGTCAGCTGCGACGCAGCGCAGGAAAAACCCCGAAAAAAAAAACGCTCAACTGCAAGGAGGCAGCACTTTAAGAGAGGGCCAGAGAGAGTGTGTGTGTGTGTGTGTGTGTGTGTGCGAGTGTGGGGAAGAGCGCTGCGAGCACTAATGGCCAGCAATGAAAAGCTTTTCTTCTTCATTTCTTTGTTTGTTTGTTTTTGTTATGGCGCGCACCGAAGTTGCCAGACTGCCTCAATGCCAACATGGCGTATGCGTAATGCGGTTTTTAAAAACGCCAAACGCTTGTTGTATGTGTGTGTGTGTGTGTGTTTCTGTTTTAGGGGGGCGTTTTGCTAATGCTTAGCGCCCATAGTTGCGGTTATGTCTGCGTAGAGCAGGATTTCTTCCTCGAAGCTTTGTCTGGAATTTAAATATTGTTGCAGGCAATTTGTGTGTTGTGTGTGTGGAATCACAATTACGAAAATGTATTTACGTGCATATGAATTTTGCCAAAAAGCAGCACAATTCAGCCAATTCAATTTTCCACTTTGCTGCTCGTTGGCGAAAATTTTCAGCTAGAAATGAATAATTAATCTGTTTTGCCTTCATATATAGTGAAATCTTTTCTATAAATTAGCATAAATAATATAAATTAAATGAAAACATACTTGTTATTCAAGTTCTTAAAAACATAAAGTAGAATATAAATCAGGAAGCCGCTGTAATTTAAATTCATTCAAATTCTAGGCTTTGAATACTTTGTTCAATGCTATAACTTTAAATCTTTTAAGTAACTTAAGTTCTCTCGCGTTGCAAATAAACCAAAATCATCATCCAGATTATTGTTTTTGTTTATTAATTGTTATTGAGCCAAAGCTTAAGCATTCCAAATCCGTTTGTCCATTTAGAAAAACTTTTTAAGCTGTTTGCCTTCGAAAAGGCAATTCTATTAACTTCTGCGGATATCGTTGGGAATGCCCTGCAAAACTAAACATAAAAAGCTCATAATTCCTGAGAAGCAGTTCGTCATGTTTAACCTTCGTGACGGACTCATTGGACCTTGAATTATAGATTAATTACAGTCGGAAGCGAGGGGGAGTGAGGGGGAAGGCGAGGGCGAGGGTGCGACAATGGTGTTTTAACAATAAAACCCTGTTCAAGGACTCGCCACTGTCATTCACTTAGACGCACGCACACACGGACATTCTACATTCTACATATGTGTGTGTGTGTGTGTGTGTGTGGCATCTACAGGTAGCCGCAGCAACGATACCCACAATCATTGACCCGCTAGCCCCGCAGCCAACTTCGATTTCCTAACGAAATCGAAACTCTACACGGCTGAGAGCAGCAGCCGAAAGAGAGAGAGAGAGAGAGCGAGAGAGCGAGAGAGAGCATGCCAAGAGAAATGCATTTCGCTGAAGCTGCATCGCAACGGCATAAAAGGTCTTTGGGAGAGAACTACTTGCAATCTTTATTTTTGCTTACGTTTCCTTTTACGGCTTTTTCGACTCTGCTTTGTTGGCCTGCATTCACAGTTTTTCCAGTTCACTGCTGTTAATAATTCATGACAAATATTTGGATGCACACACACACACACACGTACACACACACGCACGCACGCACGCACGCACACGCACTCGTGCACAGTAAGCGCGTAACTGACACAGCGACAAGAAAAAGTGTTGTGTGCTTTTAGGCGCACGCAGGACAAGCGCCAATCTCGACTGTCCTTTGCCAACTGAAGGCAGGACGCGAAAGTTCGTTAGCTTTTAAGCGCCGTCAAAACGGATTGCACTTGAAGCTTCCACTGCTGACCAAGTTTCGGCGCGCCTCGGCAGCTCGGCTCCTCGGCTGCTCGGCAGCTCGGCTCCTCGGTCGGCTTGGGCCCGTGCATGTAGGCCAAAACAGAAACGAGCCTCCTTTTTATCGAATTTTTGCGCGCACACATCAGCAGTTAAGCTTTCAGTGGGAAAATGGGGGCGGGAGCGGGGGTTTGGGCGCAAGCTGAAGCGTATGCTTGCGGTAAATTGCAGGGCGACAAAGTTGTAAACAAATCATTAAAACCGTATCGCAAGCGCGCCCAACAAGAATTTCTTGGAATGGTGGCTCCCGGTGTCCGCTGTGTGCTTTCGTACGACGCAATAAGCTTTCGCATAAGCTTCAAATCGCTTAGAATGATAATGCTCATAATATCCAGTGATATTTGATGTGATAATCATTATCACAATAATAAAAATTAATGGCAACTATTATTAAAATGGGAAAAATCGATTAAAGTCCTTTCGCAACTTTAACAATCAGCGTTGTGTATTTATTATCTTACTTTCAATATTTAAATTGTTTTAAATATAAACAATTAATCATGCAAAAGCGCTTCAAAAGCTCCTTTGAATTGCAATTGCAACCCGCAGTAAAATGTAAACAACCGTTGGGCGCAGAGCTTTGCGCCCAGAGTACAACAACTTTGTGTAGAGCTTTTAAAAGAAAACAATAACGGCAACAACAACAACAACATGCGAACATATTTTGCGTGTATTTTTGTTTGCTTGGCACTTTGTTGATTCGGAGAGCAGTTGTTGCCGCAGCTGAGCAAGGAATTGTCGCTGTTTCAATGTTCGCTGAGAGTTAGAAGTCCATTTAAGGTGGATGTAGACACACACACACACACGCACACACGCACATTCTGATTCACAGGGGAAGAAGCACACTGGACTGGGGTTGTTTATAATGCGGATATAGTCATCTGGCAGGAATTGTTCCATTTGGCGGGCAGGTAATAATAGTGCTGCCTAACGGGACATTGAAAAAATAATAATTAAGAAAGAACAAATTTGAAAAATTTGTAAAATAATACTAAAATAAATTAAATTTGAAATTTAAAATAAATACAAAATCAATTTAGTGCAGTCAATATTGATCGACATATTAACTTTTAAACATAATTCATAAACATTTAGCTTATGTCGAGACCACAGTGAAGCAAATTTTTGTTAGTCCGTCGTCGTTGGCTTCGTCGTTTCTGCTTTGTGTCTCTGTCTCTTTGCATTTTGTAGCGCGCAGTTGCCGTTGCTCTGCTGTTTTGTCTCTGCCCGTGTTTGTGTGTGTGTGTGTGTGCCTGTGCCCGTGCCTGTGTGTGTGTGTATTGTTTGTATTATTTGTTGTTCGCCAGCAACAACAACTATAAAAATTGTGCGCTTGTTGTTGCCAGCTGTGTGCGTTGTACGTGTGTGTGTGAGAGGGATAGCGCGAGAGCGAGAGAGCAGCGTTTTGTGCGTTGTTCTCTGTTTGCTGTAGGTGCACAGTGGCGCAACAGCAACAAACTGTAGTAAAAATAGTTGAACACTAAAAAGAGTTATTTTATTTTATTCTCTTGTTATTGTTCAAGCTTGTATATAAAAATATAAAGACAAATATTTATACTTAACAAAAAAAAAAATGTAAATAAAATTGATTGATTTGAAATTATTTGCTAAATATTTAATATTAATAGTAATAGCCCAGAGGCTTGCAAAATGTTTTTTGCATATTCAGATAAAATAATTTATCGCTGAAATAAAATTTTTTTAAATTTGTTATGCAATTAAAAAATACCTGTTTGGTTTGTTTATTCTGTGCTTGCCAGAGTCCAAGTAGATAATAATTGAATGACATTTATAATATTTATTTAATTTATGATCTACATATTTAATAATAATGAAGTAGCTTAGCATGTCAAATTTGCAACAATATTTTGTGGACTGTGTCCCACTGTACGTCGTGGTCGCTGCTGGTTGCCTGCTGCTGCTGCTGCTGCTGCTGTTAAGGTTGTTGTTGTTGTTGCCGTGTTCTACTGTAGCTGATAGATACTGAGTATCTGAGTGTGTTTAGTCGCTTTCGTCGCTTGAAACGTGAAACATACGACAACTGAAAACGAAATTAAAATTGCAACTTTTTGTACGTTACGTCAGTCCGTCGCTGTTGTTGTCACAGTCGCAGTCACAGTCGCCGTCGCTGTTGCAGTCGCCGCCGCCGTCGCCGTCGCCGTCGCCGTCGCAGCGGACACTTTTGGCGCCGTTTTCAGTGCGGCGCTGGCTTAAAGAAATAACAAGCGCGCTTTGAATTTGTTTCGGAAACGGTTTTTTAAACGTTGGCGGCCCCGGACGCAAGTTGCAGATTACAGGTAAAATAAACAAAAACGTTCGATTGAAAATCTTTTCGAAATAATAAAATAAAAACCACCAGAGCAGCAACAACAACAACAACAATGCCTTGGCCAGATAAGCAACAACAATTCACCAACAAGAAAAATTCTATATGCCATAGTGTAACTGTTTGTGTGCCAGTGTGATTGTGTGAGTATGTGTGTGTGTGTGTGTGTGTTTGTGCCTTTTGTTGCTGCTGCTGCTGCTGCTGCTGATGCTATGGCTCTTGTTGCTGCCGCTGTTGTTGTTCTATCTAACAAAGTTATTGCCTTTGCCTTCGTTGCTGCTGCTGCCACTGGGCAGCGGGGAGCGGGCAGTGGGGAGCAGAGTGGGGAGCGGGGGGTTAGCCGGGTATTTCTGCAAGTTTTGTGTGTGTTTTGTTAGCTTTAGAAATATTCTGTTATTTTTGTTTTGTGTTTTCTTGTTTTGCACGTTGCTGTACTTTTTGTGTGCTGTTGCTGTCGCAGTGTTGCTATACAAATAATACACACACACACACACACACACACACATAAATATGTGAACATATGTACGCTTATACAAATATTCATACGTATTTTATGTTAATAGACAAATTACAACTAATATTGCCAGCTAGTTTATTATTTGCCCTCTCTCTCGTCATACAATAACAACAACAGCAGCAGCTACAACAACAACCGTTGCGCAGGCGGTACAATAACAACAACAAAAATCAGCAAGCAGCAGCAGCAGCAGCAGCAGCAGCAGCACAAACTACAACAACAAAGTCTCGCTGCTCTGCTGCTGCTGCTGCGTCAGCGACGCTGGCAACTGTTAAAGGCGAACAAACAAAACTAACGAAAACAACAAAAACAAATGACGAATAATACAGAACATACGACAGCGACAGCGACAGCAGCAATGGCAATAACAAAAGCAACGTCAACAACAACGACAACAACAACAACAGCCAGAACTGAAACACGCGCACAGCGTTGAAGATGATAATGAAGTTGGCAATGTTGATAATAATGATGACGACAAAAACAACATAACAACTGTGCTACAGTGGGCTGAATGAAACATTTTATATTGTTTTTTAAAAAAAAGTTCAAGTCATTTTTATTTTAATCAAACATTGAAACATGATTAGATTTCTTTAAAAGATTAAAATAAGTAAAATTGATTTAAACACATAAAATCAATTATTGTTAATTTTTTTAGGAGTTGTACAAATGTACAAAATTGCCTATGTTATTATTATGTAGAGAATAATTTTCAAAAGCAAAACCTCTGCACTCAGCCCACTGTGCGCACGTTGTTTTTGTGCAAAACTGGTGGGCTTAACGCAAGGTGCTGAAAGTGGCGGGAAAATTTGTTAAAGATTTTAGCGACAGCGACAACCAAGAGAGACAGAGAGAGTTAGTGCGATTTATGGAGATGGAGAGCGGTGTGCAGGGAGAGAGTGAGCGAGAGCGAGAGAGAGGGCAGTGCAAGACTGAGTGGGTTGATTAGAATCAAAACAGGTAGTCGCAACAGGCAGCTGAGCAGTTGCAATAACTGTCGGCCGGGCAGTTAGTCTCGTAAGGCATGCGAATCATTAAACGAATCATTCGGTAAGTGAATATGAATTGCTGTGAATATTTGCCCAATAGCCTGCGTCGTTGTTATCAGAGCAGCGACAATAGGGGTGTGCGTGTGTGTGTGGGTGTATAAGACCAAGAATGCCATGAACTTGTTACAGTAAAAACAAGTAGAGCCGAATTGCCTGTTGTTCTTATTATAATTTTTTATGATTGTTGTTGTTATTGCGGCTATAATAATATGAAAAGTAAACAATGTTGCTAATGTCGTTGTCGACCACAAATGTCACCAGCAACAGCAACAACAACAACAATCGTGTTTTATTAGGTTTCACAAAATATACACAGTTATGACAACAGCAGCAACAACAAAAAAAAAGCCAATTGCAAAAAGCTCGCTGTCGTCGCTTTTGTTGCTGTTGTTGCTGAGACAGCAGCAGCAGCAGGGAACCAAATTGAGTAAACGTTTCTCTTGTTGTTCTCGCTGCCAGCGGCAGCAACAACAACAACAACAATCAAATTGCTGGCGGGTGTATATTGCGGTTGCTGCTGTTGTTATCAGTGTGGCTGCTGACAGCAACAACAGCAGGCGCATTGCAACATTAAACAGCAAACTGATTGCGAATTCTGTAATTAACAGACTGCAACAACAAGCAGCAACAACAAGAAGCAGTGGAACGAATATGACCACCTCAACGCCCAGCAACAGCAACGGCACCAACACTACCAACAGCACCACCAACAGCAACAGCAACACCAACACCAACACCAGCAGCAGCAGCTGTAGCAGCAGCAACAACAACAGCAACAGCAACAACGATAACAACAATCGACAAGGCGCAACATCGGCAACAACCTTAAACAACGGCAGCAGCCCGAGTGCAACATCTGCAACCATAGGATCAACAAATCGTGTCATGCAAGCGGACGAGGATTTCAACATTCGCTTCGTTAATTTGGTGCGCACGCATCGCTGTCTGTACGACAAGAAGGTGCCCGAGTACCGCAACAGGTGAGTGGGCAGCGGTGGGCGCGTGCCTCGGCCGCGTGCGTCGTGCCCGAACTAATGTGGTTTAAATTTAAATCTATAGCACTTGGCTTAGAAACTGTCAGCCAACTATTGTTAAATAAGCTAGGCTGCTGTGGCTTTCAACTAAGACTAATTTGCCTAAAAGGCCGGACTGAAGAAATCAATTAATAACTGTTGAAACTTTAGATATATACTTGTAATTATCTGAAATCGCAAATCGATAAAAGGTGACTATTTCCCGGAATATTACAGTTAGACTCACCAAATTTTGCATGTTTGAATAAATTAAGGATATAAGTGAATAAATTGAAATTAATATAATTAAACAAAGGGGTGACATATGTATCTTTCAGGTGCTCAAAGCTGTTCTATTGTAGAGCTACCCTGCTTTAATTGAAAATAGATAAACAAGGAATATATATTCTTGATCATGTCTGCATAAACGTAGCAATCTCAGCAAATAGTATAAATAGTAGGAGCTCACAATCTTTTAAATATATTCCCGATTTCGATTTTAGGAGATTATAAGATTATATATACTATATGGCCACTAAATTGTATAGCATAGATCAATAACATTTAACTTTAGCTGTCGAAAGAGGCACATATGTTGGTTTATAAGTCCAGAAAAGAGCATATCCTGAATATATCATAAAGATCGCAACATTCAAAGTGATTCAAGAATTCATTTGCCATTTTATTTTTTATAGTTTAATCTTAAGCACACACTTGTATTTATTCTATTGTATTGTATTTCTTCTATATATCTACATCCTTTTTGTGTTCGCAGGGACAACCAGGAGAAGGCCTGGCTGCTGATCTCGAAGGAGACACGCGAGAGCGGTACGTTCCCAGTCCCCTGTCGATCAGACCCGTTGACTTATGTTTGTTCGCTTTCCAGTGATCCACTGCAAGGAGCGATGGCGGAACCTGCGCGCCTGCCTCTCGCGCTACATCAAGCAGCAGAGCGGGTCGGAGCCCCAGCACAAGCCCTACTATCTGACCGAGCACATGGCCTTTCTGCTGCCCTTTCTCAAGAGCACGCGCAACTCGCTGGACGGCAACAACAGTCTGGCGACGCTCTTCCAGTTCTCGCAGCAGCATCTGCAACTGCATCAGCAGCAGCAGCAGCACCAGCAGCACCAGCAGGAGCATCTGTACTGCAACAACAACAACAACAACAGCATTGCCCTGAACGAATCCTTGGAGCTGAAGCAGTCGCTGTCGGAGAACGACGATGAGGAGACCATCGATGCTTTCGATCCCGCCGTAGCCGCCACCCTCGGCCTGCAGCGGCCAGCGTCCAATCCGGGCGCCAATGCGATGACAGGCCCGGGCTCGCCGGCGCACAGTGAGACGGCCAGCGCGAACAGCATGCAGAACTTTATACCGGACGTGCAGCTGGCCGAGTCCGGGCAGGATTTGATATACAACGATGCGTCCTCCACACCGCTGCAGCATCAAGCGGCACATTCCCACGGCCAGCATCATCTGCACCAGCAGCAGCAGCAGCAGCAACAGCAGCAGCAGCAGCACCAGCAGCAACAGCAGCAGCAGCAGTTGCAGCAGCATCTGCAGCAGCAGTCGTCCCACTTCGAGCCGGGCAGCGCCAAGCGCATCAAGACGGAGTGCGAGACCACCACGACGAGCAGCGGCGTCGCCTACTTTGGCGGCCTCAGCGTCACCGAGCACACGGACATGGAGTTCTTCCGCAGCATCCTGCCGGACATCGCCGCCCTGACGCCGCAGCAGCGCCGCAAGTTCAAGATTGGCATTCTGGAGCTGATCGACGAGGTCGTCGAGCGCTATCCGTCCCAGGACCGTTACAACGGCACTGGCGCTGCCGGCGGCGGCGGCGGCGGCAGCGGCAGCAGCAGCGGGCCTGGCGCTGTTGCCGCCAGCGGCGCCACAGGCGGCAACAGCTCGGCCGGCAGGCGGCAGCGTCGCAGTTCCGGACGGGATTGGCGCCCGTAAAGATGGAAACTTAAGAGTGAAGTTGGGCAGCCTTGAACGGGCTGATGTCAAGAGTTGCGGCGGCTGGGAGAGCCACAGTTGAGAGGTCGGCGAGAACAAAGCCAAGCTGGTACGAACGCTGCAGTCGGGTGTAACCGACTGCTCAATACTCGCTGACAGCACTTGCTTAAAACAGTCGAAAACGATCTTAATCTTATTTTTTGGTCTATAGAAAACTGTACGTTTTGTAAAGTTTTAAATACTGCTTATATCTAGCCTAAATTCATGATTTGTTTATCTTTATCTTTATACAGAGTGTAGAGTATTTGGGTTTGTGCAATGTCCGTCTTGCAATCCGTCCGTCTTCCCGTCCGTACAAACGCAATTTTATCGCCGGTATTGAGCTAAAATTTGTTGACAATTCGATTCAGTCTATAAATCTCCCAATTTTAAAGCTAGATACATTAAATTTTGCAGACAGATTATTTCCACTAAAATTAAATCCGTAACTAGTATTGTTCAGTCGGTTACACCCAACTGCAACGTTCTTAACTTCGTTACATTCGCATAGAATTTACTGACTTAAAACTAAACAAGTTCTGAACGAATCGAAAGCTTATAATTCTATAAAAAGGCCGCAGTTTACTTTTTATATATTTTCTAGGAAACTATCCGTTTCATTAAGACTAAGTTTGCAGTTGGGTGGACAAAACGGTTTCGCCTGCTCGATTATCAACTGTTTGTTTTTCCAGTGTAAGCTCGACAACTCTTGAGCCATCTGCCGTTCGGTGACCATGTGTTGTGTGCTCAATGTGTTAGTTCTAGAGATTAGGTTACTTGAAGATGCGGCAGCTGTTGCAATGCTACTTGTTGTGTTTATATAGAAATATAGAGAGTAAGGCGCTTTGTGTATATAGAAATGGATGTTATATGTATAGTGTAAGCTTTAGAATTGATGTACAAAATCGTTGCAGATTAGGCTAAGCCAAACAGCGAGAGATTCCTAAGCTCGCAAATAGTCGTGTCAAAAACAAGAACAGAATAAAAGCAATTCAGTGTATGAAAATATTACATGATATTGGTTCCTATTGCGCTCGCAATTCAACAACAATTATATATTCGGTGTGAGCGGGACAGGGGGGAGAAATGCATTAAAAAATAAGGCTACGCAATTCACTTTAAAGCTAAATGTCGTTTGTTGTTGTCGTTTACAACTTTGAGGCGCCAGTCTTGGGATAGAATTTCTTTGACGGATCCTTGGCCATGTCGAGCAGCGTCTGGGCGGGCTTGAACGGGGCGCCGTACAGATCGGCGTATGACTGCATTTTGCTAACCAATTTGCCGGCACCGTACAGATCCACCCAGCGGAAGGGGCCGCCCGTGAACGGTGGGAAGCCCAGTCCGAACACGGCGCCCACATCGCCCTCCAATGGGCTGTCGAGGATCTTCTCCTCCAGGCAGAGCACCGCCTCGTTCACAAAGCGGGACACCATGCGCAGTGTCAGATCCTCGGGTGTGTTGGCGCCCTTGGACACCAGCGAGTACTTCTGCTTGACAATCTCCAGTGCGTCGGTGTTGATCGGACGGCTGCCCTTGCTCTGGCCATCGTACAGGAATATGCCCTTGCCGGACTTCCGGCCCAGGAAGCCGGCCAAGACGAGATCCTGCATGACCTGCAGATTGCCGCCGCTGAAGCGATCGCCAAAGGACTTGGCCAAGTCGACGGCAATGTGGGCGCCCACATCGATGCCCACCTCATCGGCCAGCGTGGCAGCGCCCACGGGAAAGCCGAACTTCTTGGTGTACTGATCCAGTTCCTTGGCATCCACGCCCTCCTGCAGCAGCCTGGACGAAAGACGAAGATAAACAATACAATTGAGTGGAAAACCTGAAGTTGACGACTCACCTAATGGCCTCGGACAGCATGGTGGCCAGAATGCGCGTGGTATAGAAGCCGGGACCGTCGCCGACGGTGATCACCACCTTGCCCTGCTTGAGGCCCACGGCCACGGCCTGGGCAATGGTGTCCTTGGAGGTGCCCGGATGCGTGATGATCTCCAGCAGCTGCATTTTGTCCACGGGCGAGAAATAGTGCATGCCCACGACCTTATCGGGCCGGGAGCTGCCAGCGGCGATCTTCGTTATTGGAATGGCGCTGGTGTTGGTGGCAATGACGCAGTGCTCCGGCACGACAGCCTCCAGCTCCTTGATCACGCGATGCTTCACCTGTATGTCCTCGAAAACAGCCTCAATCACAATGTCGGCGTTCCGGAAGTCGTTGTAGTTCAGCGTGGGCAGCAGATGCGACAGCGTCAGATCGCGCTCCAGCGCCGAGATGCGCTTGCGCTTGAGGGCCGTGGCCAGGCCCTTCTGGACTTGGCCAATGCCGCGTGCCAGGCCCGCATCGGTGGCATCTTTCATGACCACGTCGTAGCCCTTGTCCACGGACACCTGGACAATGCCTGCGCCCATCAGACCAGCGCCCAGCACGCCCACCGTCTTCACGGCGCGCTGCGGCTTGCCAAAGCGATTCTTCTTGCACTCGGTCTGGCCGCGGAAGAGCGCGATCAGGCCCTTCGATTCCGGTGTGGCCGACAGCTCGCCGAAGCCCTTGCGCTCCGCCTCGTAGCCGGCCTCGGTGCCCTTGTCGACACCGGCGCGAATCACGTCGAGAATCTGTGGAGCACAAATGCAGATATAGATTTTCGCTATTGGAGACGGTCGTGGCCAACTCACCTTGAGGGGCGCCGGATAGAGGCCGCCAGATGCCTTCATCACCTGCTTGCGCGCCGTATCGAAGATTTTGTTCTTGACAAAGTCCGTGTCCATGACGAGCGCTTGCAGCTTGTTGGCCAGGCCCGTTTTCTCGCGATTAACCTGCCCGAAATCAATTGATTTAATCTTATCGCACGCTCTTCAAGTGGGCAACTTACGCGCAGTTTGCCGCTGGCCAAATCGCTGGCCACCTGCACGGCGGTCTTCTCCAGATAGTCCATGGTGTTCTGTTCGGCGGGCTGCAGGCCGGGTCCGATGGGATCGACCAGCAGATCGACAATGCCCAAGCGCTTGGCACGATCGGCACGCACCTGTTTGCCGGTCAGCTCCAAGTCCAAGGCGGTGGGCACCGACGTCAGCTTCGGCAGACGCACAGTGCCGCCGCCGCCCGGCAGCAGGCCCAGCATCACCTCCGGCAGGCCCAACTTCGTCTTGCTGTCCCTGGTGGCAATGCGATAATGGCAGGCGAGGGCCAGCTCCAGGCCGCCGCCCAGGCAGACGCCGCTGATGGCGGCCACGATCGGTTTGCGACTGCGCTCCATGCGCTCGAACAGTATCTGAGCGCCGTGCGAGATGAGCGTCGCCTCCTCCGCCGTCTGGCACGCCTCGAGCATGCCGATATCCGCGCCGGCCACAAAGCAGCCCGGCTTGCCCGAGATGAGCACCGCCGAGTTGACGCCGCTGTTCGTCTCCAGATCCTTGATCACGCGCTCGAACTCATCGCTCACCTCGCTGCCCAGCGCGTTCACCTTGGCATTGGGCGTGTCGAACTTGATGACCAGCACCCCGTTGACCACCTTCGTGTGCAGGTGCTTGTTGGAGGCTGCGCCCGCCGGGGCGAGCTTCGGTGCTGGATTTGTGGACATTAGGCGACGCTGCAGCTGTGCCGCGGCTGGGTAGGCTAAAAGCGATCAACTCAGTTTTATTTACAGTACCCACAACAGTGCACGTAACGGACAAAACGGGACTTTGGCATTATCTCATACGGGGGAGTACAAAGTTCAAAGTCCAATTATGCGACAGCCGCCTGTACGAGTGCCGAATAGCTATCGGCTCTGATTAAACATGGCTTTTCATATGTTTTAATACCCCTTTCACACTCTGTTTAGCATTATCTGTACAATTATTCTATCTATTTTTAGCTGATTACCTCTTGCGCATTTATTCTGCAGCAATTGCTGCCTCGAAATTTGGCCGATTGCACTCAGAAATCTCGTTGCCGACATGGCGCTGCTTTTTCTTCGTTTGGGTTCGTTGGCACTTTTTCAAACTTATTATTAACTATTGTTATGCACTTTACACTTGGCTGTATTTATTCTAATAAATTAAAAAAAGCGCTGTTCTATAAAAATTATGTGGAAAGTGAATTGACTTGTTGCACACTGCAAGCACCGACAGTGCCAATTAACATATCGAGGACGATGAGCTATAAATATCGTTTAGCCGCCACAATCACCAGCTGAATATAAAAAGTGCCATTCACAGCGATTTCAGTAATGATATCTAGATGGCGCTGTGCAGCTGCTCATTTGCGGCTGGATTATTTAAAAAATCTACATATGAAATTTGTATACCAATTTCTACATTTAAAACGAAAACAAAAAGCCTGGTAATTTTAAAATATATTTGATTCTAAATTTCATTTATGCATATTTATGGGGTCATCTAAGAATCGGGTACTTGATATAGTGATATAGATATAGCCAGCAAATATAGAAATAAGTTAAAGTATAAAAATAGAAATTTAATTATAAACATAAACATAAATATAAATACAAATACAATTATAAATAATAATATATTTAACTTTTTCACATTTAAATTGCACTCAGCTATAATCTAATTGGAATAGTTGGGATCGGGATGTATATGGAATGATTTTGATAAGCCCGCTGCTCTTGAGAGGTCATCCGGGCCAGCATCGTTGGGTCGATTTGTGTGTCAAACTCAAGTGTGACTCTTCGGTTGGCTCCTGATGCATCCTGTCAGTAGCCTGTCCATCAGAAAGGCCAGCTGCAGCGGTGAAAAAACGATCAACTGTTTAATTTATGATACGTGGCAAAAGCTGTGCACATTAGATGTCAAATGCTGCGACAATAAGAGCCACAACAAAGCGAAGTGTTCATCTGAAACTATTTAATGTGGCCACTTCAAAGGACACGCCACAAAGAGGCGCAAACGAGGCGCGCTTAATTTGCGGCTCAACGAGTCCTGGACGCAGGCGCAGAAGTGACCCGAGCGTGGCGGGGCGGGTCAGCGTGCAAATCGGGGCTAAAGCGGCACAAAGAGCGCGTCCAACAGGATTCCCTTTTGTGTGCCCAAAGGTCGCTCAGCAGGCACTCTCAGCTAGACAGATAGTTGCCACTTTCTGCAATATTATCGTCATTTAAATATTCCAGTGCGCTCTTCCAAATGATCAGTCGCCTTGGCATATATAAGAAAAATAAATAAATAAATAGAAAAAGAGTAAATAAAGCAGGTTTAATGCTTTTAAAACGAGCCCAAATACACTTTATATATATAAATTTAAAAAGACCTCAAGGTAATACTAGAGATTTGTCATAGCTATTATTATAAAAATTGTTACTATTATTTTTGTTATTACTATTGTCATTTTATATTATTATTATTCTTACTATTATTTTTATATAATTTTATTTACATTATTTTTATTATTCTTACTACAAAAATATTATTATTATTGTTACTATTATTTTTATATAATTTTATTTACATTAGTTTTATTATTTTTATTACAAAAAATATTATTGTTATAATTTTATTTACATTAGTTTTATTATTATTATTATTACACAAACTATTATTATTATTGTTACTATTATTTTTAAATAATTTTATTTACATTAGTTTTATTATTATTATTAGAAAATATATTATTATTATTCTTACTATTATTTTTATATAATTTTATTTACATTAGTTTTATTATTATTATTACAAAAAATATTATTATTATTGTTACTTTATTATTATTTTATTAACAATTTTATTTACATTAGTTTTATTATTATTATTAGAAAATATATTATTATTATTCTTACTATTATTTTTATATAATCTTCGCTTGAGCTTAAACCACAATAAAAATATCTTTACTATTATTATAATTGATTGCATACTTTAATTATGTGCTGCCAGAGCCAGTTATAAAGGTACCTCGGCGGGATTCGCGTAGGCACGCGTTCTCCACTTCACAAAAGATAAATCCCCGGCAGTCAAACCCCGCTCAAAGAGCTCGGCCACTTTATGAAGACATAAACACCTATTCGAATTTTTTTATAAGCCCGAAATGCCTAAAGGCCTACCAAAGGCGCCTGTCAACTATTTGAAGCTATAAACCGATTTTTAAAGTTTTTTTACGCTAAGCTGATTATAAATAATTAAAATGGAAGGGTTTCCCAGCCTGACCCTAATGAGGGTTTGAGGGCGACCATAAACAAAACGCCCATTAGTTGTCATGTCGAGCGTGCGCGCTCGGCGCGTGCGACCTTCAAGGATGTTCGCGGATTCCCGGGGGGAGAGGGAGGGGGAGCGGGAGGGGTGAGGACCAGGATAGACGCGAGATGACTTTGTTGCCAGCGATATTTGCATACATAATTCGAGTGCAGCTACCCCGGCGAGCAAATGAAAACATTTATATTGTTTTGATTTCATTTATGTTAATTTCCAGCCATAAATCAGAGAGCAGCGTGTGCTTCCTGTCGGGCTTACACCGAGTATTTGTGCCCGTTGTTTGATTAGCCCCTCACACGAAAATCAAATAAAATAAAAAAACTATAACTCAGTCGTATGCAAATCGCATTCCTCTGGCTTTGCACCTTTCGCTGTTGTTATCCTTTGCATTATGCAAATTAGTGAACGCTGATCCTTGCGCCTTTTGCCGCCTTTTGTAATCCAATACGCGCGTGAATCGCCCGACTTGCCAAAAATGATCACTTTGCACTTCTGCCCTGGGGTTGAGGCTGCGCGAATTTGGCAAGCTAATTCAATATGCATATCAGCCTCGCAGGATCCGCCAATTTGTTAGTGGATATTTTCGCACGAGGGCTCTCACCCGATAGAGCTGTTTGGCCCGCACCGAAAGACAAATTTATCAGCCGAATCTCATCAAATTTGGCTAATTTCAATTATATCACGAGCAATAAAAATAGCAATAAATTTCGAATATAAAGTCAATATATGAAATGAAGATATTTTTTGGCTAAAGGGGATTCATTTGATAATTTATAGCATTTATTTTGAAATAAACATTTCCAAAATGGAAGAAACTATTTACATAGCTGGAAGGCAGCTTTAAGGATAAATTATAAACAATCGTTTTATGGCAGACTTTTTTTTATTGGCTCTTAATATTCATATAGATTATTTAATTAATATGATGGAGAAGTATCCGACCGAATATTAATATTTATATTGTCTTTGGGATGTTATGTTGAACACAATAACAATTAAAAAAAATTGCAATTTAATTTAATTTAATTTATATAGATTTTTGCAAATATGTTTATTAATTCGCATAAAAAAAAACAAACAAATATGTTTATTTTATTCCTTGATTCATTTATAGTTGAATACAATAAAAATTAAAAAAACATAAATTGAAATTTAATTTATATAGATTTTTGTAAATATGATAATTTATTCGCATCAAAAAAAAACTAACAAATATTTTTAATTTATATTTTAATTTAATTAAAAAATTAAAAAACAGAAATTACAATTTAATTTAAATTAAATTAAATTAATTTAATCTATATAGATTTTTGTATGAGATGTTAATTTATTCGCATAAAAAAAAGAACAAACAAATATGTTTATTTTATTCCCCGATTTATTTATAATTGAACATAATAAAAATTAAAAAACAGAAATTACAATTTAATTTAATTTATATAGATTTTTGTATGAGATGTTAATTTATAAGCATAAAAAAGTAACAAATATTTATAATTTATTCCCTGATTCATTTATAGTTGAATATAATAACAATAAAAAAAAATTGCAATTTAATTTAATTTGTATAGATTTTTGTATGAGATGTTAATTTATTCGCATAAAAAAAAGAACAAACAAATATGTTTATTTTATTCCCTGTTTCATTTATAGTTGAACACAATAAAAATTAAAAAACATAAATTGAAATTTAATTTAATTTAATTTATATAGATTTTTGTATGAGATCTTAATTTATAAGGATAAAGAAAAAAACAAAGAAATATGTTTATTTTATTCCCTGATTCATTTATAGTTGTATTTATCGATTCAAGCGTTTCCAGATATTTTCAAGCGTAGTAGCCCGGAAAATGCGAAGGCCCGGCCTGCCGGCCCGGCCAGAGTCAGTTCAAGCTAGGAACACGCACAGAACACAACACGGGACACTAAATAGAATAATATAAAATTGCTTTCACAGTGCTCGATGACTCAACCAAAGGAACGAACGGCGGCCGGGCGACGCGCCAACTCGGAGTCGGCGGCTCGGGCCGCCCGGGTGCGCCGTGGAGCGCCGACGCAGCCCGGTTTCGGCGGCCGGCTGGCGACGGGCGGGCGGATTGCCGCCCCCTGGCCGGTCGCCGCGGGCAGGCGCCATCTCGGGATCAATCCGCGCGAGGATGCGTCCAGCGGACGGGTGAGACGCGGGCGAGCTGCGGCGGGCCGGCGAGTCCTTCAGAATCTGAGCACGGAGGAGAGCCTCTCGATCCTGCACGAATACTTGTCCGACTGCGAGCGCAACTTGGCCGAGGGCCAAGTGCAGCGCGACCAACTGGCCCAGATGGTGGTCCAAATGGAGTTCGGCCGTGCGGAGCCGTTGCCAATCGCCGGGCGGGCTCGGGTCCAGAATGACCTGGGCTCCGACACGGACGATCTGAACGAGCAGACCGACGCCGAGGATTACCTGGAGGACCTGGTGATGGACTCGCCCATAATACGGATCACAAACTCCAGCGAAGGTGTCCAGGTGTCGCCCCTCTCCACGGCGGAGTTGGACTCGTATGCCGACAGCATCCTCGCCCTCGTGCTCGACTTGAACGGGGCCCAACCGGACGGAAATGCGCCGAATCCGCTCGACGAGGACAGTGAGGATCAGGGCTAGCTGCAGCCGCGCTCACCCGTCTGAAGCTGGCGCGCAAATTAAATTGTTTATTTAAAATTACTTTTTAAGGAGACGGTAAACTCAACGCAAAGAAACTCGAACAATAAAGGCCTGTTGCCATCTCTACTCAAAGATTGCTTCATTTATTCAATTGGGGGTAGTAAAAAGTGGCTGAAATTCGGGAAGTAGTTTGCTCTAAAATATATTTAATTAAAATATAAAATGAATTTAACATAACCCAAAGACTTATTAAATTATCCAGCACAAATCGCAGATATTTCGCATCGTCATCTGCTTCTTTTTCAGTTAAATTTGATTTGGATTTTTATTGAATGCAAAAAAAATGTATTATTTTTTAACATTTAACATTTAACATTTTTCCTTATTAATTTGTTTCTTTATTGAAATTGTCAAAATAATTTTTTTTTATATGTCAATTTTTTATTTAAGATCTGCCCGCTTATTTTTGATTAATTAAATTTTATAACAAAACTTATTATTTTTCACATTTTTACATTTGTCATTATGTAAATAATAATATTTCCATATACTACATTTATAATAACTTGTTTATTAATTTTTTTTTATAGGAATTGTCAAAACATTTTTTTTATCAGTTAATGTTTTATTTAAGATCTGCTTATTTTTAATTAATTAAATTGATTATATTTTATAACAAAAAAGAAAATTATTTTTTACATTTTTACATTTGTCATTATGTAAATAATATTTCCATCTACATTTAAAGTAACTTCTTGTTAATTAACTTGTATTTTATTGAAATTGTTAAAACATTTTTTTATCAGTCAATGCTTTATTTAAGATCTGCCCGCTTATTGGGCAATAATTAAATTTTATAACAAAACATTGACAATTATGTTTTACATTTAACATTAAAATTTACATTTGTCATTATGTAAATAATAATAATATTTCTATATACTATATTTACAATAACTTCTTGTCTATTAACTTGTATTTTATTGAAATTGTTTAAACATTTTTTTTATCAGTCAATGTTTTATTTAAGATATAAAACATTGACAATTATTTTTTACATTTACATTTTTACATTTGTCATTATGTAAATAATAATATATTCATATATTACATTTACATAACCTTCTTGTTTATTAAGTTGTTTTTTATTGAAATTATCAAAACATGACTTAAAATTTGGAAAAAAAAATGCATTACCACAGTTAGTTATTAAATAGTTTTCTTAAATGCAGTTCTTCTTTTTAACCCAGTTAGACTGTTAATTGCTTTTAGTTCAACTTGAAACCGGGTCAACATTTTGAGACATGCTAAACAAACTTATTTCCTTATTATATAATAATTATATAGTCACTACATTTGGCAGACAGTGTTCGAAGGACCCGCTCTAAGGATCGGCTGAAATTAATTACAAACATTTTTTTTTTTCCAAAATTAGACAAACTATTTTCAGGTTGTTTTCATGCTGTGAACGAGTATTGCGCGGCCGGCTACGCCCTTGTTTTAAACGAACTGGGGAATCTAGTTGGCACGAAACTTGCGTCAAGCAGGTGAGCAGCCCGAACTCGATTAAAAATACCTCATTTCCTTTTGGCCCGTTACAGAAGAAACACAACAGAGCCAAAAACACAAATATTCGACAGAAAAATATCAAGTAGAATTCGATTCGAGAGAGGATCCTTTGCCAGAGATTGGCGCATCCACGATGACAAAGATCCGCATTGTCGAGTCCAAGGCGGAGGCGGTGCGCAGGACGATGAAGAAGCCGCAGAAGGCGAAGCAGCGGATATCGATTCCGGTGATTTTGAACTGCAGTGCGGACATATCCACGCTGCTGCCGCTGTTCGTCAAGTTCGTCGAGATGGTCGAGAAGCTGAGCAAGAGCAAGAGCGTGCTGAAGGTGACCGGGAGTCGGCGCCGGAAGAAGGCGCTGCCGGCGCCGCAGCCCGCGCAGGCCAACTGCGGCGAGGTGGCAGCCGCCGTGGCCGAGACGCCGGCCGAGATGCCGTCGCGGAAATCGCTGGTGCGGCACGGCCAGAGCCGCAAGGCGGCCGGCGTCAAGGCGCGCAGGTCCTTGCCCGGCGGCATCCGGCGCCGGCGTCAGCTGGGGCCCAAGCGTCCGGCGTTCGGGCCGCGTCCGAAGCGCAAATCGTTGCTGCCGCGCAGATATTTCAAGCCCACGCCGGCGTCGCCGATGGGTCGGGACGGAATTGGCACCGATGCGGCGCTAGCTCCGTCTCTAGCTCCAGTTTCAGCTTTAACTGCCGCACCAGACTCGACTCCCGATCCGCTCGCGATTGCCGTCAAAACGGGCTCCGACACGGACGCGGACACGTGCTCGGTGGCCTCGAACGAGGCCATGGCCCGGCTGGACGCCCGCATCATAAAGTTCCTCGGCGATCAGCGTGCGGCGTACGAGGCGTTCAGCGCGGTGGGCGTGGACCTGGACCTGTCCGGCGGTGGCAACCAGCTGGCGTACAACTTCGAGGATGCCTGGAACGAGGCGATCGTCCGCCAGGACTCCGACTGGGACCTCAATCCGCCCAGCGTGTCGAGCCTGACGCTGGCCCGACTCTGCGTCGCCGCCTACCCGGACGGAGACGCCTCGCCCAGCGCCGGCCAGCTGGATCAGCCGTACGGCCCGGATATGCCCGACCAGGACGACTTGATATACAATCACATCCGCAACAGCCTGGACGACATCTGTCCGTTGATATTCGCGCAAACGAATGCGGCGCCCAGCCCCGTGCCGGTCGAGAAGCCCGAGGAGAGTGCGCCGGACACGACTCTGGACGTCTTCAAGCATCTGCTGAACAGCCTGGGCAACAACTTCCCCGAGGGCCAGCGGGAGGACAAGGACAACTGAATCTGGATCCGGCGTGGATTCCCGACCGATCTGAACGAGAGTTTGCGTCATTTTGTACCTAGCCCAAGAGTTTTAAATATATGCACGCCGATGTGTGCAATTGTTCAGTTATGGCTGCTTAGGGTATATATGTGGTGTGTAGGATGGGTTCGATGTGGGCAGGTATCTCAGCCTTGCAGGCTATATATTGAAGATTTAATTTGATATCTTTCTTGCTTATTGGGGAGCATGATGGTGAAGGCTTTATAATGATTATAGAAATATCTATACATAAATAATAAATTTTCACTTCAGATAAAAACGGTTTCTATCGATCACAATTTTAAAGAAAGAATATAAGTAGGGTTTATACTAGGGTTTAATCTATTTATTAATTTGTAAATATATATGTATATATTTAATTTATTTATGTATTTAATCTATATTCCATGCATTAGATAAAATGAAAAAATATCTATACATAAATAATAGATTATATATATTTTGCTTTCAAATAAAGCCTGGTCGATTGTTTCTATCGATCATAATTTTAAAGTTTGGAAATGTTTTTGCTACAAAAACTAGTTTTTTTTGGAATTTATCACAATCAAACTAGAATATAAGTAGGGTTTATACTATTAATCTATTAATTTTTAAATATATATATATTTAAATATTTAATAAAAACAAAAATATATATTTAAATATATATATATTATATATATATTTATATATATTTAAATATATATATATTATATATATTTTTATATATATATTATATTTATATTATATATATATTTAATCTACTTTCCATGCATTAGATAAAATGAAGAAATATCTATACATAAATAACAGATCAGATAGATTTCGCTTTCAAATAAAAGTCTGGGTGATTGTTTCTATCGATCACAATTTTCAAGTTAGCTTTAGCAATTTTTTTAAATCAAATGTTTTTGCTACAAAAACTAGTTTAGTATATCAATCAAATTGGAATATAAGTAGGGTCTTTATTATTTTTATAAACTTGCTATATTTAATCTACTTTCTATGCATTAGATAAAATGAAGAAATATCTATACATAAATAATATATTATATATATTTCGCTTTCAAATAAAGTCTGGTTGATTGTTTCTATCGATCATAATTTTAAAGTTTGCTTATGCAATTTTTTTTAAAACAAATGTTTTTTCTACAAAAACTAATTTAGTAAAACAATCAAACTGGACTATTTTTACTTGCTATATTTAATTTACTTTCCATGAATTAATTAAAGTGCAGCTATACATTTTTAATTGTAGG
Source organism: Drosophila sordidula (assembly GCA_035047465.1). NCBI lineage: Eukaryota > Metazoa > Arthropoda > Insecta > Diptera > Drosophilidae > Drosophila > Drosophila sordidula. The sequence goes on along the minus strand of JAWNPQ010000260.1, from coordinate 2,957,983 downwards.
CTGTACTTTACGATTTAATCCAAATAACTCCCTTAGTTTTAAAGTTCGAAATTTCTTTTTTTAACAGATTACTGAAGAGCTTCTCTAAAGATCTCGCAACAAGTTTGGGTTTGGGCACGCCCATGGAGGCGTGGCAATTGAATATAATCCACATATATCTCGCTCATGAGCTTCTCAACTTGCAGGAATTACAAAAACCGAAGCAATATCTTTACCGTTGTCGACTGCTTTAAGCTGTAAGCGAAGGCTTCGTTTTGTTTTTAATTTAAAGTCTTTATTACAAAAATGCATAAATAGGTGGGTTCTCGTTCTCGCTTAGATAACTAACATACTAGATACTTATGAATGGACTTATGCTAAAACTTTGGAATAGCTGGGAAACAAATGTGCTCAATGCGAGGAGACAAAACCAACAAGCGGGGGGAGGAACATAACTTCGGGGTGGGTGCAACTAGAGACTAGAACAACGCTTGAGTGTGTGTGTGTGTGTGTGTGTGAGAGAGATCTGGCTGGTTAACAGAAGACGCCGGCGGTGCTCTGGTACGGCGCCGTTGCGACACTCGCGTCCATCTGAATATTCCACACGTTGTCCAGGCCCGTGTTGCTGTAATAATAATCCGCCGGCTGCTGCTGCGGCTGCTGCTGTTGCTGCTGGTAGGAGACGGGCACGGCGGAGGATGTTAGGAAGGATTGCTGCTGCTGCTGCTGCTGGAGGCTCTGCTGCTGGAGCGTCTGCTGCTGGTAGGCGGTGGCCTCGTCGTAGAGCAGCTCCACGGTCGAGGGCCCGTTCGGATCGAACACGCTGAAGATCTCCGAGTGGGGCGTGTAGAAGCCGGAGTCGGGGCTGGCGTTCGAGCTGCCGCTGATGTCCAGGCTCTGCGGCACGTAGCCGTTGAAGTAGCCGTAATCCTCGGAGCTGTAGCCGGAGCTGCTCGTCAGGCTCGAGGTGTCGTCGCAGCTCTCGTACGGGATGATGCCGGCCGGGTAGCCGGCGGCGCTCATCGTCGCCGCCGCCTGGTCGTAGCCATTGGTTTGGGCCGGAGCCGGGCCGGGCGGCGTGTGGAGCAGCTGCTGCTGCTGCGGCTGCTGTGGCGCCTCCGCTGCTGCGTTGTAGTAGCCCGCCGTGGAGCTGTTCGAGGAGAGCGGCGAGGGCAGCGTGTCGTAGCCGTAGACGCCGCCGCCGTAGCTCAGCTCCGGCGGATAGTAGGCCTCGCCGCTCCACTGCGGCGTCACGTAGCTGCTCGGCGCCGGATTGAACATCGCCGGCTCAGCTGTGGGCGTGGTCGTGGGCGTGGCTGCCGCCAGCTGCTGCTGCTGCTGCTGCTGCTGCTGCTGCTGCCCGCTGGCGCCGCGCTGCTTGCGCTTGCCGCTGCCGCGCAGGCTGCACAGCTTGTCGCTGAGCGCCGCGTCCCGGGCCAGCATGACGGCCAGGCTGCGCACCCGCCGGCCGCCGGCCAGCAGCCGGCGCGCCTCCGTCGAGCCCTTGGCCTCGGGCCGGGCGTGATCGTGTGTGCCCTTGGCCTGAAAGTAGATCGCGTTGCCCGCCCGCCGCCAGAAATGGGTCACCGGATAGCCGCAGTGGCCGCGGCACGGCTGGATCTCCAGTCGTCCGTTGCAGTTTCTGTGCGCGAATGTTTTGTTAGTCGAGAGCCGGAATGGAGTTCAGCTGGTCACTCACCTGTTCGGACACTGTTTGCCCTGCTGCTTGCGGCGCGCCTTGTCGCAGATGGCCGGGCGCAGGTGGACGCTGGCGCCGTTGGGCAGCCGGCACTTGGCGCTGCAGAGGAGCACGCCCAGGCAGCTCTTCTTCAGTATGTTGACGTTGTGGTTGTTCGTGTTGCGCATCGCCCAGCCGCTGGCGTGCTTCTTGGCCTCCTCGCCGTGCCCGGCGTAAACTAGCCGGCAGTGCCCGTTGGCCCACTCGTTGAACTCATCGTGCTCGCTGACCGCCGGCACCACCGTATCGTTGATGTCCCACTCGATCTGGACGCGCGACCTGCTCGCCGGCGGACTTGCCAACGGGCTTTGACCATTCAAGACCATTCTGTATATGCTTTTTCCAATTGCGCTTTGGCTTCGACTCGACTTGTCTTCAGCACGTTTTCGCGTTTTCTTTGCTTTTCCGGCGCGGCGTAGACGTCCGTTCACAACGGCTGCGCAATGTTGACTGTCTCCGGCCGGGGCGAGCACCGCGTTAAGTTCCTTCTGGCCGAAGCGACGACCACGACGGCAGCGACGGCAGCGACGGCGCTGCGGTGGTTGTTGCGCTCTCATTGGCCTGCCTTCCAGTTTATCCGGTTTATCCGATTGTTATCCGTGCGCTATCCGGCAGACAGCACTCTCTCTTTCGCGCTGGAATATTTGTGCGCCGTCGACGTCGTCGCTCTGCTCGGATTTGATTGGACGGCCGACGCGTCGACGCTGCTGCGCTGCTCTAGCATTGGCACACCTGCGCGGGGATTGGCCCCCCCAGCCCCAGCCCCCCTGCTTTGGGCATAGCACGCGTCAAGCGAGGGGGTAATTTTATTACAGCAGCCAAAGCTAATTAAGTCTGCGCTCAAAGGAAAAAAGTTACAACAATTGTGAATTGTCAGGCACCTGGTGACAAGAGCGATTGCAGTTACAGGAACAGGAGCAGGAGTGGGGAGCAGGTCTTGGAGCAGCTGTACGATTGTGGTTTAGTTTTGTGTTGAAGTTGGCGTTTAATATAAATGCGGAATGCAGTTGAGGTGAATGGGGGAAAAGGCTAGGAAAAGTTGGCGTATGAGGAGAGACTTTCTAAAGGAAAGGCCACAATTATAATGGGTAACATGTTAAAAAAAAATATATATAAATTTAAAAAACATAATTTAATTGCCAAGCTTTAAAACAGTATTTAATTTATCAATATTTATATAAACTAAACGTTTTAAGTGTAATAATATTTAATAATATTTTGCACTTATTAAAATGAAGCTTTAAATATCGATGGGTTTATAATCATGCCAATATTTAATTACTTTTTAAGTCAGAAAAATTGGAATAAATACCTGCCAAAAATATATAAGTATTGTCAATTTCTAATATATGCTATTAGATTTATATTTATATTTATATTTATATTTATATTTATTAAATTATTTAAAGTAGAAAAATTTGAATTTCTCAGTAAACTAAATACCTGCCAAAAATATACAAATATTGTCAATTTCTAATATATGCTAACTGTTATTCTATTATTATATTTATTAAATTATTTGAAGTCATTTATTTGAAATCTCTTCGGGTTCCAAGTATTCTCGCCTCCTGTTATCCCTTAGCTTATGCTCAGCACGCAAACCTAACGGTATTACTTCTCACGATCATGTGAACGATAAAGCTTTAAAAGATTGCAGAAAGGAAAATAAAAAACTAACTCTGACGCTATCTGCAAGTCAATCGAAGATCACAAAACGCAATTTAGCACGCAAAAAAAAAAAGAATGCGGAAGACGTTTGAGGAGTCAAGCAACCCCCGGGCCAGAAGGATATATGGAAACCCAAGACAGAGGCCATAACTCAGGCATATGCCATAAAGTTGGCAAACAAATTTCTTTGGTCTCTGCGCGATCTTAAGCCAGAGATAAAGCAAACAAACATGTTCATTAGAAGCTGAAGGGTTGCGCCGAGGCTGAGGGTAAACCCCATAATTTCTTTCACACTTCCACGACAAGGCGAAGGCGAAGGCGACGACGAAGAAGAAGCAGAAAATCGTGCAATTATGACACGTCACAAACAACGGAGAGAACGGCAGCCCACTGTGCCGGGCCCGGGATGGAAGATTGAGCGCGTAGCACGCGATAGGACTTAGTTGCGACAGGACCTTAAAGGATTGCCGGGCCGGAGGGTGCGTCTGAGGGGCGTTGACTCGAGGAGCAGTCCTGACGTGGCACAAGGACAGACTGTAGGAATCCGTGTGAGCTTGATAAACAGATCAGCCGTGCGCCTACCTGGCCGCCCAGAAGTGGGTGTGGCACTTTAATGATGCCTCAAATTGACTGTTCCATTTCAATTGCGATAACAATGCCAACGTTCACTCCAGTCAAATTTATTTGACATTCCCCCCGGGGTGGCGGCTCTCGGAACTCTTTCCTCCACTTTCCCCGTTTTCCGTTCCGTGACGCGGCCATTAAATTTTAACCAAAAATTACGCATAAACGTCATCGTAAATTCGACAATTTACCCGCTCGTCGTGGGAAGTAACGCCCAAAGGGATTTGCGCCGGTTTCGCAATTGTACGGCCATTCATCCGGGCCTGTCTCAAAAAGTAACCGAAATGTGTGCGCTGTGGAAAACTATTTCCCCCATAAGCTGAAAGGGGAACTGTGCTAAATTAACTGTACTATTGAAAATTGCAAATTGAATATTGATATTAATATAAATGTTAATTGGAAATTACGCCAAAATTGAATTCACCTTCCACACGCACTTTCTTTTTGTCTACAATTTAAAAATAACATTCGGGGAATTTAATTTAAGCGGGCTCAGGTTTAACAATTGCGCTTGCGGTTGTTATTGCACATATAAAAATAGTTCTATGAATTTAAACATTTTTTTCAAGTAAAATGATTTCTGTCGAATTCAAGTAAGGTATATATATACATATAAATATTTCCAAATATTTGTTTGAATTAATAAAAATTATCATTATATCATGGATTAGAGTTACAAACTATTTTTTAGCTTTATTTATTTATATTTTTATGCATGTTTTATTAACCATAATTATATAGCAAATATTTTACAATTCTCTATCCTCTATAGTTTTATGAATTTATACATTTTTTTCAAGTAAAATCATTTCTGTCGAATTCAAGTAAGGTATATACATACATATAAATATTTCCAAATATTTGTTTGTATTAATATAAATTATCATTCTAGTTACAAACTATTTTTTGCTTTATTTATTTATATTTTTATGCATGTGAAATTATGATGTTTTCTTAAACATAATTATATAGCAAATATTTTACATTTCTCTATCCTCTCTTGGGGTCATTTCTGTCCTGCTCTCTGGTTTAGCAGTTGCCAATCGGGGCTTATCGAGTCTAAAGCATCTAACGAACAGCCGAACAACAATTCGCAGTTAATTAACTGTACTTTTCACTTTATATGTATATATGTATATGCACACATGATCAACTCTGTTGGCCGCAATTAAAACCGCATATGGGAAATCATTCATTTGACAACGGCGACAACACGAAAATCCAAATAGCCAAAGATCCGATCCGAGCACGCAGATAAGGCCAATGAGGAGGAGAGCGGGGAAACAACCCTGGCGGGAATGTTAAATGATTTAAAGCAAGTCTCATAATTTCCCATTGTTCGTCTGGCATTTCCACAAAACCGATAAATGAAAACGCCAAACAGAAACGGCAACAACTATATACAACTAACGCCAGATCGAGTCAAGCCGATAATGCCGTTCACACTCCGCGTGAGTCCGTTGTCCTGCGGCGCGGGGACGAGATCGCCGGCCTCCGATAGCCGGCCAGTCCGAATTGAAATGTTTCGGCGCACAGAGAGAGCAGGGAAACGGGCAGTGGGTCTGTTTCGACCGATCGCTCGGACAAGTGGCTGCTAAGTAGCTTCAACGACTAATCCGATGTCCAAACAAATCGCCAGACGCTGCGGCTCAGAGCTCAGGTGTTGTTGCTGTTGTGGATTTTGGGTTAATGGGCTTAGCGTTGGCCATTGTCCGGCGGCCGCAATTCTTTATGAAGGATTACGTGTTAAGTATTTGGCAAATATTTTCATAATTTCCCACGCGCATCTTTATCTAGTTTTTGTACTTTACTATTCCTTTTTTTTTTCATTTTCTCGTTTGTTTGTGCATATTATTTGCTTTGGTTTTGTGGAAATTATGGCATTGAATTACATGTGCATATACAAATTTCTCCCACAAATTGAAGGGCTCTATCGCCAACAGTTAGCTACCCGCATTGCCTAATCATAATGCAGCGGACTCACCGAGGAATGCCAAAAGAGAGAGCGAGCCAGAGAGAGAGAGAGAGAGAGTGCGGACATACGCTCGTGGCAATAACAGAAGCTGTTGTTGACTGTGCTCCCAGCTTCAGACTGAATTTGACTGGTGGGGCAAAAACTAAAACAAGGGAATATATTACGTGTTTTTTTTTAACAATTACCAGTGCCTGTATCAATATAAATTTACAATCCATAAAAATATATATACATATATACATATAGTGGATTGGACATCAACCCCTTGGGGAGTTCTCAATTTTAAGCAATATAGTATACAATATATATAATATATACAATATATATATTTTTTACAGCAAGAAAAGAAAAACTTGCAAAATTTATTTCTTTCATTTATAGATTAAATTAAAAAATTAAGTTAACAAACTCAATATGAAACTCTTTCATGTTCAATAACTTTTTCCGCAGTTTTATATAATTTTACAATAGAATATTGACTATTGAGGCAATTTTGGTATAGCCTGCTGTAAAAAATTAATTTTGAAGAGTATTATTAAAAGCCTAATAAATTTGATATTTTTCTTTTGAGCATCTACAGTCAATTTTAAGAAATTACTAACTCTGAATATAACTTGTTTGAAATTTGAATGAATTTTGTTTCCTAATCCCTACTTTTATAAATTCAAAGTGAAAAGATATTTACCCAAAAGAAATTCGAATTCCTATATAAGGAATCGAAATGTGGGGCTATTTACAGTTGCGTATAGGGTATCTGCTTACTGAGCATTCCACTTTTTTCAATTTGCATCTAAAAGCCTTTTATATATGACGAAAATGCAATATATTGCATTAATATATTTTTAGTTAAAAAATGTTTCCGAGAATATATTTTAGATGATCTCCTATTGTCTGTTTTCTAGCGAGTTTTTTGTTAGGTAAGTCGCAGAAAAAAAGCGCACAAGGACATTTCACACCATAAAAAACGCGAATTAGGCACACTTGCCGCCAGGGACAAAGCGATTCGCGCTACGCAATAAAACCTAATTAGTAAACTCATAAGAAAACAACAAAAAAAAAAGAAGAAAAACAATCAACAGCAAAACTGTACAATTTCAGGTACTTCATGCGAGAATTCGGCATGGTAAGGATACTTGAGCACAACAAAGATGCACAGACAAAGGACACACGCGCGCCCCTCGCCGGCCAAAAAAAAAAAAAAAACAACCCCCTCCCCGCAGGCGTATTTGGCTGTTTACTCAAGCATACAAGGACAACGCTAGGCAGGACTGCACAAAAAGCAGTTGAATTGAAAAATTCGCGCAAATTTAAAAAATCAAATGCCACATAAAGTGGCAAGTCGGTGGGGCAGCAGCAGCTCGTGTGCCGCGTGTCGAATGCCGTCAATATTTCCGGTGTGTCTAATGACAAACGCATGTTTACACGAGTGCGAACACGTCCGGCGAGAGCGGGAACGGGAGCGGGAACGGTAGCGGGAACGGGTAGCCGCCTGGCGCATTACACGGGCATCAGTTTAAAGCCAGGATCCGCCGGAGCGCAATTAAATGGATTTACTCAAGCGTTCTCGATCGGGCGCAATTTATAAATGATGGCCGCGAATTTTAAAGCGACACTCGGATGATAAATGATCTCGTGGGCAAACTTTTAGCCAGCGAACAGATATTTCAACAAAATGCATTCCTCTTCTTCTTCGCTGCTCTCGCTTCTAATCTGCAGCCCAAGTTTATTCAACTGCATTTGAATGTCAATTAACTTAAATTGCTAGTTGTGACTTACAAAGCAACCAAAAACTATTAACAGCCCAGCCAAATAGACCAATTAAGGGCTACACACACACACAGACACACACACACACTCTCCACACGTATCCATAACAAGCGCCGAGTGCATTAACCTCGACTCAACAAATATTTGATTTGCATGCATGTATCTTACAGATACTTTTGGGCTTCCGCCTGAAATGGTTGCCATTGCACTCCGTCGCACTCAATTTAATTTAATAAAATTTTCAAACACTGCTGGGGAGTTTTTGCCGCTGCTCTATAACTATTTTTGGGGTGCCCTCTGGTAATTATTAATAATATTTTTCTGTTGTTGTGTTGTGCAGCTAAAACGCATCCATAAACAAAATGGCTGGAAAGCTGTTTATTCATATCGGCCACATAACTTCAATTAATCTCAATTAAGTGGCAAAAATACGAGCGGACCCGAGCCTATATTGATGAAAAGTTTTGTTTTAGGGTTCAAACTCTGCGCATAGCCCTTTTTGTGTGTGTTGTTGATGTTTTGTTTAGCTGAAGGCGGCAACGCTACCAATTGAGGGTTAGACCCTGGGCACATTAATTCCTATTGTATAACTTGGCAATTGGAGTTGTAAATTTGAAACTGGCCGGTTTATTGGCATGTCGGGCCGAAATTGAAATTTTAATGGTAAGTAAAATTAAAGAGAAGTTATATCTATTTCAAAAAAATGTTATCTTTTATATTTTAAAAATATGTGTAAATATTTACTGAGTAAATAAAAGCTGTAAAAAAAACGTATTTTTATATGCGAAATAAAAATAAAATACAATTATCATAATTGAAAAATTTAAATTAATTTGCAAAAAGCTGTTTTTTAAATTAAAATAGATTTTTTATAAATATTATCCTAATATCTACAAATATATATTTATTATAAAAGATAGCCAACCAAAAAAATATAGGAACCAAAAAAATAAAGACATAAAAAGAAGTTAAATCTATTTAAAAAAATTGTATCGTTTATATTTAAAAAATATGTGTAAATATTTACTGAGTAAATAAAAGCAGTAAAAATAAATAAAAAAACTTATTTTTATATGCGAAATAAAAATAAAATACAAAAAATTAAATTAATTTGCAAAAAACTGTTTTTAAAATTAAAATGGATTTTGTATAAATATTATCCTAATATCTACATATATATTATTAAATTATTATTATTATTATTATTAAAGATAGTCAATTAAAAAAGTATACGAATTCAGGAACCAATTTATTTTACAAGTAAAATTAAATTATTATGAATCAAAGTAGGTTTAAAAAGAATTTTCAAAAATTTCCATGAGGAACAATGAAAACAATGCACACCCTGAAAGCAAACTTGATAAGCTGATTGTTCCTGGTAATTATAATGGAGTAATGCGATTGTGGAAAGGACGACCGCAGCTTTCTGGGCAGCCAAGTGGTGCGCAAATCTCAGCGAAAAGCCTTTGATTGTGGAGCACTTAAGAGAACAGAAAAGAAGTAAGAATTAGGGCCTATTTACACAACAATAATGTGTGCGCAATGGTGTGAAATGCTTGGCACTGTCTGGCCAGGGGAAGCTCGGTTCCTGGCTCGCATCCTTATCCTTGATTACAATACCAGAATGCTGAAAGGCCCTGATCGCAACCCCCCTAAGAAATGTTCGAGTACTCGGTGCTTGCTTTTGTTATTTGTTTCACATTTTGTGCGTTTGCTCACTTGAGCCGAAGGATCGCCGATCTTCAAAAAGGAGAAACGCCGGGCAAGTTTTTCGTATTGATTACAAGAAGTATTCAAGCAGAGATTAGACGCAATATGCTGTGCTGAGCTCCGCACTTTTGTGCTCAAATTATCGCATGCATATATGCAAAGGCATCGAGTGCCTTAGGATATTGGTCTATTGTTTCGCTATCATTTATGCAAAATGCTTAGCCTACCCCTGTCCCTGACCCCGCCCTCAGCCTCCAGTCCCCCCCCAACCTCCGTCCTCAACACGATACCATTGCGATAATTCTCATCTTTAAATATTCATTACGAGAGGCCTGGGCCGCATATCGCTTTGATTGATTACTCAAGTGGTTTATCGCTCCGCAATTGTTGCTTGGGGTTTTCCTTTTTCCAGCATTGTTTCCCAAAATGCGCCCGAGGCGTTCACAGGGCGTGGCCGGGCCTCCGGCTTTGTTCGGGGCCAGCATGTTGGTCACTTGAGAGTTGAGACTGTTTCCTTTCAACTTGTAAATGTCATTTAAATATCGGAGCACCAGACTTATGAAAATATCTCAAATTTGCATGGCCTCCCATATTCACATGCGTTCTCTAGTGGCCCGGGCAGCAGCTGCTCCGCAAATTGCCAAATTTGACATAAATGAAATCGATCTTTGAGGCCACCGGGGGCGTGGCATGTGCTCAACGATCCCGGCGGTTACGAAAGGTCAGGAGTTAGTCTCGATGAAAATCTCAGGCAGAATTTGCTACGCATAAATTCAATTACGGCCGGAATAAAAGTCGGAATGCTTTGATCTTATGATTTTAAGAACGAGAACAAGTTTGAAGCTATTGTTATCAATCTTGTTAACATATGTGGAATAAGAAACAAGTAAGAACGTTGCAGTCGAACGTAACCGACTTCGTTATACTCTTTCACAGTACACAGCTCCGATATTTCAATAGCCCATAACTTTGTTAAAACTTAACAGATGTTCATGTTTGATGGCATTTTATTCATGGTTTGTCCTCTAAATTGATTCTGCATTTAAAATATATGAATTATTGAAAATAAATTATTTTTGGAATTTTTTGGCAAACAAGCATGTACCCCCCCCTTACACATTTTCAAAAATTTTTTTTTTTCAAAATTTAGAAATGCGAGTTTACATTTTTAATCGATTGTGGTTGTCTCAATTAGCATAAAAAACAACATTAAAACCGATTCTGAGGGGGTCAAATTTTTTGTCAAAAATCATGCAAAAATTGACAACAATTTTGACAAGTAAAGACCCCGGATCCATAGTTCCCATATTTCAAACGACTATAACTTTGTCAAAACTGAACCGATTTTGATGTTTGATGGCATTTTATGCATGGTTTGTCCTCTAAATTGATTCTGCATTTCAAATAAATGCATTATTGAAAATAAATTTTTTTGGATTTATATATATAGTGGCCGTGGCCGGGATATCAAGCCAATCTTTGAGGGGGCTCACCAGCAATCTACACACCAAATTTAGTGACTCTAGCTTGAAGATTGTGGGAAATATTCAACTTTTATCGATTTGCGATGATCATGTTATCGATTTGCCAGCCTTCCAGTGGGCGTGGCACAAAAATCTTAACACTTTGTCTGACGCGGGTATACACGAGTATATATTCCAAATTGCAAGTCTTTAGCTTCAATAGCGGCGACAAAAATTGCGTTCATACGGACGGACAACAAGAAAAAATACGCTTTTCACTTCAGACTTGCGGCTTTAGTTTACTTCTTAGTTAAATTTTAGATGTGGTCACTGGGTCAGCTTTGTTAGTTGGCCGCCTTGACTAGATAATCCCCAGGCGGCACCCACTCTTCACCCTTTTGGAATATTCTCAATCGATTCGGGCAACATCTGCGGACGATGCGTGAGAAATTTCGCAAGTCTGGCGGAGCGTTTGTGGTGCGCGGCGTCATCAAGCCACAGGAAGCTTCGGCTCTGCCGCAAACAATGTACATAGGCTCTCGAGGGGCGCAGTTTGAGCTTGCAACAGCGCCGGGAATGACGACGATGTCTGTCAAGAGGGCACTCATATATTTGCAACAACTGGAGTGCCCCAGCCCGGCGTTGCGCGGTGGTTGCCGCTCCGGCCGCTCCTGCGGCGATGCGGTGCGCAAATGGGCACTCAAGTGGCTGGAACACTGCGCTGAGCTCCTCTCAGACGGCAGCGGCAGATTGTCGCAATATTGCATATATTCAGAGTTTGGGTAACGGGAATTATTTCAATTTTCCTGATTAAAATGTTGCTACTCGGCGATGTGTGAACAAATGTCGCTCAACGTTTTGAGCTGATATATGCCGGGAATAATATTAAAAGTTATATAATTTAGCTGCAAGTAGTATCAGTTTCTTGAATTTATTACTTATAGATAAAGCTGGCAATTTGGGAAAAGGAAAGCAAAGAATGCTTTAAAATTCGTGCGAGAGTTCTTGATGAAACTTTCAAATATCGCATTTTTTTATTTTTTTTTTTCAATTTGATTCTTTATTGCAGCATATTGTCCAAAACTCTCTATTGGTTGGCGAACCGCCTTTAAAATTATGACTATACTTATAAATATCGCATTGTTTGTAGAAATTATTAAATTTTAAATTTAAAGTCTATTAATCATAGAACTGGAAGGTTTTTAAATTAGTTAAGCAGACAACCATTTTTTTATATTTTTTAAATTCTAGAGTTGAAGTAAAATTTTAAGGCGGAATAAATATTTTATAGAATCGGGGGTTTCTTGAAATAGTTATACAGACAACCTGCTCATTTTGTAGCGCTTTGTTAGTTAGAAAAGAACCATAAAAAGCAAATAAAGTAATGCAAATGTTCCATTCCAAGCAACTTTTCTATATTGTTACTTCATTTGGGAATATATTCTGAAAGACTCCCGCAATTGCAGCAGGCATAATTAATTGAATTTATTTAACAAAGGTCATTGTCAGCTTTTCACAGGGCCGCCATAATTTTCACTTTTGCCCAAGTGTCGGGGCCCCGAGTAATTACCACTCGGCTTATATCAATCAATGGGAAGCTATAGGCGCGACTACGACGGCGTCGTGGGTAGTTTTAATTGAATATTACAAGAGGGATGTGCATTAATAAGGAAATCAATTTAAATCTCAGCGCGCCGCTGTCGCTGCCAAACCCATGAGAAAAACCCACGAAACTCTAAAAAAAATCTGCGGGCGTAGGATCAGCGGCAGCTAGTTTCAGGAAGGGCGCCCTGTCTCTAACGGCTGCGAAACTCAATCCTATACTTCAATGAAGCAATAAGTTTCAATTGAAATGGATTTGCTGGCGAGCGAATTTGGCTGGCCAAGGTCACAAGCAAGTCCGCCAAAACAGATTGAAAGAGAGGCTGCTCTTGAGAAGCTATAAAGTTATAGTCAGCCCGATTCAACCAATCGGGATGCGGTTAGAGCAGCGATCTATTAAAACTAAGCTTAAACAGCTTGTGAATTATAAGCAAGCACAATTTGTAAGTTGGATTGCAATTAAATTTATTTGTGGTGCTCATCCAGACATAAAGTTTTGAAGCTAGACTCTTGAAATTAGAAATATATACCCTGTTAGATAGAGTGTTAAGATTTTTCGACTCAGTTTTAAAGCTAAATAAATACATAACATTTTTTTAGACAGATGCTTACCCCTAAAAATTGCATCACAATTTTTTGAATACCTGCACTGGGGGCGTGGCAAGTCGATAAAATCTCCCACAATTTTAGAACTAGTCACAAAATTTGGCAACAAACCCACAAATTACAAAAATCCATATTTTTACAAAATAACAATTTTGATGGTTATTATGTAATTATTTTTATTTTACTTTTATTATTATTTTACTTATTTTATTATTTATTTTATTATATTATTATTATTATTATATTATATTATTATTTAGATCTCATAATACAATTGGAAAAACAAATCTCACATCCAAAACTTTTCAAGATATTTTACTTGCAACTTGATATCGAATGTTAGCTAACGTTCAGTTAGCCCGAAACTTTGCCTAAGCAGAGTTTCGAGCAGTGTAATCGATTTCGTCACAACATTCCCCATTTCTCAGTAGACCTCAGTAGCCAGAAATTCCACAGAAACTTGTAAAACATGTTGAGGCCAGCCGTGTGGTTGTAAATACTTTTTATGTACTTGAGATATTTATTTATAGAGTGGCCAAAACGATTTCTAATCACATAAGCGCTAATCAAATGCTTATCAGCGGCCAATTTGCGATAGCGAACGGACCGTGTGAAGTCCGAAGTTTCAGTTCTAGTTTGCGGCCCGAGCGATCTTCCATGCGGGTGAGGCGCACCACCCCGAGGATCTAAATCGAAGGAAAAATGAGTTGTCGCCTGCTGGTGGTGCTGGTGGTGGTGCATCTGCTGCTGGGCCCGGGTCCGGGCCTTGCCAATGAGCCGCGTGACGACGATCCGGTGGTCGGCACACTCCTGGGTCGCATCCAGGGCAGCCGGATGAGCAGCTTCGGCGGCAAGCCGATCTATGCGTTCCGCGGCATACCCTACGCCCAGCCGCCGGTGGGCGTGCTGCGCTTCCTGCCGCCCCGGCCCATCCAGGCGTGGGGCAACGCGACCCTGAAGGCCACCTCGGATTCGCTGATCTGCCCGCAGACGGGCATTACGGCGCTGATGAGCGAGGACTGCCTCAAGCTGAACGTCTTTACCAGGCACATGGCCGCCAGCCGGCCGGTGATCGTTTACATACACGGCGGCGCCAATGTCCTCGGCAGCGGGCACAGCCAGTACGAGGCCGGGCCGCAGTATCTGCTCGACCACAGCGTCGTCCTGGTCACCTTCAACTATCGCCTGGGCGCGCTCGGCTTTCTGGGCGGCAGCAACAACGCCTACCTGGATCAGGTGATGGCGCTGGAATGGGTGCAGTCGCACATAGCCAACTTTGGCGGCAATCCCGACAAGGTCACCATCCTGGGCTTGAGTGCCGGCGCAATGGCTGTCAGCCTGCACCTGGTGTCGCGCCTGTCCGAGGATCTGTTCCATCGGGCCGTGCTCATGAGCGGCTCGGCGACGAATCACTTCAGCATACACAACGAGTTCTGGAGCCGACTGCTCGCCCGCGAGCTGGCCTGCCCCATGTACGATGCGTTCGACAGGGCCGAGTGCCTGCGCTACGTCGACTGGCAGCGCATCGTGTCGGTCTGCGGCACCTGGGAGCAGTACAAGTTCGTCAACATGAAGTGGAACTACGCGATCGACGGCCACTTTCTGGGCGCGCATCCCACCGGGCTCTTCGACAGGGGCGCCTTCCGGCGGGTGCCGCTCCTAGTCAGCTTCACCACCAACGAGCTCGACTATTCGGCGATGGGTGCGTATGCGAATTTATTACGCCCACCTCTGGACTCAATTCATTATACTCGTTCACGAAGTGAAACTAGTATATTGGTCTGTCCGTCTGTCCGTCTGACCGCCTGTCCGTCTGACCGCCTGTCCGGCTGTCCGTCTGTCCGTCTGTCCGCCTGTCCGTCTGACCGCCTGTCCGTCTGTCATCCTGTCCGTCTGTCCGTCTGTCCGTCTGTCCGACTGTCCGTCTGTTCGCCTGTCCGTCTGTCCGTATGAACGCAATATTTTTCGACGCTATTGAAGATAGAGACTTGAAACTTGGCTTATATACTTGTAGTTATCTGCTTCAGACAAAGTGTTAAGATTTTTGTGCCACGCCCACTGGGAGGCTGGCAAATCGATAACATGTCGATACACCTCAAATCGCAAATCGATTAAAGTTGAGTATTTCCCACAATATTAAAGTTAGAGTCACCAAATTTGGTATGTAGATAGCTGGTGATCTCCCCCAAAGAACGCCCTGATTTCCGGCCACGCCCACTAGAACGACCCCCTGTGTCCCCGCTCCAAAAAATCGCAAATGGCTATATCTCCCACAGTTTTAGAGCTAGAGTCACCAAATTTTAAACGTAAATGGCTGGTCACCCCCTTTAACGATTCGTAAATTTCCCGGCCACGCCCACTCCGCCCCCGCAAATCGCGAAAAGCTATATCTCCCACAAATTTGGAGCTAGAGTCAACAAATTTTAAACGTAGATGGCTGGTCACCCCCTTTAACGATTTAACGGCCACTCCCACTCCCGCCCCGCAAATTGGGAAAGCTATACCTCCGACAATTTTGGAGCTAGCGGCACAAAATTTGGCAGAAAGTGTTTGTGTGACCTTCTCTTAATGTTGGCCACGCCCACCCCCGACCCCTACGAAATATAAAAATTCTATATTTCTTTCAAAATAACAACAATAATTTGCGTGTGCTGTGAAGGAGTATTACATCCGACTGCAACGTTCTAACTTGTTTTCAATTTCGCTCAGTACACGTGGACAACGATCTGCTGCTGCACGACATCGTCACGAACTTCAACGACTACGCGCCGGAGCTGTTCCTCTACGACTACAACGCGACCAAGAGCACGCGCCTCAAGAACTTCTATCTGGGCAACAAAACGAACGAGCTGAACGCCGTCAACATCGAGCGCTTCGGGCAGATCTTCTCCGACGGCATCATCGGGCACGGCGTCCACCGGCTGGTGGACATGGCGCGCCTGTACACCGATGTCTACTACACGCGCATGGACTACATCGGGCAGCGCAGCCTCTCGGCGCCGGTGACCGGCGAGAACATGCCCAGCGGCGTCGGCCATGCGGACGACTGGCAGTACGTGATGCCCGGCTTGTGGTACGGCAAGCTGATGGAGTCGAATCACACGGATCGCTTCATGATGGAGCGCCTGACCGCCTGGATTAGCCACTTCGCCAGGACGGGGTAAGGTCCGGACTCTCGCTTGAATCTCAGTCTAAGCTATTCCTTGCAGGAAGCCGGTGGTCAACACTAACGAGGAGTGGCCGCCCTGCAATGCCACCCGGATGCACTTGCTCTACAACAACAATGTGACCAAGCTGGGCCCGCCCGCCTTCGTCGACCACTACGCCGTCTGGGACGAGCTCTTTCCCAGGCGAGCCAACGGCGCGGCCCGAAGCCAGCTCCTCCTCCTCCTCCTCCCCGTCGGTGTGCTGCTCCGTAAATTAATGTAGCCATTAGGTGTGGAGCAAAGCTTATCAGTGGGCCGTTTAGATTACGCTAATGACGTCGCTTAGCTATTTACTTTGATTAATTAATCAACGAAAGGCGTGAGATTTTCAGTCTTTCTGGGAGATTGTCTGCAGCTTGTTTTGGCCAGCGCCGTGGGGCAATTAGTCTTTGGCGCAGCTTAAATACACATTAATTTGTCTTTAAACGGTTGGCGCTCTCTTATGACCTCTTTGCAGTTGTAATTGTGTGATAATTTTTGGAATTGACAGGCTTTGCAGCCCCTTGGCCCAAACCAACCCCCTTCTGACCACCCGGTCGCGACTGGCGCTGCTATTGACATTGCCTCAGATTGGCAGCATTCAAAAAGCGGTTTGTTCTTGCGTGAAAATCCCCGGCATGTGAGCGCTCGCAAAAGGATTATCGGCAAGTCCTTTGGCAGGGGCTGTTCCCTTATCACGACTGCGAGTTCATATAAATAATTGGCAAAACAATCTGGGAGTCAATGTGTGGTAACTGAGAATTTTCAAGCATAATGCAGCTCTATAGTTTTTTGTTCTATTTTCAATTTATATTTTTGTTAAATTTCATTTAATTATATACGTATATTTTGCCTATAAAATTATTATATAACATTTTTAAAAGACCTTGATAGAATATCGGAATATGTTGGCACAATAGTTTTAAAACAATTAGTGATAATTCTTTAATATTTATAAATATTGTGAAATGGTATTTATTTCTTATATTAGCGTAATTGTTGTTTATCCCCTATTCCTTAATAATATTAATAAATATTGCGTTCAATTGTTATCGAAGTCTTAAGAATAAAATTTAATCTGCCTTTTGCAATTTTCCTATAACTATATATTAGACTATTTGAATTGTAACTGTGTTAGTTTTAAAAAAGAAAGAAAATCCAGGAAAATAGGAAATATCTAGGAGTGTCAATGTTTTAAAAACAATTTCTGCTAACAGTACACCATCATAAGATTAAATAAGTTTTCGAAATTCCCTTAAATTTCAAAACAACAAAAATCAACTAAAATTGCTTATTAATCCCGTTAACATGTATGGATTAAAAAACAAGTAAGAACGTTGCAGTCGGACGTAGACGACTGCGTAATACTCTTTCACAATACACAGCATGCATATTTCAAACGCCCATAACTATGTCAAAAATCAACCGATTTTCATATTTGATGGCATATTTTCATGGCTTGTCCTCTAGATTTTGCATTTCAAATATATTCATTATTCAAAATAAAATTTTTTGGATTTTTTTGGGAAAAAAGCATGTACCCCCCCCTTACTCATTTTCGAAAAAAAATGTTTTTTTAAATTTAGAAATGCGAATTTACATTTTTAATCGATTGTGGATGTCACAATTAGTATAAAAAACAACATTAAAACCGATTCTGGGGGGGTCAAATTTTTTGTCAAAAATCATGCAAAAATGTACGAAAATTTTGACAAGTAAAGCTCTCGGATCCATAGCTCCCATATTTCAAACAGCCATAACTTTGTCAAAACTGAATCGATTTTCATGTTTGATGGCATTTTGTTCATGGTTTATCCTCTATATTGATTCTGTATTTCAAATATATTCATTATTCAAAATAAAATTTTTTGGATTTTTTTGGGAAAAAAGCATGTACCCCCCCCTTACTCATTTTCGAAAAAAAATTTTTTTTTAAATTTAGAAATGCGAATTTACATTTTTAATCGATTGTGGATGTCACAATTAGTATAAAAAACAACATTAAAACCGATTCTGGGGGGGTCAAATTTTTTGTCAAAAATCATGCAAAAATGTACGAAAATTTTGACAAGTAAAGCTCTCGGATCCATAGCTCCCATATTTCAAACAGCCATAACTTTGTCAAAACTGAATCGATTTTCATGTTTGATGGCATTTTGTTCATGGTTTATCCTCTATATTGATTGTATATTTCAAATATACTCATAATTGAAAATACAAATTTTTGGTTTTTTTATGGTTCTAGTGGGCGTGGCCGAGATATCAAAATCGCATCTTTTATCGACTGACGCGGGTACACACGAGTAAATATTCCAAGTCTCTAGCTTCATATTGCGTTCATACGGACAGAACGAGATAATTATTAACCCTAAATTGCCAATTGTGGAGATAAACTTAACCCGGTAAGCTCGGGAGTCGCAAAGTCAAAAGCATCTGCCTTTGGGGTCCTTCTCATTAACTTTGTCTAACTTATCTGCTCCCAAGGATAGCCCAAGTAAGCCGCACACGCACAAAGAGGACCACATACTGACTTTGAAGTAGAGTTCGTGTAAACTTTAGCCAAAGAAAATATGGAAAATTAACTTGTTAGCCAGCCCGGCAGCCACACACAATATATTACGTGTGTGTGTGTGTGTGTGTGTGTGTGTGTCCTGTAGGTGGGCTTGGCCAAACATTTAACTACACGCATTCTGTTTTGGGACAAAGGCCACAAAAAGGTGGGCAAGTCAAGTTGACAAAACGCATGAGATGAACCCACAGAAGTGGAGACAATGAAGGACGCAAAACATTTGCGAACATTTTAATTAAATTCTACGGCAATTTTTAAAGTGACGAGGCACATGCAAAATTGCGTTGAGGCAAGAGAGACTCGAATGCGCCCCTAGGAGACCCTCGATGAGGCCAACACCTTTTCCAATTGCGGGAGCAGCTGGAAAAATGGAAATGTGAAAGAGTTGTGATTCGATATTCGAGTGGCTTTTGTGACTCAATTACAATAAGTCTATTAAACTTGTGTCTGCGGCGTGTCTAGACAACACGGGCCGATCAGTCACAATGTCTAGGCCCGGGTCCGGCTCAGCTCGGGGTTGAAGAGCGTCGAGAGCGCGTGCCCCTTTTGACTTTCGACTGGTTCTTTGTGCCGTCTAACAACGGAAAGGGTCTGCTGACGATGACGATGATGATCGTCGTGATGATGATGATGCGAAGGTGTTCCAGCTGCCGGTTAGGACTCTGTCTCGATTTCACTTTCGTTACGCCTGCGCCACAATGCCACAGATGAAAACCTAGTCCTCGATCGGTTTGGCCTTTTTTTTTTTGTAGCTCATCATGCTGCGGTTTTGATTACGCATTTTTGGAGTGCACAATGGACGCGAGGACGCAAAGGAGTAAACAGTTTGAAGTAGCGCCGTTCGAAATGCTTTATTGGTTTGTCAGCGATCGAATTATATACATATATGTCTGTCTGTCTGCTCGTATCTGTCTGGCTGTTTATGCGTTTTGTCAACATATCGTATTACGCCCCAGTCCCAGTCCCAGTCCCAGTCCCAGGCTCCTGGCCCATAATCGCCAATGACAATACAAATTGAGAGTGGAGAGCCTTCGCGCAGCGGCTTTGTTGGTTTTCTGGGAAGCCAGAGTCTCTGACAGCCGGCGCAGCGTGCTTAAAATTTGTTAAACAATATATTTGTTTGGCCTTTTAAGTGAATTTCGATCAGCGTGTTGTTTTTTTTTTTTTTGGGGTTGTTTCCAGCCACCTTGAAGCAATCGATTGGTATTCGTGGAAAGGCAGTTTCGAATACGCAACGTAAAGCTTTTTCCACAGAATTATGGAGGAAACACTTGGGGCGATTATGCAAGCGAAAAACAATAGTTTTCTTAACAGACGTTTAGGAGAGCCTAACATTTTCATTTCAATATTAATTATTAAATAATACATAATATAATAATTATAATAATACAAACATTTTTAAATGTAATTACTAATAAAGTGTAATTTTAATATTATTCTAAATTAATTAATTATTAAATGTAATTCAATTCAATTTAAATGCTAATTACTAAATGTAATTACTTATAAAGTGTAATATTAATATTATTCGATAATAATTAATTATTAAATGTAATTCAATTATTAATTCAGAACTGTCCTCAAACATTTTTTTTTTTTGAATGCTTACCAAAAATTAAAATAAATAAAATTTATTTTCCACCACGTGAATATTTATAGATTTGTATAACACAAATTGCTGAACCTTTTGTTGAGAGGTTTCAAAAAGTAGATAAGAGCTGGAGTTATCGAAATCAATGGAAATTTTTAAGATATATACGCATACAGTTTTGAAAGTATGTAAAGTCAGGAAGTAATAGAAGTGATATGTCTTGAACAAAAAACGAATTGAAAGATAATGCAATCTCTTAAGGGTTGGATTATGTTTACTTATCAGTTAGTCAGTTTTATATAGACATAAATATCAAAATAAATATCATCCAGAATGTAATTTATTATAAAAAAAAAAAATAAAAAAACATTTAAGCGAGGATTTTCATACAGTCTCAATTAATTAATTAATTTTATTTGCTGGCGCCTACGCTTCGACAGATAAGCCGAGAACCGACAGCGTACATGAGAGTCAGCAATCACATCGCTTAATTAAATATTTATACAAACGTGAATTGCCTTGATTAATGGTTGTCCTGAGCGCGCACTTGCAGCAGCTCCCAGGCTCGAGGGTCCCAAGACAAACAACAGCGGATGGGAAGCAACAAAAGCAAACATCAAACGCACAACAGGCAAAAGGACACTCCGGCTCTGCTTTCTCCCCGCCCTCCGCTCTCCCTTTTTCGGGCTGTGGTGAAAGTGTTCACATCAAACGGCTTTAAAATTAATTGTTTTGCCTGTTTTTTTTGTCTTCCACGGTTTAGTTGGGCCCGATAAACAATTTGATTATTCGATAAGCAAATAGAACTACACACACACACACTCACACACTCATATGTTCAACTGTCCCCCCCCCCCCCCCAAAACTCGCTCCATTCCATTCGCCATTGTCTCGCTGTCTGTCACAGGCGGCATCGCTAGCTACTCCATGACAGCTCTGTGTGTGTGTGTGTGTGTGTGTGTGCGTGTGTGTAGGTTGTGTGTGGTCGCCGTTTGAGTGTCTTTTGTTGTTCGCTCGCTCTGATATCGTCGCTTTTGTTTGAAGCCCCGGCGACAGACAGCGACAACAATAACAATAACAACAACAACACGATTGTGATTTTGGGGAACCCGGGACCCAATCATAATTATGCACGTTGTTTGTTGTTGTTTGGGCTCTTGTTAATAATGGCGTTAATGCCCATGGCGTTGAGAACAACGTGGACCACCCTCGCTTTACGCTTCATTTCGGGCCCTAAATCACAGCGATATTTATGGTAACTGGACTGACCAAGCAACGGACAGGATCCCAACAGGTAGATAAAGCCAAAAAGGGGCTCTTAACGGGCCGTGGCAATGGAAATGTTGTCGGTATTTAGAGAGCTTTGTTGCTGGTCAACTGATAATTCAATTAAAAGTTACATCAATAGTCGAGTTCTATTAGCTTATCATATGTGATAATACATAAAAATAATTTATTATTATTTTTATAATTAATTTAACAATAATTATATTATAGAAAAAAGATTCGAGCCATAATACTCTTCATTTAGTTGCGTAACAATTTATTTAGTGAGGTCTGCATACTATAATAAAAAATCTTTTTAAACATGATTAGTCTTACATAGAAATAGAAATATATAATTATATAAGTAAAATATATAATTTTATTAGGATAAGGATATCTTAAAGTGTTCTATAAAAAACCCTTTCTCATTAACTGCACTCAAATTATTTCTGTAAATAATTTGTCTTTGTTAACTTTTGTTTAATTATTTTTGTCTTTTGAAAAAAAAGGTTAACTATTAAATTATTGTATGCATCGAATTTTCAATTTATATTTTATATATGTATACATTTTTTTAACAATTTTTTCATATTCTTGGGTTTACTAGTTTTGTGCTCAAATCATTCTGAATTACTGCTCAATATTAATAATTAAAAAAAAAATTACATGTGTGTTCATTTTATCGACTGTAATAAACAATAAATTTGCAATAAATAAAAGGCAGAGATTGTGCTGCTGATAAGCTATTTTACGTATTTTCAGTTTTCAGAATTTTCACGAGAAAAGTGACGCAAGCAAATCTAACACCCGATTATTGCAAATAGTTTATGCGAATTGAGTCGATTTCCACCCACTCAAAGTTGTTCAGCTGATAATCTCGTTCGGCACCCAATAGGAAACCCATAAAAAGCGCAATCATTTACGGCACCACAAAATCATCCAAATAGCCCAATAATTACAGGCGTGTTAAGTGCCCCCGGCGACCGACAGAAATTGTTTGTGCTCTTCTCAGCCTCAGAGCTGTGCAAATATTTGTTTGCAGTTTTTCAAAGCGACTCCTGTCAATGTTGTCGTTGTTGTTGTTGTTGTTGTCAAATGTGATTATTAATGTGCCTTGAATGGTGGAAACGGCAACAACACCCCACAACACTCGAGCACCCGATCACCCTCAACTCAACCCAGTCCCGGAAAAGGGAATCAGTGCGCTCTCCAACGTATGCTAGTTGTCAGAGAGGGTGTGACAATCCATAGAGGCCAACTAATGAGTGTAAACAACGGCCTGGCAAAAATTACAAATCCAAAAAAGATAGAAAAAGCAATGCAAGTAAGAATTTTGCGGTCGGGTGTAACCGACAGTGCAATACTCGTTTACAGCATAATTAGTGTTAGCAGGGAAAAATGTAAATTTATGAGATATATATTGGGGGTATTCAAAAAATATTTGTACGATCTTTAGGAGAAGTCTTAAGTAATTCTTTCATTAATTATAATATAAGTTTTGATTTATATTTTAGAATTTACGCTTACTACTAACCACCTTCTTTTTAGCTGTAGGTTCTCTTAACGTCATTGACAACAATTGGCTGTGATTAGGGGCATAGCTAGCCGGACAGGCAAATAAAATACCCCCCATCGTGTCAGTGATGTTATAAAAATTGTTTATAATTCTTTTAGGCTTTTAGATTTTAATTTTTATATTTATATATAATTCTTTGTATCTTATGCATTCTTATCTTTACATTTTGCTGTAACTAGCTCTAAAACTGCGCCAGATATATAGATTATAATGGAATAATAATCGACATTTGGCAAGCCCAATATGCTCTTTTCACGTCGTGAGCGAGTACGAATAGAAACTGCCACAAACTGTTTGATTTGTCGCTTAGGACTAATGAAACCAAACATTAGAGCGAGCACCCTCGAAATGCTTCTGGTTCTGGTGCCGTTCTGGTCTCGAGTGCCGAGTCGGGGGTTGCTCTCTAAAGTGTTGCAATTTTTGGCCCCGTTCGGGCACAAAGGGATGGATGTTTACTATATGGGACGGACGGACGGACGGACGGGCTGGTAGACAGGCCAGACCAGGCCGATGTGTTGTAAGTTGATTACGTGGTTGACGTTGCTGCTGTTGCTGCTGCTGCTGTTGTTGTTGTTGCTGCTGCTGCTGCTGCTGTTGTTTGGTTGAGTTGCAATATGAGGGCGCATGTTGCTGCCGTGGAATCGGCAGCTGTCTTCACGTGAACTGCAGCCGCGATACTCGAACTCGTAACTCTTCATGGATTTTTCACCTTGTTTTTTTTTGTTTTTGAATTTTTTTGTACTTTGTAAGCTACGTGCCCGAACTGGCTAATGCTCGGCGGCGGCGACAGCCACCTGAATGAACTCCAACTGGTCGCGGGTTTCGCTAATGTAGCGCCAGGCCGGGCCTCGGTCAACAGACGATGATGGGCTGCTGTCGTGGGAAACTCTCCGCGGAGGCATGCGGGTGTGGTTTTTCCTTCTACGCTTTTGTACGTTTTGCTACAATTAATGAAATTGTATTTTGTGCGCCCAAAGTAGATGCTACAGTTTTGATTAATAGTCGTCGTCGTCGTCGTCGGCGGGGCTGCCTGAGAAATGCTTTGGGGGGGGCCAGACGTCGTTGCATGCCCCCAAACTATGCTGCACTTGTTCTAATGGCACCTCCTAATGGTCAGGTACCAATACCGCAGCTGGAGCCTGGGCGCCTTATTGAGCAATTAGTTAAGGGGCCCACTAAACTGTTGACAGTTAACGTTTTATCAATTGGCTTTTGGCCTTCCTTGGGCTCCAACATAAATCAAACTTCGGAGTGCAACTTTCACATTCCAGAACGATTTGTCAGTCACGACATCTCCAATATGATAGGCCACCAGTAGAATTTTTGACATGCTCATTAGACTCCCCCCCCTTCGACTACCAACTGCCTACTGCCGCGCACTAAGACAAATAACTCGCGGGCTCAGGAATGCGAGGGCTGTCCACGGGGATAAACTGTCTCAGATAGCCCATATATACATACATATATCTGTGTTGTAAACACAACTATTATATATATAAACTAAAGTCGCACTCTGGCACAGTTCGATGTGAAATCAGAAAAGGCGCAATTGAAATATATTTTTTATCAACCGCTTCGATTTGAAGGTCAGCAATCGTGCGGTTAGCTCTCCAGCTGCTTTAAATTTAGAAAACATATCAGTACGTGCATATATATTTCACGTACAACATTATTTTTATTATACCCATTGAAAATGTGTGGCAAAGAGGATATACTTGGCTTGGCATACAAATATTACTACTATTACTATTAATATAATAAATATAAATAAATATTCAGCATATATATTTTGAATTTCTCGTTTATATATACTTTATTTACTAATTTTATTTTTATTTAATATTATTCATAATATAGTACTGGCATACCTGCCTTTATTTAAATTCCATATATTCCAAATATAAAGGATCGGACAACAAACACAGAATTTTGGTTTGCATAGCTATGTGTATTTTACAGGATATCTGCTAGTCGACTGCTTCGCATTTGTAATTGTGTTAATATTGTACTTTCTATTTTAAAGCTTTCAGATTTAAATGCCCTCAACATATGTAATATATTATAAATATAAATAAATATAATCTAAATACGTTTGTAAATGATTTAAATAAAATTATAAAAGTATATTTACTAATAAAAAATTGTTGATTAATACTTTCAATATACAAGAAGCATATTCATATTTTCCCTAATTCGTGTTAGTTTGAAATTTTCTATAAAATACCCTTACCCAATTTTCAAATAATATCATTAATAATTGGAAAACTTTAAAATCTCAGGTTATTTATAATGCAGAGTATTTATTATATATGCCCAAGTTGAAATTGCCAATAAAACGTAATAACAATTTCTACACTTTCCACGCCAGAGAGCTCTGGAGCACCTCACCAGACTGATGAAAAACGCACCCCTGCGTGCCTCGAGTGTCGCGACCCACTGTCAGTTAGTCAATAAGCGACACCGTGCAACATGATCCATCATCAGTTAAGTTGAAAGCTGTAAGCGAGGATGGACTATTATTGAAACAGGATGCCGCGATGACAACAGACAAACGAATGTCCGTTGTTTGTCCTGCGCGGAGGCTGGTCGGATAGACCCGGCGCGGAGTACAATGGGACCGGGGGACCGACGTCCGACGGCTGACAGATCAACGTCAGCCAGCAGCCCACAGCATGAGATGAGTTTCCAGCTCAGCTTGCGATCGGCACGCGACACTCAGAAAGCTGCCGCTGCGACTTCGCGTCTCTTTCTCAATATGCAACGCCGCAGGATCGCGTCAGTTATTAAAAATGATGAGCACATTTTGTTAATGGTTTTCTCGCCGTGTTTTCATCGACTACCCGAACTTCAGTTAGCGCCCACGCGCCGCACGCAATTGCCAGCTAAATGCATTTCACTCTCTATGCTAATTAGAGAAAAGTCATTTTCCAATTCAACTGCCAAACGTCGCTACCCCTAGCTTCTGGGCCACGAATTTGGTTAATACAGGAAGGGTCTAGCACACGCTTTGCGTTGATAACGAAATACATTTGCATGTGTGTTTGTGCTTGTAATAAGTAGCCCATTATTTGGCATGTGGGCCCGTGGATAAGGCAGATTGGGGCTCTGCGGTTGCGCGTACCGAAATGTTGACTAACTAGACCCACTTTTAGGTGTGGTTCAGTCCGATTAGAGGCCAAATATTTATTTGTTCTTGTGCCTTTACTTATAAACATTATTCATTCAGACTTCATGTGATTCGAGTCGAACTCAAATGTTCACTTTTTGTGCTTCAGATAAAACCCTATTAAAAAAAATATATATATGCATATTTTAAATTAAAGTGTTGGGAATTAAATGATATGATATATCATATAATAAATATAAATTGTATATTTTTATTTATTTTTTTTCAAAGTAATGCTTAAATCTTAAAAAGCGAATAAATAAAATAAAATAATAATAATAAAATAAAGTTGAAATTATGAATAAAAATGTAAACGAATATTTATTTGTTATAATGTTTAAATCTTAGAAAGGGAATAAATAAAATAAAATAAAGTTTAAATTATGAATATAAATGTAAATTAATATTTATTTGTTATAATGTTTAAATCTTAAAAAGCGAATAAATAAAATAAAATAAAGTTTAAATTATGAATATAAATGTAAATTAATATTTATTTGTTATAATGTTTAAATCTTAAAAAGCGAATACATAAAATAAAATAATAATATTAAAATAAAATAAATGTAAATGAATATTTATTTGTTAAATAAAATAAAATAATAATAATAAAATAATTTTTAAATTATGAATATAAATGTAAATTGTTATAATGTTTAAATCTTGAAAAGCGAATAAATAAAATAAAATAATAATAATAAAATAAAGTTTAAATTATGAATATAAATGAAAATTAATATTTATTTGTTATAAGCTTGACCTTTACATAAAAGATTAAAATATTCAATCTACCTAAATATTTACTTAAGAATGTTTTATTAATAATAAACCATGTTGGGTTTTTTCTTATTTCTTATTACTCTCCCAAAGTTCTCTCCCAATGTCTTTATGTTTGCTCAACAGATTTAACCCACTTATCCACATCGCACACACTGCGAACATTTCACCCAAATAGCCAGGGAAGGCGCATTTCCCACACCCACAGCAGCCGGAGGTATGTAAGCCAATCCCAAGACCATCTGTCGAGCTTAACCCAATAAATAGCTGGCATAGTTGCCCCAGCTGAAAACCAGAGTTCAGCGCTGGCTGCCACGTCGACTGCCCGAGTGAGTCATAAATTGTGAAATGCAATGCACATTATCGTCAATGCGAGATACAAAAAAAAGAAAAAAAAGAAAAAAGAATTGCAGCTCAGACAGGCCCAGGGAGACAGCGTGGTGGACACTTTCTGGCACCTAGCCTAAAGTTGCTGCTGCTGCTGCTGCCTGTGTTATTTATGAGTTTTGTGATGTTTCTGCAAATTTTTCTATGTAAGAGACTCCTTTGTTTTTCCGAATCGCGCAACGAGCTTAGTTGAACTTGTGGCTCGCGCTTTGGGCCTTATCGCGCGTCAATTGCGCAGACAACTTCATTGTAAGGCCAAAAGATGCCAGCGCACAGATGTTGACAGCAGGAGTTCCAAGCACGCGTCGTCCGCAGAAACCGCAGAAGGAAGTTGCTTGCGGTTCGTCTCGCCTTGGAGTCTCTGTTCGGTTTGGTTTGCTCCGCCCGTTTTTGCCCAGAAATCTAATTACGTTTTGTGGCCAAAGGCGCTGCGCTGAAATTTCAATAGCGTTTGAGCGATTTCCATCAGTCAATAAAAACCCGTGGACACAGCGGGCATTTGCCCCAGTCGCCGGTCTGGGCTGCATCTGATATGCCCCCGTTGGGGCACGGGGGCAGGGAGAGAGAGGGAGAGAGCTCACAACTTTATTTGCGCTGCATTTCGTGGAAATCGAAATCGGCTCGAGGCCACAAAATATTTCGTTGGAAATTCGAATGGCAATTCGAGGCGACAAGCGCTTTCCTCTTTTGGTTTTGCGTTTTGTTTTTGTTATTATTTTTACATTCTTTTTTTTTCATCTAACAAATTATAGAAACGTGTTGTGAGCATATGCTGTGCGGACAAGCCAAACAATTAAAACTAAAGTGGAAACGATCAAAATGTGCTACCCCGGTAACAGAAGAGATCTATTGCCGCCGATATAGCCGCGGCAAACCGCACTCCCTGGCAATTTGCATAAATTAATATATTATTTTCACTGCTGCTGGACAACACCCTCGCCCAGGACCTCGCGCCGTGATGATGCTTTGGCGTGACTCATGGCGTGCCGGAATTCTGCCAATTGGCATTCGGCCGCTCTCCGCGTCATGTGCGCCCTATGCTAATGAGCCGGACGGAACGCGAGTCCAATACGATATGGGGCGATGATCGGGCGGCAGAGTTCGCCTTTGACACTGCCGTGCTGTCGAGCGTAACCGAACTCCGATAAGAGCAATAAAAATGAAAATGGGCCAGAAAAGCAACAATGGCTCTCGCAACATCTGTGAGCTGCCAGAAACGTGTGTGTGTGGCATTGAGCGAGAGAGCTACACTCAGCTAAATAATGGGGTCACTTGGAAAATTGAAGGTTAGCCAATTTGTATTGTTTATTTGCTTGCTCTGTTCTCCTAAATAGTAAAATAGACCAGGCCACAGTCTAGTGGCGAAAGCATATCAAATATTGTCACGTATTCAATTTAATTTAAGAAAATATTAAAATTAAAAATTAAATTATTAAAAAATTGTATTTTTATAATTTGCAATTGTTCTTATATTAAATTGCATATCCTTCCTTGAATATGCTTGCGCCACTAGATTGTTAACTCTTGCTTTTATTTTGCAATAACTTCTATTTATTTTATTTAAAGCAGTTTAAACTATATATTATGCTTGGTAATACAAATTAAAATTGAATTACTTAATTTTTTGAGCTCGTTTATAAATAAAAGCGCACTAGTACTTCGCTCAGAAATTATTAAAAAAATTATCAAATGCTCTTCATGAAAAAATCAGCGACTGCCAGAAGAACCTCCCAATTTAAAATGTTAAAAAGAATTTATATTTAAAAATAAAAATTACAATTTCACAAAGTAGAATATATTTTACGCAGAGAAAAAAATAAAAATATAGCAATATATCAATTTAATTTAATTCAATAGCAAGACATTTATGAAATGAAATATTTTAATAGAATTCGGGTACTTCTAGAAGAACTCTTATGCAGCCAAGCAGCAACAACAGAAATTATTAAAAAAAATTATCAAATGGCCTTAATGAAAAAATCAGCGACTGCCAGAAGAACCTCCCAATTTAAAATTTAGAAAAGAAATTATATTTAAAATAAAAATTACAATTTCACAAAGTAGAATATATTTTACGCAGAGAAAAAAATAAAAATATAGCAATATATCAATTTAATTTAATTCAATAGCAAGACATTTATGAAATGAAATATTTTAATAGAATTCGGGGACTTCTAGAAGAACTCTTATGCAGCCAAGCAGCAACAATTTCTCGCAGTGCATGCCGTGGCACGCGATCGCCGGCAGTTCACAGTGCACGGCACGTACCAGAGCTGTCCACTCGGACGGACTTAATATATGCACCCACACGGTGATGACACGCATACCTACCGAAAAAAAACATAAACAACATCGAATTGGAACTGAAAGTGCTGCCAATTGGTTTATCACTTGGCAACCGAGGGGGAGGGGAAACACAATTGCAGAACATTTCGAATGCCAAATCGAAAAGAAAAGTGGGTACAGTAGAGTCCAACCGTTTAGATGTACTCGCTGAGCCAGCGCTCCTTGGTCTGACGCCGCCAGTTGAGGGGGAAGAGCCGCTTCCAGACCTCGTAGCGAGCGGCATTGAGGCCCTCCCGCAGGATCAGCTCGTCCCCGATGTCCAGATAGTAGCGCCTCTTGAAGCTGAAGGGCCGCCAGCGCACGTTGCGCAGCTTCTCGTCGCTGGGCTTGTTGGGATCGCTGCGAAAGGCGGCGTCGGTTAAATCTGAACGCGGACAGTTGGAACAACGACTACGAACCCCTTGTAGGCGAAGGCCGCGAACATGCGCGTCAGCAGCTCGACCATACGGAACTCGTCGTCGTCCTCCGTCAGCATGCGGCTGATCGAGGGCTCCACAAACAAGTACATGAGATCGTCGTGATGGACGACGCCGTAGGGCGCATCCTCCGGATAGTGGATGTGACTGCGTCCGCCCTGGTAGCCGAAACGATAGTAATAGACCTTGGTGGAGCGGGCCGCCAGATGCACGAACCGATGGATGCCGAAGCCCGTGAGGGCGTCCGAGTAGAGCGTGCCCAGCGACTGGAGGGAGGCGTTCGCGTCGATCGGCAGCTGGCCAAAGTAGTGCTGGCGCAGATCCCGGCTGATGTTCTGGGCGCGCGGACTGCTGCCGTTGTAGAGGAAGCAGATGGGCGCCAGCGCCTCAAAGTTGTCGTTGAGGGCGCCCAGCAGGGCGGGGCTCTGCAGTAGGGCTGCGAGAAAGTGCATCAATTGGAGTGCTGGAGAAGCTTGAGGGCAGTCACTTACAGATCGCCGGGCCCACAAACTCGTCCTTGGTCATGCCCGTTATGATGGGTATCTTCATGAAGTCGCCGTTCTGGTAGCTGCGCACGGGATCCTCGACGAGGAAGCGCTCCTGGCCAAAGTCCGGCTCCAGCACGGGCTTCCACAGGATCAGCGGATTGCTGCGCCCGAACTCGAACATCCGGGGCAGCGTGTTCGCATACTCCAGATAGTGTTTGCCGCGCAGACAGCGCAGCATCTCGTTCGGGTCCTCCGTGCTGCACTGCAGCAGCGCCGCCTGCCGCTTGGCGACGTCCATTTGGTGCTCCGGCAGCGACCACTGGCCCGTGGCGGCGCCGCTCATCACGATGGCCCGCTGGAACAGGCCCTGCGACATCGGCGACACCATGTGCAGGGTGACGGCCATGGCGCCGGCGCCGTAGCCCAGTACGGTGATCGCGTTGGGATCGCCGCCAAAGCGCGAGATGTGCAGCTTTACCCAGCGCAGCAGCTGCACCTGATCCTTGAGGCCCATGTTGCCCGACGCCTCGGCGGTGCCCGTGGCCAGGAAGCCCAGCGTGCCCAGGCGATAGTTGAACGTGACCAGCACCAGATTGCGGTCCATGAAGTACTGCGGACCCGCAAAGTTCTTGCTCTGGCCGGACAGCGAGTAGAAGCCGCCCGGATGGATGAACACAATGACGGGCTTCTTCGGATTCGGTTGCGTCTCGCTGGGCAGCTCCCTGGTGTAGACGTTCAGCCGGAGGCAATCCTCGCTGACGTCGTCGCTATAGAGGCCCGGCTGCGGGCACTTGGGCCCATCGAAGGTCGCATCGAATATGTCAAACCATTGCTCGACGGGCTCCGGCGCCCTGAACCGCAGACTCCCCACGGGCGCCTTGGCATAGGGTATGCCCCGAAAGGCGTAAAAGTTGCGACCCGCCTGCGAGGGCAGTATGGTGCCGCGGATCTTGCCCAAGGCCGTGGTGATCACCAGATCCGAGAGCTCCTTGTCGCTGCCAATGGGCGTATCATCCTCCAGGTCCCGCGCCCGGGCGCCACAGATGAGCAGCAGCAGCGTCAAGCCAAACGGTTGCCACATTTTCTGCGCGCAGTGGAAACGCGACTGTGGAGCCCGTGGCGGCAGCTGCCTGCTTTTATAGTCCCCCCAACTGGAGCTGGCCTGGAGTTGCGCAAATTGATGATCTTGGGGCGTGGGCTTGGCATTCGCGGCTGCTTCCTTGTTCTGCCAGCTCTTCCCATAGCCAATTGCCGACCATAAATAACGAACGCGCTGTCGGCCGGTTCTCGCAATTCCGCCAGCGCTTCCCACACGCACCCAGCCCAATCGCGGCCCACGCACCGAAGAAGCGGTTTTCCTATTCATTTCCAACTGCTCCAATTTTCCCACGTGAACTTGTTGGCGTGTCTGCGGCTTATTAGATTAACAGCACATTTAAACACCCTCCCTCGCCCTGGCTTAACCTCGGTGACCTACCCAAAAAAAAGTGATCCTTAAATGCCCGCTAATAGCGTTTAATGGTGGGCATAAAAGGTGAGCACAAGTCATAAAGTTCCGCAGCGCAAGGAGATGATGAAGATGACGATGACGATGATGATGATGATGATGATGATGACACACCCCTGGCCAAGGATCCGGCTGAGACCGCGTTAAGTGTTCCTTTGTGCTCTTCTTCCGTTTGCTCTTCCTTATTTGTTTTCCTTTCAATTCGGCAACACACACACACACACACACACACACACACACACACACACACACACACACACACACACACACATAAATTGTCAGTTGCGTTCGGGCAGACAAAAGCGTGCTAATTGGATTTATATTGGGCATTATGAAGGCAACTTGGCAGCAGCTCCTTGCCCTCCTTTAAAGTGTGAAAATGTGCCGTGGGTAGGCAAGGTTTATTCTCATAATAAACACTGCGAGGGTTCTTGGTGGGAACCAAGTGCGGAGCTGGCTTGCGAAAGGGGCTTTTTACCGTTACGATTAATCACGCGATTTTCCACATTTTACTCTTTCCATTCATTTAAAACACTTGAAAAACATGGAACAGTAAAATTGTAGCCCATTAGTTGTATAGAGCTATATGTTCAGATCTTATAAATTATTGATTTAGTCAACATTAGTGATGTTCTTTATTAACAATAAAGGTTTCAATTATAAATAACACATATGCAATTACTACATATAATTATCCCTAAATTTTATTAGTATTTATTTATTTATTTAATAGGTTGCCAAATCGAGTGTCAACCTAAGTAGAAAAACACAAAGAAATATATATAAATATAAAAATTAAAAGCTAAAATAACATCACCGACGCGATAGTCTAAGGTCTTGTATAATTTATGTTTAAATGTTGCTCAAGATTTTTGATTTTACAGATGTTTCTTTATTTTACTTAATGAAAAGTTTTTAACTGAAGGTTAACCTAAATACATATAATCAGGTTTCAAGAATACATCCTATAAAAATCAATGATCTATTTCGCTTTTTTCAAGTACGAATATTTTTGTAATTAATTTAAAATTTTATTTTAATGTTACAGAATAAGAATAAAATATTGCAAAATTAAATGACTTTGAATTCTATCTATTCAGTTCTTCGATTAGGACTTGCATTTTTTAAGCCAAAAATCTATTGCACTTTAAGCTGAATTAAATAGGAAACTGATCTGACTGCATAATCAGAGACTCACCTACACTTAGGAGTTGTTTCTGTAAAACTAGAGGGTCATAGGGGCTAATAGAGTACTCGTAAGCCACCAGGGCTTGAGGATAAATGGCAGTCATTAAAACTGGCACATGCTCCAACTCCTACACTGGCCATTATTGATGATACGAGGTCAGACTCCATCCAGCCGATCTTGAGGCAATGACATCCTCACGTGCTTATTGCCGTGGCCATAACCATAACCATGGCCATCAAGGTGGCAAGCTGTGCCGTTGTTAGACATTCTGTGGTCGTCGTCGTCGTCGTCGTATTACCAGGTAATTGTAACATCAGCGCTGGCACGGGCTCGAGCTCGGCA
This sequence comes from Drosophila sordidula, assembly GCA_035047465.1. Classification (NCBI taxonomy): domain Eukaryota; kingdom Metazoa; phylum Arthropoda; class Insecta; order Diptera; family Drosophilidae; genus Drosophila; species Drosophila sordidula. Next base: position 2,924,046 of record JAWNPQ010000260.1, on the reverse strand, counting down.
GGTGACACAAATGCAGACGCCTCCGGTGCTCTGGCCAGACACTAATGACGACGACGACGACGACGACGTCGTGCCATGCGCCACAGGATGTGTCTGCAGCGTTGTCGTGAGGTGTGAAGAGAGAGACTGTGTGTGTGTGTGTGTGTTTGCCTGTGTTTAGCTGCCTTTACGACTCCTGCCGCGCCTCGAGTTGCTGCCCGTGGTGATTTTGTGGGTTTTTCCTATTAAAAGTGCTTGGTTTTAGCATTCAACTTGGTTTTAATTAGCCGGCAAATGTTGACATATTGCCAGGAGCCAGGCCAAGCCCAGATCTTGTGTGTGGTCGTCTTCGCCAGAACCTGACACAGTTACTATCGCAATGCCATCTCATAGTTTGGGATCGATTGCAAGTTGCCAAAGTCGATTCCGTTCGATTGTCAAAATGCATAATTTATGGGGCACGATCATTAGATCGCGAAATTAGCATCCCATTCTAATGCAACCCTCGTGCAACGGGACCAGCGACCCACCCCGCCGTAAAGACCACGTTGCCTTAAATGCGCATTGACTAATGAAATGTTTGTCGATTTGGTTTGAGTTTCGATTTCGATTTCGAGTTCGAGTGCCCGGGTCGTTCTGGGCCAAATGATTTGATTAATTTATGGCCCACAAAATCGTGGACAATTGCACATGGTTTTTGCCATTAAAAATTCCACAAAAATATTAAAAATATATATTCGTTGGATGCATTTGTGTGTGTGTTTTGGTTGTGTTTTTATGCCAATTTGCATTTGATAATACGCCCGCGAATTGTTGCTAATTAGTGGGATTTGTTTGCCAGTTTTTATGGTTACAATGAAGCGCCAGCGACGCGTGTGCCGGACCCGGACCCGGACCCGGACCCGGGCCTGGAGCGACACTTGGGCACGCGTCAAAGGTGCGCAGAGATAACTTTTTGTTTCGAATACGTTGCTGAACATTTTGCAAATTGGCATGCGTGAAGCGCGATAGGAATGCCGAATATATAAATAAATATGGGTAAAAGGAAGTCAAACAAACTGCAACAATTTGCAGCTCGTATTGAATTTGAGGGAGCCCTTATATTCAAATTGATGAGCAGATACTAACAAAATGTTGGCCAAATAGTCGTACGTGGCAGAATATTTTCGAAAATACCACATTAAATATTTATACAAGTTGCCAACTTTCTAATCAATATTTTATATTTCTAACACATAACTGAAAAAACAAACCCAGCTTGGAAGTGTTTTAATAACTTTAATTACTTTTTCACAAATGAAAATAATATTAACAAAATACTTTTTAATTTCAAAAAAATCCATTTTTTTTTTTAATTTTCTTACTTCCACAGTATATAATAATAATAATAGTAAATAAGAAAAATTATAAGAAAAGAATTTGAATATTACAAATTTATTAAACTTCACACTGTAAAAAAAAGTTTTATTTATTTAAAAAAAAAAATTGAATAAGTAAATAGTAGAAAATATGAAAACATGACTAGAAGTATACTTTATCAATATTATTTAAAGTAAAGGGGATATAGGAATAGAATAGGAATAGAATTGTAAGCCGTAGAAAATATGAAAACATGACGATAAAATATTATATTTAGGTGTAAGCTGTTAACCTAACTATTTTTTTTTACCTACATTCATCAGAAATACATTAATAAAACATTAAAGAAGCGATGTTGAATACGTTTTTAAATCATTTAAACCTTTAATTGAAAGTAAATAATAAAAATAATAATAAATACTTAATAAAAGAATTTATATATTAAAAATATATTAGACTTCAGTTTAAAAAACTAAAGATTTATTTATTTAAAAAACAGTAGGGAATATGAAAACATGACTCTAAATATACTTTAGCCATAATATTTAAAGTACGGGGGATATAGGTGTAAACTGTAAACTGTAAACCTAACTATTTTTTTTTACCTACATTCCACAGAAATACATTAATAAAACGATGCTGAATACGTTTTGAAAACATTTAAAAATTGAAATACTTTTTGTTGTGTTCTTTGCCTTCCATTAATGCCCCATTAACAGCACTCACCAGTCAATAGAAGTCAAAAACCGATCAGCAGCTGCTTCTTTCCGTTTGCCTCCCGCCCCTGTGGGCAGTATCAGCGAGATGAGCATATGCAAAAATAAGTGTGGATTGTGCGCACTCTACAGAGATAAACCTCCCCGGCCGAATAATGAACAATTGACGAACGGTAAAAACTGTCAAAGGCAATTGTCGCAGTCTTTGTGCGCGCGGGCACAACAAACTGACAGACAGTCAAAGTGATTGATCATATGAATCGCTCTTCGATTCGCAGTTATCTCCGAGTCGGGGGAGGGGGAGGGGGGGGAGGGGAATGAACGTGGGAGTTTCTAGTTTGCACCTTGAGGCAGAACTTGCCTTTGCCTTTGCCTTTCGCATGCGAAGCACGTGCCGCGCAGTCTTGAGGCGCTGCCTAGCATGTAAATCTGTTTGTGCCACTTGCAACGCGACTGCGTGGCAGCCACAACAGCAGCCGCCTGCCGCCTGCCGCCTGCCGCCTGCATAACCTCATGAAGTGCCCAAGTGCAGCTGCTCAGCTGGCGGCTTGCCGCAGTCTTTGCCACTTCCTTTTCGTGGTCTGTTTGAGAATTTAACCCGTGCCGTCTACGTGGTCCGCTGCCAAATGAGTTGTTGTTATTATTTAGCTGCGCTCGGCGGCAGTCGCACCTGTTGGCCAAGGCCAGGGCGCATTAATTGAATATTAATAAACTGTGATCCTTTGATTTCGCATGCGCTCAACGCAGCCAGGCAGCACTTTTCATTTCAGTAATCGCCTCTGATGTGCTGGCCATCATATTCATAATCATAATCGCAATCATAATCGTAATTAAGCTAAACGTCTATATACAGGCACCGTTCGTTTCGGGCGACTGGCGGCACCTCCTTGTCGTAGGTCATGCGTGCCGCTGGCCAGCCGGACTCTCGTCTGCCCCGGCCGCACCTAAGTGGCCCGGCGCTACGCTACTTCTGCTCACTTGATTACTCTATATGCCCCTATATGCGGCACGGAGCCCATCGGGTCCAGATTGCACATCTTGTTTGGTCTGCCAGCTGTCTGACAAATCTGGAAAATGTCATTTATGCCAGCAATAAATCTGGATTCTAAAGCGGTTTATAGCACAAATAAGCATTACAAGCATTTTCCGCAGCGTAAACATTTCATTTTGTACTATATTTGATGTTTTAAAAAAGTTTTTGAAATAAACACTTTTGTTATCAAATTATCTGAAATAAAAGCTTTATTAAATACTACTATATTTGAGTCTTACATATACAAATTGTGGGGTTATAAAAACGATTTTTATTTGCTTTGAATTTGAAAAGTTTCCATTTTGGCCTTTTTTTTGTCAATCTTTACTAAGAACGGGAAAACCTAAACGGAAAAAATTGAAAATATTTCTAATATAAATGCACAAAAAAAATTGGCTGAGAATTAAGTTTGAGTTAGAAAAAGGATAACTTTAAAATATATATTTTAAATATAATATATATATTTCTAATAAATAAAATATATATTTTAAATATAATATTTATATTTTATATTTTTCTAATTTAAGAACGGGAAAACCTAATTGGGAAAAATTCAAAATATTTCTAATATAACTGCACAAATAAATTGACTAAGAATTAAGTTTGAGTTAGAAAAAGGATAACTTTAAAATATGTATATTTATAAAAATAACAAATATAATTACTACCACCTTTTTTATTATCTCTTTTTACTAAGAGATAATAATACAAAAATTTAATAAAATTTAACTTGAACCTTAACCATTTTCAATACGTTTTTGAGAATCGAAAAGCAGTTTTTGAATTTAGCAATTTAGGTTTGAGTGCGTTACAGACCGAGCACTAAAATCAAAGCAGAAATCATGCCAGAATCAATTTAAAAGCGACCCCAACCTGCAACGCCGCCAAGTAGTCGAACAACTTTGCTATCTTATCGCAGTATCTCGGCTCGTTGGAGCACAGGGGCATTGAAATTTAATTAATGCATTCAAGATAAACCAACCGAACAGGGCAAGCATGGCCAAGGGCAAGGTCATGGGTGTGTAAATACTGAAACCGTTGGCCAAAAATAAAGTATAAAGTTGATTGGCAACGTGGACCTCGGGCGTCTAACTGCAAACTGACAGTTGTGCAAAAATCGGGAAAGAAATATTCCGGTAATGAGCGTGTACCTTGGCAGCCTGTGTTTAGGCCCAATTCCTTGACATGTCTCAGATGGGAAGCAATAAGCCGAAATGCGTGTTGCTGCGATAATCAAACGTTTCGTGGCCAAAACACATTAGTGTCAAATGGCTTTTGGCCCGGGGCCGGGGCCGGGGCCGGAGCCAGAGCCTGCTTATTGTTTAAACAAGCGACAGGACGCGTGGCCAGTGGCTAGCGGAGGACCCGGCCGGGTTCAGGCTGGTCGCCATTAAAATCATTATGTCGCAAATGTGGCAAATTTTCAACAGTTCATTTAACTGATTAAAGTGCAAGGCAGCGACGTCTCGAGTTTGGCCAATTTGCCCGATGGAAGAAATGGCCCCAAACAGCCGCTGCTCAGCTCTTTAAGGCTATTGTGAGAAAATTACATCATGCGAGCTATATAATTTTGGCACCTTCTGCGTTTTTTTTTTTTTTTGTTTTTGTGTACGTTGCCGAAGAAGTCATAAAATTAAATTTATGAGTCATAATTTTTATAATCAAAAAGCCTTTTGTCTTAAAGCGTTAGTTGGGGCCCATTCAAAAATGAGAGAACATCGCGTCTTTGCAATTGGGTTCTAATCGGGCTCGTTTATAAGGTCACAATCCTCTGGCTCTTTAACGCCAGAAATCCATTAGCATTTGCCTCGAAGACATTTGTCAAAAGGTCTCACAAAAACAACGTTGTTGTGGGTGATTCGAGTGTGTGTAAAATATTAATCAGTCAATAGGCAAAATGTTAATCCGCATTTAAATTGCCTAGCTGTTGTTGTTGTTGTTGTTGCTGTTGTTGGTTCCCTTGATCTATTAGTGGACCGCCCAGCGTGACGACCAATTAATTGCGTAAATGGAAAAATTGCCTTTCGTTGGTCTTTGTCTTTGCTGGGTGCCACAAGTCACACTTTGGTTACTTTTGAAGCTTGTCTGTGATTTTTGCTTTGACCTGGCTACAGTGAACAAAATTTTATGGTGAAATGAGTGCAAAATATGCTAAAGTATTTGTAATTATTTACCTAACAAATATAAATAAATGTCAATTAATGCTTAATACTTAATTTTATTTATAAACTATAAACAAAATAATTATTTACCCTGCAATAAAACCTATGTAATTGATCAGCGAATTTCTATAATTTTGAGGAGATTATATAATTTATGAACCACATTGTAATTATTTATAGTTTTTAATGATTATTTTTAGTATTTTTATTTTATTTTGATTTCTCTTTTATTTTGATTTTTTTAAACTTTTCCTCATAAATTCTGGTTTTGGCTTGCAAGTTAAAAATTTCTTTCAGTGCATAGCACAGCTAATTAATTAATAATATTTGTGCTCAAAAGCGTTAGAAATCCATTTGAAACTATACCAATTTTTATTTATTTTAACAGCGCAATGATTAATTTGATGCGCTAAAAAATGAAATATTTTGTAAAGCATATTTTGTTGTTGTTTTCAAATACATGTTTTGGATTTACTGTGATTTGTGGTGTCTTCAATGACAGGCCCTTTTGGAACAGCTTGAGCTTTTGAAGCTGGAGAGCACGCGCTCATTAGAGCGCAGCCGGCCGCCGCCGCTGGAGTCTACGGCGGAGTTGGGACCACACCGGGTGTATCTACATTAAACAAGGCATGATTATAATAATGTTGAGCAATTAATTGCGAAAAGCGAGAGATGTGCGCGCAGCTGCAACAAACTAAACATTTACGAGTTGTAAAATAGTGTGTATATATGTGTGTGTGTGTGTGTGTGTGTTTCTACTATTTGTGTAGCGTTGAAATATGTTTTTGTCACCCGTATAATTTGCCGATTGTTGCGTTAAAGCGACAACAACGACGGCAACAGGCCAAGAGTTAAGAGCGGCCATTTCTGCTTATTGGTAGTACACATCTTGAGGCCCAATCCCGTATAATCAGCCCAGGTGACTGCGTACTGCCCTTTTAATTATGGGTCACAGTCAATGAGCAGCAGCCGCCGCATTTCTTGGCATTTCCTGTCAACGGCAACTCAATTTTCACTTTAACGCCTATTTGCTGCCGAGTGCGTTCCCCCCCCCCCACCCCCCACCCCTTGGCATTGTCTAAGGGCACCGTTTCAATTTAACTGGCTGTTGGTTAATTGTTAGTCGACTGGTTGGCTACCAACAACTGCCAACAACTGGACGCATAAATTTGTTTTATTTTACTTGCTTTCTGTTTTGGTCTGTAACTGTGGCCTAAATGGCGATGCGGGCTGATCAGGTGAAAACACAAGACGAAAACGCATCAGAGCCAGCGCCAGCAGCACTTCCAGCTCCAGCTCCAGCTCCAGAGTCGTTCCCATTACCAAATGCCGTTCACAATTTCCGTTCTCAGTGCTCGCTGGCCATGTTATTATTACTTCTTTTTTTTATTTGTTTATGCTTTTTTGTTGTACAGTTACGCCTGGCTTTGTTTTAGCCCAAATGACAGATGGTAAATATGTGAAATTAACGGGCGTGAACATTCATTGGCAAAAACTCCTCTGATAACTGAGCAGGAACATTCGAAAATGATTTAATTTAAGCACGTTTCTCATCATTTCTTAAAGTCAAGCAGGATTTTTAATAAGAAATCTAGAAATACATAAGTTTTCACTAATACCAAAATAGTTGTAAAATTTTTGTTTCATTTTTGCTTTAAATATTATAATTATTTTTGTTATATATTGCTTACTATAATTTGTATAATATAATAAATAAATCATTTATTTTTTTGGTAAACAGAATCAATAAAAACAAAATAATATTTTACTAGAATTATTTAAATTATTTGTTATAAATATAGATATAAATAAAATATATTATTAAAATAGGGCATATGTGTATTGGTATTGTTATCTATTGTTATTGTTATTATTCATTGGCAAAAACTCCTCTGATAACTGGGCAGTGAACATTCGAAAATGATTTAATTTAGGCACATTTCTCATCATTTCTTAAAATCAAGCAGAATTTTTAATAAGAAATCTAGAAATACATAAGTTTTTACTAATACCAAAATAGTTGTAAAATTTTAGTTTCATTTTTGCTTTAAATATTAGAATTATTTTTGTTATATATTGCTTACTATAATTTTTATAATATAATAAATAAATCATTTATTTTTTTGGTGAACAGAATCAATAAAAAAATTTTTTAAATTGTTTGTTATAAATATAAATAAAGTGTATTATTAAAATAGGGCATATGTTTATTGGTATTGTTATCTAATGTTAATGTTATTATTGTATCTGTTATTTAACACATATATTTATGTTAGAGGCAAAACTTGAAGCGTGCAAGAGAAGTGTATCGATTATTTGATTTAACTGATTGTGAAAAACAAACGAGGCTTTCACAAGTTTGCATCGAGAGCAATGCACAAAGCTGCTGATAAGCTTGAATAATAAGTAAATAATTAAATTTTCATGATAATTATCGTGCACACACAACACAACATACATGAGATACTTGGCGCCCCCTCAGCGAACTGAGAAACTCTCTGAAACACACACACACACACACACACAAAAGCAGATAATGAGCAATGCCGGCTCTATGCACACGCTGGCCACACTCCACTCAGCTGGCAGCGTGTGTGTGTGTGTGTGTGTGTGTGTGTATTTTGTGTGTGCGTCAGCAGCTGTTATCCGACCAATCAGCGACGACTGGAAGGCGCTTGGCAGAGCCAGCGCGTGCGCGCTCAGCTAAAACGCACACACACACACAGGCATTGAGATACGAGTATCTGACGGATACGTTTGCAACGAGCGGCAGCTGTGGCTGCCCTGTCTGCAGCCTCGTGGAGTTGGCTGTTGATTATGCGCCGACGTCGTCGTCGTTTGTGGAGTTTTTTGCCAAATTTATGCGGGTGTACAAAATGGTCCGTCCGTGTGTCCGCGGGTCCGCTCTATCTGCTCGTCTCTTTGTGCGTCTCTCAGCGGCTTGTTGTTGTGGCTGTTGTTGGTTTTTGTAGGTGGAGCCAGCCATAATATCATTTTCATTGTTGACAAAACTTGCCAGCGTCGTTTTTGTCTTCAGCCGAACTTTAGTGTTCATTTGTATTCTTTTTTTGTTTGGTACGTTGTTTTGTATCTGCCAGATATACGTGAATTTTGCCCTGCTGCACACGCAGCGCGCACAGGTTGCCGCAGTGAAAGGTCGTCTCTCTAGTCGTCATTGTTGTCGTCGTTGTCGTTGTCGCCAACTAGCGACGGTCGCTGGCGTTACCCGTTAGATACAGATACAATTGTGCTTAGCCCCACGGCATATAATGCGGATATAATGGCCAAGTGCTGCAATTGTGAAGTGTGTTCAGTTTGACAAGTGCCCGACTATCGGATATAGTACATATATCGTTCGACACGACCCAGCAGCGCACTCGCCCCCTCCGGATTAACCGCACTTGTTTGGAATATGGTTGTTTTGTAAGTTCGGTGCGGCATATATCGATGGCAGCATTCCCTTGAAGGCATTCAACGAATTATGAAATGTGAACACATTTATTTATTGATGATAAAAACTTCAATCGAAAAATAATCGCAAGGCACGCAAGCAACATAGTTGAGACATTCGACTGCGAGTATACCCTCTTTTTAATGTCTTAGATATTGAGCACTCTGTGCACTCTACACATATTAGCAAAATCGGTGATTTTTCACATAGAGTCTTATATTAAGTGAGATTTAGAAACTTGTAGATTTTTTGCATTTTGTTTTAATTCCAAGAACTAAGCACCAAATCTCTTTTTTATGCAGGGCATCTTGTCAACCAGATTTCTATTTGGAATTCGGTTTCTTAAATTTTGACGCATACGAAATACTGATAAAAAATAAATATTGTATAATGGTAAACAACGAGACAGCTTGGCAGCTTAAAAAGAGAGAACAAAGAAATCAGCCTGATATTTATAGTTTTGGGGATTTGGTATTTAAATTGAAATACAAGTGTAAACATAGGGAAATGTTGTTTAGAACGGCCTAAGGATAAATATTCCTATTTTCGTTGTAATATCTGCTTGTAGGCACAAATTACATTTATTCATGCTTAAAAAATATAATAAAAAACAATAAAGATAAATATAAATATATATTTTTATTTCTGTTGCGGGATCGATTCGTGCTGTTTTCATTTACTCATATCGCGTTTTGTGCTTTTCAACTTCAGCTGTAAACATTCAAAAAATTACATGTTTGTTTTTTGTTTTATCCCCGACCCCGAACAGAACATTATATTTAGAAATAAACACGTAGTTGTGGTTAAATAATTGAGAGTGCGGGTGCAAATAAAATTCAAGAAGAAAAAATGTATTTAAGATAACAAAAGTAATTTTAAAATAATATGTTTTCAATAAGTATTTAGCGTTAAAGCTATATCAGAAGTTTTATTCCAATAAATAATTTCGCTACCGCAAAATTAATCTCCAGCTACGCAATTAAATTCAAAGCATGCAAAAACAACATTGAAACAATAACGTTCTGACAATCTCAAGAGGCAATCTTCCAAATAAAGTATTATTATTAGTTTCACATGAAATTGTAGCTTATGTGAAAAATAAATTTTACAAATAAAACGAAATTTGTTTGCCAATGATAAAATCTAATTGTTAATGTAACACGACCAACAAGAACAATCAGAGAAAGCAATTATTGAATTGATTATGAGCAGTGTACAAATCTGAAGAGAGTTATTTAGAATTTGAGCTAATTACATAAAGTTATGATAAGGCCCCAGTTGTATGCGCAAAAAATCTATACATGAAGAAAAATGAAAAAGGGCACAGAAAAAGAAAGAAATAAATTCAATATAAGCACAAAAATATTTAAATTTGTTCAAGGGCTTTATTATCATGCTGAGCAGCCCAGCCCTGGACCACAGGCTTAGAGAGTGAGACGTGTGGAGAGAAAGGGAGAGAGAAGGGGGGAGAGATACTTGCTTAATGACACTCCAGAAAGCCGCGGGAAACGCGCCAGCGGCGGACCACACGCACACGCCTGGGGCCCAACGCGGGGGCCGACTGGGCCAGTGAAAGGGTCCGAAGTGAACGAGCCGGGAAATATAGAGACATATTTTGTAGGTGACAAAGTTATTATAGGCAGCTCGGCTTTGAGCCCTGCAGAACACGGCAGAGCCGCCAAAACAACGAAGTGACGCTATCAGAAATCAGATAAGCGCTGCAAAGTGTCAAGCAGTCAATTTACGAACCCAAAACAAAGCGACAACCGACAAACGAGCGGCAACAAGCGAGGAGCGTGGAACAGGTTCAAATCGGACCACCAAGCGCTCGATCAGGTATCAGTTTATTAGAGCCCAGTTGGGCAAAGGGTCAAGCGGCCTGCTGACTTCCCAGTACGCATAAAAAGCAAGTGAGAACGTTGCGGTCGGGCGTGCCCGACTCTGACATACTCGTTGGCAGTTCAGTAACAACTTAAATGAGTTGGAAGAGGTCTTAATAATTATTATTATTTTTTTTTTATATTAATATTAATATTAATATATAAATATAAATATAAATATAAATATAAATATAAATATAAATATAAATATAAATATAAATATAAATATGAATATAAATATAAATATAAATATAAATATAAATATAAATATAAATATAAATATAAATATAAATATAAATATAAATATAAATATAAATATAAATATAAATATAAAAATAAATATAAATATAAATATAAATATAAATATAAATATAAATATAAATATAAATATAAAAATAAAAATAAAAATAAAAAGAAAAATAAAAATAAAAATAAAAATAAAAATAAAAATAAAAATAAAAATAAAAATAAATATAAATATAAATATAATATATACATAATACATAAAATTCTAAAATTGTGGAAGAAAATTTGCGTTTGGGCAAGTCCAACAAATAATTGTGTGATCTTTAGAGTAGGCGATCAGGAATCTGTGTGAACAAATTCTACGTATCTAGCTTTAAAACTAAGGTATTAGCGGATTCAAGTACTCACCTTTATAGCCCAATATACTCTATTCATCGCGTGAATGGGTAGCCAGAGAAAAGAATGTTCTAGGCCCCAACTCGCGGCCCAGGGCGCCCTCTAATGAGCGGCAATGCGGCGCGTTGCCTCGACAAATTTATTGCTAATTGTAGAGCGAGGCCCACTAAACGTTTAACGCATAAATATAAACGTGAGGCTCCCACACACAGCCACACACACGCACACACACGCGCACACACTCGCACACGCTGGAGCCCAGCCGAGACGGGTTGGAGTCTCCGTTGATCTGCGGATGACTCAGCGCCGGCGCTTTAAGTGCCAATAATATTTGTTGGCTGGCGCTCGAATTACGACGTGCAGCATCTTGCATTACTTGTTGGGCTAACTGGGCTAACGCTAACGGTACCTGGTGTCTTAGCGGGCAGTTTAGTGTCACGTTTGGCCAACGCAACCGAGCCGAAGAGTTATGCGTTCCCTGACAGACATAAAACCGAAACATTTGATTTGATTGTCTTCGGAGCCCACGCAATGCAGACGATATAATAAAGTTCGCCCCGCCCGTTTTCCAAGAATCGTTTAGAAACGCCATTAAGATCGGATTTTCTATTGACTTGAAGAGTTGGCAATGCAATTATCTAGACGCGAGTAATGTAATCGCTGTTAACAAGTGAACTTTGGTTTTGTTTAACAACTTTGTGGGCAAAGTGCTTCAGCTTGAGATTAGTACGGATACAGAGGTTACCCGCATTGCATCTTCGAATGAAGCCCGAACTGACTCACAAAGTGTTCTGAAACGTGTGTGCTAAGTGTTTTTGCTTGAGGCTACATTTTTCATGCTTTGAAATTAATGATGGGCTTAAACTTGAAATAATGACAATATAATGTTATTGTTTAGATAGATTCTAAGTAAAATATGAGATTGCAATCAAATAAATCGCATTCTTCAATATCTAAATATAATTGATTCAGACAACTAAATAACGAAGAGCCAGCTTCAATAATTAATAATAATAATAAATACCTTTGCATCAAGTACCAATACTCAGTGCTATTTATAAATAAAGTTATCTTTTTTTAAATTTTTTTTACTTATAGTTAGTAGTATTGTAATATTAGTCAAACGTAATTTAAGATCAAACTGTACTTCTACTTCTGGTCCACTCTGAGAATAAACAAAAGTCTAACAGAAATTTACAGAGAATAGATAAATGATGAAAGCTTATCATTTGTCTTAAAAAAGTTAAGAAACTATTCAAATAATAAATAGAGAATATATTTAGAAAGACTGGCTCCGATTAGGTTAAAGATTCTTAGAACTAATCCAGGCAGATTTCAACTGATTATAACTTCATTTTTTTAAGACGACATATTTAGTAATAAATCTATGTTTAAAACTTTCAGATATTTAATTTTATTAATATAAAATATCCCTTCAAACACAGAATTAGCTTGAGTTTTGTTGTTAAGTAAAGCGAGTAAAAACGCTGCAGTCGGGTATAACCGACAACACAATACTCGCTCGCGTTGTAATAACAGCCATAATGTAAGCCCTAGCATCAAGATCAAAAATGTATTTAAAAAAAAGGCATATATTTTAATTGCAGGTCCAATCTAGAGGACAAATAATGAACAAAATGCCTTCAAACATGAAAATCGGTTCAGTTTTGACCAAGTTATGGGCGTTTGAAATATGGGAGCTATGGATCCGAGAGCTTTACTTGTCAAAATTTTTGTAAATTTTTGCATGATTTTTGACAAAAAATTTGACCCCCTCAGAATGGGTTTTAATGTTGTTTTTTATGCTAATTGAGACCACCACAATCGATTAAAAATAGAAATTCCGGAATCTAAATTAAAAAAAAAAATTTTTTTTTAAATGAGTAAGGGGGGGGTACATGCTTTTTTTCCCAAAAAAAATCCAAAAAATATTATTCTGAATAATGAATATATTTGAAATGCAGAATCAATCTAGAGGACAAACCATGAACAAAATGCCTTCAAACATGAAAATCGGTTCAGTTTTGACAAAGTTATGGGCGTTTGAAATATGGGAGCTATGGATCCGAGAGCTTTACTTGTCAAAATTTTTGTAAATTTTTGTATGATTTTTGACAAAAAATTTGACCCCCTCAAAATCGGTTTTAATGTTGTTTTTTATACTAATTGAGACCACCACAATCGATTAAAAATGTAAATTCGCATTTCAAAATTTTGAAAAAAAAATTTTTACGAAAATGAGTAAGGGGGGGGTACATGCTTTTTTTTGCCAAAAAATGCAAAAAAAAAATTATTTTCAATAATGCATATATTTGAACTGCAGAATCAATCTAGAGGACAAACCATGAACAAAATGCCTTCGAACACGAAAATCGGTTTATTTTTGACCAAGTTATGCGGGTTTCAAATATGGGAGCTATGACTATCTCTAGTTTTAAACTGAAGTTATAGGAATTTTCGCGAATTGCCACGCCCCCAGTGGGCATATGGATAGTAGTATTTATTTGAAGCCACGACAATTTAGCAATTAACTCAATCCCTTACAGAAATGGCTACACATTCAAAGCGCACTACCAACAACTCTCACAGCCCGAGCAGAATCCCCAGCTACAGCCGCAGCAGCCGCAGCAGCAGCAGCCGCAGCCGCTCCACCAGCACCACCAGCAGACGCCACAGAGCCACTTGCAGGCGGCGTGCAGCGGGATGGGGACGCAGAAGAGCAAGCGGGATTGGGACATAAACGACGCGATCGTGCCGCAGGTGGCCGACGTCGAGTTCGATGAGTTCAGCGAGTGGAGCGACGGGCATGTGCGGCTGGTGTACTCGGTGCACAACGAGGAGGCCAAGAAGCACATCTCCGGCTGGGCGATGCGCAACACGAACAACCACAACGTCAACATACTGAAGAAGAGCTGCCTGGGCGTGCTCGTCTGCTCGCAGCACTGTGCGCTGCCCAACGGCGCCAAGATCAACCTGCGGCCGGCCATCTGCGACAAGGCGCGCCGCAAGCAGGAGGGCAAGGCCTGCCCCAACAAGAGCTGTCGCGGCGGCCGGCTGGAGATAAAGCCCTGTCGCGGCCACTGCGGCTACCCGGTGACCCACTTCTGGCGGCACTCGGGCAACGCGATATTCTTCCAGGCCAAGGGCGTGCACGACCATCTGCGGCCCGATCCGAAGAACTCGAGCGTCTCGAAGCGCGCCTTCGGGCGCGTCTCCCTGACCGCCAGCAAGGCGTCGGGATCTGGCGCATCGGCCCGGGCGGCGACTGGCCCCAAGAAGTCCCTCATAGCGGGCTTGGTCAAGCAGGTGAAGGTGAGCTCAGCAAAAGCACTCGCTTGGCCTTTCACGCCGAGTCTAATCCATCCGAATCTCCGCCAGCAGCAGCAGAATCTGATGGGCAAGGTGCTCAAGCGCAGCGCAGCCAGCAACCCGCTGGGCCACTCGGCCTTGGATATCTATCAGTTCAACGGTAAGAGTTATGCCCCAAAAATGAGGGAAAAAAAACATGTACCCAGCATTTTGAGTAAACATGAAAATTTAAAAGAAAATTGCATCTGCAGGCAGTTCGAACTTCGCAACCTGAAATTGCGTGCTAACAGCCCCTTAAGTTATGCAGCAAAAAATACACGCAATTAAAAATTGTACAAAATTCCAATCAGAAGTGTGAGTCTTGGGCTGCGGTTCGAACCCAGGAAGTAGCGCAAACATAAACAGACCATTTAATTTCGATTTCACTTAAAACAATCAATTATAAAAAAAAGCAGACAAATTCGAATAATGACGAAAACTAAAATTGCTATTTAGGCAAATACAATAGAAAAACAAGTAAAAACCTTGCAGTTGGGTGTAACCGACTGCGCAATACTCCGCAATAAACCAGACGAAACAGTCTTAGTTATTATTGTTAATTTGAAAAGTTGTCAGAACATTGTTGGCCAAATTTGGTGACTTTAGCTTTAAAATTGGAAGTGATATTGAAGTGATATTCCCGGCTTATTCCCAAGATATTTTTAGATTTTATTTTTCAAATATTACATCAGTAATAAGTCTGAAAAGTACGTGTATCTAAATTAAAAACTGTTTTTTTTAATTTATTATTTATTGTTTTGCAAGTTCTCGTCTTATAAACAATATGTTACATTAAAACCTATTTTTGCCATTTACCTCAATTTAGAATTGTATCTAACTATCTAAATATATAGAGTCCAAGTTGCAAGTCCCTAGTTCAGAACAGAGCACCAACCCAATATACTCCTTTCGGTCCGCGAACGAGTGTATTTGCCCCAACTACATGTGTTTGTGTCACTTGCAGCCTGTGGCAAGTGCAGCACGTACAGCCACTGCACGTGCAGCTACCTGGAGGACACCACGCGCGCCCACCAGCTCAGCCAGAGCTCCAACTATGCGGGCAGCTCCTGGCCGCCGGCCGGCGCCGAGTCGGCGCCCTGCGACGCCGCCGCCGCCTCGAACGTGTTCACGGTGAACCATCAGCACATCACGTACAACTATCCCATCTACCATGCCGCGCCGGCGGCCGCGATCGCTGCGCCGAGCAAGTCGCCCGGGCTGGCGTACACGTGCATCTCGGAGCTGGCCTACCAGCCGGCGCTCGGCGGGCAGCAGTCCGGCGGGGGCTACGGCAGTGCGATGCCCGGCAGCTGCCAGCTGGCGTACGAGTCGAGTCCGCAGCTGGCCACGCCGGAGCCGGAGTTCATCAACTACTCGCAGATCAAGCACTTGGGCGCGGAGCTGGGCTGCAAGAGCGAACCGATGCCCGCCATCAAGTACAATGCGACCGTGGAGACGCAGCCGGCGCCGGCGCCGGCGCCCCCCTTGGGCTATGAGGACAACTACGATTATTATTACAATCGCGAGTCCAAGGCCGACTACGAGCTGCAGCAACAGTTTGCGGCGAGCGCCGGCAGCGCTGCCGGCCACGGGCACTATTACGAGAGCGCCAATGGCTACAACGGCGTCAGCTACTTTGACACGGGCACAACGGCGCCCGGCAGCGGCGTCGGCGTCGCCGTCGGCGTCAACGCCGGCAGCGGCAGCGTCGTCAACGCCGGCAGCACGAGTCTCGATCACGGCAGCTACGGCAGCTATTACGATCATCATTATGCCAATTACGAACAACAGATGGCGGCAGCTGGCGGCTATAGCGTCGCTGGGAGCGCTGGCGTCGGCGTCGGCGCCGCTGCGGCCGCGGTGACGCCATCTACACCCACCCTGACGTACCACCACCACCATCACCACCACCTGCACCACCCACAGGCCCAAGGCACCGCACACGCCGCCCACGGATAGTACTTAAACTCATATTCTTAGTTCTGAAATCTCAAATTCAATGTGTAGCATTGTGTAGTTTTCATATTGTTTTTGGCAAGAATAAATTATAAAACTGTTGATTTGTAATTGTAATTGAAAATAGCTCAATCTATATATAAATATTTATATTTTTGTAAATAACATGCAGCAAACTAACATCAATGACAAACTGTTCCATTCATCGTTAAACTTGGGCTATTAATTAATAGGAGAGCTAACTAGTAAGCCACACACTTAATAAATTACGCAAAACTGACATATAAATAAATTGCAGAAAGACTGCGGGTGCGAATAGTAATTACAAATTAATTCGATTCAAAAGAAGAAAAGACCTAACGCCCAACTGGCGCCACCTGTCGTAAACGATGGCAGGCTGCGCACGTGCAGCGCCATCTAGTGTTCATATGCATCAGCGCTGCCACGAACAGAGTTGTATGCAATATTATTTGTATTATATTATTGTGCAATATTTTTTTATGCTTTAATATAAATACAAATAAAAGAAAATATATACATATAATAGATATATAAAAATATAAATGAGCACAATTGTATTTAATTTCATTTATGTGAACTGAGCAGCACGCCGTTAAAACTCACCACCCACCCACTATGGCAACAGCGCTGCCAGGCCGACGCTCGCTCTCCCGCTCTTCGGCGTGGTGAATTTGTTCGCTCGTATATGATATCGAGCCTGAGCGCTGAGCATTGGCATTCGCTAGTTTCAATCCGTTCGAGTTGGTTGCGTGCGCTCTGTGGCTGTCCGCTAATTAAGCAAACTTCATAATTTTTTACCGGTTGTCTATCGCATAACCCCCCCCACCTCACTCTCTGTCTCTCACACACAACCAAAAACAACAATTATCAAAATGGTGTACGCTGTAAAAGACGCGGTGAGTATTTGGCAAATATACGTGAAATTCCCGTACAAAATCAGGTTAAGTAATAAGTGAAAGAAAACCAACCCCAGCCGAGCCAAATAATTTCCCCACTCAATTCTGTTAGTTTTCTGCTTTCTGTGTGCTTTGCCATACGCTTTCGCACATACATACATACATACATACATACGTACGTACGTACATATCTATGATTCGGATTCGACAATAATATAGAGAAAACCAGTATATAACAATGATATCATCTCTTTTGGAGGGCACGAAATGGGCACCAAAGCCAACGGACGCCATAGAAAGTGACAATTTTGAGGCGTTTTCAGATACGTGTCGTAAGATAAAACCAACTCAAGAATCACATTCATATAATGGACTTTGTATATATACTATGCTATATATGTGTGCATAACACTGACAATTGCCTGGCATGTGCGATTTGTTAGACAGAGCTCATTTTCAGCTCGATGAGTTTGCATTTTCACTATCAGCAGAGTCGTGGCTTGGGTTTATTCGCTCGGCACAGGGTGTTACCCCTCGCAGCCCCATTATGCACTTCGCATATCGTTTTGGCGGGCCGTTCAGCTTCCAAACCGGTTTGAATCGTGCGCTGTTGTCTTTATGAATAAGTACACTACACATCTTTCTCTCTAAGGAATTGACAATTTATAGATATTGCGTCAGTTTCTATATACTTAATATAAAAACATATTTTTAATTTAGTTGCAAAATAGACGAGAGAAAAACCGGATTTGTCATATTATTTGTGACGTCACTTTCAAGAACATATTTTAAGCGCAAGATCACTTTTTGTTGCTGCTTTGGCTGACAACATAGAAAACATTGGGAAATAAAATCAACATTTGTATATACCTAAAATTTTGAAGAGCTTTTAAAGAGCATTTTCTTTGGCTTGAAATGAATAAAAGTTTATATATTTTTAAATTGATATAAAGTTTTAATAAAAATTTGTAAGTTATCGATTGGATCTATTTTTTAAAAACCAAAAATATGTCACCAAATTAACGTAGTGGTAATAATTTTAGCTTGAGATATTTGTTAATTCATATTGTAAATTTAATAATTCATTCGAAAATGCTAGAAATTATAAATCTCCAAACGCTATCTGAATTCAAGCAACTATCCGGTTTACTAAAGATAACAAACTTAAAATCTTTCT
Source organism: Drosophila sordidula (assembly GCA_035047465.1). Taxonomy (NCBI): domain Eukaryota; kingdom Metazoa; phylum Arthropoda; class Insecta; order Diptera; family Drosophilidae; genus Drosophila; species Drosophila sordidula. Next base: position 2,905,426 of record JAWNPQ010000260.1, on the reverse strand, counting down.
AGAGCTATTTATTTTAAAAGACATCCGGGTAGCAAAAATGTTTTAGTAGTAGTTTTGATAATTATTCCTAGCCCAGCAACTAATTATGCAATTTCAAAAATTGTCGGGAAATATTGAGTTACGTGTAGAATTACTCATTTATATTTCCAGAAGCTGCCGTGATTGCAATCTTTTATCACATCAATCATGAAGTGAATCATTCGAGCTTTACTCGTATGCAAATATTGCGTAGGTCGGCTATGAAATCAGACAAGCTTAGCCAAATTCCTTGGCCAAATGAAACTGGCTTGAGAAAAGAAAAACAACAAAAAATGGAATATATGTATAAGTAAATACATTCGTATAGGAGAAACAGGTTCAAAGTATTTTGCATAGTAGTTTCATTTTGTGTGTACACATTAGAATTAATTAGTAAACAGATCTTATCCGACTGAAGTGGGGTAAACATAAAAACTAATCCAAATATTAACAGCAAAGGGCGTTAATTTCTGGCACTAACTGTTGACACTCAGCAGTTCAACCTCGATAAAATGAATCATCGAGCAACAATAGAAATGTCGTGCTGGAAATGACTACAATTAATGAAAGGTCAGCTGAGCGAAAACGTGACATGGGCTGACCCAGAGCTCCCAGATCTCGGCAATCAAATGGTAAAGTGAAAGTACAACTGGTTCGCAAACGCCCCCGGATATACGCCCACTTCTTTCAATTATCTTGATATCGATTCTTTTCAAAGATATCTAGCTACGAAATACGAATTAAATTCGATTAAAAAAAATATATATATATATTTATACTTTTTATTCAGCATGACCTCATAAGTATGAAATACATGTTCGATTTTTTGTAATTTAATACATGGGTAGCACTGGTATTTAAAATACCATTTATCAACAAGTTGAAAAATATTGAGGAATTTAATTCATTTCAAAACAGAAATGAGCACAAAAATGTATCCAATCGAATGAGACATTAGAATGTATGTGTGTGTGAATATGTATGTACGTAAGCACATACACTCAGAGAGATTCGTGCATGCGTTCTTTAAATTTAAAACCATTTTAGAACATTCTTGATAAAGGTATAAATTGAAATAAACAGAAAATATTTATTACAACACGTTCTGAATGGATTAAAGCAACAATATTTGGTTACCAAGTTCAGAATTTCCACCTAGGCTGACTTCCGTTTCTTTTTCTCTGAGTGTAGTCTGTTTGACCTAGTCGACTCGAGTCCAATTCAAACTAGACGCGTTGTCGATGGTTAGCAATTAAGCAAATGGCCCGGCGATACACGTGGACGGGAGTGAAGTCAGCGCAAATACGTAAAAGTCCAAATAAAACAAGTACAAACGCTGCAGTCGGGTGTAGCCGACAGCGCAATACTCGCTCGTAGTGTAATAACAACCAAAATATATGCCCTAGCATTTTATTTTCAATAATGCATATATTTTAAACGCAGATACAATATAGAGGACAAACCATGAACAAAATGCCTTCAAACATGAAAATCGGTTTAGTTTTGATCAAGTTATGGGCGTTTGAAATATGGGAACTATGGGTCCGGGAGCTTTACTTGTCAAAATTTTTGTCAATTTTTGCATGATTTTTGACAACAAATTTGACCCCCTCAGAATCGGTTTTAATGTTGTTTTTTATGCTAATTGTGACATCCGCAATTGATTAAAAATGTAAATTTGCGATTCTAAATTTTGAAAAAAAAATTTTTTCAAAAATGAGTAAGGGGGGAGTACATGCTTTTTTCCCCAAAAAATTAAAAAAAAATTTATTTTCAATAATGAATATATTTGAAATACAGAATCAATCTAGAGGATAAACCATGAATAAAATGCCATCAAACGTGAAAAACGGTTCAGTTTTCACCTAGTTATGGACGTTTGAAATATGGGAGCTATGGATCCGAGAGCTTTACTTGTCACAATTTTTGTCAAAAATTGAGTTTATACGGACAGACAGCCATTGCACAAAGCCAATATACCCTTTTCACTTCGTGGGCGAGTATAAGTATTAAATTAAAAAGCGATCTAAGTGAGGATAATAACTGGACTGTCTATATAATGTGACCGACATGTCGTCACATAACATTTGTGCATAATCATATGTACTTGAATGCATGTGCTGCTCCATATATATGTACATAAAATGCGAACATGGTAACTAATGCTGTACAGTTGTTGTTGCGCTTATCACACATGTGCTGATAAGGGGGACGGGTTACAGTAGCTGCCTAAAACCAATCGATAGACCGCAAACTTGGCCCCACTGATAAGCGCAAGCATTTTACAATTCATTTATAATAAAACATAATCGGAATATGCAATGTCATGAAAAGGCATAAAAATTAAATTGCTGAAATTATGCAAAAAGCCGACCACACCTTTGGCACCTTGGGGCTGCCCACAGTAAACATAAGCACTAATGAAATTAGGTCATCAACTGAACAGAAAAGCAGAGCAAAGTGTCGACGCTATGGACTGATTATAAACTTCTCTTAATTCAAACTATAGATACATATAAAAATAAAAACTATATTTATTTTTGTAACCTAGTTTTATGGAACAAATTTTCACTTTTTTGTTTTTTTTTTTTTTGCAAATTTTCAGACCGACTTCGAAACCCAGCTGACGAATGCCGGCAACAAGCTGGTCGTTGTGGACTTCTTTGCCACCTGGTGCGGACCCTGTAAGATGATTGCGCCCAAGCTGGAGGAGCTGTCCCAGCAGTATGTCGAAAAGATTGTTGTGATCAAGGCAAGTGTGCAAAAGATCGAGCATTGAGCATTAACTAACTATCTTTTTTTTGTGTCCCAATTGCAGGTCGATGTGGACGAGTGCGAAGACATTGCCATGCAGTACAACATTTCCAGCATGCCCACGTTCCTGTTCATCAAGAACTCCGTCAAGGTGGAGGAGTTCGCCGGCGCCAATGCAAGCAAACTGGCCGAGACCATTCAGAGGCTCATCTAAGCAACGCAATAGCAGTTCAACCTCAATGCCTCTTCATGGATTTTACCCGCAACCAGAAAAGACTATTCGTTTGGCGTGTCCATGAGCTTTTCTTATACCATTTAGTTAATTATGTATTCCATAAGTGCAGCCAGTGACGTGTCCACCACATGCCACAAAAACTGAACAAAAACAACAACAGCATTCAATCGCAACATTTTATTGCACATTGGTTATCCCAGATTTAATGCATTGGTTGTAACCAATTTATTTGGCGTGTTCAACACTCTGCAGCGCAGCATAAACAATTGAGATACGAAAGTGGCTTTTAATGTAACTAAAATAAATTTTTTGCTTAATTAACTAATTACTTAAGACGGGTTCTTTTTGTAACGCAAATCAAGCATTGTAAACAGCAAACAGAAGCAAATCAAATAAATAAATAAATGTGAAACACGTTCTCACTCTTTTACAAATACCCTGTAAAGCGGAATTTCACAATTTCAAAAGCATATGAAATGTTCTGGTTGTTTGAATACGAAAACGAAATCTTTCTGTTACGAGGCAGACAGCAAGTATTGTCGATAAGATTAGATACGGTAAGGGTTATTAACATTTTTACGCCAGTGCATAATAATAGTAGTCTATAAATTGGGAAAGGAAAGTTTGTCTCGGAGATTAGAATTCACAGTTTTATTATCGCCTATTTGCGCACGAAAAGTGTTTTAAATATATATCTAATAATTCAAGTTCTGCATTCTATTTGAATACTAGTAAACTCCTAATAAAAACAAATAATGAGAAATAGACGATATATATCAAATTACTCGCGGAATTAAGATTTGAACAATAAGAATTGGAGCCGCTTGAAATAGTATTCTTTTTCTGAATTAAATTAAATACTGCTCAACTAGGTACCTATCTCGGATTTAAAAGTCGAATATATACAAAACTTCGAGCTGCCCCAACAAGATTTTTATAATATCTATATATTTGCTTTTCTTGTTGCTGAGTCCACTTTTGCCCTAGTTAAAATATCTTGAATAGAGATAAGATGTGCTGCGATAACCTATTTAATTTTAAAGAAGAGAAGGTTATCTTCAAAGTACCAAATATTAAATACTCTTGCCGACAGAGCAGAGTTTTTCTATATACATCAAATAATTTTTGAACTTTTTTTCATGGTAGTCCAATGTTAAACACTTTGTTTTAAATAAAAATGTTCTATAGCAGCTAAATAAGAGCTAAGCTGCTTTCCACATTTAAAAATGTACAATGTGTACAAATGTAGCTTCGGTCTATTTAAACGAAGCAACTTTATTCAAACTGAAAGCCCGCCAATCGATTGAAATTTGGTGCAAGTCTGTTGAAGTTAGCAAAGACACGAACCGCCAAGCAAAGCAACTCTGTGTAAGCAGCAGCAGCTGTGGTGGAAAGTGCGGGTGAGGCGCCGAGAGCGAGAGCGAGGGAGAGAGAAACACGGCATAGGTAACTGCGCTCTCAGACAAAAGCGCCCTGGCCATCAGTGCTGCTGTCAAACTCATCGAGACAACAACAAAAGCAAATGCAAAGTCAAAGCCAGCAAACGGAATCACAGCCGAAATAAATAACAGAATTAATATTAAGCAACACTTTTTCCACTTTTTTTCTCGCTGAGTAGCCAAAAAGCAGGCGACATTCTCTCGGTTTTGTGACTTCTGTGTGTGTGTGTGTGTGTTTGTGTGTTGTGCGTGATTTTCTATAGACATGTGTGCGGCGACAACTGGCAAATAATAATAATAAAAACAAAATACACATATATATATGTGCATATATATATATATATGCACATATTGTTGAGTGCAAAGTGAACAAAGCGAGGTGATGTCGAAATTGTATAACGCTCGATAGAAATCAGAGAGACAGAGAGAGAGAGAGAGAACGACAGAAAGCAGCCCCCTGCCCAAAAAGAAGTCAAGTCCACAAATGGCAAGCACGGCCAGAGGCGCTCGTCATCTCTGCGTCTGCCGTCTGCGTCTTCAACATCAGCTGCCGCAGCAGTTGCCGCTGCAGCTGCCGCCCCTCCGAAGCTGCGACAACAGCTGTGCGCCGCATTAGGCCAGCCGCACAATGCCCAGCGCCCATTACCAGCCACTCCAGCCGCACAGAGCCGACATCGGGGACGACGACGACGACGGCGATTACGACGTTTACGACGAGGAGCACATTCGGTCGGGCAGCCAGTACTGTCACACTCGCTACCATCCGCAGCTGTACGGCGGGGAGGAGGAGCCGTCGCCCCCATTGGGCATGGCGCCGCTAGCCGGCGGTCGGATCAGGCGGGGCTGCTGTCTAACGATGCTGCTGGGCTTCTGCCTTTTTTTCATCTACATTGTGTTCGGTACGCAGACGCTGGGCCTCGGCGAGGGCGCCGTGGATGCCGAGGGCAGCTTTGAGCCCCACAACGGCCTAGGTAAGCGGGGGTCACATTCGACATTAGCCTTGAGCTGACGCCAGTTCCTTCCATCAGCCCCATTTTTCAAGCAGCCCAACAAAGATAACCGCAAGCGTGCAATCAAACGTAAGCTCATTCTACATTCTCCACTCTCCACTCTCCATTCTCCACTCTACGCAATCTATATAATCCATAACTCAAAGAAACATGCGAACGACCGACTAATCAAACTTTTAAGTCGCTGAGAAAGTTGTCTGTTCTTATCAACACACAGATTTCTATACACACACACACACACATGCATACATATATATTATTCACTCATTCATGCCACTCTGCCCCTCTGGCAATGCACTGTTGCAACTTAACGACCGCTCGAAAGCGAATCTAAGCCGAGACTTTCACTTTTCCCCGGCGACTACAAAACACTCTTTTTTTTTTTTGGGAGTATTGATTTTCTAGTACCGTTGGTAAACGAGGTTTATATATATATATGTATATGTAAATAAAATAAAATATGTACTTATATGTACATTGCACATGCAATTGAATATATTTTAATTCTTTATCAGCTCAACTTCACTTCTGATATACACGGAAGCAATGTTTATCTCAAACAAATAACAATATTTAATATATGTAATATAGCTACAGCTTTATCTAGCAAACAACTTTGATGAGTCATCAGCCCAATCTAAAACTATCGTATAACCCCGACAATCAAACAGAGTTCAATTTTTTGATAAGCATTAAGTACCCTCATTGTCTTGTTTCTTGTCTGGTACTATGACGTTTACACGTGTATATATTAATCTAATCTAATATATCCGTCTGTGGCGTGCTATTTTTAGGACTTTATTAATAAAACATTTGACGAAACTCAAACTATAAAACGTTGACATTTAAATAATAAACAAAATTTTAAATGAAAATTTTTCGAACAGTCTGCCTATAAGAGCGTTTAAAGAAGTGCATAAATATATAACAGTGAAAAAAAATATTTATAAATATCTCTAATTTTAATAAATAAATAAAGCGTACACTACAGTAAAAATTTCTCACTAGCTCACATGATATCGAATGTGTTACACAATCCACGACAGAATTGTTGTACCCCCTGTGAGAGTATGACAAGTAAACTAACCAACTAGCTAACGAGCAAACACTCGACACTCAAACGCCTCGCTCAGTTTCACTCACACTCTTACCACCCTTTCCCCCCGCTCCTGCTCTCTATCTATCAATCACTCTCGTTTGCGCTCAGTCTGCATTTTCCCGCCTGTTGTTTAGTACCGTTCTCCCCATTGCCCCCCTGCGGAGGCCGCCCGTTGTTTAGGCCCCAAAGTGTTGCGGCAATCATTGCATGTAAGCTGACGGGTTGGGTTTAGTTGGTTTATTAACTGTTGTTGTTGTTGTTGTTGCGAGGCTTGTTACTATTTATTATTTAGCCGTAATTGGCTTAATTTGCTAAGCATTGTCTCTTTCAGCAATATATATTTTATCGATACCCGCTGCCCGTTCCGCATCTCTTCGTGCGTTTTAATAGCCGCCACATTTCCAGTTACGGAACATGTCAAGGCCGCATTTTGTGGCTCTCCTGTTTTAATTTCTTATGCGTAATTTATTAGATAATTTCGCCAACGGTTGCTGCCACCTCGGCCACACATATCGATCGATTTTCCTCCATTTCTCCTATCGCGGCAACGTTGCACTAGCACGCGACTTTGATGTCTGTTTAGAATTTCAAATGATCTATTAAAACTATTAATGCCTCTCTATTTATGAGGCAGTGCCTCATAAAAGAAATGGGGATATTTCGCCAAATGGATTCGGCCGATAAATCATTACGCGATACATTTTCAAAGGCCTTTAGAACTCAAAAGCTTCATGGAATATTTGATTTATGGCCAAAGTCAACCTCTAGAGAATTTATTAATGAAATAAATATTTAATATTTAATAGCTCTTTTTTGAACAAGTTATCAAGAGATTTGTAAATTTTTGCTGATATTGATTGAGAAGAATTTGTAGGAAAACATAGCTTTTATTAATTGCATGATTGACAATGGTCAAAAGGGTATAATGGTTTCCAACCAGCTTTCCATTTTGTTTCGCACACACATTCCATCGTTCAATAAACACCGAAGTTATTTAGGTTCGCATTTCACATAGAGGAAAACAATTTAATTATATTATACGCATCAGTGAAACGGTTAAAATGGGACTGAAAAAAAACTATATGGTGTTAGGCAAACAAAAATTAATTCATATGAACTTTGCCAACCAAAATCTGTAAGAAATGGGCAGTGCTCTTTGGCCTCATTTAAAAATGTATTTATAAAAAAAAATTAAAAATGAATCATATTCACCAGGAAGCTCCGAACTTGTGATCTCAATACCCTTCACAACAATAATGATGCAGTATATACATACATTCTTATACACATCAGTTTACTATTTCACGACGATCGTATTACAAAATAAAAAACACTTTTTATTAATATTGGTCTACTATATCATATAGAAATTTAAATATTGTGTCTACTTTAGTATAATAACTTAATGCAAATCAAGGGTATTTAAACTTCGGTACTGCGAAAATAATATTTATTAAAATTTTGTTGAAGAGCGATTAATTTGAGCTCGTAAACACCAGCTATGCATTTTGAAATATTTTCTATTTGAAATTTAGAATACCTTAATATAAAATACGTTTTCACGGTATTTTCCAAGTTAAAGTTTTATATTTTAAATATTCTTTGGCTTACACCTAGGAAAGGTGATTAACCCAATGTTAAAACGGAATGCATAAGCTTTTTTAACTCTCTGGAACATAGTTGCGTATATTATTTCATCCGAGCTCCAGCAATCGCACTGTCAATTAACAATGGGAGCTGTCAAGTCTCACAGTTATCCAACGAATCGGACACACATATTTTCAAATGACTTAATTGCAGTGTTTTTTTTTTTCTTTAGGCGACACTCAGCAGCTATACAATTCACATATGTATCGTGTTTTTTAAAACGAGCAGTTAATTGCCTTTTAAATGCTATCTTCCCCCTGAGCCGACCGGTCGGTCGGGTATATATTTACATCGACGCTGTATTTTGATTCGGTTGCGCTGAAGTGATTATCAAAAGTGTTGCAATTGGCATCAGCTGCTCTCCACGTCTCTCTCGGCCTTAGCCAATTTGAAATTATTTGAATTTTTATTGGCCCCCAAACAGTTTTGGGCTAATATCCAAAAATTTCAATTGCGCGTGGCGAGGCGTTCTGCCATTTCTTTTGTTTTCACAATCGCCTACAGTTCATTTGCTGGCAGCTGATGTACTTTGGACACGCCAAGTCCTCAAATCAACGCGAAATTGTAAATATTACAAATATTTACGATTTTTAAATTGCATAGACATATGTTTACACGTATTCAAACAGTCATTCAATGACCGATCCGAAGCTGGCATTAAAACTGCACGTGATTAGGCGAATTTATGTGAATTGCACGTGCCCAGATAGCATATAAAAATAATGCAATGGCAGCTGATGTAGGTCTATGAGTAACCCAGAATCAATGACGAATACTTTGTCGATATAAAGTAACTCATTCAAAAAAAATATTGTTGAATGAAATGTGGGTACTTTAACAGAACGTAATAATGAATTTGTGCTGTGTTCAAAAACACAATCACAAAAAGATAACCTTTTTTAATGTTGTGTTTGTGACATTTCGCTAATCAGCAAGTTTTACATTAATCTCGCATTTCCTATTATTAATTAAATAAGCTCAAAAATTCAAAAATTCAATTGTAAAGCAAAAAATAAAATTTGTTGGCAGCTGTCAACATTACTATTATTAAATTATATTTAGCAGTGAATTCTTTTCCCCACTTTGTCAATTTAAAAAGTTCAAACAATTAATTGAACTGACAGAACACAATTAAATAATGAATTATATTTATGAGTTTCGACAAATGAAGAGAAAAATAGGATTTACATTTATATAATCTTTCGATTAGCCAACTTGACTTCTTTCGAGTTTTGTTTGACAACGCCTTATTAATTTAATATTAACATAAGTACATAAATATGATTATAGTTTGTTCATTAGAGAAAGAGTTTCAAATAATTGTGTTTTCTCTTCGAAGCCGTAATTTTCACCTCGCTAATATTTTAAGTGTGCCCAGCTCTCTGCAATACATAGCATGTATTTGAAATACTTTCTACTGCATGCAATATCCATCATACGTAATAATTCATGCATCATTTGTCGTATATCATTTACGTATAAAGTAGCATTTGGATTTCTCCAGCTGATAAAATGTTGATAAGAACCACGCCTGTGGGTCTCGCAACAAATTTTATGAGCAGAATTCAATTTAAATTCTGCCCAAGGCACTTATTAAATTGATAAAGTGCAATAAAAAATAATAACGCGTGAGTCATTAACGGGTAAAATTGTTTTGGGAAAAAACTCCCATAGCTGCAATCACTTTAATTGCGAAATATACCGCTCTTCACAGGTACGCCGTAAATTAATCATTAGAACACTCGTGAGTGGGTTTTTCTTTATTATTGTCACGAACCTGATATCATATACGGCTTATCAGGTTTTTGTTTTTGTAATCAGGCCCAAGTTTAGGAAATTGTAATATGCGCAAATACTCGAGAACCGATACTTTGTCTATTTGCAGCGGGGGAATCTTATGTACTCGGGTAAACACTTAGCTTAAGGACAGCGGCTTATGCTTTGTGATGGAGCCCCGAACGGCCTCTGGGGTCGGCGCGTTCTGTTTGCTTTGTCGAAGCGTCTCATGGGACAAGTCAATATTTATGAACTTATCAAATTGAGCCCTGTTGCAAGCAGACATTGTGTCTGCCCATTATTATTTGTTTGCCCAATATTGATAGATGGCAAACAGTCAACAATTATACCTATTACCGTTAATGTGCACGTGAAATTTATCGCCGGTAACATATCTTATTTTGGGGCGGCTCTAATGTGCCGCCCTCGTTTTGGTCGCGTGTTTGGGGCTCTATGGAATTATCAAGGGGGCTTTTTAATGGGTTTTTCTTTCCACGTTAGGGAAGATTGAAAAACACATTAGCGCTAATTTACATAAAATATAGGAAAGGCAGATGAATTAATTTGAGTACCTATGTATTTACGAAATGTATATACATTTACATATATGCGACATTCCATTACGTTCTTGACATTCATTTTGATGTGTTCATCAAATTAATGCAGAGTAAATCTAAGCTATTTAGGGATGACGAAATTTATATCAATTGCCGATTTATTGCTTACGAGTATATATTCCAAGTTTCAAGTCTCTCTTGCTCCAATAAAAAACCGAATATACTCTTTTCATTTCTGAACGAGTATAAAAATTAATAAATAATAATTTTTTTTAAAATAATATCTATATTTATCTGTAAGAATTCTTCTATTAAGAAACAATCGGCATAAATTGTTGCAATTGCGTCACATCCTATTTGCTCTTCAAGCCTTATCGAAGTAACTTACAATATTGTTTGTGCAGCTGAAAATCTCAGTACACATAAGCAAGAACACGTACAAACAAAGTGTAAGAAATTTCAAAATCATGTTACGCTCGAATTTTTTCAACTTAATGCACAATTATTATTTCAAAAACATTTGTACAACCCAAAAATTAAAAAAAAAAAATCTATCAAGTATAGTAATGTTATTAATAAACATTTTACGACTAACGGAAGTACGAAGCTTCTTGTAATAAACAATTTGAACCTTATTCAAGAATGTTGTTCTCATTTATGCAACATTAACTATTCATTATAGGACTAAGAACGCTTCGTAACACATTACAGAATATTCAAAAATATAATGTTCATACAGTATTATTAATATTCAAGGACGTAATGTTCATATAATATGAAAAACTATGCGAATTATATCTCGCTCGTACTTGGATAAATTTAGGAACGTTTCAATTTAGATATTCATTGGAAAAAATGAAAGGAAAAACAATGAATATAAGCTGATTACTGTTCTATGCACTCGTTCGTATTCACATTTTAGATTAGCACTTAGAACAAAGGTTTAAGCCCGATTTTAGATAACCTTTAGCACAAGAGAGCTGCCTACATACGTGATCAAAATAAAAGATAATATACTTAACATAATTATATTATGCTATACAGGTTAATGGAAATGAACTAATGAATAAGTGTATAAATATATACATATAAAAATGTATTTAAATATAGTATTTGTGTCTGGGCTGAATTCTATTGTGCTGTGAGGTAAATTAAAAATAGCGAGCAGCAAATCGGCGTTTGGGGCAAGTCTGGCGAACTCGCTATCAAAATGAACTTCAAGTGCAAACTTCACAGCTATTTGTTGTAGCCAAAGGAAAACACAAAAGATATCAGTGCTAAAAGAAAGCAAAATCTAAGTGTTGTGCTAATTGCAAGTCGTGAGTTGTGTGTTTGTTCTTGGCCAGTGGCCTCGGCAGAAGGGGCCAAAAATAAAACTAAGATTTTCCGTTGCCTACCTTCAGGCGGGTCACAAAAACACTTCTGCCCGCGAATAATTTTCACACTCTCTCGCCAATTGCAGATAATACAGGTGCGCACGGTCTGAGTGAACCGCTGCTTGTTTGCAGCGAGAGCTACGAGGATCGCCGGATATATATACAAGATAAGCCGCGTAGCGCCTACGCACAGCTGCCTGTGATTTACTTCGTAACGCCCACATATCCCAGACGCGAGCAGATACCGGAACTGACGCGTCTCGCGTACTCGCTGCTCCATGTGCCTCGTCTCCACTGGCTGGTGGCCAACGATCAGGGGAGATGTAATGCGTTTCTGGACACCTTGCTGAATGGATTTGGTACGTTCAATAACACTAAACAATAATACCAATTTAAATGCAACTTCTCGTATGCCAAATTTACGATATGGGAATTTAAAAAAAAGGCAACTACTAGTTACTCTTAATTATTAATTATGGGAACTTAAAAAAAAATATGGAGATAGATGTAAAGTGTAAAGAAATTAAATTTAGGACAGGTTAAAGTCATTGGCTGCATTATATAAGAATTTATTAAATCATTAGAGACATTCAAATCCGTAAATAAACAATTGCTGTCTAATAATTAAATTACGTAAAAATTTTATTATTCAAAATTTTAAGTTTACTTTCCAATAGTTCTTTTTTTTACGAAAGAATTCACTACAATCAGCAAATTTGTTTCTCTTCCGTTCCACCAAATTGTTGCAATAAATAAAACTGACTTTGTAGTATTCGTTATACATGCATATATAGAAAATAATAATACCATATTCCGCAGGCATTCCCTATACGCATATGGCCAGTCCCATGCCCGGCGAGTTCCGTAAATCGAAGCCGGCGCCGCGGGGCGTGGCTAATCGGCGGGCAGCTCTGAAATGGCTGCATCAACATAACCTCACTAATGGCGTGCTCTACTTTGGTGACGATGACAATACTTATGATCTGAGATTATTCTCGGAAATAAGGCGGACACAGCGTGTCTCCATGTTTCCGGTCGGACTGATAGCGGACTATTCGGTCAGCGGGCCGGTGGTGCGTGATGTAAGTAAACCTCAACTATATCTATTATTATATAGAATTATTTGCTAACCCAATTTTTTTTCGACTGCGCAGGGTAAAGTGGTGGCCTTTTTGGACTCTTGGGTGGCGGGTCGGCGCTGGCCCGTTGATATGGCTGGATTTGCTGTGAGCCTGGCCTACATGTCGCAGTATCCAAATGTCAATATGCCCTACAAGCCGGGCTATGAGGAGGATCTGTTCCTGCGTAGCATTGGCTTACGCATCGATCAGATTGAGCCCAGGGGCAAAAACTGCACGGAAATTCTGGTCTGGCACACACAGACAAAGAACAAGGCGTCGCCCGTTGTGGGCCTGGAAAACAAATATTTGGATGGTCGATCCAATCTGGGTGCGCTCTTTAAACTGCTTAAACAGATGGGCGTGGCCAGCACCTCGGACACTAAAAGTGCGTTTCATATGTTTTTCCAATTTTCCAATTTTTTTCATTCTGCCAATCTCTTCCAAACAGGTCCCGCTGCAATGATCAGCAAGAATGGCAAAACTAAAGCACACGCTTATTTTCTGAGCTGAGCCCGTCCTTCTACAAAATCCTAAGAATACTCATAGCTATACAGTAATTGGTTAATGTGCTTCAGATTCTTCTGCGATTCTATTTTCATGTGGCAACTATAGTGTACGATTAGATCAGATTATCAAATTATTATTATTATTATTATTTGTGTTTATGTGACAGGCATTACAAACTTTTACAAAAACGCACAACTTAATTAGTCCTGGCCTCAACTTATTTTTCATGCTAAATTGTTTGTAATTACAAATGCTTCTCTTATATATATATTGTAATATTGTTAATTAAAAATTGTAGCAATATTGTTAAATAGTTTTAATTATTCGTATATTGTGATAAACTCGCTTATGTTTATCAAAAATTCCTTATAGACTACGTCATTATATCATAAAAAAACAAAAAGCAAAGACAATTTTTAAAAACCAATTTAGTTAGACTTCTGATAATGTCACATCTAGGTTGTATATGTAGCTTCAAAAGCTTTAATAACAAATACGATTGCAACGTGAATATCATTTGCTCTGCAAGAAATATCGAAATGATTATTTCTTTAAGAAACCCATCCATACGAATGCTTAAAAGCAAAACACCAGACTATTATATTTAAAGCTATCGGCAACTGCATTTGATGGGTACAAAAATTAATATCATTAAAATTAGAAAGTATTTACCGCCTATGCCGCTCATTATTGAACACTTGTGTGAAAAGCTGCTATCATATCACGAAGTTAGTTTTCGATTAAGTCAATATTTGATTATATTTTCTTGTTGGTTTGTAAATAATAAAAAAAAAAATGCACAACAGCGATACAAGTTTTTAAAAATCAAAAATATATATAAATATATTTTTCTTTGCAAAACTAGACACATATCGTTAAGCTGCAGAAAATCTATTGTAAAATATGAAATTGTGTCGTTGGAAACCAAAAAGAAGAGCGGCCATCAAAAATCCTGTTCATATGTTTAAGCATAGGATTATCTAAGAACACAAATCAGCTTTAATTTTAATACTTAATAAACATCTAATAAGCATTAAATTGTAGCACACAATAGAATTTGGACTTAAATCAGGGAACATTGATAAACAAGCGTTTCAATAATGAGCCAAAAAACAAAAAAATTAAATACGATACTAATTTTATTTATAGTTATGGTATACTTAAACATACATATATAGCTTTTAATCAAATACAACAAATGAACAAATATATGATATATAGTTTTTTAACGCTTTCTCTGAATGATGTATATAATTACATTGAGTTTGGAATGTAGGTATTTTAAATGACAATTATATCTAAAACAATAAACGTTTCTGTGCTTAAATGGATGATTTTAATATGGTTAAAGACAAAAGCTGACAGGTGGCAACCGAAGCTGACCCTCTCCACTACATCTGCATGTTAATTAAAAATTAAAACTCCAACCACAACCATCTGTTGGCCTTTTGTCAGAGGACTGTCAACATAGTTGGGACAGTGTCATAAAATAGCAAACACTATTTTTCAATTAACTCGACGCTGGCTCCCATTTTCGTCATTTACTTTTTCGTTTAGCCCGGGCTAAGAGCTAAGTTCAATTTCAGTTCAGATGAGTCGAGTTCAGTTCAGTTCGAATGCCTGGCAGCACTTTTTCCTGACTGCAGAAGTCGCACACTTGAGTAAAAGTTGCAGCCGTTTGTTCACATACATTAGTATGCAACTGTATGCAGTATGTTTACATAACTACCCGACTGGCTGATACCCTGCACACAGAACGGTGCTGATAAATATATCACTCTTGCTGCGACTCTAATTTATTTTTTCTCAGCTTAAAACTATGGCAAATTTATTCTTGTATTATTTCTAGTATTAAAAAATTTAGCTATATAACCAAGGCTAACTCGTTCGCGGTTCAAACATGTCACATGTGGGTTCGGTTCATGAAACTGGTTTTTCACATTTATGTACTCATGTTTTGATGTTTTTGTAATCTTTTATAATTTGAGCACAAACAAAACTCATATTAAAAATTTTCAAATTAAAAAAATTTATTGAACCAAACCGTTTTTTTTTTAAATATCTTTTGTTTCAGGTTCAGTTTTAACTCTTCACTGAAACACGCCAATAACTTTGTTTTCGCCGAAAACCTTTCAAAATCTAGCAACGGATCAAATAAATGAATATACTCATGAGTTCGAAACATAGGCATCGAAATGGCGAATCGCCACTAACAGACTAAAATCGAAAGTCCCCAACAAAAAAAAAAGAATAATAATATACACAACTTAAAATTATAAGACATAACTTTCAGCGCCTTTATAAGCACAACGGATCAACGGATTTGGCTATATTGAGCCAAACTTTATGGCTCCGAAGATGCTTCCTTTTCCCTATTACAGCCAATTTCCCTGACCAAAATATGCCCTCTTTACGTATTTTCATTGGGTACAGGGTATGAAAAACATTTGTATATATATATCGCTGCACTCAATTGCAGGTTGGTCGAGGCCGGAAGGTGCTGCAACATCGAATGGTTCGAACGTGTTGCATATGCATCTTCTTCAATGTGAAGTTATGAGGCAAAGTTTCTTCGGCACGCCAAAAACAACAACAAGCGTAAATTGCAGCGCTCCTCCGGTGGTGTCCCACTGCTGTTACGTGTGAATGAATTTCGCAGCGCATATACACTCAGAGAAAAACGCCATTCGTAGTCCAAGCAAATATATATATATATATTGTGAATTAAATCAGTATTATATTCAATTAAATAAAACAGTACAAGAAAATTTATATTCATTCATATCTGCCTCAGTTTTAAAGCTAGATGCATACAATTATTTTAGGCAGATTCCTGACGACCTCCTTCAACGATCGAAAAACAGTTTTTTTTAGGGGGGAGTGGAAAATTAATTAAAATCAATATATCTTGGGGGCGAGTAAACTGGGTAATCTCTTCTAAGGATAGGGGCCATGTTCGCCTTTATAAAACTCTCTTTTTTCGAGAAGTGTATGTGTGTGGGTGTGAAAGGGGGACATTTGAACAGTTGAGACAACTCAAAGCCCCCACCCCACCGCAATTTGGGGTAAATAAATAGTCAGGGCCCCGTTCGCAGCATCTTTTATTCGCTTCGCTTGAAGTTCGCTCGGTAGAAAATTGTTTTAAAGTGCTGTTGGGGCTGTGAGCTCGAAGTGAGCTTTTGGCTGTAGCCTTATCTACCTTGTTTGGACCTCGAAGTTTGGGTTCCAGTGGTGCATATAAATTAAAGTTGCCAATATCAACTTTAGTTGGCCTTAACTCTGCTACATATTCCGTCTCCAGAACGGACTGGTAAAAACTATTAATTCAGCTATCGAATCTGGCTATTAAAAAGTATCTAATCGATTCAAAGTTTATATTAACAGTTTATAATAATTGATAATAATAATAAGATCGGTCGAGGAAGATGCATTATGGTGCATTATCTTCAACCTGACCAAGCGCTTGAGAGCCGCCAGGTCATTTAATGGCTTTACGGAGAAGCACAATACGGTCTGCCGTCAGGACCACAATTAGGCGACGGACTTGTGGTTTGGTCGATTGTGTGGGTTGAGTGGGTTGGGTGGGTTGAGTGGGTTGGGTGGGTTGAGTCGGTTGGGTGGGTTGAGTGGGTTGGGTGGGTTGAGTGGGTTGAGTGGGTTGGGTGGGTTGAGTCGGTTGGGTGGCTTGTCTGGGTTGTCTTGGTTGTCTGGGTTGTCTGGGTTGTGTGGGTTGTGTGGGCTGAGTGGGTTGGGTGGGTTGAGTGGGTTGAGTGGGTTGAGTGGGCTGAGTTGGTTGGGTGGGTTGTCTGGGTTGTCTAGGTCGTCTAGTTCGTCTAGTTCGTCTGGGTTGTCCGGGTCGTCTTGGTTATGTGGGTTGGGTGGGTTGTGTGGGTTGAGTGGGTTGTGTGGGTTGTGTGGGTTGGGTGGGTTGGGTGGGTTGGGTGGGTTGAGTGGGTTGAGTAGGTTGAGTGGGTTGGGTGGGTTGAGTGGGTTGTGTGGGTTGAGTGGGTTGAGTGGGTTGGGTGGGTTGAGTGGGTTGAGTGGGTTGAGTGGGTTGTGTGGGTTGAGTGGGTTGAGTGGGTTGCGTCGGTTGAGTTGGTTGAGTGGGTTGGGTGGGTTGTGTGGGCTGCGTCGGCTGAGTTGGTTGGGTGGGTTGCGTGGGTTGGGTGGGTTGTGTGGGCTGCGTCGGCTGAGTTGGTTGGGTGGGTTGAGTTGGTTGAGTTGGTTGGGTGGGTTGCGTGGGTTGGGTGGGTTGCGTGGGCTGCGTCGCCTGTGTGGAAACGCTGCTGCAGAGAGCGGTTAGCAGGAGGCAAGCTGAAAGTGGATTGTATATTGGATGCGATTCATAGGAATAAATAAATAAAAATTAACTTTATTACCAATTGCAAAGGCAGCTGTCATCTTCATGGCTTTGTTAGTTCCGCACTGTTCGGGAAGCAGACAACAACTGAGGCCGTTATTAGAAAGTTACGCGGCTTTATAGGCACCCTCGATCACAATTGTACAAATAGGTATCAAAAGTAAATATTGATATATAATTATGAACGTGTAAATATAAACATAAAAATATTTGCAAATCGCAGAACTAGTCGAGTGAGCATGACTAGAAGATACCCTATACCCAATGAGAAATACAAAAAATATATAACACTATTTGGGCATATATGTAAATACGTTAATGAAACATTATCAAACGCATATTTCTTCTTTTATATATTTTTCCAAAATTTGAATATACCCTTTTCAGTAGTTATGAATGGGTATAGATATAAATCAATAATTGCTTTCTTAAATCAACAACCAGTTTTATAAATACAAATAACTAGTAAAGCGGATGTGTGTGTATACTATATATATTTATATATATTTCTTAGAACATACATATGTACTATTTCTAGCACTTTCCACAAGAGCATTCTTGCAATACTCGTGCACTAAGTGAATTGGTTTTTTACGGATAAAGACATAAAAATTGAGACAGCAATATTTCGCCTCACCCACTTCCAGATAGATAATTTTAAAAATTATAGAGTGAAGGTCACAAGGAAGGAGTTTCTATAATCATTTTTGAATTGTTATTACATTATAAACATATTATTGCGAAGTCGATTAAGCCCACCTTCAATGTTCGTAATTATTATCTTTTAATTTTTCGTGGAATTAGATGAACAAATAGTACGTTTAATTGTTTAACTGCCCAATAATCCTTTTTGAAAACAAAATAAACAGCTTGACAATGATAAGAATGAGTCTGAGATGAATATTTATAGCATTATTTGCAGTTTGATAGGCGACCCTTAAGAAAAATAATTCAACAGTATAAAACCCGATAAATAACTCAACTAAGTGAATTAATTAGCTGTTCTGGCTACTGGATGGATCCGTAAGGGCAGCTGATAACAGACGGCTGTCATAGTGCGGAAATTGCATTTGCAGTTTGATAAGCGACATTTAAGAAAAATAAACACAGCACTTAGGGCCTGAAGTATACCTGAACTAACTGTATTAATAAGGGCAGCTGGTACGGACGGCTGTCATAGTGCGGAAATTGCATACCATGCCAGTGTCATCATCAGCATATTCGATGGGTCAACCGGGCCATCTAGGCCAACTAAAACGGCAAGTCCATCTAGCTGCTGTTATTTCTGCAGGCCCGACCACTCACGACAGCTCAAATGCCCTGCATCAAGCCATTAAAGCTAATTAAACTCAGCCAATGGCACGCCCCCACGGGACCCAGACTCCAGGCAGCAGTTCCCTGGCATCCGGTTGCTGGCATACGCTTTATTAAACACGCAGCCGACGCCATCAACGTAATGAGAGCAGCGCTGCCTCAGACGGGCAAAAACGGGATGATGCCGCCGCGATTGATGTTGCAAATGAAGTCCTTTGCAGCTGCAGCAGCTGCAGCTGCATCGCTGTTTGCACAGAGAGCTTGCCTGGCGCTGATTTTGCGCCACTTAAACTTTAAATGCGAACCGCAAGCTGCGGCAGGCGGACGGCCAACGGATGGCGGGAGGAGACGCTGAATGGCCAGATAACTCATGCCACTTAGCGTCTCCAGCATCGTTGGCCATGGCGTGCACTTCAGTGATAAACGGCAGTCAAAGAGAGCAAAGAAAAAAAGCAACAAGAATGTTGCACGCGGGTGTAACCGACAGCGCAATACTCCTTTACAGTAGAACAGTCGCAAACGGCATTAATCAGAAAATGTTCGGCCCGATCTTTAGAGGAGATCCTCAGAAAACTGCGTGTCTTTAAAAAAGAGTATCGATCAGATCGAGTTAAATAGATTAAATTTAATTTATATACACATTATATACACAAGACGGACCTTGCAAAAACCCAATATACTCTTTTCACTTCGTGAACGAGTCTAAAAACAACACCATGACATAGGAAATGGGAAAACGCAGAGCCCATTGGATTCGATATGAGGACGGCTGAGTGCAAAGTGCAGCGGTTAAATGTCAGTTGAACTGCCTGGTCAATTAGCCAGTTGAAGTCAGGTCAATTGTTCGAGATTTAAGCTAATGCCGAGCCTTTCTCAGCTCTTATGAGCTGAGTGCTTTCGTGTTCTTTCTAATTAATTGATATAAATAGTTGTGCAGTCAACGAAAAAACAAGTATCAAATGCTCTATTTACCGTGTAATTGATAGCTGAAGATATGTGAAAACCAAGAAGGGTCCTGAGAGCGCCAAATAATAATATATAAGAGTTTAGTTTGGTTCAATTATGAAAGATAAAGTAATATACAATCTGTTCGATTAGAGAAATTATCATTCAAGTATTATTCAGAACCCACACCGAAATTGAAACAGATAAAAGGATTATTTAAATATATACTAAGTGGCATAAAAAAGATTTGAAAACGTAATATAAATATATATATATATATATATTTTTTTTACATTCATGACTTAAAAAACGTGATATATAAACTTAGAATTTTTAGCAAAAAAAAACACAAATTAAAATAGAAAGTTCTCTCCTTTTTGACTATTACCGCCAAACCCGATAATAGTAACCAGCAATAGCTGCCTCCTTTATCGCCACGAGCTGAGCTGCCTTGTTAATTGACTGACAAATGTTGTTACGACGGCGTTTTGAGGAACACGGATCTTCTCTCTTTATCCCACTATGTGTGCTTGAGCACATCGAAGGATTTTCTTGCTTGATCTCATCCCTCTCTGCCGTACAAGCGTCGAGATTGCGTCGACTTTTACATTTTGTCGGCCTTCGGTTCTTGGGCAGTATATAATCGATCGCATTAAAGAATTCAAAATCCATTTTCGGCCTAAAGATTGAGATTAAAACACTGAAAAATTTATTTACTAGCTTTCTTATGTATTGCATTCAGAAGAGTTAAAATTAAAAAATAAATGAAATTTGTATGCACACTTTGAGAGCATCTCGGTATGTAGTCAAAGGCAAATGTTACTTGGATTAAACAATTGCCTCTACACATGTAGTGAAAAATACTTATTGCAATAACTTTCGCACTTGAACTAAGCGTAAAATGTTCTTAATGTAAGTATGACATAACTTAGATTTTTATTTCTTAAATAAGTAGTTTTGGCTACATTTTACTCAATTTGAAAACAGAATAAATTGAGCTATTGGACTAACCATTTCTACAACACTCAATACTAATGCTTTGCCAATCTTTTTTTAACTCTAACATCGCAAATCTAATGTCGTTTATCAACAACGCCCAAGCACTTGGAGGGTTTAGCCCCACAGGCGGGCACATGGCCATTTTAACAAGTTAATTTCACAATATTTGTGGCCTGTGAGCGCGGACAAACAAATTGCGTGGC
The DNA here is from genome assembly GCA_035047465.1 of Drosophila sordidula. Lineage (NCBI taxonomy): Eukaryota > Metazoa > Arthropoda > Insecta > Diptera > Drosophilidae > Drosophila > Drosophila sordidula. The sequence continues at coordinate 2,884,066 of JAWNPQ010000260.1, read as the reverse complement.
ATTTGCCGGGACATTGATGGGGCGCTGACGGCGGCAAATAGACCAACAAATCAATGGGTCCACAAACTATAATAGGAAATACATGAACATGTACATGTAATACACAGGCAGCTGTGTGTGTGTGTGTGTGTGTGTGTTTAGATATAGGAACTTGTACAACCGCTAATCAATGCACACACCGGCAAACGCACAACTCAAATTGAAAATTGATTACTGATTGTTGCAATGTCATCAAGAACAACAACAATAGTGTGTAAATTATTATTGCTAATACGACATGTGGTACGCGGATTGAACCCACGCTCCATTAATCATGACACCTTTCGTCCCCAGAGCCCAAGCAACTCACCGGTTGCACGAGGTCAGTTCCAAAAGAATTAAGAATTATTTGCGCACTCATTAAATTAGCGTCATATTTTAATTGATAACTAAGATATTTTACTTAAGTAATTATTATCTATTATCAACTTGAAAACTTCTTGAGTGAAGAATTATTTATTAATTAATTTATCAAGAAGTAAAATGATTTTAAACTGTTTGAGTTTACGAGCTTGTCGATCGAAAGATATATATGATATATATATATATATATATATATATATATATATATATATGCCTGTTGTACACATTTGTGCTTTCAATAAACATTTTTTCACTTTTTGAGTAATATAAATATATGTATATATAAATATATATTCCCCATACGGCAAACTTTAATAAATAAATTCAACATCATTTAAGACAATAAAACATCCAACACTTTTGTGGTAGCCCACAAAAGTTTGCACATAACTCATCAGAACGCACGTGAAATTTTAGCTGTGGTTATGTGTGTCCATCTAAGGCTTCATTTGCATAGAGTGTGTGCGGACGTTAATGCAGTAGTAAATTTTGTTTATATATTTACACACAAGCAAAAATATTACACTAACACACGCTACTGGCCGTTGGCGCACACAAAAACTAATTACATGCCACAATGATTACATTTTACAACACCATAGAGCTTATGGGGGCCAAACGACAACAACAACTTATTGAGACTGGCCGACTAGCAGACACTCATTACTTTATTTCAAAAAAGCTTATTCCGAGATGACTTCAAAAATTAATGGTCTTGTCTTCATGTTGTGCGTTAAATAATCATTTTTTTTTTAGAAAACTTTGTGTTTGTAGATTATAAAAATTTCCAAAGATATTAATATTTTATTCAGCTAATATATTTAAAGAACATTAAAAAGTCAGACTTTAAAAAAGTTAATTTCTTATATTTTAAATTAATCAGTTATTGTAATTAAGTAAATTCCTTAACTAATGAATATTAAAACACAACAGCAAAATGCAATTGTTTCATTATCAAATAAAGGAACAGAAATATGTTATTTGTAGGATCGCAAATGTATTGTTTAACTTTAACGAACCCTATTTATGAATTTTTTGTGTATAGCAACAAAACATTACCAACCACCTTACCGGCATGTTGAAAAGTAAGCGCCCAACAGGCAACATTGATTATTTTTTTTATATGAGATTTTGGTTAAGCAAACAATAGCTGAAAAGGGCTGAAATAAAGAGAATAACGATTTGATATGTATAGGTTTAATTGATGTAAACACGAAAACAATGTAACCCCTTGTTTAGGAATAGTTAGATGACCTCATAAGTTCAAAAAATATGTTACCCAAGTAACTAAAACATTTGAACGCTTCAAATATTTTTTTTAAAGGGATCCAACTTGAAAATTTTTAAACATAGACGTATAGAAATTTAGAAATTTACAGATTTATAGACACCACAGAGTATCTCCTCGTCGGGCACGTTTCTCACAAGGGTTGCCTTATTTATTTCGCATTTTTAATGCCACTAGCCCCGTAATCTCCGGATTAAATCATTTTAACATGCTTTACACTTTTAATTTACTGATGGATGTAGTTTAGATCACAATGTGTGTTGCTTACAATAATGAAAAGCGTCATGAAGGTTAAAATAGATAGGGAAGCACGCACCGCACTTAAAAAGTATTAATGTAATTACTGACTGATTTAAATGTCATTTACAAACTCGGCCGGTATTCATTTCCCACGGGGCAGCAAAACTTGGCGAGCAAATTAAAGCGAACCACGAACAACGTTCAACGAGCACCGCACTTCCGAACAGTCCGAAGGGTGGACGGGGAATCCGGGGGTTTGGGAAGTACCAAAACCGCAACTGCAGTCAACAATTGAAGCGAAATCCGTAATAAAATGTAGTCTACTTAACGGTAAACAATATCAATGCAAGTGCGAGGCGCATTTCTGAGCCGCCGCGATTGCCACTTGACTTCCGCATCCGATTTTACGCCCTCACAAACGTACATATACATATGTAAATGCGCATATTTGAATAACCACAATTTCATCAACATATCGGGCAACACATGGAGATAAAAGCGCATTTCGTGCGATGGCGAAATAAAATAAAATTATTATTGGACAACAAACAACTGGAATGCAGACAGCCCGTGCAACACGCTCCACATGGCTTGTATTTTAATTACAACTGCAGGCCAGGCTGGCTGCACAACTGAGTCAAACCTAAAGAGCCAGACTCTGGTACAGACCTAAGACCACTATTTTTGATACACTCACAAAGAGTTTACTAATTTATTGTTTAAATTTGCAAACCATTTAAGTAAAATTACAGCAATATCGATGTGTATGTATAAAATGAATCAAATTGAAAGGCAAATGGAAAATGAAAAAGCTAGATGGTAGTCAAAAATAAGATATCATCCTTTACCACTAATACTTAAAATAAATATAATAATAATAATTATGATAATAATAATAATAATAAATTTCTTTTTCCTATGACTTAAAATAAATATAATAATAATAATTATGATAATAATAATAATAATAAATTTCTTTTTTTTTGGTATACTAGTGAATAAATATATGATCAGATCTTTCGCTCTTCTCTGTTTATTTTAAGATAAAAAGTAGAATATCCTATGACAAATATTCTTCACGAGCACACTCTTATTATTTTAGCTCATTGTTTAACAATCATTGCTGCCTTTAAGAGAAATTTTTATGTCCTATATGTATTAAGGTAATTATTATTACCTTAAAATTAATAATATAAAATTATTAATTAAAACTATAAAATTAAATAATTTCTTGAACAGAAAACGTGCTATGCGAAATTATTTGGGCGGGGATCGAATTGGAAAGCCACAACAGGCCTCACAATAAGTCAGATTAATATGGGTAAGGATATTAAAAGCTTCGTGGTTTTGGGGTTTCCTTTATCTTTCTTATTTATTGAAGTGAGACCTCGCAGTTGTTGTATTCAATCTTGACCGGTACTTTGTTCGTCTGTGGTTATGCAATCTTTTTTTTTTTTTGGCTTTATTGAATTTCTGTGTGGGAGCGAGACAATGGCGCTTTTGAGTAATGTGCGAAAATTTTATTTGAAAATTAAAATAAAATTCTGTGGCAGCAATTACAGGCAGCTCTGGGCCCGGACCTCGTTCTCGCTTCGCTTGGCAACGAATGCATTTGCATTGGTAATGTTAGCATCGATGCCAGGCTATGCGATGCCAATTTCATTCCTGGCTTCGATTGGACAGCTGCCCGGGTGACTGGGAATGGCCATTGAAATATGGCAAAGACAAATTATTGGTTTTTCTTTGAGTGCGCTTAAAATGAGGCAAACAGTTTAATTAAAATGAAGTGGAGCAATGCGTGTGAATGGCAATTCGAATTGCGGATACGTCAGAATTGATGAATGCGTTTTGCGTGGCGACAATTGAGGCCAGGCAAATGGCAAAATTATGATATAGCGTCTATGATATCGATAATTTAAATGACAGATTTTATGGGCTGTAGTTTAAAATCAGGACTTACCCTCATGATGTAAGACAAATATATAGATACACGTTCAGGCTGTCACTGTTCCTTTATAAAACATTGCTCAAAAAATGAACCTAGATATGAGATATTTTTTAATTGTATAGATTAGAATAAAAGCTAAAATAAAATAGTCAAAAACTCAAAACTTAAGCGGAGTCTGAACTGAAATCGAGATAATATCATTGACCAACACATTAACACTATTGCGTTGCTCAACCTCGAATCAATCAGTTTGCCCACTTCCGTTCCGCAGTTAATTTGCGTTCTCATTTTAAATGGCATTCATTCCATATGCAACACGCTTATTATGCGCATTTATCGCATTACGGACAAACAATGTGCGCTTAATACGGTTTAACGTACATATTTATACAGTCGATTATGCATTAATGAGAAGACCAACCGCAAATTGTTAAAAACTCGCCATTTGGCATATAACACGATTTTCTCGCCAACTGTTTCAATGTTTCAATTCACACAAATGGCCAATTTTAATTTCCGTTTCAATTGTCTGGCCATAGATGACAACAAAAAATCATCAGTTTCCTAAAATCAAACACGAAACACGGCCAAATACAAAGAGATTCAAATATGAATATGCCCAAAATAGAATAACAGTTGAGTGCGCTGTTCATCAAAATATTTGACAAAAATAAATAAAAATATTTTTGTTTATACAAGTTATGCCACATATTCGGACTTATTTTCGTAGAATTGTTGAAATATTTGATATTGCCTTTCCTTTAAATTAGAGCGCTATGAAATTTTGACAGATGAGTTTTCAGTGTTTAAGTATTTCAAACCGATTAAATAATAGTCAATTTAGTCACTCCAGGTTTAAAGATTCACAAGTGATGGAATTTCCTAATCATTCTTAATGCATAAATTAAATTCCATATATATTTAAGAATTTTCGTATTCATTATAAAATTGAAATGTTTAAATTATAAGTAGTTTTTTTGAATACGATTAAAATAAACAAAATAAAAATTTTATGATATTTGCAAAAATCGTTTTGAAATAAGTATAAGTTTACTTAATTCAATTTGTGCTATTTTGCAGTCCACAGTTTATTTTGTAGCATACTTTTTTGAGCAGGCACAACTTTTCGCTTTTTTACAAGCATAAACGGCTTAAATGCACACACGGTGTATCCTAGATGGCTCTCGACTGAAGCATTGTGATGCCTAATATGATTATTTTTCATTACTAAAGTTTTTGTAATACGGAAAGGCTAGTTTCAGTGTTTCCCCCATGTTCATTTATGCGTGCCTCGACAGCCAGCCCCAAACAATGGACGACAAATTGTTAAGCTTGTTGTTGTTTGGTAAAATTGCGCCGCATGCTCGTTGCAGCGGGAAAAGGGAAAATTAATAAAAGGCAAAATATTTAAGCATTGTATCATATATGTGTGCGTGTGGCTGTGTGTGTGTGTGTGTGTGTGTTGTAGTTGCCTTCGTTTCTATTTCATTTACGCTTATGCGCAGCATGAGGTTGTCTGCGCCGTCGGCGATAACGTGGCGTATACGTAATGTGTGTAATATGAGCACAAGCACACGCACACACACACATGTCCAGATATATGAGCATGTACTTACATATATTGCAGCCCTGGCTTGTTTTGGCTATTGACTGTGCTCTAGACACAACTGATGATACCATCGGGAATTTGTATTAATTAGTCTGGGATCATGTGCACCTATTGCGGGTAAGTCAGCCAAGTAAGTTGCCAAATTGAAAAGCTTTAGTTTGGCAACGCTATAAACCAGGCTAAGTTAGAATACATAATTGGGCTTAGTGACATTATTCGTATTAAAAAAAATACAAAATAAATAGTTAATAATTATTTGAGGTATTTTTGAACTAATTTGGTAGAAAGTGAAGCTAATAAAAAGAGTTGATGTTTATTAATTAACATCATAAATACAAAAATGTTTTCTATGCGCATTTTTCCCTTTTATTTATATTTTTATGATCTGATGTTTACCAAGATAGAAAGAAAACCAGCGTGATTTTATATATATATAATTTTTATTTTATGTTATATGTTAGAAAGCGCACTCCTCTATAATTTCCACAAACGAACCTTGGAGTGCGTTTGACAACATATTTGTAAACTTTCTTGTGAACACAAATAGAAGACAGCACTCAAATTGATATCCTCCCCTACGGAAATGCCTATTTATCTCGCTTTCAGTACTACTCACGGTACGTAAAGGGCATCGCAATGTCAGAGGGCCCATTCCCAGCAATCCTTCGTTATTTGTATTTTTTTCTTTTATACACTCAGAGAAAAAACCAGGCAATTTGTAAATTAGATTATTGAAATTAAATAAATTAAGAAAACATTTTTTGACAATCTTTAAACCTTTTGTACTTCTTTAATGCAATATTTCTTGTTGATGAAATTAATTTCTATAATTTCGCCGAGTGTACGATAAGCCATTCACTCAGCTGTCGTTGCCATAAGTGACCAATGTCCAGTCCTCACAGGGGGTGCTGGGATGGGAGGGTCACATGACCCACGGCAATCCAAAGACATTGCTCTTATGTCTTGTTGCAGACACGCACTGGATATGAGGCAATGAAATGTTGGTGCTGCTGCCGAGATAGTTTGTATTTATGGAGCACGTGTGGAGCAAGTGCTGCGAGAACTGTCCCCAGTTGTTGCGCTTCACAATTGTTTCTGATTTGGCGCAGGATGCTAATAACAATTTACCACCCCACCCCACCCCACTCCGAACCAGCCACACAGCATGCAGTGCCATCGAGTGCGCTTAAAAATCCATTGAACACGAGAGTTTCGTATTGTTGTTTTCCCCTTGCGCTGTCATCTGCTACCTTGGCACTTTGAACCGAAACTGCTGCGAGTTCACGCAAACAACCGCCTCCTCAGCGGGGTCATGAAGTGGACCAACAACTGTTACCTCCGGTTTGGGTTGTACTTTGGCCATAACTGCAGAAACGTTTCCTCAATAATTTTACCGGCGGCTGTTTAACAAACTTTACCGGCGCCGTCTTCGTCCTGTGCAACATCTTCGTCCTTGTACATTTCGCAGTTCACACAGCCGGCAGGAAGACAAGCGCTGAATATAGAAAGCTGCGGCGTCAGGAGTCGGCCGTAGAGATGCGCCCGTGTTGGATATTTCTAACGAGACGCGACTGAAAATTGTATATTAAGAAAAATATGTTATCGAAATCAACGACTATTTTAATATTTTCGTCACGACATTTGAGCTGCTGAACACGAACACATCGTGCGCCCATCTCTAGCCAGGAGACAACAGCGAAGAGGTCTGCGTTTTATTTCATTTCCGACCGTTTGCAAGTTGTGCATATATTGATATCTGCAGCAATTTTTATTCTGCGCCTGCATTTTCTATATAGGAAATGAAATTGCCAAGTGCAACTTATTTGATTTGTGTGTCAAAAGATTTGCTCGTTGTAGTTGGAAAAGTCGGCGCATATCTTATGCTTCGTTCGCTGCGAATTTCGTTTGAGAAATCTGTTATCAAAGTTTCCAGTTTCGCTTCTCAAATTGTCCCTCTTTATTTATGATCAAAGTTGTTGGCCATCAATTGTCTAGCTTTCCCAAATTAAAAGAGTCTACAATTTAGGGATAGTTTTTGAATGTTGTTTTTTAAATTAAATATATCTATTTATATAATTCGTAATTTCGAAAATTTAATTATTAGGTAAAAATAAATTAGTAAAATATTCATTAATTGTGTATTCTTATTATAAATAATAAATGTCCCTTTAGTTTTTGATTAATTAATTTTTGCGGCATTTCATTGAAGAAAAAATTAACAGAAACTCAAAATAAATAGGATTCGTGCAACAAACCTCTTTTCGCATCGTTCATTAAAAAAGTTTCTGGGCCAAAAGCAACACGTACGAAGGAAAACTTTGCAATTGTCAAAAACTGCAACAAGGAACTCAACCGCAAAAAAGACAGAACTGAGAAAGTTGTGCGAGTCAACTGCTCGGGAACTGCCGCTGCACATTCTTAATAAAAAGCAACAGCCGCCCCGGCACCCTTTGGCCACCACTTAACAGCGCCATCGGAAAGTAGTTGTTCCAAAAAGTTTGACATCTGATGCCAGAAAACGGCAGACAGAGATTTCTGCAAATTAAAACAATGTCAGCGACTTTGATGCAACAATTTGCAGTGTTACGCGTTGATTAGAGTTTCCACGGGGGCCCTACAGAAAGCAAGTTGGCAGCACGCCCAAGCGGCAGCCATATTAATTTTTCATTTCTCATCTTTCAGCTTTGTCTCTGCTATTCGGCAACATTTGTTGGCTTATCCTTCATACCCTGTATACACGACAAATTGGTCACAAAACAAAGTAAGGTAGGTAAATGAAAGCTAGTAATTACGACTTTATAAAGTTACCTCCATTGCAGGATAGTTTTTGTATAATTAATAATAATTTTGTATATAATTAATTATAAATATAGGTTTAACAGTACAGGGTATCTGCCAGTCGGTCACATGTTTTTGCTGCATTTTATATTTTGTATTTCGCATTTTGCTTTTATTGCTTGGGCTTTCGTAAATCTTTCACCATTCGTCTCTGATCCGTTCCCCGTCCTGGTGGCTGGCACAGCTGTGGGCGTAATTTTTCCACGTCCTGCAACTTGTCGTCCCACCTATCTGGCACTCCTTCTAGTGCTTGTCATACTATTTATGAGTTTATTATTTTTTCGCTGCTCTCTATTATTCGGCATACACCCAGGACTCAGCCCGCAGCTGGCAGCGCTTAAAACTTCTTTCATTACAAGTGCGGCAATTTCTCATAGTTTTATTCATTCTTTTTTTTTTTGTTTTTGTGGAGCGGTTAACATTTTTTACCCCTTGCGTTTATTTTGCTGTTATTTATTTAGTGGCTTTATTTTTATATTTTTTCTCTTTTCGCCTTTTTCCGCAGTTGCTTAAATTGTTTGCAATTTTTGTCAGTGGCGGTTGCCGCTGCGTGTTTTATTATGAAAGCAGACGACGGCGACGGCGTTACTCAGATAAATAATTGTTCTCTTTTCCAACTGCCGTTGTTGTTGCAGGATTTTAATTATTGCCATGTTGGTTTTCGGTTTACGCGCTGCACTCGCAACAAATTACAAATTTGTGCCAAAAAAAAAAAAAAATTAAAACTATGAGTAGTAGTAATAGTAGTAGTTGGCAATTTGTTGAAGCCAATTTTCTACTTGGTCAACGCAGGGCTCGCTCAGAGAACGACATTTTAATAGACACGACAAAGTTTTCATTGAAAGGACCATACAGCCTCTTTGGCAACTTTATAAGCTTTATTAAAAGAAATATTGGGCCAATTTTGTATTTAAGCCCTGTCTAAGCCCGCCAAAAAAGACTACAAAAAAGTTTTAAAACTGATGTCACTATATTGCTTTTGAGTTTGTTCCTATTTTACGACAGACAAAGTGAAAACTAAAATTTGTTGTTTATTACTATGCCCTTGTTATGAAAAAAAGATGTGATTAATTGCTCTGAAATTAAAGAGAAACATTCGAATTTCCTTTTACCAAAATAGAAAAATGTTATTAGCTCAGCTTAAATTAATTTCATATTTTGTTACAAACCTTCCACTTAAATATTATATATGCCGGCTGGCTACTCGGGCTATTAGCATATACGAAAATCTTTGAAATTTACTCGAAACTAAAAATAACTAAAGTTCTATCAATTTAAAGCCAGTGTAATTTCTCAAACTCCCCTTAGTACGTAAGTATACCATAAACTATGAAAACTCTTGACTAAACTTTACAATCACTTGAGGGTAATGTCGTTCTTCGCAACTGAACTCATCACACTCGAGTTTAACTTTTTGCCCAAAATCAAGCCAAGCGATGTGTTTTACAACTTTACAAGATGCCCAGGGAACAGAGGCGAACAGCAGGAAAAAGATTTCTTTGCCAAGTATTTACCACTTATATGCATAAAATGTGCAACAGACGCAGCGGCAAAGACTTGAGCATTTATTTTATTGACTCACAAAGCAGCGCACTAGGATGCTACAGACAAACAGTTGCCGAGTCGACACTCGAGAGCTCGAGAATCCTTAGCCACACCTGACCTAGGACTCATTTGATAATTTTTCCAACTTTCTTCCACAACTTATTTGCATGTCAAATAAACATCAAACAAGTAAAAACGTTAGAGTCGGGTGTAACCGATTGCGCAATACTCGTTCACAGAATATTAAAAGCTGAAAACAATGGGCTTGTGCGAAATTTGTAGGCTGGGATTCGCGCTCTAAAATTGTGGGATATAGATTTTCTAGACTTACTCGATTTCAGCGATTTACTACGCCCTTAGTGGGATTATACAAAAACTTTTTGTGCAATATTTAGAGAAGGTCATCGCTAATCTGTTTCCACAAAATTTATGTATGTAGCTTTAAAACTAAAGAACATATATCCATTTTATCGAATTGCAACGCCTCACTGGGTGTAGCTAAAAAATCTTATCACTTTATCTGACGCGGGTATATATTTTAAACTAACTTTAACGATGGATATAGGATATCGGACATGGCACAAACCTAATATACTCTTCACATCCCAAACGAGTATAAAATAAACGTTTTCTCGGACTGTTAAAGTTTAAATAACCTTGAAAACGTATTTGTTTCTCAACAACATTTTGTTAGACAATAAAAATATATATATACATATATATAGAAATGAATATATATTGTCTGCAAAGCTTACAAATATTGTTATCCAAACAATATGGGTTGAACATTTTTTAAAATACTGCTCCTTGGTTGACTAATAGTAAATCTATGAAATATATATAGAAAACAACTGAGAGATTTATTTTTACTAATATATAGGGACAAATGCTGCTGATCAAGAATAACTGTTTTTAATGCCTGAAATATGTCGTGAAAATATGACAAACCCCATTCTAAAGCTGTTAAAATTCCGCACAATACTTTAGCTTTATTTCACAGCTTCCTCAATTTTACTAGCCTGTATATACCATGTATCTGAGACATTAAAGCAAAATTTGGATTATTATTTATTTTTTAACACACACTTTATTACCCTTTTATACTTATTACAGTACGTGGTATCCTGAAGTCAAGAATAAATATTTAATTACCCACTTTGCATCGTATCAAAAGTGGCACATTAATTTTTTTACGTTAAAAATTGAAATGCTGTGCAATCTATTTTGAAAACGGAAAGGAGAGAAATTAAATGGACCAAATAAAAAATGCTACAACAGCTGGCAGAAAGAACATGGGACAGGCATCAAGAACAACAGCTGTATCAGGTCGTGGGACAACATGTTGTCCTTCATGTTGTTCTTCCATCCAATATCCGGCAAAATATTTTTGCTATGCTTTGCTTTTCACTTCTACTTTTTTTTTTATTAACAATGGGATACAAATAAAAAACGCTATAAAAACATAAAAATACAATAAATACATATGTGTGTGATTTTATTTTATTCCAGCCGGCACGTAATGTAAAGGTATACTTTTAATTTGGTTGACAAGTTTTCTGCCATCATAAACAAAATAAATTGATAATTTTACGACTGTTTACTGTTTCTTTCTCACATCTTCCCGTTTTATGTTTATATAGTAATTTATAGTATATTATATTTGGAATACATTCTCCCAATTTCCCAAAAAATTAATATAAACAATCTCAAAACAGGTGCAAAGGTGAAAGTTCATTTAAATATCATCATTTGTTTCAAAATCAAGGACAAAACAAGGCCGCTACCTTGACCCAATTCCATTTTTGGTTTACACGAGAGTTTAATCGATACTTTATTGGATAGTTTAATCGGTATTTTTTAACTCGAATTTACGATCTCTGATCGACAATATTTGAAAGTCGTTAAATAAAACTCTCAAAGAATTGAAGTCGAAGTGCGATCTATGACAACTGTGAAATAGAAATATATAAAAAGTTGTAAGTTTGGTAAGATATGAAAAACATGTCAAGCGAAAATTCGTTTGACAACAAAAATGCATTTCGTGACCTACGCAAAGGTATAACAAAATAATTCGCGAACATTCAAAAAAATGCAGTTGCGGAGTTGTTGCTATCATTATTGACGTCAGTTGGACTGGTTGACTATTGATATTATTACAATATAAATACGCGCAGTGTGGGTCGGAGAGCAAAACAAGACAGAGCTGAATAAATAACGTAAAGTCCAAAACTGATAAGCACAGCGGACAGTTCGCAAAGCAAACCGAAGCGAAACTGAAATCAAATCAAATCAAAAACTAGAGAAGCCCCCGCCGCGGCTGCTGGCAGTCTTTGATATATGGACAGCCGCTGGGCAGAGGCGCAGATATATGGCTGATATATATGCATATGTAATGCGTAGATATGGGAATGTCAGCGATAGTGCCGATGATAATACAAGCTGACAGCCATTAGAATGGCACATGGCATGCGTTTGGCTTTGATATACGCGCGGCAATTTTCATTCAAGCTTCAGTTCATTCCCGCCGCACTTCGTAAGCCGACACCGAAAAGATGGTGGAACTTGGACAGAGACAACAATGGTGACGGCGACGGCGACGGCGACGGCGACGGCGACGGCGACAGCGACGTTATCTGTATGAGAGTGTGCGTGCGGTTGTCGGGCAGAGTCGGGCCCGAGTCGACACGGACACGGATTCTGGCTGCCAGCATCAGCAGCGGGCAAGCTGCGGCTCATTCGTGTTTGCCGCTTCGTGCACAGCGGACGTAGTTCAGCGTGGCAGAGTCGAAAAACGGTACTCGGAAAGGGGTTCGCCGTGCTAACCGGAAGTAAGGATAATTTTCAGTTGTTGCTTGCGAGGGGCGGGCGCTGGGCTCTTGTATTTTATCCTGTTGCGCCGTCGCATTGTTAACGGTCCGGCCGTTAGCCTGGCTGCCGTTCAAAATGGCGTAACAATCGTGTGCTCAACGCACCGGAAGTGCTTTCAAGGCCCATTAATGCGTTGTGCTTTTTGCCTCGGTCCGGAATGCAGTCGAATGTGCAAAATCGTGTAAAACTGTGTGGAAAAACTGCCTAACGAGAGTTCAAGCAGCTCCAGCATGTGCCATTAAATGCATTTGGTCCACAGTTATATCTTTGGCAAGGGCCCAAAATACTGCAAAACAAATGAATAATAAAAAACTAACACCCACACCGAAAAATGCATTTTCCAACTGCACAGAAACTACCAGAAAATAACCTCAAAAAATGGAAAAACTGTGGCACATGTGAGAGAATTTTTGTAAAAAAAATCAACGTGTTCGCGCTGGCATCAATCACGAGCCGATAAGACAGTTCAAAAGTTCAACAATGACAACAGAAAAAATATTTCTATAAAAGTTTTGAAAAATATGTGTGTGATAAGAAACTGTTAAAGGGAGAGTACGAGAGAGAGAGAGAGAGAGAGAGAAACGATTGAGTGCTCAATAATCCATTTCAGATTGTTTTCACTGCAATTTTTCAAGAAGGTGCAGAAATCTGATTGCACTTCATTAATTTCTCAAATGTGCCCCAGGAAAATAAATATTTGCAAAGCTAAGCAAATTGTGAATTGACGAGTTCAAAATGGAATAATCTAATGCAAATAGTGTTTTATTTGCTTAAATTAAAATTATTTGCAAAACGTGTTGATGTTTCAGCTGATAAGTGGTTTTTAATTGGCATAAACAAAATTAAAATGACTAAAAATGAGATCAGCAACTGAATGTAATCACAGCAGCTAAGTGAAAAAGACATTGAACAACATTTTATGAACTATTTTTATTATATTTAAGAACATTTTTGAACGGAACGTTTTATTACAAAGAAAAGAAAAATGTAAATTGATATTGTGAAATATTTTTTTAAATATTACAGATGACAGCTAAAAACAATATTTAATCAGTTATCTTTCTGAAAAATTACTGATAATATAATTGTTATAAAATTCGTAACCGTTTATTGCTAAAAACTCTCCTTTACTAGCCTCCAATTTTCTAACTAAAAATAACAAAGCCTTACCTGAGCTCTAGAAAATCGCATAGAAACATAGAAAATCAGAAACAACAACTTTTAAAGAAAACTTGCAGATTTCCAGAGAAGGGGAGAGATAGCGTCATAAGAAGTGAGAGTGAGAGGGGGATGGAGAGAAAGGGGACGGGAGAGAGAGCGAGAGAAAGAGAGGGAGAAAGACAGACAATGAGAGAGCGACAGAGAGAGAGGGAGAAATAGAGACAATGAGAGAGAGAGAGAGGGAGAGAGAGAGAGGGAGATAGCAAGAGTGAGAGGTGGGGGGAGTGGAAAAGTCCCTGTGTTTACATGTACATATGTTTCAACTTCCTTTTTCAATTTCACACGTACACACACACTCGCATACAAACGCACGCCGAACGCTGTGAACATTAAGCAGCTGCTGCACTTGGTCCCCACTATGACAACTAAGTTTGTAAATAATATCTAAGCCAAAAACATGATCTTAACAAGACCTCATAAGAGCATTCAAATCTATGTATTAATCAGAGCGCAAATCTGTAGTATTTGAATTGCGTTTTTTTCATATGTGGGAGGAGTGGGAAGAGGTATCCGAAATTCTAAATATGCGAGAACATATTGGTGGCCCTAGCTCTTGTAGTTTCTGAGATATGCTCAAAAAGTGGGAGCTGATTTATTGAAGAGGGGAGATTTATTTATAAAAGTCTACTTGAGTATTATAGTATTGGGGATTAAAGGTCAAAGGTCACGACAGGGAAGTAGCCTTATAGTAACATGAGATTAAATTTATGGTTGCGATTGAAAATGACGTCTAAGTCATTCATAACGTTATCGGTATTATTTACCCGTGCTAGCAGTATGCTACCTATATGTAAGATAAGGATTATAGATAGTATTACTGTATACAGTTGCCTGCATGTGCGGAAAATAATGGATTGCAGAAAGTGCATTTTTCATTAAATAAAAGAAAACACACAAGAAAGAGGCTAGAGATAAGCTACTTATTTTAAGAATATTCTAAAGAAATCACATATACTGATGAAGGCACACTAATTCACAAAATTGTAAACATAGAAATAAAACTGATTCATGTCTAAGAAAAAGTAAAATTTGAAATAATCAGTGTAAATATGAAAAAGGGACTTTTTGAATAATTTTTATCATTAAGAAATGGAAAAGCTAAGAACAGTCTCAGGTGTTTGAGTTCGAGTACATTTAAAATTAATTTTGGCTTCGTTAAACAGATTTCTTATACCAGCACACTTTACACATATGCACGTGTTCAGATGGGAGTTATGACAGTTACTGTCGCATAAGATAGCTATTGCCCAAATACTTCGCACCCTCTTAAGCTGCTGTCAACTGCAGAAGATATAGTAGCATGTGTGTGTGTGTGTGTGGATTTGTTCAGCAAGCCAACTAACTGCAACGCCTTCACTTTGCTTAACTTCCCAAAATTTGCGCACAAGTGGCGAAAAGACAACGGAGCCCAAGTAAAAGACAGCAGCTCCAGAGGAGCGTGCACTTCCTTTGCTTGCTTTTTTTTCTCTTCAGGTGTACATTTTTCCGGTACCACGCGGCGTATGATTGTTGCGCTGAAAATTGCATTGCAGCCAGCATCACTGTTTCAGATAACTTTTGCATATGCATATACACTGTTTGTGTGTGGGATGTGTGTGTGTGTGTGCGGGCGTGTGGGCGTGTGTGTGCGCAAGCGACAAATGTAATGTGACAGTCAAAGATGTAGTTGTGGAAACAGGTAAAAGCAGCGCCCCAGGAAAAATCCCCTACATTATTTTCATGCTTTTGCTATTCGTGTCTTTTGTCATGTGCACTTAAATCATGTTAAAGGCAAAGCCAAAGTACCTGTGCACTATTTAATTTTTGTGGAAAAAATTGCCCACTTGTTGTCGCAGTTAGCCTCGGGCCAAATGTAACAACTACAGAGTTTTCCTTATTTTTTGCTCTTATTTGCGACCAACATTTGACATAATTTGCGGCTGCCGCACTTGGCAACCTTCTCAGCGAAGCGCATCAATCTACTTTAACCGGCAGAGGCGCTAAGCTAAGACAGTGGGCGGGGCGGCGGCGGCGTTGAGAATACGTGGAGACACATTCAGCTAAGCGGGCAACACCTTGGCAAAATATGCTCACCCTGGTCTTACACACAAGATGGAGTGATGGACTTAGCTGTGAATTTGCCAGAGGAACTAGCTGAGCTGTGCGTTTAATGTGAAACGATTTGTGTCATGTTTCATTTAAGAAAACGGCTTTAACATTAAGCATTCGTTAAAGGGACAATAAAGTGCTCAGGAATCATTTTTTGAGTTGGTTCAAAATAGTGATAATTGCAGGAAGCTTAAGATAAAGATGGCAAGAAAAGTTTAAGAAAACTTACTCTCAGCATTTCAGAAAAAACTGAGTTTTAAACTTAAATTATGTAGAAAAATTATCAATGTACGTACGTATACAGATATATGGTATAACGGGAACTTTTAATTAAAATAGATTTGGATAATTCTGTGCCTCGCATTAAAAATTTAGATTGATTAAAATAAAATCAAATGAAAATTGCAGCAAATTTACAAAATAAATATGCCACATTTTAGCTAATTTCACGCGTGTCAAATAACCACACAATGTTTAATATATCAAATCAGAAGTTTGTCAAAAATGTATAAGTTTATATATAATGCACAATAAACTTATATGACATTTTTACGGCTAACAGGTTAGCTGACAAACAAAAACAAAACTAAATCATACCTATTTTAAAAATCTACCGTTTATATTATGAGCAGACTTTGCTGTCGACTTGAAGTTTGCAAACATCTTGCCAATGTGTCGATGCTTAATCTAGTTGAGAATTTTAATGGATCAAGTGACGACAAGCGGTAAAACGCACTAAACTAAATTGATTATAAAATATAAAACGATATTTTATAATTCTTACTTTAAGAAATACACGGACACAAAAAACATAATTATGTACACAAATATAAAAATCAGAACTTTTAGAAGAGCCAGAAAAAAAACAAATAAACTTAATTTATATTCAAAAATTCTTGTTGTTGCTATTACGTTTCTAAGCACCTTAATAAATCAAATGAATTTTGTAAGAATGCAATCATATTACTCTGTTTGTAAACAAGATATTTGACACATGTGCAAAAGTTATGAATCTATTAGTTTGCAGTTTCTTAGACAACTGTTTAATTGGCTTCACTAAATTCAAATTTATTCAGGTAAACAAATATTTGGTATGCACAAATTGAGTAAAGTCACACATAAATTAATATAGAATTCGGTGCTTAGGTCGAATGCAGACCCGAGCTGGGCTCAGGGGCAGGCACATTGGCCAGCTTACATTATTAGCCCCCGCACGCTACTTATAGCAAATCAATTACACCAGTTACTAAGTACTTGTACTAAGCACATGTACATGCTCCACTTGCACACACTGTGCGGTCTAATTATTAAATGAGAGGATGTTTTCGCATGTCTGCGTACAAAAGTTTCGCATAGTTCATTGCACTGGGCTGTGGCTGTGGCAAAGGACTTGCCTGCCACTCCCTTTGCCGTTTGCTGCTCAAATCAATACGCATACGCACTGTTGTGCACGGGGAGAATCAGACTCGAGCAAATATTTGCATAATTTCGCAATGCTCACTTAGATTTCGATGCCAGTTCCCTTTTGCAAATTTGCACAACGATCAAGCGCCAGCAAAAAGGCAAAAAAAAAAAAAAAAAACAAAAATTATGTAAATTTATTTGAATGGTAAAAATATCCGGCTACTGTTCCCATTTGAGACATGCAGCTGGCGAGGACTCTAGCGTCTGGGCCAAGGTGTGCCCAAGCATTTAGTGTGCACTTTTTGCGCTTTGCTCGCCAACAGTTTGGCTAACTCTCTGCGGGCTTTGCCAGTTTGTCTGGCTGCCTTGGCCCGGCTGTTTGCTGGCTTTATGTGGCTTAAATCGTTGGCACAGACCGCCTGCCTTTTCGCCTTGTTGTGCTGCTGTTGTCCTGGCCGCACTCGTTAGGCTACTTAGTTTTTTAGTTTTAGGGTTTCCCTTTTCTTTTTATTCTTCGCATTTTCGTTTTTTTTTTGTTTTCGCATTGTCGTGTGTTCTTCGTCGCCACACTTTTGGTTCGTTTAATTTTCATGGCGTTGTAATTACAAAAATTATGACTGAAAGTTGTAGTTGCTTTCTGCCAGCCAGCTTGTGTGTTATTTTGGACAAGTTTTCTGACTTTTATTTGGCCCCTAATTGATATATGCACGTGTTGCTGCTTAGGCGTTAAACTTTCCCACGTTTTAACCTAAAGACTTGGGTACGAAAAGTTTTAACTTTCAATCTGCCAATTTCATCTCATGAATTAAATAAAAGCTTAATGGTTTTTCTACACTTTTATGGATTTTAAATTTTAAACAGAAGCATATGTTTTTTATAGGCATCAATGGAAAGTGAAAATAGTATGTTTCTATAAAAATGAATCCCCTCATTGTTTACAGCTTTGCTGAGATTATTATTTTTGTTTTAAGGCAGTTCAAAAATATATTTTTATATTGCGGTCGTATAAAATATAGCCTAATGACAACTATTGCCTAAAAAATAAGTAAACCTTATTGATTTTCAACACATTGCAACAAAACGCACCAAGTGTGAAGTTTATTATCCTTTAAATGTTTAAACAAAAACTCATCAAAATTAACCTTGTTGTATTTATATTTATATTTATATTTGGTATGATAAATGCTAAGTGCCTACAAACTACAAGAGATTGTGTTGAATATGCTTAAGGCATAAATTATAAATTTTTTTTAAATATTTAATAAATATGCATATCTTCTTATATTCAATATTGAATTTGATTCTTTATTTTAGTAAATTTCCGATTCGAAAAACTTTCTGATGGTGTCAACTTAAAGAATTTCCACCAGATTTTAACAACACTTTGTTGAAGTGATTTATGTAATCAATTCTCGCTTTTAAGGCTACGCATACGGAACTTGTTCGCTTCGAATGGGGCTTGTTGGATTTAAGGAAAGGCAGCCGGATATTGGCGTAACTACCCTCTCTTAATATCAGTTTCTTTACTGTAGTCAAACTCTTATTACAAATTGGTCTATAACTCAAACGCATTCTCTTCCAATTTCGCATTGAATGCATTCGCAGGCAGCTGCAACTGCAGCCGGAGCAGAATCTGAGAATCACGCTGCTGGCAATTTTAATCTCGTTTATTAGCCATTTTTCAAGTGATACACATAATTTTCAATTTCGCAATTTCTCGCTCGGCACCAACGGAATCCGTTGAAACGGTGCACCTGCAGCCAGTTGGGCTCCAAGTTCCAATCCCACTTCCACTCTCACACCCCCACACGCTCTCAATTTACACCATCGAGCCCTTTGTCTTTATCGAGCACGAAAAAACAGCATGCAGGCGGGCTCTGGACGGGAGACGTGATGGCGAAGGGCAAACATGGCGCCCATTTGGAACCCATTAGGGCCAGCCAGCCAACTGGTCGGGATGGCCTGCCTCCCTCTTGAACCAACAAAAAAACAATCGAGGAGCCCCAACAATAACAAGCCGCCTACGAAGCGAGTGAAGCGTCCGCACGGAGGCAGGTAGCTAACAAAATTTAGCTGAAAAAGTAATAGAAGCCGCTGCGAACGCATATTGGTAACCATTTTTAAACTCGTTCACGAACTGAAGAGTATATTGGGTTCGTGAAATGTCCGTCCGTTCATCTGTCCAAACAAATGCAATTTTTTCGCCGCTATTAAATATGTACTCGTGCATACCCTCGTCAGATAGTGTTAGGCAACTCAGACCCACACTCGAATTTCCAAAGAATAAACCAAAACCTCACGTAATAGATACTGTTCGTAATTGTATCTTGAACTGTGTTTTTCTCTGAGTGTATGACTCACAATTTGAAATGCAGGTTTCCTTAAATGCAAATAAAGTATCAATAAAAATAATAATTAAAGATAACAATTTATTTCGCAAAGTTTCAGTTCAAGAGTTATTCGCTTTGGTTTTTGGAGTTTCTTTCCACGAAAATAATTACAAGGTATCCGCTAGTCGGGCACTTACGACTAGAGAAAACTGTTGTTTTTCCTTGTTGCAACCAGCAAAGCGCCTTTAAGGGCTGTTGGCGGGGGCAAGGGGGCTCAGTGGGTGCGGCACAAACAGCTTTGCAACTCTGTGAAATAAATTCGTGCTTCCGTTGTCATACCCAATTGTTGTTGTTGTTTTTGTTTTTGTTGCTCTGCTGCACTCGAACTTTCAATAAGCGTTAAGATAGACTTGGCCGCACTTCGTAGCAGTCACTGTTTCCATGGCAAGGCTGAAGCTTCAATTTGATTGGTAGCCCAGCCCAATGCTGATGCTGATGCTGATGCTGTTTGCATATGCAACTTTCTTCGCTCAGTTTTTTTATTAGATTTGCGTGCCGTCGCAACTCACGACTCGCATATGTGAGTCCCACGCATAGCGCCCATCTGCCCCCCGGCTCCCCCCACTCATAAAACCGTAACCCTTCACTTTTGTATCTGCTTCAATGCCTCGCCACGCTGCAAGTTGTTGCAGCAAACGTAATTGCATTTAGTTGAGAATTTATGCTTGTTTCTTTTGTACATTTTTTCATACTCTTTCGAAGGTGAACGAACAAGTTGAAATATTTAAGAATATTTTTATCAGAAAACTTTATAGCAAGAAACACTAACTTGTTTACAATTCAAATTTATTTTAATTCTCTTGAATTGTTTTTGAGTCGGGCTTGAAATGAAAGGGATACATAACATAGTGAAATATATTATATTAAAAGATAGCAATCTCAATATCTTACTGTATTCCTTTTATGAACAGAACATATTGAATTTTGCCGCAAGCAGTTTAAAATGAACGAAACGAATTAAATAACAAATTTACTTTTCCTTGACTGAATCGATTTTCTATTTTTCAAGAATTTTCATAGAATTTATTTAACATGTGTTTGTGAATGTATTCACAAAATTTATGGGTGATAAATGGAAGCCCACTGTTTGTCTATTGGACTCATTTCTAGCCACCCCGGTGGCTAAAATATAAAGTTTATTATTTTAACATTTAATATTTATATTTTGTTGTATGCCACAAAAATGTACTTTGTTTATCTTGAGCATTAGCTCAAACACATTTGAGTGTATTTTTAATTCGTTGTTGGCAAATCTGATTCCTCTTTCATATTTTTACACTCGCTAACAATCTGTTAAAGTTCCAACCCATGTGAACCTGACGTCTTTGCCTTCGACCCCAAACAGCTCTTAACTCAACTTCACCTTCACTTGAAAATTGCATTTTGTACAAAAATGTTTGCCATGCCGGGAAAAATGCTCCACTGAAAGTGTGTGCGTGTTCCAAATAAGAGGGTGGAAACGGGAAATATGAAAACAAATGGTGCCTGGGCTTCTGGCTTAAGCCAAGCAACCGAAATTTTGTTTGTTGAGGTTGCATTAAGATGGCCAGAGTTCGCATTTAGATGACATGCGATTTATGTGAACACTTTCTGTTCTAATGTATGCGTCTTTATTTCTCTTTCGAGTGGATTATTGACAAGTTGTGGGTCTTCGTGGTAAGTGGTAAGAATTTTTTTTTAGAATAAAATACAAAAAAATGATAGTTGTACACATGAATAAAATTTAAATGTAGAATCAACCTAGAGGTCAAATCATGATCAAAATGGTATGCATCATGAAAATCGGTTCAGTTTTGACAAAGTTATGGGACTTTACAATCTACCAGGTATGGATTCGGGAGCTTTACATGTCTAAATTTTTGTAAATTTTGACATGATTTTTGACAGAAAAATTGACCCCCTCAGAATCACTTTTAAAGTTGCGTTTTATACTAATGTAAGTACCCATGATCGATTAAAATTAAAACTTCGCGATTCCGAATTTCAAAAAAAAAAAATTTTCCAAAATAAGTAAGGGGGGAGTAAAGGATTTTTTTGGAAAAAAAATCGAAAAAAATTGACTTTCATATATGAGTCAAATTTAAATGTAGAATCAATCTAGAAGTCAAATCATGATCAAAATGGTATGCATCATGAAAATCGGTTCAGTTTTGACAAAGTTATGGGACTTTACAACATACCAAGTATGGATTCGGGAGCTTTACATGTCTAAATTTTTGTAAATTTTGACATGATTTTTGACAGAAAAATTGACCGCCTCAGAATCACTTTTAAAGTTGCGTTTTATACTAATTTAAGTACCCGTGATCGATTAAAATTAAAACTTCGCGATTCTAAATTAAGAAAAAAATTTTTTTTCCAAAATAAGTAAGGGGGGAGTAAAGGATTTTTTTGGAAAAAAAATCAAAAAAAAATTTACTTTCATATATGAATAAAATTTAAATGTAGAATCAATCTAGAGGCCAAATCATGATCAAAATGGTATGCATCATGAAAATCGGTTCAATTTTGGCAAAGTTACAGGACTTTATAATCTACCAGGTATGAATTCGGGAGCTTTACATGTCTAAATTTTTGTAAACGATTAAAAAGAAAAGTTGGCGAGTAGGACCTAGGTCAAGTTCCATTACGATAGCTTTAAGACTAATAGACTAGTTTACACGCGGACAGGCAGACTGATACGGCTATGTTGACTCAATTGTTGATACTGGTCAAATAATGCATACTTATCTCCTTCTTCTTTTTTTTCCTTATAGTACCTTCCAAGGTTATAAACTACTACGCTTGAGGTACTTGCGCTTTCAGCTAGGAGCACTTACACGATTATTGTACCCCAAACCAGCGAATCCCTTGGCAAATTAGATTTATGGTCCCCGCATTTCCTTATCACAAACACTTTTCATCATATATGTACGTTTGTATGTACGTTTGTATGAATTTTGCAATAACTGTAACTGTAACTGAGGCTTTGACGCGTGTGGCAGAAAATCCGCTTATCAGCTTTGCGCTGCGACAGAGGCGGTCGGCGGGGGATAACCTGTGTTGGGGTCATCGACAGACTAGCGGATAATGAAATATACATCGACAATAGGGTTATAGCTATCTATAGTCATTCAGTTTGCGCAGCAGCTAAATGGAAACTATGCACAACATTCGAATAATTGGAAATGGCAGCAATACTACGCACGCTGTGCGTTCAATTAGCAATTACTTGTGTTCAGGCCGCGGGCGGGCTTTGTAATTATACACGTTTCGATTTGGTATCTGTTTATTGTTTATATTTATTTGTTATCCTTTAGACACTTTACAAATTTGCACAATAGGCAACTTTTTTTTGCGCTTGGAAAATTAAAAATGGGGGATCGGAGGTGCCTCCTCCTGCCTGTTACACACATTTGCACGGGGTTCAGTGTATAAAAAAATGCGCACAATTTACAACACTTTTAGTGCAATGATTCGCGGCTTCCTTAATAAAACAAGAATGGAAACGCAATTTGGTGACAAATCCGTCAGCAGAACGATTTGTAATCATTATGTGTCCCTCCACTAAGCACTAACCCAGTGCAATTTAATCTGTGACAGCCGCACACAAACACTTTGACGGGGTACCCAAGCCAGTCATGAAGAATTGATATGCACACGCACACACACACTCACGTCCAGATGGATCTCTACTTGCGTATACATGTGAATGGCTGTTCATACATATGTACGTATGTATGCAGGTCACATGCACCCGGGGCGCGCAAAAAAAAGTGTTAAGTGCTTTTGCTGTTTCTTGCAGCCCGACAATCATTGTCAGCAAATACCCAGCAGCAGCCTGTAGCCAGCACCAAGACCGGGACCGTGGAACCAGAACGATAGCAGGAATCCAACCCAACCACAACTGTAGCTGCGATTTATATGCATCGCAAAGTGCAAAGCGCAAAACAAAAAGAGGTTGACAACATTTTTTTCCTACTCTAAAATCAAATGCAAATGCAAACAACAGTTGGCATCAATCGTAATGTCGTAAGGGTCTTCCCACCCCACCCGCTCCCCTCCAGCTCCCTCGCCCCCGATTTGTTCGCACTTTATTGCTGGCATTAATGATGAAGGGCTGCTGCTGCGTTTGGTTGGGTCTTCGACTGGTTTTCATATATTGGTGCCGGGTTTTCCTGCTGGATTCTTTTCTGTTTCTTGTTTTGTGTTGAGTCAAGTGGAAATTCAATTGATTTGCTTTGGCTTTGTTTGGGCAAAAGGGAAATACGCAAAGGCGTTATAATAATGGGCGAATGTTTCCGCCACGCCCACACGCATATGTTGAGCTTCAAAGGCGCCAACAAACCGAACTCATTTTTCGAATATTCAAATGCTCATTTTTTCAAATACTAGAAAATGTAACGCCTGCTTTCACCAGCCCGCTTTTATCTTTGTCTAATCAGACGTAAGATCTATAATTAAAACTTAGAATTAACTTTCCAATTTAATATCACTTATTTAAAAAAATTATATTTATTATTTAAAGGAAAATATTTCGTTTTCTTTTTTTGTTCGTTAAATAGGTTAAATATCTTTACCGGTTTGGCACTTTTGGGGCTGAGAGTTATTTATTTATTTTATTCTACCGAAATTAAATCAAACCAATTTGAAAGAGAAAATTCGGCTGAATTTTTGGGCAGCTGGTTTGTTTATTTTATTGTTTATTTATTTTAAATTAACTCTTGTGTACTCAGCAGATAAATGACAGTTTTTTACTGTGCATTTATACAGATAAGATAATTCATTCATTAAATTGTTCGTACATGAAGTGACAATATTACGAAAATTCACAATTTCAATGCAATGCAATGGTCTTAAAAACTTTCCCAAGTTTCAGTTTGAAATTAGACAGCTTCCAATGCTGCTGCTAATTATTGGTCGATTCGGATATCGAACGTCTACTGTTATTAAAGACAACTGCAGACGATAAAGTACACTGAAAATCATTTTATCTAATGAAGTTTCAGTTCAATTAAGTGTGGGAAAGCAGAAGTAAGCCAAAGCGTAAACCACAATTTTATTATGCATAAATGCAATTTGCATTGTAAATCAAATTTGAATTGGAATTGGGAAGGGGAAAGGGAATCCAAATGGTTGCTATCAAAGCTCGCATACAAATTATACGAACTTATACTTTATGTTATTTTATTTCGACCTTTTCTTTCTTTCTTTCAGTTATATACTATTGACAGCCAGCTGTTCCATGTTCGATTTATGCTAAACTGTTTGTCATATATAAGTTAGGCATACGTTGGGATACAAACAAGCCACGCCCACCATGGGCGCACTAATTACTTGGGCAGCTTTGGGGCTGCTCTTGGTGCTGATCGCAACGCAAAGTCAGGCGGCGAGAGAAAGTAAGTGAAAATCAAATCTGCAGCAAAATAATTCCTTGAACAGAGTGTTAATTAATTTTTTATTAGAATTAAGTAATGATTATTAATTTATTCGAATTTTTATTAAATATAATAAAGTTGTAAATATTTTATTTTGTTTTTGATTACCAAAATTATTACCAAAATTCCAACATTTTGCAAATGTTAATAATTGCCGAATAATATAAAATAAAATAATAAATAAACAAAATAAATGCAATTAAGTAATTTAACTAATCACCGAATTTTAGCAATTACTCTCCACATTAATTTTGGAAATTTGAAAAAGAATATCCAGATCAACAAACATTTATTATATAAATTCTTCTCCTGCTACCGACAGATCCACTTAAGGATCCGCGAATCTGCGGACGTCCTCAGTGTGATGCGATAACATCGAAATTCGGCTATGGCGAAAATCTATATAAATACGATTATACGGTCTCACTGCGCACAGAATTCGCCGGCTCCGGCGACAATACTTCCGATCTGTATTTAAAAGCCAATCTGGAGATATTCTTCCCCAAGGCCTGCGAGGGCTACCTGCGCATCAACGCCGTCAGGCTTTACGATACGCTGCAGGAGGTCGCCAATGGGAGCGGCTCCACCGAGGAAAAGGCCGCCAAAGATGTCTATGACTACTACGACAACATGAACAGTGGCGAGTCGTCGTCCGATGAGAAATCGGACTTTGAGAATCTGCATCCCAAGAGCAGCGATTTGGCCTACGACCTGACCAAGAATCTGCTGCGCTTTGCCTTCCACGACGGTCTGATCAGCGAAGTGTGTCCCACAGAGCTGGAGGCGCCTTGGGTGCTCAACTTCAAGAAGGGCATCCTGTCGACCTTTCAAAATACCATGATGCGCTTCGATGTCGACTTCAATACCACCGAGACGGACGTGTCCGGCGACTGTCAGGTGCAGTATTCGCTGGAGTCGACCGACAGCGTCTTTGTCACCATACGCAAGACCAAGAATATAGCCACGTGCCGGCGACGCTATGCCACGCAGTCCGTGCTGCAAACGACGCCGTACACCTTCCGGGACGACAAAACCATTTGGCCCATCCTAAACTCGGAGAGCTACTGCAATGTAAGTGAAGAAAGAGCAAGAAAGAACGTTGCAATCGGGTGTAATCGACTGCCCAGGTTTTTGTTGGGTTTCTGTAATTTAAATATTACTTGGGGGTATTTACAAAATGACTACGATAGTAAGCTTTCTGTTCACTTCAGTTGACCATCGACAATAATGTCTACCGCGAGATCAGCTGCCTGGAGAGCCACCTGCTGGTGCCCTTCTCGAATGGCAGCACCGGCGCCTTGACCACCTCGCGCAGCACTCTGAAGCTGGACGGCGAGGAATCCTACAGCATCAGCGAGTTCCTGGAGAAAAGTAAGTAAGACTCATCGGTAAATAGGCCCACATCACAGTTCTCTTGCGCCCTTTTGCGAACTTAGATATTGAGTTGGTTGAGCGACGTTCCGCGCTCGTCTTTGATCACACGCCGCCCGTGAAGCCCAGCCATGATGAGATCAAGGCGGCCCGCGAGCTGCTGGTGGAAATGTGCGCCGTGGGCTTTCCCAACATACAGCGCGAGTTCATCGATGTGTTCACGAATTTTCTGCAAACCTCGAAGAGTCTCGACTACAAGACGCTCACCGTGCTGCTGCAGCGCTCGGCAAGCATTTGTGCGCAGGGCAAGTGAGTAGCCGCCAAGTGCAATTAGCCCCCCAGTCGAAGCTCAGGTGCGATATATGGCTTATTAATTGCAGGAACCACGTGCTGGAATCGCTGCCCTACATTGGCAGCACCGCCTCGTATCAAGTGATGCGGGATCTGATTGTCGCCGATAAGCTGTCCAAGGAAATGGCGCACAGTTGGATGACCTCGCTGTCGTTTATCACACGCCCGGACGCCGAGACCCTGGAAACGTTCTACACGATACTCGACTATGCGCGCAACAAACTGGACCCGGAGTACACGTTGGGCGCCACGGCCGTGGTGCACAGCTATTGCAAGCATCACGATAACTGCGAGGACGATCTCCGGGTGACGCAAATCGTCAATCTGCTGGAGACCGAGTTCCTCAGCCAGTTCAAAAGGAATCGCGCCGATCGCAAGCAACGCGAACGTTTAATCATTGTTCTCAAGGGCCTGGGCAACATTGGCGTCCTATCGCCGGGCTTTGCCCAGCAACTGCAGTCGATTATCAAGGACGGTGCGGTGTCGGTGAACATACGCCTGCAGGGCATACTCGCCTTTCGGCGCGTTAACTGCCTGAAGTACCGCAGCTACTTCCTGGACAACTATGCCGACTACACGTTCAATTCGGAGCTGCGCATCTACAGCTACTTGCAGAGCATGCGCTGTCCGGACTACATATCGATTGGGGCCATCAAGTCCGTGCTGGAGCACGAGCAGATCAATCAGGTTGGCTCGTTCGTTTGGTCGCACCTCACCAACTTGGCCAAGTCCAATTCGCCGGTGCGCATCGAGGCCCAGGGCCTGCTGCTGAACGATGATCTCTCCGAGAAGTTCAAGTTGGACATACGCAAGTTTTCGCGAAACTACGAGCACAGCCTGTTCTTCGATGAGTACAATTTCGGTAAGTGGTTTATCACTGTTCCGATAGTCCGATCAGATCGAGGTATATAGCGAAAAGTTTCATGAGATATGTAAATTAATTGGGGGAAACCCCCGTTAGGGTCTGTCAGGAATTCACGCAGACAGATCAATCAATCAATATTCAATCGGAAACCTCGTTCAAAGCTTATTAAGAAATTAAATTAATTGTGTCTGAAATAAAATGCGTTCAGATAGCTTTCAGAAACTTTGCTGACTTATTCCCTATCATGAACCAAGAAACTTTAGTTCTACGACTTTTGGAAAAATTTACAACCCAAGGTTTTCACAGCGATTATATATATATATTCTATATCTTCTTTATTTTTAAGCGCTACTAGGCTCATCTTGGCATTTTTCTTAAGTAGGTAAAAAGTTTCAGGTTAAAAATTTCGCATTGTGGTAATTGAAAGGAAAAAAAAAAGGAAAATTTATATATTAAATTGAACATCCTACGTCACAAAATTTGAAATCAGAAATATTGCTTGAATATGCTTTCGCCACTAGATTGTTAACTCGTTTGTAGTTGTTTTTCTTTGATCAGAAAACCCTCTCTTGTTTGATAATCCTGTTTAATCCACTCTCTTTTTAGGCACCACGACCGATGCGAATCTGATATTTGGCACCGACTCCTATTTGCCGCGCATTGCCAGCGTCAATTTTACGGCTGATCTGTTTGGCCAATCGGTGAACTTCTTTGAGTTTAGCGCCCGCGCCGAAGGCTTTGAGGAGCTGGTGGCCAATGCCTTCGGGCCCAAGGGTCCACTCAACGGCGAGCTGTTGCGCAAGAAGCTCTCCTTCCTCAATCGCTGGCTGGGCAGCGAGAGCGCCGAGGAGGACGACACCCTCGAGAATCTGCTCAGCTTGGACAGCCTGCGGCTGAAGCGTCAAGCGGACGACGACGACGCCGACGAAACGGACGAATATCAATTCGAAGAGTCCGTGGAATCGGAGCGAGTCAAGCGCGACGCCGACGCAACGGCGACGGCGCGCAAACAGGGCATCGATCGCAATGTGGATCAGCTGGGCTACAAGCTCAAGTACGACTACAACAATCCGCGGGCACAGTTCGGACTGCGCGTGTTTGGCAACGATTTACGGCACTACAACATCGAGTCCATGGCGGAGGTGATGCTGATGGTCAAGGAGTTCAATCCGTTCTACCAGGCGCAGAGGTTGCTCTCCGGCAAGCCCATAACGTACACCAAGTCCCGCGTTTTTCTGGACGCCTCGTACAGCGTGCCCTTGGCCGTGGGCATGCCGCTGGCCATACACGCCTTTGGCGCCTCATCTGTGGACCTGAGCATCTCCGGCAATCTGGATAGATTGGATGTCGACTGGCATTTCGATGTGCAGGGCCGGTTTAAGCCATCCGTGTCCGTCGATGTGATAACCACGATGCAGACGGACTTCTACTGGGGCCAGTCGGGCATCAAGGTCAAGAGCAATTTGTACTCGAACTCGGAGTTGGAGGCCAACCTGAAGATGCGCGGCCGCAATCTCATCTCGTTCGCGTTCAATCTGCCCCAAGACAAGAACGAAATCTTCAGCGCACGCTCCGAGCTCCTGGTGGTAAAGCGCGACGAGGAGCTGCCCCAGGCGGGCATTGCGAAGCGCAGCTCGAATTCCACCTGCACTTGGTCCGTGCTGGACAGCGCCATTGGGCTGGAGATGTGCTCGCATTACAGCGTGCCCGATCTGAGCAATGCGACGGCCGTTTATCCCAGCTTGCTGTTGTCCGGCCCGCTCAACTTCAGTCTCATACTCAAGAAGTCCGATCTGACGGCGAAGAGGTATGCGTTCGATTACAACTGGGACCAGGAGGAGCAGAACAACAACTTTTCGCTGGTGTTCACCACGCCGGGCTCGAAAATTCCACGGATTCTGGTTGCCAATCTGACCAGTGTGCCCAGCGCGTTCAATGCGACCGTCGCTTTCGTCAATGGCGCGAGTCGCGGTTCTGCCGGCTGCAGCTACGACGGCAATCCGGACTATAGGCGCCTCGAGGTCTATCTGGACAATAATGGCAATCGATCGCTGGATCTGGGCATGGAGCTGCGACGCTATCAGGACTTTACCGCCTGGATCTACAAGCCGCGCATGCTGCTGGCCATCAATGGCGTCAACATCACCGGCGTGGTCGGCTCGATCAAGGTCAACGAGAAGAACCGCATCAAGCAGCACGACGTCGATCTCTCCTTCGAGACGAAGAAGCTGCAGGCCCTGGTCAGCGGCAACATCGTCCAGAACGAAGTGACCACCTCAACGAACATGACCATTAACTACAGGGTAAGCGCATCCACTAATAGTAATTTAAACTTCAGAAGTCAGGCCTAAGTCCACATAAAGATTCTAAAG
Source organism: Drosophila sordidula (assembly GCA_035047465.1). Classification (NCBI taxonomy): domain Eukaryota; kingdom Metazoa; phylum Arthropoda; class Insecta; order Diptera; family Drosophilidae; genus Drosophila; species Drosophila sordidula. The sequence goes on along the minus strand of JAWNPQ010000260.1, from coordinate 2,853,849 downwards.
ATAATTGGCAAGTTGCTAAAATCAATATCATTAATAATATCAATATATATCCCTGAGTTAAAAAGCTAGATCAGCAAAATTGACGAATTCCTTAGTTCTCAAGGACGGGTAAACCAGGAAAGTCGATATCTCCCACAATTTTAAAGCTAGATTTACCAAAATTTATCTATCTATCACTTAATTAAGAGCTTTTTTTAAGGAAAAGTTGGCCCAAATAGTATTATCTCTCTCAGAGCTCTAAGACCTAAGGTAGCTCCAAAAGAGTATTTTTTGTATGTTCTTTTCGGACCAGACTCTCAGGACCCTCCTGATCGTGCTTCTATTGTTGTTCCAATCTCATTGCATATTTTTTGGTACAGTTCCAGGCATCCAAGATCGAGACCATTAACTTTGCCGGTCGTCTGGTCAACAATGGTGATAAGTCGAAGACGCACTACCGGGGTAACATGAAGCTGCGCACCTCGGCCTATCCCAAGCTGAACTTTGCCTCGAATGTCACGTGGCTCAGCCTGCAAGGTCACACCGAGGGCGTTGTGACCTACAACAACGCCCCCGATTACGCCAATCCCAACTACACCAGCAGGGTCGCGCTCGTCTTTGCCCGCACCATTCCCGAGGATGCCACGTTGGACGTAACGCACACGCGTGCCAGCCTCGAGCTGCAGTTGCCCCGCTCGAAGATCGACTATCGCATATTGGTCACGTAGGTAGACAATCAACTGAAGCGATCTTCTCATATAGCTCTGCTTTGCACAGGCACGACGAGCGCCGGAAAAACGGCACCGAGCACAACGTGCGCGTGGGCCTGAAGTATGCGCCCGAGAAGGAGATAACGAGCCTGTTCTCCGTACATCTGCCGCGGCGTAGCCTCTTTGCGATTGACGCCTTCATGAATGTGTCCGTGCCCGAGTTCAATTCGTGCACGGTCAGGCTGAACGTCAACGAGAAGGCCGCCAAGGACTATATGGTCGGTAGGGTGAAGGTCGCCGCCAGCATTACCAACTACAGTTATTTCCATGCTTTAGGTGAATATCAATGCGTCGTGGTTTACGGGTCACGCGATCGCGCTGAGGGGCAACTATAAGGATCGCAGTTCGCGCCTGCAGGCGCTGCACCATCTGAAGATGATCGTGGAGAGTCCCTCGTTCGAGACCACCTCGCTGAACATTGTCTACCGACGCAATCAGCTGCTGATCTTCTACGATCTGCAGGCCAAATACGCCAAAGATCCGTACGGCCTCACCGTACAATATACGTCGAATGCCCACAATCGCAATTCCAATGCCGAGGTCCGTTTGAAGGTGAAGGAGAAGGACTATTGGATCAATTCGAAACTTCTGTCGGAGCAGCCCAAACTACTGCAGCTGGAGATTCACGTCGACAAGTGAGTGGTGTCCACAGCGCCGCAATGGCAACTAACCGGCTTTCATTTCATCATTTCGAACAGAGTTCGTGACGTGCACATCCAAGTGGGCATGCTGAACATTGAGAAGCGCAAGGAGTTGTCGTTGGAGCTGAAGTGGGACGCCAATCGCGATCCGACGGAGCGCTTGGGCGTGCTCATCGAGTACAACAGTCCGGGCAATAAGCACTACGACGGCAACGTGATGGTCACCTATCCGGAGCGCACGATCAACTGCGGCTTCAGCACCTACACGGGTGGCCCCACCTACAACGGCAAGGCGCACGCCTCCTGGAGCATCACCGAGGTGATCGAGTTCAGCTACAACGCGGGCATTATGCCCGGCAAGACGCTGCACAACTGGATCAGCGCGGAGCTGAGCACTCCGTTCGACGGCTGGCGAACGAACACGCTGCGCGCGGGCGTCTACAATTTGCACAACTTGATATTGGTCAACTCGACGCTGTCGTGGGCGCAGGATCAGCAGCTGCAGCTGGGCTACAAGAGCGATTACGACATACGCGACCAGCTGGTTAGCTTCGATGTGCGCTTTGGCATCAACAGCACCATCAAGGACATACCCACGATTAACGTGAAGGTCAAACACTGGCAGAATCCCAAGAAACTGGACACCGATCTCAACCTGAGCTACAAGGGTCAGAACGACACGCTTAACACGTACAGCGTCAGGTCCGACTGGGATCTGCTGCGCAGCGATGGCTATCGGAATGTCACCGGCAAGGTGTCCCTGGTCAGTCCCTTCGAGGGCTATCGCAAGGGCGGCCTGGTGGCCAGGTTTATGCTCAACCATCAGAGTCAGGTGCAGGGAGCCGCCTCGCTGGAGTTTGAGGCGCGCGAGTTTACGCTCACCATGGACGGCTATGCGAATAAGTTTACCGATAATATGCTGACGATAAACGTGACGACGCCGCTCGAAAAGTTCCGCATCATTCACGGACGCTTCGGCCTGAACGAGCGGCGGCGTCATGCCGTTGCCGAGGTCCGTGCGCCGACGGCGGCGCTGGGCATTGAGGCGCTCGCCGATGTGACGAATCTGCTCGACTTTGATGTCAAGCTGAGCGTGGCCACGCCCATCGAGAACTTCCAGCAGGCGGCCCTGCTGGCCAAGGTCAACACGGAGCGCGTCGACATGCGCGGCATTTGGAACAACGCGACCTTGGGCTTCACGGGCGTCTGGCACAATGCGAACATCACGGACTTTGAGTACTCGTATGTTGTGTTCACACCGCTGGCGGGCTTCGAGGAGAACGGTTTCATCGTCCAGCTGCTCAAGCGGGAGACGTTCATCCTCAAGCTGCACGGCAAGCTCTCGCACTATAAGCTGGGCGTCAAGATCAACGGGCATCCCAAGCCGAAGCTGGTCAATCAGCTGAGCGGCCTAAAGATGCTCCTCGACTTTCATTACGACGATGACTTCCATCCGCCCAGAATCGAAGGGCCGGACGACGACGAGGAGGAGGAGGAGGAGGAGAACTACTTCTCCTGCTTGGTCAATTTCGAGGTGGACTCGCTGGTGTGGCCCACCATTGTCGGCGACCTGGACATACAAGAGAACATGGACCTGTATTTCGTTTTGGGCAGCGTGGAGCTGCCGCAGGGTCATGTCGGCTTCAGGGATCGCCTGTACTTTCCCGACTATATCAATGTGCTCAACGTGCTCACCGTGTCCACACCCTTCGACACAGCCAAGGACTTCAAGTCGATATTTGAGTACCACTTCGATTTGTATTTCAATTCGTTCTATCAGCGCGTGCAATTTATCGTCGACAATGGCCCAGCCAAGTCGCAGGAAATTGGCTTCGAGCTCAACTACACCAAAGTGGTGGACAACGTCAGGCCGAAGGCCTACAACGTTCAGCTGAACCTGATTACGCCCTACGACCAGCTGCCCGAGATCAGAATCAATGGCAAAGTCGAGCTGGACGACAACGCCTACAAGGGCAACATCACCTCAACGACAGCCCACACCCACTTGTCCCTGGCCGCCGCTGTGGAGGTGGGTCTAAAAAACTAATCCAACCTAATCTAATCTTTAAGTCTTTAGCCTAACTTAATAAGACCTGGGATTAGAACTGTCTTTTCGAATTGATGACCTTATCTTAACCTTAGGCTAATACATCATGGAAGTCGGATATACTATTTTACATTATGAACGAACGAAATTCTATATGAAAACTTTTCGGTTTAATGCAAAATAATTTAGACTTCGGACTCAATCGACACTTAATTTTTATAAAATTCCAAATATATATTTAGAGGGCGCTTAACTCCCTAAAACCCCCACTGATTGAACTAGCATATCACAAAGCTAGAAGCTAAAAACCAAACTCCGCAGATACGATCTCAACTGTTTTCCTAAAACTTTCCCTTACTTACTTAGCTCCGATTAATAGGAGTTTCAGTTATAAGATAGGAGTTTCAGTTATAAGAATCGTGGCGAAATAATTCCTATTTATTTTCCCCAGAATGAAGACAATTTTCTGGAAACCTCCGTGGGCATCCTGCTGGAAACGAACGTGATACCCCATTACGCCTGCAATGTCTACTTCAAGAAGGACTTTTCCGTTGTCGACAACATAATCGACATACGCTTCGAGGTCACCGACAATGGCACCGTCAATAAGGTAGTTAAACGAATTAAACACTGATCCATGCGAGTCTCACCTGCACCCGATCCCTTCCAGCTCCACATCGAAACGGACTGGCACACAGATCCCGCCTACTACGTGAATGTCAATGGCAAGGTGCACACCACGATGCTGCCGCTGCAGCTGGCCGCCACCTCGGTGCTGGCCACGCGCGGACCCAATCCGCAGCTCAACGTGGACCTCAGCTTTCTGAGCCGGGATGGCCAGCGCATTGCGTACGGAACACGTGCGAATAAGAAGAAGGATGTGTTCAACATTGAGGTGTGGACGCCGCTGAAGAACTACAGAAATATCTCGATGCATGGCACGATTGTGCGCAATCCGCGCGATCCGCAGCGCTACGATGTCCTGGGCAATTTGTACCGGAACATGGCCACCTATGGGGTAACGGGCGCGGTGCGGATGACCGACAGCCTGCCGATAGATGTGACGCTGCGTGTGCAGCCGAAGTCGGGCGGTCGCGACGGCGTCATCGAGCTGAATATACAGGAGGCGGGGCCGAAGAAGGTGCGCTTCTCGTTCAGCGCCATCGAGGATGGCAAGATGTGTCAGATTTCCGGCGGCTACAGCGTCAGCGGCAGCTCGGGCCCGATGGACTTCTCCGTGCTGGTGGAGAGCACCGAGCCGGAAATAGCGCGCATTAATTTCTATGGCAATCTGAAGCCCGTCGAGGGTCGCGTCGTCGGCGATGTCAATCTGCAGACGCCCTGGAAGCAGCTGGGCATCGATACGGTCCATCTGCACTCCGATGTCGGCATTCGGGCCGATGGCGGCAAAATGATCGGCGAATATCAGATTGGCCGGCACATCGGACGCGGCAGCTGCATGTGGTCCTGGATACTCGCCGAGAACCTGCAGCTGGTGCTGGAGAGCTACATGGAGCGACCCGACGCCCAGCCGCGAATCGTGCACGCCAGCGCCAAGTTCCTCAATCCCGACAAGACACTGCAGCAGCTGCAAACGGGCGGCCGCCTCAGCGTCGACTCCAAGTGGAATCTCGCGGTCAACGGCAGCCTGCACTACAAGTCCACGGATGATTTCGATTTCGATGTGCTCACCCAGCTGCCGCTGCCTTTGGGCGACACGCATCGCCTGAGCGGCAAATATCGCGGCAATATTGTCAGCAAACAGCTGACCGCGCCCGAGTTCTTCATCGAGGGCGGGTACGCGGCTCTCGAGGCGGAGCGTAAGGTCCTCACGCGTCTCTCGTATCGCAACGCCAGCGAGGATCTGAAGGGCCTGGCCCGCGTGGAGTGGGGCCTCAAGCAGGATATGTCGATAGTTGAGGGCGAGTTCGCCATGCAGCGGAAGCCGGGCGTGCGCAGGGAGTTTCAGGCGAAGCTGACCACGCCCAGGTTCAGGGGCGAGCACACATTCGGACTGAGCGGCCATTACGATCAGCACGATGGCGAATTCCACAAAGTGGTCTGTGCTCTGGATTACCCGGCCAGTCGACGCATCACGGATCTGGACGTGTCCGTCAATTCCCTGTCCAACATGCACGGTGCGATCAACAGCAGTACGCCCTTCCTGAATGTGAGCTGGTTTAAAACGGACTTTGAGTTCACCACCAGGAGGTAAGTCGGAATGTGGACGTGGTTTAAATGTATATAGACTGAGCCTTAAGGGATGATGAGGGATGATATATATGATATATATATATATAGGGTGAGCCCTAAGGGATGAGCCTTACTTACCTCTTTTGATTTGAGTCAACACAAAGACGGGGTTCTAGGAATTCCACCTGCAACTGTGGGAAATGGGTGAATAACAGTTTTTGGCATCGAACTTGTTTTCAAAGAATTGGAATCCTTAGGCTAAATTTCGACCAAACGGTTTGAAAACTCCTTTTTTAAATACAAATATAAGAAAGTGATCGGAAAACTGCTGATCGCAACTTTATTATTTCATCTTATCCACTTTCAATTAAATTTTGTGCCATTTGAGGCTCAAGATGGAACGAGTAAATTTTGAAATTATGAAAATAACTGGATTTTAAATTTTGCAATCGTCAAAAAAAATAAATGATAATATTTTTAAAATTCCCTCAGTTTTAAGCCCAGATATATTAAGTTTTTCACACAAATTACTAATGATTTTCTCTAAAGATAGCAGTAAAGTATTACAGATACGCCCACTGGGGGTGTGGCATATCATTAAAATCCACAATTTTAAAGCTAGACTCACCAAATTAGGTTTTCTGATAACTTCCTCTAAATATAGAGCAAAAGAACATTATTATTAAACACCCACCTCGACTGTTTCAAGCTGTTATTATACAGTTAAATTGTCTACTATTTGTTTAAAAACCGCATCCAACTGAACTTTAACCTCTGCCACAGCGGTCGCAGCTATCGTTATGTGCGCTGCAATTGGCCCAAGGACAGCGCCTTCTTCAAGCTGAACAGCAACTATGGCAGCGATGGCGACAATCACAATCTCAATGGCAACATCGAGATCGAGGTGCCGTTGGCGACGCGACATCGCGCGGATGTCTCCTATGGCCTCCAGGAGCGTCCCAACCTGGATTCCGGCAATCTGAAGGTGGTCTACAACGCCCAAAAGATATTGGATGGCAAATACAAGCGCGTGGAGCTCCAGAAGCATCCCATCTACAAGGACACCACGGACATCACACTGGAGAACGACATGAAGCCGTTGGGCATACACTACGTGAGCACGAGGGATTTGCGCAATCCGGACCGGAATCGGGACATCAAACACATCGAAGTCTTCGAGCTGCGCAATACAAAGAACTTCAATCTGACTGGGGAGCTGCACGCACTGAAACTGCCCAAAGGTCGCGAGTTCAAGCTGGTGGCCATACATCCAAATCGCGCTGTGGCGCTGACCACACGATATGAGGACGTCAATCCCCACGTGGTCAGGCAGCATGCCAAAATCGAGCTGTCGGAGACGGCCTGGATAGGCTACAACCTGGAGCTGGGCAACTACAGCACGGTGAGTGGCTAAAAAACTTGGCCTGAACCCTCTTTTTTATTTTCTTTTGCATAAATTCCAAATAGGGGAAACCCTATTTTCCTTTTACTTTCAATTGATTTAGTCACAAAACTAACTTTTGTAAATCTCTCTTTATTGTTTGTTTTTTTTCCGACTAATAACTAATCAATGTATTTTGTATTTTCAATTCTATTTCAAATACTTTTACTGGACTAGCAACAGATTGTCGCATTCAGAATAGGAACAAGCTTTTATAAAAATTATGCAATTAAGTAATCGCAGATTTTATAACAATAAAAGCGCATAAAATTCTTCAAAATGGTTTTGTAAAAATCACAAATACTACAACTTGTATTTAATGATAACAATTAATTTAACGGGCTTATAATAAATTTGGGTATATATGAAAAAAGTTTATCTAGGGACTGTAACGATTTTAATTTAATATTTCGTAGTAAATTTATGGCATTTCAATATTATCAGTAAGTTAACCCAGTCAAAAAATAAAACAAAATCGAATTAAAATCAGTTTTTTTTTTGAGTATAATTTCACGAAGTGAAAAGAGTATATAGGATTTGTGCAATGTCCGTCTTGCAGTCTGATTTTTATAATAAAAAAAAAATGTTACCTTACCCATCTTTCCATTTACCTTACTTTCTTTCAGATTGGCAACGAATCGCAGCGCTTCGCCCTGGAGATCTTCTATCCGAAGCGCAATCTGTCCACCGCCGGCTGGTATTACCTCACCGACCAGCACTTCAACGCCGACCTGGCCCTGCAGTGGGCCGGCACGGAGCGTTACGACGAGTCCCGGAAGATACGCAGCAACTTCCAGTGGCGGGCGGAGCCGCTGCGTCGCGGCGATCGCGATCATCAGACATTCGGCTGGACGGTGACGCATCCGTATCTCGAGAAGGACATCAACTGCAGGGCGACGTACTATCGGGGCGTGCAGGATCTGCTCCGCGCGCACATGACCATCGACTATGCGGACAGTCCCGAGCAGCTGATCACGCTCGGCGTCCAGCTGCGCGACCTGTTCCACCAGCTGGGCCACACGAACTACACGTTCAGGTTCTACGGCTACCATCCGGCCTCCGAGCTGGACGTCGAGGTGAACGGCACGCTGGCCGCCCGGCCCTCCTACTACAAAACGGAGTCAACGGCGCACTATAAACGCGACTATTCGCCCATGTACGGCAAATTCCTGGCCCTGCTCGATCTGAATAAACGCGAACTGGAATACGAGCGCCGTTCGCCGTATCACACCGTCCGTCTCTGGCTGCTGCCCACGGTGGCGTATCCCGTTTACGGCCTGAACGCCACCATTTGGGACACGCCCGACACCAATCACACCGGCTACGTCTATGTGGACGTGATTGAGCGCTATGCCCGCATGGACTTCAATCTGACGGAGGACTCCAGCCAGAATCTGCAAATGGTCGGCTATATACCCGACTCGCGCAGCGGCTATCTGGACGTCTGGCGCAACTACGAGGAAATACGCATCATTGACGTCAGCTCCTATCTGAAGATGAATCACTCGCGCCTGATCACCGGCCGCTTCCACTGGCGCCCGAACATTAAGAACGAGCTGCGCGAGAAGATCAACGGCGTCGGCAATGCCGTCTACAATTCCTTCTCGGATGGCATTGATTTCTGGATCAAGTCCCTCTACACGGAGTCCGTGGAATCGGTGAGCGTCATTTGGCACACGGCCAAGGAATACAACGGCAAGTTCATCGATGACATTAGCCAGCTGAGCGTGCTGGAGGAGGATCTGGATGCGTTGCGACTGTTTGTGAATCAATCGTACGAGGCGAACGATTTCTATATCAAGAACGTGGTCAACTTTACGCTGACCATACTCGACGAGCTGGCCATCAGGGATCACATCGAGTCCCTGCCGAAGATCTTCTCCGAACTGTGGCAGGCAATGGGCGATTCGGGCAAGGCGCTGCGCAACAGCATTGTCTGGCTAATCGAGACCGTTAAGACCACCTACAACAATGTGCTCGACGCGATCAGTCGTTTCTTTCACGGCGAGAGCTTGAGCTACATTTCCACGCTCATGGAGAAGGGCATCGAGAAGTACGACAAGTTCGTCAAGGATCTGCACATCAAGTTCATCAAGTACATTGAGAACCTGTGGAACAAGTTCTGGCACCTGGCCGAAACCTACTGGAAGAACGTCCTCAAACGCTTCGAGCCGCACATGTTCAAGATCATCAGCTTCGTTGAGACCACCGCCTGGGATCTGAGCAAGGAGGTCTTCGATTTCATATACAAGCGCACCAACGAACTGGCCGAATCGCCGTACTTCAACAAGGTGTCCAGCTTTACCGCCGACGCGGAGCGTTTGTATCGCGACATTCAGGCAAACGATGCCATCACGAATATTAAAAAGTACTCGACGCTGGCCTGGAACTTCGTCAAGGAGAAGTACTTTAAGCTGGTGCCGTTCGGTGCCGAGCTGAACGAGGTGCTAACCGAAATCTGGCAGGAGATCAAGGAGCTGCAGAAGATCGATCAGGTCCAGATCGTCGTCCAGAAGTACAATGAGATTGTCGCCAAGCTGGAGTGGATAGCCGATGAGCTCCAGCTGGAGTATCGCATCCATCAGCTGTACCGCCTGTTGAGCAACAAGTTCCGCAACTATGCGATGAACGCCTTGGAGACGGCGGACATGTACAGGGAGGCCAAGACGAAGTTTATCTTCGATCCGGAAGTGGGCATTATCGATCTCGAGCAAAAGCTGCCCATGTCGTGGCACGCGTTCAATGAGACGCCCAAATTCGAGGAGATACCAGAGTACAGAATGCTCGCCAAGGCCCAGAGCTTCCTCAGCGAGACCAACTCTTCCATCATCATGAAGCTCTACAACATGCGCGGCCATCTGGATCCCAAGACCTGGCTGCCGCCCTACTACTGTATGTCCAAAAACGTTCCAATTGAAAATATCATATATATCATATTTCTGCAAAGTCCGTCTGTTCGTATGAACGCAATTTTTGTCGCCGCTTTTTAAGCTGGAGACTTGAAACTCGAAATATATATTCGAGAATTCCTGCGTCAGATAAACTATTAAGATTTCTTGCATACGCCCACTGGGGGCGTGGAAAATCGATAAATTCTATATGCCTTGGGGGCGGGTAAAGCACGCAAATCTTCACCAAATTTGGCAGACAGTTTTCTAGTGACATTTTTCCATTATATAAAACAGAGTTCAGACCGTGTTCGACTGTTAATATGCTTGTTTTCGTTGATAGCGCGCGCCCTGCTTATCGACTCACGGCACTATATGACCTTCGACCAGCGCTTTGTGGGCCTCAACTTGAACTTCGAGCAACTGGCGAACGGAGGCCGCAACGGGCAATGCAGCTATTTGCTGGCCCACGACTTCTTCAATCGCAACTTTACGCTGCTGCTGGAGCCGGCGGTAAGAAAACATTCTCACTAATTACCCTTAATGGGAATATTCGAATTTTGCTTTTTTTACATTACTATTGCTATCATAAAAACTATCGGTCGGAATTAGTTTTCAATATAATAATACTACATAATTATTATAATAATTATTGAAGCAGTCGGTGAAAAATTATGTTTTTGTCTGAACTCACATCTTAAATATAATCGACATAAGGCTATTTAATCTTCGACATACCAATTCTTCTTTATTTTAATTTTAATCAATGTCATGGGATCTTTTATAATATAATGCAATTATTTTTTACGAGCCGTAGAGCCCATTTTGTTTCGTTGGGTACTTGAGATACTGCCCCAAAGCTCTCTAACATAATATTATTTTCTCACATTTTATTTGCAAGTAACTTTTGTTCCGATTATTAGGTTTGTGAAATGTCCGTCTGTCCGTATGAACGCAGTTTCCTGCGCCGCTATTGAAGCTAGAGACTTGAAACTTGGAATATATACTCGTGTATAGCCGCGTCAAATAAAATGTTTATATTTTTTGGCTACGCCCACTGAGGGCGTGGCAAATCGGTTTAATCTATATATCTCTTTACTGATGATTTTCCCACAAAAACAAACAGAGTTAAAACTGTTTTAGGCTGTTATTAAAGTCGGTTTTTGCCTGTTTCCGATTAAATTCGAATCTGCTTTCAGACCCAACCGCTGACAGGCCGCAATAATCGAGACACCTCCACGCGCAAGCTGAGCTTCGTTGCGAACGGCCAGCTGATTGAGATAGATCTGGGCACAGATGTAAGTGGAGCACAGCCGAATCGAGAAACGCGTCAACTAACTGTTCACACACACACACACACATCCACAGCACATCAGCGTCAACGGCAATCCGCAGCCGATACTGCCGCTCAAGCTGGGCGCGGTCAACATCCATCGCGAGCTGGACATTCTCTCCATCGTCTCGGACACGCAGTTCAGCCTGCACTGCAATGTGCAGTTTGATCTCTGCTGGTTCGAGGTCAGCGGCTGGTACTTTGCCCGCACGGCCGGACTGCTGGGCACGCTGAACAACGAGCCGAGCGACGAGTACACCACGTCCAGCGGCCTGATCGCCAGCCAGGCGCAGGAGTTCACCGACTCGTGGAGCCTGCAGCGCTGCCGGCCGACGCAGCCGGCCCGGCCGGAGCCCGTCCGGGAGGATGTGAACGCCACGTGCCGCAGTTTCTTCAGCTCGGGCATACTGTCCGCCTGCAGTGCCGTCGTCGATCCGGCGCCCTTCCACGCAATGTGCCTGGATCTGGGCATGAAATCGCTGCCGATACGGCCCGGCCATCCGGCCGTAAAGGGCGCCTGTGCGGCGGCCCTCGCCTACATCGAGACCTGCACGAGCCTGAAGGTGCCCATGCGCGTGCCCGACCAGTGTGTGTTGTGAGTAAACTCTTTAGGCTGCTCCCGGGGCAATCACACTAATCCCCGATCTTTGCAGCTGCCAGCTGGCCAACGGCTCCTACGTGCCGGAGGGCAGGTTTATAGAGCTCAGCGGCGCCGATGTGCCCAGCAGCAGCGACGTGGTCTTCATTGTGGAGGCCAAGGCCTGCAATGCGAATCTCAGGGAGAGCAAGAGCATCATGAGCGTCGTGGCCAGCATCGAGGAGCAGCTGCAGGCGGTCCACCTGACCCAGAATCGGTGAGTGTATACCCTGCACCCATTGAAAGTGGGTAAAAAGGGTATAATGGTGTAGTGCAAATGTATGTAACAGACCCCATAAAGGACGACGAGCTGAGCCGATCTAGCCCTGTCCGCCTATCTGTCCGTCTGTCTGTCCGTCAAATCAGGGTATAATGGTTTTGTGCAAATGTATGTAACAGGGAGTAGGAAGCAACTCAGATCCCATAAAGGACGACGAGCTAGCCCTGTCCGCCTATCTGTCCGTCTGTCTGTCCGTCAAATCAGGGTATAATGGTTTTGTGCAAATGTATGTAACAGGGAGTAGGAAGCAACTCAGATCCCATAAAGGACGACGAGCTAGCCCTGTCCGCCTATCTGTCCGTCTGTCTGTCCGTCAAATCAGGGTATAATGGTTTTGTGCAAATGTATGTAACAGGGAGTAGGAGGCATCTCAGACACCATAAAGGACGACGAGCTGAGCCGATCTAGCCCTGTCTGCCTATCTGTCCGTTTGTCCGTCTGTCTGTCCGTCAAATCAGGGTATAATGGTTTTGTGCAAATGTATGTAACAGGGAGTAGGAGGCATCTTAGATACCATAAAGGACGTCGAGCTGAGTCGATGTAGCCCTGTCCGCCTATCTGTCCGTCTGTCCGTCTGTCTGTCCGTCTGTCCGTCTTTATGAACGCAGCGTTCTCGGAAACTACAACAGCTAGAAACTCAAACTAAACGACCATAGACTCTGTAGTTAAATACGTTTCACTAAAATCAATAAAAATCGATCTAAGCCTCTGTTTTTTTTAGTTTTCTGAGCATATCTCCTAGACTATAAGAGCTAGAGCCCCCAAATTGGGTTCGGCATATGCGCCTGAAGCATACGAAGTTTATAAATATTTTGGATACCTGCCCCCACTCGCCCCATTTTTGAAGAAAACGCAATTCAAATACTACAGACTTGGGCTTTGGTTTGATAAAAATTGCATTAGTTTAAAAGTTATTCACCAATTTAGTTTCCTTCACTGCCTGCGGCGTGAATTTGTCTGTGTGTGTGTGTTTTTTTGTGTATGTGTGTATGAATGCGAGGGGTTTGAAATGTATGTGAACACAGGGTTCAGGCTATACCCTAGTCGGGCGCTATCGACTAGAGCCCCTTACTCCTTTTAACTCCTTTTGCGCTTTCCAGCTATGCTGTGGTTGCTTTTGGCGGCGTCGCGCCCTACGACCGCCCGCGGAGCATCATCTACGAGCGGAATGTGTTCACCTCGAGTCCCGAGCAGCTGGCCGACTATTTTGCGCACATCAGCACGGGCAACGGCAGCAGCAGCGATATACTGATGGCCATCTCGATGGCGTCCCGGCTGAACTTCCGGCCGGGCGTCTCGAAGACCTTCGTGCTGCTCTCGTGCAGCGACTGCGCGGCGAAGAATATGCGCTTCGATCACAGCTCGATCGTGCAGTTCATGCGCGAGGAGGGCGTCGTCCTGCACATTCTAGCGGACACCGAATTCGAGTTCGAGCGCTCGAAGAAGCTGCGCCACTTCTTTGGCGTCGACAAGCACGTCATCTACTCGAAACGGTATCCCGAGGGCGATGCGGAGGCGCGCAACCAGCTAACAAATACGTCCCACATCAATTTGGGCGTTTGCACGTCGCTGGCGCTGGGCACAAACGGCTCGATGTTCAGCGCACGCAAGCTGGCGCCGGAGCGCAAATATCCGATTGTCCGGCTAGCGACCATTTTCGCCAAGCGCGTGGCCCAGACGGCCACGCCCATTGCCAGCCAGACGTGCGAGTGCACCGGCCACAATTCGGGCGTGGCCTACGTGGCCTGTTCGCCCAGCGCTCTGCCCGTCGAGAAGGACAGTCTGGACGACTATGTGAGTAGCCCTGGAGCGCACAGATTTCGCGTGATTCTAATCTTGCTTTGTTTCCAGGACGAGTTCATGGACTGGGAGTGGAATGACAAGCTGGACGAGGAAGCCTAAAACTTTAGTTTATATTCGAATAGTTAATTAGCTAAGCGACGTCGAAATGTAAAGTTATTGTCATATACTCAACAATATTTTGTAAAAATAAATAATATAATGCCAAGAAAGCAACGGACTTGATGGAGGTTTTTGAACTACCTTAATAACTTTCCATATAATTAAACAAAAAATATTAATACTAAAATAAAGTAAGTAAATAAAATAAAATATTGTAAGCTATTTAAGTAACTTAATAGCTTAGATAGTATACAAATTAAAAGTATTTAGTAGATATTATATCAGCTGCCATCTGTTACCACAATTTGTTGAACTGTTTAAACATTGAAAATGGCTAAAAAGGGTATAATGATTTTATGCAAATGTATGTGACAGGCAGAAGAAAGCATCTCCGACCCCAACAAGTATATAAATTCTTGATCAGGAAAATTATATAAACGTTTCAACTATAGATTGTGCTATAATATACAGTTAAACCTCGCGATTTTTACGAAAATTTTTTCAAATATTTACTATTTTAATTTGAAAAAGGTAGCTCTGACGATCTTTCCGATGTTGAAAATAAAAACTTTTCACTAAAAAATATCGAACAAGTTTTAAATATGGCAAAGCAGTTGGAAGAACACATTTTGCAGAACGACCCTTTAAGTGACAGAGCAGAAATATTTAAACGAAATCTTCAAAACAATTTAGTTCCTTATCAAGAAATTTATAAAGATTTGCGAAATAAGAGCAAACAAAATACAATGCACGATTTTTTCAAAACCAATAATCGTCGAAGGGATGCCCGAATCTGATAGTTAATTTATTAAATCTTTTAACTTGAATATTTTACGTAGAATCGAAATTTTATTTTATTTTATTTTGTTTGGTTTTTGTTTAAATAAATGGAGTGTTATTAAATATCATAATATGAATACTCTTATGACTCAAATAAATATAAATATAAATAAATAAATACGCAAAATTATATTAAGCAGATATTTTTACTATACAAATTCCAATAGTTTATTGAACATTTTTTTACTTTGGAACCAAACTCTGATTTTTGTATGGAGTTAGAGTCTCCTACAACGCGGAGTTTTTCAGGAGTCTATTTACCGCGTTATAGGAGCTTTAACTGTACACGGAATAAGTTTATTACTTTCTGTTCAGCAGTGCAGGGTATCGTCTACTCGGGCACTGCCGACTAGAGCACTCTGTGCTCAGTTTATTTTAATGATTTCCTGTTGTTACATTTTTGGCTTTTATAATTCTGTATTAGACACCATTTCCATGATTAGTTTTTCTGGCTTCAATTGCATGGCAAACCAGTTTCTGGCTTTTCTTTTCGTTTTTCTCTTAATACTTTGCCCAAGGCCCAGCAAAGTGAGGCGCAGCCCATTTCCTAGGCTTGTTTTCCCAGACGGGTCTCAACAAAGTGGTCCGACTGGCTTTTGGGGGGACAATCACTTTTGGCCAGTGCGGGCTACGGTTGAGTTGACGGAAGCGTTGGCAGAACTCAAGTACGTGTAACAACCTTAACCCCAAAGCGGAGGCCCAGGCCCAGTTAGCGGCAGGAGCCGGCGGACTGTGGCGGGGCCATTCACTTTGCCGGACGGACAGCGGGACACTTGATACCCACTTGAACCCAATTTGTTGATATAACACTTGCTTGGAAAAGCACAATGAAAATTATGCGATGCGAATGGTAATGCAATACTTTCTATTTCAATGTTATGGTTACATCAACTAAACAGTTGACCAATTGCAATGGCAAAACTCTTTCACTTTTGGCCAACCGACTGACGCTATAAAAGCCAGCCCGCAGATTGCAGCTATTCGCATTGTTTGGCCGCTATTCGTCGCGTGTGCAGCTATATCCCCCATATAAATCTCAGCCATAAAATGTGGTTACTAGTAAGTGCAAGCGAATCCTTCGCAACCCCCCACCCAATTGGATTTAAAGCCTTAATGCCCGTACATCCCGACAGCTGTTGGTCTGCGGCCTGACGCTGAGCTACGCCTCGGATCACACCGGCGAGGGTCACTACGAGGGCGGCGGCGGCGGAGGCGGCGGGGGCGGCGGCACAGCCTTTGGAGACTATCATCACCACGACACGCCCACCACATACTCGGAGATCTCGAAGCACGTGCCAGTCCACGTCATCGAGAAGGTGCCGTTGCCCATTCCGCATCCCGTGCCTGTCCAAGTAGGTTAACCTAAAACACAGTTGAACACGGAATTTCAATAATTTGCATATTCAAAGGTGCCCAATGTGATACGGCTGCAAATACCGGAGCCGTATGCGGTTCATGTGCCGGTGCAGCAGGAAATTCAAATACCAGTCTACAAAATAGTTCCCGAAATTACGGAACGCAAGATACCCTACACGGTGGAGAAGCCATATCCCGTTGAAGTCGAGAAACCGTATCCCGTTGAAGTGATCAAGCACATCAAAATTCCGGTGCCGAAACCGTATCCGGTGCCCTACACCATCTATAAGCACGTCCTGCAGAAGGAGCACGGCTGGTGAGCCCTACGTGGATTCCAACTAAGTTCCAGAGAATATTCATGTTGAGCCAGTATTAAAATCAAAAATTGAATATTTGTTTGTGTTTGGGTGCATCTTGAAAAAGTTGAAACTGCTCTTAAAAACTCGTTACTGAATAAAGTGTACTTAGTTTTTTCTAGTATATTTTGAATGCTGTTTTTCAAAAAATAATATACTCTGGGGCTATTAAATAGTTTAATGACGCATCTACAGCAATTGAATTGCTAGCGGAACGACTTTATTGCCTTTATTTATAGCTAGATCTAGCCTTAAGTCATAAAAAGTGCATCGTTTTAATACCCTGCTATAATTTTGGGTTTTAATGGCAAAAGAAAGCATCTTCGACGTAATAAAGTATATAATTTATTATACATCATATTCGAGACTATAACAGCTAGAAACTTAAATATGATAGCAAGTTTTCTAATTTGACAAATAAAAGTAGATTGAAAATCAGAATTTCGAATTTTGTGTTTATATTAAAATTTCGATTTTGTTTTTTAAAACTCTATTCTATAATATTAATTAAATTAAATAAATAGTAAAATATGCAAAAATTCAAATTTATACGAATCAAAAAAACTACGATCTGAAGAATTTTTATTTAAGTAAAGAAATGTATTTATTAAAAAAATAAATATATAATATATTTATGGTGTGTAAAATTTAATTTTTAATTTTGTTTAAACAAACTATTAATATGTTATGTTAGTTGGTTAAAGAGAATTTTGTATTAAAAGTAGAAAGCTCTGAATATTATTATCTTAGAAATTTCCCTTAAAGCATCATCATTCCCAAGCAACCCTATACACAAACCCATACGCAGTGTCTTAAAACCTAACGAAAAAGCTTAGAATAAAAGCTGGCAAGCTCACATTATGGCCAATTGCAGCAAACAAGTTTGGGCTTAAAGCTTTGAGCACAAAATAAGCGCTAGATGGTTAATGGTGGCATTACCGTTAAAGTGTGGCAAGTAACGATGCGCTAAGGTGCGTACACTCACTTACCACCAACACACACGCACACACGCACATGAACACATGCGTGAGCTGGCAAGTTCGTTAAACTTTGTTGAATACTGAGGGATTGGCGGATTGACGTCTTGACTGTCACTTGTCAGAGTGACTGTCCCGACCACGATTACAGCCATGTTTTCCTTAAACCGACGACGTGCTTGAAATTGTGCGCACACTCAACCGAACCCCCCCCCCCCCCGCCGAGCGGCCCGCCCCTGGGTTGGGAATGTGCAGCGAAGTTAAATATCCTTTGCGTCCTTGATTGAGGAAATCGTTTAGCGTCTTCAGTTTCGGTTGATTTTCATGTCTTGCCCGCTCGAAGGTGGCCACAAGTTTTGCGCCAATCAATGCATCAATCCAGCAATTCATCCGTCAGTCAATCCAATTATTGATGCACAACTTGTACGAAATGTATCTGAGAGGATGCCACGTTGTGTATACGCCTTGTTTGCCTACGTGCCCTAAAGTTAAGGCTTTACACACACGCGCAACCACGCACACACACACACACACACACACACTCACAAACACACTCTACATAATCAACGGCATTTGCTGATGAAATAAAGTCCTGTCCTAAGCTGAGCAAATGAATGAAATTTGCGCTATAGAAAATGTCTGAAATTTGATCTGAAATTTATGCTAAAATTGTGCATAGTTTTAGAATACAAAATATAATATTAAGAGGAAACTATTTCTAACCAGATTTGCATATGTTAGTTTTCAGTTGACTAATTATGCGTGAACATCAGACAAGTATTAAATCAATGGTTGTAATCAAATTGCTGCATTCGTCAAATCGGTTGGAAAATTATATAATTGAGCATTTCAATCATAATGCATTCATTTACGTGTGCTTGCAATTGGTCAATTGCCAATTGGACGACAAAATGTGGATTTTATTGTCAGAATATGTGGATTATATAAGCGGACAGCTGGGCTTAAATAAATGCATTAACAAATGCGAATGCCCTTAAATAAAATACCCTGTCCAAAGTGCGCAATATAATAATATTTAATTTCGAATTAAAGTAAATAGAAAATTAATAAAAAAACAAATTTATTCGAAACTAACAAAATGTTGTTCAAAATAGAAAAAAAGAAAAATTTTATTTTATTTTTAGTATATCTCGCTTTGAAAGTTTTTGGACTCTTATCCTTATTGGTTAGGCTATCAAGGCTCATATATAATATATATATATACACTACATATTTCCTAATCTTACTTAAAAATGATACCTAATAAAAATGTTATAAAATACCCAGAGACAAAATGCACAAAATGTGAATTTTATTGTCAGAATATGTGGGTTATGTAATCGGCCAGCTGGGCTTAAATAAATCCGTTAACGAGCGCGATTGTCTAAATACCCTGTATAGTAGGCAAAGTGCGATTAGAGTAAATAGAAAATTAATAAATAATACATTTATTCGACACCTGGCAGACTAAAAACTAACAAAATGTTGTTGTATCTTTATTGGCCAGGCTCATATATAATGTATATATACACGCACAAGTCTTAGACATATTTCCTAATTTTTAAAAAAAAAATGCTACCTAGTAACAATGTTGTAAAATACAGAGAGACAGCTGTAAACCATTTGCATGTGGCAAGCAGGCCGCTTACAACGATTGATTCACTTGTTATTCATTTGACACCTGCTCTAACCAGCTGTTAAGGCTGATCTGGATCAATTTGTTATTTGGGATACTAGCATTCGCCTCGCACGTCGTAAAACACAAATTAAATTGTTGGCCTATAGGTATTACAGCACTCCCAGAGCTCTCAGTGTCTGGCTAACAAATTTACAATGCCAAGCTCAGGGGAGGCTGATAAACTCAAACAAAATATAGTATATATATATGTACAGATAAGAGAAATGTGTGGCACATGTTTTTGTTTGGGCAAACTTTTTACAGCGCAAATATTTCGTGGAATTAATTTAAGTTAATTGATTTTTATGCCAGAAGCTTTGCACGTGCGTCCATGGAAATTTATGTTCGTGGGGGATTTTTGCAGTTTGCCGCAGTATGGCAGGAAGTTGTCGGCACTCGGCTGCCAGCCCGACTGCCAGCCTAGATAAAAACGGAAAACTGAAACGGAAGCTTGCCAGTCAAATAGTCAAACGTATCGACAGCCGGAGATAGACAGAGGGACGCAAAATAAGACAGACAAGCGTGATTGCGTTGGGTGCTGAGCTGTAATGAAATAAATTTCCTTTCCAGATACTCACACACACACGCGCACACACACACACACACACCTGTACACATGCCACATGTGTCAACTGCCTTGGCAGGCAGAGGACGTCTTGCCCCGCCCACTTCGGGCGCCTTGTCTGTGGCTGTGCTTGACTTTGATGAACTTCCTCGAAGGAGGAACGATAAAAATAGCAACACTCGACGCTAAAAGTATCCTGCCTTCAGCCGGCAGCGACAGCGTCTAAAACTAGCGCAAAAAAAAGAGAGAAAAAAAAATGGTTAAATAAAATATTATTAACGGCAAATTAACTAATTGCCCAATGAGTCGAGCGTATTAATTATCATGTATCGCTCCTGCTGGAGGAGCTGCCTTCACATTGTTATTTTTAAGCATGTCAAAGCGAGCACCTCACACAGCGGCGCCCACTCATAACTCACAGATACTCGTTCGCCTAGATTTGAGATACTGCTCGTACGCGTCGGCTGCCTAATGAACTGTAAAGTGGTGTGAATCCAAAGAGTCCTTTGATGGCAGCCAAGCTCCTGAGCAAATTTCAAAAAGCCCTCTCGCAAAATTATTGATTGACATAACAAGGTGTAGACACGATTGCTCCTCACCCAACTAACTGCTGCCATCCAACAATTCCCATCTGCGAGTGCGACCATCTAAGGATCTGTTTCTGTAATTAGTTTATCAAGTGTCCTCCAGCAAATGCGTTGCGTGGTGTGTCCATCTGTTTGCGAGCAAACTTTGCATCTACATATTCAACTGGTTGCCTTGAGTTAACTTGGCCAATAGCTAATTAGCGTTAAGACGCAATTTGAAAGCGAGCTATTGCTATTTGCTATTCGGTAACCAGCTAAGTTAATTTGGTTTGAGAGAATTACAATTTTGCTTAGTTTGTAAGCCCATCGAGTGTTTAAGATTAATTAAAAAAATATTTGTATTTAATATATAACAATTATACTTATTATTATTATCATTATTATTGCTGAATAAAGAGCACAAATATCTAGAGCCAGAGTAGTATTAAATAGGAGATAAATCAATTAAAAGCTGGTATAAAATCTTTAGCATAGAAATCCATGCTACTAAGAGATATTTCTTTATTATGTAAGTATGTAAAATATTTTTATATATGGCGAGGTATATCTTTCCGATAAACATTTTAAAATGAATAAGTATTAAATTGGCCTTTTGCGTCAGCACAAAAGTATGCACTGATAAATTTACTGTCGTCGCCTTCAACATTTTAATTATTATTGTAGCATACAAAAGTATGCAAGTGTGCCCAATTTGAGCTGCCGAAAATGCTCCCCATTTGTGTCCTGCTGCTTCAAATTTCTGTTCGCCTGGTACTTTGGGCAGAATTTGAGTTGAAAATCTTTCGGAAGTTTACATATATAAATATTATAACCTGCATATCTCGGGCAAACAGGGCCAGATCTTAGAAATATATAATTTTCCCAGTTGTACGGATCGGTAAATTTAAAACATATTGAAAATTTTGTCAAATTTAAAAAAAAAATGACAATTTCACAATTTTGCCAAATTCGCGAAAGCTTTAAAATACGATTCGAATGAGGTATATATCTCCGAGACTAAAACCTTATATAAATATATGAACGTATGAATATTTGCTAAAATTCGATACTTAAGGATTGCCAAGTTATGCTAAACTAAGACTATATGGAATTTAAGCTAGAATTTACACGACGAATACAAGTAAATAAATATATTAAGCTAATTAAATCGTTTACTTTGAACCATAACGTTAAATGCTAGCTTTCTTTCCTTCTCTTTCTCTCTGACTTTATCTCCATTCAATAAAGTCAGATCAAGGCATTTAAAATATCATTAAAAGAAATTCTTGATACCAGTATTATTCCTATTACCATTACTTGTTAACTTTTTATTATTATACGATTCCAACTCTACCGAGGGTTGAAGGGTTCACGAAGTAAAAATAAAAGTTATTGACAAAGTCTGCCGCAAGCGCTCGTGTGAAAGATTTTAATTAAAATTCAAGCTCAAGTAGCTGGCGAAGAGAAATCGTAAATATTTATATAAGTATTTTCCGCATAAGGGCCCTGGCAAAGCCTGCCATATTTCAATTATTTTTTTCTCGACTACCTGAATGCATGGCGCCTGTTGGCCGGGCCAACTAAGAATGCTTCGAATATTATATGACCAATTGCGGTCCGGAACTGTCAAAAAGCGCCTCAGTGTTGTCGCCTTGTGGCCATAAACATTAACTATAAATAGCCACGGCGCTTGTACTTGAAGCACAGCCAGAGCGCCATAAAAATGTGCAAAAATATAAATCAATGCTGTGGCACAAAAGGCAGCTGGCCCTACCTAAACTTACCTAATCCGAAAGACAGCCGGCAAGAGCAAGAATAAAAACAAAAACAACAATAATACCTAATGACAAATCCCCAGGCGCTACTCAGCAGCTGTGGGGAAGGGCGGGGCGGGGGGGGCATGTCAAAGTGGTAGGCCATTAAAGTCATAAAAGTCGCGTGGACTAAATTAGAAAGAATTTTTGCGACTGGACTCGCTGGCGAGGCTGCTGCGAGGCTAAAGCTTTTCCTGCTGCTTATTCTTGATGTACATAATTTTAAATGACTTTCAGGAGACGACCTAAAACGGCGTTTGGGTGTACACACACACACACACACGCACACACGCAGCTGAAAGCCCAAAGTAACAGATAAGATTAGACGCCCGAGCCCAATGACAGCAGGCGGCATTCGTCAAGATGGCGCTGGCAGCGTCGAGCCTGAACGAGGACCGGGCGGAAAGTGGAAGCTGCTGGGCGCCCACTTTGAGTATGCGCGCTCGTGTATGCCGTAAGCGAGTCAAGGTTAAGCCCCAAAATTGCTCAGCTGCCTCTGTTCTGAGTCCCTGGGCCTTCCCTCCAATGGGAGGAACGAAAACGTAGTAAAGATAAAAATTTTCAGGCTTGGCGCGTGGCACGGCAAACAGCTGGCTAGCTCGTAATGATTGCGAGAGAAAAAAAAAATAGCAAGAAAATAAGGCGAAAAGGTGCAGCAACAGCAAGGGAAGCTAAACAACGGCACAGGCTCTTAAGCTCGGGCAAAATATGCGTCCACGCCCCAACGCCCACTCCCATTGGCACTTTATCATTGGCACGTCGTTGGCAAAGTTGGACAGTATTTATTGAAATTATGCCAAGAGAAAAGGAATTTATTCTTCGTTTCGTTTTCTAGAACCAATAAAGTGTAGCATTTATGGCGCTGCCTAGAAGTAGGCAATGATTTTCATATAGAGCGCAATTTAATGAGAACGCAAATGGTTTACCCCTCGTATACTTATTATAATAAATAAACCATCAAATAAAATGGCCAGGCTGCGACCGCCGGCTGCTAGGTAAAATGTGTAAAATGTTCGCCTTTAAGTTATGTATTAAATAAGTAATCATATTTTATACACAAGTAATAAATCATTTAAACCCTAGTATAAAATCTGTAGCATAGAAAAATATGTGTTTCTATCTCTGATATTTTTGTATTAAAATTTAATCTTTGCGGATATATTTAAACACAATGCAACGTCTGTAGTCGATCTCAACAAAATAACATGTTCAGAAAATATTGACAATTTTCCAATTTTTTAGTTTTTCAGCTTCAACAATTGCAAAAGTTTTTTCCGCTGAGCCCCCAAATCTTCTCAAGTTCACAAACATACGCTTCCGGCCGTGTGTTTTCGTATATTCCTTTGTGTGGATTTATTGGGGAAATGTGTGGGAGGGACTCCCGTGGGGCGACACAAAGCCAAAAATCTGGCGCCACGTTGCTGTTGTCTGTTGTCAAAAATGTGTCGTGTTTTTTCCATTTCCACTTTCAGTTCAGTTTCAGTTTTTTCTTCTCTGTCTCGCTCTCTCTCTCTCTCTCTCTCCCTCTTCACTCACTTATTGTCTTCGTTGGCTTCAGTTGCGTGCCGAAATAGAGAAATATAAAAGCGTAATGTGCAAGTAAAAGCGCATAAATCAAATGTAGGTATACATATATTTATGTAGATATATATTTGCTATATATATATATATATACTATAGGCTTGCAGACATGTACATAGAGCACTCGGAGCACATATAAATGCGTTGTTGGCTTGGTGAGCGACGTGTTCGCCATATTTAAATATTTTGTTAAATGAAGGGCACATAAGACCTTCACATCCCATTTCAACCGCATCAAGGACCTCCAATATGAAGTGCGGCATTATCGTTTAGATATTTGCATATGATATATGTAAGCGTATCTTTATGTACATATATCTACATGTTTCGAATTTGGTGTGCGTGCGAATTAAAAGGCAACCTTGAAAATGCCAGACACGTATTCGTATATTTGGCACAAGATAAATGTGAGCCATAATGACACACAGTCCCGGCGTGTGGCTTAAATATAGATGCTAAAGGTAAAGCACAGTTTTGCGGCTTTCGGGTTACAACTTTGCAGTCTTTATCAATGGCCATTGCTGCCAATTTAACGTTTGAGCGGCTTTCCGAGTGCCTTTCATTAGTTTATTTAGGCACAAAACACATAAAAGCCATTGCACATATAAATTCCGTGCTATTTTGGTATATCAACTAAGTCAGGTTTAACGATATGCTTTTGCTATTCTGTTCAAGGATTAAGAATTTAAAGTGAATTAGTTCTCATATACATTATTGCTAAAGAACAAAAATGTATTAACTGTGTTGTAATTAAATTTCGAACAAATTGCTATGTGTTTTATATATAAATATTCTCCAATAATATTTTAATTGATTTTATTTTATTTTATTATTATCTTTTTGACTGTGACTTTCTGCCTTTTTTGCGCACAAATCTAATTTTTTTTAATTTATTAAATTATTATTAAAACCCCAAAAATATTTAATTTATATATACCTAAAAATATCTTCTTGCAGTCCAAAAATAAATACTTTAAATACTTTTCCTCAGTTATTATTTAAACTATATTAATGTTGTTTACGATAAAAAGCTTTTTTCTTGTCAGCTAATGCTTAAGCTTTTTCCGCAAGAGCATCAGATTTTCAGCGTATCTTCAATAGTTCTTTCCCTTCGCTTTCTGGCTTAAACCTGAATTCCTGGAAAAAAGTGGAGAAAATCTTTGTAAATGGCTTGCTATATTCTCAGCCTTGCAAAAACTTGCCGCCATTTTGGCTTTATGTTCTTAGCCCTTGATGGCAAAAAATAAAACAAAATGCTGAATTTATTTTTATATGCTGTTCTTTGTGTCCCCAAGTGTCGTCTCCTTCCTTTGGGCCTCCGCCAGTGCGTAACTAATCAATGCTCATGATTTGCTTTGTGGGGGGGCCTCCGCCTAAAATCGGGGGCGGCAACGAAGCAGCAAAAATAAACCACAGAATACGGTTTTTTTTTTGCGCTCTTTAAACTGTTCTTGGCCGTCATTTTGGTGTCCTTCAGCGACTTTTGAGGTTTGAGGGGGGGGGGACAGTGGCACTTTACCTTCATCAGCAACCTCCAGCGAGCCAGTGAGCCGTTTCAACTATCAGCGCTGAGTGAAAATCGCTGATGCAAAGAGCAAAGAAGCCAGCGAGCAAGGAAAATAAATTTTTCCACGGCTGCTGCTGCTGCTGCAGCTGCCAAAAGGTTGTGTTCGTGACCTTTGCCAGGCGCTTTCGTAGTTGTCGCCGCGTTTTGCGCTTGGCATTTCTTTGCCTTGCTGCTGATTTGGCAGCTCCATTCCACCCATCTGCCCTCCATCCTTGCCACCCCACACACACACACACACATACACACACTCGCCTGCTAGTTACACGCTTCTTTTAGTACGTGCCAGCACTGAGCCACTTGCCTGCACGCACATTTACTACATATATACATACACATGTACATATAAACGCATATATATACACACTCACACATATATTTATGTGTGTTTATATACACAATGTACTTGCTACTTATTCGACGGCCAGTGCCAGCACATAAATTGCATGTTGCGTATACGCAGCGTATACGTTGCCACGTGCTGAATAGTATGCTACACTTTTTTGGTTGCCTTTCAAGTTGGCTTTCTACGACTTTCTGTAGCCAATTTATTACATCGACACTGTAGCGTGAAAACGGTTATAGCAATTGAACACTTAACTTTCAAATAAACTGCTACGATTTGTAAAACTACCACGATTTAATGATAATATAGTATATCAAATATATGTATGCTAATAGTTGAAAAAGAGAGTGCGTTTCAGTTAATCTGAATTACTTAGCTTTTTAATCGCTTTTCTTCAAGGTGAAAATAGTGGACTTAGAGATCTGGTGGATATAATTTTCACGATTTAAAATAAAATATCTTTCTCTAAAAGCTCTCTCGTTTAATAAAACAATATATTTAAAATTTCCTGAAATAAACAGGATCTGTAAAAGTCTTCTCCTCGCTAGTATTTATATTTATTTTCTTTGTTTAAACGAAACGTTTTTTATCTTATATTATAAATACAATTTATATATTCTCTTAATCTTTCTCAATAACTGTTCAGCAAAAAATTTCAAATATTGTAAACTAGTGTAAATATAACACTGCTTAACATGTCTAATCAATAAGTTAATGATAAATCTCAAAGGGAATTTTTGCTTTACGACTAATCATGTATGCACATCAGTCAAGGAGTCAACTTTCCTACAGAGCTTGCGGTTGCCATAAATAGCTAAATATATAAATTTCGATATATATATGTATGTGTATATATGTGAACACCTACACAGCTGTGTGCAGCTTAGGTCACCCACGTCCTGTTAGCCTTTTTGTGTGGTTTTAGTAACCTGGTTAACCTTTTCAAACATGTTTTGCATGCATAAATTATTGCCATTTAATACATGCGTGAGTTTTGGCTTACCACAAATTATTTTTCTCATTTTAACAACTGGCAAAAATCCTTGTCTGTGTCCCTGTGCATGGAGACCTTTTGCAATAATTTAATTTAGTTTTTCTTGTATGCATTTTTGTTTGCTTTCGTTGTTTGCAAACAATTGGATCATTTATTTTGCCATTGAGAACGGACCGCAGAACTTTTGCCAACCTTGTGTGCCAGAATTGCTTTTGTTTCCATGAATTTTATTTGGGTAGTGGCAATTGCATATTTCGATGATGGCATACACACAGGATATTTTTGGGGCGTGGGCCGGATGTTCTCATGCACCTTATGGGCCTGAACTCAATTTGGCCATCAGTCTGGCGTTAACTGCTGACACAAGCAAGCCACAAAATTGATTTCCTAATTGATGTTGAAGATTTGTTGTCTTCGGGCTGAATTGGAAAGGATTCGACTGCGTTGAACGCATGCACACAATTGATGATTGATTCAAGCTGAGCATTTGCGGTAAATTGACTTTGCACAATGGGTCGAAACGGTTTTGGCCTTGGCTATGCAGCTCCTGCTGACATTATCTCATTTATGTCACCTCAGAGTCAGAGAGCCACCTCATTGCATCATCCCGAGTTTATTTCATATTTTTCGCATTGTCCTGTGGCCCATTTATGGCTTCAGCGAATTCTCGTTTGTGGCGCATTCCATTTGAGCCCGGCTCGGTTACATTTTATGGGCATCACGCGGCTGGATTCTGCTGCTGGTAATTGATATTAAGACAAAACGAGCGCAGCGGGTGTCCAACAACAGGCCGGCAGCAAAAACAAACAAAGTTATTTTCATACTCCAGATTTCAACAGTGGCGGCGTGCGCAAATATTTAATAATCATTTTTTACGAGCTCTGGCGCCATCAAAGCTAATGTGTGTACTCACACATAGACGTAAAGCGCGCAGATCTGTCACCGAAAATAAACCATGAACTAAGAATGTAACTAAGCGCATTGGACAGGCTTTTCATACCCTCAATAAAGTTCCTGTACAGGAAAAATAACTCCAACCCGATTCTTGATAAGCAAGACGAGCAAATTTTGCATAGCCTTGTCCTTTTATCTATAAGCTAAAGACATAAATTGAAATAAATCAGCTTAATTTATTTTTTAATCGTTTAGTTTCCCGAAACTTTTACATCACGAGAGCTAGCTATATAACTAGGCAAAGTTGCCATTATTAGGTAATAGTGTTCTTGTTTGTAATTAATGAAAAACGCATTGTGCGTATACTTAATAAGTTTAAAACAAACAAAAAATGAGAGCTAGTGAAATCATGTTATATTCTCGCTTTCAACTGTTTTCGCGTTTTCTGCGATATTAAAAATATAAAAACAAGTTCCAACCATTTTTTTATTTGTGACAAAAGTCAACTTCACTAAAACTACAAGTTTGCTGTACTCAAAAAGCTGCTTAAAAAAAGTTTAAAAATACAAGTAAGGACAAGTAAGAACTTTAAGGAAACAGTGGAAAGCAGTCTAAATTATTATTGGTATTTCAGAGAATTTTCGATTTTTGTCAGAAGCGGCCAAATTTGGTTAGCTTAGTTCTAAAATTCTAGCAAAAATGGGTTTTGGTGTTTTACCCGCCCCAAGTGGGCGTGTCTAATAAATTTGTTCTTCAGCACACAGATTTTATCTGATTAAAAATTTGAGCGATTTTTAGAGGAGGTCAACAATATGGGAGGGAGATATATATATTTATTTAACATACTTATTTTTTTATTTATTTATTTATAATTTATTTTTTAATTTTTCAGCAAGAGAAATTGTGAAATATTTTCAGACTTTCTTCTCAGGCAAGTTATGAGGTAATTGAATCAATCAATCAGCAGGAAAGCCAGCAAGTGACCAATTGCAATTTCATTTAGCCGTTGGGTCAACAGAGTTCCTCTGCTGCCCAGCGGGAACCGGAGTGCATTTATTTGTGCGTGAACAAAACTTGCATAACAACAACAACAATAGCAACAAGAACAATAGCCGGATGTGCGGTAACAAAACAAAAGCCATCGAAATGGTGCACTGACGACAATGGACAGGGGCGAGGACTGGTCGGGGGAGTGTGTGTGAGCGGAGGATCAGAGGGATGGCATGTCCGCATGTCCTTGGCACGCTCCAATGGCTCCTGGTTCGAGTCGAGTTAAGCTTCAAAAGCATTTTGCTGCCGCTGACGTTCGCCAGCCCAGCGGGCCAGCTTCACCCAGGCACTCACACTTTTTGGCCAACTGGGCCCAGTGCAGGGCCTCGCCACAGGTTAACTGTAATGACGTCAATGGCGACGTTTGTCAAACGCACGCCAGCCTGACCCTTCAGGCCGTTGCGATTGGAGGTGACAGGTGCCTGCTGGTTTCGTTCAGCTGCTGACACGTTGCAACATAACATGCAACAGGCCGCCGCCTGACAAGAGAAGCTGCGCAAATGCAACCAAGCTGAAACTTTTTGTTGACGTTCGTCGCTCAAACCCACTCAAAAGTTGGGGGAAACAAAAAAAGAAACAACTTTGCCTGTTTCATAACGCAGCAGTTCAGGTTGGCAAAGGTGGGGGATTCGTGGTATTTTATGCTGATACTGTTGTTATGCCACGTTTGAGGGAAGTCGGCTTGTGGTAGACCATTTTTACGTCAGTTAATCAAATTACAAAACTGTGAAAGCCATACTTTTTCTCAAAGGAAGCAAGTAATAATGAAATACATTTTTTTTGATATTGCATGTGTAAAGAATAAATGTAGGCAAAATAAAAAAAAATTCAAAACTTTTCAGCTTACAAAAAACAAAAAGGAAAAATGTTGAAAATTATAATTTTATGTTTGCTAAATAATTAATTTACGTGATTTTATCGAGTTTTTGTAAGACTTTAAAATAAATTCCTTAATATATAATATATAAAATATATATAGAGCATTATTCAACAGTTGTTAAAAATTAACTCAATTAACAAACCCGTAGATTAAAAAGAAAAACACAATTCGCAATTTATTTAACGGTCCTGCCAACTGAATTTTCCACGTTTTAATAGCGACTTACATAGAAATTCTTCAGCGTGGTCTTGAAACCGAAACCCCTGATGGCCGCAACGGACATGACGGCAGAAAGGGACCCATTTAGGAAATGGGAACGTTTATTCAGTTGTCCATTCAACAACTTTAAATGACCAAAAAAATGCGTCGCAGCACAGCTGGCAGGGCTTTGGCTGGTTCCCTTGTCTATCCTCCAGCCACACACACACACACACACACACACACATACCCCCCCTCCACTCGCCAGTTGGCGTTCCTCTTCCATTCTGTGGCCTCCATTTTAGGGTTTCCCATTGAGTGCGCAATTAAATGCGCATTTGCGCAGCAGGTTTTCCTTTTTTTTCGCACAGCTGCATTTCCGCGCCAAACGAGTTTGCTTGTTTGTGCTACTAGGTAAAGGTGAAAACTCAGCTTCTGTTTTCCCCCCACCCCCCCATCAATTCAGGCCTTTGGTCTGCTGCTTCTTCTTTCATCTGGATGTGGCATGTGCGTCATGGGGCACGCAGTGTCTGCTTCTGAAGTGTTTCATAAAATTTGCGTCATTCATTTGGATTTTATTTTTAGGCCCTGGCGCGTCTCGTTCACAATAACAAATAACCGTTACATGTTTGCCCTTTTACCGTTGCCAACTTTCAGGCTGCGACGCATAACAACGTCTTGATCAACGCCATTCTGACAGGCATGAAAGGAGTGCACCTCGACCAAGGGATACCCTGTACCTGTAATTAAATTAAAATATTATTATTACCAATATATCGTGAAACCTTTGGATAATTTAAAAATCATGCTTATAAATATATGTACCGAATATTTAGGCTTTAAGTTTTGTTCTATATAAACATATATATATATATAAAATATTTTATTTTTAAGACCCCATTCACCAAATTTGAATTTTCTCTATTTTACAAAAAGAATTGTATTAGTAAAAAAGCATTCAATCTTGCACCTAAATTTAATATAATATTTTTAATTTACATAATTTAAATATTTGTATTGGGCTGGTCGATTTTAATATCGAAAACTCCCATATCGAGCCGAATATATATATGCAACCAATGCAATCGTGGTTGTGGGGTGTTAAACACAAATAATATACATAAAATCAAATATAGTTTATTACCGCATGTAATGTCCTTGAACTTCATAGATAGGCAAACTGGGCAAAAGCCAAACAAACTCGTATAAAACATTTTCTGACATTTTCTGCTCGCTCGCGTGCTTTCTCTTGCATCCACTTCGCCTTGAAATGTGCACCAAACATATTGAAAAGCAATAATGGCCAAAATATATGGCCAGTCGCCTCCCCTGGGCAATGGGCATGGCCACGAATGCGGCAGGAGAAATGGGGCGGCAGACAGCTTGCCTTGGCAATTCGACGGCTGCAAATGATATGGCAAATTGATTTGAGAGCGTGCGCCAAGGGCGTCAACTGGGCAAGCGGGGTAGGCCGCAACGGATTTTGGATTGAATTACCTTCGCAGGAGCTGGCTGTCAAAGTGTGAAATTGCGAATTGCCCAATTGCTGAAGTGGCTGAAAGCAATCTCGTCATTTCAAAATCCACTTGAGCTTGCGTTTATGAAATGCATGCATTATTATTAGCTATTTAATAAGGCAAAGTATTTTAAAAAAAAGTTAGGGGCTCCCATATTTCAAACGGCCATAGCTTGGTCAAAACTGAACCGATTTTCATGTATGAGGCCATTTTATTAATGGTTTGTCCTCTAGATTGATTCTGCATTTCAAATATATTCATTATTGAAAATACAATTTTTTTGGATTTTTTCCCAAAAAAAGCATGTACCCCCCCCTTACTCATTTTCGAAAAAATTTTTTTTTCAAAATTTAGAATTCGGAATTTATATTTTTAATCGATTGTGGTTGTCACAATAAGCATAAAAAACAACATTAAAGGCGATTCTGAGGGGGTCAAATTTTTTGTCAAAAATCATGCAAAAATTTACGAAAATTTTGAGAAGTAAAGCTCCCGGACCTATAGTTCCCATATTTCAAACGGCCATAACTTGGTCAAAACTGAACCGATTTTCGTGTTTGGAGGCATTTTGTTCATGGTTTATCCTCTAGATTGATTCTGCATTTCAAATATATTCATTATTGAAAATAAATTTTTTTGGATTTTTTCCCAAAAAAAGCATGTACCCCCCCCTTACTCATTTTCGAAATTTTTTTTTTTCAAAATTTAGAAATGCGAATTTACATTTTTAATCGATTGTGGTGGTCTCAATTAGTATAAAAAACTACATTAAAGCCGATTCTGAGGGGGTCAAATTTTTTGTCAAAAATCATGCAAAAATTTACGAAAATTTTGAGAAGTAAAGCTCCCGGACCTATAGTTCCCATATTTCAAACGGCCATAACTTGGTCAAAACCGAACCGATTTTCATATCTGATGGCATTTTATTCATGGTTTGTCCTCTAGATTGATTCTGTATTTCAAATATAATCGTTATTGAAAATAAATTTTTTTTGGAATTTTTTGGGAAAAAAAGCATGTACTCCCCCCTTACTCATTTTCGAAATTTTTTTTTTTTCAAAATTTAGAAATGCGAATTTACATTTTTAATCGATTGTGGTGGTCTCAATTAGCATAAAAAACAACATTAAACTCGATTCTGAGGGAGTCAAATTTTTTGTCAAAAATCATGCAAAAATTGACAACAATTTTGACAAGTAAAGCTCTCCGATCCATAGCTCCCATATTTCAAACGGCCATAACTTGGTCAAAACTGAACCGATTTTCATGTTTGAGGGCATTTTGTTTATGATTTGTCCTCTAGATCGATTCTGCATTTCAAATATATTCATTATTAATTTCTTTTTTATAAAAAACCATGTACTCACTCTTTTTAAAGTTTGTCCTCTATTATGCGCATTTATTTTCAAGCAACACAACAGTTAAATATTGAGAAAAACTTATGAATTTAATTATATTTTAGCATTGGCCCAGCATTTACAAACCAATAATATATTCAACCACATTTAAGAATACATTTAGTGTCAACAAAAACAAAGGGCACCATTTAAGTAAATTACGAAACTGAATTGAACAGCGTTCGTTGCGTTTACTTAATTTCTTTCTTACTTTTGGCCAACTTGTTTTCATTTTTGTGTGCCCTTTTCCATTGTTTTATTTATTTTCAGACACAGAATTCTGCATAATTTGGGTAACTGCGCATATGTAAAATATTTTGGGAGGTGGCCCCAAGTTTGCTACCCGTTTTCATCTGCTTCAACTTTGCCGTTATTTTAACGTCTGCGTCTGCCGGCCATAATTTGCAAAGAAAACCATCATCAACATGCCCTCTTTATATCCTTTACCGAAAGGGTAAAGATAGCAAGTTAAGGGAGTTTTCGCAATAGTTAGACTTAAGCTGACTATTTTATTTTAATGTGAGCCTAGATTTAATTTTTATAAACTATTAAACTATAACTTTTATCGAAGATCAACAACAATAATAAATAAATAAAAAAAAAACTAATATTTTTCCTTGATATTTAAAATAATAATTTAATATATTTACATGCTATTAAATATTATGTACTTATATTTCCACATTTTAATATCAATTTTTCAGTAATATCATGGACAGGATACCCCGACGTCGACTTCTGCAAGTAGCTTGTTGTATATATAAAATGTTCATAACTTTGAAAGTTTACCCAACTTGGCGTTCAGTTTGTTTATCTGGCCGTTTTTGGTTGGTCAGCACGTGCGGTGGATTAATCAAGCCTGCGGCTGCTCTTCCTGGCTGCGGCCAGGCTTTATTATTGTGCGACTCAAGCCGCAGCTTTAAAGCAGTTACAGGTTGTTTGAGTCAAGCGTTTTATAGCCGCACACACCCGGCTTAAGGATGCAAAAGCCACAAGCACAGTTTCGGCAACAGTATTGTGATCCAAATGCCTGCCATCTCCCATATTCCCTTGAAACAGCAGCTGCAGCAAATTTTGGCTGTTGTCCTGGCTGTCCTTGCATGTCCTGTGCTGGCTGCTGTGCACTCGCATGGCTCACTGATACATCCGCTTTGACTGCTGCAATGTGCAACCTCAGCTGGCTTCGTCCTTTATCCTTTTCCTTATTCGGCTTACCTTGGCCCCGGCTGGCAACTGTGGTTTGCCATTACCACTCTCATTCCCGTTACCAGTTGCAGCCAGCTCAGCCTTTTGGCTTTACTGCCGGGCTGTCTGTCTCCTTTGCTCCCTCCGCCTGATTGCTTCTGCGTAATCCTTTTTTGTTGCCGATTGTTATTACCTTCTAGTCGCATTTCGCATATTGTCAATTTTTTGGCTCTGTGCTCTGTGATTTATCGTCCTGTCTATTATCATGTTTTTAGCATCCTCTGCCACAAATTGATTTCTGTAAGTTATTACGGTCAAATTTCGTGTCGGTTGAAAATGCTTTCGCCTTGAATCAATGAGGATACAATTTTGATTTAAATGGCTTTGTACGTTTGTAATTTGCATTTTCAATTTGGCTATAATTATTGTTCATTGCTTGCGGACATTCATATTTCGCGTGAGAAAATTAAGATGCATGATTTAATTGGTTAATTGATAAATTTCTATACCACGTATTTGCTGGCTATATTATTTGTAATTGATCAAGAGAATGCCGTGCGACAAGTACAAACATAAAATATGTTCAAGGATTAACTTAATTGCTCTAATTGACCAGTTGAATAATTCATTATTGACAGTTTATTGCCAAGTGCAGGACATGTATTTCTTTTCCAGGAACTATTTATATTTCTGTAATAGTCCACCTGTTTGATGGCACTTCTGTGTTCCTGCGGTCGTTCAGCATTGCGTTTGTTTGTATTTGCTATCAACATCTTTGACTTTTGCACAGGCTGACATCGTCTTATCGTGTATTCTCTCTGCATCCTGCCAATTGTCCTTCCGCTCGATTCGATTCTAGTTCACTTGGTCTTCCCACACTTAGCTGTGTGCCAGTTTCACTGTCCTTGACGCGTAATTACTATCGATTGCTGGCAATGACTTAGGAATATTACAAATGCTTACACACCCCCAATACCACTCAAGACACACACACACACACACACACACACATATGATATTTCTGCATAGATACACTTTACGCCCACTGTGCGTAATTGTTCGCATACTCGTTCACGAAGTGAATGAAGAGTATATCGGGTTTGAAACTAGAGACTTGAAACTTGGAATATATACTTGATTTTTCGATTTAATCTATATATCTTTTATATCACTTTTCTGATTACTTTTATAGAATTTTCCATATTTTTCCAAAATAGCAATAATAACAAAGTCGGTTACACCCGACTGCAACGGCCTAACTTTTTATTTTTTTGTCGATGCATTCGGTTATGTCATCGACCACAGATGCAGCTACAGATACAGATACAGATACACACGCAAAGTTGACTGCTGTCTTTGGTTCGCAAATTGTCGTCTATTAGGAAAATTAGGCGCTGTCGAGTGAAATGCGAAGAAAAAGGGAAATGTGATTTGCCAGTGGCTGGCCTAGGCCGCAACACGTCATCAAATGTGCCTTGCATCGTGGTCCGCTGCGAATTTGACCACAGAAATTAATTTGGCCAACGGGTCTGAGACGCTGTTGGAACCAGGGACGAGGGCTGGCATTGACACCGGGACAGACTAGAAGTCATTTGCGTCAGCCATCCGTCCTGGCAGCTGACAGCAAATTCAATTTGTAAATTGTTGCTGTTGTTATTGTTGCCACCAGCCAGCAACCAAATGGCTGCAGCTGTTGGCAGCATCAGCAGCAACGACAACGGCAGCAACTTTAATTTAATTTCCAATTTAGTTTAGCGAAGGAATTTGATTCGAAATCAAATTAAATATAAAAATACATTAAAAATTAGAACGTCAGTTGCGCTCTTTGTTTAATGAAATAAATCATAAATTTGACAAAATACATAGAAAATATATATATTGTATTCTAGCTACATATTTGGTCATAGGAATAAGCACACAATTTGATTTCAGTTTGCGTTTTCACACTTTTACAATCAGACGAATTGACCTTGTAACAAATATGCGCAAATTGCAAACACCGGCAACAACAACAGCAAAAAATATACAGCAACAACAAACAGCTAAAAAAAAAAAACACAAATCCACACGACAACATCGTGTATCTGTATCTATAGCCATAGCTTTTGTGGAAGGCGCTAGTTTTAATGCTTACATAAAGTAGCGTGTTGAAATGTTGCACAGAACAACAAAATTAAATCACAAAAGAAACCCGAGCTAAAATAAGTCGAAGAGTAAATACCCTAGATTTTGGTATCAAACAATTACAGTAGATTTTTTATTTTATCTTTCAATATTTTTTAAATAAATCAAATTTCTAAATGGGGTTGTAAGATTTGTTTATTCTTTGTTATATTTTTAACAATGTCTATTTTAAAGTACAAAAAAAATATGGTCATAATATTTTTGGTTGCTTAAAAAAATATAAAATATAATTTCATTTAATCATAATTTTCTCTATTATTAGATAGTCGGTAAGATTAAAACAATTTTTATATCTAATATATAAAAATGAAATCTCAAAAGTATTTATAAAAAAACAGCTTACAATTTAATTTAAGGAGTCTTCATGCAATGTTGTATATATTGAAAAACTAGGAAAATTCAACATCCAGCAACTGCACAAAGTTATGTTACCCCGATTTGGGATATAGAGAAACAACTCACTCACTATGTCTAATTCACTGAGTCAATTTATATTTTTTTTATATTTATTGCTTCTACACATTTATCTATTTTTGTATTTCAGGTTAGCATGACTTGAGTTTGATTGAAATCTATGACAGTTTTAGAACTGACTTTGCTTTCTTTACATTTCGACTTGGCGGAGAATTTGCAAGAAATATGGTTCAAGGTAGTTTTAATTGTCAGAGACGCCCAGTTAAAATAGTTTGATGAGAAAAAGGTAAAAAGGCAGTTGCTTACACAAAAAAATAAAGTACTTTGTAGGTCAAGCCATTTATTATTAAATATTTATAAATTTATTTTCGTATTATTACAATCGATGTAAAATTGTGCGTCACGAATAATTACAATTTTAAAAAGATTTACTGTCCTGTCTGTCAAAGTAAGCCAACCCCTCATTAATTTTTTAATGTTTTCCGCTATTTTTAGTTAAGAAACTAATGATAATGATAATTACTCTAAAAAGTTGTATATTATTGTATTTTATTGTACCACAATTGATATTATCTTTCTCTATTTACTTACTCTGCAATTCAAATGTTTAATTTTTGTTTTTTTTTTTTTATGATGCAAAGTTGTATATCAAATAGTTATAATTGCTTAAGTCTACTTAAGTTGGAGTTGTTTAATGAGAGTTTGTTTTACATACCACATATGCACTTGATTTATTTGTCTATAGCTTCTAGGGAATTAAAAAAACTTTTTCAAATTGAGTTCTTTGTGGCTGTTTGCGTTTGCATTCGAAATCTATCATTAATAAATGTAGATATAATGAGAAAATTTTTTAACTCCGATTAAGATATTAATGCATATCACTTAAAGCGTCTAACAAACATACTTTTATTATTTGCACTTAAACTACTTATGGATT
Source organism: Drosophila sordidula (assembly GCA_035047465.1). Taxonomy (NCBI): domain Eukaryota; kingdom Metazoa; phylum Arthropoda; class Insecta; order Diptera; family Drosophilidae; genus Drosophila; species Drosophila sordidula. The sequence continues at coordinate 2,816,445 of JAWNPQ010000260.1, read as the reverse complement.
TGCATTATTGTACTTATAAAAATTGAAGTACTTTTCAACTCCACTTGCTGCAATCAAATGAAAATCTTCTGCCACTTGAATTTAGTTTAAGGCATTGACTAAGCCTTTACTGAACAGCACTTAGCTTAAATCCAATCAAGTCAAATGTCAATTGCCAGCCAGCCGATGATTTTTATGTCAGCGCACTCGGCGTACGAGTAATCAAACTTAATTAATTACGTATACGTGCGCGTTCGCGTATTCATAGGCCATTAACACAAATATATATAATATAATATAATATATATATAATATAACACAAAAAAATTAAATTAGTAGACAACTAAACAAATAGTTAAATAACAAAAAAAAACTGCGAGTTCTCCGTGAAGCTAAAATAAAACAATGCCAAAGAACGCTTCTGAGAGACACACAGGAAAATTATGAAAATTGCGAAATATAAAAATAAGCTGAACACTTTTCACTGGAATCTGAACTCGCCGGCTGTTGCGCTGCCAGCATTCGAGGTGTGGGAGTGAAACTGTCTGGAGCTCGCTTGAAGCCGCCCAACAACAAGACACCGCAGCAGCGGGACGCATTTTTCACATTTTTAAAGTGCAGTTTAAGGAAGGCGTCTAGTGAAGTTTAGTATAGTATGTCTTTCCCAGAAATTTGTTATTAAGTGCCGGCACTTGAGTGTCGTTTAAGTCAGCGGAACGCAGCCCCAACCGACTCGACTGGGAAATATAAATAGTTTAGTTTACGGAGCAGCAAATGTCAAGCCAATAAAGAAGAAATGATAAACAAAGGAAATAAAAACATTTCTTTGCAGTTGCACCTGCACTTAATCAATGCGCATTTGATTGACCTTATCGGTAAGGATAGGGATTTGGCATATGGCTTGGGATCAAAAAGAGTTAGCACTGAGCTTTAGATATCGCTCTATACAATAACAATAATAATCAGTTTATAAAACCAATCTAATTTAGTGAGACATTTAAGAACAGTTGAAAGAAGAGAATTACAATATTAATAGTTATTACTTTACCAACATTATTTACTATACAAATATATACTATACAAATAATTAAGCACAAATGAACGCAATTTTAGCTATATGTGACAATGGATTTATTTTATAAAATTATATTTCTAATACAAATGTATCTGTTAATAACGATTTTTCTAAACCCGAACTAAAGAGGGTTAACTTCTCGCCAGCAAATGTAGATTTAATTAAATAGCTCATATGTCATATCCCCCTTATTTTTATGCGACACTTTAAAATATATATAATATTTTTCAAATACAAATGCAAAACCCAGACATTGTCTTTGGCTTTGTTGTTGTAATAGTACGGCAACGAACACGTGCGCCCATTCATAAAGTGTTTTCTATTTTAAGCCCTCCAAGTACAACAATTTCATTTGCAGCTCAATAGAAAATATTAATATTATTATTTTTATATTTATGAACTCGCATTGAAGCACCTATCATAATTATATATACTTTGTATTCACTTTTAATATGGGGTGCACACAAAACTACAACAAACTTTAAATACTCTTTAAATAACAATTATAATTTAAAAACAAAGCCAAACAACTTAGTTGATAGCACTTAAAGAAATATCTTGTTGATAATTTTAAAATTTTTATACTCTAAAAGAAGGTTTCATAATTTATATTAGTAAATCTCAAAAAACTCATAAAAACCATTTAAAATTCAAGTAGAGCGCATCTTTCAATGTTTTAGTTAAGTTGAGTTTACTTTTTGTTTGCATTTTGTATTCTATTTACAAGAGTGTACATTTGGGGTGCAAAACTTGATTTGATTGCAGACAATTTTTGACAAAATGCCCACTGTCGTGCCAGAGCTACAGCAGCAGCAATTTATTCAATAAAATTTTTGCGCGACATTTCTTATATACAAGCGTATTTCTCAACTCAACGTGAGCGTCATACAAAAGAGAATGAAAAAAAAAAAAAAATATGCGACTAAATAAATGAAACACAGTCGAGAATCAACTGAGACTGGGGACTGAGTGCAAAAATTGTAATGTCAGCCAGTCAAGCAGCAATTCCAGCAGGTCTTCATGATAAATTCATATGCGACAAGTGTATCTTTGAATGCGTGTATGTATCTGTGTGTGTTTGGGGCAAGTTGTCTCGGTCAAGCTGAACTCACAACATTCATGTTGCCATTTTTGGCAAATTGCAAGTTACGCATTCATATGTTGAAATACTTAGATGATTTTTATTTGGTTTGCTTTTAATTCGAATCTTTGTTTCTCTGCCCACATATTCGAAATTTCCAACACCAATCGACTTCATTTCTGGCAGACATTGTGGGCGTGCATTTGAAATATTTGCGGCCCAACTGGCAGCATTTATTCAAGCAAAAAATAATTGCCAGCCCGTCAGTTGCGATTCCAACTGCAAATTGTGGCACAAAAGCAGCCGCAGTCACAAATCAAATGTAACTGTGCCCCACCGTGCCCCACCACACGGACACCCCACTTAAAGACCATGAACTTTGCATCAAATAGCGCGTCCGTTTACAAATTGTTCCTCATTTTGTTTAAATCAGGCGCTTAAAAAAACTACACACAGAGCTCAGTTACCTAGCTACAGCTACAGATACATGTACGGGGGGAATATACGTATACTGCATTAGAAATAATGGACGCATTAATAAAATTAGAGCAATCTGCCATATAAACAAAAAATAATAGAATAAACACAAAGAGAGGCGAGTAGACTAAAAACCATATAGTAGTAGATGTAGTTAAAGTAATAGGTATTTATAGCAAAAAAGCATAAGAAATGTTAGCAGGGAATGGTTTAATTATATAAATACATTTTTTTATTTTATTATTTTTAATTACAAATGAATATACATTTTTTTAAATATTATTAAATGCAGATATTTTGAGAACTCGATTCCTCTAATTTAATAAAAATTATAAATTTGCTTTGTAATAATATTTTATTTCTTGAATACCTTCCTCCACATCCCCTTAACATTAAAAATGAATAAAATAATTGGTTTAGCCTTGCTTTTGGATATATGCACAGCTTATTAAAAGCTAACAAGGATTTGATGAGTTCATACTTTATGTAATACCCATTCGTAATGATATAAATATAAATTTATAATTGTCGCCCACTTGGCCATTTCAGTTTGTATCTTGAGTAAATGATTACCACACTCCACTTCAATAAAAAATAAAAACAAAATCAACATCAAAAACAATAACAAAACATTTGCTGTTTTCTTTCGCGCGTTTTAGACGAGTTTGCAGTAGACGGCGTTACATTTAATCTAATCTTGGGCAAATAAACGCCAACACAGACGCACACGCAAAAGTGTGCATGTGTGTGTGTGTGTGTAGATAGCTCGACTTCGATATGATTTTGGTTTGTTGCTATTGTGGGCGCTTAAGCGGCGCCATGCGCTGGTTTTGTTGTTATTTTTATTTTTGTCTTTTTTTTTACCATTTTTGTTAGCCAAGTTGGCTTGCGTTGAAAGTGTTAAACTTTACACAGCTACGATGAGTGATTGTTTTTTAATTGAATATAATTACGGACTGGCTGAACTGATAAACAGCTGGCAAAGATGACATTTAAACTAGGTAATCAATACTTATTCAATATACATACATATTTAATTAAGTGGGACATCGAAAGCCGAAACCTATGAAAATTCGTGCCCGCTCGTGCTGCCAACAATGGGAAATCGGCCCTGAACTGGCGGGCTGCAGCAACACCTGGCCATAGGTAAAGCCACCCCCACACTCACCCCCCCCCCCCACGCACACACACACACAAACATATATACATACACACCGTTTACCACATTTCAATTTCCGTTTTGTTTTACGGCTGAAAGCATCAATTTTCATTTTATTGATTTCGATTTTTATTGTCAACAACAACAACAACAACTGTGCTAGCTGCAAATGGAAAACAGCAAACGCTGAAATGTAAATGGAAGTTAAATTACAATAGTTACAACAACCACAAAACCAACAGCAACAATCGCCGAATGATTTTCGCGTGCGTCATAAATAGCCAAATAAATGCAATAAACAACAAGCTGAGCGGACTTTCTATCTGCATCCACTTCAACTCTGGCAACTACGAACTTTTAAACAGCTTATTGATTTTTTTCTATTTTTTATAAATTTTCTTTTTTTTTTTTTTAGCTGCAGCTTTAGAATACTTTTCCAGAGAGGGAGAGAGAAAAGTTCAGGGCTAGATCTGAGCAAAATATTGGCCTTGGGCGCTTCATATTCAATTACAAACTGTATTCGTTTCGGGCTTTTGCGGGCATTTGCATTTCTTTTCATTTCGCTCGCATTTTCTTTATCATCGCGTTCGGCGGAAATGATTTCTGTTCTGCAGCTCATCCATTTGGGCGCTTGCCCAATCGGGGCCCCGACACCCCGTCGGGTCTGCTGTGCCACCCCCAGGGAATCCGATTGTTAAGAGGATTAGCGCCGGCAGCGATTTCGCCTTTGTTGTTGACATGCACAATTTTTCTCTCTGACATGGAGATATTTTAGACACATCTAGATATTGCCATTAAACACATTCCCTTCTGGTCATTTCTATTGTGATTCGTTTTTAGTTTTTTTTTTTTTTTTGGTAGATGATAACACAAATTTACAGTTGAGCAAAATATGATGATTTGTGTGATTAAAGGGGAAAGAAATATTCGAACTCCTTTTAGAAAAAGGCGTAAATTCAAATATGGCAGAGTCCTCCAGAGGTCTTTAATATATATATATGTTGATGGATATATCCCATATTGATAATATTAAAAATAATCATTTGGCAGAATTTAGTGTAAATAAGTATATTTTTGAAATGTCGAGGTATATATTTAAAGTTTACTAATTTTCGACTCATTCTGTTAAAAAACAAAATTAATAATACAGTTTTCGTTATATTAAAATATTTACAATTTACAATTTTTTATAATTATTTAATGCATTTTTGACATTTCCTAATTAGAGCTTAATAAAATTTAATATGAAGAATAATAATTATTACACTTAAACGGAATTCCTAAGCTAATATTTCAAACTGAATACTAATCGGTAATCTTAAGCTGTCAGCTATTTGTTATCTCATCAAATTAATAATACAGTTTTCGTTATATTAAAATATTTACAATTTACAATTTTATATAAATATTTAATTTTTTTTTTGACGTTTCCTAATTAGAGCTTAAATAAATAAATAAATAAATAAATAATTAAAATAATAATTAATATACTTAAACGGAATTCCTAAGCTGATATTTCAAATAGAATACTAATCGGTAATCTTAAGCTGTCAGCTATTTGTTATCTCATCAAAACACCGTAGTTAACGCAAATTTTGTAAGCCACTTGTGCTGAAATTAACTGAACCAATAAATTTACGTTCACGAGCAAGTCGGGCTTATCAATAAACCAAAACTCGACCTCTGTTTGTGGGAACAGCAGGCGTCTGATAAAAATAGCTGTCAAGTGGCCACTTACTTGTATTATAATGGGTAATTTGCTGCCTTTTTATGGCAGCGCCACTTGGAATTATTATAATTGTCGCGCCCTTTTCATGCCATATAATCGCAGCTAATCAAACGCATTACTCATACGCCATGTGTGCGGCCATTAAGTGCAAGCAACGACAGCTAAAAAGAAAAGAACATGACAAAATATTTGTTTAACAAACTTCGCTAGGGGCATGACTAAAGAACTGAGCCACAGCGAATGAAGAAGCGCGTCCACTTGGCACTAATGTATCTAGTTTCAAGGATACGCGAAAGGATAACGGCTAACAAGGCGCGTGGGAGCGGGGCCCGCCTTAGTTTTTTTTTTTTTTTTTGGTCAAGGATATTGAGGTGTGTTTGCTCGCCGTCGAGATAGCTAGTTGACATTACGCATACGCCGCGTGTGGCAGCGAAGAGCGCGACGCCTATTGATTTGTTGCCATTGCAGCGTTTAACATTTTATAGCGCAACCGCATCAAAATAATTGACTTAATTAAGTATGCAAACGTTCAATGTGTGGCCTGCCAATGGCATCATCGGACCAATCCCCTCCCCTACGGTACGCTCATTGATTTATTATCAGTCGACACGGCTGGCGCAGCCAAATGCCATTTTTCATCCTGACGCCAACGCGGCCGTAGGTAGTAACATCCTGCACACACCTGTGTAAATCAAATAAAACTGCTGGCGAGCAAAGTTTAAATTTCGCTTCATTTGTTAAATCCGTTGGCGAAACCGCAGCAGAAGCTGCGCCAGAAGGTCGTCGGCCAAGGCCGCCGGCAAATCAGCCCAAATAGCGTCTGCTGGCGCCGCTTTGAATCCTCTTGGCTGTAATTGCGCCTCAAATTGACACTGAACGCGTTTTTGGGGCCGAGCAGAGCCCGTGCTTCTTGAATAATTGAGTGCGGGGCCCAGAAAGCGCGTCAAATTCGTTACGAACAGCTAGCCCAGTTAGTGCACACAGACCATTTAAGTTACGAATTTATAGGCTTGAGGGTTTCATAGCTTAAACGTAATTAAATAAGGCAAGTTATAAGGTATTATTATTATATTCGCATTGGCATTCTATTTGCTGTAAAACACTTTTGACGTTTCCTTTTTTTCTTCTACTTTCGTTTAACTTCGTCAACACAGCATCCTTAGACATGCTCCCATATCGATTTCAAAATGTTATTTATTTTACTTTTGACATTATGCTGTGCTTGAAAATACCTTACAAAAACGTCAGCAATATAAATAGCTGGTAAAATCGATGTCTCACGACTATTCATAATTTATTCGTCTCAATCGCATTTCGAACACATGACAACGTTTGAAGATATTCCCATTGTAATTTCTATTTTTGTTGGGTATTTATAGTATTTATAGTACATTTACTTATTTAGTACGCATATTTTGAATCTATTGACGCGTGTGGTATTTTATTCAACTTGATTTGAGTGTTGTTTTTGTCGCTCTTATTATTGCTGTTGACTCTGCCCGTTTTAGTGGCTTCATGCGGTTCAATGAGTTTCATTCGAGTGACGCGACCAAATGTAATTTGTATATCAAGAGATGCGTAAAACACTCACTCACACACACTCGTATTCGTTTGCGTAACTTGTGAGCAAATGCTGATGCATGAATATTCATGAGTAACTCAGAAAGACGACTATATTTAAGGGGCAAACCCCAATTAGGATTAAATTCTTATTGCTAAACTTTTAAATATAATTTAATTTACATCCTTTATCTTATTTAAATAAATTTAACTATAGCAAGTATTTTACATTATTATTAAAATTTAAAAATCCAAATTAAAAAATATAACACTAATCAATTTTTATTTTCTTTTGTAGATAGCCTTTCTCCTACATATTTTTTATGGCTAAACAAGCATCGGATTACATTTAATGACCCACATTAACCACTTTTTAATTAGACTTGCGACGCTTTTAAGCCTCATTAAGATTCAAAATTCAATTACCTCTTTAATTCCGGCCCACACGTCCAATTGCATCATCATATCTAAAAAAAAACCGCTTCTGAATCATTGAAAAACCAGTTTTATGTCGAAATTTTGTCAAGCTTGATTTAAGATAAGATCAAACAGTGAATAGATTTTAATTGAAGACGAAAATAAAGCTCAGAGAAGTAACTCTCAAAGAAAAAAAGAAAGTAGTCAATTGTCGACAGACATTCTTTCATAAATATCAACTTTTTCTATATTTGTACTCACGAAAGATTTAAGCACAAAATACTTGGCTGCTTTTCACAATAAATAGCATATAAATTTCGACATATCAGCACATATCTACAAATTTAAAGCACAAAATCATCCGTGTATAACTAAAGATTTTATTATATAATTATTATTATTATAATAATCTGTAAACAAACGACAAACAACAAAAATATTTTATAGCCACGCGCCGGCAGGCAATCAATGCCCGAAAATTGACAAAAATCTTGAGACTGAGGCGGCTAATTAATGTACAATTTCAACATATTTCTTTAACAATTTAACAATGAGCTCATCCAACGAGCGACAGACAACAAATCCACACCCCAATTAAGATGGCGCACACCGCGGCTTCGAGCGGCACAGCTGAGTACAGCAAATCAAATTAGGGGCAAACACGTTTACCGTTTTAAGCGCTTGAGCGTTCGAGATCTTCTCGAGGCAATTACGGCGACAACGGCGCTTCTTGGCCGGCGCGACGGGGCGTATGAGTGTTATATGCCACTGCGTTTATCTCAATTTGCGAAATACATTCGAGCAATGCTCGTGGAGACATATGTAGGGCCGCCAGATACAGGCTGCTTGCATATGTAGACAATGCGATATCTCAAAATAGTCACATGTTAACATCGTTTCTAATTAAAACATGATGGAATGCTCTGGCCAGGAGTGTGAGATTGACTACTAGATACCCCCTACAGAGAACTGAAACTTGCTTTTTACAATTTTTTTAAGTAATATAATTATGTAGTTTTTAATACAAATACCAATGAATATATGTCTTATTAAAAATATCTATTTTTTCATTTTATTCTCAAATTAATCTCAAGCTTTTTTGAGAGGTAATATATTATATATATTTTTTACAGCTTTCGACTTTTCTCTCCCATTTTTCGTATTAATAAATATAAACGTATTAATAAAGAAAAACACACGCACAACAATTTAAATATATATTACCCACAAACCGGCTTAAGAAATTCTGTATATTAATAAATAAAAAAAAGTAAAATAAAAAAAAATATATATATATCGAATGAATTTAGAAAAATGAGGGCATAACCTGAACAATCTCAATTGTATTTTAATGATTTTATGTGTGAGGAATAAATTAAAAACTCGTTTTGTACCTGTGTATATAAATACTTATAATACTCCAATTCAAACTGTTGCAAGCCATTACACAACTACATTATACCTGTGCCCACAAATCGCAACAGGGTATAAACAATACGTTAAACTGTTTAAGGCGAATGTGTTTACTTTTCTAGGTAAACTTTGATCATGCTAGTCATAAATTAGATGAGTAATGAGTTTATTGCACCGTTAATAGCAGCTATTATATGAATATCATAATAAATATATACTTCTGAACTCGAATGAGCCTGATGGTACTTACCAATGTGAATAAATTTGTAGCTAGTCAAATTGGTTTCGCACAGCTCGTTCACCTGAAGCGTATTTGCATAAAATGCTCCGTTTAATACCGAATTTCGTAGAATATTCCATGCACCGCAATTTACTTTCACCCTGTCTCTTATTTTAATTGCATTTCGAATTTGGCTTTCTGTTTGATTCTGCTAAATAATCACAAATTAATTGAATTGGCTTTTTTTTACCACCTTTCTTGCCGTCCCCACCGAATCCTCGCCGAACCCAAACCATGCCAAGAACACCAACCCCAAGCGATTACCGACCCTTCATCTACGCCCCCGCCTTCGCGACGACTTTTGGCTTGCCAAAGTGCAAACAATTGTAATTTGCCATTGCCATTACGTTTATCTGCTTTCTTTTGGCCATGCTTGCTTTTTTTTTTGTTGTTTCTTGCTGTGGGCAACGGGCTTTAATTAGTTGTCTACCTGACGCTGGCCAGGACCGAGCTGTATACTATTGTCTAATTTTACGCCACGACGCATTTAATTTTGATTAACATTTCTGGGCATGATTCAGCGGTTTCAGTTTTCTCTATTCGAGCCGAGAATTTCGCTTGATAGCTTAACACGTGGACATGTCCCTGCTCGGACGCCATAAAAACACATTTCCATCAATATTTAAAAGTCATCTCATTTCAAATTCCCCTTGCCCACAAACATCAGAAATATTCATTAAAAATAAATACGAGGTAAAAGTTTTTATATATTAATATGGTTATTTATTCAGGCATGCAATGGAATTCCAATTAAATGCGACAAACATATCACAAAAATTACAGTGAATTATACAAAAAAATTTTGCAGATATGTAGGTAAAAAAAAATATATATATAGGACAACGGAAATTTTAATCAAATCAAAAAAGTAATTTGACATAAAAAAATATATTCATACTAATTCGTATACAATTTTGCCATCAACCGCAAAATGAATTGTATAATAATTTAATGACACTCAATAAAATTGAAATATACACATTAATACATATTTCTCGTCTGTATGTGTGCAAGTATGTTTGTGTGTGTGTGTGCCATTAAATTTTTTTTGAGCAAACCAATGCCACAAATGCCATAACACTTTATATCTACATGCCCGCAGATACAAATTTAATTTTACTATATATATAACTGTAGATGTGTGCGTGTATGTGCGTATATATATATATATATATATACGTATAAGCTGAACAGACGAGGGCCGCCTCCGCAGTGAACTGACGCAGAATAAACACACGTGTGAACATGAGGCGAGAGCTTGGCCAAAAGATGCGCTGCAGATACAATCGCACAGATACAATCACATGCGGAGAGATACATTGACTGAACAAAATCAGCGCGAAATTGACGCAATTGTCACAATTTTTCTTCTCTCGCCAGGCGTCGATTTGTGTGCCCAAACTACAATTGTTTGTGTTTTTGGGGCTCTGACGGGTAATAATGCTGCACGAACATAAGTATAGTTAAATGCGGTTTTAACGAACTGTCAAAAATAAATCAAGCACTGGCAGCTGCTTTGATTTTCAAAAGTAATTGACATTTAAGTGCTTATTGAGCTCTTCGAATTGAATATTAATGTTTCCTATCCAGCGAACTTGCAGCTTAAAGTCTAATTAATTATATTAATTTAATTTATTTTACTTCAGTTAAAGCTTTAAGAAACTTGCAAAGCTTTTAAAGATTTAAAATCGAGTGACTTTATATTTTAAATTATTTAACATTCTAATTATTTAAATTCTAATTATTTAAATTATTGATACTTAATTTGTCTCTTTTTTTTGCTTTAATTTGGGGTAAAATGCGAAAAACATTAAAAATCAAATATTAGCAATTTTTGCTGTCAAGCTGTCTTTCAATATAAAGCAAAATTTTAATGACAGTTCAATCAGCGAAAGTTCCACTGTACCTCAGACAAATCTGTGGTACTATGGGCCCAGCGCAGGCGCATTGCCAAACTTTTTGATTTGACCAAATGGCTGACTGACTGACGGCCAGCAATTGTTGTTGTTTTTGTCATGCTGCGACTTGTGTCAGCTTTGTCCTCCCCATCAATTAACACCACTTTGCCACACACGCACATGTGGCACACAAATAAATTGAGCAAACAGAAACACAAACCGACAGCCGGACAACAAGTCGGATTTTTCATGTATCCACTAATCAGTGGACCCGGCAAGATGCGTAGTATCAACACCCACTCCACGATTTGGAGAGCGAACTCATAAACAAATTAGCGCGAAAACAATCAATTCCAAATTTACATGCCTATATAAATAATATTGAATTTTGTGTTAAATATAGCAGACATTTGCAAAATTGTAATCAATTAAGAGCTATTAATTAAAAGTTCATTTTGACTTTTTGCACGTTTTCTTTGATTAATTAACAGTTTAATCCAAACGTGTGCTATTTCATTTTTGACTTTAGTTGAATTCACGTTAAATTACTCATACGCAATGTTTATGCACTCAGATATTGTTTTAAACTGTCGGGTCGCTTTAATGGCGCATTAATCAATTTCAAATGCTTTGAGCTATATTTAGCCATATTTATACAACAATATTTTAATACATTTACGCTCAACGAGTGCCAAACGCATGACTCAAAACTTTTCCAAAATTTGTATATGCCAGAATACGCCTAAATAGTTTTTATATTTCTTTTTATTATCGACTTTGTGCAAAAGGTTGGTATTTTTGTTATGGCAAAACAAAAAAACTGCATTTATTCTACTCTTAAAAAAAACTAGGTAAAATTTGTAAATGACACTCAAAATATGTTAATATTTTTCTTATATCACAATGTCAATTCAACTTGTTATTTATAGAAATTTCTTTTTTTCTTTTTTGATTATTTGTCCTCAACTTTTTGGTTTTTATATACTGCAAGCTTATAGTTAAATGTCTCGTTTTAGATATATTTTCTATTTTCAGCAGTATTTAGTAAAATATTTATTATTTATTTTATATTAATTTTCTTTAGGTCTTAGTTTCCTATATATATTTTTACTTTCTTAGCACATTTGATTGATATTTAAATTATCTAATATTAAGTGTGAAAGAGGGTAATTAATTGTCGCACCCATAAGTTCAAACTTTATTTTAAACATATATTTATAATTATTTCTGATCTCGAATAAAGTCAATTAATGATGGCGGACTTTCTCTTTCCGTTACTTGCAGGTGCTCCTTTGACTCAATTTTGGCTCTGCTCGTTTCGCTTTATCTAATTAACAACTGGGCTGCCTGATATTTTTCGCTTGCTGAACGCCGAAATCATTTAAATAATTGCAATAATTAAAAAGCGAGCTGGAGCCCGTAAAAACGAGCTTCACAAATCGTAAATACTTAAAAAAAAAAAACAGTGATTTTTACGAGCCTGGCAGCCAACTGTGGGCGGTAGTCAACCAATGCAGCGCCACGCCCATTGCAAGGGCGGCGGTGGCGGCATTTTGTTTGTGCAGCCAGTTGGAAAATGAAATCAGAAATCACTTTAACAATCAGCCAACCAAACAACCAGTCTCCGTCCCAGTCTGGCTGACTCAGCTGAACTCGGATCGGGCCCGGAACAGGGGCAGGCCATGCAGGTTTCTTGGCCCACTCTCCGGGCAGCTGTTGTCGGTGCATCATGCAAGATGAAAACGAGCATTGACAGCCTTTAGCGGCACATGCATTAAACACACACACACACTCACACACACACACACAGAACTGCGAACAGAAATCAGAATCAGAGCAGAGAGCAAATTATTCCGTTTACCAATTGTGCTGCTAACAATGGCATGTTAATAATTAACTTAAATGAACTCGCTTATATATGGAGAATTTTGCATACCCTGTAAGCCGAAAACGTTCAATATAAGCTAGTAGAGCTAAAAAGTAAGTTTGAAACAGGCGGCAGAAAAACACTACAAATAAAAAAGCTTTGAGAAAAAGTTGTGTTTCTTATTTTAAGTCTCTTGATATTATTTTTTCAGTTACAAAAAATTAAATTAATTTAGACACAATTCAAAAAACATTCTATTCGATTATTATATTACTTATAGTTATTTTATTTCAACAATAAAATTTCTCATAAAATCACTGTTGAGCACTTTATGAACAGGGTATCTCCTGGACGAATACTCTCGAATAGCCGAGTCTCTTCATATTTACCTTTGCTATTGCTGTTGAATTACGAACTGGCATGCATAACTTGGTTAAAATAAGTTATACTGTAACTGACAGTGGGTATTATCCAATAATTATCTGTTTAATATGTGGCACATGCCAATTACATTCTCATACGATTTTTAATCGTTTAATGAGCGATTATGTAAGGATGGGGTTAAAAACAGTATTTACGCAATTGACAAGCAATTAAATGTAAAATGTTATTAAAATGAAAACATATTTAAGTTCTAAGGAATAACTTTGTTGTTGTTTTATCGATAAACCTAACTATAATTATATTGCAATTTATACTGTAATTTAGAAACTTAGAGATGGGTTAAAAAAATGTTAAGCTTAATGCGTGACCACATTAACACACAAATAAATATTATGATACAATAATATAAATAAATAAATAAGAATTTTGGCTTGTTATTTGATGGAATAGGATATATATATTGGTATTGAAATAAAAACTGTACTCCACCGCTATAATCAAGCATAGTACCCACAAAATCGCGCATCATTAGACATTATCTTTTGTATTTGCAAACATCATTATTATTTTAACGAAATTTCGTTACAATTGGTTTTTTAATTTTTCTCGTTGCTATTTTTAATAGACTGAACATGGCACCTTAAATGTTTACACAGGTGCCAATGGCTTACGAAAATATGAATTATTTATAAATATTCCGCATTAAGTCAAGCAATGCTTTTAAATTTACATTTTTCTTTAATTTAGCGCACCTGAAAGTCTCTTTAAATGTGGCATGTAAATCATTCCTAATGCAGACAATTTAGAAAATAATTTTCCCATATGAAAACGTTGAAATAAATGATGCGAAAAATATTAAAAATAAACTTCTATACACTTGCTTTATTATTTGTTGTGTCCGAAATAAATATTTTGTTTGCTTATTTCGCTTGCCGCCAAGCTAGTCAATAAACATATTTGTTGTTATTCTTATACTAGTTGTTTATGTTTCCGCTATATATAATTATTAGATGTGTATATATGCTTCATATAAATCCTTATGGATTAGTTATAAGTTTTGGATGTTCTTACGGCCTGGCCATATGCCGTGGAATTTTATGGCTCCGTCTGATATAGTATTTCTGATTGTTGGCGCATTATAATGGCCAATAAATAAAGTTTATGTTTTCCCCAGTTCAAACTAATAATAGCATATGCCCGTGGGCGAACTGGCAACAGAATTAATAAATACTTTTCATACAGCAAATGCTGACATAGCCAATTTTAAGTAATATATGTCTATACTTTCAACAGCTTAAATTTGCTCTTCAATTCTTGTTACGCGTACTGTTGCCACACCCCTGCAAAAAAAAAAAACAAAAAAAAAATAAGGAAATTGCCAGCGAATCCATATGCATATAAACTTTCCACAACAACTGGGCTGGGGCTGGGGCTGGCCGCCTAATTGTTGAGACAGCTCCCCATTACTGGTTCTTTTCCATTCTCTTCTTTAATTTTTAGCTGCAGGCCAAGCCAGGAAAACAAACAGGCTACCCACTTAGGAGAGCTTGTCGTCCAGCTCAATGCGAAAAACTCTCCACAACATTGCCTGCACTCAGAGAAAAAACTGAATTTATTAACTTGAAAAAATTAAAAAATAAAAAATTAAAAAAAATTGGTTAATTAAAAATATATATATTTAATATATTTGAAGCAATTTTTTTTTAGATATTTTGAGTGAAATGCTGCTTGGATTTAGAACGTCGTATTTCTCTGAGTGCATTTTTGGTATCGCAACCGATAATAATCTGCTTTAAATTTTTGAAAAGCCCGTGTCCACTGCCTGCCTATATCATCAATAACACCGTTATGCTATAACATACCGTTGCTTGAGGTGAGTGTGTTCGGGCCCTAATCATAAAGCCGCTTAGCTGTTCTGCTGTCGCATGTCCTGGCCAAGTTTACAGGTAAAAACTTGGCTGCAAAAGTGGCAGCCAAACAAACGAGGCGGAGTAATATTAATATGTATGCCCAAAAAGTGTTGCTATAAATAACCTTAGACATGCTCCGTACTTTGCTCGACGACACACAAGCCTCGCCCTAACCTCACATGCCATATAAGTATGTATGCATCATGTATATATCTTGTGCTTGTATTTCTGCCAACTTTTCGTAACTTTTGTCTGCAACGAAAATCAAGGAAACAAAGTAAAAACCGCTTTTCGTTTTGCCTTTTCCTTTGTTTTCCTTTTTTTTATTTTTATTTTCCTACCCTTTGTAAAGCAAGCCCAACGGCAAGTGTGTCAACGCTATTCGTATATGGGAAAGAGCAAAAAATTATGCAAAAGTTTGGCAGTTGCTGTTTGGCGAATGGAGGCAAGTTGAGGAGTTCTTGTGGGCTGTCCGGTTTCATAAGTTTCGTTGGCTGGCTTGTCGGGGCAAGTTTCAGACTGTTGTGCACTCTAGTTTGGCACAATATGTACTTTAAATAATGCAGTGCTAGTATTTTAGGGCGTATCTTGGTAGGGTTTGTGTGAGTTCAACAAGAAACTGCTTTAAAAGTCGTTAGAAATATAAAGTTTAGAAGTAACTAACATTGAGAAACAGAGAAACTCAATAAAAGTGGTATCTGTTAGGACTTCCTAATGTTTCCAGCTGTAATTGAGTCTAATATTCTAAAATAAGCTAATAAGTCTAAAACGATCTTAACGGTATTAGAATGTTTCTTAAATTTAACATTGTTTTTGAGTCTGGGCAATTTATATAAATTTATTTTATTTATTTATTAATTTATATTCTTGAAACAACCGTTCACAGGGAAAGAAATTGTACCCTTCCCCGGATTTTGACTTAATTTAAGAACAAAAGTTTGGTTTTTTTCTTCCTCTTCTCTTCCTCTTTTATTCGTTCTTCACCCATTCAAATTATGTAAAAAATATTCAATTGACACATTTTTAAACATGTCAAACATTTATCAAACCACCTTTAAATTGGATTCGAATTGGGTTCGTAGCATGTTCAAATGTAATATTGTTTTCTAGGTTTTCTATGAGCTCCCATTATAAGGCCAAACTTCAGCATCCAAACTATTGTAATTACCAAAATAAGAGTGGTCATTTACTTTAAACAATGCGTACTTCAGTCTATTATTTAAAGGCTGATTTCATTCGGAAATTACTATTACCCAACTTTCAAGCAATTATAAATATATTACAAAAATTGTTTTTTTTTTTTCAATTGTGCGGTAATCTGCTGCATTTCACTCTGTCTATACTATAATATTATACTTTGTTATATATGTGCAAGCGCAGGTGTTTTTGGTTGCCACTTTTGGCACAACACTTTTGTGTGCCGCAATATCTCTGCCATTTACTTACCTGTGAAAACAGCATATAGTATATGGGTCTATATGCATGTGCTTTTATTGTTATAAAAGATGTGTGTGTGTTTTCCCTAACAGGAATACTTACTGCCTTGGCAACACCTTGGGGCTGTAACAAAAGTATGAAACAAAGTTTCCCGTCTCCCACAAGCCAAGTAATTAAATTATGCTCGCGTGCGCTTCTTCCATATACAACACCATCATCATGTTTAATAATTATTTCAAGAAGTTTTCACATTAGGGACAAGTTCTTGGCATGCCACAATAGTTTCTTAATCATCATATGTAAATTTCAATGGTACGCTGGGAGAGCTGGCGAACCCAAGGCAAGCTTCCTTTGTTTTTTCCCACAATATATTTAAATCTTTTTTATATGCCGATGGTAAATAAAAACGCCTCACCCAAATGACAACACATACATTTTTCATATATATTTTTTAAGGATTTCAAATTCATTTTATTGGTTTTTTTTTTTTGTTGCTTTGTTTTGTTTTTTGCTTATTTTTTCCTTTGTGTTTGTTTCCTCTTCTTATTTATTTTCATTTTTATTTATAATTGGTTTACTTGCTCGTAAATTTTATTGTATGCTTGGTTTTTGTTTTTTAAGACGTTTCATCTTTCTTGTTGTTGGTTTTGAAATTTATGTATGTATATATATATATATATACGCACTTGCTATATAAACTTAAATGTATAAACTAAATTAAATAATTTGAATTTTTCTTTTTTACGTTTTTTTTTTTTTTGGGTTTTTTTTATATGTATTTCATATCAGATTTTATATTTATAAATATATGTACCTCGAATTTAGCACGCACACACATGAAACAACAACAAAAGGGGTTTTTTCATATTCAAATTTTTTCACAATATTTGACAAAGATGATTTGCTTTTTGAATTACAAACTATAAATTTGTTATACAATTATTTCGCAGAGCGTTAGCCGCAGATTGTTTGCTTAAAACGATTCTCTTGGAAGTTATACAAAAATTATATATGTATATAACATAATATATTATAGTGTATTATTTGTATACATACATAAAGCATAACGTACAAATTGTTAGTCAAATATTAAAGCTCAGGTATTTGATTTGTAGAGCATTATTAAATAAGTTACATAAAACGTTAACTAAACAAAGAAATAAACAAAATTGCACAAAAAATCAATTACAATTTATAAAAGAAAAAAACTAAAAACAAAATTTGCCTGAAACAAATGTTTGACTTTTTCAATGCATGTCTACTTGCACATTTATATTTATACGTGTACATGTATGTTTATATATATATATAAATGTATATATATATGTATATATATTTTAAATATATTTATTAATGTATTCTTTTAATGTATTAAATTTTTTCTCAGACTACTATAGACTATTTATATGCATGTCTGTATGTTCATTTGCGTTTTGTTTTAAAATTATTTATTAATGCGCCTATTTTTTTTTGTCGCTGGTGTGTATGTGTGTATGTGTGTGTGTGTGTATGTGTGTTGTCAAATAAAAAATTTTGTTGTACATTTTGTTGTTGTTTATAATAACATTATAATTAAACATGTAAAAACAATGTGATGTGTGGACATTTAGTGGCCCTTCGATTTGAATGAGGACTACGCTTCCAGTTCGGAAGTTGATTTAATTTATATTTTTCTTTAGTTAATGCCTATTTATGACTTTTTGACGCAACTAGTAGAAAAATTAATAGAGTTGTTTTAGTTTAAAATATACGTTGTACATTTTTTATAAATAGGTTTTATTTTTATTATGATTTCGTGGTAGTGTTTCACAAATAAATTGTAAGGCTTGATGTTTAAAAATAAATTAACAAAAAGTACAGCAATTAAAAATATAAATTACATGATTTGTTAAATCCTTTAGCGTATATAAAAAAAAGGCTTCGCTGCTCCTCGTAATAAACCCCTAAGATCTTTTCTACTTTTATATGCCGAACCGCACATTGAGAAAGTTGTAATAGAAATGTAAAACAATGAATATATAAATGAATTTTACTCGAATATATATATGTATATGACGTTTTTTTTATTTATTTTTGTTTATTTGTATTCTTTTAAATAATTAAACTTAGTTGGCGCTTCTCTTTCTCTCTCGTATTCTCTCTTTTTTGCTGTTGCACATTTTGCTGTTATTATATTGATGTTAATGTATAATATTTAATATTCATATAGACTTTTTGACGCCCTCTTTTCATTAATGCTACGGTTTTACGATTTTTTACACACAAATTTTAGTTGATTTTTATGTTTTTGTTTTTTTTTTTTTAAATTGTTTGCGACTTAAATCTAAACATTTAGATTTTTTTTTTATATTTTGCTGCTTTTTTTTGGATTTTGCTTTATTTATATTTTTATGTTCTTCATGTTAATATTTATTTTAGAATTTGAGTAGTTGATGTGGTTCTGGCGCATTCGGTCTTAGATCCTGCGAGTGATACGTGGATATATATACGCCTGACTTTTCAATATGTATGTAAATATGTATGTATGTGTGTATGTTGTATATATGTGTATGTTCGGTGAGTGCGCTTACTTTTAAGTGCCACTGTTAATGATCGTGTGCGGGTCTGACTTTCGGCCGTTACTCCAAAATATTTGTATTTGTTTTTCTCGTGGTAAATATATGTGTATGTGTGTGTGTGTGAGTGTGTTTATTGTTGCACGTCGTCGCTGATTGTACAACATTTATAGTACATATGTATCGTATGTCTAAAACGCCTAAAACATCGAGAGCTAAACAGAAGCTCAATTAGTAGCAGGGACTAAATAGTGTTCTGGGCACAGAAGAATTACGGCTCATGGAAAGTTTGTTTTTTTGGCGGCTTTTGCAACACTAACATGTATGTAATACGCTATAAGAATGCTCGAAACATTTGACAACACGTTTTTGGGTTTTAGTGAAAGTTTCGTACCACTGTTTTGGCTAGTTAATCAACACTGACTCAAATTGTTTAACTGCTTATAAGAACTCTTGTGTGGTTTTCTTTTATCTTTCTTTATTTCTTTTTTTTTTTTTTTTTGTAAATTTCACTCGCTTGTGCTCTACTTTGTTGACCTGTTTAGATTTTAAGAGACGCTTTTGTTCATTCCCATATTATAACGATTACGAGAATGTGAGAACTTTACCTAGGGGATTTTTTCCGCGGCGACAATAATTATCTGTTTGTTTCTGTCTGTATTTCGCTTCTTTTTTTCGCTTTTGTTTATTTTATACTCGCTTGTTTTTTTTTTTCAAGCGCACTAAGTGCGCCATAATTTTTTTTTTTCGTATTTTTCATTTTTTTTTGTTTTAAATTTATAAATTAATAAAGCGTTTCATCCTTTCACAAATATATTGTTGTTGTGGTTGCTGCTCCTCTTGCTGTTGGTGTGTTGCCAGCTAATAATAAAAACGAATTCTTTAGCCCATTTACCGAAGTTCCTGTTCCGTCCTCGAATGGTTTCTGTAGACCCAGCTGGTAATCTGCGCTTGCTGCTTTACATTTTTCCTTTCTGTTTTCTTTTTTTTTTTCTCCAGTTAAACTAAACTATGTACTTTACAACTAAATATCTGTAGTCTCGTGGTTATACTATACGCTATATGTAATGAATGATTATTTATGTGTATGCCATAAATTTTGTGTTACTTATTAGTTTGTTTTTGTTGTTGGTGTTGTTGCTGTTGCTGTTGTTGGTTACTCTCCTTTCTTTCTCACTTCCCTTTAAACTGCTGTGAAATTATATCTCAAATTTGTAACATTTTTATTGCTGCTTCGGTTAAGGTTCTGGATTCGAAAGTACGTTCACCAGTTGCTGGGAGCTTTGTAGTTCCATTTATAGTATACGCTGCTGACATATGACGTGTATGCACTGCAAAACATAAAAGAATTAAATAAGTTTAAGACTTTTTCAAACACCAGTCTTATACACTATTGCTTATTTAACTAAATTTTGCATAAATCATTAACTGATTTTTCCGTTGTTCATTTCATGCATACACTTTTATTTTTCTACCAATTAACTTTTTTGACAGCCTTGACTGTGGCCAAACTTGTCCGCCAGCCACTTCCTATTTGAGTTTTTTAACCTCCCAGTCTCAGACTAGAAACCAAAAAGCCGTAACTCAGACGAGCTCTCAATAACCATAAAACGCTTAAGTCTGACTCAAAATATGATGGGTCTTTGATGGGCCCCGATTATTTTTGGCAACGCAGCAGACTGGCTGTTGCCATAGTTTCTAAGACGTGCCGCTTAGAGGTCAAGGTTATAATATTTAGTTAAATAATAATAGATAAAACTTAGTATATTAACATTTTAAATAGCAAATTCTTCAATTGAATATGCCGAGCATATTTATAAGTTTTAACATCAATCGTCGGAACAAATATCTTTTAACATTGCAACTTTAAATAATATTTAAAACAATGTTGTATAAAAAATATAAAGGTTAGGTATTCGAGCAAGAAATATTATATTGGTTAAATATGATCAAAGTATTTTCTTGGGAATAACAAAGGTGACAGTTCTGAATAATTTACAAAAGCTGACAGGTAAAGCCGACATCTGCCACATACAGCTAGAACTAGAACTACTTTTAAGTGCGATTTTGAATAACTAATAAATTATACCCGTTAGTTATTTTAAAATAAATAAATCTCCTTGAGATTTTTTTTTATAACATTGAGTTTAATACATTTAATTATAAAGTATAGAAAATCAATACATAGCATTGATAAAGTCTAACTTGCCTTAAGGCCTCTTAAGATTGTCGCATTAGCCAAAAGATCAAAAATACACAATTAAACTGGTTTTGCATTTTAAATATTTGAACTTAATTATTTGCAGAAGTAAAATAATTATAAAAAATATAAATATTTAATAAAATTAATATTTTTAGCGAATCATTATATAATTCAACCCACATAAATGTAAACAAATCAGGCATGTAAACGAGTTAATATATATTAATACATATACTGGTTATGTTTACCCGTTTCCCACAGGCGCACGTACAAAACTTTTATAGATTTTGCGCCTTATCAGCCCGAATACACACCAAACAGTCTGCCGACGCGGGCATCGCAGCAAGTTGGAGCCTATGACGTAAGCAGCAGCAGCAGCAGCAGCAGCAGCAGCGTGGTATATTAATTTTGTTCACAAAATCATGTAGCACAAAAACAAAATAACAAAGAAAATACCGAATACGAATCAAATACCAACAAGTAAAAACGTTACAATCGGGTGTAACCGGCTGCACAATACTCGTTCACAATAGGAACAGAAAACTAAACTTGTTATTTAGGATTTTTGTAATTTGTGAATACGTAATCAAAATATTTTGGCTTGATAATTGCCAAATTTGGTGATTTTAACTTGACAATTTTTACCCTCTTCCAAAATATACATATCTAAATTTATTAGACGGATAATAAATACACAAGTATATATGTCAAGTTTCAAAGGCGTTATTTCACAAACCCAATATACTCTTTTTACTTCCTGAACGAGTATAAAAAGACAACAAAAGATGTATTTTCAGGCGGCGTTTTATCGCTAAAACAAAAGCCGCCGTCAGTGACCGAACCGGAGACGGGCCGTTGCCTGCACCCACGCCACAATATCAAAAACAATAACAACAGCAAACTACATACTATATAGGTCCCGAACGCTGCAGAGTGAAGATACACATACATATATTACCACACAAAAGTATGAATATCTGACGAGTGCAGCGCACAACAGATCTCTTAACTCTTCTATCTTATTGTATTTGTAGTTGGATATAGTATTACATAAACTTCATCAACCAGAGCCGGGGACATTATGTGCGTCAGAAAGCCATTAACTACTCTATACACATTTTGGACAACGAGGTCCCAAACAATACTTTCACTTGCTAAGTGATTTTTTAGCCTTGAAAGTGAATAAAGCCAAAATATTGCCAAAATCACAGGAATGTGCAAGAAATGAAAGGTAATTTAGGTAATTTGAATAGTTAAAACAAACAAAAATGTTGTCCGCTATAGAAAGTCTGATTCACAGAAAATGCTGTAATTTATAGCCAGACCTTGCCCAACAAAATTGCCAACAGCAAGAATACGAGCTACCTTATCGGAACTAATCAGTTTTAGTGAAATTTATATTACTAGTAGTTGTGAATTTTTATTTTTAATTTATTAAATGCACAAAGTTCGCCCTTTGAAGATTTTTTGTATTTTACTCTCTCAAATATATATTTGAAATATTATTACAATTAATGCAAATAACTTAAATTAATTATACAAGTATTTACTATATCACTATCACAAAAAATACCTTTTGCTTATCAGTAGAGATTTTCAGTTACGAAAATGGTACAACGATAATTTGGATGACTGCTAACTTTCGAAAATAACTATGATTTCGACGCCGAATTCAGTCAGAGCGGGTTCTTTCCCACCTTTATCTCAACCCAGTTAACTAACTAACTAACTAACTAATACACCTTTATGAGCATAAAACTTAAATAACTTAAGTAGTTGTAGAGCTCAAAAGCTGCAAAGTCAGCCAATTTCCAAGTTTTGCGCCCACTCTAGGCTCCATTTTGTGTTATTAGCGCAGTTTTTGCCTTTTGTGCAGTCTGAATAAGGCCAGATGAGTGAACGGCATTCTCCGACAAGCTCCCCGTGCTCCCTTTCAGTTCCTGCATATTTCATGAGGCACAGCGACACATAGACAAACTGCATTTTTAAAATGCGTAATTACCACCTGGGGAAAATCAACAACTGGACTGACTTAACGGCACTATTGAAACAGCCAAACTACATATGCATGTACATATAAAAGATAACATCCAATTTACATGAGCTGGGGAGGGGGGTGGATTGGAATTGAGGTGCACATAAATAAGCTGATCATATATCACGCGCAGTTCAATATATATATATATATATATACAACTTGTAAATACCCTAACTTTGCTTACCAACCAAATGGGTGTTTTACCTTGCTCTTAAATATGTTAAGCTGATTTTGGTGAAAGGTCTATACTCTAAGCCAACTTAAAGGCAATCGGGTGTATGAAACATTCTCAAAATAACGGTGCAATGACTTGGCAATATATTTTAATTATATGAAATACGCTACCATGGAACTCTATACATTATGCTTTATTATTGTTTATGGTTATTCTATTGAAGTGCAAACAGAAATAGGCTGGGCTGAACGCAGAAGATAGCCAGACAAATGGAAAGACTGGCGGAGAGTGGGCGAGCCAACCCTGAGAGACGAGACAGAGACATCGGACAGACAGACAGATATGTGTATGTATGTGGTCGCAAATCGAAAATAGTTTGCGAATTGCCAGCAACAACTGGGCGACAACAAATTTGTTCATTTCATTTTCATAATATTTGCCGTCTGTATCTTGGGTAAATATGTATCTAGAGTGCTTTGCTACTCGTATATTTATATTTTATTTCGAGCTTGTCCACTCGCTAGCCGGGCCTGTTGATTTATTAAAATGCGAGTAGCTTGGTGGGGGATTGTGTGTATATGCTTTTATAAATTTGTTGTGAATTTCTATGCATAATTCTTAGCTGGCCAAGAGCATTGCTTATATAATTTAATTTATATTCATATGATGGGCGCATATATATTTTTTTTTTTATTTATATATATTTCGTACAAACATATTTCTCTGCGAGGCGTGCACAAAATTTTTGTTTATTAAATCCGCAACATATTTGTCATTGCGTGTAGGTCAAATATGTTGCCAAGAGCCGCTCTGAATATGGGCAGAGAGATTTCAGATAAGTGCGCTTCATAAAGTTATTTGCTTGGAAAACTTTTAGTGCAAAAAGTTTAAAGAAGATGGCTGATAATTTGAACTTATCAAGTTTGTGGATTCAAGATAAACATTTGGACGCAAGGCAATTTAACTATTTAGGCTGCAAAGCGACTAGGTGTTTGTTGGCATTTACTTATAGCGGCAATTTAACTGGCCAAAAGACCTAAAGGACTAAGGTGACCTTTAAAATAAAAAAAATTTAATTCTGATGAGTTAAATATTATAAAATCTTTTATTATATAACTATATAACTTTCCAGCTAAGACTAGGTTTGGAAATATGATTAACAAAAATTTAATTTTTTTAACTGTAATACAATATTTTCTAAATATAAAACAATTTCTGAATAATTTCAGTTGATATTTAAAAACATTAAAAAAAATAAATAAATATTTTTTAAAAGTCATAAATGAGCTATATATATATCAGAAGCTTCCCAGTTCGCCTTCGTTACTTTACAGTAAAAGTTCTCGAAAATTCAAAGTTTCTTCACTAATTAATTGACACTCAGTGCGAATTTGCATTCGTCGAGTGCTGATGAACGCACTTTTGGCCTTTTCATCTTGTTGGCCTCAGCGACAGGCGGCATTCAGAGCTTGTTGGGGCCATTTAAGCGTTTGCGTTGAGTTCATCAAGCAGAAAGATGCGATAAATGGCGTCAGTTGTGCTGAGTTTTGAGTTCAACAAACGCCAAAAAAAAAAAAAAAAAATCTGCAATTCTTTATTCCCGATTGCCTTCTTTTGTCGTTCGACAGACCCTCTGGCTGCTTGTTCTCACACTCATTGAGGGCTGTTTCAACGCTTTGAACTCTCAACTTTTTTAATAATGCAGCAAATGCGATTTCGGGGCGTGGCAATTAAAAGGCGACCAATATCGAGAGTTTTACGGCAAAAGGAACTGTAAAAATATATATATGATATATATACATACATAGGCACCGTCTTCTATCGTCTCGTATGTCAATAAACTTGCTGGCTTTGAAATTTAAATCAATTTTCGTGCCCAGCGCAAGCAGATAGGATGACCAAGCGAAAAAGTGGGCGCACAAAATTGGAAATACAAAGCAGAAATCGATTGGGGCCCTCGAGACAAATCAATTAAAAACGTTGTTCTCGCATTTTACGCTTTCCACTCAGTCAAAGGAAAATGTCAAATAAATACAGAAAATGTGAGCCTGGAAAATGAACAGGAAACGGAAACCGGGCCTGGACAGAGTATACTTGAACAGAGCGCAGACCTGTGGGGGTTGCGCGGGTGGGCGGTGGGGGGAATTAAAAGCAAATTTCAATTTTTGCGTTGGCATTGACGTTGTTGTTGCTCTTGTTGTTACTGCTGCCGCTGTCGCTGTCGCTTTTGTTGTAACAAAATTAACTACGAAAGTAATTAAAGACTAAGAGCAGGTCGGGGCAGGGCAGGACAACTTGAGTCCGCAGGCTCTGTGCGCCATGTAAAGGAAGTGGCCCGGGAGGTCAGAAACTCAACTTGCGCGCGCATGGAGGCAATTAACGCTCTACACAGACGCATCAACATAAAGAGGGTTGTCCAAAGCAAACACATTTCTGCATTAGAACATATCGTTATTGCGGGAATCAATCATTCTGTCAGTATGCATAGTCGAAACATATATAAGTTAAGGTATGTATTTAATTCCTTAGCTTCAAAGTATATAGATCAAAGTCAAAAAATTGCGATTAAAATAAATATGTCATTAAAATATGAATAAAAAAATATTTATCAATGATTCAGATATATGCATATATGCACAGTAAATTATTATAAATAATAATTATAATTAATAATATATTATTTATATATTTATCGTAGCTAATCAATAAGATTATATGAAAGCTTTTGTAACTATCCTAAGTTTTACCCATTTTAATTATTGTTTAATTAATACTATTGACCAGAATTATTTTAAATTTATTTGATATGTGCCTATAAAATCGATTGTTGTGTTAAGCTACGCCTTAGCCATAGTCAACAAGTTGAGAGAACTGGCTAGCTGCGGTAAAGTCGAGTACTAGAGGGACAGCCCTCGCAACAGGCTGGGGCTGTGGTTGGGGCTGAGGCTTACACGCAACAACGCCGTCGGCGCACAATTTGTGCGCTGCAATAAAATAAAATTAAAATTTGAAATAGCAGCGACAACAACAACAACAGCTGCGACAAATGACAGGCAAAAGGAAGCTGTTGCTTTCTCCCTTTTACCACCACGCGGCTCTCTCACTCTGTGGCTGCGCGTAAAGTGCACTTACTGGTGTGTGTGTGTGTGTGTGTGCGTGTGTGTGTGTGTGTGGGGAACACAGCTGAGCTCACTCACAAGCATCGTCATTCATCGTCATCATTTGTGCCTCATATTTCTCAACCCACGCGCTTTACAACATTTTTTGTTACATTTTTTTGCTCTCATTTCGCTGGTAATTATGATAAGACAGTAATTATATTTATCTGTTGCTGGCAGTCTGCAGAGCTCAACAATGCTTGAGAGCGCGTGGGTTTGTGCGTGCTAACGCTGCGTATGCGTAATGTATGTATATGCGATATTATGTATACGCCCGCTATCCAAGGTAAATCCACAACCATTTGCCAAATTAAAGCCAGATAGATAGAGAGATGACCTTCGTTAAGCAAATAACAACTAAAAACATATAGAAATATCGCTACACAGTGCCTAAAAATCGGATGCTATACATTTTGTCTGTATCAACTTCTTCAGCGGTCACACAATTCAGTGAATGCGTAATTTGATATTTATAGCAAAGATCATTTACAGCAATCAATCATATACAGCCCATCGCCACTTTCAGGCATTTCAATACGTAATAAGCAAATGTAATTAAACAGCCAACCGCACATACAACGCTTACTCGGAAAAAAAAAAGATAGCTAATGAGCTACACCGAAGAACATGAGAATTACTCTAGCCGTAGTATTGTTTTTATGTGTAGTAATTAGTAATTTATTCATCGATATTCTTTATAGTCTTCGTTTAAAGCTTTAGTTTTCTATATAGTAAATAGCGTTTTATTTTTAAAAATATTATTAAATCAGCACTTAGTGTTGAAAGTAATATGAAAGTAATTAACTCTAATTCAAAATTTTCTATATAGTAAATAGCGTTTTATTTTTTTAAATATTATTAAATCAGCACTTAGTGTTGAAAGTAATATGAAAGTAATAAACTTTAATGCCAAATTGACAAATATTAGATCTTTGCAAAAAAGGAAAGATATTTTCAAAACTAAAACAAAGCTTTCTTTTGGCAATGTGTTGTATATTCTATTATATTTTGCATAATTTTATTTTTATTTTTATAAATTTTATAAAAAAAAATATACTAATGCAATACATTTCCTTTTATTCGTTTATCTAGCTGTTGGTTGCCCAGTGTAAATTCCCACAATAAAAAGAAAACAAGCTATACAGAATTCCTAACAAATAATTAATCAATAAGTGCGCCTTCCGTGTAGCATTTGCCTACAAGAGAGTTGAACTGCGGGGCAGGCATAGGGACTAGAATAAGTTCAATTAATTTGCTGAAAAGCACCTGCTTTGGCATTTGGTTGCATGCAAAGAGGCCCTTTGTGCCGGCACTCCCTGCGCCAAGCCAGCGCACTGTCTAATGTCAACGCAACAACAAATTATTAATATTGATTACATGTCATTTGTATTGAACTGTTGGCGGGAAACAAAGGGCGGGCGGCGCCTCTAACAAATTCAATTAGGCACACGACTCGCCTCGTACTGTAACAGTTATTGTGTGTGTTAGCCATTACAATACATACACACACCATATATTTATATACATGTATATCAGTAAAATTGTTTGATATTATTTCTATTATATTTTCTTCTTTTTTTTCCGTTTGCATGACGTCTTTGTTATCAGGCCAAAAAATGAATGCATTATGTAATACTTAGAGAAGCAAAAGAAAAAAAAAAAAAGAACGAATAAGTTCAGTATGCCAGTATGGGGTGCATACTCTTAACCCATTTCACAGACAAAGCTAATACCACAAAAAAAAAAAAAAAAAAAAAAAACAAAAAACAAAAACAATGAAACCTAGAAAATGAGAATGACGGATGACGGTGACGTTGACGACCCGCATAATTTGCTAGGCTGCATAAATTATAGCAATAAATGTCTTTGTTTGTTGCCAGTTCTTATCAGAGTCGCCAAGTTGTTGTTTAATTGTATTTATTTTGCTAGTTTCAAGCGCTCGACGAAAACATCCAAATGAATACAAACGAAAACAACAGGCGTCGATAGTTTTAACGATTTTTATTTTTATTTTTTTTGATAAGCCGCCACAGGAGGAACACTTGGCATTCGTTTCAATACTCTACTCTATTCGCATTTGTTATCATCGTTTTCTTTAAAGGGTTGTATAACTGCGTTTGTTTCAGTTCTCAGTTTGAACAGCTGACGTTATGCACCTGAAGTGGAAGTTCTATAATACCCAATAATACTTATAATAATTTACTTTAATAGTACACTTTTATTTAAAGCTTTGTGTTCTATTTGATTTTTCTTACTATTTTGTGGGGTTACGTAAAAATATTAGATTAACAAATTTTTATAAATATGATAAACTAATTTACAAAATTCTGTGTCTTTTAAATAATCAATTTATACAATTTTCTGTGATCGATTATCTCTCGGAAAAATCGATTGAATTCAAAACCACTCTAGACCCCAAATAAATTAAATATTAAAATTTTTAAATATTTTCAAATCACTCCATGAAGATCATTAATCTTTTAACTAATCATTTCTATAGCAAAGCCCACTTTTATTTGAAACGGGTTTCATCACTTTTCCCATAGTTATAATTTGCAACCGGTTCACACCACATCAAATAGGATTCCTGCTGCTTTCAAATGAATTGCATTGCCAGCAGCTTCCGCTACACTCACATAACACACCTGCTCATCATAAAAGACACGTAACATGCAAAAAAGAAGCAAAAAAAGAAAACATCAAAACTAAAACCTAAGCAAATTTTGCAATTTTCGATGTGCGCCTTTTCCATGTTCAATTCTATTTCGTTTGCCCATAAATTCTGAATGAAAATTGCATGGCACTGAAAAATGTATAAGCCAAAGCGACAGAGAGCGACGAAGCGTATCGCAAACAAAGGCTAGAAAGAGAGAGAGAGAGCGACAGATACAAAGAGCGAGAGAAAGAAAGAGAGAGAGAACGGGCAGAACGCAATGCAAAGCGGGCAAAATGTACGCGTTTTATCTCTCAGATACACACACATACACAAAATAAATAGCGGCTACAATTCGAAAGCGAAAAACGACAAAAATAATTGCAAAAATAAAAAAAAAAAATAACAAAAAAAAATTAAAACGGGCGCAACATGGCGACGTCGACGTGTGCGTTATTTAAATGATGATTTTGTTGCTGTTTTCTGTTGCTGTTGTCTCAATTTAAATGCTTTTTTATAGCCATGCGAATGCGCTTGCCTTGCCGCTCCGCACAAAACTCGTTTTCGTGCCACAGCCCAGAGATCTTTTGCGAAATAATAAAAATCAGGCAAATGCAAAAGCAACAAACAAACACTATAATGTTGGTTACAGCGAAAATCATTTAATTTATTCTCGATGCGTATGAAATGGCGAAGTACTCCAAGTACTCGATAAGTAAACTAAGAGTCGAACATTTGTTTTGCTTTTCACTCCGTACGTTGCGTATACGACGCGTTGACACAGCGCGTCAAGAATTAATTATGAATGCGAATACCCTTGACAGTACAAAAGGAGAAAAACAACAAAAATAAATTGAAAAAAAAAAGAAAAACATCAACAAGCAAAGAGTAAGTGTGTCATCAAGTGAAGCGATAAACATCTGTGAACTCACAGAGAGTTGACAATCAGCAATATTAAGCCATTCAAATGTATCTGGTAGTTAGCGTTACGGCCTGACCAGTCATTATATAGCCAATAAAATTATACATTATATACTATATAGTCTAGTCAAAAAAATGTATTAAAAATAGAATTAATAGAATATTGATTAAAAACAAAATAAAGACCAAATCAAGTTAAATGATAAAGTAGAGTGCTAAAAAATATTCAATATATTTGCTCACATTGCTGTGAAAAATAAAAGCAACAGTTGCGAATAATAGCAAAATAATAAATGATTATATTTAACAATTAAAAAAATATTTATATATACATGTACACATTGTGAATATTTTTCTAATTATCAACTTTAACATATTCATCCAATAAAATGGCTAGCAATTATTTTTTTCCTAGGGTAAAACATCTTCGTTGTGTCTGTTGATAATTGCTTATAACTTTAATGCAAGCAGTTGTTGTTTTTAATTCTGCGCATTGTTATTGCTATTACTGGCATAATGTTGTTGTTGTTGTTGTTTTTGTTGTTTTTGTGGTTGTTGGCGTTGTTGCTGTTGCAGCGCGTGCGTGTTTGCAAGCTGATTTGAGGGCACTGTTACAAGGCTGCCCGGCCTGCTCGGTCTCAGAGTCTAACTGTCTGTCTGTCTGTCTGCCAGTCCGTGTTTCTGTCTTGTCAGCCGGGCAGCACCCAGTTGTTCGCCAGACAACGTCTCAGCGCGTTGGCAGCTGCATTTATTTTTTACTTCTTTCTGAGATTTATGTGGCCCGCTGCTGCTGTTGCATCTAAACTTGGTCTAGGTGCTTATTGGAGCGACACAAACGCGAGCAGCGAATTTCGTGCGTGTTCTAAACGAGTTTCAGTTGCGACTGTTAGATTGTCTTTGTTGCTGCATTTTGCCGAGTGGCATCCAACAGCGATTTGAACTTTGGGCAGCTGCTTGAGGCGCCCAGCAACGACGTGTAGACAGCTGGGTGGAAAACGACCTCATTTCCCAAACAGACAGTTCCTCCCACTTTAAAAATTGTCTGACATTCTCCCTGTACAAATAGAGCTTGAGAATGTACGCTACTAACAGAAAATATATATGCAAGAATTTTTGTTAAAAATATACAATACACCTTTTGTTCAAAACAAAATGCAAAATTCTTGTTTAAACACACGTCTCTTCTTCGTGGAATTAAAAACTTGTTAATTTATGGCTCACGTTTTGTTTTTTCATCAAAGAAAATGAATTGACAGAATTTTATAAATAAATATACTTCATTTCTAGCTGCATACTTATTATTTCTACGCTGTCCGACTTGTCTGATTTGTGATTAACGTACATCCCGAACTGTAAAAGCTAGAAAGCTGAGTTTTTTACACAACGTTCACAAAGTGAATAGAGTATATTGGGTTTGTGGAATGTCCGTCTTGCCGTCCGTATGAACGCAATTTCTTTCGCCGTTTTGGAAGCTAGAGACTTGAAACTTGGAATATATACTCGTGTATACGCGCGTCAGACAAAGTGTTAAGATTTTTGTGCCACGCCCACTGGGAGGCTGGCAAATCAATCTAGAGGACAAACCATGAACAAAATGCCACCAAACATAAAAATCGGTTCAGTTTTGACCAAGTTACGGTCGTTTGAAATATGGGAGCTATGGATCCGAGAGCTTTACATGTCAAAATTTTTGTCAATTTTTGCATGATTTTTGACAAAAAATTTGACCCCCTCAGAATCGGTTTTAATGTTGTTTTTTATACTAATTGAGACCACCACAATCGATTAAAAATGTAAATTCGCATTTCTAAATTTTGAAAAAAAAAATTTTTCGAAAATGAGTAAGGGGGGAGTACATGCTTTTTTTGTCAAAAAATTTAAAAAAAATTTATTTTCAATAATGAATATATTTGAAATACAGAATCAATCTAGAGGATAAACCATGAACAAAATGCCATAAAACATGAAAATCGGTTCAGTTTTGACAACGTTATGGGCGTTTGAAATATGGGAGCTATGGATCCGAGAGCTTTACATGTCAAAATTTTTGTCAATTTTTGCATGATTTTTGACAAAAAATTTGACCCCTCAGAATCGGTTTTAATGTTGTTTTTTATACTAATTGAGACCACCACAATCGATTAAAAATAGAAATTCGCATTTCTAAATTTTGAAAAAAAATTTTTCGAAAATGAGTAAGGGGGGGGTACATGCTTTTTTTGCCAAAAAATTAAAAAAAAATTTATTTTTAATAATGAATATATTTGAAATACAGAATCAATCTAGAGGATAAACCATGAAAGAAATGCCATCAAACATGAAAATCGGTTCAGTTTTGACCAAGTTATGGGCGTTTGAAATATGCTTGAAGTTATTGCTAGAACCATTTTTGATCGATTTCAATTTGCATAGATTGAGCAAGTGCCATAATTCCCTAGGATTTTCGGTACCATGCTTACGGCAATATCCCAATAAAACCGTAAAGCCCTGTCTTAGTCATATCGATGACAACTAGACTATCCCCACAAAGCCCCAACCTGATAAACGATCACAAACGTTCATTGAGCACTTTGGCGCTATGTAAATAAGTAAACGCTTAAGTGCTAGTACCCCAGACTATCATTATAATTGCCCCAAGCTAAAGTAAAAGAAAGAACCACAAAAAAAATGATTGATGAATTTTCTTTTTGTTTGTGTTTTTCTTGTTGTGTTTTGTTTTGGCGAGCCAAAATGGCAGCGAACATTAATTAGTGCCAATAAAATTGAGCAAGAAATGTGTCGCATGAAGGAATGGAATAAACAAATAGAAGAGGAGCACAAATTTGACAAACCATCAAAAATGCTCGGCCAGAGGTCAAACAAGGTCATGGCCAGCATTTACGGAATGCAGCAAATGTTAAGTGTTTTTCTTCTCTGTGTGGAGGTCAAAGCGAAAACAAAAAAAAAAATAACAGTCTACATCTAATAATAATAACGGCCCACGCCTCAACTTGTAAATTTCATAATTATAAATTTTTTATGATTTTTATTTTGTTGCACGCAGTCGCCGCTTATAATTTATTATTATATTAATTACGAGCTGCGTCTTGGCTTTACATTAAAACAACAATACACATTTGGCTAATGGCCCAAAAGCACGCAAAAGCAGCCAAAAACAATTTGTAACTGCACAGCAAAAGCGCATAAAATTATTATATAATATATATATATATATAAATTCTATGTATATATAAATTCTCTATTCTGTTTGCCTTGCTGGGCTTGACATTATTTATGTTCAGGACAGTCACGGCACACACACACACACACACACACACACACCTACAGTTGGACTGCCAAGGCAACCAATTGGGTCAAGTGTAAATATATTTTTTTCGGCGGCCTTTTGGTCGCCAAGTTGATTTGGTTAAACGCAAAGTTCAATGCGAAATGTGGGCGTTGAAAGCAACTGGACGGGGGAAAGCGATTTAACCAACTCAGGAAATTCCGTGCACGCATAACGGGAACAAAAAGCCACAGGAATAATTAATGGCAATATAGCTAGCGAAATTTTAAGCAATATACAATTTATTAGTTCTTGTCTCTCTACTTTTAACGTTTTCATTAAATACAGTCAATTGAATTAACCCAAACTTTCAATCTACTAAATCTAAAAACTAGCACGAGCCATGAATATAAGTATTTTATATATTTTCTCTGGTATTGTAATCGCATTTATGATATAATGATATATAATATATAATTTGCTAAATACTTAGAAATGTTAAACCACAATTTACGTTGGCTAAGACAATATTATATGAAGGTTTCGAACCTAGATACTCACTCAATTTGTATCCTTCGTAACTAAATATTTTAATACACATATATCTATGCAAAATTAGTTGTCTTAAAAATTTGTTGGTTAACTACTTTCTGTATCTTACAAAAACGAGAAACGAAATTAAACTCCTTGAACACTTTTTTTATTTGCTTCTATTAAATAGTAAATACCCTTTATAATTCGCGTATGTAGAAAAAACATTCTGAAATATAAGCTGTTCTTATAGAAAAATAGAACACGAAGCTGTCACGAAGCTATAATTTTTCCATTTTAAAATTACGTTTTGGAATCGAAGCTCTATAACTTTCAAGGGTAGGCAATTCCCATTTTTTAATTGTAGCTAGAGAAAAATATAGCAAACAATTTTTATAGAAGTGATTATTTTGTCTAATTTATGTATTTACAATAAAATTTAATATCTGTTTGTTTATGTTAAATTTAATCAGTTTCTATTCCAATTTTCCACGTAATTTTCAACTTTACTGCGAGACATATTTTATAATTTAATAGGGGTAGATTTTTTTTCTAAGTGCCACCAGTTTCTTATCTAAACTCGTATAGTTAATGTCAAACATTAAGCATTTTTCGCACTGATTTAATATGTGCTTAAAGCCCGCTGACAGTTATTATCTGAACAAAACAAAAATGTTTCCCAGCAACTGTTGGTAATTGAGTCGGCCAGTCTGTTTGAAATAGGTCCAGAGTGAGAGCACGTAGCAGGGATTATTTGAATGGAAAGAACATGTGCTCAACATGTGGTCCGAGCAGGTTGCCGCAGCACTTGCCACGGCCAGAGGCCGACGGATACCGAGAAACTCAAGTCACTCACTGACAGCTGCAGCGAGTCAAACTAATTAAAAGAATGACCGGCACGCGCTCCCCTTCTGGGGAAGTGGGGCGTGGCAGGGGCTGAAGCTGTCTAATGCTCAGCCTGTGAGAACAGTTCAGTTGATGAACTCGTTGGGGGTATTGTGTTTGAGGGGGTTGCTGTGTTTAATCAACTTCAAGGCGATGCCCGAAACAAGCAAGTAATCGGGTGTAGCCGACTGCGCCACACTCTTGCACAGTAAACGGTTAAACGGTTCGATTTGTTTGTGTTGATCTTTAGAGGAGGCCATCAAAAATGTATCTAAAGCATAGTTAAATACACTTTACACTTAACCTGAGGGTATACACGATTTTCAAGTCACCCAATATACCCTTTTCACTTCGTTAACGGGTATAGAAACAAACAGCAATCAATCTTGGATCGTAATGAATGGTATGCTGATCAACAGAAATGCAAACAATTTCCTTGAACAGCTTCATTTCCCATGATCACAACAGATCAGATGGAAATATAAATACTAGAAAACTAATACAATGATCGCATGCAAATCGGAACATTCAATTTCTATAAAAGCATTTTTAACACAGAAAACAATTTAAAATTCCAGATTCGTTATCATGCATGCAAATTAAAAAGCACTAGATAACATAATTATTTCTTTAAATAAATAGGAAATTAGAATGACAAAACGATTCTAATATTATAAATATACTGCTTTCCTGTTTTGCATAAATTCGCATATACATAAAAATGTACATTAAGTTTAGCATCAATTCACGAATTGGTGAGAAGCAGCCAAACCTGACAAATTACTTAAGAAGTCGGCTATTTTTGGTTGCACTGCGAATTGCTAGAAATGTCAAAAGTTGAATACCCTGCAAAAATAATTAAAATGGGTATATTGAAATTGCAACATTGGTTGCTCTTTTATATATAATATCTATATCTATAAGTTGAATTTCTTATTTAATATTACTTTATATTATTTCCTGCGATATTTTGTGAACCTTTTTCTATTCCCCCCAGAATTAACAATAATATATATAAAATAAAAAGGTTATCGATTATGATAAGGGTAGCTGGGTATTTATTATTATTTTGTTAGAAATTAAAGAATTAACGTTTATTTCTGTATTTATTTATTTATTTATTTATTTCTATAATTTTATTTATTTTTATTTATTTCTATAATGTATAAGGATAATCATAGAATACTCACGTTTTAGTTATTTTTTGCCGTTGAGTATGAAAAATCCAATTGGGGCTTGCTTTTAAAGATGAGACGTAATGTGTATGATAAGTATATGCCCAGCTAGACGCGAATATACGCAAAAGTTTCAGCTGTAGTTGTAGTACTAATAGTAAGTAGTAGACATATAGACGAGACGACAACAACGACGATGGTAACGAAGGTGACGAGAATGCGACTTGTGCCGTGCACCTTCTAGAATTCAGCAAACTCCTTGGCGCACTTTTCGGTGCTGGAAATTCGCAGGGCCTCCTCCTCGTAATCGTCGAAATTGCTTGTGTCGCCGGGCCCTTTACACCGCGGTATAAACGGCGCCTCGATTTTCTTTTGGAAGATCGCAATCCAGTCCGTGGAGGCGAACCATTTTTGATTCTTAATATCATTGACGCCCGCTTTCAGGTTGCCATAGCGCTTGGTCAGATCCACCTGAAGGAGATTGCGCAGCAGATCCTTCAGATCGGAGCCAAAGTGCGAGGGGAAGCGCACCTTGCCGGAGACAATCTTCTCGTAGATCTGTATCGGCTGGTCGGCAAAGAACGGCGGATAGCCGGCGGCCATCTCATAGACCAGAACGCCCAGCGCCCACCAATCGACGGCCTTGTTGTAGCCCTTCGACAGAATGATCTCCGGTGCCAGATATTCGGGCGTGCCGCATAGCGTCCAGGTGCGACCCTTGACCCGCTTGGCAAATCCAAAATCGGTTACCTTCAGATAACCCTGCGAATCGATCAATAGATTCTCCGGCTTCAGATCGCGATAGATAAGATCGAGATAATGCAGATACTCAAAGGCGAGCACAATCTGTGCCGCATAGAATCGCGAATGCGGCTCCGAAAAGCGTCCAACCTTCCGCAGATGGGAGAACATCTCGCCGCCGGGCACATACTCCAGTACCATATAGAGATTGGAGTTGTCCTTGAAGTGATAGCGCAGCGAGACCAAAAATGGAAACTGTATCGCCTGCAGGATGCGCTTCTCGTTCAACGTATGCTCCACCTGCTTCAGCTTGACCACCTTCTGCTTGTCCAGTATCTTCATGGCATAGTAGTCTTTTGTTGGCTTGTGCTGGACGATCATGACGCGGCCAAAGGAGCCGGTGCCCAGCGTCTTGATCCGCTCGAAGTCATCGAGGGCAGCGGTATTGGTCGGATTGCGACGCCACTTATCCTCGAACTCCTCCTTGGCCTGTTCGAGGAACTCCTTCACCGTCTCGGCGGCGTCCACCTTCTTGTTGGATGTGGTCGCGTTGTTCCCCATTTTCGAGATGGTGCCCGTCAGCGAGGATAAACGAAACGTGGCGCTGGCCGACACCTGAGCCTGGGGTGAGCTGCTGCTGTTGGTGTTGGTGTTGTTGTTGCCCGTCTGCGACTCGCCGGCTGTTGTTGTTGTTGTTGTTGATTTAGCTGATGTGGTTGCCGCCTCTGCGTGTCCGTCCGCCGATGAGCCTGCTCGCGATGCTCGTGCTGCAGCTGCTGTTGATGAGGATGAGGTTGTCGTTGTCGGCGGCGTTATTTTCTGGCTAGCGGCGGCTGCTTCCTGCTGTCCTCCCCCTGCACCACCGCCGTCCTCCTCGTTGCTGTGCTGCTGCTGTAGCTTGCCCTCAGATCCGCTGCCGCTGCCGCTTGCCGTTCCTGAACTATGATGGGATTTTTTCTTTTTTAGAAATTGTAAAATGGATTTAGCTATTTTGCCGAGTTTATTAACAACGGTAGAAAGAAAATTTTAGCAATTGCTTTTTGCTTTAGCCTTTTTTTTTTTTTTTTTTTAGCAGCAAAGCGCAACTAATTCACTTGTATTTTAGCCTTGTTTTTGAAATTTAGCTAGCTAGCTTTTTTTGCAGCCGTAAAACTGGCTGACTTTTTGCTCTTGGTGTTTTTTTTTTTGTTGTATTAGTGGAAGCTTCTGCTTTTGTTGTTGTGGTTGCAGTTTTAGATTAAGATTTATTATTATTTTGTTTTATTTGCTTAACACTTTGCGGCTTAAACTAGTTTTACACTTTAAGCTTAGACTAACATTTGGTTTAACACTCGAATTATTTTCCCGCTTCTATAGAATTTTATTATATGCTTTTTTTTCTGTGTAGCTGCAAAGAGAATATTGAAGAAAAAGAAAAAAGCAAAAATTAGCATACAATTTTGAATTTTCTTTTCGTTTTTGTTCGCACATTATTATTAACAGCACTGGTTTGGCGTTGCCAGACAGTTTCTTTTTATAATTAGCAATACTTTTTTTCAGTTTTTGTTCTCTTAATTGCTTTTAAAATTTAACACTTTTAAAAAGTTTTCAATTATTGCTTATACATTTCAATTATTGTTT
The DNA here is from genome assembly GCA_035047465.1 of Drosophila sordidula. Taxonomy (NCBI): domain Eukaryota; kingdom Metazoa; phylum Arthropoda; class Insecta; order Diptera; family Drosophilidae; genus Drosophila; species Drosophila sordidula. The sequence continues at coordinate 2,777,859 of JAWNPQ010000260.1, read as the reverse complement.
GATTTTTTTTTAAATATGTGGCAACTTTTGTTTTTGCTTTTGCTTGTCTTTGTTTTTGCATTTGTTTTTAAGTCAATTGAAACCAAACTAGGCATTAAAAACAATTTAACTCAATAAATAAATCAATTTGCATTAATTAACACAACGCAAAAATCAAAGCGCAACTAGTTTGGTAAATGCGAAAAACAGAAGAAAAAAATTAAATACTGACGACGATCGTGTCAAGTGTCAAAACAGCTGATGGCTAGCATATGGTGCCTGCTCGCTCGCACCCGCTCTCAGCTGCATTAGCTCAGCCAGCTCGGTGAGAACTTTTGTCTTTTGCTCTAAACTCGAGCTAAGGCATTAAATTAATTATTAAATCTTTCGTTGTGCGTTTGCTTTCCGCTTTTACACTCACACACACACACACACACAAACGTTCACTGCGTTTTGCTTTTGTCTCATTTGCTTTTGCACTTGTTTTTTCGCAATTGCTTTTGCGCTCATTTACTTTGTGTACGCGTGTATACATTTGGGTTTGTGCATAAGTATGTGTGTGTGTGTGTGTGTGTGTGTATCTCTGACTGTGTGCGTTTCTGGTTGGACTTTTTTACGCTCTGCTTTTGGTATACACTTCTCTACATTTTGCAGTCTGCTTTGTCGTTTGTTTTTTATTTGCTGCTCGGCGTATATATAAATATAATTTTTTTTAAATTAGGTAAATTGGCAAATCGTTTTGAATTTTCCGATTATAGTTTAATGGCCTATGCATAAAAAACATTAAAGCAAACACACACACTCATACACGCACATACACATGCATATACACGTACACACAGATTGAATAATCGATTTTGATACACACACACACACTTAAAAACTGTTTGGCACTTGTGGCAATTTACCTTTTTTCAACTAATTCTATGTTTATAGCGATTTTAAACACATTTAGAAATTTTTGAAATTTTTTGCTTGAATTTTTTACCGATTTTTGCACTTTAGAGATTTGTTGCTTAGATTTAAAATACCCGCATTTACCGCCGAAAAAACCCGACCACACGCGTCAACAGCAAGATATACAATAACAGTTTTAAGTAACAGCTGTTAATGTCGACGTGATGATGTTAGCGGTAGTCCAGTAAGAAACAGGTAAAATTAAGCGACCAAGAGAGCAGATACGCAATGAGAGCAATAGCATGGCTTAGGCACATGTTGCGCTGTTAAACTGAATTCGCCGAAACATTCGATATATTTTCAAACGGAGCAGTGCAATGTTTCAAAAGCTGGCTGCGCGAAATCGCCAAACTGCCTGCAAGCAAATGGTTATAAATAGATAATAAGTACATTTAATTAAATTTCAATTGCAGATATTTGTTTAATATTTGAATAATTCTTGATTAAACAATACAGGCAGCCTTTTAGTAGTTTATACCAAACTCTGGTATTTTTCCCATGAAGGTTTCGGTATTTTGTGAAAATCCTCTTGCGGCTAACAATAAATATTGGTATAGCAAGAAAACATAAACAAAAACAGAATAGTGCACTCCCACTTGGCGCAGAACATGGAGCATGTGTGCCGCGTGTGCACCAGCAGCGCCGTCACCCTCGTGGACATATTCGCGCCGCGCGACCAGTCCGCGGAGGAGGAGCCCTGCCTGGCGGAGATGCTCAACGAATGCGTCAACTGTCTCGTCCGGCGCGACGATCCCTTTCCCAAGGAGATCTGCCTGTCCTGCGTGCTGGCCGCCCAGAACGCCTATCGCTTCAAGCGGCGGTGCGAGCAGAGCCATCAGCACTTCTGCCAGCTGCTGCTGCGGGCAAACGCGGACAGTGCTCCGGATTGGCCGCTGCCCGAGTGCGGCGTCAAGGTGGAGGTGGCCGAAGCGGAGGCGGAGGAGCTGCTGGGTCACGAGCTTAAGGTCGAGCAGCAGGACTGCCGCGAACAGACGCCGGATGCAGTGCAGCAAGCGCACGGCGCCCAGCTGCCGGAATCAATCAACGCCCGTCCACAGACATCGTCCGACGCTAAGCCGGAGCAGTGTCCACACTGCGCCAAGGGCTTCTCTAGCCGGGGCAGCCTCAAGCGGCACATACGCATCCATTCGGGCGAGCGGCCGTACGAGTGCGCCTTCTGCCAGAAGGCCTTCAACCAGAGCTGCAACCTGGACAAGCACATGCGGGTGCACTCCGGCGAACGGCCGTACAAGTGCGCCCACTGCCCGAAGGCGTTCACGCAGAGCAACCACCTGGCGAATCACAGGCGCATTCACGCCGTCATGGGCACCTCGAATCTGGTGGAGCACATACGGGAGGAGCTGGAGCGGCGCAGCCGGCACAAGTGCGGCCAATGTGAGAAGGCGTTCACCAGCAAATGGTATCTGCAGGAGCACATGCGCGCCCACTGCGGCGAACGCTCCTTCAAGTGCTCCCACTGCCCAAAGAACTTTGCCAATCGCGGCGATCTCCAGCGACATAATCGCGTCCATTCCGGCGAACGGCCGTACAAGTGCTCGCACTGCCCCAAGACTTTTAGCCAAAGCGTTAACCTGGAGCGGCACAAGCGCGTCCATTCGGGCGTCCGGCCGTACAAGTGCCCGCACTGCCACATGGCCTTCACCCAGAGCAGCCATCTGGTTAATCACATTCGCACCCATTCGGGTGAGCGTCCGTTTAAGTGCGGACACTGCCTGAAGAGCTTCACGCGGCGGGAGTATCTCGAAAAGCACACTCGCATTCACTCTCTAAAATATACACAGCCGGCAACGGAAACCAAATAAACTCAAAGTAAATGTAAACAAATTGAGATTTCTCTTACATTAAAATCGCTTTTTAAAATTTTGCGCATTTATCGAAAGCGATAGGCACAATCATGCAGCACTAACAGTCCCTTTTGAGTTTCAATATATTAGCGCCCTGTTAATTGTAATGCTCTCCCATTGTGAATTAACAGCGCATCAATACAAAGTTAGCTGCGACAAAAAAAGAATACAACGAGAATCGCAGTGCGAAAGAAGTGTTTTAAATAAAATAAATAAGCATAAATAAAATGTGAAAAATTGCATTTCAGAAACTAGCACACAGCTACTTTCACGAAAGTGAATTGCAAAGCAATACAAAAAATAATTATAGCATAATCTGTGACGCTTTTATATACGTATACGTACATACACGTATGTGAGTGCGTGTGCGTGCGTTTGTGTGTGTGTGTTGTGTGCACTTTGTTTCCTGCTGCATAATTTGTTACATTTTTTGTTGTTTGGATTATTTGTCAGGTGAGTTGCCAATATTTTGTAACTAAATCTAAATAAAAAGACAGCACAAGGAATGTGCTTATCAATCAGTTCGGTCGCGTGCCCCCATTTGTGACTCAATCGCCCGCTGAAATTCGCCTTTTACCTGACGCTAGCATTTATACATACAAACAAATGTTAGTCATGCTCATTCAATGCGCCTGTTAAAAGCCTACAGTTGTATTGCGGCCTGTCTGCAGTCTATTATTCTTGGCGCCGTTTCGGTGCAGCCGCACTCAGAATGTACCCACGGCTTGCACTGCGCTACGGACATTTGTTCAAGTAGCGACGGACTTTAACCCTTGTAGAGTGTAATTCTTTTAACATTCAAATTGTGTAATTATCACAGATGTAAACTTAAACTGTATTGCACTTTAAGTCAAATTTAAAGCGTAAATAATGTCAAAAGACCGCAACGCTAAGCCACTTAGTTGATATGTCCATCAACCCTATTGCCAACTAACGCTTGTGTGTGTGTGTGTGTGTGTGTGTGTGTGCGAATGCGTTCATTCACTTTCAAATTAGCTTTTGCGTCGCTCTTCTGCCTTCTGCCTTTATTGTTGTCATTTAGGCAGGCCTTGCACATAGTAATTACAGTGCTCGCTGCTCTCTCCCTCTCTCGCAAACTGCGCAACTCTTCTTTTCTTCTTTTTTTTTTTGCACTTGAACAGCAAAGTTTTTATTATTTACATGCACCCACCAACGACTGTTTGCTTTGGGTGCGCGTGCACCCAACCAAACGTTTTTCGCTGATGATAAACAAAAACAACTGGGCAAAACTTTTTATGCGGTTTTAATAGTGGCAAACAGTTGTTCGGCGGCAACCATGTTCAAAATATATATAGTAAACAGATATTTATTGCAATAGGCTAAATTGTGTTCGTAGTGCTGTTTTACACGAGCGAATTAGGAGTTTATTAGCAATAACAAATTTTTTAAAAGCTTGTTTTTAAATTGCTGTGCTTAAAAGTGTATATAATATAGTTTTACAAACTTAAAAAAAAATTATAATAAAATAAATAAATTTAAAAATATTAGTAATCTTTAAAATATATTCCTAATATCTTTAATTTGGCAATTGAAAGAAATGTCACCAACATATGGGAATAATCGATCAAAAATTAATTTTTTTTTGTGTGCACATCTTCCATATGTTTGGAAGGGTATTTAATCTTCCCCGAAGATAAAGTTTTTTCGTTTTTATTTTGATTTTGTCATCCGATGGGCAATTTAAATATTCAGAATTTCTTTACCGAAAAACAATTTAGCCAACAATTTATAAATAAATATAAAAAAGGGCAATATAATTTTGGATTTTAAATAAGCTGTGTCTCTATTAGGAAAGTTCTTTAAAAAGAAAGAGCCAAGATCTAGGAAATAGATTAATCTACCAATTGCATGACTCTTTAGGGACAATTATTTTATTTATTAAATAATAGAATCTGAGCATGTGGTTTGTCATTCGTGAATCTTGGCTGTACTCGCTTGGCAGCAGTTCAAAGACCATTTTCACTTTCCCATCGCGCGTCACACGCAACGTTGCCCGACATCTCTCAGGCGTTTCGCTTAAAAGTGATTGAAGCAGTTTAATTGATTGCACCCATGCATATATATATGAATATATATATGATTTGTGCAACGTGTTGTTGTTCATGGTTATGATTTTGCTGCAACGCTCGCAATTTGCAATCTGCCGCTTGGGGGCAGGTCAGTGCGCAGAGTCGTCGACTCGAAATTCTGTTGCGATGGCAGCACATGCAGAAATACAAAGTAAAATAGTCACACAAATAATTTACATTTATTACACGTGCCGCTCTTCGCATCTCTCTTCTTCTGCTCCTTCACAAGACGCCGACGCCACGCGGCGCGTCGACACACACACACACTCACACACACACATCAGCACGTCGGCCAAATTTATGCCTAGGCCCCCGAGCCCCACTGAAATGTAAATGTAACACTCACTTGGCTGCCTTCTGTCGCATAAAATTACGTGGGGCCTTCACTTTGAGATCGGCGTTGGGGGAGGGGGGGGGGTGGCATTTGACACCTTCGGGTGCCTATCGGATGGTAACTTAATGAAATTTCACAGCGTAATGGCTACGCAGAAAGTCTGTATTAGCCGACTCATTATAAGCGCATAATAAAATGTTCTTCAAACATTCCATTTCAAATTTGTTATTTAGCAAATATGACTTAAGAGTGACATTTTTAAATTAAAGTAGTCGGCTGTCCAATATGACAATGTTCTCGCTATCACTAAGAAATGTATTAAAAATATCTAAATATACATACAAAAATTGCCTCAGCAAAAGCTATATTATTAGAATTTGGCATAATTAGAGATTCTCTTATTTTATTTATTTAAAAGCTAAAGCTAGCATTTAATGGTAATTTTGACAAGTAAAGCTCTCGGACCCATAGCTACCATATTCACCCAAACCTTTGTCAAAACTGAACCGATTTTCATGTTTGATGGCATGATACATAAATAATAAATACATAAATACTGAAATAAATGTTTTTTTTAATTACCCATCATAATTTCTCTCAGTGCTTAATTCCTCAAAAATATATTTTATAGTTATGCCAAGAAATCTAGATATATTTCTGAGGGGTCATGTGCAATTTAAAAACAAATTATTTTTTCATTTAATGAAAGTGTTTCTAGCAAATATTTACATTTAAAAAAATATGTTTATATATGTATTTATTATTATATATTCATGGGTTATGCAGGTATTTCGTTGGCAAGGGTAACCAAACATCAACACTGTTTTTCCCGCATAATCGAATAAGCTGACATTTCATTTTTTTCTTAGTTTGTCTTGATACAAATGTAAATATAGCTAACGAAAATTCTCTTACAGCTTACCCACCGTTTTCTTAGTGACTCAGAAAATTAGTTACCTAGTTCTCCCCCCCCTAATGATAATCAGCGCTCTCAATGATGCAATACGTGCTCCCAATCCTCCAAGTATTGTGAGTATTTGGTAATAGGAGCAGTCAATCCATCAACTCTTTAATTAATCAAATAAGTTGTTTGATTTTTCGCATGCGTCCTTAGCTAGTTTTTGCATGTGCTAAATTTACTAAAGTAACTTGTAAGTAGTATACTAAACATTCAGAGCCGATAATACATATTCCTATATCGAACTGCGCAATCAGCAATCATAACTGGTTTCCATATAATATATGTGTATGAATGTGGGGATTTTATTCATTGCTGATTTTGCTTTGTGGTTAAAACTATTCGATTTCTATTTGTATAATGGCGAAGTAATTCTTTGTTCAACATTTTAATAACAATTTAAAATGAAAGATATGAAACATGTAAAATAAATTTATTTCTCTGATACATTTATTATATAAATTATAAAATATAACTGTTAATCTACAACGGACTTTCAATAACATATGTTATGTTATGTTATATTTAACATAATTATGTTATCGGGCGAGTTGAGTACAAATCGATCGGATCGGGTGCAAAATTGTAGTTTATTATGTTGTTTAAAGTTTAATTCGTTCGTGTTTCTTCGTTATGTGCTTGCCTTATCGGCAAGCATTTATGACAAAGTCAATTTGTGAATCACTAAGGCAATACTTTATGATAAGGGTACTGCATTTATTTTACTCCCCGTCCAATTTGTCATAAAGCCGCAGACTTTGGAAAATACTGATATTGTCACTCCATATGTGGTCTAAGCATAAAGTTTGTGATTATAATTTTAGGCGCTCTATTTGTAATCCCTCGACGTCAGTGTTGGCGTACGATAATATATGTTAGCCCTTATCTGAAATTTCATAGTACACATACTTATACATACATTTGCCTGATAACACATACCGTTAACTACACTAAAAATAAAAACGGATTTGTATATATAAACAATATTGAATAGGGTTTTTATGTTAAAGAAAATCAATTCGCTGGAAAATTATTTTTAAAAATATGCTGCATAGCATTGAATTTGGCCGGCATCCATCTGCTTGGGAATTTGTTTATTTTTTCGCACCCGACCTTTTGTTTGTTTTCTTTTAATGAACACTAATAGCAGCTAAATGGCAATTAATTGACTCGTCGTGTGCATTTTTCAGGTATACGTTTTGCGTTTTTTAGGAACAACTGTTAAATGTACGTATTCGCATATCAATTTATATCGGAGGTCACGAGATGAAATTGAATATAGAATAAAAAAAAGATTGCATAATATTTTATGAAAGTTGCACACGTTTATATACAATTTTATAGCCACGCAATTAGGCATCTTATAAAAAATGTACGTATTTGTAGCACGTACGCCCCTCTTGGGGCGTATTTTTTGTGGGCGTTGTTAGACACGCCTTATCTTCATTTCATATTCTGAGAACCACATGAACTTAGACTTAAACACAGGTTTTATATCAAAATGTATATTTATCTATTTGTATGTGTCTTGCGTGCGGCTGTCTGAGAGTCCAAATAAATTAAATTATTAATAATTAACTCCTGTTCGTTATAGTCATGTGCTATAATTTAATTTTTTAGAGCAGCGCTAATGTCGAGAGCAGCTATTGCACAAAATACAAAAAATAAATAAAAGAGAAAAAACGTGCACACTTCAAACTGCGAAATTTTGATATCGTGACAAGATCCATATTTTTCTTTGCACCATCGGTGTGTGCGTGTGTGTGTGTGTGTGTGTGTAAATATTGTAAAGCTCTCGCGACCGTTCGTTCAACTATGGACCCTGAACGTCACAACTCCTCGCAATCGGGCTGTCTCTTTCTGTCTTTCTGCACGTTCGCTCTATGGTGGCCACTTAAAAGCGCTCCATAGACCAAAAACCAGTCTATTGTAACCTACCTGCGGGCGCCACAAACAAGTTTTGCTTGGGTAGTTTTTTGTTTATTTCTCTCCATTTTCAATACTTGACCAGTTGAGGTACATATGTACATACTTTAAATCATTAATAATTGTTGGTTAGGTAAGAGGAATAAACTTATACAATTTTGCCCATTTTATGTTTATTTCAATTGTGAGCATACAAATACATTGTTATTGTTACGCTTTAAATTTAGAAATGTTGCTAAACGTAAATTATTCAGATTCTGTTACGTAAAACTATATCTGTAATAGGCCCAAGCAGTTTCGTTTTATTGCTTTTTAAAGATGAAAATTATAATAAAGCAGGCAATAAAAAATGCAATTTACACGATATTTTAATGTTGATTGCTATTTTTTTAAGTGGCTTGAAACGTTTGTTCCTCCGACATCAGCATATATTAAATATTTATTGTGTTTGTTTGTATGTGTGTATATCATAATTACACACAACATTTGGCAATTATTTGGCAAAATGTATTATTATACTTGCAAACGAGGCCTCAATTTTAATTGACGAAATACGCAGTTATCCATATCTTATATATGTATCGATAACATTATTCAGCGGCTGCTGATCCAACGCTTCAATTTATTTAAATTTACAGCAATTTTATTTGAACTGCCAAACGGTTTTTGTTTACTGACGCGTCTGCTCAACAATAATTAATTGCTTTTAAACTATTGTGGTGCGTACTTTTTTCGCATCGGCCTTCTTGCTCTCACTCATATGCACTGCTTGCCGCTGTCTCTGCCGGGTGTGACGTATACGCAGCGTGCTCTCCTGTGCACTGCTTGCGGCCAAACTCAGCTCGATCGCTGTTAAAGTTTGGGCAGTTAACAGTGTGAATCAGAGATGTGCGTGATGAGGGATAACAGCCCGAAAAAAGAAATAAATAGAAAGAAAAGAAATAAAACAATCGCCAAAAATTTAAAAAACACTATTGTTATTTTATTATTGTTATTTATTGAATAGTTATCCCACGTAGCGGTATTTCAAATATACACAAATATACACTTGCTCATCACTAGCGCCAATCGTTGGCCAGTTAACAGAGCGCTTGCTGCGATACGCACAACTAACAGAGAGACGACTTTTAGTTAACAGACGGGATCGCGACAGGTTCTCTCTTTTAGTTCAGGCAGCGCCAGCGTCGAGTTATGATCGCTCGGGTGCGTTAGCACGCGTTCCGAAACTAGTGCGACTTTGTACACAAACAAAAGCGAATCGGCAAACAAACAAACAAACTCATAAATACCCAGTGCGACTATCTATAGAAAATACATACATATTAAAGCACACATTCACTTGCGCAAACTGTGCGAGCTATTTTCGTTTTTGGTCTTCTTGTAATGTGAAAAACGCTGCTTCATCATAACCGCAACAGACTAGTTATAATGTCAGGGACGCTGCAGAGTATTATTATGATCTAAGCAAGAATTGACAACAGCCAAAAAGAGAAAAAATTGAATACACGGTGGGTGTTGTTTCTCTCTCCCGCTCTCTCTCTCTCTCACTTCTATTATCGTCTAGCGGCCAGACCTTCTGCCCTGTCGCATTATCACGTATGCCCTTTTGCAGCTTGTTGGACGACCAATATACATATAGATGTTTCCGGTCTAATAAGCAGCTTGCACTCGGTTGCCCTTCGACCTAATATTGGGGCCTCTCGCAGAGGGTATTCTTCGCAATCGAACAGTTGCTTTGCTTTTTCTTTGACTATATAAGCGCTCGTTTTTATCTTATCGCTAGTCAGCTACTAAAGTTCCTCTAGAAAGCAAAAGCAAAAAGGCAACAACAACAACAAGAACTCACATAAAAATAATATCTCGACATATATAGCAAAAACATTCGTATACACAATTTATTTATGGCACAATTTCAGTGTCTTGCCAAATGTTGCTGAAAAAACAATAAGGAATAGGTGTTAAAATTTGTTTTTTTTTTGATTCTTTTTCTATTTGGTTGTGGCTAGAAATATGCATTTTAGCTTTATACTTTATTGGATGAGTTATTTAAAAAGCTTATATATGTTTAGATTAAACTAAATGTTTATTTTTTTTATTATTAATTCACTCACTTGGAGCGTAAGTAAAAGTTTGCTATATGTGGAATTAGGGAATTCCAGAAAAAAAAACTTAGCTTGATCAAATTTGGTCATTTACTTGAGTTTAATTATTAAACATTTTGTATGCTTCATGATGATAATGCATTTTAAAAACAAGTGCCCTAGTCGGGAGTGTTTGACTAGGAGATACCCTTTTCAGGGTATAACATGTATATTTGTTTATATCGGATTATATATGTATATGTACATATGTACACATATTTAAAATTCACATTCTCTCAGAAGTATACGCCTCTTGAGACCTAATGAATAATTGTTCAGAGTGCCAAGTTGAAAAATAAACTTTGAGGCACTTAACAAACTGTTGCCCCCTACTCCAAAGTAAGAAATTGCCGGCCATTAAGTGTCCATTAACATTGGGCACTATATATTTATATACGTTTTCTCAAAAACTTCTTATCAGCCATAAAGAACTAAGAAATTCGTTTTCAGAACGGAAACAATCGAATATTGCAAAGCCATAACAATAAATATATTAATAATAAACCATATTTTTCTAAACAATTGAGACGCGGGGCACATGACACGATCTAGGCATATTTCTCTCTCTCTGTACAACTATGGCTTAGCCAGTTTGCTTTGCACACAGCAGAAGCTTAATTTTCAGACACGTCTCATGCATTTCAATTGGCAAACATCGAGAACGACAAGTCAATGTATTGCCACTTGATTGTTTGCCCAGTCGCCAGTTGTCAATTCCAATTCCATCGCTTTTATTGTGGGTGTCAGCTGCCGGCAGGCGTTTTAATCGATGCACTCTTTCCGTCCCGATCCGCCTCGATTTTTAGTTCGTTTGTTTGTACATATTTTGATGGATGGCTTTGGAATCGTTGCCGACATCATAATGCTAAACCATATGCAGCCCTTTTCCCGATGATGGATCTAATATATAGACAACGTCGCGACCCAAAGGCTTGTCACTCAATTCCCCATTATGAGGGGTGTTCAGACACAATAAAGGGGTAGTTTTGGGGCAAGCCTTAAGCTCATCATCTGCTAGTTTTTATTTTTGAATATTTCAATTTAAATGTATGTAGAACAAAGAGATGTTCAATATACATATTTTGAATGCAGACAATAAATGCCTATATATAAAAACAAAATTAAATTAAATGTGAGTAAACTGAAATTTAATTTACAAATATTCACAATGTTCAAATTTATATATGCATCGTTCTTATTATAATTTTAGAAAAATATAGAAAGAGTGAAAATTGTTTTTGCATGTTAAATAAACTGCTAGTTTCTCGACTGAATACCCCTAAGACAGCGCTTGTTTGCGTTATATTTTCTACACACACACACACACACACACACACCTTTGCTTTATTTGCATTTGTTTTTAGCGACCCTAGACAAGACTCAAATGTTTATTCAAATGACAAAGGGTGTTCGTCGTCGTTGTTGGTGTATGCAAACAGCTAGCTTATTGGTTTATCGATTTGCAACCTTGATAATTTATTAATTAACTTGTCCGACCATCCACTAACATCTCGTGTCTCTTTCGCTCCCATTTCCAGCTAATTTAATATAGAATGCTACCCAGTTTGCACACCTTAATGCGTTGTTCGAAACGTGTGCTGCAGTCACCGCTGGAGGCGGTCAAGATGCGCAGTCCTGGTCACAGCAAATCGCCCGCCGGCGGCGTCTACGGCCCGTTCACGCCGGCCAACGATCTCAGCTGCTCCGGCCGCGGCGATTGCGTCAACAACACCTGCGTCTGTGACATTCGATACGCGGGCGACGAGTGCGACTTCTTCAATTTGTCCTACTACGCGGGCATCTCCACCGTCTTCTACGTGGTGGCCCTCGTCTCGGTCATCCAGCTGTTCATCTGCATCGTGGCCGAGTATCAGCGCCTCAAGCAGCCGTCGATATTGCGCGCCTGCCGCATCACCACCCAAAAGCTGCTCTACTTTATGGTCTTTGTGGCATCCTCGCTGCGCGGCGCCTACTTCACCACACCTGTAAGCGAATACCATATTCATATTTTTTGTGAAATTAATTTTTTTTCTGTCTCTCTCCTTTGCAGCTGGATCTGCAGCCCCAGTGGGCCGTCACCCTGATGTCCGCCTACTATCCGCTGCTCATGACCTGCGCCTCCCTCATCGTCTGCATGTGGGCTGAGGTGAGTCAACTTTACTGAATTACAAAAGAGCGCGTGAGAAGCAACCAAACAAACAACAATAGCTTGTCAATTTTGTTTGTGCTTCCTCTCCTCCAAATCCTCAAAGTAGTTTTACGCAAACTTTTCTGCACTGCATCTCAACATGCAGTAAATATTGATAGAAAATAGCACCTGTTATTTTTCAAGATTAACTAAAAGTAATTGCTCGGCAAACAATTTCAAAAAAATTCGAATTTTCCACAATTAACATTTTTTTATTCCTGCATCTCAACATGCAGTAAATATTGATAGAAAATAGCACCTGTTATTTTTCAAGATTAACTAAAAGTAATTGCTCGGCAAACAATTTCAAAAAAATTCGAATTTTCCACAATTAACATTTTTTTTATTCCAAACAAAATCTCCTTCAATTTAATTACAATATTTTATAATCATTAATTTTTCATATTTTGTATAGTTCTAAAAGCTAAACTGTTAAACAATTTTAAAATCCGATATTTGCACAGTTTCCCTTACATGTCTTAATGCGAACTCAGTAGCTGGGCAAATAAATAAGACAAGAGCTTACCGTACTTGTTTTGAAGAACTTTCAAGCAGCTTTCTTTAATCTTACCGTCAATACAAAACGCTGATAAGCCTAACCCAGCTACAATTGAGATAAAGACATTTCGTTTATGATTGCAAAAAGGAAAAGAGCTAAACCTTGTTCGAATCTTATCTTAAAATAAGCAAATATTCAAATGAGAGTCACGAGCAAAACGAGCAACTTTGAGTGTCATGTGAGTAACAAAGTACCCCAATCTTATCTGAACTATGCTCGAGAGAGTATATATTGATTCAGTATACGGAGCGCTCTCTTCAGTGCAGCTAATTGTCACCAAAACATTTATTGATGCCATCTCTAATCTCAAGTGCTACAATTGTACAGGCGTCTGAGTGCAAGTGTACCCATTTTGTCGCTTCCAATTACAATTGTTTTTCAACGGTTCCCATATCGCAATGTTTTCTTCTTTTTTTTTTTTTTTGATAGGCAACCGCAATTTATCGCGCCCATTAATTAAACTAGTGGGAACGTCTCAAAGTCGCGTACGTGCGCACTTGCCTGCAAAAAAAAAAAAATAATAATAATAATAATACTTGATTCTTGCTCTTGTTGCAGATCTTTCACCTGCGCGACATACGCTGGGAGAAGTCGCAGTTCCTGTCGAAGAGCTTCCTGGGCTTTGTCGCATTCAACTTCTTCCTGTACAGCCTGTTTGGCATCGAGGTCTTCAGTTCGCTGATTAACTCGAAGCGTCGCGATTACGCGCACATCTTCAATGGCTGCTATGCTGTCCTCCTGCTGATTGTCGTTATCTTCTTTTTGATTTACGGCGTGGAAGTATTCTTCAAGCTGCGCGGCGGTTTCGTCTACGATCAGACGGGCAAAATACTTGGTCCGAGCGAGGCCATCGTGAATGCATCGCAGCTCCATCAATCCCGTTTCGGACTGCTCAGCCAGGCCGTAATGCTGATTGTGATTGTCGGTTTCCTCACCTCCGAAACGCTCGGCGACTTCTGGAAGGCAAAGTGAGTCCCTCTTAGCCATAGAAATGTGTAACGAACAAACAATTAATATTTCTCTCCCTGCAGAGTGCCCGTCAATTCCCGCAACTGGCATGATATCATCTTTCGTATTGCCGAAATTGGTGTCGCCTTGTGGTTTCCGTGCTGCCTGTGGAACTGTATGGCCCCCGAACAGCTCTGGATACTCAATCCACGCAAGCTGCTGTCGCGCCAAATCGATCCGTCGATACCCACGCTCGATGCCGACAGCAACAAGCTGTCGCCCGAGGAGGGGCAGACGTTCCTGACCAAAAAGGATTGCTGGATCTGCTATGACAGCGACAAGCCGGAGCCGCTCATTCAGCCCTGCCGCTGCACGGGCGACGTCAGTTCGGTGCATCACGAGTGCCTTAAACGCTGGCTCGTCGAGAGCTGTGGCAGCAACAACGAGTCCCAGCTGGCGTGCAAGGTCTGCGGCCATCCCTACGCAATTGAGAAATCCAAAAAGTATGTAAAACTCAACATTTACGCACAGTTGACCTCACCTTCTTTACCTTCTTTAACAACTGCAGACTCGAGTGGGACAAGGGCTTCACCATTCAACACTGGATGAAGACCGTCATATTGATAACGCTGATGTGCGTTACGGGCGCCACGGCCTGGGCCATCATACAAATGTATGTGGATCCATTGGTGCGTGTTCTAACCGTTGGCGTTGCTGTCCTCATCGGCTATGTGTGCGTCAAGTGTCTGGGCGAGAATACCGTGGTGGCCTATCAGCGTGCCAAGGTTAGCTCCATTAATATTGTGACCAGCTCGGAGATGGAGAAATTGCATACCATATGCGAGGATGTCAGCGCGAGCACCTCAGCGGCAGCCGCAGCGCGTGCCGCCTCGTAAGGAACGGAAAGGCGTTCAAGTCTATGCCATAAGGAGACATCACATCCGTACACAAATACATACACAATACAGAATACGACAGATAGTTTAGAGCGCGTTTTGCACACTTTTTTGCTCAATGCCCCAACAAATCTTCCCTGCAAACTGTGTACATAGGTTTTAAGACATTTAGCATGTAGGAAAACGGTTCGAAAAACAAAAAACGAGTCAATTCGGTCTCTCAAAGTGGCACGCATTATTCCAAGCGCGACATGTATTAAAACAAAAAGAAAAGTAAGAAAGAAAAAAAAACCAAGCCAAATATTATATAATCTATGTACTACATACATAAGCCAGTATCAATTATATTACACACAAAACACAAATTATTGAGAACGTCTTGAGATTATCATTATGAGAACACACGTTGCCAAGTAGCTGGAGAAGTTTTTAAAATTCTATTTACGAGTAGTTAACAACGGCACCAGTCAATGTCAGTCTAGCTGAGCATGTTTGTAGTTTGTAGATTACACAATTTAAGTTCTTAAATTGAATGAGTACGATTCGAACGTTCCCATGGAGCACAGCTAAGTTTATTTGGCGAATATTAATTTAGGTACACACACACACACTTATACATATACATATACATGTATTTCTTTTTTTTAAATTTGTATTCAACGCGAATTCTGTTCGCAGTACACTTTAAGCATATACTTAACAAGCCTAGTTTTTAAACAACATATATATTTATTTATATAAATACCGCGCCCACATTTGAAGTGTGTTATTCAAAGCGATTTTGCTAAACAAGCATAGTTTCAACAAATTATCAACAACAAATCGAACACAACATATTTACACTTTAAGCTAACATACATTTTTGTGATAAACCAGTTAAATATATAATTAAAAAATTTATAATATCAAATGATAATGCGTTTCAACTTTCTACTCCCATTCTAAGGCAAATATCTAAAAGAACCAAATGAGCTATCGTAGAACTACATCCGTAGCAACAATAGGGCATATTAGTTTTTCACCTAAGGAACAAAAAAACAAAACTTGGAAAAGAAAATTTTGAATAACACTAATTAAATATAATTAGACAATTCTGGCATTAGCTAAAGTTTACAAAGTTGAGATTAGATAATCCAATCCAAGTTTTCGGCGTGTTCCCATTTTAGCTATCTACACAGTACAGTGGCGTAGACAGGATTTTTCTTGGGGGTTTTCTAAAATAAATATTTTTTTAATATGAGCTTTGTCGGTTTCACCCCCAAAAACATCCCCCTTTGCCTACGCCACTGACATAGTATGTATATGCAAGCATGTGGTTTTATCTAAAATTTATGAAAGGGATGGAAATAATAAAAAAACTAAGCTTTCAGTTAGAAATTCGAAGCAGTCAGTGATATGCAACGACCTTCATGCTCCAATTATTTTAACCCCATTGACATACCTTCGAAATTCTTGATAAAACAGTATTTCACCAAACTGATTCTTTAAAATAGAAAACATATCCCAAAGATGTTTGTACTCGCAGTTGCTGTTTTTTGCAAGATAATAAATCATTTTTCGAATTTCGAAATTCGAATGTTCGATTCCTTCCATTACAGAAAATGCAATTTTTGTTGTTGTTTAAGTCTAAGGTTATATATTTATCATACACGCTTTTCCTATATGTATATTATATGTATACAGAATATGCTTAGATAATATGCATAATAAAAGCCATGTCGAACTTTGAGAAACGTTCAACAACTGCAGCATCGCTAAATTATAATTATTATTATTTCATTTTTGTAATGATCAACAATGTAAAAATTAAAATAAACTGAACTATAATTCACACAGTCCTTCAGCTTCAAACAATTAGATGCCAAAAATTCAATTAAAAGATCACAATTACTAGCTAATATATTGTTAAATGTGCTATATGCTAAATCAGCTAAAAGCTACAAGCTAAATATCGTTTATTTTGGTTGCTAAAACCTATTTGAATTTGGTCACGAAATATATAACTTGGCCGAAAGTACCTTAATTTAGAGCGACTGATGCAACTTTTGGTACGCTAAGCCGTTTTATAAACTACGTGAAACAATTCAACTAATGGGCCAGAGTCCTGGGTCGGCTAATGATGAGTGCTTGGGTTTCTAAATATGGTTGGCTGCAGATGAGTTAACAAGAGCCGGGGCAGCAGAGACGTCTTATGTGACGACAGCCGAACGCTTGTCGCGGTTCTTGCCACGCGTTATGGAACGTGCCTTGAAAGCGGCGGCATTCACCAAATGCTGCGGATACAAAACGAAAATACGTTAATACAAAAACGCCAACAAATTTCTATATGCGTTAACTTACGCGCTCCAACTTGGTCTGTTTGACCTTGCCGTTGCCATTGATGCCCGTGTTGGTGGGACGCGGACCCAGCTGGAAAATGTCGCGTATGAATTCGTTCTCCTGCAGCTGCGAGGTCATGCCAGGACCCATAACGGTGCACAGGGACGAGTACTGATGGTGTATGGACCAGGCGTCCAAGGTCAGGGCATCGTTGCCGAAACGTATGTTAATCTCGGGCGAAATATCCTCCTGCGCGGACAGAGAAGATGCACAAAATAGTTCAATTAAGTAAGCATCGACAAAAATTTCAGCTCGAAAATTTCTAGCTATTAAACCAGCTACAAATTATTGTTAGTTTTACTTTTTCTTGAGACATGCTAAATTTTATGTGTAACTTAAAATTAAATTTATAAAACAGAAAACAAAACAAAAAAAAAAAAAAAAAGATAAACTCCATTAATCGGCCTTCAAAATGATGATCTCCACGTATCAGCACGACTATGTTCAGCCGAACACGAAACGTTACGAGTTCATGAGCCACCTGAAGACGCAGGATGGCTTCGGGGGACCCAAGGTGATCGAGTGCGAATGCATTGAGGAGGATAAGGTTAAGCCGCCGGCCGATGCGGTCAAAAATTGCTCGGGCGTTGAATGGACGGGCATAGCGCCGATGGGTCGTTTGGTGGATCCGCGCCTGATACCCGCCGAACTGCCGCAGGATCAGGCCGAGAATATGGCGTTCGCACCGGAATCGGATTGTTTGAAACTGCAGCCGAATCGATTCCTGAAATTATTGCGCAACATCTATCCCGATTTGTACGAGCGCCTGAAACTGATGCCAAAGGAGGAATTGGGCCGAAGGTTGGAAACGAATCGAATGTACACCACATATCAGATTGACTACTGTGACGTGAACGAGTATCCGGAGGGCATCTACGAGAGCATGAAGCCCAACGACGAAGCATCCAAAATGAAATCGGACAAACTGATGGCGAATAAGGCGCCCTGTTCCGAATTCCGTTCGGATGTGATGAAGCAGCTAGAGCGCGAAAATACCACCGGCTATGAGGTGAAGGCGGACGAATGCGAACAGTCGTACAAGCCATTCAAAACGACATTCTCCGATTCGACTCAATTCGTCAACTCGGGCAACAACTCTCACTGGAAGACGGCGAGCAGCACCTTCCGGAAAGTGCCCAACTTTACCGAATACATGGACTCGATCAGCCGCAATGGTTGCATCATAATGCGCAATAAGCTCCACGATCATTCCAAGTGTCTGGCGAACCATTGCAGGCACGAGATCCGGTTCACCTGCACCGACATGAAGCCGTAATCGTTTAGTGCGTTGTCCTGGTTCAAGTCTCCCTTTGGTTTGTAACATTTTCATTTTCATATAGATATATATATATAAATAAATTCGAATGTCCACTTTAAAAAATTAACAAAGCTTAAGTTTCAATTATCGTTTGCAGATGTTTGCAAATGGGTAAAAAGGGGATATAGTTATATGTATAGATATAGTATAATAGACCCCACTCTTGATCAAGTTTAAAATAATCCATATAAAATCGATATTTACATTTAAATATGGTATGAGACTTAAAGAATCCAAAAAAATTGCATTTAACTGATATTTTAAGCACCGAAGTTTTTAAGGAAAATGTGTGGTAAATCTTGATCAAAAGTTGACAAAATATTGTTAAAAGGGGATATGATATAATAAGTATAGATATAGTATAGACCCCACTCTTGATCAGAACGATGGGCTGACTTGTTTTAGCCATTTCGAATATAGACTGCTTCATAAAATGATCCATAATCCAACCCGTTTTGCTCAAATCGATATTAACATTTAAATATAGTATAAGACTTAAAGGACCTATAGCAAAAAATGTACATTTAACTGATATTTTAAGCACCGAAGTTAAGGAAATGTGTCGTAAATTTTGATCAAAAGTTGACCAAATATTGTTCATTCATGTTATTTATAAATTATATTCGATTTGGTTTTGCGCTGTTTGCAGTTTAGGTAAAAAGGGTAACTATTAGTCAGGCACTCCTGACATATTTTAAACAATAAAGAGGCTCCACACCAAAAACAAAAAGTGAAATATAAAGTAAAGTTAGTGCTAGATGATCTTTGGGTCTGCTTATGCTACTTATGGGTATTCTGATTATGATTATGATTATTATTATGTGCAGTTAGTTTAAAAGGGTATCTATTAGTCAGGCACTCCTGACATGTTTTAAACAATAAAGCGGCTCCATACCAAAAACAAAAAGTGTTCGTTATTCAATTGAAATATAAAGTAAAGATGATCTTTGGGTCTGCTTATGCTACTTATGGGTATTCTGATTATGATTATGATAATGATTATGTGCAGTTAGTTTAAAAGGGTATCTATTAGTCAGGGTACTCTGTTTTGGGTACTCGATCGGGACTCACCTCCAGATAGCGCAGGACATCGCGGAAGGTGGCGCGCTGCGCCTTGCGATCGCGTTTGGCGCGATATTTGTGCGAATCAGTGGCCAGCTGCTTGACAGCTTCGCACAGTTCGCCGATGTGCTCCTCCAGGAAGTTCTCGTCGTGTGCACGACCCGATTCCAGAATTAGGGCAATCGTCTCGCCGGCGGCCATGCGCACATCCAGATGCGGCGACTGCAGTAGGCCCAAGAACTTTTTGATAGAGCTGCACGAATGTAAAATGAGTTTCAAGTTTGAACGTTTAATGAGCGCATTAATTGCTTACGGAAACTTGTGCTGTCCGGTGGTCATCAATGAGACAAAGTCGCCAGAGGGTATGAGCGTGAGCAGCAGACCCCAGGCGGACAGGGCCTCGGAGTGGAGGGCACCGGCCTCGGCCGTCACGGAAATGGGCGTCTTGTCGTCGCCGCGCAAATAGCTGCCGGCGAAGATCGTCTCGAAGAACTGCATCAGCTGGACGAGTTCGCCGACATCCTCGCAGTCGAGGAAGCTGAGCAGACCCAGTGCGGTGCAGCATTTGGCGCGTGCGTCGTAATTGACCGACTTGTCCTGCACGGTGGTCAGGAGGAACTGATTCATGGCCTTGGACATGCCCTCCTCGCCGCCCAATTGCAGCACCAGAAGGGGCGCCAAGCGTGCTCCCCACATCTGCTCCTGGCCCTTGCCGCGGCGCACGCTCTTCTCCACGAAGTCCATCAGCGTCATTTTGCGATCCTCGACGAAGTCGGGCATATAGCGATGCATCAGCAGCTCACAGATGGCCTGGAGTGCCTGGACGCGTGTCTGCGCCGACTTCTCGGTGGCCTGTTCCAGCGCCTTTTCGAACTTCTCCTCGAAACGCTCCATGGCCAGATCCTCGGCCTCCGACGAGGCCACCTCCGAGACGTGCGAATAAACGCTCACATTGTCAAAGGACTCGTCCTCCGAGTTCGAATCGTTGGTGCGGCCTGCAAAAAGACAATGGATAATTATAATATAATTTATAATTTATTGTTTATAACAGCTGCACTTTGGGAACTAAATTCGTGAACAACTTCTAAACTAAGAGCATGATCCTAATGACATTTTCAGGGCTTAACAATAATAAATAATTGCATATATGGGGCGAATGGGGGAAGGTATACATAAAATTTGGGGACTCTAGCTCTTAAAGTTTCTAAGATATGCTCAAAAACCCGGGTCATAAAATCGATAATTATCGATAACAAGAAAACAAGTCGAGTTATCGATGATCGATGATTAATCAGCATACTCGAATTTACAAAGTTCAAATTGAGTTTTCTAGCTTTTTTAATTTCCAAACCGATCGACTCGGCTATTGATGCTGATCAAGAATATATATACTTTATAGGCTCGGAGATATCTCCTTCTGCCAGGGTATAAGAACTGAACGAAAGTAATTTCAACTGTTAAAATTCGTTTCGTTTGCCGCGACTAATCTCAGTACTGTTAATGTTAAGTACTTAACAGCCATGTGTATGTATGTAATTGACAGTGCTATTTCAACTGTTCTGTTAAGTGATTTTATTTGCCTCTCTGCTGTAAATGATTTTCCTACACTCAATGCTATTTAAACTGCAAACACACTAATTTCTTGTGAAATACACATACATACACGTACGTGACTGCATATGCATATATGTATGTTTACTAATGTCTGTGTATACTAATTAAATTCCTAGTACGATAATTTTCTGCCTCGCAAGGGGCACCTTTATAAATATATCGTGTTTGTGTGTGTGTTTTTAGCTACGTGCGAGTAAAACAAAAGAAATTGGGATTTTTTTTTGGGCAATTGCACGACCTTCAAATGAAAATGTTGTGCAACAAGTTCTTCGTTTTATTGTTGCCAAAGAAAAACCCGCACAACTTTCTACACACACACACACACACACACAACGACAACGGCCATTTTCACTTATGTAGGTAGTACCTGCTTGCGGATTTGGGACAAGGTAATTTCCGGCATTGAGTTTTCATCTGTTCATTGTCTACATACACAAATTTGTATCTACAACGTTTTTTTGCTTGCTTCGTAATCGCAACAGCTGTTGGAAAAACAGACTGTGTTTTGAAAGTTGTTCGGTAAGTTGGGTTTTCGAGTCTCGCGATCTGCCTTGAACAGGCAAATAGAAATTCCAAGATTAAAGACCCTTTATTTATTTTGAAAATGTTGAAATAAATTGAGAATAATTTGTATGTGTTCCGCATAAGAAGCGTCTGTTAATATATATACCCAATGTTTATTTATAAATGCCAACTAACGATACACATTGTCGCGATTACAAATATTTCCCAATAGAAATACATACATACGTATTTACATATACATCGCTGACTGCGCGTTGCTTTGTGTATTTCTTGATAAGCTGGCATTGAACGGTCACACTTGTAAAGTGTGTATATACCCTGCAAAACTGGCTACAATGTACATAAATGGCGTATTTAAGTTATCTTTGTTTATTTTTTCTTTTTTTCGTAAAAGTTTAAAACCTAAATAAAGAATATAAAACAAATACAAAAACCTCGCTTTTAATCTGTTTATCTTACTTGTTTATTATAATCTTCACTTTGAATAATAGATTTTAATCCTAAACAAGAGCATTTTTACTACTACCAAAATAGCAATAAAAAGTTAAGTTATTCATTGTATTTATTTATTTACATTTTCCTTGCCCTAACAAACAGGGTACTCTCACAGTCTACCACATGAAATGCCTAACAGTTAATTTTCTTTGTGTTTGATGTGTGTCCGCCCGTCCGTCTGCTCAGCAGCTGAGCGCGTGCAAAGCTTTTTGCGTTTTGCCAGCGCAGCAATACAAAATTTATAATTCGATGATTGCCAAACAGGTTGGAGACGAAAGCTTTCGAAGCCAACGAAATGAATATATATATATTTCATGCATGAGTAATGCATGCCAGAAAGCTGCATGCGAAAGGTCAAACAAAAACACATTTAGCTGTGAAAACCATCTACACTTTGCAACACTTTATCACATCTCCCACTCTTTCTTCATCCCCCTACGGCTTTTACTTTCGCCTTTGTGACTCACCTTTGCCTCCTGCTTTCTTGTTACGACGCGGCATATTGTTATTGTTGTTGTTCTTGCTGTTGCGTTGCTCGCTAAGTCCACGAATTTTGGATTTGATTTTGCTTCGGTCGATCTTGCCTACGACGATCGTTGCACACGAATGAACAGATGCCTTGTAGGGCAGTGTCCTTTTTAACGCGAGAGCGTGCGGGCGAGAGAGAGTCTACACAAAGAAGTCTACACACGCGTTTGGCGGCAACTGTTTGCGGCACTTGCACGTGTTCTCTTCTGCTTTTATTGATTTTATATGCGTCGGGCGTTCAGGAATTTAGGTTAGATTTTTCGAAGCCGTTTGTGGGAGTTTTTCTGTTTTTTCGTATGGTTTATATGCTTTGCTTGAACTGCAAAACTGTTAATCAAGACGCAGCTATGCAATAACTTTTATGTTTCCAATATTGTCTTTGTTGTTGCGCCTGCTGCTGCTTTTTGTTGCACAACACGCGTTTGGAAATGTTGAGAACGGATACAGCACTGAACGTTGTTGCTTGGAACTCGCGTTTTTTATTTGTACACTGCTGCTTTTGCTGCTGCTGATTATAAAAATATTGGTCGTTGCTTTGTGTTGCCACAAATTTCATGTTTAACTGCAATTGAATTTCGTTTGCGACTTCCTTGGCCTTGAGACTGAATGCGTCTGACGTCGACAGCGCCGCCTTTTCCGAAGGTGTATACGGGTTGTGAAATTATTTGCTTTAGCACTTGTGGTTTGTTTGCTATTGACTGTTGTTTTCAATACGCACGCATCCACGGCTTTAGCTTTGATTGTTGCAGCTTTTGGCAAAAGCTCTGCGTCGTTGGTGTGTTGTTAAAATAATGCAAATAATTAAGCACTTTTCGTATTGCTGAAGTTGACGAAATTATAATGACACATTCGGAGTAGTGTTGAGAAGTGTTCAACGCTTGATATCGCAACTGAGCTATCGAATTATTAAGATTACACCACCTTACGCTCGGTCCATCTGAGCCAAACTTAATTATTGCTCCTATTCCTTATTTAAATTTAATGTGATCCAATTGAGATTTCCGAAATTATTTATAATTGATTTTGCTTTGAATATGACTTAAATTAAGCAAATTTTAAGAGATGTGTGCAATCGAAATCAGTGTTGATATTTTCAAGTATCGTTAACAGCTGTGAGTCTCAAAAGGTGGCGCGAACAATATTTTTTCATTTAAATATTAGATAATGATGATTTTAAACAAACAATTAAACAAACGACAATAATAAAGTACAGGTAAAAGGTAGATTTCATAGAATAGCTGATTTGCTATCGATAATGTGAAAGTAATCCATACAAAATATCAACACAATTATGAAAAACAATTTTAAACTTGGGATTTCCATATATTTACTATTCATTTAAAAATATTCATGTGTTACATAGATTTATACTAAATTATTCGCTGTATTTACAAAGTGTAAATAATAAAATGACCCTAGTTTATAATGAAATTTGTTCACTTTTGCATGAGCTTTAGAGTTTGGTGTCCGCTATTTAATTATTATTTATTTCTGAGATCTATTAAGTCATTAACTTGATTTTTCGCACAAGTAAACAACTTGGCAAAGTAAATCGCTTAAATCAGTTGCAAGAGCACCCTGTATCTGGCACCCGATATCGAAAT
This sequence comes from Drosophila sordidula, assembly GCA_035047465.1. Lineage (NCBI taxonomy): Eukaryota > Metazoa > Arthropoda > Insecta > Diptera > Drosophilidae > Drosophila > Drosophila sordidula. The sequence goes on along the minus strand of JAWNPQ010000260.1, from coordinate 2,753,493 downwards.
TTTCCCTTCCAATAAATATCGCTATTTGTAATGTATCGATATGTGGTCGCACACACATTCATTTCCATAGTATGTTTATTTTTATTGCAAAACGAATTAAAAACAAGTAGCAGGTAGGCAGCAAACCGACGGATGCTGCTCGCGTTAACCAAATCGCACTTTATGCTGATAAGTCGACGTTATCACGGATGCTTGCACGGGAACATGGAACAATAACGGCAACAACACTTTGTATTGAACTTCGACTCTTCAGAACTCGAACTTTGTCACTTCCCCTACTCGCACACACACACGCACACATATGCAGTTGCCAGCGTCAGTGAATGTGAATCAATAACAAAAGCCCCAACAACAACAGCAGCGGCAGCAGCAGCAACAACAACAACAACAACAGCACTGCCTAAGCAACTTACAGCGTCATTTTTGGGTGTCTGCACTTGCACAAGTTAATTAGGTAATTTGTAAACCGCTTGCGACAGCATCAGAGCCGCCGTTCACCTGCGTGTTGGCATTGCCGATGCGGGGGCGGAGGCGGGGGCGGGGTATTCACGATAATCGCTGAACCTTAGCCCCCGTATCTAATCCGATGTTTATGGGCGAGCTTAATTCAAAATTTAAATTGCAGCAGTCGTTTGACAATGGCCGGCATTGAGGAACGTTTCCAGGCGGCCGTCAACGTGATCAAGGGACTGCCCAAGAATGGACCCTATCAGCCCAGCACCAGCATGATGCTCAAATTCTACGGCCTGTTCAAGCAGGCGTCGGAGGGCGGCTGTGCGCAAAAGAAGCCGCCCTTCTGGGACGTCGTTGGGCGGGCCAAGTGGGATGCGTGGAACAGCAATCGACAGTTGAGCAAGGAGCAGGCGATGCAGCGCTATGTGGAGAGCCTGCAGGAAATCATTGAGACCATGTCGTTTACGGAGAACGTGCAAAACTTTGTCGGCAGCCTCGACGGCCTGACCAACATCAATTTGGATGAGCTGGAGCTGGTGTCGCCGGGCATGCGCGAGCTGGCCGAATCGCATCCAAACTCGCCCTTTCATTCGCGCACAAACAGTCCGCAGCATGGCAGCAGCTCCAATATCCAGGCCGGCGGGCTGGAGTGTTCGCCCATCGCTGGCACCTCGACGGAGCCGCTAACCAACGGTCACATAGGGACGCCGCTGACCAATGGTTACGCTGGCAAGGCAAGCAACGGCTACGCCACGCACGATTCGAGCACCATCAGCAACAACAACAATTACACGAACAACAGCAGCGTGGCCATTGTGGAGCCCTCCGACGACGAATACGATGATCCCTACGAGACGATGCTGCCCCAGGAACTAACACAAGCGATCACACACAACACGGACATGCTGCGACAGATCCAGCTAACGATTGCGGGCATGAACAGCGACATGGCTGCAGTGCAGCAGCGGGTGCGCGGCATGGAGCAGTCCCTGCTGGAGCTGCGCAATGCACAAAAGGCGCGTCCGATAAACGGACGAACCCAGCCCGCCTGGTGGCCGTTCAAGGATATTTCGCCCATTTGGTTCGCCGTGCTGGTGCTATGGCCATTCCTGGTGCGACGCCTGGCGCGGATCGTGGAGAGCAAACGGCGCTGACGGCGCCAAGCAGCACCTTAGTTAAATTGGTATGGTAGTTAAATTGTAAGTACATCGATTTTCCTTTATCATTTATTACTGTTCACGTTAGTATATTTTAGAGTCAAGGGATTCGTGGGATTCGAGTCGAGGGATTCGTTTAGCATTGGTTTAGCTTTCAGCTTCAAGTGAGATTCAATATGTTTAGCTTAAAAATTCCTTCAAAATTGTGCTGATTAAAATTTTAATTCAATATCAAAGTTTATAAGTAAATATTATTCAAAGCTAAAGTATTCGCATGCAAGTAAAACAAGCTTTCATCTTTAAGTAAAATTAATACTGTAAAAGCTATGTCAAAGTAAGCTTTTAATGTGCTTTTGAAGCTGTCGAAAATGTTGACAAGAAATGAGAAAGCTAAAACAAGACTTAGGCAAGATTTCAGCACATTATTTTAAAATTAAAGGCAAGATATTTTGTTTATTATTTTTTTATTTTTAATTAAGAGTTGAAGTATCTTTTTGCGAATTTATTTATCATTTTTGCAGCCACTGGGGTTTTTGAGTGCAATTTAATTTTCCACTCTTTTGAAACTAAACCAAATTATTTTAATTTTTTGTCAACTGTTTAAGTTCTTTTTAAAATTTTTGTAAAAATATTAGTTTTGGTTTGCCCAATTTTCAGCCTTGATATTAAAATCGTGTTAAAACTCTCTTTTCGGTTATTATTTTCAACACTAATATTGCATTCCGTTTCGCAATTTTTTTCAGATACTCTTGGTTTTGGGCATAAGCTTTGTCTGGCCTGCTTCTTTTTTCGAATGCATTACACTTCTTGCACAGAGTTGGGCCTTGTATTTAGTTTCCTAAGATTATCCAGTTGCAATATGTGAATTTTATGTATCTGTGTGTAGATGTACTTTTTATGTTGTAGCAAGCACACGCATACGCTATTATCGGCACATTCCCCATCACGTCAAAGTGGTTTAGTTTGTAAGACGAAAGTTTTTTGTGCATTTTGGCCCAGGCTGGGCGCGCTTTTGCCTTGGCCCACAGCGCTGCCTCTTTGTTGAGAGACTGGGGCTACAGGTTGTAAGACAATTTTATTTGTTGTTAATTATAATTTTTGTAATAAAATGTCATGTAAAATGAATAACAATATCACAATAGCGGCTGTCCTGGAATGCGTTTTAGTTCTGCGGCTGGGCCGTTATGCGCAAATAACTCTTGCCGGAGGGCACCTCGATTGTGTCGACGCCATTGGGAAACAGCTTTGGCACATCGCCAGCCTTGACCGTGGGCAGCACCATGCACTGGCCGCCCGGACGCCAATCGGCGGGCGTGGCCACGCTCTTGGTCTGCGTCAGCTTCAGCGAGTCGATGACACGCAGAATCTCACTGCAAGTGAGAAGAAAAAAGAGTATTTGTTATGTTCCAGTCAAGGTCAATTTTAAGGCTCACTCGAAATTGCGGCCCGTGGTCGCCGGATAGAGAATCGAGAGACGTAGCTTCTTCTTGTCGTCAATGACGAAGACAGCGCGACAGGTTAACGGTATGCCCGCCGCATTGAGCTCATCCTTGTCCAGCATATTGAGCTTTACAGCCAGCTCACGCTTGTCATCGGCAATAATGGGATAATCAAAGCTGGACAGCTCTGTAAGAGATCATTTGTGAAGCAACTGGGACGCACTGCGGCATGCCACAACTTACTGCCATAGCTTTTGATGTCCTCGATCCAAGCCTTGTGCGATTCGGCCGTGTCGCAGGACAGAGCAATTGGCTTAATGCCGCGCTTGTGGAAAGCCGGTATTAATTGGGCAACGCGTGCGAGCTCCGTGGTGCAAACGGGCGTAAAATCTGCCGGGTGCGAGAATAGTATGGCCCAGCTATCGGACATCCAGTCGTAGAAGTCTATTTTGCCCTGGCTGGTCTCGGCCTCGAAGTTGGGAAACAGATCGCCAATGTTAAGAGCTTTGCCCGACATTTTCAAGGAACTTGTTAAAATTGCCAAATTAATTGAACAAGTGAAAATTGACACTTGAAAAAGTTCTGCGAAAGTTTGCACCTATCAAACTATCGATAGCCAATGCTGGACATATCGAACGACAGGCAGTTATCGTGTCTATCGGTTGCAGAGCTGTGCATCGTAGTTCGTGCTTAATCTAATTAATAAATTGTTAAACAAAGCGCAGTTTTGGATTTACCTAATAAAGGAATAAAAAGTATAAAAAATAAAATTAAATGGAGCTCCCAACGCAAACACTAACGACGAAATATCAACTGAAACGTAGTTCAGTTCCTTTAATTAAGTGAGTAGTTCAATTGAACTTGTTCAGAACGATTCGATACAACTCTAATCGGTTGAACATTTCTCAACAAGTCAACAAAAACAAACACATTCGTGCAACAGCTCAGTTTGAATAATAATATTAAATAGTAATACAATCAGAAGCATGTCTGATCTCAGCATCAGCGGTTCCCGAGTGCAACCGCACTCCCCGCCACCGCCGCCGCCCGTCGCCGAGCCCTTTCGCATAACAACAAATGCCCCGCAAATGCTCGATGCGAATCTAACGCCAGGACGTCGAAAGCTGCAGAAATGGCTGGGTCGCGTCCTGCGCATCGTTATAACCGACGGCCGTGTGCTGGTTGGCTTCTTCAACTGCACGGACCGGGATGCCAACATCGTGCTGTCCATGTGCGCCGAGTACTTGGTGGAGGGACAAGAGCCCCGTTTGCTGGGCAACGTGATGGTGGCCAAAAAGCACATTGTCTCCCTGAACATCGACGAGCCGCGGCCCTCGACGATTCTTTGAACGGAGGAAAAACGCATCACTTCAAAAATATTATTAGAGAAGTCCTTCTTAAAGTCCTTTTAAGAGCAAAAGTAATACCAAACATTTACCTATCTAACTATTTGTTAAACAAAAAAGGTGAACTAATTAAAGTGTATACAAGTAATTTAAATAAAAAAAAATGCAATATATAATAGATGTGTTAAGGCGCGTTATTGTTTTTGCTCAGTGTATATTTATTTGCTAGTCAAACGTAAATTGCAAAGTGTTGCCAACTACATGAAACTGCATAAATAAGCTGCGAGAGTGGTATTTTTTTTTAAATGTTCTTGGTACTTTTCTGGGTGTTTTTTAGTACATTTATTGCGCTGCGCCGCAAACAAAGCGACAACTTAATTGTTGAAAGGCATTAATAATGCCACAGCAATAGAACAATTGGTGGCTAAAAATCAACACTCAATTGAACACAATCAGCGATGGATTTCACGACCTTCGTTAAGCCTTCAAACGGAGCCGGCGGCGACGACACGGCGAACACGGGCCAATTGCAGTTTTGGAAGCACGTCGAGTACATTGAGAACCATGGGAAACAGGAGGACGACTACGAGTACTGCATGACGGAGTTCCTGCGCATGTCGGGCATCTTCTGGGGCGTCACCGCGCTGGACCTGATGGGCCAGCTGGACCGGCTCGACCGCAACTCCATCATTGAGTTCGTCAGGCGCTGCCAGTGCCCGACCAGCGGCGGCTTTGCGCCCTGCGAGGGTCACGATCCCCACCTGCTGTACACGCTGTCCGCCGTGCAGGTGCTGTGCACCTACGATGCGCTGGACGTGATCGACGGCGATGCCGTGGTGCGCTATGTTGTGGGTCTGCAGCAGCCGGACGGGAGTTTCTTTGGCGACAAGTGGGGCGAGGTGGACACCCGGTTCAGCTTCTGTGCGGTGGCCACGCTGACGCTGCTCAAGCGCATGGACCAGAGCATCGATGTGGACAAGGCGGTCAAGTTTGTGATGTCGTGCTGCAATCAAACGGACGGCGGCTTCGGCTCCAAGCCGGGCGCTGAGTCACATGCGGGTGAGTCATGGCATTGGATTAGCTGTATATCAAGCTGTATATCTCGTTTGCGCAGGACTCATTTACTGCTGCGTGGGCTTCTTGTCGCTGACGCAGCAGCTGCATCTGCTGGACGTGGATAAGTTGGGCTGGTGGCTCTGCGAACGGCAGCTGCCCTCCGGCGGGCTCAACGGCCGGCCCGAGAAGCTGCCGGACGTCTGCTACTCCTGGTGGGTGCTCTCCTCGCTGACGATCATGGGGCGGCTGCACTGGATCAGCGCCGAGAAGCTGCAGCAGTTCATACTCTCCTGCCAGGACACGGAGACGGGCGGCTTTTCGGATCGCACGGGCAACATGCCCGACATCTTCCACACGCTCTTCGGCATCGGCGGCCTCTCGCTCCTGGGCCATTCCGGACTGAAGCCCATCAATCCCACGCTCTGCATGCCGCAGTATATTATCGACAGGCTCGGCATTCAGCCGCAGACTCTGTCGCATTAATTGATATTTAAGGCCAAAAGCTATAGCCAATGTTACATATGATTAATTTATGAAGCGGACCTCACGCGTTTTATGAAACCTTAAAGCAACCGAAAATAGACGGATATACGGATATATGTTCAAATTCATTTCTTTCTATCACTTTAAACGCCATTTGCTTGTTACGCATTTATCTGTATTTAGCTTTATTTTAAAATACAACTAAATATGTTTATTATGTAAAGCATATTCTAATGTTTGATAAGCAAGACGTTTTGTAATTTTAATATATATAGAGCAAAAGTAAATAAAGACACTATTTTATTATTGCATGCCAGTAGAAATGTGTTTAATTGTTTGTAGTGTATTCAAAATGTCAAAAAATATGCAGAGATAAAATCCGTTTTTATTTAAAGCTAAAGAAACCACCTGATTATATCAAATTCATTTATAACTTGAGCATGTGCACATTTTATTGCAAAAATAAACTAATAATATATGCATGAAAAACAAGTTATATATTTAAAAATTAGATATGTACGTAGTTGTATATATATACATTGGGAAATAATGGAGTGTACAACTAAGGATATTGCGACGTATTAACTACATACGAAAAAAAAACAATTAATCACACGAATTTGGAATTACAAACTAGAAACGAAGATAAGTGTAGTCACAGTGCGGCCACCATTTACGAATATAAATGAATTCGCTTTCAATTAAAGACAATTGAAATGAATTTAGCGCGTAAATATATTAACTGGCCTAGAAGAAGAAGGCTAAACATAGTGTGTGTGTGTGTGTGTGTATGTGTGTAGTATACTTCGATGCACGTCTAAGGCACTCTAGAAACAATTTCAGCTATATATTCGTCTACACACTAATAGAGGAGAACTAGGAATTATTGAATTTCTCATCGCTGGTCAGCACATTGTAGGCACAGCCCAAGGCCCAAGAGATCTCATGGCCATCGATCTTTTTGTAAAGCTAAAATGAAAACAGACAAATGAGAGAGATTTTCGATTGATGGGGCAAACGTTATCAACGCACCTTGACTTTCTTGCTGTCGTTGAGACCGAAACCTTCGCGCAGCAGCACTGATATAAAGGTCAGGTCAAAGCACATAAATGGCTGGTCATCGTTGGGTATGGCACAGATTTCCTGGGCCTTCTTGCGATAGGCCTCGACGGTGGTCTCGCCACCCGCGGTGGGATCCACCAGACCCGATTCGATGGCGCGCTCAAAGTAGTAGCTAAATGCGGCGACTGCGTGCTGTTTGAGCGTAAACGGTTTCGGCTTCACCAGCGGCATCACCTTGCTCTTGACCAGCTCCAGGCAGGCATCAAAGTCGACGACGGGCTGCTCGGCATTGGATTTGCTGTTCTCCTTGCCGCTGACCTGGTACTTGACATTGCCGTACACCCAGGTGCGATTGGCAATGATGGGATTGACGCAGACGCTCTCCACGACGGTATCGTCGGCGCTGTAGCCCTTGGTGAAGACGGCGTGGCGTGCGGCCATCAGGCCGAGGCCCAGATAGCTGTGGGTGAACACATTGATCTTCTTGTTGGAGGTGACCACCTCGTGCATATATTTGTCGTAGACGGGCACCTGTTCGGGATCTGTGGGCGAGAAGGTGACCTGTGTGCTGCCGCCGCCCAAATCGAGGGCGGCTGCCTGGTTCGTCTTGGACAGGCGGCCCAGCAGGAAGTTGACAGTGAACCAGCTGAAGATGCCCTCATCGGTGCCATCCATAATCTCAACGGCATCGATGTCGACACTAAACTCCGATTTGGCGAACAGATCACGGACCGCATTCAACAGATTCTCGGCCTTGCTCTGGGGCAGCAGGCGCAAACCGGCCGTTGCCTTCAGCACCAGCGGCGTGGACGACCAATGCTCCTTGGGTATGAAGGCGCGCGCCTCGTCCAGCAGCAGCTTGATGGAGTGTGCGCCATCGGCGGGATTGTCGGCGAACGAGCTGAGGCCGGGCTTGCGCTCCCTGAACAGCTCCTCGTACAGCACCAGCTTGTTGTCGATGAAGCTGCGATTGAACTTGTACGCCAGCACCCGACTGCCCGTCGAGCCGGCATCGATGATGGCCGCGTACTGGACCTTGCTGTAGCCCAGCTTGGAGGCCAGACGGGCCAGATACGGACTGGCGTTATCCGACACGAAGCCTGCATCGTGATCGTGTTGTTGGTGTTTCGGTTTCGTGGTGGGGCGTGGCACAGGCGGATGTACGATGTGCGGCGTTTCATGAAAGGGGGCGGTAACAGTGGGAAAATCAGAGGTTTTTGTTAGTTTCGGCACGTTGGGGCTGGGCGCTTTAGCAAAATACAATTGATACACACCAAAGACGCACAGCAGCAGGACGACAGATAGGATCAAACATAGAAATGATAGTTTTAGGCCGCTGGTCACACCGCCACGTCCATTTCCGTTTCCGCTGGCGCTGCCCTTGCGTCGATTCGCCTGCGGCGATTTATCATCGCTGGCCAGCTTCATTCAAATGCAAATGAATAAAATGAATGCAAGAAAAATATTGAAATTTTAGTAGTTGTCAAATAAAATACATATATATGTATATTAATGATTTCGTAAGTCGACGCTCTACCAGTTTGTATTCGTATCTCATTGCGGCGGCGTTTGTTGTCTATAAATAACCAGCATTTTCTTGAAAACACATGTCGGCACCAGCGTCAATTACCACACCGTTCTGTTTTTGCTTTAAAAACGTAGAAAATTGGATTTGTTTGCTTATCTGCTTTTTGGCAGACAATGTTAGCTGTTATTTCTGTTCATCGGCAGCAGGCAGCGAGGGCTGCACAGCACTGAACTATCGATAAATTGTGTGGCCAGGGCTGCATTGGTGCGAAAAGCTTTGCTAATGTTCTAAATATGCTTTAAGGAAATGTGTTATACACGTGTATAACAAATAAGATTGCTGTTTTTAACAGTTAATGGGAAATGTTGTATTTATTTAAGTAAAAGTGGTCTTCTATTTTAACTTTAAAAATGTACATAATAATTAACATATCTCACACATGTTAAACAAAAGTGTGAGCAATTTTATAAACAGCCATGCAACTTTATCGCCCGAGCTAATAATGATGAGTGTGCATTTATTTCTTTTTTACTTTCCGAGCACATATGGGTAAATTTAAATACAATCAATTGAGGTCTCGTATCTGAGTAATTACTAGAAAAACTTTGTCATGCCAAATTACGTATTTTTCACCGGCTTTTTCCAAAACGAAGCGAACTTTGAAGGTTATCTTCGTGTAGACCTCATGATAAGATATTCGTACCATTTGTTTAAGTGGCGCGGGAAGGAGAGAGCGTCAGGTCGCTTAGCTTGATTAAATATTGTTGTTGAAACGACAAAGACAACTCACGAAATACCCATTTAAATGTTTAAACAAATGTTTTCTTGGGCTACGTAAGTGCCCGATGAACAAATAAATTCAACGAACAGACAATAGACGACTATGAACTCGATTTAGTTGGCAACTGCAATTGCTTTTATGTATATATTATGTATATATTTAATTAGCATGTCGATTATATTGACATTGCTCAAACAAAGCGGTAAATTGTTTACAGACCCAAAGGGTGGTCATAAAATGATTTTGATTGCCAATAAACTTAATTAATTACCTGCTCTTGGTCTTTAACTGTTTCAAAATATTCAAACATTTTTTTGCAAAGTAATTGAATAGGGTTAAATATTAGACTTGCGTTCAAATTTAAAGTTTCTGTTAGAAATGAGCTGTGAACCCTTGTATATATAATAGAAACATATTTAATTAGCATGTCAATTGCATTGTAAATGCTTTAACAAAGCGGAAAATGTGCGCACATTTACACCGTTGGGAATTTCGACAGCTGCGACAGGTTGAAGCGCCTGCTGATCGATAAAAATAAATGAAAATCAATTGATAATTGGGACGTGCGCCCGGCCAGACAAGGCATTTTTATTTAGTTTTCCGTACGCTTATCTTGGCACACAACGGCGCTTAAATTCTGTTTGCTCTGCCTATCAACATTATAAAAATAGCTCCGGCTGAGTATTTCACCAGACGCAACGAGTTTAGCAACAGCTATCGTTGTTTCGCACACAAGGGTTAAGGCACTCAATTTAACACTCAGGTGCAACCCGTTTTGCCCACGCCGCTTTTCGCACCCGGCACGGAAGAGTTGAATTTCTCGTCTCTATCTAGCTGGCTGGCAATCTGTCCAATATCAAAATATCTCGTGTGCCAAGCATTTAATTTAAGCTAACCTTGCTCTTTATGGGAAATGCAAACCGGCTGATCCCAAAAATTACGAATATGTACGAAACCCAACCGGGCGATTAATGCGTAGCCCCAATTATCTAAATACGTCGAGATATATAATGTATACATAAGCATTAGTTCGTCATTTGCGACGTTTTTACAGCAAAAAATAAAGCAAGCAAAAATTAGCTAACATTTTGTATATTTAAAAAACAAGTAAAAACAAAAGAAGTTATTTAATTTATGTTTTTAAAACATTTTGTTTAATAAACTTGACTATTCTTTTTTCGTAACATATAAAAAAGCCGCAGAACTTTAGTTAAACGTTTAAGAATACGATACAAAAGAGTACTATGAAAGCATTCGCGCTCTCTTCTCTCTCTCTCTCTTGAGAGAGTAAAAACGTGTATAACAGAGTTGAACGTTTAGTTCATCATAATTTTAATTGAGCTGGTCATTAATATGAACTTCTAAATTCCAGTATTATTGTATTTACTAAACACAATCAAAATAAAAATTTCTTTAGTTTCCGGTAATACTTAACTTTTGCTCAGCCCTATCGAAAAGCAAAGCAACAACAGATGTTAAACGTTTACGAATGTCACACACACAACAAAAACGCATTATTAAATGGCATGCAAATAATGGGAGATTATGATAATTTTCCGATCCCAACTATGCTTATAGATCAGTTCTGGCCATCTCTATCGATAGGAATTTTATCCGCCGGTTGCGGGCAACAATAAAACTTGTTAGGGGGGCAATTTGGACAGCAGCGATCAATTTGGTATGTAAATAAACTTGGCATTATTTGCAATTTCCGCATAGGTGAACAAATTCATTTAATTTGCAGCGCGTGTGTTGTAAAGCGCGCCGAAATAATCATTTGATCAAAAAATTGCGTATTAGTGCCCTTTAACCTTTGCCTACCTTTCTCTTTCGCACATCGGTGGTTGTCATTGTGTTGATATATATATTTGTACTATATAATGTAAACTCTTAACTTTATTCACTAACACATTCGTTTGTTTTCTTCTTTTTTTTTTTGGCAATTAGTGAGCGCTCTTTGAAACAAATTCGGTATTGTTTGACGCTTATTGACTAAAATTAACTAGACGACATCAACCACGTCGCGCACGAAATGTCGCACTAAATGAAACTAAAGGTTGGTCATCAGCTGTTTCTGTTTTCAAGTTCCCTAGCAGCGCTCTACAAAGGCACTACAAGCAAATTTATGGTCACCCTGATGTTAATTCGGTATGATAAGCTATCTACACAATAGATTAAATAAATTTGGTCTTATGATTTGCATATGTACATATGGATCCCATCTGATATGCCCATGTTTGATTTATCTAAGTTGTTAAAAAAACAACTCTTGGTTTTCAAGCTAACAAGTAATTAACTTCAAACAAAATACTGGGAAACGTGATGTTATTAAGATGTTATGCTCAAAAAATACTGTTAGTTTATTGTTGGGTTTAGTGTTGACCAAATTGACAAAATTTAGTATTTTTTGTGTTTTACCTTATTTTATACTTTTCAGATCTGGTCACTCTACATTTTTGTTGTTTTCTTTTTGTCTTCACAAATAGTCTTGGCAAGTCCGGTCACACTGTGTTAGTACCAAAACAAATGCCGATTGGAGAAGTTGCGCGCGTGTCTGTGCTGCGCCGCGAGCGTTGTGAAAAAACAAATATTTGTTCAAATTTCGTTTCATTGTGCAAAACAAGTTAAAATAGCTCAAAAATAAAAAGTAATTTTCTTTTGTATTTATGAAAAGAGTTTATTTTCGTTGCAAACATATTACAAACAAAAATATCGGTGTATGTTTTTGTTGCAGAATCGGCTGTCGCCCATATGAGTGTGATTGTGTGTGTGTGTAATTGTATGCGTAGTGGAATTAAAAAATGCAAACAATCGCATTAAAATAGGTGTAATGCATAAATTAAGTTTAAGCTGCTTGAGCGATAGAACCAAAGGCGAATGTTAATTCACGCTGCGTCAAATAACAAAACTTGCAAAGGCAATGGCAAATGTGGGGCCGTGCGTGTGCGTGTGCGTGTGTGTGTGTGCGACAAGAGCGCAATAAGATAAAATTGAAGGTTATTCTCTACAAAAAAGAAAGAAAAAAAACAAGTGCTGGTGTATATGCGAGAGCGTGGAAGAGTGTGAGAGAGAGAGAGAGAGAGAGAGGCACACACAGAAATGGGGAGAGCGCACGCTCACTCGAAGAAAGCAGCGCACAAAAGCAAATGCTGAAAATGTCAATAAACTCTGCAAAGGTGAGGAAAAACGCAACGCAAGAGTAGCTTGGCAGTGGCAGAGGCAGCGGCAGAGGCAGCGCTCTGCTGCCGTGCAAAATGAAACCCAGAGCAACAGCAGCAGCAGCGGCAGCAAAGAAAGCAGCCAACAAGCAAGTGCAAAAAAGAACAACCCACACATAGGCAATGAACGCAAACACACACACACACACACACACCCATACTTGTGCATTTATAAAGAAAGCGCACGTACGTGTGATTCTTATTGGATGGCGTTGCAAAAAAAAATATCTGGTTTTCAGCTTGCAGCTTCCGCGTTGCAACTTCAACAGTTGCCGTTTTGCAGCATTTTGTTTATTTACTTTTTGTCAATTTGCTGCTCGGTCGCTCGTTAACCCACACACACACACAATTGCATACATACACTGCGACTCGGAATGATTAATTTACCGTTAATAATTCACAGGTGAAGAAAATAAAGTAAAAAAAAAATAGCAGCGGCATTCATTGTGCAATAATATTATCGTTCTCGTTATTGTGCGAATATTTTTTATAAAATCATTTTTACAACGTCTGCTAAATATGCATAAAAAAAATGCAAAACATGTGTATAGAAAATTAAATACAGTTTGATACTAAAAAAAAATTAATAATAAAATAAATATGTAAACAATTTTATAATAAATTAATTAAAAACAATTATAAAAATTCAATCCAAGTCCTGAACTGACATTTGGAATTTCACACGCCGAAACATTTTAGGGAATATTTAAAAAATCTTATTAGACTGAAAACAAGGACAATTGGAATATTTACAAACTTTTGAATGGTAAGTTAAAAAGTCAGTTGCCTGGAATCCAATTGTTAATGTTCTTAAAAAAATACATTTTTATACCCTGGGAAATAAATGCATAGATAGGATGGACAAAATAATAGAAATGCTTGTTTTTTTTTGTTGTAAAATTCAAATTTACTTCTAATTTGAAATCTAAAAAGAAAATTAGAAAAAAATCAAAAGAAAAATAAGAAAATTATTTAATTTTTTTGGGCCTAGGAAAAATATGGAGAGACTTAGAATTAAGAAATGCAATTTCCTGTATATATACATATACTTAAAATAATACTAGAAAAATAAACATAGCTCAAAAATAATTGATTTTATTTTAAAATGAATATCAAGGAAGATTAGATGAATTTTTTGGCCATAAGAACAGAGAGGAGCTATGAGAATTTTTTGGCCAAAATAATTGTGCCATATGCACTGCAAAAAATTGAATGGTTTTTGCTAAGATCTTGAACTTAGCTCTTGGCCCTTAACCAATATTTCCGCCCACTTGGCGCTCTGCACGGGTCTGGCCTGGCCTACACCCACTTGAGTATTAACCGCAAAAGCCCCTCTCCAGCAAGCAAATCAAAACAATTTAAATAACGCCCAATTGCGTTCACCAAAAAAAAAAAAAAAAAAAAAACGAAAAAAGCCAGCCAGGGCAGGGATCCAAGAGCGGGGCCACTTCACTTGAAGCAGTGAAATGTAACGGCGCCATTGGTCACTTGAACTACTTTCTTGGGGCTGACTCATGCCGTGGTCTCTCGGATCGGATCGGGACTGGGACTGGGACTGCGGCTGGGTAACTGCAATTGTGCAGCGGTTGGCCCGGAGGCCACCGGAAATTGTTTCCAACGTCAAAAGGGGAGCGGGGAGCGGGGAGCGGGGGGCGGCAGTTAAGAGAAGCTTTTAACGATGCGGCCCGGGCACGTTTTGAACTCTGCCACACATTTCTTTTGCCTCGCGTCTCGCTTGACCCAGAAAAATCGAAGACTCTCTTGGCTGCCGTAGGTGTATTGTAATAATGATGTTTGCCAACAGTGATAATGATATTGGCAATGATCTTGCCGCTGATGATAATGACGAGTCCATCGCATAAACCATTTTAAATGTTGGCTCATTATTATTTTGACTACGTCGGCTTGCGGTTTTTGTGTTTATTAAACATACCCTGTAAAGCGGAAGGGTGTTTTTACAAAATGGAAATAGCTGACAGAAATAACTATATTTCATTCAGTTTAATATATCTCAATTTGCAAGAAATAATTTTTATTTTATTTCTTTATTGTTGAAAAGAATGTAAATAGAGTTTTAGAAAGAGAATATTTTAATTACTGTATGTGTTTATTATTCCACAATAATTTGATTTTATTGATACAAGGAAATAATACAATTTAAAAAATATATTAATTACTAATTTGTATATTTTTAAAAGTATTTTTCTTTTCCTAATGCAACCAATTGAAAAGTTAACAATAATGTAGCTTTACAGTTACAAAATCCGGGATAGTACATAGTACAGGGTATTATTTAGTCGAGCTTTTTCAATTCGATCACTCTTACTTGTTCGTAACTGGGTTTATGTGCGGTCTTTGCTTTTATCAGTTAGCAGCCGCCTCCCGCTCCCGCTCCCGCCTCTCTTTCTCCATCTCATTATATTTCTCTCGTTCTCTCTTAGCCAAGGTTGTCGGCGTCGGCGAGTTTTGTCAGTTGATTGGCTCTGGCGGTTGGTTAACGTTTTTACTTCATTTCTGTTGGACACGTCCATTGCTTTGTTTATGTTCTTGAACTCTTTTTAAGTGTGTGGCTAAATGCGGCCTCAAATGTTAATTTACGGCTTTTGCTGTCATAACTTAAGCAGCAGCCAGGTGGAAGGGTGAACGCGAGAGGAGCCTGCAACTACTGCACTTTAGTGAGGGTATTAAATGTTATCGATGCTCATATCGATGAGAGTCTTAGCGGTAATAATGCTGATTGAAGGAAAAATTAAATTTATAAAGTATTATAAAGGTAGGGCCAAGAACATAATGAATGCAATCAATAAAGTGCAATGTTATCGACTGCGATAGCGATACCAAATATAATCGATAACAGTATTCATCGAAGATAGCGGCCATTTCCATCAGGATGGCAAGTTTTGTAACTTGGTTAGCTTAATGTATGTTATCGACTATGATATCGATAAGAGTGTTATCGATAGCAAACAGTAAAACTAAAAAATAATTTAAAATTTATCTTTTCGACTTTGAGACTTTAGAGAATTGATAAATGTTATCGATAATTATGTCGATAAGACTGTAAGCAATACCAAGCCAAATAAGAGACGAAAAACAGGGAGAGCCAATTTGTATTGTATTTAAAATCTTTCCAAAATAATTTAGATATATATTTATCATAGTATTTAAGATTTTACAGATTTCGATAGCAATGTTTTTACAGATATTTTCGTGTGTGGTCTTCGTTGTTGTCGATAACATGTTGTTGCATTCGAAAAAAGTGTGCATAATGTTGTTTATAATTTGTCTGTGGGTGCCATGTCAAATGTCTAGTTTGCCTGTTGTCGTTACAACAACATCAACAACAACAACAATAAAAAGCGGTAACATCTTTTGTTTTCAGTTTTCGGCCATCTGTTAACCGGTTCTCGATATGTCCGCAGGCACATATCGATTGTTACATGCTGTCTCTCTCTCTCTCCCTCTCGCTCTGTGACTGCTAATTAGCAGTTAACAATTGCAGCATTGACCTCCTCCCATAATTCTTCAGCTGTTGTTGTTGTTGTTGTTGTTGTTGTTGTCTTACGAGCAGCAGCAACAACTTTTCGCTTTGTTCTATTGTCTGAGGCGAGAGATCAAAGCGCAGATACAATAACATGGCAGCAGGTTTACCTTGTTGTAACCTCAGCGCGAAGAAGAAGACGAAGTCGAAGTTAAAGAAACTTGTTGCTGTTGTTTTTGTTGTTGTTGTTGTTGTTGTTGGTTCAACATTCGCCACAGCGCTGGCAACATTGTTGCTGAACTGCCGCCGCTGTTGCCATTTGGCTGCAACAGTTGTTGCTGCTGCTGTTGACTTTTTGGCCAACATTGAATGGCTTTTTATCGTTTGTTGCGCCTGCCGTTTTTGTGGCTTTTTGTTTGATTTTTGCAACTGAAAACTTTGGCAATTGCCATAACTGTTGCTTTTGTTGCCGCTGCCGCTTGCTCGACACGGCGCCGTGTCTATGGCCTATGTGTCTATATAAACATGATCGTTTTGGCCAATTTTTGTGCTACAGCAACTGCTGCCGTTCGTTCTGCCCGCTCGTTGTCCGTTGTAAGCCAACAGCTGCCGTTGCAGCGGCCAACTGCGAAACATGTTGCCCAGCTAAAGTTGTTGTTGCTATTGTTGCTGCTGCTGCTGCTGCCGTTGATGGGTTGTGCAACAATTGTAAGCACTGCCGACTGCAGCTGAACTTAGGCATGAACTACGCTGTTTGAATCGAGGAAGTAACCAGGCTGATAAACTCAAATTTATGGCATTTTATAAGAGCAATAAAAAACCTTTAAAGTATCTCAACAGAGCTGAATTCCATTCTAATGAAATATTCGTTTTAATCATTGCCTAAAATTATATGAATTGATTAATTATATAGAACTTGATAAAGAAAATGTCGTTAAGTTTATCTATTTTGAAACTGAAATTTTAAATTTATTTTAAGAACTAAGGGAATAAAAATTAAATGATAAGCATGTTTTATTTAAATTTGTTAAAATTTAAGTTTATTTCGCAAACGACTTTAAATAATTAATTAATTGTGTTGCCGTTTCACCAAGCATAAATGCAGTAAAAGTGTGTGAATTGATTTTGCCAAACAAAGGATCTGCGATCTATAATAAAACGAGTCTATGTTTATAGATAGATAATACATTTCAGCAACATAAACATATTCTTACAATTTGAAAGATTTTCAGACTTGTTTACGATTTTATAACGTTGTCTTTTATGAAATTAGTTGAATAGCTGAGCAACAAAATCTATTGCGAGTCTTACGATTTTATAACGGCATTTGTCACATTTATTTTATTTATTAAAAATAGCCAACAAACAAAGGTGTAAATAACAGTTAAAAATTCATTAAAAATGCCTTATATGCAAAACTTTTTTACCAATTTTGAAATTAGGTTCATAAACATTGGGAATTATTTATATTTTATTGGGGATATTCATGCCGAATCCATTCGAATCTAAATACAATAAAATGAATTTAATATTAATAAAAAAAATTTTAGTCTTTTTAATAAATAAATAAATATGGAATAGAGAATAGAGAGAGAAATAATTGTTAGAATCAAGTAAACAAGATTTAATTTAATAAACAGCGCTTTCAACTATTTGTCAAGATTATGGCCAAGATCAGATTACTGGGTTGGTATTTGCCCAACTGCTGTTTTAGCCATTTAATTGCCTCGCCTGCAAGTGTATTGGCCATTCGGCGGCTGCCCAAAGATAGCTGTTCTTTTATACGTGTTTTTCGTTAAGTTTTGTTGTAAGTTTATTTATTTATAACGCTGAAGGTCAGCTAATAAATCGCATCAGCGCTTAAAGAGAGCCCCCACAACAACAACAACAAGAAGAAGAAGAAGAAGAACAAGAACACAATTTATGGCCATTAGCCATTTAATTTATGCAAGGCAACAGATGAGGCAGCCACAGCGGCAGGCGGCGGGCCGAACAAGAAATCGATAAAAATCTCATCAAATTAAAGCAAAACGATAAAAATTGATTGGCCCACGGGGCCGCAAACAAAACTTACAAAAACGACCTGAAAGCTGTTGGATTAAAAGCCAAAAAACAAAACGAGACAATAAAAAACTTTTTATTAGAAACTATTCTAATGCGAGGGGAAGGGAGGCCAAAAGCAAAGCAAAGCGCTTTGGTAGCCAACAGCTCAAGTTTGTGGCTAAGAAGTTCTTAAGGAAAACATTGAACTGTCGACGATCTCTCTTCCCCTCTCTTTCACCTGCCCCCCCCCCCTCCCCCCACCTCTTTACTCTGCTGCCTCGTCTGATGACTAATCACTTGGAAATTGCCGCCAGCCAACGAGAGGTTCAGTGTTGGGCTCCAGTTTGTTTGGCTTTTTGATTTGGATTTTGCTTTTGCTTTTGCTTTGGTCCTCTTTGGCTGCTTTGCTTGATTGGTTCCACTCCCTCCCCAAGCACACACACACACACACAAGAAACAAGAAACGGGTTTCTTCCTGTTTCAGGTTTCTTTCGGGGCTCAGTTTGAGTGACGCTTCACATGACGCATGCCTCATGATGTTTGGCGCTTGGCTCCAACAATCGCCCAAGCTAGACCTGGAGCTGGAGCTGGCGCATTGGAGCACATCCGAATGGAGTTGGCAGTGCACTCGTAGCTTTCAAATGGTAACACTTACCACTGATTTATGTGCGTGTGTGTGTGTGTGTGTGTGCTTGTGTTTGTTCGGGGCAGCCTCACTCGAGCACAAGAGTCACTGAATACTCCCAGTAGCCAAAATCAATTCAAATCAATTCAAGCACAACAATGTGGAGGTGGTTGCAATAACACACTAGAGCACTACATAATAATAATAACCATATTAGCAACAACAAAGTTAAGAGAACGCCTAACTTTAGTCTAGACATTATTTAATTTAGAAATTGTTATAAAGAAAATTCAAAATAAATTATAAGAGAGTCAATAAACAATATATAAAAAAGAACAATTTATGATTGCAATAGGTTGAAATCTGTTTTTTATTTTAAATAATAGTAGTAATAGTATATAGTTATATACTATCAATCTAACCTATTTAAAGACTTTAATATTGTTTGTAAATACTTTTATATTGTTTTTGGATAAGCACTTCTTCCATATACTAGCTTGGGATTCGCATCCGGGCCTCAATGTCTGCACATTTAGAACGGAAACTGACATTAAACGTTTCAATTAGGAACAAATTCTAATTTGTAATTTGAAGATGTCGAAAGAAGGTTTTAACAATCTTATGTTAAAAAGTTAAAAAGCAGAATACTATACAGAAGATATTTTCCAAAACACAGGAATGTTATTGTTAAGGCTTCTAATAACGATTCTAATAAAAATAACGATTACTGAACAATTCTGTTTTTTATTTGTGAGAAATCACGCATATCTTGTATAACTAGATAATATATTAATATTTATTTAACCAAATATTATTTAACCAGGAAGACTTTTAAATATATGTATTTGTTTTGGTAATAGTATTTTTGACTGAAACTTAAATGCATTTTATGGGTAATTCTTATAATGCTTTAATCGTAATAAGCTTACCTAATATACAGATGTTGTTATTATTATAGAAGAATATCAATATTGAAAAAAAAGTAAATAGCTGTATTAATTGGATTGCAGTATATTTAAATAAAAATATAGATTCGTTTTTAAAACGCATTTTTTGTACATCGTAAATTTTTTATAGAAGTAACTTTTGTAAATTTGTAATTTTGTAAATAAATAAGTAAATTTTATCTGTCACATTTTGAATATAATTTTTAATGTTGAGGCGTAAAGATATTTTAGAAAAACGTTTGCGTCCGATTATTATATCTCGATGTGTCTCGATATGAATAGTCAATGAAGCTTATTTTGATGTGCATATAAAATTTCATAATAATTATGGTTATATATATTCAAAATATATATTCCTGTGGTGGAATGAAAGATCCATGTCGTATTTACCTTCTCTATATTTGCCATATGAATACATAAGCTAACCCACAACAGGTGTTTATCAAATGCTGTTGACTTATCTGCCAAATATTTGGCCGATTAATTTTGTTTTGTGGCATATTCGTTGGCAGCCTTTTTCACAGCCAATTAGCGGGTACCAATGTACGTTCCGTACCGACTGTATCACGCGACCGTCTCGCTAGAATCCGTACAGGAAGATAAATCGACCAGAAATGTATTTGGTTTTTTATATTATAGAAAGCTGTAGAAATGCTGTCATGAATCATTTGCCAAACTCATTTGGCCAAAACGTGGCGAAATTTTTCATCAGCTCGTATAGTATTATATATGTATATATATGTATATGCATATATATATAATTGCGTGTGTATGCTTTAAAAATCGCCTCAAGGTCGTTGCTTGGCTTTCTATAGAAGCTCACACACACACACACACACACACAGAACGTTCTTCTGTGCTTGATTATTTCATGTGTGTATTTCCTGTTTGAAATGTGCTAATTTATTTATGTACATTTTTTTTTTGGAAGCTTTATATTATGTACTTATATGTAGATAGAGCCGACGGTGGAACGAGCAGATAGTTATACAGATACCGGCATTGTCAACCTGTCGCTTGATTGAATTGACGAATTGATGGATTGATGGATTACTGTACGTACGTTAACGTTCCAATCTTTTTTGGGCTCGAACTTTTATCGTGGCCAAATGGGAGTTGGCTGGAATTGAAGTAGGTCAATTGTCTATGCGAGATCTTATCTTAGATTTGACAGCCATTGTCTGTTGCTAGGGCTAATGAAGGTCACCGAAAAAATTTGCAAAATAATACATAACTGTTATTAATAAAAATTATTGCCTTTTTTAGAGGAATAATGCCGGCAGGTCTCGAGTATTATAAAATTAAAAGTAAGGGGTTTATTTAACATACGTTTTTGAAGATAATTAATTAGAAATTTTATTTATTTATATGTAAGAATATGTGAAATCAAAAAAATGTTAATTTTATAAAAATATATTAATACGCAAAAACAATGGGTTCACATTTAAATTAAAGAATACATATTTTTATGTAGGCTTAAACTTGTAATTACTTGCATTTAAAATTTTAATATAAGCTTGTAAATTTGAATTAACTTCCGTTTTTAAATCAGGAAATTATATTATTTGCTTAAATTCCACATAATCTTTAGGATCAGTGTTTTATAATCAGAAACAAATGTGAATTTATTTCTACTAAATTACCATTAACCTGCTAAGAACTAAAATTGATTGAGAACAGTTGCGAGTGTTTCAGTTAAGGGCCTCCGAAAATAAAATTGATCATGAACTCTACAAGCTTTAGCTGCTTCTTCGGGCCCACTTAAAAAATAAAAAATGCGCCGTCCTCACAGCGCCATAATAAGCGACGCCTGGTAATATATGTTTTCTCAGGTCCTAAATTAAGCGAATGTCCTTCAAAACGGGGGCACTACATCAGCAGAAATAATGAAAATAAAAAAGAAATACGGCAAGAAGAAAAGGCAAGAAGCGAGCGTAAAGCAAACGCATTTTGGGCCGCTTTAATCAAAACAAATCAAGTTTGCGGGAGGTGACCCGGGTCCGGGTCCGGGTCCGCAGAACGAAGCAATAAAATGAGGGAACGATAATATTTGTGCAAAAGTGTGGCAACTGAAATAGCTGACAGACAGACAGACAGACCGCGACGGAACTTAAGGAGCGGGTCGAACATAATTTCAAGGATTTATGTCTTATTCAGCGCTTTAAAAGGCGGCTCAGCACCGAAGAGGGACAGGATGCTCTTAAAGCGGTTGTTTTGATGTTTACACGCAATTGCACACATGTATTTATTTTTAAGAAGGTAACAGTTACGACGTGATTTAAATTTAAGGGATTTTACTTAGCACCTTAATGAATTACTGTGGAAAGGGGGCAGGATCTTGTTGGCAAATTTACCATGTATATAAGCTATAAACATGATTTTTAATAAGAATGAATTTATCACAGTGGCTAGTAAGAATATATAGGAAACATTCAAAATCTGATACTGATCGAAAGGTTAGGTTTTAACTGAGAAATGTACACATATAAAATAATTTATCTGATTCATCTGTAAGCTGATTAGGTTTTTCACTTACTCTCTTTCATTTATTGTGTGCCCAACTATTTTTATAATTTCGAATTGTTTATTAAATATTATATATATATCAATTAAATGTTATAAATCCTCTGTAGATTGTTGCCTCAATTTTAGTTTTTTGATTCAATTTGCGACAAATTTGATCGCATTAATTATTTGTACATATATTCTAGTAATAAATAATTATGCATGCATACATCTACATAAATGTCTTTTATTTAAATGTTTTTAAATTCACTTTTAAATTTATTATAAATTTATTTATGTCTGTCATCTTAAATAAACCTTTTTGAAAAATCATTGGAAAAATAAATTCAATTGATCAACTCAAAAAAAGACAATTACATGTATTGCTCTATTGAAATTAACAACATTTTTTAGCTTATGCATCGACAATGTATTGATATAAAAAAACAATCAAAAAGGTGTATGTAAGGTACCTGTAAGGTTAAGAGAGTTGTCAAACTCCGCAGAGGGCCACTGGCAACAATGACAACACTGACAACTGACAGGCAACAATTTATAAAAAAAAGAAGAAAAAAACACACCACACATCGACAGGGCCTCGAGGTAGCCAAACGCCCGCCGGGAGGCCGAAGAACTTGCAACAACAACAACAACAACAACAGCAATAACAAAACAAAAGGCAATAAAAGCAGCGCGCAAAGAAGAACATCGAACTCATCGAACAGCAAACAGAAGACACAAAGAGCTAAACATAAAACATAAAGCAGAAACGCAGCCAGACAAAAGAAAGGCCAAATACGTTCAAACATTGTCAGCAGAAGTCGAAGCAGCGACGCCGACGGCGACGGCGACGGCGACAGCGACAGCGACGACTTGTTGCCAAGACATAAAAAGCCAAACAAAGCGACAGACGACGACGACGACGACGACGACGAAGACGAAGAGGAAACGCAAGCCAAACTATGAAAGAAAAAAAAAGAAATGCGAGAGAAGAACACAGAACACAAGAATAAAAGTAACACGTCATCATGCCTGCCCCTTCGGCAGAGCAGCGGCAGCGGCGGCAGAGCAGCGGCAGCGGCAGCGGCAGTCAATGCCAAGAACAAGTTGTAAATGAAGCAGCGGCAAAAGCCGAAGAAACGAAGACTGGCCAGAAGAAGAGGTCATTGGCGGACATTGACTTTGTCTCGTTGATGACCTTGCCCCGAAAAATGGCGTGGTAAAGCGAAAGAAACGAAAAAAAAAAAGAGAAGCGAAGCAGTAGCAGAAGAAGAAAAAAAAAACTAAAGCATACGTTTAAAATGGGCAGCTGAAAGTTGAGCGAGCGCCGCAGTCAACACTGAAATGCACTCCAAAGTAGAAGCAGACAAAAGCGAGCGAGAGAGTTAGAACGGTAGAGAGCGAGAGCGAGAGCGAGAGCGAGAGCGGGAGAGGGAGCGGCAGCGGGGGCCAGAGCGAGAAAGACTGATTTGGCGGTGCGCGCGTGCAGCTGGTGACACTGCAGACTGCAGTGCCCTTTTTAGCTGGAGAAAACTACTAAAACGGAACAAAGGACGAACAGAGACAGACAGACAGACAGACGACAGACGAACTGCGTTGGGCACAGGGCCAAGGCAAATGGAGCAATGACATTTATGTGGCGTTTTTTTTGTACATGTCTGCTCAGTTCATGCAAAACTGCATGCATACATACATACATGTACATGTATGTATGTGTGAGATGCAAAGTATTTAATTTTAGAAAGTGTTTGCATTAGATGACACTTTTTTTTGGTGTTAGCAATACATTTACATTATTGTTGTATAATGAAATAACCAAATAAAGCAAGTAAGCACGTTGCAGACGGACGTAGCCGACTGCGCAATAATAGTTCATTATTTTTATTTTGGAAAAATATATCTATTTTATATTAAAAATTACTAATTTTCATAATATATTTTTTTTAACATTGAAAATTGTGGTTGTCACAATTATTTTAAACGGCCATAACTTTGTCAAAACTGAAGCGATTTCGATGTGTGATGGCATTTTATTCATGGTTTGACCTCTAGATTGAGTCTGCATTTAAGAAATAGGCATTTTTTAAATAAATTCTTTTTCGAATTTTTATCAAAAAAAGCATGTACCCCCCCCCTTACTCATTTTCAAAAAAAAAATGTTTTCAAAATTTAGAAATGCGAATTTACATTTTTAATCGATTGTGGGTATCACAAATAATATGAAAAACAACATTAAAATCGATTCTGAGGGGGTCGAATTTTTGGTCAAAAATCATGCCAAAATTGACCAAAATTTTGACATGTCAAGCTCTCGGATCCCTAGCTCCCATATTTCAAACGGCAATAACTTTGTCAAAACTGAACCGATTTTCATGTTTGATGGCATTTCTTGTCCTCTATTATGTACGTAACGTGGCCGGGAATCTTTTTCTGTGATGTTTGGGGAACCTTTCCAGTAACATATATTCTAAATATGGAGCCTTTAGTTTAAAAACTGTGAGAGATATAGCTATTTTCCGATATTGCAGAGTCTTAGTGTATTGTTGTTACTATGCAATTTTAATTAAATAATTGAAGTACTAAACACTATGTAGTCCAAAATCAATTTCTTAAATCGAATTTAGATATTTGTAATAACTATTTTCAGCTAAAACGTTTCTTGACAACTGCAAACTCACATTTTACAGCTCTGTTTGTCGGCCATAACACTCACAAAACTAATTCGGGTAATAAAAATAATTCATACTAATAAATATAAAAACCTTTCGCTATTGTAATAAAAAAGAGGGCTACGAGCCAAGTACCAGCAAATGGCAAAAGGCAAACAGTTCCGACTCTGGCTTTGGCTTTGGCTTTGGCTCCGGCTTTGGCTCCGGCTTTGGCTTTGGCATATGCGCACGTCGCTTCCATTGGCTTTCCCATGACGGGCTACTTGCTGGCAGCGCCAACCTGGCAGAGTGACTGATTGACTGTTGGTCAGAGCGACGGCACTGTGCGTTGCATTCGCCACGCGAAAAGGGCTCTTAAACAGAGTCATTAAGCGATACGCTTCCAAATGCAACGGCTGCTCAGCGGCGCATGCAAAACAGCCGCCCGCAGCAGCGCACAGTGGTTACGACCCAATAAAACAATTGTGTGTGTGTGCAAACTAAAAGTATGTTTAATTTCCTCACGTACATATCTATTCTGCAGCTCTCTTGTAGGACTTTACTGCTTTCCTTTTTGTGTCGTTAAAAACGTACTATTATTCATTTTTACAGCTGGTACGCACTTTGAAAGTTTTTTAATTATATTATTAAATAGTAAATAATAAAAAAATATCACTTTTATATGGTATCCAATCGAAAGCAATGTGTTTTGTCGTTTTGTAGGGTATCGCTAAATACTAGATTAGCCAATTTTTTATTTGTTTATTGTATTTTCTTTTATACCTAGCAAATATAAATATTACTCAGTTTTCTATACATTTTTCCATTTATAGAATGCATTTTACGATAATTTTTAAACAAAGTAAATTTAAACTTAATGGTAAATCTTTAGCATTTATCCACATAATGTGTATGTAGAGTATGTAGACAGTAGAGTATTAAACTGTCTCATATGCACATATATATGTAATTATAAAGTAATATATTGTCAGTGATAAAAAAAAATTTCCTTGCTATTTTAACTAATGTTTCTTTTTAATATTATTAGTATTGATTATAGTCTTAAACTATCAATTAAAGTTTTTTAAACAGCACTGGCAAACAATACAAAAAATTTCTAAATTTAAATGGAATCCCCAATTTGTTCAAATCTATTTCTATCTTGAAATGCATTCTTTTTATATTAGCCTTGGTTCAGTGTAAGCTGGCGGGCAGGTTACGCGACTGTTGAGCTGCCTTGCCCACACCAGACGGACCCAGTTCTGGCCGCCCACCATCATCGACGCACTGCGTCCGCGAGCCGTTGACTTCTTTTCTAAGCTTTGGCTTTTCTCGTTCTCTTGGAACTCGTTTCCTCGACGCTGGGTGGGCAACTCGCATTTGCAGTTGCAGTTGCAGTTGCCGCAGCAGTTGCTGTTGTTTGTTGTTGCTGCTGTTG
Organism: Drosophila sordidula; assembly: GCA_035047465.1. Lineage (NCBI taxonomy): Eukaryota > Metazoa > Arthropoda > Insecta > Diptera > Drosophilidae > Drosophila > Drosophila sordidula. Next base: position 2,727,283 of record JAWNPQ010000260.1, on the reverse strand, counting down.
CTGCTGTTGCTGCTGTTGTTGTTGTTGCCGCTGGCTCTTTGGGAGCTTTGCGTGCGTTTAATTAATATCGAGTCAAGTTGGCAAGTCGACTCGTACGTGCAAACTATATGTATGTGCATAAACATACGTATACACACACACACACATCAATTTATATGTGTATACAAGAGATATAAAAAGGAAAAACGAATTACTGGCAAGTTGTTTTGGGACAAGGTTGTTGGCGATCGCGTTCTGGTCTTGCAGGCCGTTTGGCAGCTGAGTTTCTTGTTTGTTGTTTTTTTTTCTTCTCTTTATATATAATTTTTTTTTTCTTTTTTTTTGTTGGTTTTGTTGCATTTGGCCTAAGTGCAATTTTAATGCACCGTGTGCGTGCTGGCATTCTTGGTACTCGTACCAGTTAGATGGATGCAACCGCAACTGTTAGCCAGCCAGTTAGCCAGTTAGACTGCCAGTTAGTGAAACTGTTTGGCAGGTTGCACATTATATTATGTAATCGATAAACTGGAACGTTGTGTCATTGAAGCTCAACAGAAGTTGCAGCAAAATATAGAAATTCATAAAACTAGACACAAAAACAAAAAGTCATCCGAATCAAATCTAAATATTAAACATAAATTATAGTGATGGCTTGGTATAAATAAAGGGGTTTTCCATTGATTTCATTTATTAAAAGAATATCATTTATTAAATATCATTTATTATTTAAAAAAAATTTACCCAATTTAAAATAAAATAAATGTGGAAAAAATTAAATGGATTGATTGTTTATTACATTTTTTTTAAAGCTATTTTAGAAACATCTTTTGTTTTTCGATATTCCATGATGGAATGTGTAATATCTGCGTATCTATTAATGCTCTGAAACTCGTATATTGACTAAAATATTTGCCAACGCTTAAAATATAAGAAATAATAACACAAATACTAATAAACACGACTTATATGTGATTTATATATTACAATTTTAAGAGCTTGAAAAGTTTTCCACTTTGATTTATTGCATTTAACACAAATTTACTATGCTTTAAAATTCAGCAAAACCTGTATTCCCATTTGAATAACGCAGTATGATAAAACATTTTTAAAATATTTGTGCAAATCAGGCGTTTGCAACTTTTTAAACCAAACTGCAATAATTCTTAGACGAAATAATTAGTTTAATTAAAACGTTTGAAAGTAAATTTTTTTTTCGCTCGAACTTGCAAATAAATCCAAATTGAAACAAGTTTCAGAAACGTTGCGAATAAAGCAAACGTCGCAGATATCAACAAGAAATCACGACAATACGTCAAGGAACCAGGTGACTTATGGGAGTTAAGAATATTACGGAAAGCGAGCTGAAGTGGGGGAAGTAAGACAGACAGACAGAGAGAGAGAGAGAGAGAGAGAGAGAGAGAGAGAGAGAGAGAGAGAGAGAGAGAGAGAGAGAGAGAGAGAGAGAGAGAGAGAGAGAGAGAGAGAGAGAGAGAGAGAGAGAGAGAGAGAGAGAGAGAGAGAGAGAGAGAGAGAGAGAGAGAGAGAGAGAGAGAGAGAGAGAGAGAGAGAGAGAGAGAGAGAGAGAGAGAGAGAGAGAGAGAGAGAGAGAGAGAGAGAGAGAGAGAGAGAGAGAGAGAGAGAGAGAGAGAGAGAGAGAGAGAGAGAGAGAGAGAGAGAGAGAGAGAGAGAGAGAGAGAGAGAGAGAGAGAGAGAGAGAGAGAGAGAGAGAGAGAGAGAGAGAGAGAGAGAGAGAGAGAGAGAGAGAGAGAGAGAGAGAGAGAGAGAGAGAGAGAGAGAGAGAGAGAGAGAGAGAGAGAGAGAGAGAGAGAGAGAGAGAGAGTGGAAACTGTTCTTGTATTATATAAAGCGAAAATGAAAGGTCTACACGACGAGCTGGTATACACTACCTTTCGGAGGATATTCAGTTTTTTTTAGGTATTTAGTTCATATGAACTTTTTATTGAAAATTATTGGATTGGAAATCCTATCCAGCAGATATGAGCTTTAATATTCTTTTCAGCAAAATCTTAGCAACACAGAACTACAATATTATATAGCTTAAATAAGTAGAATTTAGAGGGGAATTACACACAATGATTTTGATTCCTATATTATATAGCTGTCTGTTACCAAATTCTCGAATTAATGATGATTTAATAGTGCAAACCCCTTTTAAATTAAGACTACTATATTATAGGATTAATCGGGCGACTAATAAGTTTTGGCATTAAAAAACCTTTTTAATTTTTTTGAGACATATCCAAAAAAGAAACACAAAAATTGAGTGAAATGATAAGATCGAGTACTTTTTCCCCGAATTCGCCAATTGATTGTAAGAGCATTTAAGCTTCGCCAGCTTGAAGATAACAGCTCTTTTATGGTTTGCTTCTTTATTTTGATATATGTGTATATTTATAAAGAACAGCCGTACGACCTTGAGGCACAGACTGTCAACAACAACAGCTGGGCGGCAGCAGCAGCAGCAGCAGCAAGTTGAAGCAAATTATAAATAAAACGGCCGGGAACTGTGGGCTGAGTGTGCCCGCTGATACCGATACGAGGGTACTCCGTCGGGCTGGTTATCTTTTGTTGATATTGATAGCGACGCGAAGCAGGCGACGGGCCTGATAAAGCCTTGCCAGCCCATGACAATGGCCAGAGAAAGCAGCAACGGTTCTACCAACGGCAGACAAAGCTGCGCAGGTTGCACAGCTCCACGGTGCGGCGGGGTTCTGTTGGGGGCTTTTGGGGAGTGCCGCATACTCCGCAGTCTTTGGCAAGTCATAAAAATGCAAACGGCGCAAGCGTAACATTTCCTGTTTGTCGTACGGTAAATTGTAATTGTTATGCAGACGCAACTTGCAACTTTTGCAACGTTTGCAACTCTGCCACATTGCAACGCCCCGAAAAAATGCGGGTTCTCCGGGCCCGGCCCGCTCTCTGGGCGTTTAATTTGCACCGTGTCCGCGACGTTGACAAAGTTATCAGCGGGAGCTTTGTGGCAAAACTTGTCCAAGTATTCGAGCTACCTGTGGAGTAAACTGAGAGAAATTGGCCAAGTAGAAGCCCATAACTTGCTCAAAAATTAACCGATTTTCTTGTTTGATGGCATTTTGTCCATGGTTTGTCGTTTAGATTCATTCTGCATTTTAATTTTATTCATTATTGAAAATAAATTTTTTTTTGATTTTTTGGCAAAAAAAAGCATGTACCCCCCCTTACTCATTTTCGAAAAATTTTTTTTTTCAAAATTTAGAAATGCGAATTTACAATTTTAATCAATCCTGGTGGTCACAATTAGCAGGAAAAACAACATTAAAACCGATTCTTAGGGGGTAAAATTTTTGGTCAAAAGTCAAGCAAAAATTTACAAGAATTTTGACATGTAAATCTCCCGGATCCATAGCTCCCACATTTCAAACGGCCATAACTTGGTCAAAACTGAACCGATTTTCATGTTTGATGGCATTTTGTTCATGGTTTATCTTCTATATTGATTCTGTATTTCAAATATATTTATTATTGAAAATAAAATTTTTTCGTTTTTTTTTCCAAAAAAAGCATGTACTCCCCCCTTACTCATTTTCGAAAATTTTTTTTTTTCAAAATTTAGAAATGCGAATTTACATTTTTAATCGATTGTGGATGTCACAATTAGTATAAAAAACAACATTAAAACCGATTCTGGGGGGGTCAAATTTTTTGTCAAAAATCATGCAAAAATTGACAAAAATTTTAACAAGTAAACCTCTCGGATCCATAGCTCCCACATTTCAAACGGCCATAACTTGGTCAAAACTGAACCGATTTTCATGTTTGAAGGCATTTCTTGCATGTTTTATCTTCCAGATTGATTCTGCATTTCAAATATATTCATTCCTCGGTTTGGATTTTTTGTAAAAGTATTCCCCCCCCCCCCCCCCCTTAGTTGTTCATTTGCATTTGTTCTATCTCGAACAATCTAATCGAATGATGAATGGCTACTTGCATTGATTTCTCTCAGTGTATTGCAATTCTTGCAATCGTACCGGTTTTCGTTTAGCTATTGCCAACCGTGGCCATATCCATGTCGATAGTGTCGGCCAGACGACGACGCACCTGTTGGAAATCAAGTTCTGCAGACGTCGCGTCGATTCGCATAGATGTTTGTGGATTTATAACTGCCTGGCAGACACACACACACACACAGTTACTTGATTTTCTACACCAAATGACTGCAAATGGCAATAGGAAATTCTATGGACGACCACGCAGTATTCAATCCGACATCGCCGTGTGCAGTGTGTGCTAGAATACATATATATATATATATATATGTGTGTGTGTGTGTATGTATAACCTGTTGGCTATAACAAATATTTTTGCTGCTGCTGCTGTTGGTGCTTTGGCAATTTGTTTGCCATTTTCCATAGGCAACTTCTGTTGCACATTATGCTAATGACGTGCCAGCTCCGATCCAAGCCCGACCCGATCCGAAACAGAAATGCAAACACTCCGCACAGCTGCATGCTCCGATGATTAATCAAAAGCGAACACACACACACACACACCAACACACATTGTATGTGGCCCGTTGCCAGGCAATGTAATTGCAATTTGCAATTGTTGCTGTTGGCCGGGCCGGGCCTGCTCTGACTTGGCCTAGCCCGACATGGCCCGGACCCGGGCTTATGTCGATGTCTGTGCCTTTTTGTTTGCCATTGGCGAAAGGTGTTGGAGGTGTGTGTTTAGTCTATGGCGTCTGAAGCGTGTTAAAAAATATTAGACAGCCAGATTGCAATGCCATTACGCGGTACGCAGCTCGTTGGACCAAGTTATGCAAGCTTCTGGCCCAGGCCGCGTCGAAAGTAAGGGTGTACAAATGTCTGTCAGCTGCTGAGGTTTGGTTTGTCCTGCCCCAAACGTGGCATTAATCGGCCGGTCTTAGCCGTGTAATTGATCTGTCAGAAAGGATTGATGAACAGACTGAAATTTGTGAGAGGTTGTTGCGTTTAAAGATTTTTCTGTTTGCTTGGCAACATTTTTGGTTGCTGCTAAAATCAATTTACCAAGAGGATAAATTGTAGTCCTCATTGCAAAAAAAAAAAACAACTTGATTGCAACTTAAAAATAAGATTATTGATGATTTTGGCTTAGCAATTTTTAACATAGAGATTAGTTTAACATGAGCTTAACATGAGGAAAGCAAAATTTAGTTTTACTGTGTGTCAAACTTTTGTTTTCCTTGGATACCTATAATAAGGGTAAAATATAATTACTAGGCATTTAATTAGCTTAAAAGTTTCCTTTTTGGGTGTGAATATTTGTGAAAGTTGCAAAACAAAGTTAGCCCGTAGTATTTATACGAGAACTGAAGGGTAATATATGTGCATTCCCAGGAGTGTGACTCCTCTGCGTCCAACTTTGCTCAATTAATCCCCAACAGCTTTTCAACACCCAAAAGATAACAACATTATCTTCTTCCCTGGCTAACCGTGCTACATACCAAACTCGCACTCTCTTTCTCTCTCCCTCCGCCGCAGTTGTGCAGCCACAACAACCCCAAAAAACAATTGCGCTTGCGGGGGAGCAAGGGTCGGTTTTCCCCAATTAGAGCACCCTACACCCTCGGTCGAAAACAGAATCCCCTAAATGCGCTTTACGCTTTCATGTTACGCATAATTGAAACCAACTTCCTATTCAGTGGGCACACAGAACTCCAACAACAATGTTGACGTCAGCGTCAGCGTCAACTTCAGCGTTCACGTCCACGTCCACGTCCATGTTCCATGTTGACGTCAATGCCAAACCACCACCGACATGTCCGCCGACTGCCTTCGCTTCTGGCTCCGGCTCCAGTTCCAGCTCCGGCTCAACCCCCAGTTAACAGCGGGGCTTTTGCCCCACAAAGCATGTCAATGTCATGAATATTATTGACATGGATTTACCACACAAACGACAATGAGGACGACAACGCCGCCATTTTGTTAGGCGGCGGCATTTCCGCGTTGCGCCACGCCAAAATGGAAAAGCGCCCAACGGGGCGCCCTAAAAAAGACAAAAGCGTAAAAAACGGCCAGAGAAAAAGCGCTGTAATGTGAAGGTCAACCCCTTTGTCTGGCAGGAGTTGCAAAGCAAGTTGAAGTTGAAGTGGCTTTTTTTTTTAATATACGCTCACGAAGTGCAAAAAGAGTATATTGGGTTTGTGCAATGTTGAAATTTTAAAATATGATAATTCGATCAAATCGATATATATCATTCAATTTTATAGCTATTTACATACAATACAAACAGGGAGATTACTGAAGGCCTGCTCTGATGATCTTACAATCTTTTTTTAGATACGCCCACTGGGGGCGTGGCATATTAATCAAATATATATAAATTACAAAAACCATATTTCCCCAAAATATTGTTAAAGTCGAAGATATAGTTATAACCTATCAAACGAAGTATTTTTAAATATAACTGACAGTTGCTTAATAGCCTGTTATACTGTGAATGAGTATTGCGCAGTCGGTTACACCCGTTCTTGTTTGCCTTTTTGGCCTGTCAAAGGCACAAGCATTTTGCGTTGATAAAAATCGATAAACCGGCGGACAAGGCAACCGTCGCCCAACCCGCTGCCACATTCCTAGCACAGACGATTCTCGGTCAGCAGCAACTGGCCTCCCCCACCCCTCTCCCCCCTCCCCCCGCAGTTGACCCCCTCAAGCAGCAGCTTCGGTATGCCATTTTGGCTTATGCTTTTTCAGGGGCTTGTCAAATTGCAAGAATAAATCTCTTGGCATGCAGTTGCCGTCGGTGCTCGCAATATGTCATGGCTAAAAGCTACTGCCAAACGTTGTTCCAGCTATCGCCGCTGACAATATAAAGCTAATTGCTATGCATTTTCAATGTAAGATACATACATACGTATTTAATAAGCGTAATTAGATCATGTCTGAAGTGTGCGGCTAAATCTCTGACAGCCAGAATTGAAAGGTAGCCCGAAGGGGGCGTTTAACCGACTGCCAAAGGTGTGGAGCATATCTGTGGGTTTTTTTCTTATAATTGAATAGCTCGTAATTGTCATAAGATTGTGCAGAATGTACGAAGCAAAGCTTAGAAACTGATCATATTTAAAGTTTTTATGAATTACATATATATGAAAGTCAAATTGTAAATATTTTTAGTGGAATTATGATGAATGTTTTCCGAAAAGTTGTTTTATTTTTTATAAAAAAAAAACAGTTAAAAATTATAAAGTGAAGACAAATTTACGATAATCTAAATAAACAAATGCTGTATACTTTTAAAAAACTGCAATAGGTTCTTAAATTAGATTTTAAATTTTAATGCAATTTTATGGAATTTTATTTAGTACATTTCTAAATTGAAAGTCTAATTTGAACATTAGATTTTTAATTAAAACTGTTTAATTTATTGCAAGAAATTTCTGAATTCAAAAGGAAAATCCCTTTAGAATCTCAACATTTTTTGGTTTCTTTTGTTTTTTTTTTTTTTGAGTAGAGTTTACAACCAAAAAAAAGAAATGAAATGTACTTAATTTTAGTTTTCCCATTGACACAATTCTTCTGTAATTTACATAGGTTTATTTGGCTTGGAAAGAAAAAATAGTTAATGATTTTAATTTTTTTTTATCGCTATGAATAAGCAATACTTTGCTGGGACTGCATTTTCATTGTTTAAGACTTGCAGCAATTGCATAACCATAAATAAACTTGGAATGCAATGAATCACCTATTAGCTTAGTTCGCACCTCGCTGGATGCAAAAGAAACCAAGTTAATCCCAACTAAGCTTTGTGCATATGCATATGGCCACCGACCGTTACACACAACACTTCCGCCTCATCAATGCCTCCCTCTTAATTTAACAAGGTACAGTTCTATCAGAAAGTATGCATACATATATGTATGTATGTATGTTTGTACCTACAACCAGAAACAAGCCGTCATCAAATCGCTTGGCTGCATTTGTCGGCTCCCAAGTACAAGCGTTCATACATACACACACACTCATACATATGCATGTGCGGGTATATTTCCCTAAATAAAAAAATAAAAAAAAAAACATACAACGGCTGACCACTTCACTGCTCTTCTCGGTCTGCCCCTCTCTTACGCTCTCTGCTTGGTCAGCATTCTGTTTGCCCGCTCTCTCCGTGTGACCTCTCGTCACCCACACAACTTTAATAACGAGAATTATTCTTGATTGCTTGCTCGCTCGCCGCGCAACTCACCGAGCTCTTGATATCAAAATTTTTGTTTATTTTCTTTTGTGCTATACAGACACACACACACACACTCACACAGACACGCGCTCACAACACACCCCCTCTGCTGTTGTTGCTGCCTATGAGTTAATTTCTTTTTTTTTGTTCTTGCCTTCGTCGCTTGCTTTGCGCTCTCCGCTCTTTGCGACGCGACGTCGCTGCCCGCGCATGTGTTGCGTCTTCTATGGCTGTGCCTATGTGTGTGTGCGTGTGTTTGTGTGCTTCGTTTTCGCTGTCGTCGCCGTCGCCGTCGTCGTCGCTGCGTCTTCTTCGTGGTTGCTTCGTCAACTCGCGTTGTTGTTGTATACAAGGTCGTTTGCGTACAAATTTCAACATTATTTGAAGGTCGTCCTTTGCCCATTCTGCGCTCGCTCTCACTGACGCGCTCTCTCTCTCTCTTTTTCCGTTGCTTGCGTGCGCTCTTTTTGCAGTTGCCGGTTGGCGTCTTGGCCGCTGCGTTTGGGTTGTTGTACCGGCTAAACGAAAAATTGCCTGCATTCATTTAACTGCATATACGCATTTGCACTTAACTGTAATGTGCCGAAAAGTGAAATGCATTTGCCAATTACTGTAAACGACATATATATGTATGCATGTACCTCCCCCCTCCCACCCATTGTCATTGGCCCTTCGTTGCCTCTGCCCAGCCGCGCCCTTGCCATATCATAAACGATACAGCCAAACAATTTCAGCCGGCCGCTCGTTCGCTTTGGGTTAATGTACCTTAAATTTATTATAATATTCCATCGGCTTTTTCGCCTCTTTCGCTTGCGGGTCGTTGACATTTTTCGTCGGCTAGCGCTATTGTTGTATTGTTGTTGCTTTAAGCTATTGTTCGTGTTCGCATCAAGCGCCGCTGCCGCTGATAACGAGAAGCTCGCCTCACGCTGGACAGTGTAATGGGTGCGAGTGTGTGTGTGTGTGTTTTTTTTTTTTTTGGAGGGCACATGTCGCGCTTCCAATTAGCATAACTCGCCCGTCTCAGTCAAGGTCGTTGGCTTGGGGGAGGAGGTTGGGCTTAATTCTTGAACAGCCGTTGCCAGGCGTCGCCAATCTCGCAAATTCTCTACTGGATATGTGACATATGAGTAATAATCATTCGCATAGTAACGGAATTTGTATTCAAACTACGTGATAAAAGAGCGTATTTAGAGATCTCTCTTTAATGTTTACAAAATTGATTTATATGCATAGCTCACGAAATGTGATTCATGTGGGCTGTATTCAAAAGGCGTTTACTTAATTGCTATCTTAGGCTCATTCAGGTTTTTTAGCTTTTTAAGCTATCGACCATAAGCTATAAATGTGATTGTTTCTCTTTATTATACCGACCATTAAGAATTTATAAAATTCGCATAAAACTGTAGTTTTTTGTTTGTTTGTCATGAGCCGAAGACATCTCCGACGACGATGTATATATAAAATATATCTGATCAGCTTATAGCTGTTTACTCTTTTTCTATATCACTCTTAATTTCTCGCTCGCTCTCTTTCTCTCTCTGCTCACACGTCCGCTCTAACACTCGCTGTCTCTTTTACTTTCACTCACTGTCTTCTTCACTTTTCATTTTCCCCCTCTCAAAATCCGCAAGCTTACTTAAACTTTTGAGAATCACAGAGAAAGGCAAATTTCAGTTACTTGCTCTCTATCAAATATAATAGAGATTTTTCAAAATATTAATAACCCAATTTTCCCGAACCCAATTTTCCCTTTATTGCTTACATATTTTACAATTTTATATGATAATGTTTTAATCTAATATTTGTCTTTCTTTAATTTTTTTTGCAGATTTACAACACAATGGAACTGCATCAACGACATCTCTCCAATTTCTACAAATTGCACAAATAAATTTAGAGAAAATTGTGATTCGAATTGCGCAAGGATTGCAATTGAAGCGCAAAGATGCCCAACATGTCGAGCATAAAGACGGAGCAGAGCGTTTCCCCCGGTGCCAGCGGCAGCTATCATCTGCCCGTGAACATGTCCACGGGGACGGGGACGGGGATGGGGGCGGGGGCGGGGGCGGGGGCGGTTAGCGCGCGCGGACACAACGTGTCCGTGACGAACATCAAGTGCGAACTGGACGAGCTGCCGACACCGAACGGCAACCTGGTGCCGGTCATAGCCAACTATAATAATCATAATCACAACCAGAATCACAATCACAATCACGGCGGCGGCGCCAGCCTGCGCATACCGCTGGTCGGAGGCAAGGAGCCGGACGAGTCCGATTCGGAGGCGGAGCTGGCCAACATTGAGAGCCTGAAGGTGCGCAGACGCGCGGCCGACAAGAACGGGCCGCGTCCCATGTCCTGGGAGGGTGAGCTCAGCGAGCCGGAGACGAACAACGGCGGCGCCGGCGGCGACGAGGAGCTGATGGAAACGGAGACGGTGATCAAGAGCGAGGCCAGCAGCCAGGTGAACGCGATGCTGCAGCCGATCAAGACCGAGCTGGAGCACATAGCCGGCGAGATGCAGCAGCAGCAGCAGCAGCAGCAGCAGCAGCAGCAACAGCAGCAGCAGCAACAGCAGCAGCAGCAACAACAGCAGCAGCAGCAGCTGCAGCAACAGTTCCAGCAACAGCAACAGCAACAGCAGCAACTGCAGCTGCAGCCCCTCAAGCAGCAGAGCTTCGCGCCCAACAAGCTGAAGCTGGCGCCCACGCAGAGCGATCCCATCAATCTGAAGTACGAGCCGGCGTCGTCGTCGCTCTGCGATCGGAGCAAGTCGAGCAGTGGCGGCCATTTGCCGCTCCTCCCGGCCAATCCCAGTCCCGATTCTGCCATACATTCCGTTTACACGCACAGCAGCCCCTCGCAGTCGCCGCTGACGTCGCGCCACGCCCCCTACACGCCCTCGCTGAGCCGGAACAACAGCGACGCCTCGCACAGCAGCTGCTACAGCTACAGCTCCGAGTTCAGTCCCACCCACTCGCCCATACAGGCGCGCCACGCCCCTCCCGCGGGCACCGGCACCGGCCTGTTTGCCGGCAACGGAACGGCCAACAACAACGCTGCACTGCATCATCACAGCGTCCTGTATCGGCCGCTGAACGTTGACGCCGGCACGGAGGCGCAAAATCTGAGCATGGACGCCGCGGCGACCGGAGTGGACGGCGCCGGGACGCTGCCGGCGTCGCCGGCGGGCATCTCGCGCCAGCAGCTGATCAACTCGCCGTGCCCGATCTGCGGCGACAAGATCAGCGGCTTCCACTACGGCATCTTCTCGTGCGAGTCGTGCAAGGGCTTCTTCAAGCGCACCGTCCAGAATCGCAAGAACTACGTCTGCGTCCGCGGCGGCCCCTGCCAGGTGAGCATCTCCACGCGCAAGAAGTGCCCGGCCTGCCGCTTCGAGAAGTGCCTGCAGAAGGGCATGAAGCTGGAGGCCATACGCGAGGATCGCACCCGCGGCGGCCGCTCCACCTACCAGTGCTCCTACACGCTGCCCAACTCGATGCTCAGTCCGCTGCTCAGTCCGGACCAGGCGGCTGTCGCCGCGGCCGCCGCTGCCGTTGCCAACCAGCAGCAGCAGCAGCAGCAGCAGCAACAACAGCACCAGCAACACCAGCAGCAGCGATTGCAGCAGCAGCAGCAACAGCAGCAGCAGCAGCAGCAGCAACAACAGCAACAACATCATCAACACCAACATGGTTCACTCAACGGCTTCGGGGGCGGCGGCTCCAACTCACTGCCCGCCAGTCCCAGTCTCGGCGCGTCCATCAAAACGGAGCAGGCGGAGCCGCTCAGCCATCGCATTCCAGCCCTGCTGCAGGTGATATATCCTTGAATACCCCAATATTCCCCAATATTATTCGAACTGCATCCAAACTCTTACCTTCCACTATTTTTATAACAGACCCCATTAAGCATTTTTATACTCGTTCACGAAGTGAAACTAGTATATTGGTCTGTCCGTCTGTCCGTCTGTCCGCCTGTCCGTCTGTCCGCCTGTCCGTCTGTCCGTCTGACCGCCTGTCCTCCTGTCCGTCTGTCCGCTTGTCCGTCTGTCCGCCTGTCCGTCTGTCCGTCTGACCGCCTGTCCTCCTGTCCGTCTGCCCGCCTGTCCGTCTGTCCGCTTGTCCGTCTGTCCGTCTGTCCGCTTGTCCGTCTGTCCGCCTGTCCGTCTGTCCGTATGAACGCAATATTTTTCGACGCTATTGAAGAGAGAGACTTGAAACTTGGCATATATACTTGCAGTTATCTGCTTCAGACAAAGTGTTAAGATTTTTGTGCCACGCCCACTGGGAGGCTGGCAAATCGATAACATGTCGATACACCTCAAATCGCAAATCGATTAAAGTTGAATATTTACCACAATATTAAAGTTACAGTCACCAAATTTGGTATGTAGATAGCTGGTGATCTCCTCCAAAAAATGCGGCCCTGATTTCTCGGCCACGCCCACTAGAACGCCCCCCAGCGCCCCGCCTTAAGAAATCGGAAATGGCTATATCTCCCACAGGGTGACGTTCTCTTAAGATCGAACCGAAAAATGTTGGCCACACTCAACCCCGCCCCTACGAAATATAAAATTCTATATTTTTCCAAAATAACATTAATTACTTCCGTGTACTGTGAACGAGTCGGTTACGTCCGACAAAAATTAGGATAATTTAACTTAAGATCTCTAAGAAATGCTAAGAACAAATATTGATATTGGGGAAATGGGATGCGATATCAAAAGAACATGATAACCTTGTTCTGCGTATGCCATAAGAGATTATAAACGTTTCAAAGTTCAGTCGCTAACTTTGATAATTTTCGAGATCGCTGATCGACTTAGCTATCGTTCTGATCAAGCATAGACTTTATATTTATTTTTTTTCGAAATTTTTATTTGATTATATGAGTTATATGAACAATAAGTTATCTTAAAATTATTGTGGCCAGGTTTTTACTTAGGTTTAACTTAAGTTAAAAACTTTGCTATATTTAATTTATGGGGATACAAAACTGGACCGTTCAGTAAATTGGTTCTAGGTCAAGAGTAGGTTTATTGAACCAATAAAAACAAGTTGAGCAAGTTTTCGATACAGATATTTCAAGAATATCCCGGTTCTATCATCAGATTAGTAACCTTGACATGTTAGTATTGTTATTAATTATTAATAGTATTAAATACTTCATTTCTAGCGAATCCTATGTCTATATTGATTAATAGTTAATTGAATCTCTGTTCTTGTCCCGCCAGGAAATCATGGACGTGGAGCATCTCTGGCAATACACCGACGCGGAACTGGCGCGCATCAATCAGCCGCTCTCCTCATTCGCATCCGGCGGCTCGGCGTCGAGCGCCGCGGGCGGCTCGAGTTCCGCCGGACAGCACACTGCCAGCGCCCAACAGATGACCAATCCACTGCTGGCCAGTGCTGGTCTCGCGTCCAACGGCGAGAACGCCAATCCCGATCTGATCGCACACCTCTGCAACGTGGCCGATCATCGGCTCTACAAGATCGTCAAATGGTGCAAGAGTCTGCCGCTCTTCAAGAACATATCGGTGGGCATTACCTGACCACAAATTTAATCTACCCGCTTATTCACTAATATTTCACCTCCGCCAGATTGACGATCAGATCTGCCTGCTCATCAACTCGTGGTGCGAACTGCTGCTCTTCTCCTGCTGCTTTCGTTCCGTCGACACGCCTGGCGAGATCAAGATGTCACAGGGCAGGAAAATTACCCTGGCACAGGCTAAGACCAATGGCCTACAGGTGAGCTCTATCAGCTAGCTGAAGTGAGGGCTTTAAAAGTTCAAACTGCCTTTTTGATTTTTTTTTTTAGATAGATAGATATTTTTATTGTTCGGTAGGTCCATAATTATTTAATTTAATTAATGTCTTTTTCGTGCAGAAAAGATGTTGGCTAACTGAAAAATCCAAGAAATATTAAACAAATCTTATTAGAGTTTACTTGAGAATATGTTTTCCATTCTTACACACTTTAATAAAAAAAATATGTTATAAAAAACATTATGATTTGGAAAAATGAAAGTAATATCAAATTTTCAGAGAAAAAAAAACAAAATTTATTTAATCTCTCTAAAGCCTTAAGGCCAACGCCTTGATGATTAGACAATTGTAACGTTTTTGAAATGGTTCTTAACATAAAGACTTGACATATATTAATATATATATTAATAGTTTACCTTAATATTTGCCTTTGCCAGGACCAAGTGTATGTTTTGTTTCATTATTGATCGTAGATTATTATAGAAATACACACATCGGCAACTTTAATATGAAAATACTCGTTTAGTAATCGCAGATCAAGAATCTTAGCCTTATGTTCAATTCCTCGAAAATTGCAAAACAAAGAATTCAAATTGGATTGAGTCTTGCTTTTTGGTCCATTTAAAGGAGGTTATTTAAAGGAGGTCATCAGAATATTGTCTGTCTAGGGACTTCAGCTCTTAAATTTGGGGCGATATGAAGTGCTCAGGGAGTGCCAAATAAATTTATAATTTACCTTTAGAGGAAGTCTGCAAAATTTGATGAATTTGGCTTTAAAACTAAGGCAGATAAATAGATTTATTTTAATTGCCCCTTAACTTTAGGTGACAAGTTTCTAAAAAATAAGAGGTAAACCCTTTAGGCCTCACACAATAGAAATTGATTACTATATATACTATATATTATTTATTGAGTGGGAAAATATTAATGCAACACAAAGGCTAGGTAATTTTAAGCCTTTATATTGCTATATAATATACACTAATAGTCAATAAATAATTAGATAGTATAAAGCATACTTTTAATTTTAATTTTAATTTTCTTAACTTCCACTAAGTTTCCCTTTACTCCCGTAATTAACTCCCTTCCTTCTTTGCCCGACAGGCCTGCATTGAACGCATGCTGAACCTGACGGATCACTTGCGACGCCTGCGCGTGGATCGCTACGAATATGTTGCCATGAAGGTGATCGTGCTGCTGCAGTCCGGTGAGTACCTGCCCCAAACTGACCAAAAGGGAAGACCTGCTAATATCTATTCCTCTCACACCTGCAGATACCACGGAACTGCAGGAGGCGGTCAAGGTGCGCGAGTGCCAGGAGAAGGCGCTGCAGGGCCTGCAGGCGTACACGCTGGCCCACTATCCCGATACGCCGTCCAAGTTTGGTGAGCTGCTGCTGCGCATACCCGATCTGCAGCGCACGTGTCAGGTGAGCATTGCGAATGTATCTCACAGATACAACAACTAATACGCCCTCTATCTGCCCCTTGCAGCTGGGCAAGGAGATGCTGACGATCAAGACGCGCGATGGCGCCGATTTCAATTTGCTGATGGAGCTGCTGCGCGGAGAGCATTGACGAATGTTGTCGGCCATGGAACGGTGTCGCCGCCGACGTAGCTGGGCTTAAGGCGCACATGAAAGTTTTATATGATTAGTATTAGTATATCGTATGGCTAGCGTTAAGTGCTCTATGTGTAAGCTCTGAAAACATGTGCCTAAAAAATGAACAACAGCAACGACAACAACAACAAGAAGAGCAACAACAACAACAACAACAAACAGCAACAACAACAACAATCAGCAACAGCAACGAAACTCGAGAACAAAACTGATAGCGTTTAATGAAAAGTAAAAGAATATATCTTTTATTTGATGTCTAGCGCGAAATTGCCAAATTTTTTTGTAGCCAATACACAAATGTACATGTGTGTGTGTGCTGTGTGTGTGTGTGTGTGTGTGTGTGTGTGTGTGTGTTTGTCTGTGTGCATTTGTTGTTGCTGTCGTGCGGCTTGAGTTTATTAAATTATATAAAGATTTTGCTATGTATACATATATATGGATTATGTATAGTAACTAAAGCACACATGGAAAATGAAAAGACTAAGAAATTTATTTAACTTTAATATTAAAATGCAAAATCAAATTCTTATTTTTAGTTCAAGTAATCAAACAGAATTAAAGAAATGTAGCAGCTAATGTTTTTTATATTCATATATATATACATATATATCAAATACCAGCAACAACTGAGAGATCGAAGTAAAGCGAAAATTTAAGAATATTTTGTAATAAAATGCCAAAACCGAAATTGGTTTAAATGAGAGCTGCTAGATTTTCTACCTACATATATATATATATATATATATATATAAAACGTGAACGAGAAATCCATTTTTTAATGTTGTAGCATTTAGTTTTAGTGCAATTTCACATATGTCTACTTATGTATCGATATATCGATAGATATATATAGCCTGAAAGGGCCGCAAGAAAACGGAAAAAAAACTATACAAGAAAAGACCACTCGATTAAATTGCCACCTCTTTGTGGCAGGGCGTGGCAAAAACTATTCCAGTGATGCTATTTGTTGCATAAAAAACATAAACAAAAATACAAACACAAAAACAAACTACATAAATCAAATTTATACTTTTGTCATTACACATACTGATAAACCACATATGAATATTTGTATCTGTATTCGTATTTGAATTGTATTTTGTATTCTTTAATTAATGTTTTAATATTATATATATTATATATAGTATATATATATATATGTGTGTGTATGCATATATATACGCGCGTATATATGTGTATATATATTTTGTTTTATTGTAATTTTACTTAATAGCTGAAGCAAATCCTGTAACAGGATTTAAAACATTTAAATTACATACATTTATATTTTTTGTCAACGCATAACCTAGATTTATATAGCCTACTACATATGTATATTGTCTATATGTGTGTATGTTAACTATAAAACTTCCAGCCCCACCAGCATCGCAAGCAAACAAAACGAAACGATATGTAATTCCAATAATGTAAATGTTAAACAAATCCACACGAGAGAAAAACAAAAGCAAATTCATTAAAAACATTAAACAGATGCTCGTACAGTTGGCCAGCAGAAGAAATGCCCAATATTAACGAATTCGATATAACTGTGATTCGAGGATTATCAAAGAGATGAGAAAAAAAGAAGAAAATATGAGATTAACTAACTAATATCACAGTGTACACCGTTCATATTTGGAGAGCAGTTTCTTTTTATATATACTATATGCAATGTAAAAAAAAACTTAAACTCGGCTGCTGCCTGGCCCCGTGGAGTACCGTAAATTGTAAACCTAAAGTAAATGCAAATAGTTAAATGTTAATTTAATAAATGGTCTAACTAAATATCAAAATACAATACCATAGTTAAATGCAATTGTAAAATGATAATCAAATCAAAATTAATTTATAGTTTTTCCACATCAAACGAAAATTGTAGCAGCTATAAAGCCACAGCAAGCACCCAAAATCATTTTGTTTATAAAGCCTGTGCTAATATTTTACTATTTAAGCAATACGCTTAAATACGTAAAGTGTGCTCCATCAAATTACCTTTTAAAAATCCAAAATTGTTCGAGCTCAAGTTAAATTTGCCAGCTTGACCTTTGTGCTTGGTGCTACATTTTTCATCTACTCATCCATAGTGAATATTTAATTTCATTTTTAATTGTAATAACTGAAATTAAATGGAACAATTAAACACTTAATTGTCAATGCAATATTTTGTAATAAACATTTTTTCAAAAAAAAAAAACGTCTACATATAAAAAAAGTTTTATTCTCTATTTCTTTGAAGTATTTTAATGTTTTGCTATAATTAAAAAGAGCTTAAAGAAAGACTGTTGAGGCTAAAACTAAAAAGAAACTAAAAATTGAACTTGAGCGAGGAAAAATAAAAGAAAAAAGAAAGAAAACCCGAACGGAAATATGCGAGCTGTGAACTTAACTTCGTAAGTTGAACGGAAGGAAAAGCTTGGGCAAAAACGGAAATATGTTTTGATTATTTTCCTCCTACTTTTGCAGCCGTATACATTTCAAATGACATCAGCATCAACTGACAGCTGAGGCCACAAATAAGAGACACGTTGAATTTATGGCTTCGTGCAATAAAATCAACTAGAAAGTTGAGTGTGTACCAGAAACAAGAAACGGCCAAAACCAAATCAAAGTTGGGGGCCGACTTGGTTATTCAATAAATTCATGGGAATTTATGCAGATCACACAGGAAGCTGCTGGCGAAAGGATGAAAATGAAATGTGAACGGGTGGAAATGCAAATTTAACAAGAATTTTCACAAGTAGCATTGATTTCTGGCCTGTGGTAAGTGTGAAAGACGTGCGTTTATTTTTGCATAAATGAAAAAGTAAACAGGAATGTGTACAGGTATTTTATGATGAGAGGCCGAAGAGACTTTTCAATCAACATATATACAATGTAGCGCATTATTCAGCTGAATAAAATATTGATATTTCTTGCACTAAGATAATTATAAAAAATATATATATATTTTTTTTTTACTTTTTTATGCCTTATTTATATACATGTTAGCCATAACTATTTGTTGGACTGTTTTTCATAATTCTGTTCTATATAATTGTTAAATCCGATATATCTTGCTCAGTTTTAAAACTAGATACATTAAACTTCTGTGGACAGATAACTGCTGAGCTATTCTAATGAAAGCACAAATATTTTTTGGATACGCCTACTGGAGGCGTAAAGTTTTATTATATAGTGAATGAGTATTGTGCGGTCGGTTACACCCGACTGCAATGGGCTTCCTTGTTAATTATGATTATGATTTATAATAGAAAGCTTTTCTTTTTGGCAAAACTGAATATAGTCAATGTTGTGGGTTCAAAAACTTGCTTGTCCGAGTCTTTATTTAATAAATATAAATTTGATTGCGCTTATCGCTAAACTCGGCCGTATTCAATTGATGGTTTACGCGCTGATTGTGCCAACTTGATGATCGAGGCTCTAATGCCGTTTAGGCGTCGAAGGTGCTCCGCTCGCAACCGGGGCTAAGCAAGTGCATGCCCAGCTAAATGCAGGCTGCAAGGAGAGGATTTCGAGTGTGATGCTTTTGTGGACGGCTTTTGGGTGGCCTCGACTTACTGGAGTATTGGCTCAGATTGCAGCTGGTTGCCTGGGAGACGACGCCGCCGAGGGGCGGCAGAACGCAGCCGCCGTCCAGTGGCATTTCGTAGGGGGCGCCAGCGGGGCCGGGCGGGGCGTGTTGAGCGGAACAGGGGGGCGGATAGGTGGACGGACAGGGCGCCTGATAGGCATAGCCGGCGGGCGGGCCGCCCTCATAGGCGCTCATTGGCGGCGGCGGCATCATCCAGCAGCCGGCGCCAGGACCAGGACCACCGCCAGCACCACCACCACCTGGACCACGTCCGCACGACGACGGCGGCGGCGGCGGGGGCGGCGGCGGTGGCGCGTAGCTGGGACTGTGCGGAGACGGGCTAGAACGATGCCAACGGTACCAACGGTGCCTACTTACCACATGGACGGTACGCTGTAGCAGTTGCCGCAGCCGCTGCAGCTGCTGCACGAGCTGCAGTTGGGAAAGTGCTGGAAATTGTTGCCGGGTCCGCAGAACGGCTGATAGTCGGCGCTGTAGACGGTCTGTGTTTGGAGCGTATCGTTGCCGCAGCAGCGGGGCTCCACGCGCGGACAGTCCGGACAGGTGTTCCAGCCGGGCATGCAGTTGGGTCGCGTCAGTCGCACCTTCTGTATGAAGCCCTCCACGTCCAGGCAGTTGCCGGAACAGGCGCACCCCGGATACGACGGACACGGCATCTGGGGGCAGAAGGGCGGCGGCACCGGCATACAGGGTGTCGGACCGCAGGGGCCGCAGGAGCCGCACGGCATTTGCATGCAGTCGGGCGGGGGCGGGGGCGGGACGCAGGGCATTTGCAGGTAGTCCGGCGGAGGCATGCAGCCGGTGCCGCTGCTGGGACAGGGACTGGGACTGCCGGCGTTGTCGCCGCTGCGCTCGCAGTTGCAGTACTCGTTGGAGCTGTCGCTGGGCATCTCGGCGGGCATGCCGCCGGGTCCGCCGTGGCACGTGGTCAGCCCCTTCGCACCGCAGCCGGAGCCCTTGGCCCTGACCGGCTGCTCCACCTGAAACTGGCCGACATACATGCGCTCACAGTTGGAGTCCTGGTCCATTTGCGACCAATCGGTCGCCGAGCTCTCCCTGGAGACGCCCTCCTTGCCCGCCTGGCCGGCGTCCTGCTTGCCATCGATCGACGCCCGCGATCCGGTCGCCTTCGCCGCCAGCCGCGAGCTGTTGTCCTGGAAATAGTTGCCCGGGGCGGCAAACTGGTAAGCGGTCTGCGGCGTCGGCAGCTGCATATAGTTCATGAACATCGGATACGACGGCGGCTGGGCCTGCGAATTGTTCAGGTACTCCCCATCCGGCCACTGAAACTGCTGGGCCGCCTCGGCTGCCTGCGGCGTCAAATTATAGCCGTAGTAGTTGTAGTTGTTCTCCGGCGCGGCCATCGCCATGCCCTGGCCCATGCCCTGAGCCATGCCCTGGGTCATGCCCTGGCCCATGCCCTGGCCCTGGGCCATGCCCTGGCCCATGCCCTGGCACATGCCCATGCCCATTCCCTGTGCCATTTGCGCCATTTGCATGCCCATCTGCTGGGCGTACCATTCTCCGGCTGTTATCTCCTCCTGTCCGGCGCTGGCTTCGGCAAACTTAACATTGTTCTTCGCTTGCTTTTGGTCTCTTACATTGTAGCCATCTGTGGAAAGATTATTGCAAATTAATTACCAATTATGTGCCTTGTCAGTCGGGTCTAACCGACTGCGCAATGCTCATTCAGCAAAAAGCTAAGAAAAAAGTTTAGAATTGTGGCAGATCTAAATTTTCACGGCTTTGATCGATTTGCCACGCCTCTCGCGATCTTTGCAGGAGGTCATCATCAAAACTGAGCAATATATATAGATCATATCGGACTGCCACGCCCCCAGTGGGCGTACCAAGCTAATTTTAATTATTAATCTAATATTCTATCTGATCTGGTCAATTTAAGCTCTAGAGCCAAACTATTTTTATTTTTTATTTAAGCACAATATAAAAATGCAATAATAATCATAAATAATTCCTTTCTCTGAGTTGGTTTAAAAACTCTTAAAACCTATTCTTTTTTAGAAAATCAAAAATAAATTGTTACTTGTTACTTAAAATTCTAATTAAATTTTAATTATAAAAATAAGCCATTAGGGCTGTTAAATATTTTTTAAAATTAATATAAAATATTTAAATTAATAAGAATAATTTGTTTTATGCTAAAATTGTTAAAAGCAAGACTTTTTCCAGTATTCACAAATTATCTACACATTTATCTAAATTGGTTTGAAAACTTGCAATCAATTTAAAGATTAACGATATTCCATATTCTTTACTATGTTTACAAATCTGGGTTTTCCCAGTTTTTACTTGTTGTTGGAAAAATATGTAAATGCGTGTTTTAATTTTCAATATTTTTGGGCTTAGTGAAACTTCTAATTCTCTTAAGAAAAATAATAAATAAGAAACGAAATAATTATAAAATCTTCCTTTAAAATGTAAAATAATTAATAATTAAAATGTAAAAATGTAATAATTATTGATATGGAAAAAAGGTTAGCGAACCGAACCAAAAAGCGAGGCATAGGTTCGAACCGCACCACTGACTATTTTTTTTTTTGTTTTTAGTTATGGTTTTCAAATTAATTCTGAATAAAAAAAATAGCAGTATTATTGAGGTAAGTCAGAATTGAAACTTAAATGCATTTTTTGCCATTTACTCTTAACTGAGAATTATTATTGATTATATGTATTATTTTTATAATTCGAATAATTATTATTATCTAGATTATCTAGATTACTCACATTGACATTCGGCGCCACTGGGGTCAATGTTTTGACAGGTCTCCTTCGATATTTCACCCGAACTAATGCGAAAACTTGAGCTACAGAAACAATTTACTTATTCAACTGCAATTAATTGAGAAATGTTTTTAAATCTTACGATTGGTTTGACAAATTCTTCGCGAGTTCTTCTTTGTTGGCTTCGTCAATCAGGTTTGTGGATTTGTCCGCTGTTAACGTGTCGTCAATAGATTTTTCTTTCTCTTCCTCCGGCTCCTTCTCCTGCTCCTGCTCCTGCTCCTGTTTTTGCTCTTCTCTTGCCTTGTTCTCGCTGGAATTTAACGTCAGGCTTTGCAGCACGGTCCTACCCGGAGTTGCGACTAGGCTAATGGACTCATCGCTGGGCTCCGAGCTCTGGGCTTTGACTTCTTTGAGGGTGGACGTGCTTGAGGTGCTCGGCTCGGGTCCTAGTGGCTTATAGGTCTTGTATATCTCGTCGAAGCTCTGAATGGCGTTTAACTGTATTGAATTCTCTTTTTGCTGCTCCGAGGAGATCGATTGAATGTCGGCGTTGTCCATTGTTCACACTCCGAGTTCTTGTTCAGTCAATCCTTGGCTTGACACATCAACCAAATTCTCCGCTCTTTGGCTCACCCATAACAATACACCCAAAATTTTGGTGGGCTCTTCCCACAATTTGCTTTGAATTTTCTGTAATTACTTCATAATGTTTTCCAATTCAATTGAATGTATTTGCAGCTTGCTTTGTTTTTAAACAGCAACAAAATAACAAGTTTTAACCAGGGACCACAACCTGTTACAATTTTTAACTTCAAAATGTCAATTTAATATTTAATTTTGGTTTATATAACTATTATTTGTCAACCTTTATTTAATATATAGAAAAAAAAATTATATTTTCAATTTTCTTTTAAAACTCGTAAAATAATTTCTTAAACTTATTTGGTAACTTTTATTTTAAAAATAGGAATTTAAAATTTAACTCAAATATCTTTAGAAGATTTTTTATAATAAAATTATATATCATTTAAATGCATACATAAATATTTGTATATATATTAATATACTTGTGAATAAATTAACTAAATTAATTTGCAATAAATGTAATATTATGTTATCCTTTTTTCTGAAGTAAAAAGAAGTTTTTCTTTCATAATGGTTTTTTATGTTCGCTCCCTGGTTTAAATAAAAAAAAAGCCAACAACAAAGTAGCATATAACTTTAACGTCGAATGTTTTAAAATATTCTTCCATATGTAAATAATTGGTATAACTAAAGAATTAGTATTTTAAGCTTATTATTCATCAACATTTTGCCAGTTTTATTTTATTTGTAAATAATTTGTAGATCTTTTTTCTTGTATTAATAATAAATCTCTAACTGTGTGCTTTTTGTTAATTATAATTTTATATTTTTCGACAAATTTATTTAATTTTACGGGAATTTTCGGGTGCAGAATTTCACTTCAAGAGCTACCTAAAAAAGTGTCAAATGATTCGCAAAAGACACTAGGATTCGCCTATGGCTTCCTTAATATTCGCCATAAACAGGCAACAGTTTAATTTCCGCCTTGTCAGCCCTCTTCTTGTGGCTCAGAGCTAGGCGGAGGGTTTTCATATTTTCTTTAAATTTCCTTCAGCTGCATTCACAAAAACGTACATAACTGTTTCTTGTTGCCTACTGTGAGGCAGCGCATTTTAAAATAAACTGTCTGACGCTTTTCTTCCTCACACACATCCAAAGACACTAACACACACCCACACACGCACACCCACACACACACACCCACGCATCGGCGATTGCTGTAAGTGTAAATTTGTTTTCCAGGTTGTTTTTTATTATACCCTTGCAGTGGGTATTATAATTTTATTAGGGAACATGCAACCTCTAACCCATAAAGTTTTTATTTCAAATAAAATATTTTTATGGTTTTTCATCAGCATCAAATTTGAAATGTGCTTCCAAATAAGACGAGTTATATATAGCCATATATGCAGATAAATAAATACGAATTATAAATTTGGTTAGTTAGTTACTTTTTATACACTAAAATATTTAAACAAACATTTATTTGTATTTAAGAAAATATTTTTTGTAATTGAAGAACAAAATAATATTATTGAAACAAATTTTATTTTTTAATTTATTTAACCACATTTTTTTTATTTTGCCAACTTGTCTCTATAATTAGTCAATATTTATTTTTTATAATATTTTATTAATTTGTTAAATGAACTATTTTTGAGTGTTTACCAGAGTGTTTACAATAATAGATAAAAATACTCAGTTATATATAATACTTAATTATATGTGGACAAATATGTGCGAGTAAGGGTATTTGATTTACGGTATGCCTAAGTATGCCGTTTCCCTTTGTGTTCCGTTGCGCTTATTAATTGCCAGCAGGTGTCTGAACGTGCCAGCGACTTTAATTGAATTTCCGGATTTTTGGATGCCTGGAACCTTCTGGCGCTTAGCGCCAACTAATTATTGTGCAATACGAAACAATTCCCTTTCACAAGGCAATTTCGCAAATTAATTATTCGCAAAATGTAAACAAATTGCTTTGTGCATTCTGTGCTCAGTTAAAAATAGAATTAAATAATAAAATAAAGAAATTTGTAGTTTGAGAATAGTATACAACAGGTAATATGATATAATATATAATAATGGGCAATATCTGTCCTATTGTCGGGGGGCGTGGCAATTCAATTTAATCTATATATCTCTATTATATTTATTTATATTTTTGGATACGCTATTGATATCGAAAAAATTGATATAGCTTGGGGGTATCTTCCAGGATAATCTTCTCAGAAGTTCCCGCCACGCCCCCAAAAACTACTTAAGTCGTATATTTCTGCATTAATTAAGATCGTTTTCGATTGTTTTGAGCTATTATTAAACTGTGAACGAGTATTGCGTAGTCGGTTACACCCGACTGCAACGCGCTCACCGGTTTTTGGGCAGAGTATTATTTTTATTGCAGAGCTTAGAAACGCATTAAGATCCTTTATCGAAAACTGGCTGTAATCTCCCAGCCTGCTTGCACCTGTTCCTCGCTTTGCCGGCCACCTTGGATGGCAAACATTTGCTAACCAGCCAGAACCAGTCATCATTATCGTCACCAGCTCCCGGCTCCCGGCTCCCATCTCCCGGCTCTTGGCCCTCGGCTGTTGGCCACAAGTTTGCAATTTGCCATTTGCATGCCGGCGGCTAGTTTGGCCTGCGATTGAAATGTTAACTTGCAAAAAGTATGCTGAGCGATTGATTGATTGATTGATTGATTGGCTGGCCGGCTGGCTGGCTGGCTGGCAGGACGAGCAGCTGTGAGGGAATGTGAGCTAATGATACGACTTCGACGGGGACTTCAACTCGGCCTGATTGTGGGCTGCTGTTATTATGTTCAATTAGACACTGAGGAATTTAAACCCATTTGATTGATGCTGTAATTGTTGGCGTTTTTTTTTTAGTTTTCTTCTCCTGCTTCTCTTTCAATTGTTGCATGCGAAACGAAAACGATTTGCTAAACTGTGGCATAAAATTATATGGCGGCTATAGCAGTTAACTGTGCGATTGATAAAGCAAAGAAACCAAATCCTGTCGTGTATTTTTCTAATAATAGTTAACAGGGCTCATGAAAACTAAATTCTTACTATAAAAATTACATGGCAAGAATTATTTTTTAAATTTTTTTTTAGTTTTTTTTAGTTCCATGCCAATTCACATTCGAAAATTGAAAATTGTTTTTTTTTAATGGTGTTTCTTTTTTCATTTTCATTTATTTTTAAAATCATTTTATTAAAATTATATACGAAAGCGGATTTTAAGTTTAAGTTTGAATAAATTTTAAAGTTTATGTTACCTACTTTCTGATTGTTTGAATGGCAAAATAATGTTAGAAATACGGCAACCCTGTTATTAACAGACATAAGATTCGTATCAGTAATACCGGCATTTCAAATAAAAACGGTAATATTTTACTATTGTGAGTAAACACTCAGCAAATGTATAAGTATATAATATTGCAGTTCTTCTCTACTACAGTAAGTATTCAAATGCCAACAGATAACGTGCATAACAACATTTTACTAATTAATCAAAAATCTAACTACCATTTTACAGCCTCTCCCAATCTGTAAACCAACCGCTATGTGCACAGAGCGTGCAGCGCATTAACAGTGACGCTAAAAAATGCCACATTGATAAATACCAAAAGCAGCAACAGCTGTTAATACACAAACTGGCCGTTAACAGCGTAATGTAAGCAGTCTGTAAAGAAATTTCCAACCGTGCGGGTGGCTACGCGCGTGCCAATAAATGCTCCAACAAGAAATTGGAAACTAACAATGAGATTTTCGCTAAATAACACTTAAAGCATCATAAAAAAACAAAACAAAAGAAAGCGTGCCCAGCAGTGCGAGTGCAAGGTGTGTAAAACCAAAAGGCAGAGTGCAAAATGCAAAATGCAAAATAAGCTGCTGCCTGCGCCAAGTCAAATGCAATCACAGCAATAAAAACAAGTGTAACACACACAATATTAATGTACGAAGCGTGCGGCCTGCCAGCCCATCAGAGTGTGTGTGCGTGTGTGTGTGCGAGCATGTGTGCGTTTCAGTTTGTGTGTTGTTTGCGTGTATGTGTGTGCGTCACCTAAATAAACCAATTCTAATTGGCAAGAAGAGAGCAGGCAGCCAAAAATCAGCTGTCTGCTTTATGTCCGTGTGTGTGTGTGTGTGGCTGTGATGAGTAGGCCTATGTGCAGCAATTGTTGCTGTTGTTGTTGTTGTTGCGTCGGTCCGTTTTAGCATTTTAGTGCTAGTTTTTAAAGCCTGCGTTCATTTCTTCTTTCGCCTACATTTTCTGCGCTTATCTTATTTTATTTATTTATTTTTTTTCAAAGCCAAAGCCACAGCCACAAAACTCGTTTCGTTGCTGTTGTTGTTGTACGACGCGTCACGCCTTTTGTGTTTTTAATCGCGCAATTCATTCATGAGGCCCACAGCAGCAGCAGCAGCAGCAGCAGCAGCAGCGGCAACAACAACGATCGTCTGCTCAATTTGGGCCGCGCGTTTTCTACACAAAATTTCTTTTATTTTCACCCAAAAAAAAAATATATAAAAAAAGAGAAGATAAAATAAAGAAGGAAGCAAAATGTCAAACAAAAGCAAAATCAAAAGAAATCAAATTTCAAACTTGTAACAGCGTCAGCAACAACAACAACAGTAACAGTGACAACAACAGCAAATATTCACAATAGCCGCAGCCAAATTGCATTTGCTGCTGTTGTTGTTGTAGTGAATGTGAATTGTGAATGTGTGTGATGTAAGTTTTTTTTTTTATATTTTAAAAGTATTTATAAACACACACTTTTTTGTGTGTTGTTGTTGTTGTTGTCATATTACGAGGTTTCCGCTGTTGTTGCTGTTTTTGTTGTTAATTTGCCTTTTTTCTTTTTGTTGATTTTGTGTTGAGTTTTGATTTTGGCGCTGGGTGACCGGCTTTTTATCGCCAACGACAACAAAAACAACAACTATTACAAAAATTCCCGTTTGTGGTTGCCCACACATATTTCACTTTTGATATTAGATTATGTTTGTCCATACCCTGTACGAAAATACAGTTGAAAAGGGTGTATATAGTGGGAACTGGAATACAAGGCTTTATTCCATTATCAAGGTTTTGACCATTAGCTTTTTTAAAAAAAACATTTTATTGGCTTTTCAAAATTTTGGTTTTCAATTAAACTGAGTTTACTAATAAAAGTTTTATTAATTTTTTTTGTATTGTAAATTTTGGTTTTCAATTGAAGTGATTTTAGTTTTCGAAAAGGCGTTTCCATTTTTATGTAGAATCTGAATATGAATTCAGATCTTTTTCTTTAGGTTTTAGAGCACTTAATTTTCCTGCGTTAAAAGCAAATCATTTCGAGAGACATTAAGTACTGGGTATACCCTTATTAACCAGTCAAATTTGCGTGCACTATTTTGTAATAGAGCATTTATTTGAACGAGTTTTAGCGGTTGTATTTTTTATCTCATTTGAAATTGGTGCCAGAGCAGGTTTATATAATAAAAGGTTATTTGGTCACAATTGGCAAAAAGTTGCATGGTGAATTAAATTTGATTTTTGTGGTTCAACAAATCGGCGTAAATACTTGTGACTAATTTCAATTTCCAGCATAATTTTGTTAATTAAATTGTCAAATAATAAAAAAGCTTTTATAAATACTAAAAAAATATTAGTTGGAAATAAATTGTAGTGGTTGGCTAATTTGCAACGAATTAAAAATTCTGATTTATAATAATATAAATTATTTTATTCTATGGTACAATTTCTTGGGGTTTTCTATCGTTCAATGTTCAAAGGTGTCTTAAGAGAATATAGTTGAAAATAATGCAGTTATTTGGAAATTTAAGTATAGCCAAAAATTAGTATTTATACGTTAAATTTAATAATTTACCATTTTGAAAATGGGTAAACAGGCGTATAATATTTTTGTGCTAATGAATGTTAGAGGCAGAAGGAAGAATCCGTCTTCTAATCGGACATTTTTAATTGTCACTATAATTTTGTGAAATATAATAATTTAAATCATAGTGCATTAAGACGATATTAATAATAATTACCAAAAAAGTGTAAAGCTTTCATTTTGAGTTGGCATTTAAAAAAAACAATTTTCTATGGAATTCGATTCGTAAGTCATCTTTAGTTGTTCCCATAAAATAAGTCTTTTGAAACCCGGCATGATCGTTATCGTTATCTTATTTACTTGTTGGCTATAATCAACAACAGCACACTGCGAATATAATCACATCGTAAACAAATTTAAAGCACTTTTCCGTTGTCTCATGTACGTACCGCAACGTTAACAAGTTCTTTACAATAAACTGCGTTGTCTTCTTGGGATGGACGTAATTCCCCTCCCGCTGGGCCGACTCGTTGCGTTGATTAAAATGGAAGCGCAACGCTTGCAAATTAAGCCAGCTACTGGTATCTTGTATCTTGTATCTTGTATCTTTTATCTAGCTGTTGCCCTAATAACGAATATTATTTCCATTAACGCTAAACGGGCGATTACGATAAACTAATTTTCGTATCTAAAAGGAAATTTAGAGAAACACCTGCGATACTTAATATCTTTATATATTGGCCAGTTATTTATCGTTTTATAAAGAGTTACTCTTCTTTTGGGCATTTTTACTCAAAAATTAAATGTATTTTGCTTTAATTATCTGACAAACTCGTTGGCTGCCATCATATATCATCTGCTCTTAATGACTGCACATTTAATTTTCATGTTCATTTTCATTTTTAATGAAATACTTTTCCCCCCTGCGCACATTTTCACGCGCTTGGCCAACACATCTGTTAACAGATTGATAACTTTTTAATAAGCTGATTAATGCCTCAAAAAAAGAACATGAAACGCGTCTAGCGTTAAAATTGTCAAACAAAATACAAAATTTGTTAAATGTTTAAAGCAAATTTAATTTATGCGTGGTCTTTTAAAAATAGCAACTGACGAGCGCTCGACATGAGAATAAGATAGAAATAAATGTGCATGAAAATAGACGATCGATCAGTTGTCGCTATATTCACAAGCGTCGGCACTAATGTTGGAAACGCTTTAAGAGAAATAAATAAATAATAAACGAATTGTTTAATAATATACAAAGGTTCTATTTTCGTGCGATTTAAGCGACACAATTTTATTTTATTTTTAATATAGTATTAGTAGAATTTTGGCATAGAAACTCTCGTATAAAAATAGCACAATTATAATTTTTTTAATATTTTATTGGTTTTTACATCAGTTAATTTGCCCATGTTTGCCCTAGTAACAGTTTTACCTGAGACTCAATTTTTTGTAATAAGTTCAATTGTCTAACTAAATAAAATGCTTTTATCAACTGCTCCTGTTAAGACGCTTTTGTGATTGCTTAGCAAACATTACCTCGTTCGGAAAGCGAGAAAAACGTTATTTTGCCAAGATAGGGCAGAGCTTATAAACTGTCGCAGTTTATGCTGGCAACTGAAGGGGGAGATAAGGCCCACTCCATTAGCTGGTTGGTCCCGCCGATAAGCTTGACATAATTCAACTGTTTGCTGGACGATAAAAAATAAATTCCTAAGCGGAAGTCGGTAGACGGAACGGCTTATCAGTGGCTAGAAAATAGTCGGGATGCTGCATTAAGTAGGGGTATTAATATATATAAAAATAATAATATTTTGACGTCGCTGGGCTTATT
Organism: Drosophila sordidula; assembly: GCA_035047465.1. Lineage (NCBI taxonomy): Eukaryota > Metazoa > Arthropoda > Insecta > Diptera > Drosophilidae > Drosophila > Drosophila sordidula. The sequence continues at coordinate 2,697,106 of JAWNPQ010000260.1, read as the reverse complement.
TCTTTATTTTTACCAAGAAATTAGGCCTAAGGCTAGTTAGTGTAGAAGTGGTAATTTAAAGTAAATTTAAAGTGAACAAAATGAGTTTATTTCTTTTTAAAAAACAAAATAAAAAAAATAAAGTTAGTTTTGAAAATAAAAATATTTAAATGAATAATAATGTGCCATTCCATTTTAAATAAATAAAACATGAAATAACAGTTACGTATAATTATTTCTAAATCACTTACTCACTATTATTATTACTATTTCGACATATAATTTTTATGGCGTATTTCCGTTTGCATAACTCAAAAAAATCAATATTAAACGTCTTTCAATTTGAAGCCTACATTTATTTTAGGTATTATCTGCGACTACTGATGATTTCATCGAGAGAGAAGTTAAAACAAAAAATATGAGATTTAAAACTTTTTGTGACTTCCACTTCCGCACTCGTAAACATTAAGACTTTAGCCCGCTTGCTTTAAGCTGTTCTTACTTTAGGATTTAAGAAGGCCGCGAACTTGCAATTGCAGCCAAATATTTGTTTATGTTTAATTTGGCTTTTAATTTTTGAACCGACTTGGCGTTGATTAAATAAAGTGACCATTTAAGGTTAATTGTTTGCCTAATGCTTACTGAAAACATAAATTTTTATTTAAGCTACACATGGATTTAATTAGCATTTATGACTATGTTTTTTTTATCATAAGCTGGCACGCATGGAGTCTGCTCGTGCTTTGTTAAATTTTAAATGATTTGCATAGTTTAAATATTAATTGTACAGCTGCAAATGACAGTCAAGTTAGCGGCGCAATTAATTAAGCACTCTGGGTATCTATAATGCGAAGTAACAATTCCCCTGACCCATAGCGCACAAGTTGCCTGGTTACTTTTGAAGACAGATAGGCTGATATAGCATGCGTACACATACATATATGCACATATTTAACATTTACACATAATTTGTTTGTGAAAAAGCGTCATGGCAACAACAACCAAAAACAACAAAAATTCGAAGAGGGCGCGTGCCATGTCAGGGTTCAGCGGGTCAAATGCTGTGCAACTTTTTTGTTTTTTGGCGCTTTTTATTAAGCTGTCTGAAAATTTTAACAGCCGCATTAATTTCAATTTCTGTTCAAGTTTTTCCGTCGTTATTTTGCCTGCAATTTTTTTTTTTTTACATTTTTAATGAGCATTTTACAATGTTCGGAATTTGCGCCGGAATTAAAAAAGGTTTACGGATGGAAGGCTTGCCAAGCACTTTAGGTCCGTCATTTTAATAGGTTAGTTTTACATTTTGCTCAGATTATTTTTGGGCAATATTTGACAAATATTTAACTCTTCTTTCTTCTTTATAAAATATTTATATTGTATTTTTAAGCTTAGTTCAAGTAATATTATAAGTTAGTAATTCTTTTATCTGCCAACCCTTTCTTAATTGTCCCAATTGATTTTCAGCGAACTTTTCATTTCGTAAATTACATTTTCAACTATTTTAAACTTTGCTTTCGCTGTGCTCAATGAATGTCAGTTTTAAGTAATTCGTGCCATTAACAAAACTCAATCAACCGACACACAAAACCTGCGCCCAATTACGAACCCAACGCACGTACATCGATCAACGTCCCGTCCAAAGCCAACCCAATCCGGCTAAAACCTACCCAAGGGAACCTAACCTTGACCCAACTTATTATCACTCGAGGCCCAAACATATTTAAAATCGGACACAATGCGATTTTCACTTGAATTAAGCCAAGTCAACTTGGAGACTTTTCAAATCAGCTGTCTGAATGGGCTTGAACCCAAACACTTTCCTTTAAACCCCTGTCCCACATGCTGCTACTACTCACATCGTATTAGTTTACAGTTTTGTGGTTAACCGCAAATAAGCATTTTATGCATTTTGTTTTCATTTAGTTTCGTTTCGTTTGCTTTTCCCACTTTTCCAACTGAAACTTGGCCATTTGTTAAAGTTGAACTCGGACAGCGGGTGGTTTTTTTTTGGGTTCGGTCCTAGAATTGGCTGCTTAGTCGCTTCGATGGTCCTGCCTGGCTGTTCATCAATAGAATTTATGGTTTACTTTCGGTTGCCTTTTTTTTTTTTTTTTTTTTCATAAAACAACTTTTCACACTCTGCTGCGTTTTTATGACATTTCGGTAAAATACGCTTACGTTTCAATGGAAAGTGCGACTTGATGAAAAGCGTTGCTATTGACAACAATTCCGAAATACGTATATAAAAAAGCGGATAAGGAAGTTTATCTAAATAAATTAAAATAAATAAACAAAAAAGGAAGTCCTTAAGTTAGGGCTATTATAGAATTTGCTGTCTGGTCAGTTTATACGTATCTGGTTTTTATCGTGATATTTATGATATAGATGTAAATGCTTATTTATTGATTCATAAATATTATTATTCCCAAATAAACAATATTAAAATAGATCTACTTTTTTGTTTATAAATAAAAATCTTAAGCTAGTTTTTAAAAATAAATATAGTGTATTAAGCTAAATTAAATAATAATTTAGGGGTTCTATGACTATTTCCCGAATGTTAGATTTTCAGTAATATATTTTGTGCGTTTCTTTATTTTTCTTATTTCCCATTTCCTATTAGAGAAAATTTTCTTTTCTTGTTTGTTAAGAAAAAACAACTCATTAAACATAACGAAAAAATTTAATTTTAAAATTGTTAATGAGAGAATAGGCATAAACCAAACCAAATAAATATATAATGTTTATAATCAAAAGTATTTAGAAAATACGAAATTCCAGAGAAACCTTTTATGTTTCATCCATAAACTTGATATCTATTAATGAAAATGAACATGGCTAGGCAAATGTTCTAATTTTAGATGCTTCTTGCGTTTAATAAATTTCATTCTAATTGGCTCAAATTTTTTAATTTGTCTCTAAGGACTCGCAGGATGCCTCCGCCTTTTGTCTCCGTTGTCTATTGAGTGGCATGCAGCTGTCATGGAGACCGCAAGTCAGGCAAAATGTTTTCTTTTTCTTCGTCTAACAATTAGGCACGCAACCGTCTGTGGGCGGGTCGGAACAGGTGGCCCACACACCATAAAGGCGTGTGATGAGCTGACACCTTGGTGGGTGGGCGTGGCTAGGGGCACATCCAACATGGATGTCCGCCTGACAAACGCCCGAGGCGAGAGCCTCTGTTTATGGTTGATTGAATTGAAGTGGGAAGCATGTGGCGTTAACTAAACTAGAGCTCAACTGGGAAAGTGTGTTTAAGGGTGTTTTATATGTTAGTTTGTGTACAGTTCTGCGAAGCATTAAAGGGTAGATTTGACTACAAAATGTTCTAGAATATGTTTGACCTAATAATTCTGTACCTTGTTTTGTTTATATACATATTTGTTGTTTTTAATATTCTACGAATACTTGTTATTGAGTGTTTATTCTCCTTCACAAAGTGAAAAGAGTATATTGTGGAATGCCCCTTTTGCTGTCCGTCCATCTGTCCGTATGAATGCAATTTTACCTCTCGGTTTTTGAACTAAAGGCTCCATATTTAGCATATATGTTACTGAAAAGCTCCCCCAAATATCACAGAAAAAATTCCCGGCCACGTCACGTACATAATAGAGGACAAACCATGAAAATAATGCCATCAAACATGAAAATCGGTTAAGTTTTGAGCAAGATGTGGACGTTTGAAATTTGGGAGCTATGGATCCGAGAACTTTACTTGTCAAAATTTTTGTCCATTTTTGCATGATTTTTGATCAAAAATTTGACCCCCTCGGAATCGGTTTTAATGTTGTTTTTTATACTAATTGAGACCACCACAATCGTTTAAAAATGTAAATTCGCATTTCAAAATTTTGAAAAAAAAATTTTTTTGAAAATGAGTAAGAGGGGGGTACATGCTTTTTTTTGGGGAAAAATCCAAAAAATGTTATTCTCAAAAATTAATATATTTGAAATGCAGAATCAATCTAGGTGACAAACCATGAACTAAATGCCTTCAAACATGAAAATCGGTTCAGTTTTGACCAAGATATGGGCGTTTGAAATATGCGAGCAATGGATCCGAGAGCTTTACTTGTCAAAATTTTTGTAAATTTTTGCATGATTTTTGATCAAAAATTTGACCCCCTCGGAATCGGTTTTAATGTTGTTTTTTATACTAATTGTGACCACCACAATCGTTTAAAAATGTAAATTCGCATTTCTAAATTTTGAAAAAAAAATTTTTTTGAAAATGAGTAAGGGGGGGGTACATGCTTTTTTCCCCAAAAAACTAAAAAAAAATTATTTTCAAAAATGCTTATTTCTTAAATGCAGACTCAATCTAAGCGACAAATCATAAATAAAATGCCATCAAACATGAAAATCGGTTCAGTTTTGAGAAAGTTATGGCCGTTTGAAATTTGGGAGCTATGGATCCGGGAGCTTTACATGTCAAAATTCTTGTCCATTTTGGCATGATTTTTGACAAAAAATTTGACACCCTCCGAATCGGTTTTAATGTTGTTTTTTATACTAATTGTGACCACCACAATCGATTAAAAATGTAAATTCGCATTTTTAAATTTTGAAAAAAAAATTTTTTCCAAAATGAGTAAGGGGGGGGTACATGCTTTTTTCCCCAAAAAACTAAAAAAAAATTATTTTCAAAAATGCTTATTTCTTAAATGCAGACTCAATCTAAGCGACAAATCATAAATAAAATGCCATCAAACATGAAAATCGGTTCAGTTTTGAGAAAGTTATGGCCGTTTGAAATTTGGGAGCTATGGATCCGGGAGCTTTACATGTCAAAATTTTTGTCAATTTTGGCATGATTTTTGACAAAAAATTCGACCCCCTCAGAATCGGGTTTAATGTTGTTTTTTATACTAATAGAGACCACCACAATCGATAAAAAATGTAAATTCGCATTTCTAAATTTTGAAAAAAAATTTTTTTCGAAAATGAGTAAGGGGGGTACATGCTTTTTTTTGCCAAAAAATCAGAAAAATTTTATTTTCAATAATAAATATATTTGAAATACAGAATCAATATAGAGGACAAACCATGAACAAAATGGCATAAAACATGAAAATCGGTTCTGTTTTGACAAAGTTATGGGCATATGGAAATATGCGAGATATGGATCCGAGAGCTTTACATGTTAATATTTTTGTCAATTTTCGCAACATTTTTCTTGTTAACAGCTAAAGTTGATGTTAAGTCTAATAACATATTTTGAAATGCAGAGTATCCTAAAGCATTCTGGTAACATGTGTTTTTCTCTTCATTTTAACAGACAACCAATGATTTAAGACGATTGTTTTTGTCCCGCAGTATCTATGATCTTCAATGTCTTCTTAAATTTGATTAGGCATGCCTACATAGTCAAATCTTTCTTATGTCAGCTTTCGATAAGTTTTCTATAAATAACAGATTAGCACTTTTAAATTCAACTTAATCTTCTGTTTATGTCTTTGTTTATGCCTCTTAAATTTGCATATCCACTTCTGGCCACGATCTTTAATCGAATATCAAACGGCCAATTTTGTGCGGTCTGGTTCAATAACCCAAGCGTAAAGTTTAATTTATCAAAATCATGCTAAATGTTTCCCCTGCTGACTAATTTCCCGAAGCTTTAAAGCGAATTCCATTCCATTGTCCGCACGGCTTAACGATTTGTATCTGCCCTCTGGGGCATCGAATTTTTATTGTTATTGCCGCAGTGGCTACTGTAAAAACGCAATAACAAATTTGCACAGTAAACACAATAAGCCAAAGATAAATCTGTTTTCATTGCTCATTAGAACAGTCGCCGGGGTATTATTTGGTTCCATTGACTGACCGTTGCATTTAAATGGCGAAAATTGCGATATGAGTTATAATCTAATGTTGATTTTTCGTATATCGTAAGCGGATATTGTTAATTTTTAGTGTGCATTTATTCACTGATTTCTCCAAAAATAATATTTTGTACAGCTGTGCTTTGAAATTCACAATGCAATTTACGAGTACTGAGAAGCATTGTAATTCGCGACATGGATTATTCTGAATCTATTGTTCAGACTGTCATTCATATAGATTGCGCTTTGTTTGAATATTCAACACGTTAAGATAAACATGCGAATTTGTCATGGAACGTTCATAACTTATAATAAATGTAGAATAAAAGTAAATATTATTTTAAGCTACTTTTTTTCTCATATATGCGAGCTTCTAATATACAGACCGCCTTTCTATGCGATTTTCATGGAGTCTTGTAATAGTTAGAACGTTTTATTTACAACTTCTTATGATTGGTTCTTATTCTCAATTGCTTTTCCTTTCCAATTAATATCTATTAAAAACCTCAAGTAATGCCTACGAATTGTAATAACTATTTGTTATTTTATTAAGGTATATGCGGTTTATAGTACAATATTTTAGTGAGCTTCCAGTTTCTTTTTTTGTAATTTCAAGGAAATGAATTTTTGTGTATTGAACGTTTAGCTGCAAATAAACCCAAAGGTGATCTCAGTGCCAGAGTTTTGTTCCTTGAATTAAAATTATAGTTGTTTATTCACATTCTAAAAATACCCCACAACAATTATTTGGAATATCATTAATGTGCAAGAGATCTGGGTATATTTTATTCGCCTTTCTCCATGTACGTTTTTCTCTCCCTCTTTAACTTTAAAAGTTAGCTGCGGCTATCCGATAAAATTAAAATTTTGATTTAATTATTCGCAGAAAAGCGAAAAGTTTTCGTAGTTTATCTAGCCTCGAGCTTCAGCTGGTCGTATTGTTTGCACGCCATCCCCAATTGTAGATCTTTTCGGTGCTTGCTAACCCATAACATCCTTCAAACTGATTCTAAATTGCAATATTCACGCAAAAATCAACGAACCATACAAATTGACTTCCGTTCTCTCGAGTGGGAAGTGGGCTCAGATTGCACTTGTTCTGCATCAGTTGAGTTCAGTTGGGCTTGTTCCGCCCACATAAAGTTGATTCTGTGCAGACCTTTTGCTAATTATGTTTATGGCCGAAATGTCGATAAAGTTTTCCGTGTCACGTAGTTTGTTGAAAAGTCATTACAGTAATGGTGTCGGAATACGCCGGTTTTTCCCCTTTTTCCGTTTTTTTGGCCAGACTTAGCAACTTGGCTAATAGGCAAAGCTTTAGGTTTGGCTTACAAGTTGGAATTTCATGTTAATTACAATAGTTTTCTTTAACGAAATTGAAATTAAACAAATGTAAAGTGAAAATAGTTTGAATATAAGGATTAAAAAAGGTCGCTAAACAACACATTGGTCTTTACAACATTTGAAATTTTATTCGCTGTCGGCATTTTTAACTTGGCTTTTCATGTGTGAAGAGTTGGACAACGAACGCAGTGAAAGTGACTGTTAACAATTTATATGCTCAGCTTTTCAGGAGCTAGTTTTTCCATTAACGTCTCAGTTCGAGAACTCAATTTAAAATGCACCCATTTATCACTTCGAGCAGGCGAAACACTTAAAACCTTGGAATGTACTTAAAAGCGCATTTGGGCCACTTGAAGCTTTCCAATCCATTGGGCAGTGCAATTAGCCGACGGATGTGAAGGCTTATTTTTTATGCACAATTTGATCAAACTTGTTCTCGACTAATTGAATTTGTTTCTTATCACTTGCAGACAACGCGGAAAGCACTAAAGCTGCGTCTAACGCACAACATTTCTCGGATAAGGTAAGCCCACCCACTTTAAAAATATCCAAAGAACATTTTCATAGGTGTATTTATATGAGGTCATGAAAAGCAGGTGGGGCACGGCCTTAACATAACTCAACTTTTGCTTATTTGTTTATTAGCTTATCGAGCCGACATTGTTTCAGTAGATAACAAATTATAGCACCTGCTATATTATATTGTTTGCATATAAGTAAAGTGATAATTAATATTATTTAGTGCGAAACATTTAATTATTGAAGTGGCAAATATCAATGGCAAATAATAGAAAATTATCAAATTAATTAACTAACGATATATGCACATTTAAATGAGATATTCTTTGACATTAATGAAATACTAAGTATTTTAAATCTTTTCAAAATATCTTAGTAATTCAAATTCTTATATATACTTAAGCATCGTCGATTTCAATAATTGATTAAAATAAGTTAGGCCCTAATTAACTTCGGCTAGAATTATATAAATATTTTTATAAATTTTACAAGTGTAGCGCCTTAAAAGTTGTATTTACTTAAATTTAAATTGAATGTTGAATGAACATTTTGAATACAAATATTTCATATTTCGGTGCTGTTTTTAAATTATTTATTTATTAAACAATTTTAATTTGAGTGCCAGTTGAACAATGCAATTTAAACAACGCTTGGCTGCCAGGATGCTCGTGGTTATCAGTTGTTGTAATTACAATTTCAAAATGTTTCAAGTGCAATTTCCGTGTTGTATTTTGTGTATATACTTTTTTTAATATTATTACTATTATTATTTTACTTTTAACTTTAAAATGCAATGTAAGGTTTCGTGGTTGTGAAAGCGAAATAAGCGCTCTCTACAATGTTTATTTAAATAACTGAAAGATGGCCCAATTAGTTATGTAATGCACCGTTTAAGTTAGCTAATTGAGCTCACATTAATAGAGCAAGGCAATCTATGTGGAACAAACTGGTCCTCGATTTTATCATTTATCTTGCCTGTTTTTCCATCAGTTTATCTATCAATCAGCGATAATTTGCTGCCACTTATTGGCACATTGATTAGCCACAAGCTGTCATTGATTACGGCTGAGCCTGATTACAACAAAGCCATTTTCAATGGCAGTCAACAAGCGCCCAGGCTAAACACTTGGCTGGCACAGAAAAAAAAAAAACAAAAACTGTAGTCTACTTTTAGGATTCGCGGGCACAATTAATCTTGCCGGCACTTTAGCTACAACAACACGACAACAACATCAACATTATCAACAAGAGCAGCAACAACATCTGCGTGCTTTGTTGTAATTAATATGCAAATGACCAAGTCTACGCCGTGCCGGGCCCGAGACTTAACCGAAGGCAGACAAAGCGCAGCGCCGACGTCAAAAACATTTGCACAAATCATCGGCTAAAGTGTCAGAGAGTTAGGGAGCGTACTGGAGCTAGTGAGGCTAATTGTTATGCAAACGGGCACACTAAGAAGTTCCAGGCAGTTGTTCGTCTTGTTGTTGTCGTCGTTGTTGTTATTAGTGTTATTGCAGCTGTTGAAGTTGTTGTAATTGCAGTGCTTAAACTGTTGTGAACTTTGTAGACTGGTTAAAGTCCAGGCTGGTACAGTGAATGCTCAATAAGAACACTCTATGGTAATGGGAGCCATTAGAAGATGGGATTAGAAGTGAAAGTTGTAATTAAAGAAAGTATTCTTGTTTTAAAATTGCATTGTTTAAAGAAAACACATTGGATACAATATAAATTCGTGTCAAAAAAGATATTAGGCATTACGAAAATTATAATAATAATATTTAAAATAGCGTTAAATCAAATGATTTAATAAAAAATAATAATAAATCAATAAAAAAAATTAATTAAGAAATAAATAACAAGTAGTTACAATTGTCTATCAAACACTGTACTAAATAGGGCGCGTTTAGAAAATTTAATTATAAAACGTTAGCTGTTTGTCTGCATTGGGGCGAAAGCACGTGCTTGTTTCTGCCTGTTTTTGTTCCCTCTTTTTTTTTGGCACTCTTCCAAATGTCATCGATGCAGTCGCTCCGAGGCACAGCAGATGAGCAGCAGCAGCAGCAGCAGCAGCAAAAAAGCCACTCAAACATCTCTGAAAGAGAACGCTAAGACTGAGGTTGAGGCTGGGTCCGAGGTTGGGGTTAGGGTTGACTGAGTGGGGGCCTCGTGTGCTAAGGCACAAGGCCAAGAAGCAGCCACAAGCAGCACTAGAATATCACACACACACATACAGTTGTCCTCTCGCTCTGACAGGCTCTCTGTCACACTCGCACACTTACGCTTGATTGCCTTGGCCAAGTTTGAGGCTAAGGCTGAGTATCCTTTTAAATGAATTTGTGCAAAATACATTATAATTTTCAGCTGCCTTCTTTAGTTGATTGCCTAAAAGCTTACACTTACAAATACACGCACACACACACACACACACACACACACTCACACATGCACTTCTATTTATCGATAGCTGTAGTTTTGCGGCTTTTCAAATCGATAGTTGAGCGTGTGTCTTGGCTCGGATTGTGGCTTTTTATTGATGTGATTCAATTTCTTAAGAGTTACTGCAAATATCCTCAGCTGCGGCCAAAGAAATATTTAAGTGCATTATTATGATTGACATTCGCTTGCCAAGTAATTTAGTTGAGAGGCTATTTGAAAATTAAAATAGTTTTTGGTTCTCGAACAATTAATTCGGTTTTATATGTTTGAATTATTCCCAATTCAAGTCGTATTCGTGTCAACAGATCGTCTATAAATACTTTCAAGTTAGACTTACTTTTAAACCGGTTTGTTATGTTCAGCATATTAGCATTTTTGTATAGTACATATGTCATCAGCATAAATATTTTTATAGGGGTATTTTAATTGAATTTTTTTATACCTGCATTTTAAATTATGACGTACTTTATAATAATATATGATCTAACTAACATTAACTAAAATAAACTTCTGATTAGAAAAATTACTAAAGTAAAAAAAAAAAATACTTTTGTGGTTTAAATTGAGTTACTTTTGATATAAATTAATTTATAATAATAGTTGTACTTGTGCTAAATAACTCCAAGTAACTTAATAATATAGAAGCTTACTTTTGTTGAATACCATTTAGGTATTCAAACACAAAACAGTGAAATTGTCATTAAAAGTTATTTTTTAAGCCAAATGGAAAAAACATTCAAATGGATTCCGTTAAGTAGATAAGTCTAAGCAGAGTGCATTTGAATTGCCTGAATTGGCTTTTATGTTCTGCTGGTGCAGACCGTATTGTGTGCTCCGGCCACAACTACAAACTCATTAAAACTTGAACAATGCCCGCAAAATGGCAGACAGATGGCCACATGTGCGGGCAGTGCGTCAGCTAGGCAACCGTATTCTGGCCAGGCTCGAATACTACAGTTATGTGTGTTGGCTGTCAGAGCTGGCGTCAGGACAGACAATATGACAGCAAATTAAAAGCGCGCTAAGCAAAACCGAAAAGTGAAAAGCTGAAAGTGAAAGATGCTCGAAAGCTGTGCACAATGCGGAAATGAAAAGAAATGTGCATGTGCTGGCTTTTGTTTCCTGGGCGACGAAAATCGTTAAGAAAACTGCAGTACCCGGTGGTAAAAAAAAAAACAATAACAATGTCATAAACTTTTCAGCTGTGCAGCGCAGGAAAAGTTCCTTCGCCAGTTGTTATTGCTGTGCTTGTTTTTTTTAATTTATGCCCATGAGAGACGCCAGTCGGCGACGAATACGAATACATATACAGAACCTACCAAATTCTATATAGTATGCATTGTAGGTGCTGGCAAAGCTGCTTAAAAGGATTAGCATGCAGCAGGCAAAGAGTCCTTGACCAAAATTTCCACAGCCCGAGCGTTGGAAATGGGGACGCTGTGCTTTGTGTTCGTTGTTAAAAAAAAAAAAACAAAAAAACGTTAAAATCGTCGCAAAAAAACTACTTTAAACATTTGTAACTATTGTCCAACAGAATTAAAAAATTAAATTCTAGCTAAATGCGAGGATATTTTATGAATATAAAATATTTTAAAAACTAACTTCTGGTAGCTTATATAAATTTCTAATAATATAAAAATAATAATAACAATAATAATTAAAATGAAAACAATTGCTGAACTAAATATTCTAAAGATATAATTAATTAAAAATTAAAAAATATGCACGTTTATATATGTAAAATACACATATAAATATAAAAAAAAATCTATATATAAAAATATATATATTGGTTAACTATTTAAAAAAATATTGTCAATTTGTAAGTAATTAGAGAATTGTAAAAGGCAAAAGTTGGGATTTTTAAAGCAAACTCTTAATGAAATTTTTAATCAGTGACTATGCTTGTTATTTAATAATTAAAAATCAATGGTAAAATAATTCAGTTTAAGTTCTATATATGGTATATACATATATCGGCAGCATCTTTTGTTTATCCGCCTTAGATATTCTTTATTCTTATGCACTCTGTGGTCGTTTGTTGTTATTGTGGCTTTCGGAATACTTCTCTCTTAATCATTTCGTCGTTTTGCGTGTTTGGCTTCCAAGTTTAGTGGTTGTATTTGCTTTTTGGCCAAGTCATTTGCCCAGAGTTTTCATGTCTATGCTCCCTGGCCCAAACACATTGTGTTCGTTTTTCTTTCGGTTGGCCATTGTTGTTGTTGTAGTTTTGTTTGGTTGAGCTTTTGTTTTGTTTTGTTGGGAATTTGTTGGATTCGCTTTACTTTTTCGGTTGCTTTCAACGTTTTAGTAATTGAACGTTTTCTTTTCTATTTGGGAGGATATCTTTTTGTGTTTTTCAATCGTAATGATTGCAAACTTGGGTTTTTCTCTGGCAATGCTGTTAGGCACAGGATGCGGATTAATGGGGCTTAAAGTGACCTATGCACAAAAGGACTAGAATCCTAAAATTGATTGAGAAAATGTTACTCGTCAGAAAAGTTCTATTTCTAATGCAAGCTTTGTATAATATAAAAACAAGTTGTATTAAAATGAATAAAAGTGTGGAAAATAAAAAAAAGGACGTAAAATTCTCCTATTTTATACTACAATTCTAGAAATATATTCAAATCCTATCATACTCATTATTAATGAAATTTAATGGCTTAAACGAAGCCAGATATCGTAAAAGTTTTTCGAGTAAAATGAGGAGGAAACAAAATTTTATGAAAACATATTATTTGCTCTTGCCAAAAATTTAAATATTGTGAAGCCCAATAAATTTGAAAAGTTGGCATTCCTAGATTTATAGCTACTTTATTTAATTTGCGATATAAACAAAATTTTCTCGAGCGTTTCAGAACACTTAACACGTCATGATCCGCACAACAAGCTCCATTATCATATGTGTAAACACAAAGTACTTCAAACTTTACCTGAGAGCTTGCGAGGTTGAGAGGTAATGGGGGGATATTTGTTCGTACCTGCTGGCAAAATATTTACGACATTTACCTCAACCGTAAATCAGAGCAGGTCGCTCAGTTCGCAGCTGCTAAACACCACAGCAGACACACACACTCCCACACACACAGCGAGGCACATAATATCATTAAAAACAAATTGAGCACATTAATAAATATGAATTATGATTGTTAATAAAAAATGATGGCCATAACGGCGGCATGACCAAAAAGCGATACGAAAATCCAGACGCGAGAATGGAAACGAATTCTCCAGAGACGGAAGTTGACACAGCCAGTAGCAGGAGCAGCAGCAGCAGCAGCAGTATTGCAATTGACGGGTGGGCGCTGCCACGCCCACGCAAAGCCGTTGAAGTTGGCTACAGAAAATGTGGCAGCATTTTGCGGCCACTTGCCACAAAACTTTCCGAGGAGGCGCCAAAACATTTTCCCTTCGTTCTGTTGCATAACTTTTTGCGCTTAAAAATGCGGCAGACATCATAAATCAATTTATTACATTTAACATGCAGACAGCAGGCGGCCAGAGAACGAGATGGACAGATAGTGTGTGTGCGACAGAGATAGAGAGCGATAACACGCACAGTGGCAGAACAGTCACAGCGATTTAATGTGCTTCTATCTGGGACTTATGGGCACCCAATTTGAGTGCATTCAGTTGTTCTGGATGCCGTTGACAAAGCATAAAGTAGAAATATGTTTGCCAGCATTTACGCAGATGAAAGGCAACATGAATGCAGGTGTAGACAAGCTAAGAACGGAGCAAAGAGCGTCGAGCAAAAGGCATTTGAAATGATAGTTCGCTTATAGCTATGCAGGGGTCTTAGTCTGATTTTACTGTGTTGACAAAGGAAAAAGGAGTTTATTGGACAGGCAGAGATTTTAGAGATAGAGTCATCAGAAATCGATGGTAACAATAATCAGCAAAGCTGTTTTCTATTTTTCTAAATTTTAACTACCCTGTGTACAGAGTATAGCGCAGTCGAGTTTGCGTTTTAGCCTTTTACTTTTGCAATAAAAAACACAGAATTAAAAGTTTTCCCACTTAATACATATGAAAAATAAAAATATAATAACTTCACGAAAAAAATATCATATTGAAAAAAAAAAAAAATAATAGGTAAAATATATATGAAATAGGTAAAAGATAATAGGATAACACATATTCCTATACCATCTAGCTCTCAATTTTTTTTTTCTTCTCAGATAGTTTTTTCAGATAAATCCTCTGATTCTGATTTTGGCTAGGTTTATTTGTTTATTATTTCTATATCTCTGGCTGACAAACAGCCTGTGCGTCAGTTCTGCCACAGCTAACACATTCCTTTTCCCTTCTTTTTAAGCTCATGGCCAGTTAAAGTCATTTACAATTTATATTCGAGGCATTTAATAAAATCGTCCTGTAGCTTCTTCAATTATCCTATAGCCTAACAAGCTGGGCGCAAAAAACCGCCGACAACGTGCCAATTTGAGGTAACAGGCCATCAGTTCTAACGTTAATCTGACAGCGTGACGCCATTTTGTTTTTATTAATTTTGCCGTTAGCCTGCAGCTTTTGCAGTTATGTTGCGTGAAAAGCTGACGACAATAATAAAAATGTGCAGGTTTCTTTGCTTTTTATTTAAGCCACAGATTAGCCACGCGTACAAGAAAAAAAAAGCTGAATTGACACCCACACAAAAGAAATAAAATAGAATAAAAAAAACCCCACCCACGCAAGTCTGATATATATATGTAGATTATAATAATCCTTGATGGGATTTATATTAGTATTTATTTATTATAAGGAATAAGACCGTTTGACAACAATTATCTTAATACAAAATATGCTTTATACTGCGTTTCGCTTTATACGTCTAATGCCAAGCTCACGAGAATAACGACTCTTCTTCGATGTTCGATTTAGTTCTGTTAAAATCCGATTGACAACTGTTAGCTTACAGACCAGATGATCAGAATTGCCGGCCGCTACGCGTTAGACGTTGACTTTCAAATACTACATTCGGCTGTCCTGACGGACCATCCGTCCCGGATAGGTCTATCCATGGTTTCATGAATTCCGCAACTGATGCAGTTTTATACGGTCCTTCAGTTTTATCCATTCTTATTACCTCGTACCTTCCGTGATTTCCCACCTTGACCACTTTGTACGGCCCTAGATACTTTCCCTTAAGTTTCAACCCTGTCCCGTATTGGGTCCGTTTTATAGCTACCATATCGTTAACCTGGTACTTTCTGTCTTCTTTTCTTTTTAAATCAAAAGCCGTTTTATTTTCTTCCTGAATTGCTTTAATATTTTCTCTAGCTTCCTGTCGAATTTTCTCGCGCTCATCATCTAGCTCTTCAATGATTGACTGTTGGATAAGATCTTCTAAGTTGGGGTTATTTGGTATACGCATGTCCAACCCAGTTAAAATCTTAAATGGTGATATTTTAGTACTTCGCGGCTCTACACAATTGATAATCTGCTGAACTTTACTCAAATGTTTATACCAAGTACCTCCATTTCCAATACTCATCTTTGACAACATTGGTATAATTATTTTGTGCATGCGCTCTACCTGGCCATTCCCACGTGGAACGCCTGTGGTAATCATTAAATGTTGTATATTTCGAGTTTCGCAATAGTCACGGAACAAATTGGAAGTAAATGCAGAACCTCTATCCGAAAGTATTCTCAAAGGGTTCCCAAAACTTGTCGCTTGCCATTCTAAACACTTTATTACCTCCTCTACACCCGTACTGCGAGTAGAATACAACCAAACATATTTTGAAAATGCATCCACAACAACAAAAACATAATTATACTGTTTTTTCGTCATTTCCATCGGTCCAACATGGTCAACATGGTAGGTCAATAACGGTCTATCGCCCTTATCGATTGGCTGCAAGTAGCCTTCACGCTTTCCAGATTTCTCATTGACGATAATGCATGCTACACAACTATTAACTATTCGAGCTGATTTTTCTTTCAATTTCGGGATGAAATAGGTCCTTTCGACTAAGTCCTGTGTACGCTTAGCGGAGAAATGACCTTGATTATGTGCCATCAATATAATTTCCTTTTCCATTTGTGCCGGCACTACAATGAGCTCTTTGTTTGGATCCTTATACAACACATGATTTTTAAGGTAATAGTCCTCATATGCCCTATCTTTCACTATTTCTCGTACGGCTTTCACCCAGTCGTCTGCTGATTGAGCCTCCTTCAATCTGTGAACTATACTTTCTGATAGCATATAACAAGAAACACGGCTTAATGCATCTACATGTTTCATCTTTGACCCTGACCGATGTTCTATGTTGTAATGAAAATCTTGTAAATACATTGCCCAACGAGCTACTCTCAATGGAACGTCCTTCTTTTTCATCGTCATTGTAAAGGCATTACAGTCCGTAACTATTTTAAACTGTATTCCTAACACATAAACACGCCATTTAGTCAACGCTTCAATTATCGCAAGTACCTCAAGATCATACGCTGGGTATTTTTCTTCGCACGGCTTGGTTTTGCGACTCATGTACTGAACCGGATGGAATAATCCATCTTCCAAATCTTTTTGTAGCAAAACTGCACCATAACCCCATTTCGACGCATCTGTATGTATTTCGGTCTCCAAAGTTGGGTTATATAACCGCAAAACAGGTCTGCTAGTCAATGCAGCCTTAAGTTGCTCAAACGCAATTTGTTGAATGTCCTTAAACTCGAATTTGGACTCCATTCGCAACAAATCTGATAGTGGCTTTGCTATGACAGCGTAACCTTCAATAAATTTTCTAAAATATGACGTCAGCCCCAGAAAACGTTGTATTGCCTTTTTATCTCTCAGCACTGGAAAATTAGCCACGGCCTGAGTCTTCTCATCACTTGGCCTAATCGTATTACCTTCAATAATGTAACCCAGAAAATTTACCTTCGTCTGCAACAACTGACCTTTAGCCCAATTTATACGCAATCCATTCTGTGCAGCTACTTCCAAAACTTTACCTAATTTCAATATCCCCTCTTCCACATTTTTGCTCGGAATTATTACATCATCCATGTACACAACAGCGTCATTATTTTTCACTACGTTACGTAAAACTGCTGTTATAAACCGGGTAAACACAGCTGGCGAGTTTGAAATCCCAAATGGTACATATAAGAATTCGAACTGCCCACCTTGTGTTACGAAAGACGTGTACTTTTGTGAGTCTTCTTCAATCGGGACATGAAAGAAACCGTTAGTCAAATCTAAAGTGGTGAACACTTTAGAGTCCTGCAGCTTTTCTAACACATCATCCATATGTGCCATTGGAAAGTTATCTCGAACTATTTTTTCATTGAGTTTCCTATAGTCGCAACATAAACGCTTTTCCCCGTTCTTCTTCGCGACTAACACTACTGGTGATGCATATTCTGATACACTTGGTTTGATAATTCTATCTCTTAACCATTCTTCTACCTGCCTATCGACAATTTTTTGCTCACAAATGGCTAAGCGTCTAGGATGCTGAAATACTGGAATATCATCGGTTAGTATTATTTTCATTTTTACAGGTGCATCTACATTCCTTTGAGGTTGATAATTTCGCACCATATTTCTAACCTCCCTAGCATTATCTTCATTTAAATGAGACAAATCAACACCAATGTCAGTTTCTACATTATCTGTTGCTAGCATGCAAACTCCTTTAAATTCATCCAACAACTCCGCGCATGAAGACTCTATTAGCGGATCATTCTGCAGATTATCTACTTCTCTCTTACTGTCCATATTAACCGTCCGTTGTTTAAAGTATGTACCGTTTTTAGTAACCTGCATATCAACATGCTCAAGAATCGTTCTTCCCAAAATCGCGTCAAAGGTGATATCCTCATCTGGAACTACATGAAATTCTACTAACATTTCAATATTGTCGACTGTTACTGGTATAATCAGGCTTCCAAAAGTTAAAACTTGACACTCACCGATGCCAGTTAAACATTTTTCTCTACCACTCAGCTTGATGTTTTTGAACTTTAGAAATACGCTCCTACGCAGCAAACACACATCAGCACCGGTATCAACAAGACCGTTGAAATTTATGCCTAAAGATCTAATCCCTTTGAGTTCGAGTCCTGAAGCAGTGAAAATGCTTGTCGGCTTCGAAACAGTTCTCTGGACTTGTACAACGTGTGTATTAGAGGAATTTTCCCTTTTGATCTCGACCTTTTGTTTGCAATCTACTGCACGATGTCCTGGCTGTCCGCACTTGAAACAAGTAAAGTTACTTTTAGTGCAATCCTTCATTAAATGATTTTCATCCCCGCACCTGTAACACTTTCTAAATTTTCCCAAAGCTGGTTCTCCATTTCTACGATCGCTTCTATCCTGCTGAGAACAACTCTTATTCTTTTGCTCTGAGTCACCGCGAGATTTCTTGTAAGCCTCGATTTGAAATTTCAGTTCTTTTATATTTCCTGCCTGGTATAACATGGCTTTATTTATCCTAGAGTCAGGAATACCCTCCACGAAGTACTCGATTAGACTAGAGTCATCTAACTTAATTGGCCTAGCGATTTCCATCAACGCATACAAAAATTCGTGTATTGATTCTCCCTTCTTTTGTCGCCGCTTCTGTAGAGTTCTGTGTATCTCTGCTGACGATAACTTCACAGTAAATTCCTCAAGTAAAGCGTCTTTCAATGCATCCCAATTCCTTACCTCGCGTAAACTACGTACAAATGATTTTGCAGCACCTATCAGCAACTGTTTACTATATATAAAAAGCTGTAGCTTGTCCCACTGCACTGTTACCGCACACTCTTCCAATTCAACAACCCATTGATTAATGTCCGGGCTCCCCGAGCCGGAGAATTGCGAGACACTTCCCTCAACGTCTTTCAATGTAAACCAAGACCTATTTGCTGTTCGACCTTGATTGGTTAGAAATTCGTTCTGTATTGAAACATCTAGCGCTGTAGCAACTGACTCCTGATCTTCTTCGTCTTCTTCATCATGGTGGCCATAATAAGCTAACAATCTATTTTGTAAGTCGCGTTTAACACCGGACGTCTGCAAATTAAGCTCTCCTAATTTTTGTCGCAATTGTACAACACGCAGTACCATTATCTCGTGAACTTGCATTGTGACTGTTTACAAATATTTCAAAACTGTTGATATTTACTGCACTTTTCTGTCAGTAACTTGTAACCTGTAATTGTTAATATATGAATTAAAGTTATTAATATATTAATGTTAGTTCAGAAATCCAACATAATCCAATCACACCAGTCAAAATCCAATTGGAATTCCTTTTTATGCTATCGCCTCAGTTAGCATTGGTCTCTGTAATTTGTTGCTCTTCTGTTCGTCTACGCCGTCGCTACAATTCTGCAACGCATTCGCCAACATGCAGGTTTTGCACACTTGCCTTGCCTTGCCTCTGCTTTGCTCCCACTGCTGTCGATGTATCTTGCTGCTGTTAACGTTCTGCTATTGTCGCCGCACTGTTATAACACACGCCGTCGATTCTGAGTCTTCCAGCACCCCAAGCCTAACGCATTTGCCAACACGTAGATTCTGCACACTTGCCTTGTCTACCAATGTTGCGCCTGCCGTTTTCTTGCCTCTGCTTTGCTCTCACTGCGTTGCTATCTCCCTTGCGAGTCGTCGTCCAGATCGTTTTCCAACACTCTCTTTCTCGCCGCACGTAATTCTCGTGCTTTGTCTTCTCTCTGCTTTTCCTCGATGCCGCTTCGTAGAACTCGAAGATGATACACACAATTTTCTTTGTGCCGTGCTTCGCCTGCACGACCTTGAAGTTCGTTCTTTCTGCTTGCTAGCTCCGTTACGTTAATTTTCTTCGAAGCGCCGTTCCTGCATTGATCTTTTTACAGTACTTTACCTTTTGTTAATGCAAAAGGGTTTTAAACAATTTAACACAGGCCACTTCTTATCTCCAGCAACTCTTTCCTGTAGCAGTTCAATACTTGCACATAAAACACAATTTATGTATGTCGTTATTGTTGTTGTCGTGGGCTTATTCTCGGACGAGCCCCCAATTTGTAGATTATAATAATCCTTGATGGGATTTATATTAGTATTTATTTATTATAAGGAATAAGACCGTTTGACAACAATTATCTTAATACAAAATATGCTTTATACTGCGTTTCGCTTTATACGTCTAATGCCAAGCTCACGAGAATAACGACTCTTCTTCGATGTTCGATTTAGTTCTGTTAAAATCCGATTGACAACTGTTAGCTTACAGACCAGATGATCAGAATTGCCGGCCGCTACGCGTTAGACGTTGACTTTCAAATACTACATATATTTTTATTCGACTCATTTGCACTCGATTGTGCTCAGTGATAACGTCAGCTTGTCAATTTTTTGTTGTTGCTTTTTTTTTGTTTTTTTTTTTGTTGGTGTTGAGCTCTACAGATATTGACAGTGAGCCCATGAATTGTGCTGGAAAGTTATGCGGCGACTTTGAGCGTGGCCAAAAGTCATCAATAAGCGTTTTGTATGCGTCAAATCCGGCTGAATTTGAGTCAAGAATCATCATTGAGACCGGGCTCATCCCTTCAGATTGCTCGCATTTCTGCGTAGTCATTATTTGGCAGTTTGTAACTTGAGTTTTAAGATGCGTGCGTGTGTGTCATTGTATCATGATTTTCCTTGGCATCATTATCAATATAAACATAATCAACGGCAACATTATCATCATCATTTTCAGCGTCTATCGTTTTCCCTTTCATTGCCTTTGACACAGCCCGCAAGTGTCTTTGGCAGCTCTTTGCATTGGCATTTAGTCTACTTTCATTGCGTTTTTGTGTTACTTTCCTTGCGACAGTGTGCGTGTGTGTATCTGTGCGTGTATCGCATGGGCGATAGGTTTCAATCTCTTGATAAGATTTAATGTGCTTAACGTGACGTAAAATGTATCTAATTAAGTACTAGGTAAACGCAGGTAGCTCAAGAGCCTCGACTGGCTGGGGAGCTTAAACATAATAACTAGAAATTATGTTCATGTAACTACCGAATGATGCATGTTACTGTAATTAAACAGCAGCTGCAATGCGTATAGCCAACTCTGTCATTAGTTCAACTGAACGAATAATAAATTACTTTCTACGAAAAAATGCCTAAAGCCTTAAGCTTTTAATATAAATGTGCTTAAATATTTGTATAGTTGATTTGGCATTTAGCACTTTGTTGTTACTCGATTCGATTTCTCTGTGATTCGCATAAAATTTACTTTCCTTTCTATTTGCCGATTTTATTTATTTCTTTAAGATATGTTTAAAAAAAAAGAGATATGGTAAATTGTCAAACAAAGTAATGTGCTATAACTTTAATAAATTAAATAAGAAACTGAGCCTATTAAGCACTTGTAAAAACGTTATGATTAATCTTATTATTTATCTTTCTTTTTATTATTATAAATGTTATTTTAATCTACTATGTAATTATTGTTGTCACAAATATATCATACTTATAAACGATCAATTATCACAATTTCTACAGATTTTCGTTGTTTAGTCATTAAAAAAATATTAAATTAACATTAGTTTGTATCAGTGTATCTTTTACCTCACTTCTCGCTAGTTGTCCTGATTTGTTGGCTAAAATAGGTAACATAGAGAAACGTGTAAAACAGCCAGAAGATAAAATCTACGACTAAAACACGACTGAGCTAAATCATAATACAAAAGCGCCACAAACAGACAGGTATCTTGTGCAAACTGTAAAGTTAATTAATAAAACCCCACAATTATATTTATTTTATAATCGCAGACTTTCTGAATTTTTTTCTGTCTCTACCACAAACTTTTTAACAAGTATTTCTACGGGTTGTCTGGACTTTTCTAATCGCTTCTCACGAAATCGGAGCCTTCTCCGTGCTTCTTTCAGATTTAATTAAATAAATATTTAGCCAAGCACTGATTTATGCAAGAATCTTACAACTTTATCTACCTGAAACCTTGGCTTTGGTCTCTTGCCAAATTAAATGCTAATGAAATTGGTAAAATTAGCTATTACTGATATTTCAGAGACGTATGCAAATCATATTAAAGCACCTCTCCCCCTCCCCCCTCCAGCCTATCGACCGTTGTAAATTTATGCACATCTCCATAGATACTCGAGCCTGTACTTGAGTCGGCATTTCCTTTATATTCGTACTCAATTTGTCAAACAAATTGTGCTTTGCTGTGCGTCGGTCTGACTGATTGTCTGGCTGTCTGTCATATTTATGGCCCTGTACTCGGAGCTCAAGTTGTTGCCTAGTTGATCTATGCCCGAGTAACTGTAAATGTCGTCGCTTTTGACTGATTGACGCCTGGGGCGAGTGCGTGAGTGCAATTTGTTTTGTAATTTTTTCAAATTTGCATACTTACGCATGAAATGGAAGCGTTTGTTTTTTAATTTCGTATACCCTGTACCCATAAAAGCGAGTATCACAGAAATAGGTGATTGTTCTAAGGCATCAATAGCTTTATATATATAAAGCTATTTTTTAATTAATTTTGATCCTTATCTGAAGTGATCCGATTGCCAATAGGTACAAAAAGTGAGATGTACAAATGAAAATATACATCGAATTATTTTTTTTAATATTAAATACCCTGCATTTTTTAAAAATTGTACAGAAGCTATGCAAGACATATATATAGGCATTTGCATAATTAAGTTAAGTTTTGTTAATTTATTATAGTGTAAATTTACAAAAATGAATATATAGAAATTTATAATAAGGAGAACATATGTATGTATGTATTTATCGTTATATATAGAGTTTATTCAGACTTGTTCATCTTGAACTGCTATAGTAAACTATAATTATATAAAATTGAAAACTTTTGAGCTTAATAAATTATATTATTTGAGTGCAGGGCATCTGCTGGTCATTTCCTTTTGACCAGTGTATTCAAAATGTATGTAAATGAATACAAATATTTGCCATAATTTGCCAGTCATTCGGCATTTTCGCGCAAATTACTCGTTGCGCGTTCAAACAATTGAATGAGTGTCTTGAGAGTTGCACTTGAATGGTTAAACATTTGATTGACATATGTTTCTTAACCTTTAAATGATGTAAGCAGCTGTCACTGGCTAACAACTTTATACAGCAATCGCCGCATCTTGAATTTGTGCAAACAAAAACTATTTGCCGTCACTTCATGCCAAATGTTTGTTAGGTTCTCACGCTGGTACAGTACAACCTCAAGTTGACTAACAAGTGCTCGCCAGCAAATTATTCAGTGTGTGCATACAAATTAGTTGATAAAGTATTTGACAATGCATATTTCCCCATTGTTCAGGCTGGCGCTTACAATGGGAGCACATAAATTGCATTAAGCGAGGTTCAACTGTAATTTGTATTATGCTTCTGCTTTTTTGGCTCTTGTTAAAGTGCGCTCGTGTACTTCATAATTAAATTCAAGGTTGTGCCGCACAGCATGTACCTATAAATGTGCAAGTGAATGCATTAGAGTGGTGCCAAAAAAGGTATTATTAAATGTCCAAAAATTCAAATGACATGTTTTGAAAAACCTAATACATATACAAGAAGGTACTAATTGTTACTCTTGATAAGTAAATAGGAGCAATTTGTTTAAACATTTTTTACTGTTTTTTATATTTTCTTCATATATAGATTAACTATATCTCATACTACTACTAATGATAATATTATAAATTTAAAATGACTTATGTTTTGAGAATAATAAACACACAGAAAAACTTTTAATACGAAACTTAATATATAAAAATAAAATGCATTTTCATAAACATATAAACCCGAATTTATTTCACTGTTGAAAGCAAAATAACAAAATTTTTATATGAAAATATCAAATAATAAAATATAAAACTAAAAGCAGAATAATTATTTTAAAAAATATTTTGGCCTACATATTATAAACTTTTCAATGTAATTTAAATAATATCAGCAAGAAAGGAAGAAAGAAAGTTACTGTGGTAATAAGTAAATAGGAGCAATTTGTATAAACATTTATTAGTTGTTTTTTTTTTTTTATATGATAATGTTACAATGATAATCTTACATTATATATATTTATTATTGTTGCAATGTTTGGGACCACCCTATCGGCGCGGCGAACAACTAGAAACATAATCTAATATTATTTGTACTGTTGACACACAAAATTACAGGGTTTTCTACACGCCATTACCACACCGACTGTATTTGGTGTATTTTGGCCGTCTTCTCCTAAGTCTAGAGCATCGTTTCTTATTTTTCGTTGTTGTTGTTGTTTTTGTTTCTTCATTGTTCGAGCAATTGTCACACTGTCTGCTTATTGTTGTTATTTCTAGACTTTACTCTTATTTGGCGCAATTACGTTTTGCTGGACAAGGTGTCAGTTGTATTTTTCGTGACTTTTGTGCAAACGTTTCTTATTTTATGTTATGTTTTTATTCATATATATATGTATATCGCGGTCTTAATTAATAATTTGTATGGCAAGTGCGTTTTCCTATCATTTATATTAAGTATCTTTCGGCTACTTAACTTCGTTTTCAATGTTGTATATTAATTTCAAAATGTCTGTCAATGTTGATACACTCGTCTGGCCTCAAAAGGTACCGAGTTGGAATTAACCAATGAATCATTTTGTTATCATGAGCTTATAAATGTATTGTGCGCAATTTAATTTATATATATACGATATATAAGTATACTTATTTCAGGTACCTCCCAAAGCGGTTTTTGAGTAAAAAATCCCCACTAGACAGAAGAGGCTTTGTGTTGAGACAGCCTCGTAGATGATAATTAAAATTCGCGTTTTTCTCATTCCGTTTTATGGCTCTATTGAAAAATGCATTGCGAGCCGTAAATCAGACGCCAGCCTCCGAGCAACAATGCACTTTCACTTGCGCATCTGTGAGTTAGATAGATATAGTAGAATACGGTTACGGGTAGATGCGAGCGTAACTTTTTGCAATTGGCTGCTCGACTTCATCTAGAAAATTGCTATGCGCCATGATTAATGCAAGCAATCATGAAAAATGAATCACCTTTATACGCAGTTCTCTTTGTTTTTGCCTAACTGCAGCTAAGTGCGAGAGCTTTTTGTTTCTAACTAGAGTAGTTTGCACAGTGGCTTGATTTATCTATGCCAGAATGTCTTATTTATGCAGTTATAATTTTCTTAAGTCTTTCTTAAAAGGCTTATATGAATGAAACATGTAGACTAAAGCTTTGTTAAATGTTTCAGTATATAAAGATGGTAATTTTTATCAAAAGGTAAATACAAAAATATAAACAAAGTACCCGAACACAACTGGATTGTTTAATTTTTAAATAAAAATGCTTAGAACATATTATTATCATTTTAATTTAAATTATTATTAATTCACACACTATTATGGTAGTTAAAATATATAATATATTTAATATTTTTCCCTTTCAAAATTTAAAGTTTATCAAGGCAAGATAAAGTATATTGCTGTTATTTAATTTTATTGGCTCAATAAGCTATCTAATAATTTAGCTATGTTATCTAAGGTCTGAACCGCTGGAAGGTTAACGAAATTGTTGATATTTAAATATACTTGATTCTGTCATTTATATCTTATCGTATAACAAATTAATGGATTCAGTCTATTCCGTCGGAAAGATGCAACGCTTTCTGGGGTAGGCCCTGTTATCAACTATAAACTTCAACAGTAAACTCAATTTGTTATTGCCTGTCTGTTAACTATTTTCCGTTAAGCGTTACTTGCTGATAAGAGCGTGCTTAATTTACTGTATACCAGAGGCACCAACTAACTTTGCTAATCAAAAACAACGTGTTAACTGCTTGTAGACGCCTATCCGATGTGATATGATTTGTAAATTTCGAAATCTTGACACCAACTCATCTATAAGGGAATTTATTCAAGTGCTCTTATACAAGTAAGTTATCTAAGAAAATAATATGCTTGTATTATTCATTTGTTACCATTGTGTAAGGTTAGTTTAGTATGATTGGCAGAGTTGGTCGATTAGATTGTTTGGCAGTAGCATGAGTTCTTATACATTAACAACGTAATAACGTATTTATATTACTGATAAGAATCAGCAGCCGAGTTAATATAGCCATGTCCATATGTCTGCATGCTTCTATGCAAACGTGGCCCTCAATTTTAACGCTATCATAGAACATTGAAAAGTTCCGTCTAACTACTTGAAATACTTAACTATAGAAATATATTGCACATTTTCTGCTTGTGTGCAAGGGTATTTAATATTAGGCTCCCCCAAGAGAACTGTTCTGTTTTGTTTGCTTCTCCCTTAAGCCTTTGTTCAGCTGCAGAATTAAATATAAAATTGTTCGAAAAAATGTCCACTCGGATGACAACGACGATAACTGCAATTAAAAGCGCCACGCCCTGTGGCAAGGCCTCAACAAGCCACTTAATGAGTCGCTCAAATTGTTCTCGATTACATGCCAAGCTCCACCCACCGGAAAGCCACTGCAGCCCCAACTTACGAGTGGTTTTCTCTCTCTTGTATGCACTTGGACTGCACTGAAAAGCTAAACTTTAAATACTCTTGAAAAAGCAGTAGAATAGAACTTATGACACTGACTTTTATTATAACAGCGTTTTATATTTTGCCGATAGAATTCATTAAAACGATTTCAAGACTATATATTTAAAAAACAAGAAATATTGTTATGAAATAAGTTTTATTTGGCAATCAAAAAATATTGTTAGACAATAATATAATAAGATAAATATTATGGTCGAACCTAGCCTTCAATATATATAAAATAAAGTATGTATATTTTTAATTTTGTTTGAACTTAATGGTAACTATAATTTATGATTACAATTTTACAGAATTTTTTGTTTGATTTTTTGGTGAATTGGTTAATTAATTAATATAGTTTTCTGAGCTTATTTAACTTGAACAGATTATATTGATGGTGATTGTAGTAATACATATCTAGAGTAATCATATTTGAAATCAAATTTGTTTTTTATTCAAAAAACTGACACCTACATGATATAGTAATCTGATTCAAAAAATGTCATTTCACCTAGCCCCCATTCCACCTTGCATACAAATTTAATTTGATTTAAATTTTTTGTAGTTCATTGCTTTAACTGGAATTTATTCAAGTATGCCGTTTTTTTAAACAGCATATGACATATATATGTTTTAAATACATTATTCATAAATTGCATATGTATGTGCATATATTATTATAAATTCAGTATGAACACATGCATTTTTTGTGCTGCTCAACACATGTGTATAGCAAAAAAAGGTATTTCTTTTTTATTAACTTTTGCGATATATTAATATTTATTTTTTTTTGCAAATTATGATCGTATCTTTAAAAAAATCTGCCGTTGTTTTCTGATTGTTATACATTATGTACGTAAAAAAATTGCATTTTTATATATAAAGGGAAATGAATTGACTCTGATTAAGAAAGTAATATTATATTAGGGTATAAGGACATATGTTTTATTACATTTTATACGCTTTGAAAAGTACATGGCTAATGTTTAACCTTTGTGAACACATTAAATAAGTATAAGGAACATGTTGATTACATTTTACACAATCGTATGAAACCCGGCATCTCCTGCTGTGCTACAATTTCTTGACTTCTTTCAACGTCCTTTGCGACTTTACACACACAAACGCACACAGTGTCACACGTATAGACACGCACACAATTGCAGCTTATTAATTTTGCAGCCATCGTCAGGAGCGGCTCGCCCGCTGGCTGAAAATTCAATTAATTTCAAATGCAATTTTAAGTGCACTTCTGCAAAGCGCTTCACTTAGTAGGCGCTTCCGCTTTGGTGGGCTTGCTCCTTCCGCTGAGCACAGTTTCGGCTCCCACTTACTTTTTTTTTCCTTCTTTTTTTTTTTGCTTTTTGGTCCGAAAAAGTTGATTAATTATGCAAATTTTAATTAGCTCGGCCTGCGGCAAGTGGTTGCCTGGCCAGCCAATCTCATTTGACAATTCAATTTCCTTTTGCTTTGGCTGCGCTTGCCACGTTTGCGCAAATATGTTTGCACAAGTTGTTTGCCCAATCCAGGCGTGGCATTATCTATGGCTCTCTTGGTGCACACATGTGTGTGTGTGTGTGTGTGTGTGTGTGTGTGTGTAGGTTTGTTTGTGGTGTGTGTTCTACATTCAATTAGTCAAGCATACGCACTGTCGGCATGCCCTGGGGAACTCTTTTGGTCGTTGTTGTCCGAGCGATTTATTGACGCATTTAATTAAAATAACGTTATTTGCATTTGGTCAACGTTTCTGGAGAAAGGCACTTGATGTATGTGGACAAGTTGATATTTGCATTCTTTTTCGGTTGGTTGGTTTGTCAGCGCATGCAATTGCGAGTTGTTTAAACAATTATGTAAAACATTTATTAGACATGTGCAAACATTGGCAAAAAGCTTAATTTTATTAGCATATATAAATTTGTTCTTTATAATTGCCATGTTTGAAATGCACGTATCGTAAGACGTCTTAAAAAACGTGTGCAAAATATCAAAATTTGCTTTAATTTGAATTTAAATGCGGTTATCTTTCTTTGTTTGATCCTTGGTAAATAAATCTTGTCGATCTTAATCATTGTGTATTTATTATCAATCTGAACAATATATAACACTCGACTCGGAGAACAGTTCTTTTATGAACCCAAGTTTCTTCAGAAAAGTACGATTTTTAATTGAAGCAAGATTTTATTGCAAATGTTTATTCATAAATATTTTGTTTTCTAAATAGTTCATATGTTGACATTAAATGTTATTTTGAAAGCCAGTTTATAGCACAAACTTTAAGACATATTTAAAGTTGTTGTTGACGATTTTATTTTATTTCCACGTCATGCAAACGTGTCAGAAATTCATGCCCTGAAGTCGATTGGGGATAAACAGTCAAAATATATTGGATATAAAAGGAAATAAATTCTTTTACTGTGAAATAACTGACGTCGTGTCCGCTTATTCGCCACACTGCATTGTGGGAAAGAAGTGCCAATTTTTCGACAAATATAAAATTAAAGTTAAGTTAAAGAAACTATTTAATGAAGGATTGATCGATTTAGATTTAAAAATAAATAAAATAGATTGCCTTAGTAAATATGCTAACCCAGAGATTTAATTTTTTTTATATATTAACAAATTAAAGCAAATTATTTTAACCAATAAATTAATTCTTTTATTTTCTTTATAGGTAAGCGTATAACTTAAAATCCAACTTTATATTTCCTATGTCGTGTAAGTTAACAATCCTGTACCATTGCACCTAATCGATATGCCACCCATTTCGCGTCGCCCGTTAGTAAGGGCTGCATCTCAAAAGACCTTTTAATTAAGGTCACAGGCTGTGGCATGAATTAGACAAACCCGTTGCAAGGCTCTCTGCCAACTGAAGCACTCACAGCTGCGTTTTACAGTAGTTGCCTAGTATTGTGTGTACGTAGTCAATTTGAGTGCCACAGATCGTAAGCTTTTATACGAGTATTGCCAACTATTTGGAGCTGCCAAAAAAAAAAAAAAAAAGAAGAAAAACAAAAAAAAACCGAAAGGGTTGAAAGAGCTAGCGAAAAACTTGCCGGGGCACAAGGTAAACAGTTTGCATTGCGGCCAAGCTGGCATTTAAAGATATTGTTGTGCCATCCTATCTGGCCACAATGCCCCACCAATATATATGCATACCGAAATCTAGGCTGCCGTTTTTATTATGGGCTCAAGTCGTGCCAGACCGAACCAAAAAAATAAACAAAAAAGAACATTGCTCTCGGGGTGATACTGACTTCGCAATACTCATTCACGATACAATAACAGCTTAAAACAGTCGAAAATTCTCTCAATTATTATTGTACTTTTGTAATTTGTCAAGGCAACATTTTACGACTCTAGCTTAAATATCGGCGAAAAGATTGATTTAATATGGCCAGATGGAAGAAGATTCCACCAACCGAATATACTCTTTTCAGTTCGTAAAGGAGTATAAAAAGTAGGCAACAAAATTGCACTTTGTCTGCAGTTGTGGCCTGCAGGTTTCCACAATTTCTCTCACTCTCGCTTTATCTCGCTCACTCTCTGTTTTCGTGGTGTTGCCCTCGTCCTTTGCCAAAACTAATAAATTTTGCATTGTGCACGGCGCTCGCCCGAACGCCACATTTACCGTTTACCTGTATTGCCTTCAGGGCGCGCCACGTGCCACAGTTGCAGCCAGCAAGTGTCTGGGTTACTGCAGCAACTGCTGCTGCTGCTGCTACTGCTGGGCTTCGTCTCGTGACTGGCTGACCCGGCGTATGCGCGTTATTTTATTGGCAGGCTCTGCCAATGCTCTAATTTGCTCTGGGCTTGTACGAATGTTGTTTTTGCATGGCGCACCTAATAATTAAAAAAGTCGGTAATTTATCATAGAAAATTTCTATTGTTTCTATGGTAATCAACTAAATTTTGCATCAATGAATATCGTTCTAAATCAATTCTAATATCAGTAGAGCATTTAAACTCTTTATTAAAAATTGCAAGTTTAATCTTTTTTGAATATTTCTAAGTATAAATTTATATGATTTTGTTATGGATAGTTATTGCTGCATAAATTTAACGTTAGTTTATTGATTTAAAAGATTCATTTTTTGCAGATTAAGAGAAGAAACCAAATTATAACTGTTAACACACAGCTGTTGTCGAGCTGCACAATTTTAAGAGCAGCCCTCGAATAGAAACTGTTTTGTACGAAACAGCTGCAACTTGAGTTTACTTGAAGCATGCTTTAAAACTGCTGCTCATAAACATTTAATTTGCAGCGAGTTTGTTGAGTTTTAACATGTGCCCCAGCTGGGTGTATCATTATATTGTCATCATTTATAAAGCATTGAAGACGACAGCTTCGAAAGCGAATTCAGTTCTAATTTATCTTGTGTCTGTATTGGTAATGCAGTTGCCATAGAAACTATTGTTTGAAAATCAAGTTAAAACTACAATAACGGTGTGTGTTATATCAGCATATTGTATATAAAGCCAGACTACTATTTATTAAGTAGTTTTGTAAATTTCCACCCACACTTTAGTTCATCGAAGGTGCCAAATCGTATTAAATAAAAATATCCAATTTATTTACCTATATCGCCTCCAATCATATTTCCTAATCGAAACCTTCATAAGTATTTTCCGCCACCAGCCGCACCTTCATCGTTTTCTTCTTATTCCACTTTCACCGGATATCCGTATATTTATAGTCATGTACTTTACGTGTTTTTCATAAAGAGAAGTTCACGAACAAAAGGACACGGCGACGGCTGGGGGAAATTGCAGAAAATAAACTTTAAGGATTTACACATGATTACACCTGAATTTATATAGACGCCTCAGCACTGTAGGCTTGATTTACTTTCTACTTGTTGTCGTTGTTGCTGTTGTTGTTGCTGCTGCTGTTGTTGTTGTCGCTGTTATTGGCCGTGTCTCTGAGCAACTGTCGCACATAGTTTCTGTTTATGACATGGCAAAGTTTGTTATTTTGACTTTTTCAGGGATGCTAGAAAACAACAAACACAACATCACGTGTCGAATGTTTAGCCAGTCGAGCAACAACAACAATAACAATAAACATAAAACTAACAACAACATCGCCAGCTGCCGTACATATAAATGTATTAAAGCTGATGCGCAAATTCAAGAGAATTTTGTGACATGTTGATAGCTCGGGCTATCTTTAATCCCCTTAACACTGCACTAAATAATTCAATACATTTCCATGTTGATATTTACCTGGCTTACACATTTTTTATGAAATTTGTAAACTTTTTTGAATTATGTTTGCTTTAGCTCTTGCGCGTCAACATTTTTTATATATATATCCTGTGCTTACTAAAATGGGGGTATAGCAAAATTTTATAAATTTACCTACCAGATAGAGTCTGGTGCAGTAATTTATTAAGTTATTATCGGTAGTCGTATTTAAAATACTTGAAAACGTTCTTAACAGAAGTTCAATGATTTTTTTTAGATTTGATATATAGATGATAGATATTTGGAATTATTGAAGTTTTTCTGAGTATATTTACATTAGTATCGCGCTTTAAACAAAATGTTTACCTTATATAATTTTTTTGTTGCTGTTTTTTTCCTGGATTCGGATTCTTTCTTATTAAATTCCGCTTCAAACTTGTTTTGCATATGTGAGTATATTTCTGTGATAGTATTCTTTAGTCGTGACTGCCGCCAGGATATCTCTCAGTCGAGCTTCATTTGCACTGGAGCGTTGTTTTAAATATTCGACATGTATGTATGTAAATCCTTTCGCGTTTGGAGCATACATACAAACATATTCATTTATATGCATTCTGAGTCCCATCTCACACTTTTTTATGACAATTGCCCAGCGATGCACATAAAGCTGCCAGCAAAACTATCTTTTGGTTGTTATTTTAGCATTTTATGATGCTTTAAAGCTTAAGTGGTAGAAAATACATTAAAGATGAACGTTTATAGCGAGTCTAAATAGTTATTAGAAGCTTTAAAAATTTTATGAAGCTTTAGGTACAGTTGTGGCAGCTTTTATTTTCCTGTTGTTTTAAAAGTGTTTAAACAAAATATTATTATTATTGTTTATTTATGTAAAGTCCGTCCGTATTTATGTAAAAAACATATTTTATATAATTGAGTTCTCTTTAATATTTTAAGGTTACCAGTTTCAAAATAAATTTAAAAGTCAGAAGGCAGTGTTGCATAATATGCAAAAACAGCTTTTAAATATTCATCAACACCCAATCAACATTTGCACACATTACCTTTTATAAATATCTGTTTTTTACCCCATTCTTGAAAACTCTTCAACTCCATTCTAAAATATGAAGTGCAAAATGTGTTTTACGTGAATTCTTGATTGCGTTTATTTTATTTTTTATTTTTTGTGTGCAATTTTGTTGCTACTGATTTATTAGGGGACTGGCCCAATATATGTATGTATGCACATACACATATGCGTACACATATTTACCAACAAATTTATGCCCACAGAGAGACACCCATTTCAAAAATTCAACCCATGAGATCGACTTGAAATATTCATGTAATTTCATGTTAAATATTTGCGCAATAGAAACGAATAAACGTGAGGCTAAATGAAATGCAGCCCGAAATGACAAACCAACCGAAACTGTCAGGACATTCCATTACATGTGTCCTGTCAGTGCCGGGGAAATGTCCTTCAATTTATCTTGTGCACTATGTGACATTTGCCCGCCCCAACGAGCCTCTCTCTCTTTCGCTCTTTACAGGCCCGTTGATTGTTTGACCCTTATGCCAACCATTTTATTTGTTAGCTCGCATGTAATCATATATTATTTTTGGTTTAATTATCACGCATAAATTATAACTTACAGTTTTTGCAGGTCGGAGCAAAATCCGACATGTGGCCTGTAAATTTCAAATGTCAAATAAATAAATGGGTGTTTGTTGTAATGTTGCATAATTAAATTGCAATGTCTCCAATTTAATGATTTACAATGTGCACTCAAATTCAAATGATTCTTACTTTTCATTAAGCATTCATTCGAAATAATCAAAAATTCAATGTATTTTTTGACGCGTTTGCAATATGTTAAAGATAAATTTATAAATATGAATGCTTTTCAATTCAATCTCCGTTAAATTAGAACGAATTTGTATTGTCATTCAATTAGTAAAACCGAAAATGTACATTTTATTAAAATATTTGCTTTTAATTTGTAAATTAAATTTGAAAATCTCATTTCCATTTTCATTATTCCATTTGACGGTAATTAGGATAATGTTTTCATTTTACAAGTTTGTTGATATCTGTCGTGCTCCCAATTTAAAAACACATTCTATTGAATTTTATTTGCATTAAAAATTAGATACGAATAACATGTACGCTTATGTTTATATATATTTAATTGCATTTGTAACATAACTTAATTTAATACCATTTCGCTTATCGCACATTTACTAATTAATACGCAATATGCGAAAAGCTAACAACAATCCACATAATTGAGTATTAATTTCAATGTAATATTGCTAATTGATAAGCTACGAGAAGTTTCTTTTGCAGAGGGTATTAGTATTTATTCAAAAAATGTGTATAAAAACGTGCCAGTTTCAATTTCAACAATATAAATACATATTTAATTAGAAAGGCGCAGAGTTGGTTTGTTATATAGTTACCATAGGAACAATCATTATGATTGTATGTATAGAAATCGCTTAACACCACATGTTTCAAGCGTCTTTAATATTCGATTAAAGATAACAGCTCTTTTTTTTTTTTTTTTTTTGTTTTGAGCATGCAAAGGTCAATCATACGCAGAATATATTTTTCCGTAAAGAAAAAAAGCAGTGAACATCCTTCTGGTATAGACTTTCGGCTCTCTTAATTGCCACATCAGCTTTGCTGCGCAGCTGTCAGTTTTTGTGCCAACAATTTCATTAAGTTCGCTAACTCGCATATGTTGATAAAATTTAAGCACCGTAGGAACAGGAAATGACTTTGTAAGCCCTCAAAGTTGGACCCACACGTCGTATGAATACCATTTAATATCATTTACTTCAAATGTTGAGTCGTTTCACGCAACGTGCGTCTGGGGCAGGGGCCTTTCAAATTGCTCGTGTGCACAACGAACGAAGTCTTATATGACACCCCCATCCATATAACAAGCCCATCCGAGTACTCAGACCCAGTTCCAGCCACAACCATAAGCCCCAACCCAAATAACAATGGGCGCAATTTTAAAATGTACATTTAATTACGTTATATTGACAGCATTAAAATGACAATAAACTTTATTAATAATTATCCAATTTAATGCGCATTTTAACGCACATGCTTAATGCGTCAAAATCAGTTACAATTGATGGGGTAGATTTTCATATTTCGTAACAATATTAATATACAATTGCCACGTTATTGGTTTCATTTGGCTTTCTAATTAATTTTTTTAACAAATTAAATATACCTTATTTTGAGCGCAACAAATATTTTTTCTGTTTTTCCCCAATTTTCATATCATCTGGCTCTGACAGGTAACCAAAGGAGCTTCAGATTTAATAAAAATTTGGGAACAATTTGTTACGGTTTATTAAATGAGTTTTTAAAAGTTTTATTATTAAAAGTTTGGGAATTTCACAGCTTGCATAGGGGAAATGTGAATGTTGTCTTAAAAAAGTGCAAATAAAAGTTAACCAATTTAACAGTACACATATATCTGCAACATCATATTAATTTTTTTCTATGCCGACCTTACTGCTTATTAATATTTAAATTAATAACAACGTTTAACGTATTAAACGTTTAATTTATTTTAATTTATCGACGACAATAAGTGAAAGGTAAAGAATATAATTAACAAAATTAAATTCAATTAAATTGATTACCGAAGCCCAAATTGTATTCAAATCGAATTGACAAACATATTCGCAAATTTCGGTTTGCAATTTGTGATTTATTTTAGACATTTCCTCTGACACGCATTTCGCTTCAGATGTGAACGGGATGTAACTACCCGTTATAAGCTGGCACACAAACTGTAGCATATATTTTGGGGCTGTGACAAATTTTCGCACACAGTTTGCAACATGACATAACCGGCAACGCAAAATACTTTCAATGAGCACTTCCTGTGGCAACACAGAGGGATACACGCCCCCTTGTAGTACACTTCCTTGGGAAGTTCCTTTTCGTGTGCACATGTGGGCGTATTTATCTCCCTCTGTGTGTGTGTGTGTGTGTGTGTCGCTAATAGACGTCGAGAGCTTTGCCAAATTTTTAACAACATGCCGCCGCACACATTTGTTTGCTGCCAAAGGACCTCACCGCTCTCAGGTCTCAGGCCGAGAAACCCCTTTCAGTTGTTGGGGAAACAAATACCGTGGCCATTAATTTAGTTTAGTCCTAATTAAATTGCATACGTTACCATAAACACCCACAGAGAGGCAAAGGACACCACACACACACTCGCACACTGACTCATTTATAAGCAGCTGACAGTAAAGCCACGCCCCTTTGGTGCGGTCCTTGAGGCTTTTTTGTTGCTTAAAATTCTATGGCATGCACACAGAAACTTCCTTTTTGGCCAAATGCATAACTTTTTTGCTTTGCTCTGCTTTGCGTTCTTTGTTGGTAAATGTATGTGTGTGTGTGTGTGTTGGCTTATTTATTTTTCTTTTGTGTTGTTTTTATTTTTATTTTGAAGGCTACGTGTTTTGGGCCGCTTGTTTTTGGCGGTTTTAAATATTTAATGAGCCCGCCCATTCCTGTGTGTGTATTTTGTTGTTGTTGTTGGTTATTGTGGGTCTGTATTAGAGAGAGAGAGAGAGAGGGAGTAGTTTATGTGTGTGTTGAATGCTGTTGCAGTTTTGCTTTCTATTTGGCTGTCGCATTTGGCATTTATCTACTGCCTTTAAGGCAGTTCTCACTTTTTCAACGGTCCTCCGGGTGTGAAATGCATATACAAGTTGTGGATCCCATGTGGAGCGCAGTTGCAAAAGAAAACTTTTGTCATCAGCTGACAGATGTCAAAATACTCGTATATAATACGAGCACCGGAAATCCGCATAAAATGGTTGCAACTCCCTGCGGATGTATTTAAAAACCCCATGGCAGTTCTTTTGATAAATCACACTTTATGTCGTTGTATATTCTATGAAACTTTTACTTTTTTCGGATTGTTTTCCATGTTTCATTTTAATAAGTTTATTTGCTCTTAAAGTTTAAGTAAAAAACGTTATAAAAGAAGATAAAATAGAATTTTTTTCAGAAGCTGTAGTTAAGTGGAATTTACATTTTCGAAATGCAAATTTACATTTGTTATCGATTTTGCTTGTCACAAATTTCGAACGTTCATAACTTTGTCAAAACTGAACCGATTTTCATGTCTGATGGTATTTTGTTCATGGTTTGTCCTCTAGATTGATTCTACATTTAAATTTTATTCATTATTGAAAGTAAAATTTTTTCGATTTTTTCCCAAAAAAAGCATGTACTCATTTTCAAAAAAATTTTTTTTTCAAAATTTAGAAATGCGAATTTACATTTTTAATCGATTGTGGTGGTCTCAATTAGTATTAAAAACAACCTTAAAGCCGATTCTGAGGGGGTCAAATTTTTGGTCAAAAATCATGTAAAAATGTACAACAATTTTGACAAGTAAAGCTCCCGGATCCATAGCTCCCAAATTTCAAACGCCTATAACTTTGTCAAAACTGAACCGATTTTCATATTTGATGGCATTTTATTCATGGTTTGTCCTCTATATTGATTCTGTATTTAAACTTTATTCATTATTGAAATCAAATTTTTTTCGATTTTTTCCCAAAAAAAAAAAACATGCACCCCCCCCTCACTCATTTTCAAAAAATTTTTTTTTTCAAAATTTAGAAATTCGAATTTACATTTTTAATAGATTGTGGTTATCACAATTAGTATAAAAAACAACATTAAAACCGATTCTGAGAGGGTCAAATTTTTGGTCAAAAATCATGGCAAAATTAACAAAAATTTTGACATGTAAAGCTCTCGGATCCATAGCTCCTATATTTCAAACGCCCATAACTTGGCCGAAACTGAACCGATTTTCATGTTTGATGGCATTTTGTTCATGTTTTGTCCTCTATAATATACGTGACGATTGTTTAACTAAGCAAAATATTTTGGAACGAAAGATTTCTAATTCGCTTGGAATGCATAATATATCCTTTATTTAATTCGGTTTTAAACAGGACATGCTTATTGAACGAAAATGTTTGTGTTTATTTACAATTGTAGCTATTTATGCAAATTAATGGTGTAGATTCCTGACTACATTAATAAAAGTGTGGATACTAAAAGCGGATTTACGACATTATCCTGCGATCCTTAAGCTGATTAGAATTGCGACTTCGCAACTGCATTTGAAAAGCTAAACCACAACAATGCTGCCACGCCCACTTATACACACACACAGGCATACAGTGCTGTCATCCCAACAAAATCGTATTATTCAGCGTTATTGCTCTTGACCCAACAGACCCGCAGTCCCATCTACAACGCACAGGCATACTATATCCAAAACAAATGACTTTGTTTGCTTTGCCAGGCATTTGCCGTGCCCTGTCCTGCCCCGATCTGGCCCAGCCCAGCCCCTTGTACGGCGCCCACTTCGCCACTTGTAAAGTCAAGTGGCAGCCGTGGCAGACCCGGAGCGGAGTAACTGCTGCTGAACTGAGCTGCCGCATCGGGGACTTTGCGACTTGCGACTGCCGGCTGGCTAAGGACTGAGATTGTGACTATGTCGGCCACATCGTGCTCGACGGTGCTTCTTCTTGTGCAAGAAAAATTCTCATGAATGAATGAATTTTGCTGCACAATTTAAAAACTTCCGCATCAAGCGGCAACAACAACAACGACAAGAGAACTAACAAATAATGCGCCCCCCATCTGTCGTCAAAAAGCTGCGATGCGCAGGTTGCCATTCCATTTACTATATATACTATATATTTATTTTTATTTTTCGTATTTTTCATTCTTTTCGCTGCATTTTGGCGTAGTTTTCCTCCCGAGTTCAAGCAAAATGCTTTGCGGATGTGTTTAGCATGCGCTTTATTTATATTGACAGGCACGAAAATTTTCGGAAAATTTCGCTAGACACTGTTATTATTGTTATATTACATAATAA
This sequence comes from Drosophila sordidula, assembly GCA_035047465.1. Lineage (NCBI taxonomy): Eukaryota > Metazoa > Arthropoda > Insecta > Diptera > Drosophilidae > Drosophila > Drosophila sordidula. The sequence continues at coordinate 2,658,391 of JAWNPQ010000260.1, read as the reverse complement.
AGGTCTCTGTAAAATGTCAGAGATAATTTTACTATAAAAAGAACTATATAAAAATAATGAAATGGCCTTGTGGATACTATAGTGAAGTTAGTTTGGGTTGATTTAACTATCTGGGAATAATTCAGGCTGTGAAAGTTGGCCTTAATGTAGTTAAAGTAGTAAAAAAATCATAAAATAAATAAATAAATAAATCATTTAATCGAAGCCTTGACTATTATTTCTATAATTGCAAATTATTAAGCTAACTCTTAATTAGTAATGGCGACTTTGAGAGCTAAATATTTACTCTAGCCGGGATCTTTTTTTTTATCTTATAAGTTGGATAAGACTCTAAACTTTCATTCAATATAGAAGGGCTACTCGCCAAGGTAACAGAAATCGTTAGAAGGCAACAACAGTTCCTATCAACTTCTCGCAGCTGCTGCCATCTGCAGTTTTCTACGCATTTTCCAGATGCTTTTCTGCGTTATGTCGTGAAAACCTGCAAGTAACGGCTTTCACAGAATCCACGCACTCTGCACACCGGACAAAGTGCACAGAGAAAAACTTTTTAGAGTGGGTTTTCTTTTTTAAAGCTGCATTTGCGTTGTTTAAAAATTAATGCGCTAAAAGAAACGCAAAAGTCGATTAGGAGCAAGGCAAAGAAAAAAGTGAAAAGCGACGAGATGAGTGCCTGTATAAATGATGCCCACAGGACACGCTCCGGGTTAGTTGCCGCCGACGAGTAAAGGGAAAATCTGCTGCATATGGAAAATGTAGGCAAAAGTCGCCCAAGGCAAGCGTAAAAGAATTCAAAAAATTTAGAAAAAAAGGGAAAAATATGCAAAAGTTTCTTAGCTCTTTGAAATTATTTATCAAGGATTGCGAAGCATAAAAGTTAATTGATATATGTTTTTTTTAAAAAGTAAATAATTTATTTATTTAGTATAGTTCTGAAAATGATTAGAGATATACATAAGATACTTAACTTAGTGATATTTCAACAATGTATTTATGTATTACAAATTTAATATATTTAAGAAATAATTTGATTTACTTTTATATATAGTTTTTTAAATATTTGATAATAAAACGAAATCCTAATTAAAAATGAATTAAGAAATTACGAATTATATCTTATAATATATTTCCTTTGAAGTATTCTACCTTGACAACAATAACCTAATTATATTTACTTCTTGCTATTTGATATTTGAACTAACTAAAAGAATTTGTTGTCTATTTTTTTACAGCAGTTCGTAAATCAAATCAGGTGAGTTCGTAAAGCAATTAAATTCAGATAATAAGTGCTGTGTGCGCGAAAATTCTAATCCCTTCAAAGCTTCGCATTTAATTGTCTTAAATGTTGCCGTCAACGCCGACAAGTCCCGCAGCTTTTCGAATGGTCTCTAATTAGGCATCGCATTATTTGATTTTCTCCCGAAACTTCAAAGACAACCCCAACAACAGCTTTAGCCGGCTGCCATCCAAAAAATAAGTAAATGACTCATTTACTGCTGACAATGCGAGCCGCTTTGATTTATGTGACGAGACAGTGACTGCGCCGGCGAGGGGAGGGGAGTGGAGGGGAGGGAAGGGCAGCTGAGGTGGCAGCTGGCTGGGCTGCGTGCAAAACTTCAGGCGCCGACAGTTTGACAGGCAGCATGTGGTAAAGTCGACCATCAGCGCCGGCTCCTCCTGCACCGTCACTGCTATGCAAATAAAACAACGCCGTAAAAGGCAAGTCAAGCTGGTCATAACTAACACACACATATATCTCTACTCATTGTACCCTGAAAATGCGTAAAAATATATAAATACATGTTGATCATGACTTATTACAGAGAAAAGCCTACACAATCTGAAGCTACTCCAGCTGTAGGGTATCTGCCAGTTGGGCACTCTCCTCACTTGGCCTCACAGTTATTTGATGTGTTTGGCCAAATCTCATCTGCCGCCGCATTTGGTTGATGACCTCGTTAATCAATGTCTCGCGGGCGTCGCATCGCTTGCACTTTATGACCATTCATTTTGTTTAGCTCTGGTTATATTGTCGTTTTGATTAACCTTAATTAGCGGCACGTTGACATTCGTCCGCAAATGAGTGCCGCATGCAACTGTGCAGCACTTTTCCCCATGCCACACACTCACACACACACACACACATGTCGTTTAAATGAGAGTGACATTTTGTGGCACACGTTTTCTTCGAATCGCAGCGGTCTGCACGGGACAGCAAAAGCTGGCTCTGATGGTTATTGCCACCAGCTCACACCTCGCCTCAGTTGCAATCGCAACTGCAACTGCAACCGACTGCTGCTGGTGTCAATTGCAAATGAGTTTCTGTGCAGTAGCCGGGTGGAAAATGCACACAGCCTAATGACTTTTCAATGCGCTATTTTCAAATTTGTTGAATTCATAAAAAACCTGTCTGGTATTTCTTAAATTTAAAATTACATTTATTGTGATAAAATATTCCTTTCGAAATTCAGATTGAAATTTCAAACTAAATTAAAGTTTTTTGCTTTTCAAAATTAACTTAGGAACTTTTACTCGCATGATTTAGTTCAAGTCTGGTTTTCATTGGTTAATAATATATGCTAACCTAATAAGCTTGTGAGGAGCGCATTCCAAATCGGCTTTTCCCCAGCTGTGCGTTGTGTTGGCAGAGAGCAAAGTGATGCCCGAGCTGAGACACTTTGGTATGCTAAACCAATTGCTGTTTAGTGCATGTATTAAATAGCCCCTTCTCTCTCTACTGTCCACTCTACCTATCTCTCTCACACTCTTCCTCGTCTGCGGCATGTGCACATTAACTATGCTCCAAGTGAGTTAAGCCGCAGCTTTATGAGCTTTTTGTTGTTGTTATTATTTGCTCTGCTCTATTTACTTGCCAATGACAGTGACTGTGAAAAGTGTGTCGACCTCTCGCTGCCCACATGAGCGCCAAACTAGTTCGCATTCGCCGAGCCGATTCACTTGACTTTGATCTCAATAGGTGCTAATTACTTGGTTTCGATTTTGCAGCTGCTCGCTTCGGTCACATAGGCCCGGCCAGTGTCAGCGGCCTGCAGTGTCGTCCATTGGCCCGGGGAGTTTTGGAAAACTTTCACGTATCTCATTTGTCAATGCAAAAATATTTTTCTTTTTGTCATCGTGCATTTGCCGTTGTTGCTGTTGTTGTTGTTGCTATTGGGACGCTTGCTGGCTGTCACGTTTTCAGTTTGTTTTGGTTTATTTGCTTTCATCGGCTGCCTACACGAAGGCTTTGGGGTTGGTCTATGGGCTCAGCTTTTTGGTCGCTGCTGCTGTCGTTCTGTTGTTTTATTGTGTAAACTTTTTGCAGGCATTACGTTCTGTTTGCCTGCCAGCTTGAGGCCTGTCAATAAAGTTCTTGACACCTTTACTTCATTTGCTCAGATTTCTCTCGACATGACTTTAACTTTGCTTTCTGTTCGAGGGTTTTCCTTTTTATTTCTCTTGGCAAACACTATGCAAATTTCTTTTTCATGTTAAGTTGTACGCATTAAAAGAGTTTTTTATACCCTTGCTCAAGTTTGTATATAAAATAATTGATTTTGTATTTTAAGTTAATTTAAGTTCACAAGTCAAATTCAATAAAAATAATTTTTCATATATGTATTTATACATACAATTTATAAGCATTTCAGAACACTTATTTTTTATTTTATTTATTACAAACTCTAAAAAAAGCGTATCTCAAATTCGCACAGACTTTGTTTTCTCGATTTATTGCTCCTTATGTTAAGTATACGTCACGCTGGCCGAGGCCGAAATTAAGAGCCGACTGTGGGCGTGAGCCAGGTAGATGCCCACATTTTTGCATAATGCCCCTTTATTTCAAGTAGCAGCAGAAATCCTCAATATCTTCCACAAAAAATATAAAAATTATTACCAACGTGCGTGATAATCAAATTCGTGATGTTGTTCTTTTCTTTTTTACATTATAACTCATTTTTATTTGAATGTTGGGGCTGTTGGAAATCATTGTATAAGATGTTATTAAAAAGATAATGGCTTAAGAGCCGTCAAGGTGCCGTCATAACCTTGAAAGATCAAGAGTTCAACACAGCCACGAGTAGGAAGCAGCCAAGAAGCCAACAAACCAACCAACCAAAAACCAACCGGCGAAACCAACTACCAAGAAAAAGCACAGCCGAAAGCAATTAACCGTATATAACCGGAGAATCCGACGAATAAAAAAAAGAGTTGAATAAATGGGCAGGTTGGCAGCTGGGACGCCGGAGATGGCACTGGCCAACTTTTGTTTGCACAATTAAATTTCTGTATTGTGGAAGGAAAACAAACTGAAATAAAAATATTTTTGCTGTAAAGGTCGCAGTAGCTGTCTTTTGTTTGCCTAGGCATTTGCAATTAGTTGCAACAAATTGACGGCAATGATTTTTACTATTGTTTGTGCCTTTTGTTTTGTCAGTAAACACGACTGCAACTTATATAACAATTACGAACATTAAATAATTTTGGCGGCCTTTGTTTTGAGTGTATAAACACTTTTATGTCTCTCTGCGTGAGGGTAACTTTTAGCGACAAATCGAGCAATTCAAATAAATGTGCAAGTAAATTAATTAAACAAGTTGGTAAATAAATGTAATCAGGGTTACAATGAGTAGCATAAAGTGCTAAGCTGCGATTCTATTCAGTTAATACTAAAAACAATGCTAACAAATTGGATCTGAAAAAGCAAAGCGAAAATACAATTAACTAATTAAAATTATAAAATATGAATAATTTAATTATATTAGAAATTGGTGGCAAAACGTGTGAAAAGCAGTGGCAAAATTAATTAAATTAAAGTAAAGACCCATTTTGAAAATTGCTCCTAATAATACATTTATAATAAATATATAAGATTCTTCTGTGATATTTATTTGATAATAATTTAAGAAGTTCTATTGTCACATATTATTCTGTTTTAATCAAGAGTTTCCAATACTTTTCTTGGTTTCCAATTAATTAAAAAAAGCTTATCAACAATTCCCTTAATTTCTTTAATGATGTCCAAATATTTTACTATATACTATATATACTATAATGATAAAAACTTGTTTTTTATTTTATTTTATTTTATTTTTTTGGTTAGCCTTGTGAAGGTTGATATTTTTTGAGATTTTTGAAATGTTCAATTTGGTTGCATTGCAACCAAAATTCAATTTGCCGCCGTTTTGTATGTGGTTTGCCGCATGCCTGCATATCAAGGGGCATGTCTGTCTGCAAATCTACACACAGTACCCCCGTATACTCGTATACTCGTATACTCGTATGCCTCTGAATGCTTTCATGATCCCCCATGACGTGCAGTTATTTGCTGTTAAATCTGGTCTACCACATCGTGATGTTACACTTTTCACAATAAAACTAAGCCAAAAATCTGACTAAAAATAGCTGGCAATATCAAAATGAAATGGAATTTCTTATGCTCGCAGTGTACTATAAATAAATGACAAGGCGTACAAACAATAGCCAAACCACAAGCATTATATAAAAAATAAATAAATAAATAAGCTTACAAATGAACATATGTAAATAAATGCAAGCAATAAGATTTTAAAGTAAATCAAAGTGCTTTCAAGATATTGCTTATTTAATTTGATTTCAATAAAAGCAATTTAAACACAATTAAATGGATTTTGTGAAATCAAGCATATGAACAATTTACTTTGTCCATGAGAGATTTCTAAATTTGAGCGTTTATTATTGAATTTAGGTATCTTTTAATAGCTGCCAATTAAAATAGAACATACATGGCATTGATTTTACTTATTCCTGTGCGAGGCAGTTGAAAGAGAACGCGCAGGTGGGACGAAAAAATCGAATACATCCATTCATTATAAATTCTATTCGATCCTAGACCTTGTTTTCTTTTCATTTTTTTGTTTTTTTTTTTTTCGTTGCTAATTGCATTGAATTTTTAGCTTCCATACCATGAAATTGCCTTGTGGTAGCCACAGCAGCAGTTTAGAAAATTTTGTGCCACCGCCCCGAAAGGCGTGCGCTGGCCAAGAATCAAGAAACGAGAACCTCAAACCGCGAACCAAAGAGAACCGACCGAAAACTCGTTTGGTGTAGCTGTACATACTTAAACCTCTTTTGTGGGACAACGAGCGGCGCCATTAATGACAGCCCCATGGACTGACCCCACCGTCCGTGGCATTCATTGTACTCATGGCCCCAGCTATTTATAAGTTTATTTGCCAAGCCAGGGCATAGGGACAGGACAGACGGCTTAATGAGTGTCCATTTAGGGCGTGCATTTTAAAAATACCTTGCAGCCGCGTCTATCTATGTGGTAATCGATAGCATTGCAACGCCTGTCACGCGCGAGAATTTCATCCGATATTTGCAGCATAGCTGGGCTTAATCTATCATTGCATCTAAATGTCGTCTATGCGGCTATCTCAGCGGCAATGCTACATTTTTGGCCTAAGTGGCCTTTTGCGTGTCGAAACGAGCGCCTATCTGAACGATCTTTCATATCTCCGGCTGCTTCCTGCTCTCGAGCCCAGTGTATCTGTGACCCAGACCGCCTTTTTGCTGTTGGCACACTTGACTGCCTGCGCCTGGCTGTCTCCTTAAGTATACCTCGTAGTGTGCTCGAAAGGGTATACATACATATGTTCTGCAATCTTGCTGTCATCAAAATATTGTTTCAGTTTTGATATTAAATAAAAAAAATAATATTCAAAAAACAAATTTATCAAATAAGGTTATTGTCCAAGAATTTTAATTAGTTACTAAAAAATACTTGCAATTCATATATATTAATATATATCGCTAAATACTTTTTAAAAGTAGAGCCGAAAAATGTCCACCCCACAAATTAGAAATATCGATATTTAAAAAATAACAATAATAACTTAGACCGATTTGTACTGTTTTAAGCTGTTATTATACAAGTATTGCGCAGTCGGTTACACCCGTTCTTACTTGTTTTTAGTTGCTTTCTTTTTCAAACCTTAAAAAAGTTTAATTTTTATTTTACTTTTATATTTTAGTGAATGCCTTTTGAAGACAATTCTAAAAATGTAGGGTTATATTTATATCTGGTGGCTATTAACAGGGTATTTCAAGGCCAAGCATACTGCTTCTTACTGCTGCACAGCCTCATAAAAGAGAGTCACTGTCTGAAGGTGCATTTTGTGCTGTTCGCCTCGCGACTTGCGACTGAAATGTGACAATTTCTGTGTTCGTGTTTTTCTCATTAAAGTTTATACTCGTGTCACTTTGAGCTCGTTTTGGTGCGCTTATCTACCGCCAGCTTGTACTCACATGTTGGCCAGCATCTCGCCCTCTCCAACCTCCTGCCGCCTCTGCTGCGCGCTTTTAAGTGCGCCATGTGCTTAACATGATTTTGATGGCTTTGGTCTGTCTGGCTGACGGCTGGCAAGGTCTCAATAAATCAAATCGCTGATATAAGAAATAATGTTGGAATTGTGCGTGGCGCTCTTCTACTTATGCCCAAGTACTTCTGGGAAATGCTTTTGGCATTAAAAAGTCTGCTGTGCAGGTGTTCTCGCTTAGAAACTGAGCGCTGATTATAATAAGTATCTGTGGCTTGATTGTGATTAATCGGCAAATGAAGGTTTTTACAATGACGTATATGGAAAGAATGCATGCGGCTTAATATGGACATGCCTATGCTTAATTCCACAACTGAAAAACTTTATGAGCTATAAAATTAAGCGTCATAACAACACATTATGCTGGCATATATTTTCATGCACTTAGGCCTAAGTTGGCTGTGTGAGTTATTCATTGCACATTTACTTCGAACTTTGTTCACACGAGCTCCTTAATTTTGCCCATTTGAATTCATTAAGAAAGTTATTCGTAGGAACCCTTGTTTTGTGTCTTTCAATTGACTTCCTTGTACATTTTTTTGATTAGCCCCACCCAGAAGAATTTTTACAACTTGCAATTAAAGATCAGCGGCTTCCACGTTCTGTGCTTGAGCCCAACTATTTATGGCGCTAACATAACTTAGCTCGTACTGGCAATTGAACGTTGTTGTACTTGAGGCCACAGCAACTACAGCAGCAGCAGCAGCAGCAGCAACAACAACAATCGTTACAACAACCTTGGCTTTGCTTTTGGCTGTGGCTTTGGCAACAACAACTTTGGGCCGTCTTTTGACATTGCGTGCTGCGCATGCGCATTGCGTTGAGGTTTTTTTTTTAACTTTTTTTTTATATTGCCTCCGGCTGCTAATGTTACCCACTTCAATTTGCCATATTTATTTTGCCTTTTGCGTGTACATTTATTGAAAATAATGACGAAATGACTGGCTAACTGACTGAGTGACTGACTGACTGACTAACTTGACCACTTGTTGGCCCCATTTGACTAGGCAGCTGTGCGTTTTTGTTGTTTGTTTATTTATTTCTTATTATTTTGTATTATTTTGCAGTGGGCATGATAATAAAAATATCAAGCTTGCATGCCTTAATATGTGGGTATTCATTGTGAAAGACAATGAATCAAAATAAAGTGTGAAAATATTTGCTGTTAAACATTCTCAAAATATTTCTTCTTTGTATTGCGTTCGCTAACGTTTTGAAATTAAAACTCGACTTACTTACTTATACTTTTATATACACTTTGAATTAGAGTCACATTTAATTTAAATCGAGCTTTAAATTTTAACGAGCTTCTTAGATTTAACAAGATTGAAATTAATGTTAACTTTCTATATAAGATTGCTTTAGATGATCGTGCCCTCTGACTAAGGCCATGATTTTGAGGCAAATACACAAAAATTCCATTAACCCTTTACATGTATTATAATTTAAGTTCTTAAGACTATTTCAAATTGAAATGTTTTTATAAATTTGTTATATAAAATCAGTTACCCTCATGTTTTCCATTTGTATACCCGTTCAAATCGTAAAAAGAGTATATTGGTGTTTTCAAGGGTATTTAAATTTCGTCTTTCGTATTCGTATTTCGTATTTCCTAGCACATGAAATTCTTTTATTTTCGGTATAATTTATGTCTTGTGCGTTAAAGCACCGTTTTTTGTAGGCAAATGGTTAATTTAGTTAGTGAACCTTGAAGATCGTTAAGGGGATTTATTTTTTGTGGTTAATGACTGCCTTTAATGAGGAAGACTCCCCAACGACCTTGTGCTGATAAGCTGATGAACGGTTTGTTAATTGCTTATGCTCTTCGAAGGCGTTGGATGACAATTTGTTTATGGTTGTTCATTATGCATATCAGCGTCGCGAATTGCGGCATGATGCAATTGGAAAATCAATTAACTTCAAGTGATTTATGAAAAATAAATAAATAGAGAATTGTTAGCCACAGCCTGATGTGTTGCTTGCAGTCAGCCAAAAACAATCAAACGGAAAATTCTAGTCGTTGCAATCACAAGCACAGTTGGGCTCAATGCTTAATTGCAATGTTGTTTCTGCTTTTCTGCTTCTTCTCGACCAGTTTTATGCCTGCTAAGCTCAGGGCCTGCGTCAACCTCCGTTCCCCTCCCTGGGGTCGTGCCCTCTCCATTAATTTATGCGGTGCTGTCTTTATGTGGCTGTAGCATAAAACTAATTAAAAAGCCTTGGCGCTTCCATATTAAAAAAAAAAGTTGTACGAAAGACTTTATCATTATTAAAAATTGATAAATTGCTTAATTTCTTATTTTTTCTGCGTATTCTTCATAAAGTTACTAGCTGGTCTATAGCCAAAAAGCTGAATATGCGGTAATTAAGTTATATTTATTGCTCATTAAGAAAATTCATTACAAGTGCGTCACAGTTTGTATTTGTGCTAAGCTTTATCAGGCGAACCTTATTGAGTGTTGAATTTGGTATCACAGCGGGGCATCATAAATCAATTTATTTGAGTTTTGATTTTTTTTTAATCTTGAAATATTTTATATTCTATATTTGTACTCGTTACTAATGCTTCCGTTGCGTATTTTACATTATTTCTCCCAGTTATTAATTTGCTTACAATTTTAACTATATTTTATTGTATCTTTTGAAATACTTGCTTTTGTTTTTATGTATTTTTTGTTTAGGTAATTTGTTTTTTGTTTATTGTTGGTGTCTCTAGACGCCTGATATATAAACTAAATATTACCCATATTAAAGCTTTTTATATCTACATCGAACAATCCGTGAAAATAATTACTTTTAGTTAGTAATAGTGACCAAGCACAACAAACTATTCAATTGGTTTTGTAATTAATCTTCGGCAAAAGATAACTGTTCTTTGTCGTTTAACATTATCTTTTTCTTTATAACTATTTTTATTATTTTTTTTTCATTTCCACTTATTTGGTAATTAAATTATTATCTGTGGTTTTTTTACTGGAAACCACTAACTTTTTATCTCTTCTAATTATTTATATTTTTTTTTACTCAATCGAGCTGTTCCACCTTGTTTTTTCTCTATTGTTTTATCTGCTTTTATCCGTAGCTAGTAATATCGTATATATCGAATATCGTAAGATATTCTCGTTTAGTTACATAAGTTTACATAAGTTTGAAAGAGATCTTTTATGCGTACGACGTTCCTTTTATCAGTGCAATTGACCCGACGACATTCAAGAGAAGGAATCCCCCTACTGAAAAGCTGCGTGGAACACAAAGTGCTGCCACAATTTGGGGTCTTATCACACGCGCAGCACACAGCTGCAACTGGGGGGAGGGGGGAATATAGCCAAACACAATGCCAGCTGATAAATGCTGGGCAGCAACCAGGGGGAGCTGTTGCACTGGTGCACTGGGCTGTGAAATGAAAGCAGCGAGAAAGAAAGACTGTCGGACTGACAGACAGACACGGGCGAAACAACAATACTGTGGAAATAGAGGCAGCTGGAACGCCAGAGTCAAGAAGTCTCCGTCTGCGGTTTATCATTGAATTTTATGTCGGCGGTTGCCAACGTGACGAGCACATCGAAATGTTGCTTAACAAATTTCAATTTAGAAAATTTCACTACACTATCGCATTTCCTGCTCCACGGGCCAGCCAGCCTTTTGTTGTGCTGTGCTGAATTTATTGCAACAAGTTAATTGTTTATTGTACATACTTATGTAATTGCTAAATGGCAGGCAGAGTCGAAGTCGGAGTCCGAGTCGGAATCGGACTCCGATACAGGTTCCAAGGCAAAAGCCAGCCAAAGCACAAAAGAAGTCGGCGGGCGTCGAGCCATCGAGCCACTCTCCTTGACCACAGTCTGATGCACACGCGGATTAGATGACAGATTAGTTAAATGCGCATGAAATGAGCAGCCGTCTTGCCGTCTTGCTGCTCGCTTCCTACTTGGCCATATCGCCATATTGAGGCAGGCCAGAGCCGCAGCTCGCAGACCTCAAGGCGTTGCCATAATGTCTTCATTTAATAATCAGGTGTAGCAATTACTCTGCCTCCAGGCGAGATGACGGCTAAAATGCTTTTTAAACTCGCGCAAATTGCTTCGTTTAATAGGCGTTGTAATTGTCAGTTGCATGCGGCTGATTGGCTGCTGTCCGGTGCTAAGGTCAAGTTTAACTGACCGCCTTAAATAGATGATAAAACCATCTCAAAGAATTGCCATGCTCGTTAAAACTATTTTTAACCATTTCGCGCTAACTGGCCGAATTATATCATTTTATGAGCTACTCTAGTTAGGACAACAATTTGAAGTGTACATATATACATATATAATAGTTCTCATAGCGAACTTGAAATGAACTCGCGTTGAACCTTAGCCCAAGTTTATGATGGCACTCTCGTTAATGAGTTAATTTAGTCAACTCACTTTATGGCCATTAATTTAGCGACGCTTTTAGGCCGAGAACAGTAAAATTTTAGCGCCTGGGAAGAAAACAGATTAGTGTAAAAATGTGGAAGTTGTTTGCACTGGAACAGCACTCGATAGTTCTGCTTGGCAGGAGCGATATTTGAAGTATCTTATCATACATATGGCATGTAATTATTTATATTGGCCCAGCTTCATAATTATTACCCTTTTCTAATGGTGGCTTCATAATAAAAATTAATACATTTGAATTAAACTTTAGTTAAATGGATATGAAAAACATATAACGTAATTTGTGAATATCATTAAATAATAATAATTCATAATAAAGAATACAACAATTTTTAAATTATTTTCCAAAAATTTCAAAACGAAGCCAACTCATTTCTGCTTTCATAACACCAATTAATTTTTCTAGCGACGAAATTTGTAATAGGAAGCGCATATAGAAATCAAAATAAATCAATCAGCTGATAAACTATAATATTCAAATCATGAGTACTTCTTGATAAAATAATTCTTGAATCATCTTGGAATTCTGTATAAGTGGGAATTTCCATCTAAATGCAGCTCCCTATTAACGGTTAACTTTATCAACTTTTAAGTTCTCCGTTAACATCGTTCAAAACTAATTTCAAAGTGAAATTTAACAACTTTCCGCAGCACCTACACTAATGTCTCCCAACCGCTAACCATAAATTTGAAAAGTTGCACATCATTTCAAGCGTATGAAATTAGATTTCCAGCTATTTTATTAATGCAAATTCTTCTATGATAGCAAGCAATTTGTGGTTGTTTAGCTCTGGTGGAGTCGAATTACGAATAGCTCGCCGAATGCCCCTGCACAATTTCGTAATGACCCAGGAGTATTTATTATAATGGCGCACCCATTATTGGTCAACACACGCCACGTACACCCACACCTTCCACAGTCGTTAATCGAATAGCTGGAGTTGTTTCCCCCAGTACAGGAATAGTTCTCTTCCGCATGGAACTACGCTGTAATTGGAGTTCCCTAGCAGTCATGAGAAACGTCTGGAAAAAATGATAAAAGAAAAGAGGCTGCAATGTTTGCGAAACTGATCGAAGTGGCAATTTTGCCTGCTGATGCTGCCACGTACCTCCGTGCTAACTGTTGCTGCATGTAGAAGTGGCAACTAGATGCCATTATTCGTTCTCTCTGCCTCTGATCTCACGCATGGTCTGTCCGTTGGTATGCTGATTGTAGAGCTTGGAAATGAGATCTGTGATATTGGAGCTTGGATCATTGGACTTGGTTATGATCAATTGAAAATTCACATAAATTTTACAAAAATATGAGGCTGAATGTTGTTTTAATTAAATGCAGCGACTAGAAATAGAGACATCAATTATTGTAGTGTGAAAAAAACCACTGTAGAAATTGCTAGAAGAATTTCTGGAATTTCTTCTGGCTGCAGTAAATGTATTAAAATAAATAAAATTCAATTTGTTTACTCAATATGTAAACGCTTCAATGGATAAACGATTATTCATCATTGCAATATATTAAATTTATATTTTAGATTGGCAATTTAATATATTTGAAGCCCTGAAGGGTCCTAAGAAACTTCTTCTTAAAGTCAAAGTTGGCCCATCAATCAGCGCTATTGAAGTATGTAGAATTTAAATGTAAGCTGTAAGCAACGATTTCCTAAGCATTTTAAACAATTTGTGCTAACTTAATATGGCAGAGCCTATAATGTGATTCGTTTACATTTGATTACGCTCAAGTGAATACAAAATAGAAGAACGGGCGCATTCAGACAAATATTTATAGACATATTTGTACAGCTCTAAGCAGATCTAGTTCTTCGCAGCTGCTTTGGCTTCCACTTCATTGGTTCGTTGTACTATTTCAATTTTATCTTTTCGCTGGGCTGGGCACAGAGTTACAGTTACAACGGAAGGATTCCGTTGATAGGATTAACAGCGTACAATGGCAACGCAAACCAAAACCGGAGATACTACGTGGAGACACAAATAAAAATAAACACAGAGAACCCAATGCCAATGTCGAAAATACATAAAACTCGCCGTGCTGCTTTTTGGGGCTTTTTGCATGCCCCACGTTTTTGTGGCGCCCGCGCAAACCCCAAAGAGCATCAGGATGAACAATGTGCACAAAATGTTGTACAAATATTGTACAAAGCTTGTACACGAGTGTGTTTTGCTTAGTATATTGTATATTGTATTTCGTGTTTTGTTTCTGTTTTGGTATTTAGTTTTGTTTGTCTATTGATACATTTTCGCAGTTGCCGGGATGTTTTTGGGGGCATTAGCTGTGGTCGGTGGAGGCGACAACAAATGACAGAAGGGCTTAAATGGGTATTTGTGAGCAGAAACGTAAACTGTGCTCCGTTCGTTGAATGATTGTATTTTCTCATATTATATTATATTTGTTGTTTTTAGAGGGTTTCTGTCAAGTTGTAGCTTAATTGCCGTCTTTTCTGCTATTGATTAAGTTATTTCTTATATGTTTAATATCAACTATCCCATTTTAACGTTTAAATTAATATATTAAATTTCAAGCCAAAATTATTCAATAAACTTGAGATTCAATCAAGTTAACTATTATTAAAAATCGAGTAACTTTTCAAGCCAACTAAAGTTTTATTGTCTCTTATGTTGAGGCTTTAAACTTGTGGCCACAACTTAAAAACTGTTTGCAATAGTTTTAAATTGACTTGTTTTAAAGTTTGCAATCACAACATTATGGCATAAGTTCTGATAAGTCAAAGTACAACATTTTATAGCTTTCAAGCCACTTGAGTAACTTGGACTTTACAAGTTTTCCAACAAAGTAAAAATTTGTATTTAGCTTGAGCAAATACAGGAACTTTACGGCCTGTAACTTATCAATTCGGGATGTTGAACCACGGAATATTCATAAGCTTTTCATTTATTCACCATCTTTAAAGTAATTTTCGGTTTTCATCACATTCAGCACAAGTTAGCGGCACTAAAAAGCGGTTGCTCTGACCAACAAGTGCTATTGAATGTGCTCGTCGAAATGCCCTAAAATTCAGCTCTCATTCTCAGCATGTGCCCCGCAGCCTCCGCAGCCAAAAACAGCTGGCCACGGGCCGGGCCAAGTGCACTGAAATGGGGAAATGTAAGGGAAATTGAAGGCAGCGAAATTTTGCGCGCATTTTGCACGTGTTGTTGCCATTTGCCTTTTGCATAAATAAATAAATATATAACTGTTGGGCAGGTGTGCGTGTGTGCACGTGTGTGTGTGTGTGTGTGTGTGCCGTTTTGAGTGCTTGCTGCTGTTAACTTTTAGCGCTTGCCTTTTGTTGCCTACTTGAAGGCGTGTCGGTCTTCGGGCTCATCAGCCTCTCCTCCTCCTCCCCTACTCTTCTCTCTTCCCTCCTCTGTTCTTCCACCCACATTGCGCTGTGTAAACGCACTCAATTTATTTCTCATATTATATTCACATTGCGTGTGCGTAGTACCTGAAATTGTTTTCAGCACTTTAAGAAAGTATTTGGGCAAATATGAGCTAAGCCTTATTTAATGTCGTTTTCTCAAGTTATTGAAACACACAGTTATACAGCTTACACTCGGAAGTTATCAAGATTGAAGAAGAATCGGTGTAGCTTACCTTCTTAAGGGCTTGTCTTATTCAATGTTTAATAGAGAAATAACTTGTGCAGCGTGCACAGCAAACACAAGGAATTTAAACGCAAAAGTAACAAATACATTTCTTTATTTTCCTTAATCTTTATTTAAGTTTAAAGATACAGTTGAATATAATGAAAATGGCCTTAAGGCTCATTTAAATAAAAAAAATTTAATATTTATAAAAAATTTAAGTAGATTCTTGCTTAGATAAAAAATAACTCACCTTATATATTTTATTTAAATACATATGTATATATATATATATAGAAAACAGTATATTTGTTAGTTTTTCCTGTAGAAAAAAAATTGGATTCTATCTTGCGAGCAACCACAAACATAATTTTATTTGTGGTTATTGTTAAGAATTGCAGTGAAAATTGATTTGAATTATTTAATTTTATAAATGTAGTAAAAAATAAATGTATGTACTATTCTATATTTGAGTGTCTATGCACTTTTCAAGAAAGTTGCTTTCCTAATTGCCTTTGTTACTTAACTGCTCGTCGTTTCTTTACTCGTTGCAGGTATGTGGCCAAGACCTTGACCAGCGACGACTTTGTAATTGGTTACTTAACATGTAAGTCAACACACGCGCAGCAAATTTCATTAGGCCGGAGTGTAACTTTGTTTATATGGCAAGTGTTCAAATTATGTATCGTGTGGGCAATGCAAATGCAGTCGCTTTTCGATTGCGTCATTTGTAACGCGCCCAAAGAGCTAACCAATCAATTAATGGCCAAATCACATATTGCATGTAAACGATAATGAAAATGACATTTGCGAGAGCAACACGCAACAACAACAAGAACAACAACAGATGCAAATACATTCCGCGTAGCCGCAAGGGGAGCCGCAGAAAAAAAAACTTAATTAATGAAATTAAGCGTGCAAATTGCGAGTGTGTGTGTGTGTGTGTGGGCCTCTTTATATGCACTTGTATTTGTGGAACTGGAACCAAGTTTCAGTTAGTTGTTTGCAATAATCGTCTGCATTTCCGTTTGCCGTGTCTGTGCATGCTCATGGCACTCGACAATCGATTATAATCGCACCTGCCCCCGCCGAAAACACGCCCAGGTACTACTCTGGCCTGTTAGTCGCGTCAGTTCCGTGCCGGCCGACGACTGTCGCTCATTATCCGCATTAATGTCGCACTTTAGCCTTTGATGTGGAACGGACTTTATGCGCCCCAGGTTGGGCGCTCTGAATTGGATTTTGTGTGGGCCTTAAAAATAAAGAATGTTAAGTGCACAGGTATTTTTGGTATTATCATCAAGTTTATTTTCTCAGTATATTCTTTTGATTTTTTATTTATTTTTTATTTGATTTATTAAAATTCACTTTTCTACTAATTCTACTCTTTTGATCATATGGTTGATTAAGTTTTGGGCGCGTCTGATGCGCTCCTGAACAACATTAGGCCCAAAATCCAATTCCGCTCGAACTATATATTCGTATCTATGCGCTTTCATCATTTTGCTTTCCCTTTTTCCAGGGGTGTTGTGCGAATTTATTGGCTTTCGCGGGCATTACTTCATTTGGTGTTTTTTTTGTGCTACCGGGCTTAGTTCGCGTGTTCCATTCGCCTGTAAATAGGCAAACGCTCAAAATGGAAAAAACATATATAATAGAATAGAATTAAAGCTGTCTGCCTCGTTTTGGGCCTGAGACTGGGAATATGCCAGACACCTACGCTTAGACGTGGCGTGTTTGTTTGCTTTTCGCTTTTGTCCGTTTGCGTGTTCTGTTCTTTTCTTTTTCCATTTTTTTCTCTTTGTTTTTTTTTTGCTTCATTAGTGCCAATGCACCCGGCCAGAATCGAAGACTTGGAGTGAGAATCGCGAATAAAGCATCGCTGACCGACTGTCGCCTAATGCCCCAGCGTTCCAGTTGTGCGCAGTGCCCCTATGAGGTCAAAAACAATCGATTTTCATTTCATTTTCTTTTTGTGGGGTTTTCTTTTCTTTGGCTCGCTTCGTTTTTGGCTCACGTGCTGTTGCTGAAAAAAAAAAATGTTTATGAAACCACTTTAAACAAAATTTCGCTTGTCACACGCTGCGTATGCGTAATGCCCTAGCTTTGAGCTGTCGCTCTGGGATTTTCTAATCATGCAGCTGTAATTAGTTTTTTGTTTCAGGTGTGAAACCTTTGGGAATTTTTTGGCAATTTATGTTGATAAAGTATAAAAATGTTTGTAGTCGAGATCTAAATACTCTTACAAATTTGTATTTGCTTAGAATATTATCTGACCGAAATAATTATTTTAAACAGACAGAAACGTAATTCATTATTTTGTAAAATTTAATTTATTCTCAAGAACAATGTAGTTCCTAAACGTAAGCTTCAAGCTGCAAATGCGTTGAACACTAATAATCCCTAAAATAAAATTAACCAGCTTTTACATTTACGCACATATTAAATTAGGTCTTACAATATCTTGTGCCATCTTTAAAACTTTTCCCAGAACTTTAAGCCACCCAAATTGTCTCACTTAGCTCGGACCCATGTTCAAACAGTTGAGTCCGATTATTGTGCAACAATTTTTAACTTCCGCCCATCAAGAGAAAACTTTTAATTTCAAAATGCTGTTGCCTTTCTCCAGACCTATTTTAATTTATGCAAAGGAAATTTTCTACATTTCGCACACGTGCGTGTCACAACTTGAGGGGTCTGAGCCAACAACAAAATGTATTTTTAATAACAAAGTTTGTCAATTTTTTAAAGCTTCAAGTCAAAGTTGTGAAACTTTAGTTTTAAGGGAAGGCAATTTCACAATTACAAGGCAAATAAAAAAAATCTATATTATACATATGTATGTAGTCTATTTACAAATATGGGCAGGCAGCCTAATTTGATATTTCCGTGACCAATGTAATTATATTTGTGGCCACAATAATTGCCATATTGTGTTGGCGTTGCCTTATAAGTATATAAATGTATCTGTAGTTGTGTGAGGTACATATACATAACTATGTATAGGTTTTTTTCAATTCTTGTACATATTTATGACAGATATTTATCATGGAAATAAAAGCTAATTTTGAACATTTCCTGGGGCCATGTTTCATCAGATAGATAAGCCATATATTTATCTCTGTTTAATAAAGTTTAATAAATATTGATTAAAGTACTATTTTGTATATATACAAATTATAATAGAAAATAAAATGCTGGTAACTTCTAGTTATCTTCTTGCTTATTGAGTGTGTTCGCATCTTGGCTCCTTTAATGTAGCGTGTTTGGTCGACATGACCCATTTCCAGTTCGAATTACACGTACTTGCCCGTAAATAGTTCTGCTGGCCAGTTGTGGGCATTATTTATGTATGTCATTGAACAATTCAATTGTGCTTTTTCTTGGCTACCTCAGTAAGTCATAGTCAATGGTCACGTTCTTACTTTGGCTCTCAATTACCCCAGTGAGTTAGTTAATTCCTTCTCTATCTGTCGGACAGTTGTAATATTTATAGAAACCCATGTTGAACAAGTTCATTCCGCAAGTGCGCTGTAGTTACTATTATTTATTTATTTATTATATATATATATATGAATGCAACCTACAAATCCCCCATACTTAAGTGTTTGTGTTTGTGATGTGGGCATTAATTAACGAAACCTATTCCACATGACATTGATGTAGTTCAGCCTTGTGCTTTAATCCAAATTTAGTTTTAATGAAAGAACATATTATCAACATTATAATATGCTTTCAGAATATTACGTATACACAATATAATTTAGGTTATCGAATTTCGCTGCGACATTACTATCTATGAAAATTTCCATGCCGCTGTTTTACCAAAAAAAAAAAAAAATATTCTTATCTTATCTAAAATCCGAATATTTCCAATGACTGGACGGTTATTTCGCATTTATGTGCTTTTTATTCATGGTCAAAAGTATAGATTATCACAAGTTGATAAAAATGTGATTATTATTATTTCAAATATTTGAAATGTTGAAGTGTATGGTAATAGCGAACTGATATTGAGTCAAATAATTTGCGCGATTAAAACAAAGCAGCTAATGAAAAAAGATTATGGGGTGTTCCTTCCATTTTAACATATATAAAATACAGTTAATAAAGTCTTATATCTTCTTTAAATGAATATATATATTGTTTTAATATTTTTGCTTTTATTTTATTTATTATTGCTATCTATATATAGTTGGATTAATTGTTTATAAACAAAGTTATTTGATAAAGAGTTAAATACTTAACCTTATAGTGCAACATTTATGAAAAAATCATTTCTACAGATATAGATCTTTGTTATACAAAAGCACATAATTATTTTCCATTTATTTCGAATATTGTTGTCTGTGTCTGGCCCAATCTAATGTTGAATTCGGCTTTTATTTCCTGGCACTGGCACATTTAATGGCCTTAAATGCTAGAGCTGTAATCAGTTTGAAAATCAAAAACCATTTAACAGAGTTTGTGTTTGGTAATGTTTTGGTGTTTTATTGAAGTTTAGCAACCGTTCTAGCCAGCTTACCTTTGGCCAAGTGCCGTTAGCTGGCATAAAGCGGACCTGAACCCAGTTTTGCAAAGGATGGGATCGAATAAATAAAACTTTTATGATGCGGCATAAATCTTTCGGGGCAGACATGTCAGGCCACCTCCGAGGCGACGCATCGCGGCCTGAGGGCCCCTCCCATTGACGTGGCAGCCCATTAAACAGTTGTAATTCATGTCGCTGCCATTTCCGCTGTCTAACCAAATGAACCAATATAAATTCAATATTTTATGAGTATGTTTTCCGTTCAGCTGGTGGCTTTTTCTCTCTGCTTCGCTCGCTCGCTGGCACAACCCAAGAAACAAACAGGCAATGGACATTCATCAATTACTCGGCTGCCTTTTTTGCTTTGAGCCATTGTCAGTTGGAAATGTGTCGCTAATGTGTCTAGGAGGTGCCCGGTATCACACTCTGGCCAACACCCGGCCTATTTATAGAGGCCATTAGACGACCAACATGCCAAAGTATCATCATTAATGGCACATAAGACTCAACTGTCGGCCGGTATATTTCATTGCCGCTCGATTTGTGCCCATGTTGATATTTATTAATGTTCAATTATCGATAATTATCTGTTTATCTATTTATTATTGTCTTTGCGGTCGTTTCAATCCCTTAGAACTTTTTCTTGTTTGCCTAGACCCCAAGTAGGTGCATACGGGTACACAAATATAAATATTGGGTAATGTATTTCTTCGCTCTATGTGGCTGATTCACCACTGGAAGCAAGTCGATATGTTAGTTTATGTGTGCTACGCAAAATAAGTCTGCTAATTAGCCTTGTTTCACTATAAATGTATATGCATTATTCTACTCGTTGACAAAATAAAATTGGGTTTGTCAATGTCCATCCGTATGAATATATTTGAAATATAAAAACTATCTAGGTGACAAACCATGAACAAAATGGCATCAAACGTGAAAATCGGTTCAGTTTTGAGAAAGTTATGGCCATTTGAAATTTGGGAGCTATGGATCCGGGAGATTTACATGTCAAAATTCTTGTCCATTTTGGCATGATTTTTGACAAAAAATTTGACCCGCTCAGAATCGGTTTTAATGTTGTTTTTTATACTAATTGTGACCACCACAATCGATTAAAAATGTAAATTCGCATTTTTAAATTTTGAAAAAAAATTTTTTCGAAAATGAGTAAGGGGGGGGTACATGCTTTTTTCCCCAAAAAACTAAAAAAAAAATTATTTTCAGAAATGGTTATTTCTTAAATGCAGACTCAATCTAAGGGACAAATCATAAATAAAATGCCATCAAACATGAAAATCGGTTCAGTTTTGAGAAAGTTATGGCCATTTGAAATTTGGGAGCTATGGATCCGGGAGCTTTACATGTCAAAATTCTTGTCCATTTTGGCATGATTTTTGACAAAAAATTTGACCCGCTCAGAATCGGTTTTAATGTTGTTTTTTATACTAATTGTGACCACCACAATCGATTAAAAATGTAAATTCGCATTTTTAAATTTTGAAAAAAAATTTTTTTCGAAAATGAGTAAGGGGGGGGTACATGCTTTTTTCCCCAAAAAACTAAAAAAAAAATTATTTTCAGAAATGGTTATTTCTTAAATGCAGACTCAATCTAAGGGACAAATCATAAATAAAATGCCATCAAACATGAAAATCGGTTCAGTTTTGAGAAAGTTATGGCCGTTTGAAATTTGGGAGCTATGGATCCGGGAGCTTTACTTGTCAAAATTTTTGTCAATTTTTGCATGATTTTTGACAAAAAATTCGACCCCCTCAGAATCGGTTTTAATGTTGTTTTTTATACTAATTGTGACCACCACAATCGATTAAAAATGTAAATTCGCATTTTGAAATTTTGAAAAAAAAATTTTTTCCAAAATGAGTAAGGGGGGGGTACATGCTTTTTTTGCCAAAAAATTCGAAAAAAAATTATTTTCAGTAATGCATATATTTTAAATGTAGGATCAATTCAGAGGAAAAACCATGAACAAAATGCCTTCAAACACGAAAATCGATTCAGCTTTGACCAAGTTATGAGCGTTTGAAATATTTTTGTAAATTTGTGCATGATTTTTTACCAACAAATTGACCCCCTCAGAATTGACATAAGACTGCGCATAAAATGTCTTTAAAGCACTTTCGCAACACTTTTACACACTGCTGATTATTTCTCTTAAACTCAGTGGAAGAAGCAGCGTTTAAGCCACCTGCGTCAACTTATCATCATTAGTAGAACAGCTCGGCTCGGCTTCGCTGGCCGCACTTCTATTTATAGCCGCGATCTGAAATGTAGCGCAACGTAACAAGTTGCAAGTAAGTTACATTTTAATTTCAGATGTAAAGTTTGCAGCTTTTGGATGTCCGCCCAAAGATTTATTTCTGCACAGAAATTGGCAGCGACTATACTTGGCCACTGGCTCGGGCTCATCGGGCCCCAACCAGCTGGCGGTTGTGTTGTGGCCAAGATGCCCTGGTCCGGGGTGCGCCTTCTGCTTGGCCTCAAAGTCTTTTAAGCATTGTGCAAACAATTTGCTGCGTTTCACGTTACGACTTTTGCAGCATAACAACCAGTGCAAGGCAAGGAAACAGAAACAGAAAGCAGATGATGATGGCCGCAACGAGCCAGCGATGACGTTGAGGCTGGCCAAGAAAAATACATCGAAGAAATGCCAAACTGCAATTGACTTGCATGACCATAAAAATTAAGTTATATACACCAAAGCGGGCACTGCGATCGGCAGCGGGACTGTGCCCCGTTCTCTGTACCCTCGGCTAAAGCGCAAAAATAAAGTCGAGTGAAATTGCTGTTGTAATATATTTTAATAGCGCAGGCCGGAAAAACTCAGCGATCGCAGTCGAAGTCGCTACTTTGTTGCTCGCTCCGCGTTGGTCAGTTACCACTGCGAACTAAGTTGGCAACAAACAAACAGTTGGCCAGACCTTTTGGCCAGCGAATTTCGTCTCTCAGCTGCTTGCTTTGTGCCTTATTATGTCTAATTAGATTGTGGTTGTTGTTGCTGCTGTTGCTGTTGCTGCTGGAATGTTTTATTGTTAGTTTTCGCTGGCATTTCTTGAAAGAGTTTTTGACTTCATGGCTCAGGCTGGGGCGAAAATCGATGGGCCAAAGTGGGGTTAATCTAAGGTGGCACACAATGAGTTAATCCCAGCTTGAGAACTAATGCTGGATTGGGACGTGGCCTTTCTTACATTTTTGAATGAACTTTTGATATTTAAATATGTAATATTACAGTAAAAAGCATGAAAGGGAGATCAAATAAATACCGAATACGAATACAATTAATTATAATTAAGATTTTGAGCATTTATGTTTTAAACGTTTATTTAAATAATTATGTTTCGCTCAATTAATTTTAAAATGCTATTAGATATCAGGAAATATAATCACTCTTCCGTTTGAATTCCTTTCCGATATTTAATCTAAGCAGAGTTAACTTTTTCGTTAACAAGAAGAACTTGAGAATCTTTAAAAATAGAATTTTTGACTAGAACCTTAAGAATTTTAATTTTTATTGAGATTCAAGCAAACAGAATTTAGCATATTCATTTCGGGCTGTGAATCTGTGTATAAATAGAATTGCTTTTAGCCGGGTGCAGATGTTGTTGTTATCAATTGTTTGCCCCCCAGACACTCTCAACCTGTTTCTCAATAAGCCCCATTAAATATTCATAATTCAATGCGTCAATTGGCAAACTCTTAACCCGTGTCTCATCAGTCATTCTCGCGACGCTGTTGCCAGCCAGAATTTTGACACGAGCAAACAAGAGTTATATATATATATATATATATATATATATGAATAGCAATTAAAGACAATTGCAAATGGTAGAAACGTGTGTCGCACTTCTGGGCCACATTGGACCGGGCAATTGGCAAATTGAAAACTCATAAAAATTCTCACGTTTTGCTCCAAATTTTATGGAACACTTTTGTGTTTTGCATAATCACCGGAGCCACTGAGTGGGCCGAGGCCTCGCTCAGCCCCATAAAACCCGACGCCAGCTTAGGAACCCGCCAAGCAACCCACTGGAACGCCCGAAGTGCCAGCCATTGAACTCTGCACACGATTATTATGATGGCAAATGTGACCATAAAAGAGAGGAACTCAAACGCCAAGCCAGAAAGAAGACTTGTTGCGAAGCGCGCGCGCGAAACGATTTTTATCAAATTGGCCGGCGGGACAGCGCGAAGCTTGACGAGATTCTCTCATTCTGATTCAGATGCTGATTTCTCGTTGGTTTCCTGTGCGTGCGGCGGTCCAACTGTTCGTTCGGCTCGTCGGTGCGGATTACCCGGGGCGTTCGACGCGAATTTGGCCGCAGGCTATGCAAATTTATCAAGCACATACAGCACACAACAATCCAGTCCCAAACTGAGCCGTGTCCCAGAAACACAAAAACCAGTGGCACTTATTTTTTTTCTTCTCGTAGCTGCCAAGAAGTTTCTGATAAAATCGCCCACCGCAGACCCCCCCCCCCCACATCGTTGGGGCTAAGCCGGTGCATTGAACTTGAAACATCTCGCAGTTTTCACTCCAATCCATCAACGACGGCGATTCCAATGACGCGTGTAAAATACTTGGGCGCGTGTGCCCCCAGGGGAGCCCCTAATGAATGGGGCCGCTCCAGCTTCAGCTGAAAAGCAACTGTACAATTTGTATTCGAATAATACTTTTTCTGCCCTAATGAGCACACGCAACTGCCAAAAAAAAAATATTTGAAAAAAAAACAGGTAAAGAAAAGAATAAAATACAAAAACAATAGTTTCTCAGTGCCGGTGAGGCCCGTTAATTGTTTCTCGTACGTTTTCGAAAGTGCCGGAGATTTGGCCAAATTTATGAATCTTCACTTTTGTTTATTTAACGGTCGATGCGTGCTTCACAGTTGAATATTTTAGAATCTCTTTGATTTTTTTAACCTGTGTGAAAATTATTTACACATTTGACACAGTTTCATGCCCAGCTTGTTTATTCCGATTGCAGAAATTAACTGCTAAATCGCTCTTCGAATTTCATTAAATCAAATACTTCTAGAATTTTTAAAGTTTAATTTTTTCCAAACACTTTCAGAAATTCACAAAAGTCTTGTTCAACTTTGCCAAGAAATAAGTCAATAAATTTAAATGATTTCCCTGTCATCCACAGGATGTAGCATTATTAAAGAGAACCAAATTTTCAACAGCAGCCAAAACATTTTAACTTAATTTTCAGCCTTTATTATTTGCAACATAGAGAACGGAAAAAAGTGTAATAAAATTGTATTTTCTGAAGTTTTAAGAGCAGCAGGGACCACGACCTGAGGCCTTTAGAGCGTTGCGTAATTAATGTGGGAATCGCAACTAATTGTTGTTGTTGATGCTGTTGTTAATTAAATTTCTGGCGGCACTTTCGGCAAAGTACCCTCCGAAAAAAACATAAACAAAAATTAAAAGTAAAACACCAACAAAAACAAAAGCAATAACTGGCAACAGCTAATTTCGCGCTTCCTGTTTTGCGGCTTTCGCAATTTATTTTTTGTTTCCACTCGTGACTAATGTTGATGACATCTCCGTCCGTTGGTTTGGCCCCAAAAGTCGTTGCACTCGCATTTTAGGGGGCAAAATAAATGCAAAACTCGTTTTTGTTTGCAGACCGCAAACTGCACTTAAAATGTGCTTAAAATAACATTAAAAGCAGCACGCTCAAGAATCTGGCTAATGAAAGGATAGAGGCTTCTAAGACTGCGCCAGTGACGAGCTAAAAGCCGCCGCTTATCAGCCCGCAATTCGCGTGGAAGTCGCAAATTGATAAGCTGGCCCAACTGTCAGCCAGTTACATTTGCTCAAACGCCAACCTTCAACAAGTAGCGCAATATTCGATAAGAAAGAACAACAAGCGTCAATGCAAATAGCGCAGAAAGTACGCTGTTCAATCTTAAAAGAGGAGCTGCTGACCAGATTTGAAGCAGTCCGAGTGCGTTCAGTGAAACAAACGGTTCGTCAAACAGTCGCCCGATAATGGAAGCGACTAAAAGGCAAGCATACGCAAGCTAAACAAATACATTTCTACCAAATACTGCGGTTAACATACGCGTTAAGATAAGAGTGAAAACAAATTTGTATAGAACACAAGAATGTTGCGGCCGGATGTAACCGATAAGCTCTCTAGTGGAGTAATCAAACATCAGTAATCTGTATCTTAATACTATATCTGTATTCCAATTTTCAAATCTCTTTCAAACGAACGTATTTATATTGGAAATGCAAGCACTACAGTTCATAGACCTAAAAACTAATTAATAATTTCAAACCATACTGGTTCACTTTTTTCTAAAGAAGCTCGTGATGCTGCCCTGCTTGGATTTGGGCGTCTCCTTTGCGCTTTTGCTGGCTGCCGGCGGCGACTTTTTCTTTGTTGTTGGCGCAGACGAAGCTGCTCCCGCTGCTGCTGCTGCTGCTGCTGTCGGCGAAGCCTTCTTCTTGGCCGGCTGGGTTGGTTTCTTGGCCTTTACAGTTATGACAAAGCCATCATCATCCAGAAACGTTTCGTTTGTCGGCGCCTCCACTTCCATAACGTCGTCCTCTTCTCCTCCTCCTTGCCCTTCGATCTTCTTTTGCTGCTGTGGCTCCGCCGACTTCTTTTGTGGCTGCTCGTCATCGTCGGAGTCCAGAATGCGACGCCGCTTGCTGCCAGCTGGCTTGGCATCCTTCTCGTCTGACTCGTCACCGGAACCAACAACCTTCCGTCGCAGCTTATCCAATTTCTCCTCCTCGTCGGACGAGGATTCGCTCTCCTCATTGAACAGCTGTACGGAGGTGTTGTTGGCGGGCGACGCTTCTTTCTTCGCGCTGCTTGTGGGCGTCTGCTTCGCCTGACTGGCGCTGGCAGCTGGTTGTTTTTTGAAGAAGTTGTCCATGCTGCTGGCGGCGGGCTTGGCTGGAGTTGCTTTGGTTTCCTTCGCTGGCTGCGTTTTGGCCGCTGGCGCCGCACTGAAGAAGCTGCCGATGCTGCCCTTTTTGGCAACAGCAGCTGTTGCCTTTCCTTTGCCCTTCTGCTCGCTGGGTGATGTCTTCTTCGGCTGCTCTGAAGGCTCCACTTTGCTGCCACTGGGCTTTGACGCCTCCACCTTAATGCCAGAGGGCTTTGATAGCTCTGACGGCTTGTGGACACCATTGCTTGCGCCATTGGTGACGCCTTTCGGTGCGGCCCCAGCCCGCTGCTCCAGTTTGGCCAGTTGCACTTCCACATGCTGCATGGGCTTAAAAACGGGCGCGGCGCTCTTGGAACCGCCAGCCACCTCCACCGAATACAGCTGGGACTGCGAGTTTTGCAATTTGTTGAGCCATTCCTTTAGCTTCTCTTCGCCCCGCACAATCGTATAGAGCTCGCCATCGCCATCTGCCTGCATGCCGTGGACGAGAAAGCGCTTCTCGTATTTGGTGGCGTTGGCGCTTTCCTGCTGTTTGATGTGCGCCTCGAGCACTTCGTGAGCTTCTTTATACGTTAGTTTGTACTCTTCCAGCAAATCGGTGACCAGCACACGTCTATCAAAATCGATTAGGCAATCGTCAAGCGCTTGCTGCAAAGACATTTTGTGTGTGTCTCCGCTGTAAACACTTATTTGATATAATTGCCAACAACTCGCAGTTTAATGCGCTCCGCTCAGCAAAAAGGCGCTGAAATGCCGATGTGAACAGCTGGTGAAGTCTACTCAAAATGGTTCGCTTTAGAGATGAGCGATATTAACATTGGCAATAAATGTTAAAAGTAACAGTCACAGTCTGCTTGTAGCTTATACTATAAAATACATAGACTGTATATAGATTATACTATATTATTACACATAGTCTGCATATACGTAAGACTATGTTATTATACCTGTTATTTACTGTTAGTTACTGTGAGCAAATATCTCTTTTAGCAGTTGCCAGTCACGCAACAGTGTGTCACTGTTTGTACTCAAATTGGCAGTGTTAGCAGCGATAACAGAGCTGTGTGCGCGCGTAAGTGGCAACGCTTGAACTGTTAATATCAAAAGCTTTTAGTACGCAGCTTAAGGTATAGGTGGCGCTTTTTTAATTTGAAACTAAAACGTTTTTAATAAATTTACCAATTAAAATGTATTACAGCTTCAATATGCGCTTTGAGCCGCTGGGTCAGAAAATGTTCACACGCCGAAATTGGCTACTGCGCTGCAGCATACTCATCAACGTGGCCGTCCTGCTTTACGTAGGCAGCCTCGTGATGATCGGCGGCGGCAACAATTTCACCAGCGGCGCCGGCGGCAGCTTCCTCCTGCAGGAGCAACAGCAGCCGGCGGTATCCTCCGCCTTGCAGGCTTCCCCGTCGGCGCCACAGCAGCAGCAGCCGACGCCCAAAAACGTTAATGTGAGTGCGGCGCAAATAAGGCACACGACAATTAACTCCTATTAAACGTTTCCCCTTCCCATTCGCAGTCGGAGGCGGCTTTCGGAGAGGATAAGTTGCTCGCGGCGGGCTCCGGCAATGCCAATTCGGAACCCGTGGCGGCCGCAGCCCCGCCAGTCGCCGTGCCCAACGACAGCGGCGGCGCCAATTCGGCTGATCCCGGCCAGGTCGTGGGCAACATTGGCAGCAGCAGCGCCGCCGCAGAGCTGAACAACAACACGCAGGCGGACAGCTACATAGTCACCGGCGACGAGAAGGAGCTGGACGAGCGCGTCCGAATGCTGCTCAACTGCTTCGAGCACGACTACAACCAGCAGACGCTGCAACGCGGCGACTTTTGGGTGCTCCAGAACTACGTGCGCGCCGAGCACGGCGAGCTCAAGTGCCACGAGTCCATCACGTACACAACGCACGCGGACTACACGTTTCTGGACAATCTCGTGCCGCTGCTGGAACGGTGAGCGTGCCCCCTTTCAATTGATCATTCATTTAATCACGTTCCTTTCCTTCCATTTGCGCGCAGCTGGAACGCACCCATTAGCATAGCCATGCACGCGCCCGGCACGGACTTCCAGCCCACGCTGGATTCCATCAAGTATCTGCGCAACTGCGTGCCCGGCAACCAGTTGGTGCGCGCCTTTGCCACCTTCCACGTTTACTTCGGCACCAAGCACATACCCAAGAGCGTGCCCAAGGCACAGGATGCACTGAAGACCGGCTACAACTGCTCGCTGCCGGCGCCGTACTTCAACGTCAGCTCCGGACACCTGTACAAGGCCCAGAAGAAGCTGCTCTATCCGGTCAACGTGGGCCGCAATATTGCGCGCGACGCGGCGCTCACGCACTTTATCCTCGCCTCGGATATTGAGCTGTATCCGAATCCCGGACTGGTCAAGAAGTTCCTCGAGATGATTGCTCGCAACGAGCAGTATCTGCGGCGGAAGGCGCCCAGGTGAGTTCAAATCTGAACGTGGCAAATTTCCCCGGGCCTTAGCAAGCAGGCGAAACAAATATTCGGTGAAGAGCTTAGAAAGCAAATTTGAACTTTTCAAGATTTATTTAGACACGAATTTAGAGTTATAAATTGCATTAACTATTTTGAAATAATATTTGGAATGCGAATTTTGCAAATCTTATTCAATTGAATAATTTATTTTTAATTTTCGGCGGTTTATCTAAAATTATTTACTTTTATTTAAAATGTAAGTACCAAACATCTCTGAACACTATAACAATTTGTTAGGGACCATATTAAATCAAATCTAATCTCCTATAATAATAAATTAATAAATCAAATATTTTTACGATAAAAGACTTATCCGAACCTTTAAAGTATATAAATAGATTCATGTCGATGTAGTAAACTATTGCAGACATACTTTAGTGTCAACCAAATCTAATTATTAAAGAATATAGTCACTACTTGAACATTTGGTAAAATATATATATAAAATATATATATATACATCGGTCGACAATTTTATTACTTCCTGTAATTAATGTCAAATGTAAAGTACTATATAGTTTCAAGGGAAGAAATCTGAATATTTAAACATTCATCTGCCATATATTTGCAAGTTTATTTAATCTTCTGCGTTTTAAGATATTCATTTTTTTTTTCTATCATTAAAATTTTTAATTTTGATATATAAAATATTTAAATGAAATAGAGAACATGAATTATATCAAAAGCAAATTTAAATTTAAATATTTTGAAATTGCTAAAAATCAAAATCAATTAAAATTTGTGTACCTATTCCTAATATGCCTACTATGTAGTGAGATAATAGTAATAGTAAATAAATGGTAATTAAATATTCTCCTTACCGTTCGGTAGAGTCTTCCCGCTCAGCATATTCGAGGTGGATGAGAACTCGCCGGTGCCGCACGACAAAACGGAGCTGCAGGAGTTCCTGCGCAGCGGCAAGGCCATCCCCTTCCACAAGCGGGTGTGCGCCAGTTGTCACGGCGTGCCCAAGTCCAAGGAGTGGATGGCGGCCAACGAGACGGACGAGCTGAGCGTGTTCCACATAGGCAAGCGCACCGGCTACTACGTCCACTGGGAGCCCATCTACATTGGCACCCATGCGGATCCCCACTACGACGAGCGGCTCAGCTGGGAGGGCAAGAGCGACAAGATGACGCAGGTGAGTCCACAGGATGAACGCAATTTACGGACAACTCTGACCAGCTGCTCTCTCCCCGTTCCGTCTAGGGTTACTCGCTGTGCGTGCTGGACTACGAGTTCCACATACTGGACAATGCGTTTCTGGTGCACAAGCCGGGCATCAAAGTGCTGAAAAAGGACAATCGGCGGGCGATGCTGGCGGGCAAGACGAATCAGCTGATACGCAAGATCATATACCCGGAATTGAAGATCATGTACGGCATGCGCAAGGGCTGTGCAATATAGTAACTAATTGTGAAGCCCAGTTGAGCACCGATTGCGTCAGGCGAGGCGTATGCGAAAAGACTACAACAACAACTACAAGAACTACACAAGAAAGAAGAAGAAAACACACAATTACTATTTGCAATGCTCTAGAACCGGATGCGGATGCGGATGCGGATGTCGATGCCAATGCATACTATTCTAGAGACCCTTCCTTATGGCGTGTCTGTCTGTTTACAGTTAGTTAGTGTTAGTTAGTTAGCTTAGGTTTAGAGAATTACTTAGGTTTATAGGCCAGAAGAGTTCGGAGCGGGTGTTTTTTCTACTCTACGCATAAGCGAAGCCTTAGGAGCACGGCTTACGTACGTTAAACGTAGTTAGTTGTTGGTATGTTTTCTTTTTTAAATATTGCTGAATATAGTAGATAGTTAGCCAGGAGCTGCCATACAGCTGGAATGGGTGGAGCTCTCACCTGGAGCGAGTCAGGCAAACGAGGCAGGGGAACACCCATTCTGGCTTCAAGAATTCCTCTGCAGTCCCACTAGTTGCATTGTTTTTTGTACTCATAGGCAGTCATTATGATTTAGTTTTAGTTATATTTCCAATTTTATTTTTAAGCCATTTAATTTATGTCCCCTGTATGTAAGTTAGCCGATTTATGAAGGATTTCATATATAAGTTATGAAATTTCGTACTTTCCAACAATCGTTTTTGTGACATACTCAAATATTTTATATCGATTCCCCTAAATACCAATTTATGTATACCGGCTGCCATTAAATGGACGTTGGGTGGATTAGCTCTTCGAGACATAGTATAGAGATTCCTAGCCACAATAGTCTAACCATTTATATATGCAGGTCAACAACTGGACCGTCTACTATACCGAACTACTCAGAGTTTAAGTTTCAAAGCGAATAAAGAAGGCAACAAATAGGTTTAACAATTAGTTGAAACTAATATTATAATTAGACAGCAACAACTCAAAAAGGAAAAGGGTTAGCAACTAAAGCCGCTACAAATAAGGGTTTAATTTTTAAATGCATTAAATAGACTTGAAAAATTGCAGAAAACGTTCAAAATTAGAATGCTGAAAAATTGAAGAATACATATATATAATACACACAGACTTACGAGTATATAGAACTAAAAACAAAACAAACAAAAAAAAACATAATGAAAAAGAAATTAACAAATTACAATTATACAAACCTTGAGAATCAAGTTCAAGTTAATGCCTAAAATTAAATAATTAACAAAACAATTAATTAAAAAAAATACGTTTCAAAGCGTAATGCGTAAATGCAAACCGTGATATTTGTACTAGTAAAGGAGAAGATTAGTTTGAGCATTAATTATATTAAAAAAACTTAAGCAGTAAGAAACGAACCGAAACAAAATGATGCGAAAAGTTAAGAAACAAATTCAGAAAATCATATGCATTAAACTAGTTTTGTATATGCTTTTTTTTAGTGTTGAACTTAAAGTCAAACTTGTGCACATATAAATGTTAAAAACATAACGAGGAATCGAGGCAAACACACGAGACGTTTGTTGTTCAGGCCTTAAAAAGAACTATATTGAAATTAACGGGCGCTTTTTTGTTGGGAGCTGACAGTGGAAAATTGCCAAATTGTCAAGTCTCTGTGTGGTTACATTTTTGAGAGTGTCTTGGGAACAACATACAACAACAACAACAGCAACAATTGGTGTTTGTATCTATTGTATGTCTATTTATAAGTCTACACCTAAACCAGTTAGCAGTAACTTTTTTCAATTCGCTAAACAATTTTATGCGCTAAACTGTTTCAAGAACTTAGTACATCCAATTAAATTTCAATTAGCCAGACAAAAGATAAACTCTAATAAATAAAACTTCAAAAACAATATCATATATATAAAAGGAAATTAAAACTATTGAGAATGTTGCTAAAATAGACCCAAAAAAAAAAAAAAAACTGTTACAAAAAAAAAAAGAAGATTATTGATAAAGTATTAAAGTGCCTTAGAGAACGAAATGAAAATAAAAAAGAAAAAAAATAAAAATAAAGAAAATAACTTAGTTAATGCGGCAGTGAATTGTATTTCAGTTGTATTTTTATAAATGATTCACAGACACCTTTTGTTGTGTTGGCTTAGCGGCATTTTGTTCAGGCCAAATTACAGAAATGGGAAACATTTTTCGCAAGAAACAGAGAGCATTATTTTTGTATGTAAATAATTAATAGTATATTATATGAAAATACATGTATTGTGTACATCAGAATGTATTAAACTATTTGTATATATATATATGTGTGTGTATGAGGATTTCAACAAATTATTTACTTAAACTAAACGTTTTTATATTGTACTCAAAACAATTTGAAATTTAAGCTGCAGTTAGTCGAAGTCATGCCCTATTGAATGAGTCTTCTTATAGCTAGCCTGCCAATTTTATGTTTAAAAAACTATTATTACATACGATTATTACAATAATTATTATTAAAATTATTATTATTATGAGTATTAAACACACACTCGGAGGTATATGCATTAACGTTCATTTTATTTAGGCCATAAACATAATAAAGTCTACTCTAATCTAAGGTCTTTTAAGTTAACTTGAGCGCAGCGCTTGATCGTTTCTATCGTTTATATGATTTTTGGCATAAACTGCTGAGCAAGGACTATTAGCTGAAATTTAAGGAATTTCACAAACTGATGTGAACTATATCTATGCATAAGAATTGTAAAAATAAAGAAATCAATTTCAAATGGATGTCAGGACTGTTTTGAACTTACTTTAGAGCTTTATTAATATTTGCTTAAAATTTATCAAATGCTATTAATTGATTTTTTATTTTAAATATTTAAGGGTAGTAATGGAGAATACAAAAAACTAATAATAATAAAATAATTAGATATAAAACGACCTTATAGAAATGTATGACGAAATCATCGTCAATAACATCATAGAATTTTTCAAACAAACAAAATCCAGCTCTTATCTTGTAGCTAATCTGATCACATTGTTGATTTTCTGTGAATTATATGCAGACAAGTTGTCTAAAATCCCAGCGGCTGCTCACGTTGAGAGCCGAATTCAAGACCAGATTAGCGAAGACTCTGACACAATGGTGTAGCCCCGCACTTGGCACAGCCATAGGCTCGAGTTCGGGCTCGGTTTGGGCCCGCATGGGCGCAGCTCGTCCCCGTCCTTGACTTTAAGAGTTATCTTGATTTTTTCTGGTTTTCTGTCAGATTGTTTTTTTCCAATTTGTTTCGTTTTTTTTATTATTTTTATTTGGGGTTTTGTCTTTAAGCGAAAATAAAAGTGGCAAAAATGCAAATTCGATGGATGGCATTTTAGCATTTACTTAACATAAATTAAGCACAATTTTGATTAATACTGAGGCGGTTGCTAGCTCAGCTGAAAACAACCTGCTGGTATCTTGCTCCGCCATTGACTCATCTCGAGCGAGACGAGCTTTTTTTCTTTTTTTTTTTTG
Source organism: Drosophila sordidula (assembly GCA_035047465.1). Classification (NCBI taxonomy): domain Eukaryota; kingdom Metazoa; phylum Arthropoda; class Insecta; order Diptera; family Drosophilidae; genus Drosophila; species Drosophila sordidula. Next base: position 2,624,176 of record JAWNPQ010000260.1, on the reverse strand, counting down.
AATTGATGGCGTTCGGTCTTTGCTAGAAGCTGCCGACTCCCTCGCTCGCTGCTGTTTTTGTTGTTATGCGCTTTGGTTATTTATTAACATGTTTGTTTTTTATTGCAACAGCGAACGACTGAGGCGACAAAACTTGTCGCTGTGGCATACGTAACTAAAGTGGAAGAAGATCAGCAACTGCGTCAGCCCGAGTCTCGGCTCAAGCTCATCATCGTCGGCTTTGGCGTCGGCGCCGTTTGCCATTTTACCAGTTAAGATCTGCGTCTCGTATCTATCACAAAACAGTCGAAATCGTCAGCTCGTTGGTTTCACATCGCGCTCGCTTCCCGCCTCTAAACGGAACGTAGTGCCTAAGGACTACACTTGAAGGATAACCACCGACACACACACACTCACACACACACACACTCACACATACACACAGTGAAACATGGCGAAAATAATAATCAGTGCTTTGTTGTGCATGGCCATGTTTGGCTCACTAGGTTAGTAAAAACAAAATTCCATATATACATTTTTCATACCGAAACGAAAGACTTAGGCAACAAACTTGCGCACCTATGTCAATCTCCAAATTGGTTGTGGGTACACCTTAAGCGAACTTCGTTTGTGTCAACGCATAGATACCTCTTTTTTGTAAACTCAATTATTTAATGAGTATTAAGAAGTTTATTTCGTGCAAGTTAAGCAAAGCTTAACATCAATAATTACCAAAAACCTCGTGATTAAATTTAAAATAATTATTTGAATGACATTTTGACATTTGAAATGAAAAATTCAAATTATACATATGATCGAATCAGAAACAAAATATTTAGCAATGCAGGGAATAATTAGACGTTTATTTTCAGCATTGCTTCATTAAAAATTTAATTATAACTCTTTCAAAAACAATAAACCGGCTTTGCAAAAATAAAATATTTCTATTAGTCTGTATGAATTATATTTAATTAGCACAGGATGCTAGTATTCTTTTATCTTAATCTATTTGGAACTCTTCGTCACTAAATAAATGTAAACTTTAATAATTATAATGTTTGAATAAAATCAAAATTTTGGAACATGTTAAAAAACCTTCAAAATCACATCCTATAATCATAATTAACTATTTAATTTAAGCAATTTTAAATTCTAATTATGTTGCCATTAATTGTGATTGAAATTTTGATTGTGTTTGAAAAAAAGCTTTGAGCTAGTAAACGTTTTTTTAATACAAATCCGAACTAATCGTTTAAAACTAGTTGCTGTAAGTCCCACGTTCTGTCAACAGTAATTGCCTCAATTAGAGGCGCCACAATTAAAATTTCAGTCTCGGCGAGACCTAACAAAAGCTTCCCACCAACACATTTCCCCAGCCGTCTAGTTGCATGCCGTGTGGTATCTGCTTCAATTAAGGCCGCAGATAATTCAGTTCATCGAGCAGCGTCATCGCGCAATTAGCCATATGCACAAAATGGGCGAAATGCCATGGCGAATGATTTCCCAACAATACCAGGAAATCGCATGGGATGCAAACTGTCTGAAAAATGTGCAACTAATCAGCGCAGACTGAGGAAGCCGACTTGCCGACTTGATTTCCGCATAAAGCAGAGCGCATTTACTTTCGAGAAGAGACTGCACTTCAATTTAAAATTTGAAATCAATGCGTGTCTTCAGCTTATTTCAAGGTCGAATCGCAGCTCTTTCCAAATTAATTCACACGCCGCCAGCATCGCATAAATAAATTAGTAGCCAAAACCAATATTACATAACGTTCGCTGCTGTCGCTGCCTCTGCCACTTGGTCCATTGTGGCCGCTGACTGTTGTTAACTGATATGCCAAGAAACGTGTTTTCGGCCTGGCCGGCGGCTAAGTTGTTGCCTGAATCTCGATCTCGATCTCGATGCGTGCCCAGCCGGTTGACGTGACCTTTGAGCGCTTTTGCATTTAACAGCTTTTTGTTGTATTTGTTTTTGGCCACCTCGTTGAATTCAATTTAAAACGAATCTGTTGTCCATCTGTGTTGCCCAGAAATGAAGTCGAGTGAATGTTGTTGGCTTCAGTCTGTGGGAAAATGTTCATTTGGCAGTAGATTTTACAGTTGACAGATTTATATCAATTCAATATGAAATTATAAAGCAGTATATTGTAACTATAAATTATTCAGATCAACAAGCAGTAATAGTTTAAGCATTTAATATATAAGCTTATATTTGTTCAGCCCCGAGAAACTCGTTTGTTTTGTTTTTAAAGTTTCTCGGAATTATTCGTCGTACATATTTGATTATACCTTGGCTTATATGCACCCGATTAAGTCTTATATTTTATATTTACTCATTCCAATTATTCTTATTGCTTGTGATACATAAGTGGGAATAAAAAACCCTTTTTCTCAGAATAATTAAAAATTATATACATAAATAAGTTAATTCCTCTTATGGTTATATGTTTTAATGGATACTCAGATAGGGGGCTTCCCCAGAGCCGCTAGACGGCTAAAGTGTGCTGTGTAGTTTTTTTGCACGGCTGTAAACAAAACATAATTCAAACTCCAAGGCACAACGAGTGCCAGCACGGGTTCAACAAACGGGGTGTGTACCCACATTAAATAGCCGCAAACTCATTAAAATTTCAAGCGTCAAAATGTTACAGACGGAGAGATTCAGACATCCAAATATGTACACGTCTTGTTCATTTACTAATGGGCTTTTGAGTCTTGGCCAAGTCTTGACTAATGGGTGCATGCACGTATTCGAATGAGTTGTCTCCAAATCTCTGAAAGAACTGCGGCTGAATATTATCAAAGGAAAGATTTTAAGCTATTTCTATTCCTATTATTATAGGATAAATCTTTGCAATTAAATTTCACAGCTTAATATTGGAATAAAAGCGTTGAGTTTAATCAATTTAATTATTAATTCCAATTTTATTTTATAATACAAATTGAGACTAAAGAAATTTCAATTTAGGCGTTAATATAATCATTGTTGACTTAATTTTAATTTTTGCAATTATATTTTACAGCTTAATATTGGAATAAAAGCGTTCTTGTTGAGTTTAATCAATTTATTCAATTCCAATTTTATTTTATAATACAAATTGAGACTAAAGAAATTTCAATTTAGGCATTAATTGAATCATTATTGACTTAAATAATTAAACTAAATTCCAGGACTTGATTAATGTGTGAATTTATAAGCGTAATATTATGCCAATTTTTTTTTTTTACTAAATTTGTTACTAATAATATATATCTTAGTATATAAGCAAAAATTAATTTTGAAACCCACAAATCCAAAATCCTACCTACGCCACATGTCTCCTAGTCTCGATTAGATCACTCCTACTTGTTTTTTCGATTGCAACTTTTTACAGAACTCATTGTGTTAATCACTCTACTAAATTGCTATCTACACACATCCGGTTTCTTGTTGACTAATAACTAAGGGTTCCCATATGCCTTTAGTCCCTGATAACAACAGTGTAGATAACAAACTTATGTCCGGTTAGAGAATGCCCACCATAATGCGTACGTGGGTGTGTGGAGGCGGGGGCTTGAATATGGCCTCACCCTGCTCGTTCTTGTAGTCCGCATAGGCCACCGAGTAGACGCACTCCATGCCCATGGCCTCCTTCTGGCGGGCCGAGTAGAAGCTGGTGCAGTAGGCGACCATCAGGGGGAATCCCTTACTGCGCCCCACGTCCATGGCGGCGGCGGCGAGGCGTGTGCCCAGTCCCTTGCCCCGCATTGCGGCGTCCACGGTGGTAATGTGGGAGTAGAGCACTCTGCCGACTCCGTACCGCTCGAACACGTTGAGATCCGTTTCGATGACCGACATGAACTTGTAAAAGGCCCCGAACTTCTCTCTTAGCTGGCGATGCTCCTCCAGATCGGCTGGGACCTGAGCGCCGGCCAGCACCACGCCCACGAGTCGATTGCCGTTGTTCTCGTCGATGGCCACAACGCAGGTGTCCTGCTCGATAATCGACAGGTGATAAGCATCCTGTACGTCCTCGAAGTGCTTTTGCATATTTTTGCCAGAGATCATGCACAGGGGCTCGTCAGTATAGAAGTTTCTGCCCAAGAACGGCTTCACTTGGCAGTAATCCGGGACCGTCATGGTACGGATTCGGATTCCATTCTCTATGCGCGGTTCCATCGGCATGTTGTGCGTCAAGTGTTTAGATTCGTAATGGGGTAACTTTTTTGCACCTTATATACTGGGCGAACGCTTCTCTTATCAGGTACTTTACATTGATTATCAGATTGCCTGTCGCTTTTTCATTTCTTTCTCTGCGGTTGTTATCATGCTTGACCTTTGACTCAGTCGTATAAACCCCTTTGGATTAACAATTAACAATAGGAAGTTGTCATTGTGCCCAATTTAAAATTGTTTACCCACTAATATAAAAACCCCCAATAATATAAAAAATTATACAGAAACGCCTTAAACCTTTAGAAAAATAATAAAAATACAAAATTGTAAATAGTCATAGTTATAAGTCCTAGTCTTAAAAACCAATTGCGAAGGTTTTAGTTAAAAGTGCGCTAGAGAGTTTTGGACAATAAAGAATAAAATTAAAAAAAAAAAAAAAATTATATAGATTTCTTTCACGGCAAACAAATTTTGTTTATGGTGGTGATCAAAGTGCGATCGTTTTTATCGCTTCTCTGATCATCGCAGCCTAACTCTGCTAGATTAAGAAATGTTTTCAAGTTCAAAAGTTCGTTCATTTCGCATTGAGCTCAAAAGCTAAGCAGCTGTTTCCATCATAAATCATTAGAGGTAAGCGCGCCCCAATCCCACGCCCGACCCTATTAACCCAACCCCCACTTGTCCGCCTCTCTTGCAGCCCACGCAGCCGCCGGCGCCTGCCGGGAGGCCAACGGCACCGCGCCCGTTTCCGGCTCCTGCGATGCGTACATCGAGTGCCGGAACGGCGTCGCCGAGGAGAAGCTCTGCCCGGACGGGCTGCTCTACAACGAGAAGTCGACCGGCTATCCGTGCGGCTATCCGATCGACGTCGAGTGCTCCCAGGGCCAGGCACGCCTCCAGTCCGCCCAGCCCACCGAGGACTGTCCGCATCAGTTCGGCTATTATCGCATGGGCGACGCCAGCCACTGCGGCCAGTTCATGAACTGTGCGGCGGGCCGCGGCTTCGTGTTCGATTGCCCGGAGGGCCTGGCCTGGAACCCGGCCACCTACAAGTGCGACTGGCCCGATCAGGTGGAGGACTGCGACGCTGAGGCGTTCCTCGGCTTCCGGTGCCCGGCGCCGGCGCCCAAATCGGAGCTGCTCGGCGAACAGGAGGAGGACTACACGTTCCATCCGTCGTCGGACAACTGCCAGGTGTACTTCATCTGCATCGAGGGCCGGCCGCGACGCATCGGCTGCGGCGAGGACCAGGCCTTCAACCAGGAGCTGAAGCAGTGCGACGACATCGACAACGTGCCCAACTGCAGCAGCGACATTCGCGCCAAGGGCGCCGAGATCAAGGCGGCCCGCGCCTCGGCCGCCGCCGGGCGCCGCAAGCCGCAGTGAACACGAAGCACGCGAGGCACGCGAGGCACGCTCGAGTTTTCTAGTCTGTAGTTAAAGCGCCTTGTGGCCACATTTGTCGAACGACCTTTGCCATTTACAATAAAACGTCGAACGAGTTTGTGTTCCAAGTCTTTCGTTTGGCCGGGGCAGCACCCAAAAAGAAAGCGCTCGCAATGTTAACACTCTTCCTCTTCTCGCATTTCAGCGCACGGCTCGCCCGAGTGCCCCACGCCCAACGGACGCTTCGCGGCCGGGGATCAGTGCGATGCGTACACGGAGTGCCAGGACGACGTGGCCGCGGCGAAGCTCTGCCCGGACGGGCTGCTCTTCCACCAGCGCACCAAGACGACGGGCGAGTGCACCTACGCGCCCTACTCCAGCTGCAAGGAGCGGACGCGCCTGCAGCCGGCCAACGGCACCGACGAGTGTCCCCGCCAGTTCGGCTTCTATCTGAACGGCGACGCGACCAAGTGCGGCGTCTACCGCAACTGCGCCCACGGCGTGGCCAGCCTGACCAAGTGCCCGGAGGGCCTGGCCTTCAACGAGGAGACCTACCAGTGCGACTGGCCCGATCTCGTCGGCAGCTGCAATGCGGAGGCCTATCTCGGCTTTAACTGCCCGGCGCCGGAGCTGGTCGACGGCGTGGCGCCCGAGGTCGATGTCAGTCCCGAGGGCGAGCTGCGCTACTATCGCCATCCGCAGACCTGCAAGAAGTACTTCGTCTGCGTGAACGGACACCCGCGGCTCTACAACTGCGGCAAGTACCTGGCCTTCAACGCACAGACGAAGCTCTGCGACTTCTACAACAAGGTGCCCGAGTGCTACGCCCTGCTCAAGGAGAAGCAGAAGCTGAAGGCCGAGCGCCAGGTGCCCGTCCTGGGCCAGCCCCTGGCATAGGACTCCGCCCGGGGTCCTCCACGCCCAAAGAGGCTTCCTTTGCGGGCGACCGCGTGGCGCAGTTTGTTTTGTATATACCTACTAAAATATCCTTCTGTTTGCGTCTTGTCTATTGAATAAATACAAATTCACACATATCTACCTAATGTGTACTAACTAACCCACGAGTTGGGTTGGGTTGGGTCTCTCCAATATCTGATCCGGTTTGACAGAGATACGCAGGTTTCAACTGTTCGCTTATACTGAGCGCGGACTGTTAAGGTTTACTCAAGACTTTTTAAGCAGTGCATACTTTTGGGCTGACGCAAAAAACATCAACTCCATTTGCCAGAATTTTATAAATCGATTTATCTCGGCCATATGTAGTCCGATATCGGGAATATATACCTCATTCGATTCGTATAAGTCCAAAGAATCGATGGCCATTCAAAATTTTCAATTTCAGAAGATTCGCATTTTTGGCAAAAACGTGATGTTACCTTGTCATTTTCTCAAATTTCGTAAATTTTTAGAATTTGAATCTTTGAATGCCAATCGATAGTCCTGATCCGTACGAGTCCGAAAAGGTATATCTTTCCTATATCTGACCCGATTTGCCCGAGATATGCATATGGTTTTAAATTTTGCAGACGCAAATTTGAAAGTGGAAAATTTGTATTGCATACTTATGTGGGCGGCATTTTGGGCAGCTGCAATTCACTGGCCGGCACAAAAAGACTTTGTTGAGTGAAAATTACTAAGTACATATATTATAAAGAAATATCTCGAATAATTCGTCTGCAAACATTTTATTTCAAAATGCAATAAAAATGCAACTCAATATTCAATGTAATAATCGTTATAAAAAGAAAAGATTAGATTGTGCGCTGGTCGATAAGAATTACCACCCGAAAGTATATAAAGATGTAACGCTAAGATTGCTGCATTTCAAATTTGCACTCGTGCCACGCAACATGCCGATGGAACCTCGCGTAGAAAATGGAATCCGAATCCGTTCCATGACAGTCGAAGATTACAAGGATGTGAAGCCGTTCTTGGGCAACTTCTATCCTGAGGAGCCCCTGTGCATGATCGAACAGGATGCTTATCACCTGTCGATGATCGAGCAGGAGGCCCCGCCTCCACACACCCATGGTGGGTGGTTTCTAAACAACAATAAGTATATGATGGAAATTGTGAAATAAAATGTTCGTAGAATATGCAATAGAAGAATAGATACATTTTGAGCATTTTTTTTTTTTTGTCTTTTTTTTTTTTTAAAAAAAAATGTTGTATATTTATTTTAACAAGTTTTCTGCTCCTTAGTGGCAACTTAATCTAGTTTTACATTTAGGGGAAAGAAACATTGATCACAGGTGATACTTATATAAGATTTATGTTATATATCTTCTCTCTCTCCTCTGTCTCTTCTCTATGTCCTTTGTCTCCTCTCTATGTCCTCTTCTTCCTCTGTCTCCTTTCTATGTCCTCTCTCTCCTCTGTCTCATCTCTATGTCCTCTTCGTCCTCTGTCTCCTCTCTATCTCCTCTCCCTCCTCTGTCTCGTCTCTATGTCCTCTTTCTCCACTGTCTCCTCTCTATGTCCTCTCTCTCCTCCGTCTAGCAAATGTATATTATTTAAATAATTTACAAGGAGAAGGTTATTTTAAATATTACTGTCGGAACCTGGTAGACAGATCCAATGGATGGCACCTTTTGAGTCTTCTCTTTCTTGGTTTGGCAGTTGGTCGTTGGGCTAGCACGTTAGGGTGACCACCAAGGCGTTGCAGGTAATTCGATGCAAGTAGTTGCATTACATCGCCCACTTTAGGGACTTTAAGGTCTCGTTCGATGTCTCTATGCGCCGCATATTCGCCTTAGGATTTTTGCCTGAGCAACTCTAATTTTATTTAAGTTTGTCTTTGCCGCAATGCCGTAAATTTGAAGTGCATATTTCCATATGGGGCTTAGGCTCGATTTGTAGATGGTGACTCTGCTGTACAATGACAGCTTGTTCCTCGGAACCAGTAACCACGCCATCTTTCCGGCCTTTGCCATTATTGACTGCCGCACCATTGTTGTATGGGCTTTGAAATTTAGTTCACCTAAATATTTGTGAGAGCTCTTGCGCGTAAGGATGGAGCCCAGCATCGTAATGCCCCTGCATGACAAGGTCCTTGTATTGTTGCAAGGCTTCCGTAGCTGGAGTAATTCTTGGGCTTCTGGTCAACACAGCAGTGTCATCCGCGTAGGTGGCTATCAGGACATCGTTCTCGTCTAATCCAGATATAACGCTTGACGTAGGCATATCGGCAGTAAATATATATATAAATATAAAAGAAATATTAAATAAGCGCTCATTAGGTATTATCTTATCATGAAAAAAAAAAAGAATTGTGAATCTTTGATTAAATACACTCGAGAACCAATTATCGAATTAAATTCAAATAAACAATTGTAGGAAACAACTTAAAACTTGTTCGATTCAAGTGATCATTAATAATAAGTAAGTAAGAACGTTGCAGTCGGACGTAACCGACTGCATAATACTCGTTCACAGTACACGGAAATTGTTATTGATATTTTGAAAAAAAATCTAGAATTTTTATATTTCGTAGGGGCGGGGGTGGGCGTGGCCAACATTAAGAGAAGGTCACACAAACACTGTCTGCCAAATTTTGTGCCTCTAGCTTTCCCGATATGCGGGGCGGGAGTAGGTGGGAGTGGGCGGGAGTGGGCATGGCCGGGAAATTTTCTTACTGAGCTTTAAAAGGGGGAGCAGCCATCTACATTTAAAATTTGTTGACTCTAGCTCCAAAATTGTGGGAGATATAGCTTTTCGCGATTTGCGGGGGCGGGAGAGGGCGGGGGTGGACGTGGGCGGAAATTTATGTACCCTTATTTAGAAGAGTTGACCACTAATCTACCTTCAAAATTTGGTGACTCTAGCTCTAATTTGGAACTTTGGGAGATATAGCCATTTCCGATTTTTTAAGGCGGGGTGTCTGGGGACGTTCTAGTGGGCGTGGCCGGGATATCAAGGTCTCAATCTTTTGGGGAAGTCACCAGCAATCTACATACCAAGTTTGGTGTCTCTAGCTTTAAAATTGTGTTAACGTTTTGAGCTTGTAAATATATCGATTTTAGCGATTACGGAGGCGGAATGGGGCGTGGCCAGAAAATTTACAAATGGACTTATCTCGGCCATATGTAGTCCGATATCGAGGATATATATCTCATTCGACTCGTATAAGTCCAAAGAATCGATCGCCATTCGCATTTTTGGTAAAAAAAACCTGATGTTATTGACATTTTCTCAAATTTCGTCAATTTTTAGAATTTAAATCTTTGAATGTCAATTGATAGTCCTGATCCGTACGAGTCCGAAAAGGTATATCTTTCCTATATCTGACCCGATTTGCCCGCGATATGCAGGTTTTAAATGTTGTATGAGCTGAATGAATCCACAAATCAACAGACTCAAATTTGAAAGTGGAAAAGTATTGCATACTTGTGTGGGCGGCATTTTGGGCAGCTGCAATTCGTGGGACACTGGCCTCCACATTGCATACTTTTACATACGCCAATAAAAACCTATTGTCACGGTTGCAGAAGTATATTTATTAATGCATACTTTTTGGCTGAGGTAAAAAACTCAACATAATTTGTCTGAATTTTCAAATGGAAATATCTCGGCTATATGTAGTCCGATATGGGAGATATATATCTCATTCGATTCGTATAAGTCCAAAGAATCACCATGTAGCCATATTGGCCCGAAAAGAAAAAGACTTTGTTGAGAGAAAATTACTAAGTACATATATTATAAAGAAATAATTCGAATAAATCGTCTGCAAACATTTTATTTCAAAATGCAATAAAAATGCAACTCAATATTCAATATAATAATCATTATAAAAAAAAGATTAGATTGTGCGCTGGTCGATAAGAATGACCACCCGAAAGTATATAAAGATATAGCGCTAAGATTGCTCCACTTCGAATTTGAACACGTGCCACGCAACATGCCGATGGAACCTCGCGTAGAAAATGGAATCCGAATCCGTTCCATGACAGTCGAAGATTACAAGGAAGTGAAGCCGTTCCTGGGCAGAAACTTCTACACTGACGAGCCCCTGTGCATGATCTCTGGCAAAAATATGCAACTGCACTTCGAGGACGTACAGGATGCTTATCACCTGTCGATGATCGAGCAGGACACCTGCGTTGTGGCCATCGACGAGGACAACGGCAATCGACTCGTGGGCGTGGTGCTGGCCGGCGCCCAGGTCCCAGGCGATCTGGAGGAGCATCGCCAGCTAAGAGAGAAGTTCGGGGCCTTTTACAAGTTCATGTCGGTCATCGAAACGGATCTCAACGTGTTCAAACGGTACGGAGTCGGCAGAGTGCTCTACTCCCACATCACCACCGTGGACGGCTCAATGCGGGGCAAGGGACTGGGCACACGCCTCGCCGCCGCCGCCATGGACGTGGGGCGCAGCAAGGGATTCCCCCTGATGGTCGCCTACTGCACCAGCTTCTACTCGGGCCGCCAGAAGGAGGCCATGGGCATGGAGTGCGTCTACGCGGTGGCCTATGCGGACTACAAGAACGAGCAGGGTGAGGCCATATTCAAGCCCCCGCCTCCACACACCCACGTACGCATTATGGTGGGCACTCTCTAAACAACAATAAGTATATGATGGAAATTAATAAAAGGATAGATACATTTTGAGCACTTAGTGGCCCTAAAAATAAACATTTTGGGCAGCTGTGTTTCTTATTTCTTACTTTTTGAATAAGCGTTCTTTAAGTATTATCTTATCATGAAAAAAAAGAATTGTGAAACTTTGATTAAATACACTTTGATTAAATACACTAAATACACACCAATTATGTAATTAAATTCAAATAAACAATTTAAAACAACTTAAAACTTGTTCGATGAAAATAAATCATTAATAATAAAATTATATGTCTGTCACAACTTTCAGGCCAAAAAGGAACACAGATATCAAAGTAGATTTAGGTTTGTAAGATTTAAATTTTATTTTTATCATCGTTTGTTTTTTTGGTTTATTAGTTAGTTTATACTTGTTGCTTACTCGTATTATTATAATTAATTGGTAGATTAAGTCGAATTATATCAATTTTACATAGTTTTGACTGCCAACCATTATTCACACATTCGTATGTGCACATTAATCATTACTTTTAAACTTGACCCCAGCTGTTGCTGCTATACAACATCATTTCTTGGTTTAAACAATTCCAGTTTAGAGAACGAATGCCAAATGAATTTGTTCGCTTTTGTGAGTGTTTTTCTTTTGGAAATAAATGTAAGCTCGAATTTGTTATTAAAAACATGTCTCGTTTATCACTAATTAACCAATTGATTTTTGTAAAATATTTTGGAGTTGCTTAAACTAAACGATCCTAAGATCCAGCTTTTTCCCGCTCACCTCTGTTTCGTTAGCTTTTGTATCTTTTTTGGCTATAAAAATTAAGTTACATTTTTACGTTTGCTTTTTGAACTTTTTGCACTATTTTTCTGCATGAGTGTGTAAGTGTGTGTGTGTGTGTGTGTGTCTGTGTGTGTGTATGTTTAAATTACAACAAATAATTGATATTTAAGTTTAAGTATTTGCTTTAGAGTATGCTTTTGTATGGATTTACAAATTTTTCTTACCGTTTCCGTTTGTTTCATTTTGTTTGTGGTGCTAGGCTAAGGCGACTTTTGTTTGGTTGTTTCACTTTGTTTGTTTTCGTTTTTTGTGTTTTACATTTTGCAATATATTCAACATTTGTTGCTTTCTCTGTTGTCTGTTGTCCGTTGTCGTCTCTGTCAGTTTGTCTCTGTTTCTGTTTTCCCATTCTCATTTTACACAATAACGAATAATTTGCATTTGAATAGAAGGAGAACCCAAAATGTGAACAGAAAACGCTTGCATTGTCAACAAAAATATTTTTAAAAAATAAATATCTTTTAGTCATTATAATTTGTGCTAGAAATTCGGCTATTAAAATTATTTAAGTTCATACCACGACTCACTTAGGTTTTTCATGTTTTTTTTTTTTTTTTGCTTGAGAAGAGTTTTACACATTTTTTCGTTTTCGTTTTCGTTTCGTTATCGTTTTTTTGTTATCGTTTACGTATCGTTTTTCATTTAACATATTCAGTCTTTCAGCTTTCAACATAAATAAATTAATTAAATTAATTTATTCAATTGCATTACAAAATGTTCAAGTGCTGCTGCCTGTAAATAATTTCGTGTTCTATTGCATTTATGTGGTAATTTCCGTTGTCTGCCTTACGTTGCGCGTTTTAAAGTTTATAGCCAAAAAGTCGTTGATCTCAAACAGCGACGTCGAATCGCATTTGATGAAAATTTTGAAAAAATTTTTATCCTTAGTCAAAGTTGGTTGTAAAAGCCAAAAGTTTGCTTGCTTGTTTAAAGTACTTAACTTAATGCTAGTTTCTTGGGTTTATCATTTACATTTTATTGTAATAATTATATTTGCTTGTAATATTTTTCTTTTATATGACTCCTCTACTTTCGTCTCTTTTATGCGCTTCTGTCTCATAAACTGCTTAGTTTTTCGCATTTTCCTGCGTAGGCTAAATTTAAAAACTTTTCAAGTGGACGTACGCTGGCATAATTTGCATTTGCATTTGCATTTTCCTTTTCCTTTTTTTTTTTTGTTAAATTTTCTTTCTTTTTGGGTTATTCAAAAATGTTGCTTAAATTTAGTTAATCATTATATACTCGTATCGTATGTATAGTAAATATATAAAATTTTGTGTCCAAATTCAGTTGTTTTTAGGAGTTTTCTTTTTTCTTTTTTTTTTTTTGTTGACTAAATTAGAATACGGCCCGAAACATGAAAATCTCTAGAGCCTCACATCATAATCATAATGGAACGTACCATCAAAATTCTGAATTTTGCATTGGCTTTAAGTTAATGTAATTTTCTTGTATGTAACTTTTGGGTGGGGCTTACGTTTATCATATGCTATATAAGTATCGTTTCTTGATGTTCCTATGTCAACATAAAAACTTGTTGTCAAATCTTCGCTTTTCTTAAGTTTGTGTTAATTTTCTTACTGTAAGTATAACCGGTCTCTTGTATTTTTGTTAAGGCAACTGCTTTTTGTTACGGAATTTGTAATTTGTTGTGTTCATTTTGTTTTTGTATTATTTTTTTTTCGTTTTGGTTTTCGATTTGAAATTTTTACAATGTGATTTGGAACTGCATTTTAATGTGGAATTTTGTTGCTCAACAATTTCTATTTCAACTAAATTATGGCAAGTCTCTTAAAGCATATCATAAGCAGCCAAAATGTGTTTTTATTTTTGTTGGACTCCTAAAAACAACGAAACGTTTTTTTGTTTTTGCAATTCGCAAAAATTTTGCTGTGCCTTAAATTGTAGTTTTAAGTGAAAATTTGATTTATCAATATACTAGACTGTTTTTTTTTCCTTCATTCTTTCCGTAATTTAATTTTGAATTTTGCTTTTAATTTCGCCATTAAATTTTGCAATTTCTTAATTTAGTTTAAAATACTTTTTATCGTAAGTCGAAAGGAAATAATTAAGTGCTTAATTTTGTGGCCTAAATTTAATGCAGTTTACAATGCGCATATACATGATTTTCATTATATTTTGTTTTTGTTTTTATCATTACGCATATCTGTGGCATGTTGTTGTTGTTGTTGCCTGTTTACTTATGTTTATAGCTAAATATTTAAATCATCCCAGGCGCACCAAATACGCTGCCCTTTTTTTGTTGTTGCTGTAAACGTTTAACAATGTTTTTAATACATAAATCAATTTAAGTAAAACCAATTATAATTTAGAAATTATGATGAACTTTTAATGGAGTTTCAAGTAAACAAATATTTGATACTAAATCAGCAAAAACTTAACATTAATTGATTAAAGCAATAAAAATGCAACTTAAACTAATTGAAAACATATTTAAAAAGTTAATATCAAAAAAGTAATGGAAAACTGTCAATGAAAAAGAATTTAACGGATTCAAGAAACTATAGCTTGGGCCGCTTCACCGATCGGGCCCGGGTATATTAATGGAACTTTCGCTTTTTGCCGCCACGTTTCTTGCCCTTGCCGCGTGTCTTTGCCAATTTGCGCTTTTTGCTGAGGCCATCGCCACGCAGCGCAGATTCGCGGTTAATCTCGCCGAGAATTTCATCGCCCAGAGTGCCTGCCAAGGAGTAAAGGAGTAACGAGTATTAGGCAGGTGAGCCTCGTTCCGAGCCGTTGCTTCGACTTACCCAGCGTGGTGAGCTTGCGCTGACGATGCTTCTCCGCTTTGGTCACTGGCAGACGCATCAAGTAGGTCTCCTCGTACTCCTGCTTCTCCTTCTGCGCCTGCGAGAGCAGCTGCTGGGCCCGCGAGCCCGAGGACAGCTCTGTGGGCGCATCCAAGTATTCTTCCTTCAGATCCTGCAGCATGGACGAGCTAAGGTATGCAAAGTGTGTGTGAATTAAGGGGTATTCGCATAGTGAGTGTGCTGGCTTACGTGATGGCACGCTTCTTGGCACGGTCCAGCGCCTTCTTCTCCTTGTCCGCATCGCGCTCGTCGCCGTCGTAGTAGACGGGCTTAATGCGCGGCGGCACATAGACGCCGGACTTGCCCGCCGTGGCTGCCTTGCGGGGCTTTTTCGCAGCGCCAGCCTCGTCCTCGTCCTCGTCGTCGTCCTCCTCCTCCTCCTCCTCATCCGCATCCGCATCCTCATCGCTGTCGCTGGCCGGCTGATCGTCATCAGCCTCAGCCCCAACGGCGCCGGCTGCGCTGAGCATATCCTCCGGATTCGGCTTGTAGAGTATGGGATCTGTGCTGCTCGAGACGCCCGTGGTCGCCGTCTTCACCAGCTTGTCGATCTGATAGCGCAGCTTGTAGTCGATCGGCCGGATCTTCTCCAGCACGGTGCGTATCTCGATCAGGCGCTCAATCGAGGGATCGCCCTCGATGGTCTCGCCGGAGCACTTGCGCAGCACCACGTATGTCAGGTTGATCAAATAGTCGAGCAGCATGTGATACTTGACCTCGAGGAAGCTCAGGCCGTACTCTGTGCTCAGTTCGCCCCGCTTGACGCGCTGCAGCATCCCCTCGACCAGGTCTGTCACCTGCTTCACGTTGCTGTTCATCTCGCCCAGCAGCTGAATGGCCTGCGGTATGTCCTGCTGACCCTGCACCTCACAATCGTAGTCCAGTGCCTGGAAAAGAAATATTAACGTCATTTAAATGTATTTGGAATTTATTTAAAGAAACCATTAAAAATCTGTTAAGATAAATTTATGACGCAAGAATTATATTATAAGAATTTATTTATTTTTATCAAGCTCTAATATTAAGTATCTCTCAGATTTTTAGAAAAAAAAAATAATAATAAATATTCAACACGACTATTTCATAATTTATAAATCCATAATCGGCATATTCTATTATATTCCATTACTTTGTGCTAACTCTTAAATTTCGTTCGATTTCTAAGCTTTGCTAGTTCACATATTTCAATAATATCTGTCCTATTTTTTTGCAGATATCAGATATCATATGCAGATAATCTTCAGCTTAGAAACCTATCCTATTAATCTATTATTTCAGACAGTTCAGATGCTTTACCTGTTCCATTGTCTCGCTTCCTGCGAATTTCATAACCAATTAGAACGATACCAAAAGGATACTTTTGGCTCACATAAGCTACAGTTGGCAGTAACCCTTCACATAGGCTATATACTCGATTAATTATTGGTTGATTCACGCACACTTGCGATTTGCGGCATTTTATATACGTTCTGTATATATATATATATATATCTATCAACTAATTATGCTTGCAGCCAAAAATAGCATGTTGGCCAATCGCAAGGACCTATGCGTGTAGTTGTCTCGCTCGCACTTGTGTTGTTATTATATTGGCCATCATTATATTAACAAATTTTGTGCACAGGAAATTAAATCTGGTGAGCAAATACACGAATAAATTGTTTAGTATATGAAATGCCATAAACAGACAGCGCCCAAGTCCAGCCCAAGCCCAGCCCAGTTCTGTGTGTCCTCCATGGTGCATATGTTGGCCATGTCCTGCGCCTGTGTTCGTCCTGCGAACGCGACACCGCACACAACTCATTTGCATATTTTATTGGTTGCCATTTAATTATTTGCATTTTACAGAATTTTCGGAGCTGCGGCCGTTGCCGGTTACGCCGGCCCACCTGTCCCCGCCACGCCCCCCTTGCTAACGCCCACCGTTCCCCTAATGCAGTTGACTGCCTCTTGACCGCCGCAGCTTATGCTGCATTTATTTTCAATTAATATTAATAAAGTGGGCGGCGGGCAGAGCGGAATCTGATCTGTCCGGGTCACATATATTTTTAGAGATTAATTGCAAATTGTAAAATGCATGCATTTTTTTTCCTTCGTTGTTTTGTTTTTGTCATTTGCGGCCAGCGACGACGGCTGCAAAATTTTGCAATTTACAAAGCAATTTACCAAATAATTATTTTGATAACAAATTTTTTAAGTGCTTTTGTTTGTGTTGCGTTGCATCGGTTTTATGCATTTTTGGCAAATTTGCATATTATTATTGGCAAATTAATTTAATTGCGCTTCGCGGACAGACATTTAATAACAAAGTGCTCAGAAATTGTGGCCGAAATGGGAAATAATTAAAATGTTTGACATGTTGGCGGCCTGAAATAAATCGAACTGCAGCAAACATTTCCGATTGTCTAATGGCGGATTAAGTACAGTCAGAACAAATCGAAATAAATTTAATAATAAAATGGGAATTGTTTTTTTTTTTTTATTGCGCTTATTATAATTGTCGGCTTGGTGCGATTTAAAAAAAAATTAAATAAAATATAAGATCTCAAGAATTTTATCTAAATAATAAATAAATACAATTTGCAAATTGTATTTTGTATAGGAAATAAAATTATTCGATTTTTTTAAACTGTATAATCTACATATTTTCAATGATAAAATTAATTACCCTAGACTGATTAAGAGATTAGATATACATATATATATATTTTTTTTATATAAATAAATATACAAATAAAATACATTAAATAAATATTTCACCCTCTGCATATTTCTTTGTCATCAAATAACCTTTTTGGTATTGAAACTATAATGTGGTCAATTTGGAATTATTTCGTTCTCTGTCAAAGTCAAATCTATTATTATTTAAATTGCGGCCGTAATTCTGTTTTATTCTTGCAGCTGTCAAAATAGCATTGTGCAATGTAATTTTAAGCCATTTTTCTATGGTTGCGACCAAATGTTATTGACGCGTTATAAGCCGGGCAATATGAGTTGGCAATTAAGCCGCCCGACACGTACTCGACCGGCCAAGCATTGTAAGGGGTGGAAACGGTGAGGGGAGGGGGGCTGTGCGTGGGAGGGCAGCCAAAATAGGCGTTAAATAAAATGAGCGCATATTTTAGGCGACAACCAATGCAGAAACTGACAGCCTGGCAACAGCAAATAAACAACAACAACAAGAACACGGATAGAACATATGATGGCGGCGTTGCCAACTGCCCCAAACAAACCGCGAAAACCGCCTGCATGCGTCTAACGAGGCCCGATTATAAACGTTGCCTCGTTACAGCAGCAACAACATCTGTACATGGGCCTGCCAAAAGCAATTTACAACAAAATGGCAAACTAACTCACACACACACACACATACACACATACACAGCCCCGCCCACCCTTTAAAACTCGTTGGGCTTTTTGTTTAATTTTCAAATGCAACGACTGCAGCAACAACATCCACAACAACAACAACGGAAATGACAGACGTTGTTGTTGTTGTTGCTGTTGTTGTCGCTGCATTTGCATTAACCATTATTTGGCTATGCATTTTATGCGCAGCCCGTCGCCTGCAAAGTGGGCAGCGAATTGAATTCAATCGCAGCCCCATTTCCCCCCTATTTCGGCCAATACCTCTCGCTGTTGCCGCCTTTGTTGTGTGCGAAGCTGGCTTGCAATTCTGTGTGTGTGTGTGTGTGTTTTTTTTCTTTTTGGATGAGAAATAAAATATGAATTACAATTTCTGTCGCGCAGGTTAGGAAAATTGTGCGCCTGCTCACACTTCCCGTCCGACTTAATTTAATGACAGCTTTTGACGCCACTTCCCCATTATCCACTTCCCGGCAATCTTCCGGCCCGTCTGCTGCGGTTTCGTGCATTTTCACAAAATGTGTGCGGCTGCAATTATCATCAGGCGAAATTTGCTGAATTTATATTTTATTTATTTTTTGTTGTTGTTATTTTTGGTTGCTGTTTGGCATCAACATCATAAATAAATGCGTGCATGTCTGCGATAATTGCACGAAATGCATTGCATATTTATAGGCGTTTTAATATGCGTACATGTTGTATATACAGACGAATATATATTATATGCACATATAGCACTTGCCGTCCGATTTGCAGTTGCTGATCTGCCGGCTCGTTATTGGCCAAAAAGCTATTTTTAGTAGCTATTTCCTTGCATTTATTTAAATAAAACTAGGTATACTCATGTCTATCATATATATATTATTGGATATCTGACGTTTATATATCACTTGTTTTGTTTTCAAACCAGGGGCTGTGTTAAAGTTGGATAGAATTTTATTAATTTATCAACCATAAGAATTTTTAAAGATCTTACAAAAGACTCTTATTTTTTCTGTAAAATACAAATTCAGTTTTTGTTCTCTTTTGATAAATATAATGGAGATTATCGCACCGAAAAATGAAAATAATATGTTAACAAGTATGTATATAGATATATAGCCTATAAGAGCTAGCAACAATTACGTTTGAAGATGCTTCTAAATATGCACAATAATATAAAAATATTTATTTTTATGACATGATAAATAATGATAAAAAAAAATAATATTAACTAAGGGACCCTTAAGAGTTGTAATATTTTGTTGTTGCGTAGTAGAAATATATTCTGACGACCTTTTAGTATTCCGCAGATAGAGATATCAAAGTCAATGCCTAATTTTAGTCGCTCTCGAAATGTTTTCCGCATCAGCCCTTCCGTGTGCCAGCTGGAAGAGGAGCAGGCAATCCAAAGGGAGCACTTGTTTCAATTATAAAACTACAAATTGTGCCTTTGAAGTGGATGGAAACTGGGGGGCGATGTTGAGTGGGGGCACATCTACGCAACGGCCATTAGAAATCGATTGACATAACTCAAAAATTGTGCAAATTAACGTAAAACCAGCGAACCAGCGACAATATGGGCGGGGCAATTGCTGGCGGGGGCGGGGGGGGGGGGGCGAGGGTGCTCAGCCGACAGCCTGTAAATAACGGGGCGACGTTACAGCAGAGTCAGAAATATGGCCTGGTCTAGGGCTGCGGGTGCGTGTGTGTGTGGGGAGGGGCCATTACACATAACAACGGGTACGACAATGTTTGGCGGGCGCAGCCGTGAAACGCCTGATGAAGAAATACGCGCGACTGTTGCAAACCGCAGTCAGACCGGCTAAATCCGCCCCCCGGGCCCGGCACACAATCCACTAGTTCAAAGTGGAGCTCAAATTTATGCAGCACTCCGTGCAACGTGTCTCCGCTGCGCTGGCCGTAGTTGCATTTGCCAATAACCGAAATATTGATTAGAGTTTATAGGCAGGGCCCACCGCAACAAAAAGCACCCACAGCAAGTGTTCTTCTCTAATTCGATATCTGCTCAATTTCGTTAGGCTTTCAATTCGAGAAAATATTTTAAGTTAACTAAATGGTGCAAATGTGTCATGAGAATAGTAAGTTTCATCTCTTCTAAGTTGTTGATTCGAGAAAATTTTATCTTTTATTGCTTGATTTTTGACTTCACAATATTTTATTATTTTTGTTAAAAATATTTGTAACAAAATACGTTTTTTTTTTTTTTTTATGTGGGTCTTCGCAGCATTTCCCCAGAGCGCTATTGCGTATGTGAAAACTGGTGCGCTATAAAGTTTTGGACAATAAGCTGCAATAAGGAATCAAATTGGAAAAAAAAAAAAAAAAAACAAGTTTTACTTCCTATTTTTCAATGCCTTTTTTGGCTTTCAATATGGCGAAATAGAGGCGAATTGGGTATTGGGAGCGCGCACACTGCCGCCATAATTGTGGCCCCTTGTCGCGTAAAAAGCGGCCAGAAATTGTTGACATTTGGCGCTGTTTATGTCATATTATTTGTGATATTTGGGGATTTTGGTGGTTTTAGGTGCGCACTGAACGGAAATGAAACTTTCGCGGTCGCGCAAAATGCAAGTGTACACATACAAACATATATATATATATATATATATATATATTTTTATATACATAGAAATACTTGTACATTATATGCATGAAAGCATACATGAAAGCTTATATACGAATAGCGAATATAATTGCATATTTCATGCAGCCGTGCACAAAACAAACATCGCACTTCGCCGCCTCAATTGGCATTTGGCAATTTTCAATTCGGTTTTCGCATAAGGCCCCCCCATTGAAACTCAGCCCAGGGAAAAGCGAAACTCAGCCCAACATATTGAACAACCCAGCCATTATTTATTTAAATAATTGGCTAACCATAAAAAATAATTATAAAATACCAAAACTGGTTGTGCAGACAAAGGAGCATAAAAGCCCAAAAGGGAATATGGGCGAAGGGCGGCACGAATGGTCTGAATCATTGAATAGCGAATGCGGGCATATTGCGAGATTAGAACCGCAGTTCGTTCGAATAGGCGCTCAAATAAATATCTAGCATAGCCAAAAGAATACCTGAGTAGTTAAATTTAAATTTAACAAATTTTTCCCAAGTTTTTAACTTAAGAAATAAACTAAAAAAAATGAAAAAAACATTATTTGTTTTAAATTTTCAAATCTCTTAGCTGTTAATCTAGATAAAGGCCAAGCTACAAAAAATAAATATTCATATAAAATCTAAAAAACTATTAGATTTAAAAAGCATCATAATTTTAATATTATTTATGGTAAAATATTTGTCCTAATGAAATCAAACATAATTGTTTAATAATCGTTTCTGAACAACTTCTAATTTTCCAGAATATTGCCAACAGTTACTTTTTAAGGCCAATATAATATATTTAATATCTGATAATAATACCATAATGTGCAAAAATCTCAAAGAGACTCCTTAAACATGAGTTTTATCAATAGAACTGAACATTCGCTGTTTGTAACCCTAGAAAATTATTATTATATTTTGCATACTATAATATTTATAATACATTTACACTTGTGCCAAACAAATAAAACATCATAACAAACACGGCGCATACAAGAAACACAAAGAAAAAAGCAAAAGAATAGCAAGAGATATAAGGAGTGAAAAGAAGACCTGCATGGAAAAAATGACGGGACAAATTCGTCGCTGGGCACCGGCACACGAACAGATAAGTACAATGTCAGACGGACAGTTACTCAGTCCGACACTCACACACACACACACACACACACACACACACACCCGTCCACACACATTGTGACAGTTTGAAATTGTTTATACATATGGGCACGCGTTGGTTTGGGGCGATGTTGCGCATACGCCGCGTAGCCAGCGGGGCAAACAATTTTTTTCCTTTCAACAACAACAAAGTGTCAAAGCAACGCACATATTTGTAGGCGTCAACGGGCGTCGGGTTCGCAAAAGCAATTTTCATTAACAAAAGGGGCGCGGTCGAGCGGTGGGCGTCCACGGGTTAAGGACGTGTGAATACAAATGAAAAGACCAACTGAATTTGAGGATTCACAACAAATAAAAAATTGAATAAACATGAAAAAAAAATGTGAGTGCTATCAAATGGATTTGCGCAAGGACTCGAACATAATTTCATAAGCAAATTGAATAAACCAAGTGACATTTTATGTGTAATGTATTTTATGTAATTACATTGACATCAGAAATATTTTCCTTGATTTGATTAATTGATAAACTAGAGAGAAATGTAAATGAGAAAAATATTTATATTTCTATTTTAATTTATATAAAATAAATATATATATTAAATACTAACTAAACAAAACTTAAAGTAAAGTTTAAAATCAGTTCATGTTGGTCTCAATTTATATTAACAGCTCATATTAAAAATATTTAAAAACTAAAACTAAAAATATTCTAAAACTAATCCGTATAAAGTGTAAACAGTTGCTGTTCAGTCAAAAGCGGTTGGACATTGACTCGAATGGGTTTTTAGTAGATACAAGCTTAGAATAAATTCCAAAAAAACCATTAGAAATAAAAAAAAAAAAACTCAACTCTCTATATATGAAACTTCTATATGATTTTTTCTGCTCTTGTTTTCATATGGCAGAGCTCTGTAATATTTAAAAATGCAAACAACCAGCACACATTCAGGCTAACAAACAAATGGCCAGCAAAAAATCAGATACACAGCTCTCGTATACCTCATAAAAAAAAGTAAAAAAAAAAAAACAGAAAAAGTCAGAGAAAATAGAAAACAAATAAAAGAGAATAAGAAGAGCTGCGGAAAGAAGAGAGTGCAAAAACACATCGCTATGAAATATTGCCAATCAGAAATGAAACCGAAAATAAATCGATTGTTTCAACAAACGCACGGAGCACAAAAACACGAGCCACGGCGACAGAGTTGCAGCCAAAATAACGGCAACCAGCGGCAAGGATAACGAGGACATGCCACTGCTGTGGAGTGAAAGAGCCAGCTGCCATCGCCGGCCAGTGCGGGGGAGGGCTCGCCGAAAATGTTGCCATTGCGTTACGCGAAAAAAGGCGAGCGATGCGGGAAACGGCAGCAATTGGGGATAGTGGACAGTGGAGGGCGGTAGGCGTGGCAGGGCGGGGGGGGGGGAGGGGAGGCTCGTTGCACGCTGACTGATTGCTGCGTCTGTGTGGGTGCAAATTGAAACAGAGTCGAGACTCGAGAGCTGAGCTGCACTGAACCGAACTGGCCAGGCCCAGGTTGGGCCCAACCGGGCCCGGCAGGCCTAGGCCGTCGTGTCGCATTGCCGCTGCCGGCCAGGCTCGCGGGCACAACAAGCGCGCTGAGTGGTTGCCAGGAGGCTGCCAGCCGGAGAGCTCTCCGAGAGGGGCAGGGCGCACAGCACACATTGCATTTGCATGTGCGGGGCATAATTGGACAGCACCCAGTATGTCGCTTTGTGTGTGCGCTTGGGGGGGGGGGCACGAGAATCTCCGGCCGTCACATTGAATGGCAGCTACAATTCCGACGTTCTGTTTTTTTTTTTTTTCAGTGCTTCTTTCGTTGCCTTTGCCGTGCGGAGGCCTTTGCATATTGATGACGCCGATGCTGCCGCTCTACCTGCCCGTCCCGTTCGCACCTCCTTCAGGCCCTCCCCCCTCCAGTTATTGTTAACCCTTGGCCCGGGCCCCAGTCAAAAGGTGACATGAGGAATGTGCATGCCAATGATGTAGATGGCGCTTTAAACGGACGCCGATGAAACTGGGACACTTCGAGAAGACAATAGAAGCTCGGCTTAAATTCAGCACTGGTATTTTATGTATTGCAGATTGTGAATCTATGTGAGTGTCAATCACTTTGAAATGCAGTCAACATCGATAGCTCAGCAATGTCAATGCAAAAACTTAATAAAAACTTATGCCAAAAATGTTGTAATGAGTGTAACCGACTACGCAATACTCGTTCATAGGATAAAACGCATTTAATTATTTGTATTAATTTTCCTTTTAAATGATTTTAGTAATTTGTGAGTTGGGGAAGAATTTATTAAATTGCTAACTTTACATACCCAATATACGCTTTTCTCCTTTTCCATCTAAAGAAATTAAAAAAGACTCTCCGTATATACTATGGTAAATAAATTGCTATGCTGCTAGAAAAAAGTATATCCCCACATATCCCCCAAACTGGTCAAACGGCGATTTTTCTCTTTTTTCCATAACTCAAATAAAGTGGCCATCAAATTCAGTTGCCATTCGCCGCATGTGTTCACCTCGTACCTGGCATCAAAATCAACTCAATTCGGCTATCGGGGAGACCAATCCGGCTGCGAGTACATATTTATGCCAGCATATCTGAGCGGTCCGCTGATTTTTCCTGGGTGTGTCCATTTGCCGTGTTCGAAATTATTTATAAAATACACCCAAAACACAATCGTATATGGCATACTGAATAAATGCAGAAATGAAAAACCTGGACGACGGCGATGGCGAAAACAACAACAGACGACTGAAATAACGAAAGGCAATAATAGCAACAACAACAAGAATAACAAGAGCAGATACGGATATAGAACTCGACATTAAATTTACGTGCCAATAAAATAAACAAGCGTCGAGTTTTTGGTGACTCGCCAGTTGAAATACCAAACAGGGCTGGGCGCATATAAAGCGGAGTTGTTGCTGGGTGTGGGATGTAGGCGGCACACAGGAAGAGCCAGGAACACACACACTACACACTACACACACACACACACACACATTGGCACTCCATGCATGCATAAATCGCGCGAATTTTTCACGTTGGCCGCGTTGATTGTATGGCAAAAATAACCGCGTGTGGTGGCTGTTTGTTGATTTTTTTTTTCTATTTTGTTGTTGCAGGGCGGGGCTGGTACTCCACGAATTGCGGGGCGACGGCGGGGGGGCTGGGGTTTGGCCAGGAGCTAGCACAGACACATTGTCACAAGAGCAACAAACGCGTCGCGCATTTTATATAAATTTTAAATACAATTTGCAATTGAGCCTCCCCCCAACCGAAAGCAAAAAGACAACGACAACGACAATGACAACAACACGGACAACAACAGCAATAACAACAATGAGTAGATAGAGCCGCGTTTATCCTGGAGTTCGAGTTAGGACAGCGCACAACTGTCGAGTAATTGGAAATGTGTATTGTTTTGAGATAGCAATTGTGCATATATATGTACGTATATTATGCATGTGCATACGTATGTATTTGGCTATGTGGGCTTCTATAGCTATGTGCACCAGGCTCTGATCAAGAGAAAAATTATAAAGTATAAAATGATGTTTGTCTTGAAGTTGGAATCCGTTTTTAAGATTCGACTTATTTGTCTCTTCTGTTGATTTTGATTAAGATTTATACTCTTATACTATTTTTTACTCTTTGCTTTATACAACCAATCATCTTTTATTCAATCAACTAAACATTTCTGTTTTTTTTTTTTTAAAGATTTCATATTATAACACAAGTATATATGTCTAAAAGAATAAAAAAATTATTTTAATAGCAAAATTAATTTCAAGGTTTTTTTCTTTTCAATAAAATTAAATCCGAGCAGAATTATTTATAATTAATAATCGCAAAAACAATATTTGTAATGATAATAAAATTCTAATTAAAATGTATATCATATTTATACATAATTAATATTTGTCGAATGACATTCTAATAATATACAATGTTCTCACTATTCTTCTATGGCTAGACCTGGCCAATTTGTGAACAGTTAACCCCTCCTCGGAGCGTCAATCACACATCTGCAAAATGTTAAATGCCCTGCAAAGCCACTCATGTACGCAACGTCTAAGCCTTCTTTATGAACCGGCTAGTCCTGTTACTTTTCCCCAATTGCACAACCCTCAGACCGGGGAAGAAGTCGTCTCTAATCTATTAAAAACCCACATGAGCGAAATTAACCAAAAACGGGGCAGCAAACAAAGGAACTGAGGGGGAGTGGGCGTCGTCCCCAACATTGTTTTTGAGTGATGAATGCATTTTCACATTTCCACATTTTGGCAGCCGCAAATGAAAATGAAAATGAAAAAACGTATAAAGGGGGACCGAACACGCCTCGATGCGAGCCGCAGATAAATTTCATAAATTAAATAGACGGGCTCTGGGCATATTAGCGTAAAATTGCAGACAACCCTTCGCAGCAGAAATCTCATTACAATTTCAACGCGATCAGACAAAGCGGCTGTAAGAAGAACGACGACAGCGGAAACCCCGCTGATGAAATGGATTTTTATCCCAAAACAGGACAAGGCGAGAACGCAGACATCCACAAGACCAGGGCAGCAAGGGCGTTCAGAATTATGAACGAAAAAAAGAAAAAAAAGAAACAAGCAGGAAAACCCGTAGCAAAAACGTCAACAGTAGGAAAAAAAAAATAAATATATATATACATATGAAAAAAATCACAACATCAGCAAAAGTGGAACCCATGAGCCCCAACCCCCACCCCCACACCCCTCCTTGACCACCCACGCTGTCCATTGCAAGCGAATGGGGGAGAAGGTCCACGGCGCGTAAAAAATGCAAATCCCGAGTCAAAGCTTAGCGCCATAGCTCTGCACGTGGCAACCTGGCAACATACGTGCCCCCACCCGGCCCCCGCCCCACAATCCACCAGCCCACATGCATCAAGCCAAAATATACATATATGAGTAATGGTAAAAGAAAAAAATGGAAAAACCAAAAAGAAAAAAAACAACTACGCAGGAATGGAATTTGAAAACGTATGTCCCGGCATAATGCAACGAGCCCCAGCTACGAGCCAGTTGGCCCGGTCAGCAGTTGTTGTTGTTGTTGTTGTTGTTGCTGGAAGGAGGCAAATTCAATAAAAAGCTAGAGGAGTGCGAGATAGACAGCGTCTGCTTTCTGCGTGTGTGTGTGTGTGCGAAAAAAATGCTGCAATTGGAGTTTGGGCTGAGTTGAGTTGTGGGCGTGTGTGTGTGTGTGTGTGTGGATTGCATAGCGGCAACGGATCAATGACGAAAGTGCGTTGAAGTGTAGTGCAAACAATGGCAAAAAGGCAAAAGCAAATGGATATACTGGATGCGAGTATGTATGTGGAACATATTTGAATTCTCTATGTTGCGCTCGTATGTTTTGGTTTTTGGAAATACTCGCATGAGTGCATATAAAGTGAGCACAAAAAAAGATGAAAAACTTTGAGTTATTTTAAAACATGGGACTATTCTGTTAAAGGATACATTTGTACATAACTCGCTCTTCCGAGAGAGTGTGAGAGAGAGAGAGAGAGAGAGAGATAGATAGTACAGGATAAACAATTCTTAAGTTTGATATTTTAAAAGATATAAAACTGTTGTATTTTTTAGCCTATTAATTTGTGTGTTAAAAGGAAAATGCAATGATATTTCTTTTACTTTTATAACTTTTATGTATTAAAATCACTTTTGTTGCACTCACTGAATATTTACCAATTTCATAAAATAACTTTTATGTTAAAGTTTTATATCAAACTTATTTCAGTTATCAATAAAAACTCAATTTGAATTTATGCCATGGTATGTAAAGATAAAGAACACATGATATTTGTAATGTAAACACTGATTTTCTATCTATCCCAGGTATTCCAGGGGAACACCCCTTACTTCCACCTGCGACTCTCTTCACCTCGCTGTCCGCGCTCGTAGAACTGATCCCTTAACCGGATGTCAGCTTTAATTGCCATTACTGGCTGGTTAAAAGACGCTGTCTTTCCTTGAGCACCAAAGCTGCACAAAATCATTCGAGCAGCCACCAAAAATGACAACAACAACAGCAACGAGATCAACACGAACCACATGTAACCATTAGCCCCAGCAACAGGGCAAACAGCCAGCTCCAGCTCCGGCACTAAACAGCCGTCAAAATCATTGCCATTAAGCTGGGAATGGGCAGCGGCAATGAACAATGAAAAGACGGCGCAGAGACGCTGCCGCCTCCTGTCCTGTCCAGCTGTGGTGGTCAACTGTCCGCCTTAAACCCGTCAACCGCATGCCCGAGCCGAGCGCGGAAAAAAGCATCCGTAGAGATGTCCAGAGCCGTTGGAGCGAGTGCCCGTCGGTCAGCTCAAGTAGCTTGTGTGCGCTTTTTATTTTTTTTTCTCTCCCCACTTTATACTCGATGGGAGTATATTGGGTTTGTGCAATGTCCGTCTGTCCGAGAGACTCGAAAACTGGAATATATACTCGTGCATCGCCGTCAAATAGAGTGTTTAGTCTTTTTCCACATCCACAAATCTATTTGTGGCCCTCAGTCTGACTTTTTTTTTTGACAGACCTCCTTTAAAGATTGCCTAAAATATTTTTTAATACGCCCACTGGGGGCGTGGCTATTCAGTAAATTTTATTTAGCTCCCTCAGCAGTAAAGCTAGATAAATAACATTTTTTCAGACAGATTACTAATGACATTTTTTTGAATTTATATACATTGCATATCTCTCACAATTTTAATCAATTTTAATATAAAAATAAGAAAGCCCGTTTGTTTTAAGCAGTTATTATGCTGTGAAGGAGTATTGCGCCGTGGGTTACACCCGACCGCAACCTTCTCACTTGCTTTTATTTTCTTTTGTATTGTGTGAGGGTCGCTTGGCGAAACTTTGCTCTATTTCCGCCATCGTCGCCGCCAGTGGAGCTGCTGTCTGGCTGATGTTTTAGCGGTTCGTTAGCGGTGGTGGAACAGCAGGCGGATGAAGCCGGATCAGATGATGGCCAAGAGGAGTGTGTGTGTGTGTGTGCGTGTGCGTGTGTGGTTGTCAGCTGCCTTATGCGACTCGCGCCATCCTGTGCGCCTTTGTGCCGGCATTTTGCATGCAAAGCGAAAATGTTGTCGCTGTTTAATGTCAAGTGATGACTCTTTTTTTTTATCGTGGCCATGCCCATTGTTGATGATAACCCCAATCCCATCTTCCAGTTGACTACTTGCCATGTTTGTCGCTGGCTAACTGCAGACATTTTCATGCCCATTGCGTATTGGCCCCGTCACGACCACAACACCCGCCCCACGCCCCCCGCCCCCCGCCCCTGCCGGCTGTCCGTCTCAGTTGAAGCGCTGTCTTGATGGATTTGTCTGGCCAAGTGTCGGTTCGTTGACTTACTGCAGTTGGAGTTGGAGTTGCCTCAACGATAAAATGTGAATTGCCGCAAAAATGCAATACATTCTGGGCGAAAGTGAAGTAATCTTATTTATTGTTCTCTCGTATCGGATTGCAGTGGAATTATGTTAGTTTCCTTTAAAACTAAGAAAAAGTAATTTGAATTGCTTTAAAATAAGTCATTTTTGCATACGAAATTTTCGACCCCATAAGGTCTAAGCAGAACTAACTATAAATCCGCCAACAGGTCAAAATCTAACCTTTTACTTTTCGAAATAGCAAGGGGCGTATTTTACACATTAGAATAAAAATCATATTATATCACCATAGCTTATATAAGTTGATAATTCAGTTTTTTAAGAACAACTCTAGTTGGGGTGTTGCAAAATCGATTATAAAATATAATAATTATTATTTCAGTTTATGTTCTAGCCTTAAAAGTATATTGTACTATGTTCTTTTTTAACTTTTTATATATATTTTACAGAATTTAATAAAAAAAATACTGAAACAATTATTAAAAAAATTCAATAAACTGAAACTCCATAAAAAATCTTAAATTTATCATGCTTTTAAACAACGGACAGTTCTATGAATATAAAATTCAGTTATATGTTTTCTAATCTGCGCGTATAAATTGAATAAAAAATTCCTCTCGTATATTCGAATATTTTTTATTGATTGGGTTTGAGTTAGCTAACCCAGAATAAAAGGAAGCATTTGTTTTTCGCTATCTGAAACAGGCAGCTGACTGGATTACACACACGCTGGGTGTACGTCTGGCACTGTCGATATACACCCACCCGACTTCCTATATACTCGCGAATACACCCCAGAATCTGTGGGTGGTCGCCGCCAAATGCCGCGAGCGGCGAGATACAAAAAACTTGGTACAAATGACAAGCTCAAATGGCTCAAATGTTTTTGTTTGCAATCATATTATATTTATGCAGTGTTTGCCTCTCATTCTACGCGGTTGCGCCAGCTTCATCTCGTGCTATGATGTATATGCGGATGTGTGTGTGTATCTGTGAATTTGTATTTTTTTTTCTAACTGCGCAGGGGTTGTGTGTAGAGTACTCGTCCACTCGTGTGGCATTTGTGACCACTCTTGGCTGGCCTAATGCTCGTTTGGGTTAATCAAGGCTCGAGATTTCAAATTTTATTTATCATTTGGGGTATATATTTTTTTGTCGTTCACGGTTGCCTGATGAGAATGCTTTTTGGCTGTTTGCGATTCCATTTCGTTTATTTGGTTTATTTACTGTGGTCCCCAAATTGCAAATTTTGCAACGGGACACTTTTGGCTGTTGTTTTCCGTAAATGTTTAAATATGTAATATATAGAGAGGTGTGCGAGTATATATCAACGATATGGCCCGCCCCAGACTCCAGCATAACGCTTCAACTTTATTATTACATTTTTTTGTATTTATTTTATTTCTCTCCTTTTTTTTTATTTGGGAGGGCGAGGGCTTAAAAGCTTGTCAGTGAGTGTGTTCGTGTGTGTAACGCCCTTTATTCGGACAGTGCATTTTTAATATAATTTTTGCAGCCCCTGCCCCTGCCCCTGCCCCTGTCCCGTTGGCTCGCACTTGCCGCCTCAGCTGCCGCGGCCACAATTTTTTCGGATTTTTATTTTGGTCGCTTTGTTTTTTTTTTTTTTTGGCCCACATCCCGCTCTTCCCGCGTGTCCCACAAAACAGCAGCCTTGTTTGCAGTGGGCGTGTATATATTTTTTTCGTATATGCCATGTGGAGTCCTGGGGGTTGGTCGCCGCCCATTGGCAACTGTCCGGTTTGCAGGTGGCCTCGCTGCATATGCAAAATGCTCGCAACGTTTTGTTTATACATATACATATATATATATATGTATATATTTACGTATATATATAATATTTTTTCTTTAATTTTTTGCATTCATGCTGGGGGTTAAGCGGTCTGCAGGGGGGATGCAGGAGGCGTAATAAGCATGCGGCGTTGTCACGCGTACCGTCGAAACGGTGGTTCGAGGTTTGTTCTGCAACAAACAGGAAAAATACTTTCTGCCATATAAGCAAAAAGTATTTTTAATGAATTTTTATGCTGGGCGGAGTATTGTTTTTTAGTGTTTTTTAATTAATTAAAAATATATATTTAAAATTGCATAATATTTTAATTGAAATGGAGCAGGCACAAAGGTTGTTGGTGGTGGCGAGCCAAATGAGAGGATAAGAGCGGACAATGGAATGTTGGTAAGCTCCTTAAACAGGTAACGCTTTAGGAGTTAGTATGCTATGCAGAATTAATTTATAATTACTTAAAAACTGTCGCAGCTTCAGTATAATTCATATTTATAATAATAATATTATGCCAGTGCAAAATCTAGCATTATCTTTAAATGTATTACGAATTTCATATACTAAAATTTAAATTAATTAACTTATTTTTTTTTTCTATTATTTAGATATTTTGTAAATATAAATATTTCAATATATAATAAATATAAATCGTTCACAAAGTGAAAAGAGAGTCAGTGTGAACGCAATTTTTTTTTCGCCGCTATTGAAGCTAGA
This sequence comes from Drosophila sordidula, assembly GCA_035047465.1. Taxonomy (NCBI): domain Eukaryota; kingdom Metazoa; phylum Arthropoda; class Insecta; order Diptera; family Drosophilidae; genus Drosophila; species Drosophila sordidula. The sequence continues at coordinate 2,592,375 of JAWNPQ010000260.1, read as the reverse complement.
GACTTTTTGAGACAATATTAAAGCCAGAGTCGCCAAATTTGGTATGTAGATTGCTGGTGACCCCTCTCAGATTGTGACCTTGTCATTTTTAATACTAATTGTGATAACTACAATCGATCAAAAAAGTAAATTTACATTTCTAAATTTTGAAAAAAATTTCTCGAAAATTAGTAAGGGGGGGGGGTACATGATATTTTTTTAAAAAATCCAAAAAATATTATTTTCAATTATGAATATATTTGAAATGCAGAATCAATCTAGAGGTCAAACCATGACTAACATGCCATCAAACATGAAAATCGGTTCAGTTTTGACCAAGTTATAGCCGTTTGAAATATGGGAGATATGACCCCAGGTCTTAACTTGTCAAAATTTTTGTCAATTTTTGCATGATTTTTGACAAAAAAATTGACCCCCTCAGAATCGGTTTTAATGTTGTTTTTTATACTAATTGTGACCACCACAATCGATTAAAAATGGAAATTCGCAATTCTAAATTTTGAAAAAAAATTTTTTCGAAAATGAGTAAGGGGGGGGTATGCTTTTTTGCTTTTTTCCCCAGAAAATTCGAAAAAAATTTATTTTCAAAAATGCATATATTTTAAATGCAGAAACAATCTAGAGGTGAAACCATGAACAAAATGCCATCAAACCTGAAAATCGGTTCACTTTTGACAAAGTTATGGGCGTTTGAAGTATGGGAGTTATGGGTCCGGGAGCTTTACATGTCAAAATTTTAGTCCATTTTTGCATGATTTTTGACAAAAAAATTGACCCCCTCAGAATCGGTTTTAATGTTGTTTTTTATACTAATTGTGACCACCACAATCGATTAAAAATGGAAATTCCGTATTCTAAATTTTGAAGAAAAAAATTTTTTGAAAATGAGTAAGGGGGGGGTACATGCTTTTTTTGCCAAAAAATTCAAAAAAAATGTATTTTCAATAATGAATATATTTGAAATGCAGAATCAATCTAGAGGACAAACCATGAAAAAAATGACATCAAACATGAAAATCGGTTCAGTTTTGAAAAAGTTATGGGCGTTTGAAATATGGGAGCTATGGATCCGAGAGCTTTACTTGTCAAAATTTTTGTCAATTTTTGCTTGATTTTGACCAAAAATTTGACCCCCTCAGAATCGGATATAATGTTGTTTTTTATACTAATTGAGACATCCACAATCAATTAAAAATGTAAATTCGCATTTCTTAATTTTGAAAAATTTTTTTTTTCAAAAATGAGTAAGGGGGGGGTACATGCTTTTTTTTGCAAAAAAATTCGAAAAAAATTCATTTTCAATAATGAATATATTTGAAATGCAGAACCAATCTAGAGGACAAACCATGAAAAAAATGACATCAAACATGAAAATCGGTTCAGTTTTGACCAAGTTATGGGCGTTTGAAATATGGGAGCTTTGGATTAAGCCAACAAATTTTGTATTATTTGTACATATTCTATATGTGCATTAGCTCAAAAATAGGGTGATGTTAGTTGATGTCATAATCAATTTGTAATACACCCATGCGGGTTTTTAAATTTGACAGTTGCTGTCCGGTTAAGAAATGTTTTTTAGTACCAAAACAAAAAATTAAATAGAAAAAAAGTGTATTTTTCGTTTAATTTATTGACATTTCAGCCGTGCTCACCAACAATAAAAACAAATATTTAACAAAAACAATTTTGCCTGCTGACAGTTCAATGAAATCTCTCATATTGCGATCATTTGATTCATTGTTCACCAAAGTTAGATTATAAAAATCTCCCTAGGTTCTAGAAATTGGCGTGCGGCCTTCAAATGCATTTTGTATTCAAATGCGCCCACTGTACACCCACACCGAAGGGATAGAGCTGGCCATTGCCGATCAGTCCGAAGGATCCGCGCTCAGCTGGGCCGCACCACGAGGTAGGGCTGCTCCTTGCTGGGGCACATGAAGCGCTCAAAGGGCGCCGGCAGGACACTGGGCCGCGGCTTCTGGTCGTCCGGCAGCAGCATGCTGTTCCACAGCAGATTGGCGGCGATCGCGTGCATGCGCTGGCTGAAGTGGAAGCAGTCGTGGGAGAAGATGCGCCAATCCGTGTCGCCGCTGGGCAGCGTGGGCGTCGTCAGATTGCTGATCATCGGATGCCCAATGATCGCGAAATCGTTGCGCTGGAACTCGGCCAGCCGGGCCACCTCCAGATCCAGCTGCTGCCAGCGCAGTACCGTCTCCAGGCGCTGCGCCAGCTCCGCTCCGCTCAGGCGATCGCTCATCAGGCAGTGGCAGGCGACGCGATGCACCATGTAGCACTGGAAGGGCACTCGCTTCAGGTGTCGCATGATGCGTGGAATGTTCGGCACGGCGATCATATTGATCAGCAGCCGGGGCACATTGTCGCGCAGCAGCCGAAAGGCCTCGCGCAGATCGCGCGCATGGCGATCGAGCAGCGCCCGCGGATCGGTCCAGTGGCACAGGTCCGAGCAGATGTCGTTGTTGCCCACGTACACGGTGAGCAGCTTCCAGTGGCGCTCCATGTCCACGTGCGGATCACGCTGCAGCCGATCGATCAGCACGCGCGCCTGATACAACAGATCGTGCGACATGATCATCGGCTCGGCAATGCTCAGCCGCGACGTGCGCTGATTCGCCACCAGACTGTGCCCGGTCGCGTAGCCGTAGAGCTGCGGATTGAAGACCTTCAGTATGTTCGGCAGGGTCAGGCTGGTGCGCCAGCTGCCCAGGCCGCCGCCCGAGAAGCCCAGGCCCCGAAACTCGTTGACCAGATCGAGGGCGCTGCTGGACATGATGCCGTTGCCAGCCGATAGGGAGTCGCCCATGGCGGCCACAATGTCGATGTCGCCGGGCCGCAAACGCTCCACGGATGTGGGTGGGCTGCGGGAACGTGTGTTGTTCAGCGGGCAGGGAAACGGCACTCGGCTGGGAATCAACGGCTGCATTTTGCCTTCGCGCCGGCTGCTCTGATACAGCCCCTCAATGTCCTGTAGGGCCCAGCTCAGCGCTGTGCCGCGAGCTGTGAGCAACAGCTGACGCAGGCTCCGATCGATATCCGTGTACTCGGGCAGCGCATTGGTCACCGGCCGCAATGGGTTAAAGTGCTTGGCGTGTATTCCAATGCTGTCCAGCAGCTGATGGGAGCGATTCTGGCGGCGGGTGCGAAGTGTGCGAGCGTCGGTGGTTGTGATGGCGAGTAACACAATGAGCACAAATAGGCTGGAGCACATATTTGACATTGTGGAACGTAAGTGGATTGTATGTGGAATGTAGCTTTTTACCGTATGCAATCGTTATCTTCTAATTTTAGCTGCACTTGACTTATCCAACAGATAAGCGCGTGTGGATCGTATGTGGAAGGTAAATTTTTTAATTGAAACGCTGATTTCTGTATAAAATAGTCGTTCTTTGCTAACTTTAGCTACACTCTATTTATGTAGCCGAGTAGCGCTTGTGAGTTGTATGTGGATTGTAACTTTAGTATTAGTAATTGAATTGAATAATTTTAGCTACACTTGCTCTATGTAGCTGATAAGCATGTTTGGATTGTATGTGGAACTTAAGTTTATATATTTCACACTTTTACTTAAATTGCGCGGAATATCGGACTAGTTGCCGCGCAATCTCGACGACTTCTTGCCGCGTTCTCACTCGAAAAGCAAATGCGTCGAGCGTTTAAATGTCGCTATGAATGGAACCTCAAACATGAGCTCGCAACGAGTACTCAGACACTCGTTCCTGCCATTAACAGCAACAGCAACAGCAACAAAACACAACACAACACAACAAAGCTAAGATCACTGTCGGCACTAGGCTACAGAACTTGACTCGAATGCGTTGACCGAGACATTAGCAACATTAAAAACAAAACAACAAAATGACTAAGCTGGCAACAGACAGACAGACAGACGGACAAATTGTGCCCCAGCTTTTGCTCAACACACAAGTGCGTTGGGTTCAAAGATATTGTCGAAAAAATGAATTATTAACAGAAACCCAAAACAAAATAATTACCTTGGAGCGGCCGCAACATTGATGCTACTACAACATGTCAGACCACAATTAATGTATTTATATATATATTATGAAAAAATATATTTATAAACAAATTGGAGTTGTCCAGACAGAGGCGTAGACTTTGGATGACAATTGGGACACATATTTGCTTCATACTTCGATTAGAGAAACTATTGTATAAATTATCTTTACAAAAGTAGCAAAAGTTCTAAAAAGCAAATAAAATTTGACTTTTTTAAAATAAATTAGAATGGAAATTACGCAATTGCAATTTTACTTTAAATACTACAGCATTAATTAGATTTTAATGGCTCAAATTGTTAATATTACACTTTCCACTTTTAATGGATGTCAACAAAGTGAGAAGTTAAATGCAAAAAATAAGTCGTTAGAGGCGTAGACTTTGGATGACAATTAGGAAACATATTTGCTTCATACTTCGATTAGAGAAACTATTGTATAAATTATCTTTGCAAAATTAGGAAAAGTTCTAGGAAGCAAAGAAATTTGAAATACTGATTTATCAGAAAAATTTTGCTTTTTGAAAATAAAGTAGAATGGAAATTATGCAATTGCAATTTTACTATGAATACTGCAGAATTATTAAGATTTTGTTGGCTAAAATTGTTAAATATTCAAATGCAAAAAATAAGTCCTATTTAAAAATCTATTTAAAAATGGTTTCCTTTGGATCATATGGATGTATTACAACTAAAAGTTTTACTACAATTTAGACAGCTGCTGAGAGCCCCACTATACGCCACTGTCTCGTCTATTTGGCGCTTGGATCCCATCGAGAGAGTTTGCTCAATTGTTATGCACGATTTTAAGCCAAAGCTCAGCTACAAAAATATCCACAAATATTTGCACATTAAACTCAAGTAATATTTTACTGTTGCCGTTGTTGTTGTGGTTGTTTTTGTTGCTGTTTGTTGTTGGAGTTGTTTTCAGCCACTTAAAATGTTAATAGCCAATTGTTTGTTTAGATATTTGTCAAAGGAACTGAAAACCTGAGACCTAAGTGCCTGGGTATGCAAAAACTAGCCTTTCGGTATTTTGTTTTTCGTACTTGATATCGGTTACTGACCAAGCCCGATAGATATCTTCAAAACTTTATTACAATAAAAAACACTAAAAATAAAGTCGAATCAAGAGGGCGTGTCAGGGCTAAAGCTGATGCCAGAGTATATTGAACGTGTGTATGCCCTCGTCAGATAAAGTGTTAAGATTTTTTAGGGGCGTGGCGATTGAAGCTTTATATCTGCCTTAGTATTATAGCTGAATACAAACAATTTTGCAAAAAGATTACTCTCTCTATATATAAAATTTGGCTCACAATTTTCTTCTTCACAATTTTTTTCTTCCACAATTGACAAAAATAATAAATAATTTCCAAAGTAATTAAAGTAATTAAAACAGTTTTCAGCTGTTATTGTCAGCGAGTATTGCGCAGTCGGATACGCCCGCTTAGCTGATCCGCAGAAACGGTCGCTCCGCGCTGGGGCACAGCAGGTGCTGCAGAGGTCGCCGCCAGTCCCGCGACGTCCGGGGCTCCGCCGGCCGCAGCATGCTGTTCCAGAGGGCGCTGGCCAGGATCGCGTGCGTGCGCTGGCTGAGGTGCATGCAGTCGTGGGTGAAGTAGCGCATGTCCAGGGCGCCGTGCGAGAACACAATGCCGGTCATGTTGCTCATCAGCTCGTGGGTGACAATCGCGAAGTTGTCGCGCCGGAATTCGGGCAGGGCGGCGAGCTCGCGCTGCATGCGCTGCAGGCGCCGCAACGTGTCCGGGAAATGCGGCTGAAAGAGGCGCGTGAAGCAGGAGCACATCAGGCGCAGATTGCAGAGGCCCGGAAAGCCTTCGAGCACGCGCAGAAAGTCGCGCAAATCGGGCAGCAGGATCCAGTTGATCAGCAGCCGGGGCACGTGGTCGCGCAGCATGGCGAAGGCCCGATACGCCTGCTGGCGCTGCAGCCGCAGATATGCCTCGGTGTCGTCCCAGGAGCACATCTCGAAGCAGATGTCGTTCATGCCCACATGGATGGTCAGCAGCTTCCAGTGCAGCTGCATGTCGACCCGGGGATCGCTGCGCATGCGCTCGATGAGCACGTGGGCCTGGAAGGGCAGATCCCGTATGGTCAGCATGGGCTCGGCGATATTGAACACCGATCGCTGGCGGTCCGCCACGAGGCCGTGTGTCCGGGCATAGCCGTACAGCTGCGGATTGAAGACCTTCAGTATGTTGGGCAGCGTGAGAGATGTGCGCCAGCTGCCCATGCCGCCGCCGGTGTAGCTCAGGCCCCGGAACTCGGAGCCAATGTCCAAGAAATTCTGCGAGAGCAGCCCGTTGCCCGCAATCACGGAATCGCCAAAGGCGGCCACAATGTCAATGTCGCCCGGCCGCAGCCGGTCGATGAGCTTGGGCGGTTCCGGCGAGCGTGCCGCGCTCAGATCACACGGGAAGCGCACGTCCGCCGGCACCGGCTGCTGCAGCTTGCCCTCGGCCCTGTTGCTGGCCACAATCGCATCCAGCCGGAGCAGCGCCGCGTTCAGCGATGCATTGCGCAGCAGCAGCAGAAAGTCCCGCAGGCTCTCCAGATTCGTGTAGTACATGTGGCCATTGCGGATCCTGTTCGCATTGAAGGCGACGCGCCGTATGCCCAGACGGGACAGCTCCTGAGTCGAACGGTTCAGAATGGGCGCCTCCGCCCGTGTGGCGGCCAAGGACACCAGCTGCAGGCCGACCAGCAGAATGTTACGCATTTTCAGATTCCGTCCCTGGTGGCCAACGGCTTTGGCAATTTTGAGAGCTCCGCGCGGTTAAACAATGCTTTTATAGGGCTATTAATGTGTACTTCTCAGCAAGTCTATTCAATTTATTCTGGGAATTTGCGTAATACTTAAGCCAATTTCTATTTTATAAGGGACATTTAAGTTTCAAATAATTACTTTGGATTCAATTACTTAAGTAATTGTAATTGTAATTGGAAAAAAAAAAAGAGTTAACTAGTAATATTATTTAAGTAGCTGTCCTTTTTTATTAATTGAATGGATTTTAATTACTTCAGTAATTGAAATTCCTAATTCAAATACTTGAACTATTTCTAATTACGGACACAATTCTGCAATTTTTTGGAAATGTCTGCAATTATTGACTTTTATAATTGTTATTCCAACTGATTACATTAACACTGTTATTTAATTATTTAAATTGTTTTAATTAAGCCATAAATTAAGCAACTGTACATTTTCAGTTTTAATTACAATTGCAATATTGCTTCACAACTATTTAAAATAATTGCGATGTTCTGCTATAATTACATTAGTAATTAAGAACTTTAAATAATTATTATTTATTACAAGAATTATATTTTTAAACTGCAAATTTCTCTAATAAGAATTTCAGTTGTTTTCAGAATTTTCCATAGGGCATTTGGAAGTCGTTTAGAGGATTTTGTGTTCGCTTAGCTCATTAGCAGATGGAATTGGGGTTGGAATAAACATAAATTGCTGAGTCATTAGCAGATATTTTATTCTGTGACTCTTTAGCCTTTGGCTGTAAGTACTTATAAAGCTTGGAAAAAGTCAAAAATGAACTCAATGACAAAATACAGTTTGCTACGTTAAAACTCTAGCTGTTCTAGAAAGAATGCTAACTATGCTTTTAGCTTATGAATTATCAATTTTATAAAGATAGACCTTAAGCCTGATTTGGGAAGTATTTAAGACATATTCTCGTGTACTTTACAGTCTGTGTAAAGGCTGAATATTGAGTACCTATTTAAAAAGAAAGTCCAATCAACTAGAATCTGTCACCCACTGTTCTCAAAAACTTCCTATTTTCGTTGGGGCACAGAAAATGGTTAAGTGGCTGCTGCCAGGCGAGCGGCAGGTTAAGATCCGTTGGTTCCAGCATATTGTTCCACAGGATTTTCGCGAGCACGGCGTGGCCCAACTGGCTGTAATGGATGCAGTCGTTGGCAAAGAAACGCTTGTCCATGACCCCGTCCCGCGACCATGAGCTGCTCATATTCCTGAGGATGCCGTGCGTGACAATGGCGAAGTCATCGCTGCGGAACTCGGGCGAGGCGGCGATCGAGAGCTGAAGGTGCAGGAATCCCTTGGCGGCTTTGTAGAGGACCTGCTCGTCGTACTTGTTGTGGCAGCTGCAGAAATAGGGAATTCGCTCGGCACAGCCGGGCGGCGCCTTGGCGATGAGACTCAGCAGCTCATCGATGTCCGGCAGGACGATAAAGTTGATCAGCAGCCGCGGCACCTGATCCTTGAGTATGCGAAAGGTGGCGTGCAGCTGACGGGCCACCATGCGCAGATAGGAGTCCGTGTCGTGCCAGTTGCAGAGCTCGGAGCACAGATCGTTGGCGCCCACCTGAACGGTGAGCAGCTTCCAGTGCTGGCGCATGTTCACTTTCGGGTCCCGGCGCAGTCGCTCGACGAGCACGTGCGCCTGAAACGGCAGATCCTGAATGTTGAGCATGGGCTCCGCCAGATTGAGACGCGACACGTTCACATCGGCGCCGAGACTGTGGCCCACGGCATAGCCGTGCAGCTGGGGATTGTAGAGCTTCAGTATGTTGGGCAGCGTCAGGGCTGTGCGCCAGGTTTCGACGCCGCCGCCGGCGTAGCTGAAGCCGCGATACTCCACATAGGCATCGATGGGGCCGACGCCCATGATGCCCGTGCCCGAGTTGGAGGAGTCGCCGCAGGTGGCCACGATGTCAATGTCGCCGGGTCGCAGCTGGCCGATGTGTACGGGCGGCTCTCGGGAGCGGCCGGCGCTCAGATCGCACGGAAATCTGGCGGTCTCCGGCACCGGCGGCTGCATGCGACCCGCCTCAACGTTGCGCGCCCGTATCCAGTCGAACTGGCTGAGCAGCGAGTGCTGCGAAATGTTGCGCATCTGCAGCACCAGCTCCCGCAGACTGGCGTCCAGTTCCGTGTAGTACAGGCCCTCCTCGTGATTGTCGAACCGGAAGTTCACGCGCTTGGCGCCGTGCCGGTGGAGCAGCTGCGTCGACAGATTCACCAGCGCTGGATCGGGCCGCGCGCTCGCCAGGGCCAACAGGAGGAGCAGCAGGAAGGAAAACATTTCGACACAACCGCAGCCGGGCAGAATGTGAGTGTATCTGTTTGCTTTGGCGTGGCTTTTAAAAACTTCTGAATAAGTTACATTTTTATGCGCCATAACACCATAGGTCGAAGTTTATTCCACTGGGGGTCTTGAGTTTTGGACGCGCGAGTTTGATGATCCGACGGTGCGTGGGGCTTAGCTACACTCCAGAGCTTTTATACAGGGTGTCGCTGCGAACGCCTTCAATTGTTGAGATAGGCATTTTTATTTTTTATATTTGCAGGAAACTTTTTACATTTATTATATTACTCAAAAAATGAATTCTAATTTTTCAACTTTTTTTTTTTTTAAAAAAAAGAGTAAAATTCTTTTTTTTTAATAGAAACGATTTTTCGAAATACCCGCTAGTTTAGCGGGAAAATCTTAAAATACGCAAAAATGGACACCCCATAGTTTCCAAACCACAGAAGATATAGGAATGTTCTATATCTTGGTTTTATTATTTTTAAGTAGTAGCTATTTTGATAATTGAAAATAAAAAGATTCCACCGATCTTAACATTTGTTATATGTCCAATATATATATATTAGAGTTTAACTTCAAGTTGTTTATTACTTTAAATATGTGGTTTAACCTTTTAATAAATCTAAAATTTGAAAAAAGCTAAACACTTTTTTTTAATTGGTCTTCTAACACATAAGAAATTTTTTCCACCATTTTAAATTTTAAAGTAAATAATTCAATCACAAGTTTCATGCCTCCTAATTTCCAATTTTAAGGGAGAAAAGTAGAACAACTTATTTTGGTGCTGTATTAATTATAGAAATAATGTTAAACGTCATTGGCTCCAACTGAGTAAATACCAAAGTTTCCCGCCTGCATTTATAGATAGTTCAGATATGTTTTTTGTTTGCCCTATCTATTAATGGTGAACAAATAGTCAAATTTACGAAAAGTCTGTTCTTTTTTTCAATATGTTTGCAGACAAAACCGCAAACTTGGCCATTTGAATTGCGAATTGGGCAACAGCTGTATAAACTATTCGCAGAAATTTTCACACTGCTATAAAATGAATTGAATCTTGTCGAAAAGTATCATTCACCAACGATCAGTTAGCCAAGATGAAAATCGCAATTATCGCTTTGAACTGTGCCCTCTTGGCCATATGCCTGTCCTACCTGCCGATAAGCAACGGCCAAGACCCAACAACCGTTGCCGCTGACACAACTACTGCGGCGACCGATACCACCACAGCAGCCACAGACACAACCACAACCACAGCCGCTACTGATACCACCACTACCACAGCGGCCAGCGACACGACCACAACCACAACCGCAGCCTCGGCCTGCGGCGGCGGCAAGGTGAAGAAGACGCGCAAGTGGAAGGTTGTCAGGCATCCTGGCAAGAAGATCATCAAGAGGCGCCGCTCAGGAAAGAAGTGGGACCTCAAGGGTTAAGTGAATAGCCAGCAACCGATCGTGACGAACTCGTAAAATGGATATATTCGTATTCGACTTAGATATAAGAACTTGTTACAAAGTGCACTTTTAATAAATACCTCTATACAATTATACATTTTTAATCTAATATTTATTCATGGCTACAAACAAAATATATTGTCCGCTTTTCAGATAATATATATATATATATATATAAAACAAAAACCTCTACATGTGTTAACAATCTTGTGGCGAAAGCACATTCAAGCCTAAAATTACAGATCCCAAATTTTATGACGAATTTAATATATAAACAATTCGAAATTTGTATAATTCTTTTTTAATAATATAAAATTGTTTATATATTAAATTCAATATCCTTTGTCAGAAAATTTGATGTCGGACATTTTGGCATAATAGTGCTATTATATTCATGTGTAAAGCACAAAGAGTTTATTTTATAAATTATTCTAGTTTCGTCGCAGAATATTAATTACAAAGTCTTTTTCAATATTTTTATTTTACATTCTATGTGTGTTATAAAGGAAACCTCAATCCCTCTCGCTCACTCTCTTTCGCTATTTTCCAAAGTATTTTTCTTTATCTTACATGTTTACATATATTTCATTACTCATTTAATCGCTGTTCAATAACGCACTTTAATTTATTTCAACTGTACTTTTCCTGATTGCATTCGCATTGCAATCCGTCAATTATTTACACAACGATTGTTTTGCAACCAGTTTTTATACGGCAGAAAATTACTTTATATAACTTAAAAATCTCATTCTCATTCTATTAATATACGTTAAGTGGAACTTTCGACTTTAATTTGCTGCATATTTTAAGGCCTTACATATAATTAGCGTAGGTCATTGTACTTAAAAAGTCTAGCGTATGTTAAATGCGAAATATTTGCGCTGATTGTGCAGTTGGTTTACAGTCATGATCAATTCCAGTGTAAACTTCAATAGATCTTTCACATTCCACCCCACACATTCCAAAACATATGGCCACTAAATGGAGCTCTATTAAATAAACGCTACGCAGTTGAAGTTGTTGTTGTTGGCTCCGTCTACGCTGTCTATCAAAATGCCGCAGCTTCATTTCATTTAAACTAATTGAGACTCATTAAATCGCTCACACTTTGTTGCTGCTGCTGTCCGGCGTGCTGGCAACATTGTTGCCAAGCTTCGGGTGGGAAGCTTTTCAGACATGTTGCGGCAACGTTTAACGCAACATGCCGCATCTTAATTTGAATTTACAAACCAATTGGCTTTTATTAGCTGCTGCTGCTTGTTGCTAGGCCAGCTAAAAAGTTTGTAATAAGAGTGAAATGTTCACAGAAGAGGTTTTCAAGCTGAACTTTAAAGAGCGGCTGTTAAAAGCTTTATCTGCCGAAAAATGAGCACAAAATAGGGTTGCCAGGTAGCTGCGATAAATAATATAAACCTATACCAATGGAAGATGTGACTTCTTTTATTGCAAATTAGCAGGCAGACAAATAAGATAATTGAATATAATTTGCAAAAATTTTAATTGATTTGAAGGGTGTGAAGGTTTCTCATTTATGGGTTTTGCGAAGTTACCAATTTGCAGCTAAATAATATGTCGATAAAAAATACCTCTTACTTTGGTTTTAAAAATGTTAATCGAAAACCGAAGGATTAAAAATTTCTAGTTACCAAGAAACAGGCGACAACAATTTTCCAGGTAACGTATAACGTAAGACTTTTACTAAAACAATTAAATACTCTTTTAACGAATATAGTTTAAGGCTTCGAAATAAATTATATTGCGTCAGTTAATTTTTGTAAATATTTTTTTTATTAATCATTTATATTTTATTTATTTTATTTTCAACAATTAATTACCTTATGTTATTCAATGTTATTCAATATGTTTGCAGCACTTGTCAGTTTGCAATTCTAATTCAAAATCAAGTCGAATTTAGTTGGTTAAGTATACAATTTTTGATAGCTTCCTGTCTCTATGCTAACGTAAAATCAAATATGCCCCCATTAAACTACCTCGAAGTTGTTACAGAAAACGTTTATTTACGTTTCGTACACTACAATTATTGGTACGCAACCTTGAACCGAAGTAACAACGGAAAAAACTTTAAAAAAAAACCCAGTCAACAAATTTTTGTACCATTAAAAAAAAACGTTAGACGCTAAAGATAACATAAAAACACAATTCAAAATGTCCATTAAAAATTAATTTAGCAACAATATTTAATTACTGCTTAATTATTACAGCGATATCAATTGCAAAACAAGCCGCAGACACGAAAAGAACGTGCAAAGCAAATGCGATGAATGTGCAGAGATAACAAAAAAGTTCCATTTAAACATAAAAATTGAGGTGTAACTAAATTTACACGGTTAATAAACGACTAAAAATACATATTTATTTAAAAATTAACATTTGTTGTTTGAAAATATTGCAATTTAATTAAAAGAGTGCGACAATAGCACAATAAACTCATAAAATATTACAAAACTTTATAACCTCGCTGCAATTGCCAAGAGAAGAGCCAAATGGAGAGCGTGAAGAGCGCGTGGAGGAAACAAAGAGAGGGAGGGAGAGAGACAATTTGAAGAGCGCAGCTCAGTTGCATTTTCCATTTGTACATATTTTGTTTATGTTTAAATTTCAGCAATTAAGCATGAGTGCGATGTAACGAAGAGCCGACGTGTGGATACTCTATTTTCAGCTTCATTGGAAAACTGAATACAAACAAATATAAGGAATTCAAATTGTGAAAAGTTTTGATTTAATAAAAAAGAAAATATATTAGACAATTCCATATGTAAAATAATGAATGTCAGGCTAAGAGGGCTTAGGAATATCACTGTTTAATATTTTTTTCTTATACTAGGTTTAAAGAAGAGTTGTAGGAGTTCCTAATTTTATTTCTAATAAAATATAATTAATTTGGTTAATATTAATTATTACTTTTTTTTTAAATCTAAGAAGCATTTATGAGTAAATAGAAGGTTCATTCCACCGCATGGCATAGTCAGTGGAGCCGCTGTCAGGGTATTTAGTGACCCTAAAGAGTGCGTCAGTCGCGCAAAGGCGGGCTAGTTAACCATTGCACAACCAACAACAGCAGCAACAACAAGCAGCGAGAAAAAAAAACACTTTGCGACATTTCAGTTTTCAGCGCATAAACCAAAATTAAAAGTCCGTCTGTCTAAACGCGGCTATTTGCTGGGCTCTGCTGATCAATAAGCCAGGTGGACGCACGGCTGGACGGGCGAGCAGGTGAGCTGAGCCAGGCCGACTTAAACGGCGCGTTCAACACACCCTAAGTGGGTTAATTTGTCGGTCGACGTCGTCGTTGGCGTTGGCGTTGTTGTTGTTGTTGTTGGCTCTCTGATAACAGCGTGCAAACTTTAGCGGCGAGCGGGGGAGCAAGGGGAGCGAGCTGAATCAAAGCGCTGGCGCTGTCGCCGTCGCCGTCGCCGTCGCTTGCGCAGTCGCGTCAAGGTCGGCTATTGTAAAAGAAAGCGCCAGCGCTGGCCTTGAACACGAAAATATATGTTAAAGCGATGCCGATGAAGAAGTACAAGAGGAAGACGCAGAAGCGACAGTACAAAAGCAAACTTGATGCTGCGCGTCAAAAAGATGAATGCAGAAATTCGTTCGCCCCTCGGGCTTGAGTGTTTGCTATTCAAGTTGCTCTCTTTTTATGATTATTTTTTGGTGAGTGTTTGGCTTGTTTTGCATAGAAATTAATGTTCAAACTACTCGTATCGCAACATTCGAGTGTAGCGTGTCATAAACTTTATGCTTGAGTAAGACAATGGGCCAGCGAAATATTTTTCAAACCAATTCATTTTGCCAACTTGTGCAACAGCCAAATACAAAAAACCATAACAAGACAAAACGGCCGCAAGCATCTCGAAATGTTTGCAAAAAGAAAAAAAAAACAAATAGCAAAATAAAGAAATAAAAACAAATCTGAATCTGAGACGAAATTGGGGTTAAATGGGAAACAAATGGGTTAATTTGCATGTCCATCCATTTAGGCAAATTGGGGCAAAGTGCAACCGAAACTGGAAAAAAAGTTACAAGACACGTGGATTAAGTCACATTGCGCTCTCAGTCAAGGCAACAGATCGAACGAATATTTAGTCGGAAACCAGTTTAGAATTATAATGTGCACTGGGTGCACACTTGAGTTCCTTTTGTCGCTATAGTTATGACTCATTATCGACAGATGCATTTCCATTTTATTTTGTTGCAGCTATAGTTTATAGATTTATTGGTTGACAACAAAAGATTATAATTAGAACAAATCTTGTTTGCGGTTATTAAAGGCAAATTATTTGTAATTTCATTGAAATTTATGCATATCACTTTAAATTCCAATAAAATTAAAGACAATTATTTACTATTACCAAACCTAACCCACCGGTTTTCTGACTTTAGCATTTTTCCTTACTTGTTATAAACAAATTTAAATATTAAACTAATGTAGCATCATTCGAAATGTAAATATATTCCTTTCGAATTATTGTCAACGATTTAATTAATTGTTATTTATTTACCTACTTGCCGCAATATTTGTCAGCTGATAAGTACATATGTATTTAATTTTTTTTAAGTCCAAGCAACAGAGTCTAAGTATTATTTCTCCAAACTTCCTCATATGTGTGGCTTTTGCTCCCGCACTTAAAAACTTAGCCACGCGCCGCAATAATTCTAAAGCAAAGTGATGAAATCTGGGAAATGAGCATAAAGTCAGCAACCTAAGTGTAATGAAGTCACAAAATATTCTACAGATTTAACAAAAACAAAATGTTTAAACTTATGCCTCTGCACGCAAATAATAATTGAAATCGCGTGAGAAGGAGATATAATAGTCTAATTAAACGAACTGTAGCTAATGTTATCACCATTGTTCTAATGTCATGTTTACTTTGTGAAGCATACAATTCAATTGGAAATTCAACATTAAAATAATCTAAACTTGACTAAAAAACAATTGAAGACAGTCCAGTTAGGGAATGTTAGCCTAGCAATGAGGCCTTATATAAATAAAATAAATGCGCACTTAAGCTGCCAATCAAAGAGACACTCACCGTAGAATAACAATTGCTATAAAATATTTGCATACCTGAAAAGAAATAGATTGAAATTATCGATCAGTTAAATATGTACATAAATAAATAATATTGCAAGCGATAAGTCTAGCGAGGAAAGAACATGTTTGGTTTAATTTAAATAAAAGCTCAATGTGTAAAAAATGGGTAACCACAATACGTTACTTTTTCCAAAGCCACCAAAGGAAAGAAAAAGTTATTATTTAGCTGCGCGTGGCAGTAAAAATACGACAAGTCAGCAAAATATTTGTGTTGTGGCGCATTATTAATTTTGTTATATACGATCAATCTTATAGGTTTTTTCCTTCTTTTTTAGCTGAAAGGAAGGCACAAAAAATTCGCATTTCAATTTCAATTTTTTTTTTTGTGATTTTTTTTTTTGTTTGCCGCTTTAAAAGCGTCGTCAAAGCGCCGCGAAAGCTGCGCGGCCACAAGTCCAAGTCGCAGCTAAAGTTTTGACGGCGCTGAGCTTGCGAGCGGGCCAGCGGCGGCTTTGGGCGCTCAGTCGATAAACGGAGCTTGGCCGCGACACTTGGGTTAAGCGGAAGCGTCAGCGTTAACGGTATACAGAAAGCAAAACGGTGCGCGAAGCCGCCAAACTTGGTAGTCAGTCGGCGAAAAGCAAGAAAGAAATAGAGCTGAAGAAAATTGCAACACAAACCAGGCGCGCGCTCAAGGAGAAGTTGATTAGAAGAGCGCTGAATGGTACGAAGCACATTAAACTGAAGAAAAAACATATACCTTTTAAACATGTAATAAACAATATATTTTAACCAGTGAAGAGACTCGTGAACACTATTCCAAATGCATTTAAACTGATTTAGTTTTAATAAAAACAAGTGCTTTACGCAATTTTCAAAAACAGCTCAGTGACAAAAATTAAATTAAATTTAAGCTAAATTTCCGTATTTTAAAAAAATCAGCGCTTGTTTTGTTGGCTATATAAAATATTTTCTTGAACCAAAACAAGAAAACGACAAATTATAAAATAAAACGAAAGACTTAAGACACAAACTTGCGCGGGCTGGCGCGTGTGCGCAAATGCATGAAGCAGCAACAGCAAGTGAAGTGTGTGTGTGTGTGTGTACATTTCTTTGTGTGTGTTTTTTGTGTACATTTTAATGTGTGTTTTATTGACCAAACGTATAACGAAAACCCAACGCAAAGAAAGAAAGAAGGTAGCCACCAGGCCAAGCGCAAAGAAGTTATTCAAAACTGTTTCATTTCGTTTTCGTTTGTTATACGAAAAGTGCAATAAAAACAATATAAAATACGAAATGAAAAACAAAAACATAAATGACTTGACTTCACGAAGCAAACAACATCAACAACAACAACATTAACTCAATGTTTTTTACGGGTGCCCCTGCTACTGTTAACTGCCTTTCTGTTTGTTTTTCCACACAACGAAATTTCGAAAAATGAGCGTACAGCACAAGTAGATGAACTTATGAATGTATGGGAAATGGCATATTGTTGGGGCCAGCAGCGAGCTGGACGGGATTGGGCAATGCAAAATATTGCAACAGACAATGACTGTCGTTTATATATACATATATTTATTTTGAGCTGCAGCTTCAGCTCCGGATTCGCCTTTGGCTAACACTTGTATGAAGAGGCCAAAAACAATAGTATGCAAATGCGAGTGACCAATTGAATTGATTAGGAAAAAGTGTAGATCAGTCGAGAGGAGTTCAACTATATATACCATACTATTATATATCGTTCAGTAATGCTACCTTCTTTATGTTTTGCCAGTTTTCCCATTCCAAAGTTTCCTTCCTCAAGCTCTACTGTAACCCACTTTGTCGTTAGGTGATCGTCTACACACAGATCTTTTGCGATATCATGCCTTTCTACTTAACTACCTTCCAGCTTTGTCTCCACCAACATTGGAGTAAAAAGTGAGCAAAACTGTTACATGTTTATAATGCACTGATGCGAAATGACACAGAAAAACTAAAACTGCAAGACAAACAGAAATAAATCATATAAAGGAAATGAAACAAAATTCAAATAAAACAAAGCTGAACAAAACGTTAAAGAAAATGCAAAATGAGAAGCACAAATTATATTTAAAGAAAAAAAAAAAAACTCATGTTAATACAATGAGCTCAATAACGTTATAACTTGCAAACGGACTTGGTAACACACTTCCGATCATTCATGTAGAGATTTTTCTTAAATAAATAAAAAGTTGACGTTGTAACTGGATGATCCTAAATATTTCTTTCTTAATACTTAATATAATAGATCTTTGGTTAACTGAAAAAATAAACATATTTTTATAAACATATAAACATATTTCTTATGAAAATTAGGGCGTTTAGTCGCTAAGAAATTGCAGCTATATTATTGAAGATATGAAATTAAATTTGAGTAAGGAATTCATTGGATTTTGTTTCCAATTTTAACAAATAGCTATTTGTTTTCATAAGCTTAGGTTGCTCTGAATTTAGATCAAAGGAATAGTCAAATCTGAGTCACAAATAATAACAATATAAATATAATCTTAAAATAGGCTTAAACAAGAAGTTTAGGGCGTTTTTGGCTGCTACAAATTCATTTTAAATAATTTGTTAAAGCTTACAAGTTTGCATTTTTTTTATGTATAAATGGTGTTATTCTAATTATTTAAAAAGTTGCCCTGATTGCTGAATCAAGAGAATTAAAAAATAATTATTTTTATATATTTTCTATGGAAATATCATTTATTTCGAAGCTCTTTTCTTAATTTGTGCAAATCGCACTCAAGACTTAAATTACCACACTCTTATTAAGTGTAAATGATGTAAACAGTACACACGACTAAGTCGAGACAGCTGTTGTTGTTGATTGGTGTTGTTGGTGTTGCAGGTTGGCCGAAATGATTGTTGCTGGATTATATAAGAAGTGGCCATGCCACAAACCGAAACTGAAGGCAGAGACAGAGAGAGAGCGAGAGAGCGGGAGAGGGAGAGGGAGAGGGAGTAAGAGAAGTGCGGCCAGTTGGTAACCGCGCAGCTGGTGACAAGCGAGAAGGAAGCAACTGTCGACCGATTCAGCGATCCACGATATCTGCCACTGCTGCGGCGGCTGCTGCATGTTGCACGAACTAAATACCCACTAACACTGCAGCAGGCCAACCGATTCGATCGATTGCCAACAGTTTTTGCTCGCGAGCTGAACAAGCCGTTAAACTGCATCAAGGTAGCTGTCACATAACCAAGTTCTTTCTGCTGAGAAAGCAGACGACGGTTGCGATGGGTGGGTTTTTTTTTTTTTTTTTTTTGTGGGGTATTTGCATCTCAGGGCCTCTTGGCTCGCTGCAAGCATTGCAAAAGATTTGCAAATTTGCAAATTAAATTCGTTGCACATGAGCAACAAAATGCACACACACACACACACGCGCGCAGCCGTCGAGCACATCGATAAACCATAGCGCATATAGCAAACAAATTTTGGAGCAGCCGCGACGGCAATTGGCATTACGACGTTGACGTTGACGTCGACTTTGACGTCGACTGCAGCGCCTGCTAACCAGTTGGCAACCTTGGCGTTGTTTTGTTTTTGGCGCTGTGCTTTGCGTTGCTGCTTTTATTTCTTTTTTTTTCGGTATTTATTTGGGGCTTTTTTAATTTTTATTTTACACTTGCACAGGGTATAATCATTTTGACATTAAGTTTGATATCTACATAATGAGATCAGTTTGGGGCTATAAAGTATATAATAGGAAACGATTTAATATTCGAAAAATACTGAAGCTAGTTTATTCCCATGTTTATTTTTATTTAAAACATTTAATAGAAAAGTAAAGATAATAAATTGTAAGCACTAATAAATTGTTTTAGCTTATTGTACTCTGTAATTACAATAAATATTTAATTACAATAAATATTTAAAATGTGCACTTCCGACAGATTTTAGTCAAATTAAATTACGTTAAGCGTTTGCTCTAAATAAATTCTAAAAAATGTACAAACTTATTTGCTAAATTTGATCGATGATCAATTTACTGAAGAGTATCAAGTTTTAGCTCTACTCACTCCATTTTTTTCCTTTATTTTTTTAGTTGCAACGAAATTTCAAAAAAATGTTGTTTCATCTCTGACGCATGTGTTTATGTTTGCATTTAATGTTGAATATTTTTGCGGCAATTTTACAAAATACACCGCAATTTTTTCGCGCCTCTCTTTTGGGTTAAAACCATATCAACTGAAAAATTGTTGTCCTTTGCGTCATCTGCCACAATGTTAAGCAAACAACAACAATAATTCAACGTTAACAGCAGATACGTAAATTTATGGCCACGAATTTGTGTTACTAACCTTACTCAATTTTTTGGGCAAGCTTTTATTTTGTTTTTAATGTTTGTCGAGTTTGACTTTCGAACGTTTTATGGGTATTTTGTGTGTATGTGTTATTGTAACTGTTGTTGTAATTGTTGTTATTTCTAGTTAGCCGGCTCATGTGATTATGTATCTAAGAGATGCAAAGATATAAGAGAGCTGCTTCTCTTCGCACACGTTGTGTGTTGGCGCATTTGGCTATATGATGAATTTTGGCTGAACATGAGCTAAGTAGGTCAAAGTCTGACAACGAGGCCATTAATATTTGAACAGGAGTTGCCAATAGACTTGCCTAAACAGCAGATTAAAATAAATGTACAGCAGGGTTTCGATAAGTGCTACAAGTTTCATTTTGCAAAGTACTCTAAAATGCGCCAGTAGAGTTTTAGTTTTTAGAGTTTAGTTTAGTTTCAATATATAATTAAATTTGAAAAACTGTGCATTAAATTATTATTCATAGAAAGTCGCTAAGCTGTTGACTATAACAATCTATTGCATATTCTTTCGGTTTTTTTTTATTTTCTATTATATTTTTAATAATTTAAATAAATATAATAGGTTTAATAATTGTTCCTGTGTCAAAATTATAGGTATAAATAGTATTTTCAGAGCTTTTGCCATAAATCAAACTCTTCCCCCTTTCCACAAAACTGTTTCTAAGTAGTTCTGTTTACCTGTGCATTTCACAGTCCATTTCACAAAAACTTAATTTGCTTATTCTGAATGCATTTGCTTGACGTTGATATATGTATAGATATGTGTATATACGTAAACATATATATATATGTATAGGAAGCATGAGTTTGTGTGGGTATTTGGGTATTCGTTTTCATTATTGTTATTCAAGACACTTTGTCTTCTCATGCGCACGCCGTCATTTAATTTTTCCGTGTTGTCATTGTCCGAGTGCCCCACGTTCTGAGCACCTTTTGTAATTTGCATTTACAGACATGCATAAATAATGTAAGTGAAGTGAATTTCACCTGTGAAGCTCGTCTTTGGTTCCATGTATCTGTAGCTGCTGTCAATATTTGCTGATTCTGTTCGAGTTTGGGTTTTCAGTTTTGTTAAAGCGCACTGTTTACATTTATTTTGTTTACCAGCAGAACTGTAATGACCCGCGGCGACTCAAAGCCTGAAGGTTCTTTTTAGAAATCTCGTTAACTTGTTTATTTGCGCATGCGAACTGTTAATTCTGCCTGGTAAACACCTTATTACAAATACAACCTTCAAAGCGTGTATTGAGGTTAGCAGCGAAGAATACGAAGACTCGCCTTGAAGCGTGACATTTATACTGTTCTAGATGCATCTCCCAATATTCTTTTATACCCATTTAAAATAGCGCAAACAGGGTATATTGTGTGTAATTGGCAGAAGGCAGCGCCTCTGACCCCATGAAGTATATGTATTCTTGATCAGCATCAGTTTTATTTATACAAGTCCAGGTTGTTTAAGCAAATTTTGTTCGCATGAACTTTTGAATATATCTATTGCAAAAAAAATCCGCAAGACCGGTTAAGAAACAGATAAGTTATTCAAGAAAACGTCCGGTAAAATTTGCGTAATTAAGCAAGTAAATTTTGTATGCATATTTATAGATTTTTTTGCTGTATTTTTATTCGATTTTTTTTGTGCTGTATGCGATTGTGAAATATGAATGAATATGAAATTAAGTTTTGTCGGGTAGAAATAAAACTGGTAAGGATGCAGCTCTCAAATTTCGATGGGTTCCAAGTTCAAAACCTGCTCTGTAGAACAATATATTTATTGGACTTCTTTTACATTAGGGTTCAGGGGTTCTCCTAGTCGGGAGTCCCGACTATAGCACTTTCAGTTAGTATTAATTTGGCAATTATAATCAATTCATGTACACGAATCTACATGATTGTTATATACTATATGCGAAATTTAAGCATTTTTGTAGCGAAATGGAATAAGTGTATTTGAATATGCATTTTTCACAACAGTGTGGAAAAACAGAAAATGATAATACGATTTTTTTTTTTAAATAAAAGAGTTTGGTCTGGTTCTGAAATGAGCTCTAAATTTTAATAAAACTTTTTTTAAGTTCTACTTTCTAAATGAAGGCTTATATTTAAGCTTAAATTGATTAAGGAAATATATAACAAGTTAATCAAGAACTTTTGCTTTTCTATATTAGGCTATTAATATATTCTTTCTCTCTAAATGAAAGGTCCAACAAGGAAACAATAATATATGACGATTAGAAATTTGCGTTTTAAATAAAATGTATATAGTTAGAAAGTCGCTCTTCATAGAAATAAAGCCAAAGTTATATAATTACATTTTCAGCAGTTTAGAGGTTCATTAACGTAAAAAAATAAATAAAAATAGCGAATCATGTTGCCCTTTTTGAGGTGTCATCAACTGTCAGATCCCAAGAGTAATTATAGCCAGAGAAGCTATGACTTTATACACATCAAAGGTTAATGAAGCGCTCCACACTCAAGAATATGACAAAGTTCAATACGCTTCACTCGACAAAAAAATATTTGAAGGGTAATTCAGGCAATGACAACTGAGTGATGAAGTTGTTGTTAAAATTAAAGTGACAGTCAAATGCGTGAAGCGACATCTGATGGATACAATTTTGATGTCTGATAAGCAATGGGCATTATTTTTGCAAAGGCCACTGAACTCGCCGACAGAGTTTAACATGTTGGCTGGCTTAATTTTCACTTTCAGGCCGTTTTGAATGAATGTCAATGGGGTGTTGGCCACTAAGCGAGCGCTTAGAATAAGGCCCCGGGCTGCGAATTTTGGCAGCCGGAGCGCTTTGTGTGCCTTGGCACGTGTCTGTCATAAAGCAGCGCCAATCAATAAAACACATATCCATATAAAGATTTATTGACGCAAGTGATTAACCGATACTCATATTCTTTTCGATCATGCAGCGCATTGGCAACGTCAGAGAGAGAGAGAGAGAGAGAGAACAACACGAAGAGAGAGAGAGAGGGGAGAACACACACACAAGCAACATGGCGGCCGTTGAAGTGCGCAATGGTTATAAGTACTATGGCTCCAAATCGAATCCCAAGATTGTGCTCAACCAGCTGAATATGAATGTCATGCGTGGCTCCATGTGAGTGGCATTCATAATGAACTTTGATCAATCGCTACAGCGCCCTTTTCTATCCCCGCCCCCGCCCCCTCCCCCTCCACCCTTTCAGCTACGGCCTGCTGGGCGCCTCGGGCTGCGGCAAGACCACGCTGCTCTCCTGCATTGTCGGCCAGCGGCGGCTCAACGGCGGCGAAGTCGCCGTGCTGGGCGTGAAGCCCGGCGAGCCGGGCAGCGGTGTGCCGGGCTCGCGGGTGGGCTTTATGCCGCAGGAGATCGCTCTGGTCGAGGAGATGACCGTCAAGGAGACGATCTTCTATTTCGGACGCATCTATGGACTCACAGACGAGCGCATTCGCGAGAAGTTCAAGCTGCTCAAGGAGCTGCTCCAGCTGCCGCCGGCGCGCCAAATGATCAAGGAGTGCAGCGGCGGACAGCAGCGACGCTTGTCCTTCGCCTGCGCCATGATCCACGATCCCGAGCTGCTCATCCTCGATGAGCCCACGGTCGGTCTCGATCCCATGCTGCGCGAAAAGTGAGTCAAGTAAGGGGAAAAGGGTATATTGAGTCCGTCTGTCCGCATGCAATGTCCGTCTGTCCGTATGAACATTTTGAAGTCAAAGAAATTTGTAATATAGACTCGAGTATTCAGTGTAGAGATGACCTCCTCCGATAAAATCCATATATTAAAGGGGCGAGCAACCTGAGAAAATCCACATCTCCCACAATTTTAGATCACCAAATTTAGGAGACAGTTTCGTAAATTTTCCAAATTACACAAATTAAAAAAAAATTAAAATAAAAACAATAAAATCTAAAATAAACTGTGAAAGAGTATTGCGCAGTCGGCTACACCCGACTGCAATTTTCTCACTTGTTACTAATTGCACATTTTTTCTCATATAAACAGAATATGGGAGTTTTTAGTGGAAACGACTAGAAATAGCAAATTGGCTGTGATCATCACCACACATTATATCGAAGAGGCCAAGCAGGCGAATTGCGTAAGTTTTAAAATGCTTGAACTTTGACACACTTTTAAAATCCCTACATTATAAACTTTAAATTCTAGCTAAGTTTTGGTTGTTGTATTTTTTATATAATTAAAAAATTTTTATGTAGTTAATATGATGATGATTCAATATATTAACCAAATAATATTAAAATCAAATATTTCACAGATCTTAACTATAGATCATTTGTTTTCTTCCAAAAAAAATGATTCAGAATTAAACGCTTTACCGAACATTTTGTCGGATCAGCTTCATAGTAGAGAGATCTTTCTCTCGCCGACTTTTGTCAAATATCCAAAAATATTTTCGATTTACAATATTCCCTCTTTGAACATTTCCAGATCGGTCTCATGCGCAATGGCGTTTTGTTGGCCGAGGACACGCCCACGAACATCATGATTCAGTTTGGCACACAATCCATTGAGGACGCGTTCCTCATCCTCAGCCAGCGTCAGGGCAATGAGGACGAGCTGGCCCAGATCATGGACCATAACAGAAATCAGGCGCTGCCCGCCGCAGCGCTGCCAACCGAGGTGATTGATGCCCACGAGCCGACGGACGAGAAGCCGCCGATTCCGTACGTGGAGCCAGCGAACGAGAATCGCAAACGGATATTCTTTACGACCAAGGGTCGCATCAAAGCGCTGATGACCAAGAATTTTGTGCAGCTATTCAGGCAGCCCTCGTAAGTGAACGCCGGGTTCCAGACAAGTTGGCAGCATTCTAACCCTAAATTCTGGTCGCGTCTAGTGGCATTATTTTCATGTTGCTGTTCCCCATCATACAACTATCCTGCTTCTATCTGGCCATCGGCAAAACACCCCGCAACCTCGAGCTGGGCGTCTACTCCGGCGAGGTGGACAGCTACGCGGAGTGCTTCGATGCCAGCCTGAAGACCATTTACAGTGCCAACGAGAGCTGTCGGTTCCACAAGCTCTCCTGTCGCTACATACGCGAACTGGGCGACGACGTTGCCATCCGGAAGTATTACGCCACAGAAGCGGCCGCCCTCGAGGACGCCAAGCGGGCCGTGACCGTGGGCTACATTCACTTTGCCCACAATTTCAGCGATTCGGTCTACGAACTGCTCGAGGATGGCATCCATGCCGGCGACGGGGCCGTGGACAACGCGGAGCTGACCGTCCACATCGATATGACGGGTGAGTCCGGCGCTGAGTTTTTGCAAACCTTGCGATCTGTTTCCTCAACGCCTTCACAGATCAGCAAGTGGCGTACTTCATGCAGCGCAAATTGCGCGACAAGTTCAGCAGCTTCATGAATGGCGTTGTCCAGGATTGTAATGTCTCTGCGGCCGTGGTCAAGTTGCCCGTTCAGTTCCAGGACCCGATCTACGGCAGTGCGGACATCGAGTTTCAGCAGTATTGCGCACCCGGCGTGGTCATGACGTGAGTATATATCGATATCAACAATCGAACGATAACAACAATCTTTCCATTAACACGCTTAAGAATAGAGCGGAAACTAAACTTTTGAATAAGTGCCAAATTTATGCTTTTTGTAGGAAAGCATTTAAATCTAATCAGAAACTAAATTCTGTAGTACCTGAGTTGCTTTTTCTTTAATATACAATATATTAAAATATATATATCTGAGTATGCTTTACAATAGCAGAATAATAAACTACATTTTGTGACTCCAGCTTTTATAGTCAAAGATCTGCTAAGAATATCAACTCTTAAAATCGATATTTATTTATTTATAAAAAAAATGTGAACTTGTTCTGCGTATGGTTAAAGAGATTATACCCTTTTTATCCTTTTTAAATGGCTGCAAGGTATACAAATAATATAATAAAACATTATTATTTAAAGAAGCCCAACTCAAGAATCGATTCTGTGCTATATAGATTGCATATATTGCAGATTTCAGCTATTATATGCAATCTTCCTATTATTTTCTTTCTTCTTTTTTCATTAAGCATGGTGTTTTTCCTGGCTATTAATTTCCTCTTATTTTCTTTCTTCCCTTTTCATTCAGTATGGTGTTTTTCCTGGCCACTCTCATGACGGCCGCCGTGTTCATTTCGGAGCGCATGGACGGCATTTGGGATCGCACTTTGTTGGCTGGTGTTTCGGCCACCGAAATGCTCTGGGCTCACCTGCTCACCCAGCTGATTATAATGGCGCTGCAGTCGTTTGAGGTCATCATGTACATTGGCATCGTGTTCGACACGTACAACAACGGCGATACGACCACGTTGATAGGACTGCTGACGCTGACAGCTTTCTGTGGCATGCTCTTTGGTAGCTAGAAACGCATTCGTGTAGAAGTCCTTAACTGATTTGAGTTTTATGCATTGGCCAGGTCTGTTCATCTCTGTGTTTTGCAAATCCCATACGGAGGCCAACTTTGTGGCCACTGGCGCCTTCTATCCGATGATCATACTCTGCGGTAAGTCCTCAAGCATCGAAAGTATTTCATCTTAAGATTTTGGCAACTTTTCAGGTCTTCTGTGGCCGTTGGAGAGCATGCCGCGCTTCCTGCAGGATTTGGTAATGGTGCTGCCCTTTACCATACCCTCGATATCGGCGCGCAACGTCATCGAGAAGGGCTGGAGCATTACCAACGAGAAGGTCTACAACGGTTTCCTCGTTATGGCCGGGTGGACGATCATCTTCTTTGTGCTGTGCCTGATTGGCATCAGGCGCAAGGCGTAGTGGGCTATATATTGAATATTGGGGTACATTCTAGGAGTAGTAGCGTATTAGCATTTCCCTATAGGCGATTTTATACATGTATATTGTCATAGTATCTATATAATTTAATAATTATCGGAAGCATATCACTCGCATGTCGCAGACTCTCATTAACGAAACTCATCAACGGACTGCATTTGGGTTGCTTTTGGGGATTTCGATAGAGTTGTACTAAATTATGCAACCCAATATCAGGCTGTACTCAAATATAAGGTCTAAGGGGTGTCTCACAAATATTTATAGTACGCAGCACAACATTCGCATTCATGAACGAAAACTTTAGTTGCAAGCTGTAAGCAACAACAAATAGGTGCACCTAACGTGTACTAAGTACATTTCTCTACTATAATCTAAAACACATGTAAATAGCCCAAAGTCAACAAAATATGTAACAAATGAACGTTATATAACATTTGCTTAAAAACGCACTATTTAACGTGTTCTAAAGTGTTGTTCTAAAATGCTAATTCATTAAAACAAAATTTTCAAATTACCAAAAAAAAACTATAAAAAATAAATTTCTTTTATGGAGTATCGAACTAAGTTGTATTTTTTGTCAATGGGAGGAAATTGCTGTCAAACTATTTTCAAATTACTTTTACTTTCACTTGAAGTTGGTAAGAATTCTTGCTTGAAGCCTCTGGCTAAAAGTAAAATGATAAAATTATTCATGCATAAGCAAATTCAAATAACTGTCAACAAGTTTTTCAATGCCCGCCTTAATATAAAATGCAAGCGCAAAACTAAAGCGAAAGTTTCCCGTCCTCCCCCTGCCCGCAGCAACTAATGTATATAAATATCTGAAAGTATGTGTCTGAGTGGGGCCAAGGACAAGGACACGTTCACGACGCCAACGACGACGACGACGATGAAGAGGAAGTCGAGGACGTGGCAAAGTTGCTGACACACTTCGGGCTTGGCAATTGCTAGACAAAATGTCTGCCCGGTTGGCTGGTCTGGGTAGAATCCCCCAACCCCCCCCCCCTCCCCCCACCTCCCACTACCCGGTTGGCAGCGTGTCTGCCGGTGTCTACGAGCAGACATTTTTATTACAAAACTTTATCTTTGCCAAATACGAAAAAGTCGACGGCGCCGACGACGATGACGAAGAGAAAAATACAAAAAGGCCAACGCTCGGGCAGCTGTGGGCGTTGGGCGGACGCCCCGTGGGTGTTGTGGGCGGAGCAGGCCAAAGTGTCGCCTGGCATTTATATAAGTTGCATAAAATGTGCAAAAAAGAAAAGTTTTCCCACTGCATTTGCGGGCACTGTATGCGTGGAAACTCGTTCAGAACTTGTTGCTGGGGCTGGAAGCGTGCGAATTGTGCAGACTTAAGCGTTTGAATAGCCCAAGGATTAAAGCTGACTTTGGAATATGTCAACAACAATTACAGCCAATTACAGGAAAACGTCAGATGGCAGGAATTCGACTTTATATTTTTAGAGATTTTATATTTACTTATACAAATAATTATATTTTATTCAAGTTTTTTTCGAGTTAAAAAAATATATGCTTGATTCCGGATAACATATAGATACATTTCAGACAATTAAAAAAGGATGAGATTCCATCTGTTAAGTTTTTGGTATGCTCGCAAAAATTATTTAATCGAATTATATACTTTTATACTTTATACTTCAAAGCATAGAAGAGAATAATCTGACGACAAGAAAGATTTGAATGCAATGATATATGTTACTATTATAAGTATATTTTATATAGTTCAACCTATTTTTTAACAAGGCTAATAAAATTTTATATGTACTTTTTGAGAGTTTTAATTTCATTTGGTATGTGAAAAACTTGAAAAATTCCAGGACGAGCACTCTTATATTAAGAGCTGATTTACTACTCAATAACATGCTTTGCATATTTATCCTTAAAATATCCATATCAATTAAGCTCAACACACACAAAACAATCACAGGCTCCAGACTCAACGCACACATTTATTGCGCATACGTCTCGTAGTACACAGCTGGCAGACTTTGTTATTCAGTGTGAAATTTAATTTAAGAAACAAAAAAAAAAAAAAACAGCCATCAGCATTTGCCGGGAACAAATAAATTTGCACAAGTTGTCAGTAGGTCAAGTCGCCTGAGTGTAGGCAACAAAAGTTTGCAACTCAGCAATTTTATGCCACACCGTCTGGTGTCCTTCACAGAGCAGGCAGCCAGCTCTCCTTCGCTCCCGCCCGCCACCCTTAAAAGTGCAACACATTTGCCTGTTCAAAAGTTTTGTTACAACTTTTGCCCCATTTAATATACACATGGTATATAAAATGTTGTCCTGGGTGCTGCCCACATTTTTGTGGGGGATTTGACCTTCAAAACAAATGCCAAATAATAATAAAAAAAAAACTCTCCTAAATATATATATATATATATATATATATATGTATATATATGCAGATGCTAGAGCATGTCTAATATTTATACGTAAATTAAATGAAGGTAAAACTGTTTTGTTTACGTTTTGTCTTTACTTTCCTGCCAGCAGTGAGTGTGTGAGTGTTTGCGTGTGTGTGCGGCTGAGTGTGGGTCCCTTTTATGTTTATCCTGTCTGGCTGCCTGTTTGGGGCAGCTTTAACCGAAATCTTGCTCCAATTTCATTGACTAAAGCTGCCGGCCAGCAGTCAAAAGACTGTCAGAAAGTTATGTAAACTTCGAACAATGGATACAAAGCCAAATTCCTATTCAAGGTGTTCATTCGGGATTGTGGCTTGAATGGAAATTGTGTAAATCAGCTGTGTGTGTGTGTGTGTGTGGACACAATAGCTGTAAATGATCAGGGTGTATGCACTTTATACGGATTAGTATATTATATGCACTACAAATTGTTACTATTTCTTTAATAAATTAAATAACATTTTCTAAATTTGCATTAGCAATTTGCAAAAATAAAAAATAGCATACTTTTTGGAGCAGTATTTAATTTAATTTTTGATAACATTTATCTATTGATCTAGTTGAATATTAAATATTTCAGTTATTAAAAATATTTTGTCAGATATATACATTCCTATTTGATGTTCTATAGTACTTTGATATTAATAATTATAATATATATATAAATTTATAGAGTAGTTTGCACAGAAATATAATCAACGTGGCTAATTTGAATCGGTATTAATTATGTAATATATACTTGTCAGAGAATATGCGTCACTTGTGCCAGGATTATGACAACCTTCAATCTTGATCTGTACGTGTTTATTTAACGCAATGAAAGCCAAAATATATTCCTCTATCAGCAATGTTTTTATGTTCTGAACCGTTCACATTTATCAATTTCTTACAGTCCAGAGAGCCGTTTGGAAACGTCCGTGATTGTCAGAAATGCTTGCATATAGAATGTAAGAGAAAAAACAAGTGTACGAAATGAAATGTTGCCGCAACTGTGCAGGTCAATAAAAGCTGGAAATTCAAAAGTCTAGATTGCCCGGTGGGCAAATATATTTTGCCAACCAACTCAAAGCCAATATACGATGAGTAGCTGCACAAGAAATGCCACAATAAATATAAACAAAACTGGGTTCAGCCATAGAGAAAAAAAACAGAAAATTTGAATTGGTTTGAAAGGCGCTTGGCCAAAACTAAAAACAGCCAAGCAATCAATGAAGGACGAGGACGTGAACGCGAACGAGGACGAGAAAGCGGACTCGGACACGGACACGGACAACGACATGGACATGGACGTGGACATGGATGCGAAGTTGGCAGAGCCTTTGCATTTCATTGACCCTTTAAATGGCGAAGATGGACACACACACACACAGAGAGACTGTAGCTTTGTGTGTGTGTGTGTGTGTGTGTGCACCGAGCAGCTGGCAGTCACGTCAGTTGGGCAAAAGTGGTGAAAAATTTGATTTTGGGAGTTTATTCAATTTGCTTCATGTTTGGACGTGTGTGTTGTTGTTGTTGTTGGTTATAGCCTGCAGCGGGTGGGCGAACATTTAAGTGCATGACATGGCAGACAAGGAGAGCGAGAGAGTGAGAGAGAGAGAGAGGGAGCGGCTGCAATACAACACAATCAACATTCGACTTCGACTCGATACGCATTCAATGCGTTTGCATTTGCGTTTGAGGTGAAGTTGAAGCAGCAGCAGCAGCAGCAGCAGAGAACAGCTACCGTTGCGTAGGCTCACACACACACACACGCACACACGCACACTTGTTCGGTGAGATGGTCACTCACACAGCTGCATTGCTTTTTCTGCTCATATGCAACGCCATTTTATGTATAGGCTCGGCATTCGCTTTCTCGCTCGCTCCTGCTCTGTGGCCATATATCTGCATTTCGCTCGCACTTTGCGCCTATGTACAGGGTACAACATGC
This sequence comes from Drosophila sordidula, assembly GCA_035047465.1. Classification (NCBI taxonomy): domain Eukaryota; kingdom Metazoa; phylum Arthropoda; class Insecta; order Diptera; family Drosophilidae; genus Drosophila; species Drosophila sordidula. The sequence continues at coordinate 2,561,242 of JAWNPQ010000260.1, read as the reverse complement.
TGGTGCAGGGTGGGGGGGGAGGTGGATTGGGGCTGGGGCTGTGGCTGGGCTGGCTGACAGGGCCGACTGAACACACATGCGTTTGGCCTTTTGCCTGGCACATTTAACGAGCGAGTGCAGCGGCAGCGGCGTCAACGCCAGCGTCGCGTTCGCATTTGCTGATTGGACCGGCACACTGGGGCAAAGCTGATTTGCAGCCGAGATTTGTGGCTTACCTGCAAATACAGAAAAAAAACAATAAAAATTAATAAAATAGTAAATCATAGACCTAATTTAATATATAAATTTGTTTATTAACATTTTTAAACAATATTAATTTCTAATTTAATATTTTGCAATGCAAGTTTAAGAGGATTTTCCCAATATTTTAAGCTAATTTAAGTTAATAAGAATTTAATAGTTATTTATTTATGACTTTGAATCAGCTACTAAAACCTAGCTATTTTTACTTAATTTCTATCTTATTTGAGATAAGCAGTACTCAAAATTGTTTGAATGTTTTTTAATTTAAATTAAAACATAAATAAACATAAATATAACTTTTTTTGAAGCATTACATAAATTAAATTAAATTTAAATTAAAATATAAATAAATATAGCCTTTTTTTAAGCATTACATTAATTAAATTTGTACTCTAATTTATACCAAAGTATTCTAAACATAGTCTGAGCTTGAGTTTTGTACTAGGCATATATCCAAATTATTATTTCGTTCATTTTAAGCTATATCTTTATTTGTCGGCATATCAATAAAAATATTAAATGCAATCGAATAAAGTCTGAAATATGTAAATGTTAAGTTATTTATTTTTTGTTTTATACAAGTAAATAAGAATAAGTAAATAAGAAATGTAGCATAGTTAAAATAATTAATACACAACTTTCTGATGATTTTCTACTTACATTATTATTAATCTTTGACTACTAGTTGTAAAATATTTTTATATTCAGTTAAACTTTTTTTCAATTTATTGTTACACTGTGCACAAAAGCAGTGCAAAAATTGCGTATCAAATGCAGCGGCCGAAACACAACGACAACAACGAGAGTGGAAACACAAAGTGGAGAGGGGGCTGGAGGGGTCGCAGCAGCAGCGCAACGCGTTGGAAGAGTCGCGACGACAACGTGAAAAAAAGCCGTGGCGAACGCAGAAGCCGAGGCAGCGCCAGCGACAGCGGCAGAGGTAAAACGCACAAAGAGAGGCACAAACGCAGCGACGTCCACGCCACGCATGTGACTCACGCGGCACACGGAGTACATGGCCAGGGAATGGGAATGGGAGAGGAGACGGCCGCAGCTGGGGGAATTCGATGGCGGGCACTCGAGAGTGGGAGGCGACCACCAGCACCCCAAAAACAATGGACAGGCACTAAAATGCAGCCGGAATGAAATGTGCACGGCATCGGAGAAAACACAACACACAGCCAGGCACACACACACGCACACACACATCAGCACGGATGCTGGCTATGTACGAGCATCGGCTGGCCATGTATTTCCATTGACCGGGCACCTCTCGATGCTCTAACCAGTGCTGCTATTTCACTCTCGCTCTCCCGCTAGCCGCCGCCCGCCTCGCCTTCGATCACTGTCCTTGTCGCACTTGGGGCCGGCTTTCTGGCCGCCTCGCTTGTTTACCAATTTATTTTGCGCACAAAACGAAACACGGAAAATGCATGAGGCCCAAAAACAGAGCGTGGAGCAAAAGCAAACGCCACAGTCGCAGGACCTCGGCTCAGGACACTCAGTCACAGCAACAACTACAACACAGTTTTTTTTTTAAATTGCAGTTCGATTTTTGGTCCATAACGCAAAAAAAGCTGCAGCCTCGCAGTCGCTATCTCTTACTGCCTCCCTCGGCAGCCCACCCTCTTCTCCATCCCTCTCTCTCTCTCTCTTTCTCTCTCTCACTCTTTCATGCATCTCTCTCAGTTGTTTTCATTCTGTGGCCATTTTAGTTGTTGCTTTATGTTTTTGCCTGTTTGCCACTTTGTGCGTAGATTTTCCTTTGCCTTCGCTTTTTTTTTTTTTTTTGCTGGCAAAGTTTTTGCTGTTTCCTTTTATCGCGACTTGCGCTTTGATAGAATGACCGGGAAATTCTTTGCTTTTTTGCTTGTCCCCGACTTGTACTTGTGGGAAATCGGGAGGAGGGATTGTACTACTGGGACCGCTGTACTACGCAGACACATTGTTAGTTAGTTCTCGTAGTACGCAGCTGAAAAAAGACAAAAAGGAATGGAGCACCTACGACGAGGCAGGGATGCGAAATGTGGCACAAAGGACACGCGATGTCTAAAAGCCAACTAGGAAAAAAGAAAGATGCAAATTCGCAGAACACTGGAGATCGAGACCGAGAATGAAATACACTTAAAAAATGCTATAAGTGAAAATAAATTTCTAAAAAATCGAATTAAGTTCTAAATTGAAAAATAAAGGCATTAAAAACCGATGACAAAATCTGATTAGCTATATTATATATTATAAATATAGTTTTAAAAATATTGCAAATATCTTATTTTTATATTTTTAAATAAATGAGAAATTTGAAGGAACTTATGCTACAAGATTTCTACTTTTTTTATTTAACATAAACGAAAGTATTTTATCTATTGGATAGTTGCAGAATCCATGGGAATTAAAATTATTAATGATTAAATATTTCGAAAATGAAATGAACCTAGACTAAAATATAATACTGCTTCCCAGTATTTTTGTTAAAAAATCTTTGAAAATTAAGCTTTTCAGGGTTAAGGGGTGCTCCATTTTATCAATAGAATATTCAGAATTCTGACTCCATTTCTTGGCAATGCACTCAAAAGCAAAACTGGACTGGCAGAAACCTACTTTTTCTGGTTTTTGCGACGCACGCCTGAAAGGCGACTACAAAGTGCAAACTCGATGTTGCCGCTTGGTTTGTGGAGCTGAGAGGGGGGTGGCCAGGTGGGTCTGGTTGTCCTCCCGGCGGGGGCCAGCAATTGAGGCGAGTTAAAGTGTATTGTGTGGCAAGCAAAGACGAAACAAGTTTGGTTGCTTGCCAAGTAATCAGCTTTTAAAGTTCCCAATTGTGCGTCAGTTGAAATATGACGAACCTTACAAATATTTGCAAGCTGATAGGTGGGCAAATATCAATTATACGATTTATACAGATTTGATTGAACGATTAGCCAGTTTGAATACTATGAATTAGTAAATATGTGCAAACTAACTAGATTTTCTTATTTTTTAAGTAAGTATAGTCATAGATTTAAAGGCAGTTCGCCAACCAATTGCGAAGGTTTTATTTAAAAATGCACTATAGAGATTAGGACACTTAGCTCCAATAAAGAATCAAATTGAAAAAAATGTAAATATATGCAATCTAACTAACTACAATTTTTGTAGACTTTCTTATTTTTTAAATAAGTAAAAATGTTTTGGTAAAGTTTTATATATGTATATAATTGTGTGGACTTTTCTGTTTCGGTTGCGACCAACATTATTTGAAGCAAAGCACAAAGTCAGATGAAAGGGTATTCTGCACCCTGATTTAAATTGAAATCAAGTAGTTTTTGTCCACTCTGACAACTATACTTCTCAGCAGTTATTCACACAATCCAACTTATTCGTGTAGGTTACAGTCAATCTTTTCACAATTTTGAGGAAAACAGCAATTTGGTGGAATGTATTTGTCATTGTTGCTGCTCCTGCTGGCGACCAGGAGCTACAGTTACAGCCTGTTCCGGGACAGGTTCGAGGACCAGGTGGTCACGTACCTGCACGTGGGCCAGCCGCACCTGCAGAACGGCTTGACGCTGCTGCAGACGTTCTACGCGCAGAACCGGGTGCACATCTTCTGCCGGAGGGATCAGCCGCTGCGTCTGCGGAACATCTTCCAGAGCAACCGGCTGCAGTTGGTCACGCGGGCCGCGGCCGGCGAGTACCGCCAGTACAGGGCGGAGACGCCGCAGGGCGTTTACCAGGCCCACCTGCAGCGCCGCGAGTGCCACGAGGGCAAGCTGCTGGCGGCGAGGAGCAAGCAGGTGCACTACATCACGCTGCCGGCCCACGCGCACTCCTGCTACGGCATCTACACGAACCAGGCCTACAAGCTGACCCTGCTCCAGGCGCGCTGCGACGGCGAGCGGGTGGCCCGGTTCGTGCTCGGCCTGGTGCTGTGGCTCGGCGAGCGCTTCTCGCAGCTGGGCCAAACGGTGATCTGCTGCTACGGCGTCGCCGCCGTTCTCGGCGTCCATCTGGCCATTCTGGTCGTCGTCTGCGTGGCGCTGCTCTGCCGCGGCGACAGCCAGCTGAAGTATCTGCGTCCGCTGGCCGCCAATTTCAACCTGGTGCTGGAGCAGTATCCGTCGTCGGTGACCCTGGCCCTGATCGCCGGCGCCTGGCTGCTGCTGAGCACCTGGCACCGGCATCGCGCCCTGTGGCGCCACCGGAGGCTGCGTGCGGCCCACTGCCGGCTGCTGCGGCTGCTCGCGTACATGCTCATCGTGAGCTCCTCGAGCCATCAGCGCTTTGGCTGGATATGCGTTGGCCTGCTGCTGCCCTGGCCGCAGTTGTGGTGGCTGCTGCACTGGCTCTGGCTGCAGATGGTCAAGGTGCGCCGGAATGTCCTGCCGCCGTCGCCCCGGCGCCTGATCAGCGTGCAGGAGTTCCAGGCCCAGCGGGCCTACGAGACGCAGCGTGCGTTGGCCAACATGCGGCGGCGTCTCCTCGAACAGACGCCCACCTGGGAGCAGATGGCCCAGCTGGCGGTGCCGCAGCAGTTCGCCCAGTTCCTCAGCAGCGGCACCCACGAGCCGGAGGAGGAGGCGACCGGGAACGGGAACGGGAACGGGAACGGCAACGGGGGCACCTTCAGCTGCAACAGGCACGTGCAGACCACCTCCACGGACGACCCGAATGCTGCGATGCTGGACCATCTGGAGGCCGTCATGAACCGCGACTCCGGCAGCTCCATCAGCAGCTGCTCCTCGCTCGAATCCCTCTATCGCAATCTGCACTTTACGGGCTCCACGCGCTGCCTCCAGCACGATTCGCACCGGCATTGAACGCATTTGATAATTGAAAACTAAAACGCTCTAATTGCAGTCATCTACTCAGCAGTCCGGGTCCGGGTCCATTTGACACACAAAAGGATGCGAAACAGAGATTGCCTTGGGGTCCAACAACACAGAAATTGAATTGAAGCAAAACAGAAAAAGTAGCAGCAGCAACAACAACTTGATAGTCACATGCATGGAGGCCGCCCATCTTTCGAATATGTGCAGCTAAGTGGGGGCGTGGCAGGCCCAGCAGTCGATGTGGTAAACAGTGCAAGTCTAAAGCAACACAAACAACACGCAATTGGGTTTTGGGGAACCAACCGAAGAACCATGAGACATCCCTGATTCACATTTCTATATTTTATAACTTTTTTAAGAAAAGAGGAAAAGTACAAATTTCGCGTTTTCTTAAAATAAGCAAATAAAATAATCGACTTTCTTAAGACAGTTTCGTTTTTATCAAGCCCGGAAAAAAATCCGAAAAAATTTAATTTTCAATAATGAATGTATTTGAAATGCAGAATCAATCTAGAGGACAAACCATGAACATAATGCCATCAAACATGAAAATCGGTTCAGTTTTGACCAAGTTATGGGCGTCTGGAATATGGGTCCGAGAGCTTTACTTGTCAAAATTCTTGTCCATTTTGGCATGATTTTTGACCAAAAATTTGACCCCCTCAGAATCGGTTTTTATGTTGTTTTTTATACTAATTGTGACCACCACAATCGATTAAAAATGTAAATTCGAATTTCTAAATTTTGAAAAAAAAATTTTTTCGAAAATGAGTAAGGGGGGGGTACATGCTTTTTTTTTGGAAAAAATCGAAAAAATTTTATTTTCAATAATGAATAAAGTTGAAATGCGGAATCAATCTAGAGGACAAACCATGAACCAAATGCCATCAAACATGAAAATCGGTTCAGTTTTGACCAAGTTATGGGCGTCTGGAATATGGGTCCGAGAGGTTTACTTGTCAAAATTTTTGTCAATTTTCGCATGATTTTTGACAAAAAATTTGACCCCCTCAGAATCGGTTTTAATGTTGTTTTTTATACTAATTGTGACCACCACAATCGATTAAAAATATAAATTCGCATTTCTAAATTTTGAAAATAAAATTTTTTTCGAAAATGAGTAAGGGGGGGGTACATGCTTTTTTTGGAAAAAAAAACGAAAAAATTTTATTTTTAATAATGAATAAAGTTTAAATACAGAACCAATCCAGAGGACAAACCATGAAAAAAATGCCTTCAAACATGAAAATTGGTTCAGTTTTGACAAAGTTATGGGCGCTGAAATATGGGAGCTATGGACCCGAGAGGTTTACTTGTTAAAATTTTTGTCAATTTTTGCATGATTTTTGACAAAAAATTTGACCCCCTCAGAATCGGTTTTAATGTTGTTTTTTATACTAATTGTGACCACCACAATCGATTAAAAATATAAATTCGCATTTCTAAATTTTGAAAATAAAATTTTTTTTGAAAATGGGTAAGGGGGGGGTACGTGCTTTTTTTTGCCAAAAAATCGAAAAAAATTTATTCTTAATAATGAATAAAGTTTAAATACAGAACCAATCTAGAGGACAAACCATGAACAAAATGGCATCAAACATGAAAATCGGTTCAGTTTTGACCAAGTTATGGGCGTTTGAAATATGGGAGCTATGGATCCGAGAGCTTTACTTGTCAAAATGTTAGTTAATTTTGTTAAGTTGTACCACTGTGTGAATTGCTAATTCGATATTGATTTCATTATCTGACTGAAAGCTGCTCAATTAAAGCCGCAAGAGGCTTTCAATTGATGGTCTATTAACTAAGGCTTTCCATAACCTTTGATTATAATTGGGGGTTCTTATCATAACTTCCGTTCAGCATGACCAGGAAACTGGTTGAAAGTGCGTGAAGAGCGTTACAAATAAGAGACTCGCATCTTTTTCGGTAGCTGGGGCAACGGTTCCGGGCACACACGCAGAGGTAGGCGTATTACCCCTGCATCATTCACACACACACGCACACTAATACACATACGCATAGACATAGATACACTGCCGACTAAATAGCCAGAAATAGCAACAAAAATTCAGGCAAACATCAGCAGAAGTTCGAAAGCAGCCGCAATTCGCCTTCAGCCCCCGCCCAAGCCACCCCACGGACAAAGCCTGGCCAAAATGCAAATGTCGAAAATGCGCTTTGGCATAACAGTGTGTGTGTGTGTGAGTGAGTGCCTGTATAAATGTGCGTGTGTGTCTGTCGTTGTGGACAGTTGCAAAACGCATTTCAAATCGAAAAGTGGAACTTCAATCATTTGGCGGGGCAGGTAGTCGAGTCGACAGCGTTTTAGTTTTTTTCTATACCCTGTAGTCATAAATGGCTAAGAAGGGTATATTTCTTAGTCAAATATATATGCGTGAACTTATGATTAATGCAGCTTTCAAGTTATAATAAAGAAAATTGAAGATTTAAAGGAAATTAAACATATATGTATGTGAGAACATTTAATTGTTATTGTTAAAATAACAAATGAATTCTCTGAATTTTTCAATTTATCAGACATCAAAATTTAAATATATAAAAATATATATTTTTGATGTACAAATTGTTACTTTTATGTGATAAGTAAATAACAACAATTAAATTAATAACATCATTAATTATTATTTGATAAGTAAATAACAATTAAATGAATAACACGCTCAGTTATTATAACTTTTAAATAATTTAAACTGGCCTTTAAGTTTCGATTTATTTTGCTGCTCATAGGACAATGAAGGTCTTTGTTAGGGTATCTCCCCGTCCACCCAAACACCATTTTAATCAATTCAATTTTTGTTTGTGCTGCCTCCAGTTTTCTGCTCATTGATGGTGGTTGGAAAATTGACTAAATGCAACGTTTCGAGTTCATTACGGGGGGGAGCCCACACGGCCAAATGGGCCAATTTTCCCAGTCCTGTGCCGTCGTGTCCTGCACAGCCGAACGTGTCCAATTGGGTTTTTCTATGCGAACAAATTTTTGGTGTCGCTGCTTCGCTGACTCGTTGCCCGTGGTGGTTGTTGTTCCCGATTCCCGTTTGGGACAGGGGGAGCCGGGAAAACAGCAAGCGGGGTGGTTGGGAAAAAAACTGCATAGCCAGTCAATATTTTCCTGTTTTCTTTTTTTTTCCTTTTTGATGTCCCGCGCAAGGATTTTTCGCAGTAGGGTTGCACAAAGTTACGTCAAAGGTCAGGAAACGGGCGCACATCGCGAGGGGGGTGGAAAAAGTGAAAAGTTTTCAAGTCTGATTGTGAGTCGAGTTGCCTTTTTTGTTTTCTTTTTTCGAGTAGGTTGACTTTTAAGGGTTTTATGGTGAGTATCCCTAGCCAAAAGCAAAAAATTGGATTTGGCGGTAGTAAATAGGTGTTTAAAGTTGAACTTAAGTGAGAGACTTTTTTTTGAATGGCGCTAACTTTACTGTGTGTACTAAATATTCCACAAATAGTTCGAATGTCGAATATCAAATGTAAGCTCGTTGATAATGTTAGACTGAAGCATAATTTGGAATTTTTGAAATTTTCCAAATAGGATTTTATTAGGGATTCAAATATTGATAGTTATATATTTCTAATTTTTCGTATTGAAATCAGTATTTTCTTATAATATCTTTCAGTTCAATTGAATTATATATGTCTTGGCATTAAATTTAATCACATTACAAGTAAATATAAATGGATTTTTAAACCGCAGCCATATCTATATTTTATTCTTGAGCAAAATAATAATAATATTAATTGATGCGCTTTATCCACTGCTTAACTTTACCCATAAATATCACAATAAATAAAAGTTTTCTGCTTTTGTACCTTTTGGAAATGTTTTTATAAGATAAAAGTTGTTTCTACAGGATCTATGTTGACTAAAATTCGAACGTTTAATAACTCGGATGATGGATAGAATTTACTTTAAAAATATATATTTGTAGAATAATGAAGTTTAGATTTAATCAGTAAATCTAAATCTAACTGTAAAATACAATATTTGATGTGCCTAAGGCTAAGTCTATCGGAAATTAGAACCTTCAGAATTAACTTGTAATTTCTTGCATATAGAAACAAATTCCAGTATTTTTCTCCAATGAGAACCAAAATGTAGCTGTTAATTTACATACAAAATAAATGCATTTAGCTGTTTCAAAATTTCAAAGTGGTCGCCTAATGCAATTAATTTAAAAAGCAATAAAAATTAAACTATCTAAATATTTTTATCTGATTTAATTAACTTTGCTGTAAGATCTTCTGCCGAAAAGGTATTTAAATTATTATTTACGCAATCTGACACTTGTAACATTTTTGAACGCATATTTTTCTTACTGACCTGAACCATTTTGTTGTGTTTCCTGGGTTGTTTGGGTAATTATTAATCCAAAGGCAAATCAATTGCCAGCTGAAACAGACGCCGGCAGCGACGTTCAAAGCAACGAAAAACTAAAAGCAACAACAATAACTGCGAGAAGAACTGAGGAAAGTGACGTTAAGCGCACGTGTTAATTTCACTTTTGTTTTGCTTGCTGTATTTGCGAATGCTTTTTATGATTTACTTTCAATCTGCATTTGTGTATATTGGTGCAATTGTATTGAGAATATTTAATGCAAAATACAGTTCACGATCGGGAAGCACAAACGAAACGCGGGTGCGGTGTTGTTGTTGTTTAGCGCGGCCTGTGCAAATGTAGTTGCAGTTATGCTAATATGTTTTTGTGGCCACTTTACGCTGCTTTAATTTCGCGTTGTTGGATTTTCATGCGCAAAAACCAAACAATGAACCGCACGCAACAAGAACATTGAGAACAATGTTATGTTATCGTAAACTTGCAATGCACGTGCAAGAGTTCTGTAGTCCACTTCGGAACTGGTTCGAGTGGTCAGACCTGTGAAGAGACAAACTGAACATGTTATTTGCAGTATTTGTCAAAATGTTGAAGTTATGTTTGTAACTAGTATACCGAAATACATACATAACACAAAAAGCTGTGCAGCGTACACATACAAAAATTTTTATAAAAAATTTTATTCATAATTGTTTCTTAATTTACATAAAAAAATTTGTTATATATATAATCAATATAAAATGTGTTATTTGAAAAGTTACGGAAGGTGAAGTAATTAAATTACACATCTTAAGTTATTTTTATTTTATGTTTATCATGTCAACTTTATTGTTCTTTCAAATAAATTGTTGAACTAATTGAACAATATAAGTGAACAAAATGACTCACGGAACATCAATTCTGTGAGCGGTATGTTATACTCTGAATGGCAACGTTAACTCAAAAAGGTTATGTTAACTATTCAATGGCGGGATATTACCGTTGAAACTTAACAGAACTGTAAGTATAACCGGCAATATTGTTATTTAAGTAGCGTAAGTATTAACTAACGTGACCATATCTCAAAGAAAGTATATGCCGGCCGTTCTCTAAAGCATTTAATAAACGGCAAACTAAGAAAGCTGCGATTTAGCAATTCAAATATATCTATGTTAAGTAACATTTAGAGTTCTCTAGCGCTTTACAACACTTGCCGAATTCTTTGCCAAACGTTTTGTTTATTGCTGCTTGTAATAGTCAATTGGCAACCAATTTATGGTACTTTAAAATGTCGGACAATGAATACGAACGTTTTGAAATCACGGACTATGATTTGGACAACGAGTTCAACATAAACAGGCCACGCAGACGCCACACCAAGCACCAGCAAATTTACGGTAAGCGAAACTTGCGAATGCCAAGCAAAATCATTAAATTATTTGGATTCCCAGGCATTTGGGCGGATGACAGCGACAACGAGAGCGAGGGCGAAACTGTCGGTCGCCGTGGGAGGCGTGGCCTGGGCGGCGCCGCTGCCGGCAAGCCCAAGGATTACACGGCGCCGGTGAATTTCGTGGCCGGCGGCATTCAGCAAGCCGGCAAGAAGCAGAAGAAGAAGAGTCAGCAGGAGGAGAGCGCCGGCAGCGATGAGGAGGCCAGCGAGGCGGAGGACAGCGACGAGGCGCGTCCCTCGTTCGGACGCAAGCAGCCCCAGCTGATGGACAACAGCGATGCGAACAGCTCGGACAGCTCCGTGGGGCCGGAGGAGCAGCCGCAGCGGGCGACAATGTCGTCGAGGAGCACGGCGGGACTGAGGCACAACTCGCACATAGCGAGCACACGCAATGTGGGCGCCTGGGAGCAGCATACGCGCGGCATTGGCGCCAAGCTGCTGCTGCAAATGGGCTACGAGCCCGGCAAGGGCCTGGGCAAGGATCTGCAGGGCATCTCGCAGCCGGTGCAGGCGCATGTGCGCAAGGGACGCGGAGCCATCGGCGCCTACGGACCCGAGACGGCGGCCAGCGTGGGCGGGCAGGCCAAGCCGCTCAAGCTGGACGAGGACGTCAAGGAGGCCAAGGAGTTCAAGGAGCAGCTCAACAAGTGGAAGAAGGGCGGCAACGATGCGCGCGACAAGTCCGGCAAGCGCTACTACTACAAATCCGTCGAGGAGGTGATTGCCAAGGGCAAGAAATCCGACCATCTGCTGTCCGAGAAGCTGAGCAAGCGTCTGGGCAATGTTCCGGTCATCGACATGACCGGTCCGGAGCGACGCGTGCTCAGCGGCTACCATGCGCTGGCCCAAACCAAAATCACGCCCGAGGAGACGCTCTACGACGAGGAGAAGGGCACGCCCGCCTCCGTCTTCAGCATGCCCGAGCTGACGCACAATCTCCAGCTGCTGGTGAGCCAGTGCGAGCAGGAGATCATCGCCATTGACAAGTCGGAGCGTGAGTGCGCCGATCGCCAGGCGGGACTGGAGCACGAGCAGGACCAGCTGCTGGAGCTGGTGCAGCTGGAGCGCAATCATATGAGCACGCTGGAGGCGGCGCTGACCCGGCTCGAGACCCTCAGCGAGAGTCCCGAGCTGACCGTGGCGCAGGCGGAGCGCCTGTTCCTGGAGCTGCAGCACGACTATGCCGCCGAGTACAAGGAGTTCGGCCTGGCCGATCTGGCCGCCGGCGTCATTGCGCCGCTGCTGAAGCGGGAGCTGAGCGACTGGCAGCCCCTGGAGCAGCCGACGCAGCCGCTGGCGCTGATCAAGCGCTGGCGTTCCATTCTCCAGCCAGCCGAGCCCGAGCTGCCGGAGCAGCAGTCGCGCAACGTCTTCGATCCGTACTCGTCGCTCATCTGGGCGGGCGTGATGCCCTCGTTCCGGGCCTGCGCCGCCAGCTGGCAGCCCAAGGAGCACGCCCCGATGGCCGCCCTGCTGGACGCTTGGGCGCCCCTGCTGCCCACCTGGGTGCTGGACTCGGTGCTGGAGCAGCTGGTGCTGCCGCGTCTGACGGCGGGCGTGCGCGACTGGGATCCGCTGACGGACACGGTGCCCATACACAGCTGGATCCTGCCCTGGCACGCCATACTGGGCGGCAAGCTGGAGGTGTCCATCTATCCGCAGATACGCAGCAAGCTGGGCGTGGCTCTGCAGGCGTGGTCGCCGCAGGATCGATCGGCGCGCGCCATGCTGACGCCCTGGCAGACGGCCTTCCCCGAGGAGCAGCTGGTGCAGTTCCTCCTGCGCCACATCGTGCCCAAGCTGCAGGCGGTGCTCGCCGAGTTCGTGATCAATCCGCTGCAGCAGAATCTGGAGTTGTGGCAGCAGGTCTGGGAGTGGCACGAGCTGCTGCCCGCCGAGCACATGGCCCAGCTGCTGGACAAGCACTTCTTTCCGCGCTGGATGCAGGTCCTCGTCATGTGGCTCAACCAGTCGCCGGACTTTGCCGAGATCTCGCGCTGGTTTGCCGGCTGGAAGAGCATGCTCAGCGAGCCGATTCTCCGCGAGCCCTGCGTCAAGGAGCACCTGCGCCGCGCCCTGGACATGCTGCACCGCGCCACCGACGCGGTCCTCCAGCCCACCTCCGCCCCGCCGCCGCCCATGCCGCCGGCGCCCGCTCCCGTGCTGCTCGCGCCCGTCATGCTCGTCGACGTCGTGCCGCCCGCGCAGCTGGAGTTCAAGGAGCTCGTCTCCCAGAAATGCGCCGAGCTGGGCATCATATTTGCCCCGCTGCCGGGACGACGCGAGCTGGGCAAACAGGTGAGCTGCGAAATCCATTTCCAAAGAAATCCGGTTTCAAACTACATTTTTATTATACCCTGTGAAAGTTGAAAATGGGTGAAAGAGTATGATCATTCTAAGCAAATGTATGTAACGGGCAGCAGTATGTATATAATTCTTAATCAGCATCTAGAATATAGGCATGTTCCTGACACCCGCCGATTAAGTTCGATAATCCAACCCGTTTTCCCTAAATCCATAAAAATCTACTGCCTCAAATTTCTAAACCTTGTTAAGTTGATTATAATTATGATTAATCTATTGCAAAATGTTTCAAGATAACGTCTGGTAAAATTTGAGGATCCTGGGGTGCAGGGTATCTCCTAGTTGAGTCTTGTTTTAAACAGTTAGTCATGAATTGGTTTGCCTGTTTTTCTTTTATTTATTTCGGACTAAACTGCGTAATAATGAGGATTAAAATCCAAAGGTCGTCGGTCCAATTGAACTCTTAGAAAAATTCCAAAATTCGCGTTAAACTCCTTAGTTATAATTATACTCTGGAACTTGACGTAAACTAATGAAGTCGAAATAAACCTCAAATTACATTTTATAAACCGGGGTTGACAAATTTGCTGAATTGCTTTGGGAAATTAAAGTCTTGCAACCTAAAATTGACAATTGAAGAGAACAATTATAATTTTTAAGTCTGTCGTAAAAAGTATATCTATACGAAGGGTATAGCCACAGCAATCCGACAATCTGTTTGCCTATGCATTTGCAAAGGGTAGAATTATTTTGTCATAAATTATTATATTTATTATTATAAGAACTGTATTTAATATGGAAATATAGCTCTCCTCCTCTTTATGCCTAAGTGCATTTGTGCTCAATAATAGCTAACATTCTTCTCTTTTCCTAGATCTATCGCGTGGGCAAACTCTTTTGCTACATCGATCGCAATGTTTGCATGCTGAGCGATGTCAGCTTTACCAATTGGCAGCCTGTGGCACTTAATCAACTCCTGGAGCGGGCACAAACGGGCATCATTTAGAGTTAAGATCGTTCGATAGCGAGGAGTTTAACTAGTCGTAGTTATTGTTTAAGACTTTTAGGCTCCCACGAGCAAAGGTCGCTAAATACTTATTGCTGACACCTCAAATATGTTAATTATTAACAATAAATTGTAATCATTTATATTCTAATTGTAGTTGATATTTAAAATTTTAGTAAGGCAGTCCCATTTGTTAGCGAACAACTATCCAGTCACGGGAAACCCCAGATAAGCTCGCTAGTTGATAAAGCTTAACGGAAATAATTTTAATATTATAGCCTTTCCGACTGCCCATTGACCTACTTTTGTATTTATTTCTAAATTTGTAAAGTTGGGAGGCAGTTTGAATTTATCGAGAATTTCACCGCCCAAACATTAACTAATATTTATTTATAAGCCAAGAAAATTAAGGAAATCGCATAAATGATATAGGAAATTATTTTAAGATTTAATTTAAAATTGCACTTCAATAATTATTTTCTACTTATTATATATTGCTGTGAATAATTTCTTTTTAACTTTTACTTGGAAGTTGTCAAATAATAATTAAATTTCAAATTTTATTATAAACTATTAAAATAACACTTTAAAAGTAACAGTTATTTTAAACCTTTTTATTGAGAGTTATTTCATAAATACGTTCTTATTACATACAAGAAAATATGAGTATTAGCTTCGAGACATCCATGATATATATAAAATTTATTACAGACTAAACAGTTATTTCTTAACATTTAAATTTTTGATTTGATTGCAAAACTCTTGGTTTTTTCTCAAAATACATATGTCGTTTAAGTATATAGGAACTATCGGGAGAAATTGTATTTCTTGTCTTGACTAAGACGCAATAAAGGAAAGGGGCATATGTACATATAATATATCGCACATACTTATCAAACAAATAATAATTATAATAACTTTTAGGTATTAAAGGGTATCTTCGGTACATCGAAACACAATTTGTACTTCCTTAGTTTAGTTATCAACAGCACAGGAAGTTAGGCCCGTTGTGCACCATGGGCATTGCGCCCAAAGTAGCTCACACAATAATTGTGCACGCAATCAATGTTCTTGACCATTGTAGATAAGCACAAAGATAATTATGAGCATTTATCGCTTGCAAACGTTGTAGATTAAATAAAAAGTACTGAACACAATACAATTTAAAGTAAACATGTGTAAATAAAATAATCATATAATATAGAATTTAGTCGATGCTGAGTCGATTGAATGTGAGCAGTTAATATCTATCTCGAGTAGCTTTGGTTTTTTAGTTTAAATATTTTATAACTATGCCTACAAATTCCAAGTTAGTCTATATTGTGGACAAGTAAGTAAACAAAACTTGAAGCTTATCGGAGCTAGCTGATAGCACAATCCAAGGAAGGGTTTTTGCACACACTCCTCATAGTGTAGAATTGTGACTGTAGAATTCGTTCGAATACCACTGTTAGATTAGGACTTCTTTCGACAGTAACTATCGTTGGGCGCTTATCGCTGCGGCTACAAGCCCATATATAACTATGTTTTATTATGTTCCGAGATCTTCAGTTGGTTGCCATCGTTTGTCGCTGGCGGGAGGCTTTCTCGTAGCTGTTAACAAATCAATAACTAATCTAAGAAAAGAAACGTCGATAAGAAATCTGCACATTAAAGCTGTGATAAACCCAAATGGTCCTCAATTTCATTTGGTTCTCGCGCGGTAATTCAGTTCAAATTGTGCTTGACACGTAGTTGGGATAGTCTTTCATCGAGCGGGTAATGGGAGACCGGTAAAGGCCCCAAGCTAATCTCTGGGCGTGTGCGACAGTTGTATAAAGTGTGCGGCAGCTAGCGTCAATAAACCGATATTTGCAATTACCGTCGACAAACATTATTTATTTGTTTTCGCACTCGCGTCGGCCGCTGTCCAGTTTCGCGCTCGGAGCTCGCCCAGGTGGTTCCACGTCCATGTCCGTCCATGTCAACCGACGCGGCCTGCTGTTGCTGCTGCTGGCCGCATTAGTAACTGTGCTCGTCTGCCGCAATGTGCAGCAAGCCCGACGACTGGAATCGGTGCGATCTCGACTGTACGGCGAGCAGCTGAAATCCGAGGATATCGCCGATGCGAACTCCCTCACCATCGCCACCACCGAGGCGCCCAGAGTGTACTCGCCGCGCACCCAAGAGCTGCACCAACTGCTCCGGTGCCGCAATCGGGGACTCAGACTGAAGAAGTTCCAGCACGGCCGATACTGGGTCGTCCAGAATCTGATCGTCGGCCGCCAGAGTCGCCGCATGGGCTGCGCCGAATCAATTACCTACACGACCAACGGGGACTACACGTTCTTCGACAATCTCGAAACAGTCGCCGAGCGGTGAGTACTCGTCATGGTCCATAAATATACAAGAAAATAATTATTATGAAATGTGTACTACATAAATATACGCATTTCCGACCGCATTCTCATTAAAAACAACGATTCGAGTCCAGATATAAAGTAAACTCATGACCATTTCAAAAAAAAGAGAAGTGAAATTCGGGTGTAACCGACTGCACAATACTCGTTCTCAGTAGTAAAACAGCTAAAAATAGTTGTAATTATTATTAATGTACTCGAAACGAGTTTAATAATAATAATTATATATAAAATTTAATCATAATTAAATGCCAGTGTTTCTTTGTGCCAACTTTTTTCTTAGAAAGTATAAGTATTCTAACAATATTTTTTATATTAATTGTAATAAAAGCAAAATGAACGTTTCATATTTTTTTAAAAGCCCTAAAGAATCACACTCTAAGAACAAATTTTTTTTTCTGAGTAAAACACATTTTAGCCACTTTACTAAAATAAGTAAATTAAGCAATTTTATGTTAATAATATTTAATATTTTTTTATAAGCCATTTATAACATTGTTTTAATGCGTAAAAAACATTTCCAGTAAAGTGGCTAAAATAGGTAAATTAGGCAATACATCGACGCATATTACAATTAAACTGTTTAATAATTTTACCCCTAAAATTATTAAAATTATGTTTTAACGTAAAAATCTACATAAAATATAAATAACAGATTCCAGAACATGCCATATTTTTGTTTTAGTTTAAATTAATTTTGCCTGTATTATTAATGGCTTTTAATATGCACTGAAATTACAAGGGTTTTGATCATGGAAGGTACGCATTCTTGAATAATAGACCACAATATTAAATTTGTGCCCAGATAAAAATCGAACCATATAGAGTTTATATATTATCTGCATATAATCAGTACAATCAGATCAAATCACGCTGTTAGGGCTATAAAGAATATGGTTTCCACGAGGAGCCCTCAAAATCATAATTTAAGAATAACCAATCAACCCAAATAAGAAAACTCTACTATTGGGGTTCAAACAGTTCAATTAATATCTGAAAATGGCGCGATATAGAATTTATTGACTAATAAATAAAGTCAAATCTTAGGCCTTTTGTTGAAGAGATTGTGCCCAAAAAATGAGCGAAATATGAAAAATTACCCAAAATAAAAAATGTATCGAATTATAACGCGCCTTTATTTATCTTGATACTTTTTATATCCCCCATAAAAACGTGTCTAAGGTTATTTGTTTGCTTCAAATAAACATTGTAAAGAGGTAAAAGGAGTAAAATGAATTGAGGTGAATGTAACACAGGAGGCATAGGGTTATATATTCTTGATTAGGAGCTAAGTCGGTTGTTCTCAGAAATAAACTTGTATTATTATTTAAAATTTTGGATATTTATTTTTATTTTTTGAATAAGGAAACCTTAACCACATTTCCATACACAATGTGATAAATGTGTTTCTGTGTGTATGTCTGTGTGTGTGAGTGTAAATGTATTCCAAGGCAACTTGGTGCTGATTAAGACAATCTTGGGTTTTATTGTAATCGTTCACAAAGTGAAAAGAGCCAGACACTTGAAATTTTGAATATATACTCGTCGATATTTTTGGAATATTGTTTAGTAAAGCGCAAATAAATATAATATAAATGCAGGCAGGTGCTTTTCTTGTGCTTAGGCAGTGAAAAGAGTATAGAGTCTGTCCGTATGAACGCAATGTTCTTCGCCTCTATTAAAGCTAGAGACTTGAAATTTGGAATATATACTCTTTTTTATCCGCGTCGGATTAAGTGCTAATATTTTTTGGGTACGCCCACTAGGGGCGTGGCAATTCCATTAAACAATTTTAATATATGTTTTTTCTACCTTCACTAACTTCATTCTTACATTGGCTGCCCCTCTTCCAGATGGCTGGCGCCCATCAGCTTTGCCATTCACGCGCCCGGCTACGATCTGAACGCGACCCTCGATGCCATCCAGTATGTGAGGAACTGCCTGCCCGGCAGCGAGCTGATTGGGGACTTCGTGAGCTTTCACGTCTACTTTTCGAATGAGCACATGCCCAAGTATGTGCCCCGCGACGAGGGCGAGGCCTTGAACTGGCCCTTCCGCTGTGCGGACGAGAACGGGACGCTGTTGCCGCCGCCCTATTACCGGAACCGTACGGCCACGTATAAGGCGCAGGCCAACCTCACCTATCCCATCAATGTGGGCCGCAATATCGCCCGCGGGGCGGTCAACACCCACTTTATATTCGCCTGCGACATCGAGCTGTACCCGAGCCTCGGCTTCGTCGAGCAGTTCTTGGACATGGTGCATCGGAACCACAGCGTGCTGGCCCTGAGGCTGGACCAGCCGCCCAGGGTCTACCCCCTGCCCGTCTTCGAGATCGACGAGGAGGAGCCGGTGCCCGGCGACAAAACCGAACTGCTCGCCCTGCTCCAGAAGGGCAGGGCTCAGCTGTTCCACGCCAAGGTCTGCCTGAACTGCCACAGGGTGCCCGGCTACCAGGACTGGCTGAACAGCAGCGACGCGGATCGGCTCGATCTGTTCAGCATGACCCTGCGCCAGAACGCCTTCAAGTACTGGGAACCCTTTTACGTCAGCGACAACACGGAGCCCGTCTTCGACGAGCGCGTCACCTGGGAGGGACAGTCCAACAAGCGCATACAGGTAAAAGCTATAGACAAATAAATCTGTATACGTTGATAATGCAACTCTGATCAAGGCTGCAGCCGGGTTTAAACCGAACCGGTTCGAAAACGGTTCCTTTATTGTTTATAAATTGTATAATTTATTATTATATTATATATATTATATTATATTATTATATACTATTATATTATATATTATATTATAAAAGATAATCATGCATCTGAAAAACCCGGAGGTGACACATGGGTTCGAACCGTGCTCCGAACCCACATTTATTTTTGGGTTTGCAGCCCTGATTTGATTACAATATTTCAAATAATAAATATTTAAAATTCGTATTTATAATTTATACAATTATTATTTAAATTAAAAATTGTATTTATTATAATCTTGTTCAATTTGGTAAAGTTACTTAAACAGCAGTGTTTAGTCAATTAATTAATGCAGTTTTAATATTATCCGTCTGATAAACTTTCCGAAATTGATTAACACTTAATAGTTTTATCTATATTAATTTTGATTATTTTGATTAATTCTGAAACTCCAATCTGTTTATTACCCAATACCGCTGCTAAAAGCTCACTCTAGTATTAAAGTTAATTTATTAATTTAATTTTTAAATGTAGTTTTAACATTTTTAAATATTCTTCCAGGGCTATGCCATGTGTCTGCTCGGCTATGAGTATCATGTGCTGCATCCCGCCTTTTTGGTGCACAGTCCCGGCATTAAGTCTGCGGCACGGAATTCGCTGCGTGCCCAATACGCCAAGGTCATGACCCGGTTCATCAAGACCAAGATTGAGCCCGAGTATCGAGTGCTCTACGGCCGGAATAAAAAATGCGTGACGTGATTCGAAGAGAGAGAGAAAGTGAATTAGCAGATGGTTGCCGTGCAATCAAGTGATATATTATGTATTCTAGACTATATTTATTAATTTCGTGCAGATGTATTCGCGTATCTTAGAAATAAGTACAACTATATGCTATTTTAGAAAACTACCTCTTAAGGCGTTACAAATTCGACAGGCTATGTCGCTCTTACCTACGATTTCTTAATTCTTGTTCTCTTCTAGTTCCAAGAGAGAACTTTGCCCTGTAAATAGGATAAATAAATTGATAGTTAATTGATTGATACAAGTTTCTTATAAAATAAAAATGCTACAAGTTTTTTTTTATTTCAACTGTATAAAGATTTACCCAATTCAATTGTTGTCTCTAGTTTTTTATACTCTAGTAATTCTTTAGCTTGCTTTGTAGATAAATATTTCTAAAAATTCTGAGAAGGCGGCTAAATTATTATTTGTTTAACTTGAGAAGGAAATACTTATTGAAATAATTTTTTTAGATTAAGTAAAGTATCTAAGCCAAGAAACATATATTTACGTTTTACGCTTTTTTTTGGTCACATAATTCTAAAAATAAATATTTGTTTTTAATTCAAAAATCTGGAGAATATTTAGAATATTTAAAATCGTGTTAAAACCGCTAAACTTTTGAATAAAAAGCTTACCATTTTGATAGAGTGGCAACCCTGCTTATAAGTCGAGAATGTGTATTTTCTAAACTGTGCTTTCTGTAAAGAGCTTTAAGCTTGCAACTACTCGCAACTAACGCTAGATGGCGCTGAGTTGACTTCTGGTACTATGAGCTGATAGGAGACATGGTACACTCAGAGAAAAAGGCATACAAGCTTTATGGCCTTTTTGTTAATATTTAAAGAAAACTGTGTTCTTCATTATTTAAATTATACATAAGATCTAAGTATTTATTATTTAGTTAAAAAACGTCAACCAAGTTTTCTTAACAGATAAATAGAATTAACAATTATATTCGCAGTATAGAAAAATATAGCCGATATCAGATACTTCTAATAAAGGTATAAACACTAAATTTTTCTATTGTGATATAAAATCATAAAATTTAATTTTAATATCTAAAAAAAAAAATTATATTCTCTAAATTACCACACTATTGGATAACATTTTATAAATTTTATAAATTTATTCTTGCAATATTATATCCAGAATAAATGTTACCATCTTGATTGTATTTGTATTGAGATACTTTAATCTAATCCTACAGCATTTTTCTTTGAGCGTAGCCTAAGTTGATGGCATTATGTAGTAAAACCGCTGCCAAAAGCTCCTGTTTCTGGAAATACTTGTGGGCATCTTCCAAATTGATGTTTTCATTGGTCGTCAAATTTTCCAGACTTTCCCTTTGCCACCACTTGGGCAAATATTTATCCATTTTTGGCACAACATTAACAATATTTGGATGTTGTTGCTCTGGTGTTGGATTAAGTACGGGATTAAATGGGTCCGAGCCATAAAGCTGCTGATATCGCTTGCTTCGCACCAATCTGACGATTTGTTCAAAGGAAACTAGGGCCATGAAATCATAGAAAACAAGAACTACAAGAAAGAGATTTTTAATGTTTAGGGATCATGAATTAATTCTCGTCATGTTTGAATTTCTCACGTGCGTAGGCAGTCGCTATCACAGTTAGGAATGTCAGTTTTTCGAGGCTTACGAAATGTCTAACGATGCGCAGGAATAGTATAAGAGCCGCACCAATCTGCACTATGAATAGGAACTCGAATATAGCCAGAGGTAGGACGTAGAATTTCTTAAGCTGGAACAAATTGAAAGCAATCAAAATTGTTGGCTATAAAAGAAATGCTCACTTTATAGGCGCCATATGCGGCCAGAACACAGGAAAAGGCATGGCAAATGCTATAAAGCTGAAGAAGCAGAGTTGAGGTTTCATCATCTGTAGAAAAGGCAGATCTTTACTATAATAATACTTCCAGATAACTGGATACTTGCACTTCTTCAACCAGTAGATGGTATCTCTAACCATATAGTAGCTGGTCCTGTAATTCGAATTGATATCAAAGCCGGAAATCAGCGATAGCGAAAAATCAATCCCTTGAGTAGAGATCAAATAAATAACAATAATGCACTTTGCCTGCAAAAAAAAACACTCGATGTTATATTATATTATTATTACTTTTTAGTATAAATAAAAACAAAGAAAGTTTTTAAAAATATATAGTATGTATTTTTTGAGAAGTTTTCGATCAAAGCATGAGTCTTACTCAATTTATCCAATACTTTTAAAGGAAATACTTAAAAGGAACCTTGAACCAAAACAGTTTCCCAAAAAATTAGTCAAACTAAGCTTCTTCTTTGTTTTAAAAATTTTGATTTGTTTTAACTTTAATAATAATAAAAAAAATTAATAAAAAAAAGAAGGAACTAAAATGCTTTCCTTTTTTTATATTTATATTTATATTATATTTATATTTTCACTTTTCATTCAAAATAATAAAAAAGAAGGAATTAAAATGCTTTCCTTTTTTTATATTTATATTTATATTTTCACTTTTCATTCAAAATAAAAAAAAGAAGGAATTAAAATAATTTTCTTTTTTTTATAAATAATAAATAGAATATATTTTATTGTTAACTTAAAAGAATGCAGCAAGATGAAAAATGTGAAAAACTAAGTTTACAAATTGGTTAGAAATGTGAACTGAATTATTTTATTTATTAATTATTATATTTAGATTCAGTACTGGATTTGAGTCTTATATTTGGGAATTTTTGGATTCGGTTTCGAGTTAAAATATTCGTCCCTAAATAACATTTTTTTGGTAATAATATTAATTAATAATTAGTAATTAGTATTATTAGTGGACAAACCAAAGCAAATGCGCTTATGCCGATGACCCCGAGGCGCACCGAGGCGCAGAACAGATAGGACTCCATGAACACCATGCCGGCCACTCACTGAGGAGTCGTCCTCGACGTGGCTCCGAGCCCGAGGACGTCCGGCAGGCGAATGAAAAATGTGCTGCATTAAAAGCGTATATGATTACTGTTTAATGCCGCATGCAGATAGGAATCGAAACAGGCTTTTGTCATTTGTGACCTCTGCGCCCCGCCCTGACCCCGCCGTGGCCCACGGCGGCAAGCGCGCGTTGCGCTGTCCGCTGCCAACTCGGCTGCAGTCGCGAGGGTCTGGCTGGGCCGGTTAGTTGGCCCTCTGAATTATGGACGTCGATTAAAGTAATCGGGCACTGAATATGTTGTTTATGGAAAGCTATTTGTGCTATTGCTCGGTGCGGCTGGGAGTCCTGATTGTCGCCGCCCTGAGCACGGCAAGTAGCATATCCTGCGTGTCCTCCGATCGCTGACTCACAGTCGCCCCTCTAGATCCTGTCGCTGACGCTGAGCACTCTCCTCTTCGTCCGGGGCGTGCATCTGTTCGACGAACTCATCGATTTGCTCGAGAATGATTCGCAGTACAAGAGCAGCAGCATTGTGCGCAGACTGATCAACTGGATCGAACACTGTGAGTGCTCCACCTGTGTGTGTGTGTGTACAGGGTATCCCATCGATTGTCATATTTCTCGCTGCAGCACCCGACGACGTGCTGATCTTCCTGCAGGTTGTGTGCTATGTTCGCATTGGAGCCGCCTTCCTGGGCATCCTGGGCGCCCTGAGGGTGAGTTTGATCAAGGACAATACGAATAAACAAGTCCAATAATTTTTAGTTATTATTTTATATTTATTATTTTTATTGTGGCAAAATATTGTTTTTTATGTATTTTTTTTCAATTTGATTCTTTATTATTTATTGTCCCAAATAAAACCTTCGCAATTGGTTGGCGAACTGCCTTTATAACTATGACTATACTGAAGACTATGACTTATAACTATGACTATTTACATTTTTTTTTATTTATTTATTTTTTTTCAAGTTATTATTTTTATTTTGGCAAAATATTCATTTTTGTAATTTTTGGGGGGAGGAGTTCATCGGAAAACTGCCAATTTGTATGGTTTTTAGCAGCTTACCAGCCGAACTTTACAGAAGTTCATCTCCTATCTAACTTTAAAATCAATAAAAGCAGTAACAGTTATGTTCACTGTGCCGAAGATTAAATACAGTTTCTGACATAGAGAAAATGTGCGCTATATATCTAAAGATAGTTCTGTATTTCAAACAAAAAATTATTAAAATAGGCTAATTGCATTTTGAGAAAGAAAACTATAGCCAACTTTCTTTATGTTGACATTTTTTATTTTTAAAAATTTAAAAGTATGTTTATTATTATATTTCGATGTGCTAGAAGAGTTTCTGATATGCAAATTCAATTTACCCCCTTTTACATAACTTAACAAGCTGCACAAATTGCTTCCTTGATAGTTCCGTATTGTACACAAAATATTATAAAAACAGGCTTAATGCATTTTGAGAAAGAAAACTATTTTTTATTTTTATTTTTAAAAATTTAAAAGTAAGTTTATTATAATATTTCGATGTGCTAGAAGAATTTCTGATATGTAAATTTCGTTTATATTTTATTTAACTTAACAAGCTGCACAAGTGGTTGTTGCTGCCGTTGGCCTTCCTTGAGTTCGTCTACTTTCTGGGCATCACGATCGGCCACATTGTGCTGATGATAATGCTGAAGAAGCAAATCAATTTGGGCCTGCTCATTGTGCTCACCCTGGTGGGCAGCTTCTACTGTCGTAAGTAGCGGGAATACCCCAATTAAAATCGTTTGACTATTATCTGACTCTGTTGCGCAGTTTTTGCCGGCTATAACTGTGTCACGTGCATTGCCATGTTCCAAATCATAAATCTGGTGAGGAGCGCCAGATATCGCCAGCTCTACGGCGAGGATCCCTTTCAGCCGGCGGCCGTGGGGCGTCCGCCGGGCGGCGATGGCGCCGTGCAGCAGCTGCGAGTGCTGGGCACGCCCGAGGACACGGACATCGATGAGCAGAAGCGCCTGGCCAAGTTGGGGCTCTGGCCGCGCCGCCAGCCGCAGGTGATTTCGGTCATTCCGGTGCAGGTGCCGGCCGTCAGCCTGAAGTGGTGGCAGCAGCAGGCCCTGGACAAGGACGACCGGCTCCAGGACTCCGCTGTCTACCGCAACTGGCAGAAGGACGAGCTGCTGCGGGGCGTAGGCGGCGAGGTGCAGCGCAAAAATGCGCTCAACCGACGCTACGCGGAGGGGCAGCACTTCCATTGGGGCTAGGGAGATGGGGGAGAGAGGTGAAATGGGTCAGGAAAACCTAAAGCACTTTAAGGTTGCTCTCGTAGCTATAAAATAAATAACCAAGATATCAAATATTTATCTCTTTTCCTTTAATATATGCAACAAATATTTAATATTATATACATTTTAAACAAGTTAATTATTTTTAAATTTATTTAATATATTTTATTAACATAAAAATAAATGTTTAAATATATATTGTATTTTTTCATTCATTACTGGGAACATTTCAGTATTAGTATTTAATATATTTCAAATGAAATATTTTCTCAATTCTTTTAAATATTTTAAAACATTCATAACAAAATTTAAATATTTAATCGTTTAATATTTTATTATTTTAAATACTAAATATTATAAATAATGTTAATGTCAATTAATTATTTTTAAATTCTTTACAATATTTTAGTAACAAATTTGTTTTTTTAATATGTTGTGTTAAAGAGGAGTATCCACAATTTAATTCTTACAAATAAACATTTGTATTAAATGTTGAGTATTTTTGTGTATTCAATTTAGCATCACAACTTAAACTCTGTTCAAATTTGGTAACAATCTGGCTATCTTTGTCAAAGTAGCCTTTGCAATCGTTTTTCATATTCATGCACTGCTTTGGCCAGCATAATAAAAAATTCTCAGTCCGAAAGCGTTTGGCAAAGCGACAACATCTAATAAAATATTGCCGATTTAGTCTTTTTTTATTTAATATAGCAAAAGTAATCTAAAGCAGTAAAAAGTATTAATTAAATTCATGTAAGTAGAAAAATATTAAGGCTTTTATTATTAAATTTATTTTAATAAATCTTATAATTATTGATGTTCAATATTTATCAAACTTGATTTAAATAAATTTTATTAAATAAATGTATTTTTTTTTATTTTATTTAAAACTGATTAGATAATTGTTTTCAAATATTTTTTGTATACCCATACATTCATGAAGACAAGCCAGAGGTAAGTTTTATAAAATTATCACGTATGTTTTTCTTTCGTTTTTCTTTTTGCGCTTAAAGGATAAATACATTTAATAATTAAGATAATCTCTTATCTAGAGTTTCGCCGGATGAAATAAAAGTTACATTTATCAGCTTTTTTCTATGAAGATGAATAGTTCGGAGGCTTGTAAGTCCCCACCTATATAATTGTAAGCTAATTTATTAATTTAATATTTATATCTTTGCACAGAGGACGAATCGAGCCTGTCGGAATAAGAAGTTTCTGAGATATCGCGTAATATGTACTTTTTCAGATATTTCCTGACGTTTCGCCCATCCGGTCCTTATTTTTCAGTTGGTAGTAAATCAACCGGGGGTCGATTTCCCGCCAAATGAGGGGGCGGGGCCAAATGAGCGAATGTCGGGAGACATCTGAATAAGTGCATATTACTCGATGTTTTTGTAACGACCAGGATATACAATTAATTTAATTAATTTGACATATTAAAAGCAAAGCAAAGGTTAAAAGCCAAGCAAGGTATAAGTAATTTATTTAATGGAATAAGAGACAAGAAAAGAAAGCCTTATCAAGGAAAATCAATAAATTTCCATCCACACTTTTTTAAGAATGAAGGAGCGTCCTGCATTAAAATTAAATGTATTGCTGCATATTAAATAAATAAAAATTAAATGCAGAATATGACAGTAATTCAATTGTTGATGCAAAATAATAAATTAAATTGCTGCGGCTGTTTACATTTTTTTTTTGTTTAATTAATTAAATTTTATCCTGTAGTCTGAATGGTGGTAAATTTACTCTGCTAAATAAAATAATCATTAATTGTAGAAACAATCAATTTATAAATATTTTTAATAATTTAACATCTATGTTGGCTCAACTAGAAAAATAGAATAGTAAAAATAAATATATGAAAATTATAAATTAAAATTAATTTCACGAACACTTTGTGCTTATTTAAATATATTTTACTAAGTGTATATAAATTTCTGAATAAGGAGTTTTTTTTAGTTGAATATGTTCCCTTCTTCAAAATGAATAAATAAAAATATATAACCTATTTTGCCAACTTTCAATGGGTATCAAAAAAAAAAAGGTAAAAGACCATTTGTAAATTGCGAACAAGTTTCTTATTGTTGTTCATTTAATGGCATGTTTAAATGCAAACCGCAATAAGAGCCTTATATAGCAGCTATAATAAAATTGTGGTGCGAGAAGAAGAAGAAGGAGCTCGCTTTATCAACTTATTCAATAAAACTTCGATTTCTCTTTGCGCTGCAATTGCTGGAGCTTAACAATTCAGACACCTCTTAACATTATCCCCAGCCGTGGACTTATTTTTTTGCTTCTCTCTTTCGCTTGCTTTTTCTTTTTGGCCACTTTGCATAAACGGCAGTACAGATTATGCAACTGTCTGGGATTGTCAAGCGTCGAGTCGACAACACGCTGCACACTTTGCATATCCTGGCCGGGATATGGCTAAAATGGCGACTTACAAATGCTTTTTGCCTCCTGCTTTCCCAGTCAAATGCACAGGGCCCAGATAAACGGGAGAAGCGGAAAGTTTCTGTGGACTATTGTGATGCCAAACGAAAAATCAAAGTGTCTCGCAATTGTGTCGGCCACTTGGCGACGGGTGCATTCGACCAGAAGAGCGAGCGAGATGGGGAGAGCGAGCGAGAGCGAGAGGGGAGGGCGAAAGTTGGACGATACAGTCAATTTCCATGTCTGTCTGGGCGCATTCGACTCCCACACACAACTCTGGTCACATGGGCGGCCACCAGAGATTTCAGCGCTTTGTTGACAGTTACAGTTACTCTGTTGCAGTGCTGCCAACTTGCGCACTAATTTAATTAAAAACTTTTTGGCCTCCCCCCTCCCCGTCCCACAACACAAAAGTCTATCAGTCAACTGTTGAGCCATTTGAGACTCCAAACTGGGCCGGGACATAATTGTTTCGTGTGGCCCTACGAGAAAGTTTGAAACTCTATTATGGCTAATAAATAAATCTGCATAAATGAGTTGCATATTTCATATATTTTTATTTGATTGCCAACATTAAATGCCAAAATTGAGCGATCAAAGGAAGCCAGAAATAAGTGAGTGCACTCGAAATAAACTTTTCACATAAACACGCTATCTACATAAATCTGTTTTTATATAATTAACTTGAAATTGAAAGCTAAAACTTTTAATGAATTAATTATCTGCTTAAAATAAAAAAACAAGTGAGAACTAAGCAATCGGATGTAACCGACTGCGTAATACTCGTTCACAGTGGAGACTATAGCACTAACTTTATGGGAGGCGTGGTAATGAATTTTATTTATCCTTATGTAAAGGGCTGACCACTAATCTATCTTTAAAATGATATATAGGCTTTCGCGATGTAATTTTGACATGTAAAGCTCTCGGATCCATAGCTCATATTTCAAACGACCATAACTTTTTAAAAACTGAACCGATTTTCATGTCTGATGGCATTTTTTTCATGGTTTGTCCTCTAGATTGACTCCGCATTTCAACTTTATTCATTATTGAAAATAAAATTTTTTCGATTTTTTCCAAAAAAAAAAGCATGTACCCCCCCCTTACTCATTTTCGAAAAATTTTTTTTTTCAAAATTTAGAAATGCGAATTTACATTTTTAATCGATTGTGGTGGTCACAATTAGTATAAAAAACAACATTAAAACCGATTCTGAGGAGGTCAAATTTTTTGTCAAAAATCATGCAAAAATTGACAAAAATTTTGACAAGTAAAGGCCGCCTGGGGTCATAGCTGCCATATTTCAAACGCACATAACTTGGTCAAAACTTGACCGATTTTCATGTTTGATGCCATTTTCTCTATGATTTATCCTCTAGATTGATTCTACATTTCAAATATATTTGTTTTCAAATTAAATTTTTTTTTTTGATTTTTTGAAAAAAGTCTTATGTTTACTACGGACGTCTTTAAATGAAAATATTCAGCTACAAATTCGCCAAATATATTCTATACTTTGAATAATATGTCTCTAATCATATCATAGCATAATGGCTGCCATCGAAAGGAATCGCCACTTAGTTAGCGGTTTCTGTTTTTGGCCGTATCCGGGGCATAGATAGGACACACGTAACACCGTACGTGTCGTTGATTATCTGCCGTGTGCTCAGCAGCGGATTAGCTTGCCAAAAAAGGAGTCGAGCCTTGCCAACAGTCGAGCCCCAGTCAACGGCGGCGTTGGCACGTGGCGAAGTGTGACGTTCAAATGGGCACTGGGGCAACAAGTGGATGGTGGATGGTGGATGGTGGATGTGGTATAGGTGAGTGGAACTCAAGTTGGCTGTGGGTGGGAGAGTGCCTGGAGCCAAATCCGTATAGACTTGTCAGCTGCTAAGCCCTAGATGGACTTTAATTCAATGTGCGTGTGTGTGCAAGGCTTGACTGGATTTAGCAGGGGAAGAATTTCAGATATACAATTAAGCTTGTAATTAAATAAAAGTGTAATGGCATCATTATCTTCATTAAGGGAATTATAACTAGTTCGATTAATCATAAACACACAAAAAGACCCTTATAACAGCTTAAACAACTTAAACACTGAAATGTTTTTTTTACTAAGTGTGGGCATTGTGGAAGGTGTGAGCGAGGGCCACTGTTCTCACGCTTCTGATCCCGTTCTACGTGTGGATTGCAGGCGCAGCCACTTCCAGAGAGGGAGCTTTGCAGCATTGCAGTGTGAGCGGGAGAGGTAATTTGCATGTCGTTCAGTGATTGATGCTTTTGATGCCGTTAACTTGTGAGAGTGAAATTGTTTTCTTGATAAATATTTACAGTTGCGGATTTGGAAAAAAAGGATTGCTGCAGGTTTGTTTTAAATCCTATATATCTTATACCTGTCTAACAAATAACAAAAGAAAAATAGATATACGCATATATCTCCAATATTAACTTATTTGGCTTCATTCTTCTTTTTTTCCGCTGAAACATTACGGTAATGTACCGTCTGCTTAAATTTTTGTGTATGCTTTGCATTTTTCTGAGAGTTTGCTGAACTTTTTGCGTATGTGCGTAGAGTTTTGTCCGCCACTGTAATAACTGCATATTAACAACCTTTTTTACCTTTGGGTACGTGGTATAATAAAAACAATTCGCGTAATTTTTTCACACTTTACATTTAATTATTGAAGTAGGGAAACTTAAGAAACATCGTCGAACACGAAAATAAGTTAGCCAAGTAGAAATCTCAAATGGTGGGCAGATGGTGCTCGGTGCGATGGAGCAGGGTCCCGTTCTTGTTCAGCGGCTGGAGCTTCACGTAGTCCTGGTGCGGATGATGGTGGTGCTGGTTGCTCGGCAGCAGCGGCAAGGAGGTGTTTGAAGTCTGCTGGCAGAGAGAGAGAGAGGGTAAGTGGGAGAGAGCGGGTAAGTGACGAGAGCAGGATTAGGGCGCGAATTGCGGCAATCACCTTTGATTTATCACGGGCCGCGGCAATGGCCGCCGCCTGGGCGGCGCCCGTCTGCAG
This sequence comes from Drosophila sordidula, assembly GCA_035047465.1. NCBI lineage: Eukaryota > Metazoa > Arthropoda > Insecta > Diptera > Drosophilidae > Drosophila > Drosophila sordidula. The sequence goes on along the minus strand of JAWNPQ010000260.1, from coordinate 2,530,555 downwards.
CTGCTGGGCGGCGGTCGCCAGCATGAACTGCTGGGAGGCCAGCTGCTGCTGGCGGAGCGTGGCCGCCTCCAGGCTGTTGATGTGGTCCAGTTCGCGCTGTTTGGCCGTGTAGTCGTCGAAGTAGGAGTGCTTGATCAGCTTGTCGCAGGTCCAGCGCTTGGCGGGATCCTTGTCCAGGCACTTCTTAAGCACATCGATCGTCAGCGGATTTTGCAGCGCCTTCGCCGGCATCTTGTCCTCGAGCGGCTCCAGCGTCGGCGGCACCGGCAGCGTTATGCCCTTGAAGTACTCGTTCTGGCCAAAGATCTGTATGTGCCGCGGCAGCAGATCGCCCAGCGTCTTCCGTATCAGATACAGCTGATCGACATCGCTGCGTCCCGGCCACAGCGCCTCTCCGCGCACCAGTTCCGCGAAGAGGCAGCCAATCGCCCAGACGTCCACCGGCGTGCCGTACTGTGTATCGCCGACGAGGAGCTCCGGGGCCCGGTACCAGCGTGTGGCCACGTAATCCGTATAGTTCTCGCCGGGACTGAGCATGCGGGCGAAGCCAAAGTCGCACAGCTTCACCTGGCCCTGGGCCGTGAGCAGTATGTTCTCTGGCTTGATGTCGCGGTGCAGGCAGCCCTGCTTGTGGCAGTAGGCCACGCCCAGCAGCGTCTGGTAGCAGATCTGCTTGGTCAGCGGCTCCGGGCAGCCCTGCGGATGCCGCTCCAGCTCGTGGAGCACCGTCAGCTCGCAGAACTCAAAGACCAGGTGCAGGCGCCGCTTGCGCCGGAACACCTCCAGCAGGGACACCAGATTCGGGTGCTTGAGATTCTGAAAAACGCAACCGGAGGTTAGTTAAGAGAAGTCTAGTTTCTATTAATTTAAATTTTTAATAATTAAAATCTGATTGATATTCTATAAAAATGTAGGACAATAAACAAACAATTTATGTTAGTTCAAAAACAAAGATTGCATTTAGATAGATAATAGATAGATAGATTATATAATGACTAAGATAAATGAAAGACTTTGCTTTGCATGAAATTGCCTTCGACCTACCTTCAGCAGCCTTATTTCTCGCAGTGCTATTTTACGTATGGCCGGATCGTCCTCAGACTCGACAAATCTCTTGACCGCAACCAGGGCGCCCGTTTCCCGATCCCGGCATTTATAGACCACACCGTAGGAGCCCTCGCCCAGGCGGCTTAGCTTCTCATAGCGATCCATTTTGCTGCTACCTTGTGGTCTGAAAGTGTATTCATATTTAATAATTATACGGCTATAATTATACATCTGCTTTGGGCTTACAGTAAGAGATACATGTTTAAAGGCTTTAAGTTCTGGTTAATTTTGTTTACCTTAGACTCAAACATTGACCACGTTTGATATTAGCACGACGCATTGCTTTGCATTGAGCACATGGAATGTTTATGATGTTATTTGATTGACACGAACACATGAGAGATCACGACATGGAGTCGGTACTATATGGGTACACATATGGTATATAAGTGATGATGTTGTTGTTAACTATATACAGATTTTGATTTTGGCAATTTTGCTGTTTGATGTCCAAAAGTTGATTTTTCATTTCAGAATCTGATTAGTTGTGTTAGTTTTGTTTGATGCGTTTCTTTTTTGCAACGAAAACGAATGAGATTAGAAAATTTGTCATGAGTTATTTGAATGCCAGTGAATGGTTTGTTAAGAAAAAAAAGGGATTAAAATTACAGACTTTAAATAAAAGAATGTTAAAAAATTGAATTTAGAGTCAATTTGTTAAAATAAAAAAATATCTTTTGAGATCTTGTAGTTGGATTTCTAATATTAATAGATTTTATCTCTCTGTTCCTATTTAGTTTTATACCCTTGCAGATTTATATTTATTTGCTTTGTCTTTACTGCTGTCTGTCTGTCTGTCTATCGTTTCCTTTGCAAACTAGCCTCCCAGTTGGAATCGAAAAATAGAATTTCCTATAATGAGGTTAATATATACAAATATTTAGTTTAATATAAAAATCTTGGAAGATTATCGCTATGTTTTTATAATCTGTCAAATATATATTTAGTTGGAGGAGTAAACTCCCCCCCCCCCCAATCAGTAATAGGAACAATTGGTCAAAACTAACTTATTTTTCTCTCTCTCTCTTTCTCTCTTTGTCTTTCGCCTTTCTATTCGATTTTCAAATTTTCAATTTAAGCTTATTGATTTTTAAGTCACTTTTGTCACTTTCGCTTTTTTACTCTTTCTTAAATGTGGATTCGATTTGAATAAGATTAGGTGTATGTGTGCGTGCGAAATATGCATTACTTTTTAATGAAATCAGAAAAACTTTTTAAAGAATCATAATTAAAAAGCAAAGTTAATTATACAAATTAGGTTCTATTACTCACACCTATGCCATAATGAATATGTTTTTGATTTATGCAATAGAATCATAGAAAAAATCGATAGCAATTATATGCCTTATTAGCAGTTATACTGCAGCCCACTAATAATATCGCAAGCCACGACAAAAAAAAAAAAACTAAAATCGATATCCTAGCTTCAGTTGCTAATGCGTGTCCTTTTCGGTCAAAATGGCGTTTGTTGCATGAAACTCGAGGATTTAAGCTGATGTTTTATGACTGATAAGCTAAAAAGCCAACATTTGCTGGCATTTCAATGTCAGGGCGAGGTAACTGAACTTTGGTGGGCGTGGTGGTGGGGCTGGGCCAACAAAGAGCTAGCCTCGAACCACTAACATGTGTGCAGGTCGTAAACATACAAAATGCAATTAAATTAAATATTCATGTGCGGGCACAAGGTCTAAGTGCAAATGGAATTGGAAAAGTGGCCGGGATGGGCGAACAAAACCAGAGCACATAACCAGCAAATAAAAGAAGAAGAAAAGCATAAGAACAGACAGGAACGGAGCAGCTGTCCAACTGAGCACTTACCTAGCGGGTATCCATCTGGCTATGATTTTGCGTATTTGCCACTGGTTTTGGTGTGCGAGAATTGAAATGAATTGCGATTTATATGTTTCGGATGATGCAATTTACATATGCGAGTTGTTATGGGGGAAAGCACAGAATTAGCATTAAAATTCTTTCGGTTTTTTCTCTCTTGGAATTAATTATATAGCTCTGCTTGCTAAATACACACCATGCGCTAAATAATCCGGAACTTAATTGCGATCAATATAGTGTTTAATATGCTGACTAACTGGCGCTAGTGTCGTTTGTTTGACTGACAACCAGCGACTGATTGCCCGGACTTCTGGCCCGGCTCGATGGCCACCCGCTCCCCCTTCCCCTTCTCCGCCAAGCGCCAATGTCATAGCAATGCGACCAAAGTTAACAAAGCAAAAACCACAACAAAAGCAAACCATGCGCAGTGCTCCCAAGTTTTTCAAGAAGTTTCATGTTCTCATGTCGTAGCCGAGCTCTCAACCCAACCTCTATGGTTTTTGTGTTTGTTATGTTTGTATATTTTTGTTGTTGTTGTTTTTGTTTTTGTTTTTGTTTTTGTTGGGCGACGACTACCGGAAAGCATTTGAGGTGTAGTTTTTTCTTTGCCTTTTGAGGTTACCTGGCAGTTTCTGGCAAAACGGGAACTGTGGGCGCCTGTTAAACTGTGCTACAAAAGAATTTCTTGGGTCGCATGCGGCGGGCAACTTAGCCAGAAGGAAAACTAGGGAAGACAGTCCAAACTGGTGCAGCAGTGCAATCGGTTTGGCTCAAAGGGATGGGTTCCTGTTTGTTGCGGTCTGGGCCGGGTTATCCACAACATTATGAGTTATTAATGTCTGGCATTTTGGTGTGCAATTATGGTAAAATATTACGGCTTGAAGTACAAGGGAAGTAAGACTTATGGAGTGTGCTTGACGAGTTTGTCTGTCTGGTTAATTGAGAAATAAATATATAATGAAGGGCCAATTTAACTGAATTTCAAGTATTCGATCAACAGAAGATAGTTGCTTATGTATATTGTATGATGGAAAAAACCCTTTTGCTGGAATATCCTTGGTAGTTGATATCCTTGATAGTTAGTTATCAATATTGGTTATTTTCTTCGATTACAATTCCAATCAAAATTTAATTTACAACAAATTTTTCTATTAGATTGGGTAAAATTGGAAAAGTACTGTTAGGAGGTTGTTGGAAATTCAGGTAAACCAAGATGGAATAATAATAACAGGTATTTAAATAATAAATAGAAAAGTAAATTTTAAACGGCTTATTATCAAAGTTATTATGACATTTTTGAAATGATTTTCTGCGAATGCCTCGGAAAATATATATTTAAATGCGTAAAAGTTTTTTTTTAATCTTTACTTCTATTAATTTAATAATATTTTTAAAATCAAGAATTTTTTTTTTATATTATACTATATTACTCCATTGTTTTCTGCTTTTAAAATACACAAAACAGCAACAATTATATGCCTTAATTCATTTTCTTTTGTTTAAGTTGGCAGATCATTTTTATAAATTCTGAGATTATCTATTTTTTCAGAAAAATATATATTAAACACATTTGCTTTTTTAATATTTTTATAGAACTAAGAATAATTGTAAATGAATTTAAACATTTGCAAGTCTGCAACCCAATTAATTTGTTTTCGTTTATAACGTTATTTAAAATATTCAGTTATTATTATTATAGATATTATATTAATTAATTTAATATTAATAGAATATTTAAAGGAAACCATTATAGTTGTTGAAAATTAAAGCTGCTGATGGGTTTTTATTTATTTATTTTTATTTAAAGTGAATAAAGTGTATATTCATGATCTTTAAATACTTTGCATGAAATGAGTTGAGTTTTTTGAATATTCTAGACTTTTGTTTCCACGTATTTGCAAGTACTCGTAGTCTGGCTTACCTGCGCAGCGAAAAGAACTTGGATATCTCGAACATTTTCATGGTGAACGTCGTTATATATTATTTTTTATTGCTTTATCACCTTCGAAACTACAGTAATAACAACAAAGACAACGACAACGACAGCGACAGCGACAGCGACAACGACAAAGAGAACGACATAAGCGTCGCCAGCGACGACGATGGGAAATAAAGTGGAGCACGAGACGATGTCGAGACGCCAAGAGCCGGCCAACGACTGAAGTTTGTCCTGGCCAGGACTTTGGCAGCACCAGCGAAATGGCCAACACGCCAACTTCTGCCGCTGGCTTTGGCACTGGCGGAAAAGTCAAAATGGCCGCTCAACTGGATTGCATCTGCGGACATTGCACATACGCCGCGTTGGACATTGGCGCTTCCGCTTTGTTTCGTTTCGTTTCGTTTCGTTTCGTTTCGCTGCGATTGCGTGTTGCATTAAATATGCATTAAATACACTCAAAAATGCATCGAAATCCAAGCAAGCAGCCCTTCAGAAATGAATTACGTACCATTGTCACGCATACGCAGCGTTGTACAAGCACACAAAAAACAACAGACAATCAAAGCGACATATTTAACCCAAATGAAAACTCTGTCGCAACACCTTTTAATTCCCGTTGCCAAACCCACTAATTGCTCTCGCTAATTTCGCCAATGCGAAGAGGGCTTTTGACCTTTTTGTTTTGGCCAACACGGCAGAGGATTTGCACAATCGGCTCGCGCAATTCAATTTGCATAATTATACTGCCCGTTAGTGATGGGTGGGGGGGGGGGGGGAGGTGGGAGGTGGGGGGCCTTCCCTGTATTGTGGCTATTTTTACAACGGCACTTGCTTTGATTTCCCAACATTTTTCATGTAATTGTAGTCGTTTTCATGCCTCTTAATTATATTCTTCACGGCTTACATTCACCTTAACTACCTATCCGACTCGTTATTTGTTCTACTGTTTTGTGAGAGTTTCGGGCCTTTTGTTGCCTTTCGGCCGGGTTCAATAGACGCCACTTACCAACGGCTGTTCAACTTTCGGTCAAGTGGGTGGGCAAACCTATTGTTTTATTATTGATTGTGTTTCATGCTTTCAATTGAGTGCGCGAATTCGAGTGCGAAGTCTGCAAAATTAAGTACGGGTCTAGTCAATCAAACTGATAAGTTTGGTTTTTTAATTAGGTGGTGGGTTAAGGATAGGGCGTTATTTCCCTATGCAGTGTGTTTAAATATTTCAAATAAAGAAATGATCTAAGATTTTATATCGCATTGCAGAGATACAACCCAGCACAATATATAGGAAAGTTAAATGTTGTATTTGTTATTTTAATATAATTTATAGAAATATATTTTTGTAAGTTTTGCTACTTTTTAAACTAATCAAACTTTAACTGAAACTTAAAATAATTGATCGATTGTTTTTATTTTTATCAATTTTCAGAACTTATGAATCATATGGCGCTAACTGTAAAACTGAGGGAATCGTTTGCATATAAACATATAGACAGACAGAAGAACATGGCTATATATAATTTATATATGTTTTCCTGATATTCTCATAATTATTAACAAAATGTGGGACCCAACCCAACATTTTACTGTTCCCCCGTTTCCCATCAAATTACATAATTATTATTCATCCGATTTGATTTATTCAAACACTTTGATGTCTTAAAAGTTTTCTTAATTCCAGTTCTTGAGATGTATCTCATTTGTTATTAGAATTAAATAATTCCTGTCTGTTAACCCTTTCGGTAGGTTTTGTGACCTTTGTGTTGGAAAATACTTAAGGAATGTAAAACCTGCATTTGGTTTTACACGTAACACTTGAGGCTAAGACAAAGCCTCAGCGGACTGACCTTTTGAACCGGAGCCCACTTGAGTTGGGCTAAAAAGAGCGCACTTGGCTTAAAAATAACGAAGAACTTTTGCCCAAGTGGCTTGTATGTGGTATGTGCAAAAATAGGAATAAATATGTCAGGTAAAAGTTTTGCACTGCAAAATGGCAACGCAGCCGGCGACGTTGAAGTGCGGCAACGTTGCGTACCAGGCGAAAATAGTCTATGCGAACTGATGGAAATGCAAAATGGAGCGGGCAAAGTGGAGTTCGGTTAGCGCTCCGGTTGTAGTGGCGACGTGGCCTTGTGGCCAGAACACAAACAGGCTGGGAGTGCAATAAATAACAAGCTATTAATGCCAAATGTGCAGCGCATACACGCATGGCGGCAAAAAAGCGAGTGGGAACGTTGCAGTCGGGTGTAAACGACTGCGCAATACTCGCTAACAGCATATTAATAGTGTGGAAAGAGCTCTTAATTAATCTCCTTTATGCCAAATTCCAATTCGCACGGTTTACCCGCCTTACAGGAGGGAGATATATATATTAAATGTACTTGCCACGCCTCCAGAGGGCGTATCCAAAAAAATATTTTGCTATCTTTAGAGGATATCGTCGGTAATCTGTTTAAAAAAATGTTATGCATCTAGCTTTTAAACTGGGCCAAAAAATCTTTACACTTCAACTGACATAATCCATTCTTCAATTCTCTAGCGTCAAAGCCAATATACTCTCTTGAAAACTCGGGCGAGTGCAGGGAAAGGAAGCAGCAGAAGAAAGCGTTGCCTACTTACGGGCTGCAGACAATGTGGCATGCGTAGGGCAAAGGCCAAGGCCGCTGCAGAGGACGACGGGACTGCGGGACTAAATGTCATTGGGCGATTGTTTGGCGCAAAGTTGCTGCTGCGCCAATTTTTCACTTTCAGTTTGGTTGGCAGAAAGTTAACGAAGCTAATTACGAGTTGGGCTGACGCAAGGCGAAAGTTTGGCTCGATTCGCAGCGAACTTCGACCTACCTGGGCTGCCTGGCATTTAGAGCTGGCTCATTGCACACCTGTATCTTTCGTATGAGGCGATAGAGAAAACTGTCCTGAATCGCTTGCGGCAAATAATAATTCTGAAACATTTCACACGGGCACGGAGACGGATACGGATACGGATACGGCCTCGGCCACAGCCACAGAAAACACGTTTGCACCGCAGCAGCGCAAAATGTCGACTACGGCAATTCTCTATCTATTTTATCGATATATGCTTAAAAATGCATTGGACATGTAGCATATTTAATGCACGACTTGCCATTTTCCACGCCCCCCGGCCCCTCTGGGCCCTTCCAGAAACCCCTGCAGACAACGGGCCAGGTGGTGTTTGGCGCTTTGACGTGTTTCGTGCTGGCAGCGTCGCCATTTCTCTTCATTGTTTCGTTTTTCTCTCCCTATGTTTTACCTTTAATTTTTTTCTTTCCGCTTTTGGGGTCAGTAAACAGCTGCTACATAGAAATTACCGGAAAGGGGCGCGCATGCAAATGAATCAGGCATCAAAAGTAGCTGCACCTGGCCCAGGCCCAGGCCCAGGCCCAGTCCGAGTCGAGAGCGAGAGTTGTGATGGCAGTCAAAAAGATTCAAGGAAAACACGGCACATGCAAAATGCAGCTCATGAATGTCCTAAGCAAAGGCAGTCTATGCGGAGAAGGCGCGGGATTGGAGCGGCAGGGAGCCAATATAACGGGAATGAACAGAGTGTGAAATGAAATGAAATTGCCTTGCGACCGAGTCTGAAAAGCGTGGCGTGAATGGGATGAGCAAAAAAACTACTTGAATGCTGAGTTGCTAAATTAATTTGCAACCTACAAAATACACATTACCAAATTTAAATTACACACAAATACATATTTAAAGGGTATTGTGATCCCCTTATAACTCAAAATTGAATATAACGATTAAATTTTGAAGATTGAGTTGTCATTCCATTCGTTTTTCATTCGCCTTCTAATACACATTTTATTTTGATTCTAAACTTTTTATTTTATATATTTGCCGATTTTTTAATTGCTGTTTAAAACAAATTAATAAAAGAACGTTTTAAGTAAATTAATTAATTTATTTTAAAATTTAAAGAACATTTTACATTAACTATATAAATCGCTTTAGTTGCATAAATGAAAACTAAATACAAAAGGAATACAAAATATGTAATAAAAAAGAAATATATATATATAGGGATTATAGTTTTTATAAAAGAGTAACAAGATTTCGAATGCTATGAATGCTTATACACTTAATATATCTATAGTTAAACACATTTAAAATATGTCAAAAAACAAATTAGCATTCATTATTCGCTTCACTAATTTATTACTGCGTGATCACAATAATTACATATAATTTCATCTGGGACGAAATCAATTTCGCATTAGACTAATTCATCACTTTGCCAGTCGAACGCCGTGTTAATAAAAACAACCCCGTGACAAAACTCATTGCCAACTATTCGACTAGTTGCCAATGCTGACAACAAAATGAGCCACATCAAAACCAACAAACCCAACCATTAACCAACCAACCAGCCAACTATGGCGGAACCCTATCAACGAACCCCAGACCGAACCCGCAAAAAACTGCAATCAAATTGAAATTCAATCAAATGGAATATGTGCAAAAAAAAAAAAAAATAGGAGGGAAAAAATAAAAAAAGAAGTAAAAAATACACAGACATCAAATTGCATTGATATGCGGCCAACGCTTTGTTTGATTTTTTTGTTTGGTTTCTCGAGCACCCGTGCCATCCGAAGTTGGATCCGTCATAGAACCGGGAGACTCAAACCTGGACCCGCCATTGCAATGGCTGACAGCCAGACAAACAGCTCAAAAGGAATATTGCATACTTATTGGCAGCGGCAGGAGCGGATGATTTAGCGGTTTTTAATGCTTCGCCCTCCGCCCGGGGAGCCATCCGGGTGAAACCTTTGCGCACATGTCAACGCCATTTGCGCGTCTGCATGGAAACTGCGGGCGAAAATATGGAAAATATTTTCCATGCTGCCACTGCGGTTTCCTTTACACTTTTTTTTTCGCTTCTGACTATGTGATTGAATCCTTTTTAAGTATTCTACTTTACGAGTCTCTTGAATGCCAAGCTGCAAATATTTGCTGTAATTTTTGGGTGTCTTTGGAAATTTTTGTTTATCTTACAAAGAGAAAAAGATTATTACCAAAATATGAGCATGAATATCTAATACATTTTAATGACTAATTTAATTACTGTTCAACGGATTGTGAACTGTTAAAATAAATTTTAATTTGATTTCTTGCACAAACTATAGAGTTTATTCTTGTTAATGTCCTTGCATTAATCTGTCGGAATGATCTGCTTTTTTCATTATATTATATATATTAATATAATAACTAACATTTAATGATATTACTTTAATTGGCATTATATGACATCTGCCTTAATTAAGAACACAAGCAAACGTGCTCTAAAAATATTTGCAAACTTTTTATTTTTATTTTAACTGAAACGATGTGCCTTAATTTCCAGTGTCAAATAAATTGCCAGCCAAGGCAGTTGTCTAAGGTTAAAGGTAAACAAAATCAGGGCCAATTAAGCCGCAATGGCAATTATCTACGCGCCAATCTTAAACTTGGCGTCGAAATCAAGTTCAGATCAAGCCATGTGCAATGTGCCAAGGTCTAAATCAAGCACAAAATTGTTCGAGAATTGTCTGGCAGTTTTGTGATTTTATTTAAATTCAAAGGTAAACACACTTTGCTGACAAGAGATAACTTACCTTCTGGGCAGAAGTGGAAGATGGTTACCAAACAGCCAAAGACGTTTCTCTCCGAACCATTTGTCCATAGACCTTTAGGTGTGTACTGTCTTTTAAAAATGTCGTTATTATGTTATATATTGATTATAATTCGCAACTAGTTTTGCCACATTTTATTTAAACTTTAAATAGTTTGGTTTATTCGCGTTTCGTTTTTATTTAGTTCTTTTCGCACGCGTGTTTGGGAAATTACGCGGCAAAACTGTTCGTCGGTCCACCGGGCAATGTTAACAAAGTTTGTTTATAGCACGCCGGAGCCGTAAACGTAGCCGGAATTTTAGTGCGGCATTGAAAACGCCGACGCCGACGCCGATGACGAGGGGGCTGAGGTTTGTTGGGGTGTCAGCGACGGTTGACATTGGCAACGCGTCGCTTTTTGGGGATGGTTCCTGCCCCTGTTGTTGTTGTTGTCGATTTTAGTGTAGCTGTTGCTTTTGCTGTATTTAAGTTATTAATAGTGTTGTTATAGTTGTAGTTTGCTCGGGTTCCCGTTGTGTTGTTTGTGTTTTGCGTTGTCAATCCATTGTCATTAAAAACAAACAACAAATTTCTGAACATGTGCACAGAAAGTTTATGCCTTGATTTGGCGTTGCCCAGCAAATAATCATTTTTTTTTTATTGTTGGAATATTTAATGATTTTATGACCCCGAGCTGGGTGAGAAAATGCGTATAGTGTGCGAGCGTGGATTGCCATAGAAATGGCGCTTTAAATGGGGCGCTTATGATTATCTTATTAAGAGAACATTCGTCTGTCCGATTTGGCTTTGTCCTGTCCAAATTGCTTTCGAATAAACGGTATAATTAGCTGGTCATGATAGCCCGTTATATAATACCCATTTTTTAGCTGCTGTTGACCAGATATTATCACCAAGGTCAAATGAATACACATGACAATGGTGTTATACGCAATGTCAAATCAATTATCCCAAATGTAATTAAAGCTCGTGCTGTCAATTACACAATAAGCCAATAAGAAACGCCCCATATCGATGAATTGAATATTAAATATTTTCGGAAGGGCACAAAACAGATATCAAATATTTTATTATATATATATTAAAGTAATCTTAAATGGTATAAAGTAGTTTTTATAACATTGCCAAAACACTAAAATTAAATGAAAATTTTTTTGGTAATGTATTTCATAATAATTTTTATATATTATTTTCGAAATAATTTATATATATTTTTTTTAATAGGTTAAATTCAATATTTTGCAAGTAAATTTAATAAAATATTTGTTATTATATATTAAATTTCAAGAACTGGCTTGAACAGTGTCAAATCTTCTATTGCTTACATATTTGGCACCCTAAATTTAGGTTCAATTCAAAACTAACTAGAAAACTATATAGCTATAGCAATCTATATTTCTAATTTCTACTTATAAATTGTTTAGAATGCATTCTAAACATTTGCATTTAGTTTTTGTGAGCTAGCATTGAATCGGAAACTGTGTTTAAAAGTGTCTTTCCACTTTCCGCCTTAGGAAAACCTTTGCTATCGATAATCATCGTTCGTTTTTCACTTAAATTGGCGCTTAACATTTTATGTTCGCACCTGGCAATGCCGGATAACAGCGCTGTTAAGGGCGGCATTTAACGCTGCTAATGGCAACGCGAATATTTACCGGCCACACACAGCCAGATAAACAAACACACACACATGCACACATTCACACGTGCACTAAAGCACTTAGGAAAATGCCGGCGTCAGCACATGCAAAAAAAAAAATGTTAGATGCACACAACCTTTACAGGGGCAAAAGCAACAACAAAAGCAGCAGAAACACAGACACCAACACTAACATTTTACTTTTAGCCTTAGCCGATTGCCATTTATTTCATCAGCGTTGTATTTTTTTGTTTTTTGCATTTGCATTTGCTTTGGCTTTGCCTTTAAAGCTTTTACTTCACTTTGCGGCGAGCTGCGAGTTTTTTTCTCTACGTTTTTTTTTTTGGGGCCAAAAGTGCAGCACTAAAGAAATGGCCAATGTAAGATAACCTTTAAAAGCTGCTCGTATGCTAAAACTAAATAATGACAAACAGAACGAGCTAGAACGGAAACTGCACACAGGCAAGCGCACATACATACACACAAGTTGCTTAGACAACAACAACAACAACAATGGCAACAATAGCTGCTATCTCTTTCGGGTTGCGTGTGGCAAGCGGTTGCCAGGACAACTGAGAAACGACGACAACTTGTAACCAAAACAAATGCAACTATTTCCGCTCTCTCTCTTTCTCTCTCTCTCTCTTTTTGACTCTCTCGCTTACGCTACAAATGAGCGCAATTGTTTTCATGTGCAACAAATTTTTTATGATTATCTCGCTCTCTCACACTCTGCACCTCTCTCTTGCACACCGTGGCGCAAGCAGCTTAAACTTTTCCTTTTGCCGCCGCACAGCTTGCGGCGTCGTCCTCTCCCTTTTTTCGGGCCAATCCGGATTAACACCTGTTTGTGCTGGCTGCAGCGCACTTCACCGTTAAATTTCCAAGCCCGGAATTTATTGTATTTGTTTACAAGGTTTTTGCGTGCACAATTCTGCGTTACCCCAACTTATGGCTGGGGGGAGAGTGGGGCTGCGGCTGGGGCTGTGGGTGCGGCGCATTTGCCTCGAGGGCTTAAGTGAAAATAATGTCATAGAGATAATGCGAAAAAGGAAAGTGCACGTAAGTTTAAACGTGGCTTAGCGTTCAACTGCAGCACTCGCTGCATTTCATTTGCATTAAAGCTGTCTAATATGACCAAAACACTTGAGTTCAACATGCCGTGGGAATTCCTTTCGTCCCTGAAAGTATGGTATATAGCCAAGCTTATGAAGAGCTAAGAGCTGGTTTACTTTATGCTTGGGACTATAAATATGTCTTTCCGTCTGGGGACTTACCAAACAAAAGAGAAGTAAGCAAGAAATAAAAAGGGGATGTTGAAAAAACTAAACAGAAATTAGAAACTTTAAATTGACAATAGATTTTCTCTTGTTTTTTATACTTCAGATAACGTTTGATCTTAATATCATTGAAACTGTTAAAATGACAAAAACTCTTAATTCATAGAAATTACATAAAAAAAGTTTACAAATAAATTAACCAATTTTTTCTGATAATTTTATATACATTTTTATTTGTAATAAAATAAATTAGCCAGCCAAAGTTTGATATAATTTTAAAAAAATGTTTATGTTCTTTTATAATCGTTTATTTGCTTACTTTACATTTCTAAATTTCTTTGTATGACTTGAAATATAATAATAACGTTGTTGTTAAGCCTTGGTTCTTCAATTTAATTACTTCATAGGGCTGTGTTAGTTTTTGAAGTGCTCGTGGCCTGAAGGGCGCAAACATTTTAATCAATAGTACCTCAACTTAAATATATCCAGACACTCTTCCCACGGCCCTCGGCTTACAATCAATGGCTTTATGCCGGAGCGCAGGTAACATAATCTAACTGAAGTTTACATGCCTTCATTGTACCACCTCAACAATAACACCGCAAGCAACTAAAGAAAACCAACGGAATGCTGTGCAACAACAACAACAACAACAACACCAGCAGCAGCAGCAACAAAAATGGCGTCAAAACTTTCACTACTGGCAGTATACGTACTTGTATAGTCCTTGTGCATACAACAACGTACAACCTTGCAAAAAGTTCCATAACAAAATTTATGCGTGTAACTGGGCGTATGAAAATGGTAGCAACTACAACAACAAGAACATCGACAACATAGGCAACAACAACAACAACGGCAATAATAACAACAAAGTGCGCTGCGGGCGCAACTTTTAAATAAATTTCTAAATACTCTCCGACGATCGCAGGTAAACGAGCCAAACTTTAAAGTACTGAAAAAAGGCTCAACTCTAGAGAGGCGGCAGCGAGATGGCTTCGGCGCGGGGTGGCAACACTTTTGACTTTTGTGGTGGCGAAGTTTTTAGCCCCGTTCCTGCTGGGCCAACTTCTTAACTCGATGCGCGATGTTGGTATAAGAATTTATGTTAATAACTTTTTGTTGTGGCTCTGAGTGTGTGTGTGTGTGTGTGTGTGTGTGTTTGTGTGTTCTTCAAGTTATGCTTGTTGATAATGGCATTGATAGCGCTCTAAATATTGTATATAAATTATTTGTTATATGTTTGACTTTTTGCCGGGCCAGCAAAGTTTCATATTCTCGAGCTGATTTGCGTTTGCTCGCCGCGAAATTTATTGTGTAAACACTGAAAAGGAGCTTGGAAAGCTTGCCAACTTTTGTTAACAACAACTTAGCAATGTCTTGTCAATTATATATATATATAAAGCTCCGAGCTTTTCAAATTGGTAAGCGTGCCTTAAAGCTCGTTTTCGGTTACCAAAAAAGCTTGTTGCTTAGGTAATTAGTGTTTGGTAAAATACTTTTGTGGAACAGTTAACAAACGTAGTTTCCTTTGACGCTTTTCAAAAGCTTCACATCTTTCGCATTTTACAACACTAAACTATTTCAAATGATGTTTTTTTTAGTAATTAATAAGACCTAAAGTAGATTTTAATTAATGGAATTTACTCAAGTATATTTTATTTTTTTATCCTTGTGAATATATATTCTTATCTCTTCTATAATTTTAAATTATGCTTATAAAGTTTCGTAGGTGCTAATTTAATGCTTAAACATGCCTTCTTCACACTCGCATATCAACAGTTTTGGCCCATTCGGTACTGACAACATCCTTAGGAATATGTTTATAAGCCCAAACACACACTTGATTCAGATTCAGGCCCGGGCTCTTCAATGCTGACCGAGGCAATTAATGCATAATGCTGCATACGCCCCGATGGCCCAATGGTGATGTGTATACGACGGGCCTCTGGCATTCAGAAAAGGAGGGCAGGGGGAGGGGAGGGGGTGCGGTTTTGCCCGCAGACAATTGCATCGAGTTAACACACACATGCAGCCATAGGCGCAACAGCATTCAACTGACGCTTATGTTTTGATAGCCATGTAATTTCCGCCCATAAACAAAGCCTGGCGCAGATTCGCATGCAGTGTGGGAGCCAAGTTCGTGGCCTAATGCTGTTCAAGTGCAACTATGCAGCTTGAACTGCTGTTCAGCTCATTTTAATGAGCTTGGCAATTTAAGCTGCAGCTTAATGCGCATCAACATTGAACATTGAAAAATATACTATCTTAAATTTGTTGTTGAATTTTTATAATTATATATAAATGCAAGAAAGTTAATTACTTAGTTTCCCTCTTCTAAAGATTTTTATGATTCATTTAATTATTAAATAATTAAGCAGACATATATAGCTTGTATTTTATTAGGATTATTTAATATTTAATAATAATTACAAGGAAAATGTGTTTTCCTGTTTTTCTCTCCTTACTCGTTTTATGCTAAAAAAAAACTATATTTTTGCGTTATTCAATATTTAAATAATTAAATATTTAAATAATTCTGCGCCCCAAAAATCATGTAACCCTCGTGGATTCAATTAAGTTCTGCAGTCTCTAAATTTTAACAACATTGGCACTTCTCGCCCCCACCTTCTTTGTCAGGTCCTGCCACCAGTTCCTGGCTCACTTTTAACATTTTGCCAAATAATTTTCTACACATATGCCGCATTTCGTAGGAGTATTTGCACGAAAGTTTCAACAGGCTTGTGCTAAGCAATGCCTAAACCAAAACTGTGCTCCGCTTTTTTGTTTTACAAATTGCCCGACGCCACACCAATACCCCGCCCACCCCCGCTCCACCGCGTCGCGCTGCTATGGATTCAGTTGACTGTGCCCCAAACTACTTTTGATTACTGCCGCAACTGCAATACAACTACAACTACAACGGCAACTGCAGCTGTAACTAAAGCGAAACTCCACTCATTGCTGGCAGCCCCCACTTGCAACGTCCTCGGCTAGGCGGGCACTCAAGCATAACTTTTACTCTATTGACGGTGCAGCCTCGTCCCCTCCCCAATTCTCGACCTGCATATCCCGCATGTCTGCAGCTCGATTGGTTCAAACATGTTGAAAGTTGGTTCGTTGGGTTCTTTGGTGGGCCGCTTATGCTGTGCATTGATTAAATTTGACTTAAATTGCATAAAGTGTATGTGTGCGTGTGCAGTGAAGTGCAGCATCGTTTTAGGGGCTTTTGCAATTCTTATTGTTCGAAATTGGATTTTGTTGCATTGCACGAGTAACCTGCTAACGGAAATCCATCCCACTTGTTGCCACTCACAATGGCCACGAAAACTAACGGAATTGAGTTGCCCAAAGCCTCTTTGCCTATTTATTGGGATAATTGAGAATTCGTGTGCATTGTAAATTTGTTGCCGAAATCCGTTCCTCATTTGATTTCTTCATTAGAAAATAATGTTTTCATTGCGGTGTTTCCATGAACAAAATCAATTGTATTACAATATCTTAGCTGAAAACTATAGCAAAAATATTTGAAAAATTTAATATGGCAAATTTTCAGATTCGTTTTCTTGGTTTTTGTTTAAAGTATCAATAAAAATTAACAATGAGAAAAAATAAATTGGAGCTATTGTCTTATTTTGATTATTACCAGTTTAGAATTCGTTACAAACAATCAAATTTACTTGTAATCTATAAACCAGTCTGGGATTGGAAAAACATATATCTATAATTCATCTCATTTGCGTTCCATTTAATTCAATTTGCAGATTACATATATAAAAATAAGTAAACAAAATATGTAATAAATATATTGATGTATATGTTATAAAAAAATCTATACTTTCGGTTAAAAGGGCAGACTTTAAAACAAAATAGTCTGAGAAAGTTTGCTTTACAATATTATTTAATTTTTGTATATTTTTACTGCCCAATTGCCAAGCTTACAAAAGTTTTTGTTTAATTTTAAAAGTAGTTTATCTGTTTTCACCTAAAGTAATTTAATGTTTAATATCCAAACACTGATTTAGCCAACTTGAGGCTACTCAAATCATATTTTTGAAAACCACTCATAAAGCATATAGCAAAAACTCGGCTAAAAACCTATGTGAGTGCTTTGTAGTGTTTGCCGAGTGCTGTCAGGGTCGTAACGTGGAATATGCCTCAATCTTTTTGCACAAAACTTTTGTCTGCAATCCTGAAATAAAGTTGTGCCTGTTTTTGTTGCTGTTGTTATATTGTGGTTTCGGCTCCATAACATGCCACACACATTAGGAAATGTTAAAATGACATAAAAACAGAGCAACAGCCAGTGACAACAATGTGACACCTGTTTTTTTTTTTGTAGGTATTCGCTGGAAGTGTGTGAGTGTGTGTGTGTGTGTGTATGTGTGTTTATGTTGCTAGCACATTTAGTGACATTTATGTGCAGCGTGGCGTTTTATTTGCAGCTCAATGCACAGCAAAAATTGCTTACGAAGTGTGCCATGAGTTGCACTTGTTGTTGCTTTTTATATGCAAAATACACTGGGAGAAGTGGGAAGCAATTTTGTACCAAGTCTCAATTTATTTCAAGAGTATATATATCAATTGTACCAATTATTATGATTTACTATCAATCTGAATGGGAATAGTATAACATATAATAGCTTAGTTACTGAAAACTCAATGGGAATATATTATTAATCTCAAGCAACAATTATAATTTATTTATAATTATTATTAAGTTATTCTCTATTATGATTATTATATTTATTATATTATCAAAATTATTAGAATACTTTTTATTTACATACTTTTTATGCCTTTTTCAAAAGAATAGGCAGTTTCCAGATATTTTATTTTATTTCCTTGATTATATGAATTAAAGTTTTATTTATTTTATAATGTAAAAAATATTGTTTCTAGCCATAGAAAACCTATCAATCTAGTAAAGTAGTTGGAGTTCAGCGAGTTTTTCTTCTTTCGACTCAGAAATTTGTATCCGTGCATCGATACGAGTCTTGTCCTTTGTTCCATCTCTATCGGATATACGTATTTTCTTACTAGTTTCGCGCTGCCTTCATTTTTATGCGACTGCCAAGTTCGTTGCGCGCTGCCTGCGCTGTGCTCTGTGTGCTGTGATGTCGCATAAAATTTTACAGGTTTTTATTAAAATGTGCGATAGCCGCAGGGGCGGGGGGAGTGGCACGAGTGCAGCCGCACTCGCTGGCCAACTACGGGTATTACTTGCACTTTTGCGCAAAGTGTTTGCTTAAAGCTTCTGCCTTAGAGTGTCGCCATAAAAAATGCATGGAAAACTTTTGCTCATTACGCGACAGCAACCGGCTAATGAAACATAATAATCATTATGCCATAATTAGCACGCTATAAGCCACAAAAACCTTCAGCTCAGAGACACCCCGGCTGGTGTCTCCTCGGGCTCAACTGCTCCCCAAGCTGTCTGCCAAGGCGGATGCTCGTAAGCTGCTCGCATCGAGTTCTGAGCAGTAGGAGGGCAGGGGGCGTGGCCAGGAAATCTCTGCCAGGCAAGCGTAAAAGCAGCTAATAATGTAAACAACTTCGAAGGGTGGGCGTCAAAATGAAACTGGCAGCTGCTCAAACCTGTAGGCAAAGACTGGGCCAAGGGTCCGCTTGTTAAGTCCCCCATTATTGCTTGTTGCTTGGCTGTTGTTGTTTTTGTTGTTGTTATTGCTGGTCATTCGCAGTTGGTCGGGCGTGTGATTATGACAATTGCTGTTTTCCTTATGCGCTCCGGTGATTTCTAAGGTGGCATAATACGTAAATCATTCCGAAAAACACCTGCGAACTGAAACAAGTGAGAACATTGCAGTCGGGTCTAACCGACAGCGCAATACTCGTTAATAGTATAAAAATAAGGAGTATAAAAGAACAATAATTTTTGCTGTGCCGAAATTCAAGTTAACTTATCTAATAACCTAACCTATCTAATAAGAATCTCATAACAAAGCACTGCTAAAAGCGCCATCTATTGATAATCTTATGAACTATAATTATTATGCTCGCAAAGACTTCGTCGCAATATTTACGCTTCTTCCATTTATTAGAAATAGAAACACAAATAAAATTGCTTATAAATTCTCATTCTCCCACATTTTTTTTATTAAAATTTTCCAACTAAACTGAAACAAAAACAACTAGTTCGGTTAACGGTTCGTTTAAGATATTTAAAGTGGAAAACGAGTTAAACTCAACAATCAACAATGAATCCAAAACGTTCAATTTTAAATTCCATAAATTGTATTTATTATCAAAATTTAAAAGCAAAACTTTTCTGCAGTTAAATAACATGTATTTTCATTTTAAAACTAATGGACGTTTACTGACTTTTGCATTGCTGCACTTGGCGTATACTTAATATATGCTCGACACATTGCGCATACGCCACCGCATTAAAATGCTAACGGACTGCGAGCAATTTGTGCTACAGACTAAGTGCAATTTAGTTAATTTAGCACTTGATTAACTTTTGAAATGGAAATAAAAAAAAGCAGAACGGACCAAAAAAAACTCGAAATAAAAAGTATAAAACCATCCGCACTTCACCAAGGCAATTGAAATGCGCATTGGACCTCCGCCTGTCGGAAAAACTCAAACTCAACTAGCTCCGCTTTTTTGCGTGTTGTGTTGTGTTTTTTACGTTCTATTTTGTTAGTGGTATTTTTTTAACTGGCTGGTAAAAGTTTTAAGCAGCGCTGGTGTTTGTTAAATGTTGGTTGTTGTTTGTTGCTGGCGTTGGATTCGGCGTTGAAGTTGTTTATATGCGGTCAACATAGCACAAGCAGATGGGAAAGGTCAAAGGGCAGAGAGTTGGAATGACAGCAGCACGAAAAACTGACAAAAAAAAAGGTAGACTAAAAGATATGGTAAAAAAATAATTGGCAGACGACTTAAGCTGGCGTTAGGAAAACATCTACTTTAGCGGCTTAGTTGTACTTTTAGTAGTGCACATATAATTAAAGAACAATTTATTTTCTTTACTTCGACCTAATGTTTTTTGTTAGGTGAAAAGTATCTATTAATTGAAAGTAATCATATTTGCAGTTTTTCAAAAAAAGAGCATTAAGTCCACAGTTCACAAGGACAATATATATTATTATTGTATTCCTTTTTTATTTGCGCAAATTTTTTGCCTGGTCCCAATTTTGCATAGTTTTATTATATTTTATTTTTATTAATATTCGGCAATTAGTTTTTACAGTTCGTGGTCTGTGGTTTAGATTCAAAGTTAAAGAGCTATTAAGAATGGCTTTTATTGCCAAGCGCAATTAAATAAACCATTTTTTATATAGATTTATTTTTAATATAGATTTATGCATTCTATTATCTGCATGTCTTGCAAAGAATTTGGCAACTACCAAGCGATAGTTTTCTTGTTTTTCCTGTTTCGAGCAGCCAAAACAAATTTCCGCCAGTGTTTGCCAAGTTTGCCAAGTGCTAACACAAAAGGCCTCTCGAACTGTTCTCAATAATTTTGCGGAGCATTCAAGAAATAAATATAAATACATAAATAAAATGGCGACGCGCCCCACACTTGTTCCTATAACGGAATACAATATAAAATATGGTAAATAAATGGCAAAAGCTTTTTGGTTGCGGCTTTTTGACACATATATCGAGGGCCAAGGGGGTATGGATGGGGTGACAAAATAATGGCAAGGCGCCTTGGATTTGCATTTAGTAATTGAATTTTGTTTTGCAATTTATTTTTTGCTCTACACATGCCAAAAGCACAAAAAAGCAAAGAATATTTTGAGCATAATGTACCTTGAATCAACAATGAAAAAGCCGACCAAGTGTTGCCTTTGAAGGCAGCTTCAATAGAATTATGACTGAAACTTAAGTGCAAGTGTTAGTTGGGTTAAATGTGATGGATTTCTAAAAAGAAATAAATCGTTTCAAATATCTTTGTGCAGAAGAAAACTTGTATAAAGAAATGTCGAGTATCTGTATGTCGAGCACTTGTAACATGAGCCTCAAAACTTGTTGAAAGTAGAGAAAGATTTTAATCAAGCCAAGATCAAGTTATTGTTTAAGAATTTATTTTTAGCTCCTTGCTTGGGCATTGAATGCGGATATCATTTTAAATGCTCCTTAGGGCAATTTTTAATCCTTTACTTCTATATTTATATTATTGTTTAAATTTCAAACTAATATAAAATCAAAATTAAAAATCCATGGTGTATTTTTATTCCAACTCAGCTGATATCTAGCAGATTTGTGTATTAAATTCCACTTTTATTTTAGTTTTGAACTTTCTTCTTTTCACTGCTTTGAAAGTTGATTATGGCAAGTGGCCGGCGCTTTGCTCTGGAATATTAACTCGAGTTATCTACTTATTTTAGCAATTTACACGATTTTTATTACGGCCAGCTCAGCAAGACATAAAACTAAACACGCTCTCGTGCACGGCCCTGGCTCGAGTATCTGTAACTTATCCAGGACACGCACTGGAGGCCGCCCGTTTTGTTAGCTCGTTGCACTTTTCCAAACGTGTTGCAATTTGTGCTAAGAGCAGTTCGTTTTTATGGAACTCTTTCTATAAACACGGTCACACACGCACTTGTGTGTGTGTGCGTGTGTGTGTGTGGGGGGAATATTGAAAGATGATTTTTACGATAATGTGTGAAAACTTGACGTGGGTCAAGTGAATGTTGGGCAGCTCGTTAAACAAGCGCTTCGCGTGGCCCGAGTGGCGTCTACTTTAAAGTCCATTAAGTCATATTTACGGCACAAGTTTCAAAGGATAGCGTCGAAAAGTGTTAAAGCTATCCATGGCACGAGAGCAAAAACAGACGAACAGGAACCCAAGAGCTGAAAGATAATAAAAAGTTGCCGCAGCTCATGATAATAAAACGTACAATGCTCGTGGCACGTGCTGCCTCAAATGGACACGCAGCCTGGACACGAACCCCCGGAATTGGAGTCGCAGTACTAAGCTCTGCTGGCTGTTGACATTCCTTTTGTTTTTGTCTTTTTTTTTTCTGTCATTTTACCTCCCAAATAGATTTCCAAGCAGTCGAGGAGCTATGTGTGCGATGGCATCGCCCTGAAACGCCCGCAGCAATTTGTTGCTGAATGATGTGTGAAGGACGTAAAATGCTCAGCGCGGGCGAGTGTGAGGCGAGGACAACGGGGACGCTGATAAACTAGACAACGGGGGCCAACAAATAGTCAGCGACGCCTTTGATAAACGTGTTGATGCTTGATGCCAAGCAGACATTCCCGCTGACAGCCAAATACTGATTGGCGTTGAGGGCATTGTTTAAGAGATTTCCGAAAAGTTTAAAACGCTTTTAAAGAGTTGTGAGCGAAGTTCCTCATTGTGATACCTAATTAGAGCAGAAAAATAAGTGGCGATAAACTGCGAGAGGCGTAAACAAAGTGCGAAGCCAATTGCGAACTGTGTTAACCGAGGCGAGAAGCAATATAACTTTTTTAATGCTCTATGCTTTATTCAGACTCCAGTCATTAAATGGCGTTAAGCAGAAAATTATATAATATACTTTGTTCTATTGAAGCCAGAGAGCTAGAATATGTACTGAATTTTTTTTTTTTTTGCTCTCTATGAAGCCTCTTTTAAACATTATGCAAAAATATTGCTGTCAATTCCTGCCACACAAATAAGCTGTTACAACACTCTGCACAGAATACTGCAGAGGTTATAATAAATATAATATAATATAATAACAATACTTATAGGATTTAGCTGTCATTTAATTTAATAATAATTTTTCTAAGTTTGTATTAATTGTGTGAAACATTAACTTGACGACAAACCAAAGTATTAAAAAGAAAAGAACATTTAAAGTTTGTATTGTACCTAAAATACTTTGATAATTGCCGAAATGAAAGTTATTAGATCAAGTTAAGCTGATAATTTCATCTAATATAATAACTTTCATTTAGTCAATTACCAGGGTATTTTAGACACGAATATTTACTTCGTTGCTTGAAATTATATTGTTTGCATGAGAATATAGAAAAAGCATGTGTCAGTAAATTATCACTTAGCTTGCAAGAATGCAAAATACATTACCATATTTCAAGCTCTCAGTACCGAATCGATTTGTTGTCTTTGGCCCGTTGACATATCATGACAATTTAAACCGCACTTCGAATATTTTAACATTTTGATTTTCAATTATTTGTTGACTCTTGGCAAGGCAAATGCCAAAACAAATGTTAATTTTATTACGCCTGCAATTCCATATTTGTTTCCATGCACTTTCCAATTTGCCTGTTTGGCAACTTTGTGCCGTTCCGCCCCCCCCAACTCCACCAGCTCCCCGCTCCCACACATTGCCACAATCCAGCAACGTCTTGTTTACAACAAGTTGAAGCCTGGCAGGAAAACTTTTGCCTTGTCTGTTGCGTGTGTCTTCATTCACTTCTGCGCCTTTATGCATTTTTGCACTTTGCGGGCAGACAGGGCGTATGAATAATTAAATATGCGCACTCACATACGCACACACACACACGCACACACACACACACAGAGACGTCGCTGAGCCTCACATGCTTGATGCAGCACTTTGTTTTTATGCTCAACTACTTTTTGTTTTAATGCCTTGCCGCCTGCGGGCTTTGTTTGGTTTCGGTGAGGCTTTTTCATTATTTCATCATTTGCATTTCTCATTTGCTGGGCCGCTTCAACTCCTTGCACTCAACGCTGCAGCCTCCCGGTTATTACGCCGTATTTAATGAGTCCGACTTTGTCCTTTCCGCACATTTCGTTTTAACGCTGAACTGATGTGTCAGTTAAACTTTTAGATATTATTTTTCGCCAAAAATCAATCCGACCGGCGAGCTGACAAACAATTTTCAATTTGTTTGCGCTTTATTTTCGCATCAGCAGCCAATTAGCGTAAAAATATTTGCAACGCCCACGCAAAAAATTTGATCATGAACTTTACATTTTGTCTATATGAGCTTTAACATTTTTTCTGTTAATTACAAAGTTGCAATTCGATAAAATCGAAATACAAGTCCCAACTGATTGAAAAATCAAACAATTTAAAATAATGTTGGCAATGAAAAGTTAAAAATATAATTCACGAACTATTTAATTATTGAAAAGTTAATAGATTCGAGCAAGCAACCTTTATTGAAATTTCGTAACCGTCATTTCTAAAGGTCATACAGTGACCTTTGAGGTATATATAAATACATATGAAGACCTACCGCGACTTGATTGTTCGTCGAAAATAAAAGTATAGCGGGAGGTAGAGGTATATGAATGGCATTTAAATTGCGCTGCTTACCTTTGGCAAACTCATCTAATTGTTCGCATCGAGTTTGCACGAATCTCGAATCCTTTTGTTGTTTAACGTGTGCCGATTGCTTTGTATGCCGAACGCAGCGCTGAAAATTTGCACAACAAAATTTCCATAATAAAAAAAAGAAATAAAGGAAAAAATGAAAATAAACGATTTTGAAGAGTTCATGCAAATAAAGCTCTGAGAGAAAAGGAACCCTAACAAGATTTTGGCCAACAAAGCAAAGGGCCAAACGAAGAACGAGAGGCTACGTGTTTGGCGTCAAAATGGCCGAAAAACAACTAAGGGTGGCCCGCAAGAGCAGTGGAAAGGCGGAGCAGGGGGAAGGGGGAAGGGGAGGTCAAAAATTAAGGCAAAATGCGTCGCTCAGCGTTAATATTAACTTTTCTGCTCAGTTTCCTTTACTGAAAACTTTCGCCAAAAGTTACGCGCCGCCCATTTTTTATGCTTTGCATGCCCCCAAACCAAGAAAGAAAAAAAAAAGTGAGGAGACAATGCGCTTATAAATGGGCAAATGTTTTCTTTTTGTGCTGTTACCAATTTTCTGTTTCTGTTTATTCTGCAGGTCATGCATAAAATATTAAATTATTAGTTGTAAAGAGCAGCTAAAAGCCGAGTTTCGTTGTCAGGTTTGGGCCCCATTTTCATACAGTTCACTTTGTTGCCGTCGAACATTCGGTATTTATTTTTTTCTGCAACCGCAAATAAATTAATGGAATTTTGTGGTTTTTCATAAAGCGGAGCAGAGGTAAATGTGGAAAAGCTTCCGCAAATAATAATATCAAACACAAAAGTGACAAATAATTAAAACTGCTTATGGCTGCAGCTTTGATTGATATGTAAAGTGTTCATTATTTACTTAGCAGGTAGATAATTGCATAGATTAAATATTTAATAGTGAAACGAAGCGACGGGACCAGGAGACTGAGAAGTGCAGCAGATGGCGATAACGAGAACAGGGGACCGACTCCAAACTGAAAACTGCAAACAACAGAAATTACCTTTTACTCGAGTTCATCGCTGAACGGTTTTACAAATTCTTGTTAATGTCCATTTGTGGGACAATCTGAGGATGAGTAACCAGAGTTTCTATATAACTTTCCATTTAACAAGTTTTTCCTAGTTTGCTGCTTACTGTAATTATAAATTGACTGATTTACATAATTTAGTTCCTTATTTGATTAACAATTTAATTACATAGGAATTGCATTTAGCAATTAAATGCAATTAGACAGATAGATTGAAGAATATTTTTTTGAGAACTGTGCTTCTAAATTGTTTAAATATTTTCATAATTAATAAATTAGCTTTAAATAAAGGTATATCAAAAAATAAAAATTATACATATTATTTTTTTAAATACCTTAAATTTGTATCTGATCACAAAATAGGATTGAAACAACAAATTTCTTAATTGTAATCTATTTATACCGAAATCAGAAAGATTAATTTAAATAGTTTCGCATTATTTCCTGCACAAAATACACTTGAAATTTTTAAAATGCTGTTGGTAAAAGTAGAGTATCTAAACTTTTTCTTTATTTACTAAAAATATGTGCAACATCAAGCCCTATTTATAGGTAAGCAGTCCCTGCTTATCTCACTCGATTCGCAGTGTGCAATGCCAAGGAAAATGAAAAATGACGCCAAATGAGAAATAAAATTCCAGGCCACTAATGGCATTAAAAAGCACAAAAAAAACAAGAGTAGCATATAAAATGCAATGCCAAAAACGAGAGGCGTGAAGAAGCAGCCAGACAATTTGATTAAGTGCCGTGCAATGGAGTCCAAGTACGAGTCCGAGTCGAAGCTGCAGCCAAAGTCAGAGTCAAATAGGTGTTGGGATGCTGAGACTGATGTTTTATTGCTCTAGTTGCCCAGTGCGAATGTATTCAATTTGATTAGTTCGCGTATGTGCTCCCGCTTCTGGGGGGAGGGCGAATCGTCTGCTGCATCTTTTAAATACTGCACCTCGTCACTTGAATTTCGGCGAATGATGAAGGTGCCATCCAAGACAATGAAGTCAAAGCCAAGGCCAACCAGCACTTGTGTCTGAAATAAAGAAAGGAAATAGCAGAAAATGGAAAGCTGCCAAAGGTTGAGGTAAGCCCTTAGGCATAATAAGATATTAGTTGAAGAGTCAAAAATAAATAATGTCATTTATTTCGCGAACTGCCCAATTTTTATAAACATATATTATATATATTTTATATATATTATTTGTGCATGCCCGCTTCAGATAAGTTGCCAGTTGAAAAATTTACAGAATATTACCTAGTCTATTGCATCTAATTAAAATCAACCATGCTCGAATTTCCTTAGTCGAAATATTTAAACCTACATTTTAAAAGTAATTGATTTCTATAAAGATTTAAAATGTTTTAGACTGAAGTCAAATTGGTTAAATGTGCCAAAGCTGCACTGAAAAAAAACGCTTTCAATCCCATTTCGATTCAAATTGTTTAATATTCCTAAATTAAGTATAAACCACTCTTAATTTGGTATTTAAAAAATTAAAAAAAAAATATCAAAGTTGAAGGTATACAAACATTTAAATATTCGTAATCATTTGCACAAAAGCATTATCTGCTATTTTACCAATTTTGATATAAGCCTAACTTGTTTTTTACGAAAGTACGAAACATTATTTGATATTATAATATGTTAAGACACTCTTCTTCTCAAATCAAATAGTTTCTATCGGTTTTTGTGTCAGAGAGTGTGTAGAGTGTAGTACAGGGTATTGCTCAGTCGCGTACATACCTGAACAGAGTTCGTGTTGTACATGGACTCCGCATAGCGCTGATCAAAGAGCGGCTCGTAGGCGTTGGGGCTGACGTAGGCAGCACACTGCTGGGGTTCCTGGGTCAACCCGAAGACGCTGATGTCGCCATCATGCGTGGGAGTTGCTAGCCAAGGTCGCCACTTGTCGAGCTGTGATTGGTCGAAACTAGAAAGTGTGCGGTTGCCGTTGAGAAAGGGCTGCAGTTGTTCCAAAAGCTCCGATTTGGTTCTGGGCAGCTTCGAGTCCTCGCAGACTTGTGGAAAGACGGGTATGCAGTAGATGCTGGGGCAGAGAGTTTATGATCTGTTCTATTCTATTGTGTTCCATGTTCTATTCACCTCTTAAACGGCTGCTGCGGAGAATATTGATGGACTAACCGATCGAAATGAGTGACGAAATGGTGCGTGGGCCACATGCCCGGCTCCAGTGGAAGTACGTGATAGGTCTTTGCGTTCAGACGCGCCACGTTCCTCAGTAGGTGCACTGGATAGACGCCGCTATTATTGGCCACTTTCGAGTCGTACTTTTCTACGAAGTGTCTGCAGTGCACGGCGAACGGCCGTTTCCAGAGCGTTTTGTGAAAGAGGCGTGGCAAATGCTTATCGGCGAAGACCAGCTGCAGCGACATAAAATGCGACCAGCTGGGGGCGAGGGCTGTGCAGTGTTTAATGTAGTAAAGATGATGCAGCGTATCCTGGAAGTCACTGCGATCCACGAAGACGGCCATGCTGATCGGCGCATGCCAGCGCCCCAGCAGCCGCTTCATGTGCCTGAAGTCCCGGTAGGTGCCGTGTGTGGTCAGCGTGAGAGTCGCATTTCCATGCAGGCCGGCACTTTGGGAGCGCACGAAGCTATTGTAGATCCAGTAATCGCCGTTTTGTTCCAGCTGCATGCGCGTTCGCATAAAGTAAACGGCCCGAATACTCTTCGTGGGCCGATAAAGCTTCGAGGCCTGAATGAATATGAGGCAGATGCCCACGGTCGCCAGCAGAGCTGTGACCAGGACCTTCTGCTCGACAATCCGACTCCGGGCAGCGGTTAGCATCGTCTCTATAGTGTGCAAAGGTTTTCAATTATTTAAAAAACTACAAAGTTCTATTAACATTTTAAAAGAAAGTTTAATTAGTTACAAAGGAATCGAAAGAAAAATAGCGAGATAAATAAGTCAGGAGTTTTCAGTCAAGAATGCTGAAATAAAGTTGGCTCTGAAGTTCACTTCACATATTTGTGGTCGGGTGTAACCAACGGCGACATATACTCGTTTCACTTTTTAACTTTTATCAAATTTTAATAACATATAAATAGTAATAATCAAAAACAAAAGAAGTCCATTAAAATTTTCATTAATATTAACGTACATTTTACGGATATAAAGATAAAGATAGATACACAAATTACAGTTGTGACTTATATATAGTATAAAATATGGTAATATAAAATATGGCAATATTATCCAAATGATAGGCAGAACAGAACAGAAACGATCTTAAACTTGATAGCAATTTTAGAAAGCCGAGCTCGCCCCGTTAAATAAGGATTTTAGCACTCAATGTATTTCTTGTACTACTTGGCCCATTGCATGGCTCTGTGCCATCATCGTGGGCCATAAATCAAGTGCTCACAATCTTTCCATTAGCCAAGCCGCCGCTCGAGCGCCCAAATAGCTGTCACATTTTATTTAAAACGCTTTGCGTTCGCGACATTTTGCAGAAAAGGTAATTGCCATTTTTCGCTGAATTTTATCGCCGGTCCTCGGCTCGCTTTCGCTTCGCATACTTTGCTGCCCATAGAATTCATGTAGTTGCACTTTTCAACATCGCTCACCATCGTGGGCGACATTGGCATCTTTTTAATTAGACCAATATGAGATGGCCACATAAATTGAAGGCGGGAATTTGGTTGGTATTCAGCTGTGGCCTGGGTGTTTTTCCTTTTTCTCTTTTTCTTTTTTCTCTTTTTGTGTGCTATGCAGATCCAGCTTGAAGACATTTATGATTAACACTGGGCAAACATGCAATGCTCGCTGTCATTAGGGCTGCAGCCCCCGCTAACTGGGCGGGCGGGGCTGGGCAATGGGCTGGAAGGCTTTTCACACATTTTTCCGGCTGCCTGTCTAGCGAACATTTGTCATTTCTACCACTGACAAGCCGAGCCATGCACATTGGCAAATAGTTTGCCCATTTTTTTTCTTCCTACTACCCACTTTTCTCCTTCTGCAGCTCGTTATGGATAGGTAGGTGTGAAATTATAAATTTGCTTAGAATTTATGAGCCTATTTCGCAGTTACCGCCAGGCAGCTGGTTATTGCCTTTTGCATGACAAGCAGGTGCCCGGATGTTTGGGCTTTTACGTGGCTTGTCCTGGCCAGAGACGGATTCAAGGTGAAAGCTTACAAATGTGATAAAAAAGGATACAGAAATATTGAAAATTACATTTAATAAGTAAATATACAAATTGAACAAAGAAGTAACTAAAACCAAGTTAGAAAAACAATTGTATAAAATGACTTATGAAAAATGCGGCAATTTGTTTCTATCAAAATAACTAAAAATGTCATATCAAATAAAATTAGTGAAAAGGTGAAAGCTTACAAATGTGATAAAAAAGGATACAGAAATATTGAAATTTACATTTAATAAGTAAATATACAAATTGAACAAAGAAGTAACTAAAACCATGTTAGAAATACAATTGTAAAAAATTACTTATGAAAAATGCGGCAATTTGTTTCTATCAAAATAACTAAAAATGTCATATCAAATAAAATTAGTGAAAAGGTGAAAGCATACAAATGTGATAAAAAAGGATACAGAAATATTGAAAATTACATTTAATAAGTAAATATACAAATTGAACAAAGAAGTAACTAAAACCATGTTAGAAATACAATTGTAAAAAATTACTTATGAAAAATGCGGCAATTTGTTTCTATCAAAATAACTAAAAATGTCATATCAAATAAAATTGATTTTCTGTTTTTAGCTTGCCTGCTAAAAATTCCAAAGCCAAATACAAGGATAATAGAAACGTTGCAAATTTGCAATTTTATTTCATTTGTATAATAGTTTACAATATTTACTTTAAATGTGTGTAGTTTTCATTAACACCCCACTAAATACAAAATCGAATATAAAACACTTAATTTAGTTTTATGTTAAGTTTAGTTATAATTAACAATTAGCTTCGTATACAATTTTAATTCAATGCACTATTTATGTTCTTGACTTATTCATGCAACGGGATTCAGAGGCGCCCGGAAGAATTTATTTGCACAGAAATAGCTGAAAATTAACATTTTCTCCCGCAGTTCACACAAAGAATTGCCGAGCTGCTGCCAACATTCCGTGTGCTAATTGTGAAAGTTATGAGCGAACTTCCAGCGGGGAGCTGAAAGAATTCCATTGCTCCGCCAGAAGCCAGAAGCCAGCAGCCAGCAGCCGGAAGCTGTGAAAAGCCGTGTGAAAAATAGTGCAAGAATATAATTCATAAAATGCTTAAAACGTTAAGTTATGCCAACAATGAAAGCTCCGACACTAAATAGCATAGACACTTTTTGCACAAACGGTTAAATAGCAAAAGCTTGAAATAATGTTGCCAAACAATCAGATTTTTATTGCTTTAACGCGCAATTTAATTATGGTCCCTGAAATAGTCGCATTTGTTTAGCACTTGACATTAGTTAGTTGGTCTAATTAATGGGCAGCCAAATGGCTTTTATCATGCACAAATTAGTTTCCTCTCGCATGGCCATAAAGCCCATAATGAACCAAGCCAAACGCATTTGGTCAAAATATTCGTACGCAAAAACAATTCAATAAATGCCGCAGGCACATAATTGTTTTTGTTAATATTACGAAAAATTTGCATTAATTTTATAGAACTCATAATCATAATGCTGCACATGTTGTCCACATTTATTGTACCATTATTTTGCGCTCATTTTGATTATTATATTGTATTCGGTGGCCGGCAAAAATGGCACATTCACAAGTAATTGAAAACAATTATTTAGCAAAATAACTGGGTACAAAAGCCAAAGCACACCTCAAGACCATAGAAATAACAACAATGCCGAAAAGAACAATAATCGGGCCGAAAGCTGACATAATTAGCCAGTTAGCTGTCCGAGCGTAAAAGTTTCACCTGCTCGACACGTAGGCAACGCCCGAGAGGTGCCTAATTAATTAATGTTCATTAACAACTGTAACTGTAACTTGGACACAAATCAAACGTGCGTCCCCTCTGATTGAACGACAAACAACAGACAATCTTTGCAACTGAAATTGTTCTCAAACTCATTAGGTAACAGCCTACCAGTTCTTACAGAAATCAGACGTTGTTAATAATGGTTAATTACGTGTCTAATTATGCATGAGCAGCTACCCCCGCCCCCCCAGCTCGTCCCTTCTTGATCCTGCGGCCCAAGGCCGGCGCCGGCCCTTAGTTTACTCAACGGAAGCTGACGCTCAAACTCTCGTTAATAAATTATGTAAATTGTAGGCGCAACAATCTCGCTCTCCATTTCCTCTCTCTCTCTCCCTCAGAGCGAGAGGGCAAATGGAAATTTATGCATGGGGTAGTCCTCAGCGGGGGCTAATGGTTTGGCAAGTGTCTTAAGCTCAAGCGGAAGTCAAGTCAACGCAGTTATGACTGCCGCCTGCCGTTATTAAATTAAATGCAAATTAACATTCATTATTAAAATGCCCAATATAAAGTGGATTTGTTGTGGGTCTGGGAGACATTTCAAATGGCTTTTTATTTTTGAAGTTTGACTTTTAAGACTGTCTTAGTTTTGATACTTAGCAGTCTTATTATTAAATAATTAAATAAATAATTCTAATAGTTTTGGTAGTTAACTGCTGAATAAATATATAAATGAATAGATAAATACTTTTAATTACTCTGCAATAATTTATTTTGAAGGTATTAATTACTAGGAATCACATTATAGTTTTATTTTAACTATACACATTAACTACTAAATAACTATTTTGTTTCTTTATTTCTTTTTAGTAAAAAAGCCTGAATTAGAATAATTCTAAACTCGTGGTAAGCAATTATTCAATTTAAGTTTTTCCATGACTTTGACTTTCCAACATAAACAAAAAACGTTCGCTTTTTTTGTAAACATTCTAATTGATACAAACTTGCATCTGTCTTATATTTTTAATTTTTATTACTCGTCTCCACACTTTGCTCAACTTTAACACTTCAAAAACTGAGCAACTCAATTGGCAGCGATGAAACTTTTACTTTTGAGCTGGCAACCAGTTGACCTTCAAGTTTGTCGCCCACTTGCCCCCGTTTAAGTTTTGGCTCAACTTTCTTTGTTCAATTCTTTTAACGCAGCCACAACACCTTGGTTAGAATTTTGAATATGAGTAGGGAAAAGTAAAAATGTCTGGACAGAATATGTAAAAAACAAATGTAAATAGTAATCAAAACTTGACAGCAAGCGAAGTTTCTATTTAATTTTAATTAGAAAAGTTTCCAACTTAAATTCAACTTGTATGAGAAAAAATTCTTTAACGATTTTTCGCCGCCATAAAAGTAAAACAAAAGTTTGCTTTCACCAGCTAAAAGAAAGTCTTAAAAAAAAGTGCAACTAAGTAATGCGAGTGGTTTGAAAATCGCAATTTTTGCATAAGTCAAATCAGAAGTGAGTGGAGTTATTTAAGGAGACAAGCTTAAAGAAATGCAGACTAATTTTAAATATGCTTTAAATTGCATAAATTTTGAAAAGTAAAATGCTTAAAGTTGCTCTTAAAGGTTCAAGTCTGTTATAGAAGGGTACTAGTTAAATCCTTATGCAGTGAAATTGGCAGCATGCTTTACTTGCAGCTGTTGCCTTAAACCGAATTTGCAGTTTGCTTCTTGGCCTGTTCCGTTGCTAAGTTGACCACTCGCATCAACACCTCGTCAGACACATCGGAGTCATGAGGAGTCATCAGGGAACAGCTTTTGCTTGTTTACGGACTACAACGGGTGATCGGATGATGCCGCTGCCAGCGTCCTCAAGTGACGGACCAGTAAAATTGCGCTTCCAAAATTGACAATACGTCGCCTGAATTGTAATTGTGGAGTGGCTCGGCAGCCGGTGGGCAAAGGAGTGGGACAGGCCGGGCAACTGTCCCCGGGCCAACGTCAGCGATAACCGGCAATCGGTTGGCAAATTGGAACGTCCGTTGTCCGACGTCCGTTGACTGCCTCCCGGCTTGTGCCTGTGCCTGCGCCTTCTGGTGGGCAAATCAAATAACAAATGATTGCACCCGCTGCGATTCGTGAGTGGGGACCCGGACGCTGACTCTGACTGTGATTGGGCACCGACTGATGAGTGCCAGCCACGCGAGAAAATCGAATGAAAACCCATTCTTTTTCGCGACATCCAACGGATTTATTATGTGGCCAGCTGCAGTCAAATGTTTGCGTTGCATTTCCATACGTACGAGCATTTTCATGCAGACCTATATATATATATATATATATAGAAGGTATTGGGTTGGAATGACAGTGGAAGAGCATTCACAATATTGTTGATTTTTTGCTCGTGTCCCGACTTGAGTGAAATTAGCTTAAATAGCTTGAATAGAAATAAAAGAAGGCATCTGCCTTTAATGCATATTTTCACTTCAGCAGCATCAACAGCCAAGTGTCCGACCACTTATATAATAATCCAAGATATTTGCATAAGACGTTTCTATTAACCCAAATGTTTAATTCAAGACTCAAATTGAGTAACATTGTATTTCCATTAGCAACTGTTTACGTTAATTTCGATTATGCCAACGATAGTAAAAGTATTTAATATTTAATTCCAGCATCTGTACAACATTACCGAATAATATTTTTTAAATTTTTTTAACAACGAAACGTTTCGAATTTGCGCTTGTCCTTTCTTGTTCTAATTTACAGATGGGGGCGGATACCCCTCGCTCATATATTTTGCAACATATTTGTTTATATGGCATGAACTTCAGACAGGGTAATCTACTTTTTTGAAAATTCGTTGGGCGCAGTTTCGCTTTTTTATTGCGGGAAAAGCGCTTAACTCGTTTTTGAAGTGTTTGCAGCGAGGGAGCGAAAATTGTATCCCGAAATGTGGCACATTTTTCAGCTTTCCAGACTTGGCTCCATAAAATTATCTATCTGTACAGACAAGCAGCGGAGACATGAAAAACGAGAAAACAAAAGCCAGAGCGAGGCCCACCGCACCGAACGGAGATAAAAATGCAATAAAATGGCGACGGCGTCGGCTGACGGCGTTTTAGATGGCAGCCTTACAAATGTCCCCGCTGTGTATTGTAATCACTCAGCGGACTTCGCTTTCTGGGGTCGCCCCGTTTATCTAAAGTGTTTTGCTGAAGGGTTTTCACTGTGGTTAAGCCACACGTGGCCAAAGGCTGAAAGAGACAGAGATATTCGGTGGTATATCAAGAGAAGATGTAACTGGTTGGAAAAGAATGCAAATCAAGAATTATTATGAATTAATAAATTAGTAATTATGCAATTATGAGATAGGATGCTAAGCGAAATTTGTTCTTTTTTTCAGGCACTTTGTTCTTATTCGTCTTGTAAGTACAGATTTAGGTATCTACCAATACTGATTTCTCATCTTACTAATAAAGACAAGAATTATGTCAGAGTATCTGGGAAATTTATTACGAACGATCTGGAATTGTAACCGTTTTGTTCATATAACTTATAAAACATATAATAAAAGTTGCATAAAAACTCATTTTTGATTCATTTAGTGATTCATTTATTTATACTTAATGGATTGTCATTTTTTAGTCATTTTATTTTTTTATTATTTTATTTTTTAAATTTAAACTATTTTAAATTTTATTATAATATTTTTATTTATTATAAAATGTTACTAAAAAAAAGCAATTATAAGAAGAAATAATTTAGTTTAAAGACTGCCTTCAGCTAATTTCACCTACTATACGAGTCTCACTCGGGTTTTACCAACAATAGAAAAAAAAACAATGTCAAAAAACAGCAGCCCAACTAATTCGTTTAGTTCTTTGTATTTCTCTGTAAACACGTAAATAAAATATTAGTTCGCTCTGGATCAGAGAGCTCCCCGAGTTTTCTATGGATTGGCAGATAGTGTTTAGTCGAAAGTGCAGTTAAACTGCAGTTTTACGAGTTGCTGCTCCCACGAGGCGATAAACGCTGTCGTTTATAATGACAGCTAACTTGCAACTTGCAACGTGCAACGCGTTTAACGGGGCTGCTTTTAACCCTTTGCCGAAGTGAGTTGTCTGGACCAGGCGTCCATATCACTGACATGTGCAGTGCTCTGGCTAATTTAATTAAAATCAACTTAAAGCAGCCCGCGGCAGGCGATGCCGACAGGCAGTGTGCGGCATGTGGCATGCGGCATGCAACATCCACTTGCCTTTTCCCCAGGCCAATATGTTACGCTTTTAATTTGTTAATTCATTTTCTTGCTGCATACGGAGCAGGCGATGTGGGTTGTATGTGAACTGTCTCGCTTGGCTAAGCGCCTGCAACAAGTGCATGCCACACGAGGTCACACACACACACACACACGCACACCCCTCTCTCACGGCCACACACACTGTCGCTTATGCAGTATTTGATTTCGTTTGTTTTAACTGCTTTCACTTTTCTATTTACTCTTTTTGTGTGCCGTCTGAAATGAAAAATGGCAAAACCTTGTTTATTTGCTCAGCTAATAGCAGCTTGCACACACACACACTCGCACTTTCGCACACACACACACACACTCGCACACACACTGCCTGACGCACCTGTAAGCGGTTTAAATTTAATACTGCCTACTTGCAGGCGCCTCGTGTGCTCATAAAAAACGCGTTCAGTGTTTTTCCTTTTATGTGGCTTCAAAATACGCGTAATAAATTTTATATATTTTGATAGTCGCATATTTTGATATATTAAGCGTGTAAACTGACGGAACTACGCCCTTAAAACGCTGTCTTTAAAAAAAAGGAAAAGCTGAACACGATTTCTTTCCGCCTTTAGCTTTCTTGCCCATAAATTTGTTGTGAAACCTTTTGCAATTTATGCATGAAATCAGAAGGCGCAAGGTAAGTTTACTTTGCATAAAAACTTATGCATAAGATAAAAATATAATAAATATTAATAAACATATACTATTAGTATTAATTAATTACTAAAGTTGATTAAATTTTATGTGCCTTAGTTAAACATAATATTCTCACTTTTCACTCAAGTTATATTTGGATATATTTAACCTATATTCAATTGTTTGCGTAGGGCATTTAAAAGTCGCTTTTCGTTGGCTTTTCCTCCTTTTTTTTTTATTTAATTAAATTTTATTTGCTGCATATGCCATGGCCAGAGGCTGCTTTGAGACGCCATGTGGTATACAACATAATTTTTTATTTGTCTTCGTCAGACAGGTACGCAGGCCTCCCAGCATGGACCCACATTTTTTTCTGTTTATGCTGAAGCAAGCCAGGACCTTGTCCGTGTGTTGACTTTAAGATTCTAATGCAACTTTAAGCAGGTTACAATGCGAAAATCTTTGCAATTGTCTGTCTGCATTTCAAAGTGGCAATGCCAGAAATGCTTCGTACTGCAAATCAAATTTCAGCTAATGGATAAGCAGTCGTCAGAGGGGTCGGGGGATGAGTTGGCCCGAATTGTGGCCATGATATGGCAGCTATGTGCACAAAAGCCACAAACAATTGACCCGCTGCAGACAATATCTCAAATGGAGCTGTGCAACGCATTTATAAGGACTCCTATGTTCAATGTGTTTTCCATCGTTTTTTGATTTTGTTTTCCCTTCCATTTTTACTGTATTTTCTCTGTATGTGTTTGTGCGCAACTGTCCGATTTGTGTTGGACCACAGACAATCACAGCAAAAAATATTGGCATTTCCTTACTTTCCACTCTGAAGCTGGTCAAAAGTAACTTTGTGTCGCATTCTTATAGACGGCGATTTGTTTTCAAAGCAGTACTGACAAATTTTGGAATTTGTGTGTGTGTTACACAGATGAGTTTCATGAAAACTCTGTTTAAGGGAAAACATTGAGAGTCAACTAATGTGAGTCATGTTTTCATGTACAATGAAAAGAGATTATAAAGCAGTCATAAAAATATATAAATATTACAATTCTAAATATTGATTTAAATCATTAAAAGATTATTTTCACAAATATGTTTACAGTCATAGCTCGAAAATTATCGAAAAGTTCTAATTATTTTTTCGTCCGATTTATTTAAAACTCATTTATGCGTACAGTAACTTTATATTTTTATAGGCGAGAATTAATCATTTACGTAAGTTATTTTATATATTTTGCCTAATTTATTTTACTTTTAATTACAAAATGATAATGATTTCTCTTATTTATAAATACAACGTTAAGTCCAAATTAATATTTCATATCAAGAATTATATAATATACTATCCAAACTTCCATTTAAAGTAAAATTAGAATGTATCAATATTGTGTGAAAAGAATTTAATAGCAATTAAATCATTCAATAGATATTTAAATTATAGTTTTTTATTGAATACATTTTTGCTTACCTACGCTTAAAATCAATTTTTCATTAAAAAATTTGTTGTTTTCCTATCGAGCAATTGATGGAGCTAATGTTATTTTATATTCATAGCAGTGTTTATTTAATAATCCACATCTCCTCGTCTACTGTTTCTTTTGGAGCTGCGAGCCGGCAATAAAACAATAACCAGCTTACTTCCTTTGTTTTGCCTCTCACGTGCAGCATTTTCTCCTGCTCTTTAATCGGCTTAGTTTTCATTCAGATATCCTCTTGCTACCTCAA
Organism: Drosophila sordidula; assembly: GCA_035047465.1. NCBI lineage: Eukaryota > Metazoa > Arthropoda > Insecta > Diptera > Drosophilidae > Drosophila > Drosophila sordidula. The sequence continues at coordinate 2,492,244 of JAWNPQ010000260.1, read as the reverse complement.
CTAAACCACAGAAATTGACTTGTTTACCCCAACGAACCAAAGCAAGAAAAAAAAAAAGGAAAAAAACCAATACAAATGATTAATGCGCGCTGTGTCAGCCCAAAATATGTGCGTTGTCTGCGCTCCCGTTGCCCGGATAGATGGCCGGGCAGTTAGCCGGCAGCCTGGCCGCGAGGGGCGTGGCTGGGGGCGGGGTCCACTGCAATAAGGGCAATATGAAAGAAAGTTGGCTAACTTATGCTGATTATAGTCAACATTGGCCGCAAGTTATTATCAAATGTCTCCCTGGAGTAATATATATTTTTGTGGCCATACAAAACACAACATTTAGACGGCAAATGAGAGGAGGAGCCTTGCCCCTCTCAGCCGCAGGGCGTTGCAGCATTTAACACAATAATCGAATTTTCATAAGGAGTGGGACTTAGCTCTGGGCACAAACACAGGGCTTGTTTAAGCCTTGGCGAAACTAATGTTTTCAGGGAACACGCCCACTTTTTGTTTTTGTTGACCCGGCCGGACAAGGAGCGAAACAAGTGCCGTTAAATGACCTTGTTAATCATGCTCATGTTCATGTTTGCTCGTGTGCGTGATTTATGCTTATTTATATTTTATTAACCTAAGCATTGGTATAGCCTGTGATGGGCGGTGGGGGATATGGCGGACGTAGTATATAGAAGGCCCGGCCAGTGTGCCGTTGTAGTTGCTTTTTGGTGTTTTTGATATATTAGCTTGGCCCAGGGACCATGACTATGTTTATGCCACTTCTGTTTTTGGCCTAATGTGACACCTAAGAAGTATTGGAGACTGGGCAGGAATTGTCTCCCTTCGATTTAGTGAGTTTATTTTTTATTTACATTATTTTCGTTATTATAAAATTAATAATTATTATTATATCTTAAATATGTTCGTTCTTAAACTCAATAACTTTTGATAAAATTAGCGCCTGTGTGGTTTATAATATTTATTTTAATATTTTTAGGTTGTTAATATTTATTTAATTTAATTTTTTTTCTCTTTTGCTAGCTCAAATGCAAATATGTTTTCTTATTGCACTTTAGTAAACGGCCAAAATTATTTTAAAATATAAATAGCTATTTATAAGTTCCTTTTCCAGTTCAAGACTGTGCACTATTTTAAACAATTCCCATCACACTTGGCATTCGCAGATAAATCAGCTCGCAATTATCTTGGCGCTTAAATCAGAGCCCCTATTGTCTTTCTATCCACATGAATTGAATTGGCATTTATACGCGGTTCCTTAGCAGTCAATCGAATCCTTTCGCAGCTCCCCATTCAACTGGAAATGGCTGGCAAAGCTCTTCAGCAGCTCGCGGTCGTAACTTGGCGGCAGTCCATGATTTCTGCTGACCGAGTGAACGAACTCAATCAGATTTCAGCTTTCGGGCTTTCGGCTTTTAGCTTTCAGCTCTCGCCGCGGCTGGCACTTAATTAACGCAATTAATCCAATTAAAATGTCATGTCTCATTAATACGCATTAAACGCGAATGTTGTGCAATTAAATAAATGCACTTAAATCGACATATCAATGCCCAAACAAACCAAATGTGAGGGGCTGGGGGCTGGGGGGCGGGGCACGTGCTGTGCAAATTTACACGCTGTGATGAACATCAATGAACAGTTATATAACATTCCGCGACGTTCAAGCAGCTTCACATGTTAAACCTATCCCAACCCTTAACCCAGCCCCCGCCCCAACTCGCAGTCTCTTCATTCCGTGCTTCTTCGGCTTATTAACATAATCGCCTGTGTCAACGCATTGGCATTTCCCCTTTGGCAGTGGCTAATTAAATGTGGCAATAATGCAGCTTAACAAACACACACACACACACACACACAGCAGGCACATTCACACCTACCTGCGTGTACCGTTAACGGGAATATTGCCGTTCATATTTGCTATATTACCAGCAATCAATTCAGTGTCCTGCAAAATATGCAACGTTCAATTATTAAGAGTCGTTTACAAGACCTATTGGATGTAAAAATTAATTGGCTCCCGTTTAATTGTTTGCCGCTTGGCAACAGCTTGCAAAGGACAAAAATTACCATTCAGCCACACTGTTCAAATATTCCTTATCTTTAAAACGAATGGAATTTTATTTCAGTATGGAAATATTTCATGCATTCGCAGGCTGTAATTTACTATGAATTAACTTTATTAAAATAACTATAAAATTTCTTTCCTATTTGGGTGCTACTTTAAGTACCTGGTCAATAATAATATTGATATACATTATTATTGCTTGTATAGTGTGAAATTAAATGTTATTATTGAGTATTGCAAGATAATAAATAAATTATAAATCGATAGTCTAATTAATCAATTTTAAATAACAATTATCATATTTAATTTTTTGTTGGTACATTTCCTTACCTTTTCTTTCTCTTCATATATCCTGGCACTTCCCTATCCCTTTATATCAAAGTTGATACTTTTAAAGTTTTGAAAATGTTTTATTGCCCTTTAGTTTATTTTATAAACTATTATTATCCTTACTTAATATGGCACTTAATATTTTGCTTCAACTGAAAAGTTAAAGTTGTAAAGTATTTTTGAAGAACTTTAATTACTCCTTAGGTGAATTTGACAGGTAAAAAGCACTCAATTTAACTGTTCATAAATATGCGGTAAATGATAGTTCAGTTTGTTAGCCAAAATGTCCGTTTTGAGCCATTTGTTGCTCTTGCCACCCTTGTTTATGTTTTTGTGGCCGGGACTGGGGCTCCATCCGCCTCCTCTCGAAATTTTCCTGGGCTGCCTTCCAGGAGCGCCACCTTGCGTTGAGTAGCTGCGGTCGCTTGGCTAACAAATTATTGCATTACAAATTGTCAATTTCCAAGTGGCAGGGAAAATCATGCAATTTTCCGTTGCCACCTCAACCGCTCGCAGTTTTCCCCTCCTCTCTCTCTCTCTCTCTCTCTTTCGCACGCTCTTTTCCTACTCTTCTCTGGCTCTTCGCTTTTCAGCTCTATGAAATTTTATAGCTACCGCAAGTTTTTTAATTAGCTGCCGCACATTTTCTTGACATTTCCACTTGCTGCCATTGTCATCATCATTGTCAAGCCTGTAAATTGGGGGCGTGGCCGTGGCCTCTGCCCCAGCTCCCACTTTTGGAGTCTCGACTGCCGTTTCGAGTGCTAATTGCATTTTCTGCTGTGTTTTTGGTACTGATTTTGAACTTTGAGGTTTTATGCCATAAATGCAATTAGCACAAAGTTTTTCCATGAAAATTTTAATGGGGTTTTGTTGTTATTGTATCCACTCTACCCACTCCTTCCTTCGTCTTCGACTGCCCACACCAATCGCTCTTAAAGCATGCTAACTGAATCTCTTAATTGAATTAAATTTATATCATGGCCAGTCCTCTTTGGCCGTAATATTGCCTTTCCGGACAGTAGCCAAAATAAACATTGAATGTGTGTAACTCATACACACACACACACACACACACGATACACTCGCATACACATGCAATTTGTTCGCAAATATTTGCAAAACGTGTTCATCATCCTGTTGACAAGGTCGTTTACAAAATAAATTCACTAAACAAAATGTTTTTATTGGATTTAACTTGTTTATGCCAAGGCAAGGTCAAAGGCGAAGTGGGGCTGCCTAACTGTTGGTATTTACCTTGTTGTTGTTGCGCAGCATGCGAGAAATTCAAATGAAAGCTTTAAATACTGTTAGTTAGCTTAACCACAGTTTATTTAAGCTGGCAGGCCTTTACATTGATTAGTTAATTTGAGTTAACAAAAGTGATTTTTTTTATATGTAATATATAAAATATTAAAAAATTTTCATTTTTTACTTACTAAGGTGTGTGTATTAATTCTATTTTTTTTTTAGCAAACAAATAAAACTAAGGTCATAATCATTATTTTTGAAATGTATTATTTATTGCTGAAAAGATAATAATTAACTGAGTTAAAATATAACTAAAATATAACATATAATTAAACAAATAATTTATTAGAATTAAGGTATATTGCTTAAATTTTGTATAATTATATTTTTTATACAAGATGGATGAGTAAAAAATTAAAAATAATAATTACGCTTCCTGAGTGATAATTGTTATTAATGCAAATTTAAAATTTGATCGGATTGCAGTTGCTTGAGTAATTATCAAGCTTGCACATCGCCTTGAGCTGAATCAACATCAGAGCTAAGGCCCAAGAGCAACAGATAACAAGTCAGACACCTGACGGGCGAAATGTGGGAACCCATTGAGCTCAATCAGCTTTCAGCTTGGTTTCAATGCTCGATAAAGTGGAGCCGCAGCTGCTGCCACAGCCACAAGTTTATTTGCTCATTCAGCTCAATCACAGATCAAATAGCCGAGAAAAAGTGCTGCTGGAAAACACCTGGCAAACAATTTGAACTACGCTCAACCTTTGAACTGCAAACAACGCGTCGCTGCAGCGAGCAAACGGGGCCGCAGCCAGACAATTGCTCCGGCAAAATGGGGAGCCAAAGTGCCAGGCAATATAAATTGCCCCGGCAAGTAGAAGATGGTGGAGAGGGGGGTGGGGTTGGCAGTTAGGCTAAGCTGGATTGTCTTCGCCTTTTGTTTTTCCCCACAAACAGTTTGCCAAATCACAGCCGCAGCAAATTGCAGATTGAACTCGGACTCGAAGCTGGCAGAAAGAACTGCATATGCATAACTTTGGCCCCTTTCTTTCAGTCCGGGCCTGGGCACTGGAGCTAATGCAATTTTATGTGCGCCTTTGATTTCCCAATTGGATTTGCCACATGATTCACAGACACTTCGAGCTCAAATTGAGCTACTCACATAAGAGTAAAAGGTATTAATTGAATTGAATTTAGGCGTTCAGTGAACCGAGTTCCCCGGCCAACTTTCCCCATTTCACAATTGACTTTTGGCAAATGTTACGACTCTCTAAAGCTGTCTGCATAACTGCCATCAATTTGTCCGTTGATGGCACCGAAATATGATTTAAACAAACTGCCAGACTGAATGACAGGCAAACAAAGCGCAGTCAGGCGAGGCGAAACGGGCTGACAAGTAACATGTGCCAGGCGTTGCCAGACATGAATAAATTACTAAATAAATACCATCAATTTTGGTGTGTATATTTTTAGTTGTTGACGCCCGTTGCCTGGCACGCTGCGCCTAAAATTATGCACCGATAAGTTGTGAACTTGGTGTCTGCCCGGCCCGAACTGACATTTCTTTCAGCCATCTAACTATAAGCTGCTGCTCCTGCTGCCAATTTTCCATCATGAAAGCTTAATAAACTTTTACTTTTCAATACTTGGGTTCTTTCAGCAGCTGCTGCCAAAAAACAACTTTTTGCTAAAAAAAAAAAAAAAACCAAACTGAATTTGCTCCTTGAAATACCTTTGGTAAACAAACACTCAGCGAAAAGGAAGAGATATTTGTACCATTTTTAACATTTCCTCTCTTAACCAAATTTTATCCGCGTTGAACTTGAACTTGATTTGTGTACGAAATTCTTGGGTTTTTTCTCCCAGTGTATCGACATTCCGTACAAGGTTGCACTACAAACATTTTCCCATGCAATTGGTAAATGTAATTAGTTCTTACGAGCCATCAAATTTACATGTCTGAGTGCATTTTGGGCTGACAGCGTGAAAATTAAAAGGCATTTACAACAATTTCAAAGTGCGTATTTAATTAACTGTGAAGTGCGTAGCTGCAGTTAACTTTATTAATTCGAACTAATAGACTAGGGCTCTCTCTTCATTCACTTAAACTAACAGACGAAGGCTCTGTCTTTATTAATTTGCTCTAATGCACCTGGTTTCAAAATAATCGACACAGTAAATCTATTTGTCTATTTACGGCTGACAGATTGTCAAATTTTACCTTAAAATTAAATTGACCTACGATGTTGTTAAAGTATTTGTATTTCTTAGTATTAATATCGAATTATATTCATCAAAAGAGGTTTTTTTATATACACTTAAATCTAACAATAAAGTTGAAGATATTCATGTAAAAAGAGAATCGTTTAGAGTTATTTCAAATTTGTGTACATTATATATATAAAATATAATTAGATATACCCTGCAACCAGACCCATACCTTGTATTATAAACACATTTTTCGACTGATAATTCCGATGGGAGCTATATGACAGAAATAGTGTATTTAAAATGAATTTGGGAACAGCGTGTATGAATAATAACAATGGATACGGCATTGCCTACGCGGCCCATTGTCAATCCGGGGAATATGTCGTTATCAGGGTTATTTCGTTGTTTTATTTTAGACTCTTTGCCGTCTTGATATGCTAAATGTCTCCTATAAACAACAGTAAACATATATATTGCCTATATTTTCACTGATACTGTTATCAGCGCCCAGTCTTAACATTTGTTTATAATCTACAGTTGCGAAATATCTGCTCCCTGGTGAAATAGATTATTTCGTTATGCTATTATGAATATGACCAGCTGTTTTTAAATACTCCGTGAGAGGAAATTTTAGGTAGGTAGCTTATGAAATTATTCACCTAGAAAATTAATTATAATTACCGTCGAGACTTTTTTATTTTCCCTTATGAATGCCAAAATTATATTTGCATAGAATGGAGCTACAAAGGAATTATGAAATAATTACAAAAAATGTTTTTTTAATTGATCATAGAATAGAAATAGAAATAAAATCAAAATAAAAACTATTTTTATAGTTTTTTGTCATTTTTATTAGTTTTCTTTAGTTAACACAGGAAATCAAAATGATATAAATGTTTAAAAATGCCAAATCAATTAAAATCTGACTTGGTTAACATTGTGTTGATACAGCTTGCATATACGCAGTGATCATTGATCGCTGATCATTGATATGCGGGAAGTTGCCTTCAGTGGGTGTGTTCTTCGTGAGCAAATCATTTCCGTGGCTCAAAGTCCAGCCAAATGCCGCCCTTCAGGCCGGTGATGAATGCTGTGGGATCGTACAGGTTGTCCGTGCGAGTCTTGGGATTGACGCGCACATTGAACTTGGTCAGAACCTCGACGAGAGCACCCTTGATCTGGGTCAGGGCAAAGCGCATGCCTGAACGACATAGATATATAGATGTATACAGATAAAATATCAGCCGGACCCACCTATGCAGATGCGGGGACCCTCGCCGAACGCCATAAAGACGCCCTGCTCGCGATACATTTTGGCCGCGTCGGGGTGCATGAAGCGATCGGGCTGGAAGGCCTGCGGATTGGGGAAGTACTCCTCGTCCAGCATGAAGCAGTAATGCGGCACAACGACGGTGGTGCCACGCTCCACCGTGAAGTTCTCGCCCTGCTTGTTGGTCAGCTCGAGGTTCTCGGTGCACAGTTTGTTGGACATGAAGGCCGGTGGAAAGATGCGCATGGTTTCTGCGGGAACAGCATTTAGGTAATAATATTTACTAATTATTTAAAAATAAAAAAATGTAAATAGTCATAGTTATAAGTCATAGTCTTAAGTATAGGCATAATTTTAAAGGCGGTTCGCCAAGTTAAAAAAATAGAAAGTTTTGGACAATATGCTGCAATAAAAAAAAATTAAAAAAAAAAAAAAGGCTATAAATCATAGTCCTAAAAACCAATTGCGAATATTTTAGTTAAAAATGCGCTAGACAGTTTTGGACAATAAGCTGCAATAAAGAACCAAAAAAAAAACAAAATTATTTGGCTCTTGAACTCACCCTGCACACAGGCGTCCAAGAAGGGCAGCTCGTTCAGCTTATCAAACTCGACCACGCCCTGGGCGTTGAGGTGCGCCTCGAGCTCCTCGCGCAGTCGCTGCTGCACCTGCTCGTCCCGTCCCAGGAGCAGGAGCAGGTGACTCAAAACTGTCGCCGTCGTCTCGAAGCCGTCGAGCAGGAATGTCATCGTGTGCGCGGTCAGCTGGCGTGTGTCCAGGCTCTTCTTGTTGCCCAGCTGCAGTATGTAGTCGAGGAAATCGACGCGCTCGAACTGCTTGCCCGCGGCCAGCTGGCTGCGTCGGGCATCCAACGCGGTCTGCATCAGGTCGACAAAGAAGCGCTCGATGCGCAGCGGCACGAAGCGCAGCTTGAAGACGTGCCGCAGCGCGGGCAGCGTGCTGACCAGCACGAAGTAGACAATGAAGGTCCACGGCTGGGTGAACAGCTCCTTGATGTAGGCCATAATCGGAGTGGGCTGCTCCGTGAAGCTCTCGGCCTTCAGGCCCAGCACACAGTCGGTGACCATTTCGGAGGTGAAGCGTAGGCTCATCTGCACGAAAAGCAAGTGCAAGTGCATGTGAATGAAAGTGAATCTCAATTATTCACTTGTGCCCTCTACTCACATCCTTGGCATCGATGCCGCCCGGCGCTGGCTGACGGAGCTGCTTGCGCAGCCACTCGGTCATCTTCTGGCACACCTCCGTGGTCACCGGGTAAACAGTCTTGATCTGCAGTTAGAAAGGGGGAGTATATTATCAGCCTCTTCATGGGTACTTCAAACACGAGATAAAGCTCACCCGGCCCATTGTCAGTCCGGGCGTGACGTCAGCGCGTCGTTGTTTCCACTTCTCGCCGACCAGGGAGAACGGATTGTTGGCCATTATGAAATCGGTCTTCTCGTCCATCATTTGGGATATCTCGTTTTCGTGGAAGTGCTTAAAGTCCGAGACGAAGACGCGTCGCGCCAGCTCCGGGCTAATCACCAGCAGCTGCGGACTGCGTGCCCCATAGATGCCAACGGCATCGTATTTATGCTTGTAGGCCCTGTAAATAAAAATAAAGAATTATCTGCTTTTTAGGCATGGTAATTTCAGTAACCTCACCGATAGATTTCGTCGAGATCGTAGATCGCATGCCGCTTCACGTTGTACATGTGCGGATAGTTGCCCGTGAAGAGACGCGGCTGCGGACCCGGAACTCCACGTTTGCTCCAGTATCCGAAGTTCCAGCTCATAAACACATACAGGAGCACCGCCAGCAGCAGCAACAGCGACAGCGTAATTTCCAGCATGATGTCGCTCGAGTAACGCTTCCAATCTGACTGATCGGGGCAACTGTTCAACTGCTTGCATTAGTTGGAGAACCGCGTTCGAGCTCTGCTCTGATTAGATTGGCGCAATTGCGCTCTCGAGCGTATCTACCAGGCACCAAAAATACTCTCCATATTACATCGAATGCTCACTGATAAGGCTTATCAGCGCCAAGTGGCAATTAATTTATACTAATTTATTTATTTACAATGCTTTTGTTGCATTTGTTGTGAAATAAATTTCGGACCGCTTATGAAATAAATTATCTTGTTTTGTAACTTTATTGTTTTAGACTGTTTACTGTGAACGAGTATTAGGGCAGTCGGTTATACCCGACTGCAACGTTCTTGCTTATTTAAATTTGTCTTCGGTCTGCGGGACGTAATTTTTAATTGAAATTCAGAGTACATAAATTTGTAACTATTTTTTTTATACAATTATATATATATAATTATATTTTATATATTACAAATAGAGCCAAATATTGTATATGTGAAATGAATATACCCTCAAATTCTTTGTAGTGCACAGAAACGTGTTTCACGTTTTTGATAGAATCAAAACAACGCTTAATTGACGGTTTGAAGCGCAAATAATGTGTGAGAAAGAGAGAGAGAGAGAGAGAGAGAGATACAGGAGGGAGGAGAGTGAAAAGTTGAATGGATGGTAGAGACAATTGAGTATTTCCGATGAGTGGCTCTCAGCTATAAATAGAATTTGAACAAAAACACTAACAACATATATATAATATGATCTCGAGTTGAAATATAAATTATACAAAGCTGATGTTAAGGTCGATTAATATTGCAAAGCAAAGGAAATTGCAAGAGGCTTAACAGTTAATTCAGAGAAAATTTGAGTAATATAATAAATATGATAACTATTGTTAAATAAAAATATAGTATATAGTATACAGTTGCGAAAAAAAAAATAGCACCACTATGACATTTTTTCTTATTGATCAAAAAAATAACAATTAGTATTGCGATATTTTAAAAATTTGATATTTAATATATTGCTTAGTATTCCCCCTAAACGAAAAGGTAGTACTTCGCTTGTAATGGTAATAGATTTTTTTTTTTTTTTGTAATTTTAAGGGAAAAGGTCGAAAAAATGGCGGAAAAAATAATAGCACCACTTATGCTTTTTCATGAAAAACGTTAAATTTCGTACAGTTTCTTCGACAAAAAGCACGTACTCAAGAGATTTAACTTCGATTTCATTATTTTAAGCATTATGTTTAAAAAAAATCCAAAATTATTGATACAATGGGCCTTGGAATACGGAAAAGTGCAAAATCATCAGAAAATTGATATTGTATGGAAAATCAAAGAGATAACTTGGTCGATTGATTGGCTTTTCAATTAAAAATATACTAAATGACATAAACTATAAAGAAAACGATGAAACACGTAGATAAAAAGGAGCTATACGACAGATTTACGTCAAAGTGTTGATCCTCGAGAGCACACAGTATCCTTTCAAGGCTGCAACTGACATAAAAAAAGGAGCTTAATACAACTGTGACACTGAAAACAGTTCACACATGTGTCAAACAAGAAAATGTAAATGCTTGCAGCCCAAGAAAGGTCCGTCTCCTTAAACGCGAAACATATTGCCAAGCGCATGAAGTTAGCAAAAAATCATCAAAATTGGTCAACCCAAAAATGTAGTAATATTTTATGAACAGATGCGAGTAAAGTTGTTATGTTTGGTAGAAAAGACTCTCGTTCGAACGTCTAGTACCCTTAAAGCTCAAAATACAATCCAAAATTCACTACAAAGACTTTTAAACATGGAGGGCCAAACATACTGGTATGGGCTTGTTTTTGTTATTAGGAGTAGGTCCAATACATTGAGCCAAACTCATAATGAACCAACACGGTTGCGTCAATATGTTAGATGCAGTAATGCTACTCTAAGTAGAGTATAAAATGGCGCTATTATGGGTCTTCCAAGAAGGCTATGACCCCAAACACGCCACCAGGAAAGCAAAGGAATGGTTCAAAAGAAAACCAGTGAACGTTTTGGAGTGCGCTGTGCAGCCAGCAGATCGAAAATCTATAGGCTAATGTCAAAAAGGCAGTTGCTAGTATTAAACCAACTAGCAACGGATCACTTTGGCAAGCAATTTACGAGTCCTGGTGGAAAATTCCTCTGAAACGATACCAGGACTTGGTTGAATCGATGCCAAGTCGTTAAGCAGCCTTTATTTCCAATAAAGGTATCGCAACTATATATTCAATTGATAAAATATTCTTAGTTTTGACACACAATTATCTTTAAATAATGAAGGTCTTAAATATTTCTCATTTTTATAATTTTAAGTGAATATTTGAAAAGTGGTGCTATTATTTTTTCCGCCATTTTTTCGACCTTCTCCCTTAAAATTAAAAAAAAAAAATAAAATCTATTACCATTACACCGAAGTACTACCTTTTCATTTAGGGGGAATACTAAGCAATATATTAAATATCAAATTTTTAAAATATCGCAATACTAATTGTTATTTTTTTGATCAATAAGAAAAAATGTCATAGTGGTGCTATTTTTTTTTTCGCAGTTGTACATACATCTTTCATTTATTATTTGACTGTATTGCCATTATTTGAGTGGGCTAAAAGTTTCATATATCTGGCGATTCTGCAATTCTGTCAACGATTTGCCAAAACTGTTACCCAAATAAAACGCTTGTAATTACGAATAAAGTACGAAGCACTCAAAGATTCCCTTTATGTGGATTCCCTTTGAACCTTTAGCATTTTGCCAATGGCCAGTGGCCTCCTTTCGCACATTATTTACAACCATTTATTGAAAATGATGCGACAAAGTATCTGTGCCATGTCAAGCTCTCAAAAGCCGGGCAATAATATTTATGGCCATTGCAGCAGCCGCAATCGGCTGGCCCATTGCTTTTTGGGCTCCGTGCACTTCTTGGGGCGGCACATTTGTCATGTGTTGTGGTCAGGCTTATTAAACGGCTTTTAAGCGCCAGGAACCAAGCACAATGAGTATTTTCTATAGCCGGTAGATTTATGCATGCGCCTCATGGCGTCCCGACTGCGGCCAAATGATTTCCAACTGCGGCCTTGCAAATTATGCGCCATTTTCAGACGTTTCAATGTAAAGGAAAGTTTGTCAGGTTAGTTTTTTTTAGCTTAACTTTTGGCCATAGCTTTACTTTTTAGTATACGGTTTGTTTTTTATTTATATTATTATATATTCTTAATAATATATTCCACAGAAAAGCTGTAAAGAAATATAATATTTACTATTATATATTATTGCATTTATTATAGTTGAAAGATATTGTAGAAAAGTTTTCAAGCCAAAGTTTTTAAGCCAAGATAAAAAAATTTTTTATATATTCTATTCAAGAATTAACTTTGTCAACATCTGCCCATATCTAAAATTATCTAACTCCAGAACAAAACTAAAATTGTTTTAAAAAAATGTTTAAATAAATTTAATTAGGTATTATATTGACATTTAAATTAATTTCAAAAACTATTTAAATAAAGAACTAGATAACTATGCATAATATATTTGTTTTAGGCAAATTTATTTAATTACTTGGATGAATATATTTGATGCTATTTTAGGTTTTAAAGTTTATAGTTCAAGTAAAAATATTTATTTATGAAATAGTTGTACCCTCTTCTTTGTGTCCACTTCAATATATCTTTTGATATTTGGTCAGGTCCTAAAGTTGAAAACGGCCCACCCTTTGTAGATAACAAATATCGATATGAGGAGTTAAGCTTCACAATTGGAAATGGTAAAGACAGTCTATCTTAAAGTAAAATTAAATCTATAGTTTATCCAACTGACCCACAACAATGCCTATCCCCACATTGAAAGCGTTGCCCTCTCCAATACCCTACTCCAAGCACTTGTGAGGAAAAATGCGAAATTTATGAGGCAGCTCACTTAACTTGGTCAGGGCAAAAAAAAAGAAAACTAAAATAAAAGGAAAAGGAACAAACAAACAGTGCCGAAAGCTGTTTATGTGTTTGGAACGTGTTTGGCTTCCATGGCATTTACCGTAACACGCAGCTCGTCCATTTGTAACCCCCCACCCCGACACGAACCCGCATGCACACACACATTTGCACACACATATGTAAAAGTTAATATGTATCTATGAGAGCGACTGGAATGCAACCCAAATTAAGTTGTTGTCTATGCTAAATTGTCATTTCGTTCGTCTGAAAATTATGTGAGTCCCCGAAATGAGCTCGGTTAAGCCGCTTTAAAGCCGGCGCCTGCACCGGCCGATAACAAACAGCAGTAATTAGAAAGAAAGCCTGCCAGGCGCGTGTGTCCACAAAAATATTCTGTGCATAATTAAACAGCAAATTAAGCATTATCAACTTACCGAGCAGCCGAGCAGGCGGCACAAGAACTGCCGCAACAACAGGACACAAAGGACACATAGTGAAATATTAATGGCAATTAATAGGCAACAAGTGAGTGGGCGGGCCGAGTCGTGTTGTGGTCCTGCTGCTTGGGGACATTTCATCATCTTAATGGTTTGGGCCACTTCTGACAGCGACCCTCGATCTGGCCCGCAGCTGAGTTGGGTGCGTGTCCCGACTAAGCTGCTTGACACGCTGCTGCTGTCAGTGTTGCCAATGACACTTGTAGATACAGACAGGCCACATAAGCACATCGACGGCCTGGGGGGGGGGGGGGGCAGGTGCGACAACTCACACATTGGGGCCCCAGGTCCTTGACTTCGCTTGGCTTGGCTCCGACTGCCCTCGAGTACTCAAATGTGTTTGTTCATTTGCCAGCACTGATTGAGCGAGCACTAAGCCTGAGCATCTATCCCGAGAGCAGGAGCAGAGATTTCGAGGAGTTACTCGATTATAAGGCGAGTGAAATCTTCATTATTTTAATTGGCCACAAAATCGATTTAAATATAGGTAATTAATTAATTTTCATCATAGTTTTCTTAGCAAGATTTATGTTTTAAGAAGTTTTACTTTTTTATATAAATGCATTTAATTTTTTATTTCTTATAATATATTTAATGAGTTAAAATGTTAAACACGGAACACAAATTTTTCAGTTAAACATAAGAATTTTTTGAAATTGTTTTAAAACAAACCTACTATTTTACCATATAGCCAAACTATGTTGAAAGCTGTATTTGTAGCTTGTCCACGTTATTAAAATCTAATAAAGACTTAAATTAAAAAGAAAATATAGCCAAAATATTTTTTACACGAATTTTAGCTGTTTTAAAAATTTCAGTTTTGATTTAGAGCAAATAATGTATTTATATATATAATAGAACTTCTTAAGGGTCATCATTAAACTCGAACTATTTTTATATTCGGTCTCTGGTAAAGGCAAATATATATAAGAAATAATTACATTACTTTTTAATAAGGTAAATATTTATTTTATTTGTAGAATTGTAAATCTGTATTGAAATTGGCTATAACTAAATGCCAATTAAAATTCTTCAAGGTTCGAGAACAGCCCTCTTCAGAGTGTAACCATTGCAATAGTCGTATTTCCAACTCACCGATCTCCCCGCATCCACGGCTCATAATCACAGCAATTAGCAATTATGGCTTCCCCATCTAAGGGCCTTTTTGTGTTCACACCTTTCTGGCCACCGTCCCAGCTCTTATCCCTTTTAATTAGATGCCGCCAAAAGGTAAATTCCAAGCCACCTCTTTCGTCTCCCTCCCGCGCTCCCTCCCCAAATAACATGTTTCCCTGCCCCTTTGACTATTTGCTTTTCAGTTGGCAGCTGCTTTTGCTAACTGCAGGCGAGTTTTTTTTGCCCATTTCTAATTTTCATTTTAATTATAACGAGAATTATTCTGAAAATCAAGCAAGCGGCAACTTTTGGCACGCCCTCAGACCGGCTGCAATTGGGCTTCTTCAATAGTGGGCGGGGCTGGCAGCCAGACAACGGCAGCTGTTACACTTTTTTTTCTGTTCATGGCACCTGTATTCAGCACGTTCCCCTCGTTCGTCCTCTTGCGCTTGCTGTGTGTGAGTGTTATCATATTTCACGCCTATTAGCATTTTAATTTAATTAACATTTATGACGACAATTTGTGCGTTGGCAGCCGTGGAAATGTGCGATAACTCGAAGCAGTCTGCACATTGAAGACAAAGTTGTTGGGCTCTGATTAGGATATGCACAGCCCGAGGGGCTAATGTGAAGTTATCTGACATTGCAAGCGAAGGATACACGGATCTGTTTTGTTCTGAAATAAATTTGGGCTAATTAGGTTTGCAAATTGGACGATTGTTCCCAAATTGAAACCAAGAACTTTATTTAAAGTTTACTTTTTAGAAGTCACAGTGGAAATATAAAGTTTTCTAAACAATATACATTTGCATAATATTACATATAACAGTCTTTTTTTGCGATACTTAAATGGGATCTAAGCAATATCTTGCAATTTTATTAGATAACTTATGAAAAAATGTTTATTCTATGTTAGTTCAGTTCGTTTTTCAATTTTCTATTATTATGCAAAAATACAAATATTCATATACATCCACTTAAATAAACAAATAAATGGATATAAAGCTTTTGAATGAATTACAAATTTGTTTGCATTAACTTTTATGCTAATTTCCAGTTTTTGTAATTCAAAACTGTAAAGCACTGGCTGTAAAAAACTATGATTTATAAACTATTAAAATCTTTTTTGCTGTTAAAAGTATGCAATAATTTTTATGTAATTGAACTCTTCACACTGAATCTTTAAGGAATGCAGTAAAATATACGCTGTGGTTTTTAAAAGTAGTTTATAAGTAATTTAAAAACTTAAAAACATTTTAATATCCGGTTTCAATATTGTAGGAGATATCGAAAAGTGCTTGGCAAGTTCGCCATATGTTAATTAATTAAATTATGGGAATAAGTTAACATTTTGAGGGTTGTATAACTGTACTCTTGTATAATTTTGCATCCTGGTACATTACTAAAGTAGAATAAAAATGATTAAAAATGCTAAGCTCTAAGCTTTAAGACTTTACTATATGAACTCAAATGCAGGCATTTAGAGTAGTTAAACTCAGCCTTCGTGGCAACAACAATGCTTGCCTTCGGGGCTTAGAAAGTTGAATGCAACTTCCTTGCAAGTCTATCCAGAAGAAATTCAAACAGAGTGATATTAGTAACTGACGCCGGAAATAATTTCACGTAACTATTTGCACGTAATGCCAGACAGTCAGCCCAGACAAAGTCAGGGAAACGGGCAACCATATAGTTAGATAGCCAGATAGCGGCCCCATTTACGCCCACGCCGTTAGATTTATGGACGCCTTCAGCCAGTCAAACATGTGCCTGGCAACTTCAACTGGAAATTACATCCGCCGCGTTTGGCCAAAAGCCGAAGCGGTACCGAGGCACTAAGCCTGGTCAGCAATAAAGCCAATGCTTTAAAACTAACTAACTTTAAACGGAAATTCGCCACTAGCTCTGGTCTTGGCAGCTCGCCTCATCATTTTGGCTACATTTGATTTTCATATGTTCATCAAATTCATGCGCATCGCCGCATCAGTTAGTCGTCGTTATTGTCATGTTAAATCCCCATTCAGCTATCAATCAATTAAGGTAACAGTAATAAAACCAGAAAACAACAATAGCGATATTGTTATTGGAAATTGTTGCTAGTGTTATCATTGCGGGTGAAGAGTCGTGAAAAATAAATTCAATATTTATCTTCCAAGTTATTTTCTTTTAGTTACCAGTTGTTATTGTGAGGCCACGTATTATGATTTAATATAGTAGTTCAAAAATTGCCTGATATCTATAAATTGATAATAACTATCTGAACTCTTTGTTAAATAAATAAAATAAAATGTTAATAGTTGAAATCGTGCAGAAATAATTTATGGTTATCATGGCGAAAATTCTGTCATATGATGTCGGTGCTAAATACAAAATAAAAAAAAATCAATGTTATATAGCTACGTTTATTGATTAAGTTAATAGTTAATAATAATTATATAAAAGTCTTATTCTGATTGAATGATATGCATGTAAAAATATATATATATATATTTTTAATATTATCTTTATTATATTTAAAGTTGTCCTCACAAATGTATTTATTGTGCAACAATTATTATTATTGATTAGACGAAGGTCTCTTTACCAAACAGAAAGCAAAATAATCCTAAAATGTTAGCATTGCAAAACCGCCTAAAAACTTGACATATGCAAATATTATATAAATAGTTACATATTTACATGCAGATAAAGAGGATTTGAAGCACAACAAAAAATAAATAACATTCGTAAGGAGAATTTCTCTGCTGTCTAGCTGGAAAATAAGAACGTATTTACAATTGAAGCCAGGCACACGCACAAACCAGTGAAATTTGTTATTTGTGGCAACACGTCGTATGCGTAACAATATTTTCTATTGAAATGCTTGAGTGAAAATATTTTCTTTGCGGTCGTTCGGTCGATCAAAATATATTTGGCAAACAGCAATTTTCAAGCCAATTCAATTTGGACATTTTAATTATGCAAATACCCGAAGCCAAATAATAGATAAGTCCAATTACCATGGAGAAACTTTCGGGTTCGCCCAAATTAATTGAACTTGTTCGGCAAAGATAAATTGAAGTTTTGGTCTGTGATTAGCTCAGTAAATGGCAAAGTGCTGATTGGTTCTAAGTGAGTTCGAATGCTGAATTTGCGAGGTTAATCAGACAATTGAATGGGATTTGCTATTTATTTATTATTTGGTGGCCATGCTAAGTCGTATTAAATAGAATTTCTAATATAACAATAGGGACTTAAATTTGAATAATATGTGATTGTAGTGCATTTTGTAATTTTCTATTTAAATAAACACACAAGTCGATCACTTAATAATTGCTCAAAATTAACCGCAAATTTGTTAGCCTTACTAATACAAATATCTTATGTAAACACAATATGTACAAAATGTGCAAATGTGCAGTGCAAAAACAAATTTCAATAACCAAACAGCACGGCACATGGCCATAATTGTTTATCGAACAATGCAAATGAAACCAAATCAAATCGCACCCAACCGAAGCGAACCGAGCCAAAGTAAACCAAACAAAACCAATTCTAAATTCGAAGCACTGCGATAACAATTGCATAATATGTTTGCCTGTTTGACCAAAACTAAATTTGGCCAAAACCGCAAATAGCAAATGGAAATAATTACATAACGCTTTTCACTTCAGCTCGTTGCATAGCATTTCGATTATTATTATTTTGAAAATTATTAAATTGTCTGCGCTTTACTTGCGAAATAATTTAATAAATTTCATTTATTGAAAATTCCAAGTTTATCCCAGTGCCAATTGCTCGATTGAAACTTAAACTGCATTAAAACTTTAACTGCAACTTCAAAGCCTCAATGCTGCTCATTAAATTCTCATGCTTGCCTGCCGTTCGGGCTAAAATACTTATGAGAATCCCTGGAGAATCGCTTCGCATTGCATCGCACAATGCCAGTTGGCCGGGACCCAGCCTCAGTCTCCGCAGCCTCTTCATTTGCTGTGGCCGCTTTTGTAGTTAACATGAAAGAAAAGGTACCAGTAAAAAAGAGTAAAGAATGAAATAAACACAACCCTCAGCCAACCCCAGGCAACCACAGGGTTGACCGCCGGCAACGACAAAGTGAACAAAATAAAACTATTTAAGCGCAAATGTAAAAGTACGTAATTTTAAAAGAAATAAATAAAAAACAAAAAAAAATTTGAAGAGCATTTTTTAAATGCAGATGTTTGAAGTCGTACGCTTTGTTTTTATAGGAGGAAAATATATATATATACCTGCTAATTTTTGGTGATCTCTCAGTTTTAAAGGTATTGCCGTCAAATGTTGCATAGTTTCTTATTTTCGATGAAGGTAGGGCCGCTCTATCATAGAAATAAAGGTCGTGAAATTAATTTTTGGAGAAAAAAAAATCTACAAGACATCAATATCGGAAAACTGTAACGTAATAATCAAAGGTTTCCCGCAGATAACTTTTTTTTCGTAATATAGGTAGGTTTAGAATATAAGGTTTAGAATATAAGTGGGTAGGTCCCTATATATATATATATATATATAGATATATATATATATATATATATATATATATATAAATCGGAAATTTACCGTGTTTAAACTATTTTTAAATGATCAGATGATAACTGGTGTCACCTATTTGCAATAAAATTAAAGTCAATATAAAATCAAATCTATACTGAAAGTTAAAGTTGAGAAGGTTGCCAAATATTTCAAACACGCATATCTTGGTGAAAACTTAACCGATTTTCATGCTTGATGGCATTCTGTTCATGGTTTCTCCTATAGATTGATTCCGCATTTCAACTTTATTCATTATTGAAAATAAATTTTTTTTTGATTTTTTCCCAAAAAAAAGCATGTACCCCCCCCTTACTCATTTTCGAAAAAAATTTTTTTTCAAAATTTAAAATACGGAATTTCCATTTTTAATCGATTGTGGTGGTCACAATTAGTACAAAAAACAACATTAAAACCGATTATAAGGGGGTCAAATTTTTGGTCAAAAATCATGCAAAAATTGACAAAAATTTTGACAAGTAAAGGCCGCCTGGGGTCATAGCTGGCATATTTCAAACGCACATAACTTGGTCAAAACTTGACCGATTTTCATGTTTGATGCCATTTTCTCTATGGTTTATCCTTTAGATTGATTCTGCATTTAAAATATATTCATTATTGAAAATAAATTTTTTTTCAATTTTTTGTGAAAAAAGCATGTATACACTCGCCTTACTCTTTTTCGAAAAATTTTGTTTCAACTGAGAAACATTTAGGAATGAGTTTTAGGTGCTTCTTATTAAATTCCAAACGTAGCTGCATTATTTTCTACCCAAAATACGCTGTTTTGTTAATAAAAGTTGTTTAGCATTTCTTTCTTATAAATTTATAAATTTGGCATGAATACTTAATTTTCTGAACAACCGTTAATGTTGCATATTTATGCAAAATTCTTGAATTACGTGCTGAATATTCATGACACAATTTGTCGTACGTTTTTTATGGATGAACATTACTTAGATTAGATAAAAATGCTGACTTAATTTAAAAAATTTAAGGATGTACAATTAAGCTCTGTAACTATGAATTGTGTTCGTTGAATAATGAATTATGTCTGTTATTATTTTTTTTTTTCTTCTTCTGCAATTGTAGAGCTCAGTCTTTATGCTTCAGTGCAGGCACAGGCCACAGGTATCCTAAGAAAAAATATATTTTCTGCTTTCCAAAACATATCTTCTAATCTAATTTCTTTTTCTTTACTTTAAAATCGTCATATCTGAATAAAGTTGTAGCGTTGATGACGATAAATGTGACACTTGCTAAACACATGTCACACAGAGCAGGCGCCCCACCGCCCCCACTGACCCCCCACCCACCAGTCTCCACGTTTCGTGTTACAGCATGCCTTGGATAGGAAAAACTTTGCTTATGCATAAATTTATGTGGGCTACGTTGCAAATTGAAATGTTTAAAAGCGCATGAAAATGTTGTTAAAACTTTGAAGTTTGTGCTGGCGTTTTTTGTGCCTCGCAACTTTTAATATGTGTAAAATACATCAGAGGGCAAAAGCGAAAGAAGAAGAGAGCGAAAATAGTCGGGCAGCTTACACATATATGTAGGCACTTATATTTATCAAGTGCATTTCTCCTACATACTATATCAAGGAATTAGTTGTTGTGTGAATTTAGTTAAGTAAAAAAAAAAAACCTCAAAATAATTAGCAGTTTTAAGCCAAACCAAAGCCCAGCAAGAAGCCGCCCAAAAAGGCCACCGATAAGCGTGCACTGGACAATATCAAATCCCTGGCCCTGTCGATCAGCTCGGAATCAGAAGAACGTCCCGCAGATCTAAAAGGGGTGCGTGCCATGGCCCGACCGTTGGCGACATTGATGCGGTATTGCGTCTCCTCCTGCTGGGCCAGAATTTTGTCCCAATCGATGGTGACCAGGCCCGCCTGCACGGCCACCTCGAGGGTCAGAATCGCACCGCCGACGCAAATGGCCAATAGCTTGCTAACCCTGAAGAAAATGAATCCGGTCACAAAGCCGCCGCCCGCGCTCGCTGCAATCTGTACATATGGCGATTGATTGTTGAACGTGTTCACAGCTGTGGCCGGAACGGGCATGAGTGGCATTCTATCAGTAAGGGTCCTTTACGTACTTGATTTCGCTGAGTTCACTGGTTTCACTTGAAACTGGCTCATTTTTCTGCGACTGTCTCTGATTTATCTTGGCACTGGTGAAAATTCCGATTTGGATTTATAATTTTGGGTCTATTGAAAGTAAACTCAATGCCAGTGTCTCATACTCTAGCCACCTGCTCGACAAGGTGCGCCAGACCGTAAAACCGGTAAAAAGACTGGGCCCGAACATCAAAGTTAATTTGCCAACGTCGCTGCTATTCAGAGTTTGTATTACGAGCATGTCGGTTATTTATATGGCTTAAATATTTGATTAGCCGTAATTAAATTAAATGCGCTTTAAGCTTTAGCTTTATGCTAACATATTCATACACACGCATATTTGGCCAGTCCTTAAAAACGTCAAAATTCTCCAATAGATATTAATTGGAATAACAATTTACCACCGAATCAAATCTGCTGGCATTTGTTTTAATTAATTTTTTACGTGTGTGTATTTACAAACATATTCGCGAGCTTAGGGTGGTTCCTGCTAAAATTTTCTAGTGACAACAAACAATCATCAAAACGTTAAAAAAAAGTTGCATTTAAAATATCACTTGAGCAATAGAAAAATCGATTTCTATTTCTTTAATATATCAAACAAAAACAATTGTATAATAATATAATAATTAAAAAAAAATTCAATTATTATAATATTATATTAGGAAAATAGCTATAAAAAAATCATTGAAATTTTAAAATATTATTTTAATAAATCTATTTGGTATTTAAATGATATTTTAGGCTAAAATTAATATAATATTAGTTTGCGAACAACGCGGCATTTACTAGATAATCATCAACAATTTCATTTGAATTTGTGAAATCATATTTATAGGTGATATAAATAGCTTTAAGTCATTTTAATAACATTTAATCCGAATCACATTTAATATCTAAAATCGTTAGAGCTCAAAATACATTGTTGGTAAATAAAATGATTTTAGCCAAACTGCGAAATATGTTTTTAATACTTTAAGCACTTTAAACATGTGTTTAATTAATTTATTTACGCAAGTACATTTTGAGCCACTCTGTTTTTGGCAATGGACTGTTATATTGTGGCCTAATTGAAAATGTGTTTGCTGGCATTTTTCCTTGGTGGCTTTGACAAATTAATATTTGATGAAAAAAGAAACAATAATACCATATTACACATATGCGCATATTTATTAGGTAAATCAGATGATCGAATAATAAAAACAATTAAAACGTGGTATGATATTCTGCTTTGGTTTAGCTCTGAACCATGCTGTTGGGGAATAACTAATGAACTATATTAAACTTTTATTGAACACGTAAATTATCTAATAAAATATACCATTTCGAAACTATGTTCTTCCCATGGTTGGCCGATGGAAACGCATTGAAGCGTGCATTTTTGATGCGAGCCCTAGAGAAATCGGTGCGAACAGTTCAATTGGCAACTAAAAATTGCCGCTGGTTGAGTGCATTTTGGATATTGGACTGCGCTCTATTTACATGGGCTGCCCGCAGCACCTTTATTTAATTTATTGTTCAATTATGCGCACAGGTACGCCCCAGAAGCAGTCGAGGTGTTTGGCCTTATCGCGAGCTGGCAATCAAATTAGCAAAGAGCACGCAAATAGCCGCAAATGATTGCGCGAATCGAAGTTTGAGTGTGGGTTGGTCAAAACATTGAATAGTTTGAACATAGTTATGCAGTGCTTAAGTGTTTTCCCATCTCCGAAAATGTCTGAGCTTTGCGAATCCGAAAGAAATAAACACTTGAGCATTTAAATTGACAAGTAAAATGCGAAACTTAAAATTCTCTCGTTGCCGAAGAGAACACAATAAAAGTGCACATGAAATATGTATGAATATTTGTGTGTGGAGAGTGGAATTCAAGTTGACCATTAAATGGACGGGCAAATGCTAACGGGGGGCAGCGGGCCAACAATTCCAGCATCAATGCGAAACGTGTTTGCCTTGTGGCTAGCAAGTTTCAGTGTAGATTTTGCCGCTCCCTCTGATTTTATGGCTATAGTTTAATGGGGACATTTTTGAAGTACGTGCGCTGCCGAGGATGCAGCAGCGTTTTGCATTTTGCATTTTGCCATCTGAATTGCGCATTTCACTCTTGTGTAGTCCTCAAAGACACTTAAAAATTGGATAGAATTAAGTGCTTGCTAAATGTCTGAATTCACTGAGTATGTGTTGAGATCTCTGCATAAATAAGAACACAGTATTTGCATTTATTTGATAATTTACATATTGAAAAAGAGTTAAATGTAAAAAAGTCACTTATTTGTGTTTAAATAACAAAATAACAAAATTTATGAATATTAACTTTCAGTAACATATTTAATAAAAAATAATTTAGTATATCAAAGCATGTCTTCTTATCGATTTTTTATTTATTTATTTATTTATTTATTTATTTATTTATTTATTTATTTATTTATTTATTTATTTATTTATTTATTTATTTATTTATTTATTTATTTATTTATTTATTTATTTATTTATTTATTTATTTATTTATTTATTTATTTATTTATTTATTTATTTATTTATTTATTTATTTATTTATTTATTTATTTATTTATTGATTTTTTTATTTATTTATTTCGGCAGCTCGTCCGCAGTTTTACTTCATAATGCTTACTGATGTAAATATGTCCTGCAAATATATATAATATAGATACGATTTAATCAATTTTCCATTTAGTACACACACACAGATCGCAATTTTGATTATTCTCAAATTCATTGCTAAATTTTTAATCCAAAAAGTCTCACATTTGGGAATTTTGAGGTAACACAAAACTTTCTTGACTTAACAAATTAAAATACACACAAGTGCACACGAATATTAGTTTGTCTTCATAATCCAATCGACTTCAATGTTGGCCAGGTATTGGTACAGTATTCACAATTGTGCCTATATACAGGGGATTTGCAACATCAACAGGGCGTATGCGTAATAAGTACACATTTGGTCGATTTAAAGCCAAGCGGAATGCCAACTCATATCCACTCCTGACGTTTATGGTTAATGTGATGTGGTTGCCTCCAACTGGGGAACGGACGATAAATATGTGCTCTAGAAGTGGGAGTGGGGATGGGATTGAAAATGGATTGTTGTTGGCGGCCCTTCGTCTGTGCTGCATGCTGACGTGCTGTAAATTTGAAAACAGTCAGCCACTGGCTGGGATAAAGAGTTGCATGTTGGCTCAAAGCAAACGATTTCTGCAGCTGTTTTGTGTGCTGACTGCTTTATTTGTGTGCGGGTTTGTACAACAAATTAACTGCGGTAAGTTCTCTAACAAGAGCGAGCGAGCGAGCGAGCGAGTGAGCGAGCGAGGTAGAGAAATGGAGCGACTCCAGCTGAGAATTGGCGACGTTGTTAGCTGCAAGTGATGAGTGCAGCTTGCGGTTTGTTTGTGCACTAGAAACCCCAGCGTTTTGTTGGGTTAAATGGTTTGTCTGTTTCAGAACATTAATTCTGTTGCCAGTGGATGGATGCAGCTCCATGTGTTCCCCTATGCGAGATTGTGAATGAATGCTGTGCAAATTATAAGAGCTTGGCTGGCGAAACTAAACCTAATGAAATTTCGAGGCATCATTTTATTTGATTTTCCATTTTGAAATACTACAAGAGGAGCGAGAGGGAAACTTGTTGGACATTAGCAACATGGGAATTTTGTTAAATTAAAAAATAGGTATTTTAAATAGAAATGTAAGTTGAAGTTATGCTAAAAACAAAACAAATATTTTACTTATATAAAAAAAATATTTATAAGTCTAAAAAAAGTATTAATTCTAATAAGTATTATATAAGTATTTACTGTTAAATTAAAAATTAAAAATTAAAACAAAAATTCATTCTTTATCCACATACATCTACAACAATAACAATGTTCTGTCAAGTGACTTCAATATAGCCCAAAAAATATGATTTTGTTGTTTGTAAAAAACTATAAAATCTTGTTAGCTTATAAACACACACACACACACACAACTTGGGACAAAAACAAACAAACTTTGCGGCTAACCAAATGTTCGAAACTTGAATAATGGATCCAGTTAGAGAAACACGTTAACTTAAGCACGAATAAATCATTTTCTGTAGAAATTTGATATTCAAAGATGTGCGTGTATAAACATAAGAGTATATCTGTGTACTTGTTTGGGTTTATGTGAAATGCGTTCGCCGGGCCGCAAAAGCCACAGCAACCGAAGTGAGAATTTCTACGAAATGGAAATTGAATTGGGCGTCTTTCAACTAATCACTGGACGAAACGTTTGACGCATTTTGCGGCTGGAAATGTTTTGAATATTGCCCTAAAAGTTGTGTTATAATTGCGGTGCTAATGCAATTAGAACTAGACTCGAAGTAGATGCGGTCGAGGCAAATGCCAACGGTAAGACTCTCCACACATTTACACAGCCGACAGTTGGCTCCCACTCGGGCTCCGTTTCGGCCCGCTGAATTATGCAAACGGGCAAATTGCTCTCGCAACTAGCTTCGACATGCAACTGTTTCGACGGCTGATGCTCTTTGCGCATTGAAATTTTTATAAGTTGTGCGTGCCGTTGACAACCCTGTCGCAAATTAGTGCGACACGCACAACACTCGAACGTTGCCCAACTTTGGCCGTTGTTGCCGCCGCTCGTTTTGCATAAATGCATGGCCAAGTATTTTGGCATTCCGGTTTCTGGGTGCCGTTGCGACTTTTACGGAATTTTTATGCATTCGCTACGTGACTCGCTACAGTGGACAAATTGTTTTGGCCAAGTGTTTAATAAATAAATGATATGAAAAAGGTTTGCTTTTACCTTTATGCTGATGCGTTGAGATATTTGCGGGGAAGTACAAATGTAGCATAGCATAAGCATAGGTATTATTAAGAGAACACGTTAAATAAACGAATAATCAAATATATTATAATAAGAACTCAAAATTAAAGTTGAAAAAGTATTTTCTCTCAATTGAGAGCTAAGTATTGAGCTATTTCCCATTCTATAAATTTTTGAATTAAATTGATATTATGATAATTCTTTAAAGTTTTGATTAAAGTAACATGAATTGTTTTTGTGAAACAGTAACAGAAAAAACAATGGTATATATACCCAAGTTATATGTAGATTCTTTTAAAATAAATAAGATTCTTTTTAATTTAATTGAATAAATTACGGTAAGCTGAGAATGAAATTTGAAATTATTTATTTTTTATTTATTAATTGAGATATTTATTCTAACAAATAATAGTTTTTGTATATACTTTATTCATTCGCTCTATAAACTGATTTATTGTAAGATACAATTTTTTTTTATATGTTTATCTGCATAGTAACTTAAATGGTATAAAATAAAATATATAATTTAATTATTTTTCAATGTAATTTAAGAATCGAAATTCAAATTTAAGATATATGCATTTTTATTGTGTAGTTGTGGAGCGAATAAACTAATCCAATTAGCATTCAATATTAAAATTCGCACTAACATTTTACTGATAAAGTTAGTATTACATTTGTTTACCAATACATTTCATAATCATTAACAAATAACACACTCGCACACACTCGCACACCTTTTCTCATTTAGCTTCCAGGTAATACGATACCAGGTATTGCTGCAAAGCCCCAATGCGGTTGGCATGCCGACGCTACTTAATTATTAGGAAATGGGATCTACCCAAAATGAAGCCGAAACCAAATGTATCAGTCAGTCAGTCGGCCCTGGTGGCGGGTAAAGGGCACAGGATGCGTTGCCGTGTGGGGAAAATTGAATATGAAATTTTGATTTCATTGCCATTTGTCATTCAGGGCGCTTCGACGGGCTGGCAGGCACACAGCAGTTGGCACTGGCATTAAATTTTGATTAATGTGCAACATCGGAGCCAAGGAAATAACAACTGGGCCGAGTTCGTTCGTTCTGGCCACGTTTTGTGGCATGTTGTGTGGGGCTTTTCGGGCCAGAGCTGCATTAGGATGCAGCGCACTCGATACTGGATTCTATTAACACCCCAGTAACATGGCCGCAAAACAGCCCTCCCCTACCCCGGCCCTCCTCTACTCTCTCTCTCTCTTTTTTTTGTTCCACTCCTTGTCTGTCTTATGTAACAGATGTCGCCACTTAATGCGTTGAGTGCATGCACAATGAGACAACAGCTACACATGTAGATATAAGTGTGAGTGTGAGAGTGTGTGTGTGTGGGGGGGGGGGACAACAGCTGTCCCCACAGGCAAATACAGCAAATGGCGCCCAAGTCGCAGCTAAGTAAAGTCCACACTTGTGTAAATTCAAAGTCAGATTTCCATTTCGTTGTCTTTGTGTCGACTTGGGTTTACTTTCTCCGAATCAGTTGAAAAGATTACTTCGGTTGCTGGCCAATATCCTATAATAATTTATCGCAAAGAGTAACTAGATTTAACAGTAAGTAAATATGCTTTAATAAACCTGTTGTTTGCAAAAGTATAATTAAACTAGCGAATTGATTAATTGTCTGCTCGCTGTGGATTTGTGGAGATCAGGGCATGTGTCAGTGCAATTTATAAATCGCCAGTTTCCCGTTAACTGTCGCATTAATTGCGGTGCACGCAATCAATTTGGCCTGATTGTCCTTGGAGTTCACGCATAATGCCAATCAGAATTCATTTATTTCATTTTTGTTTTTAATTAAAATTAATTCTGCGCATGTTTGTCAAAAAAATGTTAATTCAAGTTTTCAACAGAAATATTTGGTTGCATTATGCAAAGCTGGCTACAAGGTATTTTACGGTCGAGTACAGCCGACTCGAGCACGTTTGCAGCTCGTAAATTTGGGAATCAGAAACCTTGCACTTGAACAAAGTTTATCCAGTGCATGGCTGACAACTTGGCACCTGGAAATGCAATTGCAAATTCAATTAATCGACATATCCAGCCAGGTGACACGCACTTCACACACACACGCACACACACACTTTAAAAACTAGTAGGCCCCAAAATCGTTTTATAAATTGTGTGCGAGCTGCAGTCTCGGATTGCGATGCAACAACAATGCAACTGCAGCTGGGCAGGAAATTAGAAACGGCCACTTGATGGCCATGTCCCAAAAAAGAGAACAGCAGCAGCAGCAAAATCTGCAGCAGCTGCAATGTAAACCGAATCAATGCAATGGCTTGCATTTCCTGGGCGCTTCCTGGCGGGGCGGCTGGGCGGCTGGGCGTGGCATATGTGGCCAACTGCATGTTAAATGAAATCTATGCGAGTGCAGTCTGTTCGGATTTGGCCGCTTCCGCTTATGAATTGCCCGGCTCTGGCCAGCTGTTGTTCGAATGGATCTTGCGATGGCAGCGTTAAGTTGCAACTTGAACGCACCTCAGCCGCCACTGCGCTGTGCAATAAAATATGAAATTCAATTACAGCCAAAGTCGGGCAGTGCTTCGACAATGGGGCGCCAGGCCTAGCAGCATGGAGCCCCGACTCCGGCATGCGATGCAAGAGGAGCCACGCCCCATTATGGCCCAGCTGCGGCTGCAGCTGACAACGATTGAAGACGCAGTCGCTCCACATGTCGTCCGGGTCCCCAGACTGGGGCACTGCCAAAAAGCAGTATGCTTATGCCCAAAAGTTCAAAGACTTTGCGCGCGCTTTGTTTGTCTTTTGATGGGGTGCAAATTGAAATTGAATTTGGCCCCGGTCGCAGGCCGCATGTACACACAAAGCCGCGCCCCCTTCGCCACACCAGAGTGTGTGTGCCACAAAAAAAAAAAGGCAACAAAAAACACAATCGCAGGAAGCGCGCCTGAAATATTTTTGCCACATAAATCATAACAATGGCCATATGTAAAAGTGCTTGTTTGTTGCCTGCAACATCGCAGTTGCAGCGCGTGTTGCAGATGCCACAACAAACAAAAACTGAAATCAAAATCTAACGGAAAATAAATCTAACCAGCTGCTCTCCAAACGTTGTTCAGCATGAGGCATTTATTCTGATTCCCAGTGCTTTTATTAAATGCTTAAGAAATCTCTCCTAAAACTGATCGAAAAAATAACAATTTATACAGATCAATTATTTTATTCAGATATAATTCATTTAAAAAGTGAGAAGAATTATTTTTAAAGATTTTTTTATAATTATTTTCTAATATTTATTGGATTGGCTTATTCCATATTTTTAACTAAATATTATATATTCAAGCACTTACTTCTGGGCATTATAAAATAGGATGGGGATAATTTTAAAATGAGTTAATAATTATTTTAACAATAATTTCACCTTCTTAATTGCACTTTTATTACATGGTATTTCAATAATTTCTCCCAAGCAGGGTATAATTACTTCGTTCAGTTAGCTAGTAATTGTCTCCCCTTTTGTTTTTATAAAGTTTTTTGTTGCCACTGTTGCCTTTTCTCCTTCTGGCAATAAATTGTCAATTTTTGAAATGTTTTCTCATGGCAAACGAGCAATTTTATGGCCGTTTTGGAGCTGATTTAATGCGCTAAGCGCGCGGGATTAGCCAGACTCGTAAATTTAGCATTAAATATTGTGGATGTGGCAGCCACGCAATCCGCGTGCGACACTCGAGGCAGCCTTTTTTCATAATTAAGTGTCGCCTTGTTGCACTGCTGAGCCGACACTGTAGCATCATTAAGACACGTGGCTGGATCATCTTCTTAACAGCCACTTGAACATCACACGAATTTGCATGCAATTTGCGGTGAAGATGCCAGCGGCAGCCAAACGAAGAAACTAGAGGAGATGTGGGGCAGGGGGGCGGGGGCGGGGAAGGGGAACGAGGTTCCGCTGATGATGCGCTCTGTTACCCAGTTGGGCTTGCGGGCTGCAAGTTTTTCTGGGCCGTTGGGCAATGTGTAAGCCCCGATGATGAGCAGAGCTCGTTAAGACGCCGGCAGCGCCAAGGCAACAGCCAGCTGGGGCAACATAGTGGTTGCATACGCTTAGGCGCGAGGCCACCCAAGTGGCCCCAACAGCCACCCAGCCACCCAGCAAATAAGGATATGCGAACAAATGTCACAAAGTTAAACAGCAACTGAATAAAAGTCAAGTGCACACTTTTTTGTTTGGACCACAATTAGAGCCCAGTGGAAGTTCGTTTGGGCCACATAATAATTTATAATAAAAGAAGGAAAAGGAAAAGTGGTTGGCAGTGGTAACTGTGACAAAGGACACGTGTACGAGTGCACTTCCTGCAAATGGAAAATATTCCGGACTCCGGAGAGACACCCAAACACGGCCGCAAACAGAGAAATGAAAGCGTCACGAAACGAGATGTATATTGAAATAGTTTAGTGGTTTTCCGTAGCTAGTTTTCTGCTGAAAACGTTTTGAAAATAAATAACAAATAGCTTGTCTCTATATATATGTTATATATGCATGCATATTCTGTATAAATCGGTATAAAGTGGTTAACACCTCGTTACACA
Source organism: Drosophila sordidula (assembly GCA_035047465.1). NCBI lineage: Eukaryota > Metazoa > Arthropoda > Insecta > Diptera > Drosophilidae > Drosophila > Drosophila sordidula. The sequence goes on along the minus strand of JAWNPQ010000260.1, from coordinate 2,461,615 downwards.
GACGATATATTTGAACTTTAAATGAAATTCCGTTTCTCATATTTACATATTTTTATTAATCGATATTATTTCTCTTACTTATTAAGAACACTTGAAATATCATTTGCAGAAGGCAGAAAATATTTGCAACATACAAATAAAATGTTCTTCATTTCTTCATTCTGTAGTAGATGTTGTATATAGTAGTCCGATCCAAGCACCGTCGATATGCCTGCAACCTAAAAAAATTAAAAAACTAGTTTTTATAGAACGCCTCGACTGTTGATACTAATCTATAATATATATTATTTCAGCCAAATTTGTCCTTAATCATTCAATAAAAATAAAAATATAACAATAATTGTAAATATAATTCATGTTCATATCTCAGCTGTAAAGATGCAATATCTAAACTCTGATTCATAATGTAAAGCTAGCTTTAAGCAAAATGTAAATCTCAAACGGCAAATAAAGCAAATTATTAAATAATATATATTATTTATAGCAACATTTATAGCAATTAGCGGGGAATTTATTGATTTTATTTCAAATCGTTACATTTAATAATATATATATCACTATTTAATAATTAATTCGAGTAAGCTTATGCTTTTAAAAAACAGGAATTCATCTTTTTGACCTAACTGGGAATATTTTAAAAATTACCTAATATATATAAATTTCCTGCATTCAACTGCAAATTTTAATTAAATTCAAAATGTTTCTTAATACAACTGAAGTAAATTCATCAATGTAGAGAAAAGGACAATTAAAAACCAAGGAGCTCTGTATTTGTAGTGCATTTATTTAGGGTGAAATAACTAATAATTTAGCAAGACGAGTGTGTAGTTGACAGAACTATACAAATATGTATATAGACACATATATAAATACATGTATATTTGCATCAATTCGAATGGCGAAAATGTTGAGCAATGAAAGTGTGTTCAGTGTTGTAAAATGTTCAACGGTTGCGTTCAGTTCTGCAGTCCAGTAACTAAAGGGAGTATCTATCAATCGAAAATTGAGAACAAACTGCCAAACTTAAGGTCGTGAGTGTCAGCCAAGTGTGCTTAAGTGGAGCCGCCTTCCCGCCGCCGCCGGGGCGCCTACATGCCCAGGCCGCCCATGCCGCCCATGCCGCCCATGCCGCCCATGCCACCCATGCCGCCCATGCCGCCGAGGCCGCCCATCGGATTGGCCTCCTCCAGTGGCAGCTCGGTGACAACGGCCTCGGCGGTGGTCAGCAGCGAGGCGACGCCGGCGGCGTCGATGATCGCCGTGCGCACCACCTTGGTGGGATCGATGATGCCGCGCTCGATCATGTTGCCGTACTCGCCCTTGAGCGCATCGTACCCGTAATCGCCGTCGAGTATCTCCACCTTGGCCACCACCATGGCGCCGTCGACGCCCGCGTTCTTCGCGATCGTCAGACAGGGCATGCGCAGGGCGCGCCGTATGATATCGATGCCCAGATTCTGGTCCTCGTTGGTGCCCTTCAGGTCGTTCAGCTTGGTGATGCAGCGCAGCAGCGCGGTGCCGCCGCCGGGCACGATGCCCTCCTCGATGGCCGCCCGGGTCGCGTTCAGCGCATCGTTAACCCGGTCCTTTTTCTCGCCCACTTCCACGTCGCTGCTGCCGCCGACGCGCAGCAGGGCGACGCCCGAGGAGAGCTTGGCCAGGCGCTCCTGCATCTTCTCCTTCTCGTAGTTCGAGGTGGTCTCCTTGATCGCCTCGCGCAGATTCTTGATCCGCTGCTCGACCATCGGCCGCTGGCCGTGACCCTTCAGCAGCATGGTGTCCTCCTTGGTGACGACAATCTCGCCGACGCGCCCAAAATCGCTCACCTTGACGTCCTCGAGCCGCACCAGGTTCGCCTCGTCGCCGAAGACGAGGCCGCCGGTGGCGATGGCCATGTCCGCCAGCGTCTCCTTGCGATTGTCCCCGAAGCCGGGCGCCTTCACGGCGCACACCTGCAGACCCACCTTCAGCCGGTTGACGACCATCGTGCTCAGCGCCTCGCCCTCGACGTCCTCGGCGATGATGATCAGCGGCTTGCGCTGCGTGTTGGCCAGCTCCAGCGCGGGCACGATGCTCGTCGCCGCCTTGATCTTCTTCTCGCAGAAGAGCACCAGCGCGTCCTGGAACTCCACCTTGGCGCCCTTCGAGCTGTTGATGAAGTACGGCGAGATGTAGCCGCGATCGAACTTCAGTCCCTCGATCACCTCCAGCTCGTCGTTCATCGTCTTGCCGTCCTTGACCGTTATGACCCCGTCCCGGCCCACCTTCTTGATGGCCTCGCTGATCAGATTGCCCACCGACTTGTCGCCGTTCGCCGATATGGTCGCCACCTGGGCGATCTCCTCGGGCGTGTTAACCGGCCGCGACATCTTGCGCAGATTCTCCTTCACCGACTCGATGGCCAGCATGACGCCGCGCCGGATTTCGACGGGATTGGCGCCGCGCGAGATCTTCTCGAAGCCCTCCTTGGCGATGGCGCGGGCCAGCACCGTTGCCGTCGTGGTGCCGTCGCCGGCCTCCTCGTTCGTATTGTTGGCCACGTCCTGGACGAGCTTGGCGCCGATGTTCATGAACTTGTCCTTCAGCGCAATCGATTTGGCGACCGTGACGCCGTCCTTGGTGATCTTCGGCGAGCCCCAGCTCTGCTCGATGATCACGTTCCGTCCCTTGGGGCCCATCGTCACGGCGACGGCATCCGCCAGCACATCCACGCCCTGGAGCATCATCGCCCGCACCTCCGGCCCGAATTTCACGTCCTTCGCATAGCCCCGCGCCACCAGCTGGTGCGCGATCCGCGAGCTGCGCTGCGTGGACTTTGTCAGGAAGCGCAACATTCTGAGCTCTGCAAAGGACTCCCAATGAAACATTTACCACACACACACACACACACTCTCAACTCGTACCTTAAATATTTTGGGGTATTGTTTGTCGTTCAAATATGATTTTTCGATATTTGTATGTTTCTGGCGTAGTTGACGCTGTGGAAGCCGAACCTGTAATGAATTTCGGCTCTACACAGAAATCGCTCTGATGTCTGCCAAATGGCACAGCCTGCTCTATGGCTGATCTGTCGGCAAGGGCTGCTTTGATTCCCTGCCAGCCCAGGGCTGCAAAAGCGAGGCGAATTTAAGTGCAATTTCCTAATATATATTTAATACCTAATAATATTACTCATGTTACCGCATAGGGTACGTAGATTACCAAATGCTCTCATAAATATATTTTTAAATTTAGTGCAAAGTCGGTTCGTATAAACGCAATTATTATTGCCGCTATTGAAGCTAGAGACTTGAAAATTTGAATATATACTCGTGTACACCCGCGTCAGATATAGTATCAAGATTTTTTGGCTAATGCTCCATTTGTTCGAAAGGTAGATATATATATTGGAGGCTTGAAGATATATAAATATATCAATATTTACCATGGAGATTTGTTAAACAACCGAAATCGGTCTGGAATTTTAATAAATTTCTAAGTACATTGAAAAAGTTGCGTATTAAATGGTTGTATTTAGTGCATGCCGAGGTAAAGTGTTATTAAATTCGCAATCTAATAATTAAAAGCGGATGCCCGAGTTCATTGCTGGCGCCGTATGGCAACAAATTCTGCTCAACAGCTGGCTGACACTTTGCAGGTAATTAAAAGACAAATATTGGCGCTGGGGCGGGGCACGAATTGGACGGAAGCGGGGCTTTGGCTGTTAACACCCACGCTGAGCCCATTTTGCAATTTAAATTTTCATGAACAAGCGCCGCCATTTGTCGCTGTCGTCTTCGTTGTCCTTGTCGTTGTCGCCGTCCTGGCTGCTGTCCCGGCATCCTTAACAGTTTTCAATTTGCCTGGCCGCTTGTAAGCGCAGCTGACAGCGTCTGGAGAGCTAGATATCAAGTAATGCCAACGGGTTTACGCCGGGGGCTGCGCGATTTGCCTGCCATTGTATTACAGCCGCTTGTCGGCGAACATTTTTACGACCATTTAAATGCTTTTCGCTTTTCGGTTACAAATTTGTCACGCAGCAAGCAATCCAAATCGGATGCGGTATCTGCAGGTGCCCCAGAAGTGGCTCGGATCTCAGGTAGTTGCCAGCTTATCCAAGCGCACTGCATTACGGCTTCAGCCAAAGAACGTAATAGTATTTCAAGTGCTTAGCTTTCAGCATCCGGACTAAAGTGTGGGCGGAGAGATGCAGTCGTTTTGCAATTACCATTCTGTAAACATACATATCAGTGAAAGTAATTTTAAATTTTAAATAAATAATAATGTAAAATAAAAAATAACAAAGAATACATATCAATTTAAATATCAAACCAAATTTGTATAGTATGAAATAATAAACTACATTCATAAAACAAATTCTTTAACTATAAATTTCTAAAGAAAATTCAAATGAGCATCAAAGTATAGAACCGAAGATATATATTCACAACACAAGTCAAGTATTCTGTTCTTAAAACTTCAAAAAAACTAGTTCTTAAATTAAGCTTAAATCAATACAAATAAAAAACTGAATTTTCGAATTTTCTTAAATTTGTTGCATAAAAAGTAACAAAAATACGTTGTTATTTAAACACAAATTAATCATTAGTAAAATAGTTTCCAGCTTGAAATTAGTGTAAAACATGCATAATGGAAGAACAACGCTAATTGGATGGAGATAAGTCTTTGACTTGGGTAGTGTGAATTTAAAAATAACAATTTAAGAATTTTCTGCTTAATGAATTTCACTTTTCTTTTATTTAAGTAAATGTTCTGATTTATTTGCAAACTCTCTATAACAATAAATATTATTTTAAATTTAAAAAAAAAACTTTACTGTAGTGCTTGAAGTATTAGGAAAATAAAATGTATTTAGCTAACTCACATGGTGTTTCAATATGAGAACAAAATGAACCAAGACATGTCTTTAATTATGAATTGGCGATTTGTTGCCCAGTTGCCAACTGGTGGCTGGCCCTATCAATTTCAGGCCCCCAATCCGAGAGAATTTGTCCGACTGATGCATCTTATTCAATTACAAGGGCTCAAATTAGCAGGCATTAGCATGGACAGCGGTCGCTCCTCTTGGCCAAGAACAATGCGGGGGAGCCACGCATCATTAGGAAAATGGCGTCGAAATTATAGAAATTACCAGACGGTAAATGAGGCGCATTTATTTGAATGTAATCCATTATGAAATCGCATAATGAAGAGATTAGCACGCATACGAGCCGCAATTAATAAATGACCCGTCCGGCAAAAAGGGCAGGCCAAGAAACTTGGCCCGAACTCTGGGTGGCTGTTTGCGTGTCCAGCGAAAGAAATCTAATAAATTAGGACAACTGGCAACTGGCCATGGCAATCATTAGTTTTGGATGCCGCGCATATGACGCACGAATATAAATCAGTCCGGCCTTCGGGCCCAGCCAGGTGGCCGCAGGACAATGGACGCACTTAAATGGCTCTGAAATTGTGAATCGAGAGAGCCCAAATATTTCTATGGTCGCTTATTAACCCATTGATGGCCAGCTTTTAATAGCTCTATTCAAAGTTCCCTCGAACACTTTGCACTCCATTAAACTTCTTGACTTTAACCGAGCAGCCGCACAGCTGGGCGCCCGGGCGGCCAAGAAGGCTATCTTCGTGGTCGTCTCCGGCCTCTCGCTCATCGATAATTAACCACAGAAACTTGGCAAACAAAGCCCACAGCTGACGGAGGGGTAAGTTAGGGGTTTAATGGCTGGGCACGAAATTTAATTAACAATGCGTCGCTGCTTTTACTTAAAGCGAAATTGAAAGTGAAAGTGATTGCCTTTTAAAATTCTAGGGCAACTCTAAGCGGCTTTGTGCCAGAATATAAAGGAAGTCTCGATTTGGGTTGGCTTTCAAGAAAGGCACAGGAAGCACGTTGATTAGTCAGTGAAACCAAGAACAGGTTGGCAAGTGTGTGTAAATTGTGAGTATAAAGGGGGAAGGGACAAAAAACTATAGGAAGAGTATCTGAGACATCACATCTTTGGTGTATAAAAGTATTCAACAGAGCTCATCATGCAATAATATATTTGAAATTCATTATCATTTATTAACAACATTTTACTTTTAATTTGTAACGTATATTTATGTAAATAAGTTCATCTAGTGCCATTATGGCAACTGAATATCAGGATTAATATTGATTAAACTGACTAAAGTCAGTGCTATTTAAAAGTGGGATGAGCTAAATATGTATACTGATAAACATTATAGAAATAATAAATTTATATTTTATATCAAAAAGTCGGCATATATATTTTTTAGAGAAATTTAGAGAATATTTGTTGTGTGTAGTCTTCATTTGTTAACGTTTTTCTCGCAGGAGATTCTTATTTAGGCAGATTAAGAGATCACATATATCTCTCATTCCTTTTTGCGGCTGTTTCGATCGACTTTTTCGATTTTAATCTGACTTAATCTGTAAATGCTAAAGTATTAAATAAAGTGTTTTTTATTTAATATATATTATTGTGCTATAAAATAAATTTGACAAATTCTTTAGCTCTGTTAATATACGAAATGCGCTTCGAATATCGCAAATTATTGTAAATTTTTATCAATTTCAGTAAAACGAAGTGAGCTATGGAAAACTGAACTGAAATACTTTATTTTCTTTAGTTCGATTCCTCGTTTCTGTGATATATATTTAACAGTTGACCATTTTCTACGGATTCGGCGGATAAATATCATAGAAATGTGTACTTTAATCTTGTAAAGAACCGTTGGCTGTGATATGTCTTACAAAGTACTTGACTTGCCCGGGATTAGCCACACACTTTGGATATAGTTTAGCCTCTGGGCGACATGCAAACAATTTTTGGTCATGCAACTGTTTCGGCGGGGCAACCCCGCCCCCCCCCCCCCCCGCGCTGCCCCAAGCTGCCGCCACTGCACGCTTGTTTGCTGCGGTTGGGCGGGCCGCAGGCCAAACGCAGTGGCCAAAACAAGCCACCCACTTGGGGGCCAACAGTGGCACCTTGTTAGTCTTCCCGCCCCGCTCGCCGACAAACTCCCGCCGCAATGCTTTTTTGCAGCTGGCTGCACATTTTGATTAGCCGTCGGCTTCGCTGGGCTGGTTGTGGTTTGGTTTTTAACACACACACACACACACACAACCACACGCACACTGAGCCACCTTTGCTGTCTGGCCGACTCATATGAGCCGGAAGCGCATTATAAAGGGCATTTCCGGTATTTAGGTTGTGTTGTTTGGTTGTTCGCTTGGCACTTTGTATTTATAGTTCACTGAATTTCGCTCTTTAAATTGTTTAAGCACATTGCGTATACGACGCGGGGGTCGCATAAAAAATTAGTCGAAACGAATCAAGCTGAGCTCTTTGCAGCCAAACTTGGCGCAAACTTTATCCAATCGAAATAAAGCTGTCGCCAACCGATTGAGTGTGCGAGTGTGTGTATGAAAAACAAGTTAAAACTTTAAGATGCAGCGCATCCGAAGCAATCATAAGCACACACACACCCACACACACACACACTGACAGTTCGACACAAAGCCAATACGCACGCCTCGCAAAACTTTGTTGGCCTTTTCGATAAAGTTTTTAGTAACCCACTCGACGAGTGTCCAAAAAGTGTTTTAGGTTAAGCTCAAACTTTGCCCCAAACGCTTTTTGACGGTCATTTTAATAAATTGAAAAGTGGAAAATGCGGCAAAAATGGCATATCGATAAGGACGCGCCAAGCGCCAGGAAAAACTTTCTTTTTTCCCTGTCTTGCCTTGTTTGTGCAGGCTCATAAAATCTGTTTACAGGCTTATAAATAAGCGATGCTTCCCCCGCCCAAGCCCAAACCCAATCCGGATCCCACTCCCGCTCTGATGTTGGTGTTAACGATTTGTTTTGCTTATAAACAAAAACTGGGCATGAAGAAAAACTTTCGCTTCCTGTTGCGAAACTTTCTATAATGCCATATCTTATGCATGTCAAGGGCTAAACTAAACAAATCTGCTCCGACAGAAGGCCGCTGAATGCCTGCACGACAAAACTTTTTCCATTTTTATTGAGTTTGCTTTGTAATTTAAATTGTTTGCCCTCAGCTTGCTGACATGAGAGTGGGTTCGGCTGAAAAGCCGTTGCTAACAATATCTATATAGACCAGTGGCATTTAATCTCTTCAGCTGACTTTCAATCAATCGCATCAATGTTCATTGTGGCGTCTAACAAATTGTCCGCTTGGCTGCCCCGCCACGCAGCCAAAGCATAATCGATGCTGATATAACAGCAAAAACCGAGAAAAGGGCAGCCAAGAGGAGCATGTGTGTGTGTGTGTGTGTGTGTGTGTGTGTGTGGCTGTTCCCAGTGAAAAGCAATATAAACGTACAAATACTGATATGTACATTAAATCACAACAACTTGTCATTGCTGTGCTCACAGCAACGTTTCTCTTTTCAATTTTGAACAATGACAACATCAGCACTGCCATGGGGCGTATACGTATTATGCTCCTGCTGCACAGCTCAATTCAGCCGAATTGAATCATATGGTAAATTCGCTTGTTAAGTATTCCAAGTATTCTTGAAAAGAGCTAATTATTAATATTTAATTATTATAAAATATTGGTAAAAAATAAATGAATAAAAGAACTTGATAATTTTTATTTAGAGAAAAAGAAAAAGAGAAAAATATATTCTATATATATCAAAAAATAATAATATTGTAAAATATTGGTAAAAAATAAATGAATAAAAGAACATGTTAATTTTTATTTAGAGAAAAGAAAAAGAGAAAAATATATCAAAAAATAAGTTATATTTTTTTATAAAGTTATAAAACTCTCAAATACAAATACGCTCCATTGAGGGTATATATACTATATACTCTATACTCTATTTTAAATTATCGATAACAATTGATAATAAATTTTATAATATTTGAAAATGAAAGGATCTTGAATAACAAAACGGTGTGATCATATTTGAGAATAAAACAGAATTTTTTCTCCGAGTGTATATTGTATTGCATAAGATTAAATAATCTCCCTGCAAATTAATGTGTTTTGAAACTTAGTTTTGTAATTTCTAAAATAAAATATAATTGTAATAAATAAAAATAAATGCGTTTTTGTATGTTTACTTTACCACTTCAAAGAAAACGTTGATAATTCGATTTTAGCTCATCTTTTATTTCTTTATTATTTTAGACAAGTTTCTTGAGCAACACTCATGTTTGACGATTATCCCGTTCCCAGCTCGAAGTAAGCACTCTAAGTGCACAGAATAACGTATTATTACCCTTTTACCCTTTGGCACACTCGTCCTAAATGCCACCCCGTAGTCCTGCGTCCTGCGTCCTGCGAGTCCCTTTTGCGTTTCCATTCACACTCGCATGCTGGGACGCAGTGTTTGTTTGTGTGCCTGGCTCGAATAACAGCATAATTCATTTTGTCACTTGTATCTGCTCGTTATTAAATTGTTTTGTACGCCAGCTCTTTGCCTTGCTCTACACTCATTCAGCCCGCCACCGTTGGCTTCCGTTGACTCCGTGCAGCTTTGCACCCTTGGACCACAGCTCCAGCTCCATCTGCGGCACTGGGAAATTTATGCAAATTATAATACGCAAACGTACAAGTTATGCTCGGGCACAATAAACAAGAAATGTGCCAGGACTGAAACAAAAGAAACGACTGGCAGACAACGACAACATTAACTCGGCTCGACACGGCTTGGCTCTGCCCCGCTGCCAGGATAGATGTCCTTGTGCCCTGGCATAATTGCAAGAACTGCATGTCTATTTGTGGGTCTGTCTGTCTGTCTGTCTGTCTGTCTGCCTGCCTGCGACATATGCGGCGGCAATGTGGCTTCCAAAAGGACTCGCCTTATGTGCGTACAAGTCGAGCAGTTGCCTGACATAATTGCAACAATTGCATTCGTTCTTATTCCTGGCTGGCTTTGTCTAGATTTGCCTTTGTGGCTGCCTTCAGTCAACACTGCACATAATTGTTATTACTGTATTCGAAGTGTTTTATGAGCCAACTTCAAGCTGTCTGTTAGCTGGCTTATTTATGCCAATACATGGTAAACATTACCTTAGGCCTTTAAATATCATTTAAATTAATTATGTTTTGCAACATTTTATTATTATATGTCGTATTAACTAATTGTTGTCTTTTTTCCTCTCATTTCCCTCCATCTATCTCCATCCATACTAAATATATTTTTATTTATACAAAAGCAAGAATATTATTTTTATTATATAATTGCAAATTGAAAAGGCAAAAGGTAATAATAACATAATAACATCATTCTTTGTATATATATATATATATATTTATATAGTTAGTTATACTTTTGAACTATCTCCAACTAATCTCTAATACTTTTCTCTCTCCCTTCTCCAATAACGAGCTTCGCTTCCACCACAAGTAAATACAAAAATTCGCACACTTATTGCGCTTTCTGTTAATCAAGAGAGAGTTATTATATAAGCATATATATTCATAAAAACATTATGCAGTCGACACTGAGAGGGCAACAAGTCCATCAACTGGCTCGATTTGAGCCCCAAGTCCGCTTTTTATGTCTTTTGGGGGCAATAATCCATTCGAATTGGCTGCTGGCCAAACGGAAACCATTTCGCCGATTATGAATAATTTTTTCTCTCCGCTCTGCAAGCAATATGAAAATGCATAAATTGAAACCGAAGCTTGAACTTTATGTAGCTAATTGAAGGCAGGCAATTCAGAAAAAGAGCTGCGCCAGCTTTTTGATAGATCGCCGGGTCAAACGCTCGAAAGCCAGTGTAAATTTAAACGATGCCAGCAACTATCGGCTGGCTTTTTTCCATGAAATTCAATTTGACTGCTGGCTGCCATTATGTAAATAAAATAAGTTATTAAAATCCTGAAAAAATACAACTTTGTGGGCGTTGATGCACTTATATTAAATTTTTCAGTGCAGTTATTTTTGGCGCAACAATTTTGAATACAATTTAAATGCAACGCCCGGGCAATTAACATTGATGGCTCGGAAAGGAGTATTGGGGAGAGGGGGATTTCAGTAAATAAAATGCAATTGTCGAGACTTCAATCAGACTGTCTGACCAAATTGGCAGCTGCAAACAGATGCAGGTGAATTAACCTTAAAGATGGCCAAGGCTAAAAAAGCTTAATTATAAGAAGGTGTCGAAAAAAATCATCCCCACAAATTTCAACAATCATTATTAAAAAATATAATAATAATCCTGTGAACTAATTTTTCAAAGCGGTTCACCCGACTAATTTGCTTACCTATAAATCTGTATATAGTTCTATGGCCAGGTCGACTAGATAACTGGCTTCGCACATGGCAAATTTGTATTGAATATTCATTTTGAGGGAATTGCATATGCAATATATATTTGGGTCGTATCGAGAGTTCAATATTGCAAATATCACTGTTGGGGCGCAGGAAATGCAATTGCAGCGCTTTCAATCGCAGCTCAGCAGCCAAGTGAAAAAAAAAGGTAGAAGCCGTTACCTTTACCTTTCAAACTGCTCCGGCTCTGGCACAGGATTTATGCTCAATAAGTAACTCAAATCACGTTCGGCAAATGCTTACAAAATGTTACAACAAATTTTGCACGATGCAAATCTTTTATTGACAGCACGTTTTGCTTGTAGACAGGCGTTTTGCACATGTTTCGCAACTCATGTTTTTAAATTCATGTGTGCGAGTGTGTGTGCGTGTGTGTGTGTGTGTGTGTGTGTGTGTGTGTGTGTGTGTGTGTGTGTGTGTGTGTGTGTTGCAAAATGCCATTGTAAGGGCATTTCTTAAATAGGTAAAAAAAAAATAAATAATAATAAATCAAAAAGTGTTGCAATTTAATTGATTTCTGTTAAAAACGCATTGGTTTCGACCTATTTTTGTTAGCCTCAAAATGTTGTAACAAATCACACAGCTGTATTTAAATGAAAATTATATATACACATATAAGTATATGTGTGTGTGTGTGTGTGTAGGTTTTGTGGCTCTCTTGATTGAATTCACCTGAAATGTTTGTTTTCGCTCATAACGTGGTAATAGAAAATGCATGAATACCATGGCCAATTTATTGATTGATCGATGGATTGATTGCTCAATGGAGGGCACGTGTCGACGCGAGCTTCGCTCTTTATTTTGGTGTTTTTACTTTTATCGCAAACTCGAAATAAACGAAGTCATATCCATGTAATTGCAATTAATTTTCATTTAACGCCCAGCAAATCGTGCCAAATTGCAGCGGACCCTTCGCTTTCGCAGAGCCTGCGTGGGACGCTTTATGGCGTCGACAAATCTGGCTTCCTTAATCAAAAAATAAATAAATAAATCAAAAGAAACAACAAAACATTGACTTAACGACCGTTGCCAGACGAGGCTTTCACGCCGGACGACAAATTTCGAGATTGGATTTAGAGGTCGAGTAATGAGGCATTTTACTACGCTCAAAACATCTAAAGAATTGTTAAACTGGTGTTAAAAATATACAAAATGTCAGCTTTTTAAATCAACTGTGAGACTGTAAAATATAGAACCAAACATTTTTGCCTTAAATTAGAAATTTAATAATAATAATATATAATTATTTATGTTTACTTGAAGAGATGAGAAATTTCGTAAATGTCATTTACAAATAATAAAGTAAATAAATAATGAAATCACGCTTTAAACTTTCTCAAGTACAAATATTCTTAGTTTTGGGTTTTATATTTAGTAATTTCGGGATTACAAAATTTCTTGGATTAAGAATTTAATTATAACTCAGTTTATTATTAGCTACAAGTAAGCAATTAAATATAAGTCATAAAATAGAGAAACTAATAGAACAATAAAGATAATATAATTATATCAGAAAAATTGAAATATAGCAACAAATTTTATTTACCCGTAAGAGTAGCTTAATTATCTCCCGCCTATATTTACCTGGCTTATTTCATATGTAAGTTACCCACAAAGCGCTTTCAATGCGAAACTAACTCGCCATTGGATTTATTGGCATAAATATGAGATTATTGCGCTTCACGGATTAATGCACTAAATGGCACTCAACTCAAAATATCAAACATAAACAATAAGCAAAATATGCGTGTGGTATATACGGTAAACGCATCGATGCAAATATTTATTTATATGTATATATAAAATACCATTAAGCAAATATTTGCCTAGACTTTTTTTTTATTGTATTGCACCAGCTAAAACTAACAGAAACTGACGAAAATGTGAAATGCGAATATTGTCGAGTGCATAAAAATATGCCATGCATTTAATGCAATCATTTGTGAGGCACTGTTGCGGCAAATTTAATTTGTTATTCGCTGCAAATATCGAAATTTTGTACACATTTGTGGTTCGGCAATCAAATCAACGGGGGTTTATTACTTATCAGAAGTACTTGACATGTTGCTAATTATTTTGTTTGGTTATGGTTCAGTTAATTGAATTGCAATTTACTAATCCAAATGTAGTTTCATAAAAAGTTCCAACTAAGTGGTTTTTATTATATATGCTAAATTGAAATTAAAACTATTTGAAAAATATTTCAGTTTTATTAATTAAGGTTAGGGTTTATTATATTTAACATGATTTGGAAATTGTTTTTAGCACTTTACACAACCGTATAGAAGTGCATTTGCCTGTAATCAACTTTAGCACTTTACCAAATCTCACAGCTTTGACTTTTGGCTGCTGCTGCAGCCAGGTGTTGGCCTAAAGCGCAGATACGCGGCTTAGCCATGGCCAGCGCCACTGCCGTTATAATTAGTTTGGCTGCACTTGCACGCTACGTGCCCCGCAGCCAAACATGTGCCAGCTGCCACGCAGCCTCCTGGCCGAGATTCTTAATCAAAATTGCACTCATTGCATTGGCCAGCGCCGGGCTAATGGAAACGGCTGACAAGCCAACTGGTTAATGAGGATTCGGAAAAGCCAAACAGAGGCTCAAAGTGATTGGCAAACATGATTGCGTTTCGGTTATCGAACAGCCATCAGACACTTTCTGCGAGCTGGGATTTTCCTTTAAATGTAAAGAATATTTAAGCCAGTGCAGGTGTGGGTAGGCAGGTAATTCATTTGTGAATATTTATTGCATTTAATTGAGGTATTTGGGCAGGGGAGGAAAAATGCAATATTATTAAATTTTTCATCATACAACTTGATTATTTAATAAATTTATTATAAAGAGAAAAGTATATTATTATTATTATTATTGTGCTTGTAAATATTATTTTGCCCAGTGTTTCTCTTAGCGTGTAAATAGAGTTAAGCTAATTATCGTCAAAATGTGGCGTGACTATTAATTTTGCATGAGGATTCTGTTACCTTTGCCAAACTCTCGACAAAGTTCACATTTCAGCACATTCCAATTACAGTTATTCGACAGGTAACTGCTGCAAATCAAACTGTTTAACGGGTTAACGACTCATATTTGTTCGCCGAACACAGAAAGATACAATAACTTTAAAGATATTGTCTATTTGCAGTTTTCAGTTTTCGATGCCTTTCGGCTTTCTTTCAAGTTTGCCTGACGTGTCAGCTGAGCCCCTTGAAGCATGCAGCACAATCTCATCTTCTTCGCTCTCTCTCTCTCTCTCTCTCTCTCTGCCTATCGCTTTCCTCGTCTGTCCTGCCTTTCGTCACCCGCTGGGCATTTTGGTTGCCTTATTAAGTTGGCGCCTTGGCGGCAACTGAAACCTGCCCCTCGCAGACAAACTTTGTGCATGCCAATGATATTATACTATATTTTTTTCGTTATTCCTTCGGCTTTCTTCCGCTTCGCCGTTTCGCGTCGTCATCATTGCAACTTCATTGTCAAAGTTGCGCCAGCCGCGAGAGTCGCGCAAGTGGAAGCGAATTCCACGAAAATTGCAGCCCCGTGCGTTGGCCAAATAGCAAAGGAAACTGAACGAAAGGACGAAACGACGAAAGGACCTCTCGGCAGTGGTATTTCAGTTAAGCGCTAATTATATGCAAATAGATCTAGCGCAGTTGAAGCCTAAGGTGCAAGATAATTGCCCCCACGTCGACAGCGAGATAACTGTCTCAAGTAACTGCAATAGAAGATAAATAATATTCCAAATGACACAAAATTAATGGAGTGAAGAAAGCACAAAGCGGGGAGAAGGCTTTTTATTATTATTATTATTATTTTTACAATAAATATTATTTTATTAAAATCATTAAATTGAGCACTTTTACTTATTATCCATTAATCAGTTAAAGTCTCCACTCTTGTTTTTCTCAAATTATTCGTTGTCTTTCAGGAATTCCAGGAATTCGTCTTTCCTACGCATTTCACTACCACGTCGAATTTTCAATAAGTTTGAACAGATAATCCCGGATGAGCTCCCAAAATGTGGGGATTTATTAATTTTAGCTTAAGTATGATTTTAATTTACTTTAGATTTAACCAACTTATTTGCAAGGCTGGTATTCACATTCATTTCTATATTCTATTAAGTTGTCCAATATATTGGAATTTTTAATGGACTAGCATAAGTTGATATTAAATTGTCAGCGAGGTGTAAACGCCCATAACTTTGTCAAAACAAAACCGATTTTCATGTCTGATGGCATTTTTTTCATGGTTTGTCCTCTAGATCGATTCTGCATTTCAAATATATTCATTATTGAAAATAAATTTTTTTGGAATTTTTTTGCAAAAAAAGCATGTACCCCCCCCTTACTCATTTTGGAAAAAATTTTTTTTTCAAAATTTAGAAATGCGAATTTACACTTTTAATCGATTATGGTGGTCACAATTAGTATAAAAAACAACATTTAAACCGATTCTGAGGGGGTAAAATTTTTGGTCAAAAATCACGCAAAAATTTTCGAAAATTTTGACATGTAAAGCTCCCGGGATCCATAGCTCCCATATTTCAAACGTCCGTAACTTGGTCAAAACTGAACCGATTTTCATGTATGATGTCATTTTTTTCATGGTTTGTCCTCTAAATTGATTCTGTATTTCAAATATATTCATTATTGAAAATAAATTTTTTTCGAATTTTTTTGCAAAAAAAAGCATGTACCCCCCCCTTACTCATTTTCGAAAAAATTTTTTTTCAAAATTTAGAAATGCGAATTTACACTTTTAATCGATTGTGGATGTCATAAATAGGTTAAAAAACAACATTAAAACTGATTCTGAAGGGGTCAAATTTTTTGTCAAAAATCACGCAAAAATTTACATTAATTTTGAGAAGTAAAGCTCTCGGGTCCATAGCTCCCATATTTCAAACGCCCATAACTATGTCAAAACTGAAGCGATTTTCATGTTTGAAGGCATTTTCTTCATGGTTTGTTCTCTAGATTTATTCTGAATTTCAAATATATTCATTATTCAAAATAACATTTTTTTTCCCATTGAAAGTGGTAAAATGATGAGGAATATGAGGATACTTAGATGGCGGATTAACCCCAAAAAGCCACTTCCAACGCCACTGCTCAGCTATATATATGCATTCTTTTATGCTAATTATTTAAGAGAACAAAGAATAATGGGCGACACCTGTTTGCAGTTAGTTGAAAATTTATTAGCTAAGCTTTTCATTTTTAATCAAATGCCGCTGCAATTAGCCAAAGCCCATTTACAGAAATTCCTGTGCATTTAAGTCATTAGCAGCCGAAAAATTTCATTACACTTTGTCGTGCGTGTTCCAGCATTCAAAATTCGCAAAAAAAAGAGAGAAAAAGACGCATCGCACAAAATGACAAAATGAAAGCGGAGGTGGCTGGGTGGGAAACATGAGGGAGAGCGGGGGACAGAAAAGGAAAGGGAGGGGGGGGGGGGGCGAGGGGCGCCACATGAGCGACAGCAACCAACACGTACAAAACGCATAAACATTCTTGCTTAAGTGAGTTTGTACATAAATTTTCCAACTTGAGCTGCAGTGTGCGTTAGGGGGCTGCCAACTTGGTACAAAAATAGTCAAAATGTATTCGAGTGTTTGGTTGGCTCAGTTTCAGTTTTGGGTTTCGGTTTTCGGTTTTCGGTTTTCGGTTTCGGTTTCGTTTGCAGTTTTTATTTATGTAGCCGCAGGCGTTGCAAACGTTAGCAAACTGGCCAACCAGAACGAAAAATGTCCTTATGCTTAAATGTTGCCTTACGGTTATTTGGTGTTAAGTCAACAGAAGATTCATGACTGTCGTTTGCTTGGGCAAAATATATATACTTTACAATAGAAATCACTCGGAATTTATATCAGAAATGTTTTCTACCTTCTAAATAAAGCTAAAGTAAAATGTTTGAGATTCTTCCTCAAATTTAAAATTAAATTTAACTCTCGCCTCAAGTTTCTTGAATTAGGTTCATCTGTATTGGTGATATACCTAACATACATAACAGTATGTTCAGCGAAAATGTATTATTATGTATTTTGAATAATTAAAGACTCATGACATTTAACCTCTTTTAAGTTTAGTGCGTGCAACTCGAGATGTTCCTAATTGATCTGAATAAATAATAATAAAATCAGAACTTAATAGCGCAGCTTCTCGCTAGCGAACTCTCTCTTCTTTTGTCTGTCCCTCTGGGGCGACTATCCTGGAATGCAGCAATTACCATCATAACAGCTTTCACATTATGCAAACGTCCGCTGGGATCCGCCGGCAGCAACAACTATGCGACAGTTGTGAAGTAACTGTCAAAAAACTTCAGTTGCACACTTAATTGGGTGGAGAGCTTAAGAGAGCGAGCGAGAGAGAGAGCGCCGCCAAAGCTGTTAAAGAGCAGCGACGCAAGAGAACGAAACAGACGCGCAATACTCGAAAACACATCACTGACCTACATTAAGCGGAAATTTATTTATGCCGGCTGCCAAATTGGTTCCCCAATGCGTTGGCAGTGCCCTTATGACTATGACGGATATGGTTGGGTTTTTGTTCAGCTCCCGACTTGGCTCTGTTGATGTTATTGTTGCTGTCGTTGTTATTGTTGCTGCTTTTCTTGTTGTTGGTCATTGCTCTAATAATAATGGTTTGTAATTTGCATAAATAATGCTTGATTTTTGCATCGATGGCGTCCGCTTTGTGTGTGTGTGTGTGTGTGTGTGTGTGTGTGCGTGTGTTTGTTTGGGGCATTTTAAATGATTGAATGGCTTGCTCTGTGGGGGCATGCTTAGTTAGCTAGCTGCTAGATGGACTCAATTATTTCGATAAATGGAGAAATTTAAGCTAGGTGTAAAATTTAGAAAGCTTTGCATATAAATCGATAAATTACAAGTTGTCTGGGAACTTGAACAAATTGTCCACTCGGTAGTCATTGGCAAAATAGTAAACACATTTTTATATTAGCGAATATATATTGTTGTAATATTCATTTTAAATTAATATTTTGGCTAATATGACATGTAAACTTTCAACTGATCCACGAATAAAACTCAAAGTAAAACAATAAATATTCTATTGATAAACCTTGCTTTGTTGTTTACACGACATTTGGCTAACAGCGCTCTGTTAAGCTGTTAACATAGCCGCGTTCTGTACATGTGCATCTCTTAAGCGTGCGCTCGCTCTCTTGCTAATGCTTTACACACACACACACACACACGCACACACGCCAAGCAACTTCGTTCTTGTTAGTCGGCAACTTCGTTTATTCACTTCACCGCACGAACTTCGCGGCTCTCCCGTTCGGCAAGCCGACGACTCCAAACGAAGGGCAACGAAGCGCAGCGTCTGTGGACTTGGTGTAATCAGTGCGTGCTGCTAAGTAAATTAGTTTAGTATGATTTTAGTGCGCAACGTTGACGGACGCGCCACGCGACGCCTCGCTGCCCGACTAGCTACAAATATTTACAACGACAACGACGACGACGACGCGCTCGCGTGTGTGTCTGGCACTGGTGTTAGTGGTTAGTGAGAGTGTTAAGCGTAACGGCACTTGGATTCAATTTCACATGTCTGGCCATAAGTGCGGCCGCAGCTTTTAACGGCCCCTGCGAGCCTCGCAGCATGCAACACCAAATTCCCCACTGTACGAGTAAGAGCATTTATTCAATAAAAACAAAAATATATAAAACAAAAAAACAAAAACAAAAACAAAAACAAAGTTTTGTAGCACTGCGAAGCAAAAGTCGCGTCAGCTTCAATTTCGTACTTCATCTTTCACACGACGTTTAACGCAAATTGTGCAGCAGCATCAGCCTCGTGACTCCATTTCCCCCACTTTCTCCTCAAGTTGCCATTCCTTTCGACGTGAAGGAAACTTAGACACTGGCCCGTTCCCTGTTTACATTGCGACTGCAACTTGAGCTGGCAGTCATGATTGCATTTTCCTGGGGGGCCCACTCGAGCGTGCCTCATTATGGCCGATAGTTTTGGGCGTTCCTCTTACCATAAAAATACTGAACCCAGTTTATGGCGCAACTGTTATGCAATTTGAATTTTTTTTTTTAAACCATCGATTTCTCCCAATTTTTTCAAATTATTTATTTATTTAATTGGAGAGTACGCGTTGCTTTGAGCTCAGTTGTTGTAAGTTTTGAAAAAGTCACTTGAGATCTTTGTTAGCATTGGAATACATATCTGGAA
The DNA here is from genome assembly GCA_035047465.1 of Drosophila sordidula. Lineage (NCBI taxonomy): Eukaryota > Metazoa > Arthropoda > Insecta > Diptera > Drosophilidae > Drosophila > Drosophila sordidula. The sequence goes on along the minus strand of JAWNPQ010000260.1, from coordinate 2,442,099 downwards.
AGCCCTGATCAGAAATATATTTTTTAGAAATGTACGTGTCGAAGGCATCGAAAAATATGAATATCTGCTGCGCTCTGGTCGGGGAATCGGGCACCGGGAAAACCAGCTTTGCACTGCGCCACCTGACGGGCGAGTTTGTGAAAATGTATGTGGCCACCGATGTGTTAAAGCCGCATTTTATCGAGTTCAACACCAACTGTGGCTATTTACACTTCCACTTGTGGGAGACCACAGACGTACTCGAACTGGACGATCTGCAAATACACTGCGCTATCATAATGGCAGACGCGACCAGCAGCCTGACATTCAAGCAAGTTCCCAACATTCAGTTCTGCCTCAGGGAACGCTTCGGCAACATTCCGGTGGCCGTTTGCGAAAATAAGCTGGATCTAAACGAGTGTGCCCCAAAGACATGGGAGATTTTTGATTTGCAAGAGGTCGAGTACTTCGGCATATCCGTTAAAAAGACCCTCAACATTGGCACGCCGTTTTTGTGGGTAAGCCGCCAGCTGCTCCAAAACCCGAATCTTGTATTTGTTGCCAACATGGCGTTCTTGCCACCAGAGATTACCAAGGGGATGTTGAATACACTGAAGATCGTGGACTCATATTTTACGACAAACAATGTGCCAGCCATTGTCGATGATGATTGGTAACCACTGAAGTTTCGATTGTTCATTTTGTTAACACACACACACACACAACATATTATATTTATATATTTTTTTAGGCAGAAACAATATACGTTAGAAGATACTATCAACACCTACGCAGGCAAATCTTTTATTTATGCTATTTATGGGACTATTTATTTTTTATTTGTTAATTGAAAAAAAATATAAAACAGTTCAGCTCGCAGATGAGTTGTAAAAAATCATTTAAAAAATGTCAATTTTCTATTGTTCTTCCTTTAATTATTTGTCTTATTCAAAGCATTTCACTTCCTGCCGGAAGTTCGAGTTGAAATATTTTCCGGTTGGCGCTTATAATTTTAGGCTGCCTTGTAAACAATGCTAATTAAAAGCCGAAGAGTTCTGAAAAGCTAACAACTAGAACTATTTGGCGATGGCCATATTGCCGCCACACGCACACACTCACACACAAGTGCAATGTCCAGAGCAGCACACACACATGCACGCAGATGCCATAAAACCAACATGAAATTTGTGGTGCATCACTAAACGACCTCCGCTTGTAGCACGGCCATTCAATAACCAAGCCAAAATATGCACGCACCAGGGGCGTAGCCAAAGGGGAATATTAAGTCCCCCCTATCCCCAACGGCGCAATTAATGGAATACGTTTGCATAAAGGGTTACTTGCATATTTATCTATTCAATAAAAACCCTATATTTATTTACAAATAATTTGATATAAATTCTTTGAGCCGAATTACAGCTGAATAGATAAAGACAATTTAGTAAATCATTAAACATAATAAAATTGTAATTAATTTCTGCAATTTAAAAAGCAATAAATATTTCAAGCGTTTAATTAATAATAATACAAAACGTTTAGCTAATATTTTTTGAATGCCAAATTTGTAGCTAAAATCTTAGAACATTGACGATAATTTTCTTAATATCATTTATTATTGTGTTTATTTACCCATTAATTAAACACAAACAAAATTGTTCTTTTTTTTTTTGTTTGGCATTTAGCCTATTAATTTTGAAATCTGTTTACATTTATTTTTATTAACTGCAGTATATTATATTTATTTTCATCGTTTGCTGGTGCCAATGAAGTTTAAAAGTCGATGTTCATTGATAATAAAATCGAGCTGACAGAAAACAAAAATTTTATTTCAAAAATCAAAGTTGCAAATATTATTTTTAAGCTTTCGTAAGCATATTGTTAGCGAAAATATGAACTAGAGGAATGCAATGAAAATGAATAAAATAAATTTGTTGAAAATATAGCGTCGGTTCTTGTGCACGCCACTGTTACACACACACACGCACGTAGAAACGCACACTAATACACAAACGCTCTTGTGCGTGCGCGGCAAATATGTATTTTATGCTCTTTGTGCGGCCTGGACGCCGTTTTGGGTTCGGGCGATGCCGTCCGCTAATTAGGCAATATGCACTCGATTGTGTTATAATCATTAAAACCGGAAAATGCATGACTACCAAGCGCACCCACACACGCACACCCGTTTCTACGTGTGCATGTGTGTGGCAAATGCCAATTTCACTGCATAGTTTCAGGCGAGGCAAAAATATTTCTGCTAAACGGCGACGATCGCAATTGCAGGAACAATTAAAAACCACCAACAATTTTGGTTGCTTTGAATTGGAATTCGTTTTAAACTGAGGCTCATTCCCGTTCGGAATTTCGAAAATTCGTTGCAGTCTGTGTTTGTTTGATCTATCGACAGCTAAATACTCTCCAGGCAGTAATAATTAATGGAAAATATAAAATATATAAGAATAACTAATTATATAATTTGAAGTTTTTTCATGCATAAAAAATGTTTCAATTATTTTAAAACAATTTATAAAAATAATACATTAACTGTGTTTTATCTATATTTTTTAAAAATATTTTATGCTTGGCAGATTAATGCAAAATTCAACCAAATATCATATTTAAAAATTAGTCTTTACAAAATGTTCTTTTTATTAAATACTTTCTTTGCCGTCCTGTTTTTGAACGTCTTTACTCTATTATGTCAAAGAAGTCTTAACTTTTTGCTAAATACATTTTACACAGCGTATAAGTCTTTATTTATATTTTCAATTTATTCTATTACAATGTTTAGCTCAAAGTTTGGAGTTTTTGCTTTTGTAACTGAATTTCTCACGTTGTTCAACTATTTTAAGACAGATTCTCGGAAAGTTAGTTAACTTTCAAAATTCCTTAATATGTGTATGAAAGTCTCTCTGGCCCGTCACGTAGGCAACTTAAAGTCAAAACTTCGAGATGGCTGGCACGGAAAACCAACAGGAAACGGATGTGAGCGAAAGCAAACACGTGTTGGCAAAAATCTTTGCTGCAACAATGTAAACACTCGCCTTCAAATACACACAAGCAAACACCCACACACACACCCACGCACACTCATCTCATCCCTTACCCTCATTGCATATGTAAACCGGCTTGTAAGCTGGCCAATTTTTTATGTATTTATGCATTTCCTTCTCGTATGGCAACATTCCTGCCCTCCCCATTAAAGATGGCTGTTGAGAAAACGCAACAAGACCGCCCACAGCCACGCCCAACGCCCATAGTAGGTTAATCAAATGCAAGGCGCAAAAAAATGCAGTCCGCGCATGGGAAGGTGGACAAGGGGGCGGGGGGGAAGGGAGAAATGGGGGAAAGGGGCTTACCCGAGGCTAGTTAGTGTGCGCGGGTGTCAGAGCTCGTTGGCGTCGCTTTGTGCGTTTGTGTGCGTGTTATATTAAAAAATTTTCCAGCTGAGGAAATACCAGCAGACGCCAGCAGCTGCAGCAGCCGCTTCTGCATCAACAGCAGCATCAGCATCAGCATCAGCATCAGCTGAACACAGGAGCAAACTGACAGCTGACGCGGAGACTTGGACAGGACGAGGTGGAGATTGGCCAGGACTGCGACTTGATTCATTTTACTCGATATGCAACGAGCTGCAGTCGCAGAGCCAAATAACGGGTATATAACGGGAGACTAACTCAAATTACCCAATCAACTGAATGTTTCAAAAATGCATCATTCCCTCCTTAACTAAAGGCGATTTTAATTCGATAGACGAATATATAATATATATAAAATATAATCCACTCCAAAAAATTATTATAAATAAATATATAAATATATAAAATTGAAAAGAATATAGTTTCATTATGAAACAAAACGAACATTAGCTGCATTAGCTATCTAATTAATAAATAAACAAATTATTTCATAGTAAGTATTAATTGCCACTTTAAATTTAAGTTGTATAACAAACGTTTCAAAATGTTGTTTTATTATAAATTAATTAAAATGAAGGGAAGAATTGTTAAGCCTTAAAACGTATACAAAATGTCTTAAACAAAATTGCAACAAATGTTTTACTTTAGGCAGCGACTTCCGAACAAAATCGTTATATACACGAATTGCCAGACAATTTTTATGGCCAGCAGCTATTTGGCTTAATTTCTGACGCTTTATGCATATTATGAGCGACGGCTCCACAGAGGAAAGTCGAGTCCCGGCAAACACCTTCTGACTCCGTGTAGCCAGTGCCGAAAACGATGCCAGCAGGTGACATAAAACAAGCCTTTTATGTGACAAGCGGCCGCTGCTGCAGTTGCCGACACGCAAAGGTGGCCAGAAGCGTGGGGAATGCAAAGAATGGCTAAGTGAGGCGGACAGAAAACATCGCGTGAGCAGAGTGAAATATAAGCAGCGTATAATGGGCAGGGAGGGGTCTCTGGCGGGGGGGACAATCATTTGTTATTTTGTTTCCGAAATAGGCGAAGGAATGCGGGATTAGCGGCATCGTCTGCCGCCCGAAATGGCAGTTGAAATCATTTGGCCGCCATTTTGTTGGACGATCCGCGCGCGTTGTTGCCGCATTTCATTGTTTGTCATTTAACGATTGACAGTTGGCGATAAAAACGAAAACGAAACGAAATGAAACCAAACGCAACCTGAGCAAAAACAAAGCACAGCACAAGAGCCGAAACAATAACCAGACCCCAAATAAAACAGTAACAGTAACAGCAACAACAACAACAACAACAACAACAACAGCGGCATTAACAGCAGCACACGCCGCCAACTGCCAATCGAAATGAAAATGTTAATGATGCGCCGCCAAAAGGTGTCAACTGTTTAGCCAAAATTGCTTCTTGGCCCGCCAACTGGGGGCTGACTTGAGATTTTTGCTGTTTCGCCCGAGCGTCCGTTCGTCCGTCCGTTCGTCCGCCTGCCTGTCTGTCTGTCTGTCTGTCTGCCGGGCTATTTATCATTATGACATTGTTTGGCTTTCGGCCTGATTTGCCCAGGGAGCGCCATCTGGGCCGCCCGGGTCTCCAAGCTGTTAATCAGAGCTACCGCCAAGTTGCGAGCAACACACTCGGCTTGGGAATACTTGGATCAAGGAAGAGTTAAGAGCGGACCTGCTGCCACTCAGCTTCTTGAGAAGGGAGAAATCAGAACCTCTATATGGAACTCTTTTGATAGACTGTACTGTCTTATATTAATATATTTTAATATACTCTTTACTTACGACATTCTTAGTGAAAAAGAGAAAACAAATATTTTGTAAGGAAACAATCCGTTTATATATTAACAAATTATTATTTTATATTTGTTAAAAACAACCAATAGATTATTTAAAATATACCAATTACAATCAAGAGATTGCCCAGAAATTATTAAGAATATTTCTCATTAGGATATACCCTGTATACAGTTCACACTGCCGCAATATGCATTTAACTAGCACAAAAACCAACATCAAAAAAGTATATAGTATAATAATATTAAGTAAATATATATATAATTATAACACAACAAATAATTAATGCCATAAGTGCAAAAACTTTACAAATAAATCAGACTGGAATAATCATCGTAATAATCATAATAATGCAAAAAATAGTAATTTTACTACCATTTGTGAGAAAGAGGTCTGATATATTTTTTGTATTAAATAAAATGTATTTATTATATTGAAGAAATGTTGTTAAAAATAAAACATGCGTGAAACTTATGAGTTAATAATAATATATAAAGCTTTGCAATATTGATATGGCGGTTAATTTCAGTAATATATGTAAATGTATTTAATTCAATTCACTCCCACATTATTATCAAGTGCCAATTATTTGATTTTAAAAGCAGCCCATTAAAATTTAACTTTGGCTTTGTAATAATCAGAGCCTTATATAAAAATCATCTCAATTATTTCTGCCACCTCCAATACAATGCATATTAATTTTAAACTCAAAAAGCAGGCTCCCAATTGTTGATTGTATTTAATTAATTACTTTTTTACATACGAATATTTGTCATTTATACAAAAATTGTTGAAATGCATGGACTTAAAAAATATGGGGGGGGAAAAAAACTGATATTTTTTGCGGGACAACATCAAAGTGCAAAGAATCTGTCATAATGCGTAAGCCACGCCTGGTAATCATTTTACATTTACTCAATTACGGCCATAAATGTCAGATCTGGCCCCGGTGGGGTTCTCACAGAGGTTATGGGTCGCAGCACGACAACCGGTTAAGCCAATTTATTAAATAAAAAACCATTTGTCACATTTTATTCAAGTTTTCAACGCCGGCTTTTTGTGCGTGGCCCGTTGCTATCTTTATGACATTTCCAGCGGGCATTGAAACTGAAACCCCAAAAGCCATAAAGCCAAAAACAGTCGTTGGCAACAGTGGCCAAAAGGGCACAAAGGGCGATGAGCAAACAAGCTGGACAAAAGGTCAGGCTAACATTTTTCTTCATTAATTTCACCTGGTCAACTGATAAAAAGCCAAACGTCGACAGCGAAGATAATCATAAAAGTAATATGTAATAACCAGATAATAACAATGACAAGGAGCCTGCTTTTTTTGTTGTTTTTTTTTTCATTTTCTTTTTTTTTTTTTTTTGGCAAGACAGATTGTTAACGCTGTGAAGACTTGAAACAAAATCAAGTCGGGAGACCAAAGACAATACCGCAGAGTCCTTGTGGCCACCGCAATTAGTTGATTGCTGGGGCTCAACTCCATCAAAGATTGTAAGTGCTTTCAATTTCATAGCTGTCCATGCCGTTCCAGCCCCCCCAGCCCCCCCTTCCCCTTCGCTTATTTCGCTAGGCGCTCTCGACGGAAATTAAACTTGTCCAAAAGTTTAAATGCCTTTCTGCCGCTTTCCGTTGTGTTTCGCTTGACTTTTGTTCTCAAGTTGCCAATGGTTCCCCCCCCCTCCACTCAGCCCCCCTTTCGGCTGGCCAACTGTCCCACATAGTTTCCATTCTCGTACATTTATTGTGTGTGCTCAGTCGCCGAGTTTTCTAATTTGCGCGCAGCAGGCAATTAAACGAGGCATCCGTTTTGATACTCAGCTCCGACTAAACCCACTCCTTAAATATGCGCTGCGTCCTGATCCTGCGGTGGTCCATTTGCAAGCTGCTTATGCCGCAAATGAAGCATGTCAAGTTACTCATTCGCCCCGTCATCCCGTTTCAAAACTCAAGTGTGTCTGATTCTCAGTTATGTCAATTTATTTAATAGTAATATAAATACATTTGTATTTTCTATTCCATGGCAGACAAAATCTGTAGTGATATATAAGCATTTTATATTATTTATTATTTATTTAATTATTAAAAAATTAAAACTTAATAATATTTTAAGCATTTAATATATATATATTTTCTATTTTATAAACATTTATAAACATGTGTGAAAACTGATATTCTGTTCTTTGTTAGCTTAATGCATTTAAATTAAACAAACAGTCGACAGAACAAGTGTCAGCGAAAGTAAATAAGACAACAAAAAGTATTAAAAACTAAAAGCCTCAGGCAATCATAAAAATGTATTATTTATATTTTATTTGCATGTCCAGCCAGCAATTCATCTACAGGTAATTGTTGTCAGTGACGTTATTATTAATAAAATAGATCTTAAATATAAATTTAAATCTTTTATGCGTTTGATAAGTATATTTAAAATAATTGTCTTTGTTCTCACAGACTTAAGCGTCGTCGGCATTAAGTATTTATATAAATACTGTCCTTTTATTTTGTACATAACTAATGTATGTATATAGAAAGAGCTTAAAATACTTGTACCTAAGTGGATAATTATATTTGAGATGAACTTGAAAAGGTTGTTAAGTAGATCAAGTGAAATCGAGTGAGTTAAGTTCCGCTTACAGCCTCAAGGTTGCCCACTACAAGCTTATGAGAAATTTCTAAAAGAATATTAAATGGAAAATTCAGTCTCTTTCTCTCTCACTTTCTCGCTGTCACTTTCGCCCGTTCTCTATCCCACTGATATCCGGTGCTCATGCAACTATAATTAAGCCACAAAGTTGCCAACTATTAATACCGGCTATACATGCTGTTAGCACATAATTTATAACCACTCAGAGACGAGGACGCCGGCGGGCGGGGGTGTTTTGCGCAGCTTTATGCAAATGAATAAATAATAAAATGATATTTAATAATGCAATGATGAAAACTTACAGGAGCCCGCAAAGCAGTTAAATAACAACAAAAAACAATTTGTAATAATAGTAATAATGAATGCGCAAAATACGACAACAACAAAGTAAACATGCCATGCATTTTTATATAATTTTTAATATATTTCTTTTTGTGTTCACAGCGAAGGACAACGCCAACTCCAAAGGGAGCGTTCGCTGTGCAGCGCCTGCAGCTATGCAATGGAAAATGTATTCCGCCACTCAGCCCGGGGCTGAACAAATTGTTGCGCGTAAATATTTAACAGTCGCAATGAATTGCATTGCCGGCAATTGAAAGCAAGAGCGCAGATAAAGAAAACATTTTCGCACAGTGTAGAGTGTGCGAGTATGCGAATCTAGCGAATAAGTAGACAAACAAACACGCTATGCAACTGCTGGCCAATGCGTAAACATTGACAAAAGCGGGACAAACAGCCATCAGAAAGGAAAATTTAAACGGAGACAACGAAATAAAAAATAGGAAAAAAAAAAGAAAAAGCGACACCAAAAACCCATAAACAAATAAAAATGAAAATTAAAATATTTCCGCCGACGGCGGATGCAGCGTTGGCGCAGCGCCGGCGCCGCGTAATGAAACTGCAGCGGAAACATAAAATGCCGGAAATATGCTCATGGCTAATTGTTGCCGCTGCCGCCGCCTCGGCCACTTGGCTGACCCTCTCTCGGTCTCTGGCCGCCGCACAGGACGACGACGACAGCGAAATGCATCAGCATCACATGGATCTGCTGCACCATCAGCAGCAGCACTCGGATTTCATCATTGGCGAGTCCGAGGAGCGGGATCACATAGCACATCATTTGGGTGAGTTGAGAGAGCGAGCAGAGATCAAAATAGAAATAGAATGCATTTTAATACTATGAAACTCGCCTCAAATTTATTTAATTAATTTACGTTACATTTTATAAAAGTTTCAACAGTGACAGCCTAAGTAAAACAAAAAATTAATATAATAATAGCACTTATCCTGCATAAGGACCTCAACATCCCTGCCATAGCGGAGCTAATTGGTCGACACAGCTCAAGAGAGAGAGTTTTGGACAATAAGCTGCAATAAAGAATCAAATTGAAAAAGAAATAAAAAATAAAAAAATAATAGCACTTATAAAAGTCCATCATAATGAAATTTAATTTTAATTAAATATTTCTATTTGCGTTAAGATATCAAAATATTTATTGAAATTAAAAAATAATAGCACTTATAATAGTCCATCATAATGAAATTTAATTTAAATTAAATATTTCTATTTGCATTAATATATCAAAATGTTTATTGATTCCTCTACAATTACCCAACTCCTCAGAAAAACTTTTCACATAATCTGGCTCAGTTTCTCTGCGCTCAGCCCTAAGCCCAAGCGCAATATTAAGATCTACTCGTGCAAGTCCTTTGACAAATTTAAGCGTCTAAAAGCACGAGTATCTTATATTTCAGAGATGAATTCCAGCCACGTCACTTTGTTCGATTTTTGCCGCTTAGTGTAGCTGACACTTGGGTACACAGAGCGAGGGGGACTTGGGGAGGGGGGGGGGGGGCGAGCACGCTCTATTTGCGTTTGCTTTCGCTTAGCGCAAGGTCAACTTGGCGCGGCTGCCAAGTGGCAACAAACTTTTGAGTGTCACTCTGCCAGCCTGCCCCGCCTGTCCGGGCATCTGTGTGTCACTTGAGCGGAATTATGTGACTGACTGCCGCAGGCGGAGAGCCCGAAAAGCCAGTTTGGCTCATTGCACACTGAGGGCAGTTTGGAGCACGTGCTTGGTCGGGTTTAGTGGCTGTTTAAGTTGGCCCAAGACTTAAGCCGTTGCCAGAATAATTAAAGCGCCCACATGGCGTATGCGTATTCGCATTCGAATTGTGGCCTGGCCCGAAATGCCATGTGGCCCGTCTGTGCCCACACACACACACGAACACACACGAACACACACTCATGTGGCAGCCGCACGCCAGCCCAGGGATGCCCAGAGCCATGTTTGTGGCCACTTAAGTTTTCTTTGTCCATGACTTGTGGGCTGCTGTTGCTGCTGCTGCTGCTGCTGTGGGCGCTCAACAAGTGGACAACAGTTGACATTGTTGAACAATGTTGAATCGCTCAAAATCCGTGTGAACATGCGTGTGTGTGTGTGTGCGCGCATTTGTTGCTTAACATGGCGGCGTCTACTTAGACCAATGGCTTGTGGGACACAAAAAGTGATTGACACTCTGATTGATGGCGCTTTGGGGCGCTGGCCCGTTTTGGGCTTATGGCTTGACATGTTGCCCAAACTTGTACGTTGTAAAAGCACTGAGTGTCACATGACTTTTGCATCATTCCCATCTAAAATTTATGGAGCAATCATTATTTTTGTACACATTGGATTAGGGTGTTTTCAATGAAATGGTTTATGCACACATATATAACTATTTATTTGATTTTACTTTTATTATTTTTATAATTATATAAATATTTCAAAAAATAATTATTATCATTTTATTATATATATATATATATATTATATATTTTATATTTTTTATTTTCTATCATTGTTATATGTATATATCAATAATTATAATAATTATAAATAAATATATTACTTATGATTTTATATTGAAAAACAAATATATAGAAATTTGAATGTATTTTATTTTGAACAGCCAATATTTCGAATTAAAAGAAATATGATCAGTAGAGTGAAAACTTATTCTTTTAATTTGATGACCTTTAGTTTTAAGCCAGACCTTTTTTTGACTTTTCAATTAAGATTGCAACTATTGTTAAACCAGCTCAATAAAAAACACGACGCGGCATAATTAAATGCCCACAGCACACAAGCCACGCCGTTTTATGCTCTTTATTTATTAATATATAAACTTTTTAGGTTTGGTGTGCAGCTATCAAAAACTTTTCGCTTCAGTCAAGCACGTCAGCCAGTTTCGCCGTCTGGTTTTTAATGGCATTTTAATCACGTAGTCAAAACTTTACCGCTTTATCAATTTTGGCGCTCGTTCTCTGGCGTTTCTCAATGCTTTTCGCATTGCACGTTTCGTTAGTTGACTCAAATGTCTTTCTATGATTTCATTTAAGCGTTTCTCATGTGCAATTCGCATTTCTTTCTTCGCTTGCCACGCCCCCTTATCAAACGTGCAGGAAACAATTCTCAATGCTCACCCGACGCCACCAGCCCCAATTGTTTGACAATTTTTCAACAATTTCCCAGCTGACTGCAAAATTATCGCCCTGCGCTTTCCACCCCCCGCCCAACCCCATTGGCTTTTCACATCATTCATTCGTTCGCACTCGATGTGTGTGTGTGTGTGTGTGTGTGCTTGTGCATCTTTCACACGCTTTTGCATTGCTGCTGAAAGTATGCAACACTTTTTTGCGCCGTGCATTGTTTAGCCCGTCGCTTGGCCGACGGGGCGGATGAGCAACGAGCAGGATAACAGCAGCAGCAGCAGCAGCAGAAAAAAATACGGCAACGACAATCACGGCTGCCGTTGGCCTTTGAGGCGTTGAATTGCTGTTTCGTATGCTCTTATTGTTGCTTTTTCGCTTTTGTTGTAATTTGTATTTTATTTTGTGTCCTCCGGTTTTGTTTTCGTTGCTGTACCCTTGCTGCGGATATTTCAACTTTATCATGCAACCTGTAACGCATATATATTTATAAAGATATAAATCCAACTTTTTACCGATTTATACTTGATAAACCGCAATAAGTATTCGTTAAAAGTCCGAAGATTTAACATTTATTTAAAAGTTAGCCAAAGTTGACAATGATATATTCGAATATTGCCTGCTAGAGCATTTAATCTTCGGCACCCCCAAAGTTGTTCACCTTTTGTGTTTCGCTTTGTCTCTTTTTATTTTGTGTTGCGCTTTTCGGCTCTTGCCTCTTGGCGAATGTTTGTTTTTAACATTATTTCACGTTAGGTTCGCTTGTTCGTGCCTCGTTTGAAGTCGCCTTTGTAGTTTGCTGTTGCACACAAATTCAATTTAACGGCACTCGCAGCTTCGAGCCTGGCATTTTGCATTTGACCTCTGCTCGGGGCCCTAAATTTGTAATGAAAGCCAACACTCGCATTGCCAAATATCAAAAATGTGACAGCTAAATAAACTAAGCACAGCCAGCAGACAACTCAATTAGCAAAACTTCTGGCCAGGGCAGCTGCTTTGGCTTGCACAACACCTGACTCCCGACACCCCCAAGGGTAACGGCACCGAGCTCTTCAAATTTTAACAGCTCTGCTAATTTGAATGCTACACTTCCAGCCAGCCGGCCGGGCTAAATGCATATAAGTTATCTAGCCAATAACTGGCAAAGTTTAGTTTCCTCGTCGGTGACATGCAACAAAGTCGGAGATTCTCAGTAGCTTTCCATTTTCCATTCCCCCTGTCGGTTTCCGTAATCTTTGCGTTCAAGTGCGCAACTTAAAGTTTTATAATCATTTGGCAAGTTTGCTGGCCAAGTTGCATCTGAAAGTTGGCCCAAATGCGTTTCAATGTTTTTAAAAGCAAATATATTGGGTGGGTTTGGGTTAAGTGAATAATAATGTGAAAAACTTGATATCATCATGGAGCCAGCTCTAAGCTAAAATCAATTATCAATAATACTAAGCCCAATGTTAAATTACTCCTTGTTCTATAATATATATAATATATAATATAAATACAAAAAATATAAATATTATAAATAAAATTATATACTACATAATTCTACAAAAATACTATGCCCAATGTTAAATTACTCTTTGTTCTATAATATATATAATAATAACATAAGTAATATATTATAAGTAAATTAAAAAAAAAAAATATAAATAATATAAATAAAATTAATTACTACTTATTCTAGTCCTCCCCACTCTTTATTTTATTTTACATTTATTTATTTCATTTATTTTATTGATATTTGCACTACTTAATTATATATATTGTAATTAATAAATAATAATAAATAATAATTAATAAATAATATAAATAAAATTAATTACTTCTAGTCCTCCCAACTCTTTATTTTATTTTACATTTATTTATTTTATTGATATTTGCACTACTTAATTATATATACTGTAATTAACTGGAAGAAGCGAGCCAAGTTAAGACGCAGAAAACACCTTTCCTATTAAGATCGCATATAGTATAGTAATGGTAAATTAATTAATCAGAGATCGCCATGCGAAATGCCTCTCTATGCGATTCTCACGCTTTCAAAAGCTGGCCAACAATTACTCAACTCCAGCTACAGCATCTGTGGCAACTTGTCGAGTTGGGGCCTAATTGTAATCATTAGCAGAAAAAGAGATAAGGAGGCATTTACAAATTGTAGACAAATTCGTGCAACTTTAAGGCAGTTGTTGACACCTCCTTACGTTTAGGCCCAGTCGTCTAGGGGCGTTAAGCTGCTGCTTAGACGGCCGGCAGGCGCTGTCTGCAATTCTGGCTAATAAATCATTGAGACTTGACACGAAAATTGGCTTAAATGCGTTAGCATTATGGCCAAAATCAACAGCCGACGTCCAGGCGGCTCTGCCGGCGGCTGAGTCTAGGCTGCCTCTCCCTCTGGCCAAAAGATGAGATGCCTGCCTGTCGCAGCAGGTGCGTCGCTTCTCAAAGGAGGCGCCACAGGATGCGTAAATTAATATGCTCGTGTACTTGCCAAAGGAAAACGCCAGCCTCCCAGCTGCCCCCCAAAATGGCGGCCCCGGAGGCCGGGCCCCGAGTTTTTCTAAGGCAACTTTATTGTTTTTGTTGCATAATTTCTGTTCGTACTCGTATATTTTCATTTGTTCGCCTCCGTTTTTCTCTGTATTTCAATGTCTTAAAGTTTCTGTTTCATTTTCAATTCTTTTCCCCTGCTGAGAGCAAAAATGGTCGGTAAACAAATTTAAAGCATATTTTTTGGCCCGTTGCCGTAAGAAAAATGGCATAATAAATAAATCTACTTTGAATTAGCGCCATTTACTTTACATTTATTTTTGCCGCCGTGCAATTTATGTTGTTCAACGTTTGAAAGATTTTGTTGTTGTACCGATTTCCCTTTCTGTTGTTGTTGCTGTTGTTGTTGTTCCCTCAATTTCGGTGCGTGCTTTTTGGCTAATGAAGTTTTGAGGTTTGGCCTACAGAGCCTCTTAAGCGAAGTGGCCTGTCCCCAAAGGTGAGTGCAATCAAGTGGTAAACAGAAATAGCTCAATTTGCAGCTTTTCTGGGCTTAATGATAAGGAAATGAAAGATGGGTATTGCCAGAAATATCGAATGTGGAGCACCTTGTAAAATAAAAGCTTTTCATTTTCGAATTTTCGAATTTTTAATGAAATAAATTAAAATACCAAAATTTTAAGAAAATAATTTTTATGCAATCAGTATAAATATATATATTCTCGGTCTTCTCAGAGCTTACAAAAATAAAAGGCTGAACTTGAAATTATTTAAAATAAAAGAGATTCTATTCGGACACAATAATATTCTATTACCTATTTTCTGGTTTTTTGATTAGCTTGATGAGGAAGAATTGATGCTATAGCTTCTATAGAAATCGACTACCCTTGAGTTAACTTTTTATCCTTTTAGTCAAATATCGTTAAGGTAATTCAGTATTTCAAAGGCAGAAGAAGTGCTTGTCAAAGTTTACTTTGTCACATTTACATTTCAATTTCTTTACCTATACTCGAATTTTCGTTTCATCTTCGTCTCTCCCTCCCTCCCACTCTCTTTCTCTCTCTGTCTTTCTCTGTGGTCCCACATGGCTCGTCTATCCATGCGATTGCTATTGATTTTTACTGGCATTTACTTGGCCACCTTGGCACATATTTCGCCTAGTTTTTCGGCACGATGACAGCAAAAAAAAAATTAAGTTATTTATAAGCGCAGAGGCCTTGGAGTCTAACCGGTGCGTGCAGACACACTGTCAATGGAGCAAATGAATTGGAATTTGGCATTGCCAGTTGAAGAGCAAAATTGAATGGCAAATAGCAACATTGTCATAAGAAATAAGAAAAAGAAATGCCAAATACGAAATACGAAATACGAAATTCAACGCAGACGACAGTAAATGAATTGCCAAACGAAAGAAATGCCAGCCGGAGCCAAAGTCAGCCGAATGTAACAAATTTTCAATTAATTTTCGTGCTCAACAATTTCGGCACTGTTTGCATTTTAATAAACGCCAAACACATGCTAGCTGCCAGTGCGATAGCATAGGGGACAACAACAATCAAAGGGGAATTGGGGGCGGGGGGGGGGAGTCACATGCATTTACTGTGGAGCTGCTGAAATGACTTTGTGCAAATGTCACAGCTGCCTGGCAAGGCAAATACATTTTGTGGTTGTTGCAGCAACGCACAGAAGTATGCAATAAATTCGATTCGGAGCGGGATTTGGGCGCGGGGGGGGGGGGCCGGGCCAAACATCAAATACAACAGCGGCGAAATCCGTAGCTGATGCTCAAGTTGGGCAACAACTTTGCGCCCGAGTTGCCAGCTCAGCCTGTTTGCAATATTTTGTGCCGCATAGTTGCAGCAGCCCTCTGAATGGCAAGCAACCCATCTCGCCTCTGCTGTCATATTGCCTGGCTTGTGGCTCATGTGCTGGCATAGGAAACGCATTCAAAGGGCCACAAATGTTGCCACAGAATGCGACGTGCCACCTCGACCAGACACCAGCTCGCCACCAAAAGAGCTGCAAAAGTTTTCTCTAAAAGTTTTTTACGCTTTCTTTCACATTCTTCTCTTGGCTTGGCTTGGCTTGGCTTGACGTGATTTAGCAGCCAGCTCGACGTGACCGTGAAATTGCGGCAGCTCATCATAATAATAAGAAGAAAAAAAACTCCAGGTCATGCTGCTGTGAAGCTAACCGAATGATGGACTCCAAGTTGAGCACTGAGGTAGACAAAGGAGCTTATTTTAAGGAAGTTGGCGCAGATGCAACTATAATTCAGTGCTATATTAGGAGCGTAAAAGTTACATTTACATCATTATTATTACTACTATTACCTTATAGCGTGGGGGAAAATAATATTAATATACTTTCGTACACTCAGAAAATCAGAATTCGTATTTAAATCAAGCCAAACGTTGTCATTGTTAACTTAAAGACTTCTTTGTTTATTAAGAACAAAATTAGACAAATTTTAAAGACAAGAATGATTCATTTTTAGTTCAGGAGTACTCAAGAACGAGTTATTAAATTTAAATTAAAAGCAATAAAAAGAGAATAAATAGGATTGCTGTTTAGTATTCAATTTATATAATTCAGATGAATTATTAAATTTTTTTATTTACTTACTAATTTCAGTTAGTTGCCACATCTGTATAATACCAATTCAATTTGCAAACCTTCTCAGTCAGCTTCCTCACACTCTCTTCCTCATCTCCCCATTCAACTGTAGCCAATTATGTCAGACATTAGCTGTATGCAATACGATGTTATCTGACCCTATTATGGCCACTCTAATCACAAAGCGCTTAAGCGCGAATTCACCCTTGAAAAGTTCCCCCCTTCCCCCCCCCCCCCTGCTGTCGCTGGCCATATTCTAAACAGAGAGCGCATAAACGTAAATCCTTTTGCACATTTAAACCCATTTGGCAGCGTTTACTAAATATTTTATGATGCGTGAACTGCATTGCACTGCCTGTCGCGGTGAATATACGATGCCGACTGCACGATCCCCAATGCTGAGCCCCCAATGAACCCCCTTGACGCTTCGTTTATTGATTTCATTTGCAGCTGGTGCACAAAAGTCAAATTGCGCATTTTGTGCAACTTCATTTTGCGGTCGCGAAAATTACAAGCTGCTCGTAAAGAAGGCGTCGAGCAAATGCGCTAAAATATTGGAAAAATGCACGAAACGAACAGTGAACACCCCTGCCAGCCCCACCTTACCTTAGCTTACCTTACCTTACCTCGCCCACCCACGTGCCAAAGCATTTGCCAGTATTAAACTATGAGGTTAGCTTTGCGGCAGCTGCGTGTGTGTGTGTGTGTGCGTGTGCATGTGTGGTTTTTGGTTTTTGGGCGGTTGGTGTGCAACCTGTTTATCTGTTCATATAGATGCGACCTGCTCCGTGCCTCAACCGCAAATTGAATTTCCACCAGAGCCAACCAAGCCAAAATTAACTGCGTAATATCTGTAAATGTAACTCTTTAACACTTTATTCTCTCTCCCTCTCTCTCTCACTCTCCTTTGCTCTCTCGGTGCTGCGAACGTGAAGCGGAAATGCAAAATCACGAGGAGCTGCTGGAAGACATACGCGAGGACACCGTCGTCAATACGATACCAGAGAAAGGTAAGACGATTTCCACTTTTCACTTTCCATTTCCACCCCGCTTCCTCCATATGGCAGCCGTTTCAATATTCTCAATATGTGCAGGCAGAATTTTTCAAGGTGTGTTAGAAAGGAGAAAGTTAAGAAATTTACTTGAATTTTCAAAAATTATGTCAAGTATTTCAAAAAAAAAAAGCAAATCTACTGATAGTTGATAATTCGAAATAAGTGCATATACAAAAAATTCCAAAAAAGCTTAAAAATATATATAATAACTAGTTAATTAAATGTTAAGTGATACATTTTTATTAAATATATATATTGAATATATTTTCCATTTTATTAAAAATAACGAACCTTTTTTAGTTTGCTTGCATTTTTAATACAAATAAAATTTCTCTGACTTCTTGAAATAGAAATTGCAGTAAGAATTTTTGGCTATTTACAAATTCAAATGATAGAGCATCTCTTCGCCGTGGTCAAACTCACCTTTCGTGCAGCGTGTCCTCCGTATCGCGTTTCTTATCCCGGCCGTCACGTGCCCACTTCATGCCCCCCGCCCGGCGCCATTAAGTCAGGCGGGGAGTCGCCTCCGTCGCTGCCGCGAGTCGGCGTCTGTCTTCGGTTGGTTCAGTTGCTGCGCTGCTGTTGTCGCAGCATTTTTTCTCGCTTTTAAATTTTATTTATTGTAAATTGTATTTGAAACGTGCTGAGGTTCCATTTCTGCCTGCCTCAGCTCCACGCCAAAAAAGCTGAAGCTAAAGCTGCCTGCTAAATGTATGTCTTGTAATGCCATGTGTGTGTGCGTGTGTGTGTGTGTGTGTGTGTGTGTGTCGTGCAACTTAATAGAGTTGTTTAGCATTTAAATAGCGCCATTTGCCGGCTGCTGTTGTTGTTGTTGTTGTGCTTATTAAGTTGAAATGCCGAGTCGAGTTGACTTAATAAAGTGAGCTTAAAGTTGAGTTCAGCAGAGAGAGAGTGAGAGAGGGGGGGAGGGAGGTACACAGAGAGTGGGCTTATGAACGCCTTGGGAATGTGCCCTAAAAAGCACTCAGCGATAAGCCAAAGTGGTTGCATAATTGTATTTTATAATAGAAATAAAAACTGACATGATGTGAGTGGCTTAATGAATACATGTGTAGATAACAAATGAATAAAATAAAAAGTAAACATATTTGCAGCCAATCGAAATGATAAAGCTTATCATTAAGGTACACTGAAATCAGTTATTAAAATTTTATTAAAAAGAAAACCTTTTTAGTATATGATATGAGTATCTAAATAAGGCAGACAAAATCAATTCATAAATGAAGAGAGGATTAAATACCACTTGCATCATAGAATCATAGGAGTTCAAAATTAAATACAATTTTATTCGCATTAAATAAATTAATTGAATTTGCCCAACTTTAAGCAGAAAGTATCTCAAAGAGATTACTTGTATATCACACATATATCCCCATTATATGCACGTTTGACACACAAGATTACAATTATAAATATGACAGGAGCCCGGGTCTCGTACAGCTTACACAAATGCCGTGTTTCTTACTTTCCAAAACTCAGCAGCTAAGCCACTTGAAACCGCACACACAAAACAATCTGCATTTTCGCAGAGGATGAACACGAGGAACCACAACAAATAGCCGCCCATCCCGACCACAGCTCCGCCGGGTGAGCTCAAAAACGATTTGCTTTATTCGCATATATCATAAGCATTATGTTAAGTACAGAGGCGCAGGGGATATGCATGAGGATGTGCAATAAATCCACTCAAGGCCCGAGACATATGCACATTAAATCCTAATTTCATGTGCCCATAAATCCACTAAACAATCACACCCAAGTCTACCCGGAATGATGTGCCACAACAAAATATGTAACGAATTTGCGAATTTGCACATATTTACACACGAACGCGCCGAAAAGTATGCCATAAAAATACACGCAACGCACGCTTGAAGGGGGGGAGGGGGGAGGAGGGCATTCAGGCAGGCTGGCACATATCAATATAAGCGGAGCCAAATCAAATGAGTTGGCAAAAGGCAACAGAATGCCATAACAGAAGGGGAGTACGAAAGAGACAGCCAGAGAGAGTGAGAGCGAGAGGGGTACTCAGTGGAATATTAAGCCAGGGGCGGAGCTGTGGGTCGATGGGCAGGACAGTCTGTGGCAAATTTTTATTGACGCGTCAGGAGCTGGGTAATCGAGCTTATTAACAGGCACAACACAGCGACGGAGGAAAGCGGGAAACTGTCGTTGGCTACACTTGAGCTCTTGGAGTCCCTCTTTGCCGTTATTATTATCTGGTGGAGCATACGACGAGAAAACAGCCGAAGAGAAAGAGAAGATAAGATGGAAGCAAACGAATTCGCCTTAAAATTTAAGCTGTCTCCGTTTGGCATTTTTAAAAACAATTAATTATGTTTATAAATAATAAAATATTGTCCCACATACAATTGTTGTTAAAAGTTAATACATTTGTATTGATAATATATAGCCTATAGGATGGTAAATAAAAAGAAGGGGTTATTAATGAGCCTAATTTGGTTTGCTTTACATTCCATATACCCCTTGCAAGATTAGTGTATAATAAGCCGGCCGGATCGTGATGTTTAGACAGAGATTAGGCGGCAAGCGGTAACATGACAAGACATAAACACATAAACACTCAAAGCAAACAAACAACTAAACAACACACAAAGTTGTTGCCAGTGTCGAGCAGCTCCACACTTTCGCGCTGTTTACCCCTTGCAAGTGAGATTTACAGCCACATCAATACACATCAGAAAAAACCCACTCACACCACAGCGTTGTTCTGTATCGTCTCGTCTCTTCTCCTGCACTCTCCCCCTCTCTCTCTCTCTCTCTTTGCTTATCACATTGTTTACGCATTTTGAGTACAAGATTGTTATGTGTTGATTTGCTTTAACTGACGCGTGCCCCGCATATAAGAAAGAATCCCCAGCCGACGGTTCCTTTTTTCTGTTTTTTTGTTTTCATAACATTCACGGGGCGTATGCGTAACGCCAACTTTGTTGAGGTCTACTTGGCATGTCAGCGACACAAAAACACACACACACACACACACACACTTGTCGCTTTTATTTGTGAGTGTGGCAGTGCGTGTAAGTGGGTAGGCAAACTTTTAAAGGCTGCCACTCAAAACCACAAATCTGTTGCATACTTGCGGGCGCGCTTTTAAAGTCAACCCGCGCGTTGTGCGCATCGCTGGGCATTTGAGCGCTGAAGCATTGATTGACTGACTGGTTGCGGACAGAAAGACAGCCCAGCCAGCAAGGTGATGACAGGGTAGCTGTGCTCGAGGCAGAATAGATAGATACGGCTTCGAATATGTACTGAGAGAGACTTCAATAGGTTGCGAAGCCACTCAGAGGTTGTCAAGGAACGTTGAACTTGATTATTTGCGAAACAATGTGAACAACAACACTTTATGTTCGCTGAAAATAAAAACTGGCAATTGATGTGACTTTTTTTTTTTTTTTTTTTTTTTTTTTTTTTTTTTTTTTGTTAAAAATGTTGTATATTTTATTTAAACAAGTTTTCTGCTACCTTAGTGGCAACTTAATCTAGTTGTACATTTAGGGGAAAAAACGATTGATCA
Source organism: Drosophila sordidula (assembly GCA_035047465.1). Taxonomy (NCBI): domain Eukaryota; kingdom Metazoa; phylum Arthropoda; class Insecta; order Diptera; family Drosophilidae; genus Drosophila; species Drosophila sordidula. Next base: position 2,421,057 of record JAWNPQ010000260.1, on the reverse strand, counting down.
CAGCTGATACTTATATAAGATTTATGATTATATATATGGGCAAATGTATATTATTTACAGAATTTACAAGGAGAAGGTTAAGGCAGCAATTGATGTGACTTTTACGGTACTAAAAACAAAAATATAATTATAATGTGTGTTTTGTAATAAGTCAGATTTGCAGCGTACGTATTTAATTTTTAATTTATTGCATATATTCAAGAAAGATATTAAGACATCTTAGGTATTAGCAACATAAATATTTATTATTATTTATAAACAATCAAATGAAAAAAAAATAATAATAATAATAATGTGTGTTTTGTAATAAGTCAGATTCGCAGCGTACGTGTTTAATTTCTAATTTATTTCACATTATCTGTTCTGATTTATGGCACATTAAAGGTCTATTATGAAATCAAACTGAATAATATTCAAGGAAGATATTAAGACATCTTAGGCATTGGCAACATAAATATTTATTATTATTTATAAACAATCAAATTGAAAAAAAATAAATAATAATGTGTGTTTTATATTTTAATTTTTTTAATTTAATTTATTTCACATTAACTATTCTAATTTATGCCACATTAAAGGTCTATTAGGAAATCAAAATGATTAATGCTTAACTTAAATATATTCAGGAAAGATATTAAGATATTTGAAGTATTAGGAACATAAAAAATTATTCCTGGCTGCACCGCAGAAGATGAGTGCTCTTATGAGTGCACTCACATGATTGCCCTTCAGAACATTTGCCTGTCTCGTCTGCAGAATGAATGCACTCTTCTCGTAGAAAACATTCGTACGTAAGCTCAGCTTCGCTCCCTGTTATCCATACTCCTTTATTTCTCTCTATGATTTTTGTATCCAGCGCAGAGCAGACGCTGCTTTGGAGCGAGCTTACCTGTAAGTAAGGTATTATCTGCAGTCAACAAGATTTGTGTCTGCACATCAACTTCACCATGTATTCTTTTTTGTACAGTTTTAAAGCAGTTGCTAGTCGCATTATCTAAGAATTGAGGCTCTTAGCTTGAGTGCATCAATGTATAAAGTTAAGCTCCCCTATTCTAAGACAAGTTTGACTTAATGCACTTTTATTGCGGAAACTCGTGCGACACTTGGGCTTATCAGTTTAATCAAATGAAAGGTATATACAGAGGTTTCAATGATCAAGTATAAGAAACTCTCTGATATGTACCTTGTTTTGGATTAGACTGGCATATTCGATAGCACTGCTTGACACGCTGACACTAACTTTCGTTCTCTCTCTCCGTTCCACATTCCAGATCTGCCCAAATTCGGGGAGCCCTTGCAGAATGTCACCGTGCCCGTCAGTCGGGAGGCTGTCCTTCAGTGCGTTGTCGACAACCTGCAGACGTATAAGGTAAGTTGGCCTCTCGGATAGTTTGGCAATGCGGGAACACTTTCGCAGGCAACACCAGGTATCGCTCCTAATGGAAATTGCTGGCGGGACTGTCATTTCAAACAGTTTACACTTCATCAAATAAAACGTGGCATAGTTTTAGGCGCCGCGCCCCACGAACGCTTTGTGCGTGTCCTCTCGTTAAACGCATAATGCGTGCGCCATTTGCGTTGACCCTTTTTGTAAGGGTTCTCGGTTCCAGTTACCCTGCCCCGCTCCGCTCGCCGCGGCGACGGCGCACGTTTCAAGCCCCTTGGGCGCCACTTTGATTTCGTGACCCGCTGGGCAGAGGCCACAAAAGGGGGGAAAAAAAAGAGAAAAAAAGCAGCTCAATGAATTGCCGAAACGAAAATAGCAAGCGGCTGGCCACAAATTTTTGTTAGTCAGCTTTTAGGCCCATCTCCGCCGGCTGGTATGGTAAACGGCAAGGTAAATGGACCTGGTGAAAGCGCACGCAACAAATTGATAATCTGCCGGGCCGTCCTGGCCCCTGATGATATCGTTGGGAGCACCTTTCCAAATGCTAAATGCGATGCTTATTATGTTCGTAATTCTGAATAATGTTGTTGCCATTGTCCGTTGCATTTAAGCGTACAAATTGAAAGCTAGTGAATTGATGTCTTTCATATCAGATCTGTATGTGTAAAGAAGACAACAATTTCTCTACCTTATAATTTGAGCGCTCTTTAACTTGAACTTGAACTTTAAAGCACTGAAAATCTGGTTTTTTATGCTAAATTGCAAGTAAGCCAGACTGTATAGTATTGGATTGAAAACTATGCAATAAGGAATACTCAGAACTTGGCATAAGTCACTCTGAATTAAAGCTCTAGATTTGCAAACGTTTTAATTAAAAACTTTAAATAATGTACCTTAGAACGTGCCTGACACACTTTGGCACTTACATCAGACCTCACACTTTTGCACATTAGCCAAAACGTTGGCGGCCTTCTGGCGACATTCGGTGTCTTTGGGCTAACAAATGAGCCCGGGCCACGCTAGTTCAGCATTAACATTGTAGCCAAATCGTCGAGCGTTTTAGTTTTACAATTTTGGCTCGTAACTAAACCGAAAGTAAACTCACAGCGTATTTTCTTTCCTACTTTTTTTTACTACAATATTTCCTTTGTGCAGATTGCGTGGCTACGTGTCGATACACAGACGATTTTAACGATACAAAATCACGTCATAACCAAAAATCATCGCATGAGCATTACTCACGCCGAGAAGCGTGCTTGGATATTGCGTATACGTGATGTTAAGGAGTCCGACAAGGGATGGTACTGTGTGGAAACTATAAAATTATATTAACTTGGGCACAGCAATTTTAAAAACTCAATCCTCAATGCAATCATTTTATATTAGTTTACATTTTTATATAAATCTTATACTCTTTTACTCGTTTTTTATTTAAAAAAAAACCAACAATCCCCATTGATAACCATTTCACTGAGAAATATTGTTCTGTTTTATTTCGATGTTGTCCAATAAATTAAAAGTCTAAAATAATTAATTATTCATTCCTTTGCAATGATTTTGCTATATAAAATTACACTTTCCATATAATCTGTGTGTATTTAAAAAAAAAACAATTATATTATACAAATTATTTATTTTATACTGTTCAGATAAATTTAAAGAATTCCAACTTTTTTCAAGTAAAATCTTTAAAAAATATATGCTAACTATTTTTGCATTTTATTTATAAGTTCTTAGAAATTTTGTACACATTTTTGCCTACATTTTTTTAACTTTCTTATACCGCAGGTTTTCATAGTTTTTATTCCTGTAACAAAATACTCTTTGCGTTTACGTTTATTTCATATTTATGCCGGGCTGTTCCAGTTTCTTTTATAAAATGCCTTCACGCATGTTTTCTTATCGGGCTTTTGAGTTGGTTCTTGATTCATTTTACAACTTGAGCTGTTTATATGAGAAGGCGACTCACGTGAAAATGTTTTTATAACCGACAGGTACATGTGCCAAATAAACACGGATCCGATGAAAAGTCAGGTTGGCTATTTGGATGTTGTCGGTGAGTAAACAAAATAAAATCTCTGTGTAATTTACGTTTATGAACTGCAATCCAAAGCAGCTAGTTAAGTTGTTTATGGAACTGTGGTGTTTGCAACCCAAATTGCGGCACAATTACGCGTACGTTAACTTTTTGAAGCGAGTGTGAGTCTGCAATGAATTGTAATTTGTCTCAGCGAGTCGATCAAATGACGCCCTCGAGTTGAGCTCCGCTTTGCAGCTGATAGTTTTTTAAATTGCGCTAATTGCTCAGCCAAGTGGCGTCTAGTCGGTGGCATGTGGCAAGTGGCAAGTGGCAAGTGGCGAGTGGCGAGTTGCAAGTGGGCTATTTAGGTGTTTCAATCGGGTCGGGAAAGTTGTGCACAACTTCTCACAACTCACGATTGAGTCTAATTGCTGCGGCTGCGTTCGAAGGGGGCGTTTGTCTGCCCGCTCCGCAAACTTTTGGCTAATTGAGTTAGCCAGCTCTTTAAGCCGAGCGTGGGGGCGTGTTTAAAGCGGCCTTGCTTTTCACTTAGCCAGCACATTAGTTTCTCTCCACTTCTTTCTAAATTTCCAGCTAGAATGAGACAATGAACAGTTAGAAAGCACCTTGGCCAGCCAAAGTGAAAGGTAATGAAACAATTTACATGCTACGTGCGCCTCGCTGCGTTCACCTCCATGTATGTTCATTTCCATGTCCGTTTCCATGTCCGTGCCCGTGTCCGTGTCCGTGTCCATGCGCCCACGTTAATTATTCAGCTGGCGTACAAAAACCTCAGAGGAGACAAGCCCAGAGTCGGATCCCAGACAGATTTTAAATGAATATGCCGCCCCCAAGGCTTGATTCGGGTTGGGTTCGGTTCCGGCTTTAAGTTGGGGGCCGCGACCCGCCCGTTTTCAGCCCAAAACCGCGGCATTTTACTACGGTCGTAAGTAACCACTTTGGTTGATTGTGTTTTCATTGATGTCGAAATTCATTACAGCCGCCTACACTGCGCGCAATTTATTGGCTTGCGGCCAACGTCTCGCAGCGTTTCGGGCGCCCGCTTTCGTGCAGTGTAAAAGCGCTTTTCGCCCAAATGAACTAAGTCCATAAGCAAAACTGGAAGCCGCTTTAAATCAGCGCGGCTTTTGCTGCCACAAAGTGCGCGATTCCATGTTGCATACTTTTCAGCGCGCCCCACGCACTCAACTATCCTCGGGGATAAGCTGTTGTCATCATCGTTGCCCCAACACGGAATCATTTATTCCGTGACGTCAGGAAATATTGCGCATATTTTTAGCTTGAGCAGAAAATTCAAGAAAGCCAAATAATTATAGTCACGACAAGCAAAGAAACTCATCGAAATCAGACAGAAAATTTACTTTTCGCAACAATTTAGGTGTCTGGCACAAAAGCAAATATTGATTTGATAATCGCCCAAAGCCTTATATACGCAAAATAAATACAATTAAAAAATTCACAAGCTCTCTAGTTTGTTCAATTTGGCCAAACCAATTGCAATTGAAAATAACTATGGAGCATTTGTTTTGGCAATATTTGTTGTGTGTGTGTGTGTGTGTGTGTTTTTCCATATTTTTGAGCTCTCAGCAAACCGAGTCATGTATTATTAACCCCCCACCCCCCCGGCAGCTTGCCACTGCAAAAATTGGCATGCAAATCAAATAAAATGCATAACTAAAAGAATATCGCCAAAAAAAATATGAGAGAAAGCCACAGAGGCATGCACCATACGGCTTAGTCCAGACAATGCCTTTAACAGCACCATAAGCAAAGCATCAATTGGGAAAATATATTGTTTCGAATAAATAATTCAATGCCTGGCTGGCTTCCATATAAAAACAATCATCGGCACAAACAACAATCTAGGCGACAGCCAAAACTAAAGCAAACAAAAAAAAAAACCTTAACTGCATCGACAAATAAACGCGACAAAAAAATTGTCAAATAAAATGAAACGAAAATGTGTCCACAATTTTTATGGACGAGAAATTTGTTGTCCATTTTCGGTCAGCATTTTGATGCACGACAGTGGAGGCGATGTCCATTGCTTGATTGTGCCCCAGGGCGGGGCAGTGGCAGTGTGGCCAAGTGCCGCCGTTCGAGTGGAAAAGCTGTGAAAGTGTCACGTTGGGCGGCGTCAAAGCTGGATTTGTTGATGCAAAATGTTGTATGAAAAATTGCATTTTAATGCATAGATTCTTTTTAAGTTAAAAGCATGGCATCTTATATAGAAAGTCGAGCTGGAGTTTTAATTCCAAATTAGTATTATCAGGTGGAGGAATTTAAATTCAGTATGAATGCTACTTAAACAGCTGTTCTTGCGAAGGTTTTAGTTAAAAATGCGCTATAGAGCTCAGGACAATAAGCTGCAATAAAGAATCAAATTGGAAAAAACAAAAGTATTTTCAGGAAGTATTTAAATTCAGTATGAATGTTACTTAAACAGCTGTTCTTGCGAAGGTTTTAGTTAAAAATGCGCTATAGAGTTCAGGACAATAAGCTGCAATAAAGAATCAAATTGGAAAAAAAATTAAAAAAAAAGTATTATCAGGAAGTATTTAAATTCAGTATGAATGTTACTTAAACAGCTGTTCTTGCGTTAAATTCGATAATAACGTTGGCCCTTTTTGGTCTTAAGTTAAGTTAAGCTGCTTGGTTTTAGCCTTAATGGGCTTATTCAAATTTGCGGGGCCATATCAATATCTTTATTTGCTTTCGCTTGATTTCAGCGCACTTGGAATTAAGTTTTATCTCACATCACATTTCACTTGATTTCATAACTTATCGCCCACTGAGCACGGCGATAAAAAGCGTTTGCCCCCACACACAGGCGTGCCCCACGTTGCCCCACGTTGCCCCACGCCTTTGGCTGACTTTTGTGATTGAGGCATGCGACAGGGCTGAGCCCATTACGGCCAAGTCAACAGGCCTGTGCCTACTCGACTTGTTCAACGTGACGTATACGTAATATGTGTGTATGTGCTTGTGCGAAGTGAAAAGCAAAAGTACATTTTGTAAAACATGCTCATCATTGTTTACACGAAGACTTTTCAGTTTGAATGTGTACACGCTGTGCGTCATAACTTGGCTCTGTTTGCTTTTGGCTTTTCTTAAGTGTTGGCCAATGTGGGCGGCAACAAAAAATACCCACATTCAATGCTGTCAATAATTTCTTGGTAGCTCCCATTGTAACATAAATTACCAAATTGCTTTGCTTTTCTTAATGGTTGCCCAATTTTCGTACAATTTCTGTGGCCAAGCGAAAACTGGTCTTAAATGCTCCAGTTATTTAATGCACATTTTGTTTGGTTACCCTGGGGGTACGCGGAGTAGGTCTCTCATTAAGTGACCTGGGTGCAGTCGTTTGCATTCGGTTTTTCTTTTTCCATTTCCCAATTTTCTGTCTCTCTCTCTCTCTCTTTCTCTCTTTTGGGTAAGTGAAAAATTGTCAAGCGTGAAATTATAATTAATTGCCAAGTAACACCAGAGACTGGCACGCACAGCAGGCGACAAGTCCTGGTCCTGGTCCTGGTCCTGGTCCAGGTGCAGTCCCTGGTAGCCGGCAGATAGCACTCGCTGCATGGAAATGCCAAAAATGGGCACAAGCGACGTGTCCTTGTAGGATATGCATGAGCTCTGTCCCCTATTTCGTCCCTCTGCTCCTCGTGTATGTAACTTTATTGAGTTTGTGGAACGCCGAAAACTTGTTGAAAAAGCCGCACAAAATTTTAATTGCTCAAATACGTTTTTGTCGTTGCATTTTTATTTTCCTATATGTTTGCTAAGATCTTTATAGTCGTGCAATGAGGGCTAAATAAAATTAGGCCAATTAAAATAATGCAAGTAAATATTAATATACCTTAATAGTATAGGCTAGGGCTAATAATACATTCTTACTTATCCTTCCAATTCCAACGTATATATTTTCTACCTGCAAAAGAGAAAGAGAAAACGCTGCATCGGAAGTATCTAGAGACCTAATTAATTTAGTGGCAACTAAAATTATTATTTAGTATATTTTAAGAGCATTATTTGAAATATTTATTTCACTTGAATATATAAATATTGTCCCAAAGAAACTTTATAATGAGTAATCGAATTGAATTAAAAATCAATGGCACATAATAAATCAATTAACTAAAATTAAAATCACTTTAAGCCTTCCAGCTGCATTTAGCTACAATTATGAAAAATTTATATGAAATATTTATAAATTCAAAAATTTGTTGAATATTTGACTTAATAATGCACGAGCTTCCCCAAATAAATAATAGATATTTTGAATATGTAAATAATTACAAATGTATGACAATCAATTTTAGCCATAGCAAATAGACAATTTCAGCAATTTGTTAAAAGCCCGATGGAAATAAAGCCACTCAACAAAATTTCTTTATTGCATTTTCTCACCAACATGTTCCGCCGACAACAACAACTGTAAACCAACCAACAATGTCATCAACAACAACAACAACGACGACGACGATAACTGCTGTTGCTGCCGCCAACTGCCGACACCTGGCGAACAATTCACGGACCTCATTTCACCACACCATTTCACTGCTGCTTCGCATCGTTGCACGGCCCACGCGGCGTATGAATAATATGTCGCTTGTAACTGTTGCCATAACTATGTTTATACTGCTGTGTGTGTGTGTGTGTGTGTGTGTGGGCGCACAGTGCCGCCAGACATCCTGGACTATCCCACCAGCACCGATATGGTCATACGCGAGGGTTCAAACGTAACCCTAAAATGTGCAGCGACCGGTTCGCCCACGCCGACGATAACCTGGCGACGCGAAGGTGGCGAGCTGATACCACTGCCCAACGGGGCCGAGGGTAAGTGTCTCGCACTGTGAGTGCAAGTGTGAGTGCCGGCGTGAGTGTGCCGGTGTGAATGCGAATGTTTGTATTCGCACGCTGCATGCATGACAAATGGACTCTGGCGGGGATTCTGCGGGTCACCATGTAAATTATTTGCCACAGTGTCGAAGTCAAACAAAGACGCTGCGTGCCTCCCCGGCATTAAATTTTATGAGCGCGCTTTAAACTCAACTTGACTTGGTCCTCAATAATAACTAACGCCCGGTCGTAATTAACTCAGCTTGCGTGACTTGGCTTTCTGCGAATTGTGCTCTAATAATAGGCACTAGTCGGGGTTTGTCGACGTGTTTCAATAGGAGATCTGGGTGCTCCATAAAATTATAATTGGACAGTTCAGGGTCAGTGGGTTGCAAAAAATATTCTCTGCTGTTGAAAAACGTTTTTAAGAAAGGAAATCTTAAAGGTAGTGGAAAGCAAAGAACATAAAAAGTGTAATAAATATAAATTTTAATTTTAACAGTGAGAACAGATAGAAATATACAAAATTTTTAATTTATTTTAATTTATTAGGACATGTAAATATTAATTTAAATAGGTGACGGTTAACTTATTTTTAATAGATTTTATTTGACGAATATTAGTGTAGATCAATTTTAAAGTAAAATATCGACTGTTTACAATAGCCTATTTTCGATTGTTAATTTTTAATTCCGAGGCCAGTTAATAATATAATAATAATAACTCGCTCCAATTCGTATTCCCGTGTACGTTGTTAATTCAATTAATTAATTCCAATATGTACTTTAGTGAAAGCTTCATAAATGCATTTTTAGGCCAATTAGTAATCCGCTTAACAAGCTATCTAGAGCAGTTGGCGCTAATCGAGCTCCAACTAGTTGATCGCCAGCTCAATTGACTCCCAGCCAACAATGTGGCAGCGATAATGTTAGCCCAGGTATGACAGCTGCATTACTCGGAGCACAATTCCAAAGCCGAACTCAAATCCACATGACCAACCACATCGACTGTCAGTTGGCTGGGCAAATGAAACATTCATTACGGCATTGCCACTTGGCCAAATCGATAAATCGGCCGTCGGGCTGCAATTTTGAGTTCGACAAAAACGAGCCACAAATAAAATGCCAATGCGCACCGAAGGGCAACAAACAGATCCGAGTGCAGGGGAGGTGCAAAACAAGCACTCGAGGCAATGACTCGGTGAATTACCATGCCTTAGAAATGTTAGGGCACCAAAAGGGTATGAAAATCTGCAATTGGAATGATGCCACATAATGAAATGGTTTCAAATTGCATAAGCAATGGAGAAGCTGATTTTCTGTGCAAGTAAACGAATGTGTTTGAATCAATTCAAGCAGTTTGAGTGGTAACTGGGTAAACTGCGATACTGAAACTATTCACTTGTGCTGGAGTATTTACACTTGAAATTCATTTGGTTTAGTCATTTATAAATTAAATTAATTAATTGACACAAAGTTAGCGAAATTTGGTTGAAAGTGATGTTGGGAACATGCGCGCATATTTGAGCACCATAATTATTTGCTCAACAAATTTGTTTACTCACCTAATTAACCCGCTCTCTCTTCCCCTCTTCTCTCCTCTCTCTCTCTCTCTTCACAGCCATCGCATACAACGGCTCCTTTCTGACCATCGCCAAAGTGAATCGCCTGAACATGGGCGCCTATCTCTGCATTGCCTCCAATGGCATCCCGCCAACAGTCAGCAAACGTGTCATGCTCATTGTGCATTGTAAGTATGCGGGACTGCCACCAAAAGACTGGGGGCCATATCAATTTTGCATATTTAAATATTTATGGTTTTGCGCCAGAGCACCGCATGGCGTCTCTGGCCGTCTCAGTGTCGGTGGCGTATGAGCAATGTGCTCCAGACTGGAGCGGCAGCCGGAGCAGACAGTGCGACACACACAAAGCGCCACTTCAAATCTCACCATAGAAAATATGCTGTGCATTTTAATATTGCCTGAGAGCAGGGCAAACTCTAGTCTCCCTCTCGCTGGCAGTCTGTCTCGCTCGCCCCTTAACACTTTGTCTGTGTGCTGCATACTTTTAGGTGCCATGCATAAAGTAAATAATTAAGTGTGCCCCAGCTAGTTAGCATTTTTAGCGCACTTTTGCTTTGCCATTCCCCAACTCCCTTTCCCTTTTCCCTTCCCCCTCCCCTCAACTGCTGATGGTGCTGCTAATTAAATAAAAATTTAAGTTGCTCAACAATTTGCCGGGCAACTTTACTGTTAGCTGCGCTGTAAATTGTGCTTCCTATTCACGCTGGCTGCAACGTAAATTGCAAATGGGTGGCAACCCTGGCGCACAAAGCTAAGCTCGCCGGAGATTTGAGGTTAACTCCTGGCAACTTACTTAACTTATCCAGCCATAAACAAACATTCCTCCGCGCTTTTTCCCCCCCTCTCTCTCTCTCTCCTGCTCTCTGCGGTTTTTAATAAAAATTAAAACGCAATTAGTTGGATAAATAAAAGGCAACCGCAACAAATCGCATTGCAAAACAATAACAATCGGAATTTTATATAAATGCGAATACCTTTCTCTCGCCCACATGCCACAGCGCTCGTGCTATATATATTTAACGGCATTCATTTAATTCACATACCTAAACCGTCTATTACAATTACATTCCGCCATTACACGTCACTATCTCCCCGCCCGACTCTTGCATTGAGTCACATTTCAACTTATATTGACTGTTTCTTTTCCACGCACAGTTCCGCCAATGATTTGGATACAAAATCAATTGGTTGGCGCCGCGCTGGCCCAAAACATTTCGCTGGAATGTCAATCGGAGGCGTATCCCAAGTCCATTAATTATTGGATGAAGAATGATACAATTATCGTGCCGGGTAAGTAAATCGAAGAAAGATACAAATTTATTGCATTTCATATTAGGGTATCTGTCGAGTCATATTTTATTTTAAATTTCAGTGAAGCATAAAAAATATTTTTTACGTGAATTGTCTGAAAAGTGAAAGAACTTTTTTTTATTTATTTATATTGCTTTATGCCACTTAAACCACTTGTTAATTATTATTTACATAAAATATAAAATTCTTAAATTTGTTGTGTTTTTTTATACACTTGAATAATCGAACGGCTTAAACGGTTTTTCCCTCTCACCATCGCCATTATCCAACTAAATGTAATTAATTTGACGCAGAGCCTGAAGATTCTATGATTGCTCTTGGACCCTTAGGCACAATTTCATCTTTATTTCCTCTGACCATTAAAAAAGCTGACCATCCATCTATCCATCCATCCATTCATTCACTCAAACGCCCACTCATCTTGCACGGCAAATGAACTGCACGACAAAAAACTGATGGACAAAAAGCCAACAACGGACGAACACTCAAAACCGCAGCCTGCACTCGTCCCTGTCTGCCGCTCCTTGTCCCGCTTTACCGCTTTCCCTCACGTTCCCGGCAGACCTTTGGCTGGCCCTAAGAGCTCTGTGAAAAAGTCACAGACATACAGACGCATATTTTTTCATTCTTTTTTTTTTCGTGTTGTTTTCAAGTTGCGCCGTGACACAAAATGGAAAAAGTGATTGAAAATGACCTCAAGTCAAAAGCAGTTTCAGTCGACGGCAACTCTCGTTTAGTTTTAATGGAGTTTTTTTTTTTTCTAATTTTTTCTCCGAAGTGCGTCGAATTTCATAAGTACATAAAAGGGTTGCTCTTAGAAATGCTCGGCAGCAAAAGTGCTAACTTTCAGACGGAGCCCGCCTCTACAGAATGAACTTGAAAGCAGGCTTAGAAATGTAATCGGAAGAACAATCCGAAGATCCTTCAACAAAATTCTGATTTACAAAAAGATAAAAGCAAAGAATGTTATTAAATTGAATTTCATATTGTTATGTAATATTATATATACCAACAAAATTGAAGAAAGGAAATTGCAAATGTATATTTATTGCTGATAAGGTTTTCGTGTCTGATCAACCACTGGAAAATATATTAGAGATAGAATTTTATTAACAAATATATTAAATAAACAAATTTGAGTTTTTTGACTGTTCTGCACATTATTGGACTTAAATTTAATTTTTGAAAAATTCCTGACTTCAAGTTAACTTTTTTTTGAACTCCTTGAAATAAATAATAATTAAATACAAAATAAAATCTTATTTATAAATAACTCCTTAAAATAAACAATAAATAAATACAAAATAAAATCTTATTTATAAATAACTCCTTAAAATAAATAATAAATAAATACAAAATAAAAGCTTCTTTAAAAAATAAGCTAATTATAAAATTGCTAAGAGAATTATGATTTATAATTAGATTCTGTCCTTAAAGTGTTACACGAAGAATTTAATTTAAATATCTAGAGTCATTAATTAATTATGTTTAACAAAAGTTCGTTCATTATAATATAAAAAGAATACAATAGAGATTCTCCGATCGTCTTTTTAAAACTAAAAACTGATAATAATTGCCAAATTGCCGTGATTTAGAGAGACACAATTGTTTTAAAGAGCATTTGTGTGTAGCATTTCAGCAATCTGAGAGCTTGAATCTCCGCTAGCAACTGAACCCAATTTGGATTTTATCAACAACATAGGCAAAAATCTCAGCCTTTAATCCATTTGGAAAGCATTTTAGCAAACTAATCAGTTGCTTAGCTGCCATGCATAACAATTACCTGTGGCCAGGCTGTTACCAACCCGAAAATGTTAGACAAAGTGAATGCCAGGCTTAGTGGCAACTACTAAATCTAACCGACATCAAACGTAAATCAAAACCTGGAAGGCAAAGCAACTCCGTTGGGGGTCGAAACTGTTTTTGTATAAATTAAAATGAACCATTTGACAGGGGGGGGGGGAAGGGGAGCCAGGACAATGTTGTCCAAGATGACAACAAGTCGACGTAAAAGTTGATTTTGCTTTATTTATTTTTTTTTAAGCCAAATTACTTTGGCCAGGACAAGGCCAGACAAAGGGCAAACGAGCTCGACAAATACACGTATGTCGAGCTGGAGTTTGTTGTCGGTTCACCACACTGTTGACTCTGACTCGGACCGACTGACGGACTGACTGTCACTGTAGCCAAACGGGTTAAATTTCATTGCGGTAATATATGAGCTACGTACTCCGGCCACAGACATCATGTACACACAGAGCAATTACCAAACGTATTTATCTCGTTCCCTTCCTCATTTCTCTATGCGACAGGTGAGCGCTTTGTGCCCGAAACCTTTGAATCGGGCTATAAAATAACAATGCGCCTAACCATCTACGACGTTGACATTTCGGACTTTGGGGCCTATCGCTGTGTGGCCAAGAACTCGCTGGGCGACACAGATGGTGCGATCAAATTGTATCGTAAGTATTCCCAGCAACAACAACAGCCATAACCGTAAATGTAGCCGTAACAGTAACGGTAACTGCAACTGTAACTGCTGCAGAGTATCAAACAATGGACATAAGTCAGAGAGCCATTGGCAATTAGGCCCCAACTATTTGGCCAACTGTAGCGTTTAATTAATTTAGGCCAATGACTGAAGCCCGAAAACAATGTGCATAATAAATATTCAAGACATTGGCCCGAAACTTTTGCACCCTTTCGCCCGGGTCGAGCAGCGCCCACCGTGTGGGCGTGGCCCCACATTGTCGTTGATTGATTTACGAGCTGGCGAAGCTCCTCGACGAAGCGAATGGCTGTGTAAATTCGGTAGATGGATAATTGATACCTGCTCGATAATGTGGGGATTAATATAATGGACATGCCACAGATCAATTATTTACCTCTATAGAATGTTTACTGCGAGGGTCGCATCGGTTTACATAAGCAGATAACCAGAATCAGAATTGTTTGGCCAGAAATATTAATAACGTGTTTCTTTCTACCTCTGCAGACATTCCACAAACAACAACAATAACAACAATGGCGCCCACTGTTTCGATCAACACAGTGCCCGTGGTTATAGTCAAGTATAACAAGGGTAAGTTCCTGTTGCTTTAGATAAAGATACGACAGATATTTGAACCCATTGAAAATATAATGAATATAATGGTTTCGTGCAAATGTATGTAACAGGCAAAGTATATATATTCTGGATCAGGACTGTCCGTCTGTCCGCCTGTCTGTCCGTTTGTCCGTCTTGGGTCAAATGAATGTAACAGGCAGAATAAGGCATCTCCGACCCCATAGAGTATATATATTCTTGATCAGGACTGTCCGTCTGTATGTCCGTCTGTATGTCCGTCTGTCTGTCCGTCTGTCTGTCCGTCTGTCCGTCTTGTGTAAATGTATGTAACAGGCAGAAGGAGGCATCTCCGACCCCATAAAATATATATATATACTGGATCAGGGCTGTCCGTCTGTCCGTATGTATTTCCGTCTGTCCGTCTGTATGAACACAGCGTTCTCGGAAACTACAAAAGCTAGAGACTCAAACTAAACGACTATAGATTTTCTAATGTAATACGCAATACGAGCTTATAATTTTTTGACGATATTTTCCACCGTATCACTAATATCGATAAAAATCGATGTGAACCGCTGGTTTTTTTTTTAAGTTTTGTTAGCATATCTCATAGACTATAAGAGCTAGAGCCTCCAAATTTGGTTCGGCGTATGAGCGTTTGTTTGTACACAGATTTGAATGCTCTTATTACGTACTAAAATTTCATCAAGATCATGCTCTTTGTTTAAAAGTTATTCACGAATTTAGTTTCCTTCGCGGCGTGAATTTCTCTGTGTGTGTGTGTGTTTTTCTATATGTGAAATGTATGTGAACACAGGCTTCAGGGTAGAGCTCCTTACTGGTTTTAATTGAATATTTTTGTCTAATCCCTAAATTACTTAAACCTTTGCTGTCCACAGAACAACGCTATAGCAGCAACAGCAATTCGAACGGCAATAATCCGTACAACTACAACAACCAGCAGGGCGGCAACAACAAGTCGCAGCGCACCAAGTCCAAGTCCCTGGATCAAGGAGCCTCCACACTAAACAACGTTTATATGGGCGCCACGTCGAGCTTATGGAACTCACAGGATCACCACTCGCCGGGCACAACCCGTGGCAGGGATCATCAGCAGCAGCAGCAGCAGCATCAGCAGCAGCAGCATCTTGGTGAGTGGAAGGGCGCAATTCTCGGGGGAATCGGGGGCGGGATAAGGATAAGCCCTTGACAACTGCGAGCTGCTTCAATGTATTTTCTACCCTTGGGCCAATCTTTTTATTGGCTAACTGTGCGAGAGTTAGAGCTTCTCATGACACAGCAGACTATAAATATTTGGCCATTTATTTTATGTTTATGACAAATCATAACGACTTTAGTCCGGCTTAAGGGCTCTGCCCTGCCGTCGACACTTGTTAGATACAGATACTTTGGCTCAACTCATGAAAAATATATATTTGCCCGAGCATATGGCAGTTGTTCTCTCTGTCCGGCTGCCAATGAAAATATGACTTTCTGGCATGCAATTCAGTATCCTGAGGCGAAGGACTCTCCCCCTGCCGCCAACTGCCAAAGTATCTGCTAATGTGGCTCATCATAATGTACAATCATCATAAATAATAACTGGCCAAAATCTCGATGTTTGTTTCAAGCGTAAAATGCCGTTGAGGTGTTTACAAAACTGTCCCGGCTTTTTGTATCGTTTAAGTAGCTAAATCTACTCACGATTAAAAATGTTTATTCGAATTTTGATTCAACTCCGTATTAGGTAAAATTACAAATTCTTTTTGAAATGATTTTAAGTTCATAAAAATATTCTAATTTACATGCATTTCATTTAATAACTAAAAGTAACTGAACTGAAATGTTAATAAATAGATTTTTTTGTATTAGAATAACTTTTGGTAAAATATATTTAAATATTTGTCTGAGCAGCGAATCTCTTAAACAACGTTCTGGCCACGCTAACAACGCTTTAGTTGGGTTATGCAAAAGTCAAAGTGTCGCCTCATTGGTTAGTCACAGTGCCTGCCAATCAATAAGCATAAAATTTTACACAGTTCCCTGCTCCTTGCGAGCTAACAATCGACGACAATATCCATGTCCTGTAAGGGCTGGCTGTGGGGGGTGGTGGGGGGGGGCCTGGGGGCTACGCATAAAACTTTACAGGCGCCTTGTTGTAGGGGAAAATTTCTGCATACGCGTTTGACTAAAATAAAATGCACTCGAAGCGAAGGCAGCGACAAAATCAAATCGAACAAATTGAATATGAGAGGAGGGAGTGGGGGGGGGGGCAGAATGTAGTTGCGCACTATAAAAATTGCAGACAAATTGCACACGAGGCGTCAAGACGCAGCTCCAAACCCGCCCGCCCCCCCCCCCTCTCTCTCTTGCTCCGCTCCCTGGTCTCGTCTCGCCCTTGGCTACAACCATTTTTGGCAAACGACAGCGAAAATGTTGCGATTTCGCTGGGGGCCACGGTTTCTTGGCCAGCTGCATGACAGCGAGTGGGGGCTGACGACAACTTTCGAGCCTGGCATGCAACGTCGTAAGCGCAGCGTTTACAGTTAGATTTATTACCTGCTAGATGTTGCACATATCGCGGGCGGGGGGCAGGCGGGGCATGCCGAGGCTACCCCCATGGAGCACGATTGCGAATGCGAATGCGAACGGCGATGGGCGGGCGCTTATCGCCGCTGAGTTTTGCATATGTCGCGACTGTTTTTGGGGCCCTGCAGCTTTAAGGCGGACCAAGGAACACGATTGGCAAGAAGCGCAGAGCGCAGAATAGATGCTAGACGGTGGAAGGACAGATACATTATGCGGCCATATTTGCTCGAATATTGAAATTTATCACGTACACAATTTCAATTAGTTTTGTGCTTGTCTAAATTTATATTGCATTTAATTCAACTTAAATTCAAATGTGCTTGCAAGTGAATCAAATCGTTTTTAATTCTAACAAGAAGACGAATTCGCTGGCAGATAAATTGCAGATGGAAGCTACATTCATATGTTATGATATATCTAGATATATAGATACTTATTGTATATATATATATATATACTTATTGAAGGGTACCAAACTATCCTTATAATAAACACATTTAATCATACAGCTTTTCCAATTATAGTTGCATTCAGTGCCACAAATTGACTTCATTAATTAGTGAAAGTATCTTAGTTAGTATCTTAATTAAACTGATTGAGTTTCATTTGTTATTATTCAGTTTATTTTATGGGAAACGAATATGAACTGAAAATCTGAAATAATATTTTGGTGCTCTCTTTTTAATACGATGCATTAATAATGGTGAGATATCAGGAATGCCTGTGAATTTAGTTAATTAATTGAATGAAGTGATAAATTCAGATACACAATTAAATTCGACATAAACTTAAACTATAAACGAGTCCATGCAACAGGCCAGTATTTCGCCGCAAAAATTTAAAGTTTCCACTCCAGTCGAGATCTTTGTGGCCAAAAAAAAAAAAAAAAAACAACAACAAGAAATTAAACGCTGCAATTGCATTTGGTGCGCACTTAAACAGTCATTAAAATGTTGCAATCAACCACAAAAGCTGCTGCCGCAGTGGTCGCCGTAGCTTTCATTTTTAATTTGCCCGGCCAGCGGGCAACAATATGACACAAATTACAAGGAAATGCAATAAAAGAAGGAATGCAACACCCGCCGGAAGTGCGACTGCCACATGCCACATGCAAGGAGGCGCCACAGACTGCGACAGACTACAACGACTCCATGATGATTACTCGCATTCAGCGGGCCGCAATAATTTGCTTATAATTTGCCGCCTCCTTCGCCAGCCGCGGACAGAGAAATGATAAAGTAAATGAAATGCAACAGACATCAGCAGCAGCAGCAGCAGAGAATTCTGTTGCAATTTGAAGCGGCGTCGCGTGCCGCCAGCCTTTTCTTTTTATTATAGTTGCAAGCCGCCAAGTGCGCAACTGTTTCTGCCACATGGCGTTTAATGCAAAAATAAATAAAGAAAAAAACGATAAAAACCCAAATGTAACGCATACGCCCCGTTCGCCATTCAAGTGAGTCTCAAGTGCGAGACTCTGCAGCAGAATTCTGTATTTTTCTGTTGTTGTTTCTTTTTTTTTTTAAGTGCAACAGGCGCAACAATTGAGGTGTGAATCACAAAGGACCGCGAGCTGTCAATTTAAAGAGCGCTAATGGAGCGCGTTAAGGGACTGTGGCAGGCGCCTGAAAGTATGCAGCTGTTTTCGATATCGCTGCCAAATCGCCAGTGAAAAAAGTGAATGTCAGTGAGAGTGGAGTTTAATGGGCTTCACTTCTTGAGCAGATACACAAGACTTAGCAAAATTTGGCAGACAGCTGTTGTTATACAGCAAACAAGTATCGAACAAGGAATCCAAATTAAACTTGGACTTGGAGCTGCAAGCGGCGCTGACAGTTTATTTCTATTAGCCGAGACAGCCGCCGCTTGGCTCGATTGCACCCGGGGGCATGCACGGAATTATGCAGAAATTACTTAAAGTTTAGTTTCAAGTAGTTGCCAGCCTATAAAAGCTGTGTGGGACAAAGCAGCAGCAGCAGCAGCAGCAGCAGCAGCAGCAGCAGCAGCAGCAGCAGCAGCAGCAGCAGCAGCAGCAGCAGCAGCAGCAGCAGCATCAGTAGCCGCATCAGCAGCAGCTTTTCGCTTCGTTTTTCTTTATGGTTAAGCGCTTTAAAGACACCGCTGGGACTTTCGCACACTCGCACACACACACACACACACCTACAGGCGCGCATAAACACATGCTCAAGCGTCAATAAAAATCAGCCAGACATTCACCCACACACACACACCCACATGAACTCCTGGCACAAGCAGACCGGCATGGACATCGAGGACAGGAGCAGGACAAGACCGGGGCAAAACTCGTCCTTTCACACATGGAAATGTTTGCAGACGCCAGCAAAACAGCCCGGGAAAGCAGCGGGCGGCCCGCCAAGGGGCTTATGGCGGGAAGCGGGGGCGGCGACGTCGGCAGTAGGAAAAGCTGCTTATAGAAAAATAAAAGCCAAAAGACATACAAATAAATTTTCGACCCGGTGCAAAGCAATTTGCGCATTTCCGTTATAAAAATAAAAGGGTTCCTCGTTAAAAACAAAACGAACCGAACTCAGTTTAGAAGCAGGCAAATACAAAAAGGACACTCGCTGCGATATTTCACCGTTATGACAAACTTGGCCCAATGCAATGAAGTTCAATTCGCCCAGAAGCCAAATACAGCTTGTCGGCTTGTGGCAATAAACTTGGGATGACAAAAAGTATATCTTTATGTGAAATATGAACTCCATTCAAATATCTCAGAAGGTGTTACTAAAATTCGATCAGTTGATACTTTAAGAATTTCAAGTTATTATACTTTTGGAAATAATAAAAGTTTATTTAAATAAATTTAAAGTGTTTTTTTACACTGATAATAATTATTTTAATTAAAATACAAGTAAATAAAAAAGTCTTTTTTTTATGTTTAAATGAAACAAGTAATTTTTATTTAAATTATTTAATAATTGCTAAAATAAACAATTGAGAACTCAGTATATAAATAACAATCCAAATATAACGATACAGTTACTAATATAGATCATATTAGTTTTATTTCTAAAATACTTAATTTTCGCTTCCCATACAGTAATAAATTCCCCAAAAATAGAAGTCACTAAGTTGACCTTTATTTAGCTAACATTTTCACGCCATTTTGGGCGGGCTCTAAATTGCAACTGAATTCCAGGGCGGCTGTGCCACAAGCCACAATGGCCCAGCAACCACACAGCTCCAAACATGCTTCCTAATGACCAATTGCCGCCCACGGCGAGCCGAATAAAAAATTCAAGAATCCGCTGCCCGCCACCACCTGCCTTCCTGCCATCCGTCAGCCCGCTACATTTGTAACTGCAGCACACAAACAAATGTCCAATGAAACAGATTGCCAGGAAAACAAACAACCAGGCACAAAAAAAAAAAACTAACGAGAAGAGAAAAAGAAAAAACAAAAATTGCCGGATAAATTGATGGCAAAAAACAATACAGAGGGCCTCCCTCGACCCAAACCGTGGCTGTCCTGTTTTCTTTTTTTTTTTTTTGAAGTGCATGTCCTGGCGCAAGGGTTTAACGCACTTAAGCAATAAAAATCGAAACAATTCTCGATGCTGCCAAGTGAAATTGAAACAAAATGCCGCCAGAGGAAATACTTTCGATTTTGGATAAAATGGAAAACTGTGCTGGATAAGTGCGAATGTTATAAATAAGTGGAACAGTCGGCAGGCAATACAGCCAAAGTTGTGTCCTTCCTATATATGCCCCCGCTTGGTTGCCCAGTTGACAAACAGTTTGGTTTTGTGTCTCTTATGTCCTTCGCCAGAGTCCTGCACCCAGCGTGCTGAGTGCTATTCATGAGTCTGTCTGTCTGTCTGTCTATCTGACTGTGTGTGTGTGTGTGTGTTTGTGTATTTTTCTCTCTCGCATTGCCGCTTGCTACAAATGACTGGCCATAAACGCATCCTGTCTATTGTTTATGCTCGCTGGCGTGTGGCAAGCGCATAATTGAAAAAGGACATTCGATTGGCAGCCCAACTGCCGGCAATATGGCGACCAGAGTTATGAAAGGACACATCATAAAAACCGTGCACGTAAAATAAGGCCATACGGCTTTTGATTAAGTAACCAGACCCAAACAATCATTTCTATCTATCTATATATATAAAAAGCTATCTATTTACAAATATAAAAAGCTGCATTGCATTGGCATTGTTTTTCCTTCCAGCGCCCGATCACAGCGCCACCTACCGAGCGGATGGCAAGAATACGCCGCTGAAACACGACGCCAAATCGCTGACCGATGAAATGGATCGCATGCAGGACCTCAAGGCCTGGGCCGCACCCTCGATCGGAGTATCCCCCCAATTGTTCTCGTTAGTCGTCATTGTCTACCTGGGGGCGTGGCACGCCTAAGTATCTAACAATTTTAAGTGTAATTTGTACAAATAAAACAAAAAAAAAACAGTTTATAGACCTAAGCAAATAGGTTGTAAGCATTAATTTCACACATCGATTTGGCCACAAATAAATGTAGGTTGACATTTTTATTTGGTGCTTAACTCGATTGACATACATGTAAAAAGTTGTTGTTGTTTAGCGCGTAAGTTGAAAAGGGTTTTTGGATTCTATCCACACACAAACACACACACACACCGATGTAGGTACACACATAACCCTTCACAGGTTCTGAAAGTTACAACGGAAATACAAAGTATTAGCATGTAAAACTAAAGCGAATCGCAAATTGCAAATACAGAAACGTCTTTAGGCTTAGGATTGACAACAGTTTGTGTATGAAATGAACTACAACCAACAACTTGAGCTAAACTTAAATCTAGGCTAAGTTCAGTGGTCTAGAAGCAATCAACTGTCAATAAAATGTTGCTTAATCCCTTTTACTTGAGTCTCATTTAAGCTTCTATTTTGTGCACCGCAACATGTTTATAAATATACATATAAATATAAATACAAATATAAATATATATATTGTAATTTTGATTTAACCAAAATGAAATAAAAATGCCGTCTTAAATAATTTAAACACTACCAAAAGCTCATCCATTCTTTGTTTGGTAAAAAATAGGAATACAATTTGAAAGCGATTAATAAAGTTGAAATGATTGAAAATTTCTACGATTTTGTGATTTTGGCCAGTTTCCTTGCGATTTTTGAGATTGGAAATTTCCAAGTACCCGATTCTTCGATGACCCCATAATTTTTTAATGGCGATCGATAGAGTTAGTCCTTGCGATCCTAAAGCACCATGTCCTTTGGAAATGCGCAAGGATATGGCCGTGTTAGAGCTATTTTTCTGAAAAGGACATTCTTTTTAGTGCCATATCTCGGTCGTATCCTTCGGGATCCTGGAAGGATATATCTTTTTTAACTCGCAGTAAGTAGGGCTATCGATTGGCATTCAAGGATTTCCATAATTTTTTAATGGCGATCAATAGAGTTGGTCCTTGCGATCCTAACGCACCATGTCCTTTGGAAATGCGCAAGGATATGGCCGTGTTAGAGCTATTTTGCTGAAAAGGACACTCTTTTTATTGCCATATCTCGGCCGTATTGTTTGGGATCCTTGGGATCCTAATGGCGATCGATAGAGTTGGAATTTGTGAATTATCATTTAATCAAATTATTTAGAAAATTTAAAGGAGGGTAAACTTTTCATTCCAAACTATCGCCAATGTTTTTTCAGGAGCACCGAAATCTGTTTACATACCGGAAATTCGCAATATGAAAAGTAGTGGAGACAGCTTCCAAGCTACCCCTGCTCTCAGATTTTCTGACTCCGCCAATGGCCCACACCTGTTCTTTCCGGCTAGCGAACAAAACGAACTAAACCACAAAATGTGTGCCCAACTGGCGGATGCCGGCGCCTCTGCCCTTGGCCCTGCCAAAAGTTTGTTTACTTTTTCCATCAATTTTTTACGCCATCGGCCCACAAGCCAAAATTTTTCATTATAAAGTCAGCGTCAAACAAAAAATGAGTAACGCCAGCGAGTTTATAATTTAATTTAAAAAGCGCAGAGCAACTACGAAATACAAAACAAAGCAAAAAATACATAATTATTATAATAAATTAAATGTCTGCTGCGACCCTCATAAACTCACGAGCGGCCAATTAAAAGCGCGTCCAATGTGGCTAGTTTTTTGTTCAAGAGTACAGGAGTAACCACATCCAAAATAAGCGCAACCAAGATACTCCGCTGGAGATACCTCGATTTTTCAGACAGAAAAATTATTTTAAAATTGTTATTAAAGTATTTTTTTAATATAAATATACACAATATCAATCAATGCATTAAATGGTTAATATAGAAATATTAATTATAAATATTACACAAAAATAAACTTAAAAATAAATAAATTGAAAATTAGTAAACAAAAAAAAATACTCTCTGAAGTAAATAATTTACATTACTATTTAATATTATTTTGTTGTGTTAAATTTTTAAATTTGCTACTAGAATTCTCATTAGGAAAGATAGTTCATTAACAATTAATAATAATAGTATTAAGCTTATTCAGATCACCTGCTGGGAATGTACACTCACTGAGTGAATCTACCCCTTTTTCAATGCTACGAGTCGTAAAAGTCGCTACCGCGGCAATTTGGTTGCATTTTCACACGGGTTGGGCCGCAAATGGCAAAAAATTGGCATGTGTGGGGCTATGCAATCGTCCGTTCCCCTTAACTCTTTATTTTTTTGCGCCGAGGTCCACACAAAAGGCAAGTTAATAAGAGCATGTGCCGCATGTCCAGAATGGAGGCCAAAATGCTCGGTAGCCGCCAAAAACCGCATACTCACATATACGCACACACATATAAATACATACACACACACACACAAACACACACATACATGTTGATGCAGACAAACCTCGGAGGCAAAAGCGCTGACAACCGGCTGGCAAAATGTGTATATGAGACAAGTGTAAAAAGTAGACTTCGATCTGCCCTCAAAAGTAGGCAACGATTTTGGTTAGCTGTATTTTTTTTTTTTTTTTTTTTTTTTTTTTTTTTTTTTTTTTTTTTGTTAAAAATGTTGTATATTTTATTTAAACAAGTTTTCTGCTACCTTAGTGGCAACTTAATCTAGTTGTACATTTAGGGGAAAAAACGATTGATCACAGCTGATACTTATATAAGATTTATGATTATATATATGGGCAAATGTATATTACTTACAGAATTTACAA
The DNA here is from genome assembly GCA_035047465.1 of Drosophila sordidula. Lineage (NCBI taxonomy): Eukaryota > Metazoa > Arthropoda > Insecta > Diptera > Drosophilidae > Drosophila > Drosophila sordidula. The sequence goes on along the minus strand of JAWNPQ010000260.1, from coordinate 2,397,065 downwards.
GGAGAAGGTTATTTTAAATATTACTGTAGGAACCTGGTAGAGAGATCCAATGGATGGCACCTTTTGAGTCTTCTCTTTCTTGGTTTGGCAGTTAGTCGTTTGGCTAGCACGTTAGGGTGACCACCAAGGCGTAGTAGGTAATTCGATGCAAGTAGTTGCATTACATCGCCCACTTTAGGGACTTTAAGGTCTCGTTCGATGTCTCTATTTCGAATGTACCATGGTGCGCCGCATATTCGCCTTAGGATTTTTGCCTGAGCAACTCTAATTTTATTTAGGTTTGTTTTTGCCGCAATGCCGTAAATATGAAGGGCATATTTCCATATGGGGCTTAGGATCGATTTATAGATGGTGACTTTGCTGTACAATGACAGTTAGCTGTATTAAATGCAGCTGATTGCCAAAATATACAATTAATTTCCAATTATTGCGGCTAGTGCTCACTGACCTGCTCAGTTAGCTGCGAATTTAACACCTTTCGATTTTTCATGCAGCGCGAAATTGATAAAGTCAATTTGTTTTGTAATAAAATATATGTATTCCTGGCAATACTTTACAGTTATTGTCATTGATCAGCTTTAATGTGAAATTGTTATTTTAATTAATTAGTGGAAACTGGCCCGTTAATTTGTTGGACAAATTTCAATAAACACATTTCACTTGTCTGCTCTGACAAATTTCAGCTGTTAAAGTCTGGCTTCAGATTATTTTTATTGCACTTTCATATGTTGGTTTTTTTTTTTTGTGTGAGTTCTTTTGCTGCCTTCCCAGCTTCCTTTGATATTCTATGCTCTTTTTCTAGTCATTTCCTCGTTTTATTTTTCCTTACAGCTTGCCAGATATCCTCTTTAGTTCGCTTTAACTAAAGTATGGAGCTAACAAACATATTTTGGGCTAGTAAAAACTGAGTTGACAATTTTACGCAATATATAGAAATATTTAGTTTTTCAGTTACATTTTCAATGAACGGTATTTGAATAGAAGAAGCCATAATCCACTAGGGAATGTGGTGATTTTCGGCGTCTGCTATAATAGTAGCTATAAAATTGCCTCAGGACTTTCAATTGGAACTTCACCACGATGCATTGAGGAATAATGAACATGATATTTGGCAAGAAACCGTTAACGTTAAGCTTTCAAACAGTCGACCCAACAACCAAAAAGCTCTCGCAACGCAAAGCTCTTTCCTAGCTGCTTAAAATAACAGTTTACGGTTATGTTAAGGCCATTTAGCATTGGGGTAAGATGTCGAATAAAGAGACGATGTTTGGCTCCGAGCTGACTAATTTAAATTCAAAGAGAGGCAAAATGAGAATGGGATGCAAAACAAAACACTTCTTCTATTACAATTGCGAAACACAAAGGAAAATTTAACAAATATATTTATAATTTAAATTCGTTATTATTGATGGGTGCACCACAAATCCAACTACTTGCATTTCCTATGCATACTAATTATATATTATCAGAAATAAGCATATTTCTTCGGTTTGCCGTTGATTGAATAACTCTGCATATATAGAAACAGAAACAGAATATTAAAACTTAGTTAAAAATAGAAGACAGATTTAATTTTGGTAGTAAAAAACATAGACTACACTACTTTAAGTAAAAGTTCGTATGCAAAGTTGCAGCTCGCTACTCAACCCCCCGCTACAACCCCCACCCCCCCCCCCCCCTATTCTACGTTCTACACTCACGTCAGAACGCCGTTTAAAACGCAGGCAACGCTGTTTGTTTACTTTTATACTCTTCAGCGAAGTGAAAAGAGTATATTGGCTTTGTAAAGCCAGACACTTTCAACTGGGAACACAAACTCGTGCCGCGTCAGATAAAGTGTTAAATCGTTTTAATCAATATATCTCTCTTAGCTTTAATGATGTGTCAAAACCGCACTAATTTTTTTTTTTTTGGCAAATCAGTCATATCTATATATTTTTTGGAGGCAGGTAAACCGATAAAATCCATATACCAAAATTTTAGAGCTAGATTTGCTAAACTTAATCAAGCAGAAAATCTCACGAATTACGAGTCTATAATTTTCCAAAATAACTCCCAACTGTTTTATATAGCTTAAAACTGCGAACGAGTATTCGGCAGTCGGTTACACCCGACTGCAACATTCTTACTGGTTTCACATTTGACTCTCCTTGCTATGCATGCTGTGCGCCAATATTTTCGTCAACAAAAACAATATGATCTCACCCCCTCCCCCCCCCCTCACCCACAATTTTTTTAAGCATTGATGTTTTCCAAGATGAGATTGTTTCTCCTCTCATATCTGAGCGAGAATTCAAATAATAAACAAAAAAAACTCGTGGAATGCACTTTTGAGGGAAATGGCTCTCATTTGAGAGACAGAGATAGCGATAGAGCATAAAACGGGCTATGACCAATCAAAATGAGAGGGAGAGTAAGGCACCTGGACTGAGGCGGTTTGCCGTGGGGGGGGGGGGGTTGATCTACATGCAAAGTAGATAAGGATCGCATTGATATTTATATTTTAGATTTGTTCATCTTCAATGAATGTGGAGAATAGCAGAGCAGAAGCGTGTGTCGCCGCGGTTGCGAAAGGGTCAGGTTCACCGCTGGGCGGCGGCAATTGAGACTGTTCTGCTGGTCACCACATTTCTACTCTAGTTTTCATGCGTGGTATCCTCAAAATCTTTTTACAAAATAAGTTGGGCTCCAAACTGTGCGAGATATGGACTGTGTCGCCGTTTAGCCGACACCAATATATAGATTTGATCAATTTGGAATTGCGTAAATAATAACAGGACAGATCCTTTATATTTATATATGAAAACAAGTACACGGAAGTTATTATTATTATTTTGGAAAAATATAGAAATTTTATATTTCGTACGGGCGGGTGAGAGGGGCCAATAGTTTTCGGCTCGATCCTAAGAGAAGGTCACTCAAACACTGTCTGCCAAATTTTGTGACTCTAGCTCCAAAATTGTGGGAGATATAGCTTTTCGCTATTTGCGGGGGCGGGATTAGGGGGGTGGGCGGTAGTGGGCGGGAGTGGGCATGGCCGGGAAATTTTCTTACCAAGCTTTAAAAAGGGTGACCAGCCATCAACGTTTAAAATTTGCTGACTCTAGCTCCAAAATTGTGGAAGATATAGGCTATCGCACTTTGCGGGGGCGGGAGACGGCAGGGGTGGACGTGGGCGTGGTACCCTTATTTAGAGGAGCTGACCACTTATCTACATTCAAAATTTGGTGACTCTAGCTCTAAAACTGTGGGAGATATAGCCATTTCCGATTTTTTGGGGCAAGGGCGCTGGGGGGCGTTCTAGTGGGCGTGGCCGAGAAATCGGGGCCGCATTTTTTGAAGGAGATCACCAGCTATCTACATACCAAATTTGGTGACTCTAACTTTAATATTGTAGGAAATATTCAACTTTAATCGATTTGCGATTTGAGGTGTATCGACATGTTATCGATTTGCCAGCCTCACAGTGGGCGTGGCACAGAAATCTTAACACTTTGTCTGAAGCAGATAACTACGAGTATATATGCCAAGTTTCAAGTCTCTATCTTCAATAGCGTCGAAAAATATTGCGTTCATACGGACAGACGGTCAGACGGACAGACGGACGGATAGCATGACGGACATTGCACAAAACCAATATACTGGCTTCACTTCGTGAACGAGTATAAAAATATTATCACTCCGATATTGAAAACTATATTTTTGTTTATTATTTCATCACAATTTTCATTGGAGTAGATTAACTACTAGCAACTATACGAACCTAACTTATTATTCACATTTTTTGTCAAAAATCATGCAAAAATTGACTAAAATTTTGACATATAAAGCTCTCGGACCCATTACTCCCATATTTCAAACGTGCATAACTTTGTCAAAATTGAACCGATTTTCATGTTTGAATCCATTTCTTTCATGGTTTGTCCTCTGGATTGGTTCTGTATTTAAACTTTATTCATTATTGAAAATAAATTTTTTTCTATTTTTTGGCAAAAAAAAAAAAGCACGTACCCCCCTTACTCATTTTTGAAAAAATTTTTTTTTCAAAATTTAAAAATGAGAATTTATATTTTTAATCGATTGTGGTGGTCTCAATTAATATAAAAAACAACATTAAATCCGTTTTGAGGGGGTCAAATTTTTGGTCAAAAATCACGCTAAAATTTACAAAAATTTTGACAAGTAAAGCTCTCGGACCCATAGCTCCCATATTTCAACCGCCCATAACTTTGTCAAAACTGTACCGATTTTCATGTTTGAAGGCATTTCTTTCATGGTTTGTCCTCTAGATTGATTCTGTGTTTCAAATATATTCATTATTGAAAATAAAATTTTTTCGATTTTTTCCCAAAAAAAGCATGTACCCCCCCCTTACTCATTTTCGAAAAATTTTTTTTTTCAAAATTTAGAAATGCGAATTTACACTTTTAATCGATTGTGGTGGTTGCAATTAGTATAAAAACCAACATTAAAACCGATTCTGAGGAGGTCAAATTTTTGGTCAAAAATCATGACAAAATTGACAAAAATTTTGACAAGTAAAGCTCTCGGACCCATAGCTCCCATATTTCAAGCGACCATAACTTTGTCAAAACTGAACCGATTTTCATGTTTGATGGCATTTATTTCATGGTTTGTCCTCTAGATTGATTAGGCATTTCAAATATATTCATTCATATTCCAAGTTTCCAGTCTCTAGCTTCAATAGCGGCGGACAGACGGACGGCCAACAAGACCCAATATACTCTTCTCACTTTAAGAATGGGTATAAAAATACATTAAATGCCCTTAAATAAAAGAGCTCTGTAGATAAACGATAGAGGGCGACGTACAAAACCAGACTCTGATGCTGATAAGATATGTTACTCTCTTTGTGATCAAGTCAAAATACGCGCTGTGCGCGTATTGAAATGCATTATCATTTACTCAAACAAGCGATTGTAAAAGACATATCTGGAGTCTAAAGATTGCGTCTTGTCGGTGCATATAAGTATATGTATATGCACCTAAATCTAAATCTGGAGATTCAGTGTCTGTTCACGATGGGATTCATGCTGATCGCGTTGACTTCGCTGCTGAGCTGCCTGCTATAGCTACAACTACTGGGAGCTCCGGGGAGTGGAGCAGCTGCGAGCCCACTTTTTGTTCGGCCACGCCTTCAAGCTGAGGTCCGTGCACCTCAGCGAGCTGCTGCAGGAGACCTACGAGGCCTTCAGGGGCAGGGGCTCGGTGGCTGGCGCCTATGTGTTCACGCGCCCGATTGCCGTGGTCACCGACCTGAAGCTGGCCAAGGCCATACTCATCAAGGACTTCAACAGGTTCGTCGACCGATCGAGCATGCCCCTGAACCTGGCCCAGAGCCCGCTGCGCGGCCACCTGTTCAATTTGCACGGCGAGGAGTGGCGGGCGCTGCGAGCGAAGCTCTCGCCGACCTTCACGAGCGGCAAGATCAAGTACATGTTCAGCACGATCACCGGCGTTGCCGAGCCGCTGTAGGAGACCGTCGCCGTGGAGTCGGCTGCCGGCGGCACGCTGGAGATGCACGAGCTGCTGGGCCGCTACACGGTCGATGTGATTGGCAGCTGCGCCTTCGGTGTCGCGTGCAACAACCTGAAGGATCCGCAGGCCCAGTTCCGGGTGCTGGCACGCAGGTTCTTCGATTCGCCCAGGCGCAACGTGCGCTGGAGTCTCTTCAAGTTGACCTACATGAAACAGCTGCTGCGGCTGCCCATCCGGATGCGAGGAGTACACCAGCTTCTTCCTGCGCCTCGTCCGCGACACAGTCGAGCTGCGGGAGCGCGAGAATATCAGGCGAAATGACTTCATGGATCTGCTGCTCGGCCTGCGCCGCACGGATGAGAAGACGGGCCTGTCCGTGGAGCAGCTGGCGGCCCAGGTCTTCGTGTTCTTCATAGCCGGCTTCGAGACCAGCTCCAGCAACATGAGCTACGCCCTCTTCGAGCTGGCCAAGAACGAGGCCATCCAGGCCAGGCTCAGGGGCGAGATCCACAGCGTGCTGCAGTGACACGGCAAACTGAGCTACGAGGCCATGATGGAGATGACCTACTTGGATCAGGTCGTCAACGGTGAGCTGATAAGCAACCTTGTTTGCCTCAGATAAAGAGCGTCAGATAAAGAGACTCTAATCTTTCTTTTCCTAGGGGAAAGCTATTTATATTTTTGATAAAAAAATTAGGTCAAGGATCAGTTCATCATAAATTAAAAACAAAAAACAGAGATATGTTGCACAGCAGAGGTCATGAACTGCGGTCACCGAGCCGCGAAACTGACCTCAATAACTTCGCAGCGGCAACGCGCCCTTGCCGGCCAACACATCTCCCGGCAATTGGCGGCCAATCTCTTTTTATTGAAGATCACTGTTGCATTATTGCTTTGGCTATTTATAGAATACATGCAAACTACGTGAATAACTGGCTAGCAACGCACTTGTGATCGGTTGTGTTAGAGCGAGATAGCCGCGTTTACAGCCACACTTGTCAAAGACCTAAAAATAAACGCAACGTAAACCGCCCGAAATGGGCACCCCTTAATCCAAATGGCTAAATAAGGGTATACTGGTTTTATGCATATGTATGTAACAGGCAGAAGGAAGCATCTCCGACCCCCGTAAAGTATATATATTACTGATCAGCATCACTAGCCGAGTTAATTTATCCCTGTCCATCTGTATTAACGTCTGTCCGTCCGCCTGTCTGTACGTCTGTCCGTTCGTCTGTTTGAACGCGTCGATTTCGAAGAACACAGAAGCTAGAAAGTTGAACTTGGACTTTTTAAGTTCGTGTTTACCAAAAATCATCAAAAAATCATCTCGTTTTCTTATTATCGATAAATCGATATTTATCGAAATCGAAATCGATATTATCGATAAATCGCATTTTTTGGAGGAGATCACCAGCTATCTACATACCAAATTTGGTGACTCTAACTTTAATATTGTAGGAAATATTCAACATTAATCGATTTGCGATTTGAGGTGTATCGACATGTTATCGATTTGCCAGCCTCACAGTGGGCGTGGCACAGAAATCTTAACACTTTGTCTGAAGCAGATAACTACGAGTATATATGCCAAGTTTCAAGTCTCTATCTTCAATAGCGTCGAAAAATATTGCGTTCATACGGACAGACGGTCAGACGGACAGACGGACGGATAGCATGACGGACATTGCACAAAACCAATATACTGGCTTCACTTCGTGAACGAGTATAAAAATATTATCACTCCGATATTGAAAACTATATTTTTGTTTATTATTTCATCACAATTTTCATTGGAGTAGATTAACTACTAGCAACTATACGAACCTAACTTATTATTCACATTTTTTGTCAAAAATCATGCAAAAATTGACTAAAATTTTGACATATAAAGCTCTCGGACCCATTACTCCCATATTTCAAACGTGCATAACTTTGTCAAAACTGAACCGATTTTCATGTTTGAATCCATTTCTTTCATGGTTTGTCCTCTGGATTGGTTCTGTATTTAAACTTTATTCATTATTGAAAATAAATTTTTTTCTATTTTTTGGCAAAAAAAAAAAAGCACGTACCCCCCCCTTACTCATTTTTGAAAAAATTTTTTTTTCAAAATTTAAAAATGAGAATTTATATTTTTAATCGATTGTGGTGGTCTCAATTAATATAAAAAACAACATTAAATCCGTTTTGAGGGGGTCAAATTTTTGGTCAAAAATCACGCTAAAATTTACAAAAATTTTGACAAGTAAAGCTCTCGGACCCATAGCTCCCATATTTCAACCGCCCATAACTTTGTCAAAACTGTACCGATTTTCATGTTTGAAGGCATTTCTTTCATGGTTTGTCCTCTAGATTGATTCTGTGTTTCAAATATATTCATTATTGAAAATAAAATTTTTTCGATTTTTTCCCAAAAAAAGCATGTACCCCCCCTTACTCATTTTCGAAAAATTTTTTTTTTCAAAATTTAGAAATGCGAATTTACACTTTTAATCGATTGTGGTGGTTGCAATTAGTATAAAAACCAACATTAAAACCGATTCTGAGGAGGTCAAATTTTTGGTCAAAAATCATGACAAAATTGACAAAAATTTTGACAAGTAAAGCTCTCGGACCCATAGCTCCCATATTTCAAGCGACCATAACTTTGTCAAAACTGAACCGATTTTCATGTTTGATGGCATTTATTTCATGGTTTGTCCTCTAGATTGATTAGGCATTTCAAATATATTCATTCATATTCCAAGTTTCCAGTCTCTAGCTTCAATAGCGGCGGACAGACGGACGGCCAGCAAGACCCAATATACTCTTCTCACTTTAAGAATGGGTATAAAAATACATTAAATGCCCTTAAATAAAAGAGCTCTGTAGATAAACGATAGAGGGCGACGTACAAAACCAGACTCTGATGCTGATAAGATATGTTACTCTCTTTGTGATCAAGTCAAAATACGCGCTGTGCGCGTATTGAAATGCATTATCATTTACTCAAACAAGCGATTGTAAAAGACATATCTGGAGTCTAAAGATTGCGTCTTGTCGGTGCATATAAGTATATGTATATGCACCTAAATCTAAATCTGGAGATTCAGTGTCTGTTCACGATGGGATTCATGCTGATCGCGTTGACTTCGCTGCTGAGCTGCCTGCTATAGCTACAACTACTGGGAGCTCCGGGGAGTGGAGCAGCTGCGAGCCCACTTTTTGTTCGGCCACGCCTTCAAGCTGAGGTCCGTGCACCTCAGCGAGCTGCTGCAGGAGACCTACGAGGCCTTCAGGAGCAGGGGCTCGGTGGCTGGCGCCTATGTGTTCACGCGCCCGATTGCCGTGGTCACCGACCTGAAGCTGGCCAAGGCCATACTCATCAAGGACTTCAACAGGTTCGTCGACCGATCGAGCATGCCCCTGAACCTGGCCCAGAGCCCGCTGCGCGGCCACCTGTTCAATTTGCACGGCGAGGAGTGGCGGGCGCTGCGAGCGAAGCTCTCGCCGACCTTCACGAGCGGCAAGATCAAGTACATGTTCAGCACGATCACCGGCGTTGCCGAGCCGCTGTAGGAGACCGTCGCCGTGGAGTCGGCTGCCGGCGGCACGCTGGAGATGCACGAGCTGCTGGGCCGCTACACGGTCGATGTGATTGGCAGCTGCGCCTTCGGTGTCGCGTGCAACAACCTGAAGGATCCGCAGGCCCAGTTCCGGGTGCTGGCACGCAGGTTCTTCGATTCGCCCAGGCGCAACGTGCGCTGGAGTCTCTTCAAGTTGACCTACATGAAACAGCTGCTGCGGCTGCCCATCCGGATGCGAGGAGTACACCAGCTTCTTCCTGCGCCTCGTCCGCGACACAGTCGAGCTGCGGGAGCGCGAGAATATCAGGCGAAATGACTTCATGGATCTGCTGCTCGGCCTGCGCCGCACGGATGAGAAGACGGGCCTGTCCGTGGAGCAGCTGGCGGCCCAGGTCTTCGTGTTCTTCATAGCCGGCTTCGAGACCAGCTCCAGCAACATGAGCTACGCCCTCTTCGAGCTGGCCAAGAACGAGGCCATCCAGGCCAGGCTCAGGGGCGAGATCCACAGCGTGCTGCAGTGACACGGCAAACTGAGCTACGAGGCCATGATGGAGATGACCTACTTGGATCAGGTCGTCAACGGTGAGCTGATAAGCAACCTTGTTTGCCTCAGATAAAGAGCGTCAGATAAAGAGACTCTAATCTTTCTTTTCCTAGGGGAAAGCTATTTATATTTTTGATAAAAAAATTAGGTCAAGGATCAGTTCATCATAAATTAAAAACAAAAAACAGAGATATGTTGCACAGCAGAGGTCATGAACTGCGGTCACCGAGCCGCGAACCTGACCTCAATAACTTCGCAGCGGCAACGCGCCCTTGCCGGCCAACACATCTCCCGGCAATTGGCGGCCAATCTCTTTTTATTGAAGATCACTGTTGCATTATTGCTTTGGCTATTTATAGAATACATGCAAACTATGTGAATAACTGGCTAGCGACGCACTTGCGATCGGTTGTGTTAGAGCGAGATAGCCGCGTTTACAGCCACACTTGTCAAAGAGCTAAAAATAAACGCAACGTAAACCGCCCGAAATGGGCACCCGTTAATCCAAATGGCTAATTAAGGGTATACTGGTTTTGTGCATATGTATGTAACAGGCAGAAGGAAGCATCTCCGACCCCGTAAAGTATATAAATTACTGATCAGCATCACTAGCCGAGTTAATTTAGCCATGTCCGTCCGTCTGTCCGCCCATCTGTCTGTACGTCTGTATGTCCGTCTGTCCGTCCGTCTGTTTGAACGCGTCGATTTCGAAGAACACAGAAGCTAGAAAGTTTAACTTGGACTTTTTAAGTTCGTGTTTACCAAAAATCATCAAAAAATCATCTCGTTTTCTTATTATCGATAAATCGATATTTATCGAAATCGAAAATTATCGATATTATCGGTAAATCGATATTTATCGATATTTATCGATTATAAGAAAACGAGATGAAGAAAGTCTAAGGTAAAAAAAACGATTTTTTTACTTTGTTTTTTTAAATATCTTAAAAACCATAAGAGCTAGAGCAGCCAAACTTAGTTCAAACTGTTCGCGTGAAGCATACGCAGGTGGGGAATATTTTGGATACCGCCCCCCATTCGCCCCATATATGCGAAAAATGTGCAATTCAAGTCTGTCCGTCCGTCTGTCCGTCTGTTCGTCCGTCTGTCCGTCTGTCTGTGCGTCTGTCCGTCCGTCTGTCCGTCAGTCTGCTTGAACGCGTCGATTTCGAAGAACACAGAAGCTAGAAAGCTGAACTTAGACTTTTTAAGTTCGTGTTTACCAAAAATCATCAAAAACTCATCTCGTTTTCTTATTATCAATAAATATCGGTTTTTTTTACTCTGTTTTTTGAAGATATCTTGAAAACCATTAGAGCTAGAGCAGCCAAACTGTGCGCGTGAAGCATACGCAGGTGGGGAATATTGTGGATACCTCCCCCCATTCGCCCCAAATATGCAAAAATGCCAAAAAGTGTGCAATTCAAATACTACGGACTTGGGCTTTGGTTTTGGTTTGCACATAGATTTCAATGCTCTTGTTAAGCCCAGACAATTTCATTAAGATCATATTCTTAGCTTAGAAGTTGTACGCGAATTTAGCTGTTCGCGTTTGCATGTGTGTGTGTGTGTGTGTGTGTGTATGTGTGTATGTGTGGTTCTGTGTATGACTGTATGAATGCAAGGCGACTGAAATGCATGAAAACACAGGGTGCAGGGTATTTTCCAGTCGGGCACTCCCTTCTCACTTGCTTTAAATTAAATTTCATTTAATTGTCGTATTTTGAACAGAAAGAGAGTTTGCTTGCTAAGACTGTATCAACAAAAAAATAATACTTTACTTTACTTTGAAATACTTTATTACTCAAATTGAAGTATTTAAGGTATTCTGCTGCAGTTTTAAATGGATATTTTAATTCGATATTTAATTCAGATATAGTCGACTATTGTTGTGAACGAGAATAAGCAGAAAGTGTTTCTACATATAAATGCTAACCGAATAAGTAGATATTAATATTACTTCTAAAGGATATAGTCAAACTATTGACTTTAGTATATAGAAGTTTATTCTAACCAGGCTCAAATGTTTCCCGCTACGCCCGCTTTCAGAGACGCTGCGCAAATACCCCGCCCTGGCCTCGCTGACGCGCATTCCCTCCGAGGACTACAGGCTGCCCGGCGACGGGGCGAACGGCTCCGAGCCGCAGATAGTGCTGGAGCGCGGCACGACGGTGCATATACCCGTGCGGGCCATACACTACGATCCGGAGATCTACGCGGAGCCGCACGAGTTCCGGCCGGAACGCTTCGAGCCGGGCGCCAGCGTGCAGCGCCATCCGCTGGCCTTTCTCGGCTTCGGCGACGGGCCGCGCAACTGCATCGGGCTGCGCTTCGGCCGGATGCAGGTGAAGGTGGGCCTGATCACGCTGCTGGCCAACTTCCGGTTCCGGCTGCCCGCCGGGGCGCCCGCCCAGCCGCCCATCAGCGGCAAGCACCTGCTGCTGGTGCCCGGCGAGGGCGTTCGACTGCGCGTGGAGCGGCTGCCAGCCGGGCCTAAGATTACCAGTCGCGACGAGTGTCAATAGACGTGCAATAATAAAGGCCGATAAGCAAACAAACACTGGCTGTTGCAGCGTAAACAAATTCTGCGTACAGCTGAGGGGGGAAACACAAAACGTCAGCAGAAAATGCGGTCGATTGAAAGGCAAATCAGAATTTATAGACGCCGCAAAGCTGGGCTCCGGCAACAGCTGCTCAGTCATCGTCAGTCCAGACGGGCAAACCGACACCGACACCGATACCTTCGGGCACTAAATCACACAAATGACACACGCACACACACACACACAGACACAGGGTCTGGTGTGCAGTTGTTGTATATAGCCATGTGAGCTGACCAAAAACCCACACTTGATGCACTGCTCCACCTGCCAACAGTGTGTGTGCGTGTGTGTGTGTGTGTGTGTCACTCACATAAATCCAAACATTTACAATATTTTGCTAATTAGCTGAATATGTGTGAATAATGAATGCACTCGCTGTGGCCCAGCTCGAGAGAAAGAGAAAGAGAATCTCTCGTAGGTGTCATATTAAATTTATGGCCGCCTTCGTGCGCCAGGACGCCAGCCAGGCTCCACATTTGCCGATTTTAGCGATTAGTTACGGCTGAGGGGGGGGGGGGGGTGGGGGGCCAACGCTACTGTTGCACACTTGCAGGCAGCTGATATAATGTGCTCGACATTAATCAATAGCAGCCCAGCCAAGGGTCTGTCGTCAGGTTGTGCACACTCGATGAGCGGACAAGCTGAAAGGTGTGCACACATACATACAATATAAAGTAGCCTGAATTGAATATTGGTCTCAGCCCAAAATATATATTTAAATATTTAGTTATACCTCAGAAAAAAACAACCTAAAGAACTACTTTTTAATTTATGTGAGGCATGTTTTAACAATTATTAAAACCAGTATAAAGAAGTCCTAGTTAAAGTGCATTTAATAATGCATTAGCTTTATTTTGGAGCCTTATCGAAGTGTGATTTTGACAAGTACTCAATAATTCTAAACCAAAACTGCCAACTCAGCCCATTCCAATATGTGTTAAAAATTCTCAGAAGGCAATCTTTTGGGACAATTAAGAATTCCAGACCAGCCAGAGATTCGGGCACTTATAACGACTTCTGTAGAAGTTGTTGACTTAAAGAAGAAAACAAATGTGTTTGTCATTTGGTTTTTCGAATACTTTGCTTGAGTAAATCAACATCTTCGAGGGAGTTCCCATTTTACTTTTTCACGCTTTTAAACCTACAACTAGTCAAAAATAATTCTGACTTTTGCGCTGCAAATAGAGTCAGCCACAACATTGATTAAATGATTTAAATAAGTAATAATAATATATTTAATTTAAAAATAATTAACTTAATTTGTATATGAAAGTGGCATAATTAATAATAATATATTTAATATGAAAATATTGAAATTATATCATTTAATTTCAATTTGTCGTTGTAAAATATTAATAGATTAAGTTATCTGTATGCCTTCAATATCAATTCATATCATAATATTTTTACCATATAGAGAAATCGCTTCACCATATTTGTTATATTATTTGAAAAGTTATTTGTATTATTTGGCTTTATATTATAATTTATATTGAGCAGTTAAATATGTCGATTAATACTCATTTTCATACACCCATTTTTACATTTAAAAACTTTACATTTCCCTAAAAAAGGTGTTTAAATTTTAAGCCACAAACGACTTTAAAATACATATGTATTTACCCATTTTTTTTCCTAAGGTTGTAATTTCAATTAAAAAACCATTAAGCCATTAGCTCGTTATGTGTAGCTTTTATATGGTTGAATGAAGTCAGCTCATTATTAAGATTTTTTATGAGTACTGAATTTAAATTTATAAAATTGTGCAAAGTATATATAATTTAATTAATACTCACAGTAGATAATGAGGGGTAATTGTTAATTTAAATTGTTTTACATTTTTTGTCTATTATATAATTAAAAAAGAAACTGTTCGACGTTTCTCACATTTTCAATATCGCTTATTCGTAGCTTTCAATTTCTTTTTAGGGCTCAACACTTGGCGCACTTTCTTGCAAACTCTAAAGCACAGATCGAAGAAGTAGAGGAGCACACGGTATATAAGACATATAGCGAGACCGATCCGATCCATCAGCTTGAGGCTCGCGTGAAGAGCCAAGCAAATCAGAATGCAAATTGTCAAAAAAATGTCCATTTTATAAGGAACCGATTCGCGAGGCGAACACTTTCTAACTGATCGAAGTTCCCCTCGAGGCGACTCCACTCTGCGCACAATTCCAGCCAATTTGCTGACTAAGTGCGAATTGGACGGGAGAGTAGAGTGAATGGAAAAGTTATGCCTAAGAGAGCTCTAAGCTCGACTCTTAGGCTGCTTAAAAGCTTACTTGCAAATGAGACAAATTGTGTGATTGAAGGGCATTGAAAATGCGTAATAAAAGTATTTTACAACTTCAACAGAAACTCCGATTCAGTTGTTAGTTAGCAAGAATAATAGAATAGATAAAAAGATAAAAAAAATAAAAAATAAATAAAATATAATTATAAAATATATTCGCATAAATCCACGTTATAGTTATAAGAATTTTAATAATTTTTGATATATTTAGAGGTTATTCTAATTTTCAGGAAATTTGTATCTATGACAAATTGTATTTTTACACTGTAAGCTGCAGTTTTATCTGTAAAATTTGGTCATACTGAAAGTATTCGCTTTTAGAGATTGCCAGCATAAGAGAAGTCTGGGCACACTTGCAAAATTTAGATGATGAAATAAGCACGCTAAATGGAGAAAATTAGGAATTCATATTAGAACAAGGATACCCTGTACCCTGTGTTTTCATGCACAACAAACTCTTTTGACTGGTAAATATATGAAGTATAAATAACGTATGATTATAATATTATTTCTTGTTTCATAATTGCCTCGTTGCCATTCACGACATTTCACTTGTGTTAATGGGGTTCGCTTAGATGACACCGTTTCATATAATTATCTTGTTTTATGCACTTTTAATTGCCAATTTCCCTTTATGGGGTAATGCCAGCAAGGTTGCGCCCATAATTCAGGCCAACTTTGTCTATTAAACGGGGCGCATCGTAAAAATGCAGAAGCGAGAATTGAGCTATAATTTATTGGAGCCCAACTAGACAACTTGTGGCAGCTATTCCCAGCAATGCCGCACATCCCGATCAGCCGGCAACTTTGCATGTTCATCCACAATTACAAGGTGGGAAAAGTGGGGAGCAGGTGTGGGGAGCAGGTGCTGCAGCTGTCGTCGTCGCATCCAACACACAAAATGCGGAAGCGAGTGAAAAGCAATTATCAGGTGTCAAAATTTATATTAGTCTACCCCGAAAACGGGAGCAAAACAACGAAAAAGAAAATCAAAAGGAAGCAACACACAAAAAGTTGCCAAGGAAGCGAAAGAAACTTGAAAAGAAGTTGTGGGGGAGGGGGGGGGGGTGGAGCACGGGGGCAGCCGGTGGCGAACCAAGCTAACCCTTTGCCCCAGGACTTTCAGGCAAAATGATTTGTGGCGCAAGTGCATTGGCACGCAATGCAAAGTTGAAGGGGGCGGGGGGCGGGCGGGCGGTCCGGCAGCGGACCCCATGACGACGCGACGGACGTCGGACGCGGATATCCTTTTCAACGTTTTCGCTTCATAACAATAATTTTTACGCTGCGAACATTCTTTTTGCTTTTTGTTTCAGTTTTCGTTTCGGTTTTCTATTATTTATTGGCCGTGTGCGTGTGTTGTGTGAAAATGATAGGCTAACCGGGCACAGAGGGAGGCAGGGCAAAGGGGGGCGTGATTAGCCGCCCGCTGAAGGAACTAAAACTAAAGCTAAAACTGATATATGTGCGCAATTAAGTTGGCAAATGAGGCGCTCGGCGCCGGCAGAGGGGCCAGCAGGTAGCTTCAACTCAGCCGAGCGGTGCCTGACACAATCTGGTACCGTTATTGAAAAGGCGCCTGCCAAGTGTGAGAAAGTGTGCCTTTCGGAACGCTCAAAGTTTGTTTTTTATGTTGTGGGTGCCTTCGGCCGGGCATGAAATTAATTAAATGTGCGAACCAAATAATAAAAAAATTATTCTACAAGATTTATAGAAAAGTTTTTAAAAGCTTTGTTTAATAATCGATTTATGATGAAGGCTTTTTTAATTGGTTTCGGTCAATTAAAACCATAAACATAAAATCATTAAAGCATGTATTGCTTAAATTTCGTATTTTTTGTGTTCTTGTTTAAGCAACTAATTATTTTAAATGCATGCAAGCAATTAATGTTATTAATATAGTTAAATCAGCATGCTGAGATCAATTAAAGAAAGAAAGAACTGTTTATTAAAAACAAAATAAACAAACAGCAATACAATTTGCTTATAATTATTTATTACTGCTTACTTTAACAAATGCAATTGCTCTTTCCTTATTCATAACAACCTCTCGCAACAAATGTTTGCTTTTTGAATATTAGTAAAATATCATTTTAATATTTTATTATTTGTATATTGCTTTAAAATCCCAAATTAACTATCCTGCCGCATATTATGCCATAAACAATAGCGTTTAACTAATTTACCAAAATAGATTATGTTTATTTGAATTAACTTTCAGACTGCTTAATTCGAAAATATTAACTTTGAATGTTTCTAATAACTGCTCTGCATATTTATAGGCAACAATGGGATTTATTTGTCACGTATGCAACTATTTTTACTAGCAGGCCAATGCCATGACCAATGACAATCAATTTCTGCTTAACACGCACTCGCCAACAACACAAACAACAACAACAACAACGCACAACTCACATGAGCTGTAACTGTTTTACAAGCGCCGCACAAACAAAATTCATTCATAAATTCACAAATGGCACAGAGCGAATTTCCCACAAGAGCAGCGTTCAATTCAATTCTCGTTCAATGCGCGCTCCCTGAGCCATTCAACTGTGGTGAATTTCAGCAGCCACCCCCCATTGGATGACACGCCACCACACACACACACGCACACACCGAGCATTACAAACAAACCAAGAGTTAGAAAAAAAAAAGACGTGAAACGAGCGCCCACCAACAAAAAGCCAAATAAAATGTGGCCAGCAACAACAAAAATCACAGTTGTCTGATTCGTTCGCGACGCAACTGCCACCGGTAAAAACCACCCAGCCCACCCGACCGCCAAGTCGCACGACAGCACGACAGTACAACAGCAACAACAGCGCCGCCGACGACGACGACGCCGACGACGACGACGACGATTGCCGTGCCCATTCACATGTCTTCGGCTCGCTGGCGCTGCTTCGTGCGGCGCTCGCTATGGCCGCCAGTTTCAGTCTGACGACGGCGTTCGTGGCGACCGGTTGTGCTTGCTGTGCGTGCGTCAGCGAAAAGCTGAAAATCGTGAAAACTCGTTTTCCAAACTGTTGCTGACCAACTCAGAAAAACGAAAAATGTTTATGTAAAACTCTCAAAAAAAAAAAAAAAACGCTGACAAAATGCACTTGGAAACCGCCAAGAAAACATTGTGAACCGCATTAATTTTATTGAGTGTGAAAACGTTTTAAAATTTTAATCGGCTACCTGACAAGCCTCAAATTAATAACTAATTAACGACAAGTTGCATAAATGCAACACAACAACGAGTGACGACAAAAACAACAAGCACGCCAGCAGCTGGCGATTCGCTCGCGTGTTTAGACGCGCATCAGCCGAAAACGCGCGCGTTTTTCGCCGCTTGTTGGCAATTTAGTTAGCGAATGTTTCGCTGCCCACTGCGTGTTTATTGTAATTATATTTAAAAAGCACGTACAAACAAAAAATATATGAAAAACTAAAGCCATGTTATTTATAACAGTACTTACAGTACCGCATGCCAGCCACACCCCCCCAAAAACACACACATACCCCCCACCCCACCCCCAAAAAACGACTCGGAGACGGTCAAAAGTCACATTCGTGGCTGGACGCGTGTTTTTAATGTACACATATATATGAAATATGAAATTTGCCTATAAATGTGTCTGGCGCTCTGCTGTTTATTGCCCCACATGCCCCGTGCCGCATGCCCCGTACTTGTGGCATGTGTTGCATAGTTTTAGGCGTGCACAATTCCAATTGCATATTTCATGTTGGCTGCAATTTAAAGTTCATTGATATCCATAAACCGCACTCGCTAACGAAGCCGGCAAGCGCCAGATCTACACTAAGAGAAAATGCCCTCCATTCTGTGTAAAATAAAATGAATATTCATATCAACAATTTTCGTATAGTCCCAAAATTCCCAAATACAATAATTAAATACACTACTCAAATTTACTTTGATTTAATTTTAAATTTAAAAATATTCAATTACAAAATGTTTGTCGAACTTTCAGAACAATACGAAAATATTCTATTTCGTTAGTTTTTAGCTGCTTTTCTCTAAGTGTAAGGTACGCTATTTATATACATGTGGATATGTAAATATCCGGCTACATTATTAGTACACATATTTGCAACAAAAATATGTTTTGGGCCGAGTGCATGATAGATTTTTGTTTGGGCCAACATTCGCCCGCCGAGGTTAGCAACTTGGACATTTGGGAGCAAATGTTTTTGGCCTCTGCCATTTTCGTGTCATTTGCATTTTACATAAAACTTTGTCTGCATTTTATTGTTGCTGCCACTCGCTATCGAGTTGATTGCGATCGCATTTGATTTTTTGGGGGCATGCACCCAGGTGAGAGGCCATGCATGATATGTGCCCATACACATTTATATGGAGCGCAGGAAATGCGATTTAAAATAATCGAATCGTTCAGACAACCATGAA
The DNA here is from genome assembly GCA_035047465.1 of Drosophila sordidula. Taxonomy (NCBI): domain Eukaryota; kingdom Metazoa; phylum Arthropoda; class Insecta; order Diptera; family Drosophilidae; genus Drosophila; species Drosophila sordidula. The sequence goes on along the minus strand of JAWNPQ010000260.1, from coordinate 2,378,137 downwards.
CAATGCATAATTCTATTACTAAAACAAACCCATTCTTGTGCCACAATTGCTTGACAATGCCACAATTGCATGGAATATGTGATTTTTGTCATATATTAAAAATGAAGTCAAATATGTAGTTAAAACAGTTTAACTGGGAAAAGGGAAAACGTTAATGTACGAATAACACCAACATATTTTGTTTTAAATATTTAATTATGAAATAAAATAATAAATAACTAAAAGTTATCAACTTGGCAAGGCCCTGGCTTCAATTTCCTCAAGTTAAAACTAAATTGCTTTATTGTTTGGACATAGCTAGTTAATAATAAGCTTCTGTTAAGTATAATAAATATACCTTTTCTTTGTTTTTGATAATAAGTATTTTGTCTTTTGAAAACTAAGGAGCACAAGCTGCCTGAACTTTCCGTTTGATCCTATTATTATTCTACTAGCTTTTGCATAACATAATTAAAATTCGCATATACGATCAAATAATATATTAGAATAAAACAAAAACAAAGTATATTTATCCACACGCTGATTTATGAATAAAATATATATTAATATATTATATTAATTCATAATCGAATAATAACTCCAAATTAGAAAAAAATAAGTTTCATTAATTCCTCTATTAATATGCATTGTAACAATATTTCTATATTTACTATTTGCTAGTAATTTAATTTACAGGAAATTATAATTTTGAGTTTTATTTTTGTGATTTTTCCAGACAAAAATAAAGAAAGGCTTAATAATTATTTTAAAATTAAAAATTTCTATTTTTTTATTTCTATTTTGGCTTAAATATTTAAAATTAAAAATATGACAATTTCCTATCTATAAAAACTTGCTTGAATAAAAAAGCAAACGCTAAATATATTGGAACGAATGAAGTGCGTTTTTAATACCAGCTGTCTCTTTGTGCTGGCTTCCTGCAGAGGCTTTTGCTTTTGATTGAAACACACTCTGCACAGATGGCCTCCCTTTGAGCACACACACAACACACACTCAATGGCAAATTACTCAGGCTCAATTTCAGTCGAACAAACGCAGCGGGCTTCTAGTCCGAGTTCGAGTCGGAGTCCGAGTCCGAGGCCCAGCAAAAATCACAACATTTCGCCCCAGTATTTGGACATAATGCCAAGGAAGCTTCCCTTGCCTTCGCTTTCCGCCCCCGCCCCTGCCCCAAGTCCACGCTTTGGCATGATGTGGCAAAAAATGCAGCACATGAAGCTTTGCCACTCAGCCGAACCTTGGCTTATTATGCCTTGCCGGCGTTGTTGTCCTTGTTGTTGTTGTTGGTGTTGTTGCCGTTGTTAATAACAAGCGATAATAATCAACTTCCGTGCTGAGGGCGCTGATGCGGGCTGGCGGAGGGGCGAGAGGGGCAGAAGGCTGGATGAGAGGGCAAAGTGAGCAAAACTTTGCATACTTGAAGGCGCCGCCAAACACCGGAGCATACATTTAGCCCCCACATTTTGATATATAGAGCATTATATGGTAATTTTATGCCCGGGCCGAGACTATAAAATGCAGCTAAGCCAAGAAAAATAATTTTTGAGAAATGTCGAAGTTGCATCGCGATAAAACACGAAATATATCACGTGCTAATTAATGTGTGTGTGTTGAAAATTGAAAATATGGCACTGCACGGCCAATATGAATATAAGTATGAGTATGAGTATGAGTGTGGGTGCGGTTTGTTTTGCCTATTTGATGCAGCATCTGCATTGGTTTTGCATTTTTGCTGCATAACCTTAGGCGCACACGCGAAATGTAAATATAAACAACGCCTCGGTTTGACCTTGTGCGGCTTTTGCATGACATGACAACAAAGGGGTGGGGGGGGGGGAGATTGGGATGGGGGGCTACTTCGTTTTATGACAATGTGGCAATACTTGTGGCACTGCTGCTGCACACAATTTGCACATAATTTAACAGCTGATTATACAAATTGTGCGACATACTTCGGGCCAGGGTCCGCTGGCCGGAGTTTCGGCCCTCGCTCTCGACTTTGCATGTCCGAAACGATAAACATAATATACGGCTTTGGGCCCTCGTCGATGCGATATACAAAATTCCATGAGTAGCGCTTATTATTAGCCATAAATTTGGCCGAAAAACAGCTGAGCGTGTTTGGCCCCCAGCCGTGGATTTGCAGGCGTATCTTAAACACAAATATATTTATTTAATCCTGAATGGTTTTACGACCTAAAGCAGTCGTCATCTTTGCCGAAGATTATCAGTGTATATATAATAATAAATAAAAGCGATATCATTTAAAAGAAAAGTCAGGAATTATATGCTCTCTTAAAAAAAAAGGAGTTTTTCCTCTCCTTTCGTATATCACTTAAAATGCTTAGTCATTGCATGCAGCTAGCTTATTGACACACAAATAAAATTGTATTTAAATTTTGTGATTATTATTAAGCTCACATAAATGTAAATATGCCAAATTCAAATAACAAATTAAGTCGTAGAGCGCTAAATAATCAATAAAGTAATTAGGAAATTTCTGTATCTTATTTTATAGAAAATTTGGTTTTGAGGATGTTAACATTTCCTTGCACACTATTATAGCATACCCTAGTATTTTTGTTGATAATAAAATATATAAATTTTCAACATTCTTTTGCTATTACTATAGCTTATAATTGTGGGCAAAATTCTTATTAATTTATTATCAATTATAATATGACTCGTTTCAATACTCATATTTAAATAAAAAATATTCAGCTTGTCTTGAATTAATTTTGGTTTTATTAATTTGTTGTCTTCTAAAGTATTATTGTTTACCAAAAAGGACAATGAACTGTGAGAAATCGATTTTCATTTCAATTAGCGCTTTGAATAATATTTCTGTTGTTATTTTTAAACACAGGAAGTGGACAATTTACTGCCATCGTGAGCTAATTATTAGTTGAAATTACAGGCCGTCTGCTTGCTTTTATGTTTACGGCGTAGGCCTTGTTCGTTGCTTAAAAGCTAACCTGAATAACGCTCGGTTGGAATTAAAGTCTATTTGCTGGCGGCCGCAACTGACAGAAACAATTTTAAAATGACATTTCATTAAAATTCTTTTTGTTTTGTTTTTGCATGGATTTTTATTGATTTTCACCTGGCTGAGTGCAATTGAAACCAAAGTTGCTCGTGTGTGTGTGTGTGTCCCTTGCCCACATCGCACGTCCTGGCCGGAGGTCGTGCCAGCTGCCCTGAAACGTCGACAACACAAGGCAACAGCCAGCAGACAAGAGACAACACTAAATATGTCTAGTAAATAGGCCTAGCAATATTATTAATAATTTAGAGCATGCCGGGCTTGTCAGCTTCGACGTGCCGCCGGGCAGACAGACAGCCGCTCGTGCTAATACCCGAGTCTATTACCTGGAAGTATTGCCCATGCAAATCCCATTTGCCAGCCGAAGCCCTAGCAAGCTCAGCCCGTGGCCTGTGATACTGTTTGTATAGCTAATTGCTGTTGCTTTCTATTCACGTGTGTAACAAGAAATTAAACTTAATTTTATAGCGCTGAAGCGGGCTGGTAAATGGTAAGGCTGGCACGATGGATTTGTCCATTGCGTTTACAAATATATGTAATTAGAAAATTAAAAAAAGGATCCGAGTTTGAATGCCACTCTTTTGTAAATTTGAATTTTAGTCTCCTAAATATTCAGAACTTATCCATTGAGTTGAGGTTGTAGTAGTTATATTATTGTCTTATATTATTTTTGCAAAAATGTTCTTGAACTTGCAATTATTAATTAATGTCCGATCAAATTCAAAGGCAGTGATATTTAAATAATAAGGATTAACAGTTTTCAAAAAGTTGGAATATCCTATATTGATAATAATAATATTAAGAATATTTGCCTTAGGAATGATTCTAGCTAATTTCGCAGTCGTATTGTTTTATAAACTATTCAAGTAAAAGATTTTGTTTGCTTTGCAGAGTTTCATAATCGTAAAGTAATCGTAAGTTTTTATACATTTTTATTATTGCAGATTCGATATTTGTCATGAAAGATAAAAAAACTTTGCATATACAATTCAATATCAATATTAGGTTTTTAACAGTAAAATTCACTTTCTTTATTGGAAACCCGATTACACTACATTTTGCAAAGCAGATTTACAAAATTGTTTGCTAATACTACTAATATCACTATATCACAGCTATATTGGCCTGATTAGTATCCCTGCATTAAACTAACCCCGATGCATACTCTCATCTGAGTCTAGTGTCCTTTACCTTACTTAAATCAGTTGCTTTGACAACTCATTTGCAAGGGAATTCATCAACTTGAAGTAAATTAATTTCACATTTTAGGGCTGTCATAAGTTTCCTCCTGCAAGTTATAATTTTATACGGTATCTATCTGAAGCGGCATCAAGGGAAACGCTCCTGGAAACCCAATTACAACTGCATTGCGTCAGGCCTATCAGCTAACATGTCACATGCACTCGGGCTAATGGCTGGCAATAGAAGTGGCGACTGCAGCTATAAAGCGCAACTATTTCAGAGGAGCCCCGACTTCATATAGTGCTGCACGATTTTATGCTTTATTTACGAGCCACACGATGGTGTTTGGCAGCAGGGGCAGCCCACACACACACACACACACACGATGCGGCACAAACGAAACATTTCATTTCCGTTCCATAAACAGTTTTGGCCCCGGGTAATGTTTAAATGCTACAGCAAAGGCGAACTGAAATGAGCATGAGAGGGGGCGGCAGGGGAGCGGGGAGCAGGGCCCGGAGCCCAAGGCAACATGCAACACCTTCGCCAGATAGTTGCTGCAGGTCGGAGTTAATTTCTAGCAGCTGCTCGCCTATACAATTTACAGGTCCCGAACACGCAAAACTCTTGGCAAAAATGCGAAGCACGGCCGGGAGCTTCAATCCTCGGCCAGTTGGAGCACAGACCAGGAACCGGGACCGGCAATCGGAACAGGGCCCAGTGGGCCCTTTAAACTTGAAACTTTTTAATTTAGCGTATTTTCGACGGCATGATTATTGTTTGCCCTGCCGAGCTGCCATTGTTTCGTAGTTTCGATTCTGTTCTCAAGTACTTTTGTTGAACTTTCCGCTGTTTGCACGCATAAATAACAACAACAACAGCAGCAGCAGCAACCAGCACAAGTTGAAGCCAAAAGAGGCGCGCTAATGACTGCCAATTAACATGGCTCAAACCATCAGCTAACAGGCAGCCCCCTAGGCCTAGGTCACTGAGCTCTGCGCACAGTTCAAGTTTACCCTCTAACAGCTAAATCATATATGTATATAATCTATATATATATATATATACTCTTGCAGCTGCAGTCCTCGAGGGTTATTAACCATGTGACATGTGCTTAAGAATAACATGAAATCAAATCGAATCAGCAATAAAACGGACAAAGCAATGTTCGCAACAGACACTCAACGATTGCGACCGGGCAACGCCTGGGCGTATGCAACAAATGTTTTTGTGCTTCTCACATTAATGTTCCAGAGCTGCAGTCTCCAAAGAGTCGACGCGCCAGTCGAAGTTATCGGTAAGTCAAACATTATAACAAATAATAACAAATAAAAAAATGCCTATTTTTGTAATTTGTTCAAACGGACAAATCCCATACAATTAAAAAAACTAAAACTATTAAAAAGCTAAATTTCACTTGCATTAAGCTTGATTGACAGCATTTTAGTAGCATAGCTGTATGGTAAATTCCATGACGATTAAATACAAATATTTATTCCGCTCGGCGACATTAATTAATTCAATTAATTCCAGTTTCAAATCTCAGCAATAATTTTAGTACAACATTATAATAAGGGAAGAATGATTTGACAGGAGTTTAAAAAGAGAACAGCTTAAATACTTTCATAGAAACAAATTATAATTAAATACTGAATATCGAACTATTTCGCTAAAGTATATAAATTATTTATTTATTAACAACACAGTGGTAATTATTAGTTGAAAATAAATGTTTGAATACAATTTATGAAATGCCCTGTTATGCCTGAAAATGTTGTAATTAGGCACTGCGAATATGCGTGAAATTTATATAATTTTCTCGGTCGTAATAATAAAGCAAGAACTGTGAAGTTAAACTATTATCGCTTTTTGAAAAGACATTTCGAATGATTTCTCATATTGAGTTTTTAATATTAATTAAAATTAATCCAATGGAAAATAGTATAGTAAATTATATTTTTTACTGTAATTAGCAAAAGCTTCTATATATATTTCAATAAAAAAGAATACACAGTTTAAAAAATATATTGAATTTAATATATATTTAGATGCGTTTGATTTATATGTATAAACAGTAAAAAATAGTAATAGTATCAAAAATGTATTTTTTTAGACTTGTTTAATGTAAATATAATATAGAAAAAAAATTCACTGCATAAATTTTACATAAAAAATGTATAATAAGTAACATCAGCGAACATAATCCCCCAATAAAAATGAACAATTAATTGCACAATAAATAGCATACAATGTAATTAATAAACTGAAGAAAGAAAAAAGTCGACATCTGAACAGAACAAAAACAAGTCAGAATATTAATAATAGACTTCAAGGGGAGCATACAAATGTTATAATAAGTGTAATCTTTTTTTATCCTATATATTATATAGCAATTAACGTTGATGCCGACAGATTATTAATATGCCACGAATGCTCTGCTCTATTACAGTCGATCCCAAATTTAGTTACCCAATTGCAAATGTGACAGCGCCGGTGGGACGTGATGCTTTCCTCACATGCGTGGTGCAGGACCTGGGCCCATATAAGGTAGGAGAAACGCTCGACGAAAGTCTGTTAATAGCAGCCCATCAAATCAGAGATAACCCCGGAGCCGAACGAACCCCCCAGCTCAATTACACACTCAATAAGCAGCCACAAAAACACCCAACCGTTCGCATTAATATTCATTAGCATTTTAGCTCCAGCCAGACGGTATACTCGTTATCTCAAAGGCCAAATCTCGACACCCAAAAACAACACCAACAATCACAACAACGAATTCAATGGAAATGAAAGTGAAAATAAAAACATAAATAGGGATATGCAGAGCTTAGCAATAACAAAAGCGAAAATCACATAAAAAGTAATTGAAATATGAATGCGAATGTGCTGAGCGAAGGGCCGCCCGGCCAGGGTGGCCAGGGGGTGGCATTTAGGGGTCGGGACATGCTTCATCATCGTTTCTATAAATATCTGTGGGCCATTGGCGGAGGGGGGAATGCTTTAACAACAAAGCGTAAGGTAAAGCAGCATTGAAGCGCACAGCTTTGTTCTGTCATCAGTCCCCCCCCCCCGGTTTAGCCACGCCCCCAAACCCCAACTTCCATGGACAATTAAGCGATGTTCTGCTCAAAGATAATTGAGCAGGCACTTGGGTGTAATTACTTACTTTATGCTGACAGTACGGTTGGGTTTTTTAGACCCAAAAGCTAAATTCAATTGAATGCCAGGCACACATAATTTATTAGTCATCGATATGTCAACTGAGATTATGTGAATACATATTTATATACATGCTTTGTTAACTGGAATTGAAATCGAAATTGCTTAAATAGCTTCACGTGTTAACATGTTGGCTCAGCTGAGGCCCCAAGTTGTTTCCCCAAGTCTGCCACATTTACACATGCAAAGTGTTGTGCCGAAAGGGTTGTGGAACTTCTGGGAACTGAAAACTGGGGGACTGGCTATTATATAACAAATATGTATACCAATTTCAGCTCAGCTTGCATGCTGCGTGCTTTATCGCATAATAATTTACCCGCGTAATTGTACAATTACTGCCAGGAGAGTGTGTGTGTGTGTGTGTGCGTGACAAAGCAACCAGCTACTTTAGAGTTAGCAGTGAAATAATCGCATTCAGAAGAAGTTCTTGGAAGAGGTTTTTCGATAATTGTGGTCGAGTGCATGCTCGCTATTTTCTAATTTTAGGGTAATGCCATATCTGGCAAATTAGTTGAATCATTGCCTTACTACAGTAAATACCTTGAAAGAAATACACAAATTCCTAAATAATTGCGTGAACAAGTTCCTTAAGACTCGTTTTATATATGCTCCCAAGACGGACATTCCACAAACCCAATATACTCCTTTCACTTTGTGAACGAGTATCGAAACAACATTAAAACTGATTCTGCGGGTGTCCAATTTTTTGCCAAAGATCATGAAAAAAAGGACAGTTCCCATATTACAAACGTCCATAACTTTGAGAAAACTGAACTGATTTTCATGTTTGAAGGCATTTTGTTCATGGTTTGTCCTCTATATTGATTCTACACTTAAATTTGATTCATTATTGAAAATAAAATTATTTAGATTTTTTCCAAAAAAAAAAGCATGTACCCCCCCTTACTCATTTTCGAAAAATTTTTTTTTTCAAAATTTAGAAATGCGAATTTACATTTTTAATCGATTGTGGTGGTCACAATTAGTGTAAAAAACAACATCAAAACCGATTCTGAGGGGGTCAAATTTTCGGTCAAAAATCATGCAAAAATTGACACAAATTTTGACATGTAAAGCTCCCGGATCCACAGTTCCCATATTACAAACGTCCATAACTTTGACAAAACTGAACTGATTTTCATTTTTGAAGGCATTTTGTTCATGGTTTGTCCTCTATATTGATTCTACACTTAAATTTGATTCATTATTGAAAATAAAATTATTTAGATTTTTTCCAAAAAAAAAAGCATGTACCCCCCCCTTACTCATTTTCGAAAAATTTTTTTTTTCAAAATTTAGAAATGCGAATTTACATTTTTAATCGATTGTGGTGGTCTCAATTAGTATAAAAAACAACATTAAAACCGATTCTGAGAGGGTCAAATTTTTGGTAAAAAATCATGCAAAAATTGGCAAAAATTTTGACAAGTAAAGACCTTGGATCCATAGCTCCCATATTTCAAACGTCCATAACTTTGTCAAAACTGAACCGATTTTCATGTTTGAAGGCATTCTGTTCATGGTTTGTCGTCTAGATTGATTCTGCATTTCAAATATATTAATTATTGACAATAAAATTTTTCATTTCCCAGTGGGCATCCTTCAAAAATACACTTTCTTATTTCTTTTATTTTAAAACTTCTTAAGTGGCGAATTTAGATAAAATGCTTCTTAGGAGCTACAGCAATACAGTTAAAATAATAGAAAGAACGTCTACTTAAACATTTATAAATGTTATGTAACCGAATGAATATTTTAATAAAGCTCATAATAAATTAATTTAAATTACATAATTTACTGCAGCATGGCACATATTGATTGAAGTCAAAATATATTTAGCCCGTAGGCCTGCCTTCCACAAGAAAAGGAGGCTTGGTATCGCAGCCAGCTGTTGGCAGTTACAAATTTCATATGAGCCATTGGCAGACAGAATTCAGCCTTGCATCACAAATAGACTACACATTAGGGTCGTCGAGTAAAATTAGTAAGTGCTTATTAACGCCCAATTCTGTTAACTTTCCCACACAGGTCGCGTGGCTGCGTGTCGATACGCAAACGATTTTGACCATACAAAACCATGTTATAACCAAGAACCAGCGCATTGGCATTGCCAACTCGGAGCATAAGACCTGGACGATGCGAATCAGGGATATCAAGGAGTCGGATAAGGGCTGGTACGATCGGACAGACAAATTTCTTTTACCCCAACCTAATACACTACGTTCACCTGTTCGCAGGTACATGTGCCAAATAAATACGGATCCAATGAAGAGCCAAATGGGCTACCTGGACGTTGTGGGTAAGTGCACCGAAGACAGAATATCAAGCAGCGCAGCGGAGCAACTGAGGAAACTTTTGCCTTTTCCGTTTCGTCTGTCAAACAATTATATGCCTCGTTGCCACGGCGGCGGGCCATTGTTCGAACTGGCATTCGCATTCGGTTTTGTGCGAATAAAAATTTAAAAAAAAAAAAACCAAATACAAATAAAAACAAAAGCCAAAGTAAATAAATAAACGAGGCACAAAAACGTTTCCACATCGCGGCAGTGCGAGGAAATTTCGCTGGCTAATGCGCAGTGGGGCCCGTTGGGGCGCCCCGCCGTTGCAACTGCTTAAACACGTTTAACCGTCCACTGAACCGCAGAAATTGTTGATTTTGAATTAAAACGGCGCACGGACCAAAACAGACGTAAGAAATGCGTCCGGCCTAGCGCACCGGGTCCGGGCGCTGGTTGCAACTGCGAATACGAACTAGTTGTCCATTTGTGGTCTTCAAACTGAAGCCCACACCCCCTAAAAATTGTATACACAGTCAGCTGCCTAAATACCTTTCGCTGGCAAATCTAAATCAACGCGCTAAATATTTTAGCCGCCGTGCAGCCGGACTCGGGCTTTGCGCCAAACACGAAAAACTATAATCAACTGTGTGTATTTGCAGTGGATAATCAGTCCACCGCAGCACCACAGCGCCACAGCGACAGCAGCAGCAACAGGAACAGGAAGGCTGTGGCGTTGGGCGGTGGGCGGAGTGGGCGTGGCGGGGGAACGCTCGTGCTGATGATTTTCGTGACCAAGTGCAGTTAAACAGCCGACGACAAACGGCAGCGGCCGCACAGTTGGCAGCTCTGTCCGTTTGAATGCCGTTTCCCCCCTCCCCACACACACACGCACACACCCACACACACACACACACAAAATGTCACAATGTGTATGATACACGGGCACCCATACAAAGGCATTTGTGTCTGACCGGCATTTAAGCTGATGAGATTTTCATAGACAACTGCATTTTGCAATTTTAGCACACAATTTTCTTTCTTTTTTTCATTGATAAATGAATTTGCAAACCTTAAACATGACAATTAAAAAATGAGACCTTATCAAGTGAAAGTAGCAGAAATTAATAATTAATTACAAATATTCTCTGACAGCTGTGACCTTAATCGAATCATTCTTACTACACTAAAGAATTCACTCTCATGCAGAAATAATGTTTTTTCTATTAATACACCTTATATTAATACTCGCAAAACTAATAATTAATTTAAAAAAGAATTCAGTTCATTTAAATGAAATAATTATTTTATGTCGGCATATTAAAAATAATGTTAATTAACTTGAAAATGTTTAATAACTGTTGTATAGAATTTTCATTGCATTTATAGTTAAAAAATAAATAGTAAAAAATTAAAATTAAATACCATGAAAATAAAGCTAACTCCCTTTTTCAAAATTTCGCTGGAAACTGAAAATAAAAGCCAAAAATTTAATATTTAACAAAATAATTTTTAAATCGAGTTCAATTAGGGAAATATTTAAAATATTTCATTTCATTGTTAGATTATATGTAATAATTCATTAGGTAGTACTATTTTTTTAAGTAGAGAAATTCCGATTTTTTTGTTGGAGTGTAATGTTATGTTATATTTGGGCACATAGCATATCATATTATCTCATAAACTGTTAACCCCTTTCAATCACAACCCTTTAACTTTGCTGTTGTTGCTGCCTGCACATTGCACTCTTGCCTTCTGCTTAGCACAAGTCCCGTTAAACACTATCCCTTACAATTGCCGCTGCCCCCTTCAGCCCCAGCCTTGGCCACTTAATGACCGTTCAGTGGTCAGCACAGTTCAGCGCACAGTTGAATACGTCAGAGCTCTTTGTTACCGGCTCCCTTCGCTCTCCCCCCATTCCCCTCCCCATCCCCGTCCCCGTCCCTCCCCTCTGCATATAACAAGCTGTTTGTCAACACCAGCACATTTTTTGGTCATTTACCGACCACATAATTGCGGCATATTATATGCATATATATATACACGTAGGAAGGGGCCTCCCGGCCCCATTGTTCGCTTCCCCCCCGACATTTCCACGGCATTATTACGTTTTCCTGGTTCATAGGTTTTCCGCTGAGGGCGCAAACATTCGCCGCTGCGGTCGTGGTCATATTACGAGAATATATAATTTTTTATTTATTTTTGTGTGCGTTTTTTTGCTGTTGTTGTTGCTGTTTTATTTTGTTCTTGCCGGGACATATGAAAAGTTGATCCTTTAAACAAAGGCGCAGACAAGGACCCATTTGCTGTGTGTTAAAGTGCATGCAAGGATATCATTTGGGACACATGAATATGAATCAGATTGCCAGCTGAGTGAAAAATGAGCGCAAATTATTTAAATGCAATATAAAGTACAAATTTAAGATACTTATTTAAAATACGTGACAATGCAGCTCATATTACAGCAGCTCTCCCACTCTCATTGTCTCTCTCTTCCTTTCTCTCTCTTTTCATGCGATTTTTTTTAAATATATTTGTTATAAACATTATCTGGCTGCGACGACGACGACGACGACGACGAACGTCTGGCGACCTCGATTGAAATGGCAACCCGATTGCTGCTGCTGCTGTTGTTGTTGGTGCTGCTGCTGCTGCTGCTGCTGCTGCAGTACCGCCGGATATCCTAGATTATCCTACAAGCACGGACATGGTCGTACGCGAGGGCAGCAACGTGACGCTCAAATGCGCTGCTACCGGTTCACCAGAGCCGACAATTACATGGCGACGTGAAAGTGGAGTGGCCATCGAGTTGGCCAACGGCGAGCAGGGTAAGTCGGCATTGCCAATGGCTTTGGGCCGGAGTTTGGGTTTGGAGTATCACCATGTTCATATGCATGCCTGGCTCTCTATACACATATGTGTGTGTGTGTGTGTGTGTGAGTGGTAAGTACTGTTTGCTGTTGTTGTTGCTGCGCGCTGCATGAGGTTTGCCAGCCAACATTTTGGAGTACTTTTACACAAAAAGGTAGCGACCAAGCAAGCGGGTTATGGCCCAGCAGACAAGTGCACAACGGCAGCGGGTACGTGGCACCTGTTTCCACCTGCATCTTTTTTTTTTTTTTTGTTTTTGCGAGTGTCGAACACCCCCCCCCCCCCCCACCCCCGACAGCGGCTTGGCCACGGCTGATGATGACGTTTGATGGCTGCACTGACAGAATTAGCGAGTGCGGGCCCCCCAGCCCCAGCCGATGTGCTCCCAACTGCTTTTCTAATTGGCCTTGAAGGGTCTGCGAGAGGGCTTAGCAAACTGCAATGTTGTTGAGGCTTTGATTTAGTGCAGCTTACTCGTTGTTGTGTGCCAGCAGAATAAAAACCAAAACTAATCATAATTAGTACATTGTAGGCGCACACTCATGAATACACTTACAAATATACTCATATACCCCTTAAAACATTTTTGATTGCGCTCAGAAATATTTTCATTCACATATTCATTCGATTCTACATCAAAGTTTTCTTTTTTAATTGTTTCAAAATTAATTTATTCACTATTTATTCACAAATGCACTCTTGAGTACCCCAGAGAATAGTAGTCAGTATAGTCATGAGTTTGTTATGAGTTTCATATATGAATATTTCACAATATTCTATTTATTAAAATATTGATCAATTTATTTTAAACCCTTTTACATTTACATTTAATTTAAGCAAATCATTCAGGATTATTCATTTCTTTTTGTCGCACAAAATTCGCTCTGTGTATTCCATTGCATGAGCTATGCTACATAAACAGGTCGAGCCTTATCAAAGTCCACACGAAAGGCCAAAATCAAAGGTTGCCTAGCAAACGGCTTACAAAAAAAAAAAAACTGGTAAAAAAAAAACAGCTGAGGGAAGCGGTCAAAAAAAATCAGCATAAATAGAACAAAAGTTGGCAAAATGACCTTTTGACTGTGGCTTAAATGTCTGCCACCCTATAAAAGCCAGCCCAGTTGGACCATTGAAGTACCCGCTACGATTTTTAATACGCGACGTGTGTTTGTGTTGCTGCTTTTGTAATCTACGCCTGGGCTTAACGACTTTGTCATTTCATTTGCAACGGAAAGCGAAGTTAACATCATTTTTTTTAGAGGGTTATGGGCGAAAAGTGTTTAAGCCAGTTAATTATAATAAAAATTAATTGTTTTTGGAATTGCATTTTTAAAAATGTATACAAAAATAAATTCTAATTTTTTGTGTACTTGGAATCAAAAAGAAATTAGGGTAATATATTAATTAAATTTATGTCATTAAAGAAGAAAAATTATTGGCTTAAAAAATTTAGTAAAATATTATTTTGTATATATTTTGAAAAAAAAAACTCACGGGCAGTGCATTTTAGAATAAAGGAATAAAAGGATCATCATAGTAAAACCACATTCAATTGGTAGGGTATTCAGTGGGCATTCTCTCAAACATTCAAGCAGTTCCTTGTTTTAAAATTACCCGCTGTTTGTGGGGGAAAAGTTTTTCTGTATTTGAAATTTGATTATTTTGGTTTTGGCTGTTCAAATGAAATCAAGGCGCCCGAGCAAAGTTTTTATGCCATTTTAGCGTGGCGAGACTTTGCCGTTCATTTCAACCAAATTACACGCTTTTCGTGGCTATTACGTTTAATGGCCGCGGAAAAAGTGTGGCTAATAAGCAATGCGGCCAGTCTGGCATTAAAGTCCGATGGCGACCTGCGCTGGGCGAATCAATAAACGAAAAATCTGCTTATTGCTCGTATATTCCGCTGCCGGTGGATACGTAACAATATCAAGCGCAAACTAGCCAGCACTTCCGTTTCCGGTACACCCAAACACACACACACACAGGCCCCATATAAATAGATAGAGGACATATCCACATCATCATCGTAGTGCACTTGCAGTCTGCACAGCTGCCGGCTTAACCAACAACTATGCAATTTATATAATAAAAACCCAGTTTGGCTATCAAAACAGGATATTTGCGTGGCCCTTTTGGACCCTACCCGCCAGTAAAGGCCATTTTGCATGGCGAACAGCATCATAAAAGTCGCTAAAAGTTTTCGCTTTTGTATGCAACTTTTGTTGTACAAAATAAAACCCCAACAGCCGACTGTTCGGGCGCACAAAATGCATGAAAGAGCTTAGGCGAATGTAATAACTATCATTACATGGCCAAAACATTTTGTAGATACATTTGTAGTTACAGCGCTCGTAATTGCGTAGGTGCTTTCGTTGGGCGCCAACTTTGGCAAGTGTGTCCAATCAGAGGAAGGGATTATTTTGGACAGGAACTAGGCAGATAAGTAAATGCAAAAGTAACCTACTTAATATCTAAAAGATGCGAATATTTTCTTATGCTTTGATCAATAATCATAATGTAATAAACTTACGTCGAAAGAAATTATTTATTTTATCTTTAGCTTTAAAGGTATTTATTGTTACTTGCAGTAGCCAGCATTGAGGGCACAGATCTGATCATACCCCAAGTAAAACGTCAGCACATGGGCGCCTATCTTTGTATAGCCTCCAATGGAGTGCCGCCCTCAGTGAGCAAAAGGATAACACTTGTGGTGCATTGTAAGTGTCAATACTAACCAATAAAAATGATTAATACCTTTTGAGTTACTTTCGTTAATAATAAAATTTGATTTTTAAAATTTAAATAGTTGTATACTACTTATATAAAATATATGATTTCATTAATTACAGTTCCACCCATGATCACGGTACAGAATCAGCTGATTGGCGCTGTCGAGGGCAAAGGCGTTACGCTGGAATGCCAATCGGAGGCATATCCCAAGTCCATCAACTACTGGACACGTGAGCGTGGTGAAATCGTGCCGCCAGGTGAGTTAAAGCAGGTTTATCTTTTTCAAAATACGCTAATTAAGAGAAATTAGAATCGTTAAGTTGAGATACTCGTATTACAGCTAAATAAGTCAAAAACAGGAAATAAATCAATTTTATTAATCCTTAGATTTGGTGTATCTTGATTTAAAACTCCCAGTTGTCGTAGCCTAATTTGACGAGTATATAAACCAAATTCAATTCCAATATCGTGACTCTTGTTATTGATAATCTTTATTTGTTCTTAACCCAACCTTTAACACACTTTATTTATAACTTTATGTGTGTGACGGCAAATCCATAATGAAAATAAGTATTTATTATAGAACGTAATGAGTTGAACTCCTGTAATGGGGGACATTAAATAAAAGTTGTGCTTATTTGAGTAGTTTCCCAGCTGTCAAGCGACTCTCGACATTTTACTGTCAAATATGTAAATGGAAATTATCATTTAACAATTCATAATCCACGACAAACACATTAGCAGGCGACAGCCCGTATGTGGATGCGAGTGTGTGCGGGGGGAACGGCAGGGCAGGCCGGGCTCCCCAGTGGACTCCGCCCCAAACAAGCCAAATAAGCAGGGAACTAACCAACTGATGACCGTTGAGTACGCAGTACGCGCGAGAAAAGTTTTTAATTAGCTGATTTAGTAATACGAGTGCGAATTACATTCGAGAAGCCCCCACGCAGATTGGCGATGCCGGGTGTAAAACCCAACCCAACCCGAACCCCAACCCCAACCCCAATGACGGTTGTCTGCCACACTGCTGCGGTTTCGCGACTGTCTGGGACATGCCTGTTTAGCCCGGTCCCGGGGAGCTGAGAGTGGCCGAGGCGCGAGAATCTGAGACGAGCGGAGATAAACAGTTTGTGACTTGTTTCGCATTAAATGTTGCTATAAGTGTAAATAAATGAAATTCATTTGCACTTTGGTCGGGGCTATTTTTTAACTGGGCTGAAGTGTGTCATTGCGTTCGTGCATAAATTTTCTGCCTGCTCCGGCTGTCAACGACATTCGGGCCATTCTGCATACATTCGGGCCGTGCGCGTGACATGCTTTTAATTATTTAATAACGCAACATTTCAATTAAATATTAATTAGTTTATTATTTAAATGAATTATACAACATTTTGCAGGCGGCAAATACTCGGCGAATGTTACGGAAATCGCCGGTTATCGCAGCTCGATGAAGCTGCACATCAATCCGCTCTCACAGGCCGAGTTTGGGGCCTATCGCTGTGTGGCCAAAAACTCGCTGGGCGATACAGACGGCACCATTAAGCTGTATCGTAAGTAGAGCCTGAAGCCTCGATTCTTTGTTTGAGGTAGCTGAAACTAATTCGCACTCCACAGGAATACCCCCCAATGCCGTCAACTATGTGGAGAACTTCGAGGCGCGCCACAAAGGTGAGTAAAATGTTAAAACTGTGTCATCAGATTTGATTGAAGGGTATTAGGGTATTTAAATTTGATTACCCCGAGAGGACAAATAAGATATAGTGCAGGAATTTCTAAAAAACGAAAAGAACGAAACAAAGTTTTAGCTTTAAAGGCTTTTCCAAAATAATGGTAAAATCTTTGGGAGCAAGAGGCTTTAAAATTTTTATTTCAAGATATATTCAATTTTTTTTTATTTTTATTAAAGCGAAAAAGTTTCGATTTAAGGAATTTTTCAAATTTCTTTAGCCAAAATTTCTCTATTTATTTTACTTAAGGTTCCTGAAATATATACGTCTAAAACTTCTCCAGTTCCGTAGAGCTTACCTTTCCACTAGAAATATATTTTAGCCCATTTGCAGCAATACAGATTCTAGTATTAGAACACATAGCTGAATTCAACACACCGCAGGAAACCCTTGAGATCTGCTGAAAGCCAGAGTATGGGAGATTTGGGGACGAGGGGAGGCGCGAGAAAAGCGAGATTTAATAGCCACTCGGCATAAATTTAAGATGAGCGGCAAATATTTCACTTTGCCAGACAATCATAAAAAAAAAAGCAAAACAGAAGAGAAAAAAGAAACAAACCGTGCTGCTGGGAGAAAAGGCATAAATAATTCATTTGGCATGCAAATCCGTTTCAAATCGTCACCGCCACGAGTCAGGTGAAATAGTGGAGGTGGCGGTGAAGAAAACCCAGTCGGGCGCAAGCAGTGGAAATGGAAATGGAAAAGTAACAAACTTGCCGCAAATCTTTTATAAATATGCATTACGTATACTAGTATTAGAAGCAGGGGGCAGATACTTTTTGTAAAAAGCCGACAAAACTAAACCGCAATTCCAATTCACAAATTTCACACAAATAAAAAAAAAAAAAAATACAACAGGCAAAAAGCGCACGAAAAGCTCCGAAATGTATCATTCGTCCAGGGCGCAGGAGCACAGCGGCGAGGACACTGAGAATCCCGGTAAGCGAAAAGGTAAGCCAAGTCAATGTGCTCATCTCTCGGTTGGGTGTGCGTCGCACCGATTAGGGTTACGGGCCATATTTCAAGCATTTATGGTCGAGAGGCCACACCCCAGGCCACGCCCACCCCAGCATTAAGCCCTGCGGCTTAACAGGCCACTTGAGACGGGACCAAATGCCATAAAAAAGTAACCTAGGTCCTGGGAAAATTGTTGGCTGAACGGTTTTCGCCGCTTGTTTAACAGATTTTCACACTAATTTGCGAGTCGCAAGACCAACAAAACGAATTCGAGCAAGTTCTCCGATGGGGGAAAAGGTTGTGCAAATCAAACATAAAATGTTGCATACTTTTTTGGGCAGGTAAAAGTTTTGCTTCCTTGGGCCCGCATAATTGTATATCAATAAACACGCTCGGTTTGGCTTTATGGCAATTTAATGATTTGTAAATACTTAGCTACAATCAAATAAATTCTATTGTGGCCGAAATGGAGACGTGGCCGAGAGCAGGGGTGCTCAGGTTGAAGGATGAGGCAGTAAACTTTAGCTCAAGTGCTTGAAGTATTTTCGTTGCTTTCTATTTTTATAGCCTAATTGAGTTGTGTATTTGACTGTGAGTTGAGAAATAAAATAAAATTTGATGTTAGGTTGGCATTTCTATAAAAAGTTTGAGCTAGCTTAAATAAACAGTGGAATTCTTTTTGCGAACCAACCCAGACAAGACTCTCTAGCCTTAAGCGGGTGATAAATGCTCTTGTTGATAAGTCAACCTCAGGACACTCTTGTCATATGCCAGTTAACGAAATCAGTGCCCAGCTAATCACTTCAACTGTCCCGCCCGCAAAACATCACCCGGGAGCTTAGCCAATTTCCGCAGTTAAGCCCGCGAAGCCCATTAACATTTTCCACTTTTGCAACCCCTTAACTGCCTCGGCCGCCCCACAGCCGATTTGAGTCTCAGTGCGGAGAGTATTGACAGCATATACGGAACATCGGCAGCTGCGTCCCGGCATCCCACAATTTCTGGACAATCGCCGAGCTGGCTGCTCCCTGTGCTGCTGCTGCTGATGATGAAGCTAAGGACGACGACGACGGCGACTTTGACGGGGCTACTGCGGAAAACTCGACTGCCATTGTTGCCACAAACACTGACACATGTTTGACACAGACGCGAAACGCTAACAGAGATCAAGCAGAAGCAGGCACGGAACGTGAAGATGGCAACGGAGTCAGAGCGGGAAGTGGTGGCAATGCGATGATGGTGTTTGGCTTGATTGAGTTTGTCAATGCCAAAACGCCAGAATCTGGTGCTGATTTATGGCACGTGGCTTAGTTAAAGTTGAGCGATAAAACATATATCATAAAAAAGATGTAGCTACTAAATGTTAAGTAAACCAGGCTTCCTAATCCCTACGCGTGCATGTTCAAGCTGTTGAATTCTAGCATAAGTGAGCAACATGTAATATATAAAACAATACACAATTATATATATATGCTAATAAAATTGCAAAAGGTGTGGCACATGTACATATGCGTACTGCAAGAGATTTTTTAGTGTGTAGAGAGGCCATTGTAAATTGTAGAAGCCATGTGGACATAATTAAAGAGACTGTATGTGTGCAAAGTAACATTTAATTGCGGCTAAATTGAATGCTACATTATTGTATTCAAATTGTTTAAGGCAATTAGTTTTAAGGCAAAGCTAAATTCAATTTCTTTGGCTGCGTTTGGTACGGGCTGAGTTTAAGATTATGCAAAATGAAATACTAAGTACTAAAATAATACTAGAAAAATTACATTATATATATGTACCACCAACAAATTCCATAGAAAATATTCAGTAAACAACTATTTCATATTTCGTTGGTCTCAGTTATTTCCTCTCTTCAGCTTCCCAGCCCAACATCTATTTCAGGCCAACAAACTTTAAAGAAGCACTTAAAGCATAATTTTAAATTTTAAAAATAAATACTTCATACATATCATTTACTTAACTCAAAAAACCTTTATGAAATTCATATATATGTACGCGTAAATTTAATATATATATCGAGTTAATTATTTGTTTTGCAAACAATTAAAAAGTTCAAATATAAATACACTTGACATAAAAAATTCAAATTTATATTGTAAAATACATATAGAAGTAGTATATTAAAAAACACACACAAATATCTCTCAAAAAAAAAAAATGCCCCAATGCAACGCTCTAAAGCTTAAATATATTACAATATACTGCAAGTATTTAACCAATTATTAAATAAAAAATAGAAATCATATTTATTTTAGGCTTTAAAAAAATCGATGTTAAAGTTTAATGAAAATAAATAAGTAAACAAAATGTTATATAAAAAATACAAAAATGATGAGTTTAATATTTATTTATATAGCAATTCATTGTATATGTAACTATAAGCGGCACATGTAAATGGCAAATCGACAGGAATATTTATAAAATAAATAAACTTTAAAGCGTTAAGAGAGAAAAGGCGGCTTAGTTTTGTTCTGGGGGACATAATACTTAGTTATTTAGAACTGCTGACAAAACGACTGGCGGCTGCCTTGATTTGCTTTCGCAGTCTATCAAAATGCCAACGAGGGGCATAAATTTGAAATATATACAGCCGAGTGCTAAAAAATCAAATTAAAACAAGCAACAAATACGAAAATAAAACCAAAATTCTTTCATTAAGACCTCTTTAAGTGCTGGTCAGCACGCAAAAATACCAAAAAAAAAAAGGAAATACAACCAAACAGAACAGAACCAAAAACTCTTCAAGCCCGCAGCTAATAAAAACTGGAGCACTTTCAGTGTGTGTGTGTGTGTGTGTGTGTGTGTGCGTATAAGTGTGAGTATATTACGAGTAGTTTTTATTACATTTGTTTCCAGGAATTTTCAAACATGCCAAAGCAGCTGCAACCACAGTAGATGCCAAAAGCCCACCAACCACTGCGAGCCCCATCCATTCGAACCCGTCTGAACCACCTCAGCGGGTTACGTGCAATGTTTTTGTTTACCCTTCGGAGCCAACGCGTTTTTAGTGCATTTTCATGGAGTTTTTTGTTTTGTTTCGTGTGTGCGTGTGTGTGTGTGTGTGTGTGTGTGTGTGAGTGGCGAGTATCATGACCCATGGATAATATTGTGTGCAAATATCTGTCAGTTGTTTTTGCATACACATAGAAGGTATGTTCATACATATAAATCTCAAGGTTAAAATGTAGTAAATATGCATCATAGATGCATGCATGGCTTACTAAAGCGCTTTTCCAGCACAGGATACCCGTACACGGGCTTGCTGGCTGACCCGTATAATGTGCATTTTAATAATGTCAAACTACTGTGGGGCATTAAGCCTTGTTTCCTGATTGCAAAGTGCAACAAAAAAAAAATGAAGAAAAATTCAATAAAAAACAGGGCAGAATACACTCAAAGAGATCGATTTTTGCATGAAAGCACGCTGGGGTATTAAGCAATTTAAAATGTGCATGAAATACTTTAATACTCATATGCAATTACGAGCGGGTATATTATTTTCAGAAGCTTTTTCTGTTTCCCTTTTCGAGTGCGAAAATATTCCACATTTGACTAATGACCATGAATAAATTTCCAGGTGGTAAAAATGTAATAAATATGCATATTGCTTCCTTACCTAAGCGAATCTATTCAAATTAAATTTGCGATGTAATTTAAATAACATAAGGAGGACAAATGATTGTTCTACATTTCTGCAATCTATCACAATGAAATGAAAATTAAATGAAAATAAGTGAAAATATCAGGTTCATTTTCAATGTTCATTAATGATAAAACTTTTTTTAAAATTACAAATAATTTTTTTGGAAACGTATAATTTAACTTGAAATAAGTAATAGTATAAATAGTGCATATAAATAAATATATGTAAAAAGGACCTCGACGAGCATTGAAATTTAAGTGGAATTAAAAAGCGATTTTTATTTTCACTTTAGCTTATTAAGCTTATTTAAAGTACATGGTAATAAATGTTGTTAGTACACTGTATTTTAAACATAATTATTTTTAATTTTTTTTTATTTTTTATACCTAGATCCAAACCATTTGTCAAAGAAACCAATTAATAAGGAACCATGAACCATATCAAATTTACAGGAAATGTGTCCCAATCTCTGGCACCATTGATAATTGCTACCTGAGCGCTTCTCACTTGGAATTCAATTAACAGCTAGCCAGCAATTATATAACAAATTTTGCTGAACAGAACACAAATTTGCAGACACGCTGCCAAAGCAGGTAACGAAAATTAACATAATTACAAAAACAAAAATATTGCAAGAAAATGCGCCAAAAGGGAAAAACAACAGGGACAAGAAGGAAAAAGGAAATGCGGAATGGAGCCACCTGGCGACAGCTGGCAGGTCTACACACAATTAACATTACTTAAATACACATTAAGGTTAAAGACGCGCAATTTTTTCATGTTCTCGGGCTATTTTTTCTTGGCCAACTTGTTTATCAGAAATTTTTCGGCTGCAGCGTCTGAAGGGGAGCAATAAAAATTGCGTGACGCAGCAAACGAAAACATTTGAAGCAAAAAAGAACAAAAGAACGGAAAAAAGAAAAATGAACAATACAACGAGAAAACTGCCAAAACTCAGCGAGAAATCGTCAGCGACGTCAGCGGAAGGGCAATGAAAATAAACACAGTAATTAAGTTAATGAGCATTTTGAGATTTATTATTAATTTTGCTTGTGCTGCGAGCCCCCCCCCCGCTCCACCCACCCACAACTACCCCCAAGCAAATCATTTCGAATTTTTCGTGGTTATTTATTATAATTGTTGTGCGCTCCGTAAATGTTGTTGTTGACTGCTTTTGATTTGCATTTAAAACGCGCAAATTTGCGTTAATCTGCATATGTATTTTTTTTCTTCTGTTTTGTGCCCCAACGAGTATTTTACTACTTGTGTCAAAATGGCAGGACACACGTCCCTAATTGCCATTTAAATGCTCGAAAATTATTTTAAATGCGCAGTCTAACCGTTGGTTTCTTGAAGCCTTCATTAGTTTGCGGCATTCCGCAAATTGTTTTTTAATTTATAGGTGGCCATAAAAAAATCTCCGCACATTATACAGGCACAGACACATTAACATTTTGTTATTGTCATTGCTGTGATTATAGCATCATATGAGCGCCAGGCTAAGTCTGGGTCTCTGCCCCACCTCGACAACGAGCCATTAGTTAGTTGTTTTTGGGACTCTGTCGTGCGTACATTTTACGATAGCGCATTAAAGTTTACAACCCAGGAAAAGGCGAATTCAAACA
This sequence comes from Drosophila sordidula, assembly GCA_035047465.1. Classification (NCBI taxonomy): domain Eukaryota; kingdom Metazoa; phylum Arthropoda; class Insecta; order Diptera; family Drosophilidae; genus Drosophila; species Drosophila sordidula. The sequence continues at coordinate 2,354,849 of JAWNPQ010000260.1, read as the reverse complement.
GGAACCCGACACAACAAAATGCTAAAATGTATATAAAGCGCAGTTTTGTGGACTCCCCAAAAGTAGGCAATGGAAATGATTTGTGTGAGTGTGGACAAAGCGAAAAGAATGGAGCACAAGCCAAAAGCTAATGAATATGACATTGTATAAAAACATTAGGTAAAAGATTTACAACTATATAAGTGTATTTAAAAATAAATATAAATGGATAAATGGTAAACTAAGGCAGATTTGGTACAGAAGGCTTTTTTAATTTTAGTTAATAAACTTGGGTAGAAAATTTAGCAATCACAACTAATTTTAATTAATTTATTACAACATTTCTTCATGTAATAACATTTGTTTAAATAGCAATATTAAATAATTAAAATTAGGAAAGTTTAAGTTTAGTTAGGTAGAAGTTGCAATAATGTAAAAATTGCCAAATTGCAATAATTTAGAAGGTTAGTTTAGTTTTAAAAGATTTTTGTGCCCCTTAAGTACTATATTATATAGTAATCTCATAAAAATTTAAATAATAAAAAGGATTATAAACGAAAACTAATGTTTCTACCAATCTTTCCTTTGGCAGCAATTTTTTTTATTATATATATATACATTAAATTATTGTGGATATACAAATAAAATGTAGTTTGAAGATTTTCGTATAAGCCTTGCCCAACTTCCAGGAGATTAGAGCTATAAACAGAATAAATAGCATTCAAAAGAACCACTATAATGATAATGATGAGGCCTTCGAAGCGATTAACAACACACGGCACATGTAAACAAATTGCCGTAGCTTAACACGGAAAAACAATAAAAACAAATAAGGACGATACACTAATCACCTGCAAAGGTAGAAGGCAGAGGGTAGACTATACACTTGCCATAAATTAGCTTTGAACCCATATAATCAGGCGTGAGCTTCGGTCTCTCATCATGTAAACAAAACTACAATTAATCAAAGATTTTACTTGCTAGCCGGACTTTATTACACTCAGCTTTGCTTAATTGCATAAATAAAAGTGAGACGTGGCGGGCAAGCAAGGGGGGAGGGGGGAGGGGGGAAAGCTTAATTAGGCCTCCGCTCAGATCCCAGCCCGGTCCGTGGCACAGACTCAAGCTTCAACTCCCCGTGGAGCTGACAAATAAATAATAAAAACACAAATTGACACACAAATGGGCAAGGGAAAATGGGTAAATATAGAAAAAGTTCACAATAGACCGGCAGAAACTGGTAAACAAGAAAGTGCAACTAACTCGGACAGAAACGGACTGACAGCCAGAGAAATGTGGGAAAAGGCCATTAGAAGGCAAGGCTAAAGGTTATCGTATTGTCAGTGTGCCCAGCTCGGGTTTGGGCTGTGAGCGGGCTCTTATTAATAATCTGCGCAGCAGGGAGGCAGAGTTGGAAATACCCACTTAAATGAAATGTCCGTGGTTTGTAATTAAAACGATTATAATTGCCATTTCTGGGTTATCTACACTGCGCAAAAAGCTGTCAACAGAAGTCCCTTCATATCGAGACATCTTTGTTATATTTTGGGATAACTACAGGGTATTTTTAATAATATGGAGAGATTTTTGGGATGAAGGTAGCGTTAACTAAAAGTGACACAATTCAGAGGTTTTTCCCACAACTGTTGTGTTTGCAACTGACGGTTTATTGAAACATCGGCGGTGAAATATTGTAGGAAGCCATCCAATATACCAGTAAACAAATATATATATACACACATATACATAGATTTCTTTTTTTTTTTCATTTAGTTGATCCAACTTGCCCCCGGAGGTCGTAAGAGCCAAGGTGGTGGGGACCGATTGGACCATTTGATAAAGGATCAGTTTTTGTACTTTTTTTTTGAGATTTCTTGAAATGCCGATGAAAACGAGTGGGGCGCCAATAGGGCTCCCAGCTCAATTGCCGCGTGAGTCATTGGGATCGATATTGGAGACCCACTGGATGGGATTGACATATATATTAGATATGGTGCCACGTAATGTGTCGAAGCCCTGGTTGAGTGGCACCGGCTTGGGCCGGTTGCCCACCGACTTCATCCAGTTCTGCCAGGCGCCCTCGGACTTCTGTTTGCGCTGCTTCTCCAGCTGCTCCTTGCTCTGCTGCTTCTGGCGCTGGCGTTCGCGTTCGCGCTGCTGCTGCTGCGTCTTGATGCGATCCCACTCCTCGAGCCGCTTCTTGGTCGCCTCCGGGGTCTCCTTGCGCATCGGCTTGCCGCTGCTGGGACTCAGGGCGCTGGGGCTCGATGCACTCGAATAGTTGCTGAAGCAGCCGGAGCTCTTGATGCTGCCCGTGGTGGACTTCTTCTGCTGGATCTCCTTCTGCCGGCACCACTCCTGGTATCGCTCCTTGGCCAGGCGCTGGCGCATCGCGGTCTCGGCGTCGCGCTTCTCGCGCTCCTGTTTGGCCGCCTGTTGCTTCTGCTGCTTCTGGCGCTCCTTGCGCTTCACCCACTCCTGATAGGCCTCCTGGCCGTGGCGCTCCTTGTCCTCGTCGAGGTTCCGAAAGTACGTCGACGACCCGGACGACGAGGTCGTCGACAGGTTCAGACTCAGCGATGGCACAATATTGCTGCGACTCTCGGTCGGCTTGAGGGCGCCGCCGTACATATCGGTCCAGCTGCAGGTGGACGCCGAGGAGCAATCATCGCGTCGCATTTTGGACGACTTCACGTTAAACGTGCGACTCGTTAATTGACTCTGGGCGTCCATCTGGTTGTCCGCCGCGTTCTCCGGCTCGACGAGGCGGCAAACTGTGGGTGCTGGCTCCACGAAGCCCAGGCTGAGCCCGTCCTCCGGCATTACGGTCAGGCCGAAGCTCGATTGCGAAATTGTGACGCTGTCGACGGAGCAGAGACTCTGCGCATCCTCCTCCGGCGACAATCGGGCCGCCTGGCTCGCAGGACCATCGAAGGAGTCGAGACTCACCGTATCCGGATGGACCGTATCGTCGTCTCGGGGCCGGCAAACGGTGTCGCCATCAATGGAGTCGCCATCAATGGAGTCCAGATCGCCCGACTGCGGCGCATCGAGTGCTCTGAGAGCAGCCGCATTATCACCATCGCCCTCGCTGCGAGTGGGCGTGTACGAGGCCTTCTGGACGCTGCACTTGACGGTCTGCTCATCGCAGTTGTCGTAGAGATCGAAGCTGGCCATCGACTCGACGTCGGTGTCCAAGTTGTTGGCCTCGTTATTGCCCTCATATGTGAAACAGCTGTCGAGATCGTTGTCCTCGTCTTTGGACGCCACGTAGCGCACAGTGTTCGACATATAGGAGCGATTACTGTAGCCCTGCACAGTGCCCGAATCGGTATCCTCGTCACTCAAATCGGACATTGGCATCGAGCTCGCGCCCAGTCCGGAAATCACCTGACAATCGACCAACTTGCCCTCAACATTGCGACGCGCTACGAAGGCCATTCTTCAAGGACAGCGAGTGTTCTGTGGAAAAGTTGAAGAATAGAGTTACTTGTGCGGACGAGGTTTTAATGTTCTCTATGTTTATGTCTATGTTTGTTGATTGTTGCCAATCATTTCCGTCGGCCCCCACAGCTCTGGGCTGAGTCGACGATCAACGCCTACTAGCGAGGGAAGGAAAAACGAAAAAGTCAGCTACAACACTCGGAGAAAAAACGTAGAGTTTATGAGCAAATAAAGTGATCAAAAATGAAGGTTTTTAGTTTATAATATAAACCCAAAATAAAATAATCACTTTGTAATATGTAATTTCTGTCAGTGTAACGACTAGCACCATGCTATAGAAAACGCGGCCCAATTCGCGCTCTGAAGCAAAATGAAAACATTTTAACTAATGACAAACAATTACTTAAACAACGAGTCGAACGAGTGCCGCACACGACGACAGCGAAAGGTAATTAAAACTACACCACACACACACACACGCACGGGGCTACACACCCAACTGCACACGTGTGCGGGTGTGGGTGTTTAAGCGTAAAGTTGCCGACTGAAAAATCGTTTGTTCTGTTGTTGTCATTTTTGTTGTTGCCCTGTTCGCTGTTCGTAGGTTGTCTGTTACCTGGCACAGTTAATGAGTACCGTTTTCATTTTTAATGAGACTCACCCACACACACACACATATCAGATGCACACACACACGAGCTGAGGTGTAATAAAAAACTTATCGCTGCTCGCTTTTAGGCGCCCGTGTGCGACGTTTGATAGACATAATTAAATGATTTTTTATGTGCTTAATTGTTGTATCTTGTGCCGACATCGGCCTTATTAAAACAAAAAGCAAAAAAAAAAACAATTAAGTGGCCTTTTCTACGACCTGCAAATGACTTGTCAAATGAGCGACAGGCAGCTCCCGTCCCGCGTCTGGGCCTGGCAAGGATTACATGTATGCGTGTGTCTGATATTATTGGCTGACAGTTGAGGGCGACTGGGTTGGGCTTCCAAATGGGCCAAGGAGATTAAAAATCAGTTGCGGCGTAGAGAACGATACTAAATGTGGTAAATCGAGGTTCGTTGAGAAAATACGTAGAATTGATGATCTGTTTTAAAACTAAACAGAATTTTTATTGATAGTAAGAACAATAATATTAATAATAATCATGATAACAAAAGTAAAAATAATTATAGCAACAACAATAATAATACTTATTTTAATTTCTTAATTATATATGCATGAATAATTGCTCTAAATGCAAACATGCTTCCAAGGTCAGGGACACAAATTATACATACAAATAACTCGGTATTAACCAACAGTTTTTGTTGCCAGTAAAATTTAACAAATAAACAAAAAAAAAAACCAATATAAAAATTGTGTAAATATAAAATCGATATGCATTCATGCGTTGATTTTTAACATTAACTATGCTCCTGGCCATTTGCATAAATTGCTGTAAAACAGAAAAAATTCTTTTTTGCACCTTTATTTTCACAATTATTTCCAATTTATTTATTAAAAAAGAAAATGTGCTTAATCAAATTCTCACTGTAGATGTTTAAGGTCTGTACAATTGGTTTTCTTTCAATTTCGGCTAAAAAAAAATAATTTAATGGAGATTTCGATCCCTCCCAACAGGCAGCCTAAAAAATGCGTGATCAATTATAAATTTTGAATAAGTCAAACTTGACGAAAATTAAAAACTAAATTTTTAACACTGAACATTTGTTCGCATTTCTTGGTAACTTGATTTAGGCATTTTTAATTGAATCGAACACATTGCTGCGATGTCTGGGAACGGATACAGATGCGGCCAAGTGGGAGCGTTGTAAATTTGAAAGCAGCAACAATAGCTAAATGCAGGCAACGAGTGCGAGGTAAATTAATTATTTAGGCTACAAGACTATGACATAGTTGAGTCGAGAACAACTGAGCACAAAGTACTCGAATCGAAATCGATACCCAGCGGAAAGGCAGAGTGAAGAGACAGTCGGCAGAATTAAAGTAAAAATACAAATCAAATTTTCCCAATTTTATTTTATATTAAAGAGACATTTTTGTTAACGGCAGCTATTCCAAACAGATCTCCTTTAAAACAAGCCATTAAATATCAAGCAGTCCAACTGGCCCAACAGGTTGTTATTTTTATATCGATTAAATATTCCACGGACGCACTCAAATCACTTTTCATTTTTTAATTATAATTCCATTTCGCAGTTTTTTTTTTTATTGTTATTATTGTTACGAGTATTGGCATTGCCATTGATTATTATTGCCATTGCGCTGGGAACGCGTTTAATTAAAAACGTGACAATTTTACCTGTGGCCGATTGCATTACATATTTCATCACGCATACGACATGTGCGCCCAGAGTGAGCTTGCGGCCGCGGCCATTTTATTTAAATAATTCAAAGCTTGTTTACAATATGCGCAACTCGTTTGCATTACAATTCACTTTCGCTGCCCGCAAATTTAATTAACTGAATCAAATTTTGGCCTAGTCACGTCTCCCCCACCCACTTACTAACAATAGACTGTGAACCGAAACTGTCTAAACTGTTGGGATAATCTGACCAAATGGCCACGAATTTTCCATTTATTTTTTTGCATTTCATCTGCTTTACACAGGCGTAACCAAATGCAATTTATGGCTATTGACCAACTTTATGAGAGAAGATATTTTTGTTGGTTGAAAGACAGCAACACAATTTATCTACTCGGCACTGGTTAATAAGAAGAAAAGGATAATAAGAGTCAACATTAATTAACATGTGAGCAGAAAATCATAAATAAATAAAATAATCTACTGATGCAAGCAACTACAGTAAAATTAAAAGATACATAATATTTGTAGTATGTATGTACTTAATGCATTTGGAGCTGGGCGGTTTCCTTCCATAACTTATATTATTCATATATTAATTTATTTACAAACTGTGTGCTTATAATTTAAATTATAGCTGCAGGGAAAAAAGTCTATTAGCCTTAAAGGCCTTTGGCCATAAACAAGTTTCTTATTTCAAAAACTGCAGTCTAATTTACTACTTAATATCATCAATTGAGAAATTTTGAAGCTATTACCAAGTATGCAAAATCTTCGAATAGAAGTTTGGTCACTTCAGGGAAAATATTTGATTATTTGAGCAGCATTTAATATTAAGTTTGATATTAAGAATGTTTCATTTCTTATTAAGAAATATGCAATTATGCAACGACCTGTAAATTTAATGCACTCAATTATTTATATACAAAATTCGGAAAGGCGCAAACTACGCCTTAAAAAATCAAATCAAATCAAATTTCGGGTCTTCAAAAATGTCCCTGACATAAACGTGCCTACGAAGCAGGACCTAACATAGTCACAGCTTAAAGGTCCTCGTTATATGTACTGTATGACAATTTGCAATGTCGGTATTTATTTCTACTGACCCCTTTAAAAATGGTTAAAAAGGGTATATCGTTTGGTGAAAACATACGTGCCCCACTAGTTTTTTATAACAACGTATCTTTGACTCACCGTATTAAGTGTTATTATTTATCCCGTTGTGGATATTCTTGTGTCGCAGCTGCACAACGCGTTGTGTGAAAGAGTTTACGTTTTATATATTTTTTTTTGTTTTGGAAATGGAAATGTATACAATTACGTGTGGATTATGTTAGCTGAAAAATCAGCATGGCCCACTTGGATACCAAGCATATTTCATGTCGTATCGACCTGTGTTGTAATCGACATTCGGTTGATTAAAGATCTCGCAACTTTAGTCAACTTTATTCAACAAATTCATTTAAGATCACAGTTAATTAAGCAAACAAACTTCAAGTATTGAAGAACTGAAAAGTCCTTTAAAAGTCTTCCAATCAGCAGGCTCCATCTCAGACCACACACAAAAATCGTTGCGCATTGGCACCTCAGCAAAAGTGAACCGAAGACAACTCAACTCCAGTCAGACCACAAACAAATCAGTTAAGTGCCCATCCAAAAAAAAAAAGAAGAAAAAATTCCAAAACGGAAAGGACGACGCGACAGCTTCGGCCATGGAATCAGGTAAGTCAATTTACCTAATTGACTTATGGCCAAGCAGAAAGTTTGACAGTTGCATCTTGTTGCTTGGCTAACTCTCAAGTGGAAGATTTTAATTTGCTGAAGAAGGTGCCGTGTGACGAGATAAAGACATCTGTTTGAATACAGATACAGATACAACGGAAAACTTATTGTAAGTAATTTGTCTCTAAACTAAGCCGATGTTTAATTAATATAAAATGCATATAAAATATAAACCTCATATGAAACCGCAAAGGAGTTCGATTGTATTCAATAATAAATTAAATAAAATAAAGTTCATAATTAAAGTCTTCTTTGGCTTGTGTTGAGATACAAATGAAACCAGCACCACATTAAAACCAAAATTATCTCCAATTAAAAGCGAAACGATGCTAAGTATAATTATCGTGCTCAATTGTCAAACAGTTGACAATTGCCACACAGCTCGACGTGCTCGGGCATACGGCAGACATTTCTAATATATATTTTGTATGATATTGTTGTCAAAAGCGTTATGAACTTTTAATGGTTCAACAAACTTCTAACCACTAAAACTTTAAAGCGGCGACAGTCTACCAAACAAAACCGGCAGCCTCTACAGTTATCCCTAGTTAAAAGCAACACTGATAACGACAACGACAACAAGAACAAGAACAGCAACAACGACAGCGGCAAATTTGCCAGCTAGTTAAATAAACTTATGTCGCTCACATGTTTGTTGCACATTTCCGCTTACGTGAATATATTAATTACCAAAATTTCATTGCCTCAACGATAGAGAAGAGGGAGGGAGGGGCAGGGAGCGACAGTGGGGCAAGTCTTGTCGGCAATTCAATTAGTGGGGGACTTGCATTTATCCTATTTAAATGCTACATACATTCAGGTGTACACACACACACACACAGAGTGTGCTTGTCATCGTCATGGCAACGACTCGAGCAGGACTCGAAGGACTCGTATGAACTCGTGACTTATGCACTGACGCAACCAATTATGGCCTAGGGGGCAACTGTGACTGTAACCGTCTCGCCCGCTAGCTTAGTGTGCGCCGGTGTGTGTGCGTGTGTGTGTGTGTGTAGCTACCCACACACGCATTGGCATCACCGTCTGCATCTAAACCTATTTTCGGTTTTAACGCAGCTCAAAAACTATGTCAAATGAAATTTATGCGATGCGCCCAAAAGGCGGCAAAGAAAATGCACACGGTCACACACACACACACACACACACACTCACACGTTTCATGCGTGTGCGTGTCTAAGTGCTCTTTCTCTTCCACCTTTGCCTGTTGTCGCGTTAGTTCCTGCACTTGTTTGATTGACTTCTCGTTGCATACTTTACGGCGCGCCCATCATTGATAAGGCGTCAACACAACGGCGACGGCCATATTTCATCAACAATTGTTCGAAAAGTTTCTTAATTAAATATGACAGATTCCCAGCCGAGATTTTGGACACACTAATTGAATTTGCCAAGTTGCCGCTGTTCGTGATACGGTGAGCTTGACACACTTAGACGTCGAGCTGAAAAGTCGAGCACAAGTTGGAACTTTTTAGAAGAAAAGAGTTCATTCCTGAAATTTGTGCACAACCAAAGGATTTATTATTAAATAACAAATATGGTATAATCCTATTTGTGCCCATAAAAATTTCACGGCCACGACAGGTACATGATATTTTATCTTGAAATTTAGAGGACAATCGGTTCAGTTTTGACAAAGTTATGGGCGTTTGAAATATGGGAGCTAATGATCCAAGAGCTTTACTTGTTAAAATTTTAGTCAATTTTTGCCAGATTTTTGACCAAAAATTTAACCCCCTTAGAATCGGTTTTAATGTTGTTTTTTATACTAATTGTGACCACCACAATCGATTAAAAATGTAAATTCGCATTTCTAAATTTTGAAAAAAAAAATTTTTCGAAAATGAGTAAGGGGGGGTACATGCTTTTTTTTTGGAAAAAATCGAAAAAATTTTATTTTCAATAATGAATAAAGTTGAATTGCGGAATCAATCTAGAGAACAAACCATGAACAAAATGCCTTCAAACACGTAAATCAGTTCAGTTTTGACAAAGTTATGGACGTTTGAAATATGGGAGATATGGACCCGAGAGCTTTACATGTCATATTTTTTGTCAATTTTTGCCTGATTTTTGACCAAAAATTTGACCCCCTTAGAATCGGTTTTAATGTTGTTTTTTATACTAATTGAGACCACCAGAATCGATTAAAAATGTAAATTCGCATTTCTAAATTTTGAAAAAAAAAATTTTTCGAAAATGAGTAAGGGGGGGGTACATGCTTTTTTTTTGGAAAAAATCGAAAAAATTTTATTTTCAATAATGAATAAAGTTGAATTGCGGAATCAATCTAGAGAACAAACCATGAAAAAAATGCCATCAAACATGAAAATTGGTTAAGTTTTGAGAAAGTTATGGGCGTTTGAAATATGGGAGCTATGGATCCAAGAGCTTTAGGTGTCAATATTTTTATTAATTTTTGCATGATTTTCTTTTAAAATGGCAATTTGTTAGATCACCTATGAGGGCTCCTAACCCATTACGTAATTAGGAAAGTGGAACCAGCTTTTTTCAGCGCTGACACTTTTGAAAGTTAATCAATTTATTAGATTATAAATGTTTGATCAAATCTCTCTAATTTAATCATTTAATTTTTATAAGTGTTGTCTAAATTTTTCGATTTTAAATCATTATTTTTGCGTTTAATTATTAAATTGCATTCCCACTGCTACAGTTTACATCTTCATTTTTCTCCCCCACATTTCTTCTGAACGTGTCTACTTACTTTAACTCACACACAGAAACACTGCGTTTTTAATACATTTAATTTCTAATATCTAAAGAGGTGCTCATTAGACCAGCCGCAAATAAGCAGACTGACGAGTCTCCTGTGGTTAAGGCTGCACAAGCCAAATGCCAGACAACAGCGGGTTCGAGCGGCTTTCCAGCCCACCCTTCCGCTTGGCAAACACTTTGAACAAACTGCTGACAAACATTCCGTTCTATTTGCATGCCCTCGAATGTATCTGCAACCGCGCAGGATTACTGTAAGTCCGCAAAAATGCTGCTTAAAAAAAGCTGAAATAAAACTGATTTCATTACCTTGATTAGTTGGTCTCTTCAAGTCTGCCCTGCGGGTGCGTGGGTGTGTGTGGCTGTGTGTGTGTGTGTATACAAGTATGTCTGACAGTCAGTTTGTTTGCCTGGCTTTTTCAGCGCTTTTTTACACATCCGCAAATCCAACACGGCGCTTATGGCGGCAAAGGTAGCGCCGAGGGGACCAGGGGCTGGCCATCTTTTGGCCTCGCTGTTTTGGGTTCAATGCAAGCATTAACCTCATTAGCATGCCACTCTGAATGGCGCTCTTAATACACATCTACCTAAGCTGGAATTGGTTTAAAAGCAGAAATTGCAATTTCTCTTTTAAATCTAATGGATTAAATTTAATAACATAAGGAGATTATCTTGTTTTCATTTATGTGTTGGGTTTGAAATGTGATTCCATACACTTACTGAGATAAAGATACAATGAAATATAATATATCCTAAGAAGGTTGATAAACTGAGAAAATTAAAATAAAATATATTTGAAATATATAAATACGATATATTAAATATATATAAAAAATTTAAAATAAAAATGATAAACTAATTTGGAAGACAACGACATTAATTGGATATAAGGACCAAATATTATTATATTTTCTCGATAGAAATCTTAATAATAGAGAATATATAAAACTTAACCTTAAACCCGAAATACATTTGAAATTAATTTATGAACAATAATTACCATAAATAGCTAGCTTAAGAAAGATAGACAGTTGATAAAGAAGTTATTTAAGGAAATCAAAAGTCGATATTGGCAAACTTCACCGATACACTCGATGCTACCTTGGCATCATCTAACAAATGGAATCCTTTGAAAGAATTCCCTCGAGTGTGGCAAATGCCTAACAACTAACAGTCTAATGAACATGATCCACTCATCCTCTTCCTACATCCTTGCTGATTATCAATTTGCAATCCATAACAATGGCTAACTAACAAGTTTGCTTTTCAACGCTCCTTTCCTTGCCACTCACTTAGGCACTGCATACAATGTATTGAGGGCACTTTTCACCTCTTTGCCTGCTGTGCCTCCTGCCCCTTGATGCAAACCAACTGCCAACTGGCAGAAAAACTTAATTAAGCATAATAGAGCTGGGCTCTTGGTCCTGCAGAGCATGCAATGCAGCAGCATTTTCCTAGCCTCCTTTGCTCCTTTCTCGGGTCTTCTGCACTTTTATTTTTTTTCTGCCACACAGCTGTAAGTAGCTGTTGGTAATTTGCGCTTAGCCACACTTACAGACCAACACGCCGGCAGCCTGATCCTGAGGCGGAGCGTGGATAAGGAGACAAAGATGTTGGCAGTGCCTTGCACATTTTAATTGCATTTCCGCTATTTTTGATGCCCTTTGAATTTATAATGCCGCGAGTTGTGAACTCTGCTCGCCGCCACGTCCTGAGAAATATAATTCAATTAATTACAAAGACGACAGGTGCAAGGCAGCTTACACTTAATATTAATCATACGCAACGTGAACCAAGAGCAAAAAAAAAAAAACGAGGATGTTGAAGCAATGGCCTTCTGGGCCAGCATTTGTATCTAATAAACATGTTTATTTCATTAGCGCTACACATGCGGCCATTTCGAATGTTTTCGTGCCTCGTGCCAAAAAAAAAAAGAAATACATTTTGGGTACTCCCCCAGGACATCATTTGCCGCGCCGATTGCCACGATTTCGACATGAAAAATGCGTTCGCGCAAAGTTGCCAGCTCTCGGTCTTTATGATTGGGATTTGCGGCACTAATGTGCCATTGCCTGCCCGACGCTCTCGTTTTTATTTTTTGCCTAGTTAACCACCCAACCAAGAGTTTCCACCTAGCCCCCACTCCACAGCATTTTGGGGCTTGTAAGTTGCTGCCACTGCTGCCACTGATGCTGCTGCTGACATGCTGTCGACATCATTACAAAAAAAATTGAGCGTGAAAGATACATTTCACCAACATTCCCATGACGCAATGATAGGCATGTATTTTTACTTCCTATTGCGTGATAGTGGTTGGAGGCCAAGGTGAGGGTCTTTAGGTTATGTAACATGTAACTGTATATCTGACTTTAAAATGTTTGCGTGCCTTGTTGAAAACTTGTCAAGAAGTTAGCCAACAATGAAAAGGAAGAGTAAATTTCAATAAATTAGTCTAAATAATGTCTAAATATGTCTAACATTTATATCTATAATAATTAAATAGTTTTTTCTCATTAATAAATAATATATATATAATAATATTTAATAATTAATTAGTATAAATATCTCTAACATTTATATCTATAATAATTAAATGAATCTAAATAATCTCTCTAAATATTTTTTGTAAAAAGATACAAATAATTAACAGCAACAATAATTCTATGCCTCATTCTACTTTTGCACAACACTTTTTTCCTTTGTGACCCACTTTTAATAGCTGACAAACCAACTTATTTAATTATTAACAGGTTAAGCTTTTGATTGCAATTGAAAATCTTAAAGTTCATTCTTATAAGAATTTAATAATTGCTTTTCTGTTTAAATTAAATATATACTTCTCCTTAGTTCTTAAATAGGCTTAGGACTTTTATTATATATAGATTTCTATTTATTTACATATCAAATTAATCGAGCTTACCTGCACTTGCTGCAACTAATTTTAAGCAGCTTCGAGCGAAGTTTCTTTAATCTCATAAACCAAGAAGCAACTAGGCGCTTGTATTTTGCCAAAGCAATTGCCATAAACTGATTTAATTAAAATCCGAAAGTATGGCAAAAATTCGATATAAATTCAAATTTGTGAATTCACACAAACACCTAAACACATACATAAATATAAATACAAATATATATAGATGTGGATATTGCATGTGCCACAATTTCAAATGAGAGAATACAAAAGTCAATTTGCTGTAAGACGCTGAGCTGCTGAGATTCCAACAGCACATAAACATAACCATGAGAGATATTTGGTATAATAACATACGTGACCATATTTACAAATTCCAAATCAAAATCTTGGTCATAGACAAAAGGGCGAAACAGTTAAGTGCGTCAGTGGGCGTGGCCGATTCATTGTCTGGCGTTTTGCTATGCATGTAAAATGAATTTAATGCTCGGCTCGACGTAGTCTGACGCAGAAGCGTCTGGCGGGGGCTGGGGGGATAAGTGTGCGTGGCATTCTGTAAAATTTGTTAAAATACCTACATAAATTTGATCTTATGGCATTCAAAGTTACGTGAATACAAGCCGTATAAGATTATGACATTATCCAAATGCCAGGCAATTTTCTTTGGCCATGCACAGCTTAAGCTTCATAATTGTGTTCAAAATTAATGGATTCAAATAATTTAAGCAGATATAAACACAACAGACTGTGCTTTGACTTTACACTCAATTCAATTCTTGCCAAATTACAGATGCAGCCAATTTAATTGAAAGACTATGGTCGAAAGTAGCCAACATTAACCAAAAGTCAGGCGATTTATAATTATAAAACTGAAACACAAAGAAAAGATAATTTGGCTGTGGTAGATTTATCTAATCTGAATTTAATCAATATTGCAGTTTTGTTTAACAAATAAATTTAATAATAAGTAATAATTTGCTTTGCCATTTGTTAATTAGTATTGTAATTGAGAAAGCGATTACTAAAGAAAAAGGAGAAATTAAGCTGGATAAGGTATATGGAAAATATTAAAAGCATTCTAGAACTTCAATTGCCAATATACCTTTTAATCAGGAACAATATCTGACAAGTTTTATGCATATTGCGGTGACGAGTTGCAATCATATTTGTAGAGTATATATCCAACTCGATATTGTTCAGTAGGCTAAGCTGAAGCTATACAAAATGTTTATGTACAAATATATATATTTATGGAATTTTAGTGTTGAGCAAAAAAATATTAAAACCGAACGAAAGTATTGTTAAATTATTGGAAGCAGTTTTTTTTTTTTGGGACTTTCAGGTAAATGCGTGACTGTGCGAAACCATTTGGAAATTATCAAGCTGTTTTGTTAAATTTTCAAGTAAGTCCCGAATTTTACAAATATACAAAACAGATGGAAGTAAAGGATAAAACTAGCAAGAAAAAACCAAATTAATTAGCCATTATCCAAAAAACAGCCTGGGCTTCGAATCCGGATCGTCGTTATAATTATTTTATGTTTAGATTTAGGTTGAGTATATAAACTTCCATAAACGAATTTTGCTTCTGTTATTCCAGAATAAATTAAACTCAAGGTAAGGCATAGAAAGACTCCTATCTGGAATGAGTCTTGAGATCTTAATCCTTAAATTAGAAATTATAAGCCAGGGAAAATCGTAGCATTTTTACATTTTATTACATTTTATGAATTGCACAAGAGTGCACTAAAATGTAACTAATGAGACTCGTACTTGGAATTTTAACTTCATTTAACTTATTAAAAGTCACAAATATTTTTAAAATATTTATTTTTAAAGAAATGGAAATTCGTCTTCCAACATATTGCATATTCGATAAACAATATACATATTCGCTACCTAAACAGTGCCTTGATTCCTTTGGCATCCAACAACTGCTTAAAGATATGATAAATGTGCATGGTGACTATGTAGTCCAGTGTGGTTCTATTAAGTATAAATTAGTCATGTTTTTGCATGCGCAATAACACTTCTGACAGGCGGCACGAGGCTGCCTTTATATGGAAAAGGGAGGTCTTTGGCAGGCAACGCGGCGTATAATTAACAATAATGAAGTCGTAAAACCGCAATGCAATCAGCGATGCGCAAAACACACAAATTCCACACACACACTCACACACATTTCGCATGGACAGTCGAAAAGCCAAAATGAATAACGAATAAAGAAGCACAATGAGTCGCGAGAAGGGGCAGAGGGGCAGGGAGGCAGGATGCGGCATTGTGGCCACAGCTTTCAGTGCCAAGTCACGGTCAGGCGGGCGATATAAAATATTTATAAACCATTTGCACGCATAATTAGACTGTCATTAAATTTTGAGATATTCGGCATGTGTGACAAAAAGGGCTCACTCCACGGGAGTGTGTGTGTGTGTGTAGAAACACTGGCCATAACGAACTGTGAATGCTCTTATAACCTTAAGCCCATTAATATTGATAATACCCACTATTAATATAATCGATTAATTTATTTATAATTGAACTTAATCACTAAATTGGAAAAATTTTCAATTTATTCATAAGTCAACAAATGTTATTCTAATTTGATTGACAAAAAGACAAAATTGCAAGTGATTGAAGATTTGTCCAAGCCTTTAAAATTTATTGCCTTTTTTAATTTATCACGAGACTTTTGTTATTTCAGAGATTTGTTATTTGAATTGTTTAATGTTGCTGTTTAATTGTCCGGCTAATTAATTGATTTTCCGCAATTTTATCAAACCTTAAGCCAATCAAAAATTATCGCAGTGAATACCCTAAACAAGGGTATGCAGTAACCGCTTTGCAAATGGGTGGTCCTTCCCTGTTGGGCGCTGAAATGTCCTGTCATGTCGCGACAGGCGTCGGTGCGTTATGCCTTTTGGGTGGGTGTGCGTGTGTGTGTGTGTGCCTGCGTATCTTTGTGTGTGGGACCATAAAGTAATCAGCGGAAATGTCAATGAGCCGCCGCCATTTGCTGATGTGTCGGCGGCTGAGGTTTACACTCGCGCCAGCAGCAACAAGGTTTTATTTCCCACACCCTTCAAACCCCACTGCGCCCAGACTCCACTTGCTTTTGTTGTCGCCGTTGTAATTGTTGTTGTTCGGCATTGTAATTAAACATTTTTCGTTGCATATGCGAAAGCGATTGGCAGCAGGACACCATGGGGACTTGAACTGTTTGTCTGGTAAAAAAGGTCGCTTCGAAAAGTGCTTTAAACAAGCTGGGATGTTTACACGATGAAAAATATTTAAACAACCATTTTAGAACAAACTAAAATGAAGTTAAATACAAACTTAACAAAGTCACAAGTATTAAATCAATTTTACTTTTGTGGATCATGGCTAATATTTTGAGAACAATTTTTGCAAAATTCATTGAAAACATCTCTTTTGCTAGATATTCGGTCTTTTTTACTATGTACCATAATCAACTAAAAATTCAGAAAAAAAAATGTTCGCTCCAGCTCTATTTAACAGGCATTTTAACAGAAATACATTATGTTAACATTTGTCTTAACTAACATTTCCAGTTGATGCAATGTTTTTTTTTAAACATTTATAACATAAATTTTAGCCTGAAAAACGTGTCAAATCACCCACAGTGCTGTGCAAGTTTAATTGCATAGGGTGTGCGTGAGTGTGCGTCATGTGTGTGCCGTGCGATGACAAATATTTTATGGTGCAGCACTGATAGGCGGTTAATATGAGTAGCTGCCGCATTGACAGCTCAGCAATGCAGCAGAAAATGCACGGGAGCCCAGATTAAATTAAATGTTGCCTACAACTGTGCAAGGCCTTCACATAATTTGGCTGTAGTTAAATATTAATCAGATATTTGCAATTAAGAGTTGATTAGTTCAATTACGAGGGTAACAAGTTAGAACAAAGAAGACTTTGTCCAATTGCCTTACAAAACATACAAGTAAAATATATATTTTACTAGCAAATAGTTTTCCCTGCAGGTAAATATTCATTTAAGAAATAATATTTGACCACTAACAATTTTTGTACTGATCTGAATATATATATACTTGATAATGCGAAACTTGTTTCGTGAAAAAATTAAAATATTTAAATTATTTACAAGTAAAAATCGTACCTACATTTCTCACACGTTTTAGATAAAGCTTCTTGCGTCTAATTCTTTCACTGGTTTTTTGTTCAAGATTACACATTTTACTAATTCGCAAATATTTTAAAATTTTTTTTACCATTAGGTCAAACAGTCTGATCTGATCAATAGCCTATACGTTGAGATGTCCGTAGCCGCTATTCAATGATCTATTGAAATAGTGGCCCAAACATTGATCGGAGTATGTCGATTGAAAAATATTTCATAAGTTCACCTAGCGTGAATATTCCTCGTTGATCACCCAAATGTCAACTCGTTTCAATATACAAATACTTGAAAGTCAAGTCAGCCAGGTAGCTAGGCACTCGTTCTTAATTTTGTATATTATTTATACAATAATATTTTGGGCTTTGCAGTTAACACATACAAGAACACAACACGAGGAATGGCGTTTATTGGACACATGGACTCCGATGGCGAAATCGTATTGAGCGATGAAATCTATGCCGGTCAGACGCGCATCAGCAGCATTTCAACGCCATCGGAGCAGTCAGAACAATCGGAACACTTTACGCACTCGGAGCGATCCGCCATCGATTCCTTGGAGTTTCTCTCGTCACACCAATGGGAGCCCTGCAGCATGCAAGCCGCATCAAATTTGTTATACAAAGAGCAAGGGGAGACGTCCTCGACATCGTCAACGCCGCTCTCGCTGCCGCCGGCCGAATGCAACAGCTATTCGCGCAGCAAAGGCCAAAGCAATTCGTTATATAGCTTCTCCGATATGTACGGGTCTCTCAAGCAGATGGAGACACAGAGCAATGTGGTGCCGTCGCTGGGCCTCAGCTCGAAGACGGGCACCCTGGACTATATGCGCGAACTGGAGGGCCTCAAGCTCGACCGGGAGCCCCAGGTGGCCTACGAGACCTGGTACGCATCGAAGCAGCTGCTGCGCCAGCAGGCGCTGCAGCGCCAGAAGGAGGAGCGCGAACTGGAGCTCGAGACGCACGAGCAACGGAAGCGGCTGGCCAAACAGTGCTACGAGCAGTGGCTGCGCGATAAGGCGCAGCAGGCATCGCAGCTGCGCATGGAGAACCATATGCAGCAGGCGGCGCTGAAGGCGGCCAATTCGGTGACCAGCGGCCGTTTGGCGACGACGAGCAAAAAGTCGGTGCGCAACGTTAACCAGGCGGAGATCAGACAGGTAGTGCAGAGCTGGTGGCTCAAGAAGCAGGAGCAGCAGCAGCGTCTGCGCCGTGAGAAGCAGCATCGTTTGATGAAGAAGACCCGGGAGGAGCAGCGCCGCAAGCAGCTGGCCGAGAACGCCTGGCAGAAGTGGATCAACAATGTCTACGACAAGCCAAAGCCGGTGCCCATGAACCAGGGCATCGATTCGCTGCGCGGCACCGTCTCCGAAATTTACATTAACCCTCTGCCCTGGCAGACACTCAAGAAGGCCCACGAGTAGGCCAACTGAGTCGGTGCAATTCAATGTTATATATAGCGTGGTAATTCAATTATTGTAGTTTAAGTTTCTGGACCATTCAACCCCAAATAAATAAGGGAAGGCACAAAAAATTTCGAAAATATTACCATAACTGATAGGATGAGTAATAAGGGAGTAATATTTTACTTATTTAGTACTCGTTTGGAATAAACACAGGTCAGTTATTCTATATTATTCCATAATAATCATATTAATTAAGATTTTATTATACAGTACATTTTTCGCTTAGATCAGAAACTAATAGGAATTTATGAGGGCAACAAGACTAGTTGGACTTAACCATTTTTTTCCGTTTCGGTCTATCTGTTGTGCTATATAATTAGATTTATGCATGTCATATTTTTACTGTTAAAATAAGATCACTTGCGTTATCTTCTCAGTTAAATATTTTACATTAGGAATAATGTTGCATAAATAAGCAAAAATCTTGGAGTATAAAGCACTCATTAGAAGATCTATCGCCCAAAATAATAGACCTACAATTCTTTCCAGATTTTCTACTTTATTAGAGACAGATAATAAATCACTTTACTAAAACTACAAATTTGTCACCTTAGGCGCATTTCGACAGTGCTTGACATAGATTTAAGTACAAATTGGGAATGTATCCGATTCCCCTGCCCTGCACCCTTTCCACATTTGCGAATCTCTCTCTCTTATTTGTTGTTATCAATGGCCGGGCGAACATTATCGTCTAACATTTCAAAAGTCAATTTAAACAATTGCGCCAGCAGAGCTTAACCAATTTCGTAAACCAATACGATAAGTGAATGCAGTGTCACCAGAGTTGGGTTGTTGGGGCTGGGGAGGGGGGAGGAGGGGGCTAAAGAAAATTGTAAAACTGTGACAGAAAACAAAAAACAATTTGCAATAACAAGCAAAATAGAAAAACAAACAAACTGCTAAGCAGGGGGAAGCAGGACCAAACAGGACACTCAATAGGATTTCAATTGATGTCAGACCCAGTCACAGTTTGTGTTATAGGTTGTCGCAAGGGGCTGGAGGGGGTGGGGAATTCTCGAGTCTGCCCATTTTCATTAGATTCTCAACAGTGCCTGTAAAGTCACAAAATGATATTGTCAAAAATAAAATAAAGCATGTTTTTAGGCGCAAACACAAACAGCAGGGAGTCAAAATAGGAGAGAGCGAAAGAGAGAGCGAGCAGAGATTCTGGCATATGGAGAGCTCTTTGCTAAACAAAACCGAAATGCAAACAAAATAAGCCAAAGGCCTAAAGTTCATTTGCACAATTTCCAAACCCACGCCCCCCCCTCCCCCTTCCCCTTCCCCTCTGGAATACACCGAGCAAAGTCAAAGGCCGTGCAAAGCTGGGCAAACAAAAAGACCAAAAAGACGCTGGCAAATCCTTTTGATGAGGTCAACGCTAGTTTGGTTTCCAGCGCAAACACACACGCACACACGCACACCCACACACGTATGCATTGGTCAAGCCAATGTTTACAATTGTGTGCAACAGAATGCTCAGTGCGTGTTCGTGTGCGTGTGTGTGTGTGTGTAGAGCATTGGCACGATTAAATTTGGTAGGTATTGAAGCATGTTATTCGTCATCAATGTAGTTTGCACTAACGAGTTGTTGTTGTTGTTACTGTTGCTGCTTGTCTGTCTCTATGTTGTTGTGATTTTGTGCTGCAGCTGCAACAAGAGCAGAGCAGACAAAAGCAAGCCAAAGCAGCCGTGCCGTGTCCAGAGTCAAGCCGAATTTGTGGAGTCGAGTCGTTTTCATGTTGTTTGCATTGTTTACGCACTTTCGCTTTGATATTATTGTAGTGTGCATTTCGGCTTGATGCGGCCGCATGGACCAAAGACCAAAGAGGCCCGCCCACGGCTCGAATTGTGCACATACAACAATCTTCTCTCTGTGTGTGTGGGTGTGTGTGTGTGTGTATAAGGCTTTGTGGAGTCCTCGACTTGTGTACAGTTGCATGCTTCATTGGCCGCTCTAGCATGGTGCATGCACCCAGCTTTAACGGTGCATGATTCGGTTACGTGGCTGGGCTAAGAAACAAATCCATTGGGCTGACGACAACGCCAGTAGTTATGATTTATGCATGTACTTACAATTTCAACAAGCAACAACCTTGAACGCAGTATTCCTTCACAGTTTAATAACAGCTTAAAACTGTCTTAATTATTAAGGTTGTTTTTGAAAAAAATTAAGTTTTGTAATTTTTTTGGACGGAAAACTTTTCCGCCTGAAATTTAGAGGAGGTCATCAATTTTTTGGTGGCTCCAGTGAGTGCCTTAAAAAAATACGAACTTTAGAGAAGCGTCTCAATAATTAATCTAAAAATTAAAAAAACTTTATCGAATTTCCACGCCCCCACTGAGCGTATCCAAAAAACTTTTAAATTCGGCAAAATATATGATAATCATTATTTTAATTTTAATAGATCAGCAACATTTTTTAAATATTATAATTTGTTTTGATTCTGGCACAGAGTCTCAAAGAATTTATGTTACCTTACCTCTTACCTATCCTACTATCTCTCTCTCTCTCTCTCTCTCTCTCTCTCTCTCTTTCTTTATCTATCTATGTATCTCAGTAACACTTTCTTTCTCTTCATAATATACTCAAGTTATTTTATATCGCCTCTCTATGTGATTCTCACTCTCTCTCAAAATTTATTTGCGTTTGGATAAGGTGATATCAATAATATTTAATCGATTTAAAATTTATATATTTCTTTACATTTTATTTATTTATATTTTTCTTTTGGTAATACAATTCCATTAGACTTCATTGAATGTCAATTCGGTTATTACATATTTTTTTGTGAAATTTGTTAACCCGACTACTTTATGAGCTTCATAAACAAAACATTAACTGATTAAAAATGACTCGCTTACGAAGCTCTCACCAGGCTCCATTTAGCTAAATGGATAACCCTTAATCTCAATCCGCCACGCGTGTGAACATTTTGCATAAGAAAAATCCGCAAGACCGCCCGCTATGAACGACCAGGCCGAAAGATAAAACACATTTGCAGAATGAAAGACAAAAAAGATAAATCGCCCCGAGGTTCGTGGTAAAAACAATGAAAACACCCTGTCCACAGAGTTGCGGCGTGCTGGGCACATAAATAATGCAATGGCAGTCGTTCAGCAAAAGGAGCAAAAAACCCCAACAATTGGGCATAAGACAAAGCAAGCTCCAAGCCGGTCAGGTGGGCAGATGAGCAGTCGAGAGCAGACCGGGTTTTATGCCGAGACAATGGCCCCGAATATATCACGGTGATGACGAGTGATCAATAACCAGGGGAGGATGCGAAGGCGATGCTTTGTCAGCAGGAACAACTAGAACTGCCAGATATGATAAGTGATATACTGAACAGTCGCAGGACAAAAGAAAGTGAACTTTCCTAGTCGAAATAATTCAAGGAACTATCTATTCAGCTATCGCTGCCAAGGCTGCACAGTTTATAACCACTAAATGCATAACAGATTATTAGGTTATTGATTTGTGAATAACTTCGGACGATTTTTCAAATGGGCCAAGTTTAAAAAAAGAAATAAAAAATATATATCAAGAATTGATCAAGAATATATATACTTTATGGGGTCGGAGATGTCTCCTTCTGTCTGTTACATTCACCTTTTACCCATTTTCAATGGGTTCAGGGAATAAAAATAAAAGTTGCTTTATAATTTACATTAAACTACCGTTTTAAAAGTTTTCTAGAATATTAAAATACAAGGCTGCGTTTCCGTTAGCCAGCCTTAAAGACGTCTATGACTTACTCAAGTCAGAGGCGCGTGTTAATAACTTTTTAGCCATGGCATGCATGCGCCTACGTGTGTGTGTGTGTGTGTGTGTGTTTGTGTGGTGTCCTTCACAAGAATTCTTTGCTGCGTGCAGGGCGCAGATTAAAGTGACAGACAGGCTACGCAAAAATAACAAAAGGTGGTTAAGTCCTTGTAAGTGTTTAAGTCGACAAGGCACCAAGAAGCAAGCGACTGCAAGGTCGGGAGCACCGGGGAGGGGGCGGAGGGAGCATACGGTTGCTGCGTGTTTATAGCGCTGTGAAATGAACATTTTGCAGGTGATTTAACAGTTATTAGATTTTTCTCCAGCCTAAGCGTATGCAAGGAGCTGTCAAGAAACGGCCCAACTGGGAGTTAAAGCTCGCCTGTTTGCAATTGTGAAAAGTTTTTATTTGATCGCATCATATTTGGTTGCCAGAAAGTATGCAAGACAAAATGTCAAAAGACATTTGCGCAAGACAATGCAAGAAACAATTGCCTGGCAAACTTTTAGCCCGAACTTTGCCAACTATGAGTATGCCTGATTAAATAAAGATTTTTCTCTGGCCCAAAAGTTGGTCAACGGGAAGCGCAATCCTTGCAAGGGTAAATATATGCAAAAGTGTTATCAAAAAGTGTTGACACACAGGCACAAAGCGTCCAAAACTATGCCGTGCATCTTTTTTTGTTTACAAGTTAGAAAGAAAAGGCGTTTCGGTAATGATATTAGCCGCAAAATCGCCTCAAGCTTCGTTTTTAATTTTTCACAAATGAAAATTAAATTATAAACCATGTATTTGAATAAAAATAGCATGCAAGAATTAGTTTTAAAAATTTGTTAACTATACCGAATTTATTTAAAATATCAATCAGAAACCATTTTGGACTCAATATTGTTAAAGGCCAAAAACGACATAAAACGTTTTAAAATAAAATTAAGTTACACTCGTAATTGCAAAAGAATATTAAAAAAAAAGTAAATTAAAAAAAAAATTTTTATTTATATTAAAGAATAAAATCCAAAATTAAATAGAAAAATTCGCAATATTTTCCTATATTTTTAAACCGTTTTTGAAGAAATGTTGGCTATATGAATTTGTGGCACACATTTTACTGTCCATATTGAGAAAGCGAACTTTTTTAGCTTATGCCTAATTATACAAACGCAAACTTAATTCAATTACAGCCAAGTTAGCCTGTGCTCGAGCCCCCCTCCCCCCTCCCCACGGCCCCGTGGCGCCCCAACATTGTGCCGCATAAATATGCATTTCGCAGGGCCACTTGTCGGCTTTAAATAAATTTGGAGAGCGCAAACCAAATTAGATCACGACCGGAGCAACTTGGTTACATTTCTTAATTAGCTTTATGAGTTTTGGGCTGGCCACCTGCCGGCGTTCCCATGTGTGCGGTCAGCCAGGTGTTCGAGGCCCCTGTCCTGGGCCAAACTTTTCGGCATGAGAAAAATATTATGCAAAATGATATTAAAACTTTGCGAGTGATGCTTTTGTTCAACTTTTCGTGTGAGCTGCACGCATGCGAGGCCGGTGGCAATAGAGACGAGGTCCTTTCTGCCTATTGGCCTATCAATAGCAAATGCAACAATAGGCAATTTGTAGCAAGTTTCTTGAGGCGCATAAATTACGCTCGGCCTCTAATTGGACCAGAGCCTGCATAGAAATGACGGCAACGACACTTCGAATCAAAATTCAGAGCCAGAAGTAGGTCCGCGACGGCAGGAAGAAGCGGGCCAGGCAGGATGGCAAACTCTCAGCCTGTTTGGCATAAAAGCGAAAGGCAACAAGGCGTAACATGCGATAAAATTGAGTTGAAAACGTGTTTCAAATCCAAAATTAACTAACTGAAGCGCAGTCAGCCATTCAGTCAGTCCGTCAGTCCGTCAGTCAGTCAGTCCGTCCGTCTCTCACTGTCGCCACGCGGCCAAATGCGCTGCGACATGGCCCGGCCTGCATGTAAATGACTTTTTAATGATGCCCCCGCCAAGGATGTGGACCCGGCTGGCACTGGGCCATGGCTAACAATCCAGATGCCCTTCCGTTCGACGCCCCAACTCGATTCGCGTCGAATTCAAGCATCATAGTTTGTCTGCCTAATTGCTGACATAATTTGACGCTTTAATAGTTTTTTCGTGTCCTGGAACTGACCTGTCCCAGTGCCCAGTCCCGGCTGGGCACCTGATATTGGTTTCATATGCAAATGCAGCTCTGATTAGCGCAAGTCATGAATTTCAATTTGTGCCTAATTAATCGCTGTTTTAAATTCTTTGCGTGCTGATGGAGCCCGAACCTGACAATTTACCTGCCCTTTTTTTTCCACCCCATAAGTGGCATTACAATTGCGGGCGGATATCAGTTCGAGTGGCTAATTTTGCTCACTAACATCTAATTACGGCTAAAACATATTATTTGAAATGAGTCAGGAATATTTGAGTGTACTTTTCACTATTAATTGCTATCCATTAGAAAAAAAACTGTCAAGCTAATTTTTTATTTATTTAATGTTCAACTAAATATGGCACCTGCAGAGCGTAGCAATTAGGGAAAAGTTTTAAACTTGTGAAACAAAAACACAAAATTATTAAAAAAGCAATAAAAGTTAAAGGGGCATGAACATAACATTCAGAATCGTCTTAAAACTTAATATATGTCGCCCAAGTGGCGACAGATTTATAATTAATGCACGTAGAATTTATTAAGTAGGTAATTAAAAATTGCTCTCTTCTCTATCTCAGTACGATCAGAATAAAACTTGTACAGAAAAAATTGCACGTTTTTATTTGGTGCATAATTTTGTTTATTAATCACTTGCTATTATAATCTTAAATATATATAAGTCTGTTTGTCCTCTTAGGTTTTAAACTAGCGCTAGAAAGCCGAAATTTGTAAGTCTTAGATAATTCGATTTACAATTACGTTTCCGTTTTTCATTCAATCAAATTCAAAGATCTATATAAATAATTAACAATGACTGCATTTTTTTTTTTAAACACAAAGTCTGCTGATGTTAGAAAAAGTTGTTATCTCAAAAATTCAAACATGGAAGAATGTCGCAGTCGGGTTTAACCGACTCTCTAATGGTGCAGCAGACACCACAATCGTAAGCCTGGCATGTGGCAACAACAGACACAGCGGGCAAAATGTTAGTAGTATGTATGTATATGTAAACATTCGCAACCAAAACTGACAAGAGAAAGCTGTGTCAGATTTGAATAAATAAAACCGCAAGGCATTATTATTGTAACTTTATTTCATTGCACTCAGCATTCAACAAATATTGACAATTTTTTGTGTATGTGACATATTTAGAGCCAAAAAATGAATTATTATTTTTGAGCTCAGAGAACTCTGCATCTGGATTGCTTAGATGTCAGCTACGATAATGTTGGGCTATAAAATTATGCACCACAAACAATAATTTCGATTTCTATCAATGAAATTCCATAATACGTCTAAAATCGAAAACCAGTTTACCACCCACGTCCACTTGCCCGGGGGGGTGGGGGTGGGTGGGGCCCCCCCACTCACCCCACTCACTAATGGAATTTCATGCTGTTGGATGGAGAAGTTCGTGTGTTGTCGATAAAGACAAATCGTGTAGCAGACGCCGCACGACGGCTGCCTTGTAAATTATAAAATAATGTTGGTTGCAATACCAACGCCGTCTGCTTTCTGTTTCGACCGCCTGGAAGGGGTCGAGCAAGGGGGCGTGGCAGTGTTGGCTGAGGGCAATTGACTGCAGTTTTTATGCCCGCTCGGCTAAGTGGCACATTTTTGGGCTTAGCTTTTAGACGGCGTCACCGAAATGCCCGAGCCTGTGGTAACAGCGGCGACTCGAAGGGCGGAGCTGTGTCCCCTCCCCCACCCCCGCCCACAGTCGGGCACTGCACTCGACTGTTGCCGCTGTCAAATAACTGACATTACCTCGCCGACGTCGCCGCGTCGCTCACGTTTCGTGACTTTGAACAATAAAAAATTTCGATTAGAATGTAAAAGCGGCAGCCGCAACTGCAACGGCAATCAAATTGTAAGCGGGTGTGCCACAAATGCTACTGAGACGTAAAAAAAACAAAACAAAAAATGGCTAAATTGTATATTAATAGAAAATGAAATCAAGAATGTTATTTACTGCAACCGAGACACAAATTTGCTTGCGGTCAAAATTATTTTACTTCCATCTGCCCGCAATAAATTCGATGTGAATTTAAGTAAAAACAATTAATTTTTGCAAGAAAAGATAATAAAAATTAAAAAAACAAACAACTTTTTTAGTTAATTATCAATTAAGTTAATTAAACTTGTTCAGATCGGATATTGAAGAAAATTGTATGTCACACTTTAAAAATATATTTTATAAACTAAACTTAGAGAGCAAATTTTTTTCAATTTTTCGTTAAATTTTTCTACTAGTTAAAAGAAAATAAATACTTTTTTATATAAAGCCAGCTTAAAATTTAAATTTAAAAGATAACTTGTTTGCAGGCCAACTAAGGCTGTCAGAAAGAAATATATTTCATATATATTAGAGAGTATACTAAAAGCAAATCTATTCGAAACTTCCCCGAATCACATCTGCACAGGGAGTTTTGTCAAAAGTGTAGATGCTTTCTAGATCGTTTATCACTCTCATTCATATTATTGTTGTGTACACATACACATACGGTTTTATTTGCTTTACAGTTTCTCTCCTTTTTTTCGAGTTTGAATAACGCGTGTAGTCGTCAACGAAGGACGACCCGACTCCCCAAACTTGGATTGAATACTCTCTCTCTCAGGTAAGTGCGAGCCAAACGGAGCAATTGCAGTTAAAGGCGACAAACACCTTGTTAGATATTTAGCGAAATGGCTTTTGTCGGTCGGATGAACAGCCGTGGCAAGTTCATTGACTGCGAGATGTTCAGCGGTGGCCGCTCCAAGATGAACAAGATGCCCATCCATGCCATGGATGAGGAATACGAAACGGGCCCGCTGGCCGCCAACTGCTCGCGGACGTACATCAAGTCGTACGACTCGGTGCAGCCGGACCTAGTCTCTAGTCCCAGCACAGTGCGCTATGTGGGCCACTCCGCATCGTCCTACGAGCTCAACTCGATGGCCGGCACGGAGATGTCCACACTGCGCTGCAGCTCGCCGAGGTCGTTGGAAACGGAGACGGCCACGCTGACGCCAGAGAACAGCACCGACACTAGCTCCCTGTCGGAGGGCAGCGGAGAGCTAGCGGCTGCCAACGCCGACAAGGCGAGGCCCCATCAGCACACGTTACTCAAACAATGCCAGATGGAGCGCCAGCCGTTGGAGCGGGGCTCGACGACCTCGATGTGCAGCTGGGAGGAGGAGGAGGCCGTCTCGATGTACGCGTCCGTCGACAGCCAGCCGGGCGAAACGGACGCCCGCAGCTGTTGCGTGCCCCTGCTCGAGCTCGGCTCGGACACGGCCTCCCTGTACTTTGACCAGCAGGCGCAACTGGAGCAACTGAAGCTGATGCGTCGCTCCAACGATGCCTACAACAATTGGCTGTCGGCCAAGAAGCGCCAGTGCCAGTACAAGCAGCAGGCGGCGCGCGAACAGCGCGAACGCAAACAGCAGCAGGAGGCGCTGCGCCAGCAGCTGAACGAGCAGCGGGTGCAGGAGTGGTGCAGCCGAAAGGCACGCCAGTGCACGGGCGGGCCGGCGCCGCGCAAGGCGAACACGGCGAACGTCCAGCCCCGGCTGGACAAGGGGGCGCAGCGGCGACTGGACAGCTGGGAGCTGCGGAAAATGCAGCAGGAGGAGCAGCGGCGGCAGCAGCAGCAGCGCGAGGCGCTGCGGAAAAAACAGCAGCAGCAGCAGCGCAAGCAGCAGGCGGCGCTGGCGTGGCAGCAATGGATACAGGGCGTCGCGCAGCGCCCCAAGCCGGTGCCGCTCAATCAGGGCCTCAAAACGCTGCGCGGCACCATCTCCAATATCTACGTCAATCCTAACCAGTGGGTGCACGTTAACGAGAAAACTAGGACCTAAATAAACAGTAAGCAATTTAAACACATTACAGAGAGGCGTTTTTATTCCCAGGGTGGAAACTGGGGAATATCGGAGGGATTTGCCAGGGGAAAAAATAATATACTACTACTACTACTATTACTTCCAATGTCTCTACTACTCCTAATTATGCCAGTACTATTTCTGTCTATACTCCTGAATTCTACTCCTACTTATTCTACTACTTTTCCTAATACTTCAATACTAGGACCTAAATAAACAGTAAGCAATTTAAACACATTACAGAGAGGCATTTTTATTCCAAGGGTGGCAACTAGGGGATATCGGAGGGATTTGCCAAGGGAAAAAATAATATACTCCTGAATTCTACTACTATTACTGCCAGTATCTCTACTACTCCTATTTATGCCAGTACTACTATTTCTGTCTATACTCCTGAATTCTACTCCTACTTATTCTACTACTTCTTTTGCTAATACTTCAATACCTAAATAAACAGTAAGCAATTTAAACACATTACCCAGAGGCGTTTTTATTCCCAGGGTGGAAACTGGGGAATATCGGAGGGATTTGCCAAAGGGGAGAAATAATATACTCCTGAATTCTACTACTATTACTTGCAGTGTCTCTACTACTCCTAATTATGCCAGTACAACTATTTCTGTCTATACTCCAGAATTCTACTCCTACTTATTCTACTACTTCTTTTGCTAATACTTCAATACTAGGACCTAAATAAACAGTAAGCAATTTAAACACATTACACAGAGGCGTTTTTATTCCCAGGGTGGAAACTGGGGAATATCGGAGGAATTTGTCAAAGGGGCGAAATAATATACTCCTGAATTCTACTACTATTACTGCCAGTGTCTCTACTACTCCTATTTATGCCAGTACTACTAGGACATCTAGTACTTATTCTACTACTTCTTTTGCTATTACTTTTCTGCTACCTACTAAACACTTCCACTGCTACTGCTTATTCTACTACTAAATCTACTTCTACTCTACTACCACTAGTACAAATTTTAATTAAATAGAATTACATAACTAAAATTTAAATACACTAATCCAGCTTTAGTTCATTAGCTCAAATGCACAGGCAATAGAAGATTTTCCCCTCTCCACTTGTCTAGTCTTCATTTTCCACACTAACACTTGCTATCAAAACATTCGCATTTGTGTTGTGATCCTTTTCACAGGTTAACACCCGCCGCATGAGATAACAACCCTTCGGGCCGTTTGCTTTGGTTGTCTGTTTGCCAGCCTTTACATTCTGTGTAGCCAACTCTGAGGTGGCCAAGTGGCCTACATCCATGAAGTTCCGTTGATTTGGCTCTTGAGGAGCTCTTTTCTATGCCCTGAATAGCAGCCAAGGGAAATTGTTGACGTTTCATTAACTGCGATTTAGTTACGAAATGTTTCGATAATTATTATTAGAAGCACTTTTAAGTATTAATATTTCTAGTAGTACCTTAAAATAAACAAACAAATTTTCTTTTGCCTGAAATTATGCGCTTCTTACTGATTTAATGACTTAGTTTGTGTTTAGTTCTTCCCTCTTTGAACCCGAACCCTAGCTGTGCTGCTGAAACGCTGTGAACTTATTCACCTGTCGACTCAAAGCAGAAAAAAAAAACATTGGGAGCAAGTAGCTCATCACAAGAGCACAGGAAATATATACAAAGTTATTTAATATGAAAATGGCGTGCAGCTGAAATTTTATTTGAGCTTCGGTTAGCCTGGCTGCTGCCAGTTGGCCTTAAGCGATTTATTTTTGGCTACATTATTCGCCCGAAGAAACATGGAAATTGAATGTGATTCCAAACAGAAATTGACGGACGCTGCTCATAGAAGGGCGGTCATAATATAGCCGACACTTTCAGTTTGGGAAATTGCGTAAACTTAAGCTTTTCATATTTATTAGTGGATTTATGTGCTCTTAAATCAATCTTTAGAGAAGCCTCAACCTCAACAAAAAACGAACTATAATTAATTTTAAATAATTTTTTAATTAATTTTGTAAATATAATTTTAATATATTTCTATTTTGTCTATAGTAGCAAATAGAAAACGAAATACTATTACTTATAAAATGAAAAAATGTAAAAATGTGTAAAAGTTTACATTAAAAATAATTTTAATTTGTCACTTACATATTCTACCAATTATATATAGTGTAAAGCCTCTGCTTACATGCAGACAAGTTAAATTAATTTTAATGTATTAATGTTAGGGAAATATTGAAAAATAAAATATCCCGCAAAGGTGAGTTCGTAGTGCTCTCATTATAAAATTCTGCTCTTCGCTCTTAATAAACAAAAGCCCGTATCACTTGCATACACTCACAGCCAATATAAATGTTAATCAAATTAAAGTATCTACGTTGCTTTTTAACTGCAGACATTCATGTTTTGTTGTTTGTGCACTCAAGCATTTTTTTTAATAATTTAATCCGGTGGAATTGAGCTGCACGGCGTGCCTGGGCCGATTTATTGAAAATAAAAAAAATAAAAAACACATCCGCAAACACGCACACCCACGGACACGCACACACATACACCACCGTACACACACACACAAAAAATAAACACGCTGCGGCCTAAGAGCGTGGAAAATAAGAGAAGCAAATATTTTTCCACAAACATTGATTGGCAATTGCAGGGAATATGGGCGAATGCAGGCGCAAGGACACCCAATGCGTGACAGATATATACACCCCGATATATATATATATATAAAGATCGCGCACACATATTTACGCTGCAAAAGTTGTGATGAATAACCGACGCACGCTTCAAGTGTGGGTGGAAAACTGAAAATTCATTGAAAACTGATAGCGTGTGAAAAATAAATGAAATGCGCAATCTGAAAACAAAACATGAAGTACAAATGATTGAGCTGTGATGTATGAACAGAAGCGCAATACTGTAGGAGAAGCGATCACCTACACTGCATTAACTATACCTATCAGTGTTGCAAAACGATTATGGGACTATAAACTATTATTTGACAAAGTGAAAATATTTTAAGTATCTATTTTTGCAGTTTAAAACCTTTTAAAAAACTGGATTATTGTTAGGAACCTTCCATAATAATAAATAATAAATAAATAAATTGCAAATTTTTGCCACACTTGTTTTTATTAAATGAAATGAAATGTGTTCAATAAAAATATAAAATTAAGCTGCTTGTTAAATAACATAGAACAGTTAATACAAAAAGTAGACTTTCCTCATTTTCCTTGTTTGAAAAGTTCGAATTTCAAATACATTCAACAAGATGACTAACTATTGGATAATAACAGAAATAAATATACAAGCAACTTGCTCACTTTTTGTGGCTTATAACTTATTGTTTGTTGTTCGCTAGAAAAACCAACATTGACCCCGGGGCCAAACACTTTTCTAACATATTTTGTCATTGTCAGACTGCAAAGGATGAATAAATCAAATCGATGCAATTAATTTTAACACGATTGTTTTCAAAATTGCATTGCGTCTTTTTTGAACATCAATATTTCAATTGTCACAAAATGCATTTAAAAATACATTTTTCTTAAACATATTGCTGTCCAATATATGGTAGCTCATTGAAGTTCGTTCCAGCCTACCCGTAGCATAGAAAATACAACTCTATTACATTGATTTATATGTCAGCACTTCTCAAATATATCAAATCTATTCAAATCCTTGGGAACAAGTCAGCAGCATGCAATTTTCTAGTGGCAATTAGCAGTGACATAAATGAAAACAAAAACCAATGCGATTTGTGAACATGCTGCGGCAGCTGCGTCAAGCATTAATTAAAATAAATTGGCAAATACTCGAATTGGCTAAAGTCGAAGTGTACCCGACTCAAGTGTTCTTACGCCTGGCAACAAAAATGAAAGGATTTTTAGCAGCT
Organism: Drosophila sordidula; assembly: GCA_035047465.1. Classification (NCBI taxonomy): domain Eukaryota; kingdom Metazoa; phylum Arthropoda; class Insecta; order Diptera; family Drosophilidae; genus Drosophila; species Drosophila sordidula. Next base: position 2,322,390 of record JAWNPQ010000260.1, on the reverse strand, counting down.
GCAAGAATATATTACCCAATTATTTCAGTTGAATGAAAGCGAGAATTTCTTTTCCACCAAGCGTCTTAAAAAATTAACTATTTCATTTATATATATTGAATAAGCAAATCGAAATTATAAATTTAACAAATAAAAGGTAATATATATAAAAAGAATAATGCACTTATCTTGGGTGTGCCGAAGTTGAAATACCCTTGAAAATATATAACATAACACTTCGAATTAAAATTCGACGATTTTTTATATGTTAGATAAACCCGAATTTTTAAGATTGTGCTCATATGTTAGGTGCATATATAATGTATAAAAAAATATACAGATCTAGCTTTTTTTTTGCTATTTTTTGCATAAGAACTCAATTGTGAACTCCATTTCCAAATGTAAACTTGGTTTTTTTTTAATACTTATGTATTAAATTGTCAGATTGATTTATGGAAATTTTTAAAAAATTTATATTATTTTCCTCTTTCTATTCTATTTACTTATTTAACCAAAGAAATAGGCTGACTAAAAATGCATTTAATGCATTATATATATCGTAAAAAGAAACTTTAATGCCCTCTATAATACCAGAATTAGCACAAATTTAAGATAATTGATGGAATATTCGGCAGCAGTCAAATACATACGTGCAAATTACTTATATGGAATCACATTGTATGACAAATTTACCTGAAATTCCGAAATTGGCAAAAATTATGCAACGCTCATAGATAAATAAGCAATGTTGGGCATATTTATACTCGTATCGTTAGTTATTCATGCCATGGACCGCAATTTTGTGGAAAATAATAATTTAATTAGCTCCACATAAACACCCACACCCACACTCACACACACACACACACACACACACGAGAGAGAGGTTCTCATATAGAAATACCAGCTTATGGCCCGGCAAAATTTTATGCATATCAAAAATACCAATTATGGCAACATTTTGTTGTCCTGCCTTTTATGGATCCGGACCGTGTACAATAATTTCACAGTGTGTGTGTGTGTGTGTGTATTGGTGTGCTTGTGTGTGTGTGCTGGCATTTTCAATGGTGCTCGAGCATTAACGTTCAAAAGTCAATTAGTGGTTTTTATAAATGTGATTAAATTAAGTGACAATGTTGTTTACTGTTTTTACGGTTTTTGAGTTTTTGTTCGCTTTAATTGGGATAACGGTGCCAGTAATTTGCAGTTGAATTTTGGACAGTTTGGATGGGACTTGATGCATTTGGCAGATATGTATGGAAATGTTGTGGGGGTCAATATATATCTAAAAATGCCCATTAAACAATATTGTGAAATATATTAGAAATAATATATGAGGATTTCCACTAAGAATTTTTAACAAGCAACATTTATGCCAAGGTGTTTAAAAAATATTGGATTTCACTTTAATTACTGTTCAACTTATTGAATTCATTTTTTGTTTATTTCTTGCCCTTCAGCTTGTTTTATACCGTGCTCAAAATGCTCATGGTAAAAAAAAATAATATTTTATTGTATTTATTTTGCGAATATTTTTTGCATTTTCTTCAGCTTGCATTTTGTTATGCATTTTCATTTGCACACAAAACAGCTTTTAAGCCTTTAAGCAAAACAAAACCATTTTCCACTTGTCACACACACACACACACACACACATTGTGACTCAGGGACACATGCACATAGACACACCCAACCACCCACAACCACACACAGCTGGGCCTTTCAACTCGTTTGTCTTACTGGTTTTGTATGTTTTTTTCACATCTTTTTTTTTTTAAATCAAAAAGCGACACAACGTCAAAACAATTTGTCGTCATTTAAAAGTCGACATTTAAATAAGAAAATGCAAATATGAAGGCGACAGAGCTGCCTGACTGGCAAACCTCAAGCCCCCGAACCACCGCACAAGCCCAGGGCCAAGTAGAGACAGTAGCTGTGCAGCTGCCTAAATGTATGCAATAAAATTTTTTTATGCGCGCGAAAGACGCCGCATACGTTTCGTTTGCATAAAATTAAGCCGCGTACGGACTGACTACGAGCCGGCCGGGAATAGCAGGGGGAAGCTGGGGGACGGGCGTGACGAGCGCAGCTGTAAATATAAAGTGTCAGGCTCACACACACACACACACACACGGAGCCCAACACACACTCGCCTTGCAAAAACGTGTCTATTACAATTCAATTTGACAATAGGCGCACACAAAAGCCAAACCAACCAGCCGCACTGAGCTGCCACACACACACACACACACTTGTACACACAATGGCCAGGCAAGCCCAAAAGTAGACTATAGAAAAACGCAAATACGACAACAGTTTGTTTTACACTTTTCGAGGCTACTTGAACTTTTTTACCCGTTTCGCAGCAGTTGCAACTAAAAGTTAGTTAGTATTCAAATTATATGCAAGGTAAAACCTGTCTTTGGTTTTTTTAATGATTACTTTTACTTTTGCTCTAAGCTAACATGTAAAATTATACAAAAATGACTATACCGTTTTTTTCCTAACTAAAACAAAATAGTTTTCAATCAACTAACTTTATTAATTATAATTTAAAATATTTTAAAAATATTTAAGTTATGAAAGAATTTTCTGTACTTTTATATTGTTTACTTAAAACAACTTTTTTAAGCCTACATCCCATTAACATTAGGTTTTAATTGCAAGTTTGATTTAATATATAAAAATCAAGAATTTCCCTAAAGCTGTAAAAATGCATAGAAACTATAATGAATAAGGGTTTAAAAACAGACTTTAACTATCGAATTTAAAATTATAAAGAAATTATATCGAAGTGTGTAGAACAAGTGTAGAATATTGTTAAGCTGATTAAAATTTTTCGGAGGGGCTGGGATTTTAATCTGAATTGCCAAGTAAAATTTAGAAAAGTAAATCAAATTTATCGTTGACAGTAAAATCAATTTCTGGTTTTATTTTAAAATAATTATTTTAGCCACTAACATGATTTAGTCTTAGGACTAACATGATTTTCTTGTAGTTATAAGAGTGTTTCAGAGTCGGCTTGTCAACTTCTGTTGTTTTGTTTGTTTGTATTTCGGCCATGTGTTTTTACTGCAACGGAAACGTCAAGTAAATTTTTTTTCGCAACGTAGTTAGTTGATGGGAATGAAAAAAATCTGAGCGACGCAGGTGGCAGCGGCCACAACAATGGCGACAACAGCGTCGAGAACGCAGAGAAGTTGGATGACTCTACTTTGCCTAGTCCCTGGGGCGTTATTTGCACGTTTCCGGTATAAATATACAACGCCCGAGATTTGTTTATGCGAAATGAAGCGCACAAAAGACAATTCGCATAAATGTTGCTGGTCGACTCTTCATTCGCCCCCTAAAGCCCCGCTAGCCCCGTCGGCGGCCAGGCAATGTTTGGAAATGGGTCGCTGGCTCAGTGACTTGTTCCCCGGTGCGTGACTCTGGCGGAAATAAAATTTGTCAGCTTTTTGCGAGTGTCATGACTTTAAATAAGTTACAAATATTATGAAATGCTGCACGCTCCAGGGAGTGCTCGACGCAGATTGTGAATTATATCATAATTTAATATAATTAGTTGCCATATGCTATCACTCCACAGAGATGTATCACCAGAGAGAGCTTATCCATTCCCTAATTAAATTCAATGGGCACACGCAAGCCGAGCCGTAAGCGGCTTATCAATCAATCAATCAATCGATCAATAGAGTGCCCAGCAACTCAAAAACTAATCACTAATCAACTTGCACAACACTGAGAACCGTTAACATGCCACAAAACTTGGCCAACTCACATCAGGGGGGGGGGGGGTACGGAGCAGTTGTATATGTACCTTGGGTATAGCTACAAATCAAATAAATAAATCATATGTGAAAACTTTTTTCACTTAGGCAATATTTTTACACAAAAACTGTTATGCTCTTCGTATTACAATGGCCATAAGTCTTGGCTAACTGAAGTGCTTTGGTACAGTGCAGCCAAAGTAGTTTGCCTAGGTCAAATATTGATAACAAAATAGGGCCCTTAAAAATAGTTTACACATTACAAGAAAAAATTTACGAAAATTTTGAAACGTCGGATCCACAGCATCCATATTTCACACAACGTCCATAACTTGGTCAAAACTGAACCGATTTTCATGTTTGATGGCATTTTTTTCATGGTTTGTCCTCAAGATTGATTCTGCATTTAAATTTTATTCATTATTGAAAATAAGTTTTTTTTAAATTTTTTTTCCAAAAAAAGCATGTACCCCCCCCTTACTAATTTTCGAAAAAAAATTTTTTTCAAAATTTAGAAAAGCGAATTTACATTTTTAATCGATTGTGGTGGTCACAATTAGTATAAAAAACAAAATTAAAACCGATTCTGAGGGGGTCAAATTTTTTGTCAAAAATCATGCAAAAATTGACACAAATTTTGACAAGTAAAGCTCTCGGATCCATAGCTCTCATATTTCAGACGCCCATAACTTTGCCAAAACTGAAGCGATTTTCATGTTTGGGCGTTTTGTTCATGGTTTGTCCTCTAAATTACTTCTGCATTTAAATTTTATTCATTATTGAAAAAAAATTTTTTTTGATTTTTTGGCAAAAAAACACAAAAGCCACTGCTTTTAAAAAGTTATACCAAAGAGAAAATAAATACTATTTATTTGTACCCTATTTTAATAATAATTGGAAGAATACATAGAATTAAAAATTTTAGTAACAGTCTTATTTACTTTTTCAACAATAAAGGTGAAATAATCGGATATTAAAATTTTTTGTATTTATCATAAATATTCCTTTTCCATCCATATCTTTTCCTTGCATATTTTGTGCCACTGTACCCAAGTTTGTATGCTAGCCTGGCCCAAAGTTGATCCAGCCAAATAGCCTAAGGCTGTAACTTGTAAACTTATTTCCACACACACACACACGGACACCTTAAGGAACACCGAGAAGTAAAATCTACCTTTTACCCGCTTACCGCTTAGCATACCCAGCAAAAGTGTGGATACTCTCGCTTCTAATAGTAGTTCCAGGAGAGAAGGAAAAATCACAAAATAAAATATTCAGCTGCCGATGATGATGAATGGCGTTTGGTTAGCTTGCGTGTGTGCGCGTATGTGTGTGTGTGAGTGTGTTGCTTAGCTGTTGCTGTAGCTTTTATATGAACATGTGAAGAAATTCACATCAATTTGTTAACGCTCACAAGTGTCTGCTCGTACTATATACAATATATTTTAGTCTAGATTCATTCCCAAAGATTTTCCATTTTGTGTGCTTGGCTTAAACAAGAGACGACTTTAAGGAGCAGCTACCAGTTGCGAGAAGCCAGACTGGTCACGTATTATTATCGCTTTGCATTACCCAGGACGGAGCTTGTCCGGTTGCCAGCAGGACGTTCATTTGATTTCGTTGCCGACTTATAGGCGCTGTGCAGTTGACCACATTGCTTGACTGTATTGGGCGTTGACAGCGTCCGTCAGATTGTCAAATGGTCAGGTCGTCCATTGATGGCGTTGCTGATAACGTGAGCTCTGCTCGCCTGGCCAGACCCACTAATTTTTTATGGCCACCGTCACGAGGTCGCAACGGTTTTGTTTCGTTTTTTTTTTTTGTTCTTGTTATTTGCTGGCCAAATGTCAAATTGTTTTTAGAGCTGTGTCGAGTTCGCTTCTTTTTGTCCGCCTCTGTTTTCTGGCCACTTTTTATTGCTATCGTGTTGCGAGCTTGCCGTTTGCCGTTTGCCGTTTGCCTTTGGCTTGTAATCTGCGTTTGTGCTCTGCCGTTGCGCTGTGTTCTGTTGCCAGCTTTTAGGCGCGCCTGGGATTACAATGCAATGTGTGAAACCGCAATGTGTTCAAAGCAAACCAGCAGGCAACTCGAAACGTGCTCATTTCGCCTGTATTTGAGCCGAAAGCAGCTGCCGCTGCGCTCGCTGGTTGTTGGCCAACTCAATTAAAGGCTTGTGGTCTCTTTGCCATCACTTAAAGTCATGTATTTAGCAGACGATACAAGACTATTCAATCAGACCACATTTAGTAATTAGCTTAACTACAATTGCGTTGCAAACTGAATCAAAACGAATTTATTCAAATTAGAATTTTAATTTGAAGTGCCTAAATCCAATGAAAAATGGAAATTAAATGCAATTATGGAATGGAAATGAACAGTGAAGAATTTTCCGAATTCAAACGAATTAAATATTTTTAATTTTAATTTTATTTTAAAAGGAGTTTAGATTGTAGCTTTATAATATATAATTACATACATCATAACTTTTTAAAGAAATTCAGTTTATATAAATAAAAAAACACGCAAGATTATGTTAAAAATATACATTTAGTTCAGCAAACAGTTTTCAACAATTTACTTCAAATAAAATATATTGTTTTAAGTTTTTTGCGTTTGCAAGCAAATGAAGTTCATGAATTTCAGCGCATTATCATATAAACACTTATAGTGATTAAATTGCGCATGCATATTAATTAAAATTTAATCATTTTATCGAGTCACCAATTTGAATTCGTGTTATGTTCGCTGGCATCCTGAGTATTCCCGGCAATAAACCCGAAATGCAAAACATCCAAAATTCATGGTTTGCATACCTTGAAGTGACCAAAAGCATGCCTCATTGGGCCTGGAATATGATAAGTCTAATCTATGCTATGCATATGTGTGTGTGTGTGTGCTATTAATTAATTTCATATTCATTACAAAATCTATAATTTATATGAAAATAATTTGCGCAGCAAAATTCAAAATGAATGGAAATCATCTTAATGGTAAATCTCAAATCAATTTGCCAAAATGCCTAACTCACACACACACACACACACACACACGCACGCACACACATAGGCAGGCACGTGCAGTTGTGCAAAATATAATCACAGGAATTTATCTAAAGCGGCCAGAGAGCGAGAATCGAGAGGTCGAACAGAACGACGACGTCTTCGATGTCAACGGCATTTGCATAAACTTGGTGGCCATTTGGTATCTCCGCATCTAAGCCGAACTTTATGCAGTCCAGATGCAACCCGCAGATACGCAGGAACTGCAATTGAGGACATTTGTCATGCGAAGATGGTCGGCAAAGGACGGGCGAAGGGGGCGGGGCGGGGCGGGGCGGTGCACGGCTAAGGGCTCGGCAACTTGGTTAATTATAACTGCTGCGGCTGCAGCCGGCGACCGATTAGGGGCGCAACGGGGCGGGGCGGGGCAGCAGGGGGCGGGTCAATGATAGCCGGCGGCCGTGCAGCAAATTGCAATTTCAAGAGACGCACCGGAAGGAAGTGTAAAATTCAAATATGACAAATGACATGAACTTAAGCGGCTGCCGCTTGGACAGTAAGTATGCCCCAACCAGAACAGAGACACACACACACACGCACACGCACACGTATAATAACTTACACACAAAAGATTTATTGTGTGCGGTATATGGAAATTGTGAATATCTTAATATTGTGGCATAATTTTCAGAAAGCGCCCGCCTGCGCCCAACTTGTCTGCCACAAGCTTTAATTAATAATTTTGTAATTTATCAATTTATATTCTGGCATCGTGTGGCCAGAAATTTGATTGCGCACATACGACGAGGCGCAAAACAAATATTGTGACAAAATGCATGTGAATTTCCACGGTGCACTATGGCGACTCTAGCTCTAAAATAGTGGGAGATATGAACGATTTTCTTTGTTTATACGACCCAAGTATAAAGGTGTATTGTCTATTGCCACGCCCCCATTGGGTAAGAGTATATATTTTAAATTTAAAGTACCAATCTTAACAAAAACCAAAACTTGTTTATTTTAAGCACTTTAAGAAATAAATTTTTGCACGAAAAACTGGTAAACTTGCCCATAGTGCAGCGTAACCGAAAATCACAGAAGCTCTGCTGTTGCATACATTTGGGCGCTCGATTGATTAATACTTAATAAGCAAGCGTCTCGAATGCGTTTTAAGCGATGCTTTTGCATCAGGGCCAAAACGCATTTGCCAAGATTGCGTAAGCCAACAGGCTGAGCTTACCAGCTTTTAGCCGGTTGAGGTGTTCCCCTAAGCCTATTGTGGTAAATTAACAGCAATATCAACGCAATGCAACCCGAAAAGCTGCAAGTCCCAGTTGGCTAAGAGTGTGCAGGACGACAATAGTCTCCATTTATTTACTTAACTTTACATATGGAAGTGGGCTTATGGTCGAACAAACGGCTTATTGGCTTTTAATGCAATATTGGGCTTAAGGTAACAATAACCGCAGTCTATTTTGGTTAAAGAATCTTGTGTGGATTGAATAGTAATCGACATAAGCACGTAACAGTTACACTACTTACACAAATAAGCATTTGAATAAAAGTTAATAATCTTTCTATTATAATTACAAGTTTTATTGTTAATCTGAGTTCTATGTTTTGTAAAATATGAGCATTGAAAACATGTGCCTCGCCTTTATGATTTTAGAAGATACTATAATCTAACTTGTCGAGCTACTATATAATATTACAAAAGTGTATTTAATTATCGCCATCCCGAAGGACACTATTTTTATCGTTTTAGTTTAGATAATTGTCTTCCAATTATGCGCCTTGTCAGCCATAAAGTGCTTTAAAAACTATTCGCTGAAACTTTTCACACACACACACACAGACAAACTGGCAACAATCCAATCAAGTGAAATGTAAGCCAAACTAAAATTAACAGCGGCAAATACTTGCCACACTTGCAACGATTGCCTTGCAACAATTCACACACAGCATTTCCAGTTACAGATTGTTTAATTGTGAAAGGGCTTGAATCAACCACATATATATATATATATATATATGTGTGGGATTTGTAGCACTAAAGATGAAGGAAGCTGCTGTCGCGAGAGGTAGGAGGGGGGGGGGGGCATAAGTGTGTGTGGCGGGTTGCAAAGTGGTCGTGTGTGCTACATTAGGTTTGATTTTGCTCTCAGTTTACTCACTTTGATTTCAATTACAAAGTTGCTCGAGTGAAACAATAACATAAAATTGCTGGGGGTAGCAAAGGGCATAACCTCTATAGAAATGCCAGCTGCAAGTTTTATGCGGACCGCAAATTGCATTAGCAGCAAACACCAGCCCAGAGCAGGCCTTGGCTCAAGTTGCAAGCGCCACAAGTTGCATGTTAGCAGCGCGTAAATTTTTTTGTTTATTGCCCCAGCTAGTCTGACAGTGGACAGACACCGACAGACAGAACGACCAAGTTTTATGTGAGGCCATCAGAGAACAACAAAAGCAACGACAACAACAACAATAACAACAACAACAACAGAAAACGGCTTTGTAAATTTTTTAATTTATTTTCCAGCTGAATTGTACGGCGGAAGCGTTTAAAATCGTAAAAGCGGCCACGCCTCGCCCACTTCAAGGCACTTTAGGTGTAATTAATTGCACTTTGAATTTGTTTACAGGCTTGCTGCCTATTTATAAGCTAGTTAAACGGGCTGAGCATAATTATATGCCCACTAACTTTTTGTAATTCCAAAGAAAATTCTTTGAAAATAAAACATTCGAAATATTTTACACAATGCTTTGAAATTTACATTGATCTTAAGCTTAATTATTATTATTATGCAACATATCAAAATAAATTGTTTTTATATTTACCATTAATTTAAAGATACTCAAATGTCAATCAAACTTATTACAACATTTTCTTAAATAGCTTTATTATTTGCGCAATCAATTAAACGCAGCTCTTTCCAAATCTCAAGTTTGGAAATTGTGGGAAATTCAGTGAAAAGCCGCAAAACCGAAGCACAAAACATGCCAATTGAACCGGCGACCGAGAGTCAACTCAAGCAGCAGCACTCAATATAATCACGAACTAAATCACTTGACCAAGTAGGTACTACACACACACACACACACACACGCATTTCTATGTGTGTGTAGAGGAGAAAAGCCCTCAACAGTGTTTTAGCTACTTACATTACTTGGCGCCATCGTAGCTTCGCCCCAAAACTTGCCCCACAGACGAGCTGCAGCAGAAAGCCGTTCCCACAGACATCCGCCGTGGTCCGACCCGCTGAGCCACTTCAGCCTGGCCACATAAAGTGTCATTAGCTCGAGTGGAGGAGCTGCTGCAGACTCGGAGACGGGAACTGCAAACTACATTTGGCAGATTACATCGCAGCCACCAGTCGCTAAGCAAATAGACGCTTAAGCGTAAAAATATGAAATTATTTGCTAAAAAAAAAAAAGGAAAACTCACGAGAACTGAATATACACAACTTTCTCGATCACGACGTTCAAATACCCTATTTAAAGTACGATTCCAACTGACACTGCGAAGTGAATTTAAAATAAATCAACTTTAACTTTATTCTTACCGTTCAACGAATTTTGCGTGTAAAAAAAATTGCAATGTAATTTCTACTCGAAACTTATATCGTCTGATCTTGATAAGAAATAGTACTTCTTATTAGGCAAAAAAAATTGACTTAGTTAAAGTGCTTCGATACGGACGGACAGACAGACGTGGCTAAATCGACTCGGCTGTTGATCCCGATGAAGAATTCATATACTATATGCGATTGCAAAGCCATTATACCCATTTTCAATGGATTCAGTACACAGAAATAAATAAATACATTTTAAAATGCATATCTTCACCCTTTAAGTTTTCGTTTTACAAGACTTTTCTGTAAGAAAATTTAAGAATAACAGCAGCAAATAAGTCAAAATGCTTACATATAGAAGATATATGGGTATATAGGGCATAAAATATAGGCACAATTTTAAATAATTTGTGGATGCAGCCTTCAATCTAAATTGCACCCGGTGTCTGCAAGGGCACTTAATATTTAGCACCTTATTTGTTTTACTTTAAACTTATTTTATTTTTCTAATACATAAAAACTTATTTGTAATATAAGTGGAAGTTAATAATATATATAATTATAGTAATCAAATAATTGTAGTTCGGAAATTATATTTACATTAGCTAGTCTAACAAAAAAAATTAATATTTATATAATTTAATTTAATTTTTATTAAGGCTGACTCCTCACTCAATACCCTGTGAAATGCCCTTACAAAAGTATTATGCTCCTGGTAAGTTCAATTACTCCTAGTTGTAGAAAAGTTGTCCAAAGTCTGCCATAAATGCTGATTAACTTGCTGGACTGCGCGCTCTCTCTCTCTCTCTCGCTCTCTCAGTCTTTTATCGGCATCTCGCTCTCTTTCTGTTGCTGTTGTTGTTTATCTTCTGGACAGCAGGGAGTATTGCTTTGTGGCGGATTTTAATATTGGCACTAAGTAGCTATCAGAGCGTCGTCGGAGCATTCGAATTGAAGTGGCAACTTGTTTATTATTGTTATTATGCTCTGTTTATCTTTTTGTTCGGGTTTAGATGCGAATCGTAGTTTTTCGAGTGTCTGCTTTTCGGCTGCTTATTTTCTTTTAATTAAAAAGCAAATTGCGCTCTGAATGGCTATGTCATTAGACTGATTGAAAACGGCAGAACGAGGCTTGAAGTAAGCAATTTGGCAAAAGGTAAACAACAAATAGCCAAATAGCCAAATAGCTGAATAGCAAATAACTGCATACTGTGTCGATTTTTAAGTGCTTCTAATGAAAAAAAAGCCCCCCCTTCACCTCCGCTGCATAGTTAAAGGCGCTCGCCATACAAATAAGCACTTGAGCCACGAAATGTTGCAAATAACCAACCGCATAATGACCACGGCAAGGGCTGCAATCCTCGAATATGCTTGTGTTCCCATCTATTGATGGAGTGGCCAGTGGGTGTGCGTGTGTGTGTGCACACACACACTAACCGTCTAATGACTTTGAAACGTATGCAGCAAAGTCAAAAGCATGCACTTAGTGACTATTATAGCCATGTTAATCATAGATGCCAGCATAATGGCAACTTGGAACGCAACGTGCATGACGAGCGTGTAAAACAAAAAACAGCAGAGGGCTAAGTACGTATGCTGCATATTTGAAATAGCCTACATGCACATATACACACACACATACCTGTGTTGGGTGCTTCAATCCAATCAATAAACATGAGTTCATCCATCAGCTTTGCAATTCTAACAAATATTTACGTTGGAGCCACTGTGAAATAACTTAAGGATTAATGTAAACGAATCACCCACAATTCAGTGATTTGTATACCCTGTTCCCATTGAAAGTGGGTGAAAAAGGGTATATTGGTCTTATGTAACAGGCAGAAGAAAGCATCTCCAATAAAGTAAACATTTTTTTTGTGTTTTAGTTTAACATGGTTGAAAATGAATGTATTCATATATTTCAATTTTTTGGAATAAATAAAATAAAGATAGCTTTAGTATATATACCTACTATTTATGCTCGTGGATTAATTAATTTAATGGATTTTAATAAAATAAACAACAGAAATGAAAAGACAATTTAAAATAGAATAAACAAAACTAGAAAGTTTACTAAGAAAACATCCACTGACATTTTCCGAACATTTTCCGTGCGCATTAAGGGCCAATAAGACGGCGTTAGAGGAGAAGAAGTAATTCCAGCGTTTTTCTTGTAATTAGGCTGCTCAGCCTTGAGGTGAGTTTCCAACAAGTTCAACACACGCCCCAATTGAAAGATAACGACCCTTTAGGCCAGGTGGCAAAGCATAAGAATGAACATTTTATGCGCATAAGGAAGCGGCAAAAGGAAAAAGAAAAAACTCGCTTTGGAGCAAAAGGAAAGCAGCGAAAAATGCGCAGCCGCCAAGAAACCGAACCTGGCAATACATATGTTAGTAAATAGCACCTACCAGGAAAAATGTAACATAAACCTTAGATTGAAATCCAGCTATTTACCTATAAAATACAAATTAAATATATAATAAATATAAAAATGAAAATTTTACAAATACCAGCTACAAAATTTTGATGGCCAACATTTTCCAAGACACGTTTTCTATTGCCTACTTAGCGGAGCCCCACTGCGCATTACATAAAATGCCTGCTTGTGTGTGTGTGTTTGTGTGTGCCTGTGTGTGTGCACGCCGCGTATTTATTTATTATTTAACAGCAACAGCCTATCACATGTTTTCCCCCATTTCCAATGTCTTCGCATTGGCGGCCCATTTCGAGCTTCGGCAATTTCCTTCCTGCCTCAACTCGCATCTGTGTGTGTGCGTGAGGCAATATCTATTATGTGTGTGCTTATTTTGTATAAACATATTTCCTTCCGCCTTTTCTATTATTTCACTAATTTCTGTGGCTTTGAGAACGGGCGCAGCTGTGTCACGCATTCGATTTGCAGTTTTTGAGCGACCCTCTCGAATTACGCATACGACACGTTGTCGCAGCAATTCACAAACAGGGCTTCACATTCTCAAAATGGGGTATTCTTTCTATATAAATTCGATTGAGCCGACTTATTTACCGACGGACGATCAAGAGCTAGGCAGCCAAAATTAAGACAGCCTTTGAATGTGAAAAGCTAGTAGAAAAATTCGAATGAAACACAAATGAATGAAAAATGTAAATACGTTTTTTTAAAATACGTTTGAAGAACACTTCTTCTTCAGCTTGAATTTATTATTTCAAAAATTTCATTTATTTTGAGTAAACAGAATTTATCAACAACAACGCTTACTTTGGGTAAACATAATTCATCAAGAATAATACAATGCAGAAACTATGTGTACTTATGGAACATAAATATTGCATAGGAAAATGTATTATTTTTTGACATAATATAAACAATATATCAAGCCGAACGATGGAAGGTAACACCAATAGAATAAAAAGGTGTAAAAGAGATTTAAATAGTTAAACTCTATTTATTATTCATTTAATATGTGTGGGCTACATTTTGGACATTAGCAAAAGAGCACTGTCACAAAGTATTTACTCAGAGAGTGGACATTGTGGATGATGTGAGCGTGGAAAGTAACTCATTTACTTTTCATGTCAACAGTGCACATGCATTTCTCTCTGAAGCTTTTGATCGTGTTATGTCTGTGTGTACTACATGCGTTCGCAATAATTGAGTTTAATTAACTTACCGATGTTAGTCGCGAATAATTTGTGTATTTGTTACCGTGATCAATATATATTTATATCAGTTTTCACCCGCTTATTTACACTTAAAAATCGCTTTAATATGTTCTGTTTAATTTTTCGCGTCCACCAGCAACAAATTTCTAGACATTTTAACAAGATCCAAATGTTCCAGCATTTACTCAGAGAGTGGACATTGTGGATGATGTGAGCGTGGAAGGTAACTCGTTTACTTTTCATATCAGCAGTAAACATCAGTGCGAAATTAACTGATGCTTTTGATCCTGTTATCTGTGTGTACTGCATGCTGTAACAGCGTCCCCAAAATGAGTATTGTGGATGGTAAGAGCGGGAGAGGTAAATCATTTGTCCACTGCGCTCACGGCTTTGGCTTCAATGCTTTTGATCCCGCTGCCTTTCTTGTGCTGAGGGCGCTTACGCACGTAGCGAGCACTTTAAATAATAGAAGAGTGGGAGAGTTTTCGGTTTGTGCTCTTTGTTGATAATGTATAAATGCGAATGCTGGTTATGCGTAGGTGCGAGCGTAAGAGGATGACTTAGTCTGTGCGCGTCTGCCTTGTTGATCGGTCGCGTTTTTCGCGCGTGCTTAGAAAACCGGGTTTTAATTGATTTTGATTAATTTACTGATGTTCGTCGCGAATAATTTGTGCGTGTGTATATATTACCGTGATCAATATCAGTCAGTTTTAACCCGTGTATATACATTTAACAACATTTAATATGTGTCGTTTAATTTTTCGTGCTGAGCTTTAACACCAGCAACAAAATGTCACACATATAGACAAATGAAAGAGGAAAGGAGGCAATGTAAAAAGACGGAGAAAAGTAAGTATTTTGCAGTTTTTATTGAAAGCTACATGTTATTTTCGTTATTTGTATACCCATTGAAAGGTTTCTTTTTGCCAATAAAGTACAGATTATTATTTGAATGAGCATTCAACAAAATATAAAAATATTTATATATATATATACATATTTGAACTTAAATGTGTAAAAAAAAATCAATTTCAATTTTAAATTCAAAAGTGAAAAATTTTTGCCTAAATAATTGTATTTATACTTTTTGCTTACTCGCATATTAATCTACCCCTTATTGTATTACTTATAATTGTGCATAAATTCACCACAATGCCTGAAATTTCCCTCGCAACAGGCAAAAGTCCCTTTCAACTAGACGCCAAAGCTTTGGCCGCACAAATCGAATCGTTTCAGTAACGAAAAGCAATCGAAAGATTGAACACCGCACGGAACTTTCCCGTCATTGGCTTTAAATTAGGCTCATTTTTGTTTGGGCAATTATTATGCGCAATTATCCCGCAAATTGTTGTACCAGGCTGCAAATATTTAAATGAGATTTATTAATTTGTTATAAATAGGAATTAGTTTACACATTTGCATAGATTTAGAAATGCAATTTGTAAATATTTTGCTAAAATTTGTTATGAGTATGTAAAATAAAATATAGATGAAAGGATTTAGTATATTTTAAGGACATTTAAATTAAAAATTAAATACCCTTTTAGATATATTTCGACTTATGTTAAGTTCACTCGTGATATCTTGAAAGTAAGAGCCTAGTTTTTATAGTTGTCGACAAACGATAATAAGATAATATATACATATAAAGCGTAGATAACTTCTTTTATGCCTTGCATAATGCCTGACAAATTTGTTGTATAATACCAAACAAATATACAAATTGGGGCAATTGCAGCTATGAATTGCATTTAAATTTACCAATCAATTATGAACTTATATACATATATACTTATCTGACTACAACAGCTTAAACTGTGGGAAGTTCAAATTGCAAATCGCCGGTAAGAAATTCTCATTGAAATAAAAATTGCAGCAAGACAACGCGAGGGGGCGGGAAGGAATAAGGGAGTTGGGAGGTCTAGAGATTTTACGGTTCTCTCTCGAATGTCACTTGAATTGCAGGCTTGCGGTCACAGTTTCTTTCTTTCTCTCTCCCTCTCCTTCTCTCTCTCTCTCTCTCTCTCTCTTTCTCAATCTCATCTGTAGCAACTAAAAACTGCATTTGGTTTGGGCAACACGTTGACATTGACTTGAAAATCAAATCAATTTTGCAAAAGCCCACAGCCGGGAGCCCAGACATAGGCCCCATGTGACGGAACTGCAGAACTCCGTTCGACTCCTGCACTGTGGGCAATTTGGCATTTATTTATAGCTTTGAGTTTAAGCGAAATGCAATCAACAGCAAAAATAAAATACATACATTCCAGTTATTTTGTAAGCATGAAGTAGAGGATGAACTTAGGCAATGCTCTAAATTTCGTAAGGATCGGATAAATAATGTTCAAATAAACTCCATAAATATTTCAATTTTAACATGTTCAATTTTGAAAACTAAGCTCTGTAAATATATTGTACTTGCCAGAAGGAAAATTAATTTAAAACAAATAAGCAGAGGCGTTTTATTTTATGTTCAAATCAATTGTATTTTACCAAAAAAAAATACCTAAGGCTAACAGCTATTTTTAAGAGCTTTAATCTTTATTAGCTTAATTTTTTTAAATTATTTCTACATTTTAAGCACTTTTAAAACAGACTTTTTTGCCAGAAAAACGTTTCACATTCCCCACAGTGCCTTGCACTTGATGGGGGCGTTGGAATGCTGTAAATTGAATTCAATTAATACGTTTGTAAATGTCATCAGAGAGTGCCGATTGGCAGCCCTCATCTATGCCGTGCGGCAACAGCAGGACGAATGCTTTGCATTCCTACACTCTGAGAAAATAGCAGGTCTATTGTTCTAAAGTGAAGTACAAGTACAGTCGAAATTTGTTCACTTGTAAAGCAAATTTAATTGTTACAAATTTTTCCAAATATACAGATAAACAGATTCTACAAATATCTTGAATTTAAATAATATAGAATTGCAAATTCTTTTCCTTACCTTACAGTACAGAGTAACAATTATAATTTCAATTCAAATTTTTCGTTATAACTCATTGTTAAAAATATTCAAAAAATTAAAGTCGGTTATCAAAACTCAAATGCAGAACATAATTTAAGACACTTGTACTTTTTTTGAAATACGAAAAGTCTTGTTATGAGTATTTCTATAAAAATTAAACCAAAATGATTAATACTCAATATAAAAGTATTTTAAAACACAATTTTTTGTTTTGAAATTTTAATATCGATCATAACATAGATTTTCTCTTCGAGTGTATGAAAACTGTGCACAAAGTAACAAAAAAAAGAATATGAAGTTCGGCAACTGCAATTGTTTGTTGATTTATGCTGTAGTTAGATAGGAGAACTCTCTTAAAGAATCCCCTCCCAACACAAAAGGTTTTAGAACAAAAGTAAATTGAATTGGCTCTGTGAAGTATTGTTCTTGGCCATAACTATGACGGTGCTTACAATAAGTTGGGTTTTGATCACAATTTTAACGAGTAAGAGGATTCCAGTCAAGGCTGACCGACTGGCAGTTACCCTGTATTTAGCCTTGAGCAGTCGTATTATGTACAAAAAAAAAAAAACGGACCAAGCTTTCCAATTCCAATTCCAGAGGTATTTATATATTTATATATATTTATTTGTTTATCAATTAGAATACGCTACTTAAAGTGAAACAAAAATATAATAAAGCAGGTCAACAACTCTTTAAACATAAATTCAGTTACAGCAAACAGATTAGCTTTGTTTGAAGTACATTAGACACAAGGTTATTTGTTACAAACAAGATGGACGTTTAAGGACAAAAATCTATTGACATAACCAGTTAACCTAATTTAATAATATAAATTAAATATCTAATTGATACACCCCGCACGCACTGCGCTCGTTCCGGCGTAATTAATTTGCTGCTGCCATGCGATAATTTATACAGTGGCTCGCCTTCTCTCTTTATCCAAACAGAAATTAGAAAACTGACCACCCGAATCGAACAGAGCCACCAAAAGCCAACAAACTGTGGCTGCAATTAATTTTTCGTGCAAATTTAACGCGCAAATCGCGTAAATAATCAAAAATTAGATCACAACAGATGCTGGCGATGCTGTGGTGCCCGTGTTCGGCGACCAGCCCCTCTCCACCCCCTACCTTGAACAGGAGCACACGTGCTGTGCGTCCCCTTTGCCGGAATGCCAGTGATTGCGGCGAGTTGTCGGGCTTTGCTTAGGCCTCGTTTTCGTCCTGGTCGCAGTCATGAAACAATAATGTCCACAAATTGACGCCACAAGCTGTTGGTTCAATGAGAACGCACACACGGGCATACACACACACACACACACACACACACACACACACACACACAACAACGCTGCATGCGTCTGTGGCACTTCCTCTGTGGCGCCATATTGAATTTGTGCCTGGTGCCTAGTTTCTGAGCTCGGGGGCTTCTCTCAGTCGTTTCGGGCTCTGTTTTTATTTGCCTGCTTGTTTTCTCCTGGTTAGCTGGCTGATTTTCCAAATGTAGCCTCGACCGGCAACGTTGCAACGCGCGTGTTGCTAACGAAAATACAAGCAAACATATTGCTTGACTCTTCAGTTATTGTTGTTTTAGCCGTGGCATTGGGCCCACCAGCCCGGCTATGGAGGGGAGCTTTTCGGCAGTTCTGGGCCCTATCCAGCCTAGTTGTTGTTGTTTAAAATCCATCATAGATTGGCGTACCATGCAATTTTCAATGCATTTTTAAGTCGCATATTTTCCAGCATATGTCAAAAACTCCACACTTCGTAAGCAAATTGTTTACCGCTCGCAGCTAATAACAAAAAATTCTACATTTGCCGCCTGCATTTGATGGGTCGTATACGCGATAATTATGTCAGCGAATTTACTAACTTATGACATTGATTCAAATACAGCAAATAAATTATATAACATATGTTTACAAAATTTTAAACATAAATAATCGAAATATCAGGCATTTATCTCGACTTGACTATACCCTATTTTTATAATAGCAGTAGGTGCTATGGCCTTCGACTCAGACAAATTAAAAATTAACTATCATTTTTGTTTAGTTGGTTGGTATTTTAGTTGGTGCCGAATGTTTATAAAAATATTTACAAACTTAATTTAAGCATGCAGAGAAAAGTCAACATTTTCTTTTGATTCAAAAAAGAGCACTATAAACTATTTTATAAATTCTATTCGTTGGAAAATTACTTGTCTAAGTGTTTAGGCAGTAAACAACGACTTTAAGGTATATTTTTATTTTTATATATATATTATATTTTTTACATATAGTTACAGTTATTGTGTTTTGCTGTAAACCTGATCCAATTTTAATTGATTTCCAAGCTTCGTTGTATTCTGTTCCTAATCCAACTTAAATTCATTTTCCATGCATTAAGTGGCATTTCACCTACTTTCTACACACAAATCGTCTCGAACTTTCAACCAATTAGCACAATGACGGCTAAAATGGTCTACAACACTTGCATGTCCGAATATAAATAACAATTAAAATTGCATCCACAACTGAAAAACACAATAAAACCATTTGCGGTTTTTCGAACATATTGCGAGAAAAAATGAACATGCACACAAATATCGCAATGTGGTTAAATACCCGAAAATAAAAAATAATAAAAATCTACAATGAAATCAAAAGCAGAAAAATACAAGTTATAAAAAATAAATCCCACAAATCAAATCGAGGTCAAAAATCTGCAAAAAAAAAATAAAAATAGTGAAAATCTAATGAGTTTGAGGTTAACCCGACTAAAACAAACCGGAAACAAGTCTCTCCCTTTCTCGCTCACTCTCTCTAGTTCTGCACACGCACTTTTTGCACTGATTACAATGTGTGTGTGTGTGTGTGTGTGTGGTTTTTTTTCTTCTTTTCGCTTCCCTTTTTGCTAGTCCGTTGCCTTTTTTGCTTATTTTTATTGGTGCCTCATGTTTATGTTGTCAGGTTGTTTCTTTTTCAGTTGTTTTTGTTGTTGGTTTTTTTGCTGGCTGTGTAATCGAGTCAATTGTTTCCGCTTCGACGATGAGGCAATCGACTGCGTCTGTTTTTATGGGCTTGGATTTGGGGTTGAGTTTGGTTTGGTTTTGATTTTGGGTTGAGTGTTTTCTTGTTGTCGTTCTTTTCGTTGTTGTTGTTGTTGTTGTTATTGCTGTTTTATGGTGTTGATATTGGCAACATCCGTTTAGAGTCAAAAGTTTTTTTATTTTCTGTTTGTGGGCGTTTTGACATGGGCTAATAAGCTTGTTTCAGTTTGTCATTTTTGACATGAACACGGTTGCCCATTTAATTGGCTTTTATTTAGTCCTTTATTTGAACCCTAACATTTTGATTAAATCTTTGAAAGTTAAGTAGGCTAGTGATATATTTTTGTTAGAATATTTGAATGACAAAATATTATTCTTATTTTTTTTTTAAAAGAATATATGGTGTTTTGCATTTTTGTACAGCTTGCGTGTAATTTAATCTCCTTTAGGCCGGGCACAATTTAAGACCTGCTCATTAAGATTCCCATTAGGCAATTGCCACTTGCCATTTGGGCATCTTCTGTTGGCACTTGCGAGACATAATTAACCCTTATTTGCGCATTTTATGGCCCGCACCATAAAATGCGCATTTAAATTACGTAGCACAATGCAAAGAGTTGGCCATTTGGGAAGTACTGGCCAATTTGTTGATATCATTGAGTATGGCCATAAAAGGCGCCAAATTGGCAAAGGTGAAAGCGTCGGCTGTTGAGCATCGGCTTTAAGGCAAATTGTTCGCTGTGGCCTTAAAGCAGCTTACAATTTGAACGCACTGTTGGCAAGCCGCTTAACTTGCATAATCCAAATATCTGGCCAGAACGCACTGCAGACTCTTGACCCTTTTCTTGTCGTTTTATATTTTTCGGTAGTTCCTGAATGCCATCAAAGTTGAATGCGATTGCGTGTCACATGCGGGCAGCGGTCATCACCAATTGGGCTGCGTAGAAGAAGAATTGCTTGTTAGGTCATAAAAATTCAATAGCTAGGGGTTCAAATGTGCCAAACCCTGATAGAGCTTTAAATTTGCAGGGCAGCCGGGGGCTGCACTGACATTGTCTGCTTTGGTTAAAGCTATTGATGCAACTGGATTGAAACTGGCTAGAGCTTTGTCGAATAAACTGGTTGGGCTTTTATGATCATTAGCTGGGTGGGTTTTTGCAGTTGCTGCAACCCTTGTCGCTGTCAAATAATCCTTGAAGCTCAACTTTTTATGTTTCCACAATAATTCTCAAGCTGTTAAAGCAAAACTCATGCATATCTCCACAGAGTTTTCGTGGTCAAATCACAACCTTGCGCAGTGGCAATATCGCCAACAATGAGGTCCTAACTGAGTTGTGATTATTGCTAATTGAAAACTTTAACCAATAACTCGCCCAATGTGAGCGCCACGCCCACGTTGAGGCAATTTTTTTAAGCTCGAAAGAGCTGATTTGCAAATAAATATATAAAAAAGGAACAAACTTCTGTTAAAATGTTTTTTGAAAATTTTTAAAAAAAGTCTCACCATAGAAAAATGTTTAAAGTGGTTTTTCGACATATGGGCAGGGCAAAAAAAATTGTAGTTTGTTATCCAGTGTTATTAAAGTACTTATAATTAGTGTTTAATAAAGTTCGAACAACATATTCTCTATATTATATATTTATGTATGAAACTGATTGTTTTGATTTGAGATATATAATACCTACAGCTTTTTTATCTTGAGAGAGAACTTGAAAAAAAACGGAAAACCCTTCTTTATTTTTTATCATATACTTTTATAAAAATCAAGCTATAAAATTAATAAAAATATATATAATATAATCCTTTATACTTCCTAATAATATTTCATTATATTTTAACAATAACAAATGCTATTTGAATGAATGTTGCAAGCGTCGAGTGCCTTCTACTCCGTTCTTTTCTTCGACTTTTTCTTCTTTTTCACGCTGGACGCGCTGGACATCTGTCCGAGCGACGAGTAGCCCGTCGAGGTGGAGTCCCGACTCTGGCGATAGGTGTGCAAAGGCTTTCGTCGCAGCCAGACGCGGACCAGAAAGTTCAGCTCACCCTTCAGTGCCACCATGCGCTTTATCTGTAAGAGGCAGCCAATTACAGTCAGGATATCGCCACACGATCGGCACGATCGAATCTTACCCTTTGTTTGAGCGCAATGCGATGCACATGCCACAAGAACTCGGCCAAGCCAATGAGAAATGAGATAAAGACGCCCACAACGAGCACCACAAAGAGTCCACCCACCGAGTTCATGTCGAACTGGCCGTCTTCATTGGTCGAGCCGCTGTTATCACAAGATGTATCATTCGCATTGAACCACTTGTTGCGCAGATTATAGAGTACGCCCCGTTCGCTCAGCTTTAGGATGCCCACGCTGAGATTGGACCGAAAGTTGGCATCTAAAGTGGTGGTAAAAAGGTATTTACGCTTACACACAAATCTTTTCGAACTTCGTTTATCACTTACTCAATGGCACCGCAATTCCGTAATGCTTCTCCCCGAAACTGTCGCCTATCTGAGTCAGATCACAGTTGCGTTGCACGTAGTACTGCAGATTGGTGGTTTCCATCAGGAAAGCGTAGGTGCCACGGCTCAGCTTGACGCGGTCCACGCCCTCCTCATTATTCTTGGTGAAGGCGTCGGGTTTCACGGACAGCATCTTGTTCCAGGCCATCCGGTTTTCGGTATCGTTCGACTCCGAAAAGTAAACGGATGTGGCCCCGCCTCGTATCGTGCCAAATTGCACCTTATTCTGATCAACAAGATCGTGCAACGAGGCAATGTTGCCAGTCATCTTCGAGGAGGTAATAAATGCCGCCAGCTTGGCAATGTAGGTCTGCGAGATGAGCAGCGCGAAGATCCACCAGAAGGCAGTCAGCAGGCGCATCGGCAGACCCCTGGAAAATAAAATAAAATCAAGAAATTAAATTGTCATTACTCTTCTACTAGAATGGTGTTTTCTTTAAAAACGAAAATTGAATTTAAGTGAATTTTAAAAATCAATAATTCCTATTGTATGTTTAAGGAAGTGATTGATTATATTTTTGTTCTATCTTTAAAATTTTTAGTACAACTCAAAACTTTAAAGTATCTCATTAATAAAGTCTCCACAATTTATATACAAAAGCAGGATACATAATAGTCTAAAGTACCCATAAGATATCACTCCAAAAAAACTTTTATATTTTACAAAAAAGTTAGCTACCAATTTTTTTTAATATGTATATTAAATATATAAAAATGTATATAAAAATGGCAAAATTTAATGAGGTTTTAATTGAATTTATTCCTTTGGCGAGTTCTTCACAAACCTGTTTAATACTTTGCTTACTAATTTTATTCATAACAAACAAATATTCATTGTTGGTTGCAATACATAATTTAACTGATTGTTTGCATACTATAATAATTTTATCAAATTTGTTCAAAGTTTTTGGTACTTTTTGTCTTACAAATGGATAGACTGACAGACCACATTTACCAGCATGATTTTACTCATCTTAATATTTTAAATTAAAAATCGAAGTGGCCTTACGCTGGTTTCCAAAAGTTGTTCACATATTATATATGTAAAATATTTCGAATTTCAATAATTCTGGGAGTGAGTAAAATATCTAAGTACACACCTTGGCAACAGATCACAGCCCTGATTGAGTATAGAGCCCAGGACGAGCCACATGGTGTTGTGCAGGTGCCAGGTATTTTCGCGCTCCTGTTCATTGTCCTCATTCAGCACGGCTGGCTCCCATTCGTACGGATCCATTCGGCCGGCCAATATCAGTGCCATCGCGCTAATTAGCATGGCGACCATAACATAAAGCCAAACATCCACACCGTACGGATTGAGAAAGCCATAAATATCCGGTGATGGCGGGGGCTGCTTGTACGACAAGATGCTTATCCCCAGTTGCATAAACGGAACCGTGAAATCCACAACCGAACGACGCGCCTGAGTGATGGTCAGGTCACAGATGCCAATCTGTGCGTTCTGCAGGAGCGAAGAGCGTGCGGGATTAACTCTAATCTCTATGCTAATTCAGCGCACACTTACATTGTCAATTAGCTGTCGAATTATGCCATCCCATTCATCGGTGGCCGCATCGTAGCTCCCGTATTTATTGTCCCTCACCGGCTCGAAATTGAAGTCGAATTTGCATTCCTCCGCCAGCTTATAGATCAAATCCACCGCATAGCCCTCAAAGCGTTCATTGCCTTCGTAGTGCACTCCCTCGGGTTCCTCGCTTTGCATCGAACATTGAACATTGTTAGGTTCGTCTTTCGAATTCAACTAGTTGTACTAACCGCCAGCTGAAATAGGGCTTGCCCACACGGGTGGCCACCGTATATCGCACGGGCTTTTGCGAGAAATCCTCCTTGTTCTCCAGCCGTCGCTGCTTCAGTGACTGCGACGAGTTCTCTCTGATCTTGTCAATGTCAACCAGCTGAAAGTCCTTGTTCCAGATGTGCGTCACACGGTCGATGATCGGATTGTAGACCTCCAGATTGAAGTCCTCGCGTTGACCATCCGGAGTTAATTGCAGTCGCTGTGTCTTAAACGGCGGCTTGATCTGCTTCGGCGTCAGCTATAATAAAAATAACGGAGAAGATAAATGCTTAATATAAAAATAAAAGTGCGGAATAAAAACATTATTAACAAACAGAAATTTTGTTAAAAAAAAATGCAAAACATTTATCTAATTGTAGATGTTTATTAGTACGTTAAAATTCGCAAAAAATTTAAGAAAGTTTACTGTTTCCAGAAAATAATGTACGACCTTTTCACTTTTTTATTTTTAATATCAACAATGGTAAATGTAAATTTCTAAAACATCTTAGGTAAATACAATATTTATGGAATTTGCTGAGACTATTAAAAATAGTACATGTAAAAGTTTTTAAAAATGTATATTTATCATATAATCAAGGCGTCTTTTGCGTTAAAAATACCACTTAATATTTCTAAGCGTTAACATAAATCCTACCTCTTTCATTTGTTGAACTAAATGCGGTCCTGGCTGCCAAAAGCCACGCCCACAGCTGAATTGTGGCGTGTAGAATCCGGGATGCTGACTTAGCTTTAGCACAGCATTATAGAAGAGAACCACCGCATCGTAGATCAGCTGGGTACTCAACGAGACGAACTGTTCCAAAGAGTTCAAATCAATTAATGGGTTTTCTAGATCAATAAAATCCGTATAACCTACACGATCATCGACTTCATTGTCAAACACATCGATCTCGTCGTGAACTGGCGGTGGAATATAGGAACGAATTCTGACAGCCGCCACGGCAACTGTGAATTCACGTGAGTAGAAGCGATCGATGCCACTGACGTGCGTATCCAAGTTAGTTAGGAACAGATTCTGAACAATGAGAATTATGTAAAAAAAAGGCCTTGAAGAGAGTACTACTCACATTGAAAGAGCCGGTCATATTGAAGCCGATCGAGGCATTGATCACTTCCGTCAGTATATCGGAGGGACAGTCGAGTAGCACGAACTTTTCACGAGCATTGTTGATGCGTTTCCAAAGTATTCGATAGTCATCGCCCCGTTGAAATTCCTGGAGCTTAATGCCGGTCTTGTGAAGCTGCTTCCAAGCGAAAATGTGCTGCAAGCGTGCAAAATCTAAAAGACAGACAAAAAGATATGGTAAGTAAATAAAGGCAATTGAGTTTAGGTAAAGTTAGTTATTAAATTATACGAAGTGCGTAGACTTTCATATCAAGTTACTGACATTTTATAAAAGAAAATCACTCCAAAGCTAAAAGAGAGTATAAATAATTCTTTAAAAATGTATATATGGGCATTAGTATACGGGTTTAGACTACGACAGACTAATTTGATATTAAATTATAATAATAAAATAAAATTTTTCGAAAATGATAAGGAGGGAGTACATGATATTTTATCAAAAAATCAAAAAAATTGTATTTTCAATAATGAATAAAGTTGGAATGTAGAATCAATTTAGAGGACAAACCATGAAAAAAATGCCGTCAAACATGAAAATCGGTTCAGTTTTGGCAAAGTTATGGCCGTTTGAAATATGGGAGCTATGGATCCGGGGGCTTTACATGTTAAAATTTGTGTAAATTTTAGCGTGATTTTTGATCAAAAATTTAACCCCCTCAGAATCGGCTTTAATGTTGTTTTTTATACTAATTGTGACCACCACAATCAATTAAAAATGTAAATTCGCATTTCTAAATTTTGAAAAAAAATTTTTTTCGAAAATGAGTAAGGGGGGGTACATGCTTTTTTTGGGAAAAAATCGAAAAAAATGTATTTTGAATAAAGAATAAAGTTGAAATACGGAATCAATCTAGAGGACAAACCATGAACAAAATGCCTTCAAACATGAAAATCGGTTCAGTTTTGGCAAAGTTATGGCCGTTTGAAATATGGGAGCTATGGATCCGGGGACTTTACATGTTAAAATTTTTGTAAATTTTAGCGTGATTTTTGACAAAAAATGTAACCCCCTCAGAACCACTTTTAATGTGGTTTTTTATACTAATTGTGACCACCACAATCGATTAAAAATGTAAATTCGCATTTCTAAATTTTGAAAAAAAATTTTTTTCGAAAATGAGTAAGGGGGGGGTACATGCTTTTTTTTTGGAAAAAATCGAAAACATGTTATTTTCAATAATGAATAAAGTTAAAATGCGGAATCAATCTAGAGGACAAACCATGAAAAAAATGCCATCAAACATGAAAATCGGTTCAGTTTGGACAAAGTTATGGCCGTTTGAAATATGGGAGCTATGGATTCGGGGACTTTACATGTTAAAATTTTTGTCAATTTTTGCATGATTTTTGACCAAAAATTTGACCCCATCAGAATCGGCTTTAATGTTGTTTTTTATACTAATTGTGACCACCACAATCGATAAAAAATGTAAATTCGCATTTCTAAATTTTGAAAAAAAAATTTTTTCGAAAATGAGTAAGGGGGGGGTACATGCTTTTTTTGGCAAAAAATCGAAAAAAATGTATTTTCAATAAAGAATAAAGTTGAAATACGGAATCAATCTAGAGGACAAACCATGAACAAAATGCCTTCAAACATGAAAATCGGTTCAGTTTGGACAAAGTTATGGCCGTTTGAAATATGGGAGCTATGGATCCGGGGGCTTTACATGTTAAAATTGTTGTAAATTTTTGCATGATTTTTGACCAAAAATTTGACCCCATCAGAATCGGCTTTAATGTTGTTTTTTATACTAATTGAGACCACCACAAACGATTAAAAATGTAAATTCGCATTTCTAAATTTTGAAAAAAAAAATTTTTCGAAAATGAGTAAGGGGGGGGTACATGCTTTTTTTGGCAAAAAATTTAAAAAAAATTTATTTTTTATTATCAATTAATATGTAATGCACAATCATTCTAGAGGACAAACCATGAAAAAACTACCTTCAAACATGAAAATCGGTTCAGTTTGGACAAAGTTATGGGCGTTTGAAATGTGGATGTTATGGATCCGATAGCTTTACCTGTCAACATTTTTGTCAATTGTGTTTATTATGCATGTTTCTAATTTTATTTGAACTTCCTTTAAAAATAGTTTACATTTAATTAAAGGAATTAAAGAAATTAAAGAAATATGCCGATCGCACAAACATTAGAAATGATTTTCCCTGTGCTTAAGTTAAGTTAGTTTATATTTTTGATGCAGTTTCAGTTTTATTAGCTCTCGCTTAGTTAGATTCACTTACGCGCATCCCGTTCATAGGCAATAGTGAATGATTTCCAATCGAAGGCCTTGCTGCGCAGAATATCCGATAGGGCAGTCGAGAGTATCAGTTCCGAGGGTGCCACATTGACGGTCAGCTGATGATTGAGCCGGTCCCGGGCGGACTGTTGGGGATGCCAGTCGAACTGCAGGTGGGGAATGCCCGTCAAATTGCACAGGACCTCAACAATGTCTAATTGTGGGCAAAAGAGAGGGTAATCATCATTCGACTTTTCGGGCAAACAGAGATCAATGGGTCGTGTATATTTTTGTTTAGAATGACTTGGCGAACTAACAAAACATACAATGAAAGTGCGGAGCAAAACAACGAAATAAACGAATATTTGTCTGGCAACGTTCCAATTAACCACTCGTAAGTGTCCCATCTATTTGGGGCTATATGCATATGTGTTCGAGGCTTGTCGTTTATTTACTGCAAAAATATTTGGATCTTATGTTTGCTTGGCCAATTTGATGCGAAACATCAGGAATCATTAACGAGGTTAGTGGCATAGATTGAGCAGCCATAGCACCTCTCTCGGCTCTCTTCTATTAAGTGCTCTCTGCTGAAACACACGACACGAGAACTGCTCTCCCTCACTCTCACTCTCACTCTCTTTCCCTCTTCTTTTTTGTATACACATGTGAGAATTACGACAGGCAGACGACAGCAACAATAGTCCCCCTCCCAGACATCATTTTATGACGCCGATTTTGTTTAAAAATAATTTAACTTTCAGCCGTCGGCTAAGCAAAACAATGTTAGAAAGTAAACTTACCGCTGCTCGTCTTTGAACTTGGTCCCAAAATAGCTGCCACACCATTTCCAATCAAGTCACAAGCTGCGAAAAGCAATATATAAATTATATATCTCTAATAATCTGCATTATACTATATTAGGTAAAACTCACATAGGTCCTGCAGCACAATGCTATCATCCACAGTTAGAAAGTGCTTAATGGGCTCCAATTTCAAGTCTGGTGTTAAGGCGTTCACCTCCCCCACAGCCGCTTCAAAAGCCTCAGCCAGATTCATTTCAGTATCAAAGAAAATGGCACCTAACATCATTTTGTGGTATTGAAATAGATCATTTTAAATTAATTATATTAATAATATTAAATTATAGATAGTAGTAGTAGTATAAAATAAGTGTTAACAAAAATTCTCTTCTAAACTATAAATTATATACCAGCTTAACAATTGATTAAAATTAGTAAAGTAAATTGTAAATTGGTAAATATACCAATTTTTAATGTTTACAATTTATCAATAAAATTAGTAAACAATTTCTTAAAATTCTTGTTGCCGAATTTAAAATATATTTTAAAAAATAGAAAATGAATTTTAATTTTCAAAAAATATGTTAGATAAAATATAATTTATATAGACATTTTAAAAGTATAACATTGTAACTTCCAATTGTTTTGTTTTACCGATTTTGATCACCAATCCATCATTGTTATTTGCGCCGCTGCATAAAACTAATGCGGCCAAGACTAGGAACTTTATTGTAAACATGATTTGAAATGTAATCTCAATTTCGCATGATTGTTTTCATTTTGTTGCAGGTCTTAAATAAATACGTTCGTAGTTAGTTTCGCGGCGTTTATATAATGCGATGCACAAAAAACACTTCACAAAATTTATCCATATATAAGTATCGAATGTGAAGAATATCCCAAACGAGCGTAATGAAAATATTCCATGCGCGTGGTGACGATGACGCCCAAAGTTGCCAACGGGGACCTGTCCGGTGGCGCTGCTCGCGAGGCACTGAGATACGGAGACGCGACGGTGGCGAATGAATTTTGGAAAACGGAAGGCAACGCGATCGCCGGGAGAGTGCTGCCTATTTCAGTAGGTGGGAGCGGGGCCCAAGAGCCATTTGTTTTATGGACAAGTCGCACAAAACGGTGGCCACAGCCAAGAGCTCCTCGCACTCTCGGCCATAGAGACTCGCGGCATGGGCTGCAGCTGGAAATGAGCCAAGTGAATGGCAGGCGAATGTGGCCACATCCGATGCGTGCCCAAAGCCCACGCAATCGTTTATGTAGGGTGCTTTTAAGCAGCGTACAAAAAATAGATGGTCGCCAGTAAAAAAGCTATATACAGTTTCTATATATACTATAGATACTAAACGATGGCGTCGAGCTAAACGAATATTGCTCAATAATTCGAAATACTCGGCGCTGAATTTCCCAACAATATGTTTATTCAACTCGAATGCAGTTTAAAAGCAAAATACTAAAATTATCTAACTTATTTCCTAGCTGGCCGTCTTGCTGCGCGTCTTCTCCTTGGAACTGCGCGGCGAGGCCGAGGAGCGTCTGGAGGATTTGTCGGTGCCGCTGCTATTGCTGCTCGATATGCGCATGGGCTTCTTGCGCACCCAGAACTTGACGGCGAACAGCAGCTCCGCCTTGAGGGCCTGCCAGGGCGTCACGCGCTCTTCGACGGCCACGTTCTCCACGTTCCACAGAAACTCAAAGATGCCCAGAATAACGCCCGTGAGCACGCCTCCGGCCAGCACCAGGAAAACACCGCCCAGCTCTATAATGGACAACTCGTCACCGTCCACCTCGTGAATGGAATCGCAGGTGACGTTGTGGTTCTTCCACCATTTGTTCTTCAGCTTGTAGAGCTCGCCCTTTTCGCTCAGTTGTAAAATCGAGACGCTCAAGTTGGTGCGATAATCGGCGCCTGCGAAAAGATATTGTCAAAAGTTATGCAAATATTATTATTATTGTAGCTATTGATATTTTTACTATTAATTATTGTAATTAATTATTATTATTATTTATTATTATTATTATTATTATTATTATTATTATTATTATTATTATTATTATTATTATTATTATTATTATTTTATTTTATTCATTTTATTTTAGATATTAAATTCCCTCTCCCCCTCCCCTATTTCGATCTTTGAAAAAAACAATTTCCCCATATTAAGAAAAATATTTACTTTGACGGCCAATTTTAACTCTAAATTTAATAGGATTTTAAAAAAAGAAATACATACAAGAATTGATTCAAACTGTCTCAACTATATTCAAACTATATACCAAGCGAATATTTACCATCTATGTTCCTGGATTTCAGATTTTAAATCGAATTTAAACAAAATAATTACAAAAGCGGATTTGCCTGTTGGGAAATAAAATCTATAGCCTTTTTACTCACCCAATGGCACCGCCAGACCGTAATGCTTCTCGCCGATCTGGCCGCCAATCTGGCGCAGATCGCAGTGGCGCTCGATGTTGTAGGTCAGGCTGGTGGTTTCCATGAGGAAGGCGTAATTGCCGGTCTCCTTGCGCACACGATCGACGCCCTCCTTGTTGTTGCTGGTGAACGCGGATGGATTGAAGCCCTTCATCTGGTTCCAGGCACGCTGATAGTCGGTGTCGTTCGACTCGGAAAAGAACAGCGAGGTGCTGCCGCCGCGCATGCTGCCAAACTTGACCTCGTCCTGTTCGATCAGATCCTGCAAGCTGTTCACGGTGCTCTGCCACTTGTTGCTGGTCAGAAACGCGGCCAAATTCGCCGTATACGTGCTGAGCATCATCAGCGCAAAGAACCACCACATGCCCGTCAAAATGCGCATATGAGGACCCCTGGAACAGAGAGGCATATATATATATATAGCTTTGGGTCTTTCCTCCGCCTGTGGCCACACGAACCTGGGCAATATGTCGCAACCCTGCTGCATGATCGAGCCCACCATTAGCCAGCAGCTGTTATTCACGTTCCAAATGTTCTCCAGTTCGTCGGGATCAACTATGGCTGGATTCGGTGGCATCCACTCCCGATAGGAGAGCCTAAGCGAAGACACATTAAATCAAATTGGCAAATCGGGACCACGGCTCACCTGGCAATCAGTACGAAGGCCAACGTCATCACCAGCTGGGCAAATATCATATAGATCCAGACCTCCGGCGCAAACGGATCCAGGAAGGCAAACGGATTCTTCTGCTGCGGCGGACTCTTGTAGTGCATTATGCTAATGCCCAGCTGCATGAAGGGCACCGTAAAGTCCACGACCGATCGACGCAGCTGCGTAATCGTCAGATCACAGACCCCAATCTGAGCGTGCTGCAAAGAGAATGGGATTAAAGCTGCCCGCTCCATTCCGTGCCGGCGCCAACCTACGTGATCTATCAGTTTCCGTATTATGCCGTCCCATTGCTTCGTCTCGGGATTGTATTTGCCGTTGCCGTTGACAATCATGAACTCGTAATCGAACTCCATCAGCTCGGACAGCTTTCTAATTAGATCCACGGCGTAGCCCTCATATTTCTCGAGTCCCCTGTAGTTCTCGTGATCCTCCCTGCAAATGCAGTACACTCATAAATGTTGCCAAAATTCTTGGTTTTCCCATACCTACTTCATCATAAAGTAGGGTTCCTCATAATGTGTGACCACCGTGTAGACCTTGCGCTGTATCGAGAAATCTGGCGTCGATGCCGAGCTTTCCAATTCCGGATTGAGGCGCCGCACCTTGATGCCGTTATCCGGTGTCCAGACCATCAGCGGTTCATTCACCGTTGGCTTATAGATCTCCAGATTGAAAACCGTGCGCTGGCCGTACTCATTGAGTTTCATGTTCTCCGTTTTGAAATGGGGCTCAACATCGTCCTCCGATATGGTTTTCATCTCCTGCACTATATAAGCGCCCATTATCCAGGGACTGGCGTAGCCCAAGCCACAGTGGCTCTCCGGCGGATAGAACTGTTCCATCGATGCGATCACACTGCGCGCCGCGCTGGCGAACAGCACAACCGCATCGTAGATGAGTACGGGCAGCATCATTTGGCTGCCAAGTATTTGCTATGGGGCGGAAAATGATCTACCAAAATAAGTTGCACCTCTTTGGCTTAATGCGCCACTTACATCCACTTTGGTAAGGCGCGTTTTCTTCCGATCGTACGGATTCGGATCCACAAGCTTCAGGCGTACCGCGGTTATATTCGCCTTAAAGTCTTCATTGTAAATATCCTTCAAGCCCGAACTATGCGTGTCCAGATGGGTGAGAAACCAGTTCTGTAATTGAGAATTTCAATTAGAATTTGATGAGAATACCTCAACTAAGCGAACTCAAATACTTACTCGAAACGGGCCCTGCAGCTTAAAGTCTACGGAGATTTTAAGCAGTTCCTTTAAAGATTTCGGCTCACAGTCCAATATAATGCGATGCTCGTGGAACGTTTCATCGGCCTCCTTCCAGAGCACGCGATAATCCTCAGCGTAATCGGCCAAATTACGCAACTTGAGATAGTCCGTGTTCAAGGCGTGTATATTCATAAGATCTTGTAGACGAGCGAGGCCTGCAATTAAACATATTTATTAGTATTTATAGTAACTAGATTTTTTTTATATATGCTTCAATTATTTTTCTCCTTGAATTTCATAATTTACAATTACCGAAATGGAAACGAATCTTAAACCGTTTCAGTATTTTATCCAAAAATAATATATTATTTATAGAAAATATATAATTAATTCTAAATAATTAATTCTAAATAAATTATTTCCAACATAGGAAGAAAAGTTCGAACCATTAACCGAACCTCCGCTTCTACTTTGGACTTACCCCACTTAATGGTTCAAGAACACCCCCAACTTAATACATATCTCTGGCTCTTCACCTTTAAACTGTTTTTAGCCTTGGCAAACTTACCCTCCGGTGTTTCGTAGATCAGCGTAAAGGTGCGCCACTCGTAGTTGGTTTTGATGATCTCGAAATAGGCACGGGAGACATCCGATAATGCGGGTGCCACATTAACCGTCATTTGGTGATTTAAGTGCTCCTGCCGCGTCGCCTCCAGTTTCCAGTCGAATTCGATGTGTGGAATGCCGGTCGTGTTTGCGATTTGCGCCACAATATCTAAAGGGGAGCGAAAAGCGATTACAAAACACGATCACAACATCTGTTGATCAATGAACAGAACACGGCCACAACGTACCACTGGCTGCCTTTGAACTTGGTCCGAAAATAGCCGCAACGCCATTGGAAATCAGTTCACAAGCTATACGGAAAAATGTGCCCGGCATTAGTACGGTACAAATATTGAGCATAATTGGGCACACTCACCGATCTGTTGCAGCAGGAAACTATCGTTGGTTGGCATATACCGTTTGATCGCCACAAACTGCAGATCGGAGAATTTCAAATTGTTGACCTCGCGAAAGGCCTGATCGAAACTCAATTCGATTTCCTTTTCATTCTCATAGAAAATGGCGCCTGCGAAAAGCAACACAAATTGTTTTTTATTGTGACAAGATTAATAATTGTTCTCTTGGACACATACCCACTGTGATTTTTGTGTGCCCCTCAGCGCCAATGGCGAGGGCATATTTTAAAAATAACGCCACATAAATGTAGACTGGATGGAAATGCATTTTATCGAAAAACGTCTGGCTAAACAACGTACTCTAATTGAATTTTCTAAATGCAGCGGCCATTTCGTTGTTACAGTTTTTGGCTATACATATGTACGCATAAGTAGTTTTTATATATACACACACACACACCTCTACAAAATTACGTAAAATTTGAAAATATTTTAGTTTTTTGTATTTTATATATATTTTTTTATTTTTTTTGTAGCTCTTGCTCCAAGCGACCGCAGCATCCAGTCTTGGAGCGCTAAGCACGCACACTGACCGCCCGGCCCAACGGTGTCCGCTCTCCAACTGGCCAAGCACGAGTGCTCCGCTGCTCTGCCTATTCCCCGAGCATTCTCAGCGTGCTCTTGGGGAAGCGCCATGTGTCATGTGCCATGTGCCATGCGCCATTATTTATGGCGCTTGTCGATGACGTAGGCGGCATTCAGTCTGGCATGCCTTTTTCATTTTCAGTTCTCAATTCGATTTCTTTTTTTTTTCATAAATATACACATCATTATGTTTGTCAGCGTCTCTTCAGATTGTGTGCCAAATATTATGATGTTCTTGCTTTTGTTTAAACTTGGCAGCGCTTTTTGATCTGAAATGCGCTCGCCTTTGATGTTGTCAAGTGTATTACATTAGAGTGCTTAATAGGGGTCTCTATCAAAAGCGAGAGGGAGAATGAGAGCAATCCGAACGAGAGAATGAGAAAGAGAAATATGGCCAGCACAAAAAAGGCCACTAATTGTTTGGAAATAAAAAATTGGATATTTTAGACTTGCCTTCAGTGCAAGGTGGCTTTAAAGAGTAAATAAACAAAATAAAAAAACAGAAAATACAGAAATAAAAGATAAAATAATATTTAAAATAACCTTCTCCTTGTAAATTCTGTGAATAATATACATTTGTATGTTATGTACATATATAACATAAATCTTATTGAAAAAAAAAGACAAACACTGAATAGCTAAGTTTTTATTTAATTTGATACACATAGCTTATATAGATTTTTATATATGTAGATTCAGTCAATAAGTTAGTAAATTTTCTGTGACAAACAATTTTCTGTAGCTCCAACTTTATCTTATTATTATTATATATGCGACATCACAATGGCTGTGCTTTTTAAAGCAGAAAGCATTATACAGACAGTTTTACATCATACTTGAACAACTTAAAATGGCTATCAAAGTATTAATATCGTTCAAACACAGTGATAGCCCAACAACCTACTTACTTGACATTTTGATTTTATTATAAGTCAATCAAATCCTTCAACGCAAATCAACTGTGCTGAACAGAACTTACTAATCAACTTGGCATAATGCATTTCCGTGACTATATGACCAATTAATATTAGCTATTAAGGCTTGGAGACTGGACTAGAACAGGGACGTCATCTGCTACAACTGGTAGTCTGCCCCTATAGACGATATGAAGAAATCCCATCCAAATCAATTGGTAAGAATATCAAATTTTTTTCAATCTTTGCTCGCTTTTAAGTAATCCAATTTATAGACCACAAATCTGAAAGAAAAACTTGTTTTGTAAAATGTACAGGACACAATGAAACGGATAGTTTTGATAGCGCAAGGGATTCCGGGTACTCGCATCATTTGGTTAGAGGCAAGACCGTATCTTGACTTGAATTACATACACGGATAGATGCAGGCGGATGTTCACACCAAGGCTACAACATTAATACAATGGAGTTTAAGTATTTTGGAGGAAAATGGATTAATTAATAGCCAAGTTGGTAGCATCTTCGAGGATGAACTTTTTATTAATTAATGGATTTTCTTCACAACTGACTTAATATCTTTGTATTAGTGTCAGTCTATGGCAAATGTTTTAAATAGATAATTATGATATTAGAAAATAAGAGATATTTTCTGAAACAAAAACGTTTTTTATGTTATTTATGGGATCATGTGTAGAGATCAAATATTAAAACTATATTCAAACATTTTTACTTATAATTTATAATGTTTTTTTGTCAATTTATGTCAACATTTTATTTAATGATTTTTTTAAAAAATTTCAGAAACCCCGAATTGTTTATTTAAGATTTTCTATGAACATTTTTAAAAGAATTTATATAATTTCTATTATATATACTATAATAGTAGGCTCTAGTTTTTTCTATTCCAATTTATTAGGACAATCAACATTTTATTCTCAATTGCTGCACAACGGCTTAAGTTACAAGTTCTGTTTTATTGAGCTTCTACAAAAAAATATTTGTTTGAAAAATAAAAAAAAAAAATACAAAACAATAAAAAATAAAAGAGGTGAGAATGGCAAATAGAAAACTCCTCAGGCCCCTGCTAATATCCTTAAGTGTAGAAAATATTAAAAATGGACGACAAAATGGTGGACCTGAGCGTAATAGGGTTTGAGACCTTTCAGGATTACATAAACTCGTTCGCGACCAAAGCAGACTTCAAATATTTAGGCAACATGGAGGTCATCGCAAGCCTTTCCAAGTTGGGCTATCGCTCCACGAGCATCCCCTACGACGAGGAGGAATTCGTGAAGCGACTCAACTTGGCAATGCTGGCGTTACAACCAAAAATTATGGGCATCCAGCCCTTCAGTAGATTCATGTCGCCCAATAATAAGGATCCCGTTCTACTCGAGTTCAAGCGACGGGAAATCCCCATACTCAACAAGCAATTAGCGGTAAGAAGTTAAGTATTAACTATGAGAATGCCCAATACCCGATTCCGTATTCCGATAAGACAATTGTGTTCACAATGTATACGGATACCGCTGCCTCGGAAATATCCGGTTACATTGATTTGGGCGACAGCTGGCTGAACGCAATACGCTGCGTTCACGGGCACACCGACTGGCAGGGCGTTTTCGAGGGCGCGGCCTACCTGCGCCCGAAGTCGCATCACCTGAGCTACAGCAATCCCCGGCACAATATGGTTTGCTATAAGGATAGCGATAACTTTCAGTGCCTGCACGATCATCGCTACGGACTGATGTTCATGCATCGGAGTGATCACAAATGTATACCGGTTGGTGGCCAGCCCAATCCGTATGACAGAAACAGAAAGCGATCGACAACGATTTCGCCCAGATACGGTACTATGATCTTCTACGATCATATTCTGCGCAAGAAGCTATAGAAACTAATTTCCATTTAAATTCAACGAATGTATCAGAAATCTAATCATATTTAGTAAAGAGGG
The DNA here is from genome assembly GCA_035047465.1 of Drosophila sordidula. Classification (NCBI taxonomy): domain Eukaryota; kingdom Metazoa; phylum Arthropoda; class Insecta; order Diptera; family Drosophilidae; genus Drosophila; species Drosophila sordidula. The sequence continues at coordinate 2,285,102 of JAWNPQ010000260.1, read as the reverse complement.
GTACGCTGGTCCAACAGAAAAGAATTGTTTCGGTATCTCGGCACGCGATCGCCCGTTGTTTAGAATGTGTTTAGCACAACAAACAACAGAGGGCGCTCTCTTCGAGCGCATTTGCGTGCTCTTTTAAAATTAGCATAATTCCGTTTTATATATGGGCGACATAGCTCATTGTAGTGCCGACCTCCGAACGTTTCAGTTGCATTCTGTGCAATTTTCTTGGCAAGCTTTACATCATCAGTTAAAAAAAAAAAAGTAAAATGTTTAAATACCATTAAAATGTGGCTTAAATATTGCGTATACGTTCCGGTGCCTTTGCTGCTACTGCTGCTGCACTCGGCCGCAGCCAGGGAGAAATTTCTGGTGGGTAAGTTCTCAAATTAAATAAACTAGGTCACATTGAGGTTGGCTAAAAGTGTCGTTCTTTTGCTAGGCAGCATCTTCACATCGGACAAGGATGAGGCGGAAATCGCATTTCGCACTGCCGTAGAGCGTGCAAATATCTTGGAACGCAATATAGAACTGGTGCCAGTTGTGGTCTACGCCAATACGGAGGACAGTTTCATAATGGAGAAAACGGGTAGGCAGCCAGAGAATTCATCGAGAAGAAAAAGTCGAAATTGACACAGATTTGCTTGCAGTTTGCAATCTGATTTCGCAAGGGGTTATTGCTATTTTTGGACCCAGCACGGGCAGCAGTTCAGGCAAGCTCTGACTCGCGAGTCTTGCGACGCTTTGGCGCTCGATACATTTTTAGCATCTTTATAGACATCGTCGCCTCCATTTGCCATACGTTGGACATACCGAACATCGTGTACGACTGGCGGCCGGATATTCGGCAATACGAACACTCCTCGATGACCCTCAATGTCCATCCCGACAACTTGCTGCTGGCCCGCGGATTCGCCGAAATCGTGCAGAGTTTTGGATGGCGCAGCTATACCATTATCTACGAATCGGAGAAGGGTAAGCGAAAAGTAGACTAAATATATTTTAAAAATTTTAAATTATTTTTACCTTTGTTTATTTTCCACAGAGCTGCAACAACTGCAGGATATTCTGCAAATCGGCGATCCGAACAGCAATCCCACGACGCTCAGACAGCTGGGTCCAGACGAGGATCACAGACCCTTCCTAAAGGAAATCAAACTATCCACCGATAACTGCCTCATATTGCACTGTGCTCCTGAGAATCTAGTCCGGATTCTGGACCAAGCCAATGAGCTGAAAATATTGGGTGAATATCAGGTGAGGCGAAACGTGACTCAATATTGTTCTTCTTTTAAAATATGATCAGAGTGTTTTCATACCCCTGCTGGATACACATACTCTGGAGCTGGGCGACATCGGGAACGTGGAGGCCAACATAACGACAGTTCGCCTGATGGATCCCACAGACTTTCACATTAAGAACGTCGTTCACGACTGGGAGGAGCGCGAGAAACGCGAGGGACGCTACTATAAAGTGCTGCCCACGCAGGTGAAGACCCAGATGATATTGCTCAACGATGCCGTCTGGCTATTCTCGAAGGGCCTCACGGAACTGGGCATTATCGAGGAGCTCTCCGCACCGGAAGTCGAGTGCAAGCGCAAGAAGCCCTGGCCGCATGGCAGACGCATCATTGAGTTTATGAAAGCGGTACGATTATATCTTCAGGCTAAGAAACTTCCAAAACCCGATAGCATGATTCTTAAGTTAAGTACAAAAGTACTGACTAGAAGTATTTTCGAAATAGGAGTTAATTTATTTGAAAGTTGCCTTTAATTAAGTGCGGTCTTTCATTTTCATACTTATTTTAAGTTTAGTTTCTTGGTTTTTATACCCCCTCACGATCGTATGAACGCAATTTTTTACGCCGCTTTAAAAGCTAGATTCTTGAAACTTGGAATATATACTCGTCTATACACGCGTCAGATAAAGTGCTAAGGTTTTTTGGATACGCCCACTAGGGGCGTGGCAATTCGATAAAATCGAACAACTCTATATATTTTGGGCCGCGAATATCCATAACTTCCACAATTTTAGCGCTTGAGTCACCAGCTTCCTTTAAAGATCGAGCTGAAAAGCCGTCCAATAATAATTAAGAGCGCTTTCATTTGTCTTATGCTTATGCTCCCATCTTCCAGCGCTCCGAGGAGGTCGCCACCGGTCGCACCGACTTCAACGAGTACGGACAGCGCAGCTACTTCACCCTGCGCTTCATGGAAATCGAGGCGGGTGGCTTCTTGGATCTGGCCACCTGGGATCCGGTCAATGGCCTGGACATGCTCAACGACGAAGAGGAGAGCGAGAAGCGAGTGGGCCAAAAGCTGGCGAACAAAACCTTCATAATCTCCTCGCGCATCGGAGCGCCCTTCCTGACGCTGCGGGAGCCCGCCGAGGGCGAGGTCTTGCAGGGCAATGCCCGCTACGAGGGCTACTCCATGGATCTGATCGATAACATCGCACGCATGCTGAATTTCAAGTACGAGTTCCGGATGTCGCCAGACGGCAAATATGGCAGCGTCAACAAAGTAACCCAAACCTGGGACGGCATCGTGAGACAACTGATCGATGGGGTGAGTTCAGCTGGAGGAGAGATCTCCAAGATATGATAATATACCAATTTCATAGCAAGGAACATTTTGCCATCAGTTCTGAAATGCAACTAATTTGGGATAACCCATTATATAGTGGGAGACATCTGCGACCCCGACAATTATTTATATTTATTTATTTATTTAAATGTATTTAAGTTATTTGTCGCAATTTTTTGTGTGGGAATACTTTGTTTCTTTTTAAGAAATGTGGCGCAAACTAATCAAATATGAGCTTACAAAAACTATATATATTCAATATGGGATTAGCACAATTTGGCGCATATTTCTTAAAATTCTGCAAGAGTATTTAATTTTGGGCGCCAAAAAAAAAAAAACTACAACTATAAATATATATATATATATTTTTTTTTTTTAAATTTTGTATATTTATTTAAAAAAGTTTTCTGCTACCTTAGTGGCAACTTAATCTAGTTTTACATTTAGGGGAAAGAACCATTGATCACAGGTGACACTTATATAAGATATATGTTATATATATGGGCAAATGTATATTATTTACAAAATTTACAAGGAGAAGGTTATTTTAAATATTACTGTAGGAACCTGGTAGAGAGATCCAATGGATGGCACCTTTTGAGCCACTATAAATATAAAACTTTTTTTTTATATATTACTTAATTAATTAATTGAATTTGACTTAATTTTATTTGCTTACCCCTTCTTCAAGGCTTATAGAATGCTTAACATAAGATATGTTTTAACTATAATTTATCAACTGCTAATAATTTCAACTCCTATCCCTTCTCTCTCTCTCTCTCTTTCTCACCCAAATTTGTTTAGAACGCCGATCTGGGCATATGCGACCTCACCATGACCTCCTCGAGGCGTCAGGCGGTCGACTTTACGCCGCCCTTCATGAATCTGGGCATCAGCATTTTATTCTCCAAGCCGCCCACCCCACCGACGGATTTGTTTTCGTTTCTGTCGCCGTTCTCCCTGGACGTTTGGATCTATATGGGTTCGGCGTACCTGTTCATATCATTTTTGCTGCTTGGCTTGGCGCGCATGGCGCCGGACGACTGGGAGAATCCGCATCCGTGCAAGGAGCCGGAGGAGGTTGAGAACATCTGGTTTCTGAGCAATACAATGTGGCTCTCCATAGGCTCCCTCATGGGCCAGGGCTGCGACATTTTGCCCAAGTGAGTGCGACCTAAGTCGAAATATAATAAATATAAATATATATGAATTTCTTGCCCCTCAGAGCGGCCTCGACGCGCCTCGTGACGGGAATGTGGTGGTTCTTCGCCCTCATGATGCTGAACTCGTACACAGCCAACTTGGCCGCCTTCCTGACGAACTCGCGCCAGGCCAGCTCGATCAGCAACGCCGAGGACCTGGCTGCCCAGAGCAAGATCAAGTACGGCGCCCTTCTAGGCGGCTCCACACTGGGCTTCTTCAGGGACTCCAACTTCAGCACCTACCAGCGCATGTGGACGGCCATGGAGAGTGCGCGGCCCTCGGTCTTTACCAAAACCAACGACGAGGGCGTGGAACGCGTGCAGGTAAAGTTCTCAAGAATATAAACATAACTAACTTTGATTGAAACGCGAGAAAAAATCCCATCTGCAATATATATGCTATAGAAACTATGTAGGCCAAAAGAAATCCTTTGGGGATCTATTTTTTGTTCTTGACATTATTAGAAAACAAAGTTAAATTTTTTAATTTTTTATTATATATTCATTTGAATAGTCAATATATATTGCAGTATATTCGATTTAATTTATATATCTCCCCCTGTAAAAATCAAGCCGAAAACTAATATTTCTCCACTTTGTAGAAAGGAAAAAATCTGTACGCCTTCCTGATGGAGTCCACCACACTGGAGTACAATGTGGAGCGCAAGTGCGATCTAATGCAAATTGGCGGCTGGTTGGACTACAAGAGTTACGGCATCGCGATGCCCTTTAGTGAGTTCAAAATGACGAAGCAGAAAATTTGCAGTGCTAACACTTGGATGCCCGTTCAGATTCGCCGTATCGCAAGCAGATCAGTGGCGCCGTGTTGAAGCTGGGCGAGCTGGGCGTGCTCTCGGAGCTGAAGCGCAAGTGGTGGAAGGAGATGCATGGCGGGGGCAGCTGTGAGGGCGCCAAGGAAGGGGACGCGGACACGCCGGAGCTGGGCTTGGAGAATGTCGGCGGCGTGTTTCTGGTCTTGGGCCTGGGCCTGATGGCCGCCATGGTGCTGGGCTGCACGGAGTTCCTCTGGAACGTCAAAGCGGTGGCCATCGAGGAGAAGGTGAGAGCGCCTGGGGAACCTGCTGATCCAAAGCTAATTTCCACTGATCCCGCAGATCTCGCTCAAGGAGGCCTTCAAGGCGGAGGCGATGTTCGCATTGTGTATCTGGATAACCACCAAGCCGGTGCACGCCAGTGTCGGCTCCAGCAGCTCGTCCTCATCGTCCTCCAGCTCGTCGTCCAAATCGAAGGTCTCCAAGTCGCATTCGACGCGCTCCAAGCACTCGTCCAAGTCGGCGGGCATATCCAGCAAGAGTCGGAAGAGCTCCGGAGAGCACGATGTGGAGTCCTCGGTGCACAATAGGCTGAAGAAGATTGGATCCATGTTTTCGTTGAAATCGCAAAAGGCGGCCACGCCTCCCATCGAAATTGGTTGGAAATCGGATAAATCGACGCAAATGAGTATTGAACGTGAGCCGGAGGAGAAAGAACCGGAAGAGGAAGAGCAGGAACACCCAGCACAGCCGCAACATCATCATCATCACCACCACCATCATCATCATCGTCATCATCAGCCGCCAGAACAATCTGTAAATCAACGAGCCAGCAAATTGAGCAATGGAGTTTGAAACGGTTTTCTACTAGAGTTTCCCGGGCAAAGAGTTTTTAACCCACTTTGTTTATCCTTGGAGTTTCTTTATACTTGAATATTTGAATTAGGTGTTTAATTCAATAGGCAATAATAATGCATTTACAAATATTTTCGAGTCAAAAAAAATTTCCCGCTTATATCTAAACGCAAATGGGTTTCAAACTCTTTAAGGGTAATATAAATTCGAAATATTAATTGCCTCCCATCAAAAACTATTTATATCGGTTTTTTGCAGTTTTTATATATTTTTTTTTTTAATTATGATTTTTTCTGGGCATATTGACTTGTTTTTTTTAAATTTTGTATTGGTATTTGTTGATAGTTTTATTCATGCTAATTTTATATATGTTTTTTAAGTTAATTGATTGCGAATCTCAGATTGTATATCTTTGTTAATCATATTTGTATAAATCTAATTGTTTCAATATTGTTTATATTTCGGTTTCTTAAACTTACGTTTTCGTTTAATACTTATTTTTTTTTTTTATGTTTAAATATTTGAAATATTTAATTAATATTTATTGTTACACATATAATATTTACTTGCAAAGCTAATTGAATACGTTTGTTGTTGCTCATTGTTTAAGGTACATTTTAGTTGATTATCTTTCCTTCCAACAGCGTGTTTTTACATTCTCTTTTTTTTTTGGATTTTTGAGCTTCTTTCGAATAATAGCCTATAACATTAACGTAATGTTGCTCTTTACCTATTAATAAATACATATATTGTACATGTTTTCGTAATTGAATAATGTGGATTTTAAGAGAGAGGGCGAGAGAGCATAAATTTTGGATTGAGATATCTTCGAAATTCTGAACAGAAACTTTAGTTACGGTTATATACAATGGGGTAGAAATCAGAAATATTGTTGAGCATACAAATTAAATACATGCTATAAACTAAAATACTTTTTTTTTAATTTTTCTCTTTCGAGTACTTTTGTTTTTGTTTTTTTTTTTTTGTTTTAAACTTTAAACTTATCTTAAATTGCTTTAAATAATTTGCTACATTTTTTTTGGGTGCGTTTTTGAAGACTCTAAACGTTTTTCTTGCTTTATGTTTTTTTCTTTTTTGGAAATGCAGAGAGTGTTATTAATCACACTGTGATTTGTCCACGAACACAATATCCGTTTGGCGGTGGCCTCGTTGTCAATCCTTGGCCGCAATGGCCACGGGCGGAAACTGGCGCTCGTCGTAGAGCTTTGTGGGCGTGTCGATGGCATCGCACAGCTTGCGAAACTTGGCGGAGTCTGGAGCGAAGGAGGCCATTAGTGAATGTCCCGACTTGTGGAGCATTGTGGATCACTCACCTGACATCGCGTCCGCCTGCTCGCCGCGCAGGATGCCCGCATAGCTGTTGTCCGCCACCGGCTCCGGGTTCTCGATGAGCACGCTGGCCGCACAGCTCTTCAGCAGGGTCAGCGACTGCTGCGGCAGTGCGCCGGACGGCGGCTTCGACGGGGCCTTCAGCACGCTCTCGCTCAGCTGCAGCTCGATGAGGTCGTCGGAGGCGCCGCGCAGATCGTGCACCGCCAGCAGCTTGCAGGCGCCGCCGCGCTCCGCGCTGAACTCGTGCATGTAGAGGAAGCCGTCCTCGCAGGCGATCAGCAGCCGGAGCTCCTTCTGGACGCGCGTCAGCGCACAGATGTTCTTGAGGCCCGGCTGCGGCAGCACCACCGTGGCGAAGGCACGATCCTGGGCAAGGACATCGCTCACCTGGGCGGGCAGCAGCAGCGAGGACACCGCCTTGGTGAACATGCCGCCCCAGCTGGCGGCCGTGGTCGCCGGCGCTGCTTCGCTGCCCTCCTCGGCTGTCGCCTCCTTGGCCTCCTTGCTGTCCGCCTTGGCCGCCACTTCAGCTGCAAGAAAATGCTTGTTAATGAAACTGGTTTTCGTTTGAGGCGCCACCAAATCACCGATGGCCTTCAGCTCCGCCAGCTCGACGGCCCGCGCGTCGATCTTGAACACATGCACCGTTTCCGTGTTGGAGGAGGCGCACAGAAAATCGCCGCCCGCCGCGAACACCAGGGACGCGATCCGGACGCAGCGCTTGACGCCGCGCCGGAACTCCTGCACCCGCTGGCCGTTCTTGACGCAGAAGACGCGTATGACGGTGCCCCGCTCGGAGGCGGTCGCCAGCAGCGAGCCGCTCGGCGAGAAGGTCAGCGCCGAGAGGGGCGTGTCGTGCGCCTTGATCGTCATGCCCGTGCGCAGCTTGTGGGCGTTGAAGATGCGCAGCTCGCCGCTGGCCTGGCAGACGGGAAACGCCAGGTGCGAGTTGAGGGAGAGCGCGCAGAGGCCCAGCTCGTTGGGCGCTATGTTCTCGATGGAGTGCAGGATCTTCATGTCGCGTATGTCGTGTATGTGTATGCTCTCCGCCAGGCAGACGATCAGCCGCTGGCGGTTCATGCGCACGCAGAGTATCTCCGACGGATAGAAGCAGTTGCAGATGTCCTGCTTCTTCTTGAAGTGCAGCATCTTGAGGCAGTTGGGCTTCTGTGAGGTGACCAGCACCACCAGCGAGCTGTTGAACAGCCGCTCCACGATGCGTATCTGCTCCGTGTTGTCCTTGGCGAAGATCTCCTCGACCTTGTCCTGGCCCCCGATCGAGTACAGCCGCAGCCCAGTGCCGCTCAGCACAGACAGGGAGCTGAGGATGGAGGATGCAGAGACATTAAACATAAAACAAGACGGTTAAATTACGAATATAATTATTGAATTATATATTATATCGAATTATTGTTGTTATTTAACTTTCTGTTGTTCAAATGTGGCGCCAAAGGACAAAATTGGCGGGAAACGTATTCTTTTGACATGTTTGCGTTTTCAGTGTAACCAATGCCAAAATCGAAGAAATTACTAAATTCTAAGGCGTTTAGCTTATTTTGGTATATACTAAACGGTATGTTGCAGATATGCAACAACCCTGCAAAGGGTTCAATTCGCAAAATAAAATAGACTAAAACGTAAACGAACAGAGTTCAATTAATTATAACATAATTCAACTTCTAGGATCAATAAAACCCAAAATTTGTAATTAAATCAAAGCAGGTTTAAAAAAACATAGTGACTTTTTATTCGATCAATATATAGCTTACAGGAACTACATATAATATAGTGCTCCGATCGAGGTAATTTCTGTGTGCGCTAATAATACGTATTTAGGCAAAGTTTCATTTTACTTCACTTCAGAAGAAATTCTAAAATTGTGACGTCACAATTCAAAATTCATCTTAATCGTGATTAAAGGACAATATCCTTTCACATCAGCAACTACTCCACCGAAGGAATTTCCCCACTCAATTCACACCATACTCAAAAATTAATTATTCAATTAGCCCTCTCGGGCTTCCAAAAATTGCCGTAGTGGACGGTATTTCACGTCCCCATGGCGGGGTATTGGTTAAAGTTTTCAACTAGCAATAATCGCACCTCAGTAGAACTTCATTGGTTACGATATCGCCTCTGCGCAAAGATAACCTAAACCGGGCACAACCACGATTACTCCATGCGCGCCCGGCCAGAACCAGTTGGGAATTCTAAGTGAGCACGAACGTTTTCTTTTTGGCAAACTCTACAGCATGCTTTCGGGCTGCACTTTTGTTGTTGTGTGCGTGTATTTTTTGGACAACATTTGGCAACTGCATCCCCTGTTGTTGTTTTTATCAATGCAAGAGTTAATTAAGGAGAGGAGGAGGGTAGATTTTGGCAGCTGCTTGCAATGCAGCTGACACAACTGGAAATGAGGGTTGAAAGTGAATTTTAGTAGAAAAGGAAATTTTTAAAAATAGTTGCCAGCTATTTTTTGTTGAAATAATCATTATATAATTAATTATCAATTATATGCCGGCGTTGGCATTCGAACTCGTGACCTAAACAAAATTTGTTTTTACGCAAAAAGCTAGCAGAGCATTTAGAGTAGCAAATAATTATTGCTAAATGAAAAAAAAATTAAATTAAATATGCCAGACGGTTATCTGTCAGTTAACATAAAATATAATGAATTAAATTCATTTACATTTGCATAAATAGGAGAAATAACTAAAAAAAAAAGTTTTAATTAGCAGCCCAGAGTTGTGTGGCGTCTGCGAGAGCGAGACAACTATACAAGCCTGCTGCTTGGCAAGCATACCAAATACCAAAAGCGAAAAAATACCAGACCCGTTGCCCTTCGCAATTTAGGTTATTTTTAAGGTTTATTACAACTACACACTTTCTTAAATGAGATCCAGCTTAAAAATACTTTTGGCGCGCATTCAAACTTTGTACTTGGTACCAATTGCTGGCCGAGATTAGGCCGCTGTTGTTTTTTCTCCTAAATTAAATCACTGGGCGACAGCTGGGACTCGCCCTCGGCCAGGTAGACGTGCATGGCCTTGTGGAGCAGCGCGATGCCCAGCTGCTTCTTCTGCTTCATGGCCCAGATCTGGGCGGGGCCGTAGTAATCGCCGCGCTTCAGGTTGGTCAGGTGCGTCAGGCCGAGCGCGTCGATGATGGCGGCCTCGCGCGTGTACGCATCGGTGGGCAGGATGTTGTGGAACACGTGCAGGCAGACGACGCCGCTGCCGTGCTGCCAAATGTCCAGGATGCGCTGCAGCTTCCGGCTGCCCGCGGGCGCGCTGCCCCCCGCCGGCGGCGGCGACCTGAACAGCTCCGGCATCAGCAGGCAGCGTCCAGCCGGACGACGCCGCCGGCCCCCCGGCTCCGCCGGCGGCTGGCGCTGCTGCTGGTGGGCACGCGTGTGCTGACGCATTGCATCGTAGAGATGGGCATACGGCCGCGAGGATTTGCCCTTGCCCACGTAGAAAATGGCATCGAGGAAGCGCGACCAGATGCTCAGCGGGTCCAGGAAGGCGCGCTCGCCGGGCAAATTGCGCGAGATGCGCGGATCAATCAGCATGTAGATGAAACTCTGCTTCAGGTGGCCCTCGCGCAGCGGCCGCCCCCCCGCCGCGCCCCCCGCCGCGGCAAAGTGGGCGGCCGAGGCGAGCTCGTGCGGCATGAACCGCTCGACCTGCTCGAGATCCGCCTGGGAGCGCAGCGTGTGATGCAGCTCCACGGAGTACTTGATCTGGGCCGCCTGGGCGTGCCGCTGGGCGGCCAGCAGGGCCGCCGTGTTGCGCTTGTACTTGAGGAGCTGCTTGATGTAGAGCCGCTTGGTGGTGTGCGTGATGGGGCCGACGGGGGCGCCCAGTTGGGTCAGCTCGGCGCGCAGGGCGTCCGTCTCGTAGTCCAGCGGCAGGGTGAGATTGCTGCTGACGCTGCTCTCAGTCAGTCTGTCCGGCTTGCGGCTGGCGGGCTGCTTGCCCTGCTTGGCGGCGCCGTTCTGGAGCAGCTTGGTCTCGTAGAAGACGAGTCCGTTCTCGTCGTCGGTGTGGACGTAGGCCTCGGTCATCTGCAGATAGAACGCCTTGTCCGGCTCCGGCTCCAGCTGCTCCTCCTCCTCCTCCTCCTCGGGCTCCTGGGCGGTGTGATAGCTCTGCTCCAGCACGCAGGCCTGCGCCACTTGCTCCACCAGCTGGCCAAAGGCCGCCCGGCTCGTCTCGGCCGTGGCGGACTGCTCCTCCGGCTGCTGCTGGCGCTGCTCCTGTGCCGTCTGGCGGCGCAGCGTCTGCTGCACGTGCTGCTCGTAGCTGAAGTCGTCCTGGGCCATCGCCTGCTCCACCAGCGCCTCCGCCTGCGCCTCCCGCAGCAGCGATTTGCGGGCACGCGAACGCTCCACCTTATCCCGCCAGCTCTCGATCAGCGTGCGTCGTCCGCACGACGCCTCCGGGCCGTTGCTGGTCAGCTCCGCCAGGTGATCGCGGGTGAGCGCGAACAGATTGACGGACTCCTCCAGCGGCGCCTCCGCCGGATAGCTCGGCTGCGGCCTGCCCCGCCGGTGCGTAATGTTGATGTAGTAGGGCGAGGTGACATCGTTAGTGTACTTGATGCCCGACTTGGGCGTCGCGGGCTTGTGCTGCCGCTGCAGCTGCTTCTCCCGGCAGATGTGGTCCCGCATCAGCTGCAGCACCTCGAAGTGGCACTCCTCGATGGCGTAGTGCACGGCCAGCTTGTGCTCGTCGTCGGCGAGATCCGGCCGGGCGCCGCGCTCCAGCAGCTGACGCACCAGCTCCGCCCGCCCGTAGATGGCGGCAACGTGCAGCGCCGTCATGCCGCCGTCGCAGCGGACGTTCACGTCCAGCTGCTCGCTGGCCAGGAAGCGTTCCAGTATGCGCTCCGCCAGCTGCGCGTTCGGCATCCCGCAGACGTAGTGCAGCGGCGACAATCCCCGGTCGCAGGGCACGACGCCCGCGTTGATCGCGTTCCGGTCCAGCATGGCGAAAATGTCGGATTCGTTTTCGTCCTCGAGCGCGTCGAGCAGCGTGAGGGCCAGGAAGTTAGCGCGCTGCTCCATTCTGCGTAATTGATTTTTCACACGTTCGAGTGCCCTCAATTATTTTCCAATTTTCGCCTTTTCAATGTCAAATGCAGTTGTTTGTTGTTGTTTATGTTTGGCGTGCGCTTGCTGCGATTTGGTATTTTGGTATTTTTCTCTTCGCTTGCGGCGCTGCCAGACTAAGCGGCTGCGGCAGTGTTGCAAAACGTTTGCAAGCGCGCGCATTTCGAATTCTTATTTCGGTCAAGCGTTACACAGAAAAACTTTTTGTTTTTTATGCTTGTTTTTTGTATTCAAATTATATTTTATATTTTGCAAGCGTTATACAGAAAAACATTTTGTTTATTATGCTTGTTTTTTATATTCAATTTATATTTTATATTTTGCATGGCCTTGCTGCGATTTGGCATTTTCCTTGGCAGTGTTGCAAAACCTTTGCAAGCGCGCGCATTTCGAATTCTTATTTCGGTCAAGCGTTACACAGAAAAACATTTTGTTTTTTATGCTTGTTTTTTGTATTCAATTTATATTTTAAATTTTGCATGCGCTTGCTGCGATTTGGCATTTTCCTTGGCAGTGCTGCAAAACGTTTGCAAGCGCGCTCATTTAAAATTCCCATTTGGCAGCTTAAACGATATACAAAAAAGCTTTTCGTTTTTTATGGTTGCTTTAACGCATTTCGCACTTGAAATTATGCACAGCAGTTTTGACCATGGAAACGTTTGAGCTTGTCATTTGTGCTATATTCAATTTCAGGCACGTTTCGCTGTACCCCCCAAAAAAGATAAACGAACGCAGCCAATCTCAAAGCTGAGCGCAACACGTGTCCGCTCAGGCGATTTGTTGAGCGGCTGTTGTTCTTCAAATGTTTTTTTTTTTTGTGGCTTTAAAACTAGTTTCCCTGCTAAGGCGTCGCCGCAAAATCGGACCCAAGGTTACGCTGAGTTGTGTGAGGCGCAGACCCCTTTTGAAACCCGATAAGACGACGGCCTTGTTTGCGGTTTGTTTTTATTTTTTGCACGCGCTTCTCTTGTGTTGTTTACTAACAACTAACTACAGCTTATTACTACACGCATTTTACAATAATATTTTTGAATAAATTGCAAAATGACTCATGCGAATCGTGTTAAAAACATGATCCAAACACTACCAAGCCATTAATTTAAAGCTCAGACAAATTCGTTTGCATTAAAAAGCAGAAAGAAAAATATATTGCTGACTTGCTGCAGCTTAAATACTCTTTTGTATATGTTTTAAGAGATAATTTAAATTACGTTTGCTGGCAGGTTCATTCACTTTAAAAGGCAAAAAAAATGTAGAAAATATATGTGTGTAAATAAATTTAATTTTTTTATCTGTTCAATTCGTTTTTTTCTCTGCTAATACTCAGAGAAAAATAAAAATGTGCGAGGTATATGTCAAAACCTTCACTCTTTTTATACCCGTTTACAAAGTGAAATCTATATATCTCCCTCATTCCTAAAGCTATCAACAAATATTTGCAAAAGTAAGCTTGCGTTACAAACAAGCTGACAAGCTGTAAACACATCAGATAGTGTATAAGCAAAAATAACACAAAAAACAAAGGCAAAAGCAAAGCAAAAAAAAAACAAAAGCAAAGTAAACGATGACCGACGAATGGCGTAAACAAAAAACATGTAAACAGACATTGCGAAATCCTTAACTGCACTTTTCGCGGCAGCTCCGCAACACGTGTTTATAGTTTTTATAATAAGCGCTTCCCCCCGCACACCTGCGCCCCCACCTGTGCCCTTGAACTTGACGCTCGACAGAACGCAGGGAAAATTTCTAATTGAATTCGTTTGTCGGTGCATTCACCCGCGCCGCGCTTTTAAGGCTAATTGATTTGTTCTGATTAGAAAGCGTTCGCATGCTATCTCTTTTCTTTTCTGCTGCTGCCTGGGCTCTTTGTTCGTGCTTTATGACGCGCGACTATCAGCTGTTGTTGTTGTTGTCGCTTTTATAATTACGTTCATTACTGTATAGGCATGAGTATCTGTGTGTGTGTGTGTGTGAATTCCATACTTGAGCCTTAAGTGTTTTCTTTTTAGGATTTTCGCCACAAGCGGTAATATATTGATTGTTGTTGTTCGTTGTTGTTCTTGTCTACTATGTGCGTCACTTGCCCTTTGGCTGTGAGTGCGAGAGAGAGAGAGAGAGCTAGTGGGGAAGAGCAGCTCAGTAGGCTCCCCACCAGCTAACGGTGGTTTGGTTACTTAGCTAACCTCAATATGACATCAGCTGGGCGAAAATAAACAATCGTTAAATACGCCAACAAATTTTAAACAAATTAAACGAGTTTATTCAGTTTGCAAGTCACAAAGCAGCAGCAAAAAAAAACTATATATGCTATATACAGCATCAGCTGTTGCGCATTTATAGCGTGTGAGTGTGTGTGCAAGCTTACTACACTGTCTAGCAAAACAACAGTTGCTTGAGCTGTAACATTTTTGTAAATGTTACGATGTCAGGTTTTTTTTCTTTTTCGACATTTTCATAAAATGATGTACATAATTGACCTGGTCACACTTATCGTTACCTTGTCTGATATTATGTTTGCGCTTAACTTTGTTGGCTAGTTTATTTCGCACTATTCTCCCATTGCTCACTATTGTGCCCCTCGTTGTCTATAAACTATATTTCATAATAAATGTATGCATGTCATTCCTATTAGAACTGAGGTTGTTTGCATGTTCTAATAAGTAAACGATGCCAAAACACGCTACACACACACACGTACTGATAGGCGCTGTTACAGTTCGGTTATTAGCAGCCATTGTTGCCGTTTCCCGCAGCCCCCTTGCCCAGCAGTTGTTTCGCTTGTTTACTTGTCTCGTTTGCCGTTGGTTGTATCTCAAACTTTTTTTTTGCTGTTTTTTTTTTGCCACAATGACCTTCTTTATTTCATAGCAAGCCTGTGGGTGTGTGTGTGTGTGTGTGTTTGTGGTCGAGGGGGAGGTGGTTAATTTGTTGCAACTTACGTAAAATCCTGGTTGAAATTCATTTGAAATGCTGCCATTTTATCAATCTGTTACAGCTGTTGTATCTATTCCTTATATATATATATATATATATATATTTGTCTTTATTCCACACACTTTCACTGGCGTTTTTTCGTTTGCTTTAATTCGACTTTGAAACAAGTAATTATCACTTTTAAGACGCAAAAAATACACAAAGAGATGACAGCTTGGGAAGCTTTTTTAAATGTTCAGATATAAATTCGATTTTCGATGTTGTTTTTCTCCGTCTTTGTTGTTTTTCTACGCTCTTCTTATTTGCTTCTGTTACGTTTGCAAACAAATGTTAATGCCAATGCTCAATCCAGCTGAATGCAGCACCAAACGAGTTCTTTCGTCGAGTGAGTAAATATCGTTGAACTGCAATTAACGCGCTCACCACTAGTACTCGGCGACCACCACAATTTATCGGTCGCCTATCGGTTCTCATGCGTCGAAAAATAAAGTAATAGTGCTATTAAAGTGATTAAAATTATGCCCAATTCGTGCAATTTAACTCTGTGCATACGGTGTAATTGAAGTTCGAACAAATGTCGTGCGTTCTTTGTGCTTATTCTGCTGTTTCACAAGTTTAGTGTACAAGTTGTTTGCGGGCCTCACACATTTTTTTCAGCAGACGCATGAAAAATGGCGGCGTCTTCAGCTACGGCTGAATGTAAAGAAGAATGCAAAGATAAAGATGACGATGCATTAACCACAACACTGCATTCATGTGCCAACGATCCAGATTTCGCGGTAATATGTGCGTTCATGCAAAAATTCGCCAAAGATTTGGGCTTGGCGTTGCCAAATTTTAAGCATTTGCAGGAGTGGTTGACAAACAACGATGAAGGTACGTGAGTTTGTATGTATATGTGTGTGTGTATGCAACTATGCGTGTGTGTATGCATGTGCATGATTGATAAAGAGAGAGTGACATAGAGAGGGAGAGAGAGAGAGAGAGAGCTTGTATTATTGTTTGGTATGGCGTAAAGCAGAGACCATAAAAAAACTAAGTGGAAAGACGCAAACAAAAACAAAAACCACGATTGAGCGATCTAGAGGTTGCGCAAACAGTTCCGTTATACGGCGCTGAAACAAAAGAGTGTGACGTCACAAGAATATCGGTTTGTGCTCTGTTTACATTGCAAATTATAGTAAACATGTTTGGGAATAAAAATTAATACTTGAAGTAATTAAAAATTATCTATATAAAGCTATAGTTAGGTACTTGCAAGTTTTTTGACAACACCATAATTAGAGACCATCAATACAAAAAAAAAAATAAATAAATGTAAAAGAAAAACACCTGAAAAATTGTAATTAGATTGAAACATCTTTGAAAACAAAAAAATTGAGTTCTAATGCGAATATTGCTATGGGTGCTATATGATATAGTGGTGCGATCGGGCCAATTTATGATATATTTGCTGTGTGCACTGAGAATGCGGATCTATGCCACGTTTCATAATCCGATATTCTGACGTCACAAATTATTTGCCTAAACTGTGGCTCTCTCTATTGTAAACAAAAACAACTGCACTCAATTAACATTGCTTTTGCCGACCACAGTTGCCGAGCTGCGCGATCTGCACATTAAACTGTTGCGCAAGACACGGAAAACGGTGCACGAGAAGAGCTGGGAATCGGCGCTGAGCAAATTCTGTTTCGGCTACTCCGTGCAGGATGCCTGGGAGATTGAGCGCTTTGGCTACCGCAACTCCAGTCTGAAGGTGAAGCTGCGCATTCTACGTGTGAGTATAAAGTTCAAGAGGGAGGGGAAGAGAGAAGACAATTTCATTTGAATACCCTTTTCAGGAACTACTCGAGAGCCAATTTGAGCGCAATGCCAAATTCCGGGCTAATATTCTGACGCACAATGCGAGCTCGTTGCGTGCCCAGCCCATTGGACGCGATCGTCTGGGCCACGCCTACTGGCTGACGCAGGATGGGGACTGCAATTTGCGCATCTATCAGGAGCACTTGGATGAGGAGATCTGGCAGGTGGTGGCCACCAATCGGGATGAGTTCGTGAATCTAATTGCACGGCTGCGCGGCAATGAGGTCGTGCTGCCCTCGAAGGATATCGGGGAGGCCGACGAGGATACCACGAGCAGCAGCTGCAGCAACAACAGTCAAAATGCAGCACCAACCGAGGAGCAGCAGCAGCAGCAACAGGTAGAACATGATGAGGTACCGCACGAGGCGAAGGTGCCCAACTTGAAGATTAAGTTGCGCACACCCGAGCAGCAGCAGCAGCAGGAGCAACCGGAACCGGAAGCTAAGCCCAAGAAGGTCAAGGTGAGTATACTAGCTGGGGATCATCAAAATACCCGACTTATCGCATTTCCTTTGCAGCCGCTGCTAATTACACAAGCCAAAATAGGAGGCTCGCCGGCGCCGGCCAAGAAACGGCCGCTGGAGGATGTGGACAGTAGTCCCAATGGACAGTCGTCGGAGGAGCAGCTAAAAAAGCAGCGACCCACGCTGCTGGACACAAAACGTATTAAGAAGCCCAGTCGCTATGAGAGCACCAAGTCCGAAGATGACAACGAGGTCGACTCGGAAGATTCGGAGTTGGACGAGGGCGAGGAGGAAGAGGAGGAGGAATCGCTGGACGGCGAAGAGGAATCCCTCGACAGTGCTGCCGCTGATGAGGATGAGAACGAGCGAAAGTTCAACGAAGCGGATGAAGAAGAAGATGATGACGGCGATGATGATGATGATGATGATGATGAAGTTGGGGCTGCCATCGAAGAGCCCACGTTGATAGTCCGCGGCCAGGGATCGGGTCGTGACTGCCAGGCGACGCCCAGCGATGCAGCATTTCTCAACGCCTTCGCAGACGATGAAGAAGAAGACGTGGGGGAGACTATCGTGGAGTCTTTCTTCTACGTGCTCGGCTCTGGCAGCGGCGCCGAGTGCCTGGTGGGCAACGGCAAGAACGAAGCGAATGCCGAGCCCGAGGCGGAGGTGGAGGCGGAGACCACGTCAAAAACAGAGCCGAAGGCAACGTTCTTTTTCGGCGAGCCGGGCTGCCTAAAACTGAGTCCCATCAAGCAGACGCCAAAGCAGGAGACGAAACGCAGCATATTCGATAGCCTAAGCGCGCCGGATTCCGAGCCAGAGCCGGAGCCGGAGCCAGAGAAAACCAATGGCGAGAGCGTAAAGCCGGCCGCGAGCGAGGCGAAAGAAGCTCCAGTTCTAAATGGCATTGAGCCGCCAGAGGAAGAGCAAGCGCAAGCGGAAGCGCCAGCGCAAGAGGAGGAAACTGAATCCCAGCCAAGCAGTGAAGGTGACAAAATTGTCGCTGAAGCTGAAGAGAAGGCTGCAAGGGAAGAAACAGCGGAACAGACGACTGAAAAAAAGCAAGAAACAAAAGAAATCTCAAATGAACAAAAGCAGGAAATGCCTGCAAGAGCTGAAGAAAGCGTAGAACAAGCGTACAAGGTGAGAGTGATAGAAACGAGCAACGAAACCGTGGAAATTGTGAAGACGAGCCCAAAGGCTGAAACAACAAAAGAAGCAGCTGAGGAGGAAACAACGAAAGCTGAGCAAACCGAGGATATCAAGGAGTCGAGCAAAAATCACACTGAAAACGAAACAAATAAAGAGGAAGCGCCCAAAAGCATCAAAGAAGAAACAATAATAATGGAAAAAAACGTATCAGCTAAACCCGAACCAGAACCTGAACCTGAACCAGCTAAAGAAACAATTGAAACAAATATAAAACTGGTAGCAAAAGCAGAAGCCGAGCCAGAAAAACCGCCAACAATTCCAGTTACGAGCGAGTTGGTTAAGGAGGACGAAGCCAAAGCTGCCAATGGGGAGAAAGAGCTCAACAATGATAAAGCTAACGAAACTGTCGCTCCAGCTGAGGAAATATCTGCCGAAGGCAGCGAACCGGCGGAGAGAGAGCGAGAAAGTGGGAAATCACAGTTAACGGAGACAGTACAAAAGGAGTTGCCCAGCACCTCGAAGGCCCCAAACCTGACAGATAATCAAAACTCAAAGCCCGAAACGCTTAACGAAACAAAAGCCGAAGAGAAGCCCGATGTCATCAAGGAAGATAAACCGGAAATTCTGGCGGCAACTGCCACGCCCCAAAGCGAGCCCGAAAAGCCAATATTGCTGCCCAACCGCAAACGTCGTCTGGCCGATTTTGCAGCGCCCGTTGCCCGGCATTCCACGTCCGAAAGCGAAATCGACGCGCATGCCGAACTGCAGCCGGAGGAGGAGCAGCAGCCGGCTGCGGACGACGACGATTTGGATGTGGGTGGGAAACGCATCAAGATGCGTCCGAAGATCACCAATGTCGAGGTGCGGCGCAAGGTGGAGGCGCAGAAAACCCAAATTGAGGAGACGACCTCCTCCAGCGGGGAGGAGGATGCGCGCAGTCGCCGCAAGATCATAGCGCCCAAACGCCATCTGGAGAAGCCCAATCCCGTCAAGCAGAAGCCCACGCTGGCCGAAATCATTGAGAAGAAACTGAAGAAGACGCCGGAGAAACCAAAAGAACAGCTGCCCGAGCAATCCCAGCCAGCCGAAGAGGACGCCACGCCGCCCGCGGCGCCAAAAGTCGAGCCTGTGCCCTTTACGCCGCCCAAGAAGTCGCCCATCACGAAGCCTCTCAAGAAGAATCTGCTCACCCAAATGCGCCAGGAGGAAAGCGACGAGGAGGCGATACCCCGCAAGCGCACCAACAGCGAAACAGTTGTGACCCCAACACCAGTTCCGGCGCCCGCTCCGGCTGGCCAGGGCCTGGAGTCGTCGCTGCAACGCAAGCGGCGCAGCAGCGAGGAGACCAAGGAATCCAGGGAGGCCAGCGGCAGCGAAGAGTCGCCCGCGGTGAGCGAGAAACTCAAGCGCAACAACGATCAGCAATTCCTGGAGGAAGAACCCGCGCCGGCTCCCGAGGAGTCTCGGCCGGCGGTCAAGGAGAAGGCGACAGCCAAGCAGGAAACGCTTCCGCCTCCGGCTAAGCAGGCCAGTCCGCCTCCGGTTAAGCAGGCCAGTCCGCCTCCTGCCAAGCAGGCCACTCCATCTGCGGTCAAGCAAGCAACATCCCCTCCAGTTAAGCAGGATGCAGCCCCGGCGAAACCATCGACTTCGCCTCCGGTCAAGAAGGAGCCACAGCTAGTCAAGCAGGCAACGCCGCCAGCTGCCAAGGAGGAGACGCCGCCGCCACCGCCAGCTGAAGCATTGGGGCGACGTTCCGGACGTCGCGGAGGCGCCGCTGTAGTCTACTCGGAGCTGCCGCAGCCCAAGCGCACCAGGGGTGGACCCAAGGAGAAGCCCCAGGCTGAGAACAAGCAGCAAATAAAGGAGGAAGAAGATCCACTCAAAACCGAAGAGGAGGAGCAGGAGGAGCAAGTGGAGCAGCAACCAGGTAAGGCAGCCAAGCCAGCAGCGAAAACCAAGGACGAGCCCAAAAGCGAGCCGGCGGCCAAGGAGAAACCCAAGAGCGAACCAGCCGCCAAACAGGAAGCCAAAAGCGAAGAGGCGAAGGGGAAGAGCGCGGAGCCGAAGCAGGAAGTGGCGAAGCCGACTGGAGTGGGACGTGGGCGTGGTCCGCGCAAGAAGCGCGAGGTGGACACCACCAACATCATCGAATCCAATGACTCGGAGATGCCGGTGCGCCAGTCGCGGCGCATAGCTCAGCAGAAGATCAAGGAGGAGGCGGAGCGACGCAAACTGGAGGAGGTGGCGCTGCGCACGATGAAGCAGCAGCTGAAGAAGAAGAAGATGGCCGAAAAGGAATGCGATCCCACGGTGCCGGAGCCTTCGGTCGAGTCCGAGTCCTTCGAGTCGGCCAGCGAAGCCGAAGAGGCCAAGAAGAAGGTCAAGAAGAAATGCCCGGGCAAGGACGGCTGGTCCTCGGACTCCGAGGAGCAGGCCGAGAGCGAGGAGGAGGAGGAGGAGCCACCGCACTACGAAACGGATCCCGGCTCGCCGCTCTTCAAATCCGACCACGAATTCTCGCCCGAATCGGAGCTCGAGGACGACTCCCAGGTGGTGCCCATGAAGCGCGCTCGCACCCTGCGCAAGGAGAGCGCCGACGACAGCGAGGAGTACGCAGCCGCCGCCGACGCGGACGAGGCGTGCCAGAAGTGCGGCAAATCGGATCACCCCGAGTGGATCCTGCTCTGCGACACGCCCGACTGCAACAAAGGCTATC
Source organism: Drosophila sordidula (assembly GCA_035047465.1). Classification (NCBI taxonomy): domain Eukaryota; kingdom Metazoa; phylum Arthropoda; class Insecta; order Diptera; family Drosophilidae; genus Drosophila; species Drosophila sordidula. Next base: position 2,264,097 of record JAWNPQ010000260.1, on the reverse strand, counting down.
ACTGCTCCTGCCTGAGTCCCGTGCTCTTCTACATACCCGAGGGCGACTGGCACTGCCCGCCCTGCCAGCAGGAGCAGCTCATCGCCGCCCTGGAGCAGCAGCTGCAGCAGTTCGACGATCTGGTCGCCCGCAAACACCAGGAGAAGCTCTTGGCCGAGGAGGCGGAGGTCAGTAAATACTCCTACGCTTGGTATAAATTTAAATTTAAATATTAGAGATATATGTAGAGAAGGAGCCATCTCCGATCCTGATTTTGCCATGTCTGCCTCTGAAACTATAAGAACTAGAGAGTTTTTTTTTCAATTCTTTTGACCCAGATTATGCTGCATATCCCAGAGACTAGGACTCTAGAGTAAAGACTATAAAGTTCTAGGATGAAATGTGGTGTCAGTTTATGCATAATATACATAGGTCAGGTTTCGTGGATACACAAATTGTATATAGAATGGTTACTGTTTAAAATGGCCTTCCTATGCGCTTCTCACGATGTTAACTAAGGCCTACAGAAGTTCAATTAAATTTTGTGAAACCTGTTTAGTCCCAGGAACTGTCGAATTAAGTCTTATAAATCACCCTCTAGAGTCTACTCTCGACTGTAGTCTAAAATTGCCTTCCTATGCGATTCTCATGGCATCAAGGTACTGTCATGTAAGCAGATTCCCATTACTCTGCGAAAACGCCTGACGAGAGCCCTCTTGTTGGCTCCTTCCCTTCCCCCTCTAGCCCAGACCCGCCTTCCTATGCGATTCTCAGCGCGCCAAGTAGGGCCTGCAAAGCTTCTCTAAAAACTGTTTCTTCTCTGGTGCTTCCAGCGCCAAGCGGTGGCTGCAGCGGCCGCGCGCACCGCCAGCGAGCTGGAGGAGCGCTCCAACTCGAATGCGCGCAAGAAGGGCGATGGGCAGGACGGCGAGGACGATGAGGACGAGGACGACGACGAAGGCGACGACGATGATGATGATGATGACGACGACGACGCCTCCAGCAAGGCGAACAAGCGCACGAAGGCGGACAAGACGAAGAGACGGCGCGGCGATGGACGCAGCAATCGGCGGGCGGCCAAGCGAGGCACGCGGCGACGTCGCGGCGGCAAGGACGACGCCTCGGACAGCGGCAGCAGCGCGCCGAAGGGCGGCAAGCAGTCGGCCGGAGCCGGCGCCCGCTCGGGCAGCTCGAGCAGCAGCAGCGGCAGCAGCAGCAGCAGCAGCTACTCGGACTCGGACGACGAGCCCATCTACAAGCTGCGCAAGCGGCGCCAGATCAATGTCAGCTACCGGCTGAACGAGTACGACGATCTGATCAACTCGGCGCTGAAGAAGGAGATGGACGAGGTGGCGGGTGCCGGCAATCTGGGCAGGGGCAAGGACATCAGCACCATCATCGAGGCGGACAAGGAGAAGACGCGCCGCGAAGAGGAGGCCGACCAGCCCGACGAGGAGCCGCTGCTGAAGGCGGGCAAGGTCGCCGCCGAGCCGCTGGAGAAGTCCAGCAACGAGGAGGAGAGCAACGAGGACGAGGACGAGCAGCCGCTGAAAGCGGTTGAGAAGTTTCGGAGCAAGGCGCCCGTCAAGAAGAAGTCCCGCAAGCTGACCACGCTGGACGTCAGCTCCGAGGAGGATCATGGCAGCGACGAGGACTTCAAGACATCCAGTTTCTCCGACGAGGACAGCTCGCAGTCCGCCTCGGACGATTCCGATTCCAGTCTGGAGGTCTATCGCCGGCCCGGACGCGGCAAGAAGCAGCGGAAGGCGGCCCGGCGTGCGGCACGCGAACGTCGCAAGGATCGCAAATTTGTGGTCGAGGAGAGCGACGAAAGCGACGAGGAGGAGCAGCTGAAGCGCGCCAAGGCCAGCAAGGCCAAGAAGAAGAAGAAAGAGGATTCGGACTACACGGAAACCGAAACGGAGGACGACGACGACAACGGCTCCGAGCTGTCGGAGAACATGGACAGCGCCGATCTCTGCGACGACACGACCAGCGAGAGCGAGGACGGCGCCTGGCATCCCTCCAAGCGCAAGAAGGCCGCCGCCAAGAAATCCTCCATGGCCATCGCACGCAAATCGCCCAAGCTGAAGAAGCCCGCCACCAAGAAGCCCAAGCGGCTGGAGTACTCCGACGACGACATCAGCGAGAGCGAGGAGGAGGACGACGAGGACGACGACGACGAGCTGCAGCTGGGCGCCAACGGGGCGCCCATGTCTGGCAAGGGCTCCGGCAAGCAGCCGCGCTCGCAGCCGCTCAAGAAGACGACGACAACGACGGCGACGTCGGCGCAGGCGCAGTCGTCCGGCAAGGGCAAGGGCAAAGGCAAGGGCGGCGGCGGCGGCGGCAACAGCAGCAGCGGCGGCGGCGGCGGCGGCGCCAGCGCCGGCGGCAGCAGCACCAAGAAGAAGAAGAAGCCGGCCTCCTCGGACGACGGCGGCGGTGGCGGCGGCTCCGATGAGCGGACGCGGACGCGCGGCCGCCGCTACGCGTACATCGAGGACTTCGACGACGACAGCTCCGACGGCGGCATCAAGCCGGGCGTGCAGCGTCCGGACACGCCGCCCGAGGAGCGCCAGAAGTTCATCCAGAAGCAGGAGGAGATCAAGCGCATGCTGGCCGAGAAGAACGCCGAGGGCGCCAAGCTGGCGGCCACGCCCCGCCTAACGCCGATCAAGGGCTCGGCGACGGCAGCCGGCGGGCCGGAGAAGCACACGCCCGGCAAGGCGGGCGCGACGCCCGGAGCCGGGGATTCGCTGTCGACGGTGCCGCTCTCCGTGATCCGGCAGGCGAAGGTGCTGGACATCGATTATCTGCAGCGCAAGGGCGAGGCCATTGACGATCTGGACGACGTGGACGAATCGGAGCTGGACGATGCCGAGCTGCCCGACGAGGAGGACATGGAGGATGCGATTGCCCGCATGGTCGAGGAGGAGGAGCGCTTCACCGCCGAGGCCGCCGCCCGCGAGCTGCCCGCACCGGACGAGGTGCTGCGCACCACGCCCGCCAAGTCCAAGCTGCTCCGCCAGCTGCCCGCCACGCCGGAGCAGCTGCCCAGCGCCTCCGGGCTGCAGGAGCCGCTGCGCAAGCGCCTGCCCATGCCCACGATGCATCCGCCGCTGCTGCGACACCAGTTCCCGCCGCACGGCGGCCTGCCAGCCTCGCTGCTGCCCCCGCCGCCGGGCCAGCAGCAGCAGCCGCCGCCCGGCATGCATCCCATGCTGCAGCGCCACCTGGCGCCGCCGCCGCCGCAGGCCATGCAGCTGCTGCAGAACGCGCTCTCCGCGCCGCTCGGCCAGCCCCTCAGCCGGGCCAACTATCCGCCGGCACAGCCCCAGCAGCTGGGCATGTCCATGCCGGCGGCGGCGGCCGCGCACCTGATGCAGGCCGCCGCTGCGGCGGCCAACGTGCGTCCGCCGGCGCCGGCGCCCGACTCGAAGCCGCGCGGCCGCCGAAAAAAGGTGACGCCGCTGCGGGACCAGCTGCAGAAGCAACAGACCGCCGCCGCTGTGACCGCCGCCACGTCCTCCGTGACGACCGAGCTGAAGCCGGCGGCGGCCGGCAAGGCGCCGCCGCAGCCGCAGCCGCAGCCGCCGCCGCCGCAGCAGCTGTTCAAGCCGCACAAGGACGCGCCGGTGCCGGCGCCCGTCGGCCAGGCCTCCGTCATCATACGCATGCCGATGCCCTCGCTGCTGCCGCCGGCGCACGCGCGCGGTCCGCCGCAGCCGCCGCCGGGCGCCGGCATGTATCCGAGCAGCGCGGAGCTGGCCCGCTTCTACGGCCAGCCGCTGCCGCCCAGCTCGGCGCTGCGACCCACCTACGGCGCACCGCCGCCGCTGCGCGGCGCCCCACCCACGTCCACGTCCGCGGCCCCGCCCGGCGGCGCGCCCAACGCGCGGCCACCGCCCTATCTGCACGGCCCGGAGCACCATGGCGGGCCGCCGCCGCCGCCCGGCGCCCTGGCCAGCGTCTACGGCGCCGGTCCGCCGCCGGCCCGGCATGCCTCGCCGCATCTAAATCCCTACAGGTGGGTGCCCGGTTGAGATCTCAACTTGACTTATTGACGACCATTTTTTCTTATGCAGAGCACCGCCCATCTACGGCAATCCCAACTACCCGCCGCGTGTGGCACCGCCCGGCAGCGCCAACATGCGACCCGGACCCGTGGACTACGCAGCCGGAGCGCGTAAGTGGCAGATGCGTGAAAGCAGTGGCGTAGGCGGAGTTTTCTTTCTGTGGGGGGTTTCTATAGAAAAGGGGAGAAGCAGGCAAACCATAAAATATATCTATGATCAGCATTATAAGCCGAGTTTAGAGCTGCATCAGCATTATTAAACGAGCATTATTTAGAGCTGTTCGTCGGTCTGTCCGTCCTTCGATTTCAGGGGGAACTTTGATTTGGTTAAGTTTATTTTTAAATTGTCGATAATTCATTTCGTTTTCTTATTGATATTAATTAATTTTTTAGCCCGGCTTTCTCTCAGAAATATATCTGAAACTAAACAGAAACATACGCAGGTTAAGAATATTTCAGATTTTGAATACCTAACTACATTAGCCTTAAAATACTACAGTCTTGTGCTTTGGTTTATACACAGATTTGAATGCTCTTGTTGAATTCTAAAAATTTCATTAAGATCATGCTCTTAGTTTAGAAATTATCTATCTTTTGTATGACTTTGGGATTGAAATGAATAAAAACACAGAGTTCAGGGTATCCCCTAGTCGAACGCTGCCGAATAGAGCCGATAGATTGCCGCTATATTTACATAGGGGGCTATAACTTTTCCCCTGCCTACGCCACTGCCTGAACGTCAAAACAACTACGAGCTGAACTAATTAACCGAATCCCAACTCCCGTTTAGGCGGCTATCCACCCTATGGCTACTATCCACCGCCGCTCAGCACGCCGCCCGCGCATGCGGCTGCGCCCAGTTCGGTGATTGTGGCTGCGCCGCCGCCGGCGCCGCCCGCCACGCCCACAAATCATTCGGTCTCGGCACTGACGCGCGGCAAGTCGCCGGCACCGGCCGTCGCGCCGCCGCCGGCGCCGCCAGCGGCGGTCACAACGGAGGTGCACAAGTCGTCGGTGATAACCAGCAAGAAGCTGATCACGCTGGAGGCCTACTCCAATACCAAATCGCCGCTGGCCGTGGTGGGCGAGTCGACCAACGATTCGCCGGCCGCCGTTGCCGAGGAGGACTCCAGCTCGGCGCACGGGACCAGCAGCGCCGCCGCGGCGGCGAACAGCGTCGGCGGCGGGGTCGGCGAGTTCAGCGGGCTGGTGAGCTACTTTAGCTCGCAGCAGGACGATTATGACACATAACAAACGCCGCCGGCCGCCCAAGCTTGTATATAATGTAGTAGTTGATGCATATGTGTAGAGTATGCGAGGGTCCTGCGCGAAAAGTGGGGGGCGTGGCTAGTCCCTGTTTTAGGCCACTTATTGAAAATTCAAACACAAACGCAATTGAAAAGTGCATATATATATAATGTAGCGTAAAGTCGTTTTACAGCAACTATATGGGAAAATTTGTCAACTCGATTGTTTTTAAATTAATTATATTTATTTTAAGTTAGGCTTTCATATTTTTTTTGACCAGATGCTCTACGTGCTCCTAGAGTCGCTTCAACAGCAACAGCAACAACAAAAACAACTTAAGTATTTTAGTTTAATTGTATAGTACGATGTATGCGAGTTCGATTTGTTATTGTTAGCTGCGTGTATATGCCCCAACCATTATCGAGCGATATCAATTTTAGAAGCATTGCAAAATAATGATAATAATTTATATACCTACACTTTACCCTATATGACGTCTACATATATAGTAAACTAAATTAAACTAAACTACAAACAATTAACAGTGCATATTATACAAAGTTAATTTACTATAGCAACTAATCTAACAGCTATCGGATTAAATGACGTATACTACAAATGAAATTAAAGAGAAGCAAATCATCAAATAAAACTATTTAATATTAGTTGAATAAAATCATCATATTTGCAAGCTTTTCATTATACCTCGGTAAAAATGTTTTGTAGATCGGTTTTTGAGGTCTGTTGAACAAAAGTTTGCATATCTTTTTATAATTTAGTTATAAGACCATTTGTAATAAGATTATAAAACACTTTAAACTTAAAGAAGCTCAACTTTGAATTAGAGCTTATCTAATGCATATGCATATTCGCGGATGCTGACAAAAAGCCACATCGAGCACGCGTGTTACGGTTAAATAACTGTTCACGACATTTGAACAATGGAATCGAGTGTAAAACATTTGCTTAATAACAGCTTTCAAATTTGATTAAATATATTTATGCAGGTTAGCGTCGGTTTTGTGATCTGTTGAATGCATAGGTTAATGTATGTTAACGGGATGCATTAACCCGTTTTTAAATGGGGGCTAAAATCAGTAACATTTTAAAATATCGCTGATACAAAAGGTTTCACCCAAAGAGGAAAGGGATTTTGGGGTGGCGTTGAAAACCGTTATTGATTAAATTATTATTTAAATTCAATAACAAAACACTTTTTTTTTTGTTTCATAAAAAATATATAAAAACTATTCGCTCTCATAACTTAATTATTTTGTTTGACATCTTGAACAGATTTCTCTCAACCCATAAATTATATATTTTTGATCACGACTACGAGCTGAGTTATATAATATAGTATTCTTATTGCTTGTAACTTTTTTTTTTATTTTTTACAATTGTAATACCTTCAATATTTTTTTTTAATTTTTTATTTTCTTAAATAATTTCACTGATCACAATTTTATAGTTTGCAGGCAACAGCAAAGAAATTGTTTACAGTTTACGAAAAATGGTAAGTGGATATTTAATGACATCCGAATATGTTGAGAGGTTTGAATTAATAGACGCGCGAATCTCTTCAAGTTTCGATCTTTATATCTGCCCCTGATCGTTGACACTGATTTGCAGCAGCATTTCGAACAAGTTTCATTGGAAAGAGCGACAGATTTGCATAATTCCGTCGGGATTTCTTCGGGCACTCGATTTTTATGATCGCTGCGATCACGCAACGGCCCGAAGAAGCGCGAATTAAGAGGCTTGTGTATTTGGTAATTTAATTTTTATATACATTTATTAGCTAAAAATCGCAACGGAAACTTTGCACAATAACAACAAATGATCAACAACAAAGAGGCGGAGGCCACTTGTTAATTTAACAAGCGGCGCTCCCGGGATGGAGATGATGATGGGCGCTTAGAAACGGAAGCGTTTGGCTGGCACGTTGTACTCGTATCCATTGGCGTCGCCGGCTGGGCCGGAGTAGGCTGGGCCAGGTGCGGGGGCGGAGTAGGCTGGGCCAGGTGCGGGGGCGGGTGCTGAGTAGGCTGGAGCGGGAGCTGGAGCGGAATACTCCTGCACGGGCGGCAGGTACTCAGGCGCAGGAAGGGAGGGGGCGGGAGCACTGTATTCGGGAGCGGGTGCCGAGAAGACTGGGGCGGGGGCGGAGTAGACTGGCGCGGGCGCTGGAGCGGGAATGTCCTGCACGGGGGGCAGATACTCGGGAGCGGGCTGGACTGGAGCGGGAGCGCTGTATTCGGGAGCCGGGGCCGAGTAGACTGGAGCTGGAGCGGGAGCAGAGTAGACGGGAGCCGGCGCCGGGGCGGAGTAAACTGGAGCGGGAGCTGGAGCGGAATAGTCCTGCACGGGGGGCAGATACTCGGGAGCGGGCTGAGAGGGAGCTGGAGCGCTGTACTCGGGCGCGGGTGCCGAGTAGATTGGCGCTGGAGCGGGAGCGGAGTAGACGGGAGCCGGCGCTGGCGCCGAGTAAACTGGAGCGGGAATGTCCTGCACAGGTGGCAGATACTCAGGTGCTGGAGCGGGCGCCGAGTAAGACGGGCCTGGAGCGGGCGCCGAGTAGGCGGGAGCAGGCGCCGAGTAGACCGGAGCTGGCGCAGGCGCCGAGTAGGAGGCCGCACCGCCCGCCGAACGGATGTCGATGTCGAACGCCTGCGACGGCTTGTCGTACGAGTAGCCGTTGCCCCCGCCCAGATTCAGGTGGGAGACGTCGGCCGAAACGGCGGCGATGGCGCACACAGCCAAAACGAAGAATTTCTGCAAAGCACAAACGACAAAACCGATTAAAATCCGTGGGCCGTGTGTGGCTGGCTAATTGGACAGGCCAATGTCAAAGCCAAAAATTGGACTGGAGGTCAACTCCGCGCACTCGCTATCTTGATGGATGGCGCGGAATGTTCGACATGTACTCGATGTGCTCACCATTGTTGTTGATCTTGTTGTTGCAACGCTTGTAAAGTTCGTTGGATTTGGGTTTTGGGCAGCTGACGCTCTTGACCAGAAGGCGGACGCTGAATGATGGCCAGCAGCAGATGCGCCAGCGTTTATATACCAAAAGCTGGCCGCACACTCGAAAAAGGTCTTTAATGCGGTTAACTGTGAGCTGTTGCTGTTGGCCAAGTGAGCGCGCAGATTAAGATCACTCGCTCGCCCGCTCTCTCTCTCCCTCTCTCTCTCTCGCTCGCACTCTCTCTATGTCTCGGGGGTCGTCACATGCGTGGCCAGTTGAAGGTTTTGCAATGTCAATAGGGCGCTCCAGCCACGCCAACGCATTTGCATATATGCACACACACACACACACACACGCACACACACACAAATTAATCAAAAGACAAAGGGCCAACTGTAAGGGCAAATGTCAAAGTTAGCCCATTTCATGCATATGCATCAAGTATGACTAAATGTTTATTGGCCCCTAATTTGTTTTATTAACTACGGTGCTAATGGATGCCTCTTGGCCGGCTCAAGGATAATCTATGCTGGTTCCAGCTCACATAATTATTATATTAATTTTGATATATGTGTTGTGTATGTCGGCTATGAAGACATCTATTTGTGTTGCCAGCTCTTTTGGTATTTTAATTGGTATTTTAGTTACTTACAGGTCTCATTTGTGTGATGATTTTTTTTTCGCGAATCTATTCAGGCAGCCACTTTTACCCAATCGCTGCATTAGTTGGCATTTTTTTTTTTTGTTTTCTTTATTTTTCTTTTTTTTTTTTGTGCACGACACCTTTTGCTTTTCTTTAGTGTCTGGTTTTAGGAGCAAATGTATTGTTGCCAAGGCGACCTTCGGGCGGCCGACAAAACCTGATTAATCTGCTTGTATTTATGGTAACGCCAATCAATGCATATTGGTAAATGTTTAATGCAATTCGGATGGCATGTTTCACTTAAAACAAAATCAAACCGACCAAAACACGCATTTACTTAGCCTACTTTAAAGCCCTAATCTATTGACTTGGCCGGCGGCTAAGACAGCCACGCACGGGGCGTTTGTTTGAAAACCGTTTTAAACATGACAGTCAAAATTCGCAAGGAAAAAAATAAAGACAAATACCTCGACTCCACATTGGCTGCCATGTTCGACTATTTTTGGCCCGGCTAATTAATCAATTATGGCCATAGACAAAAACTGCGAAACCAATAATTTTGGGGTAGGCTTCAAATATATTAACGACGTGCAAATCAACACAACTGGTTTTTTTAAGATACACTATCTCAAATTTGTTGCTTGCTTAGAATAATCAGTTAATAAAGGCAGATTTAATGCCTTTATAACCATTGTTTGTGTTTTTCTAAAACATTTGTATACAATATGTTTGCGCAATATATATGTATGTATGTGTGTATGTGGAACAAGAGCAGCGGCAACATTAAACAAAATTAATAGATCTGTCTGGTGCTAATTAGTGAAGATTACTAAGCAAATGTGCCATAAAATTGGCCCGTGCCCGTGTGAAAAGCATAGAGAAAAGCTTTTAGCTTTTCAAACTGAAAGAGCTGCGCGCCCAAAACTCAAGCCGCTTTAACGACACTTTGCAACACTGGAAAACGGCGGGGCAAATATAATTTGTGGCAACACTCGGCTTAATTGTGCATCCGGCGGAATGGGACAACACTTTTTTAAATATTTTACTATAAATAAATTTAAATATTGGCTAAAGTTAATTTTTTTTTAAATTCTAACGGGCGCTAGATGTCCATGTAGTAGTAATATTAATTAAGAAAAGTAATTACACAAAAGAGCTCACAAATGATTTGAAATACAAATCAAATTAAATCAAAAGCTAATAAATGTGTTAACGGTAAAATATAAGTATAAATGAAAGGAGCGGGTATCCTGTGCGCTTGTGACTGTATTTAAATAAATATTTATGTACAGTTATATTTCGTAAAGGCGGTGTGGGCGTGGCCAACATTTTTCGGCTCAATTTTTTGATCTCAAGAGGTTAGCCAAACCCTTTCTGCCAAATTTGGCCAATTTGGGTTAGTACCCTTTAATATTTTTTGACTCTAGCTAATAAAATAATTTCTAAATAAAGCGTAATAATTAGAAACGTTTTAAAATAAATGCTATTCGAAAGATTGAAGCCCGACTAAGCCGCAAGAAGAAAAAAAATTGCTATTTTTATTACAACTTACATCGCCAAAAGTAAAATCTTATAGAAATTGTCCGTTTCCAAACAAATGAAAAGCAAAATGAATATTTTCAGCTGCCTCGAACGCGGCTACAACGGTTTTTCTGTATTTTGATTTTAGTTGAGTTTACCAGAACAATACTTGTATGTGTTACAACTCGTTGGACAGATATTCGCTTTTGTTTGCTCATAGTAATCCACATCTTTAAATGAAATCCAGTATTAAGCTTTCGACAACAAATAACGAATCCAATTCTCAATCTTCAAAGTCATCCAGATTTCCGGCCACAAATATGTCATTGCTTTCAAGATACTCTGCCAAATACTTGCCCATTGATGCGCCTAGAAAAATTCCCGGCATGACGATCAATACAATGCGCAACATATAGTATTTGACACGAATTGGCTCCTCTTTGATGCATCTAGTATCGTAACATTTGCTTGATTTCGACATTGCCCGATGTACAACGTTCCTGTTCATTTATTGCTGCGAAGCTAAATCTCGCATTTTTTTCAAAAATATATATTACTTTTTTGTGTGTGATTTCAAATTTTTTGTTTAAAACTACTTTGACAAATTTATACAACAGACTTTCTCTACACAAATACGTATTTCAAGCCACACGCACCCGGGCCCAGAACTCATTGTGCATGCGTGTGTTGTTGTAACTGTTTCGGCCATCGAACCGGCCTTAGATGGCACTTCCGTTCTGTTCTGCAATATTTGCCGACCGTCGTCGCGGCGGGCCAATTGTCTGAGTACGCGTTTGTCTATGGAGCAAATTTCTCCCAGCCAGCGTTTGGGCCTAATGCATTTCGGCTGTGTTTCTGGCACAAAACCCATTTGACCTGCACTTGCCGCAGTTGGCGTGTGTGGCTATTTAGCGAAGCGTAAAAGGGTTTGTCACTTGCCCTTCCCCGTAGCCAAACATATGTACAACCATATCTGGGTTGCGTAATTACCATTAATTGAAGTCTGGCTTACACGATATCTGTTACATCTTCACATATTTTAATGTGATCAAAAGTTGTCTGGAATTCGTGTAATTATTTCTTAAATATGCAAGTGGATTGTTTTATTGTCCTCTACACGCCCACTAGAACCCGCATTAAAGATCGGAAACGGTTATATCTCCCACAATTTTGGAGCTAGAGGCTCCATATGGAATATGTACTACTGGAAAGCTACCCCAAACATCACAGAAAAAATTTTCCAGCCCAGATAGAGGACAAACCATGAACAAAATGCCATCAAACCTGAAAATCGGTTCAGTTTTGACAAAGTTATGGGTGTTTGAAATATGGGAGCTATGGGTCCGGGAGCTTTACATGTCAAAATTTTAGTCCATTTTTGCATAATTTTTGACAAAAAATTTGACCCCCTCAGAATCGGTTTTAATGTTGTTTTTTATACTAATTGTGACCACCACAATCGATTAAAAATGTAAATTCGCAATTCTAAATTTTGAAAAAAAATTTTTTTTGAAAATGAGTAAGGGGGGGTACATGCTTTTTTCCCCAAAAAATTCAAAAAAAATTTATTTTCAATAATGAGTATATTTGAAATGCAGAATTAATCTAGCGGACAAACCATGAATAAAATGCCTTCAAACATCAAAATCGGTTCACTTTTGACAAAGTTATGGGCATTTGAAGTATGGGAAGTATGGTTCCGGGAGCTTTACATGTCAAAATTTTAGTCCATTTTTGCATGATTTTTGACAAAAAATTTGACCCCCTCAGAATCGGTTTTAATGTTGTTTTTTATACTAATTGTGACCACCACAATCGATTAAAAATGTAAATTCGCAATTCTAAATTTTGAAAAAAAAATTTTTTTGAAAATGAGTAAGGGGGGGGTACATGCTTTTTTCCCCAAAAAATTAAAAAAAAATTTATTTTCAATAATGTGTATATTTGAAATGCAGAATTAATCTAGCGGACAAACCATGAATAAAATGCCTTCAAACATCAAAATCGGTTCACTTTTGACAAAGTTATGGGCGTTTGAAGTATGGGAGTTATGGGTCCGGGAGCTTTACATGTCAAAATTTTAGTCCATTTTTGCATGATTTTTGACAAAAAATTTGACCCCCTCAGAATCGGTTTTAATGTTGTTTTTTATACTAATTGTGACCACCACAATCGATTAAAAATGTAAATTCGCAATTCTAAATTTTGAAAAAAAAATTTTTTTGAAAATGAGTAAGGGGGGGGTACATGCTTTTTTCCCCAAAAAATTCAAAAAAAATTTATTTTCAATAATGAGTATATTTGAAATGCAGAATTAATCTAGCGGACAAACCATGAATAAAATGCCTTCAAACATCAAAATCGGTTCACTTTTGACAAAGTTATGGGCATTTGAAGTATGGGAAGTATGGGTCCGGGAGCTTTACATGTCAAAATTTTAGTCCATTTTTGCATGATTTTTGACAAAAAATTTGACCCCCTCAGAATCGGTTTTAATGTTGTTTTTTATACTAATTGTGACCACCACAATCGATTAAAAATGTAAATTCGCAATTCTAAATTTTGAAAAAAAAATTTTTTTGAAAATGAGTAAGGGGGTGTACATGCTTTTTTCCCCAAAAAATTAAAAAAAAATTTATTTTCAATAATGTGTATATTTGAAATGCAGAATTAATCTAGCGGACAAACCATGAATAAAATGCCTTCAAACATCAAAATCGGTTCACTTTTGACAAAGTTATGGGCGTTTGAAGTATGGGAGTTATGGGTCCGGGAGCTTTACATGTCAAAATTTTAGTCCATTTTTGCATGATTTTTGACAAAAAATTTGACCCCCTCAGAATCGGTTTTAATGTTGTTTTTTATACTAATTGTGACCACCACATTCGATTAAAAATGTAAATTCGCAATTCTAAATTTTGAAAAAAAAATTTTTTTGAAAATGAGTAAGGGGGGGGGTACATGCTTTTTTCCCCAAAAAATTCAAAAAAAATTTATTTTCAATAATGAGTATATTTGAAATGCAGAATTAATCTAGCGGACAAACCATGAATAAAATGCCTTCAAACATCAAAATCGGTTCACTTTTGACAAAGTTATGGGCATTTGAAGTATGGGAAGTATGGGTCCGGGAGCTTTACATGTCAAAATTTTAGTCCATTTTTGCATGATTTTTGACAAAAAATTTGACCCCCTCAGAATCGGTTTTAATGTTGTTTTTTATACTAATTGTGACCACCACAATCGATTAAAAATGTAAATTCGCAATTCTAAATTTTGAAAAAAAAATTTTTTTGAAAATGAGTAAGGGGGGGGTACATGCTTTTTTCCCCAAAAAATTAAAAAACAATTTATTTTCAATAATGTGTATATTTGAAATGCAGAATTAATCTAGCGGACAAACCATGAATAAAATGCCTTCAAACATCAAAATCGGTTCACTTTTGACAAAGTTATGGGCGTTTGAAGTATGGGAGTTATGGGTCCGGGAGCTTTACATGTCAAAATTTTAGTCCATTTTTGCATAATTTTTGACAAAAAATTTGACCCCCTCAGAATCGGTTTTAATGTTGTTTTTTATACTAATTGTGACCACCACAATCGATTAAAAATGTAAATTCGCAATTCTAAATTTTGAAAAAAAAAATTTTTTTGAAAATGAGTAAGGGGGGGGGTACATGCTTTTTTCCCCAAAAAATTCAAAAAAAATTTATTTTCAATAATGAGTATATTTGAAATGCAGAATTAATCTAGCGGACAAACCATGAATAAAATGCCTTCAAACATCAAAATCGGTTCACTTTTGACAAAGGTATGGGCATTTGAAGTATGGGAAGTATGGGTCCGGGAGCTTTACATGTCAAAATTTTAGTCCATTTTTGCATGATTTTTGACAAAAAATTTGACCCCCTCAGAATCGGTTTTAATGTTGTTTTTTATACTAATTGTGACACCCACAATCGATTAAAAATGTAAATTCGCAATTCTAAATTTTGAAAAAAAAAAATATTTCGGAAATGAGTAAGGGGGGGGTACATGCTTTTTTTGCCAAAAAATTCAAAAAAAATTTATTTTCAATAATGAGTATATTTGAAATGCAGAATTAATCTAGCGGACAAACCATGAATAAAATGCCTTCAAACATCAAAATCGGTTCACTTTTGACAAAGTTATGGGCGTTTGAAGTATGGGAGTTATGGGTCCGGGAGCTTTACATGTCAAAATTTTAGTCCATTTTTGCATGATTTTTGACAAAAAATTTGACCCCCTCAGAATCGGTTTTAATGTTGTTTTTTATACTAATTGTGACCACCACATTCGATTAAAAATGTAAATTCGCAATTCTAAATTTTGAAAAAAAAATTTTTTTGAAAATGAGTAAGGGGGGGGGTACATGCTTTTTTCCCCAAAAAATTCAAAAAAAATTTATTTTCAATAATGAGTATATTTGAAATGCAGAATTAATCTAGCGGACAAACCATGAATAAAATGCCTTCAAACATCAAAATCGGTTCACTTTTGACAAAGTTATGGGCATTTGAAGTATGGGAAGTATGGGTCCGGGAGCTTTACATGTCAAAATTTTAGTCCATTTTTGCATGATTTTTGACAAAAAATTTGACCCCCTCAGAATCGGTTTTAATGTTGTTTTTTATACTAATTGTGACCACCACAATCGATTAAAAATGTAAATTCGCAATTCTAAATTTTGAAAAAAAAATTTTTTTGAAAATGAGTAAGGAGGGGGTACATGCTTTTTTCCCCAAAAAATTAAAAAACAATTTATTTTCAATAATGTGTATATTTGAAATGCAGAATTAATCTAGCGGACAAACCATGAATAAAATGCCTTCAAACATCAAAATCGGTTCACTTTTGACAAAGTTATGGGCGTTTGAAGTATGGGAGTTATGGGTCCGGGAGCTTTACATGTCAAAATTTTAGTCCATTTTTGCATGATTTTTGACAAAAAATTTGACCCCCTCAGAATCGGTTTTAATGTTGTTTTTTATACTAATTGTGACCACCACAATCGATTAAAAATGTAAATTCGCAATTCTAAATTTTGAAAAAAAAATTTTTTTGAAAATGAGTAAGGGGGGGGAACATGCTTTTTTCCCCAAAAAATTCAAAAAAAATTTATTTTCAATAATGAGTATATTTGAAATGCAGAATTAATCTAGCGGACAAACCATGAATAAAATGCCTTCAAACATCAAAATCGGTTCACTTTTGACAAAGGTATGGGCATTTGAAGTATGGGAAGTATGGGTCCGGGAGCTTTACATGTCAAAATTTTAGTCCATTTTTGCATGATTTTTGACAAAAAATTTGACCCCCTCAGAATCGGTTTTAATGTTGTTTTTTATACTAATTGTGACACCCACAATCGATTAAAAATGTAAATTCGCAATTCTAAATTTTGAAAAAAAAAAAATATTTCGGAAATGAGTAAGGGGGGGGTACATGCTTTTTTTGCCAAAAAATTCAAAAAAAATTTATTTTCAATAATGAGTATATTTGAAATGCAGAATTAATCTAGCGGACAAACCATGAATAAAATGCCTTCAAACATCAAAATCGGTTCACTTTTGACAAAGTTATGGGCGTTTGAAGTATGGGAGTTATGGGTCCGGGAGCTTTACATGTCAAAATTTTAGTCCATTTTTGCATGATTTTTGACAAAAAATTTGACCCCCTCAGAATCGGTTTTAATGTTGTTTTTTATACTAATTGTGACCACCACAATCGATTAAAAATGTAAATTCGCAATTCTAAATTTTGAAAAAAAAATTTTTTTGAAAATGAGTAAGGGGGGGGTACATGCTTTTTTCCCCAAAAAATTCAAAAAAAATTTATTTTCAATAATGAGTATATTTGAAATGCAGAATTAATCTAGCGGACAAACCATGAATAAAATGCCTTCAAACATCAAAATCGGTTCACTTTTGACAAAGTTATGGGCATTTGAAGTATGGGAAGTATGGGTCCGGGAGCTTTACATGTCAAAATTTTAGTCCATTTTTGCATGATTTTTGACAAAAAATTTGACCCCCTCAGAATCGGTTTTAATGTTGTTTTTTATACTAATTGTGACACCCACAATCGATTAAAAATGTAAATTCGCAATTCTAAATTTTGAAAAAAAAAATATTTCGGAAATGAGTAAGGGGGGGGTACATGCTTTTTTTGCCAAAAAATTAAAAAAATTTTGATTTTCAATAATCAATTAAATTTAAATGCAGAATCATTCTAGAGGAAAAACCATGAAAAAAATGCCTTCAAACATGAAAATCGGTTCAGTTTTGACAAAGATATGGGCGTTTGAAATATGGGAGCTATGGTTCCGGGAGCTTTACATGTCAAAATTTTTGTCAATTTTTGCATGATGTTTGACAAAAAACTTTATCAATCGATTACAAATATAGATTTTCATTTCTAAATTTTGTTCTTACTTCTTTGAAATATGTAAGAACAGTTACCATAGAACACTTATTCTAGAAACTCTTTTCGTCGATGATACATAGCTTGCATACTGATTTGGTGCTTATTTTGATCTTTGAATTTAATTTATATAGGGCTCAACTGATAATAAGCAGCAGGCACTTTAGCTGTAACATAATGTAATAAAAGTCAAGTCCAGTCATTTCAGCTAAATCATAAATCAAATAGTTTTACATGTATACGAGATCCAATTTCAAAAACCTAAAAACCTTAATGGGTTAGCTTCTTTTGGGTTGCGCAATTTTCCTGTCTCGTTGATGATTCACGTCCATTAACAAAAAGAACACCGATTAAGCAGCAGAGAGTCCTTGATGATTACAGTGGCTGCCTAGTGCGTATACTTTTGCTTGCTACCCTTATAAAAATGCCTGTTGTTTTGCTGAACAACCACTTTAGCCCCGTTTGTTGTTCTGTTTGCGTGCGCTTTTAGCACAGCTCGTTGGGCAAGTTCGTTGCCTAAGTCTTTCGTTGTGCTAAAGACACAACAACAACGTCGCATCAGTAGATTCCGCTTCCGTTTGCCATTTCGCACGTACAGGATTCTCACACAGTTTTATGGTGCAGGCCCAGACTGGTAAATATTTGACAACACCAGCCGAAAGTAAAAACCCAGCATAAACTACACGTGTCCGCACTGCAGCGCAATTAGTGAGATTTTCCAAGGAACTAGCAGCTAATCTGGATGCCTTGGCTAAGCTCACGCAGGGGCCGGGTCCATAAAACGATCAGGTAACGATCGCTGAATTCGCCGCAATCGAAGCCGTCATTTAAACACAAGCCAACGGCGTTGAGGCCGCTCGACTTGCCGGCAACTGATAGCCCGCAAAGCTTTCAGTATGTTTTCGACTGTGGCGCGTTGTGGACGTTGAGGCTGTCACGAGAAGTAGTTGAGTGTATGTACCTAGTGTAAGGGTGTGTGTGTGTGTGTGTGTGTGTGTGAAAGCCGTTAAGAAGTCTAGCACTGAGTAAGCCAACGAACGAGCAGGCAACAAAAGCCGCCGGAGACAAGACTGAAACAGCAAAGAAAAAAATCTGTAAAACGGGCACGTCGCGCTATTTTATTTTCATCTCTTCGTCGTACTTTTCTACCTATGCCCGACTATGTATTGGCCGCTCTGCGGCTCTCTACCTTCTTTCGGCCTGCGTTTTGCCTTTTCTGCTGGCGTGTCTTGTGGTCTGCCTGTGTGTGTGTGTGTATTTGTTGTGCGTGTGTTGCGGTGCGGACTGAAACTTCAGGTGCAGCCGCATTGAATTTCTTGAACAAGTTTTAGTCAGAGTTTGGCCTTCGTGTGGCATGGTACAGTAAACGGATTGGCTCCGTCGCCGAGTCTTCGATCAGACTCTAAAATAATAAGTGTGTGTCTGTGTGTGTGTATAAGCAACTGAAACTGGATTTTGTACAATTGTTGGTGCAGTTGTGCTTGCGTGTGTGCAAAAGGATTTGTGTGCGAAGTTTTAAACGCGCGTGCGCCTATGCGAAAAACTGGCCCTTAATGCAAACAATGGATTTTCAGTGAAATTTCGCAGTGCTGCCTAAATTAAAGCTTTTCGAATTTTGTATAATCAACCAAGAACAGCAATAGTTTGTGCAAAAAAAAAAAATGGGAAATTCATTTTTATCTACACAAAAAAGTTTTTCTAGATTCTTTTCAATTTGCAAAAAAAAAAATTAAACTTATAAACAAATGAAAATTAAATTTTAAAAATAAACATATATTAAGGGCTTAAAGAAAAAGAAAGTTGCGCTTATTGACGTTCTCCTTAATATTCAGAAAAAACATTCAGCGAATACAAAATATAGTGTAAGCTACAGCAATCTAGCTGTGCAAAGCCTTTGTTCAAGCTTATCCATGCAAGTTAGCTGAACTGGAGTTAGACGGCTAACCGCTGCTTAGTTCTTTTTGTACCACTCCATTAACTTGTCTGTGCCTGTGCCTTTTGCACTTTACTTTAGCTGACATTAGAATTCGTGCGAGTACAACTCGTATTCATGGCAACTTCGCATGCCAGCTGCGCATTTACGCTCCCATTAACCAGGTAGAAATTACACACAAACACACTTACGGGAAACGGGGAAACAACAACAACAACAACAACAACTGGGCAACAAGTGCTTTGCGCAATGACCAAAGAAATTGAGGGAAAAAAGACTAAAAAAAAACAGTAGTTCGAATAAAAAATAATCAAAAAATTTCAATTTGTGGTTGCAGTCGATGCAAGGGTTATTTAAGCAAACGCTGAAACAAATTGCCAAACAAGAGCAACAAGTAGCTGTAAGGGTGTGTGCATATATTGTGCAAGTTTGTGTCTTAAGTCTTTTGTTTAGACAAAGCAAAAAATGACTTGTAGAATTTATCAGACTTCGCTCGGCTCCAACCAATATTTCTCTTAATTAACATAAATATTTTTCTTGGATTTCTTTTACAAAAGTGTTCCCATTGCCGTCTTAACGCATTTAAAAACGTGCTTAGCCTCACCAAGCGGCTCTGGCCTGGTAGAGAATTCTTTCTGCATGCATAATTAATAGGCCCCCAGCTCAAGCCATTTAAATATTAGAGAACACTGCATAAACATGTTCGCTTCATAAATTATTATTTTGTCTCGCGATAGAAATGTTTTTTTTTTGTTGTTGTTTTACTCAGTAACGCCTTTCAACTGAAATCAAACCATCTTAACTCAACTATCTCTCTATAGTGCAACAGCGTTGGCCTTGCGCATTAAAAACTACGAACATACACAAAAGTGTTTTTAATAATAAATAAAAAGTAAACCTAAAGTTGCCATAAACATCGTAAGAGGAAACAACAACAACACAGCTATAAAGAGAGCACAGTTGTTCACTGTGTTGCATACGAAACGGGAAACTTCAAGGATAACCAGCTGACATGCCACATAAATTGGATTATTAAAAGGCGGACTGCGATATATAAACGAATTTATACACATCGTGTATATAGGCTGTATATAAACGAGGTGAGTTGCATATTAACATTTATTTTTAAAGGGAATTAAGGCTAGTGGAAGCAAATATTACGATAAATGAGTTGCCGATCTGGCTTGAGATGAACAAAAGTGTTATCCATTTGTTTTAGTTTTTTTCTGGAGATAACAACAAAAATGAATAATATTACTTCGCATTTTATAATATCTTAAAATAATAATAATACAGCTGAATATCTCCGGATTTTTAAAACTGAATTCAGTTTTAGTACACTTATAATAAAAATATAAAATCCGGAAACATATTCCATGAAATAATAAAAATATATATTTTGTAAAAGTTTGACGGATACAGAAATTCTTTATTTTGGTTGATCAAGCGAACGAGCATTTTTAGCTTATTATTGATACAAAAAGCCCGAAAGAGTTTTGTTGTCTTCTATTTGGGTAGTTCAACTCATGCTGACATCATGCGACAAGCTCGAGTACAATTTATTGGCAGCTCTATCAAAGCTCAGATTCTGTGGCACGCCTTTGGGCTCGTCTACTGGTGGACTCATTGCGCAGAAATGCGATTATTAATCGATTATCGATAAACAATGGCTTCGCACAAATGGCACGCTTTCATTTCGCCTAACGACGACTAGCAATCAAATTGATTGTTTACTAAGTGCCAGTTTGATTGTGTTTAAGCAATTGATTGATCGAGCCAGAAAGAGAAGACCAGATGACTAACTAGGCGCATACGAGATGCCGCGAGATGGCCGTATAAGTAGCACAGCAGCAATCAACATGAAAGAACAATTTCTTTTACTTTCTATAAAGCAAAACAAAAGCGCCGACTGTCTGCTTCAGCCGGCTTTTAAGTGCGTCAGTCGGTGTGTTAGTTTGTCAGCTTGTCAGATCGTCAGTCCCGCATTCGTTTGTCACATTTATTCAATAAAGGCCAAGTCAACATCCAAGTGGAGAGTCAAAAAGCGAGAGCGCTACGGCACAAAGAGTTAACCCCAATTTTTCGAGACGCACTCGCCGCGTGTTGTTGCTTAACACCAACAGAAAACAATAACAAAATACTGTGTAGTCTTGTTATTTTTTTTTGTGTTTTTTGGTTGGCTTGTAGAAAATTTCACTAGCTGGAAGTGAAATGCAGAACAAATGACGTGTTAGCTGGCTCCGACTCCCCCGTTTCCGTCTCCACAGCGAGCTCTGTAAACAGAAAAATACTTTTTGGCAAGCATTTTTATTTGCTGAGTTCATAGGAATTCAAAGCAAGCAAATAAACTCGTTTCGTTCGCTAAAAATTTGTGTGCCATGATTTCTTTAGTACAATGGCTTATGGATTTTTATTGAGATGAGTTCTGCTTAATAATTTAGATACATGAAATTTTTGTGCGGCGGTTATAAAAAATAAAACCTGTGTTACCTGTTTTAGCGTGAGTTTTACAGGCTAGGTTTCAATGATTAGTCATAATTCGTAAATTAGCATGCGAATGAAACGGAAGTTGAGAAGCTGACTAAAGTCAAGTGTATCTCTTTTAATAGTGTATAGCTGATAATCGTTACTTTCCCCTTCAATTTGATCGTTCACTCAAATTTCGTTTCAATTTGTTTTTCGCTTGAATTCATCACATTCTTTCAATTCAAAATTTTCCTAGAATTTTAATCTAATCCAAACGAAAACAAAAACACCAAACAGTCAGCATTTGAATGCCCTGATAAAAGCCAGCTACTATTATTTTTTAACCTTCTATAAAGGGCAGCTGACGCCTAGACGGCGGCGGATAGACCCATAGAAACCCCGAAAGAAATCAAATTCAATTCACAAATCCCAAGTCATCTGCAGGTAATAAAATAGTAGCACACACAAGGGAAAATACCTGAGCAATCAGTTTACCTGCGCTAAGGTGCAAGAAGTCAGTCGAAAAGAGGACGCACATTTTGATTGCTATTGGAGATTTTTCATCTCCTTTAAATAAGCCGCCTCGATGCTCAAAATTTGACAAACAGCTCACAATAGATCAAGTGTCAGTTAGCTGCAAAGTAAGGGACACGCAAAAGGGGCGTGGCCGACTGACGCACACAACAAGATCCATTAAACTGATTAGGGGAAAATGATTAAAGAGGATTTCGGCGCAAATCTAAAAATATATTATACCAGCCAGGTTCGTGTCTTAAGTCTTTAGTTGAAGACAGACATGCGAGTTGGTTTGTTATGCTCAGGTCTATAGCAATCATTAAGTAATTATACGTTGCTCGCCAATAATTTGGATTTCAATCAGCATCATTTTCTAATCGACAACTCTTTCCTAACAGCCCAAGTTCCCAGCCTCCGCTTCCGCTTTATGGCAGTGAAAGTGCTTACAGTCCGAATCGTATTCTAAAAGCGAATTAATGGCGCCCTTAAGTGTCTTTTGTGCGAGTGAAATAAAAAAGGCGCTTAATCATCTTGAAAAACAGTTGACAGTACTACTACACGGGCCAGTTTCATAAGTTTTCCGACCCGTACAGCTCAGCGCATCTGTGCTGGTGGGCGCTTTCACGGCGCCGCCGTCGATTAGTTACAATTGACACGAAAATTTTTTCTCTTTCTTTCGTTGTTTTTCCATACATTTTTATTTTTAATTGTGAGAATTGTGCGGTACGTGCACATAATGCCACAAGAAAGTGGATCTGTGGAGCGTCCGGCAAAACGTTTTGGCGCTGTCATTGCCGACAATTGTTAAAAAGTGATTAAGCATGGCCTGGCACGCTGCAATCTGATACTCGCGAGTGTAGTAAAAGTATTTCTATTGTCATTATTGACAAGTGATATCAAAGCTGATATCAAATACATAACACATATCTACTAGCAAATGGGTATAAAAAGCAAGTTCACATATATTTTTATAAAAGATGTGTTGTCTTTAAATAAGATTTAAAAAAATACAATTTTTTTAATATTTATTTAAGAGGAAAAAAGTAAGAAAATTAAATCTTCTACTGCACCATTTATAAATGCCATCTTTATTGAGATTTTGAATTTAAATTACAGTTTAGATTTTATAAACTCACAACAGATCAATTACAAATATTAATATAATTTTTAATTTGAATATCATGTGAATATCTGCGTACACCTCAGGTACTTCCCCTCACTCCCTGTCTTAAAACGTAGCCTAGGCAAAGAGTACCACAAAGAGGAAAAAAAAGTTAGAAAATTAAATCTTCTACTGCCATCTTTATTAGATTTTATAAACTCACAACAGATAAATTACAAATATTAATATCATTTTTAATTTGAATATCATGTGAATATCTGCGTACCCCTCAGGTACTTCCCCTCACGCCCTGTCTTGAAACCTAGCCCGCACACAAGAGACTTTGGCAAGCAACTTGTGCATTCCGCAGACAACGCTCACTTTCAGCTAACGCAGCCGAAATTTCAAGCAAATACCTTGGCAAAAAAGCAATAAAATTCACATGACTTCACACCACAAACAGCACAACCACACACACACACACACACCCTCAGCTCTTAGCTGGACTCTTGACTTGTCTGCTTGCATATTTATTTCCAAGTTGGCTTTAACCTGTTTGCTGCATTCTCGGGCCATCTTTGAGTTTGGAGTGCGGCGTTGCGTCTTGAATTTCAGAAAGCCACTAAAAACTGTTACTGATGCCGATGGCCGCGTGTTGGGCTGATCATGATAGCTGCCTCATGCACATATATACATATAGATACATATGTATCTGCATGATATCACAGCTGCGTTTGCCTCACTGACTTCACTTGCCAGCGTGTGCGGGTGTGCGTGCGTGTGTGTGTGTGTGCCTGCTTAGGTGCGGCCCATTGCATATTTAGCATTTTTACTTTTGCCAACTCTGTTTGTTGTGTTCATTTGCTTCTTACCGTTTTGTTTTTATTTTTCTTCTTTTTTTTTTTGGTTATGAGCAAGTTTTTCACTTCACTTTTCATGTAATGCAAACAGATTGCAAAGCAAACTTTTTCTTGTCTATTTACGAGTTAAACATTAATTGCGCCTCCGGACTACGCCCCGTCCCGTAATGCCCGTCGTTGTCTCTTTGCTGCCATTGCATTGTGAAAGCGCTCGGGCAGTAGAAATCATTTGACCATTTGTGTGTGTGCCGTCTCTTGTGCATATGTGTGCGTGTGTGTGCTCTGCTCAAATATTGTTTTTTTTTTTAAAGCTAGACATATTTGTAGTTAGTCGATGTTGCAGCTGCTGGCGAGGCGACGCGTCGGTGGCAACTTAGCCGCAAGATAAACTCGGAGTGAAAAGTGAATTGGCTGGTAAATATTTGATTGCAGCTCTTTTTGGCTATCCAGAAACAATCGAAGCACTGAAAGGCAATTTATATCGATGCAATTAACCTCTAGTCGAACTGTGGCTGTAATTACCGGGCCACACTCACCGCAAATTGTATGCGCACACCGCAACCTTCACAGCTCATTAGACCCTTTTAAGCAGTGCTCGCTTACAAAAGCCGCCACATCGAACAACTTCAAATGCGGAGTCTGCAGCTTTTGGCTGTATTATTTATGGCAACCCAAATACCGAACATTCAAAATGCTGCATGCCACAAACCGAAACTAGTTCAATGGGGCTGCCCAGCTGGTTTTCTCAGGCCGTAAGTGGTGGCAAGCTGGCAGCTCCAAGTGATTCTGCTGCTACCTGCGAGCCGAAATTAAACACACACAAATTTGTGCTAAGGCAAAAGATCAATAACACACACACACACACACACACAGAGAGGCATAGGCACAACAGCTGAAGTCGCTAACAGAAATGAAATCACGCTGCGCTCAGCAGCAACAACAACAAAAACAAGTAGAAGAAATTTACATACAAATCTGGTTTTCGACTGTAGAACATTTGCCTGAAACGGTTCGATTTGTTGCCCTGCAGTCATTCAGTCTGCTAGGAGCCCAAGGCGGATATTAAATATGTTGGCCTAATCGCAAATGAGAGTGAGTCTGATATGAGTTTCAGGAGTAATTAAAAAAATATCAAATTTATTAGTAAGAAAATATGATAAATGTAAATATTTTATATATAGAAAACTTAGCCATTTGTTTACCAACCAATGAGTTTTACCAATATGGGTTTCAGGAGTAATTAAAAAATATCAAATTTATTAGTAAGAAAATAGAATAAATGTAAATATTTTATATATAGAACACTTTGCCATTTGTTTACCAGGCAAATATGTATATGTATGTGAATTGTTAGCGTAGATTATTGAAATAACTACTTAACGAATCAACTTTAGTCAGTCAGTAAAGACCGGCTTTTTTACTCTTATAGAGCACAAATAGTTTCTTCTAATATTTTCAATTAATTTGTGGGTAACTATGAATGAATTTATTATTCATTTTTTTAATATACTATTTTAATTAATACGTTTTCGGTCTCAATTTGAAATTTTCTATATTATATACATTTATTTGTAGTTTCTGAATCGTAAAATGTTTTAATCATGATCGCCGATCACCGTTCGCTGATCGCTATCCAAGTTTCTCTCATTGATTTCTCGCTCACCTGCTCCTTTTGCAATCCAACAAGCCCGACAAACCCAATTTTGAAACGCGCGCGGCCGTAAAACCAATTGACCTTCAAGCGATTCGATTTTCAGAGTTGTTGTAAGATCATAAAAACTGAAACTAATAAAGTTGGTCGTTGGTCGTTGGTCATTAGTTGGGCGGGCAACAGCATACGCTGGCCGAAACGAGTTTGGCCCGCTCCCTGTGTGTGGCCAATATTGGCTGGCCAAGCGCCAAGTGCTGCGAGTGAAAGTTCAGTTTGCAGTTTGAATGAAAAACTGGTAAATACACGAGGCGGCTGCCAATGTGAAATGGAAAACTAAGCGCGGGCCCATAAATGGCCAGCCGGCAGATGGCGCTGCAAAAAGTTCAAAAATTATTTACCAGTTGACTTTTACCATTTACCTACCGTATGTTGTCGCATTTAGCCATCGTCAACATTTTGTTTGCAGCGCCTAAATGTCGAAGGTGTCATCAATAATGGCGGCCCCGATTCCCCTGTAAAAACCACGACCGGTTTTGGTTTGCTTTGTGCTTTGGGTTTCCATTTCGATCGCTTTGCATATGCTTGAAAACTTCAGTTTTGATTGACGCTCCATGAGTTTTGGCGTTTTCCGCTTCTCTTGCAGTTGCGAAACAGCTCCGCAGACGGTAAAAAGGTTTTATTCAGTTGCCACACTCACGTCGTTTTGTTCTGTCTTGATTGGTTTTGTTGTTGCTGCGTTTTTGATTTATGGCCGTCAAGTTCGTTGCCTCAGTCTTTTGGCTGGAAAAGCGAAAAGCGAATTCGTTTTGTTAGCTTTTCATTAAGTTTCATATTTGTTGGTCCCTATCACCTGTCGCAATGTCTTGTGATAACCATCTCTCGCTGATCAAAAAGCGATTATTAATAGGTGTCACGCCGATTACGAAAAGGCGAACACTGAATAACTTGGCTTCAATTTCCCATGGCGCCCATTTTCATGTAAATTGACTGAACATTGCAAAATGAATTTAAACATTGGCGCGTAATCGACCATGTGCATACATAACCAATAGGCTATCAACTCAAACCTTTCACTCTCGCCAGGCACTTTATTAGCATGCTAAATACCCAATTGTTCATTATTTATTCGTATGCATACGACAGCCGATATTTGCATATTGCATATTGCAGTTCGGTAAGCGCTTTAAAAATGCACATTGAGTCAGAGATTGGATGATGCGGTCGCGTCTGACTGAAATTTGACAAGACAGACAATATTTTGGGTTTTTAAATTGCCTTTTGGCATAGTTCGTGCTTTGGTTCGGTTCGTGCTCGCGGGATTCGTTCATTAGCTATGATTATATAAGCAAAATATTTGCCGGGGTGTTGACTTCTAACTGACTGCTAATTCCATGGCCCGAGGGGAGGCCAATGCCGCAAAAGTTCGGGCACATAATAAAGTAATTCAATTAGTCATAGAAATGGAATTAATTGAACGGAAATTACAGTTAGGCACAGTTAGCGACGTTTACCGTTCGTTTTGGCTGCTGAAAATAAAATAAAGTAAAATTAATAAAAACTTTTCAGAACTTAGTTATATAATCAATAATAAATAAATAGTAAATCAAATGATGCTTCAACAAACTTGTATTTTATCAAATTACAAAGCACCTAAAAATAAAACTTAAGCTCACTGTGACTTTGACTCATCAACACAAATTAATGTCAATGTTGAAAAAGCTCCGTTTAATTCACAAATACTCAGCTTAGCTAATGACTTTGCTGTTTTTGGCCATGCCCAATCGGCCCACGCCCCCAAATTGACTCTGTCTCTGCTTCATTAAGGCACAAAGTAAATACACATAGATGTCGTTTATTAACAATTTTGGCGCCTTTCCGCCGACCAAACAATGGCAGCCATCACCCACACACAAATATTTGTGTTGTGCTCGGCTAAATAAACAACACACACAACATAGATGACAGCAGCAGCAACAACGACGACTCCGCTACGTAGCCAGTTTGCTGGCTGCAAATGTTTGGCAGCAAGTTGCTTTCTGGGCCAAACCGCATAGCCAGCTAATTGCAACAACAACGACAACAGCTGCCGGCTGGTGGCTCACAAGAATGTGGTTTGGGTGGCTACACAGCTGCAACATGGCGAAAAAAAGCTTTAAGTGATTTGTATGCCAGATAATTAAAGGGTGAGGGAGATTATTAGCATAAATATGTATATAAATATTATTATCCAAATATATTATAAATCTTACCTGCATTTAAGAATTTCTGTTTATAGAAAATATCAAGAAAATTGTAATTCTCATGTTTCTTCCTCGCGCTAACTTCATGATAACTTAATTGGGAATCTTTATCATCAGATATTATCATCAGATATTATTATAGTGGAAGATTAACAATTATGACATTTTTACAAGTTTTATTTCAAATTTTCTGGTCATCAGCTTTAATATTTTTGAGTAGCTTAGGTTTATTTGAAATTTCAAGTACATGTCTACCGTGCAGCTTAAATTGAATAATATATGCAACAATTAAAATAAATGCGCGCGAGAAAATTCATAAAAAGAGAAACATTATGCGCATTGCATAATTCAGGCAATTAAGAAGCGGCCGCCGCCCTTTTGCTTATATTATTTAAACAGCAAGTGCGGGAAAAGCGTACCTTATTTTTGTTAATTAACGTTGAAAGCCGCTGGATCTTGGCTGGTGTCGTGTGGTGCGTGCGGAGTTTGCCGCTGCGCTTACTTGCAAATTAATTTGCCTTTCAATAAAAAGCCGACGCCACCGACACCGTAAGCCGCTTTGTATTTCTTTTGGCTTATGTTTCAGCCTTTCGCATGCATTAATCAAAGTTATCTAATAAGTATTGTTGTAGCTGTGTGTGTGTGTGTGTGTGCAAATATGTCTCGCTCTATTCGCAAATGAAACATGTGCAAGGTGCCAAGCTGTACAACCTTCGCGTTTGACTAAATTTTAAGCTGAGATTTGAGATTTGCCAGCGGCTGTGTGATTGAGTGTGTGTGTGTGTGTGTGTGGAGATTTTGTTTGCGGAAGTCGGTAATGGGCTGGTCTAGGGAGTATCAGGTACGTCAGGTTTTACAACTGCAACGAAAAAATCGTTGTAAACAAACAAAAGCAAAAAGCATAACAAAAGACTTAGGCAACAAACTTGTTTTGGCAGTCATATAAATGTAATTAAAAAGTGAACATCAAATATTACAAATTTAAAATAAAGTTTCTATAACTATAAAAAGTGAAATTGTTAGACCTTAATCATTTTTAAAGTGATTTTCATGTTTTGATAATTCCCTCAAGTTAGTTATATGGAGCCATAAATTAACAAAAAAAGCCAGAACAACTATTGTTTCTGTTCCGTGATTTTTTTCTACATCATTTTCTAACACTTTTCCAAAAAACAAGTTCAGCTTAGCGAGTGTGAATAAAAAGCAACAACTTAGCATAATGTGTTAGTTATAATTACTTGACAATAACGGCAACCTTGCGCCTCGATCTCGGCTTTCAGAGAAACACAAACGCCAGACTGTATGGCTTATTTTGCATAGTAAATGAATGAAAAGGCACACACAAACTGACACAAACACTCTGTGCCTGGCCATTTAACAATGGGACAAAAGTGAACTACAAAGTTCAGACAGACAAGCACTTGGGATTTATGACAACAATGCAGAGAGCCTTAAACTTTATATGCGAAGTGTAGAAGAGGGAGATATATAAAAATGATTGTAAAAGGCATAAAGTCAAATGCGCTTAAGCTTTTTTTGAGTTCACAATTTGAGAAAGGAAATAGAAATAAAAGATCAAGTGTGGAAAAAAAATCAAGTTGGAATTTTATATATATACATATTGAATAATTTTTCAAAATTCCTTTAAGTCTGCTTAAATAATTAATGCTTGAATATTTCAGCTAATTTTAACCACAGAAAGCACTTACTGAACACATGATCAGAATCGACTTGAAGGTTCATTCCCCATTTCTCAGATTTTAGATTAATCACCCACTTTGCTCTTTAAGCTTTTGACATATTTGCTTTGTTGCCTTTTTAAAGCCCACATGGCTCAATCTGCACCATTCCGCTTTTCACGCGACCAAAACATATTAACCCCACATTAGTTGAATTTATTGTGTGACGGCGACCTCGGCATTAGTCAGTTAGTGAAATATATGCAAATCTCGACTGGGCTGAATTGTGCGGTTTATGGCAAGAAACTTTCTAAACCGCATTCACTAAATCTTCAAGCCACAAAACACGTGCTGCGCTCGAAGCTGCAGATGTGAATAAAATGGCTAATTTGTTATTTACGAAAACCCCGAGACGATGTCATATGCGATTCTTTTCGGGGTGTGAATAAATCAACCAGTTTCGGCGAATTTGTTTATTTACTCACTTTTTTTTTTTGGCCGCGGCTTTTGTGTTATTATTCTTGTATTAGAAACAAATCATAAAATTTATAAATTTTTTTCTCTCATTGTGCTTGCAGGCAGCCCCATTCAACTTTAATTGGCATTAAATCGGCAACATGACCAAACCGACGGCAGCCAATTCGCATTGGCTGGCCGCTTTGCTGTCGTTGCCGCTGGTGGTGCTGCTGATCCACACAACCACGGCGGACGAGGCGTTTTCATGTCCAAATGGTAAGTTCGCATTCAACTTGAAATGCCAATTTCAGCTGCACTTAAACAATTCCAAAAGGCACGTGCGTGGCCGCTGCAGGTGTGGCCGAAAACTTGCGCATAAATCAAAGCGAAGATAATTGTAATTATATAGATGTACACAAGTGTATGTGTACATTTTTATTTATATATATACATACACCTGAATGGGCAAAACGGATGTTGATTTGGCTTTTGCCAATGGGCCGGGCAAATTGCCTTTGATTTCCGTCGCCTTAATTGTCTCTTGTATGTGTGTGTGTGCAAAGTTTAAGTGTGTGTTAAGCTGCAATTAAATCGCCGATACTTTGAGTTTTCAACTAACTTCTAATTATATATTTGATTGCATGCGTGTTTTAACGTTCTTAAAACATTTATTAAAAGCAGCATTTATTTTAAACAATTTTCTTAAGTTTTCATTTCCTGTTGACTTGGATTGCAAGATTAAATCTTGTATTAGAATCTTGTATTATTAGAATAGAAATTGGAAACGTTTTGTATTATAATTCTATATAGGAAACGCTTCATCACGCAGAACTTCATATTCTCTTACCACACATTCCTGCTTACAACAACATCACTCATCATTTTTGTTGTGTTCTTACCGAACTTTAATGCTTGTTTTCCTTAATAATTACATCCATAAATAAGATTTGTATTCTGTTTACCAGCAATGAATTCTGTGGCTTGAAAGAAATAATGATATTCAGTTTTTCTAAGCAGTCGAGAAAATTGTCGATCATTCTTTGCAGTAAATACAAGTCTGGAATTCCTCGGTTTCAAAAGCTAATAATCATTTATAACGCTACGTGTTTAGTTGGTAAGCTGAGCTACGCCCTAGGTTAGGAAATCTTTCCATCTACTGTAAACGTGATTCTTGAACTGCTTGTTTGGCTACCATTAAGCCACAGTTCTGAGCTGCTTTCATAAATATAACGCACACTTTGGCCATTAAAATGCTAGTGCGGCTTTATCGTTAATGACAAATCTACACAAAAGTTGGCAACCAGCCAAACGGGTTGTTGGCTCGAAGTCTGCTACATTTTGGCCAGAACAAACGAAAAATTGAAAGAAGTCGAGCTGACGGAAATGCTGGAGCGGCTAATCAATCATTATATGGCCGGTAATGCAGTCAACACTTGGCGCTGGGGCCTTTCACTCGATGGCCACCTACAACAGGCAACGATAACGGTTATTACATATGCCAAACTGGTTGTCGTGTTAGTGTTGTTGTTGTGTGCCCCACTGGGCGATAATGCCAAGAATGCCCGCCATGCGCCTATGACAGCACCAAGATACAGCGCAAGAACTCTGACAAAGAGTACAGGCACATAGATGTGTATATATAGTCGTAACCAAGTGTGAGTACTCCATCGTGCGCCATCGACAAGACCAAGACTGGGCCTCATATGTGAGGCGAGACAAGTTTCGAGCGTAGAAAAAACGTTAACGCGCTTCGAAACAAGATTTCTTAACGGTTGTTTAATGCCAAGCCAAGTTTGCCTGACTGACTGACTAACTTGGCGATCGGTTCGCCAGCTACTGCTGCTCCGTCTCCTGTTTTCAGCTCCCAGTCCCAGTCCCAGTCCCAGTCTGCCTAGCATGCCAACTTGTTGTTGTTGTTGTTGGAATAGCTGTAGCTGCCTCGTATTAACTAGCTGCAGTTGCTGTGCTTATTAACACTTTTATATGCACACACACACACACACACAAACAAGCACCTGCCAACGGAGCCGCCAACTGCGCAGCGGCCAAAACAAGTTCGTTGCCTAAGTCTTTTGATATTTTCATGTTACGTTGGTTGTGTTTTTGATTCATATGCAACGCAGCCTGTGCAGGTGTATGTGTGTGTGTGTGTGTGTGTGTGTGTCTTGCTTTAGGTGCAGTTTCGCAAAAAAATAGGCCAAACTGTTGGCGGTTAATGCATTTGTTGTTATGCTGTTATTCAGCTTAAGCATTACTTTTTTCGCTGCCTTTGGTGTGGACTACAATATGAACCAAGATATGGGCGTTTTAATTACAGTAGATACAGTATTCAATTGTTTTCAGCGCACATTTGACATTTCTGTCAATCCACATGCAAAAAAGTTAATTTGAATGCGTTTGTTTAACCAATATTATATTACAAGTATACATAGGATTTTTTAAATTAAAATGTGTTAAATATTTAACTATAATTAAATTTAATTGGTGAATTATTTTGAAAAATTTTCCTGTAGTTAAAAATATACTTATATGAATGGGTTTAAATAAGGCTTATAAGGTTAAAATAATAGATACATTTAAAATATATAAAATTCATCTCAATCACAATAATCTATTGCTTTTAAACCCAACTCAGCTTTGTTCTGTTCTATGCATAATTTTAAATATACCATAGCTAATAGTCAGTCTTAATGAATTTAAAGTGCCCTTTGGAGGAGACCAACAGATCGACCCCATCAAATTCTAGGTAAACCAAACTCAGATATGTGGCTTAAAATCATGGCCACACCAAAGTTTGCCTTCATTATCCGTCACTGAAGCATCACGTCTAACTGTAAATGTCTCAAATTGATAAACAGACAGACGAGCAAAGCAAACAACTCGCAATCTTACCTAGAAACGAAACGCATAAGTAGGCAACAACAACAACTACGAAACAACTTCTAACTTCCACAATTTTTTGGACACGCTTGAGCAAATGCCAAGAGCATCCAGCTCTCAGAGCTAATTAAATCAACTTCTTTTCGTGTGCTGCTTCTTGAAAAATGCAGCACTTTGAACATGTTTCTGGGTCAGCACGCACAATCCCAAGTGATATATGACACTTTGATAACACTTGGGGTGATATTATTTATGATTTTCAAATTTCAGCATTTAGCAAATCATGGAGCGTAAAATGCGCGTGTGCTTAAGCAAATTTGTTGGTGGCTTATGGAAGTCAACGCTTTTCTAGTCGACTGCCTTCTGTGTGAACTGTGCGAGCGGTAAAGCAATTTAAGCCGAGGATGAGCGGCAGACAGAGAGCCAGATAGAGGATGGGCAGTGTGAAAAGTTAAACGAACTTCACGTTAGACCTCAAGTTTAATGAACGGCCATTGACAGGCAGCAAAAAAAAAATCAAAGCTAACGCATCTGTATTACCAGCTAATCCGCAGCAAAAACCGAATAAAACAGCTAGAATTACACGATAGGTTCTTGTAATTCCGCTTTCTACGCCGTGAACATATTTCTTCGCTGCTGTTCAAGATTATATGGTAAAGATAAAATTCGCGTTGCCGGGCCAAAGCAATGCATAAGAATGAGGCTAATGAAAGGGGCACAAGAAGATTTATTGCACTTGTGAAACTTATGCGTGTCCGCAACTTGATTTTCACTTTCTTGTTGCGGCCAAAGAACAAGCAGCTACAGCAAAAACAAATGGAAACAATAACATGAAAAACTCTGCTGGTAATTTAATTGCCAAAGTGTATTTCCAAATTACCAAAATATAGAACAAATGACATGGACACGAAAATGTTTTTCTGGGTTAACAACACAAAATTAAAGAAATGGGGTAAACGTAAATGGTTTTCGTACTCGACAGTTGGTCGAGAGTATTGAGTCCAAGAACGTGTATTCAATTGTTTATTCGTTGTGATTTTTTTCTTTGCACCACTTTAGTTATTAATTTGAATGAGATATAAAAATTATGCTTTTAAATATAAAATTAAATTTTTGTTTTGATTTTATAGCTTGATTAGATTTACTATATTTATTTGTGATTTTTTTCTTTGTACTACTTTAGTTATTCATTTGAATGAGATATAAAAATTATGCTTTTAAATATAAAATTAAATTTTCGTTTTGATTTTATAGCTTGACTAGATTTACTATATTTATTTTATATTAAATTTATTTATTATATTAAATTTATTTTGCGCAAACACCTGGTTTAATTTATAAAAAGGGTTCTACAATTTTCTCACTAACTGAAGCCAGTTTTGCAAGGCCATGCGATTGTTCTGATAACTAGCTTAATAGCAAAGCCAATCTAAGCCATTTTCTCACAGTTTAGGCATTTCAGAATCTAGTGCAAGTGTCTCAGCTGTAGCTTTAAAGAGCACTTTGCTATTTTAGTTTGATTAAGTGCAGATTTTGAGCAAAAAACTTGTCATTTCTTGTTAAATTTGCATGTCTCAAGAGCATGAGGCGCTCCCAGCTACATATATGTCTATGTCTATATATAAAGCTTTACGTAAGAAATTCTCACATTATTAATTTGTATTGTGTTCACAAGATTTCGTCAGAGAGCGCTGATTTCGCGCTGGTTCGCTGGGTGTTGAGCCTGAAATTATAGACAATGATCACCAGGCGCAGAGATGTTTGGGTCTGGGTGCTTTCGGCAGCTGCTGCTTTGGCAATTAGAGCACGGCTAACAAATGCAGTTGCATACTAGGCCTAAAAGCCGTCTTTATGTGGGCCAAAATACAACATCAAGTCACGCAGCAAATTTGCATGGCGACTGGCTTGCAAAACTTCCTGCCAAGCATTTCAAATATGTGGCACAATTCAATAAAGCAGTCAACTTGCAGGTAAAGTCATGCAAAAAAAAAGCACTCACACACACACATAGACACAGAAAATTAAAAGAACAAACCGGCTAACCTTGTCCAGCTGTTGCTGCACCCAGTCCAAGAGCAAAAGAATTTTTAGCAGCCATTGCTAGTTACGTGGCTTAAATTGCTGGCAGAGAAACTTCAACTGCTTGACGGCCAGGGTGACACACTCACACACACACACACACACACATTTAGTGGGAGTAGCGGGAGAGAGAACGAGACGCAGACAAATAGCTGGCCATTAAAAACAATTACATGGGGTTTGTTATGCTGACCGTTTGTAAGATTTTTTTTTTGCTGTTCGACTGATTTCAATTGAAGCGTGTTAAGAACCAAAGAGTCCAAATGTCTGTGGCTCTCCAATTCTGGTTTTATTTATTCACTTTTTTGTACGTTAAGTGGAACAGCGTACGGTTATATTGGGAGATTTGTCGGTACGAAGCGAAGCTAAAATTAAACACAAATTGCTGCGGTAAATAGGCAACAAATAAATAAATTGGAATTGTGGCAAATAGCGGTTTACAGTTAAATAAGCAAATACATGGAAAGATAAGCAAAATAGAGAAGTAAAGAATTTATGTTGCCATAAACGGTAAGTGGCCGGCAAATTTTGTTGTTTGGGCAGTTGTTAAAGACGAGAGCGATAAACACGAAAGCTCTACAATTGGCCAAGAAATAAAGGTAATTTGCTGACATGACAGCAGAGATTTCCATAACAAGATTGGGACTTATAGCTGGAATAAATGTTTACAAATTTGTTGTGCTTTCAAATAATTACGGCAATTATGCAATAGAAAAAATATATAAAATATACATATATTATTTCCATCGCATACAAACTTGGCATAAGCATGCCAGGTCAGTCGGCCAAAAACATAAAAGTTTGGCTAAAAAAAGCCAAGTACTTAAAATATGCAACTTAAAGGCCTGTCAAAGCTCAGACTCAGGTCTTAGATCAAGGTGTTGCCTTTGGAAGCATTTTAATTATTTAATATGTATCATATTTTTATTAGGTTTGATGATTAAAGACATTCCTAATGTTAAGAAGAGAAGATATTCGAGATTTACTTTCTTCAAATCAACTAGTTTGAACATCTTTGCCATGAAACAAGATTCTGTGTCTGTTATTTCGCTGTCTTCTCAACTCGAGCTACACGGAAATCGTGAAAGTCCATGCCAAATACCAACTATCTAACATACTGAGCCGGGCCGGGCCATGTCGGGCTGCAGCCAGAAAAACTGTAACAACTTTCTGAGCCGGCCAGAGCACCAATGGCAAAGCTGGTGCAGTCGATGGCGACAACTTTTGTTGACTGTTTTCAAACAGAGCCAAATTGTTGAAATACTTTTGCTTTTCGTATTTTTGAAACGTATAATAAACATTGCGCGCGCCTTGCAGCATATTTCAGTCGATTTGATTTTAAATGAAAGCTGTCAATCAAGCCGACAGAAGGTGGGCTCAACAAGTCGCAGCAACTTTCCCATTTTACCAGGAAAACGCAGCGCATTCGGATTGAGAAAAACGAAAGCGCCACGAGCCAAAATACTTAATTGTAATTAGCTAAAGTGTTGGCAACTATCTTCTTTATCAAATAACTCAATTAAATGCCTGTCTCCCGAGAACAGGCCATTAATTCCACAGAGCTCATATGTCACTCAATGGCATAGAAAGCCAAAGTCAGAGCTGTAGAAATTAAATTATGCAAAACAAGTCGCCAAGATTGGGGTCACGCTAGAGATCGCAGCGGGAAGCCAACTGCAACTGAATTAAATGTCAAGACCCGCTCGAAGAAGTTGTTGTAGAAGTTTTTGATGTCGATGCGGGAGGCGCAGAGTTCGGTTATGGGAAGTAATTTCTCCCATATTCAAGTCGAGGGGGAATTAAGCGGTGTGGCTTTTTAATAGAATATGCTTATGAGATTGGTTTGTTGATAAACGCTGATCCAATCTTTTGTTGATGAAAGAAATATATTGAATTTATTGCTATGTTTTAGAATATTAATTTTAATAAATTTTAAAAAAATAAACAAATAAATTTAACTCAATTAAAATTCAAATAAATTCTCATATTCGCAGTATTTCTATAAAAATAATAAAGATAATTTGCAGCTTTAATGCAGTTTATCGATTTAATTGCGACCTTTTTCTATGCAATATATGCTTATGAGATTGGTTTGTTGATAAACGCTGATCCAAGAAATCCTTTGTTGATGAAAGAAATATATTGAATTTATTGCTATGTTTTAGAATATTAATTTTAATTAATTTTAAAAAAATAATCAAAAAAATTTAACCCAATTAAAATATATTCTCATATTCGCTGTATTTCTATAAAAATAATAAAGATAATTTGCAGCTTTAATGCAGTTTCTCGATTTAATTGCGACCTTGCCTAAAACGAATTTATTATTGTTTTTATATTTTCAGGCTGGGAACTGCGCGGCTTAAATTGCTATAAGTATTTTAACATCAAACATTCGTGGGAGAAAAGCGCCGAACTGTGTCGAAGGTGAGTAAAACCATAGCATAACCATAATCAGATGTTAATTTGAATATATCAGTATACACAACTAGAGGAAGTTGTGGGCTCCGGCTTCTGTTTTAGACAGCACTGAAGTGGCTCAGAGCAGCTGCGCTTCAATAAGCACAGCTACCTGTTCTTCTTGATAGACAGATAGTTACTTCTGTATGTGTGTGCGTGTGTGTGTGTGTGTACTTGTTCGTGCAGTTGCCGTTACAGCACCGCATTGCATTTCCGCTGACAGTTAACTGTCAATGCCAAAGTGGGCTGTGTCCCCGGCCAAAATGCTGGCAGCAGCCGCGGCGTTGTTGACCAAGTTTGTAATTGCTTTTCAGGCCCGACTGGGCAGGCCATCGATAAGCCAACTCGCTGGCCGATGATTCATAATATTTTCTTCGAGCGAAAAGAAAGTCGCCGACATTCGACGTCAAAGCAGTCAATAAGCTTCCGGCGTTCGGCCCCAAAAACATTCCTGATTCGGTTTTTGGGTGTTAACCCGATGTTGACCCAAATACCTGCGAGCGGTCCGGCCAGTGCCTGCACCTGTTCGAGACTCGAGAGAAAAACCTTCGTTTTATCGAGTTTTTTGGGCTTGGCTTGGAAATTGAGAGTGTTTCGATTTGATTGAAGTCGTAGTTTCTTATCGATTATGATTTGCGCCCGCTTTTAATGAGCGTGTGAAGCGCTGATCTGGGTTTGACCGCGGGGCACGTGGGGTGAAAGTTATTCGGTGTGCATTTTTTCGTTTACCGCAGACCCGAAACATTAATAAAGTTATTGGCTGGCCAGAGACTTGGCTCGTCTAAATGTCAATGGCCTACGCAATTTCTCCTCGCCGTCAAGTGTTAAACGGCAATTACATATGCCCGGCACAAGCGACGCCAGTTGACAATACAGTGGCTACCACTCGAACGTACGCCTCATTTACATGCCATAGACCTCGCCCCAGTCCGATGCCAATTAAAATGCTGCTTGCGTTTTATGAGCGAGTTCAACAAACGACAAACAACTATTGCTCGAAATTGTTAAAACGATAGATTTGCCAAAAAAGAAAAAAAAATAATATTTAATAATAATAGTAATAACATATATATAACTTATGCGTTGTCAGGTGTGTTTACTGGAACTCAACACTCAAATGTGAAATATTTGTTTGGGTGAAATTTTCTTTGTTGCTCAACGATTTTGCGTGTGCAGCATGCGAAATGGGTAGAATGAAGGAAAGCGCCGATAAGGCGTTAACATTTCAAGTTAACGGAGCTGTGACCAAAAAAGCAGTCATGAATTTGGGATTTGTTGGTTTCAGTTTTTGGGCGTAACCAACGAAACGCATTGAAATCTTTTTGAATGAACTTTTGGCAGCTGCTGCCCACATTATTTGGCCAAGGCATTTGGTTGGCTTTTTGGAAATAGGTGCGGAAACAGGCAACAGGTTTTTCTATCGCGTTTTCAAAGAGTTCTAAAACAAGTAAATAAAGTTCATTTAATAAAAAATTAAAAGCTGCATTGTTATAAAAATTAATTTAGGTTTTTTCTCTTTTTGTGAGAGGCTTAAAATAAATAACTAACATTAACAATTAAATAAAATAATAAATAAATATTAAATAAAACGACAAAAGAGACAATGATAATAATTAAAAAAAATGCACTGCTTTAAAAATTAATTTAGATTTTTTCTCTTTTTGTGAAAGGCTTAAAATAAATAACTAACATCTTATTAACAATTAAATACAAAAAATTTGAATTTGAAATAATAAATAAATATTATAAATGCAATGCTATAAAAATTAATTTAAATTTTTTCATTTTTTATGAAAGGAAAACTAATAAAATAAATTTGAATTTGAAATAATAAATAAATATTATAAATGCAATGCTATAAAAATTAATTTAAATTTTTTCTTTTTTTTGTGAAAGGTTTAAAATAAATAATTAAATAAAATTAACAAACAGCGTAAATTCAATTGCAAATTTTGGATTTAACAATCAGAGTCATATAAAAATACTTTCAATATATTATAAAATAAATTGCATAATAAATAAAACAATACAAACGAGATTAACAATAATTAAAAACAAAAGGTTTAATAAAAAAATGTAACTTCTTTTTATCAAATAAAATAAAATGCATAGAGAATGAGCATAATTTTAATTTCAAATTGTCAGTTTAGCAATCAGAATCAATATAGTGGTATATTGATACAAAAAAAAATAAATAAAACAATACAAGTGAGATAAATAATATTTAAACATGAAAGGTTTAATATAAAAAAATGTAACTTCTTTTTATAAAAAAAAATTAAATAAATAAATAAATTTCAAATCATGACTTTATCCATCAAAATCAGTGAATATATGAAAATAAGAGCAGACAATCAAAGCGCTAAATGAACAAGCAAACATGTCGAGCAACAAATTCCCTTGCCGAACACATGCGTGGCCCGGTCTCAAGTTTTCACTCGGTATTGACTGTTTTGTGGTGGGTGCAACAAGCATCATTTTTGGCAGCAGCAGCTGCAGCAAATGCCAAAGAGCCGACTCCAACAGCCCCCACGCGGCGTATGCGCAATATGCCCGCTTTGAGGGCAGAGCGAAGCCCAAACGTATCTTTTGTCCGCAAACTCGTTTCTAACCCGCTCGCAGCTGCCGTAGAACCCGAAAAGATGCAAGCTGAAAACCGAAATGCGTTTTGCGATTGGAAACGAAAGTTTTCCATTGTCTGTGCGTTGAGCGCTTTGTTGTTGCTGGTGGTGGAAAGAAAGAAAGCAGCTGCATAACTAGAGATTGCAATAATCATCTCCCTCTTGCAGATACGGCGCCGAGCTGGTGGCCATCGACAGCTATGCGGAGAACAACGAGACGCTGGCCATAGCCCGCGCCAG
The DNA here is from genome assembly GCA_035047465.1 of Drosophila sordidula. Taxonomy (NCBI): domain Eukaryota; kingdom Metazoa; phylum Arthropoda; class Insecta; order Diptera; family Drosophilidae; genus Drosophila; species Drosophila sordidula. The sequence continues at coordinate 2,224,039 of JAWNPQ010000260.1, read as the reverse complement.
CGATCCCAACCAGCGCGCCTCGGACAAGTACTGGCTGGGCCTGGCCTCCCTCGACGACCTGCGGACGAACACCCTGGAGTCGGCCTCGGGGGCGCTGATCTCACAGTACTCGGGCTTCTGGTCGCTGGAGCAGCCGAACGCGCAGTCCGGCGAGTGCGTTGCGGCGAGCTTTGCGGGGAAGGCGCAGAGCTGGGATCTGGGCACCTGCGAGTCCCTGCTACCGTTCATGTGCCGGGCGCCGGCCTGTCCGCTGGGCGCCCTGCACTGCGCCAACGGGCAGTGCATCAATCAGGCGTTCAAGTGCGACGGCAGCGACGACTGCGGCGACGGCACCGACGAGCTCGACTGCCCGGCCCAGTGCCATTTCCACATGCAGTCCGGCGGCGATGTGATCGAGACGCCCAACTATCCGCACAAGTACGGGCCGCTCAGCAAGTGCAAGTGGACGCTGGAGGGTCCGCTCGGCAGCAACATCATCCTGCAGTTCCAGGACTTTGAGACCGAGAAAACGTTCGACACCGTCCAGGTGCTCGTCGGCGGACGCACCGAGGACAAGTCCGTCTCGCTGGCGACGCTCAGCGGCAAACAGGATCTGGCCACACAGCCCTTTGTCTCCGCCTCCAACTTTATGATCGTCAAGTTCACCACCGACGGCAGCGTCGAGCGCAAGGGCTTCCGGGCCACCTGGAAAACGGAGGCCAAGAACTGCGGCGGCGTCCTGAAGGCGACGCTCCAGCGCCAGACCCTGACCAGCCCCAACTATCCGAAACAGTATCCGGGCGGCCTCGAGTGCCTCTACGTGATCCGGGCCCAGCCGGGCCGCATCATCTCCATCGAGGTGGACGAGCTGGACATCGCCGAGGAACGCGACCAGCTGCTGATCCGCGACGGCGACTCCCCCATGAGCCGGACCATCGCCAAGCTGACGGGCCGGAGCACGCTGAACGAGCGCGTCATCATCTCGACGGGCAGCGCGCTCTATCTGTACTTCAAGTCCAGCCTGGGCGAGGCCGGCAGGGGCTTCAGCCTGCGCTACATCCAGGGCTGCAAGGCGACGATCACCGCCCGCAACGGCACCGTGACCTCGCCGGCCTTCGGCCTGGCCGACTACCCCAAGAACCAGGAGTGCTTCTTCACCATTCGGAACGGGGCGCGGGCGCCGCTCTCGCTCAAGTTCGACAAGTTCACCGTGCACAAGAGCGACAACGTCCAGGTCTTCGACGGCTCCTCGACCTCCGGACTGCGCCTGCACTCGGGCAGCGGGTTCACGGGCACCGCCGCGCCCAAGCTGACCCTGACCGCCTCCTCCGGCGAGATGCTGATCAAGTTCACCTCGGATGCGCTCCACAATGCCGCTGGGTAAGTCGTAAATCCAACTAGGATTGCTTGAGTATGATCAGCCAGCAAGGATGATTTTTTATAGTTTTGAATTTGAAGCACATAAGCTGGCGGAGAGGGATCCAAGTGAGCACGGGTGGGGTTCTAATTGATCTTTAGGCGGGAATGCTAGGATTTATATACATATACATATATATATACATGCTAGGATTTATATACATTTATATATCTTTGCATAAGAGTGTGTGGAATATAGACATTCCTGTCTGGCTCAAGTTGTTGTTGTTGCAAGTTGTTTACAACATTAGATCTCTGTGAAGCAGAGAGAGACATGCATATATTCTTAGTTATTACACGTGTGACATTTATACACAATGGTCATCCTGCTTTTTGCCCCTCCGGGGTAAGACCCCGACTGGAATTCTACCATAGTAGACTTTTACGAATAAATCTGCCCTCGCTTTCTAATCGCAGAACCATGCTTGGTGTAATCTTCTTACACAAACTGATTCTTCCGAATTAATCAGGCAAATTAGTTTTGCGGTTCCGAGCAGAAATACGAGGAATATGAATGCCATTGTAACTATTCTATTCATAATCCATTTCGTAGCTTATGCTCTAATTACAATAATCTTTTCCGTATAATAAATAAGGCTACTTCTATTCCTATCCTTAAGACTTTAGTCCTGGTCCAATAAATAAATGATCTATTATTGGCTCTAAATTTCCCCTGCCCTTCGACCGTTAGAACGCGGGAGACTGACGTGTTGCTGTTGCTGCGCGGGTTGTTTGAGAAGTTTCTAGTTTGGTTATTTATTTATTTACTTTAATAGGTTGACAAAGCGCGTGTCAAGCTAAGTAAATACAACAGCGAAAAAAAAAATAGCACCACTATCACATTTTTTCTTATCGATCAAAAAAATAACAATTAGTATTGCGATATTTTAAAAACTTGATATTTAATATATTGCTTAGTATTCCCCCTAAATGAAAAGGTGGTAATGGTAATAGATTTTTTTGATTTTTTTTTTGTAATTTTAAGGGAAAAGGTCGAAAAAAAGGCGAAAAAATAATAGCATCACTTATGCTTTTTCATGAAAAACGTTAAATTTCGTACAGTTTCTTCGACAAAAAGCACGTAGAGAGTAAATATATATGCAAAGTCATAGTCTTAAGTATAGTCATAATTTTATAGGCGATTCGCCAACCAATTGCGAAGGTTTTAGCTATAAAGAATCAAATTGACAAAAAAAAAAAAAAAAAAAAAAATTATATATATATACAGAAATATAAACAATTCTCATAACATCACCGACACTTTGGGGATATTTTATTTTATTTGCCTGTCCGGCTAGCTGGTCAGTGACGTTAAGAGAACCCACAGCTGAAGAGAAGGTTATGATAGAAAGCCTAAATTTTAAACAAAATAATAAAGAAAGAAAAGGATACAGTTTTAGTGGTTAGTAATAATATTAATAATAGTTAGATAAGAGGAAAGGGACAGAGACGGAAATCATTGACCCGATGGGGGAGGGACTTAGCCCGTTCGGCGAGCTGACTGCTAACTTTATTAGGGGAAGAGAGAGATCAGAGGAGAGGCTATTTTAGCGCAGGCATAAGACTCGAAAAGAATAGGGGGAGGTAATTTCTAGTAGGTCCAGTAGCGAATTCTACGTAGAAAGACAACAACAAGGAGAAGTACAATTTTATGCTAGAGCTTATACTTGGCTTATACCCGTTTAATTCTTCCCGCTGCTCCACAGCTGGTCGGCGACGTTCTCGGCGGACTGTCCCGAGCTGCAGCCGGGCATCGGCGCCCTGGCCTCCAGCCGCGACACGGCCTTCGGCACGCTGGTCAGCTTCACGTGTCCCATCGGACAGGAGTTCGCCACCGGCAAGACGCGTCTGGTCACGGAATGCCTGCCCGGCGGCAACTGGAGTGTCTCCTACATACCCAAGTGTCAGGGTAAGTCCTTGCCCCCCCCCCGCCTTCTTGCCTTTTGCCTCTACAAGCACACTTCCCTCCCCCCACAGAGGTCTACTGCGGTCCCGTGCCACAGATCGACAACGGCTTCTCCATTGGCTCCTCGAACGTGACCTATCGCGGCATCGCCATGTACCAGTGCTACGCCGGCTTCGCGTTCGCCTCCGGCGAGCCGATCGAGAAGATCTCGTGCCTGCCGGACGGCCGCTGGGAGCGCCAGCCGCACTGCATGGCCTCCCAGTGCGCCGCCCTCGCGGAGGTGCCGCACGCGAACGTGACGCTGCTGAACGGCGGCGGGCGCAGCTACGGCACCATCGTCCAGTACGCGTGCGAGCCGGGCTACGAGCGCACCGGGCATCCGGTGCTCACCTGCATGTCGAACGGCACCTGGAGCGGCGACGTGCCGCGCTGCACGCGCAAGCGCTGCTACGAGTTTCCCGCCATCGCGAACGGGTTCGTCGTCGACGCCGGCCGGCCGTACAGCTACGGCGACGAGGCGCGCGTCCAGTGCTTCAGGGGCTACAAGCTGATCGGCAGCAACATTATGCGCTGCAGCGAATCGCAGCGCTTCGAGCAGCCGCCCAGCTGCGAGGACATCAACGAGTGCGGCTCCTCGCAGTGCGACCTGACCACCACCGAGTGCACGAACACCAACGGCTCCTTCCACTGCCAGTGCCGGCCGGGCTTCGCCCCGACCACCGAGTGCCGGCCCGTCGGCGATCTCGGGCTGGCCAACGGCGGCATTCCCGACGACAGCATCACCACCGCCCCCGGCGAGCCCGGCTACGGCCGCGGCCAGCTGCGGCTGAACGCGAACGGCTGGTGCGGCGCCTCGCTGGAGCCGGGCGCCAACTGGATACTGATCGACCTGAAGGCCCCGGCCATACTGCGCGGCTTCCGCACCATGTCCGTGCAGCGGCCCGACGGCAACGTCGCCTTCAGCAGCGCGGTCCGGCTGCAGTACAGCAACGATCTGACCGACGTGTTCCGCGACTACGCCAATCCCGACGGCACCGCCGTCGAGTTCCGCATACTGGAGCCTACGCTGTCCATACTGAACCTCCCGCTGCCGATCGAGGCGCGCTACGTCCGCTTCCGGATACAGGACTACGTGGGCGCGCCGTGCCTGCGCATGGAGCTGATGGGCTGCACGCGGCTCGACTGCGTCGACGTGAACGAGTGCGGCCGGAACAACGGCGGCTGCGACCAGAAGTGCATCAACTCGCCCGGCGGCTACGCCTGCGCCTGCAACACCGGCTACCAGCTGTACACGGCCAACGGCACCGCCGGCTACCACCTGGAGCGGTCCGAGAGCGGCGAGCGCGACGGCGACACCTACCAGCGCAACAAGACCTGCGTGCCGCTCATGTGCCCCGCCCTGGTGGCGCCCGAGCACGGCCAGCTGCTCGGCGAGCGGCAGGACTACCATTTCGGGGACGTGGTGCGCTTCCAGTGCCACTTCGGGTACATCATGAGCGGCAGCTCGGCGGCGCTGTGCCTGTCCAGCGGCCAGTGGAACGCCAGCGTGCCGGAGTGCAACTGTAAGTGCCGGACGGAACTCGCAATACGGCGTAAATTAAACTCAATTTTCTCTCCTTGCAGATGCCAAGTGCGTTTCCCTGCCCGACGACAAGCTCGAGGGCCTGACGGTGGCCCGGCCCGAGCCGGAGTCCGTGCTGGTGCCGTTCCGGGACAACGTGACCATCAGCTGCGGCGCCGCCGGCCGGCAGCTGCGCGCGACGGCCTCCGCCGGGTTCCGGCAGTGCGTCTACGACCCGAAGCCGGGCCTGCCCGACTACTGGCTGTCGGGCGTGCCGCCGTCGTGCCCGCGCGTCGACTGCTACGCGCCGATGCCGACCCCGGGCGCCGAGTACGGCCAGTTCGTGGACACGCGCTACCAGAGCAGCTTCTTCTTCGGCTGCCAGAACACCTTCAAGCTGGCCGGGCAGACGCAGCGGCACGACAACGTCGTCCGCTGCGGCGCCGACGGCGTCTGGGACTTTGGCGACCTGCGCTGCGAGGGACCCGTCTGCGAGGATCCCGGCCGGCCGGCCGATGGCCGCCAGCTGGCGCGCAGCTACGAGCAGAGCTCGGAGGTCTACTTCGGCTGCAATCGGCCCGGCTATATTCTGATCAATCCCCGGCCGATTACGTGCATCCGTGAGCCGGAGTGCCAGGTGATCCGGCCGCTGGGCCTCAGCTCGGGCCGGATACCGGACACGGCGATCAACGCGACCTCGGAGCGGCCCAACTACGAGGCGAAGAACATCCGGCTGAACTCGGCCACCGGCTGGTGCGGCAAGCAGGAGGCCTTCACCTACGTGAGCGTCGATCTCGGCCAGATCTATCGCGTCAAGGCCATACTGGTGAAGGGCGTCGTCACGAACGACATCGTCGGCCGGCCCACCGAGATACGGTTCTTCTACAAGCAGGCGGAGAGCGAGAACTACGTTGTGTATTTCCCCAACTTCAATCTGACCATGCGCGATCCGGGCAACTACGGCGAACTGGCCATGATCACGCTGCCCAAGTACGTCCAGGCCCGGTTCGTCATTCTGGGCATCGTCAGCTACATGGACAACGCCTGCCTCAAGTTCGAGCTGATGGGCTGCGAGGAGCCCAAGCAGGAGCCGCTCCTGGGCTACGACTACGGCTACTCCCCGTGCGTGGACAACGAGCCCCCCATCTTCCAGAACTGTCCGCAGCAGCCGATTGTCGTGCGACGCGACGAGAACGGCGGCGTGCTGCCCGTCAACTTTACGGAGCCGACGGCCGTCGACAATTCCGGCTCGATTGCCCGGCTGGAGATCAAGCCGCAGAACTTCCGTACGCCCAGCCACGTCTTCAAGGACACGGTCGTCAAGTACGTGGCCTTCGACTACGACGGCAACGTGGCCATCTGCGAGATCAACATAACCGTGCCGGACGTCACTCCGCCCCTGCTGCAGTGCCCCCAGAGCTACGTCATTGAGCTGGTGGACCGCCAGGACAGCTACAACGTCAACTTCAACGATACGCGCAATCGCATCAAGACCTCCGACGAGACGGGCGACATCCGGCTGCAGTTCACGCCGGAGCGGGCGACCATCCGGATCGGCGGCTACGAGAACGTAACGGTGACCGCCACCGACAAGCACAACAATCGCGCCAGCTGCCACTTCCAGGTGTCCGTCCAGGCCTCGCCCTGCGTCGACTGGGAGCTGCAGCCGCCGGCGAACGGCGCCATCGACTGCCAGCCCGGCGAGCGGGGCGTCGAGTGCACGGCCACCTGCAAGCCCGGCTACCGGTTCACCGACGGCGAGCCCCGCAAGAGCTTCGCCTGCGAAACGTCGCGCCTCTGGCGGCCCACCTCCGTCGTGCCCGACTGCGTGTCGGAGAACACCGAGCAGGCGGCCTACCACGTGACCGCGACGATCACGTACCGGGCCAACGGCGCCGTCGCCCAGTCCTGCCTGGGCCAGTACCAGGAGCTGCTCGGCCAGCACTACGGCGGACTCAATCAGCTGCTCTCGCAGCGCTGCTCGGCGGTGAACGTGAACATGAACGTGACCTTTGTGAAATCGGTGCCGGCGCTGCTCGAGGAGAACGTCGTCAAGATGGACTTCATACTGTCGGTGCTGCCGGCGGTGCGACAGCCGCAGCTGTACGATCTCTGCGGCTCGACGCTGAACCTGATCTTCGATCTGAGCGTGCCGTACGCGAGCGCCGTGATCGACGCCCTGCTGAACATCTCGAGCATCGGCAACCAGTGCCCGCCGCTGCGCGCCCTCAAGTCCCAGATCGCGCGCGGCTTCAGCTGCAACGTCGGCGAGGTGCTCAACATGGACACCAGCGACGTGCCCCGCTGCCTCCACTGTCCCGCCGGCACGTACGTCTCCGCCGGCCAGAACAGCTGCACCCACTGCCCGCGCGGCTACTACCAGAACCGCGACCGCCAAGGCACCTGCCTGCGCTGTCCGGCCGGCACCTATACGCGGGAGGAGGGCTCCAAGGCGCCCGGCGACTGCATGCCCGTCTGCGGCTACGGCACCTACTCGCCGACGGGCCTGGTGCCCTGTCTGGAGTGTCCGCGCAACTCGTTCAGCGCGGAGCCGCCGACCGGCGGCTTCAAGGACTGCCAGGCCTGTCCGGCCCAGACGTTCACCTACCAGCCGGCGGCCGCCAGCCGGGCGCTCTGCCGCGCCAAGTGCGCGCCCGGCAGCTACTCGGCCACCGGGCTGGCGCCGTGCTCGCCGTGTCCGGCCCATCATTATCAGAGCGCCGCCGGCGCCCAGGCCTGCAACGAGTGTCCCAGCAATATGCGGACGGAGGGCGGCGCGGCCAAGGGGCGGGAACAGTGCCGGGCCGTGGTGTGCGGCGAGGGCGCCTGCCAGCACGGCGGACTGTGCGTGCCGATGGGGCACGACGTGCAGTGCTTCTGTCCGGCGGGCTTCTCGGGCCGGCGCTGCGAGCAGGACATCGACGAGTGCGCCTCGCAGCCGTGCTACAACGGCGGCCACTGCAAGGACCTGCCCCAGGGCTATCGCTGCGAGTGTCCCGCCGGCTACGCGGGCCTCAACTGCCAGGAGGAGGCCACCGACTGCGGCAACGACACCTGCCCGGCCCGGGCCATGTGCAAGAACGAGCCGGGCCACGGGAACGTCACCTGCCTCTGCCGCAGCGGCTACACGGGCGACGCCTGCGACGTCACCATCGATCCGTGCACGGCCAGCGGGAATCCGTGCACGAACGGCGCCAGCTGCCTGGCCCTGCAGCAGGGCCGCTACAAGTGCGAGTGCCTGCCCGGCTGGGAGGGCGTACACTGTGAGCGGAACATCGACGACTGTGCGGAGAGTCCGTGCCTGCTGGGCGCCGCGTGCGTCGATCTGGTGAACGATTTTCAGTGCGCCTGTCCGGCGGGCTTCACCGGCAAGCGGTGCGAGCAGAAGATCGACCTCTGCCTGTCGGAGCCGTGCAAGCACGGCGCCTGCGTCGACCGGCTGTTCGGGCACGAGTGCGTCTGCCAGCCGGGCTGGACGGGACCCGGCTGCGACGTCAATATCGATGACTGTGCGGGCCGGCCGTGCGCCCACGAGGGCGTCTGCGTCGATCTCGTCGACGGCTACAGCTGCAGCTGCGAGCCGGGCTATACGGGCAAGAACTGCCAGCACACGATCGACGACTGCGCCTCCGGGCCGTGCCAGCACGGCGCGACGTGCGTCGATCAGCTGGACGGGTTCAGCTGCCGCTGCCGGCCCGGCTACGTGGGGCTCAGCTGCGAGGCGGAGATCGACGAGTGCCTCAGCGATCCGTGTCATCCCGTCGGCACCGAGCGCTGCCTCGACCTGGACAACCGGTACGAGTGCGTCTGCCGGGACGGGTTTACGGGCGCGCTCTGCGAGACCGACGTCGACGACTGCGAGCCGCAGCCGTGCCTCAACGGGGGCGTCTGTCGCGACCGCGTCGGCGGCTTCGAGTGCGGCTGTGCGCCCGGCTGGAGCGGCATGCGCTGCGAGCAGCAGGTGACCAGCTGCGGCCAGCTGGCGCCCTGCCAGAACGACGCCCGGTGCATCGATCTGTTCGAGGACTACTTCTGCGTCTGTCCGAGCGGCACCGACGGCAAGAACTGCGAGACGGCGCCGGAGCGCTGCATCGGCGAGCCGTGCATGCACGGCGGCAAGTGCCAGGACTTCGGCTCCGGGCTCAACTGCAGCTGTCCGGCGGACTATGCCGGCATCGGCTGCCAGTACGAGTACGATGCCTGCGAGGCGCATGTCTGCCAGAACGGCGCCACCTGCGTGGACAACGGCGCCGGCTACAGCTGCCGCTGTCCGCCGGGCTACGCCGGCCCCAACTGCGAACAGGACATCGCCGACTGCAAGGACAACTCGTGCCCGCCGGGCGCCAGCTGCGTCGATCTGACCAACGGCTTCTACTGCCAGTGCCCCTTCAACATGACCGGCGACGACTGCCGCAAGGCCATCCAGGTCGACTACGATCTCTACTTTAGCGATCCGGCCCGGTCGACGGCCGCCCAGGTGGTGCCCTTTGCCAGCGGCGAGGCGAACAGCCTGACGGTGGCGATGTGGGTGCAGTTCGCCCAGAAGGACGACACCGGCATCTTCTTTACGCTCTACGGCGTCGACTCCGCCCGGATGACCCAGCGCCGCCGGCTGCTGCTCCAGGCGCACTCCAGCGGCGTCCAGGTCTCCCTGTTCGCCGACCAGCCGGACGTCTTCCTCAGCTTCGGCGAGTACACCTCCGTCAACGACGGCCAGTGGCATCACGTGGCCGTCGTCTGGGACGGCATCGCCGGCCAGCTCCAGCTGATCACCGAGGGCCTCATCGCCAGCAAGCTCGAGTACGGCGCCGGCGGCGCCCTGCCCGCCTATCTCTGGTCGGTGCTGGGCCGCCCGCAGCCGGACAGCGGCCGGCACGAGCCGGCGTACAGCGACGCCGGGTTCCAGGGCACCGTCACCAAGTCGCAGGTGTGGGCACGCGCCCTCGACATCACCTCCGAGCTGCAGAAGCAGGTGCGCGACTGTCGCGCCGAACCGGTGCTCTATCCGGGCCTCATCCTCAACTGGGCCGGCTACGAGCTGACCTCCGGCGGCGTCGAGCGCAACGTGCCCTCGCTGTGCGGCCAGCGCCGCTGTCCGGCGGGCTATACGGGCGCCAGCTGCCAGCAGCTGGTCGTCGACAAGGAGCCGCCGGTCGTCGAGCACTGTCCGGGCGATCTGTGGGTGATCGCCAAGAACGGCTCCGCCGTGGTCACCTGGGACGAGCCGCACTTCAGCGACAACATCGGCGTCACCAAGATCTACGAGCGCAACGGCCATCGCTCCGGCACAACGCTGCTCTGGGGCACCTACGACATCACCTACATCGCCTCCGACGTCGCCGGCAACACGGCCGCCTGCAGCTTCAAGGTCTCCCTGCTGAGTGAGTCTCCTCCCGCTGGCGTTTTATTTCTGACCTCCGCTAACCTATCGATTTCAGCTGAATTCTGTCCGCCGCTGGCCGATCCCGTCGGCGGGTCGCAGGTGTGCAAGGATTGGGGCGCCGGCGGCCAGTTCAAGGTCTGCGAGATCGCCTGCAATGCCGGACTGCGCTTCTCGGAGCCGGTGCCGGAGTTCTACACCTGCGGCGCCGAGGGCTTCTGGCGGCCGACGCGCGAGCCGGCCATGCCGCTGGTCTATCCGTCGTGCTCGCCGGCGAAGCCCGCCCAGCGCGTGTTCCGCATCAAGATGCTCTTCCCGTCGGACGTGCTCTGCAACAAGGCCGGCCAGGCCGTGCTGCGCCAGAAGGTGACCAGCTCGGTGAACGCCCTGAACAGAGACTGGAACTTCTGCTCGTACGCGATCGAGGGCACCAGGTAACCAAATCCGCTAATCTCATCCGACTGCCCTTGCCTAATGCCCTTTCGGTTGCAGGGAGTGCAAGGACATCCAAATCGACGTCAAGTGCGATCACTATCGTGCCGCCCAGAACAACCGGGTGCGGCGGCAGGTCAAGGACGGCGGCGTCTACGTGATGGAGGCGGAGCTGCCCGTCGTCAAGTAAGTAGTCCCGGGTGTGGCTCCCAACAGGTCCTCCAGGTCCCTCTGTGTTCTATGTTTATGTGTGTTCGTTAACCCAATTTGCAGCGAGGACGACGCGGAGGTCGAGCGGGCGACGGGTCGCCGGGGACGCCAGCAGACCGGCGGCGATACTTACACGCTGGAGATAGCCTTCCCGGCTGTTAAGTATGTCAAGCATCCATCAAGCATTCGCACCCGATCTCCAGCACTCCGCACCTCAGACTAATCCCGACATTCACACTCTAATGCTTTGCGTGCTAACCCAATTTGATTGCTTTCCCCCTTCCCGAGCTAATCCCTTTCGAACGATTCTCTCTCCGATCCGCAGCGATCCTGTCGTGCACACCTCGACCGGCGAGCGGTCCAGCGTGAAGCAGCTGCTGGAGAAGCTCATCCTGGAGGACGATCAGTTCGCCGTGCAGGAAATTCTGCCCAACACCGTGCCCGATCCGGCCTCGCTGGAGCTGGGCTCCGAATACGCCTGTCCCGCCGGCCAGGTGGTGATGATACCCGACTGCGTGCCCTGCGCCATCGGCAGCTACTACGACAACGCGAACCGGACCTGCGTGCCCTGCGCCCGCGGCAGCTACCAGTCGGAGGCCGGCCAGCTGCAGTGCAGCAAGTGCCCGACGATCGCGGGCCGGCCGGGCGTGACGGCCGGGCCGGGGGCGCGCTCCGCCGCCGACTGCAAGGAACGCTGCCCGGCCGGCAAGTACTTCGACGCGGAGACGGGCCTGTGCCGGTCGTGCGGCCACGGGTTCTACCAGCCCGCCGAGGGCGCCTTCGCCTGCCAGCTGTGCGGGCTCGGCCAGACGACGCGCTCGACGGAGGCGACCTCGCGCAAGGAGTGCCGCGACGAGTGCAGCTCCGGCCAGCAGCTGGGCGCCGACGGGCGCTGCGAGCCGTGCCCGCGCGGCACCTACCGGCTGCAGGGCGTCCAGCCCTCGTGCGCCGGCTGTCCGCTGGGCCGGACGACGCCCAAGGTGGGCGCCAGCTCCGTGGAGGAGTGCACGCTGCCCGTCTGCTCGCCGGGCACCTATCTGAACGGCACGCTCAACATGTGCATCGAGTGCCGCAAGGGCTACTATCAGCCGGACTCGCAGCAGACCGGCTGCGTCCAGTGCCCGCCGAACCACAGCACCAAGATCACCGGGGCGACCTCGAAGAGCGAGTGCACCAATCCCTGCGAGCACATCGCCGAGGGCAAGCCCCACTGCGATGTGAACGCCTACTGCATCATGGTGCCGGAGATGTCCGACTTTAAGTGCGAGTGCAAGCCCGGCTTCAACGGCACGGGCCTGGTCTGCACCGATGTCTGCGACGGCTACTGCGAGAACTCGGGCACCTGTGTCAAGGACCTGAAGGGCACGCCGTCCTGTCGCTGCGTGGGCTCCTTCACCGGACCCCATTGCGCCGAGCGGTCGGAGTTCGCGTACATTGCCGGCGGCATCGCCGGCGCCGTCATCTTCATCATCATCATCGTCCTGCTCATCTGGATGATCTGCGTGCGCTCGACGAAGCGCCGGGACCCGAAGAAGATGCTCACGCCGGCGATCGACCAGACGGGCTCCCAGGTGAACTTCTACTACGGCGCCCACACGCCCTACGCGGAGTCCATCGCGCCCTCGCACCACAGCACCTACGCCCACTACTACGACGACGAGGAGGACGGCTGGGAGATGCCCAACTTCTACAACGAAACCTACATGAAGGACGGTAAGCGCGAAGCCCAATGAAAATGTCTGTCCGGCTGTCCGTCTGTCCGGCTGTCCGTCTGCCCGGCTATCCAATGAAAATGGCTAAATCAGTCGATCTAGCCATGTCCGGCTGTCCGTCTGTCCGGGTGTCCGTCTGTCCGGCAGTCCGTCTGTCCGGCTATCCAATGAAAATGGGTAAATCAAACGGATAGCCGTGTCCGGCTGTCCATCTGTTCGGCTGTCCGTCTGTCCGTCTGTCTGTATGAACTCTTCGCTTTCAGAGACTATAGAACCTAGAAAGCTGAACGTGCACTTGTTAAGCTCATTTCAAATAACTCATCCGATAACTCATCTTCTCTTATTATCGATAATTATCGGTTTGTTGAGCAACTCCTTTTTTAAACATTTGAGGTCAAAAGTGAATTTAAAGTTTTTTTTTAGACAAAACACTAGAAAAGGTTGCTCTCAATTTTGTAATATGCTTTAGACGTCTTTAGTTTTATAGCAAACTATCGATTCATTTGAAAAATTTACAAAGAAAACAAGAATCAAATTTCTTGAAAATAGATTGGGATTCATTGCTGACTTTTCTTCCTTGCAGGTCTACATGGGGGCAAGATGAGCACATTGGCCCGTTCCAATGCCTCGCTCTATGGAACTAAAGAAGACTTATACGATCGACTGAAACGTCACGCTTACACGGGAAAGAAAGGTAAGCTCCAAGACTAATATGTTTACAGTCCACGTGTCTAATTGTGATCTTTACAGAAAAGAGTGACAGTGATAGCGAAGTACAGTAAACCATCAACGAAATATACAAATAACTTACAATTTTATGGAAGAACTCTTAAAGCTGCTTTAACTTTAAATGTGGTCATAAAATGTTTAGCACTGCACAGAGGCAAAGTTCTAACACTGCCCCCAAAAAATACTCATTGAAGGCGTTGTTTAAAGCTTTGCATTGAATCGCAGTAATCGCTGGCTTCATAACTTTAGAATCTTTTCAAATCGCTGCAATTACTTGGCTTAATGCAAAGCTTGAAATGTGAGAAAAGCTGCTTTATAAGAAAAAAAAGGGAAATCTTAAGAAATATAGTAACTTCAACATGTGCTCTTTGAATATGAAAACTAAACAGAAATTAAGTCGAACTTATGCATATAATACGAATAAAAAGTAAAATTGTTTTAATTTTAAGTATTATTTACCTATACGCGAAAAAAAAAACATTAATACTTTAAACTACCTTGCTTTAAAAGGTATGAAAAATGAAAGCGTTCAATTGCAATATATTTTCCAAACTTGTTGAAAAATTCGCGAGTGCTGTAAAAAGCAAATCAAATATAGTCGTTATTTTGTAATTTAAATAAAGCAAATTAATTATTATGTATTCATACGACAAGTAATTTGTAATTTTATAAAGTCTTTTGTAGAACTGTATAAAAGAGAAAAAGAAACAATTAATAAAATTAAAAGCCTATGTTTATATTTATAATTAAACTATATCGAACTGAGCTACAGATTATTATGAAAGTATTTCACCCACACGGATCTAGAATCCCGATTATCAGCCGAATTGTATCTATTGAGGGCCTCTTTAACCCTTATTTTCTTATACCGATTGCTGCGTTCCAGAAAGCGCATAGTATTATCCAGTTGCAGGTGCACTTGTGTCTGGCCGGATATATAACGATTATAGAGCCGATTAAAATGGTTGGTGGTCTTCACAACTGAGACCAGAATCGCCAAGGCAAACGGCAAGGTGAACGCTCCAATTATGAGCGACTCACGGTTGTAATATGTTTTCGCGGATAGAATACCCATCCGCAGCAGCAAAATCTTGGCACCCACATAAATAGCGTATTCAGCCGCCTTCCAGAATATCAGCATAATCACCTCCAGTATGAATATAGACACCAAACACTCACAAAGACATTTCAGTGCCCTGGGCCTTTTATGCATGCTCAATGGAACTATGCGGCTATCATAGATCATAGCTAATATAGCCACACTGACGAGAATGCTGGGTAGCGCAGAGCCGGGCGTCTTGACATTTAATATTGGTGTTATATACAGCACAAACTGAAAGAAGAGGTGAACCAAGCCGGCAACAAGGACGGATTCCAACGAGGCCATGACTTCGGCGACGAATTTGAGTTGATAAATACTTGTCTTGTAAAATTCACTACAAATTTTAAAATCTTCCTTACAATTCTGTAAAATAGTAAATACTTCTGAACAACTCCTTAAATATTTTTGATAAAAACAAATGACAATGATTTCAGTAACTGCCCTCTAAGCTCACTTATAAGCAATTTTGTCAAGGCTAACGTAATGTTTTAATTTCTAATTTTTCTAATAAATTTAGAAAAGCTATATCATTCCAAAATCTGACCCAATATACCTGAGATATGCAGGTTTCAATATTTATTAAAAAGTTTAAATGGCTATATCTCGGCCATATATCCGATATCGGAGATATATATCTCATTTGACTCGTATAAATTCAAAGAATCGATCGCCATTTAAATTTTTCAATTTCAGAACATTCGCATTTTTGGCAAAAACCCTTGTCATTTTCTCAAATTTCGTCAAATTTTAGAATTTAAATCTTTGAATGCCAATCGATAGTCGATAGATCCGTACGAGTCAGAAGAGGTATATCTTTCCTATATCTGACCCGATTTGCCCGAGATATGCAGGTTATAAATGTAACTTTTTGCTGCCTTGTCTAAAGCGTTTTGAAATAAAAATGTTGCATACTTTTATATCCGGCAAAAATAATCACTTGTTACACTTGCTGAAGTATAATTTTCAGTGCATACTTTTGGGCAGACACAGAAAACAAGTTGAATTTGTCTTAATTTTAAGATGGTTTTATCTCGGCCATAAGTCTATAAAATCGATCGCCATTCAACATTAAATGTACACATATTTTTTAATTTTGCTAGCTTGTCATCCATGAGACATTATATATATTTCGATCGTAGTTTGTTGCCGACCTTCTAGCCATTTGTGATGCAATAAATAAATAAATTCCACTGTTTAAATTATCATAAAACTGTTTGTATTGAATCAACACCAAAAGCACATCTCTCTTTTATCGATTAATAATACGTTTTTCAAGCTGGTCTTTAGCTTGAATTCGCTTTGACGCACTGCCCAGTTATGTAGCCAGACGTCGGCGGAATATTTGATAGTGATCAGTTGCCTGGGCGGTCACGGTCAAAATGGCCAGGGACAGCGGCAGGGTGAAGGCTCCGACTATGAGGATCTCCTGCCGATAGTAAGTCTGCTTTGAGACCACGTTCAGGCCCAGTAACGATGCCTTGGCAAACAAGTAGATGGAATGCTCAATCGACTGCCAAATCAGCATGCCCACCTCCAATATGCATATGGCCATAAATGACTCAAAAATACACTTAAAGCCCGGCGACATATTTTGGAATCGAGTTGGGATTATACGATTATCATAGATGATATCCAATATTGCCAGGCAGACGATGGCCGTGGGCATCGCCGGACCCGGCGTTCTCAGCCTTGTTTGTGGTGTTATATATAAGGCAAAGCGAAAAATTAGATGGAAAAAGCCAGCTAAAAGCACGGATTCGATCGAGGCCATAACTGTGCCGTTAATTTAAAATACAATACAAACAATCAATTTATAATATACTGCTCAAAATTTTCTGATTTCCGATGACAATTTCTGCTGTGTATACAAGTATTCAAAACTGTTTCCAAAAGGCTAAAAATAACGCCACTCAAATTCTCGATCTGTATGAATAGAATAGAATAGAAAACTCCATATTAACCTCTACTTAATCATTATTAATAAATATAATTATTTTAAGTTTTTATTCTTTTTTTTTTTTATAGTAGTTATAAACATATTCCATATCTATAAGCCTAAAATGTTTAGTTGCCCTCAGATTTGTCAGATTTGTCAGATTTGTAGCGCATCCCAACATTTAAAAAAAAAAAAAATCTTCCTTCCCGATTTAGCTTGGCTGAAAATTTGATATCACAAGTCGAAAATGGAAAATCAGATATGTAATACCAGTCAAGCCATCGGAGGATATATTGGAGAGTTAAAATGACGCATTGATATTTATTTATTGATCGGCTGGGTATGTTGATATATGGGGTGGGATACAGTTGGTTGATATCAAGTTCCGAAAACATTGACGTTTACCTTGTGAGTTGGTTTTTTATAGCGTCGTTAGGGTATGGTGACTGTCGAGGCGATTTATTTTATATATAAAATAAATGTAATTTTGAGAACTCAAATTGAATTCGATTTAGTTGCGTTCGTCGAGCACGCGGAATGCTCTTGAATTTGTGTTTGTGAATTTTAAAAGGTGTTGTGCCTACAATGCCCTAATCCTTACGAAAGTAATAAATCAAACCGACAGCCATGCCACAAAATAGTATGGGATAGCTCAGTTTGCGCATGCCCTTGCCGCAGATGATGTGCAGCAGTGAGTGCACGAGACTCACTCGCTTTCGGTTCCATTCGGCATCATTGTCATTAAATCTCTCCAGGCCTTCCAAATCGCTGCCAGCGTCCAGTTCGGGCAATATAGGGTCATCCTGGTTGGTCTCTGCCAGAGCGGCCGTCCCGCCGCTGCCGTTGCCGTTGCCGTTGCCGTTGCCGTTGCCATTGCCATTGCCATTCGCCGTTTGCTCGCCGTCCGTCTGGAGCAGCTTGTGCAGCAGCTCGAAGTCGTCCTCCGCCTGTAGAAGGTCCTCCACTCGCACGTGTTTGCGCTCACGAGCGCCAGCCTTGGCGGATTGGCACTTGGTCGATGGGTCGATAATCGGTGGTTGCAACTCAAATTGATCCGAATCGGTTCGCTGTATCGGAGGCTCTAGCAGCGTATCCGGCTGCGACTCCTGCTGCGAGTCCTGCGACTCGAGCAGCAGCAGCTGCTGCTGCTGCTCCGCCACTTCCAGCAACAGATTCTTCTCGATCTCCACCGCGACCTGCTGTTCGATTTGCAGCTTCAACTGATGCTCCAGATCGAGCTTCATCTGCTCTTCGAGTATCTCGGCGTGCAGCGCCACATCCGCCTCCATTTCGGCCACCGCCCGCTGCAGCACCGCCAGCGTCTGCCGCTCGGCCACCTCGAACTCCTGCAGGCTGCCGCTGGTCGCGATTGTGTCGTTGCTCCGCTGCCGACGCGGCGTCGAGCTGCTCGGCCGGGCCGGCGAACAGGCGCTGGAGTTGTCATCGTCGGCCGTTGAGCAGTCCATGTGAATGCCGGAATCTTCGGCGGTGTTCACCAGCGTGCTGGTGCTGCTGAAGCTCTCCTCGTGCTCGCTCCGGGTCTGCAGCGTCTTCATCACGCTGGTGTACTTGCGAGCGCTGCTCTGGATGTAGCTGCCGCTGACGGGTCCCGGAATTTTGGTCGGCTGCAGCACAATTCCGTTCTTGGCAGTGCGGGCGTCGGCCTTCTCGACGTCCACGCTGTTCGTTTCGGCTTTAGCTGCGTCCTCTTCCAAATTCTCATCCGATGGAGTCGCTTGCACATCGCAACTGGCCATTATTGCTATCTGGTTGGGGTTGGATATTCGTATAGCGGCGATTCGGCCACTCAACTTGGGCGAGACTTACCCGGGACTATTTGTTGCAAGACTGACAGAATTTCAGGTTATTCGGGTAGCAAGACTATTTTTTATTGATATTTTGTCGAAAAGTACTGTTGATAAAATGTTATAAATTTAGGTCTGCACTGCTCCTATGTTGAACGGGAGAACGAATCAAAGCGACACATCTGTATTGGCACATTGCAGCGCCTACTGTTGCCCAGTGTTGCACAGCGCTGCAGAATCGGTTTGCGGTTCGAGCCAAGGCGAGGCGCCTTTGGGCCACATTTGCATAATATGACATTTTTTTAATACCTAAAAGAGTGTTCCTAAGCTATTATTTCTAAATGTTGAACCGAACTCTGCACCGAACCAGTTTGAAAAGAGGGACAGCTGAAACTTATTAAATAATGGTTTGGTTTAAAAATTCTTTGTAAAAATTACCTAAAAAAAAAAACAGAGTTAAATTAAAAAAGATAAAGTAAGGGTGCTTAGAGTTGGGTTCGAACCGTTCCTTTGGCTTTTGCCAGCCCTGGTGTTGACTGCATTCGCATAAAAACAAGCATTGTTATCTCAAAAAATTATATATATATATATATATATATATGAAATAGCATCAGCAGCATATCCATAGTTGAATTACTTTAAATAATATTGGTTGGGTTATCTGCATTTTACTTTTAAATGTTGAACCGAACCAGTTTGAAAAGAGGGACAGCTGAAACTTATTAAATAATGGTTTGGTTTAAAAATTCTTTGTAATTTAACGTATTTTTCGCCACCTATCTAAAAAATAAACAGAGTTAAATTAAAAAAGATAAAGTAAGGGTGCTTAGAGTTGGGTTCGAACCGTTCCTTTGGCTTTTGCCAGCCCTGGTATTGACTGCATTCGCATAAAAACAAACATTGTTGTCTCAAAAAATTATATATATATATGAAATAGCATTGAATTACTTTAAATAATATTGGTTGGGTTGTCTGCATTAGCGCCCAAATAAATAAGAGCTTAGTTATTTGGTTAAGATTTATGGCAGTTGGAAGTCGCAGCGCGCTCAGTTCTCCAGCTCCACCTTGAGCTTCAGATGTGTGGGCAGCTCGCTGTAGACGAGGGGCGGCACGCGTGCTGCGAGGAGGCAGAGAGTTGATGAGCTTGGCCGGAGGCAGGGGGCTAGACTACTCACTGTTGCATTTGTACGCCAGATCCGACCATATAATCATTTCTTGGGAGAAACAGAAAACGCCCAGTCGTCCGCCCTTGAGGGTGAGTGTGGCATCGTAGACATTGTGCGAGTCGAGACTCAAGCGTTCGCCCTCAAATATGCTAAGTGGGGAAATTAGAATTAGTATTCAGCTTTTGTCTGTTGGGCTATTTTTGGCAAATTACCGCAGTCGGATGAGCCCAATGGCGGGTCGATGGATGAGGGACCAGCGATATGAGGTCTTCTCCTTCCAGCCGGCATTCAGGGGATCCTTCCACAGGAGTCGGGCCTGGCCGGGCGTGTCGCCGGCATGCCACAGGCTGTTGCGCAGCATGGACCCGGGGCCCGTGTTGCTGTCAATCAGCTTGATCTGCACGCCCGGCTCGGCGGAGGCGCGGAACGGGGAGGAGTGCCAATAGGTCTGCGTGCCCTTCTTCCACTGCACCACGTAGAACTTGCGGTTGCTCTGGTAGCTAAAGATGAAGCCCACGTAGTCGTCGTCCGTGTCGTCGTTCACATAGAACGTGCCCTCGAAGTCGACGCCGCCAAAGGAATCGGTGCCGACGACCAGGCCCGGATCGGAGTTCAGCGTCTGGATGATCTCGGACCCGTTGCCGTGCACCTCCCAGTTGGGATCGAGCTGGGCGTCGCCCTCCGGGTCCAGGATCACCGAGCGTATGGTGCGAAAGTCGGTGCGATGGATCATCGAGTTGTTGGGACAGTTGTCGACGATGTTGGGCGTGCCGTCCTCGTCCTCGTCGTCCTCGCAGACATCGCCCTTGCCGTTGTGATTGGCGTCCAGCTGGTCGACGTTGCGGGCCAGTGGACAGTTGTCCCTGTAGTTGGGCACGCCGTCGCCGTCCATGTCGTCGTCGCAGGCGTCGCCCTTGCCGTCGCCATCGGTGTCCAGTTGGTCCGAGTTGCTGACCATGGGGCAATTATCCTCCGAGTCCTGTATGCCGTCATCGTCGCCGTCGATGTCGCTGTCGCAGGCGTCGCCCACCAGGTCCATGTCGCGGTCCTCCTGCGTGGGATTCGGAATGGTGGGGCAATTGTCGCAGACGTCGCCCACCCCGTCGTTGTCCACGTCCGACTGATTGGGATTGCGCAGCGTCGGGCAATTGTCGTACTGATTGAGCACCGAGTCGTTGTCGATGTCCTCGTCGCACTCGTTGCCCAGCCCATCCTCGTCGGTGTCCAGCTGCCGGCGGTTGCCAACGAAGACGCAATTGTCGCAGGCGTCGCCGACGCCGTCGTGATCCGAGTCCAGCTGATCGCTGTTGTACGCAAACGGGCAGTTGTCCTTGCCGTTGGGCACCTGGTCGCTGTCCGCGTCGTCGTCGCAGCCGTCGCCAATGCCGTCCAGGTCGGCGTCCTCCTGGCCCGAGTTCGGCAGCTCGGGGCAGTTGTCCCGGCGACAGTGCGCCTCCGCGCAGTTGAGCGACTCGTCCGGCCAGCCGTCCAGGTCCCGATCCCGGCCGCAGACGCGCCCGTTGCCCGCCCAGCCCACACTGCAGCGGCACTGATAGTGATCCCTGTCCGTGGGCACGCACTCCGCATTCCGGGCGCAGATGCTGCCGTCGGGACACAGATCGGCCGCGGACAGGCAGCTGAAGGTGCCGTTGGCCACAAACCCATCCTGGCATTGGCATCGATAGGAGCCCTGCATTCGATGCGGTTAATAGCTGTGAATAAATGTGAATCAGAGCCGCGCACTCACAATGCTGTTGTGGCAGCTGGCGTGTTCCGGGCATCTGAAGAAGCCCATCTGGCATTCGTCTATGTCCAGGCAGGTTTGCTTCTGGAAGCCCACGGCCAGATAGTCCGCCGAGTAGCCTGCGGGGAAAACAAGTTGTTAGTTTTTGGAATAAGCTGGAAAGGGGAACAAGTACCATGTGCGTGAACGCCATCGAAGCCGGGCGGACAGGGTCCGCAGCGAAAGCCCGGATTGAGATTGCTGCAGCTGGCCAGCCCGTCGCAGGGCTGATAGATCGCACACTCGTCCACGTCCTGGCAGCTGGTGCCGTTGACTCTGTGGCCGCGCGGACACGAGATGCACTGGAAGAAGGGCGGGAAGCCCAGCTGAATGCACTCGACACCTGGTCAACAAAACGGCAGAATAATTGAGTTAACACTTTAACCTAATGGCAGGTGAAGGCAAACGTGAGGTTAAATCAAGAAAAAGATTAGTAAAGAGCGACACTAAAATATATTGTTGGCCTAATCCTTATAAAGCATGACCAGAAAATGATAGTGAATAAACATGATTCGATTGCAGCAGAGACAGGCAGATGTGAAAGATGATTTTGATAGATAGAGGTAAAATAATGGCAGGAATTGAATTCTATTTACCGAAAATGTATCCAAAACGCAGACCAGTGAGCTGTATTTGAAGCTTTTGACTTGGGTTATTGCTCAAATAAAACAACTGTATTTTGATTGGTTTTTTGAAAAAAATATCGTTTAATTTTTATTCACATTTACATTACAGAGAGGGGGAAAATCAAATTTCGTTGCACGCTTATAAACTCCACTTTCTGGTTGATTTTTCATTTCATTTCTTTTCTTTTATTAGAGCATTTACTAGAACTTATTGTTTTGTTGTTTTTGTAAGTACTTGTGATAGATCGTTACAGGACGAAACGTTGCTAATACTTTCAATTATTTCGATAGCCGTTCATAGAGCTTACAACTTATGACTACAAGCGATATTTAAGTGTTCGAATTTGTAATTAAATTCTACTGCTGCGCTCGGCTTCAGTTCGTGACAACCGAGTATTTGCGGGCCGTGTACTGGCTCTGCCTCTGATAGTGCTGCACATTATGTGTGGGCATTAAAATGTTGCCTAATAACGAGAATTGTTTATGCATTAATAGAGTAGTGTAATAGAACATTCGGTTATTTCTGTCGTTCTCAAGAGCAAATCCCACCCAGTGCACACGCTTTGTGCTTTAGCCGCCTTCAATTAGCCAACTTGACGTATAAGGCACGACATTCCGGCACGCCTCAGAGCTGGCTAACAACCTGGCCAACGCCAACACTCTTTCGGCCGGAACTGCGACTGCGCTCTAATTAGCAGCCTGGTTTCACACATTCGCTGAAGATTGCGCTGGTAGCCTATAATTTGCTGGGGATTTCAATCAAAAGGGTTCCGCGAAGCTCTAAATTCTGTCCGAGCTGCGCATTAATAAATCAAACAGTCGTGTGAAATGAGCACGCTACAAGGCAATTGGTCGGGTATTTCGATTTACTAAACCTACTCCTTTTAGAACTTATTATGTGATCTAGTATACGCAATGATATATTAGTTCTGTATAATAACAATTAGTCTTCAACCAATAAACTGTGCATTTATATTAAGTATTTGCAATTATTTTTTGGTAAGAGAAACATTTCAAAAAAATTTAATTAAATTTGCAATTTATGTAAAAGAATACATTTTACTAACAACTTTTAACTTTAAAAGTGAATATTATAATCGAAGAGATGAGAATTGTTTATAATTCCTTTAGGCTTTTAGTTTTTAATTTTTATATTTAAATTATATTTATTTCGATTTGTCAACCTATTAAATAAATAAATAAATATCAGCAGTTTTTCAATATTTGCCCATTTTGTTAAACTATATTCCCATAAAGTGAATGTAAGATATACAATTTTGATATGAAAGAGAGCTAGGGAATACTTTCTGCTGTTGACTCATTGCCAGGCAACCTTCTAAGCTATCTACCCACACGGAAGAGTGCCGCTCGGAGCACGACAAACCGAAATTAGCCATAAAAGAGCTGAAAACAAAACGTGGCCCCAAATCTCCACTTGAAACCTAAACTAATCAAAAAGTCAAACAGACCGCAAAGGGGAAAACACGAACCATAAACAGATTGTTGTTGTTTATGTTGTTACTGTTACTGTTGTTGTTGTTGTTGTTGTCGCCGTCGTTGTTTGTTGACTTACCTGAGGGGCATGGTGTGTCCAGGCAAGGATTACGTATCGAACATGTGCGTCCATCACCTTCGTAGCCAGCCGGACAGGAGTCACACTGAGCACCGTTCACCGTATCGTGACACTGAACGCCTCTGCAAAACGGGGGGTAGAGTATAGAGAGTATAGGGTATAGTGTGTGTATATTTAACTGGTGATGGGCTCTTTTTGTCTGTGGCCACATGTATTGTTTATTATTATTAATACTGACAGGCAGGAACAAATATACAACAAAAGATTGTGGAAAACCGAAAACACCATACAAAGTCAAATTTATTAATGATGTTCCCGCCATGGCGATACACAAAAGGCGGCGCGAGAGACGACAGCGAAAAGGTTACAGTTGGGACCCTCCACTCGGGGCACAAAAGCACCGACAAAGCACATATGGGCGCTCGGGTGTTCAGGCCCTGGGTTTTTGGGATATGCACAGGAAGAAGAAGACGTAAGAGTGCGCCCGACCCCGAAAAGAAAAAACAAATTACAATTACAAGAAAATGTTATTAAAAGCCGTTGAGGCAAAATAAATAAAAGAAGCAGGCATCGTCTGCCTGTCTGTTGGCTGTGGGATGATGTCCAAGTCCGAATGGCCCATGGCCAAAAAAGTGCAGTTACAAGCTGGATGGCATGTAAATTTCTCTTTATGGCGAGTGTGGGATTCGCTTATGGCTTCCATACGCCATTTACATATCACGGCACGGACATTAGTTGTTATCCAGGCTATGGCTGAACCCAAGCCCAACAGCTGCGTAACGAGTTCGAAACTCTCCCAGGACATAACTCATCGCAATCGCTCTGCGCGCGTTTCCAGCCGAGTCCGTCACTCCGGCAGACAGCCGACTACTGTGCCCAACTGACCCACAAGCCATTCGTTTCCATGTTTTATGGCTGCGACTACACAACGTTAGGCTGCCAAAAACAAAGGGAGAACCTGCGATCATGTGGGCAATAAACCACTGAGAGTCGAAGTCCAAGAGTCAAGACTGCTGCCAGCCCGATTCTGTTTGAAATGTGACTCAGAAGTAGGAAGTCGTTATTAGTTCAAGGTTTGGCTCGAACCAGGTTGGCTAGCTGAACACCCTTTTTGGCCGCAAAAGCCTTAACAGTTAGCATTTAGCTGGTATTTAAATACAATTTAAACCAGACCTGAAGAATACATCTCATCTTAAAAGTATTTCATTTTCCTTTCCATATGATACGACCTCATAAAAAGTGTCTCTTTTACTTCTGGTTTTGCATTATTTGATTAATTTGTTAATCTGACCTTTTAAACTATCGTTAAATAAGCCTGAATTATCATATATTAGCTAAAAATAGTTTTAATAAATTCTATTGATTTATAAATAACACTAGGCTACACTCATCCATTAAGGTTAAATAATCCTGAATTATTATATATTAGCTAAAAATCGTTATAATTATTATATATATATATATAGTTTTTTTCTAAAGTCCAACAACATCCGTACCACATTTTTAGAATTTATAACATATAACACAAAATGTTTAAAACTCAATCTGATCGGACAAAGTATTCGTTTAAAGGTTAATTGAATAAGTTAAGCATTGAGTTCTCAAAATAAAATTAAATAACAAAATAATTGTAATTGAAAGATTACAATTGTTAAATTACTTTGAATTAACTTGTTACCATTATATTTTATAATTATAAGACCTAACAGATCAAAATTTAAATTTGAACTGTTATTAAATAAATTAATAACATGTTCATGAGTTTGCACCAACTAGTAAAATAAAATAAGTCCAATTTAATTAAAATCAAGAATGCAAACTTGTAATTTACAATTAGAGCAACCCACTGCATTAAGAAACTGACAAATGGGCGAGTTTTCAGCAGGAGGTTGTACCCTATATGGCCGACAATTATAAAAATTCCAACTTGTCATATCCCACGTCAAATTCTTGATGCCCGGAGTTGGCTACACCAGTATATATATATATATATATGTATGTGGTTGTAAAGGTAGTCGACAACCTGTGTAGAATTGAGGCGCAAAAAGAATTCGAGTGTTGTTGTTCTTAGCGTGGTTGAGAGTTGGTGGGCAACAACACTTGTGAAGAAGAAGAAGAAGACGTGTGCGATCGTCAATATTTTGGTAGAAGCATTTGGCGGCAACGCGCAATTAGCAAAAAGTGTTAAGTACTTAAGTGGCAAGAGGCCCAAGTTGTTGTTGTTGTCGTTGTTGTTGCTGTCCATGTTCGCGTCCATGTACGAGAGAGAGGGAGGAAAACAAAATGTTGCGTAGGGGTTTTCGCTTTCTGGCCATGTTCGCCACTTTGCGCTTTTCTGCTTTGTTTCAGTTCAGTCGACCATATTGCTTAGGAGACCGGCGCGATGGCATCGGCATCGTTTGAGTGCTGGGAAAATAGCCAGCGAAGCGCATCGAGGAACGCATTAGCATTTGCGGCACTGCCCCCGCAGCATCCAGCTAGCAGTTAGCAGTTGGCTTGACGAGCCCACTTGCCGTTTGCCTGCTGCTTGTTGGCCGTTCTTTGGCCGTTCTTTTTATTAACCACGCATTCATAATTCATAATTCCAATTTGCTGCCTGGACCCAGAGCCAGCCAGTTGTCCGGCTGCCGTTGCCTTTCTGGCTACGTCTTCTCTTTCCGCCTTTGCTCAAGTCCAGTTCAAACACTTTGCCTGGCACCACCCAAAAGACACAAAACCTTTGGACACGCACGTGAACCCCGGACACCGGACTGAGTAATGTGTGAACATGGATCTGAAGCATGCAAAAAGCTTTTAGGGCCTGCTCGCAGTTCGGGATGAGCCTGACATGAAAGTTGATTAAAGCCTTCTCGGCGTGAACGTTGGCTGAAAGCGTTAAGCTACTGCAAATTTCAAAATATATGAATAAAGAGATGAAAACCATTTCTCCTCGAATAGCAGGCTATTAAAATCAAATAGCTTTGTAACAGTTATTCTCAAATGGTTCTTATACTCGTGCACAAAGTGAAAAGAGTATATTGGGTTTGCGCAATGTCCGTCTGTCCGTCGGGCTGTCCGTATGAACGCAAGCAAAAAATTTTATTTTTAAAAATGCATATATTTTAAATGTAGAATCAATCTAGAGGACAAACCATGAGCAAAATGCCATCAAACAACAAAATCTGTTTAGTTTTGACAAAGTTATGGGCGTTTGAAATATGGGAGCTATGGATCCGAGAGCTTTACTTGTCAAAATTTTTGTCAATTTTGGCATGATTTTTGACCAAAAATTTGACCCTCTCAGAATCGGTTTTAATGTTGTTTTTTATACTAATTGTGACCACCACAATCGATTAAAAATGTAAATTCGCATTTCTAAATTTTGAAAAAAAAAATTTTTTGAAAATGAGTAAGGGGGGGGTACATGCTTTTTTTTGCCAAAAAATTAAAAAAAAATTGATTTTCAAAAATGCATATATTTTAAATGCTGAAACAATCTAGAGGATAAACCATGACCAGAATGGCATCAAACATGAAAATCGGTTTAGTTTTGACCAAGTTATGGGCGTTCTTTGCCCATTAAAAATGTAAAATGTATAAAATAATCGTTAGCTGCTAAAATTTCAAAAATATCTAAAACGTATTTACAATTAACATTTTAAAAGAAATATGTATTAAAAATAATTCAAATTTGTTCTTTCTTCAATTAGAATTGGGTTCTAAGTTCTAGTTTATTCAGTGATTAATCCTTACATTAAATTCACACTTTACCAGCTATTTTTCATATGCTGATAGATGTCGTTGCCACCTGGCAACCACGATAAGCCCATTTCTCTGGCAAATCACTTTTCCATGGACCATAGCTCTCTATCATTACTGCCAACTACGCGAAGCTTATCTATTATTGGACGCGGCTGGGATCGCTGCCCGCATTTATCCCACCCAAATGGCTTCTAATGGTAGCGCATGGCATGCAAATGCATGCCACTTACTCCCAACAACAGAAACACTTGGCTCTCCCTTCGAGCAGTTGGTGCATCTACAGCAACAACAAAAGCAACAACAACAGCAACAACAACTAGCATGTGGCGCACGCTTTAGACAAACTACAACTAACTGCCATAAAGCGGCGTTTATTTTGCCACAGGCCACTTATCTGTGAGGTTGGCAGTAGGTTGGCTGCTGGCTCCAACAACAGCAACAGCAACTCAGCTCCAACGCGGTCTCGGGCTTGGTCTCGACGTGGTCTTGAGTTGGCTTGTTTTTGTTTTCATTGCTGCGCCTGCACACACGGCGGACGGGCAACGAACCAAGCCAGAGCCAGTTGGCTATTAATTTGAATTCAAGCAGTCAAACGCTGGCTCAGGCCACGGCGACACAGTCAACAGTCGACAGCAGCAGCAGCAGCAACAACAACAACTGCAGCAACGTCAACTTGGAATCAATGGCTCCACTTTTGCGGCGCGGCTGTTGCTTTTTTGGTGCGTAGGCGAACTCGATTCGCGGCTGAGATATGCGTTCCACCGAACTTTGATGTTGCTCTCTCTCTCTCTCTCTTTCGCTCGCACTGTTGCCGACTCTGTCGCCGATTGTGTAGCTGCTTTTACCAGCCAATGTTGCTGTTAAACGTTTTGTTTCGGCCCGGCCCGAAAGAATCTGTGGGAAAGTTGCCACAATCAAACGGAATTCTGTTTTCGAATTGTTCACACAACATGTGTATACACATGTAGCTGGAATCGGCACTGGCATCGGCATCCAAATCAAAATCTCTATCAAAATCTCAATCTCCGGCTCAGCTAGGTAATATAATCTCCCTCGACTGCAGCCCGATTGCATTGCTGATTATTTCATCACACGCATAATTTAAACTGAACAACAGCCCCAGAGAATTGTGGCCAGTTGGAGCTGGAGGCACAACTATAATTGGGTTTTCCACTAAGGGGCATCGAGAAGATTTAGTGGGTGTTTCAAAAATGGAAAGTGAGTGGAGAGAAGCATAAATTTTCTAAAACTCATAATTGAGTTTAAGGAAAAACATCTGTAATATAGACAGTTGCAATAATAAGGAGAGTTTATGAATATATTCTCTAACTTTTCTGTACTCTAACTATCTAAATTGTTGGTTTAATTGTATGTGTAAAATGTTGTCTACGATTTTGTAAGGTGAAAATAACACTTTTACCGACAACAATATATGCAAACACCCATTATAATCGGAATTGAATGCATTCAGGCCGGTAAACAGCAAATATTGTAAAAAGTAAATAACACTTTCCGAAACTTATAGCTACATAAGTTATTTAGGGTATCAAGCTTTAAGGTAAGTAAATATTTAATTTGTGTCTGCATTTTATTTACTCCAACACAGATACTAAGTACTTTATGCTTTATTTTTTTTTAATAATATAGCTGACCCAGTCAGTTCTTTATTGAACTTACACTTAAAACAGCCAAAATCGTCTCTTCTTAAATATTCCCTAAACATCAATTTTAATTTCATAATAAATTCAGAAACTTTTCTTTATTCTAAAATTCAGACTTCTTTCTTAACATTTGACTGCACTTTTGCTCGAACTAAGTGCACAATTCTTGCATTTTCTCTGAGTGTAAATTCATGTACAATATAGAACACCGGCAAACACCAACAGAACCTTGGTTCATTAACAATTTGGGCACAAAGTGTGTCTTTCCAATGGCCAAGCCCTTGATAGCAGGGCACAACAAAGGATCAACAGGTGTGCATGTCATTAGCGCAGGTTTTATGGTCTTTTAATAGAATTGATCTTAACAATCGAAACGCAGCTCAAAAGTCAAAGCAAACAAAGCGCTGACCATGTTAAACTATGACGCCGGCACGAACAACATTTCGTGGGTTCTAAATTAAAATGATGGTCTAGTGTGCGTGTGTGTGTGTGTGTGAGTTTACCACACGCATTGGCCACATTTCATCGATAATGAAAGATGACAGTAACGAGTCGGCGGCGGTGCTCGACGATGCTGACAACATTTAAAACAATTTTATGCAAATTAAAATACGTTCAGCCGGGGCGCGCCTTCCCGCGCCCAGACACCTACAATAGGGCATTGGTTCTGTCCGTTCTGGCCCGTTTTCAATAATTTAAGCAAATTTATGGCCGAGCTGCTTCCTCTGCGCGTGGCCAGGCGCTCACTTGTCGAGTGCTCCGGCCAGGGGTCTCACATTTCACAGAGAGCCCACAGACCGAAATCACTTTAAGTGTTTTGACACAATGAAGTCAGTCAGTTCTCGGTTCTCTGTTCTCTGTTCTCAATACTGGTCTGCTGTGCGGGTTCCCCGCACATTCAACTAATTTATGCGGCAATTTCAAGTGCCATTTGTGGTCCAGACCTCCTGTTATTCCTCTTCTTCTTTGTGCTTCATTGTATTATTGCAAAGGTTTTGTTGCATTTTGTTCGACAATTTCCACAAAATATTCTATTCAACGGCATGTTATAGTTTTGTTTAACATATTTATGACATGTCCATTCCGATTTTCGAACTGCCAGAATTTATGTATTTATTAATCAATATTCTGTGACTCTGCTGTGGGTCTTATGCATAATTAGCTGATCGAGTCTGACATAAATGGGACTTGATCGCCTTTCACCTGTGGCGTTTTCTTCCGGCCCAAAAACCCGAACTCCATATGGGCTGTGGGTGGTTTTACGTCTAGGTTCCGCAAAAAAAAAACAACTATATCTCAGCTGAGCTCCAGCTGCGCTCTAAAGTATCTATGATAACAGCAGGTGTTATTTTTACTGATATGCTATCACATCTAAGTAGCAAAAATTGAGACCTCGATTATAATTAATAAGCCTTTCAATGAGAATTTCATTAGGTTAAGTATTTTTTCAAATTTTAATGAATATAAAAAAGTTCAGAAACTTTTGTTTTAAGAATAAATAATAATTTTACTAAATTTATATATCTATATTATATATATTAAATTCAGTAAAGAATGAGAAAAATATTATTTACAACAGTCGCAAATTTTAAAAGACATTGAATAATAGACTCTGTTAGAGTAAGTATTTTTTATGTCCAGCAAAGTTAATCTCTTCCCAAGGCACTATAAAAGTTGTTCCAGAAGAAGCTGTTACACTACGTAAAAGAGATTTATTCGTAAAGCGATAAACTTGAATGTGCTTAGCGGAGTAGCGAGATTTGATCTTAAGCCGACAAGGGATTATGCATTTTGCACATTTGGATTGGCATATCAAGCGTCTCAGATCGAAGCACTTGTCAAAAGGGTACCCGAAAGAATGGAAGCCTAACGTAACTAATGGCCTTAGGCCGATGATGATAAAAACGAGTCGCTTTTTGCATGACGGCCAATGACAGTCTCTCCGCTCTTTTTCATTCACTAATCACCATTCTGATGCCCACTCGAAGGGGCATGGCTTGCAGAATTGAGATCTCAATGGGCCCACACTTATCAATCATAGATAGGAAAAGCGTCGGCTGTCTGAAGTGGCAGGCAAGAGTCGCTTGACTGCATCATTAAGCCATAAACAACATCAAATTGCCATTAAGGCCATATGCAAATAATTGCAGACTCAGTGAAAGAAACCCTTGCGAATGCGCCGAGCGACATTTTGCGTGAGGCAGCTGGCGGCGCCTTTTGAGCGTCGGCCAAGAGAACAGCATGACAAATACAATTAACATGGATGCCACGGGCACGCCCCTGACGCCATTAAAGGTGAGGATATGGGCATATAAAAGAAATATAAAATCGAAAAAAAAAAATGCAGTTGAAGTTAATTTTTCTCACAGCGCGCACTTACAGAAAGCAGGGCCTGTCCGCGCAGCTGACGCCCGGCTTGCAGACTTTGCCATCGCCAATGGTTCCGGCAGGACAACGGCCGCACCTCGGTCCCGAGGCGGTCTCGTGGCAATCAACGCCTGTGGGCAGTAAGAGCGAGAGTTGAGGCTGGGTGTGTGTGCTTGTGGTATATGAGTCAGGGCACTTACCAGGATAACAAGGATTCGCTGTGCGGCAGTTGGGCTCGAGCCGTATGTGATTGTCGCCGCTGGGCTCCTTGCAGCCCGCACAGTTCTCCAGCAGCATGCGCAAGTAGGCAATCTCCTGACGCTGGTGGGCGACGTCTTCGCGGAGCAGCTTAACCAATGCCAAAAGATCGCTCAGCGAACGTGCGAGGGCGTCTGGAACAATGAGAACAAAGCGCAGAAACCGTATATAAAAATAAGACTTTAAATAAAGCAACAATAATTCATGAGCACCAATGAGTGTGCGAGTGTGTGGGAAGCGTTCAGGCAACTGACAAGATTAAGGCCTAACCAATGCTAAAATCGCACTCATTGCGAGCGGACTCGCGCCCCGCACAGTTTTCAGGCCTGCCTGATTGCAACCTAATCCGCTTTGTCGCTTGGACGACTCCAAGCCCGGACCCGGCGACTGTGCCTCAATATCCAGCTGCTAATGCGCCGCGTTTTAGCGCAGTTTAATGCAATGCGACAACAGAGCTGAGCACCCAATGCGATTTGAGCGCATTCGGAGATGACCAATAAAGTCACAGTCATAAAAGTCACGGTGATAAAAATCACAGTCATCAAATTCATGAACTTTTCTTTGCTTTATTTATATTATTATAATTATAATAAATATAAATTTATTTAGATATGCAATTATGTAGGCTAATGGCTATAAAAAATGCAACCAATATGAACAAAAATAAACTATCCAATTTTGAACCTTAAAATGATATTTAAATACATTTTTGGAGTTTGGAATAATTTATTTATAAAGGATTCTTTCTAACTTTAAAAAAAAGGTTAAAGAATTTGCAATAATTTATTTATGAAGAATGCTTAATTTTTCCTTATTTTATAGCGAATCATGTTTTTTTTTCTAAATATTTTAAATATACTATGTAATTATCCACCAATTATACAATAACATAGCATTTATTTAGACAAATGTATTCTCTTTTCAATAGGCTCTAAGTTTTTTCTGAGTATCTGAATTTGAACACACAAAAATGCACAGAATTTTCTTTGTTCTTTGAATAAAGTAGAATCTCTGAGTTACTATTCATTAATAATACAATTCCATAAATACTAAATTCAACTTGAAAATAATATTCAATCCCATTCACAGCTAAAATTGTCTCCTCACTAGTATTTCCTTCAAGTCTACACTGTTATTTGTCAAACTTGTATCTTATCCCCTTTTGAAGGCAGCCTAATAAACTCGCAGCTCATCTCTAAATCTCATATGTTGTATGACGCCATGTTAGACACATGGCAACGACTAAACTAGTCCAATGTTTCATCGGTTCCAACTGTCTTTCCGTCCGTCCGTCCGTCCGATCGTTTGTCTGTCTGTGTGAGTGAGTTTTGTCAACATTGAAAACGCCGCCGCCGCCTCAACGCCCAAACGCATCCGTTCGGATCGCGAATGCAGCGGGGAAGGGATCGGGGCAGGGATCGGAGCTCGCTCGATCTGCGATCTTGTTTTGGTTACGTTTGGGTTTTGGTGTGCAACCTTCGTTTCTATATCTCGTCGGCGTCATTCATTACGTTTGCCTTTGCGATTTATATGCCGCCTAGTCGCCTGTGTGTTTGTGTGTGTGTGTGTGTGTGTGTGGGTACAGAGCGTGCTACCAATTTGGCGTTTTGCACTGAGCTAGATAAATAATAATTATGCTGGGTCGACATCGAGCCAAACAGCACTCAGCGAACCCAAAACGAGTGCACAACATATGCACGGCCTTTGGATCGGGTCTGGCATATCTTTGGGTTCATTAGTGTTGTCTTTTCTGTGGGCGCTTGTTTCTCTGGCACTTGGCGGCGACTTATTGGCAGATCCGAATGTGGGTACTTACATATATAATACCTATACCGATGTGCTGTAATTAATTGGCTGCAGATTTATAAGGTATTATCACATTAAGCAAGACAGTTATTGCCTCAGGTCTGGAAGCTGAGCTTTCAAGCGGAGGGAATATTAATGGAATATCAAATAAGCTTAGCTGGATGGAGTCGATGAATACGTTCACACTGGAGACTTATAAATATATTAAGCTATCAATTTTATAGATATGCTGGTGTGTTATTGTTAAAGTATTACAAAAAAAAAGGTAATCGAGTTTCCTTAAATATTTATACTAAACATATACCTTTACAAATTTAAATGTGCATTAAGTCTAATTTCAACAAACCCTATTTTTGCATTTCATAAATCAATTTAATATGATTTATACGTTTTTAAGATTTTTTCTTGACGTTATTAAAAGTTTTGAGAAAGAAAAAAAAGTTTAAGCAAAAATGTAACAACTTTAAATATAGTATTTATTTATATATTTCTGAAAGTTTTATTTTCCAAGTAATCATTATTGAGAAAAACAATTCTCTAAGTATCGTATACCTCCATAAAACCAGCTTATTTAAGATGTGTCTGAGAAAGACCCATTCCAATTTAAGCCTAATTGAATTATGCACCTTGACTGACATAAACGCCAACTGTTTCGGGCTAATAATTTCATCAAGCCCAACATCTATGCAAGAGTGATTTAGAGGCGACGCCACCGTCCCACCCAAAAGCTGTTGCCAGCCCACAGAAATCTTGTCAGCAGGCGAACCACGTCGCCTGTTCAACGATCCGTTACGTACCTTCGCAATCGCCATGCAAGATGGGTATATCACCGCGCTCCACGTCCGTAGGCATTTCCTGCTGGCGCTGATCGACGCCGTCCCGGGCCAGCGTTGGCTCATGGTACCAATTGCTGCGCACATCGCGCTTCTTGTTCTTCTCTGAAAGATGGGCAAGCAGAGATCGGTGGGTTGTAGAGCAGCCCGTTTGACCGATAGCTTACCACGCTCCGTGATCTTGTTCCGCAGCATGCGCCGATTGCCCCGACGATGCAAACCCTTTTGGCAGTTGGCGCGCTGCAGCGAGTGCTCCATGTCGGCGTCAAAGTGCAGCGGATATTTGCGTTCCCTGAACTGTAGACGGGTGTTAGGCGTTGATAGCTCCAGTTGAAACTGATCAGACACTCACCAGCTTGATCACTGGATCGTCCATTTGGGTGTAGAGCTTGGCCAGACTCAGGTCGATGTCGTGGGAAGTGCTCGGCTTGCAGTCTACGTAGAGTGTGATCCGATTCTTGGCGAACTGCAGGGCCAGAGATCGAATGGTGCTCGTCTCGTTGATGTTGGGTATCTCAAAGTTGCGTGACTCTGTCGCCCCGTTGGCGCTGATGTCCAGCGTAACGGTCTGCTGCTTGCGATCCAGGAAGAAGGACATCTTGTGCTTCAGCATCGGAAAGTCGATCATGAACAGCGCCTCAATGGAGATGTGCAGCTTGCGTCGGGGTCTGTGTGGCAAGCGGAATGTCGTTAAGTTGAGATTAACACGATGCGATAACCTCCCCAAGGTTGCTTAATTCACCTTATATGTCGCGTGGATATGACCACATCTCCCTTCCTGATATACTGTTCCAGCTCAGCGGAGGCAACTGTGGCAAGTGCAAAAAAAGGTTAATTGCGTGAGTGAAGATTAATAAAAAAAAGCGATATAAATTTAGTTTTTTCTTCTTAAACTTCAACATTTTACATGTATATGATTTTCAAGACAATTTCTTGTCTTTTGTAATAAAGAATTGTTCAATTTTAAAACTAATAATTTGCTAAATAAAACGAAAGTTTTTTGATATAAGGAAAACTGTTGAGTATAGTGAAAGTGAAATATATTCTGTACGATTAGCCTTATTATTTTTATTTTTCTCTGTTTCCCTTCATTTATTCTCTTTTCTATTTTTTATCTGTTAAAGTAAAATACTGAAAATAATGTATATTAACAAATTTTTAACAGCAGGCAAATAATATACAAATAATCTGAAAAATCTATACCATTTAAAAAAGATTCAAATTAGCTCTGCATTAATACTTAAGAGTATTTTCTTTTACCTAAGATATGTTGCACTTTATATGTTTTGATTATATTTAAATTTACAACATTTATATATATTTGCCAATGATTGATTGGTATTTCTCTTTAACTTTAAACCATATTTTGTTGAGTATTTTCTTTTAATTGTCATCAATATTATATATAAATATACCTGTAAATATTCCTTTATAAATATACAAGACAAATGGCCCAAATTTATCGGTTTTTGGAACTCCTGTCCCAGCCTAGGCAAACATCCGTTATGCAAGTGATAGCAGCACGTATCGATTACAAGATCAACACAAGAAAAGAAACCCAAATCAAACAATGCTCCGGTCGTGTTTTGAGTAATCCTCACCACAACCATTCCGCACTTGCTCCACATAGTATTTGCCGGCAGTTGGTTTTCGCGCCTGGCAGAGATTACAACACTTGGCGGTGTTTATTTTGGTCAGCGCTGGCTAATCCCGTCGCATGTTAACCCAAAAAGAAAAGCAGAAAACCGAGTGGAAAGCAACAGCAACTCTCTGTTTGCCCAATCCAAACATGTGAAACCGAGCGTTGGCCACAGGAATTTATCATGGCAAGAGAGCACTCATATGTAGAATTTCACGCATTTGTGCAGTTATTTGTCATGTGTGGGAGCAGCGCTGTGAAGTGACCTTCACGATATCGTGCCACACTCGACGCCGCACAAGGCGATCGGAATTGCAATTGCAACTTGGCCAGCTCGTGATCGGGCAACGCCAACGCCATTTATGGTGCTGGGAGGTCGACAGCGTTTTGGAATTGTGATTTACATAAATCTCTGTTTGAGTTGGCTTTTTGGGCGATGCCAACTGTCCGGCAAATATTTGCCCACTCTCGCTTATCGCATGTTTGCCCATAACTACAACGGTAAACATAATGAACCAGCGGTGGCACCTACCTGGATCCAGTGAGAGTGAAGCAACCTCCACAAGTGCCAGCGCCAGGGCGGCCAGCCCGATTATCAACACGCGCGTCCAATTCATCGCCAGCCGTTGACTTCTCCTCACTCCGGGCCGATTTGTGCGTCCGTCCGCTGTTTTCGAGAAAAAAAAAAGAACAGTCGGTGGTTGTTTATTTACGTTTAAAAATAAAAGCCCATAAAATGCATTGCGGCTGCCCCATAAAATCGCATAAAAATGATAAATAAAATTCAAATTAAATTGTTATAACGAGTAAAAATAATTCTTTTCTTTTTTTTGATGAAATGTGTGCTGCATTTTTTAGATTCTCTACAAGCATTTATCGTTAAAAATGTCGACGCCCCGGTCTGC
The DNA here is from genome assembly GCA_035047465.1 of Drosophila sordidula. NCBI lineage: Eukaryota > Metazoa > Arthropoda > Insecta > Diptera > Drosophilidae > Drosophila > Drosophila sordidula. Next base: position 2,187,513 of record JAWNPQ010000260.1, on the reverse strand, counting down.
TTTCGTGCCGGAAGTGTTGCTCCGATATCACCTAGACCCACATGTGCATATATACAAATGTATATGTATCTATCTATCTGTATATGTCTTTCATCTGTGCGGCCATCTGTGGGCGTAATAAAGCATTTGCAGCTTAAGTTTTTATCTCAGTTTTTTCTTTCATTTTTCCACTTCTATTGGTTTTGAGTTGGCCGAGATTTATGTAGGATTTTTGCAATCATTCTTTCGTCGGCTCGTGTTAGTTACATAAATGTTTAGCTGATGTGTTTTTTTGGCATTTGCTTTATTCAATTTCTCGAGCGTGTGTGTGTGTGTGTGCTTTTTCAGGTGCGTGCCTAACGGAAGCTGGGTAAATAAAGTTTATGGACAGGGTGGGGACTGCTTGCTCAGACTTTTCGGCTTTTGAAAAACTTTTGATTTACAATCTTATGTTAGCTTGTGCGTATTTTAAATATTAATAAAATACATCAGAATAATGTTTTATGCAGCTGAAAGGGTGAATTTTATTATTATTTATTTTTTTTTTTATATATATAAAAATAAAAGCAAAATAAAATTAAATAAATATAATAAAAATAAGTTTATCAACTTTATTTATTATTCAAGACTATTAATTTATGATCAATATCTTAACTAATGCAATCCCACTTACCAACATTATTTAAAAACTAACCGTTCATTAGCTGATCTCTCGCCTAGCCATCACATTTCAATTACCAGCCATAAATCCTGCTACCAACTAGCCAACTGTTTATCTTATTGCAACATTATCACATTCCGAGCACTTTCTCCACACTCCTCTGCTCCTTTTCGCCCAATAAATTAACCCGTTGCCAACAAGTGCTACCGTCAGTTGAAGCCATTTGTTATCGGCCGCTTAAGTCTGCAGGTGATCAAAGGCTGAAGTGGAACAACTTTATAACTCTTTGAGCAACAATTTCCCTTACTAATAAATTGTTGAAAAACACCGAATTTTACGATCAATGAAATAAACTTCAAAAACAAAAATTAGTTGGGTAAATAAGTGCGCATTAATTGGCATTAAACAAGCAACGATCGTAAAAAAGAAGTTGCAATTAAACATTTGGAGCAGCAGCCACAAAAAAAAATGGTGTAGATGGTGTTATAAACCACTCGGAAGAGGATCGTCCGTACAACAAATTGAGATCCAATAGATATATATCTTAGTTTACCAGCTGGCAGCGCCCATTAGGCAATATTCATGCTTAAATAAACGGCAGTAATGTGACCAAGTTGCCAGCCACCTAACTTGGCTCAAAGGTGTCCCAGGAATGCGGTAACGGTCGTGGCAACAGCAATGTCGTTATGGCCTTACAAGACAAGCGCTTCTGCCAATACTGGTCCAAAAACTTGTGACTGACAGTTATGGATTTATAGTGGCAGCTAGACTGTTGCTGATCTCTGATTCTGCGGTTCTCGCCACGCCGTTCTCAGCTGTCTGGCTCTGGCCAGCTTCACACACGCTCGCTACAATGTCACCGAGTCACACATGTGCCATTTATGGTCGAAATCGCAATTGGCAGTGTTACAACGGCCTTTACTACTAGGCTAAGATGTAGTAAAAGTAGCTGCCACTTCAACTGAGAGCTTTTCGAAGTAGTTTAAGGTTTTTATGTGGCATTTGACAGGCTTTATTGAGACCTGGCATTATTTACGTAATACTTTTCTCAAGAATAGCTCTGGAGAAGAACTCAGCTGGCACTTTTAGGCATAAATAAATTACAAAATACTAACAGTAAATCTCGGATATAAGTATGGCTTATCTCAAGTAGGTGCCAAAATTAGGATATAGCAAGAAATAAATTATCTTTGAAAAGAACTATTGCATTTGTTAAACTATTCTTTAACTGGATTTATTAAAGTTTGGGATTATATTGAGTTGGCTTTTAAGTGCTAAAAGTATTCCAAAAATACGTGATATAATAGGACTGTAGAGAGAGTAGAGTATTCTAAGAATAAAATAGTAAAAAATAAATGATAAAGTATTTGCCAAAGCTATAACAGAATTTCTGATCAAACATAGAAATGTTACAGATTTTAATAGCTGCTTTGTTATAAGTCAAGTAAGAAGAAGATATCATTATCTTCATCAAAAATGTAGAAATTAATCGGTTTAACATTTTTTTCAACTACTGCTCGGCTATCTCAAGCGATCCGAGAAACTTCCATTGGCTTAAAAAATTGATGATGGGATAAGATCTGCAAAGCATTCAGCTTACTTTCAAGTTTTGAAGGGTTCTCTAGAACTCAGGTCAGGCGCAATGCGTAAAGCTCTCCGCGTGTTCATTGAGTCGTATAAATAGACAGTTGAGGTTGCTACTGAGAGTCTGACCGCATCCCCAAAGAACATTTCCCACCGATTGTCAACCAAATAATCCACACACAAAAGACACCAACTCGATGCGAGCGCTAAACTCACATAATCCGCGGTCCAAAATTTATTAAATACTTTTTAATGCCTTCGCAGAGACATATGCCCGGAACATAGATCTCTGTCCAGCGCCCACGCAGTCAGCATAAGTCCAAAATGTCTTCAATAAGTGACAGCACGTCGCCATAGAGACGCCGCCGCATCAGGTTAATAAAGCGCACAAATCAAAAACAATGATGCCATGATTTATACACACACACACACACATGTATATAGACATATATAAACATTGATTGACATTTAATTAAGCAAAGTCAAATGCACACGGAAGCCGCAAAGCGACGACCGCAGCACCAACTGTCACCCACTAGCTCGGGTTGGATCTGATCTTACAGATTCAAGTCGATCGAACAAGTTTGTCGGCAAGGCGTACCCCTGTATATCATCAGTGGAAATTTGATGCTTATCGGAAAAGTTATTCTATCAGCCTAAATGCAAACTGGCACCCTATTGGAAACCGTGCCGGACACTCGAGAGTGCGGGCTGCTCTTAAAGTTACCTTGGTACGACTTAATATAAAATATGAAAAAGACTACTTCAAGGACTTCGGGTCTCAAAAGTGAATAGAAAGAAAATTTACAGATGATTTCTAGATAAATAACTAAAGTTAATTAGATAAAATAAAGGAATAATTTGTCATATTGTTTTATTTTAGAACCAGCTTAGAAACTGAAGTTCTTTAGAACGAATAAAAAATACAAAGCATAACGAAAAATATAAAATTAGTAAATTGGTAAAATTGGTAGAACTAATGTCCTATAGCTAGAATTATTATTAATTATTAATAAGCTTATTTTGATGTGTTGTAAAATATAAGATAATAATAAGGAAAATATTTTTAATATTATAATGGAGATTATAGTAATAGTAATAACATAAATTTATATTTAAAATATCTTCAAGGACTGCAACCAACTTTACTGTTCAGGAACACTACAACATAAGAAAGCTATATAAAACAGCCTCAAACAATTGCCAAATTCATGTTTTTGCCAAGTAATTTTAAATATTGTCGAGGAAATACTAAAATTATAACTAACATAAAAAGCTCAATTTTAGTTTATGATTGCCAATAAACATAAAACAGTTGCCGGCTGCAACAAACTCTGTGCATGAGTCATCTCCATTAAACGCTGGGACAGCCCTCGTATAGCATTAGAAATTCAAATATTTTGACTGTTGGATGGCTTGCTAGCATGCAACATGTGCCCCAGGGCGATGAAAACAGCGCAAAAAAAAAAAAACCAATCGCTGGCTACTGCGCATGCGCCGCGCTGTTGCAGCTTCAGCTTCAGCTTCAGCTTCAGCTTCAGCTTCAGCTTCTGCTTCTGCTTCTGCAATTCCGGCGCAGTCGCGTGTGGGTAGGACAAGTTTCGCGCTCGTCGTCTTCGCCGTCGCCGCAGGCGTCGTGTCACTGAAATCAAATCAGCCGCGTTTAAATGCTCAACCGAAAACTCAAGCTCAAACTCAAACTCAAACCGAAGCTCAGCTGCGGCTCCAACTCCAGTTCGAGGCACTGGCAAACCTGCTGTCAGTTGCTGGTTTGACACGGAAAGAAACGACGTCGGCGCCTACGCATCTGGAGACCCGGCCCCAGACAGACCCCAGAGAGCGACCCAACTAAGCTGCGCTTAGGGAAATTCTTCAACGGATTTTCATTTGCTGCAAAACTTTCTTTGGCTTTTGTCTAATATATTTCTCATTTTCAGAGCTCGTTCGTTTTTCGTGCTCTTTAATTGAAAAAAAAAGAAAAACTGAACCGATTTTATGTCGCCTTCGCCTGATAAATTGGTTTCATTATGGCACGAGCATAATAGATTTTTTTGTATAACTTCCGGCGCAATTTGAGTGGAATTTACTTTATATAAAATGTGACAAGATCCCGACGAGTTCAATAGCACTTGACTTCGACATTTTTGAGTTTCTGTATTTCGTTAATGCTGTCCGAACGTATCTATTTAAATTTTCGGTTTTCCATAAAGAAAAATGCAGTAGTTGACAGCTGAAAAGTTGGCCATTCAGCTGTTACACAAACGAATTTCACGCTCTTTTTTAGTCTTATTTCACAATATTGAAAGGTCTGTCAATTATATATATACACATATATATGAGTACGGTGCTGATTTCTGGTATGGTAATTGCCGCTTGCCAAGCGGCTCAATTCAAACAGCCAAACAAAGAGAAAAAAGCGTTTATGGATTGGCCCAGAAGGTGGTAGATAATTTAAAGAAAACTGATGTTTCAAATACGGGCTGCCGAAAATTACATTAAAAATCGAAAATAGATCCAAAATATGAAAATATAACAGATACTATATAAAATGCTGCATACATTTATGATTTAGTAAAAACTGTTTTATTTAGCCAAAAATAATTCATGAAAACTAAGACAAAAATTACGACTGACCATATTAAAGCTACATATATGTATATATAATGTCGATATAATAAAGATCGACGCTTAATTTAAGCAAGCTTTAGTTAAAGCAAAATAAAACATTCTACAAAATCCTCTCGTTGTATTATAAAGTAAATCGATGTTAAATATTTTTATATATTAAATAAAATAAAAAAATAACAATAACCTCTGTAAGACCATAACAATTAAATAAAAACTGTTTTAAGATGCTATAAATTTAAACACTTCCAAGAAAAATTAATTCCTTTGTTTTTAAGCATAAACGTTAAAAATTAATATTAATCGATAAATCGTATATCTATCGTATATTGAGCCCTAATAAAAGTTATGGCTTTTTATTGTTTGCAGTAAATCGCTTTATAAAATCTACTACAAATATATAAATCAAAAAACGTACTTATATGGTATTTATGCATTTATAATTTGACATGTTTTTGGCTTTGCTTATAAGAAATAAACAATCAAAGATCTGTTAACCAGCGGCAACAAGCTGTTCCTAAACATATTATTATGTCATAAACAACAATGGAACTTGTCACAAATATGGCTGCCATATAATCATGTTTATCGTGATTATCTCTGCTACCTAAGATACCGCGCCCAGCAAATCTCTCGATTTGCATTTCTGCGCAGAATGTCAAAAATTTGAATTCAGTTTTAACACCAAACCGCAAAATTAGCAGAAAGAAAATTTTACGTTTTAGGTTTTATGCGAAGTCTTCGGGTCCAATCAACTGGTTATAAATGATATTTTAAGAGCCTGAATTGGCGCCAGAGAGCCACAAAACCCAAATTCAAATACAATACTTGAATTTTGAATGGCTGTCAAAACGGTTTAGAATATGTTTAAGCTGTAATTAAGCCAAAAGTCCGAAAGCTATTAACTTATTTTGATGAACCATTAAAATAAAGTTTCGTCTCTGCCAAACTTGAAACACATTTGACGCCGCCAATACAAATAAAACAAATTTGAAAAAAACGAGTCTCACTCTCGAGTTGATTTGAAATGCAAATTTAATTTGGTGCCGAAATGCAGTCAATACAAAGCATTAAAAAATTTGTAAGCCTAATTCCGACTAAAGCCTGAATCAGCCAACAAATTACCAATGACTTTTTCCTCGGATGATGCGCTAATTTGTTGCCACAATTTTCCCGGGTTGATTTGCATTTGTTTATGAACTCATAACTTGAACAAATGCTGGCAAGCGGAAATTTCATTAAAAGCAATATTATTTATGTTTCAATAATGCCACAGGTACAGACTTTATATGGTCAGCCAGCTAGCTCTATTATACAGTGTTTATAGGAGCCAGCCAACAAATGTGTAATATATTCAAAATAATAAAAAAAAAAAAAAATAAGCAGCTAACCACAGACTGAGACATCGTCGAGGCAGTTATAAATTGTTATGGTAATGCTAACAGTGGGCGTTTTTTAATTGAATTGGTTGAAGCGGCAGCAGCCGACCACAAATGTTGAAATCAAATAAATATATTATACAAATATATATATATATATATTTATATATACACAAATACAACAAACAAAGGCTTGGAACACGCTCGCTTTTGGTCAGATTATGTTCAACATTCAAGCAAAACAAAGTGAAGAAAATATCTGTAGACCAAATAAGGAAATGCCAAACGATTCGTGAATGCTGTCAAATATTTTAGCATAACTGACAATTATTTTTATATTCTTTTATTATGCTGGCCATTTGTTCTTCTGCTTTTGAAGCCATCTTAATTTGCTGTAATATATGACTCATAAACGTCAACCTGCTTTTAATATGTGTGGAAAGTCTGGTAATTAATAGATTATGAGTTGGCTCTGGAATTTATGGCGCCAATGCAGATAAGGCCAGAGATCTGTAGATTAATGGCCGGCAGGCTATAGCCAAACGGGGCGTGTCTAATTAATATGTATCGATAGTATTTGAATTACAACAGCAATTAGCATGATTTATTAACAGATATGAAGGCGGTGAAATGGTATTTTCTTGTGCTGCATAAAGATATTCATAAATTGGTCAATTAATATGGCTAAAATTACAGAAATCTCGGCATTTGAAAATATATGAATTATTGCACCACTCGTAAAGGCTTAACAATATTCAGTTAAGAAATAAGCACAAAACAAAAGGCATTTGTGTTTTTTGAAAAGCTTCCAAATTGCAAGGGCCTTATAAATATATAAATATGAATATAATTTTACTGTTCCAACTGTTTTTTATAAATTTAAAATTACCCTTATACCTGTCTATAAAAATCTTAAGTCCCTACAATTAAAAAGAGAATTAAAACAAATACTGCTCTCAGATTTTGAGCTGAACTGTATCAATTCAATTATAACCCGAACCTTGAACAAAGCCATTTGAGCAAATATTCAGCTGAACCTAACCCCAAAACCGAACAATTTTCTCTATATTTTATATACTTTATGTTGCCTATTTTCTACGTTTCCTACGTAATACTCGTTAACAGTACACAGTAGTTACTGACAACAATTTCGACAAGTAAAACTCTCGATCCCATAACTCCCATATTTCAAATGCCCATAACTTTATCAAAACTAACCCGATTTTCGGGTTTGATGCCATTTTGGTCATGATTTATGCTCTAGATTGATTTTGCATTTAAACTTTATTCATTACTGAAAATAAATTTTTTTTGAATTTTTTGGGAAAAAAAAGCATGTACCCCCCCCTTATTCATTTTCGAAAAAAATTTTTTTTCAAAATTTAGAAATGCGAATTTGCATTTTTAATCGATTGTGATTGTCATAATTAGTATAAAAAACAACATTAAAACCGATTCTAAGAGGGTCAAATTTTTTGTCAAAAATCATGTAAAAATTGACAAAAATGTTGACATGTAAAGCTCTCGGACCCATAGCTCCCATATTTCAAATGCCCATAACTTTGTCAAAACTGAACCGATTTTCATGTTTGATGGCATTTTATTCATGGTTTGTCTTCTGGATTGATTCTGTATTTAAAATTTATTCATTATTACAAATATAATTTTTTCGATATTTTACCTTACTCATTTTCGAAAAAAATGCGTTCATACGGACAGACGGACGGACAACAACAAGACTTGGAGACTTGCCTGCCCTTTAAAAAAATAAACTATATGCTATAAAATATGTCTTATTTTTTTAAGAATTTGTTTCATAAGTTTTTTGAAGTTTTAATATTTGTTTAGATTTAACTTTATTTTGCTTGCATTTCACTTTCCCATCTGCAGGCGTTTGCTGCGCCGCCTCGCTTAACCCACTTAACGGCACTTTATGCCCTTCGCACTCACCTCTTTGTCAAGGACGTTGCACGCCAACGTTGTTTCCGTTCGTTGTTGTTGCTGTTTGCTATTGCTATTGGGCTTTCAACAGCTCTGCTGCAGCTTCTTGCTCGCACTTATTGCAGACAGCTCCTTGAGCTTCCGCTGCCACTTACTGCTGTCAACGCAAATGTATTTAGAATAGCAACAACTTAAGTTATTTTTATGATTGTTGCCACACTTAATTTCCCGAATTCTCTTATGTATTTTTTTTTCTTCGGGTATTTATGCACTGCTCTGTGTCAGATCAAACAAATCGAATTGAAGGCTTCTCACACTAGCATATGAAACGATAATAAAACGGATGCATTAAAAATTTAAAACCCTTTTCGAGAGACGACAAACATAAACAACGATACACACACGCACACGCACAGAACCAACACTCGCGAAGATCTCTCCGATTGATTTTATTAGAACGAACGGCACACGCGACGACGACAAAGATGAAGGCGAAAACGAAGATGAAGACGACGACGACGACGATCCTCCAGCGTTGGCAGCGACTGCACAACTGAACGTAGGCAGCGGGCCGAACGGTCGTTCGGTGTTCGTGCTAATAAAAATTAAAACACTTTTATGCTATTAACAACAAGAACGCGAACCGAAGGCGAAGCCACCTTGACAGCGAATTGGAAATGAAAATGATGCTCGGTGGGGCTGTGCAGCTCAGCGGCGTCTGTCAAACTGCGCCACGGTGACAATTTAACAGGCGTCCGCCTCGGTTGTTGTTGGCATTTGTTAATAATGTGTCTCATAAGAACAACAAACGAGCAACACTAAAAGCCGTCATAGATCACGGATCAAACGAACAGCAAGAAAACTCGCGCGCCTTTATCGATAGCCGCACGCGCGCTTTTATCGCTTACCTCCGTTACATGGACTGTCGTGTTCAACGTGCAAACGCACACTGAAGGGTAACAGCCGCGACAGCGACATCAAAAGCAGCAGCAGCAGCAGCAGTCGCAGTCGCAGTAGCACCAGCATCGGCAGCGACGTTGGCAGCGCCGTGAGCAGCATACAGTTGTTGCAGTCGTCGTCGCCTGATTGCAGTTTGTTTTGTTCTCAGCTGTTTTTGTTGTTGCTGGTGATGCTGGCGAGTTGATGTTGTTGTGTTAACTTGTTGCTGTTGTTGGGAGAAACGCGTTCAGCAGAGCAGCAGCCGCCGCCGCAGCCGGCGTCGCAGCATTTTGTCTTCGTTTGTGTTTCTTTTGACGCGTGAGTAAGCTAAGACGCCCACGTGCAAATTTGCGTAAGTGAGCGCAGAGTTGCCAGACCGTTGTTGGCTTTTGCTTTGGGAGATTAAGACTAATGGCAAAGTGGATAAAAGCGAATACAGTGAGCGACGAAAGTCTACAAATGACCGCCATTTTTGCTATCTGACGAGCAGAAAATCGTAACCCGAGCAGTAATGATGCTGTAATGTTTTAAACCCAATTTTACTAAGAAATATTAACTTAACAAATTGTGAACGAAAAATGAGTTCAAACTAAAATTAAAGGCCGTATGTAGACTTTTGTCGTTCACTGTATATCGTTGATCGATAGCTAATAAGAGCTTATATCAAGTTAGCCAAAGCTTGCGGCTAAAATGAAATTTATTGAAATACCTACTTTTATTGAATATTTTGATTAGTTATTCCCGCTGATCTGCTTAAGATATATTCATTTGTGGCTAATTGCAGTATTAAGCCTTATTGTGCTATTTACATAATCCTTCATTTACTGTCCAATTAAGCGCTAGGCCAGGCAATAAAGTTCGCTGTTGTTTTGAAATCGAAACCCAGTTTCGCAACAACAACAACAACAACAATGTTGCATTGGCTCGTAAACCACATTTACGCTCTGAACACTCCGAACCCTTTTTATGCGTGCAGCCTTGCCAGATCCCGGACCGCGCACGAAACTCTAAAAATGCCCCAAAATGCGGCACATAAAACCGGCACGCTCCGCAATCATTAAAAGCGCCCGTTAAAACTAGCCCCAAAATGTGATGTGTGCATGTGGCACCTATTAATGGCTACTTATGCAGTGCAAGTGTCCCCCCCCCCCCTCCCCCATCTCGTTGAAGTGACAACAAAGTGAGGCGTAACACGGCCTGGAAGGCAGCTTCAGATCTTCGAGCGGTTCGTCTTTCTGTCGCCGGCGTGTCAAGACCCGACCTGGCCCGGGCATAGCGCATATATGCATATATCAGGGCGCACACCCAGATCCACGGATCGTCGTCATCGCGGGCATATTTTGCCTGCTTGTTGGCTGCACTTTTGGACACGACGACCACTTGCTGAAATTTCATTATGTGCGTGATTTATAAATAAGCGGCCCGGTGTTGTTGTTGTTGTTGTTGTTGTTCCCAGCATCATCAGTGGGAACGACCCACGCACTTTGACGGCGCTACAACGCAGCTTGCATGTTGGCTGCCCCTGATGCTGATGCTGATGCTGATGCTGATGCTGTTGCCGTTGTTGTTGCAGTTCATTTCGTATTAATCATAAAATTGTATTATTAACATGTTTATTTTTCGGTCTTCAAGTTTCGATTACAAGCATTCCTCTCTGTTTATTGTGCCTTTGTGTGTGTGTGTGTTGAGTGCCTCGTGAACGTGACTTTGCTGTACAGTGTAACGAAAGTGAGCCACTTTCTAACACTGTTCGCACAGCGACCCAATCGCCGTGAAAATTGTCTTTTATGCCTTTTGGCCACTAATTGGGTTACTCTCAATCTCGCAGTGGCAACAGTTAAAACTGTCGCACAATCTGCGTGGGCCGTGAGGCAGCCACAAGTGGCAAGCGGCAAGCGGCAAGCAGCCGGCTGCCTTATGACAGTTATAAATATTACGACTACCAGATGAATGAAAAGAGAACGCTTCCTAGGCTGCTTGGGGAACCCAAAAAGATAGCTATTGACAAATTATAATGGCAAGAAAAGATCTTTAACAGATACAAAAAATTAGTAAAGAATAAGTAAAAATGTTGCAAGGTGTAAAAGTCGATCTTTAGAGGAGATCTTCTAAAAACTGTCTGCCAAAATTGGAGACTCTAGCTTTAATATTGTGGGAGATATGTAATTTTGCAGTTTACCTGCCCCAAAGATATATTGATATCCAATACATTTTTTGCCCGATCTTTAGAGGAGGTCATCAAAAAATTGTTGCTGAGGTGGAAGGAATTTTTGAACCTGAGAAAGCATATAATTTTTAATTCCAAATACAGTATTATATTTTTTTCTGCTCCTTTTAAAAACGCTTCAGACTGATTTCAAGTAGAAAACCCGAAATGAGCTTGAAAATTTTATTTAATATCACTTATACTTGAATGTGGGGTTATTTGTGAGTATTAAGAAATTACTAACATCAATTCTAACTTTTAGTTTAGGCCCACAAGATCCCAGCACCCGTGCACACAACTAGTTAAAGGTCAATCTTTCAGAGCCCGGAGGGGCCCTCGAACGGAACTGGTTTCCTATTCACCGCATATCGATGTCTAATAAATATTTAAAAGCGCGCACACACACGACTATATAATTAACGTCATCGGGGGCTATAAAGCAAATGATTAACGCCGTCTCTATCGAAGATCCAATGCAAATAAAGCCAAGGGGCCTATGGTTATGGGGTAGGGTGTAGCTAGAGTCGGCTATTAATTACACATGTTAAATTGTTGCTGTTCGCTTTTTTTTCTATAATTTTACATTTGATATTCGGTTTTTATGAATAAATTAATTTAAATTAAGCAATAAGCCAACTAACTAGAGTATCTAATATTACGCGCTATTACGTCTTAAGCGTATTTCACGATAGCTTTTAAACATTTAACGGCCTAGACCAAAATATTTTCGATCAGCTCTGGCATATTTGTTGTCGTTTACATTTTAATCTGTAACTTAGATGCAAAATTCTCGCAAACAAACGAAAAGGCCTTTTGTTCCGAGCCGCTTCAAAACGGTAGCAACTCCAAATTAAGCTGTTGCCACTTTGCTTGTTGTCATCGAAGCTATTTGGCAGATGCCCTTTAGGCCCTTTAGGCCGCTTTAGGTCTTCTCCACGCTGGCCACTTCGATGGAGTCGCCACAGCTGCAAGTACACAACACATGGGTCTTGTTTAGTCTGTTGACACAAAATGATTTATGGACTTTTAAATGGGTTCAATAATAAATAATAAGAATAAATAAAGTTCCTCCTATACACATTAAATTGTTGCAGTACTAGGTCTTGTATTCGGTTTAGCCCGGGCCAAGAGATTTTAACTAATTGTTCAATTTAAACTAATTGTTTTTCTGATCGAACTTTAAAAATAGGCTTAAATCCCTATTTTTCAAACAACCTCGATATTGCCATTTTGCAAACCGAAGAAGAGGAAACTACTGTTAAAATTTGCGTCTACTTTGATCACTGATCAAGCAGTCAATTCACTGTTTTCAATTTTATTATCATTATTATATAAAATATAGGACTTCGAACCCATATAAAACAGAACAACGGAAATCGTCGTTAAAATTAAGGTAGATCTAAAGATTAAATGGGCGTAGTCCAAAAATCATAATCCTATATACACTTTTCTTTTCTTCTGAACGAGTATAATAATCTTAACGATCTTAAAGTAATCTTTACTAACAAATACTAAAGGCAACTGAAGAATGAAAATTCGAGTAAAAATGTCAGCCTGTATTGTTAACTAAATATAGTGAAAATATTATTTATGATTATAGACATGTTGGAGCTGCTTTCGCCACTAGATTGTTACCTTGTCTATAGGTATATTATTAATTTTAATTATTAGAACTCGCATAACTTGTGTTTGGCTTGGATTATATCTGAAGGCCCTTGCATTTCGTAAGTGCAAGCTAACTTGGAGCCCATACAGCCCCCTGCCTGGGCAGCCCCAGCGGCTAACCACAAACTCACTTTCCTATTGTGTGGTAAAATTAAACGCACCACGCATCTGGCAGGTATGCGAATTTGGACCGCAACATAAAATGGGAGAATTTATGCCGACAACTGTGCGAAAAGCGAAATGAAAAGTGAAGTTGATGATGGGGCGTCATAAAAACTGAATGGGGGGGAAACGGCAGCGACATTACTTGATGCAGATGACGGGCGTCTTGGGCATGGGCGAGTGCTCCTGGCACTTGATGGTGACGACACTGACGCCGACGTCGTCGCTAACATCCGGCGGGGCGGCGAGGGGGGCTGCGGCAGCCGGAGACGGCGCGTCGCCATTCGTCTTCAAGCGCACCACATGCGCCAGCTTTGTGGTGGCCGCCACCGCGGCAGCCACCACGTGCCCCTTCCCGTTGGGCGCCGTGCTGACGGGCTTCTGCAGCAGCTGATTGGAGGAGTCCAGGCGGTGCGATAGCGAGGTGTGACGATTGTTCACCGACTGCAATGGGAGAGCAAAGGCGGTGAGAAAAGTAAGAGTGCTCCAGTCGGGAGTGCTCGACTAGCCGATATCCTCTACTTATAATGTATATTCATGTGTGCGCATATAGTGTGCATATAATGATAAAGTATGCATAATTATGCCGACTTATCGATAATGCATAAATGATAAAATGTTATATTAAAAATTTAAGATTCTTTATGTGTTTCTAAGAATTTCTGCTCTCTAATTCATCAAAACTCTAAGATAGGCATCGATAAATATCGATATATTATGCTGACTTATCGATAATGCATAATTGATAAAATGGTATGTTAAAAATGAAAGAGTTTGTATGTGTTTTTAACAATTTATGCTCTCTAATTCATAAAAACTCTAAAATAGGCATCTATAAATATCGATATATTATGCCGACTTATCAATACTGCATAAATGATAAAATGTTATGTTAAAAATTTAAGATTCTTTAATTCATAACTCATAAAAACTCTAAGATAGGCATCGATAATTCAGAAATGATAAAATGTTATCGATAATTTAATGAATTCAAATATCTCTAGCTCGTTTAGGACGAGCAGACGGAAAAATGTTTCAGCAGTCGAAGAGACAGACAGACATATGTATGTAGTATATGTATGACATATATAGTATATAATCTAGATTAAATCGACTCAAAATCGGGCTGCAAGCCCACGTATCGAACCAAAGTTTCGCCATTGGTTTCTGTTTGGTTTTATTCGAACCCCAATTCAGCAAATATAATTTTTTTTTATATATTTAACACTTTCACTACTTTCAATATACCCCAATTCCAATTTGGCACAGGGTGACCTTAAGTCAAAAGTTTATAACGGTTTTTGGGAGCTTCACTCACCGCATTGTTGTTGTTGTTCATGCGACCACGTATGTTGTACAGGCCGTAGACGAGGGGATTCATGCAGGAGTTGGTCGAGGCGAATATGAAGAGGGCCTTGCGCACCAGGGAGTTGACCTTGTCGACGGACGACTTGTCGAGGGAGTACCACATGCAGATGAAGTAGTACGGGGTCCAGCAGATGATGAACACGATCACGATCGAGATGGTCATCTTGAGAGTGCGCTTCTTGGCCCGACTCAAGACGTCGTCGTTGGAGCGACGGAAGCGCTCCGCGATGACATCCTTGACGACGCGCTGGTTCTTCCGATAGATCTCCAAGTAGATGGCGCCGTAGCAGTAAATGAACGCGATCAACGGGAACGCGTACATGGCGCACATCGTGGCGATCTGATAGAGCCAGTTGTCAAATTCGCTCACAAACGAATGGAAGGTGACGCACTGAAAGTAGCCCCGGACGATCGGGTGCTCCTCGAGGTGGAAGAGAAAGGCCTGTCGGCGGGCCCGAAATGAATGACATTAATTGGCCATTGGTTTAATTGGCTGGCGGGCAACCCACCTGCGGAATGCTGCAGATGACGGAGCCCAGCCAGGCGCAGGCCAGCATGATCCGGCCGCGATTGTAGGAGCGTTTGAGGGGCTTCAGTATGGCATAGTATCTGAAATGGGCGTTGGCCAAAATCGTTAGCCAACCGATTGACGCTCGACGTGTCGCCATATCGGGCGCCATCAGTGCGGTCCATTAGACTCACCTGTCCAGCGATATGCACACCATCACGAAGCTCGACAAGTACAGCCCGAAGACGCGAAAGAAGCTCATGAGACGGCACATCAGATCCGTCGAACGCCACTGGACCGTCCACGCCCACGCGATCTCGAGCGGCATCAGCAGCAGCGTCACCATCAGATCGGCGATGGCCAGATGCATTAGCATGATGTCGATGCGCAAGGGACCCCGCAGCCGGCGCTTGGTCAGCAGATAGAGCACCGTGGTGTTCCCAATTGTCGAGATCACAAAGAGTATGCTGCGAATGGAAAAGGTCGGCGCGATTAATCCGAGTGGCGGACAAGGCGTGGCTCCAATCGACCCGACAAGTGGGTCAGCGAGCTGAACTCCAGTTGGAGCAGTCTCCTCTCCTCTCCAATCTTGTCTAGACAAGTTTCCCCATCCATCTGCCTAAGTCTAAGTACACCCAACTTAAAATCAACTATATAATGATATTGTATACAGATTACTGCAGATCTCTAAAGATTGCACAAAAATCTTTTGCATAATAGAAATAATAAATCACTTTTCTACTGAGATACACAAAAACTAAAATAATTTTGCAAATTAATTCTAGAGTTATAAAAATAATAATAACATAATTAATAATATTAATGTAAATTATTATTAGATATTGGGCAGTCGATTGGAGTAACAGGGTATGTTTAGTCGGAAACGAGTCAAAATACCCTGTATATTCTTAGCCAAAACTTATAAAATAAAATAAACAGAAATTTAAACTGCAAATGCAGCTATTTTAAAAATTAATTAATTAAATAATTAGTTTTATTTTATTTTATTTATTCAAGCATAAAGAAATTATTGTTTAACAAAAGATATTCAAAACAACTGAAATATTTTAATGTTTTTTTTTATATTTATCAGGTGTTTTAGATTAGATCTTATGCAAACATGTAGCGATATTTTTAATTGTTGACTGATTACATTAGCAAGGGACTTAACTTATTCGAAGAACACAATCAATTTCCAGCTTGCAAATTAAAAATGTAATTGCCCTTTATGATTATTCACTATTCATCTATAGCTATAGTTGTTAAGACTTAAAAACGCGAACGTAGAATCAACTCTTAATCACCTGTCGACACTGATTAAAGAGCAAATAGTTGTTGCTAAGACATTATTCATAATAATAAATATTATTCAATCATAAATATTATTCAAATTAATTTATTTTTATCAAGTTTTTATAGTTGATTTTTCTGTTTTCCCAATGTCTAAATAATTCAATACCCGCAACGATAAACACATATTTGACAAACTTCAAAAATAAAAACAAGATGCTATTTAATAAATAAAATAAATCCGAAAACTACAAAGCACTTTCTACGGGCTTCTTAGTCAGTTTTCTGTCCGCCAATCAGTAAAAAGATCTCTGTTAATTTCGAATCACTCTATTAAAGTGAACCCTACGCTGAACTACAGCGTTCAAATTCCAAGTGAAAATTATTAAATCGCAGACAGATAGACATGAGCCCGACATGATTTATACGTATTAATAACCACATCTGCACCTACACAGCGACTGATAAGTTTAGAAAAGTGCATAGGCCGCTTATCGTCGTGAGTGTGAGTGTGAGTGTGAATACCAAAGTACAACAAATGCTGGCTGGGAAATGTGTGGGTGATCTCACATCGTAGAAAGTGCGGCTGCCTTTCATATAAATATGTATTCCTCACATCTTTTTCTCTCACTCACCTGTAGACTGTGATGGAGAGACGATGGCCGTCATTGAAGATCATATCCTTGGACAGGTGCATGGTTCCGTTCGTATTGTTCACATTTGACCAATCGCGCAGTATGCGATGATCGTAAACAACCTCATTCACTTCGCCCGGCTGCGCCATCTCAGCTCTCAATAGAAGTTCTCAATTTCCAAAAAAATCAACACTCCGTTCTAGAATTCGTACCGTCTTGCACTAAAACGTTCTTCAATAGACCGATCAGAATAAAAATCGGAGTTGAGTACAAGAAAATAAATTCACGAAGCAAATTTCGTTTTTTGCGTCGTATAATTAAGAATTTTGGGATGAAAAAAAAAAGCATTCTTTAAATAAGAATTTTATTCTACATTTTCCTATTTGATTAATGTATAAAATTGTTTTGTTTTACTAATTTATTATATATACATTTTGTTTAAAATATCATTACTATTTTTATAATATATTTTAAAACAAAAAAAAAAAACAATAAAAAAAATTATAAGCAAAACATAAACGGAAATAATAAATAGCAATAAATAGCGATTTTGTTATTATTACAGCCAATTAAAATTGAACTCTACAAACTGTTTACATTCGCTTTTTGCAAGAAAATTAAAATAGGGTAATTATGTTTTTTATTTAGTGCAAAAATCAAGTGTAAATATTACTTATAAGAGCAAATAAACAAATGACGTTTTTGGCTTTATTAAAGCAACGCATTTGACGCAATCCCGTTTTATTTGTTCGAGGGCCTGTCAATTAGGATGCCTATAAAAAAAAACTCTTACACTTGATTGAACGCGATTATTTAATAGGTATACACCTAGTACAACTAACACTTATATTCCCCTGAATATATATACATTTGTTATTATTTTTTGCGTTCCAGCTAATTTGCTGTGTTTTTTCATTACACTCGACTGCCAGCCTTGTTTGATAAGCACATAAACAGAAACTGAAGCGAACGCCTTTGTTGCGCCCCTTGGGGCCTGGGGAGCTCCTGGAATTCCTGCCAATTTCTTACTCAACTCAATTAATTAATTTCACTCAATTATACGCTCCGCTCAAATGGTTGCGTAACGGATTTTTCCGCCTTTCCATGAGTTCAAGTACATTTTTAATATTGTTTTGATTTGGAGCTGCATTTTAAATGACCTTGAACTAATTTTACGCTCACGCATTATTGGAATATTTGTGTAAGTGATAATAAATATTGTCACTTAGGCTGCGTCTGGGTCTTTCATAATGAAAAATACGCTCCGGCATTAATCTGTTAATCAATTGCGCTCAATTGAGCGGCAGCAACAACACAATTACAGATAGCATTTAAATGGCTCTCTCAGTGCATTAATCCTTGGGGCATGCTCGACGAAACTTGTTGTATTTGTTGTAGAAATCAATTGTTTATTTGTCTGTTGGCTTTTGAACTTTCAGTTTCTCTGCCTTCAAAGGCGGAGATAAATAATATATGGGGTGGAATTTCAGGGGGCTCGCCGCTCCAAATCGTATAATTAAACATGAACCGGAAAGGTTAACTAAAAATAATTGAGGCAGTAATTAAATTACCTATACGTGCAATCTTGTTCGAATATCAATTAAAAGTAAATTACAAATTTTAAAAAATTGTTTACATATTTTAAATCGTTTATATTTGAGGTTTATGCAACTCTTGACTAATTAACTGTTGACCAACACTGTTATACTCCCGTTATTTAGCTGCCAGCCAAATCTAGCTTTCAATCTACGTAATCAATGATGAAATCTAGACAATAATGTGTTCCTTTTATTTGTCTGTTTTGCTTTTTTTGCCTTCTTATTTCCGTTTTGTTTTGCGTTTTCTAAACACGCGCGTGCTCCGTGTACAAGAATCTAGTATGTACACATTGTCTATAAATTAAACACTCTTATTGTGCGCTCTATAAACATGTATATATATATATATAGTATGTTCATATATATATATATCAGCATGTTTATGCAAGATCTGATTATTTGCACACCTGAGCGGGCGGCACAACGCGATCGGTTTGCAACACTGGCACTGTCCACCCACAAACACACACACGCACACACACACACGTGAGGTATGTTATCGATATCGCATTTGATTTTGACGTTAGTCGGACTCGTATTTGCACCGTGCGGCGGACAGGAACTGACTGAAATGGCCGGGCGGCTGCTGGGGCAGCTGATGCCGCCGTGAAATCGAAATCTCGACAACAACTGATAATCGTATTAAAACAAAATTAAATCAAATTGCGACACAGCCGGCAGTTGAGCATAGTATATGTAGTTGGCAACGCGGCCCGTTCGACCGACGGAGGGACCGACGGACGGACGGACGGACGGTTGGGCGGCCCGGCAGTCGTGATAACAGCGGACGACCCCAAATTGGCACATGTGTTCGCTTCGCCCGCCCGCATAAAAATCCACATTTATCAATTCGTTTGCCGCTGTCTGTCTATCTGTGTGTGTGTGTGTGTTTGTGTGCTTGTGTGTAATTCAAAGTTCACAGCTGGCCTGTCTATCCGTCTGTCTGACTCCCGAATTGCCAAAACGCTTCTTGGCGGGCTTATCGACGTAGTACCGTAAACGCCAGCCGTTGAGCGTGTCTCAAAAAAAAAAAAAAAGAAAAAAATTGAAAACAAAAACAAGAAAAATTTCAAATCAAATACACAAATAATAATAAAAGCTTATTGCGTTATCTGCGGTCGCTGTGTCTGGCTTGACTTTTCCTCCAACTTAATGCGAATGAAATATATAAATTTGCCTATTTTTATTATATTTTTCGTTTTTTATATTCAAATACTGCGTAATTTATCCTTTTCCGGCAACACTTGTACTAACTGTGACCGCCCAATGGCGTCTGTTTTGTACCGTTATTCTACAATTTTCAAGGTTAACCATTTTGCCCACAGGCCCGCCCATAAAAGCCCAAGTCGCAATTTGACAACATTTCATTAATTTAATGAGCACAAATCGGTGCCAACAAAAGGATTTCAAGTTCATGTTCACATTCATGACAGTTCAAAGCCCGCTATTGTATGCTATATATAATGTGTGTGCGTGTGGGTGTGTGCAGGTGCTGGCCACACACACACACACACACAAACATACGTGTGTGCGTGTGCGACTCGTTATCAAGATGCACCTGTGCTGATAAGCCATCAATTTGCCAATTCTAATGAGGAAGCGTGTCGCAAGATAGTTTTGTGAATTTAAGGGACTCTCATTTAAAATTTAATCTATATGTGGATACATATTTTATATTTTAGAGGGGAAATTTAAAAAGGTATATCTAAATAATATTAGTTAATTTTAAATTAAGTAAATTGTTACAAATAACTGTCAAAAAAGATTGGAGTGTTGTATATTTCGTTTTTAATTTTTGTTATATTAGAAGATAATATAATTGGACGCTCGAAAGTATGCAATAGTTTTAAATTCATCAATACCAAAATACAAGGCCTTATTTAAGATATGCGTGCCTATTTACTGTTTCAGAAGTACTATTTTTGTGTAATAAATATTAATATAATTAAAATTCAAAAATAGCTTAAATTTATTATTATAATTAAATTAATGCAATAAGTTGTCCACCTAATAATTAATATCCTGAAAGTTAGCCTTTGAAAAAAAAAACTATTAAGCTATAAACAAACAAAAAATATCTGCTTAAACATTTGTGAACAGAGATTCGAAGTTATAAGCAATTTGTTCTTTTTCCAGCTGGGTGGCAGCACGCTTAAAAATATCGATAAGGAAAAGTAGTAGCTTAGCTATCGATAAGCACTTTGCGAACCAGTTCGATAACACGCAACCAGTCGACTTTCACGTGTTGACGGCTGTTGTTATTTCTTTTTCGTGGAAATTAAATGAAAAATTAGCAGAAATGCTGCGGAAAAGCAAAAAATCAGCAGAGACCGTGGCGGAGAAGGTGAGCAAATTGCTCGCACATCCCAACGACAGCGACAGCGATGATAATTCCGATGAGGATGTGGCCACCAAAGCGCGCGTTGTTGAATTCGAGGATGAGTACGATTTGCCGGACGGACGCAGCACAGATTTCCGCAAGCGGAACGTGAAATTGCTGTCGGAGCAGAGCGAACGCTACAAAGGCAAAATCAGCACTCGCCAGGAGTTCGAGCAGGAGGATGAGGATGAGGATGAGGAGCTGCCGTATGAGGAGAGCGACACAGACGAAGAGGAAGCGGCGACTTTGAAGGCGTTCAACAACAGGTTGAAGGCGTCGCAAACAGCGCAAAGTGAGGATGACGATAGTAGCTTGGAGGATTATGCGAATGAGGAAGGAGAAGAAGAGGGTGATGAAGATGAGGATGACGACGAAGAGGATGAGGATAAGGACGCTACCATAAATGTCAGCGAAATCATGTCCCAGACGAACCAACAAGCCGAGCTGCAGAAGGGCCTCTGCGTGCAGAATCAGCTGCGGATTTGGGAGCGCCTGCTGGAGCTGCGCATCAATACGCAAAAAGTGAGCAGCAAGGCGAATCAACTGCCGCCGCCAGAGACGCTGCGCACCCTGGGCGAGAACAGCGCCGAGTTGCAGACGGTGCTGAGCGAGGCGCAGGAGCGCAGCTCCAAGCTGCTGCAGCAGCTGCTCGCCCTGCAGGCGGCGCTCACGCAGCAGCACGCCGAGCTGCGTCTGGCCGTGAAGCGCAAGCAGCCGGCGGAGTCGGGCGCAGAGCCGGCGAGCAAACGTTATGCGAACGCGCTCCACAGTAATTTCGAGAATATGCGCGGCTATCGCAACGAGGTGCTGCTCAAGTGGGACGATCGCACCAAGCTGCTGACGCCGGGCGCGGGTCTCAAGCGCAAGTCCGTGCAGGAGGATTACGACATCATCAAGAAGATCGAAACGGCGCTGGCCAATCGGACGGCGCTCGTTGAGAAGTCGCAAACGCTCAAAAACAATCAGCTGCAGCAGCAGCGGGCCGGGAAGCAGGAAGCGGAGACGGAGACGGAGACGGAAACGGGAGCAGCGGGCGAGGACAGCCAGCGGCAGCCGCATATCTACGACGACAGCGATTTCTATCATCAGCAGCTGCGCGAGCTCATCGAGTACAAGGCCAGCAGCACGTCCAGCATGGGCGACATAGCCAAACAGTTCGTGGAGCTGCAGAAGTTGCGCCAGAAAATGAAAAAGAAGGTGGACACCAGGGCCAGCAAGGGCAGGAAGTTACGGTGAGTTACGCTAGTCCAAAATTTAGCGAAATCAGAAAATAAGTCCCACTTTATCCTGCAGTTATGTGGTCCACAACAAGCTGATCAATTTCATGGCGCCCAACGAGGCCAGCGACTGGACGGAGGATTCCAAGACGGAGCTGTATAGATCGTTATTCGTTTAAAATCAAATATATATATATATATATACATTTTAGTGGCTGAATTATGTAAAAAGTTATTTAAAGCTAATAACATTAAAATTATGCGAAGAAAAAAATAAATACTATGATATAAATATAAATCTTTTTGAAAATTTGTGCTTCATTTCGCTATTATATTTGAGAAATCCTACAAATATTTATTAAACTAATAAAGCATATATTTGGGACTCGTAATTTTAAAGTATAATAAAAAAAAATATGTATATATGGCAGAAAATTTAGAAAACATCGTTAAAAATGTTTATATATTTTCTTATAATATATATATATATAATATATTCCCCAAAAAATCTTCAAAAGCTTTTTTTGTAATCATATTGAATTTTATTTTTATTTATTTCATATGTTTGTTTGCTTTTAACTGCTAAATTTTGTATGTTCAACATTTGTTTCGTTTATTATTTGATTTATTTACTTTTTAACTGGGTAATTAATGCAAAAAACGAACCGGTCAAATTGCATAACAATATGGCATCAAAATAACCGTGTGTTTCTTTTTCATTACCGTTTCGCTTATGGTTGACAACTTGTGTGTGTGAGTGTGTGTTTGCGGTTTTTGGAGGGGCGATTGCACATTGATATTGTTTGCTTGCGGTTTTCAAGTTGCTTTTGTTGTTCATTCGATACATATATGATGCATATATATTTAAATATATATGCACATATATATATATATTTATATATATAATATGTAAATATATTAAACTAGTTTTCCACATACTTGACTTGGTATTCGTTTAATTTACTTTGCTAGTTTCGTAATTTTCTTACTCTCATTTATAAAATTATTATTCTTTATGTGATTTAGTATGCTTCGTCGTCTAAGTCATTGTTAGTTCAAGTTTAATTGCTATAAATAAGTTGTAATAATGGGTGTTCGTAGATTTGCTAATCAGCTTTGGGAGATACAAACAAAAATAAATACAAATTTTATACGAATTTTATAAATATAAAATTCTTGTTTAAAAATAAAGAAAAATAAATACATATAAACATAAACATATTATACGATAGTTATAGAAATACCAAAGGTTAAATGTTTAAAATACTTGAAAATTTTCGAGCATATTTGCATAAAATAATTTGTATATCCTTTGTAATAGGTTTTCGATTCTGGGGACTTTGGATTCATTGTCAAGCTCTCATTAAAAATTAATTAACAATTAGCAGAAAAAAATATAGAGCACATAATATCAAATATTTGTTATGTCATATATATATATATATATATATATATATATATAAGCTATATATATATATATTGCACTTGAATGCGTACGAGAATTAAAAAGTTCGACTTAAATGCTACAAAAGTACAACGACACAGACAAATGCGTACAATTTTGAAAAGAATTGAATACTGGGCGTTTTGGACTTAAAGGGAAATACCGAAAAATTCGTTAAATACATATACATATAAACCTACAATGAGTGTGGGTGAGGGGAGCGAGAGTTTTTGTTTCGTTTTGTATACAAACTACCAAATACAAAGATTACAAAAATGCAATGAGTCGTCAGCTTATTGGGTTTGTTAGTTTTGTTCTTTTTTCTTGTTTTTGTTTTTGTTTTCGTTTTTGCCTAATTGTTAATGGAATTCTTCAGCAACAGGGGCAGCCCAGTTTTGGTTTTTGATTTGGAAACGAGTATGGTGGCAGTTTTGGTGCCGGCGGCAGCGCCACTGGAGGCAGCTGCATCAGTGACAGCGGAGCTGGGTCGCTGGGTCGCCAGCGTTGTCTGCAGCTGTCGCTGATGCAGCTCCTGCAGTAGCGCCGAATGTTTGTCTAGCGCCTTGAGCTGTGCCGCGTTCTGTGTCTCGTAGAGTGACGACTGCAGCTGTGTGTGTATGGAGGTGACATTGGACAGCGTGCTCTCGGCCTCGGCCGTTAGAAAATTGCTTAAATAACGTTTGCTAGTTGTTGTTGTTGTTGTCGATGATGTCGTTGTAGTGGTTGCCATTGTAGTCTGTTCCTGCGCTGAAACCTAAAACAAATCAAATGTGAGTTTAATCGGTTTATGCGTCGCATTAACTTAAACAACTCAACCTTTCTGTGGACACTCAACTCGGCGTCTCAAGTGCATTTGGCGGGATGTATAACATTCTCCATATCCTTTTGCACCGCATACAGTTCCGACAGACTCTTGGCAAACAGCACATTCAGTTCACTCATCTTAGCCAGCTGCAAGTTAATTGTAATTAATTATAATTCGAATTGGATGGTTTATGTTTTACTGACAGTTTGATCATTGCACTTTTCGCGTAAATTCATGTTGGCCGTTTTAAGCTCTATTTCATGCTGCAGCAGCTCCGCCTGCAGCGTCTCCGTGCGCGCCTTGAGCGCAGCCACCTCGCGACGTAATTCATCCTCTGTGGCGACGCCAGCAGCGGAGGCGCCACCGCCGCCCACGCGCAACAGTTCCATTTCACGCTTTAGGCGTATGTTCTCCTCTTTATAGGTGTGCAGCTGTCGCTTCCACTCGTCCACATTAGCCGTCGATTCCTGGTCGAGGGGGGGAGGAAAAATGGAGTACACTGTTAGCTGCTGTACAAACGAAAAATTGTGAATTGAACGCACCTGCAAGGCGCTGGTCAGCCGTATGTTATTGTTCTTCAGTGTGGCCAGCTCGATTTCCCACTTCTTGGCATTGGCGCAGCTGCGAAACATAAATTTCTCATTCAATTCAAAAGCTGGCGAGCTGGGCTTATCGCCCCTCTTCTATCTCACCTCTGCGCCAGGGCCATTTTCAGACGCTCGTTTTCGTATTTGAGCTGCTGCTCGGCCGTTGCGCCCGCACCGGGTCCTGTGTGCATGCCCACAATGCTGCCGCCAGAAGAAATTGTGATGCCACCGCCTCCGCCGCCGCCGCCGACGACGACGCCGGTGGTTGCCGTGCCAACGCCCATGCCCATCGTCGGCTGCGGCGAAGGCGTGGCCGAGCCGATGTCCTGCTTGGCATCGCTAGTGTTCAGCAGCTTATGCGAGGGACTATCGGGATTGGCGTTCTGTGTATTGGTGTTACTTAAATTCGGCGGTTCGACGGTGTGAGGATCTATGTTGGTGTTATCGTTTTGAAGGGCGCCCACAGCACGGCCCGATATTGGCGACGTATTCGCCGAGGTGGTGGGGGTAACCGCATTGGAGCCATTCGCAGATTTCATGGCATTCTTGGTGGCCTCTTTGACCTCCTGGAATTTTTCCACAAACTAAGACGAGAAGTGGGAATTGAATGAATATTAAACAGCATAAAAATTATACGCAAAAAAACACACCTTAGTCAGCTCCGCCTCGGAGGAGAAGCCCAGTCCATAAACCGTATTGGCGCGCACATCGCTCCATTGGCCGAACTTCTGGGATGTCTGTGTGAATGTCATGCTGGGCGTAATTGTCGAATTGATGACCGCCTTGGTGCCCTCGACGCTGATGATGCGATACAGATTCCGCGAGCTGTCGTAGAAGAAGCTCACGTTGACCGCCTTCATGCTGGCCGTGATCCATGTGCGTTTCGTTTTCGGATCGATGTGGAACACGTGCGCCTGGCAAGTGAAAATCGGTTGTTCGCTGTGCGTGCGGAAAAAGCGGGGAAAAGGAGGCGGCGCCAGCACCCACAGGTGATTAATTAATAATTCCATTAAAATTCGGGCACGTCGACTTAATATTTAATGCGTAAACACTTCGCATGGGGCAGGAGCAGGGCGTGGTACGTTAAATAAACACACATGTGACCAGGTTGGTAATCGCATAATGATCTCTATATGGCCGCGCTAGCTGCTAATGCAAATGGCAAATGGCAAACGGCAAACGGCAAAACAAACGTTCGGAAGAAGTCGTTCTAGTACAGCAGGCGCTCGATAGAATACACAGGCTCTAAACAACTTAAATTAACTCTATATTTTAGCTGATATAACCAAAAACTATTCAATTTAAATTGGTTTTTATTTTACCATTTTTGGGCCTTTATATTTGTGTTATTATTTTTAATATTTCTATATCTTTTAATTTAATAAATTTAATTTAAATTTACAGAAAAAATTTAAAATAAATGAAAAAGAATTTTTTTAGTATAATTAAGTTTATAATTTAAAGAAAATTCTTTTAAATATTAATAGTATTATCAATATATTATATACGGTTTAATTTTGAAGTTTCCAAACAGAAAATAGCTTTATTTAGTAAAGATTTCTATTGATATTCCCTTTCAAAAAGTTGTAATTCCTTGTTTGTTAATATTTTGAACAAAAAATTAGTCAGGCCATAAATATTAATTTTATTTTTATTGCTCAATAATAATAATTAAAATGAATTCAGTAAATCATCATTAAAATTCAACATGGTACCTGCGCATTTATAATACAAAAAGAATAAACTGGTATTCTAAGCATTCTATGTGGTTAAAAAATACAAATAGTCATTCATAGAACATAGGATTCTACTCTATTACATTTTCAATATGTTTCACTGTATAAAATTTAAACAGAATACTGTCAAAGCACAAGGTTATCGAACTATAGCTTTCGAGTACTCATTATATTATAAAATATTTTTATTTTTCAAGATGATCAATAAAGAAAAAAAAACTGGTTTTCTTATTTTTTGAGTTCACTTGTTTTTTGGTTAAAAATAATATAAAAATAAATATTGCGGTGCCTGATTTTTAAATATAAATTTATCAATTGGGGAACAAAGGAAATATATTCCATTTTCTATAATTTTGACAATATACAATTGAAAGAGTATTCAGCCAAATGCCTTAGTGTTCAACACAAGGTTAGTTTACTGTAGTCTTCGGACACTCTTTTAAGGTATAAACAGTTTTAGATAACGTTTTAAATATTTGGCTAGTAGAGGGTTAAATATAGTGCTCACTATATCAAATCAGGCTGTCATGGAAACAACCTCAATTTGTTAGGGGTTTAAGAGCTTCGGTGAAAATAGATTTTGACATTCGTTGTTGCTGCTCCCATTGTTGTTGTTGCTGTTGCTGTTGCTGTTGTTCTTATTGATATTGTCGGCACCATGTCATTGGCATTGTTGTTCTTAGTGGTGCTCGCGGTGGTGGTGGGTTTGTTGTTGTTGTTGCCTTGGAGACTAAATTGCATTATGCGCTTAAGTGTTTTGTAGCCTCGTTTTGATTTTGCTCAAGTTTACTGCACACGCAAACGCACACACACACACGCACACGGAGAAAAATACACTCACATTCGCATAATTGGTATCGACGGGCGGCGTTTGTCAGCCTACACCTACACACACGCACGCACACACCTACTTATAGCATCAATTCACATTGTATAAAACACATATTTACACCTCAGCCTAGAACAGCAACAGCAAGAACAACAACAACAACAACAACAACAGCAGCAGCAGCAAGGAAAACGTCGGCGTCGATTTTTCACACAATTCACAGCATTTGATGTCCCATTAGAATACTTTGACGTACTTACCCCATTTTGTTTGTTCAATCGGCTCGTATGGCAACACGTTAACACTAATTGCTAATTGTTTATTTATTTTTATTTTTTTTTATTATTATAATTAATTATTACACTAAAAAATAAAACACAAACGAGGCGCTTGCTCTGTGTGTGTAAAAACTGTAGGCAATGCGGCTAAAACTGTGAGTGATGTTGCTAAAAAAAAACGGTGAGCAATGTTACAATAACAGTGCAATGTTGCCAGCACTGCTGTTATCTTTCGATATACATCTGTTGTGCTCGTTATGTGTACATAGCGATGTATCGATATTGGCACTACCCGGTAATTTTAATTCGCTTTGAATAAATGCAATTGAAACATACATCGTTTCACATAACATCAAATATATTATTTTCGTTTAAATTTATTTAATGAAAATATTTGTTTAATGTTTGATGAGTATGCGAATATCGATTAAGACTATCGTACTAACTTGTGCGGCAGTTCAACCAAATAGCCAAGCCACCTAGCCAGACAGTCAAAAATATACAAGAAATGTTTACACTAGGTGGCAGCACTATAATTTTTTACCTAAGTGGCAACCAAAAAAGAAACGAGCTGCGTTTTTTCGCACATAAAAATCAATCGGAAATAAATAAAACTTGCTACAATTGCAACAATCAAATAGCTATTTATGCGAAAGCCGAACAGCAACAAAAGTTGTTGTTGCTGCTGTTGCGCTGTCGCCGTGCGATCGATCCTTGTTGGCTGCGGGGTACGTGTTAGCGCCAGGGAGGAAGGGAGTTTTCTGCTCTTTTTGCATAAAAGCCGTCCTCTATGCTCAAGAAAAGGCGTTTTACCAATCAAATAAACGAATCGAGTGCAGCAGCTGTTAACCTGCGACTGTTAATTTCAATGTGTTTGCCATAATTAGTGTTAAATGCATGTGAGAAACATTATTTCAATTACAAAATTTTATAAAAAATGAGAAAAAGCTGTGCATATGTGTGCGTGCTGGCATGCCTGTATGTATATATACATTTACATATGCTCTGTATGTGTGTGTATAACTGTGCGTGTGCGTGTGTGTGTGTGTGTTGGTGTAGAAAACTTGTTATCAATGCGGCGCCTATGATAAAAACCTTATTAGCCATGTTCAGTGTGTGTTGGTCCAATTGGAATGTCTTAACCCGTAACGCGGGCGTGTGCGAGCCAAGAGGAGAAAAAAGTCAACATAAACAAAAAAAAAAATGCAGTGGCGGCGTGGGCAATGCGTAGGCTTTTTAACTGTTTTTTTTTATATTGTGTGACCAGTGCATTAGGCCAAATTAATATTATTACAATATTAACGATTATGTTTATTGTTAATTATTGTGCACAATTTTAAACCGGTTTCGAAAATTACATACTTCATTTGTAATACCGGTTGAAACCGGTAAAAGCTTTTTTAGGGTTAAGCCCACTTGCAAATTTCAGAAATTCAAGAAAGTAAAGATAAATATTTGCTTTTCGTATGAAAGCGTAAAAAAAACATAAAATTTCAGTGTGTTTTTAAAAAAGTTTACTATAGTGCAGAAACGCAGTCTTTAAAATATGTTTGATTTATGAACACATGTTCATAAAACAGATTGGCTTCATTTAAAAAATGGCCTCGCCCTTGGCTTCGGTCCGTGAACCCAGTTTTCCCAATATTTTAAAGTTATGTTTTGTTTCCTTACATTATTTTAAATTAAGAGAATGTTGTATTTATTATTTGTAGGCTTTCCTTTTGTTGCTTTTTTATTTGCTGAAAGTTTTTATAAAGCAAACAAGTTCATTATTTTTAAACTATTCCGGGTTCGAACCTAGTTAGTCAGCTTCAGCATTTTAGGAAACTAATTTAATCAGCTTAAAAGTTGAAAATGCCTTGTACTAAATATAGACACTTAAAATAACTAAAAGGCTGCCCTGATTTTCCTATTCGCATTTCAATGTATTTTCATCTTTTGATTCATTCAAGTTAAAACTGTTAATCTAACTGTTGGTTTTTGCCCACAGTCTTTCATGCGTGCCCGTATTTTGGTGGCCAACTAAATAATGTGGAACATGATGTGCGACGTAATGCCCACAATATCGGAAGACAGCATATCGCAGCGTTCCTCGCAGTTCAGCGGCGAAGATGCCAACTTTGAGCAGCTCATGGTCTCGATGCTCGATGAGCGGGACAAGCTTATGGACAGCCTGCGCGAGGCCCAGGAGCGTCTCGGCGAAACGGAGGTCAAGCTGCACGACGTGGAAAAGGAGCGCGACAGCCTGCAGCGCCAGATCAACGCCAATTTGCCGCAGGTAAGTCGCAAACAATAATATTGTAAATATTCACTGACTCGGATCCCTTGCAGGAGTTTGCTACGCTGACCAAGGAGCTGACACAAGCGCGCGAAACCTTGCTGGAGCGCGACGAGGAGATCGGGGAGCTCAAGGCGGAGCGCAACAACACGCGGGTAAGCTGAAATATGAAGAGTATCTGATAAATGAATTAATGCATCGTTATCGTTATCGGACAGCTGCTGCTGGAGCATCTGGAGTGCCTGGTGTCGCGCCATGAACGTTCCCTGCGCATGACCGTTGTGAAGAGGCAGGCGGCCGCCCAGAGCGGCGTCTCCAGCGAGGTGGAAGTGCTCAAGGCGCTCAAATCGCTGTTCGAGCATCACAAAGCTCTCGACGAGAAGGTGCGCGAGCGGCTGCGTCTCTCGATCGAGAAAAACAATGTGCTCGAAGAGGAGCTGAACACAACCAAAGAGGAGCTGACCCAATACAAATCGGGCGCTTTGCCAGGCAGCGGTCTTGGCTCCGCCAGCAACGCCAGTGGGGAAAATGGCATAAAAGAAAAGGTGTGTGTCGCTCTCTCTGTGTGTGTGTGTGTGTGTGTGCTTGCCCAATCAAGCGTGTATTTTACATTCTCTACCTTTTGCCCTGTTGCAGCTGGCGAGCGGTGGCGTCAATGGCGATGCTAGCGAAGTTAACGAATATGCGGCCAAAACACACGAGCTACAAACGATCATCGAGAAGCAGGTGAGCGGATCGCAGGGGTACTAACAACAACAACAACAACAACAACATCATTGCCAACAAGTCACATAGTCACAGTATAGACAACGCACTTGACGCTAAATGACTCACAGTCCGATATTCCCATGTGACTCTTGTAGTGTATACTATAGAGCTGTGGAAATAGATTTTACAGTTTGTTTGCGCGCAATTTTGTTGGCGGTAAAAAAACATAAAAAAGCTATTTAAAAAGACTACAAAGTCTCTTGGTGTTCGTTTCGCCATATTACCATATTTGAGATTTTAATTGTTTTTAATTAAATCGGCAACGGAAACCGATTTAATTTAATGGCAAGAAATTATATTTTCGTTTTATTGGTTTTAAGATATTTTCCTATTTTATATGTTATACTTAAAGTTTAATTATGTTAATTATGTTATGCTTCAAAAATGAAAATCGACAATTTCACATAATTAGAGTTTTTTGTCTTTAAGTTGTACACGAAAATGTATTTGTAATATATATATATATATTTGAACCCTATATAAGGTTTTAAATTTCTGTACGATCACTGCAGAAAAAATTAGAAATATTTTGGTGTTTCGGTAAATGAATAATTTTCTTAATTCTCCCTACTTTCAGACCTCTGAATTATCGCAGTGGCAGCGTCGCGTCTCCGATCTGAACAACAAGATCAATGAACTGGAGGAGAATATGTCGCGTGTGCAGAAGGACCATTGCAAGGCGCAAGATCAGTGTTCGAAGCTGCAACGCGATCTGCGCGAAAACGTAGCACAAAAAGAAGATCAGGTGGGTATTCAAGCAAACTGTATATATATACATCAAAACTCAATATTTATTTGAATCATCTATAAATAGGAGGAGCGTATTACGACGCTGGAAAAGCGTTATTTGAATGCTCAACGCGAGTCCACATCGCTGCACGATCTTAACGAGAAACTGGAGCAGGAACTGCGGCACAAAGAGGCGCAACTAAAGGTGCGTATATATATATATATGAAGAAACACAAACAGAAATTGGTTGTGGTTGCAAGGCATGGGCGAATTTCTCTCTTTAAACAAATCATTGCACTGCCAATCAAAATTCCCCATAAATGTATGTAAATATATACTATATGAAAAATGTTAATTTTTGCTATTAATTATTATGTATCTTAGCAATTTTGGAAGTTTATGGAAACTATTCTAAAGTCAGGAACCAATTAGGGCATCATTTTCATTTTGATTATGACTTTTGCATTGATTGCTTGTACTTTTTTGAATTTAAATATATAACTATTATATGTATATATCATTCTATACAAATTTATATACTTGAAAAATGTCAATACTTTTGATATGAATATTTTTGAGATACGAGCACGCACGACCCAGCACGAGTTAATAAAATCCAAAATGATTACTATATTGTTTGATAGAAAATAGAGAGAAATAAAATATATTTTCAATTTTTTCTAATTTAAATATGAAATTGAGTAAAAAAAATTTGCAAATAAAAAAATAAATTGTACTTTTAGAAAGTTTAGGTGATATTTGTGATCGTGCGTGTTCACAATTTCGACACGAGCCGAACTCTATTTAAGCATGATGTGTGTGCAGACACTTTCTTCTGCTAATTAGTCACGTAATTAACTGTTAAACATCACATACGACTGTTAGTAAAAGCGCACCGCAACTATGTTAAATCTTAAATAGACTGCAATGATTTTTTTATTTTTAATCAGACCTTATCAATATAGTTTTTTGCTTGGGAAATTGTTGTTTCCTACCTTTCCACCTATGAGGAAAACCGCTTGACAAGCAACAACTGAAATGGCCAGTGACTTGTTTCGCCCATGCCTGCTTAAACGCTAAAGCTGTGACTAATAATACATAATATATACCCAATCCATTTGCATAACTAATTCAAATACCCGCACAACAAAAATGTCCATGAAACTCTGACAGCTGCACGAAGAGAAAATCAGCGCCATCGAAGAGAAACTCGAACTCTCTGAGCAAAAGCTAGCCCAACATGCCAAACTGCAGCCGGACATGGAGGAGCAGCTAAAGGCGCGCATGGAGGCATTGACAAAGGTAGGAAATAAGGTATGCACTCGAACTAATATGCGCGCCGACAGGTTCCATAAGTATATCTCAATAAATTCTACAACTAAATTTTATTCTTTTTTCTGGTACTTTTTTTTTGTTTTTTTTCTGTAACGTAAATTCTATTCGTTTAGTTTTTCTTCTTCAAAAATCCACCTACTAACAACAAAATCCAAGCATATACAACTCTCTCTCTTATCTGTCTTGCACAAGAACTCAGCGCACCGACAACAGAAACAAGAAAACAACAAAGAATACCTTCACAGAATACCTAAACAGAAACAAACTCCTCCTCACTTTTAGCTTTCATTACTAATACAAATACTAATTTGTTGTCTATCCAAAATGTAAAAGTGCCCGTTGAATGTTTATTATTAAACGAGTTTGGCTGAACGCATTTCAGGCTCAAGAACGACATGGTTCGGCGGAGGATCGCATACGGGGCTTGGAGACGAATTTGGATGAGAAGAGCGCCGAGGTGTTAAGACTGAACCAGCGTCTCAAGATGAACGAGGAGCACAATTTGCGGCTGTCCTCGACGGTGGACAAGCTGCTGTCGGAGTCGAACGAGCGTCTGGAGGTGCATCTGAAGGAGCGGATGCGGGCGCTGGACGAGAAGAACGCCCTGACGCAGGAGCTGGAGAAGGCGCGCAAGGTGGCCGAGGAGCTGCATCACGAGAAGAGCGAAATAATGAAGGAGCTGTCCAAGACGCGGCTCGAGATCGAGAATTTCAAGCGTCAGCTGCTCCAGCAGGAGATTGCCTACAACATCCAGCAGACGGAGGCGCTCACCCGCAGCCTCTCGCCCAGCAGCGTGGTCGACGGCGGCGGCGCCTTCACGCGCAGCGCCTCTCACGCCAGCTTCGAGACGCATTCGCTGCGGCGCCAGAGCAAATCGCGCCTGTCCGAGGAGAACGCGTTGGCGCGCTCCATGGCCGAGCAGGAGTGGGAGAAGCTCCAGATGCAGCAGGTGGCCCACGCCCAGCAACAGGCCTACGAACTGGTCGCCGGCGTCACCGATTGCGATGACAGCGATGCGCTCTACGCGGCCGCCACGGCCGATATGATGTCGCCCTCGGGCCACACGGATGCACAAACACTAGCCATGATGCTGCAGGAGCAACTGGATGCCATCAACAATGAGATACGCCTCATCCAGGAGGAGAAGCAGTCGACGGAGGCGCGCGCCGAGGAGCTGGAGTCGCGTGTCGGCAGTCTGGAGCATGTGAATCTATTGGCACGTGGCCGTTCCATGGACAGACAGAGTCCGCCCATGAGCGGGCGCAGTACGCCCAACAGTCCGCAGCGCGATTTCATGCAGAAATACCATACGGTAAGTATTCGAAACATTTACCATAATTATCAGGTACAAAAATTCCTTTCACTTGAGTGTTAAACTGTTAAATGTTTCTCAAAATGAAATATGTACAAATTTCTGTCTAAAATGTATTTCGAAAACACGTCTGCACAACTTTTCCAAAAATTAAGCCGAACCTGAATTCGCTTCTCGCTTAAAATTGTTTGGTTTCAATTCAAAAGAACGGCAAATGTGATATTTCAGAGGCTGCATAAATGATAATTCTCTAGAAGATACTTCACCTCTTCATTAAAAATAAGTTTGAAGATAAAAGCGATTCAATTTCCTATAAATATCAAATACGATATTCTTATTTCGAATTTAAAGTTAAGCCAATAGATGATCAAATTGTGTGAGACCTGCTTTACCAATTTTGTTAAACAATCTGGTTTATAAATATTTTATGCTTTATCTATATGAACTCTTTTACTGCTGCAGCTAAACTTGCCCGTGCTGTCCAGCGATGCGTCCCGCGAGGAGCTGCATGGCGGCATGTCCACCACCGGCGACTCGAGTTCCGGCGGCGCTGCCTCGCCGCTGACCGCACGCTCGATGCGCTTGGAGCGCGTGGCCCAGGCGCTGGCCCACAGCCAGGAGGAGCTGCGGCGTCGCACGATGGCGCCCGCTGCGGCGCCCCACGTGAACGCGCACATGTCGCTGAGCACGCACAGTTATGGCCTGTCGCCGCTCAGCTCGCGGTATGGCAGCCAGGAGTCGCTGCGCCACTACAACACGATGGGCTCCATGTCCATGCTGCAGACGCCCACGTCGGGCGTGTCGAGGGAGGCGGCGGCCGCCGCTGCCGTGCAAAAGAAGAAGGGCATCAAGTCGTCGTTGGGCCGCTTCTTTAGCAAAAAGGAAAAGGTCAAGGGCGTTAAGGACACACTGCCGGATGGTTCGCCCAGCATGATGTCCATTGGCAATCTATCGATTGGACTGAGCGAAGTCGACTCCAACTACGATGTGATGAGCATGACGGGCGGCATGATGCCCCGCATTGCCAGCGCCCAGGGCTCCAAGATCAGCAGCGTGGACTACGGCAGGCAAAAGAAGTGAGTGTCAAAGTTGAAAGTCAAAGAATATGATATTCATAGAAATATGTTCGCAGGGATCACGATTATCGCAACGATTTGCTGGGCGAGGCAATGAAAGCGGGCACGCCATTCGCCCTGTGGAACGGACCCACCATTGTCGCCTGGCTGGAGCTGTGGGTGGGCATGCCCGCCTGGTACGTGGCCGCCTGTCGGGCCAACGTTAAATCCGGCGCTATTATGAGCGCCCTAAGCGATACGGAAATACAGCGGGAAATAGGTGAGCGCGAAAAGTAAACAAACTGTGCGATTTTAGACCAAATCAAAACTCATTCATTGGACAGGCATCAGTAATCCGCTGCATAGGCTGAAATTACGTTTGGCCATACAGGAAATGGTTTCACTAACTTCACCCTCGGCGCCGCAAACTTCACGCACGACCCTCGCGTTCGGTAGGTCAAATGGAGCAGAACACGTTGGTGTGAGAATTAATCGAACAATCCTTTGCAGGAGATATGAATCACGAGTGGATTGGCAATTACTGGCTGCCCGGGCTGGGACTGCCGCAATATCGCACAACCTTCATGGAGTGTCTAGTCGATGCGCGCATGTTGGATCATCTGACCAAGAAGGATCTGCGTGGCCAACTCAAAATGGTTGATAGCTTTCACCGCACCAGCCTCCAGTACGGCATCTCGATGCTCAAGCGCCTAAACTACGATCGCACCGAGCTGGAGCACAGGCGCAAGATGAGCGAAAATGGGCTCTGCGATGTGCTCGTGTGGAGCAACGAGCGCGTCATACGCTGGGTGGGCAGCATAGGGCTGAAGGTGGGTGCTAAGACCGCGTTGACTCAAATACTCATATATATATATATGCTCGTTGTCCGTCCGTCTGTCCATTTGATATATTGATATATTTAACTCAGTTTTAAAGCTAGAAAAATTAAATTTCAGAGCGATTATTGCTGATCTCCTTTATAGATTGGACAAAAACATGTTTGCATACGCCCTTTGGGAACGTGACAAATCAATAAAATATATCAATATATCTTAGGGGCGGGTAGAATCACCAAATTTGGCAGACAATTTTCTGATCTTCAGCTGTTATAAACGCGTCGGTCACTCCCGACTGCAACTCTCTGACTTGTTTTAATCGTATTTAATTTCGTAGGAGTACGCCAACAACTTGCTCGAATCGGGCGTACACGGCGGCCTGATGGCGCTGGACGAGGGTTTCGATGCCAACGCCATGGGCCTGGCCCTGCAAATACCCACGCAAAATGCCCAGGTGGGTGTTAAAATGATCATACATTTAAGGGAAATACTAATTTAAGCAACTTTTAGGCACGCCAAATACTCGATACGGAGTTCAGAAACTTGCTGCAAATTGCCACAGATCGCAGGCCGGATAGCGAACAGCGCAGCGCATCCTGATGCAGCTACAGTCCGCCCACAACATCGGTGGATGAGTAGATCAGTCTTGAAAACAAAAAACAAAAATAACTAAATTAAACAAAAGCCAGCAACAGCAACAGACAGCAAAGCACAGCTCCAAAATTTCCTAAAACGCTGCGAAAGACAACTAATAAAGGAGAATATATATAGAGAATGAAAGAAGGAAAGAAAGAAATCGACAAACAACTAAGCCACAAAATTCTAATAAGAAAGACGCAACGCAAGAGACTCCCAGGCTCAGAATACATACTGACTGGGCCCCCCTCCCCAATCCCCAGCATGATGCACGTCTAATCTATTTATATAAATACACAGACACACACACACACACACACACACACATAGTCATATAATCCATTACAAGACAATGTATACAAGACATAGCACATACTCTATATAGGAAATACGTACGTACGTACATACAAAGCGTGTTTGTATGTTATTTGCATGGGCGCCCTGCAGCTGTAGGCATGTACAAGTTTTAGATGCTAATCATTTTGTAATTGTTTAGTTTTTTTATTAATAATTTGTTTTTTTTAACAATTGTGACATATATAATTTATATTGTAGTTTAATTGGGCTTGCAATAGACTAACAGTATTTTGTTTTAGCTGCAGAATATACAGAGATGCGTGCTTCGAACCAAATTAGTAACCAAACTTGATTGTTATATAATTTTTTAATGACATTATGTACAGTTTATTATTTTTTAAAAAAAAATAATTTTTGTATACAAGCTAACATAGTACGCTTTACATATGACATTATGGCATGTTTTAGTTTATTTTTTGTTGTTGTTGATAGTAATGCAAGGCGCTCCGATTGAGTTTAATTCAACTGAAGAACAACATGCACAACAATCAGGCATATATACTAAACAGCTGCATATATACAATTTATATATATATAAATATACGCCTAGTTTAATATACACACATATAAAGCTCACTTATACATATATACAGTACATATATATATATATATATTTATTTATATATATATATATATATAAATGTATAATTAACATTATCAAGCATACGTGTAACTAACAAGAAAGTATTATAGAGCAAAGTGAAGAATTGAAGAGAATAATGGATAGAGTTGAAGTAAAAGTCGCAAGCGCCCATTTATCTACTATTTACATATGGAAAACCGAAATAGCAAAAAGCTTTAAAGGCGAACAACCCTAAAAGTCTTAAATAGTACTTAGCCTTTGCTTTAATGATTAACAAAAAAACAAGAAAAGAAAAAAAATTTAGGCATGCTACAAAATTAATAATTTAATATTTTGCAACAAATTGTAATTGGCAAAATTCCGAAGCTCGAATTGCAATCCCAATATCTTGGCTTAAAAATTTATAAATATGAAATATTCACAAAAGCATATCCATTGTTTTTCAAAACAAAACTCCCATTAATTTTATGTTGTTAATTTAGTTTATACACATAAACATACTTACAAAGACAAAGGCACGTAAATAAATAAAATTACTTTTATTTATGGACTTTGTTCATTCATACTAACATTTACATACAAATGACTATGAGAATATTTGTAAAGCTCTTATGTACTTATACATACATACATACATCAAATATGTTGAAAGCACACAAACTGCCTGTTTTGCTAACATATTAGTTTTTATGCAATGGGGTATTATAATTAAGTTTTTAATAATTTGAACAAAAACCAAAACAGCAACTAACGCTTTGTCTTTAAGTATATACATAAAAAAACAAAAACAAAGCAAAAAAACTATAAAAAATAACTTCATTTTCAACTGTATTAGCAAAATTTAAAAAAAATGTTCGTAAAAACCAACTAAGACAATACCCTAAACGTCAACAGGATACATTTGACTATATGAAATGAATCATTCACTGCGAAATAACTAAACCTTAACAACAACAAACAAAAAAAAAAGAAAAAAGAATAGAATACTAGCATTATCTGAGTATCTAAGTATAATGTTTTTTAGTGACAATGATGGACTAGTGCTAGGTTTGTTAATTTCAACCATTTGTTCTTTTCCTACATCATTAGAAAAATGACTTGAAATTGGAAAGTTCATTTCTTTAAATTTTTGTTTTGGTCACTAAAATGATTTCTGTTGATGCTTAGCGTATTTGATAATGTACGTAAACTGTAGCATTAAAATTAATGAAAAAACTAATCTAAATTTATAAAATACTAATGGGAAAAATTAAGTTAATTTGAACAAAAATATTGGTTTAATTGTTAACTTTTGTTAAAAATACCTAAAAGAAAAAAAAAAAACAAGAAATACACTTTACTAAAGTAAAACTAAATACAAGATATACAATCTATTATTATACAAGGAGAAAAAAAAAAACAAACCACATGCATATGTACATATATTTATATAATATTGTGAAAAGAAAACTAACAATTTAGTAAAGGCAAAAATTCCGTTTAGGAGTTTTTTATATGTACCATATATAAAAATTAAAAATTTATTACAAAAAATATAAAAATGGGTTTTTAAATCATGGCCGAAGGCCGATAGAAGAAAGATTGATTTTTAACATTCAAATTTGGCGCCAACATTATTAGTAATGTTAATTAACAGCACTGCTAGAAATAGAAGTATGTTAACCAAAGTGTTAACAGCTGTTGTGGGTTATGCCAATGTTATCAAATGTTAGTTATATAAAGGAATTTAGAATTTGTTGAATTTAAATTGGTGTAAATTAGATTATTTCTAATTTTCTTCGGATGCAAAAGACATAAATTGATATTTATGCAGATGATGCGAACTAGATTAACGATAATCAACGACTCAGTTCGTTCGTTCAATCGAACTTGTTCCGAGCGATTCGATAAGAGTCAACTGTGAGCTATAAAAACAAAGAATATTTTAGTCGACGCAAAATTTGTTTACGCTGTGTAGTGTCCAATAAGGCAACTGAGCAGGTTAGTATATTTTCGCATTCCGCTGTAATGGATGCCGCATCAAGCTTAGCCGACAAGTTGGCATCAAAAACGGCCAGCAGCAATTCGCTGGACAGCAGCTCCAAGTCGAGTTCGCTGGGCTCGAAGCAGGGCGCCGAGAATGGCGTGCTGCGGGACACGCCCTTTGCCTATTTGGACGGCGAGGAGGACCAGGACCAGAAGAACGATGTCACCTACGTCTGCCCGTATCGCGGACCCGTCTTCGGTGCACTCACCATCACCAACTATCGCTTGTACTTCCGTTCGCTCCCATTGCGCGACCAGGAGCCGCCCGTCGTCGTCGACGTGCCGCTGGGCGTGATTGCGCGCGTGGAGAAAATCGGCGGCGCCACGTCGCGCGGCGAGAATAGCTACGGCATTGAGATATTCTGCAAGGATATGCGCAACCTGCGCTTCGCCCACAAGCAGCAGAATCACTCGCGCCGCACCGTCTTCGAGAAGCTGCAGGCGAACGCCTTTCCGCTCTCCTACAGCGGCAAACTGTTCGCGTTCGCCCATGCGGCGGCCGCACAGCCGCCGCCGG
The DNA here is from genome assembly GCA_035047465.1 of Drosophila sordidula. Taxonomy (NCBI): domain Eukaryota; kingdom Metazoa; phylum Arthropoda; class Insecta; order Diptera; family Drosophilidae; genus Drosophila; species Drosophila sordidula. The sequence continues at coordinate 2,147,265 of JAWNPQ010000260.1, read as the reverse complement.
CGGCCAATGCCGCCGTCAGCGCCGGCTGGGATGGCTGGGCCGTGTACGAGCCGCTGGCGGAGCTCCGGCGATTGGGCGTGCCCAATGATATGTGGCGCGCCACGAAGCTCAACGAATCGTACGGCATTTGCGATAGCTATCCGGCCGTCTGGGCCGTGCCGAAGGCCGCCTCCGATGATTTTCTGCGACGCGTGGCGCAATTTCGTTCGCGTTGCCGTTTGCCCGTCTTGTCCTGGATAAATCCACGGACACAGGCGACAATAACGCGCTGCTCGCAGCCGCTGGTGGGCGTTAGCGGCAAACGGAATGCGGACGACGAGACCTATCTGAGCTACATTATGGAGGCGAATGCCCAGTCGGACAAGCTGACCATCATGGATGCCCGACCCAGTGCCAATGCCATCGCCAACAAGGCCAAGGGCGGCGGCTACGAGTCCGAGGATGCGTACAAAAATGTCGAAATCAATTTCCTAGACATACACAACATACACGTAATGCGGGAGAGCCTGCGCAAGGTGAAGGAGGCCTGCTATCCGACCACCGACGACTCCAAGTGGCAAACGGCCATCGATAGCACCTTGTGGCTGAAGCATATACGCTGCATTCTGGCCGGTGCCGTGCGCATCGTGGACAAGGTGGAGACGATGAGCACATCCGTGGTGGTGCACTGCTCCGATGGCTGGGATCGCACCGCCCAGCTGACGGCGCTCTCGATGCTGCTCCTCGATCCCCACTATCGGACCGTGCGCGGCTTCGAGGTGCTCATTGAGAAGGAGTGGCTCTCGTTCGGCCACAAGTTCCAGCAGCGCATCGGGCATGGCGATAACAAGCACTCGGATGCGGACCGCTCGCCCGTTTTCCTCCAGTTCATCGATAGCGTCTGGCAAGTGAGTCAACAGTTCAGCAACGCGTTCGAATTCAACGAGCATTTCCTCATCACAATCGTGGATCATCTGTATTCGTGCCGCTTCGGCACCTTTCTGTGCAACACGGAGGCGGAGCGCGTGGCAGAGGGTACGTGGCGTAGCCAGAACATTTTGCCTACCTATCTAGCTAATTTCTCGCATTTTCCCTTTACAGATCTGAAGCACAAGACCACTTCGTTGTGGACGCATATTAATTCCTCGCTGGATCAGTATCTGAATCCGCTGTTTCCATCGTTCACGCACGGCGCCGAGCCCGTTTTACGTCCCATTGCCAGCGTGCGTGCCGTGCGGCTGTGGAAGGGCCTCTACTGCCGCTGGAATCCGGGCCTGTGCGCGCCCCAGCACGGTTGCCAGCGCACGCGGGAGCTGCTCTCCAAGCAGGATCTGCTCTTCAAGCACGTCAACGAGCTGCGCCTCAAGCTGAACAGTCGCAGCAGCAACATGCAGACGACCACGCGACTGGCCTCGCCCATGCACTAAATAGTATTTCCCTTTTGCTCTAACTAGTTTCTATTAACTGTATTAACGACAATTGTGCATGCACATAAATGTGCATGTACACATACATATATATTTACAAATTATTTTAATCCAAAAATTATGTGCATAAGCAGCAAACTAATAAATGAATACGTACATACTATATATGCATATTTAATTAAACTTTGTATTGATAGCAGTTATCAGAAAGCCAAGTTGCCCGCTGATTAATGGCTACAACAAAGTCGGATACATTCTATATTTGTTGTATTAAAACAACTGCAGATAGCAAAAATGTGTTTTCCTCTATATAAAGCCAACATTATAAACCATCCACAATAACTGTTTATTTATATAAAAATGACTAATACTGCAAATATTCAAACTAATTTTTAAATGTGGCGTTTTCTTAGGAAAAACTGCGGATTAATTAATCTCATATTCCAATGTCACTCTTTAATGTTAGCTTGTTTATATAAAAATTATTAATGCTTATGCAGCAATTATTTAAACTAATTTTAAAATGTCAGCTTCATAACATGAAATTGTTATTTAATTAAGTAACTTAAAAAGATAAAGAAGTACTGAAATTTGTGTTTTTCTTTTAATCAAAAAATACCTGTTTTTTTTTACTATTAAATTTTTATTAATTTTGCTTTAAGCTTAATAAAAATATGGAAAATGAATTTAATATTTTTTTGCAGAATCACATGATTTAATGTTTTGTGACGTTTTCTCAGCAAAAATTTATAAAATTTATCAAATGAAGAAACCAATAAATCTGTTAACAATTTTTTGATGTTTTAATCTCGACGATTTTTTTGTAGAGATAAAGTGTAGCCATAAATAACACAAGTAAGAACGTTGGAGTCGGACATAACCGACGTAATACTCGTTCACAGTACACAGTAGTTATTATTGTTATTTTGAAAAATTATAGAGATCGATCTCAAAAGGAGGTCACCCAAATTTCTCTCCCATATTTCAAGCGCCCGTAACTTTGTCAAAACTGAACCGATTTTCATGTTTGATGGCATTTTTTTCATGATTTGTCCTCTAGATTGATTCTGCATTTCAAATATACTCATTATTGAAAATAAATTTTTTTTGAATTTTTTGGGAAAAAAAAGCATGTACCCCCCCCTTATTCATTTTCGAAAAAATTTTTTTTTCAAAATTTAGAAATGCGAATTTACATTTTTAATCGATTGTGGTGGTCATAATTAGTATAAAAAACAACATTAAAACCGGTTCTGAGGGGGTCAAATTTTTTGTCAAAAATCATGCAAAATTTGACGAAAATTTTGACATGTAAAGCTCTCGGACCCATAGCTCCCATATTTCAAACGCCCATAACTTTGTCAAAACTGAACCGATTTTGATGTTTGATGGCATTTTTTTCATGGTTTGTCCTCTAGATTGATTCTGCAGTTCAAATATACTCATTATTGAAAATAAATTTTTTTGGAATTTTTTGGGAAAAAAAAGCATGTACCCCCCCCTTATTCATTTTCGAAAAAATTTTTTTTCAAAATTTAGAAATGCGAATTTACATTTTTAATCGGTTGTGGTGGTCACAATTAGTATAAAAAACAACATTAAAACCGGTTCTGAGGGGGTCAAATTTTTTGTCAAAAATCATGCAAAATTTGACGAAAATTTTGACATGTAAAGCTCTTGGACCCATAGCTCCTATATTTCAAACGCCCATAACTTGGTCAAAACTGAAGCGATTTTGATGTTTGATGGCATTTTTTTCATGGTTTGTCCTCTAGATTGATTCTGCAGTTCAAATATATTCATTATTGAAAATAAAATTTTTTGAATATTTTTTGATAAAATATCATGTACCCCTACTCAAAAAAAAAAAAAAAAAAAAAAATTTAAAAAAAAAGTTTTTTGCAATTACTTATAACAATTTTAGAGACTTGGACAACAATCCCAAGAAGTATCAGTAAATCACAGGGTGTATTATAGTCGCAGCACTCAAGAGTATGCAATACACGTGAAGTTTACTCACGCACACTCACACACATTCACTCACACATTGGCAGGGTAATTCATGGCCATTGCCAGGTGGCGTTGCCAACTGTTGCGCGCACTCCATTTTCATTCATAAAAGTTAAGCGTACTTTGGCGCCTGCGTGTTTGCATCCACGGTATCCACATGCCACCCAGGCAGCAATTTGATGCCCTTTTGCGCCAAAAATTTAGAAATACAATCACAGTTGCTTCAGTACGTTTTCGCACGTTCATTAATGCAGTCGCATTTGAAACACGACGCGACGAAAAATTCAAATCTCTTAATTGCATTTAACGTGAAAATGTTAAGAAAATATTAAATTAAAAAAAAAAAGTGCAAATAATGCAGTTCAAGCTTTGTTTATTTTTGTTGCCATTTTTATTGTGTCTCGGCCGTGTTTGTAATGGCAGTGAAATTCTGTTCCTCATTTCCTGTCCGCAACAACGCGTGGCAAACTGTTGGGCTCTGCGTGAAAATCTGCAGCAGCAACGGCAGCAACTATCGGGCGCGATCCCAACGGATTATGATTATGCCATTAAGGTGCACATAATGCATGAACTATTCAATTACTGGACGCTGCTAGACGCGTTGCCCCATTTAAAAGGCAAGACACGTTTGCTAAACGCGAACACCGAATGGATTATTTGGTGTCAGCACAACACGCACGTGTCCTCGCTGCGTGTCCTGCTCGAGCAGCTACGGCGCCGGAATGCGCAAGAGGTGCGTTGCCGTCGCAAAAACAAATCAACGAAAAGATGATTTGAAGAACGTTTACAACGTTAACAACAAATACACTTACAAAATAAATGTTTTACTACTAGAATCTAGGCCCAAACCGATTTTGAACCGTACCAGTTCGAATATTTTTAAATTTATATTTTTAAATTTATTAAACAAACAAAAAGAATCTTTTTTGGTTAAATATCAGCCGAAGCTGAACCTGCCCAGTTCAGATTTTCTTTAAAAAAATGGTTCAGCTCAATATTATTCAGAATTAAAAAAACAAATAAAAGCCAGGATAACATTTTGTCTAATTTTTACAAAGATTCGAATATTTTCGAACGAACCAAGGTCCGAAAACCTGTGTTCTCTGATATCTTACAAAACAATTGGCTTAAATTGTAAAAAAAAAATGTTACAATGTAAGTGGAATAATTAATGTAGAAAGAAATTAGGAGAGGGAGCGTAATCTGTTAAATTAACCTTCGTTACCGCAATATTATATGTTCCCTTTGTGTCACGGGACCTGATGTTTATCTGTTTTACATATCCAGCCAAATCTCTACTCATTATAATTATTTGGTTCCTGTTTTGTTTGTTCAGTTAATTACAAAAAGTAGGCTTAGTTTTTGGCTTTATGATATAGTGGTCGGACAATGTTATATAATATTTTGCACATATGCAAAATAAGAATAGATCTTGGGAGAATAGTCATCCTTTTAATGGCTGAGAGGTTTTCCCCAACAAGACCTCACTTTTTGACCAAGTGTTCGTATGGAAACTATATAATAGTAGATCGATATATATTACTTTTTCATATACCAACTTATTTTTCCACAGATAGTTTTCAGTTTGATAGATTCCTCTAATTTCGGGATAAATAATATAAAAATGTATCTGTTTATGCTTTACTAGAACAAACAAACGTACAAAATTTCTGACTTCTATAATCTACGAGACAAGAATATCTCTTTGCAAGCGTAGAAAAGTGAAAAGCCTTTAAGCTTTTTATCTAAAAGTGCATAGTTTAAATAAGCAGAGATAACATTTGCCGACTTGACAATTATCAGCATATAATAATAATTATAACCGAATCTAATTATCAGCATCAGCTGCTCAACTTTAGTTTTTTCTTGTGTTTTGTGTTTGTTTTCAGCTGGCATATTACGGATACGCCTTGCACGATGCGGAGGCCACCATCGTGCATCATTTTGCGAACTACAAGGATCCAACATGGTTTCCATATCCCATGCTAAGTGCCGGTGTTGTTTTCACAGGTGCTTTGCTGCGCAGGTGAGTCGGACGGGATGTTGGGCAACAGAACATCGTCTGTGGCCATAACTCATAATGGAACATGCATTTGCAGTTTGGTTGAACTTGTTGCTGCTAATGCCCCGAACGCCACAAGGCACAGCGAATTTGCAATAGATGCGGCCCATGAGCTGGCCCGATTCATTTTCGATAATTTAGCACCTGCTGGCGCTAACAGCAGCAGCAGCAGCAGCAGCAGCAACAACATCGACATCAGTCAGGACGACAACGACTCTGTCGACATGTTGCAGCGCAAAATAATTTTGAAAAGTGCCGACTACATTTGTCCCTTGGCGAAAGTGTCGCCAGCCTGGTCGTTGCCGTCCCCAGAGATGCAGCCGGCGATGGAGTCCTTCACAGTGCCTGCCTCAGCAAGTGCGCCGCTGTCCTGTGTGTTGCATGCAAAGCCGGAAGTGGCCGCTGGGAGTGCTGGGCATTGTGTGAGTTAACTTATGGGCGTATTCAGATGCAGTGGTGGGGTCATTTACGATTTTATATATGGGAACAATGTGCCCATGTGACAAGTGTTGTGTGAATTATAAAGGTCAGCTGAATTTGATGTGATTAAATTTTTTCAAATTATAACCTAGCTGCCGAACAAAATCAGCCAAACCCAAACTCCAACCAAAACATTTTTTCTTTTAAATTCATTTAAGATTATTTAATTTCATTACAATGACAATATTCCAATACCAAGAATATTCATACATATATTGCTTCTTGCTAGAAGCTATTTGATCTCTTAATTAATAAAAAAAACTAAAAAACGGATTATATATATACACTTACTTATGCACATACCTGTAACAACTTGCAGCGGCTTATGTTTTTTTCAAAGCTTTAGAATATTCGCTCTCTTTATCTCTGTCTTCCTTTCATTTTTTTCTGACAAATGTGCATAAGCTCTAACGCGCGCCATTTTGTTTTCTTTGAAAAAGCACAACTGCGTAAATTAAACGACGCACATTTTACGCGATTCGTGAAATATACATTGATATATACATTTACATAAATGTAAGCTAGTTAACTACATACATATATACTTTGTTAGAAAATTTTCGATTTATTACATACGCACTAAGATCACGACAGGTTAACAGGGCAGACGCACACAGACTAAATCGTCTCATTAAGATCACACCTATACTATGCATTCGCACTAAACAACGACAACTGAGCGCAGACAAAGCACAGACACCATCCACAGTGCTCGCGCTCCTTGCCTAAGCGCTCTCTTCTGGCTACAGAACTAACATAATGGAATCTAATCCCGCCCACACAATCCACAAACTTGCGCTCTGGAAGTGGACGCAGCCTACAGTCGAGTACATATAACAGGATCAAAAGCATAAACGTCAATGGCGTATCGACACTGCCCAAATAAATTATTTCCCATGCTCACAATGTCCACTCTCTAGGTAAACGCTCTCTCTCTCTCGACACCAAAAACTCAGAATAAGTTTAACTCCAAATAAACTGTTTATGCGTGCTCTTAAAGTAATTTTCGGTGCCTGTTTGCTATAAAGCAACGATAAATTAATTGACTCAAAAAACGAGTTAAAATAAATATTTGATTTATATTTATATAAGAAATTATAAGAAAAATATAGATACATTTTTACCATTTTTGACCCATTTGGCATTTGAGAGTAAACATAATAAATTTTACTTATGTTTTTTGAGGAGCATTTGCTAGTGCAATAAATAAATACATAATATTTTAACCCTTGTCAAAAAGTTGAAGTTGAGTTCAACTTCACATTATTTGCGAACTTAATGAGAAAGTGGCACACAGCTTAATTAAAATATTTGCTGGTTTGCCAGGAATGCTACAAAGCCACATGTTTTAGGCACAGCAAACATTTGTCCAACTATTCGGGAACAAGATGGGAGAGTGGGGACGGCAATTAGCATTTGAAACCCATAACCATAAATTCAATGACAACGGTCAAACACAAACGGTAACTCAAACTCAAGCTCCCAACGATTTTCACCCACAACAGGTGCACACAACGGGCGCACACATCTATTTTGCAATCAAAACCTGTGCAAAATTCCATAAGGAGCGTATACCAATCATCGAACGCACCTGGGCGCCCGATGCCATGCGGCGCAAATACTACAGCGATGTGGCAGGTAAAGCGACACAACGACAACGCTGAGCTCAATTAAAGCAAATGAGTGGCTCCTCCTGCTGCGCCTCTGCTGCTGCCCGGCCAGTTGGGGGTGGGGGCAGGACAAACACACGCACAATTGCATGCAAAAACAAGTTAGGACGCTGCAGTCGGGTGTAACCGACTGCGCAATACTCGTCCGGCTTATAATAACAGCTTAAAACAGTCGAAAGCGGTTTTAATTATTATAATTTTTGCAAAAATGTGGGCGTGGTCGTAATTTTTCAGCTTGATCTAAAGAGAATATCAGCAAAAAAAAAAAAATTCTTTAAATTGTTCTTTGCTCTCAATAATAATATGTCAATAAAATTTGGTGTATCTAGCTTTAAAGCTAAGAGAGATCTCATTGATTTGACACGCCCCCAGTAGGCGTAGCTAAAGAAAAAAATTATGTAACTAGCCTAAAACTGAGATTAATTATTATATTTAATGATATCAGTATATATGGTGAAAAAAGTCCGTTCATACGGACAGATGGACGGACATTGCACAAACCCAATATGCCCTTTTAACTTCGTGAAGGAGTATAACAAGTAAGTGCTCTGGAGTCGAGTGTGAGCGACAGTTGATACCCTGTACTCACACAAGCGTACACACATTTACGCACGTTGTGCTTCTTCTTTTTCCCAGCAGCCATAGCTATGGAAGGATATTCTGTGAATACCCTCAGTATTTATTGCTCAATCGGTTTGGATTTGAAGATGACATTTAAATGTGCATATGTACTAAAAAAAATCGATACCTCTATAAATGGGCTTAATTGTCTTCAATTTCCAAAAAGTAAAATATTCAGAAACTGTGTATGCTAGAAATCGATTTAAATCGTCTTTCCTTAATTTGCATAAATTTTAGATTTTACCTGATATAGTTAAAATTAAATTGTGTTTTAAATAATAATTGTAGATGATGTGGGCAAAAGCCCCATTTTAGGGTCTATAGGGTAGAAAAATAGGCAAACTAAACACATACGCACACACACACACCCACAGCCGCCTGACTCCTGGAACTGTTTGCTGTTGCAACAGCAACAATAACAGCAGCAGCAGCAGCAGCATCAGCAGCAGCTGCCATATTGAATATTCATTGATTTGTCTTTATGATCTTTCACCTTCAAACTACGGCAACCACAACTCCCGTGCTAACCGCAACAGATGCCGGCATACCAACAATCAGCACTGGCCTACCCAACGTTCCGACAGGACATTGTGCCAAAACATTGGCAATTTTACAATTATCCCTCAAGGATATCGACGGGCTGGCGGACATACGCTGGCTGATGCTAGTCGATGATGATACGCTCCTAAGGTGTGTATGTGTGTGTGCGCCATCATTTTTATGCGGCTTACACGCCTCACAGCACATTCAATTAAAATTATCATTGTTATTCTTTTATTTTAAGGCATAATACCCTCGCGGAAAGTTTTACGAGCTTGTGATCAAATAAAATCAATTTGTAGCAAAAATTATATTATTATTATAAAGTATATAGTGTTGACCATGTCCGTCCGTCTGTTTTTATGCCGTACTAATTTTCCAAAAATTAAAATTCTACTCATAAACATAAGAACAAAATACTTAATTCAAGAATATCATTTATAATCACAAAATTCCCCAACTTAAAACTCAACAAAAACAGATTTAGTTATGTCGGTTTTTATTTATATAACATTAAGGCTTGATTCTGAAATAAATATGATTTAAAACTTATTTTATGCATATGAAAAATCTAACTATTTTTAGAAATTTAGATAGATAGAAATATAGAAAGGTAGTTTAGACTTTTTGAAATGTAATATTAAATGTAAAAACCACATCTCAATCATAAATCAATCATGTCTTAGGTATTTTATACTTATTTGAATATAAATACAAATTATTTGCCAGGGTATTTGGTATTCGGCTAGCCGGAGAGAGTAATTTTCTTGTCGATTTTGATTGATATCAATCTTGCAGCGTGCCCCGCCTGAGCGCCCTGCTGAGCTGCTACAACCACACGGCACGGATTTATCTGGGCGAGCGTTACGGCTACAGGCTCTATGCGCCGGACGGCTTCAATTATCACACGGGTGGCGCTGGGATTGCGCTGAGCGTGCCGCTGGTCCGGCTCATCGTGGAGCAGTGCAGCTGTCCGGCGGCCAGTGCGCCGGACGACATGATCCTGGGCTACTGCCTGCAGGCGCTGGGCGTGCCGGCGCTGCACGCGCCCGGCCTGCACCAGGCCCGGCCCCAGGACTATGCGCCGGCGCTGCTCCAGCTGAACGCGCCCATTTCGTTTCACAAATACTGGCACACAACGCCGGAGCTGACGTACAGGCGCTGGCTGGGCGGCGCTTTGGGCAATGGCAGCGAGCGTCTTGCGCCCGGCAAGGATCGGCCGGTGATGCCGCTGAAGCTGCCGGGACGTGGCCTGCTGGCGGTGCCCGAGATGGCCGCCGGCCTGGCTGGGCGCCAAGCTAAGCACCTGGATCTCTAATTTAGCTCGGATGGGGTTCAACAGAATGTAAAGCAACGGAAATTTGGCCAAAAGCCGCTGACAGTGGCAGTTGGACAAATGTTGTCACCGCAAAGCCCGGGCCCTGTCCAAAATTCAATCTACTTCAGTCAAGCGGCTGCCAAGCACACAAATTTCCCATTTTCCACACTACGGAAAAACTTTTGCCAGCTTCGCGTTGAAAAAGGTGTGCGACGAGCGCTGATTTACTCGTAGTTTTGTGTGTGTGTGTGTGTGTGTGTGTGTGTGTGTGTGTGTGTGTGGTTGTGTGTTTGTGTATTGTGGTTTCCCTGTCACTTTAATTAGTGGAAATGCTCAAATGTGGCTGCGACATCGCGGCGTGTTGCAAGAAATGTGGCAGAGGATAAAGAGCTGCTTCCGCTGCAATCCGACGGATTCTGCGAGATTACTGAACAAGTCAACAAATCCAATCTTAGCTAAAACAAGCACGAACGACTAGGCAATACCCTGTTCAATAACTTTTCGCAACTTATATTTCAATTATAAAAGCAAGTAAAAAACGTTGCTTAAAACAGCTGATGAAAAAGCTCTTAATTATTAGTGTTATTTTATAAAAATATCGACTTTTGTAATCGTAATCTGCAGAAAACTGTCTGCCAAATTTGGTGTCTCTAGCTCTAAAATTGTGGAAGATATGAGTTCTTGCTGAATTCTTGTGAAAATGCATAAAGATGGAAATGTGATTAAAATAAAATCTTTAAAGAGGTAAATAACATAGATATGTGTTATACAATACTCTATAATAATAGTAATTATGGTAGAAAGATTACTTGCAATAATAATTGTAATTATTATTTTTATCATGTATAATAAATGCAATAGATTTTTAATAAGAAAAGAAAAAAGCATTTTATTTATGTTGTTATTTTAAACAAATTTGATAATATATTTGCTTTAAAAAATTTAAATTTCAACATTCAAATTTACTGCAGGCTCCATGAAATTTAAGCATATAATTAAATAATATATATTATATAATCGATGGAACAAATTTAACATTTTTAAGACTAAAATGATTAATCAATAGTTTTGTACTTAAATAAATTATAATTTTAGAAATTTATTCAATTAATTATAATTTATAACAAAAAGAATATTTGTAAAAAAAAAGATAGATTATCTGAAGATAAATTTTATTCTGATTGGTTCAAAGCGATTGTGAGAACTTTATAGATATCGGATGAACTCTAAAGGTAGATAAGAAATTGTATAATAAATTGATAGCTTTTATATTACAGACCAAATAATTTATCTGCCACTCAAATATTGAGCACAAAATTTGCATTCAATTTCAATTTGGCAACAGCCGCCGACCAGCGTCGAGCATATCACTTAAAACTTAAAGCATTTCGAATGACTTTTTCGCACCTTACACTTACTTAAACCTCATTAAATGTAAATTTGTGCAAGGACCAAGGACTCGAGGACACCTGCGCACCGCTGACGATGAGGGGCATCAACAGTTTACGCCCGACTGCATTATTCGAGTGGTTTATCCGGCGAGGGTTGGCTGGCTGGCTGGCTGCCTGAGCTGAACTCAACCGAACTGGATGCATCTTTGAGATACTTGCTGATAAATAAACAAAGCGCTTCATTTATCCGCCCATCCGCCAACTGACCCGCCCGTGTTGCATGCAACACACCTCACTGACGCAGCATGCCGCAAGTGCATCTATTATTCAAGCCCCAATCAATACTTTCCGCAAGTATCCAGCCGAAGCGGGGGCTGGGGAATTGGGCGACTTTACTAAATAGGTGAAAACAATGTGTCAATTTATTTGGCCGCGTTGACAGTCGTAATTGCCTGTGGTTGTGCCCTCGTTCAACTTAAATTATTAAACGAGCTAGTGAAAGTTGAGTCATGTCTTCGAACTAATCCAATGCGAGATGTGCACCAGAAACTTAGGCATTTAAGCAGGTTTATGTATAAAACGAATGCAGCAATAAAAGCAGTGTTTGTATTTAATTAAGGTCGAGCTGTTCCTTATACCCTCACTAAGAGCTTGGAAAAGGTGTTTAAGAGCATTTCCTTTCTTGGTTTTAGGCAGCTACAATTTATTTATTTATTTAATAGGTTGACAAATCGAGTGTCAACCTAAGAAGAATGGGGGTATGGGGGTATTCTATTTGCCTGTCCGGCTAGCTATGCCCCTAATCACAGCTAATTGTTGTCAGTGACATTAAGAGAAGGTTGTTAGAAGTAAGCGTAAATTCTAAAATATAAATCTAATCTTATAATTAAACAAAATAATAAAGAAAGAGAAGGATACAGTTTTAGTAGTTAGTAATACTAATAATTAGAATTAGATAGTTAGATAAGAGGAAAGAGACAGAGGCGGAAATCATATTTGAGCAAAATGGATTTTTTTGGTTAACATTACGGAAGTCTCATCGACCTAAAATATTAAAATAATTCTAAATCAACAAAGTATAAGTTTATTTGTTAAGGAATAATACTTATCCTTAGAGAAAGATTAAATATTGCAGATGTTCAATATATTTAAAGTAATACAGATATATATACTGCCTGCAAGGCTTCATAAAATAACTGAGAGTCTATTCGAATCTAAGACGAACACAGCTATATATACCAATATATATATGTACTTTTTGAGGGTGATATTTTGTTGCACAATTTCTTTTGAAACTAAAAATCATATATTTTGGAAATTAACAAACAAATTGAGCTAAAATATAAATAATCTATTAGACATATTTATTATTTACTTTTCGTTTAAAAATTATATAAACAATTTAAAAAGCTGGTGGAAATGGGACTTCTATAGTTCTTGGCACAAATTCAGATAAAAATACTTGGACATTTTTTTATATACTCCTTACTTAAATTACCTTTTTGGTTGTAAGTAATAAAATATATAATATGTAAATTAACTATTATTTAATTTAAATATATAAAATATATATAAATATAGAAAACCAGATATCAGACATATTACTATTTTTAAAAATGTATATTTCTGAGTTTTACATAAGATTGGAGAATTTCGAACAGTTTTAAAATTGCAAATTTAATTTTGGAATTTGCAAGCACACATTTGGAAAGCTACAACAAATACTTAAAGGTTTCCAACCAAATCCGACCTCAGAGAGCCAACTTTAAGGCTCGGGTAGAGTAGGTATTTTCAGGTCTCGCATCACTCGAAGTCTACTCGTTTAATTTGTGCTTCTGTCTGGGCTGTTTATTTGGTCCGTGGCTCGTCTGGCTGCGACACTCGACGTGCTTATCTCCGGGCCGGGCTGGCGCAGACAGCGCCAGGCGCAGGAAGACACATTCCCATCTACGTCTACGTGTGCTTCCTGCCGTTACGTGGCCTAATTAGTTGCGGATTTTTCAATGAATGCGAGGCGGCAAGCACTGCGCCAAGTTGAATTTCAAATAAATTTAATTACCAACCGAGTTGCAGTTAAATAAACGCTACATTTATATGCACATAAATATGTGCCCATATACATTTATTCGCTATCAACGCCAGTCGTAATCATCCTCCTCGGAATCCGCATAGGCTGCCGGCCCGTTTCCCGTCTCGTAGTCATCGTCATCGTAATACCCGTCGTCGTCATCTTCTTCCAGCGAACTGGGCGCCTGTCTTGGGCCCACAAAACTCTTGGCGTTCTGCGGCAGCAGCTGTATTTTGGCCAAGTTGCGTTGCTTTTGATTCCTGTAGAGCTGAAATAGCCCCGGCTGCATGGGATCGCTGGGACTCCACGGTAGGGCATTTAGTGTGCTCAGTGAAACAACTGCGCCTTAGGAAAGTAAAGGGTATTTTCGAATATTGCGATGTATGTATTACAGAATTCATTTCAATTTTACTTTCTAAAATTTGCATAGTAACAAAAGAGTTTAAAATAATCAGACAGTATTATTTATAAGTAAATTAAATAAGTAGGACTTATTTGTTTATATAAAAATATATACTATATATAAAAATAAACCAATTTTTAGTATTATGAAACTTTGGGATTATTATTAAAATATTATTTGAAATAGATTTTGTCAGAAATAAATTTGACAAGAGAGTTTAAGTTGAAAACCAATTTTGGAATTGTAAAAAATAAATATTAACCCATATAATTAATCATTTTGATTAACTTTTCTTTTGCTAGTGAAATTAAAAAGATTTTACTATTTTTTTAGGTTCATTAATATTGTTTAACTACACACCTCAAACAATTTTTGAACTCTTTACTCACCGAAGCAAACTAGCACAACTGTCAACTGCATTTTCAAATTATCAACTGCCAGTTTTTGAATGCATTTGGGGTTTTTATAGCAAAATTTCGGGGCAGAGCTTATAGTTAATTATAATTTGGTTGGCTTTTCTTTGGATGCTGATTTGATGAGCATTTAATGGAAAGTAAAAGTTGTCCGCCTTTCTTTTCATCGATGGCCACAAAACGTATTTTGAATTTCTTTTTTTGTTTTGTCAACGATTTTATTGCTACAGAACTTTAAATAGTTAATCAACTTTGGTTTTATGCTTATGCAGATTACAAGTTACAAAATTCTCCCCCTCTTGATTTTCTTTTCACTTTTGCTGCTGTCACAGTTGATGCAAATTGTTGTTGTTGCTGCCACTTTAATCTACGAAATACATAAAAATGAGAACTCAAAGAAAATGTCAAAAATTGTGCACATTATCTCGAGAGTTTCATGCAGCGTTTTCTTTTGCATAAAATTACAGTTAGTCCCTGGCGAGGACATAAGGCCAAGGCGGCACCAACACATGCCCAAATAGTGGAGATTACAGGGACATGGGTGTTGCTTGTGGCTACTTGAAAGTAGATTATGGGAGACACGCACAATGTCACAATGTCGGCAAAGGTCCGGCAAGGATGTGGGGCGGACTCTGCCATTGGGGTTGGCATCCTGGCGTTAATCTTACTCCAAGCATCAAAAGTTAAGCCACAGGAAAATTTAAGCTGCCGCCACCGCAAGCCAAAAAAAAAAAAAACACACACACAAAACGAAATGAAGCATGAACAGAAATTGTTTAAAAAGATTTCCCTCATACAATGTGCAACAAAATCCTTGGCGATTTAGCAAACACTTTGCAACTGGGTCTGGGAATTCAACTCGAACTGAGACCGAGAAAAGTTTTGCTTTAGCTCAGCTCTCAATTCCCATTTGAATTTAGTCAATTGTTTAAGTTTTGTGTTTGAATTTTATATATTTCTCATATGCACTTGGCGACCTTTTGATTTATAGAATGGACGTGCATATTTAAAATTTCTTGATGGATTTGTGGGAAATTAACTGCATATTAATGCATCATAAAATCATAGTTAATATATTTTAAAAATAAAACAAAGTGAAATAAAATAAAATGAGTTCAAAATTTAGATTTTCTGTCATTTAAATTTTTTGTTTTTTCTGTAAATATGTAATTAACATTTGAGAGAAAATTGTAAATATCTTAGGGCTATGTGTGAAATCATTCAAAATATACGGACCGTAATTACAAAATAAAAATTATGACAATAATAATTAACACGCATAAATAAATAGATATATTTAGAGTGCCCAAAATTTATTTATAGAATAAATGGCATTTTTATCTGATTTTAATGAAATTCCCCGCACAAAAACCTTGTCCACCTAGAAACACGAATAAATTTTTAGGTATCAAAATGTTCCGGTAGACCTTGAGATCTTTATGATCTTTATAATCTTACCTTTTTTTGGAATGTGCTTTTATACATTTTTTCTTTATATTTGGCTAAACTCAAAGTAAATACATATTAAGTATTTTGCACTTAAATAAAGTCAAAATAAAAAGAGAAAAATGTCAATATAAAATAAGATAAACAAATATCTTAAAACTGGAACAAAATTCTTATTTCAAGAACGTTTTTAATAATCCCAGAATTGCAAAAAATAAAAGACTACAATTCAGAACTTAAACTAAGACACTTTTTACTTAAATTGAAGACTTTTAAGCACAGAAAATTATTTTACGTGTAATAGAAGTAGACTAAAAATTATTCATAATTTATTTTAAAATATTGAACAACGAAATGTTATAGTCTTCTAGAATTCCCATAAATATAAGACTAGAACACAGAACGTAATTATTTTAAGTACTGAAAATAATTTTAGGAATAAAAGAACTGGAATCAAAAATGATTCAAACTTAATTTTAAAATATTTTAGGAAATCTGTACCTTAAAAAATGTGGACTAAAAACCAAGGTCAGTCAGTTTAGACCTTCCTCTTTGCATTCCTTGCTCAAAGCTATCTTTTTTTAGTTTTCAGTTAGCCACTTTACTTGCCACTTCCATGGAACTTTCAAACTAAATAATGCCATCAATAAGCCGCAAATCTTCTGATCACTATCTAAACAAATTTGTTGAGCAAACTCCTTACACGGCTTGTTCCTCAATTTGTTCGAGCCCGTTGGCAACAATTCCATGCATTCATCAGTCAAACTTGGGCGAATTCTGAAATCGCTGTGAGGCATTTGCCAGCCACAAAACAGAAACTTGGCGCCGTGAACCCTGAAATCCATTTAGATCAAGTTAGTGCGGCTCAAAGCAGGCAACTTCATTCAAACAAAACGCAAGCGAAATCCTTGCAGTTAGGCGGCAATAAATTTTTGTCCATGTCTAAAGTTTAACTGGAGGAAAAAAGCATTTTGTGTCTATCAGTACGTCTAATCTGCAGTCCGTGCAAGCCCAGCTGAATAACTGAACCCATCCGAGCAACTTGCCACGTGCAATAAATTCCAAGGCGCAATGTCTGCACTATTTGCGGTGAGCCTCAAGACTTGGGGCAAGGTGGTTAAATTGGGTCGGCAGGGGAGCTTTGGGAGCTCCAACACGCGCCTCGTACGTGCCCTGATAGGGAATTAAAGCCGGCACAAACATGTGTAAAGTTGCCCAAATCGCGTCGCATTTCGTTTGTGCCCCAAACCACACGCACGCATGGCCGAAAACCCTTCGGGCCCCCCCCCCCCAAATTCCCCTTCGTGGTTTTGGCAGCACTGTGTGCACAGTTTGACAGGCGAGTTTGTTGCGCTAATTTACTTTAAATTGGTTTTTACGGCATACGCTGCTTATATCTGTGATAAATGACTGGAGGGCGTTTCTTGGCAACCCACCGCGCCCCCTTCCTGCTACGCCTATGCTCCATAACAAGAAAAAAAATGTCTTTGTTATCGCTAATGGCATCCGCAGCATTTTCTTTTTTCTTTTTTTTTTTTTGGTGGCTTAATAAATTGGTAAATAAAAATTAATGCAGCATAAATTACAAATAGCCAATTCTCAGAGTTGACGACGTTTGGCTCTTCACAAATTTCCTTTTGGCCACTTTACTCACATTTTGGCCATAATTAACGAGCAAAAGTTTTTAACCTTTTGTGCAAGTTTCGCAGCCAAGTCCAGGCTACAAGTATTGTCCACAATATGGTAGCCCGTATTGGCTGCTTATCGCCACAACGCCATCTCAGTGGGCGGCATGGGCGTGGCATGTCAACTAATGAGTGTGCGCGACCAGTCAAAAAGTTTTTCTTTCGTTCTCGATTCCCCAGCCTTATTCACTGTGGCATAATTAATGAACGCCGCGCTAGTCAAAGTGTTTGGCCGATTAATCAGCGGAGCTATGTTAGCTATATGCCCCCATCCCCCTGTCGGTTATTGTTTGCCGACTGCACTGTGGTTAAGGCCAAAATCGCATTGACTTGCGCTGGGTCACGTTCAAATCGTTGCCAATTGGTAAATACTCTGGTCTACATTTACATATATTTGTACAGTTTTATTTGAATTCAAATGAACCATAAATCAATAACGGATGAAAAAACTAAAGATTCTTTTTAAAAATACCCAATAAAAATGGTTAAAGGGAATATTATAAATTATAAATAAATATGTTAATGATTAATAAACGTTATTTTTTTTTAAATTTGTTTGTTTTTTTTAATTTGCTATTTTCATTACTTTAAGTAATACTTATAAAAGTAGTTTTATTATTAGATATTTTCCTTTTTGTAGTCGTTCCTTTGTTTCTGTGTCTTTCTCAATTTTTTCTATTTCTCCTCGCTCTCTCTTTCTCTCTCTCTCTCTCTCTCTCTCTCTCTCTCTCTCTCTCTCTCTCTCTCTCTATCTCTCTCTATCTCTATCTCTTTCTCTCTCTCTCTCAATCTCTTTCTCTCTCTCTGTCTCTCTATCTCTCTCTCTCTCTCTCTCTCTCTCTCTCTCTCTCTCTATCTCTCTCTCTCTTTTACTCTCTTTCACTGATTTTCTTATTTTATCTTTATTTTATTTTCGCAATCTCTTAAAATTTCTTTCTTTGACTGATCGCCTTTCTATGCGATTTTCAAATGTTTAGGTAAGTTCCACAGATTATTCAAGTATAGTTATAAGAAATTGGTGTTAATTTTTTTTAAATGCATTTAAGAATACATTTAATGAACTTCATGCTAAAATAATGTTGAAAACAATACGATCACGAGTTCTGCAAATCTGATTTAATATTTTCGCACGTTTGAAATACTTTTTGGGGAAATTTGTTGCGCGCCGTGCCACAGTCGACTCGACGGGTCTAAATAAATTTGTTGCACGTGACGCCTTAAATGGCCACATCAATGGATTTCGAAAACTGGCGGCAATGGTTTCTGACCTGGCCAATTGCACAATACATTTGTTGATTCGCTTGTGGCACAAATTGCGTGCCGCACATGGACGCACATAAATCATGTGTGCGACAAAAATCGCTTGGCAAGTTTTTACGCACAATTGGCTAAATTCTAAAGCTGCGACCTGACACAGGTAAGCACTCACACATCCATTCAAAGTTTTCATATGCGATTTTCAACAGCGCTGGAAACATTTTAAATGCATTAAACCAGGTCGAAAGGCAGAAAATAAGGTTCTTCTAGCTATGGGAAAGCGCCAAAATATGACGCGTTTATTCTTATGTAAAAAGCACATATATATTATAAACAATTGCATTCAAAATAAATAATGACATAACATTTATAAATTATTTATTATTTATAAAACACATCTGCATATTTTTTGCTTAGCTTGAATAATTTAAATTAGATGTTTAGGGTCATAAGCTTAAAAGCTGATTAATATTTATGAACCTGTCACCTTATTTTCTTGACGTGTGTCAGTTGAGTGTGTGTGTGTGTGTTTTTTTTTATAATAATTTGTATTAACAAATTGCAGCTACGCGTCAGCTAAGCGCACATTTTTAATGAATTCCCAACTTGCAACTTTTTTAACACACGCCCCAAATAAAAAGAAGCAACGAGACCATCATCTGCTTTTTATGTGTGTGAGATACTTGAAAGTTCATCAGAATGCTTTTAATGCGGCTTAGGGGCTGTGCCCCGCCCACTACGCACACTTAACAAGCGCGGCAAGCACTAATTAGTCAAGGATTTGGCTGCGAAAAGCAGCAACATTTCTCAACCCTCAATAAATAAAATGTAAAGCACGTGCCATGCGGTATTTAAAATATTCACAACATTATATTTTCCTGCGCATTTTTGTTCATTTTTTTATTTTCTGGCTTGTTAAAAATTTGAAATTATGCGCACGTACTACAAAAAAGTTAAACAACTTCTTGTTTATTAGGTAGAGTTTTATAGGCTTGTAAATTTTTGGCATTTTTTCACTGGCGAGATTTAAATTCGTTTTGTATTTTAAAATTTCTGAAATATACTTAAAATAAATGTGAATCAAATTCTTGAGTATTTAAAATACACTTAAAATGATGTTTGGAAGATTTAGCCGTATTTTGATATTTTCTCAAAGTGTATAAATAACAAAATATTGTATTTAGCTTATCCATGCTTAAAGCTTAACAACAAAATTATTTATCGAATTAACTATGCTTTTGGCCCGAGCACTTGCATTGCGTATTCATTTGCACATTTAATTACACTCGAGACTTGCACAAAATCAAACCACATTCAAATTGCAATATTCAATCAGCCAGGTTGTCCCTCCGAGAGAGAGTGCAACTGTGTGTGTGTGTGTGTGTGTGTGTATTTGGCCAAAAACAGTGCTACAATTGCAATTGTGCAATTAGGTTTATTTTGTTAGAGTTTGAGACAAGGAATTTTGATTAATGATTACCAACATATGCATAAACTGCTCAAAGGAGACTCTTTGATTTACATTTATAAATGTATCTTATTATAACTGTGCTACTGATTACATTCGGATTGTGGTCAAAATCGGTTGACGTAAATGTGCCCAAAATGTACATGGCAATGCTGTTGTTTCAATAGCAAAATAACAACAACAACAAAAAAAATTGCACATTCAATTAATTAGCATCTATTCACAGGACACAGGACACGACACGAGGCAAACGTGCATGACAAACTTCCGCTTTTTGGTTCGGTTAAATGAACGCCAGTTGCCGCCAAAGGGGGCGTGGCTTAGCCCAGCAGCTTTTGGGGGCCGTGGTTTGGTGCATTTGTGGCCTGTGTGCAGTTTTGTTTTCGGACCATTTCACGGGCACATACGAGCACATACGGGCAAGAACACCGTAGCCGGACAGCAGCGGAAAACAAATTTGTACGTAACAAAAATACGTGCAAAGTTTACAAAAAACAATTTCGTTGTGGCTGTGCCGCTTCCGTTGCAGCTCCTGCTGAGGTTGTTTAATTATTTGCCATTTGGCTGAGGCAAAAACTTTTCTTCAGTTTTGGATTAAGCAAAATGATGCGCTTTATGAGATTTAAATGTGAATGACTTTAAAGTAAATATAAAAATGTTGTCTAATTAAATTTTAGTAATTTTATCTTGCAAAATACGCCCATATTTATTTTAATTTTTTTTCTTTGCTCAACTTTTGACTTTCAAATTGCGCGCTCTAATATTTACAGTGCTGCCACCTGGTTACAAATATGAAGGCACCCTTGCTTAGGGCTGCCAGCTGACTAGGCAAACGTGAAGTTGGCTGCGCTGCCGAAAACAGCTGGCTGCCAAAACATTTAGTTCAATTTAAACAAAACGTGTTTACAGCAGTTTCAATTGTTGAACTGCAATTAAGACATGACAGAAATCGAAGGCTATAGAGGTAGGAGCATATTGCAAGCCAATTAAATATGTATATAAAATGTAAACAACTCTCACAGTTGTGCCGCTGCGAGTGACGCCGGATGCCAAAAATTGCCACAGCGTTTACATGCGCGAACATTTCATCCGTCTGATGGATCCGAATAAGCCCAAGGGCCGGACACTGTTTCTGCTCAACGTGCCGCCGTATGTAACCGAGGCCAGTCTGGAAACGTTCTTCCAGCGTGCCGGCAATGTGGAGAGCGTCCTGTTCGCCGCGAAGCCAGGACGTGATGAGACCGCCAAATGGTACGAGGCCATGAAGGTGCCCTTCTCGAACGCACAGGCGCCCTTCAAGTTCAAGGTGGCCTACGTGGTGTTCCAAAAGAGCAGCAGCATTGGCCGGGCACTGGCCCTCGATACCCTCGATTTGTACAACAGCAGCGGCGAGTCCCTGATCAAAACTGGCATGGAGCTGTGGCACGACGACTACGTGAACCACTTTCTACTGGACGCGGAAAAGACCCAGCACAAGATCAACGCCTACATGGCCGGCTACGATAAGCGCGAACGTGCCGCCCTGGCAGCGGCCAAGTCGAACGAAGCGGATGCCGATGGTTGGGTAACCGTGGGCAAGGATGGACGCAACGCGGGCTTCGAGCAGAAGGAATCTGTGATTGGACGCATCGAAAGCAAACTGGAAAAGGACAAGAAGACCAAGGAGCTCAAGAACTTTTACACATTTCAAATACGCGAGAGCAAAATGCAGAACATTGTTGAGCTGCGCCAGAAATACGAGGAGGATAAGCAGAAAATTGAGCTGCTAAAGAAATCAAGACGCTTCCGACCGTTTTAGCATTAGTTTTTTTTAAGTATAATAAAGCAAATAATTTTAAAATTATAACAATAGTGTATCAGTTTATGAGTAGATTCAGTGAAAAGAGGTATTTGCGGACGAAATCTTTTACTCCTGTCTAATTAATTTTTCTTAACTATTTTTTGTTTAAATATCTGCCCTTCATAACGATTCGAATCTTGGTCTTAATATGTCTTATAACTATAGTCACAAGTTTAAGCTATTATAAAGGTTATCAAAATATATATTTGCATTTCATGTAATAATCTCATATTTTAATAGGTTTCAAACTTATTTTCAAAATCTTTGTGATCTATTTTATAAAGTTACAAATTCAATTCTAAGCCCATAAAAATATGATATTTCTGAAACGATATATCTTACCAAAACTGCTTACAACTTCCATAAAAACAACCTGTCAAAAATGCAGTATTGATTCTTATCAACTTATATACTTATTATCAAAATCTTAATAACATTGGGCTATTGAACTTTGAAGCTGATATAGAAACAATCGCCCGTTAAATAAGTTTTATGAAAACATATTCTGCGGCTTAATTTAAAATTTTACGAGGGTATTTAACAATTATTCTATTGATTGAAATTAGTTTTGATTTGTTAGTAGTTCCCAAAATCGATTCAAATGTCGGTTCTATAAAGGTTTAATTTCAGCAATTGTTTCAAAGGTCAAAGCCTTGAAATTGGCAAGTGAAACTTGTGTAGAAAATATTTGTTGAGTATTAAAGGAGACCGACCAGCAAGAACTCGATTTACCAGAGGTGAAGAGTTGTAAAAAAAAAACGAGAAGAAATGTTGGTGTTGGTTCAACGAATGCGCGGAGTCGAATATGAGTTGCATGACATGACCGCTGGCCAAAATCCTCATAAATTTATGGCATTGACACTTTGCCGCGACTAAATCCTGGCCTGGCCTGCCATAATTTCACGGCAATGCTATAACTTACAGGCCAGCCGCAGTTGGGCTCGAGCAGGAGGTGGCCATAAAAGCGCATAAAAAGCAAACAAAAAGCCCGAAGAAAGGCAACGGCAACAACGGCAACCAGCAGCAGCGCAGCGCTTATTGTGTGATAATCGCATATGGTTTATGTTAATTTGAGAAATGATAAAAATATTTCGCTTATCAACTTTAATCATCATAATCGTCGCGTTGCCATCGTCGCGACACAAAAACACAAACGCAGCTCGCAGCACGCGATCCGGATCCGTTGCGGCTGCTGCATCAGACTTTTAGGCTTAATGTGGCGCGCGTAAATTTTCGAGTCCACAATCTACCCAAGCGGGGTAATCTGAGAGCCTGGCTCCGAGTGAAATACAAACGAGGTACGCGTTGGATAACGCATATGCGCGACCAGCGTGGCCATCGTCGGGGCTGTTGTTGATATACCCAGTGGAAGCGTGTCAAACAGGGTACAATAGTTTTCAACGCGTGTATGTAACGAATCTTTAAAATAATAATTCCCCTATTTATCATACTTTTTATTTTGAAATTCCCTTAATTTAATTATTATTCTTTAAAAATATAGCCTGATATAATGATAAGAATTATTCTCTGAGCTATATTATAAATGTAAAAATGAATTTTTCAAATTTAATTTTAAGCTCAAAAACATTTTATTTATTAAATAGCCTTCACCCAAAATTAAACATTTATTTATTTTTTTTTTATTTATGCATATTAGAAATAAACTTAATTTTAAATTAAGAACTGTTTCATAAAACGCTTTCTTGCTAATAAGAATTTTGTTCTTCTGAAATTTGTATTAGCCAGATTTGAGGGTATCTGGCAGTCGGGCAGCGCCGACTCGTGCACTCCTGTTGCTCGTTGTTCTTGTACGCTTGTCATTGGCTGTGGGGCCTGGCCTACTGTGGAGCCTCAAGACAGCAACACATTCATAATTTCTTCCGATTTGTATCGTTTTTAAACATTTTAAATTGATTAAAATGCGATAAATCATAATCGGGCCGTGTCTGGGATTGGGGCTCGTCGAGTGGAGCGCGATCGTCTGCGTCTGCGGCCGGGTGATGGAACGATTTATGAGCCTTGAACATAATAAAGTGTTAACGGAACGAGTTATTAAGGTAATCTGAATGCGCATAAGTTAATAAAAGCTCGTTGCACTTTCGGACGATTTGCATTTGGAGCCAGCCGGGACGCGCTGGCCGCGTCTAAGGTTGCATAGGCCCCGTTGCGGACGCACAAGATGTCGAAAAATATAACATAAAACGACCACACGTACGTCTCCCATGCCGCGCAGCAGGACGCCGGCCTCGGCTCCGGGGAGAGAGATCGGGGGACCACAAAACATAAACGCCGTGTCTTGTGAGCAGAACAATCAATAAATTTGAACACGTGAGCGGGACGCGAATGCAGACGGCAACAACAACAGCAACAACAACAACAACAGCAACAACAACAGCAACAACATCGAGTACAGCGCGATAAGTGATCGCCGTGTCGACTGATTGCCCACAAAAAACAACAACAATTCACAAATTCTTTTTGTTGCTGTTGGCGGCAATTGGGGAACATGTAACAGGAAGTTATTAGTTGCTATGCATTATTTTGGCTATAATTTAACGCGCATTAGCGTGGTGTCAAAGTTCGCATTAGTGAACCAGAAAACGTCAATAAATTGTTAAGAGTTGTTGGCAGAGCTATGACTATAAGCCAAAAACTGAAAACTAACTGATAAGATTGAGAGACTACTTAATATCTGTCAGGATCGACAATATATTACTGATCAAAAATATATACACTTTAAGGGGTCGGGATACTTGCTCTTGCTTGTTACAGATTTTGTATATTTTACATATTTGTGCTTTATGAATTTAAGTAAGTTTTATAAAAATCTTCTTAAGAACTCAATTTTTGATTATTAAAAGGGTAAAGGGATTTTCTAAAAAAATAAAAATAATATTTCTTACCAAAGATATACAATCGGAATGCTTTTGATATGATATTATGAAAATAGCTAAACAATCAGGTTTTGAATACTGCACCCAGGCTAAATTATAGATGCAATGTTTTAAAATGTTTGTATTAAATTTTAGGAAAGCTGTTAGTTTATACCCAATAAAATATAATATATATATAAGCCTGTAGTAATAATAATTATTATTAGAAGTATACAAATAATAATAATAACAGCATAACAATAATAATATTGCTTACAATAATAATAAAATTAATTTAATAATAATATTTATAAAAATATAATTTTTATTATTTTTATAATTTATAATTATTAATTTTTGGTAAGTCAAACGTAATTTTCCATACGCTAACTTACATTTTTATACTCTTTCACAAACTGAAAAGAGTTTTGAACTTCATATATGTATATAAATATGTATAGTTAATGTGCATCGATTTTTTAGCGGCGTTATAGACACCAAATATGACAGAAAGCTTACTGATAACATTCTCTTAAAATGGAGCAAAAATTTATGGGGCCAGCATAAGTCAATATCTCCCAAAATTTTAGAGCTAGTCACAACAGTTGGCAGATAAAAAAATGATGACCTCCTCTAAACATAAAATTGATATAATCTGAAAATTAAGAAAATTGATGATTGCTCCAAGTTGTTATTGAATAAAAAAAAAAAAAAAATTAAATTAAGAAATACTTTTCCTAATATTTTTTTTAACTTACATATTTCAGCTATTTAATTGTATGCAGTAAATTTCCCAATATAGATGTTATATATCTTTATTTTAAATATATTTTTTTAATATTTAGTAAAACCTAATAGCAAAACTGTCTTTTTTTTTAAAAAAAAAAGAAAAAATGTATTCATGATTATTTAGATTGATTAGCTTCCTGTTACTATTTTAGCAACTTATACTACTGTCACATACAGTTTTATACAGTTTTTTTATGTGCGAAAAAGCAAAGTGATTTCGAAGTTGAGAAAATAGTAATAAATCTAGGCCAACCAGACTTGGCATAACAAAGTATTTGATGAGTTCGCCAACTCAATAGCAGTTCCCGAAGTTGAACCAAGTCGTTGTGTGGCCGTCATCCAACGTGCTGGGGGACCTGCGTGCCGCTGAGGGGCCGTATAAGTTATAGTGCCGGGAGCCCGCCACGACCTCACGGTAGCGCCGCACCGGAGTGCGTGCCATGTGCAGCTCCATGAGCTCCCATTCGTTGATGTCCTGGAAGACGGAGCGCAGCATGTGCATGCGGCCCAGGAGCTCCGTCTCGCGCAGACCCTCGTACTTGCGGCCGGTGCGCGAACGAAAGGACTTGTAGACCTCGCTCTGTTGCTTCGTCTCCGTCGCCGTTTGCAGCTCTTTCCGGTAGAGCGCGCGAATCCCCCGGCCCAGATGGCGAATGTGCTCGAAATCGCGTATGTTCAGAGCCACCAGCGCGATGGCATCCAGATTGAGCAGCTTGTGCCCATCGATGTAGTTCTCCCTGAACGTTTCCTGCGAATGCAATCGAATTGAGGGATCGAGAAAAAACACTCTGCGATCAGTCGAAACCCACCTCGTACTCCGGATAGCCGAATTCGCGCAGCCATTCGGCGACATCGTTAATGCTCCACTTGAAGACCTCGGTGCGTGCCTGGGCGTCGACGACGGCGGCGCAGAGATTGAAGAGCGAGTCCGGCGTGGCGCGAAACGAGAGCGGCACATCATCTTTGTCGTACTCGACGTCGGGATACATATAGCTCGGATAGCGAAAGGTGAAGTCCTGCTCCTCAACGCCATCGGCCGGTTCGCTGATGCTGAGACTTGGCACACCAAAGTTACGGCGTAATTTCGACGACGCCGACGACGACGACGACGACGATGCGGACGACGACTCCATTCGAGCGGATGACACGAACTGTGCCCTGTCTAACCCAAATTTAGTTGCCCCAAGTCAATTTGCTTGCGGTTTTCCCCCAAAAGTATCCTGTTCGTGTTTGTTTACATTGCTGGGTTGCGTTTTTCCATACACTTCTATGTGGGGCATAACTACTTTCCTATACGATTCTTGACACTTCAATAAAACTTTTGTAAAAGATCACCAAATAGTGATAGTATACCGCAATTATTTTATTATTATTATTTTAAGTGCTAAAGCTAGAGCAGGAATTAAAGGCCACATTCATTATTCAGCCGCCAACAATAATTATTTAACTTTAAAAATTAAAATTAATTTTCTAAACAAATATTTTATGACGCATAAAAATCGTTAATAATTTTAGTCTCTGACAATTTCAATTGAATTCTAAATTACAAACTTAAAAGAATATTTCAAAATGGGTCTTGCCTAATATTAAAATAAAATAATAACATAAATATAAAATCTTCCTTATACTAATATTATTGTTTATATAGATATAGATAGATTTTGTATGCCTGTTTTTTATTATTAATTTTTAATGCTATTAGAATATGGTTGTAATATAACAAACTATAATTTTTGTTAATCGGCAACTATGAATATTGAATTAGGCAATACTATATAAAACATTAGCCTGTGATTCGAGCCCGAATCTTTGTTTACTTCATGAATACATTACAGTACATAATAAAATATAATAACAACAATTAAATATAGCACAATTGTTATTTAAAGTGTCTTTAAAATTGTAATATTTGACAGCTGTTTTTTTTAAACTTTTTCAAAAATCTTTAAAATTTATATTTATTAAAGTACCCAATTCCTGCTAATCTTAATTATTAGCATTTGTTGCTAATGTTTAGAAAAGAAACCCCGAAGTGTGCTAAGGGTATTCATACTTAACGTGTCCTTCTTGGTTTTCTTTTCCCGTTATTGCATTTGCATATTCGTTGTTGTTTTCTTTCGGGGTCAATGGGGCGCTGGCGAGGGGCGGTGCTCGGTGCCGCAGCCCCGTCACGCCAGGACTCCTATTAACAAAGCCTATTTACATTTTCCTTTTTCCCTTTCGCCGATTTTCGGCAAATATTTGGGCCGTACACAGAGTTTATTTGCGATTAATTTTAAACAGCATGCAAAGAGTTGTTTTTGATGTGGTTCGCAGAATGCGGTTAGATTTATGACTCTACAAGGCGCTCGGCACATTTACCCACTTTATTAACAGGCCACCAGCCGGACAACGCTGGAGATCACTCAATTCCCGACAATTTGCCAGACATTCCCGCGCCCATGGGCCGGAAAGAGATAAAACATCGTCGGCGATAGCGTCTGTGGCTCCGCCCACCAAAATGGAACGCTCGCATTGGCCACCAGCTGCCATGCTGCCTCTCTGCATAGGGAGCTGTCTGCGTGTGTGTGTGTGTGCGTGCGGAGTACGGCAACATATGGAGAAATCGGTAAACAAATCTCAATAGCGATCAGCGAACGATCTCTGGCTGAGCTAATGACACAGCGTTCTGTTTGTATGTAAACAACCCAACCGTGTAGAGCAAGTTTCCCATCCGAGCGACAGTGGGCGAAATTGGAGGAAAATGTGGGAAACCAACAAGTGCAAGTTGAAGGGAATTGAGGGAGACACTCCTAAATAATTGACATATAGAAAAGCAATCAAAAGAAAAATATATTAGCATTTTATTTTAATATCCTCTTGTCAATGCGAAAATTAAAATTGTGTGCAATTATTGCCATGCCATTTCAATAGCTTGACACCATTTTATCGAGAAGTATGAGAAGAACAGACTGAATTTAGCTATTAAAAAATGCAACTACATTGCAATTTTAGCTTCTTTATAGATATAGGAACAGAAAAAAGAAAATCAAAGGGTCTCTGCGCCCTGATTGCTGATTAAATATATAAAAAAAAAAAAAAAAAAAAAAAAAAAAAAAACTTAAGAATTTTTTTAAAATTATATGCAACAATGTATCTTTGCAAACCTCTTAAAGCATATAAACTTTAAGAAATCTTGTTTTGTTAACAATAACATAATTATAATACACTGTACCATATTTTTTCTACATTAATTAAAAGCTCTCAGTGACTTAAATTAATTAAAGAAAATTAAATTTGCTGTTTTATGACTTAACTTAAAGTTACGATTAACAAATATAGAAAAAATTGAATTATAATAATGTAATGCATATAAATATTATCTTCAGAGGTTTTTTACAATTTTCTTTTGAAAATAACTGCATTTACTAATAATAGCTGTACTAATTTATAAACCTGCAGAGCACAATCTGAGAGATCTCATTTTTTATTAACTATATAAATTAAAAAATCTTTTTCCACTTTCACATAAGGTGCACAATTGATTGCACTTTTGCTTCGATTTGCCCCACTGTATCGAGCCACACACAATCGCTGAGATTTACTTTAACACAATACTTATTCGTATGCGCCCAGCGGCAATCGATGATCGCTGGCTGGGATTTGCTCCCGGGCCGGGTCCACTCAGTTCCGTGTGGGTTGTCTTGGCAAACGGTTTCGACTCTACGCGCCCCCCAACATTTTGTGGCAATCGACGGTGTTTTGTTAGCGACGGTGTTTCGCCCGTGACATGTTCGTTTCTTGTTTGCTGCAACCGCAATCGCCAGTGTGACCAGCCAAACTGAGCAATGTTGCTACACGAAAGTGCCAGCATGGAACAGAGTGTGCCCGAGAATCTCAGCACGCACGCGTTCAACGACTGCGAACCGCAATCGCAGGCGCCCTGTCACGATCCCGCCGATAGCGAGAACGGCTCCAATTCCAACAGTGATTTGCCCACCAAAGATCCCGTCGCGACGCCGAGTCCTGCGACCAGTGTGACCAACTCGAGCACAGCGCTGACCAATAACAGCAGCACAACCAAAGTGAAACTCAGTTTCAGTGTCGATCGTTTGTTAAGCGCCGAGCGCACCGATCCCGCGCCCAACCCAAATCCAAACCCAAACCCAACGTCCTGTGACGGCAGTGTCTACGCCTGCTGCACATTTCCCCGGTGCTTCGGCCAGGCCGCGGAGACCGCCAAGCACACTCCAGTGTCTGCTCCACAGGGACCCTACGCCTATGCGGCACTGGACAAGTTCTACCCGGGCCTATATCTGGATTACAAGCCTGTGCTGAGACCCACGCCCATACGTCCTGCTGAGCACGGTAAGAAAGATTTTTAAATTAACGATCGTAAGTCAAAGGCTAAGAAATTTGCAAGAACTAAATTAAAGGCTTTTAAAAATTGAAATTATATTGATCGAAAATAAACATAATAAACCAAAAATGGATACATAATTAATAAAAAAGGTAAACAAGTATATATATATTTGTTTTATAAAGTATTGCTAATATTAAATTAAATTAATATTGATCGACAATAACTTTCTTTAACTTTTTCAAATTAATGATGTTAGAAATTGGCAAGAACTAAATTAAAGGCTTTTAAAAATTGAAATTATATTGATCGAAAATAAACATAATAAACCAAAAATGAATACATAATTAATAATAAAGGTAAACAAGTATATAATATATATTTGTTTTATAAAGTATTGCTAATAATAAATTAAATTAATATTGATCGAGAAGATTGTATTCATTTTCGAATTAATGATCGTGAGTTAAGGACTCAGCTAAATTATAGAAATTGGCAAGAACTAAATTAAAGGATTTTAAAAATTAAATTAATATTGATCGACAATAAACATAATAAACCAAAAATGTATACAGACTTAATAATAAAGGTAAACAAGTAGTTATATATATTTGTTTTATAAAGTATTGCTATTGACCCGATCGAACTCCTGGCAGAATTATTCATTTAAGTATGTAACTTTTAAATATTTTTTTTTTATATTTTTTTTTAAGGTTTTATTTAATCAGCTATCAGGGTAGAGAGTACCCTTTTATCTGGCTTTGTTCTATGTAATTGGAACCGTTAATACATGTTGGTAATATTTTTAAATATAATTAAATTGTTAAGGATTATGTTTACAATTTATTAGAAACCTCTCGCAGTTTTTACAAAACCATTTTTACAAATTTAAAAAAAATAATATTCGCTTTATAGTTTTCCAAGTTAAGGTTTAAATAAATACCGCCATTTGCCACGTACACTAAATATCTATATTTTAAAGTTCAATATCCTCTCTTGCAAACAGTCTTTGAGTACGATCAAAAAGATCAGCTAACGTATTTTTTCCCATTTGCCAATCAAAAATGCCGGCACATTCTTCGCTTCCCAACTCATTATAAACTGCAAATGCAATCGCATTGTAAAAATAAAAAGCTAGAAAATGTACATTCCGGGAAAAAAGTTGAAACACTTTTAGTCTCAGCCAAATGGTTGGGTCATAAATCGTGCGTTTTTATTGGAATTATTAGTTGATCTGTGGCCATATTGTGCAATATTATTGTAGCCAACTGTTTGTGGCTGGTTCTTGACGAAAACAATTCGTTTGTTGAAATCGACAAATAGATATCTTCACTCGACTCGTCTCGACTCGTATTTACGTTACTTCCTGCTGTTTTGTATATCTGGGGACGACTCATGGACTGCCTGCCAGCCTCTGCACTTTGATCTTGTTTATATGAAAAATAGTGAGAAATATATTTTGTGTATTGTGGATGGGTTTTCGGTTGCCGTTCAGCTTGTTGTTGGGCCTTTTTCAGTTTCGGCTAACTCTTCTGTTTTATATACAATTCTAATCAAGAGGGTGCTAAATAGCCGAGAGCCTCAATTGATCCAAGCGCTGTTGATGGCTGCCTCCGGAAGTGTGCGTTACACAATGTCATTATATTGCCAAGGATTGTGAAGGAAGAGCACCCATAAATAAATTAAATGGCTGTTAAATCATGTTCCAAGCATGATCACTCAACAGCAGCTTGTTTGGCACTGATATGAATGCAAATAAAAAAAGGCAAATGTAAATAATTAAGTAATCAAAATAAAAAAATTATTTGAACACAAAATTTCCAAAAAATTTAAATTAAAAGGATAATAACATATTTTATTAACAAAATGAAGAATATGATCACTGATCATTTTGGAAAAACAAAGTATTATTATTTTCCTACTTACTTCCCAAACGTGATCAAAAATCTCTAACTGCTTAATACTATTAAAATTAAAAAAAAACTTTATATAAAATCTACTAAAATGTTTTATCATTTAATTTAAAGTTGAATGCAAAAAATGCTATTAACAAAGTTGATAATTTTAAAGCCATTAAATTAAATTGATCAAAAATTATCATAATTTTGTTACCAAAATAGATATATGTGAACTTTCCTGTAATTCGCTTACACACTTCCTTAAACAATCTGCCCGATTTGATTCATCCAGGCCGAAATCAGAAATGATATCATTCAACGGCATTTTCAACAACATTTTTGCCTTAATTTCATTTCAAAGTGGCAAACAAATTAGCGCCACATCAAAATTAATTCGCCCGCCCATCCATTCGATGTGAACATTTATGAAAATTATTATCAAAATTAAATGATTCTTAAACACATTAGCCGAGAGGGCGAAAATGAAATGCCAATTAGCACGTGGCATAAAATTCGACATTTCCTCAATCAAGAAGCAAAAAAAAAAAAAATATATAACAACAGACAAGAGTTTGAAGTGTTTCATCAATCCTGCGCTACATTAAATAAATTAAATTCAAAAGAACAAAAACCAAATTAACAACAATTTATGAACAAATTAAGAATCAGCCTTAAAAATAAACTGCCCGCCGTTGGCAGCATCAATTGAAAACCGATGGAAAACCGATTGAAGCGATTTTGTTTATTTGCTTGAGCAATTGGGCCGTCATTCAGGGGCAGCCAATCCATCCAGCTATAATGAATTGTTCCGTTCGCCAAGAGCTTTTGTTCGCCATAGCTTTGGCTATGGCCAAAAAGGAGCCGAGTCTTTACTGATAGATTGGGGCGCCGCTGGGCCAACTACTGGGGCTGCCGTTTAAGTTAATGACACGCAGCATTCTCCCAAACTGGCTGACTGAAGAACTGGCTAACTGACTGATTGAAGCTATGCGGTATTTTTAGGGGCCATGCGAGGCCAACTATTTACACTCAGCCACCCACTGTGGTGGCCCAGCCCGGCCCGGCTACCTGTGGTGCCAACGTTATTTTGACCAAGTGCGTACACTCAGAGAAACCGAAATTCAAGAATTCTATACTTAACTCAAGTACACTCATTTTTTAACTTAAAATATTTTATATTTTTAATTTTTACCTTATTTGTATTTTGACCAAGTGCGTACACTCAGAGAAACGAAAATCTAGAATTCTATAATTGACTCAAGTACAATAGCTTTTTAATTTAAAATATTATATATTTATAATGTATAATTTTTTTGTATTTTGACCAAGTGTGTACACTCAGAGAAACCACAATTTAGAATTTTATACTCAAGTACAATAATTTTTTAACTTAAAATATTTTATATTTATAATTTTTACTTTATTTGTTATTTTGTCCAAGTGCGTACACTCGGAGAAACCACAATTTAGAATTCTATACTCAAGTACAATAATTTTTTAACTTAATTTTATATTTATAATTTTTACTTTATTTGTATTTTGAAGTGCGTACACTCAGAGAAAGCAAAACCTAGAATTCTATACTTGACTCAAGTACAATTATTTTTTAAATATAAATATTTTATATTTATGAAAGCCAAATATTTTAAAAAATAATAAAACGCTAATAAAGAAACTTATCTAAGAAAAATTGAAAAATTGTGGTTCTGTTAAAAATATTTAAAATCATTTTCAATTAAAGAGTTTTGTTCTTATTTATGAATCATTACTGATCGGTTATAGATGTTGTTTTACAAATTGTAAAAAGCAAACGCTACAAATCCCAGCCCGCTTCGCTCAGTGTAGAGAGAGATAAGCCCCGATCGAGAGAGAGAAGATGCGCAAGCTTTTGGGACCTGCTCTGCGGATTCATTTGTGATGGATTGATCGCATCGCATCGCACATCATAAAAAACCATTGCCCCAGCCAGTCACAGCTCCATGCAGCTCCAGGCTCCACAGCTCTTCGGCTATTTGTTGCTGCATGGGTGTTGAGTAGTTTGTTTGATTGTTTTTCCCTTTTGGCTGGCTGGCGATCGATCGATCGATCGATCGATGGATCGTTGAAGATCTTTTCTCTTTGTTTTTGTTCTTCTCGTTTTGGTGCTTATTTATGAATCGTTTTGGGGCAATACTGCGGGTCGGGGCCAATAATTTGGCGCCGCTTGCCTAATTAATTTACAATTTATATGTTAATCCAATTGCTTGTGTCTTTCAGATCGTTGTGATCAATGATCAATACAATGAATGCATGTTGGCCGTATTTCACATGCTGTTTTAAGTCAAGTTTGTCATTGTTCCCAGCAGCAGGAGCGCTTTCACTAGCCAAGATCAACAGAAGATCATCTGTCGATCGCCTTTAACTGTTTTCGGTTGATCATTATAGGCTTTACATATAGGATGCTTTGGGTTCAGACCGATTTCAACACATCATTCTGATCAGTAATCAACATTCTGCTGTTGAATGCAAGTGGTTTGGATCACGATTAGAGAATTTTATGCTGATGATCGCCAATCAAATAATTTCATTTGTTTTATTATCTTCTATTTTGATTAACTAACTACATGTAAATGAATATAATACTGATCGTGATAACAAATTTTACGATTATTTTCTACTAATTTAGTAAATTTGCATAAACGAATGCATTCAGTAACTGTTTAAACATCATTTATTTTATTGAATTAGGTTTCTTAGTTTTGATACGAATCTTGTAAAATTAAATATTAAGAGTTTGGAAAGGTTCCTTAAAAGTGTACTGGATTTGTATACCCAAAAAACTCTTAATAAAAATAAAGAGCAAGGCTTTTTGCTTTAAATTTTCATCCTGCTTATAAAAGACTACAGATAGAGAGATCTAGCCTTTATATTCATAAAAATATATAGTTCTCATTTTCTTTAAAGTAATTTTTGTCTACAATTGTTTCTTCTTTTAAATTTATTTAATTTTATATTTTTGGAAATCGTATAATTTTTTTGTTTTGAATTCTTTAGCAAATAATATATTATACAGATTCTGATTTAAGAATAAATTATTACGAGCTCAATGATATTTGCTACGCTATAAAGACGAAAGATCTGATATTTTCTTTGATTTTCTCCTTATATAGCAAGCCATTTTGAAATTTCGTATATAGTAACAAAAGCGATTCAGTTGGCATTAACTTTATTCCCCATTTGGACATTTCACTCGCACTGCATCAGGGTCAGGGATCTTTTTAGCCACATGGCTTAAAGAAAATTCATAACTCTCTCGCTGCTCTTATTGGACGATAATGTGGCAATTGTTCGCCTTGCACTCGAAATGCAATTCGAGTGTTTACTCGAAAAATCGAACTCACGAAAATATTCGCAGGCCCATAAATACAATTGAACAGTGCAAAATAAATCGATACAATTGAAAGCAGGTCGTAAATTCGTTAATAGCCGCAAATATTCAGGATGCAAATGCCGGCCAGACCAGGGCCAAGATACAGGCCAATGATTTAAGATGCGCCCAAGCTGATCACAACTCATTAAGATATTTACCGCAATGAGGGCCTGTTATTTACAAACGTATCTGTGCGAGGCAATTAAGGCGCGCTGAGGTGTTGAAAACCAATGGAAAACTCATTATAACAAGCCAGCGGCGGTTGACATAAACCAAATGCCGCCAATTAAGATCGAGGCGTGCGCGTTATTGCAGTTCCAGATGCAGATACAACTCAAATGCAGATTGAGATACAGCCACAGATACAATTGTGGCGCATTTCCGTTGCAATGTAAATACAAATAAGACCGCTTCAGCTTGAAGTAAATAAAATGCGCCATGAAAAATAATTAGATGCATGCCGCGCGCACAAACAAATTCGAAAGCCATTTACGCACTGAAAAATCCGTGCGCACAGTTTATAAAAAACCAATAAAAACGCATAAACTAGTTTAAGCGTTGCCACCAACAAAAAGAGAAACATCAGCGTTATCTGAATACCCTTACCTGTCCTTTTTAATATATAACTAAACTAAAATTAATTTTTTTCCACCATGAAAACGCTTGTAATTGATTTCAGTGCAAAGGTTTTTTTTATAGTAACAGGTCCCAGGTCCCGGCCACATCTCGTGCCCCATGTCGTGCTCGATTACCCCAAATAATTTTTTTGGTCCGCCAAGAATTATTTTCTTATATTTGTGTTGCTGTTGTTGTGTTTGTTGTTGATTTTTGGCGCTGCGGTGTAAACAATTTGTTTACCCGCAACGCTGATTATTTCCAATTAAGTGAAAATTTTATTATAAACAAACTCATTTAAATATTTTCAACGTGCGTTTCATTGAATATAATTTACTCAAGAATTTGTTGAGAAAATTTGTGAAAATTGTGTTTTAATATTTTCTTATGTCGAATATTATTGAGTTTTAGCCTTTGCGATTAGGGAAACGCGTAAATTGTATTGCAAAATATATTTTTCTCCCGGCGGATATAAGCTTATACATAAATATGCATAGAGGATGTTAGATGCCGAGTTGTAAAAATAAATAAAGTAGTGTGAAATGGAAGTATGGGATTAAGGCATTTCCTAAAGTACGGAAAAGTCTAGAGCACAAATAAAATAAATTAACAAAGCCCATAATAAAAGTATTCGAGATCAGATAAAATGACCATTTTTTTAGGGTTACAAGTTAACTTAAAATATGCCAAGCTAGACATTTCATACAGTAAATAATATGTGTGTATAATTAAATAAATATTATAATAAAATATCTATTAAAAATAGATTGCAGTTCTAAGTCTAATTTTGTATATATATTACCATAAATATATCTGGTTGCCCATTTAGAAAAGCCAATAATTTATTTTTCAATTCACTCAAATATGTAGATTTCGCTAGAAAAAAATTATAATGACAGAAAAAGATATTGCCGATCCAAAGCATTCATTTATTTGTTTATTTAGCGCGATATTTTATGATATAACTCTGTTCTTCTCGCCTTCTGTCTCTTTTATTCCCATTTATCCTTTTGCTCTTATTCCCTTCTCTTTCACACACATCGCTCTCTACGCGATTCTCATAAACTTAAGTAAGTCTTATAATTTTATTAACTATATATAGATAGCAATATTAAAATTGCTTCGTTTGTTATAAAAACCATATATCCCTTCACTATTTTTATAAATTTTATGTTGGTGAGCAAATCTCCTTTTCGTAAACTAAACCTATATATTTTGTATATAAAAAGTAAGTGCGAATGCAGATTAGGGCAATTTAGATCTTGTTTACCTATCTTTTAGTCGATCACTCTCAAATTTCAATTCAATTTCAATATACAATTTATTTCTCTTTCCTAACCAATAGCAACCACATTTCCCACACTGGCAACGAATGCATTAATGCGTTTCCATCAGCAGCAGCAACAGCAACATCATCAGCAACAGCAGCAACAACTTCACCCGCAACAGCAGCACCAGCACCAGCACCAGCACCAACATCAACAACAACAACAACACAAGGCAGAAACTTTGTTGCACGGCGCAACATCGGCGGCTGCGCTGCTGGCGCCACTGAACAGCCTGAAGTCGCTGCAGTTGACGCAGCAACAACGCTTTCTGGCCAAAACGGCGCAGCAGCAGTTACTGGACATTCCCACAGCGGCAACAGGTGCCACAAGCGCATTACAAAATGGCGCGCACACACACAGCGGCAACAACAACGGCGGCAGCAATCACAGCAGTGGCTGCAACAACGCCAACGGCAGCTGCAACGGCAGCAGCAGCGGCAACAACAACAACAACAACAACAACAATGGCAAGCGAAAACGTTCCTGGTCACGTGCCGTCTTCACAAATCTACAGCGAAAGGGCCTCGAGATTCAATTCCAGCAACAGAAGTACATCACCAAACCAGATAGACGCAAATTGGCGGCACGACTGAATCTCACCGATGCGCAGGTGAGTTCTGATTACACTGAGAGAAAAGCCGAAACTGTGTACCCAAATCAGGCACAAGCGTTGATGCGAATTTCTAAACCAGCCCGACTGTGCAATACTCTGGGATCCATAGCTCCCATACTTTGAACGCCCATAACTTGGTCAAAACTAAACCGATTTTCATGTTTGACGGCATTTTGGTCTTGATTTATCCTCTAGATTGTTTCTGCATTTAAAAGATATGCATTTTTGAAAATAAATTTTTTTTGAATTTTTTGGCAAAAAAAGCATGTATTCCCCCCTTACTCATTTTCGAAAAAATTTTTTTTTCAAAATTTAGAAATGCAAATTAGCATTTTTAATCCATTGTGTTTGTCAAAATTAGTATAAAAAACAACATTAAAATCAAATCTGAGGGGGTCAAATTTTTTGTCAAAAATCATGCAAAAATTTACAAAAATTTTAACTAGTAAAGCTCTCGGACCCATAGCTCCCATATTTCAAATGCCCATAACTTTGTCAAAACTAAACCGATTTTCGTGATTGATGCCATTTTGGTCTTGATTTATCCTCTAGATTCCCTCTGCATTTTAAATATATGCATTTTAATAGAAAATTTTCTTTTTTAATTTTTGGAAAAAATGCATGTACTCCCCCCTTACTCATTTTCGAAAAAATTTTTTTTTCAAAATTTAGAAATGCAAATTAGCATTTTTAATCCATTGTGTTTGTCAAAATTAGTATAAAAAACAACATTAAAATCAAATCTGAGGGGGTCAAATTTTTTGTCAAAAATCATGCAAAAATTGACAAAAATTTTGACAAGTAAAGCTCTCGGATCCATAACTTCCATATTTCAAACGACCAAAACTTTGTCAAAATTGAACCGATTTTGATGTTTGATGGTATTTTATTCATGATTTGTCCTACTTTATGTACTTGGCATGGCTTGGAAATTTTTCTATGATGTTTGGGAGTTTTCCAGGAGATATACCCATAAAAAAAAGGAAACTGTTTTTGAAATCATAGCCGCATGAATTCTATAGCGCTCGTACTTGGATTTAGGACGGATGTTCGTTTTTCTCTGGGTGTTTAAAGATATATATAGGAAAGGGACATACTAAGATTCACGCTTCACAGGTCAAAGTGTGGTTCCAGAATCGCCGCATGAAGTGGCGACACACGCGCGAGAACCTCAAGAGTGGCCACGAGAAGCAGCCGCCGCAGCAAGCGGACTCCGGCGGAATGGCAGCCAAGCCCATGATGGTCGCGACAGGAGCTCCCGCTGCCAGAGGACACGAAGTGTTGGACTACAGCTCCGACAGCTGTTCCAGCGTGGAGCTCAGCGAACGAGCCGACGACGATGATAACATTGAAATTGATGTAGTCGAGTAGTCTAACGTACATCCTGATGTACATACGTACTTATGTATGTTTCAAACTGATGTACAATGTAAAATGAAGTTATAGAATTTCTCTAAGGCAGGTGTTTTACTTTTGTGAGACTTGCACATTTAATTTATAAAAAAACACGAATTTAAATTATTGAAAATTAAAAATTACAACTTAAAATACCAGCATGTAAAAAATTATATTTAAAAAAAAAATAAATGTTATATGTACCAAAATAAATCATTTAAAATACTTTTAGGCAAAAACTGTTTTTAGAACCATTTGCAACAATTGATGGAGATTGATGGAGAACTATATATAGAACAAAACTTTGCTATTTTTTGCTTGCCAGTTAAAGCCAGCACCTAAAATAACAGACTGTCAATAACTGCTGTCAAAGCTAAATAAGTAGAATGGGCATAAAATAAATTATAAAGATAATGAAGCCACTTTAGAATGAGATAAAGCATCCGAATGCGAAGTCGGGTGTAATGGAATGGGCAAAAGTTGTGACTATTATTTACATAAACTTAAGCTACATTTTTAAAATTCCTAAAATGCATATAATACGAGATTCAAAAAAGTTATGGTATCCAAAATTTATTTTTATTATTTATGTAAATTAATAATTTAAAAAAGCGGTTAATAATAATGAATAATAATGGTGTTTGTTTTTACGAAATCACCCTAAAAGTAATATGAAATGTGATGCAATAACTTTAAACAAAAGAAACACATTTACACAGCTAAGCAAATGGCAAACACGCTTTCATAACACAGTTTTATAATTGGCTAAGCTAATGATCGGTCATATTCCATAATTTGAATGATCTGACCAAGTACCACACATACTAATAAAACAAAAAACATTCATGCATTAACTCAGCATTTCATAATTGATAAAGCAACATATTAAGGCCGCAATATCTTCAAAAACAATCACTGGCCATCTGCTCCTAGCACTCTCTCTCTCTCTCTCTCTCGCTCTCTCTTTTGGTCTCTTACTGCGCTCACAGAATAAACAACAAGAACACGCAATGCCAATTTCTTATACTTTTTCCACACATCAACAACCGAAAATTTAATTAAAGCTATACCGCTGCGATCAGCAGAATTTGAAACTGCGACGAGACCTTCTAATCTAGACAATGATAAAAACTCGATACCAAAGCAAGACGACGACAGTTGGTCAAGCGCGGGGGGCAATCAGCCGGAGCGGATCCGAGAGACAATTAGGCAAACAGTGAGCGCAAATATTGACGCACGACACTGAAGTATTACTTCAATTCGTAATAATATTATTGTTATACGCTAATATTGGATATTATTAGCTTGTGGGCATGTTTGCAAATATATAATAAATAATATAAAATATATAAACAAATGTCAGTAAGTTTATTTGACAAGATATAAAAAGATATGATATGAAATTATATGATATCATTTAACAGCTTTAATTTTAACAACAGGTAACTACTTTAATCCCAATTAATTTAGCTATTAAACAATAGCAATGGTTTAATAAAAGACAAATAAAAAGTGGTTGAAGATTCTTTAAATAAATAGAAATATTTATAAATTGTCTTTTTTATCGTAAATATATTATTGTAGTTTATTAAATTATTTTATTATTGTTCATTACTATTATTGTAAGTATTTGTTTTAATTGTTTATATACTTTAAAAACTTTACTTAAAGTTAAGAGCTGAGATTGCTGAATCAAAAACATTAAATAATAAATAAATAAAATAAAATAAATAGTGAAAGTAATAATTATAAATACAGAAGCCTTTAAAACAGCTTACTTAATAACTTGTTATACCAAAAAGAAATATATATGTATTAATAAATTATAATAATATATATAAGAGTTGGTAAGGGTATTCAATTGGCGACCTGCCAAATTTAAAATTTTATTAGTGGTGTTTTTCTAGAGCGTCGCTTGCTCAGTTTGCTGACGCTTCGCGCAGCGAGCGGTTGAAATTTCAGTTACTGAACGTGCGGCAATATGACGGCTTAATTGTAGTAGCAGTGAAATAGTTTTGTACGAGAACTAAGTAGAACTGCCGGAACATGGGCAATGTGCAAACGCGTCAGCTTGAGGCTCGCAATGCGACGAATAGACGGAGCAGTAAGTGCTATAGGAAATTGAAAAGTGCAGATAGATCGATTTGTATCTGATCTATACTCTAGGCATACTGTGGAACTTTCGCTATCCGAACGCCACAAGACGGCGCGACGATGTCGCAATGATTATACACAACTCCAGGCTGAGTATTGGCGAGTGGCTTAGTCTGCTGGAGTTGCAGCAATATGAAGGTCAGTTTGGGTCAGCAGTTTTTTGTTTTTTTTTCTGCATTTTCACATCCGCTTAGCCAACCTGAAGGTGTACGCCACAGTCGACGATGTGGGCGACCTGAACGACAGGGATCTGAAGCGTTTGGGCATTCGGAGCATCACCCATCGCCAGAAAATGCTCAACAGCTTGCTGGGCGTGCGGGCCAAGCGGCGGCAGTCCATGAATCTGGAAGGTGAGCGCTCCCATCAGTTTAATATCAATCGCAATCGAGCTGTAGCTTTATCTACAATCCAGCCATGAGAAGTGCTCCCTGCGCGGTGCCGCGCCGCAAGAGCTCCTGTCCCATGGTTTATCTAGATGCAAATTCAGCTGATAACATGGCTGGGAGCAACGAAAGCGGTGGAGGCTTGCCCGTGATAACGACCAAAAGTGGCAAGGTCCTAAAGCAGTTGACATTCGATGAGACAACAACAATGTGAGTATAGCTAAAGAATCAACTGGATAATACTAGCTTGTGCTAGATATGTGACTTTTAAGATATATAGTATCTCCATCTATCTTCACCTGCTCACATTGCACCTTTAGACAGTTTTTTTTATTTTAATAGAATAGCAAACAATTAATCTCAACAATAAACAATAATGCTTGTCTTAACCGAAGGCCACAGCAGCTTTTACTATTTAAAAATAGACGGGTAGACAGCTATATAGCTATATAGACACTTCATTCATTTATTTGTAAAAGAAATATCGCAGATCCTAAAATTCTTAACCATTTCAATTACAAATGTATTTGCAGTGCAATAATTATTATTTAGTTGATCTAGGAAAAATAAATAATTAAAAAATATACAAATACTTAAAAATCCAAGTTGAATGCAAAAAGAATAATAATGATAATACTTTATACAAAATGAGCTTGACTTTTAACTTAAGTTGCAGAGCTCAGCTTTAAATATTCCATTTGAAATGTAACGTACTTTCGGCAAGGTTCCACAATAGCATCCACATGCAATCCCATCCCGTACTTGATAACAACCACTTCTCCAGCCCGTTACATAAAAGCATTTCAATAACAAAAGCTCTGCGCATGCCCCAAAGAATTTCCCATAAAAAATGTTGTAAACCTTCTGCCGTTCGTCAGGCGGCATAAAAATCTTAAAACAAAACCCAAACAACGTTGGCCAAAGCGAACAACCCTCACAAGGACATTCGACTTGTGCCAGGGTGGGCCCAGCCTGGGCACAACGCAGAGCGCATTTAGATGGCAAGGAG
Source organism: Drosophila sordidula (assembly GCA_035047465.1). Classification (NCBI taxonomy): domain Eukaryota; kingdom Metazoa; phylum Arthropoda; class Insecta; order Diptera; family Drosophilidae; genus Drosophila; species Drosophila sordidula. The sequence goes on along the minus strand of JAWNPQ010000260.1, from coordinate 2,104,382 downwards.
TGCAGACGAAGACTGCGATAAGAAAAGCCAAAGAGCAGTTAGAGATAAGGCTGCACAAGATTCAATTAATTAAGATTAATTACAAATTATTGCTAAAGGAAAAGTAACACTTTAATGCGAAAGTTAGTTTGTCTGCAAAGTCTGGCACTGAATACAAAATCAAATATTTAAGGCGTGTCCTGCGTAGATATACCGTTACGAAAAAGTATTCTAGCAAAATGGGCGTAGCAGGTGAGTGATAACAGCTTCCAAATCAAATTAATCAAAATAAGTTTAAATCAACGATACAGAAAAAACCTGTGTATTTAATTTTTCTAGGAAAATTAATTAGAAACATTTTACACATTTTTACTATAAATGCATGGGTTGAATTTTTTCTTTTGCACTTGAACTTCAGACAAAAGTTCGCATATACCAGGGAACAATCCTGTGGGAGCGAATTTCCCTTTTCGACAAAAGCCCGGCCGTGGAGGCACACAAAACAAATTACCCATAATAAGGGAAATTCGAATGCTAATGCTCTGTCTCTCTTCTCCCCCCTCTCGCTCGCGCTGCAGCTACGAGGAACTGAAACCGCGCTCCAAGTGCAACAGTCCGCATTGGGGCAACACCGCCGACGACATGGAAAACGGCAACAATAGCAACGTGTCCACACCGATTGCCGCCTCGCCCAATCCCAACGAGCAACAGGAGGCCATCGCGCTGAAAAAGGCACTCGAGTGGGAGCTGAGCTTGGACGCACGGGAATTGCGGTCGCACGCCTGGTACCACGGTGCCCTGCCACGCCAGCGCGCCGAGGAGATTGTCCAGCGAGAGGGCGACTTTCTGGTGCGGGACTGCGCCTCCCAGCCGGATAACTATGTGCTCACCTGCCGCAGCAAGTCGGCCGTGCTGCATTTTGTGCTCAATAAGGTGAGTTGCAAAAATACAATTTAGGTAGAGAATGAAAACATATTCCCTGTCAAACTGCGATACAAATATTTTTCAAATGCATGTGAAAGTCTATTAAATAGGATTACTTTATCATTTAACAGGAACAGGAAAGTGTATAAAATTAGCTCTGTTTTTAAAGGTAGTTGAAATTGTATTAAACAGTATTAGAAGTATAATAATAATAAAAAAGTATTAGAAGTCTAATAATTTAATTCGTACAAATTTAAAGTATATTTTTTTTAAAGCGAAAAATATTCATAGATTTTTTAAAGGTAGTTGAAATTGTATTTAAAAGTATTAGAAGTCTAATAATAATAAAAATTTATTAGAAGTCTAATAATTAAATTCGTACAAATTTAAAGTATATTTTTTTTAAAGCGAAAAATATTCATAGAGTTTTCTTAGAGTTTTCGAATCATTCAAAATTCGACAAAGGTATTTATAGATTTAAAGCTTATTTAAAAATATATTTTTATATTATCTTCAACATTTGTTTAACGTATTTATGGAATTGAAAGCGAATGTAAACAAAATATGAGTTTGTTGCCTCATTTTGTCCATATTGCAGCTGGTGCTGCAGCCGGAGACTGTCTACGAGCGCGTGCAGTACCAGTTCGAGGAGGATGCCTTCGACACGGTGCCGGATCTGATCACCTTTTATGTGGGATCTGGCAAGCCCATTTCAGCCGCCTCGGGCGCCTTGATACAGTATCCGTGCAATCGCACCTATCCACTGTCTTTCTACGGCCACAAGATCGTCGGGAATCAGCTGCACACACAGATGCTGGCCGGACTGCGTGGCCTGAGTCCGCTGAACTCGCCGATGGGCAGCAATGCGGGTGGTTCGGCCATCTTTCGCTTCGGCCAGCTGACGGGCGACGTTCCGGCAGCCCAACAGCCGGGCACGCCATCCAGTCCGCACTGTTCGCCGCCGCGGGTGCGTCGGGAGGTGCCACCGCCGCCGCGGCTGCCATGCAAGAAGCAGCAGCGCTCGCAGAGCTTGACCCCCGCCCAGGCCATGGTTGTGTGCAACATCAACAAGCAGCAGGAACAGCAGCAGCAGCAGCAACACGCGGCTGCTGAGGCCACCAACGGGCATGGCATGGCGCGTTTTCAGACCATTGCACGCTGCAATCCCACCAGCGATATGCAGCTGCAGCCGCAGCATCTGGAGCACAAGTTCAGCACACAGTCCTTGCCGCGTCCGAGCACGACGGCGTCGCAGACGCTGCGCCAGCAGGCAGCGGCGCGCATTAGCAATTTGGCGCGCAACTGCAGCCTGGATGCGCCGGATCGACCGCCCAGCCCGCCGCCCAAGCCGCGCAAGGAGCCGATGGCCGCAGTGCTGGCGTATCAGGCCAGCGGCTCGGATTCGGGCAACGGCTCCGGCGACTCGGCGCCGGGCGATGTCAGCGAGCTGAGCATACAGCGTGGCGGCGTCATCATTAAGAATCCACGATTCATCAGCAGTTCCGCGTCGAACGGCACGCTGAAGAGCTTCACGGAATTCGATGCACTGGCTGCCGAGGAACAGCTCTTCTCGGCGCCCATCGAGGAGTTTAAGCTGGTAAGCATTCAATGTGTTTAATTTGCCCTATTTAATTTATAGTCTAGCACTATACAATTCAAAAAACAAAAAAGCATTTTGGCTTACGCGCCATTTAAACAGTTACAACTGGTCTATTGAAGTGTGACCGTATAATTTTCTAATGGCAAAAGATCGTTTTACATTCGGGATTTTTGCACTCTAATTGGTTTTAGTTGGCAACGCGATGCAACTTTAATAGACAATTGGCGTATATTAAAGTGTCTAGTAAAGTCTAGTAAAGTGTGACCACACACCTTCTACGATCAATCTTTAGCATATTTGAAAGTGACGTCAACTGTCTAATTGGTGTGTAGCTGGCAACTTTAATATACGACTAAATCTATTATTAATTGCAACATAATTATTTATGTAACAAGTTTTTTATAATATGCAATTGCAGAGTGTTCTTTTAATATTACCTATACTCAGTTCATAAAGAGACAGAATGTGGCCATATATTTTTTAACTGACTAAGGATGGTAAAACATTTGTCATTTTCACATCCAGTTGGCAACAATACGCGCGCAATTATTGAAAATTAATTGGCAACGCAAGGCACTTTTAATTCTCAATTTTTACTCAATTCAATTAATATTCATTTTCTTCTCGCACTTCAGACTAGCAAATTTGATTTTGAGAACTTTGTTACATTGTTGTTGCCATCCGTGGAGAACAAGCCGCTGGATGGCGACGCACTAAACACGTTCAAAATGATGCTGCTGGAAACGGGACCCAAGCTGCTGGCCGAGCATATAACGCGCATTGATATTGGGCTATTTCTGGACGAGCCGGCAAATGAGTTGGACTGTTACCTGAGCTGTTCGGGACTGGAGCTGCTGACTCTGCCGCATGGCAAAGTGTTTCGCGACGACATCATTGAGCGGACGCAGTGCATCAAGCTGATGGTGGCCGTCACCATACTCACCTGCCAAACGGATCTGGATCGCGCCGAGCTGCTCAGCAAGTGGATACAAATAGCGGTGGAAACGAAGACGGCGCTGGGCAATCTGTTTGGCTTTTGTGCCATTATGCTGGGCTTGAGCATGCAGCAGGTGGGTTCCTCGAATTCTCATCGCAGTGAAATTCTTAACTCTCCCATAATTTGGCTTTCAGATCCAAAAACTCGACCAGGCGTGGCACATTTTGCGGCAAAAGTACACGGACAGCGCTTTCACATTTGAGGCCAAGCTGCGACCCACTTTGAGCAGCATGAATGAAGCCTCCAATCCGCAGGCTCCAAACACAACGGTGCCCCACGTGCTGCTCTATGCGCTGCTCATTGATAGACCCGTGCTGGATATAATCAATCATGGCACTATGGATGAGCGTCCGCCGCTTTATAACACCTGCATAGCGCCTTGGGAATCAAAGGCCGATGATTTTGGCATGTCCATCAATTTTCAGCACTTGGATTCGTCGCGTGGCTTCCTCAAAAATTTGGATCTATATCGCAAAAATGCCAAGATCATTATGGAAGAGGCCAGCACTAGGTTAGACGAACTGCTGGCCGATGCTTTTCGGTAGGTCCCAATGTCCCAAAATACAGACTATAAGGTTTAACACATTTTGCTTTTGCCACAGCACCGAGTTTCACGTCAAGTTCCTGTGGGGCAGTTCGGGTGCCACCGCCAAGCCCGAGGATCGGCATGGAAAACTGGAGAAGGTGCTAACTTTGATGGCCGATAAGTTCTGCAGCGTCAGCGCCTAGTTGTCTTTAACAAAAAACCAAAAGAGTAAACAACGATATCATATGGACTCTAGTTTCTAAGCCGATAATACTTACCACAATCAAAAAACTTTTTTACTTATAAGTCTTGTGCTAGTCCTTTATCTTACCCATATCTCTCTCCCACAGTTTCATCTAGCTTCCCGTAATTTCGTGCTGTTTCTACCTCAGCCTAGTGTATATAATTTGATATACAACAAAAAAAATAGAAGCACTTTTGTTACAGTTCAAATAATTTATATAAAAACGAAGAAACAAATATTTAAAGTTTAGTTAAGCCAAGGAAACTACTTAGTATTGTTATAACACTCCTTAAAAGAACACTAGCAATTTCAAGCTGGAACTAATCAAAATGTATTTACATATAAAAAGAAAAAAGAGTAGTCATGTTGATTCTCTGAGAGAGTTGACATTACCCAAGATATATTAAAGCACACTACCAAAGGCATTTATAGTCTAGTACTTAACACGAATTCATATATATTCAGCTAAATAAAGTATTAAACATACTATAGATTGGACAATATACACTTAATCAAACGCATCATTGTACGTACATATATAAACATATTTAAACGAGTGTAAGCCACATACTGATGATATAATAATATAATTTTTGCAATTTTATAAGTGATAGTGCAGTAACTATAATAAAGAAAATAAAGGAAAAATTACAACTACTTGAAAATATAAATCTAAAATTAATGAGTTTGATTTTCATGGAAACTGTTGAGAATTTCAACTACATCTTATGAATATAAATATATAGCCAGAAGTTTACCAATTTCCTTTAATCTTTTCATAATCTTATGTTAATTAATTCATTATTCATTAAGAATTTATTAACTATTATGGATTAGCTTTTTTTAATTAAAGAGGAAAGTATCGCAATATTTCCATCACTTTTTCATAACATTATTAATCCGATTATTCCAATTAACAATTTATTAACTGACGTCAAGTAATTTTGAGTACAATCTTAACATATTTTATTGACTAAACTATAGATTAAATCTCTTTAGGAGCCGCTAAACATATGTTTATTTATAACAACTTGAATGGTCGAAATAACGATAATGGAAATCCACTTGCGAAATACGATTGTTTAAAAACAATTACGATGTGCATTCAACTCAAGCCCGGCACTAGCTTTATCAGGCACTCGAGGCGCACTTATCACACACACAAGAATACATTATATATACTAGTTATGTATATGGAGTACGCGATTAAAGTCCCAACTTAACCCAACTCAACCCAAACCCCTGACATTGTCCGGCGGGCAGAGCTGCTGAGCAGAGCTACTGCCGTTAGTCAAAAGTTTCTGTCAAGCTTAAAGCTGCTTCAGGTGTGACCTGAAGCTTTCAAGCCCAGTCCATAAATGAGCGACGGATTTCGCTGCACTCGCAAGTTTGCATTGGCCATGAGCGGTGTTTTAATTTTGGTGATCGCGCTGACAGTTGGCCTCTGTGTGGGCCTAAGAGGTGACAATGGCGTCACTGAGGTGAGCTTTTAATGGGCCCAAACGAGTGAAATTTGTTGGGTCAACTGCATTAGCATTGGCTTAATGTATTTCAATTTAATTGGTTGTTTTCAGGAGCAGGACACTCCTGCCTTCAGCATTGATCACAAGGCAAATACATTTCTAATGTACGGCGAACCATTTCGCTACGTCTCCGGCTCGTTTCACTATTTCCGCGCCCTGCCCGACGCCTGGCGAAATCGCTTGCGCACCATGCGAGCAGCTGGCCTCAATGCGCTGGACACGTGAGTAGTGCTTATAGAGGATAGTCGACTATAAGTCTGGATTAGTCAGCAGCAGGACGTGACTGTATTTCACAATATAATGTACAAAACAAAACAAAGTGTGATAGGCCTTAGAACTGTGATAACTGTGCCTCCAACAAGCTGAAGATAATTAACACTATGCAACAAACAATTCAATTCAATTCAAGTCTGCCTTACTTAAAATATTAAAATAATAAAAGTTCAGCTGTAGACTAAAGTCAACAAAGTTTAATTATAATTTGCCAAGTAATTTTTTAAAATATTTTCAAATAGTTTTCTACTAAATATTATTTAAAAACTTATCAAAGGCTTAGGAATTTTTAAATTTATTTATGCTTATTTGTGTAAGCTTTGTGTATATTTCTCATACTTTATATAATAATGCTGTTAACGAGCGAATTAACGTAAAAAAAAAACATCAGAACTCAATCAAACTAAAGGACAACATTTTTTTGATTTTTTTATAAAATATCATATACCCATAACTTTGTCAAAACTAAACCGATTTTCATGTTTGATGGCATTTTTTTCATGGTTTGTCCTCTAGATTGATTCTACATTTCAACTTTATTCATTATTTAATATAAATTTTTTTTTAATTTTTTGGCAAAAAAACCATGTACCCCCCCCTTACTCATTTTTGAAAAAATTTTTTTTTCAAAATTTAGAAATGCAAATTAGCATTTTTAATCGATTGTGCTTGTCAAAATTAGTATAAAAAACAACATTAAACCCGATTCTGAGGGGGTCACATTTTTTGTCAAAAATCATGCAAAAATTCACAAAATTTTGACAAGTAAAGCTCTCGGATCCATAGCTCCCATTTTTCAAACAACCATAACTTTGTCAAAACTGAACCGATTTTCATGTTTGAAGGCATTTTGGTAATGATTTATCCTCTAGATTGTTTCTGCATTTATAATATATGCATTTTTGAAAATAACATTTTTTCGATTTTTTGATAAAGTATCATGTACCGCATTCGATCAAGGCTACAGAAATACTTGATATAAAATATGGCGCTGAATTCCATTTAACTATAATGTATATCAAGTCGCAGACAAGTGACTTGTCAAACAATCAGGCAGACTTTAACTCAACCGTATATATAAATATCTTTTAATAAATCTTCCCCTCCCGTAGCTACGTGGAATGGTCCCTTCACAACCCACACGATGGCGAATACAATTGGGATGGCATCGCAGATGTGGTGAAATTTCTTGAAATTGCTCAAGAGGAGGATTTCTATATTGTGCTACGTCCCGGGCCTTATATATGCGCCGAGCGAGATAACGTAAGAATTGTTTAGTAAAAAGAAGTATTCCGTCTAAGACCCATCTCTAGGGAGGCCTACCCCACTGGCTATTTACCAAATATCCGAACATCAAAGTGCGCACCAACGATCCCAACTATATAGCCGAGGTCGCCAAGTGGTATGCAGAGCTAATGCCGCGTCTGAAGCATCTGCTCATCGGGAATGGCGGCAAGATCATCATGGTTCAGGTTGAGAACGAATATGGGGCGTATTACGCTTGCGATCATGACTATTTGAACTGGTTGCGCGATGAGACCGATAAATACGTGGAAAACAAGGCGTTATTGTTTACGGTCGACATACCAAACGAGCGGATGCACTGCGGCAAGATTGACAATGTGTTTGCCACCACGGACTTCGGCATCGATCGCAGTGAGTAGAAAAAGATGAAAGCAAAGTTAGGATCGGAGTGCCGAACTTTAAATGCATTTAAAATACATTTAAAAAACCGATTTACAACATATTTATATATATACTTAATTTCCAACCGAAATTTTCAATATGTATTAATAAGTTTTAATCATATCTTAGCAGCTAAGGTTTTTAATTTTTTGTTTATTTTTGGTTAAGATATCTTGAAATAACAAAAATTGTATGGCTTGTTTAAACAAATAAAATTTGTTTAACCAAATTAGTGAGGCAAACTTTATTTGTATACTTATACTAAGTAAAAACAAATTGATAATTTTGTATTATATTTTTTTGTTTTCTATTTAAATAAAAATTAAGTTTGGCTCTTTTGTTTAAACAAATGAAATTTGTTCAACAAAATTAGTGAGGCTAACTTTATTTATATACTTACACTAAGTAAAAACAAATTGATAATTTTGTATTATATATTTTTTTCTATTTAAATAAAAATTAAGTTTGCCTATTTTTTTTGTGAAATATACTTATTTCCCCTGAGGTATATATAGTTTGTAGGAAAATATCGCATTATATGTATGACAGATTTCTTAATGTTTAACTATAGCTTCTTAAGTATATTCAGTTATATTTACTTGAGCATTGAGATTAATATTATAGGATGAAAATAATCAAATAAGGACAACTTATCGAAAACCTTATTCTCTCCAAATTTCCCATTATTTTCCTTTGTCTAGTTAACGAGATCGACAAAATATGGCAACTGCTGCGCGGTGTTCAGCCCACGGGCCCGCTGGTCAACTCGGAGTTCTATCCCGGCTGGCTGACGCATTGGCAAGAGATGAACCAGCGACGCGATGGTCAGGAGGTGGCCAGCGCCCTGAAGTAGCCTAAAAGAATGAGAGTGTCTGAAAAGAGGTGATCTAACTGATGTTCCTTTGCTCCTGTTTAGGACCATACTCAGCTACGGGGCCAGCGTCAATCTGTACATGTTCTTTGGCGGCACCAATTTCGGCTTTACGGCCGGGGCCAACTACGATCTGGACGGTGGCATTGGCTATGCGGCGGACATAACCAGCTATGACTACGATGCCGTGATGGATGAGGCCGGCGGCGTGACCAAGAAGTATGAGCTGGTCAAGCAGGTGATTGGCGAAGTGCTCGAACTGCCCGACATCGAGCTGAGTCCCGCCAAGCGTTTGGCCTACGGCAGAGTGGAGCTGACGCCGTCCCTGGAGCTGCTCTCGGCGCAGGGACGCGCCGCCCTGGCCAAAGGCGCGCCCGTCACGGCCGACAAGCCGAAATCCTTCGAGGAACTCGATCAGTACTCGGGCCTGGTGCTGTACGAGACGCCGCTGCCCAGCTTCGATCTCGATCCGACGCTGCTGCAGGTGCACGATCTGCGCGATCGGGCGCATGTCTTTGTCGATCAGCAGCTGGTGGGCACACTGTCCCGGGAGGCGCGCATTTATGCGCTGCCCTTGAGCAAGGGCTGGGGCGGCACGCTGCAGCTGCTCGTGGAGAACCAGGGACGCATCAACTACGATCGCGCCAACGATACCAAAGGCATTTTTGGCCAAATAACACTGCAGCTGCACAACGGCGGCGCCTTGCCGCTGGACAACTGGACCACCACGGCCTATCCCCTGGAGGCGAACACCGTGGAGACATGGCGACAACAGTTGCCCGAAAATGTCGTCCTAGACACCACGATTGCCACGCAGCGCGTGCTACGCTCTGGGCCCATTGCCTATGCGGGCAGTTTTCAGGTGGCCGAGGTGGGCGACAGCTATCTCAATGTCGCCGGCTGGGGCAAGGGCGTGGCCTATGTGAACGGCTTCAATTTGGGACGCTACTGGCCACTGGCCGGACCGCAGATTACGCTCTACGTGCCCAACGAGCTGCTGAAAGTGGGCGAAAACTCGCTGGTGCTGATCGAGTATCAGCGCTGCAATAAAACGGTGAATGGTGCGGAGCTGCCGGCCGTGCAATTCGATGCAGTTGCTCAGCTGGACGGCGAGTCCAGCGAGGCACAAAAGTAGGATTACAGATTTCAGTTTGTTTGTTTTTTCTTTACAATTTTATTAGAAGCAGTTATTGATTTTGCTGTCGCAACAACAACCCTGACAAGCTTTTTTCACATAATATTTGCTAATCTTAGCTGTTATTATTATAATAAACATTGCTAATTAAAGATTGTTAATTTGTTTTAGTGACTGGCATTTTGTTTATCATAATTTAGCTCTGTTTCAATTGACTCTTTCGGTATCAGGAATTTTTATCTTACTTAATTCTTTCTTGCTTTTCCATTAAACTAAATTTTACCATTTACTTAATTTGCATTTTTGTTTATTTTACATCATAATTTTACATCAGCTTATTATCTCAATTTTTAGAATTTTTTTTTTTTTTGGGTTTCTTTTCTTAAATTTTAAATATTGTGTTCGTTGGCAAGTGGAGATTTAGATTTTGGATTTTAAATATTTTCCAGTAAAAATACTTTTGTTTCTTGTGTTTCGAAAATAAGATTTTCATTTCAGAAAGTCATCTTTAGCTATATTTGTTTTATTTGCTTAGAGTATTAAGTACATTTAGTATTTCGAGATACTCAAAAATATTTCGAAAATGTTAAGAGACTCAGTTGGTGTTCAATATAAATGGTTCGAAATTTGTATATCAAAATATGATTTTTAAAGATTTTATTTTTGGGCAGTGTAGGATTGGATGAATAAATAATAATTATCAACAGATTTTAATGTATGCATGTTTCGTCTTGAGTATATAAAAGGTGTAAACGTATACTTGTAATAATTTCACCTATTTCTGAGTTAATTCACATTTCAAGCGGAATGTTCTCTTAGATTTAGCAAACGGATTTACTTTGATTTCAATATGCATTACAACCCATTTAAATACGCAACATTCTATTATAATATTACTGCTGAGAAACTTGTATAAAAATTGATTTCTTTGTGCAAATGTTCTTTCGACTTATTCGACAGCAGTCTTCTTCTTTTTTTAACTCATATCGAACACAACGTACTTAGTGGAGTAGCTTAGTATAATGGTAAAAGTTTCTTAAATGTGCAGCGCATTGCAAATCAGAAATAAAACCCCATAAGCTGACAAATAAATTGTATATGCAAAAATATATACTATATTTAATATATTAATATATCTATATATTATTTATTATATTATATAAATCTGCATACCGCGTGTTTAATTTAAGCTCGTCAAAAAATTAATCAGCAATCTACTTTTTATTTTTTTAATTTAAATTTTTTTTTTTTTTATTATTTATTGTGTCCTATAAAATATTTTATGTGCCCCCACACAAAAAGTTTCTCGCTTGATTTTTTTCTTTAGTGTTATAAAAATACTGCAATATACATATATATATATCATTTTGTAGGTTTAAGTGATAGATCTTGCTGCTTACATAAGAAATGACTTTCTGTGTTCTTTATACCCTTGCAAAAACGTTTCGGTTTGAAATTCAGAGAGTCGGAACTCATCCAACGAATCTTAGACATTGAAATAAACACAACACCATTGTTAAATTTCATCGACATATAAAATAATAATAAATATTCGATATATAAATAAATAATAAAATATTCCAAACCAAACCAACTTTAGTTTTTGTAAGGGTATGTCAGCTTCGGTGTGCCGAAGGTTTTACTTTATAAGTTGTGCGGAAAGTTTCCTTGCATTTGAATAATATTTCTTCTTCTTCTCATTTCTACACATTTATTTAAAATATATCACAGCTGCATTTCGAGTTAATTTTGTTATATTCCCGTTCATAATTTATTTTATGTCCTTTCATGTAAAAATTTATAGAAAATGTATGCAATATTGGTATTGTTTTCTTACTTTTTTGTTTTGTTTCGATTTGAGTAAAAAGAAGCCTACGTAAAACAGCAAAAAATTTGGCAACCTAGTTAATATTTAGTCAATGTCCTTAGAGACGGAATGCGTTTGCGTTTAGTAGACGACACATACATATATATATAGTTAGGTATTTATAGTATAGGTAACTAACCGAAGCGTAGATGTAGATGATGCATAGTGTTGTAGTTGCTGTAGTTGTTGTTGTTGTTGTTGTTGGTGTTGTTGAAGATTTGCTAATTGTTGTTACTGTGCTCGTCACTTACCTTTCTAGAGTGCTGTGGGGGCAGCGTGCGCCATTTGTCAGTGCCATTTGGATTTTTGGGTGTAGATATCGGCACGCAAATTTTGCGCAAAACAAATGCCCAGTATCTGCAAGGATATAAGCATATAAGTTACTCAATTCACTTGAAGTTGACTATCAATTCAAACATTTATAAACAAAACAAACTGAGACCTGGAAAAACATAACACCAATTGCTGCCGTGGAAATGATAATTAAATTATGCTCCATCCATTCTTCGCCAGCCTGAACGCAGCCTTTCTCATAAATAATCTTGGACAGCTCCAAGTTCTGTGGCGCAAATATGAAAATAAAAATAAATAAATAAATAAACGTACATGTGCAAAACCAATATTAAAATCTTAACATGAATAACTAAAATATTTAAAATATGTATATGTATATTTTTGAGCTCTTGCCAGCACCTGCATAATGAGCAGGGCAACGCATGAGGCGGCCACGCCTATTAAATGCGTCTCCAGCCAATCCTCGCCAGCGCGCAGACAACCGCGCTCGTGTATATTTCTATCCACTGGCTGCATGCGTTTATATAGAATTATGATTAGGCCCGTTCGATCGCAATCAAATCATTAACTTCGGGTGCAACAACTTACGTAGCCCTCCTTGCGCACATCGTAGCCGCATTGTTTGTTCTTGATCACCTCCTGGGGTCGCCGGCGACAACAGGAGAAGGGCACACCGCACGCTTCCCGGCTGCCAATTGCAATGGATGAGCAGTTGAAGTAGTTGTTGCTATCCCAGTCCTTGGGCCCATCAATGCCGCAGCATTGCAGCCAATCCTCCTGTATCCAATCAATGAGATTCTGTTGATCCGGATCCTCACGGTAGTGTTTGATGAAAGCTCTCAGGCCCTCGGTGGCCTGATCTTTAATCTAAAAAAAACATTTATATAGTTACTTTTATATATTAATACATGTATTATAAATATAGCTAAGTTTTGTTGTAGGGTAAATTCTTTTATATTGAAATTTTATGCACACAAAATTCTGATTGCCATTTCATTTTCCAGCGAATACCGTTTTCAAGCAATCGTATTTTGCAACTGAAAACTGGTTTTTTAATGGAAATTGTTATGGTTAGTCCATAATTTGCTGACTTAATATCAAATACCAGTTTCTTGGCTTTCACATGATAGGCATATTTTTTGAAAGCCTACACTATTATTAGTATTAAATAACTTAAAATTTAGCGAAATTCAGTGACAACAAATAGACAATATACATCCTTTTTCTAATTAAAATCAATTTGTTGTAGAAAACGTAATTCTCTTGCATCTGACAAAAATATACGATATTAAAAACAAATTTTAAATAAATTGAATTTTTTAAATAAATATGAACAAACGTTATCACTAGAAAGTTTTCTGTATGCATTTGTTTTCTGTGTGCACTTAATTTCGGTTTGTTTGAATTTAAAAGAAAATTGTTATACTTATTATATCGTTTCTTTGGATTTGTTAGCCTGTTTTTAAATAAAAGGTAGAATATCTTCCAGCGAATTATTAGCCTCTGAGCTGAGGCAATATTATCTGAATTATAACCGAACCGGTTTGCAGGCTTTGCTTACATTGGATGAAGTGAATTTTGCCTTGCCCATACAAATTGTGGTGCAGCGTACCATGCGTCACCTTCAACAACTTACCCAGCCTTTGTCCTTGAGCACAAACGCCAGCCCACAGAAGCCAATCTCGCTCAGCAGCAAAACGCTCAAGAATATGGCGTACTGTAAATGAATAATGCATATGCTTAACTTGTTTATTGATCAGCGTTCGGTGTATGCTTACGGCGCCCAAGAGGCAGGTATTTTCGCGCAGTGCACCCACGCTGCCCATAAAGCCCAGCATGAAGGTGATGGTGCCCAGTATGATGAGCACAAAGGCGGGATCCAAAGCGATAAATGTGAGCTTGCTGATGTTGCGAAACATGTCCTTCTCGGTCCAGGCCCAAATGCCAATGGCGAGCACCAGAAGCGCTGTCAGCCAGATGAGTACATTGCTGGTGAAGAGCAAGTATTTGAGGCAGCAACTGATTTCACTTGTCTCGCGTCGATATTTACGCACTGCGGGCATTTTGCGAGAGTCGATGGCGACGACAACGACAACGACGCGACTGATTCGATTCTAATGCTACGCAATGATTATGCTTAACTACTACTAATGACTTGGCTTCTAATTTTACTACAACGAAAAGCTGTGTTTACCAGCCACAGATTTTCGACATTGCAATTGTGGGACAGAAACAACAAATAAGCAAGGCTGTAGGCTAGTGCGAGAAGTATAATAGTTATGTATGTTATTAACATCACACTGTAACTAGCAAGCTTTAGTGTTGCCACAGTTGGCCAAACAGCGCTGCCATACTGTTATATAGTAGCTGCCTTGCAGCAATTACTTACTTATTTAACAGCACTTTACTCCACCACTACTCCTCATGAAACGGCTCTACTTAAGAAGCATTGTATTTACGTGCACAACTTACATACTTTGTTGTTCACTTAACAGAATTGACTCCCCCATTTGAACGACTTTATACATAGGCTTTGGTATTTTCTGTATGTGCTCTTGCGGCATTGCGGTATTAAATTGAACACACGAGCGAGCCACACTGATTTTCATCGTCGTGTGCAGTTGAAAAGGCAGTAGAAAAGATCAGTACCAAGAAAATAAATATTCCAATTCAATACAAATAAAGTTTATTAAGTGCTGTGTGCGTGGATCTATGATAAATTTTTGGGCAAGTGCACGCATTCAAACAGCGTGCTCGGCCCCATTACCTATGACGACAGTGAGTTCAGTTTTCCTTTACTTCTACCCTCTCTGTGTGTGACTGTGTGCGTGTGTTTCGCTGAAAATGTTTAATTAGCAGACAAAATATGGACAAAACACATAGACATCAAATACGCCTAACCCAAAACGTTGCAACAAATCGAGCGAAACCCAATGAATATCTAAAGTTAATCCCAGTGCTCTCTGAAAAGACAATTGGAATCAACCCCCCGCGTTTTAATCAAAGAAGAAAAAACCTTGTATGTGTGCGGCCACTGCTGGCAGCGCAGTCTACATAAAAAAAAAATTGTAATAAAAGTGAAAATGTATTTGATGAGGCAAATCTATGCAAACTGCGGAAATACATGATTTTTTATAAATGTTATATGTGAATCTGTATTAAGCTCTCATACGCGTAACATACGCTTTCAGTGTCAGAGAAGCAGCAGCAGCAGCGTTGTAAAGTGCGTTCTCAGCTTTTGGTCGCCATCATAGCAGAGACGTTGCCGTCGACGTCGCTGCCCGCTGTCCGCTGCCTCCTGTGCGTGCGTGTGTGTATGTGTGTCTAGCGCAGTTAATCCCTTCAAATATTGTGATCCCACACTTGAAATATCACTAGTCACTAATTATGCAAATATATATGTTGTAAATAGTTGTAAAAAGTACAGTGTTGCATTTACAAGCCCATATAAATTTTTAAATAAATATGTATATATATAATACATACATACAAACATAAAATACATTTCAATGTGCAATATGGTGGACAGTGCGTAAAAATCACGACGTTGACGTCGACGTCGACGTTTGTTAACTGCTTACTATTTGTAGTAGACATTGCTGTTGTTGTTGTTCTCATGGGCTTGGTTGGCAACGAAAAACAGTTTTGTGAGCAGAGTTTTCAGATGCAGCTAAGCAAAGTATTTTAAATCAATTGCATTTGACAAAGTAAAAAGACTTTTAGTGCTAATTTCGCTAAACATACACATATATACAAATACATACAAAGCTTATGTATGGATAGAGAAATGCTGTTGTGTGTGTTTCTATACGTATACCTGTGCGCTTGTGAGTTTGCGTGTGTGTGTTCGACTGAAAATGGAAATTATATAAAACCCCTTTTATATGCGTGAGGCGCTTTAGATTAAAAAAGCATGCTGATGTTAGGCTTTAATTGTTTTCAATAAACACACAAGCAAACGATCAATATGGCAACATACACATGTAAGATTCCGAAAAACATTGTTGCCAACTTTCTGAAATTCTGGCAGTTGGCAAGCTTGCAGCCATCACATTTTACCAATCAATATTTTGCAAATGCCTATTAAAGCAACAAAATTGTGGCAAGCAGGAAAAACAATAAACATGCAGTGCATACGCACTGCCATCTCTCTCATTTGTACATACACAGAAAAACGGTACTCGTTGCTCTCACGCAAAAAGAGAAAGAGTCTGGTCTGTGTCGTCTTTCTGATCAAGGAAATGACAAAACTACGCAACACTACACTCATACTTCACTCTTGTGCTCGCTTACTCCCTTACTTTTTGCATTGACGTCGTTCTGTTTTTTTTTTGGGGTGGTGGTGGCCCCACTTTTATGTGCGAACCTTTTCTGTAAGTGCGCGCGTGTGTGTGTGTGTGTGTGTGTGTGTGTGTGCGTGAAAATTGTAACAACAACCACCAAAGGCAAAGCTTTTTTGCCAGTGACGACGACAGCGGCGGCTTCCTTTTGTCTATTTGGACGCTGGAAAAAAAAGAGACCTTAACCGGAACTTTAACGTCGCTGCCGGCGTCGACGTTTTTCAATATGGCTTCTTTTACCATTTCAATTTCATCGCATAATAAATAAAAACATTTTGCCAGTAAGTTTTGCTTGAACATACGCAATTTATTATGTCCAGCAAAAGCTTTTCCAGCTGCAGTAACAGCTAAGGTGGTTTTAAATGCATGCGCTCCTAAGAACAAATGGTTTCGCAATTGTACATACACATATGTACGTGTGTAAGTGTGTGTTGAAACATACAAACATATGTATGTTTATGTATTGAATTGGTAAGTTCTGTTGCTATCGGTCGCTATGTTATACACACACACTGAGTAATGTATGTATGTACATATGTTTTTCCTTTTTATGTATGTATGTATGTATGTTTTTCGTTCCACTTTTCTATGCAACAATTTTTCATTTTTTTCCTGTTGCACGAATCGACATAGCGCCAAATGTACAAAGAAAATGTGTATCAAATAATATTTGTATATGTGTGTGCTTTATATGAAAAATAAAATAATTTAAATATTTGTAAAGGAAAAGCTTGAAAAAAATGAATAAATAACATCCTGAAATATTTTATGATACCAGCACTGCAACAGTGCAATGCATCCAAACTCAACTCCCACTGGTGTTCGCTTATTTGCCTCTCTCACTACTCACACACACTCTCTTGCTCTCTTTTGCTTCCCCTCTCTCTCTCTGTCACGTCACGCCGCCGCAAGCTCTAAAAATCACCCCCACTCCGACGGCCCCTTTGTGGCCGTTAGGCGTTCTTTGATCACGTAGACGCGTTTGTTTGTCATCTGTGCTTGTGTGTGTGCCATTTATTTGCGCTTTGCTTGCCACCCGGTCAAACGCAAGTCGGCAACACTGCTGCTCACAGGTGCTCAGATTTTCCATCCGATTTTTAGATTTCATATATGTTTGTATGTATGTGTATGTATATGTGTATGTGTACATCCATGTGTATTTACACATTTAATTAAAAGAAAGTTTCAATACTTTGTATGGAATTTTTGTTTAACTTAACATATAACGAAACTTTGTATTATTTGTTTATCAATATTTTTACTTCGTCTGTGTGTCTTTCTGTTTGTTTTTTTTTATTTAGTCTACGTTAAAAAGAATATTGAATACTGAATATACATAGCATAAGTAGACATATAATAAGCCTAAAACACACCATTTTTATTGTCTAGCTGCCAAGACATCAACAGGTAGCAGGCCTTACCTTCATCTTAAATTCGACCCGGTACCCAAACAAATAAATAAAAAGTGAAAAAGGTACATAAAATTAATTTAACAAGAAGAAGAAAAAAAAAACAGCATCATGTTAGGGACTCTAAAATTTGTTTAAAAATTTAAAAATTCTTATTCTCTATATAAAAACATAAATTGTTCCAGTGTACCATTTAAATTTCTAATTAATATATATTTAATATAATATATATTTTTTGTGTTTTAAGTTTAATGATTAAGTCAGCAGCATAGAAATTGTTGTAGTGTACCAAAGATGTATACCCTTTAAATTGCTTAAGTACTATAAATTAACATTGTTATTCAAGAAAGAGCATTCTGTTGTTAATTATGGCAGATGTGTGAGCGCTTGTGCAAGACCGTAATTGTATGTATATTCATACATATTTATACATCATCCTGTGTATTTTGCGCCTCTTTTTATCTGAATGCTGCTTATGGGCTGGCTATTACAGTTTCTTACATGTGTATGTGCATAAAAAACTGACATTTTGCATTATTGCAATTATATTTTTATCAACATCAAAACGTTGACTGATAATGTAATCAAGCGTCAGACCGAATTGAACCAAATACAAATGCACTTGCAGGCAGTGTGTGTGTGTGTGTGCGTGTGTGCGTACGCTCTCAACGTACATATGTTTCATACATATATAGATTAGTCTCCGATTTTAATGCCAGAATGGAACTCACAACCCCCACTTTTAAACGGTGAGAGACGCTCTCACACACTTATTCTATAAATGCCGTTTACTGTTTTTGTTTACCTGTCGGCCAGTGCGAGAGGGGTTGTGCGTATTGGTGTAATGTGTTGTCTCTCTCCTTCTATCCCCCTACTCACACACGCACTCACACTCTCGCAATTCCAATTTTTCACTTGCGTTCGTTCATGCGTTGAGACAATATGAAAACGGCCGCTTCTTCTGGTTGCAGTGTTGAACGGTGTTGCCATATTTTAATAAACACACACGCACACTTGTAACTCTGGTCTGCTGGTCACACTTGGCAGGCGGCCGAAAACTAGAAAATGGCCATGTTTATTTGAGATTGTGGATTTTTCAACCCCCAAAAAAAAAAAAAAAAAAAATCAACTAGAATCGAAACAAAATGTAGACGGGAGTCGTTTACTAATAACTGTGATTTTGAGCGAACGAGCAGAAAGTACATATAGAACTAATAGAGGCGTTTATTGAAAATCATAAATATATATATATATACACCCAGTTCATAATTTAATTGTTGACTAAACGGTATTCTATACTCATTTGCAGAGCTGAACAAGGTCAGCAGCCGTTGCAGCAGTTTATTTTGATATACAAAGCACCACATGTCCGCCAAAGCCGAGGCGGACAATCTAGCCGCCAGCGCCACAGGCGGCGGCACCGGAGGCAGCAACAGCAACTCCAATGGCACCGTAACGCCAGCGCGACGCCTGCGCACCCGCAATTCAACCGGCAGCGGCAGCGAGTCGGCCAAAAAGAATACAAACACCAGCGGCAGTTACGGCAATAATAACAACAACAACAGCAACAACAATAACAACAACAACAATAGCGAATCAACCGGGACAGGTGGCAATGATGGATCATCAGCAACAACAGGAATAATGACAGCATCAGGTGGTGGTGGTGGTGCTGGTGGAGGTGGAGTTGGTGGAGCTGCTGCTGCAGCAGCATCATCTGCAGCTGCCACAGCCACGCCCCCCATACCGGTGGAGCGTCCCATGCCCAGCGTGCCGATGAATCACGCCAGCAGCAGCGTCTCGGCCAGCAAGAAATATCACAATAGCTGCCCCCATCCAACACCCACGGTGCACAAGAAATCGCTGCACACCAAGCCGCACAGCAGCAATAAGTTCGATCAGGGCAAGAACGAGGAATTCCATTTCGATACGCCGCCCGAGTGTCCAGTTTTTCGCCCGACAGCGGAGGAGTTTAAAAACCCATTGGCGTACATTAGCAAGATACGGGCCATAGCTGAGAAATGTGGCATTGCCAAGATATTGCCGCCGGAGAAATGGTCGCCGCCGTTTGCCGTCGATGTCGACAAATTGCGTTTTGTGCCGCGCGTGCAGCGTCTCAACGAACTGGAGGCCAAGACGCGCGTCAAGTTGAATTTCTTGGATCAGATCGCCAAGTTCTGGGAGCTGCAGGGCTCCTCACTCAAAATTCCGATGGTGGAGCGCAAAGCTCTCGATCTGTATACGTTGCATCGCATTGTGCACGAGGAGGGCGGCATGGAGCAGACGACCAAGGAGCGCAAATGGGCCAAGGTCGCCAATCGCATGCAGTATCCGTCGAGCAAAAGTGTTGGCGCCACCCTCAAGGCCCACTACGAGCGCATACTTCATCCCTTCGAGGTCTACACCTCCGGCAAGGTACTGGGACCGGGCACGGGCGCGGGCGCGACCGCGGCCGCCGCCGCCGCTGCGGTCCCCACACCCGTTAAGCTCGAGGATGTCGGCACCGATTACAAGGCCCACGAAATACCCACACGCCAGCAGATCGCGCCCCCCAATGAAAACAATACACGTCGCTCCAAACGTTTCGGCAACTCCACGGCCAGCTGCGGCCTGAATAGCGTCACCAAACCGGGCGCTGCTGGCGTCACCATCAAAACGGAAACCAAGGAGGACTTCAAGCGCGATCTACTGAGCAGCTTCAATGCGGTCAACACCGGTGCCGGTGGGGCAGCTGCTAACGCTGGCCAGTCGGGCGGCTGTGTCGTCCCCAATACGCGTGCCACCCAAAAGAGGGCCACCACGGAGCCACAGCAACCGCTTATCGATCCACTGATGAAGTACATCTGTCACATCTGCAATCGCGGCGATGTCGAGGAGTCGATGCTCTTGTGCGACGGCTGCGACGACAGCTATCACACCTTCTGCCTGCTACCACCGTTGAGCAGCATACCGAAAGGTGAGTTCAAATTGCAAAGGTTTGTTTATATATATATATATATACATTTAAATCCAAATGATAAGAAACACTCTTGTTTTTTAATGTCTTAAATCTTCGATTGTTGCTGTAGAGCTTTTGCTGCAGTTTATATTACATTTTGAATTGGAATTCTGAATTGGTTTCTTAGCCCAATTAGCAATTTGTTGCTTCCCTCTAATGCGATATTTTTTGATAGCTTTTAGTTATAGCTTTAAGATGCACTTGATTTTTATTTTGATTTTTTTGGCCATCATTTCGCTGATTTTCCAGCAACTCAGTAGTCGTCTGAGCCATCGAAACCCTCTGGTTGTTGCCTTATCTATATCTATATCTCCAAAGTAAAAATAACTTTAAAGTCGTAGAACTAAAGTTTCTTGCTAGGGAATAAGTTCACAAAGTATGAAAAAGGTTTCTTAAATGCCATCGGATAAGCACAAAAAACGAAGTTCCTTAATTCTTTCTTAAAGAGATATTTAAATAAAATGTTTAATCCCAATTAATAATTAATTTTCTTCTCTCAACCGCTTGTTCAGTCCCACTTTAACTTTCCCTCAGATCCTTGCATATTCAAAAATATACTTAACTGTTTCACATTTATAATTTATCGAAGTTTTTGCAGTCTTAGTTAAAATAATAAAATAATTGTTTTTGCGGCCCCTTTTCTAAGTCAAAGTTGAAGTGTTCAATTTAAGGGAAAGACTATGGGCTTGTTTTAGCACACATTTTCATATGCCTTAGTGCTCCATGTATTATGTAATCTCACTTCAAACGCTTTGTTCTGTTCACCAGGAGAATGGCTGTGCCCGCGTTGCGTTGTGGAGGAGGTGAGCAAGCCGCAGGAAGCTTTTGGTTTCGAGCAGGCCGAGCGTGAGTACACATTGCAGCAATTTGGCCAGATGGCCGATCAGTTTAAGCAGGAATACTTTCGGAAGCCGGTGCACTTGGTGGCCACGGAGCTGGTCGAGCGCGAATTCTGGCGCATTGTCTCCTCCATTGACGAGGATGTAACTGTTGAATATGGCGCCGATTTGCATACAATGGACCATGGCTCTGGGTTTCCCACAAAGAGCTCCCATTATTTGCTGCCCGGTGATCAGGAGTATGCCGAGTCCAGCTGGAATTTGAACAATCTGCCGCTGCTGGAGGATTCGATACTGGGTCACATTAATGCCGATATTAGCGGCATGAACGCACCCTGGATGTATGTGGGCATGTGCTTTGCGGCCTTCTGCTGGCACAACGAGGATCACTGGAGCTATTCGATTAACTATTTGCATTGGGGCGAGCCAAAGACCTGGTACGGTGTCCCCGGCGCCTTTGCCGAACAGTTCGAGCAGACCATGAAGCGTGCCGCGCCCGAGCTATTTTCATCGCAGCCCGATCTGCTCCATCAGCTGGTGACGATCATGAATCCCAATATATTGATGAACAACGGTGTGCCCGTCTATCGCACCGATCAGCATGCCGGCGAATTTGTCATCACATTTCCGCGCGCCTATCACGCCGGCTTCAATCAGGGCTACAATTTCGCCGAGGCGGTCAACTTTGCGCCCGCCGACTGGCTAAAGATGGGACGCGAGTGCGTCAATCATTATTCGATGCTGCGCCGGTTCTGTGTCTTCTCGCACGACGAGCTGGTCTGCAAGATGGCCCTGGAGCCGGCCAAGCTGACGTTCGGCATTGCCACCGCTTGCTATATCGACATGGCCGAAATGGTCGACACGGAGAAGAAGCTGCGCAAATCCCTGCTCGAATGGGGCGTCACGCGCGCCGAACGTCGCGCCTTCGAGCTGGTCAACGACGATGAGCGTCACTGCCAGGAGTGCAATACCACCTGCTTCCTGTCGGCCGTCGCCTGCGAGTGCAACGACAAGCTGATCGTCTGCCTGCGCCATTACACCGTGCTCTGCGGCTGTGCGCCCGAGAAGCACACGCTCATCTACCGTTATACGCTCGATGAGATGCCGCTGATGCTGCAAAAGCTGAAGGTGAAGGCCCACAGCTTCGAGCGCTGGCTGTCCCGTTGTCGCGACATCGTCGACGCCCACACGCCCACCTCGGTGACGCTGTCCGAGCTGCAGGAGCTCTGCAAGGAGGCGGAGACCAAAAAGTTTCCCTCGTCCCTGCTCATCGATCGCCTAAATGCGGCGGCCATTGAGGCGGAGAAATGTGTTACGGTCATACAACAGCTGGGCATCAACAAGGTAAGATATATATATATTCAATTACTTACAAACAATATGTTTACAGTATAATTATTGGCTTTTTTTTTTTGGTACTTTAATGGAGCTATATTTTTTCAGCTCGACATTTTGATTAGTTGTTTGTTTACAGTTGAAAGTCAAAGGCTCAGTTTATTTATAGTTTGTGCTGAAAGTTTAAATTCATTAAATTCTTTCGACCCCAATGTTTATATTATATATATGTATATAGGCAATTCCCCGCATTTTTTATATATGTTTATTTTTAAATAGTTATTCAATAATTGAAGTTGTTCACAATAAGTTTTTAAGATATTAGATAACAAAAAAAGGTTTTTGTCTGCATCTAAAATTCTTTTTAATTTAATTTAAATTCTTTTTTATATATTTTAATTTAGTTTTAAACATTACAATTTGCTCGAGATTTGATACATAAGGTTTCGTTCTGACCTTCTATTGAGCATCTAATTGACCTTTGATTTATAGATTCTATGTATTTAATTATGAATTTTTAATTAATTATGAATTTTGCAATAATTTAAAAAAACCAACAATTTAAATTAGTTATCACATTGAAATAAACATATGTAAATTTGTGTTTGCGTTTAATTAAAAGGGACAAAACCGGTTTCTTACTTCATTTTGAATAATACAACATTAACATTAACCATGAACATTTCTTTGTTATATAATCTTAACTGTTGTTATAATTGCTATTATGTAAATTTGACTAAAATTTTATTCCACTGCAAGTACAAAGCTTAATTAATTCATTAATTGTAATTATTATTTTAATTTTCCTATTGTTTGCATCTTATAAAAAATGGCGTCAATTTAATCTAATTTCAATTACAGAAAAAAATCAATAATAGTGTCACTTTAATAATTTATAATTAATTTTATCATCTAGATATACTCAAATTGATTTAAATGATTTTTTTATATATATTCCAGGTACGCACCCGCTCCGATCACAACCAGGAGGCGGCCCAGTATAAGCTGACAATGGAGGAGCTGGAGCTGTTCGTGCAGGAAATCGATAATCTGTGCTGCATCATCGACGAGGGCGCCTCGGTGCGGGAGCTCCTGGTGCTGGGCAGGCAGTTTGTGGAGCGCGCCGAGGCGCAGCTGCAGCTATCGCTGGATGCGCTCGAGGAGAACGAGCTGGAGACGCTGATCAACGAGGGCAGCTCGTTGCGCATCGAGCTGCAGCAGCTGGACCGGCTGCAGAAGCGGCTCAAGCAGTGCAAATGGTACAAACGGTCCCGGGGCCTGCGCGAGACGAGCTCCAAGCTGACCTACAACGATGTCAAGACGCTGCTGCACACCGCGGCCGCTGATCTGGATCCAACCGATCCGTATGTGGATCGCGAGATGCGCAAGCTGCAGCAGATTGGCGCAGCGATCGAAGCCTGGGAACTGAAGGCCGGCAACTATTTCCGCCGCTTGAACCAGCAGCACGAGCTGGCCGAGATTGAGCTGTTTCTGAAGTCCGCCAGCGAGATCAACGGCCAGGTGCCCTCGCACGGCCTGCTAAAGGATGCGCTGCGCAAGGCACGCGAATGGCTGCGCGCCGTCGAGCAACTGCAGCAGAACAATCACGTCACCTACTGTCACACGCTGGAGGCGATGATCGAGCGCGGCCTGAACATACCCATCCAGCTGGAGGAGCTCGGCCGCATGCAGGGGCATTTGAATAGTGCACACCAGTGGAAGGATAATACGGCGATCGCGTTCTTAAAGAAGGGCACGTTCTATACGCTGCTGGAGGTGCTGATGCCACGCGCGGATGCCATCAATATTGACTCGGATCTCAAGCCGCGTTTCCAAGATGATTTCCTCAAGGACAAGAATCCCGCCGAAATTGTGGCCAGCTTCAAGCATGCCGAGGAGCAGGAGTTGCGCGACATGCGCGACCTCAGGCGCCAGAATATGTCCAAGAATCCGTTTCGCGATGTCTTCTGTCTGTGCAAGTCCGAGTTTCGCGGCCTGATGCACAATTGCCAGCTGTGCCGCGACTGGTTCCACGACGATTGCGTGCCCCCGCCCGCTGCCAATCAGGCGCAGCAGAATGGCAACGGTGGTGCACTGAACGGTGGGGGTGGCGGTGGTGCAGCGGTGCCGGCGCAGGCCAAGTGGCTGTGCCCGAGCTGTGTGCGCTCGAAGCGTCCACGTTTGGAGACCATATTGCCGCTGCTCGTCCAGCTGCAGCAGCTGCCGATTCGCCTACCCGAGGATGAGGCGTTGCGCTGCCTCGCGGAGCGCGCCATGAACTGGCAGGATCGCGCCCGCAAGGCGCTCAGCAGTCCCGATGTCAGCGCCGCCTTGGATGCCATTTTGAGCCAGCAGCAGAAGCGGCGCTCCGAGAGCAGCACCTGTGCCGCCGGCCTGGGCAACATCAGCAGTCCACGGAAGCCGCGACGCACGCACAATCTGTCCAAGCTGGATGCCAACAACATGGCCCGCTCCGAGTCCGACAACGAGGATGGCGACGACGTGGATGACGATGACGACGACGACGATGAATGCCGGCTGCGCATCGTCGAGGACGGGTATAGCAACGATGAGGACGAACAGCTGCCGCGCCTGGCGCCAATCAATGCCCAGGCGAGCGACTGCATCAACACTGATCTCATGAAGCTGCTCTCCGACAGCGAAATTGAGAATCTGCTCGAGCTTATGATGGAGGGCGATCTGCTCGAGGTGTCGCTGGATGAGACGCAGGAGCTGTGGCGCATACTGGAAACGCTGCCGCCCAACAATCTGGAGGCCGAGGCCAAGGCGCGTGTGGCGGAACATTTGCTGCAGCAGCAGCGCCAGCCGCAGCTGCACCAGTCGCAGCAGCAGCATCAGCATCAGCATCAGCAGCAGCAGCAGCACCAACTTCAGCAGCAGCAACAGCAACTGCTGCTAAATCAGGCGACTCCAGCCATGGTCGCCGCCTCCTCGTCCAGCATACACAGCGGCGCCGAGGACTCGAACGATAGCCTGCTCGTGCAGAATAGTCCAAGTCCCGGCGCCGGCAGCGTCGGCAGCGTGCAGACGGTGCGCAACAAGAAGCGGCGCTCGAATGACGCCAGCAGCGCCAATGTGGCCGTGCCGCGCAAGAAACAGAATACGCCCAAACAGACGCCGGGCAAGAAGTCGCAGGCGGTGCGCAAAAGCGACGCCAAGGCGAGCAGCTCGCCGGGCGTCGATGCCGATGCGGAGAACAAGCAGGCGAACGGCGGCAACACGACGGCGAGCACGCCGAACACGCCCACGGGCGCGGCAGCGGGGGCGGCTGCGGCAGCTGCCGGTGGCACGCCCACGCCGGCGGCTGGGCACAAGAAGCGCAAGCGCACGACAACAACCAACAACAACAACAATAGCAACAGCAACAGCAACAACAACAGCGGCAGCAACAACAACAACAGCAGCAATGCTGGCAACACGCCCACAGCGGGCAACAACAATCCGGCAACAGGTGGAGGCGGCGGCGGCGGCGGCGGCGGCGGCAGCGGCGCCGGCGGAGGCCAGAAGAAGCACGCGCAGCGCACGCAGCAGACGGCGCAGGAGGACGACGAGGAGGAGTGCCGTGCGGAGAATTGCCATAAGCCCACCGGACGGGAGGTGGACTGGGTGCAGTGCGACGGCGGCTGCAACGAGTGGTTCCACATGTACTGCGTGGGCCTCAATCGCAGCCAGATAAAGGCCGACGACGATTACATATGCATACGCTGCTCCAAAACGGTCAGCGTCGGCGTCGCCGGCGGCAGCGGCAGTCTAACGGTGACCACGACGACCACCAGCAGCCTGACGCTGAACACGACGACGCCTGGGAAGCAGCGAGCAGCGCAGTCGGCGCGGTAGATCGGAGGAGTTACTGAGAGAGAAAAAGAGAGAGAGAGAGAACGAAGTTGGTTAGATCGCAAGCAGAATGACATCAAATTGACAACGGTTGGCAGCACCTTCGATTAAAGCTTGTGATTAATCGATAAACTGCTATCGCAGTGTTTATATACATGATTATCACACACACACACAGACAGAACAGACACACACACACACACGCACGCAGAGAGAAGAAAGCAGCCGACACACATACACATAAACGGTATTTACTATGTTTTAGTAAAAAAAAAAAAGAAAAAACAGTCACTTAAACGTTTTTTGTAGTACATATTTACTAATTATTGCTATTCTTACGCAACGCAAATATGAAAAAGAAGAAAATCAACACACACCCAGGCACACAAACACACACTCACACTCACACGCAAACACAATTGAGCAGTAACAATTAAGTGAAAATTCAATTCAACTGTAAAATGCAAAATATAAACAAATTTTGTATGTGTATCCGCCGTACACACTTTACGTTCGTTTAACGTTCTCCTATATTTACTTCATGTAAATATATATAGGTATATATATATATATATTTATATATACATATATTTAATTACCATTACCTGCTACTATTAGTTTTTGTTAATTTAATATACATTTTGTGTTCGCTTTAAGTTTTGTGCGACGCGCGCGCGTTTTTTACGTTTTATTATTTTTTTAAATTTCATTCGAAGAACAACTTTAAAACTAACTAAAAAAAAAATAAAAACAAAAAAATTTGCATATTTTTACTTCTGTACAGTTTTTCTGTTTACTTAAAGTGGAAAGCAAAGTAAAATTTAATTGTTATTTTATACCTTTATATATATATATACATATATATCTTCCATAAACTTGATATGCGATAATTTTGGACGCGTGGCGCGCTTTAATTCATTTTTCTCTTGTATGTTTATTTGTTTGTTTTTCCTACAAAACGATCGATTTAAATAAAAGATAAAAATAAAAGATGTAGCATAAATACCAAGATAAATCTAAAGAAGAAAACACAACAAAACAAAAACTTGTTGATAAAACAAAAGAAAATAATACATATAAATAAATTGCAGCCCTATTGCTAAGTTTACATTTAAACACAAATGGAAATATAAAAGATGTATAATTTTTAATTTAAATGTAGTAAGCTGATTAGAGAACAAGCCACTTTGAAAAAAAATAAAAAAAAAAATTGCAAAAAAAAAAAGAACTTCTCAACGTACAACAACAAAATGCTTAGAAGTATGCGATAGAAAAACACTTTGTAAAATCATTTTTTAAGCGTGTAAAAATACGAGCGGGTTATCAAC
Source organism: Drosophila sordidula (assembly GCA_035047465.1). Lineage (NCBI taxonomy): Eukaryota > Metazoa > Arthropoda > Insecta > Diptera > Drosophilidae > Drosophila > Drosophila sordidula. The sequence continues at coordinate 2,076,359 of JAWNPQ010000260.1, read as the reverse complement.
ATGCAAAAAAAAAAAACAAAGCCCCAGACAACAAAAAAAAAGTAACAAAAAAAGAAGAAAGAAAAATACCCTATCATATTAAGGCGCAACCATTTTATTTAATTAAGCTAAAACTGTACGATTTCTTTCAACGAACCCACTCCATAACAAATCAATACCTTACCGCCCTCCTCCACAAGACCCCACAATATGTAATTCTATTATACATATAAATAAATTATATATAAATAGTATTTAAAAAAAAAAGGGCTCAATATGTGTTTCATTTCCTTATTAATTAATAAATGTCTATGCAAGCATATTCTAATCCTAATTAAAACTATGATATATTTGCCAATTGATAGGAAATATATATGTCTGAATTAGCACACACTTGTCAGCTATATCTATATCTTTAAAATAACCTACGTTTCGACTAACACGTGCACCAGCCCCGTTTAGTCATCCGCCAATACATGGACACCGAATGTTTACCGTCTGGCATGTGTGTGGAGTTGGCTTTAGGCCAGACTAATGGGAAGCACTTGGCGCGCTGATAACGAATTTATGTGGAAATAGATATCGTGGCTTGTTTGTAAACACAAATTAGTGGCCCCAAATGTTGTTTTTTGCAAATGTTGAATTTGTTTTGGCAACCAAACTTCTATTTATTTACAATTAATCAGTAATATAATTATAATATTAATTATATATACTATACAGATCTTTATGCATTTCCAACCCAGGATAGTATATATACTAGATAGGATCGGATAATAGTTAATGATAATTGTAATGCAAAATTGTGCAATCTGCAGGAGAATTTAAGCTGCTCCGATAAGTATGCTCTATAATTATTTCTGTTCGCCTGGTCCTTTGGCCAGAATTTGTGTTGAGAAGCTGCCACGCCAAGCCCGTGGCTGGCAGTTAAAACCCGTGTTTTTGGGTAAGTTCGATATCGGACTTCAGATAGTCGAGATATAGCCATTTAAACTTTAAAAAAATAATATCTCGGGCAAATCGGGTCAGATATTAGAATGATATACCATTTCTGACTCGTACGGATCAGGACTATCGATTGGCATTCAAAGATTTCAATTCTAAAATTTTACGATTTTTGAAAAAAATTCAAGGGTATCATCACGTTTTTTGTCAAAAATGCGAATGTTCTGAAATTGAAAATTTTGAATGGCGATCGATTCTTTGGACTTGTACAAATCGAATGAGGTATATATCTCCGATATCGGACTACATATGGCCGAAATATAGCCACTTAAACTTTTTTACAAAAATTAAAACCAACTTTTCTAATTTGGCAATATAAACTTTTTTTGATTTGTGCGGACTGTAAATATATATTTTTTCAGGATCTGACTTCACCTGGATTCACCCCAGATATAATAATCTATACTAATATAATTATAATAGTACATGCGAATATTAACCGAAGGTTAATCCAAGTGGTAAACATTGCAAGTTACTTTATCTGCATGTTCTGTTCTGTATCAGGGACCCAACATTTTCCTGACTCAACGGAAATAGAACTTTTACCACGACTTTGCACATCCGTTGAATCACACACTGAAGAGACTTGTAATCAATAAATTTGACTCATGATATGTACAATGTATAATATCTAAAACAATTGAAAATCGAGCATTACTATTTTAAGAATCTCTTCGCAAACAAACAAAATCATAGTTCTACCGATTGCCGTTATCTGAAAGCAGCGCAAGCCATGACCAAATATGGTATTGCCCCGTATCTGTTTTAGCCGTAATAAAAAGCGTGCAAAAATAGCTCAAAGAACAATAATAAGTTATTTATGATCATTTTGTTTTCTATCTGACTGAGGTCCTATTAACCACTATCTAATCCAACTTCGATTTATTATTGTTATTATTTAAGGTATTTAATTCTGATATAATATTAATATGCCATATACTAGATATTCATTTATAATTTACATTTACAGGGTATATTCTTGCTTGTTCTTTTTTTATGGCCGAGTGCATTCGGTAAACTATTCACGAGCCCATTTCAATTCCATATTATTTATCATTCAATAAAGTTTAAAAAGCGTTTAGGGGACGGCAAATGGTGGGCAATAATTTATATACAACTGAATAAAAAATAGCCAAGGTCGATTGGGCAGTTCGTGGCGGAGCTTTATAGCGGAAAATGATGAAGTATCGCTGGCATTATCAGCTACAATTGGAGTCAATCAGGCAACAGCGACAATTAGAGCTGCATGTTCACATGACACGAAGGCCAGTTAATCGGAATGGAAATTGAGTTGGCAAAACGAATTTCAGAAACTTTGCAGTTTTTATTTTCATAACATACGCATACGAGTATATAGTACACAATCGGTTGATTATAATGTTTATAGCTATATTTTGATTTCTATTATTAGAGCTAACTTTTATTTTCTTGCATTTCCTTTTTTTTTTTTTGGTATTTGGTTATCAATTACAAGAGGCTATCAAAAATAGTGTTTATAAATATACATACACATATAGAAAAAAACTAAAAACACTCGATGTTCTTGCTAAAAATATAGGACACGATTTACATACTAAATTTAACACGCCTTCTTTAGTTACAGTATGCGATGAGGTAACAATTATAGTGTAATTAATAGCACTTAACAATTGTCTAGCCATAATACTAAAAATACGTTCCGTTTGCAAATTGTTTAACGAATCCTTCGCTAGCTGGGAATAAGCATTTGGTTCAGTTGTTGTTGTTGTTGTTGTTGTTGTTGACAGAAATAGAAATAGAAAGCCGCTGTGTGTTAAAGTTCTAGGTCTAAACGCTGAGATTACAGAATGCCAGGAAACCGCTAGTAAAATCATTTGCATCGTCCGCATCCGCAGCCAGGCCAGGCCAGGGATGTCCTAGGAGGCCAGTCCGCGCTGTCGCCGCTTGACGCGGGCGTACGGACCGACGGCCGGATCCATCACGAAATCGTAGAGCACCCGCGTCCAGCTGGTGTGCTGCGGCATCGTCTCGTAGAACTCCTTGGCGATGCGCTTCACCTCCGGCAGCCGGGACCCGGGCACGGCCGGAAAGTCGTGATGCTCGTTGTGGTAGCCCACATTGAAGGTGATCCAGTTGAGGGGCCCGTAATACGAGTACGTCTCAAAGCCCTTGGCGAACATATAGTGCTCCGATATGAAATGGCCCGCAACCGGATGCAGGCCCATGGCCAGAATGGAGCCAATCAGCAGATAGGCCATCGCCTTCCAGCCAATAAAGTAGACGACGGCCGCATTGAAGGTCAGCTGTATGATCGTATTGACGATCTCCAGGCGGGTCGGCGGCTTCGGATTGATCACCAGCGGCCGGAAGATGTAGAAGAACGGCTGCAGGCACACCCACAGGAATTTGCCGAAGGTCGTGTCGAACAGGCGCGCCTCCAGCAGCGTGGGTATATCCGTATCTATAACTTCGTCGCCTTGGTAGCTGTGCGGATTAGCGTAAGAACAAAATCGAGTTTAGTCAGGTGAAGATCAAATATATTGAAATAAAATTTAAAATCAATTGTAGCTTTTTTTTTGTTGATCATTTTCAATAAATACAAAGATAGTTTCTCATAGAACCATGGATTACACCAAATTTTATATTTTAAGCAGGGCTGTCTTAAAACCCATCCTTTAACTTATATTTAAAAGTAACGAAAATAATATTCCAAAATCCCAATCGAACCGGTTCGGTTTAAACCCGGTTTGTAATGTAATATCTAAATCCGATCTTTTGTCTTTCAAATATCATCTTTATTTATTATATTTATTTAAAAGCTAAATGTCACATTAATTTTTCAATATTTTACATTAAGCAAAAGCAAATTTGACACATTTTAAGTGATTTATGTGGGAAAAACAGAGCGCATAGCAACAAATACGCAGCGTTATCTTTATTTCAATTGTAGTTCATTTTATCGATTTACGGAAGGGGCGTGGATGAATTCCAAAACTTAAAAGAGCCACAGGTTTTTTATAAACAAATCTTTTTAAGCTCTTAAATGAATTGGACTCTTGTTGAACAAAGAATAAATAAAAACCCTTAAAATACTTTTGTACTAGTTAAAGCAATGCAATTTATATGTTTATCGGCTAAATAGCATTAATTAATAATATTGGGGACCGTTTAAATTAGGGCAGTATTAAAAAAATAACGTTATTTTCTTATCGGGTGGATAATATTAATAAAGTCAGGGAAATAAATGGTTTTTGTACAATAATAAAGGAGATTTGTTCGAAGATTCAGATTTGTTTAGATTCAGATAAAAAGAAAAACAATTTTTTCTAATATTGCTATTATACTAAACTCTTTTTAATTTAATATGCTTTGCTTTTGCTGGCAATTGAATTACCGATAATTAAAATATGAAATAAAATCGATATAAAATATATTTACACAAATCCTACAGCTTAAACTGCATTGGTTTTCGAATGTATTCCAGAGCTAATCACTAATTAAATAAATATGGCAAAAAATTTGTAAAATTGTTCTAAGCTCGTCTCAAATTTCTAATGGTTTTTAAGACGCAAGTTTAGAATTTCTATAAAACAATATACAATGTATGAAATATTAAGTAAAACTCTTCTACTTCTACTGAAAACCCTGTTTGCTTTATCATTCCGGTATTGGGACCGTAAACAAGGTATTCAAGCAGCTAATAGATTAGATAAACGCCATAGAAAATTATTAACACCTGGGCAGCAGACACGCTCGAGCTGGAAGAGCCCGTCTCCATGACTCGACATGTGACTCAATGGGGCGATATCTATCAATAACGGATTATAAGCCGGACAATACGAGGGCCGTAAAGATTAACAGCGGACACCTGGCCATTCAATACGTTAAGAGCTTTCAAGAAATCATGCTTTAAAATATGTTTATGGCTAAGATTTTACAACAGTACAAACTTTACAAATTTCATTTTGTTTTGCATTAAATGAGATTTGAAATTAGAATATAAATGTTCGTTTCTAACATATGTTATGTTATTAACATCACAATGCTAAAAACAGTGTTTACACTGTTAACATAACATAAGCTCATAACAGACAAAGTTGGTAACGTGTTGAAGATTTTACTTTATTTTGCCTTCAAAGATAAGATTTCAATTCAAAACTGAGATAGTGGATAAGATAGGCCAAGGGGTATAGACTTCACACAAGAGCCACACGAAGTTATTCTCTCAATTTGTTTTTTTAGAGAAAAATAAGTCAATTGCATTATCATTAGAGGCACGCCAAAGTGCCGGCAATGAGTGCACGCAAAGGAAACAAGAAATGACTCAGATAAGGGTCGTAAACAACAAAACGCAAACACGTACTCACTCGTATTTAAAAAATGAAATGAAATGAAAAAAAAATTGACCGGCTACGTGACCAATTGAAACAGTTATTCAATTAGGAATTTTTTGATAGACTTTCAAATCTTATCGCAATTATTCAAGCGCCTATCGATGGCATAGGCAAATCCCCAGATATTGACTCACAAAAGCGCATAAATTTGCACAGGAAGTATTATCAAAATTCATACCAATAAAAGTCGATCTAGCGACTTGAATACTTGAGATTATTTTACCTCACAAATATCAGAGTGAACGAGAGAGAGAGAGAGAGAGAGAGCGCGGCATTTTATAAGGGAAATTTTATTTGTAGTGTTGCACAGCGCCCTTATGGACAAAAGCAACGAGTGGGCGGGCGGCGGGAGAGGCTTACTTATGGCTACGCCCCGGCAACAAATACACGAATACAGATTTAAATTGTTTTTATGTATGTATATTATACAACCGGCGCGTATCGCAGAGAGCGCGCGCATGTGTATTTCGATATCTGTATGTGTTTTGTATGTGTGCAACAATAACGTCATAAAATCAACAGGGACAATTTGCGGCTTACCGATGATGCTCCAGATGATATTTCTTGAACGAAATGCTCATGGGCAGGCCAATGGGTAAATTGCAAATGAAGCCCAAAATGCGATTGTGCATGGGTCGGCTGTGTCCGAAGGCCAGATTATGCGATATCTCGTGGACGGCCAGCATGAGCGAATGATTCAGAATGCCGCCAAAGCAATAGGCCGCCACCAAAAGCCACGGCCAGGACAGGTCCTTGACAACGAACAGGGCCAGTATCTGTGTCAGGACCATGGCGCCGGCAATCCATTTGAAGTTCGGATCGTGGCCAAAGAGTTTCTTGATTTGCGGATATTTCTCGAGGATGATTTTGCGACGCGAGGCGTGCGGTTCTTCCGTATAAACCCATTCAAAGTCGTTGCGCGACACTTTTTGGCCCATTTCTTATTGTTGTTGTTTTTGTACTGTTTGTTGCTATAATCGAAATGTGACGGCTTACACACAGAACTTTGGCATTATCGACCGAATCAAAGGCACAAAATGGAGTATTTGGCTTAATGCGAGCGACGACAGCGCGTCACCGACGAAGTGAAAATTGTAAATGAAGCCGCAGCAGCAACAATGCAGACAAGGCACCCACATATAGCAGAAACAGTGCTGTTAAGCGTCGTGCAGCACATGGCTGCTTAACGTATATCGATAACAGAACAGCTGACAATAGCAGTGCTGCCAACTCGTGACAGTGACCTTCATTAAGTTCGTTACAAATGCGACTTTTGAACCGCAGGTGCAAATTGCATCAACATTTGCTACCTGCTGAAAACAAAATGAAGTACACAGCAGCTGCGTTTGTTCGCCATTTTATACAATAATTTATAATTGTGTTCAGTAGTTTGTAGTACATTATGTAAATTTTGTATTTCAAATAATTTCATTAAAATTATCCTCAAAAAACTGATGCGATGCGCTTTAGCCAGCAAGCTGCTGCTCTTTATATTTATGTTGATATTAGCGTGCTGATATGCGGCACAGCAGGCTGCACTCAGTTTTGCTTGCGATCGCATGCTATTCTTGTGTGTGGGTGGTGTTGATGATATGATGACCGTGACGTCACCTCGCTGATTGATCAGCTGCCGTTGTTGTTCTTGTTGTTATTTTTAGTCTGTGTGTGTTATATTTAAACATAGAATTGTGTACATATAATTTTTGTATTGTTTTTTTAATATATTTTTATCAATAGTTCTAGAAAATGCTAAAACAATGTGGTTGTTGTTGTTGTTTTTTGCTTCACACACAAAAATCGAAAGTTGTTGTTCTCGTGTTGTTGTTGCTGTTGGTATTTCTCCAGTTTTAGCGTTTAAAGTTTACTTGTTTGTTGCTTGTTGACGACGCAGTAATCAAATTGATGTTACAGCTTTTCTCCTGTTGGTTTGGTTGGTTGATAGGAATAGGGCAAAGCGCCAGCCAGCTGATGATGTTGTTCTTGTTGTCGCTGTCGATTGGTTGGTTGTTGGTTGTTGTTTACGCCTTGCTGATGCAGTTGTTGTTGTTGCTCCTGCTGTTGTATTTTTGTTTGAATAAATATATTTAACGTGATTTTAGTTCTTAGTTCTTATTTGTTTTTAAATATATATATATATTTGCGCTCTGTTTTTTTTTTTTCGCAATTCTTTGCTGTAGCTCACTCACTTTTTCTTGTTTATTTTCTTGTATTAATTTTTATTTTTTGCTCAACAAAATATTTAAATCAAATCGGCAATATTAGCAGGCATTTCCTCAATAGTAGTGTGATAGAATTGTTCAATATCCTTAAGGATTCGTCGATCATCATCCGTGATGAAGTTGATCGCAACACCCTTGCGACCGAAACGACCTCCACGACCGATTCTACAATAATAAATCGTTATAGAGTACATTTCGTTTCAGACATTGCGGGTTAGAGCTTACCTATGAATATAGTTCTCGCGATTCGAGGGCAGATCGTAGTTGATGACCAACGATACTTGCTGCACATCAATACCACGCGCCAATAAATCAGTTGTAATCAGAACACGGGAAGAGCCCGAACGGAATTGTTTCATGATAACCTCACGATCACGTTGCTCCATATCACCATGCATGGCCGACACGGTGAAGTTGTGGTTAGACATCTCCTGGGTCAGCTGATCGACCTGATTATACAGAAAAATGAAAAAGAAAGTAGCTCAAATTTATAGTCCAGTTTTATAAAAGGCACAGGTCAGGCAGATTATAAGAATTATTAGGTAGATATTAAACGACTTTTATAAGATATAAAAAAGCTAAATATATAAAAGATATATTATATTATTTAAAGTCATACATTTATATGGATAGATTAGAGATATGCTCACCTTGCGACGGGTATTACAGAAGATAACCGACTGGGTAATGGACAGCGTATCGTACAGATCGCACAGTGTGCCCAATTTCCAGTTCTCCTGCTTAACGTTCACGTAGAACTGCTTGATACCCTCAAGGGTCAGCTCCTCCTTCTTGACGAGAATGCTAACCGGCTCACGCATAAAGCAACGGCTCACCTCGAGCACATCGGGTGGCATGGTGGCAGACAGCAAGATGACCTGCACATCTGGTGGCAGCATCTTGAACACATCCTGGATCTGATCTTTGAAGCCGCGCGACAACATCTCATCGGCCTCATCGAGCACGAACAACTTGATGTACTGCGTGCGGAGCACCTTGCGATTGATCATGTCATAGACACGACCAGGTGTGCCAACCACCACATGGCAACCGGATTCCAAAATGCGGGCATCCTCGCGCACATTGGTGCCGCCAATGCAGGCATGCGAATGCACCTTCATGTACTCTCCAAGTGCCATAACCACACGCTGAATTTGGGTGGCCAACTCGCGAGTGGGGGCCAGGATCAGGGCCTGGCATTCGCGAATGGACGTGTCGATTTGCTGAAGGATGGCAATCGAGAAGGTGGCAGTCTTGCCAGTACCTACAAATTGAGCAACAAATAATGGTTAGAATACAAATTGAGATATTGAGGGATAGAGATCGAAAATGGTTGCTTAATACATTTTATATTCACTTGATAGAAATCTTTGTTTAAACTGTAAGAATTTGTCTCATATGGGAATCTAATCCTAATTATGCATTATATTTCCATTTTACATTTAAGAATCGTTATAGTTCTTTATTAATCTTATAAATTTCTAACTTATGCTGTGGTAAATTTTCGACTTTTTTAAAAATTGTTAGAAAGAAGTACTTTTTGTAGGTCTTATGAAATATGCCTTTTTGTGTTTTTAGTGTTCTCCCTTAATTATGAAGTCGTGTGTACACTGGCAATTTTTTTTCTTGCGTTTTTCATTCATAATTTGTTAAGTTCAAATAGATAAAAATTGTTTCAAAACATTGCTACATAATTTCTTTTTCGGATTATGCCTTTGGGCTTGCCAGATAGCAAAAATTGGGGTTGTAAACAGACTTTATTTGTTCTTTAATAGGAGTTGCGATTTGAAATTTTTTATTAAACAATAACAATTACGCTTCTCTCTCTCATTTCTTTTTGCAGTAATGGTCAACGCATAAAAACGCGGTAAAAACCGATCGCAAAAAGTGGCGCGCAAGCGCTGCGACGCTCAACAATGCGCTCTCAGAGAGTGTGCCGGAGAGAGATCTTGCGAGAGCACAGGCTGAAATAGAAGCAAGCAGAAGCGGACAGCTGAGTCACCGTTATCGTCATCAGCCGCTGCCGCTGTCGCTGTCGCTGCTGCGCCCTCATAACACACAAAATAGAATGCACACTTTCTCGTTGAAGCGAAATCTTTGCACTTTGCTTTTTTTTTTTGCGTTGCGGTATTTGTTTTGGGTATAAATTACACTCACCGGACTGGGCCTGGGCAATGACATCGCGACCCTTGACGCAAGGAATGATGGCGCGCTGTTGGATGGCCGATGGCTTCTCGAAACCGTAGCCATAGATGCCGCGCAGCAGCTCCTCGCGCAAGTTCATGTCATCGAAATTATCGTAGACCTCATGCCAGGTCGACTCGATGACGCCCTCAGGGTCCATGCCAGCGGGACCATCTTGAGCTATTTCACTTCGATCATCCCTATGAAAAAAAAAAAAAAGGAAAAAGAAGAAAACAGGAAAAGATGTCAGCAATCTAGTAAATTGAAAATTTCTGTAGCTACGTTTTCGCTTAATGTTTTTTCTCTTTTTTTTTTTTTTTTTTTTTTGGTTATGGCGAATCTGCGCTTGGCAACCAAAGGCAGCACAGAACGACGACAAAATCGACGCAGCAGGCAGGCAGGCGGGCGGACGGGCCCAGCAGCAAACGCGGCAACAGCACTTACATTATCAACAATAAAAAATTGACTAGTTAAATTTGTATACTGAATTTCGACGGCTTGAGCACCGTTCAGTTAAACAATTTCTGTATTAGTTGTATGTCAAAAATTTGTAACGAAAATTTTTTTTCTACAGAGTGCACACAAACGTGTTTTGTTGTGCGTGCTGCTCTGCGGTATTTTCACGTATGCGAGCGAATGCCAGTGTGAGTTTTAACGACCGCTAGGCGGCCTTTTGAGCGTCTCGTCACCGTCTCGCCCAGAGAGTGTGTGCGAAAGAGTGCACTAGATGTGTCAATGTCAGTGGTTGCTTCGGTTCTTGTGCATGTGTCTGAGCAGTAGCAAGCTATCTGCTTATAACTGCAGTGTTGCATGTGCGTAGTAGTTGTTGGCAAAAAGTAGTAGATAGTCGGCAAAAAAAAAAAGGCAGGCAGGAAAAATGTAAGCCATCAGGCAAGTTTAAGGCGTGTGTTTCAACCACTTGCAATATGAGCAAGAGCGAATGAGTGCAAAAAACGAGGGAGCAAAAGGGCACAGAAACCAAATTATTTACGAAATTTTAAGAATTCCCCGGATTTGAAATATATATATAATATATATATATATAAATTTGTATGTACGTATGGCGATAGTAGCGTTGGCATTGAATCGCTATACGTAGTCATTGTCCATTTCAACGTCCAGTCAGCGACCATGAGTCAAATTCGTACCTTTCTGTGTGTGTGTGTGTTGTGCGAGAGAGAGCGAAATTTATATTATTGCAATGATTTCATTGTTGCTGCGGTTCAGACGAACCCCATTGCAAAGCAATAAACTCATTTAACCTCGCATGAAACTCATCGGGCGTCTTATTTTCTTTGTTATTTATTAAGCCTCTCGTTCCAAAAAATATATATAAATTTGACCCAACATCACACACACGCACACAATCAACAACCACTGAATTCTCTTCTGTTCGTTCTCTCTTTCTCTCTCTTTCGCTGTCAGTGCCTGTCACTCGTACCGCAACGTCTGCCGTCGTCGTGTAAAAATTCTTTTCGTTTTGTGTTTCACGTTTTGGGTTAAAATTTTCGAATGCAATTTTTAATACTATTGCTCACTTAAACAGGCTTAATTTTGCTAGAAAATTTATGCAAACTGCCTTCTTAATTCGTATTTCACTTATTATGAATTAAATCGTTGAATAATACTAACATTTTCTGATTATTTTTTGGCACTTTTTATACACGTGCTGCTGATTGTTAAAACCAAGCAAAAGAGGCTCCATCTTGCAAAACTTTTAGTGATGTAAGGGAAACATCGAAGTTATCGATATATCACAGTTCAACTATCGAAGTCTTGCACCAGAATTTTTCAACTTTCCAAAGACTTCTATGTTTTAGTTAGCTTGTAAATTTGTAAATTATTTAAAAAAAAATACTTAATACAAATTTATTATCAAACATTTTAATTGAAATATGAACGTCTTTAAACTGTTGCAATCGAGTGAGATCGGTGCTGCCAACCGATCAAAAATTTAAAAACCCTTTATAAAAATTTAATGGAAATATTATTTTACTTTTTGTACTCACAATATATTAATATCTAAACAAATCAAATCGTATTTGGTATTTTGTAATACATTTAACCATTCATTTATTTATTTATAGTTTCATCGGTGGCATTATCGAATACCAGTTTGTAAGCACAGACAGTTATTTTCTAAACGACATTAACATTTATTGATGATTTCTGCCTGATGTTTTTATAATAAATGGATATATTGGATATATTCATGAAATGTAATCAGTTTGAATACAGGATATATAGTGATCTTTTAAACCAATAAACAATTGAATCTATCGAATATAAGCCGAATACATCAGAATAATCATTACTACTAATGGCCATTTTTCAACACTATCGATTTAGTAAAACTATCGATGTATCTGGTCGCCTAGAGTCAGTATAATTTCATCGCCGCATCGCACAGCGTGTGAAAAGTGTGAGTTAGCATTGGATTTTTGGAAAACTAAGCGTATTAATTGCGAATTGTTTTATATGTGCAAATTTGAATATATGATTGTGTGGCCAGAAGTTGAAGTTCAAACGAGAAAAGTGGCTGCAAAGCGTAGTTTTAATAAATAGCCAACTAACAAAAGAAAGGCCGACTTACTCACACGCACGCACATACATACACATATGCGTATTCGCCGACGGCGTTGGCTGTGCGCATATATATACACACACTAGTGTGTGTGTATAAGTGTGCAAAAAGAAGTGAAAAAGTAGCAGCAGCCGGTCGGTGTTTCGCCGCCTCATTAGAAGTAAAGTCTTGTCAGGAATTGCTTTATGGCAATTTGTTCTCATCATAATTTGTTCTTTGTGGGGCAGCATTTACACCAGATATAGATAAATATATTATTTCTTTGTATATATACATAAGAATGTAGAGATTAAAATTAAAAAATCTATTTTTAATTTATGATTGACCGTCGTCGTCGTCTGTTACTCGACCGGCCAGAAAAGCGCTCAAGCAGCGGCCGATTCATAACACACACACACCCAAAGAAACAGGCAGGAGATTTGAGACTGTTGAGTCATCGCCTGCTCTCACTCACTCATTTGCATTACGCGACCGGCGATTTATAACGGCCGTATGTGCCATTTCACTCGCACACTTACTCCAGCGCACAGTTTATGGCATTGCACTCGCCGAGTGAATCGGTGGGTGAGAGTGCCTAGCGTCGGCGGCAGCTGTGACTCACGCGCGCTCTGAGTGTCTTATTTTTTCTCTCGATTTTCCATGCTTGGAGCCACTAAACAACATTTTGCATTCAATCGTTTTTGTCATTCTGTGCAAGTCGGACGTGTTGGGGCTGCTGCTGCGTACGGTTTACCCTCTGCTCACAGCGTGTGTGTGTGTGCGCTATCTCTCGCTGGCTGTGTTAGTGTGTGTGAGTTTTTTGAAGAAACAGCAAATTAAAAAGAAAGAAAGAAAAAAAAAGTATGCACTGCTTTTCGAGTTTCATCGTAAAAATCGAGAATTGACAAAAGCGGCGCACAAAAAAAAAAAAAAACGAAAATTTCAGATTGAAAAGACGTCAAATTAACGTTAATTTCACTACATATCTATTTTCTACCCTCTCTCATTACAGTTTAAATAAGTTTCCTTAAACAAATTACGTAGAAAATCCACGATTTTCTCACGCTCGCTTAACGAAATTTCTTGGTGGCGTGAAAAGTGTGTAACAACAACCCCAACAAAATAAAACAAAGCAACGCGTGTGTAATACAACAAATAAAGATATATATATACATATAGATATATATATTAAATAGTTTTAAAAACCACAACAACAAATACAACAAACTACAATCATGAGCTGGCAAGATTATGTCGATAATCAGCTTTTGGCCTCGCAGTGCGTTACCAAGGCGTGCATTGCCGGACACGATGGCAACATTTGGGCGCAGTCGACTGGCTTTGAGGTGAGTACCGTTAATACAATCCAGTCAACTAATCTTGGCTTGCAATTTGCCGTCGGCGCATTCGACACTGAAACTTTTAGCAAGTTCAAGGGTGTGACCAACAACAACAACAACAACAACAATGCGTCCTATGTCTGCCTTACACATACACACACACACTGACAGCGACACCCACGCATTCAAAGAAAGAAAGAGACAGAGAGAGTGCGAGAGCAAGTCCAGCAGGACTTTCAACTGGTCCAATAATTGAATGAATCCTGGTAGCAAATAAAAAATACTACAAATCCACTCAATATCCAGCTTATAAAACAAGTTTCCCATGATTTTGAATTCCCTAAATATGAAAAGCTTTAATATTTCAACAACAAAATATTTAAACAAAAGGCACGCTATGTTTTGAGATCCTTAACAAACCAAAAAAAAAATTTACCTGAAATGCGAAGGACTTGGATAGAATGTTAATGTCAGTACATTTTGCATGCTCTTTTGTTCGGCTGGGTTTTTCGTTCTTTTGCTGTACGTCCGCCATTTATACTTTTATTTCGTTTGATAAAGCAACTCCCACCCTGTTTGGGTGTGCACCCCCTGCAAGCGCGCTCTCTCTCCCTCTCTTGCACGCACTCTCCGTCTCCCGCTATCACTTGCACAGCCGCCTGCGCTGCGCGTGTGTGCTCTCCTCTGCTAAGCCTCTCTCTCTCTTTCTGCTGCTGTCACCCACATATAACAAGAACAAACTTAAAATTCGCAAGTGATTGTAAAACTTTTGTGCAATAGCTCTCAAACTAGCTGATAAGAATAGTGCTGAGAACTGATTGATGCTGCCGTTTGTCAAGCTTGTCACAGATTTTGTTTTTATTTATAGCACAAAAACAAAAACTTCGATTAGTTTGTGACTCATCTCAAAAAAAATAAAAATAAAAAAAACACTCAGGTGGATTAGTCACTCAACCGACTGCTAAGCCAAACATGATTCGTCATTTCGGAGTGCATTTGATGAAAGGTGTTTGCTTGCAGTGAGCTCTTCACGTGTGTGTGTGTGTGTGTGTGTGTGTGTGTATGAGTGAGTAATTTTGTGTAGCCGGGTAGGCCGGCACAACACATGTATTTGTCCACTTTTCAACACTGCCGTGATAGCACTCTTTTTGTCATACAACATAAATTGAGCTCGTTGACAGAAGATGAAGACAGCGCGAGAGAGAGAGGCAGAAAAGGGGCCCTTTATATCGTAGAATAACTAACCGGCCTTATTTGCTCTTATCAACACACACACACACACACACACACACTATTGCACGCAGCACATCACTCAATAGTTCGATATGCATATGTGTGCGTTTATTATCTTTGTTTCCTCCCGGCAAAAAAAAAAAAAGAAGAAAAAATCATTGCTTATCACAAAAAGTCTTTTGGACGTTTGAAACGAAAGAAATGTATCTCGAAAAACGCAACCACGACGTGCCGCGTCATCAGCGTCTACATTTTTATATGCGCACCACGTTTTCGCATTTACTGTATGTGTGTATGACTGTATGTGCGGCGTGTGTGTGTGTGTGTGCGTGCAACTTCCTGCTGACTCGGCCGTGAGCCTAACTCTTATCCTTTGTGCGCTGTTGCGTCCCCCTCCCCCGCGCCCTGTTTGCTTTTTTCTGTTCTTTTTTGACAGGGGTGGGGCCCAGGGACACTCCCTTGTTCTTTGTTTTGAGTAATATTCGTTTCGTCAGTTTGGGCAACTGTCCAGCAGCAGCAATATCGATATTTGTTATCGAATTTAAAAATTTGCATATGACAAAATACATTTTGTTCGGCTTGAACTGGTTCCATGAACTATATTTGTCCGCCAACTCCGCACCGAAAAGTGCCGTTAAAATAAAACTACAAGTGTCTCAAGAAGAGTAAATTTCATTTCTTAAGCCCCCTAAATGGGTAAAAGTGTTAATTTTTTCCGCTGCTCGCAGATGCCAACATCATCAGCAAAAGCAACCTTCGTTTTTGGCCATTTGTTGTGTTTGCAATTCTCAACGAAAATATCACTTTCATTTTGTGTTGGCCTCCGTTCGATGTTATGTGTTTGACTCTTTTTTTTTTTTGACCAATTTTATTTTGTCGGCTTATTGCCGCCTTTTACCACGTTCGTGCGTGTGCCTGAGTTACCTACATTTGTAACTGAATTTGTTTAATTCGCCACATATTCGTGATTCATCCAAATGTATCGCTAAATTTAGTTATTTAGTTTTGCTTTTTGCATTGATCAGCTGCTGTGTGGCATTGCCAGACCATTTTTATATTGTGTGTGTGAGTGTGTGCTCGTCGTGTGTCTGTGTTTGCGTGTGTTGGCGACTTTCGAGCCAAAAGTTCTTGACGCTTATCAATAACGTCTTTTTGCGCATTACACTTTGGTTTTAAAATTCGCAAAGCACACACACTCACAAATGGGCTGTGCCATAAAAAAAAAACCGGCTGCTTTATAAGTGCAAAAATGTGTTTCGAAACAATTGCAGTTTTGGAAAACATAAAAAAAGCTGTGCTTGCCATTTGCAATTGCAATTACTTTATTTATTTCATATATATAAATATATATATATATTTTTTTTTTTTTTTGGCTAGACAGCCGCAAAAGCACAGCACGTAATTATTGTAAGTTTTTTGTGGTCATTGCCTTGTCTATTATATGTTTGCATGGCTTTAATTAATTGAGTGCTTTTGATTAATTTATTAAACATTTTTGGCATAGCTTCAGCTTTGTTCGCAAAACCGGCTTTTTGTGAACTGCGCTCTCTTTTCTCGCACTCGCTCAAGCACACACACACACTCATACACAAAAGCACACATACACAAAGGCTTACGCTCGCATTGGAAACTTCTGGAAGTTTTTTCATTTGGCGCTGTTCTCTCCTCCTCCCGACAAGTATCATTAACATATTTGGCGCATGTGCCGCAGTGACGAAACAAATGACTCAATATTAATCATAATTATTAAACATAATTTACATTAAGTTTTTCAAGATTCCTGGCGCGCTTGGCAACAGCCGAGAGCGAGCAAATTGTAAGCCGTTGTGTCCTGCTAATGTAAATGAGATTTTGCGTGGGGTAGGCAACTCTGTTCTGCGTAAGTGTTGGCAAACTAGTTTTTGCCTGCAACAATAAAATCAAGGCAAATGGTCAGCCGCTCCTTGCCTGTGTTTGTTGTTGCTGCTGCAGCACGTTTTGTTAATGAGTTGGCAGACGTCGCTGTCATCTTCATTTCATGGGTGGTGAATGTTTGTAGTGGTGGGTATTTTTCTGCTCTTTCTCTCCCTCTTTTTTTTTGCGTTTGTCTCTTTGAGTGGGTTGTTGCTGATTACAAAATGAATGTGTTTTGGGCCACATCACGCCTTACTGGCTGAAACGTTTCTTTGTTAGGACGCATATTATTAAAAAAAAAAAAAGAGGGAAGAGAATAAAACTCGTATATGCACGCACGGCAACGCAGGACGCATAAATTCATAAAATTTATGGCACGTGTGCGTGACCCAAGCTCCAAACAGGCTCTCCATATGTAATTGCATACATAAATATGTAAAAATTTCATTCGTATTAATCTTTAATTTTGTTTTTTTCGTGTCTTTTTTGTTTTTTTGCAGGTTACAAAGGAGGAGCTGGCCAAATTGATAAGCGGCTTTGATCAGCAGGACCTGCTTACCAGCAACGGTGTGACACTAGCCGGCCAACGGTACATTTACCTCTCAGGCACAGATCGCGTTGTGCGCGCAAAACTGGGCCGAAGCGGTGTGCACTGCATGAAGACGACACAAGGTGAGTTAAAAAAAAATTAAGAAAAAATTAGAGTTACCAGCTGCAAACGAACTCGAACTCCTTTTTTACAAGAATACTGGGATGCTTTTTTGGTATTTGTTTGGTGCTTTAGTATTTTTTGAGATATTTATTTTTTCCAATTTAGAGAAATATTTTGCGAATACCGTTATCAGCACATTTGTAATCTCTTACATTTTTTTGCAATGTAGGTGCAAAGTATTTAATTCCCAGATAAGTGTGGTGACTTTGCCAGTAGCCCCCAGCTATAACAACGATAAGCGGCGAGCTATTGTTTTGTTTTTTTTTTTTTTATGTACACTTTTGTTTTTTCATCAGTTAATGTCTGATAAGCGCGCTGCGGAGTGATTGCTCATTAAAAAATGGCCAAGAGCAGCAGAGCCAAACATATGAGTATGTAATATAATATAATGTGTATATAATGCCCAATTTGTTGCAGTTAATGCGCTCTCTAGTTTGCTGCGTAACAACAACAGCAACAACAAACGTAACGAGCTGTAAATGATAGGCAATCATTAAGTTTGTTGCTCCATTTTTCCGGTCAGCTGCCCTGCCCCCTCCCCCCTCCCCCCTCCCCCCGTGCACACAGAAGGCACGGACACATAGCTGGCAAAATAAAACGTTTCTTTTTCACTCATTCTTTTTTTTTTTTTTAATTTTTTTGCACCTTGTGCCTAAAATGTTTTTTTTTTTGTTTTTCTTGGAAGCAGCTGTCCGTCTAACATTTTGTGTTTGCCTCAGTGTGTGTGTGTGTGTGTGTTTGCCATGAGACTAAATTTGTTTTTGCAGCTTGTTTGCCGACGTCGGCTTCCATATTTGTCTAGTTTTATGTGTGTTCATGTATATATACATTTTTGTATTTTTTGCGGCAACTGTTGCGCGTCGTCGCTGTCCGCCGCAAAGCTCAAGGTTATTGCCATAATCCATTTCAAGTGCAAATGTTGCACAGAATAAGCCGCAAAAGCAGCAGCATATAAATGGAAATAGGCAAGAAATTGGCATAAAATGGCAAACCTGGTCACTCTGTCTCGCTCGCACGCTCGTTCGTTCGCTGTGTGACCTAGCCGAGTTGTGCAAGTGTGTGTGTGCGTGTGTGTGTGTGTGTGTGCTTGTTGGCGCCTGGGATTAGTCTCTTTGGCCACTTGCTTTGTCTTTATTTGGCATTAAATTTGAGCTTTCGAGGCTGGTAACACTTGAACAGCTGATCGAGCTCAACTTTCAATCGATTCAATTACCAGACAATTTATTTACCGCAACTTACACGCTGCTCAAATGTTGGCCCCCACACGGTACGACCAGCGTAACACACTTGAATGAGTGTGTGTGTGTGTGTGTGTGAAATTTAGATGCGCGTGTAACTGTGTTTAAACTAAAATACAACTTGATATGCCCTGTTTTTTAGTACGCTTCAAATGTTTCAAGGCATGCGGCGCGTTATTTGCTAATTTTGTGTAATTAAATATGAAATGAAATGTAATATTAACATTATCAGATAAACTAGGCACATTAACAGCTTTTTATCGCTATCAGCTATCGATTGACAGACATATTGGCAGTTCTCTCTCTTCTACGAGTGGGTGTTGGGGTTGGGTGTTGCTGGGTGCGCTACAAGTGTGTGTGTGTGTGTATGTGTGTGTGGTTGTGTGTTTATCTTTGTCTCGGTCGCTCGCTCACTCGCTGGCTCGCTCTTGCCTCTAGACATGACACTTAACTTTTGGTTTATTGACCCCAGTTCAAAAAATTTGTTGGCATTTGTTTGTCTTTTGATTTGATTTGCCTCAATCAATTGGGTTAACAGCCATTTGGTGTAGAATTGATTAATGTCGTAAGTCTGCGCAACAACAACAACACAGCACGGACAAGAATCCACTTGACTCCGCGAGATTCGCTTTAAAATTTCAGTATTTCAATGTTTTATAACGAAGACTTGTCATTCAATATCGTGCGGCTATTCTGTGGCCGGTCTGTCCGGTTTTCACCTGGTCCCATCACACAATCTCTCCCTCTCTCCTCTCTCTCTCTCTTTATTGAGAGTTTTATTCATAATTTTCTTGCTGATGATGTTGTGTAAATATACAGTTAGTTCTTGTTTCTCTATTGCTGCTGTCTTTTGCTTTCTCTACACATTCGTTTCTGTTGTATTGTCAACCGGATAAACCGCTGAAGATGTCTTTGAAAGTGTGCGTGTGTGTGTGTGTGTGTGTATGTGTAATTATGTAGCCATGTTGAAATAGCCAAAGAGATTTCTGCTGATGATTAGAATCTATGTTAAGTGTATTATAGCAGATGTAGTCTGGCCAGTGTTATTAATCGGCTTTTTGTTATCGATAGGTCAATAGGTGGTAAATTATCGTTGCTGTTCATTTCATTTTTCACACATTTTAAAATAATTTTCTGTTTTTTTTCTTTCTTGCAGCCGTCATTGTTTCCATCTACGAGGATCCTGTGCAGCCCCAGCAGGCCGCATCCGTGGTGGAGAAACTCGGAGATTATCTGATTACTTGCGGGTACTAGAAAATAAAAAAAAATATAAAAACAACAACACAACACCATCAACAACAACAACAACAACAACAACACAGCAACAAACTCGATAAGAAAGCGTACATGAACTAAAAAACTAAAAACAAAAAATAATTATTAATATTTAAATTTATGAAAAATGCCAAGAAACATTTTGAGGTAATTGTGGTCAAACAAATCAGCAACATGATTAAGAAACCGATGTCAAAACAAAAACCAACTACAAAAGTAATTACCCAAAACACATACAACAAAATTATAAATTTCTGCATTATTATATTTAAACACTTTTGGTTCATACGATAAAAATAATAAAAAAAAAAAACAAAAAAAAAACACAAGATCTTAAACTCAAAATTAAAGAAATTGTATTGGAAAGTATTTTGTAAGCAAACAAGTAAAACAACAACAACAACAACGCAAAGCAACGCAGGCAAATTTTTTTGAATACTTTTTTGTACAGCAGTATAGTACATATATGTACACCGATCTATATATATACACACACGCAAACACACACACACAGAGACTATTTGAGTGAGTGAGAGAGGATATTGAGAAACAGATACAGACTATGGAAATTAAATAGAGAGAGAGAAGTCAGTCAGTCAAGTAGCGAAACACACAGGAAAATACCAACCAATATAAGTAAATATAAATATATATATAGATATCTGTATATTTATATATGTAAACTATTTGGAGAGAACCATGAAGCTCTATTTTTATGTGGCAGGGAAGATACAAACACATACAACAAAAACATAAATACATCTAAAAAGCAGCCGCAGTTTTGGCATTTTTTATACCAGAGAACTTTGAGAAATGTGTAATATTAAAGAGGAAAAAAGAAAGACAGCCTTTTAGCCATATTTGAAATACGCTCATCATTGGGTTAGGTAAACAGATTCCAGACATTAACACGCACACATATGTATTCCGTTTTCCAAGCCGTCTCATCTAGCCATACATATATAGATACATACATATATACGTACATACATACATTTACTTGGACAATTGCGCCATTTGCTCTCCGTATGCGCTTTTCATGTTTGTCATTTGCTATATATTCATACAAAAAAAAAAAAAAACAACGCTAAAACGTACATACACACATATTTATCGATATACGGCAATTACAATTCGAACGCTGTGCAACACTGTCCGTCTCCTGACAGCCAATCAGACAGCCTGGGTTGTGTTTCAGGGGAATATTCATTGCTGCCGAATCAACAACAACAACATCATCAACATCAACAATTCGGTAATAAATTGCCATTAACACATACATTTACATACACGACAAAAACGTCAAATGCATGCATGCAAATAATACAAAAAAAAAAAACAAAAAAAAAATAATTAAAACAAAATCAAATATACAAAAATTTAAACTACTTACTACAAATCATACATAAATAAATGGCTTTTTATGTTAGTTAAACAAAAGTCTTTTTTCCAACATTTTTCCCCTATAATTTTTTACGTAAAAGCGTCAAAAAGCAAACAAAAAATTCATACAAAAAAATGAATGCATAAATATAAAATAAAATATAAAATTAAAAAACAGCAAAAGAAATGAAAAACATATATAATACGATACTTTAATACTATTGAAATAAAAAACGGAGCGTGGCAAAAATCCTGCTCATAAAAATTTATACATACACTGATTTTTTCTTTAAGGCGCAACTGGGCGTGGTCAGTGGAGGTTTGTTTGATTGCAAATCGATAGATCAACGAACCCTGTTATCAATCGAGTGGCTGTATATCAAAAAATACTTTTAATATACTTTGCTCTACATTTTGTGACAATTCTTTGTGCTTTTAATTAGTTAAGTGGGGCATTCCTCTTTTTATACCCTGAAGCCATGCAAAAGGTAAAAAGGTATAATGGTTTTGAGCAAATGTTTGTAACATGCAGAAGGAAGTATTTATAGATGTCCTAAAAATTTCATAAAAATCATACGATATTCAAGGGCATTTAGATGTAACGACAGCTTGTTGCTGTGTTCAGGGTATCTGCTAGTCATACACTCCCGACCACAGCACTTCTACTTGCTTGGAACTGGCTTTTGAATATTTTGTTCGAGGACAATTTGTCAAATTATTTTTATCTATGCGCCAACATTTTCAATGTCTGACGCAAACGCGCAATTATTTTGCAAATAATATTTTACGAAATATATGCATACTCTGTATATATATGCAATATAGACATATTTGTTTTTTTATGTCTTCTCGCAGCTGCTCTGTTCTCTTCAGTAATTGTCAATTTTTGGCATATTTCTTTTTGGCATGGGCAGCCACATTGACCCGAATTATAAATTTATTCGCGCATCGGCGAGAAAATCTTCGCACATAGTATTTTTTTTTTTTTTTGTGGATGATAAGTTCAACACTTGTGCTGTAGCTGTTTGGCACTTTCGCTTTTAAATGAGTTTCTTTTTGGTGAAAATCGGCTTCGAGCTTCGGCTTTTATCGGTTGCACAATTAATCACAACACATTATTATTATTGTTGCTATTGATGAAGCTGACTGCGACGCTCCCTCCTCCTCCCCCTCGCATACTTTTTTCCATAATAATTTGTGGCTCTCGTGTCTGGTTTATTCATATACATATGTATGTGAATATAGCATATGTATATAGTTTTTTTTCAGCTCTAACGGCATCGTATAAATAGTTGGGCTGCGGGGCAAGAGCGGTTAGAAATCAACACACATTAATTCATTTAATAAAATATGCAAATTTTCTAAAGGCACATGTAATTTTTTACGACTTGGATGCCTCAATAAAAAAAAGCTGATGCTGCTGTCTGGCCTTGCATTTTTATTATACTCTGTTTGCAAGGTGAAATGGGGGATATACAAATGAATATAAACACTGTAGATTCCGCTACACCCGCTTGCAGCGAGAGAAGGAAGTAATCGAAATAATAAGAGCGAAAGTCCACAGAGTGGACATTGTGGATGGAAGATAATTAATTTGCGCAATATTGACATTCCTTTGGCACAGAAGAAGCTTTAGCTTCTGTGCAAAAGTGGATTGCATGCAGCAGGTAGGCGTGAGAGAAGTCATTGGTGAGAGCAGGAGCGCGTAATTCTTGTGTCAACTGCGCTCACACATTTGGCGATGCTTTTGATTCCGTTACGTTGGTTATAAATCAATCAGAGAGCGTAGGAATAACTCCCACTTTGTGTTCTCTAGGACAAGCTCGGCGTGGACTAGTCAAGCGTAATGAGACGATTTAGTCTGCGCGTGTCTGCTCTGTTGATCGGTTGTAAGTTCTGCGCGCATCTACACATACAAAATCCTTTTAATATAATTTACTACCAGGTTTACTACCAGTTAATATATGTACATAGCGATCGGTAAATACGTTTAGTTAATTATTTGCTGCTGAGCTTTTTCACGTAGTTCAAAATGGCGCGCATTTGAACTGAATCCACAACTGTCGCCTGAGAGCAGAGAAAAGTAGAGAAATATGGAAAGTAAGTACTTTGAAGCTTTTTCTTAAAATCAATCCCATAATAACCATAACCATAATTTTAAAATTAAAAGGAAACTATTGAATTTATTATTTTTAATTTTTTAGTTTTATTTTGCTAATTGAGAGGGACTGAAAGGTTTCTACTTATTTTAAAATTTGAATTTATAATTGACTTCACACCAATGTTGGGTAACTGTTAATTTATTTGTTAGCACAAAAATTTGAAAGGACATTTTGTCAAAATTGTACATAAAACATATGGGGGTAGCAGGCGATCAGGCGCCTTATCTCAGAACGCGGCTTTGCCCTGGAACTTGAGCAGCTGCTCGAAGGCGATCCAAAATACAATCGACCAGGGTCCGATGCGTAGCCAGCACGGCAGGAAGCCCTTGTACATGGCAAAGATGCCCTCCTGTGTGATGAGCTTGTAGTAACAGTCGAACGCATTTCTGTAGTGCAAGCCCTCTCCCTTATCATTCATTGGCTGATTCATGATACGCGACTTGACCACATCGGTGGGCGTGCTCAGTATGCTGGCGGCCAGGCCGGCGGTCACCGAGGCCAGGAACTGAATTAGCCGGCCATCGTTGATGTTTAGCCAGTATATATACTGTCGCTTGCTGAGATCATAGCAGGCGGTGTCGCCTGTAATCAAGCGGCGTTATCAATCCGACGCAGGGTATTATCAAGTTATATATATGTTGTGTACAAACGATATGTGTGTATTTTCTAGTATATTACCCGGTTGTGGAACAAAGGGGTATATTGTTACCTATTCTAACCCATAATGTATATATATTTTTTATGAGGACGACGAACTGACGAGTCTGTCTGTCCGTCAGTTTGACCGGAAATATTTCTGCTGTAGGAATTTTTAATTCTTGATCGATAACTTGCATCGTTTCAATAATATCGAAAAAAAAAAACGATTTTAAGACTTGGTTTTTCTTAGGATATCTCAGAAACTATAAGAGCTAGAGCCACAATATTTAGTTAGGTATATACTTATAAGGCATACGCGGATCAGGAGTATTTCCTTTTTTTGGATACTTCCCTCACTCGCCCCAAAAATGGAAAAAACGCAAATTAGGAACTACAAAACTGCGCTTCGGTTTCTATATAGAATCGGATGCTCTATTGAAGTCCTGAAAATCGCATAAAGATCTTACCTCTAGTTTAGAAGTTATTGATGAATTGAGTGGGGGTATGTGTGTGTGTATGTGTTGGAATGTGTGTTGAGTACATCTCCCTCTCTCTCTGCTTACCCGCTGTCATGAGCGTGGCGCGAAGACAACTCGGGCCCACGCCCTTCCACAGACTCCGCACGCCGCCCTGGGCGTAGATGGACTGCAGCGCCTGCATCACACTGCTAACCCGGACGGGATAGCCGAGGGCTCGTTGTCGGCCCTCCATTTGCATGCGTATCTTGACAATGTCCAGTGGATTGGCAGCCGACTGGGCGATGCAGCCGGCAATGCAACCGCCAAGGAAGCCACGGACAAATGTCAGCACCTCCTTGCCGTGCTCGTCCACGTAGACGAGCCGCTGACGTAGGATATCGTAGAGGACAACTCGCGGTGCGTTAAAAACTAAGTTTCGAATAACCATGCACGACAAGCCGCCGTAAAGACCGCGAAAGCCCTCATCACGCGCCATTCGAAAGATAGTGGTCAACATCCCCATTTTGGGCTTACCGGCCGCAGCCTTCTCGGCCGCCTCGCCCTGCAGGTGGAGACGCGTCTTGGTCACGTCCAGGGGATACGTGAACAGCTCGGCAAATGAAGCACCAAAAAAGGTGTTTATGTAGAGCATGAAAAGTTGTTGGGCATGTGAATAACCGATCGGCTGCGGCGTTGATGCATTTTCCTTATCCATCACTCAGATCACTAAGAATTTGATCACAAAATAAGAAGGAAAATTTTGTATATTTATTTATTGACTAGGGTAAACTATAGATATGACTATTAATGCATAGTTCGTTATTTCAAATTAAAAGACTATAAAATTTGTGCAACAACTTTTCAGTTCGAATTTGAAAATATAATAAACAACAATTTTAAAAGAATTTATTAGTTAACTGGGATAAACTACAGATATGACTTGAAACGCATAGTACGTTAGTTCAATTTAAGGCACTGTACAATTTAGAAACCAGTTTGTCCCTCCCAAACACGCAATTGTTCGACGGACAACCAGAACAGCACGGACCACGGTCCCAATCTCAGCCAGCAGGGTATTAGGCCCTTATACAGATTGAAGAAGCCCTCCTCCTTCACTAATTTGAAAAGGCAATCGATGGAACCGGTATAGTATAGGCCTTTGCCACTCTTATCGGTCGGCTGGTTCATCACCCGCGATTTGATAACATCCGCCGGATTGCTGAGCACACTGGCCACCAAGCCGGCCACCATTGAGGACGCAAAACGCAACGGTATGCCCTCGTCCATGTGCAAATGTTTCCTCAAATTGCGCTTGCAGAGATCATAGGCGCCCACATCGCCGGCCGTCATGAGGCAGGCCCGTGTGCAGCTCGGCCCAACGCCCCGCCACATGCCGACCACGCCGGACTGGGCGTAGATACTTTTCAGTTCGCTTAAGAAATTTGAGGAGCGCGGCTCCAGGCCCATTAGCTGGCGCCTGCCCTCCATTTGCATGCGCACCTTCACAATGTCGAACGGATTGGCCAGCGCCTGGGCAATGCAGCCGGCCAGGCTGCCGCACAGGAAGGCGTGATGGATTTTGATTGATGCCGTATTTTGGCTATCCGTATATATGTACCGACGCCGGAACACGTCATACAACATCACACGCAACGAATTAAAAATGAAATTTCGCAAAACCATGGACGAAAAGCCAGCGTAGAGGGTCTTCGGCCCCTCCTCGATCACAATGCCGTGCAGTGTCCGAAACATATTGCGCGGCTTGGTGCCCGTCTTTTTTGCCTCCTCGCCGTGCACCTGCATTCGGGTCTTGCTCACGTCCAACGGATAGACGCACGCCTCCGCAAAGTTGGCCCCAATAAACGTGTTAACATACAGCTGGAGCAGATTTCTCAGCGATAGCTGCTCCTGCGTGTTCTCCACCTGCCGTACAATCGGCTCGCCGTACACTGACCTCATGTGCCAATAGTTGTTCTCATCTTTATCCATGACTTACACTCAATTTTGGGATTTTCTCTGGAATGGACTATTTTTTTTTTTTTTTCGTTTTCTGTCCTTCAATCAAAAAACAAGCACTAAACACAATAACAATTTGTTCTAAAAACATTTATTCAACACTAATATCAGAAACACATTGATTTGGCTCAATAGCCCTCATCGCCGCGAAATCGCCGCAGCTGCTCAAAGGTCATCCAGAATATCATCGTCCAGGGCCCGACGCGCAGCCAATAGGGCATGAAGCCCTTATACATCGCCAAGAGGCCTTCGTCCTTCACCAGCTTCGAGAAGCAGTCGATTGTGCCCTTGTAGTGTAAACCACGACCGTCTTTATCCGTCGGCTGGTTCATAATCCGCGACTTGACCACATCTGCGGGCGTGCTGAGCGCCGCGCCCGCGAATCCGGCTATCATCGCCCCCATAAACTGTATTAGCCGATTGTCGGGCATTTTCAAAATGTCCATCAGGGAGCGCTTGCTCAGATCGTAGAAACTAACGTCGCCTGAGTGAGCAAGGGAAAAAGGCGCTTAACTCACATTCCTCTACAATCGGACATTTCACACTACTTCGGCTTTGTCTATATAATTTATTTTCGAATTTTTCCGAATTTTGACACTCATCGACAAAAGAATTGATTTATTTTTAAATTATTATTAAATAGAGTTTACTTATAAGTGAAAAGTGTTTATTGATAGGAACTTCAACTAAAATTTGGAATATATACTCGTGTATATCTCCCACAATATTAACGTTGCAGTCGGACGTAACCGACTGCTTAATACTCCTTTACAGTACACAGTAATTATTATTGTTGTTTTGGCAAAATATTGAATTTTTATATTTCGTAGGGGCGGAAGAGGGCGTGGCCAATATTTCTCAGCTCGATCCAAACATTGTCTGCTAAATCTGATGACTATAGCTCTAAAATTTTGGGAGATATGGATTCTCACGATTTAAAAATATAAAGCTCTCGGATCCATAACTCCCATATTTCAAACCATATTTCATTTCAAACCCATATTTCAAGCCCATAACTTTGTCAAAACTGAATCGATTTTCATGTTTGATGGCATTTTTTCATGGTTTATCCTCTAGATTCATTCTGCATTTCAAAAAAAAGCATGTACCCCCTATTACTCATTTTTGAAAATTTTTTTTCTTTCTAAAATTAGAAATGCGAATTTGTATTTTTAATCGATTGTGGTTAATATAGAAAACAACCGATTCTGAGGGGGTCAAATTTTTTGCCGAAAATCATGCAAAAATTGACAAAAATTTTGACAAGTAAAGCTCTCGGATTTATAGCTCCCATATTTCAAACGCTTATAACTCTGTCAAAACTGAACCGATTTTCATGTTTGATGGCATTTTTTTCATCATTTATCCTTTAGAGTAGAGTCTACATTTAAAATGTATGCATTTTTGAAAACAAATTTTTTTTGAATTTTTTGCCAAAAAAAGCATGTACCCCCTATTACTCATTTTCGAAAATTTTTTTTTTCAAAATATAGAATTGCGAATTTGTATTTTTAATCGATTGTGGTTAGTATAGAAAACAACATTAAAACCGATTCTGAGGGGGTCAAATTTTTTGCCAAAAATCAGGCAAATAATGACCAAAATTTTGACAAGTAAAGCTCTCGGATCCATAGCTCCCTTATTTCAAACGTTTATAACTTTGTCAAATCTGAACCGATATTCATGTTTAATGGCATTTTTTTCCATTTTTGGTTCTCTAGATTAATTCTGCAAATATGACAAATATAACTGTGGCAGATAAGCCATTTCCGATTAAGGCGGCGGCGCTGGGGGGCATTGTAGTAGGCGTGGCAGGGATATCAAGTTTGCAATTTTTAAGGGGGTTCACCAGCAATCTACATACCAATAGCAATGGTGACTATAGCTTTAGCATTGTGGGAAATATACACCTTTCTTCGATTAGCGATCGTCATGTTATCGATTTGCCAGCCTCCCAGTGGGCGTGGCACGAAAATCTTAGCACCTTGCCTGACGCGGGTATGGGCGAGTATATATTCCAAGTTTCAAGTGTTAAGACGGAATGCAAGACGGACATGGCACAAACCCAATATACTCTTTTCACTTTGTGAACGAGTAGTTTTTGCTGTCTACCCTTCCCGTCGACCACTTACCCAATGTGACAAGGGCCGCACGCCAAGCATTCGGCACCGTGCCCTTCCATAGGCCCACCACGCCGCCCGACGTGTATATGGAGCTGAGTGCCTGGAATACGTTGCGGATTCTCGGCGGTTCGCCCATCAAACGGCGCTTGCTCTCCATTTGCATTTGCACCTTGATCAGGTCGGTGGGCGAGGCGACTACGTTGGCGCCCGCCCCCGCCACGATGCCGCAGGTGGCGCCGCGCATAAAGGTCAGTTTCGGGTTGCCGTCCTTGTCGGTGGTCATCAGCATGCTGCGGAGCGTATCGTACATGTACATCTTGAGGCCGCAGAAGACCAGTTGCCGCAGCACCATGGCCGAGAAGCCGCCGTAGAGCTTCTGCACGCCCTCCTCCCGGACAATGCCGAGCGCCGTCGAGAACATGCCCCGATACTTGGCCTCCGCAAACGTTTTGCTCGCCATCTCGCCCTGAATGTGCATCCGGGTCTTGCACACGTCGAGCGGATAGCAAACCACCTCGGAGGCGCACGCCGACAGAAACGAGATCACGTAGAGCTCCACAAAGGGCGTGGCTGTGTTGGTCGACGCATATTTCACGCGGGGACGAGGACTTGCTCGGATCTCCGAATCGGCAATCGGCGGCTTCTCATCCATACCCATTGAATAAAAATGTAAATAGTATCTTGTATATTGCTATTTTTGGTTATACGGCGAATTTGACATTGACTGCAAATTTATTATGGATAAATAATTATGGATAAATAATAATAATTTGTTAAAAGGAGAGTGTTTTTTGTTATTTTGAATAATATTTATTTACAAATGCCAATTTCTTGTCAAAAAACAAGTAAGAACGTTGCAGTCGGGTGTTACCGACTGCCGAATACGCTCTAAAATTATTATTGTTATCTGGAAAATTATCAATTTTTGTTATTGGCTCAGTATTTAGAGGAGGTCATCCGAAAACTCCTGAGGTGCAATCGGGTCACCTGTCAAACAAACAAAAAAATATATACATATATATTTAGTTAAGGATTCTTCTGTTCCTTCAAGGCAGAACTTTTAAATTAATTAGCTGTAAATAGTTTATTCATTAGAAAACCTTTTCATAAGCTTTTCTTTTTTAAATTGATTTAAACATTTTGATGAGATCTTAAAAGATTTTAAAACATAAAATTTCTCTGCAGAATGAATAACATATTATAAAATTTGATTTTGATAAATGTCTAAGAATAAATATTATATTCGTCACCGACGAATAATTTTATATACCCTATAAATGGAATGAAGACTAGTAAAATTATTCATGCTCAATAATGACATGAATATGCCCCAATTAAATAATACTGCTATGGCAAAGTGGAAAATCCCCTGGCGCCCGTGAGAATATGAGACAATAGAGTGAATCATGGGTTTAAACAATGCGTAGAACACTTTGTTGCGTGCGTGGAGATGTGATTAATACTAGAAGAGAATAACAAAATATAACATTTAAGATTAGATTATTAAAATGCTAATCATAGTTTTTTTATTTAACAATATGTATCATATAAATATATCTATCAATCTGTAATTTGTTAAATGTATTTGCGGTCAAAAAAAATTAATTTGTGTATAAAAAACATTTCTGTTCTAAAGGATTTTCGCATAAAAGTTGGTATTTGAGTACAGTTAACGTATCTATCAAATCTTTTTACATCGGGGCACTAAAGGATAGGACAATTGTGAGCGTCCCTTTACATGGAATTTAATTAAAATTGTTTCCAATCCAAATAAAAGACTTAAACTCATCAATATGCAAATATTAGGGATTACCTAAAACATATTGGTCTCTTATTTTTGGGAGAATCTCGAAAGTTCTTATAGCTTCTGCTTAAATCATAGTTTGGAACACTTGAAATAAGAAATTATAAAATTTGAAATGTAATTAATATATTTTCTTTAAATTAAAAATATTTCAAATGCAAAAAATTATTAGTTTTTTATTAGCAAATAATTAATTGAGTTTTAACTGGCCAACTGTACTTTGTTTGCGCTTAAGTCTCTCAAATTCCGACGGCAAAAATACCCATTTTAATTTAAGCCACTTGAAACCAGCCTAGACTAATTTTCCGTGCACCAGCTCATATCTATAAAATGACCCAAAAAAAAAAGCACGGGCGATAAGGTAGATATGGCAAATTAAAGCGAACGAAAAACGAGGAACCTGATGACGAAGACATTGCACGCTAGAACGACCGCGCCCAAAACTCTGGGCTGAGGGGGACGAGGGGGTGGCAAACTGCTTATTGAATATAATGCTGATGATGATTATGATGTGTGTGTGTGTGTGTGTTGGTGTGTTGTTGGGCTGCCGTGCAGCTACCCTCGAGTGCCGCCACGACCGCGATTTGGGTGCGGTTCCTAGCCAGCCAGGGGAGTTGGCCACAGAGCCAGCCACTTTGTCTATGCCGCCGAGTGGGCTAATGAATGAGTAAGTGGCGCTGTCAGTCAGCCGCCGGAGGAACGACGACGTCACAGAGCACGCGCCCTTACACTCGGCGAAAAACTTTTGCAGGCACTTTCATACTCGTCCCTGACGTGAAAAGGGTGTATTGGTTTCCGACCGTCCGTCTGTACCTTTGCAGCCAACTTTAGATACTCGAAAACTTGCACCACGTCAGATACATTTTTATCGGTAGGAAGTTCGATTTAATCTAAATAGTTGCCTCCGTTTTAAAGCTAGGTATATTTAACTTTACATAGAATTAACTGATGACTTTCCCAAAAAATCGAATTATTTTATTATTTTTTATACCTCAATAAAAATCTATATATCTCTGGGATAAAATCCATAAAATCCAACTAGGTTCGCCCACACAAATGGAACAAATTACAATAACGATCATAAATAATAATAATATATATGTAATATAAGAACTGTATTTTTAAGATAGAGTGCTGAAACCCTTTTTCTATTTTTTTTTTTGTATAATTGAAAACATTACATTACATTACATTATATTACATTACATTACATTACATTACATTACATTACATTATATTACATTACATTACATTACATTACATTACATTACTTGAAGTATACGAATTTTCTGGAATATATTTTTCTGCAGTTATATTTTATTTCCATTCCAAAATATTCCTTATTTAAGTATAAATCATTCTTGATTTCATAATCAAATGCCATACTAATATATATTAATAAAAATAATAATTATACAATAAGAAAAATAATAACAAGTATTTAAAAAAACCTATTTTAAACTATAAAAAAAAGTAATGTTTATGCAAATTTTAACAATAATGATTTTTTTCTCTCAGTGGATACGTTAAAGCACTTGCAAGTTCTTTAAGGAAGCATGGTGTGTTTATGCCAGCCTTCATTACTTATTTATTACTGGTGATTTTCTCCGAGTGTACAAATTATAGCTATGCATTATGCGAAACTGGCGTTTCCTTCCGCCGCTCCCCCTTAAGTTGAGAGTCTTTAGCACTTTTGTTAAATGAAAGCGACGTTTTGTGGTTGGGCCAGGGAAGCGAGAGGCCCAGCAACAAAGGAGGGGGGGAACTGGGTAATTTGACATTCCCGGCACACGCACGATTTATAAGGCTCCGTAAGTGAGTTCTGGGTTTCTGCTTGCCAACTTACTTTCCTACTCGTAGTTTCAATTGCCTTCTGGCTGCTGTGTCAGGTCAGTTTGTGGCGAAATTCAATACCCTTTGGCCAACTGACCAATTTAGCAAAGAACTTAACTAATGCTCAGCTGTATATATGGTGTATCTGTGTGGTATATAGCTGACTGGACAGACTGTACGGTAATTTGAGAGTTTGTTGAACTGCAACACGCGAAATTGAAATGCGCTAAAAAGTTGCAATAATCAGCTGAAAACAATATTTAAAATGTTCTGAGCTTGTTGAAAGATTGTCAATACAAAGCAGTCGACTGAATTAAAGGTCAACTTTTGAATACTCTTTAATAAAATTTATTTATTTATCTTAAGATTTTAAATATAGTTTCCTTTATTTACATTTGTTATTCATAATATTTAATATAGGGTTTGTATATGATATTTTAAAAATATTTTATTTATTATATGGGTATTTGATAAGATCTTTAAAGATAAAAAAAATTGTAGGATTTTAATATAACTCTTTTTAATTAAATGAAATATTTTTAGAAGGCTTGTTTAAAACATTCACTGATATTTTGTTATAATACTGAGGAATACGATAATTTTAAAATATTTTGGGAATTGTATGAATATTTTATGAGTACTTTAAAAATCACAAAATGAAATATTTTTAGAAGGTTTGTTTAAAACATTCACTAACATTTTGTTATAATACTGAGGAATATGATAATTTTAAAATATTTTATGCATTGTATGCATATTTTATGAGTACTTTAAAAATCACAAAATGAAATATTTTTAGAAGGTTTGTTTAAAACATTCCCTAATATTTTGTTATAATACTGAAGAATTTGATAATTTTAAAATATTGTCTGAATATTTTATGAGTTCTTTAAAAATCACAAAATTTTAAGTTTTCATTTTTCTAGCTTAGTTTCTTTTATCTTATAAGTTTTTATTAGGTTATTAAAGGGATTTGTTTAATACTAATGTTAAAAAAAAAGTTTTTTAAGTCTTATAAAATCAATATATTACTATTTAATATACTCTTCAGTAAATTTCAAGCGCTGGCTGAAAATGGATATGCTCCACCTTGGGAAAGGCAGCCAATTCGTATCGAACCCTCAGGTACAGGTTCGGGCAATGTGGACAGTTGTAAAGGTTTTTATTCGGTGCTACGAATTTCGAGCGAAAGAAACTCCAATTACCCGTGCAGCAGCAAAGGCTGAGCCACGAGCGGAGCCAGTGAACCAAGGATTGCGCAAGATTACAACGAATTCGGTGGGCAAGTCGTGGGAGTTTTGGGTTCCCGGCCAAGGGTGATCTGCGCTTGTTCTTCTCTCACACTCTCTCTCTCTATTGATAATTGCCACACTTGCAGAGTATAAAAGCAAAGCGGCGAACTGCAACGGAAGTTAGTGAACGGAAGCAATGGTCAATTATTCGGAGCAACTGCGGCTGGTGCTGCTGCTGTGCCCGCTGCTGGCACTCGGCGTGGCCCAGGAGCCGGCGTCGGAGGCGCTGCAGCGCAACAAGCGCATGCTGACCACGATTTGTGTCGAGATCAAGCCGAGCGGTCCACTGGAGGAGCCCTATTTCATGTGCAAGGGCACGGACTTTTCCCAACAGCAACAACAACAGCAGCAGCAGCAGCAGCAGCCACCTCCTGCTCCTGCTCCAATTTATGCGCCACCCGAGCCGTACGCACAGACGCCATTTCCGTCGTTTCCCAGCTTTGGCGCTGGGTTTTTTCCGATCCCGTCCAGACAGGAGGAGGCATACCCGAGTCCGGCGCCAGGCGGACCCGCTGCTGCTGCCGCTGCAGCTGGGCCTGCTGCGCAACCATATGGCCTGCCAGCAGTTCCTCACCCAGCTGCAGGCGGCCCAGCGCCAGCTCCGCACGGAACTCCAGCTGGCCCGGGCGCAGCGACCGCGGCCCATGCATATGCTGATGCAGCGGCTCCGCAGCCGCCACCAGCTCCGCCAGCAGCGACGCAGCCAAAATCGCAGCCTGCGAGCGGCCAAGCGGGCAATGGCAATGCCTACGACGCTTTAGTGGGCGGTCGGCATCGCGGCGCCATGGATGCGGATGTGCTGGCCATGCCGGATGTGCGCTTCCGGCAGGAGGAACTGCAGCAGGCGTACCGACAGCCCCAGCCGCAGCCGCAGCCCCAGCCCCAGCATCCGTACTACGATGATCCCATTATGCGCACCTTCTACGCCAGCCTGGAGCCGCAGGTGGCGGAGCAGGCGGAGCCGCTGGTGGCCCAAGTGGCGCCCGCACCGCCGCCGCCGCCAAGCCAGCCCGGCTATCCGGCCACCTGCAACTCCTGCACGCGTGCCTGCGCCACGCCCGCGGAGCCAGCTTGTCCCAGCTTTCAGCCGGTGATCATCGCCATGCCCTGCTATGGCCAACAGCAGCCGACGCACTATCTGGCCGTGCCGGGTCCGGCGAACGCAGCCGGCCCAGCGCTGGCCCGGGAGCCCCTCGTCGGCAGTCCGTTCGGCGGACCCTTCGGCTTTGGCTCCCATTTCGGCATGCCGGCGCCCCAGGTGGGCTCGTCCTTTGGCATGGGGCCGCAGGTGGGGGCGCCTTTTGGCCTGGCCCCGGTGCTGAATCCCTTCGGGCCCTTCGGCAATCTCAATCCGTTTAATCCCTTCAACAGGATGCTAGGGGCCGCCGCGCCCACCACCCAGCAGCCCCGGCTGCGGCTCTTCGCCGCGCCCGAGGAGGCCACAACAGCCGGAGGGACGACGCCAACGCCCGCGTTTCCACAGTTCCAGCCGCCGGCGCTCAAGCCCTTCACGCTGAGCACACTGGCGCCACCCATCAAAGCCAGCTCGGAGCCCACGGAGGCGGTCGTCGGCGCCGCCCGCGATCCAGACGACGACGACGAGGACGACGATGCGGATGATGAGGCGGATGAGGAGGCGGAGGTTGGCTCGCCGGAGGCCACGGAGGCGCCGCACGCGGCTGGCACAACTGAGGATGATGCTGCTTCTGTAGATGCCGAGGTCTCCAAGTCTCTGGAGGCGCAGGATCAGACCGCCGATCAGCTGATCAAGAAGGGCGAGGAGAAGATCAAAAGCGATAAGCGCAAGCGCCAAAATTCGCAGATCACCAATAAACAAAGGCGCAAATATCGATTGTCGCGATCTTAACTTATCGATCTTACTCTATCTATCCATCAATAAAGCTAATTAGTTATGTACCAAACAAAAATAATATCTAAATCTTTTCCTGTTCTATTCTCGATATTATTGGGATTTGTAAAACACCTGCATCAAATAGGAATTATGTTCTCAAGCTTGACTTGATTTAAGTACAAAGTTATTGTTTGAGTTTAGTATATATACAAAAGTTTATATAAGTTTTCTCAATTAAAGCGAGCAGGTGGAATAAGCTGATAGGTAGAATATATCGGCATATATATGCTCTTCAAAAATTACATTTACAACTTGCGGGAGAAATTAAAATATTTGTTATTTACATAAATATAGAATATATATAAATAATATATAGTCCAAGTAGAACATTGTAAAAGAGGAAAAAGGGGAATATATGAAACTCTTATATTGAATATGAAAAGCGTATCCAAATATTTATGTTTTCTGCATAAGTATATCTTCTATATATCTATATATCTTCCCTGTTTGCACGCTTTCATATAGATAATATTAGAAAAGTACTCTTGTTAATGACTTGCAAAAAATATTTATATTTTTGATCGGTATCAAAAGCCGAGATATCGTTATAAAAACTTTGCAGAGACTTTTTGTTGCAGGCAGTTCAAAAATTGGTCCGATCAGACCTCTATATCATATAACTGACATTTGAATTGAAGAATACCCTTTTATTGATTCAAATGTGCTAATCAATCTTAGAAAGTCTGCACTATATATACTCCTCACATAGGAACCAAATATATTATATATTAAATTTATAACTCCTCTTTCTTGTTTTATTAATTGCTGCAATCTGTTGTGGTTTATATTAAAAAATATGGAAGGTGTATGAAAAATAAAAAAGGGAAGTTTGAGCGTTACAGTCGGGTGTAGCCGACTGCGCAATGCTCGTTCACAGTGGTTAAAAAACAGTCGAAAACGGCCTTAATTATTATTTTTAAATTTTTATAATTTGGGGGGGGGGGGGGTCGGGAGAGTAATATCTGATCAAATATATTTCCAAGCCTGATATATCAATAACAAATAAAAAAAGGGAAGTATGAGCGTTACAGTCGGGTGTCACCGACAGCGCAATGCTCGTTTACAGTGGTTAAAAAACAGACGACAACGGTTTTATTTATTTTTTTATATTTTTACATTTTTTTTGTGGGGGCGGGAGAGTAATATCTGATCAATATATATCCCTGATATATCAATTTTAGCGCATTGTCAAAAAATTGCACATTGCACAAACCCAATATACCCTTTTTCACTTCGTTTGGTAAATGAGAAACTATCGAATTTGGTGCACGTGAGGTAAAGTTGGCTTAAATTGGCCAATGCAGAGAAATGTGGCCAATTAGCAGTGGATTTAATTGATTCAGTTTGCGCCTCTCGTGTCTGTTGCCTTGGCTCAGACCAGCTCAGGCATACTTAGGTATATTTGACGCCCAGTCAATTACCGATGAATAAGCCAATGGCCACTTAAGGAAGTGTTTTATATAAATTGTGTACATATTTATTATGCAGTTGTTTTTTTTTTTTCTGCTGTTCGTTTCTGTACACATTTTCTTAGGTGTACTTCCGTTGGGTTTTGCGCACTTTGTTTTCCACTGGCGCACGTCTTTAAAGCAGCTCCGCTTCACGGATCAAACAGGAACCTATATATATGTATATATGTATATATGTTTTTGATTGCCAATACGAATACGAATACGTTGCTGGAGCTCACTTCAGGTTTTAGCTGCAATCTGCTGATTGGTCATGTTGGGCACGTAACACAATTTAAATAAACGAAAACAGAACTGAAGATAAATAACAGAAAGCGATTTGGGCGCAGAGTCAACGTACCTGCCGATTGTCCAAGCTCCGGGGTTGAGTAAGCGCGATTCCCGGAATGGGCGCAGCTGTTGCGATTGGGTTTCTATTAACCGGGCTAGAAGCCTCGCTTGCGAAATCGAACACAAAGTCAAAGTTTCCTCATCGAAGCTGATCGCAAGAACCGAAGAAGTGCAGGCCAAGGTCGAAGCTGATATGCCCTTTGATCATGATTTTTGGGCTTCAAATCTGACAATTTACTATTTAATTCGAGTAATCTGAAATCTTAAAATCGAACAATTTACTATTTAATTCGAGTAATATAAGTAAGATATTATTATGACTTTTCGACATTTTAATAATAACTAATCTATTATTATTTTTTTTAATTTTTATTCAAATTATATATATATTTATTATTATGTATTTACATTTTTATATATACATTTTAATAATAACTTATTTTTGTTTAAATTTTAATTATATGTACACCTAATTATCTGTTTACACGCATTTTATTTCGAAGTAAAAAAAAATTAAAATTATTTTAGTATATTTAAAATTTTAAATTTGTCTGTTGAAAAAAGAGAAAAAAAGCAACTTTACACGTTATTATAGTTATAGTGAAACATTTATCAATTTATGGAAATAGTTTTGTTATTTTAATTTCTATTAGAATTATACGTTTTTTTTTAAGATTATATTTTTTATTAAATAATATAATATATTTTATTGAAAGGGAAGTAGTTGCTTTAAATTCTATCAAAATCGAGATAACAATTTTTGATTAAATAACATTATTATTAATGTCATTTGTTAGAAAGTTAGAAATGGGTAAAACTGCGTTCCTTAATATAAACCAAAAAAAAAATAGATTTTTTAAATCAAATTCGTGTCGAAATTTCAATATCGTTTGCTTTTTGCTTGGCCTATTTTTATTTGCTGCCAGCTGCAGTTGGCCTACTTCCGTTTGGCAGCCAACATTGTGGCCCAGCGACAGTGCCTTCAGCGGGCAGGGTATCAAAGTGCAAGGCGAGCACTTTTTCGGGCCACTTTCGGCAGTGCAATCGGAGCTCGTCGAATAGTTGCAGTTGAGAGTTCGCGACGCGTGGTTAAAGTTACAGAAAGTTCAGCGCAAAAATGCCCAACTCCTGGAGCTGCCTCCTGGCGGCACTGATCGCCTGGCAGGTCCTCCTAACGCGTTCGCAGCCGGACGCCAGCCGAGTGGGCGTGTCCAATGGCATTGCAGCGCCCGGACAGCCGATGTATTATCTAATGGCCGACGCTGGGACGACGGTGGGGCCCAACGATGAGCTCAGGCGGACGAATCGTTCGCTCTGGAAGTGGTGGGAGGACTTGTTCAATCAAAACAATTGCTGCAACAACAACAACAACAACAACAACAACAATTTGCCATACAACAACAACAATTTGCTGTACAACAATAACTGCAACGGGCTCCAACTGCAGCCCCTGGATCCCTTTAAGCAAATGAAGCTGTTCAAGAAGCTGCCCGACCTGTGGGGCAACAACTGCGCCCAGCAGCCGCCGGGCAGCGACTACGCCGCGCCCGCCGGCGAGCCACAGTCGGCGCCACCTGGCGGCGGCTATGAGCCGCCCAATCCCAGCTACGACGGCCCCGGCGACGGCGATGCCGGCTACGTGGCGCCGCCACCCACCACGGACGCCTACCCGGCACCACCAGCTGCTGACTATGGAGCGCCAGCAGCCGCTCCCGCTCCCGCTGCCACGCCCAGCTATGAGCCCGCTCCTCCCGCTCCCAGCTATGAGCCCGCGCCTCCCGCTCCCGAGAGCTATAGCAAGGTGGATGCGTATGCCCAGCCCGGCAAGAGCTACGGCGGTGCGCAGCCACCGCAAATTGTCTATCAGCCCATCATATATCTGTCAGCCTCGACTGCGTCCAAGGGTGAGCTGGAAGCGAATTTGAAGCTACAGGAACAGGGCTACGAGGCCCAAACCGAGGCACCACCAACACCACCAGCCCAGCCGGCTTATGTGCCACCTCCGGCGCCAATTGAAATGCCCGTCTATGAGTCGCCTCCATCAGCTCCCGCTCCCGCTCCCGCTCCAGCCGCTCCTTGCAATGCGCCCGCCTGTTCCGGGTTTCTGCCCCTTTTGGGCGTGCCTTTCTATAGCTACCCCACGGCCCCGGCACCACCGCCGGCACCGCTTTATGCACCGCCGCCGCCAGCGCCCGTCTATGCGGCGCCAGCTGCCCCCACTCCGGCGCCCAACTATGCGGCATCCTCGTGCCGGACACCCATCAGATTGTCCTTGATCGATCAACCCTATCGCGTGGCCCCCGAACTCTTCCAGGAGTACAACTATCGCCTGGCCCTGGCCGAACAGAATCGACTATAGTAGCTGATCTTTGAGACTGTAACTGTAAATAAAACGTATCTAACGCTGTTTGGCTTGTCAATGTTTTAATTTTTAGACAAGGGGCGGGTTTAAGCTTTTGGTATTAACAATTGTTAATTAATTAATAATTTATTATAATAATTATTAATTAATTATCGAATTAATAATTTATTATAATAATTCTTAATTAATTATTATTCAATTAATTTATTATTTATAAGATTATAATCTTATGACTCTTAAAAAGTATTTTTTAAATTTTTATAAATAGTATTTATATTCACCTTGGTAATTATTATTCAATTAATTAATGATTTATAAGATTATGGCTCTTAAAAAGTATTTTTTTTAATTTATATAAATAATACTTATATTGACCTTGATAGAATGGATGTTATGTTACGTCTATAGGATAAATAACTCCATGTTTATTTGGTTCAATTGTATCTTATAATTATGCGAGCTATTAAATTGTACGTATATTTATTTTGAGGTAAGTAAATTGTTATGTCTTAGCCGCAGTCGTAGAAATATAGGCCTTTAAACTCGAACTTGAGGAAATATCGATTTTTGCTATTTATAGAGGCGAAAACTGTCATTTCGGCTGGACCTTTAAATGAGATCTTCACTAGGCTGCCTGCTAAATATTAAATCGGATTATCACCGTGTATATATAAAATATATACATACATATGGACAGTGCACAAAACCATTATTCTCTTTTTCACTTTGTGAACAGAGAATACAAATAATTCATAATTATAAATTATTATTGTAAAAATATAAAAATAGTATGCACGCGTACCTCGCTTTACGGCCGTTTCTTTTAACGCCATCTTAGCTTATTTGATACTAACTTTCAATTAGCTTTTGGCCTATTTTTTCAATTAACAGCGAGCATTTTGTTTTATGGTTTTTTTCTCTTTAATTTATAAATAAGTTAAATTAACGTCTTTTTGCGATTGTTAATATTTTATTTTATTAAAACAGATTATCAGACGCGCTTTTTTATTTTTATATTATTTTTTTAAAATTAAAATTATAAACAATATTTTTTTTTTAGTTTTTTATACAAAATAAATAGAATATATATCTTTATAATTAAAAAAAAATATAACATCATTGATGTGAAAAACCTGGTTCACGAACCGAACCCTCAGACTAGGCATTGGTTCGAACAGTGAATAAAAATCAATAATTTCCGTTGGGCTTGCAGCCATAATTTATATATATTAATTTACTTAAAGTAATTTTTTAAACATTTCCCCATTCACGATCGCATTGTTTGGTTTAAGCAGACTCTTGTTTATCTTTGCTCAGATATTGTTTGTGAATTTCAGCAAGTTCTCCGTTTGACCTACTCGGTTGGGCATATTGATTTCGCCCAGTCTTCCGGCAGCTTGTGTACAGTTGTGTGATGCGATTTCCGTTCCTGCAAACAGTAGCCGCTTATCGACATGGGTAAATACATTTGGTCCGAGCTGTCAAGGTCCCCGGGGGCCCATCATCGGGTTCGCATTTATCGCATATGTGCAGTGCCTCTTCCTGTTATTATACACTTATATATATATATGCATACACACACACACATGTGTGTGTGTGCACACTCGAGATGACGTCGGCAAGAATTTGAGCTGTAATCGCTGCAGTCAGTCAGTTGGTCGTTTTTTTCTTGACTCCGTTTTCCATTTTCATTTTCATTTTCAAATTCAAATTCCATAACAAATTGCACAAGATAAACATGGGGCGGGCATCGGGGCGATGAAATGCGATAACAGGCCGGGATCGTAGCTGTGCGCCCGTGACCATGACCGTGACCAAGTGAAAGTCGCCTGCAGCCGGGCAGCCGGGCAGCCGCAGCCGGAGGAGGCCCGCATTCGGCTGGTCAACGTCTCTGCCTCACTTTGCATGTGGCACGCACTTCTCTGGAACCCGGGTCTCTTTTTTTGCTTTGTCTCTGCCTCAGGCCGGGCCGGGCGTTGATCGTTTGTTGATTTCCAGCACGAAGCGTGACGTAGTTTACATAATCTAATCGCCTGTTGAGTGAGCAGAAAATATGGTTAATAAATTAGCGGTTGCTCTCAAGTGAAGATCTGGGCGTGAAGATCGTTGCGTAGAAATGCAAATGCACACGCTTGGCCTGAAGCAATAAAGATATAAGTGATCATGTCAAAGATCAAGTAGGCTTTGCTGATCGACACTCTTCTCCAAGATCGAGTATAAATTGACTTCCTTGAAAGTGTGTATCTCAACTGGAATTCTGATTGAAAGCAATAATGATTGACGATCGCGCACAATCAATCTGAATAGCGTTAGCTATTGCAGATATCAGAACCACGACATTATTCACACTAAATAATAAGCATAGCTAATGGTTGAAAAAAACCATCAGTCATCTTTTAAATATGAAAACCTTTACAGATGATTGAATTGATTGTCATGCCTGATTTATGAACGTATTTATTGTTTTTTTGTTTTTACTTTGTACATTTATTCTGCGCCCACAATAATTGAACTATTTTAACAAGATACAAATAATATATAAATTTATTAATATTTAATATTACATTTGCAGAAGTTTAAGCCTAGGCGATATCTTAGAACTCTATCTTTGCAAAGTTATTTATTTAAAATACAAATCTTATGATAAAAAGATTTCTTATTCAATTTGTTTGATTGACATTAATTGTTTATTAACAATTATTATTCTTAGAACACATTTTACTGCGTTAGAGTCTTAAATTTGAAGGCCTAATAATTTTTTAAATTTTTGTATAGGGTCTCAAATGTTAATTATTTTGAGTTTGTTGGGTTTTCAAATTATTACAACATTTTTTTAAGCATTTCTTACTCTATATATACACATAAATGTTTAGAAATGGATAGTTGATAAGCATTTTATTTAGTTTAAAGGAAATAAACCAAAATTGTCTGTTTTATGTTATTTTTTACTAGTATTAAATGTGTTTAATATAGCTATAAAATAACTATTTTTAAATAGAACTGGCCCATATCAACAGCCTGTGTACCGAGAACTCGTTAATGCGGGTTCTAAAAACAAGAAATGTTTATAAATAATATTTATTTCAATTTTTATTAAAGCCAATGGCAAATAGCTTTCCGATTAATTTACAATTTTAGTTCACTGATTTACAAATGAGAGAAAAAATTTAACGAAACAAACTTGGCTTTTTATAATGAATGTCTGAAAATGACTTATGGATAATTATGCTATTATAATAGGGAAATGTTATCATATAATTAAAAAAAATAAATGAATAATAATAGTAATGGTTTACATTATAGATTAACATTAAGATGATCCTCTACATTATTCAGACGCTCTTAGATATGATTGCAGCTGAATAAGAATTAAATAATATTTTTTAATCATTTAACAGACCTTTCTGTTAAAAGCACTTTGGTGAAAGTTAGGTGACTATCAAGTTGACCATCAAATATTAATGTGAATGTATTTCTACAGATATTATTGATATTAATTTGATTGCAATCCGTTGGCTCGATTGCAATTGCTTAGTCAAGTATTAAGTTATTAAGTGATCACACATTCATTCAGGAACGGTTCAAAGAGCAACAATCGAAAGTCAGCGGGAATGAAGCGACAGACTCCTCGAGGCGATGCTCAAGATCACAGATCGCGCATGATCGCCTTTTGAAAAACTACCCCACACAGATTTTCTCAGAAGCCGGACGGCTCTCGAGCGTAATTGAGTGAGTGAGGCAGAAGAACGATGCTCAACAAAAAATTTAACAGCACATAAACAACGACTGTGCCACAACATGTGTGCGCGTTCCCTCCAAAAAGTGAGGCACTGATCGGCGCTGCCTCAGTTGCTGCTGCCTCCTCTGCTGCGGCCTCCTCTGCTGCCGGGCACTTGCAACCCAACCGCATGCGGGGTCTCAAAAATAGCGCCAATGTCGCCGTCAACGCCGATGCCAAATGAAGCGATCGCTGTGCCCTTCCGCAGGATATTTCCATTTTCTAATCATGTTAGCCAAGCATATTAATTATTAATTATATTAATGTAATGTAATGTATAATGTAAGGATAATATTATACCAATATAATATATAACTAAAATACCAAATATAATTGGTAAGAATATTTCGATTTCTAAACCATGTTAGCCAAGCATATTAATTTGGGTAATTACTAATAATTAATTATATTAGCCAAGCATATTAATTTGGGTAATTAATAATAATTAATTATATTAATGTAATGT
Source organism: Drosophila sordidula (assembly GCA_035047465.1). Classification (NCBI taxonomy): domain Eukaryota; kingdom Metazoa; phylum Arthropoda; class Insecta; order Diptera; family Drosophilidae; genus Drosophila; species Drosophila sordidula. The sequence goes on along the minus strand of JAWNPQ010000260.1, from coordinate 2,032,318 downwards.
AATGTATAATGTAAGGATAATATTATACCAATATAATTATATAATTGAAATACCAGTTATAATTGGTAAGGATATTTTGAATTTTTAAATATGTTAGCGAAGAATATTAATTTGAGTAATAAGAGTCTTAGAAAAAAAGACCGTTAGAACTTTTAGTATAACCGTTCATATCGTTCTGTTCTTCAAATTTAATTTTAAATTTGCAAACAAATTTCAAAACTTTAAATTTTTACTGGATCATAATTATAATAATAATATTATTATTGATACGTAGTTTAACAATATTTAAAAAATGTAATATATAATTATATTGCAATTTATTATATTAGTAAAATATTCTTCAATTTTTGAATCATAAAATTCATTTACCTAGGTATATTAAAATACTGATGAGAATTTACATACTTAAAAAATAAAATATAATTGTAATTGCCTAAAAATTAATTCCAAATTATATTAATTGATTGTTTACATGTTTTAAGTACAAAATGTTTGAATTTTTCTCTTGCTTCTGCGCCGCTTAAACTGATCGCAATAGTGTATTGGATTTTCGGTTTGCGATAGTTTTTTTAATGCCTGCGAGGCGTTGGACTGTGAGGCAGCCGATGCCAAGTCCGGGTGCCTATACGGACATACATCTTTATGCATATATGTATATCCATATGTGTGTACATAAATATTTGTGGAGTGAGTGTTCAGCGGTGTGTGGTGTGTGGTGTGTTCAATCGCAGTGGTTGCCACTGGTGGGGGCGCATTTGTGGCATGTAGTTTAGAGAAATGCTTTGTGGAAATTCTCATTTGTTGTTACAGTTTCGAAATTTATATTTAATTCTGTAGCCTGTATTTATGCAGCCGCTGTGGTTGTACGCATATAATTCTCAAACTCAACCAGAAATGTGGGTCGTTGGCACTTGGATTCCGTTTGAGTCATTTTGAATCATCAACTATAATATATATATTTTGTGCATATATAGAATATAATGTCTGGGAGAGGCACAAAGAAAGTGAAAAATGCTAAAAGAATCCATAAATCAAATTTGCATACGCATTTGCACAAATCCGAACGTGACAGAAATTATAATAGTCAATATCATTGGAAGTAAGCATATATAAAAGGTTTGAAAATAAAAATAATTATAATTATAAACAGATTATTTAATATGAATATTGATAAAATAGATATAAGTTAATAAAAAAAATTAAATGCATTAATAAATAAAATAACTATAAATAAAACAAATTTTTTTTTATTTTAAATTAGAATTTTTTAATATTAATAAGCAGTTTATCAAAATATATTTCTCAAATAAAAATTCAATGGTTCTGTGTGATGAAGTGGCTTGACTTCGATTCGTCAAGATGAATTTTAAAGCTGAGAGATGCATTGATCAGTTCATCAGTTAGGCAGTTTTATGGTTCATCTATTTTGTTTACGATTGATAATTAATAATCATGCTAAAAAGATGTTGTAAAATATTATCGGCCATGAGATTATTTAAATGTCTTTCTATATTTCTAGTTCTGAGTTTTGGCTTGAATGATTTGTATTTCATTGATGTGAGATCTGGCTGCAATTCCGTAATTTTCATATTTATTATAATTAAAAAGTAAAACAAACAATTTTAAATTAATGATATTTATACGTATTAGATGACAAATCTATAATGTTAGGTTAGTTTAAAGAAGCTCAATTAGATTTGTTGATGTGCTCCCCACCTTTTCAAATATATCTTAACTAAGTTAACTATAGACTTGCCAGAAAAATTTGGCTTTTAGTGCTTAAAGGTAAAAAAAAATACTAAAAAAAATTATTAAATTATTAAGGTCAACAAAAAATGAATAAGATATTTTTTTCAATAGCGACTTGGCAACTAAAAAACTTCAAGCCATCAATAGCTGATCAGAAGTCGTAATCATTTGTTAACTCGACACAAATAGCTCGAAATGTTTCGAAATACGAAAATATTCACATGTTAAGCAGAACAGTGAGCTATTTTGGCCTAAAGTCGGGCTGTCTGCGGAATTGGGGCTACGATTAACATTGTGCAACATGCACACGAGCCACAAATGAGCCACCCACAGCGGCTTTTTGCCAACCCAAACGTCTCACGGCATAGTTCTTAGCCCAACATTCAGCTGACCCCAAAAAGTACTCAGCTCGACTATTTGGCCCACTCAGCGCAAATTAACGAAATGGCCAAAAACTCAAAGCCAAAGAATAGTTGCAGCCACTTGTGCCAGCGAGGCAGAAGTCTAGCTATATAAACTAGTCGCCCAATTGGGAACAGACATCAGTCACCTTTGGCAACCACAGCAGCTGCAGCAAAACCAACATGAAATTCTTCGTGTGCATCGCCCTCCTCGCCCTCGCCGCCTCCGCGCTGGCCACGCCCACCGGCGGCAGCTCCGCCTCCATCACCAGCAGCAACGCCGGCGGCTCTGCTGCCTTGGAGTCGGACGCCGACGGCCAGGGCTACGGCGATCTGACCCGTCTGCGCAAGTCCGCCTACGGCGGCAGCTCCGGCGGCTACGGCGCCGCCAGCGTCCCAGCTCCTCCCTGCCCCAAGAACTATCTGTTCAGCTGCCAGCCCAACCTGGCCCCAGTGCCGTGCAGCGCTCCCGCGCCCAGCTACGGATCCGCCGGCGCCTACTCCTCCCCGGTGGCCACCTACGTCGCCCCCAACTACGGCGTGCCCCAGCACCAGCAGCAGCTCTACGGCGCCGCCTACGGCTACCAATACTAGGAGATCAGCGACCCTGGACACTTGAACTTGACACGGCTTCCAAAGCTGCCGGGAAACAAAAACCTTTGCATGGCTTATAGAAAATGTAAAAAAAATATATGGTTCAATTTAATTGACAAAAAGATACTAAAGTGCATTTTTCCATTTTTTGTATACACTTCTCTTTATTTGATCAAATATTTAATTAAGCTTTTGCCTTGTAGTGGGTATTTTAATTTTGTTACGAAATGTGAAATGCACAAAAGAAGACTTCTTCGATCCTATAAATTATATATATTCGCGATCAGCATCAACAGCTGAATTCGTCACAAATTTTTATTTTTTTACTCGTTCATAAAGCGAAAAGAGTATATTGGTTTTGTGCAATGTCCGCCAAGCTGTCTGGCGGTCTGTCCGGAATTTGGAATTCAAAATTTAAAAAAAAATTTTTTTTGGAATGAGTAAGGGGGGAGTGCATGATATTTTATAAAAAAAATTCAAAAAATTTTATTGTCAATAATGAATATATTTGAAATGCAGAATGAATCTAGAAGACAAACCATGAAAAAAATGCCTTCAAACATGAAAATCGGTTCAGTTTTGACAAAGTTAGGGGCGTTTGAAATATGGGAGCTATGGATCCGAGAGGTTTACTTGTCAAAATTTTAGTCAATTTTTGCATGATTTTTGACAAAAAATTTGACCCCCTCAGAATCGGTTTTAATGTTGTTTTTTATACTATTTGTGACACCCGCAATCGATTAAAAATGCAAATTCGCATTTTTAAATTTTGAAAAAAAAAAATTTTCGAAAATGAGTAAGGGGGGGGTACATGCTTTTTTAGCCAAAAAATTTAAAAAAAATTATTTTCAATAATGCATATATTTTAAATGTAGAATGAATCTAGAGGACAAATCATGAAAAAAATGCCATCAAACATGAAAATCGGTTCAGTTTTGACAGAGTTATGGGCGTTTGAAATATGGGAACTGTGGATCCGAGAGCTTTACTTGTCAAAATTTTAGTTAATTTTTGCATGATTTTTGACAAAAAATTTGACCCCCTCAGAATCGGTTTTAATGTTGTTTTTTATACTAATTGTGACCACTACAATCGATTAAAAATATAAATTCGCATTTCTAAATTTTGAAAAAAAAAAAATTTCGGAAAAGAGTAAGGGGGGGTACATGCTTTTTTTTTCCAAAAAATTTAAAAAAAAAAATATTTTCAAAAATGCATATATTTTAAATGTAGAATAAATCTAGAGGATAAATGATGAAAAAAATGCCATCAAACATGAAAATCGGATAAGTTTTGACAGAGTTATGGGCGTTTGAAATATGGGAGCTTTGAATCCGGAACGTTTACATTGTGAGAACCACAACCGAATAAATATTTGAATTTAAAAATCTGAAATTTGAAAAAAAGAACGGCAACGCCCACTCCCGCGCCCGCAAGAGCTATAATCTCAAAATTTGGCAGACAGTGTTTGGGTGACCTCCTGTTAAGATCGAGCCGAAAAATGTTGGCCACGCCCGTTTAGTAATACTTTTATATATCAAGAAAACGAATGGATCATCCATGATATTATCTACAGGAGTTGGGTGTAGAAAGATTTCTCATTAAAATAAGATACAATATTTTCATAATATTAAGAAAAAAGAAGATTAATGAAATAAAAATGCATTAACTTCAAATATGATAGATGATAATTCAGATGTGTATGAATTCTTTTAGAAAAAAACCATCTTATGGAAAGCACGGAAAGGTCTGCATTTTGGAGAAATACCAATTTTTGAATGACCCAATAACCTCCCACAATTGCGATGCTGTTTATTACAATGAAATGCACTTAAATGCAAATGCAAGCAAGTGTAAGATATATACGAATATATATATATGTTTTCAATGGTGTGTAGAAGAGTTTATGGAGTGCTGGCCAATAGCTGATCAAGCAAAAGCCGAAAGCGAAAGACTAGTTGAAGCCACTTGGCGGCTCTTTTGTGCTAACTTGGCAAAGTTTAGCTATATAAACTGAACTGAACGCTTCAGTTGGCATCAGTCGCCTTTGCTAACCACAAAAGAACCAACTGCTTAAAGATGAAATTCTTCGTGTGCTTCGCTCTCGTCGCCCTCGCCGCCTCCGCTGTGGCCACGCCCACCGGCGGCAGTTCCGCTGCCAACCAGGAGTCCGATGTTGAGGGCGTCACCGGCCAGGGCTACGGCGATCTGACCCGTCTGCGCAAGTCCGCCTACGGCGGCAGCTCCGGCGGCTACGGCGCCGCCAGCGTCCCAGCTCCTCCCTGCCCCAAGAACTACCTGTTCAGCTGCCAGCCCAACCTGGCCCCAGTGCCGTGCAGCGCTCCCGCGCCCAGCTACGGATCCGCCGGCGCCTACTCCTCCCCGGTGGCCACCTACGTCGCCCCCAACTACGGCGTGCCCCAGCACCAGCAGCAGCTCTACGGCGCCGGCTACATGCCCCAGGCCTACGGCTACCAATACTAGAAGATCGCCGACCCCGGAGACGTGAAACAAAAATCTTTGCCTGACTTACCGAAAATGTAAAAAAAATATGATATAATTAAACTTAAAAAAAAATTTACTATAGCAAAAGCCAACAAATGTTTTACTTGCCTATTATTATCGGCTTATCCAGAGTTGGATTTACAGGCAACTGTTGCAAGACTTATATTTACCTTTCGGACTTTGCAGCTGTTCCATTAAATTCCCTATATATAATATTGAAACTTGATCACTTGCTGCGCACTAATAATAATTAGTTGAATAAATAACAGAACAAAGTTAACCATATAGTTCGTCTTGGGTTTTTTCTATCACTTGTTAATACAAATAGATTTAAATAAAATATATAGGAGAGCACCTTCATCTGGGAACTCATGAGTTTTATTTTCTGCGGAATAATTTATTTGGAATTGAATTACATTTGTTTAAGTACAGCCGTTTTTGTTTATTACTTACTTAAATAGAAAAAAACTGCAGTTTGCGGTTTTATGAAGAAGTCTAAATTTATTTAAAAAAAAAATTAAATTTAAGCGAATGCACTCAGAGAAAACCGCAGGAATTGTTTATAGACCAAGTTATTTCAAGTCAAAAGCCGAAAGCTGGAAGTTTCTTAACCTTAACAATATTTCTATTTAATTTAAGAAATGTTTGTAGTTATGCAACATTAACAGTAGATTATCAAATCATTTCATTAACGATTTTTGAGAGAAGAAAGAAGAAGCAATTTTTTTTAATTATAGCACAAGTTGGTGCGATTTCTATATCGCTAATACTTTGTATTTATAACAATTTTTTTTGAGTGTAACTACAAACAGACAGACTAAAATGATTTACTAGTTTTTGTCATAAAATTTATTAATTGATTTCGAAAATGAGTATGGTGTATATACTCGCCGTATATGATATTTTATAAAAAAATCGAAAAAATTGTATTTTCAATAATGAATATATTTGAAATGCAGAAACAATCTAGACGACAAACCATGAAAAAAAATGCCATCAAACATGAAAATCGGTACAGTTTTGACAAAGTTATGAGCGTTTGAACTATGGGAGCTTATAAATCCGAGAGCTTTACTTGTCAAAATTTTAGTCAATTTTTGCATGATTTTTGGCAAAAAATTTGACCCCCTCAGAATCGGTTTTAATGTTGTTTTTTATACTAATTGTGACCACTACAATCGATTAAAAATATAAACTCGCATTTCTAAATTTTGAAAAAAAAAAATTTCGAAAATGAGTAAGGGGGGGGGTACAGGCTTTTTTTTGCCAAAAAATTAAAAAAAAATTTATTTTCAAAAATGCATATATTTTAAATATAGAATCAATCTAGAGGACAAATCATGAAAAAAATGCCTTCAAACATGAAAATCGGTTTAGTTTTGACAAAGTTATAGGCGTTTGAAATATGGGAGCTATGGATCCGAGAGCTTTACTTATCAAAATTTTAGTCAATTTTTGCATGATTTTTGGCAAAAAATTTGACCCCCTCAGAATCGCTTTTAATGTTGTTTTTTATACTAATTGTGACCACTACAATCGATTAAAAATATAAATTCGCATTTCTAAATTTTGAAAAAAAAAAAATTTCGAAAATGAGTAAGGGGGGGGTACATGCTTTTTTTTGCCAAAAAATTAAAAAAAAATTTATTTTCAAAAATGCATATATTTTAAATATAGAATCAATCTAGAGGACAAATCATGAAAAAAATGCCTTCAAACATGAAAATCGGTTTAGTTTTGACAAAGTTATAGGCGTTTGAAATATGGGAGCTATGGATCCGAGAGCTTTACTTGTCAAAATTTTAGTCAATTTTTGCATGATTTTTGATAAAAAATTTAAAAAAAACTGTGAGCGCGCAAATAACTTTAGGGTAGGGTATTAATTCTTCGGCACCCTGAAGGCAGCAGTGCTGTCTTCCTACTATATAACTGTGTATATTTATTTGTAGTTGTTTTTTTTTTTATATTTCAATTAGCACTTTGAACTCTTTAAACTTCAGCCGACTTGGCAAAATCATCGGCAACACCTACAAAAATATATAAAAGTCAGATCAGCATATACTATAACATATATATATCTATAGTCAGCGCTTTTACTTGCTTTTCTATACCTAGAGAATTTTAACTTAATTGCATATTACTGAAAGGGGTCTTTGAACCAAGCTCTATTTTTTGCTTTGTAAATGTTTTGTTTTATAAATATTTTAAAAGAAAGTAAAAAAAAAAGAAACTGGCGATTGCCAAATAATCGAGAACGAAAAGAAGAGAACAGTAAATGCGAAGACAGTTGGCAACTGGCGTAAACTAATTGGTATTAAGTGGCAAACAGATGTTGGCTAGCCGGATGTCTTCCGGCCTAAACAGCCGCATGGCTGACCTTCAGGTTTTCAGCTAGTTTTGAGCAAGGAATTAAGTTGGGCTAACGTGAACTACGCCCAAATACCCTTGGCCCAAGTCTGGCGACCAACTAACCCACTTGGCCATCTCACCTTGGGGCATTCTTGTTTCCATTTGACTCCATTTCCGCTTGACGCTGCACTTTGGGAATGCGAAACTTGTTCGCATTGATAAAAGCCAACTGGGCAATGCCCAATGCCGGCTAGTCTCAGTTTGCAGCTTCGGAGCACGCCAGGTGTCCAATTACCCGCATCAGCATACCAACAACAACAACATGTCCATCCGCTGGGCGCTAATCTCGCTGCTAATCTCTTGCCGGCTTCCGGCCGGTCTGGCCAACTGCGACGAGCCTGCGGGCCAGCTCTATCGCCTCGTTCCCGTTCGTCTGTATACGCCGGAGCAGCTGGAGGAGCACGCGGAGCTGCTGCGCCAGCCGCGCCAGCAGCAAATTGTCCAAGAGGTGGTCGTGGAGAATAATTTTGGCGGCTTTAGTGGGCCTCCCTTTGGCGGTGCTCCCTTTGGCGGTCCTCCCTTTGGCGGCCCATCCGGCTTTGGTCGCGGCGGCTTTGGACGCGGCGGTCCGCGTGGCGGCTTCAGCGGCGGCTTTGGCGGCGGCTTCGGCGGCGGCTTCGGCGGCGCCTTCGGACGTAGCTACGACTCTGCGGAGGCGGAGGAGGAGCGGCAGCCAACGGCGGCCAAATACAATCCGCAAAGCGTTCCAGTGCCGCCCTGCGCCAAAAGCTATATTTTCTCCTGTGGAGCGGTGCTGAAGCCAGTGCCCTGTGCGGCCCCAGCCGCCAATTGTGGCTATTGAGAGACCAAAGGACTGATATCGATTTCTATAAATAAAACGCAAAACTCAGAATTACATTTACTCTGTTGAATTTGGGGCGATGGAAGCGGGAAGCTGCTTGCTTAAAGAACCACAAAATTAATCAAAAGTTTGAAATTAATAGCCTAAGCGATATGTTTATAAACTCTGAACTTAAGGCCTTTGGGTGAGGTAAGACTTAGGTAATATAATTTCTAAAAAAAAAATAAGAAATAGTTGCTGGTTCGGTTTTTTTTTGAGCCTTGATTTGTCGCATTCTTTCAAATTTGTAGCCAAAATAATTTATTTATTATTTGTATTGATATAAATTGATATATATCGATTTCTATAAATAAAGCGAACCTTGATTTATCGCATTCTTTTAAATTTGCAGGCAAAATAGTATTATTTATAACACATTCAAACATTTTAAAATTATAATTATTATTTTCTTTATTTTCAACTAACTAATACTCGTTAACATTTTCAAAATTTATTATTAAAAATATGGAACTTTTTTTTAATTAAAAATAAAATATATGTTTCAGTTTGGGTTCAGATTTGGCCACTTTTATGACCTTAAAAATGTCGGTCAATATTATTTAATTACAGATTGGTTTAGCTGTACGATAGAGAACAATTGTAAATTATTTTAAAATCAATACTGAAGCTCGGGATCGAAGGTCCTAGAAATTATAATTTTAAAACCTATAGATAAAATGCAAAATAATCAATTTTTCTGACACTTTTCCTCAAAACCTATATACCAAATAACTATATAACTATAGAAGTTCCATTAAAAGATTTTAGACTCGTATTCACCAGTTTTAAGTTTTCTGAAGCAATCAGTCAAAGATCTAGCATTGCCCACAATCCAATTGATTAATTTGACAAAAATAAATAATATAAAATCACACAAAAATGTCGGTCCATATTATTTAATTACAGTTTGGTTTAGCTATACGATAGAGATCAATTTTAAATTATTTTAAAATCAATTCTGAAGCTCGGGATCGTATTTTCTAGTAATTATAATTTTAAAACCTGTAGATAAAATGCAAAATAATCAATTTTTCTGACATGTTTCCTCAAAAACTATAGATCAAATATAAAATAACTATAGAATTTCCATTAAAAGATTTTCAAATCGTTTTCACCATTTTCAGTGTCTAAGTCCCCGAAGCAATCAGTCAAAGATATAGCATTGCCCACAATCCAATTGATTAATTTGACAAAAAGAAATCAAATAAAATAACACAAATGCATTTTTGTTCTATACGTTCAGTTTATTGCGAGCCGGGTCAAGATCAATAGCTGCGTTTACAGCAGTTCGCGCACAAAGGGCACGGCGTATTGGGGCGCGTACTGGGAGTAGGCGCCGGAGGAGCCGTAGGACGGAGCTGGCGCCGAGCAGGGCACGGGCTGCAGCGAGGGCTGGCAGCTGAACAGGTAGTTCTTGGGGCACGGCGGGGATGGGACTGCGGCGGGCGCTGAGTAGGCGGGCGCGGCTGGTGCTGGAGCGGCGTAGGCCGGGGCGGCCGGAGCGGCGGGTGCGGCGTAAGCCGGAGCAGCCGGTGCCGAGTACGCCGGAGCGGCGGGCGCAGCGTAAGCCGGAGCAGCCGGAGCGGCGTAGGCGGGTGCGGCAGCTGGGGCGCCATAGCCGCCGTAGGCGGCCCTCGAGACGCGAATGTTCTCGGCCAACGGGGCGGGGATCAGGATGCCCTGCGTGGGCTGCAACTGGATCGTCTCGGCGGCGCAGACCATCGCCAGCACGCCGACGAGGAAGATGTGTCCAATGTTGAATGCCATTGCGGTGTCTGGTGCTGTGGTTACTTGCTGCTGGGCTGGGACCTAGGGCTCGACTGTAGTTGACCAGTGCCGAGGCTCTCAACTTTATAGCCCACTCCAAAAACGCTGAGCGCATTGCAAAATGCCAAAAGCAAAAGAGCAAAAAATAAATAAAACCGTACGGCGAAAAGTGCAAACTGCTGACGATCCCAAATGGACTGCAGTTCGGTTTGGCGCAACCAAGGAGAAGGGTGTAGGGTGCAGCTCTGACCGGCTAACACCAATTCGAAATGGCCCCACTGCGGGCTCTGTTCACAGTTCTACTGATTCTACTCCACCAGCTGACCCCAAAATCGGATTTTCCAGCAGCGTCGTCAGCTTCGGCCATGTCGCAGTTTCTGGAGCCACGTGAAGACGATCCCAGCTGGACGCATCTGCTGCCCAGCAACTACTACTCGGAGCTGAATCAACAGTACTATGTCAGATTTCGCAGGCAGTCGCGGCTCGACCCGAAGGATCTGCGCCGGACCCGGCCGTATGCATTTGAATACGCCCGATATTGAACAAATAAACAGATAAATGTGCACACATTTTTGGTTTCTTTTTCTGTGAATATAATTATAATATATATTCCAGTATATACTAATAATCTTTAACAAAATCTATCTCTACAGATAACTGCAATACTATAATTATTTTCAAGTGTATACCAAATATAAATTGTAATAAAAACGCCAATCATATAAATCTTTTTTTTTTTTGTATTTAGAAACTACAAAAAATATTACATTTTTTAAATATACTTATAATCGTTAACTTAAAACTTAAAATGATCACAACCATTTTTTAATCAAGCACTTACTTATGAACTGTATTTAATTTACTTTTTTATTTAAAACAACATTATTTTGGCTGTATTTTTTAAAGCTTAGCACAACCAAAAAGCGTTTCTAAAAGTAAAAAATTTAATTTTACTTCTACTAGCTGCATTTTTGACAGTAGCTCAAATGTGATAATCGACTGCATTGAGCGCAAAAGCACGGAACACCATGGCAGAGAGCAGCTCTTCAGAAAGTGGGCGCTGTGGATGCTGTGTGTGTGTGTGTGTGTGTGTGTGTTAGATAATTAATTTGTCCACTTTTGAAACGCCATTGGCGTTGGTGCTTTTGATCCCGCTACGTGTGTGGACTGCAGGCTGCAGTGCCGAGTACAGAGAGCGAGAATTGTTGATGGTTGAGTGGGAGAGGGATGCATTGTGGATGGTGTGAGGAGAGTTATGTTAATTGTGTGCTCTAAGCTGACATCGTATTAGCATTGAAACGACTTCAAATAATTAGTCAGTGCGCGTCTGTCCTGTTGATCGGTCGAGTCCTGCGCGGGTGTACGTGCTTAGTCTTTTTACTAACCAAGTATCATTAATTAGCGATTCGTTGTTGTGAATCTAAATATGTATATAAGTGTGTTGCGCTAGTACATATATTTTTATATGCATTTATTTGCATGCCGTACAGTTTAATTGAAGAATCGGGGAAGATTTTGTTACATTTTTGGTGCTGAGCTTTTATATGAACTTGAAAGAAAAAGAGAATGTGGAATATTTTATCAAGTTGCGTTCTCTGTTCTTACATAAAATTCGAAATCTCATATTGCGGTCTCGCACTGATTTGTTTACCGTTACGTTGGTTAACAGTTACAGTTTTGTATTATTTAATGGTCGCATTGTACTGGCGATTAGTTCGATAGGTCTATCGATTGTCGATTGAAATGCATGCCTGGCGCATGCTCGCGTGGGCGCCTTTGACGTCACTAGGACGAAGGACACCAAACAGGCGCAAACAAAACAAAAGACGCCACAAGCAAAGGTTAAGCTCTAGTAGAAACATTCAATTGAACTATGAAGTTAACATTGCGCCGTTATTCGTGGCTTGTGGCACTGCAACTCGCTCTGCTGGCTGCCGATTTGTTGTTCAATGCCGTCGGCTCGTGGCTGTCGCGGGAGAAGCTCGAAACGGCAATCTTCTTTTTTGTGTGAGTAGCCGAAGTTTGTTGCCTTAATTTGCATATTAAACGATGTCCCCTGAATTAGCGTTCAAGACGCCTTCATCATTGTTGAGTATCTGCTGTTCACATTGGCGCTGCATTCGACCTGCGTTTATCAGGTGGGCGCCTCCCACGTTATCCTGCGCAATTGCAAGCTATTTCTGTTCAGCATTACGGTCTATTTTCTGCTGTCCGCCTCGCAGCACTCCTGGACTGTCTATCAGTATCGCTTGCCAGCCTCAGAATCGACTCCTCCTCAGTGGCCCTTGGCCCTGTATGCGTTAACAGTTATCCAGCGCCTGAGTAAGTTCCAGAGTTGAGTAGGTTTTTTTTGCTATGAAACATAATGTTAATCTTCCTTTATTGCTCTATAGTGTCGGTTTTTTACTACTACACTTCCAAGTCAACAGCTCTGATCATGGCCGATCCGCGCTATAAGGAGGAACATCTCGATTGGATAGCCGAGCAATTGGGTGATAAATAAAGACATTCCGCCAGCCGACGGGGGGATTGTAAATACATCAAAAATGTCTATTTTTAGCTAGGTGGCATATATTGTACAAATTTAAATGTAAAGCTCAAGTACCGTTAACAAAGGGACACAGCACAAACAATAAATGGCAATAACTGTTATCGAATCCTTTGATTTATTATTCCCAACACTTTCCATATTTCATGACAAAATCACATGTTTGTATTTTAAAACAAATTGTTAATGATACATGAACATACATAAAGAGATATTTGAACAATCAGTTCAAAATTGAAAAATGCAGCAATTTTGGTACCCGTGGCGTCATCTATGGACTGTTAGCCGTGTGTGGCGCCATCTATCGGGAACTAGTTGCACTTCAAGCTTGAATCAATGTAAAAATTATATTTGTATTAAATATTCACTTGAATATTTTAATCATGATCTGCATATGTTCTATAAAACCAGTTTATTCAGATTTTTGTAGCAGGTAGCAACTGCTCTAGAGAACCCAACCTAATAAGGTCGAAATTAAAATAAAACAGCATATATAGAACATCTGTCATAGTAAAGACTGCTTAATAAAACCAGAAAGAGGTATAAAATAATTATATTCTTCATAAAATCCGATTTCTTATCTCGCACAGCTGCCATAAATATAAATGATATGAAGTATATATATATTCAGTTTCTGAAAGTATTGCTTTTGTTTACATAAAACATTTCTTTATGGGCTATTATCTATAAACAATAGTTCAAAGATTGCGAAAATCTGTTTATTTGTCCCACAAATAAATGTATTTTAATTAGAAGCACACTCTGTGCATATATTAACAAAATATATTATTGTTTGGCGATAACTATGCCTTCTTGGCAATTAAGATATATTTAGGTCGTAAGTAAATTGAATTTTTTAGCTGTACATATTTTACAATGACTTGAATAGTTCAATAGGATATTAGATATTACACATTCATTTCGTGAATAAGCACCATATTTTGCTTCTTTCTCAATATTCATATTGTCCATGTTTGATATACTAAAGCTAACATAATTAAATATACATATGTTCAATTCATAAAGCTAGTATTATAGTAATATATAGTCCACAATTCAATTCAACTGTATAAACAAATTGTCGGCTTCGATATGAAATAAAATCTGGTTGGTCCCAGGTCAATAGATAAATACTACGTGCCGGAGTAGCTAAATGGCACGCCGAACAGCTGCTCCCACGATTGTCCGATGGCATTCAGACAGCACTCAGCGTTCGCCGGAGTCTCAAACTGCAAATGCCAGATTTCGCATTTGTTTTCAGTTTCCTCGAGGAAGTTAACATTGTACTCGCAGTCCGTAACACGCTCCACCTCCACCAGGTTGCTCATTTGCTGGGTGAACGTGAGCTCCACGGGCGCCTCCTCCTCGCCTGAGGTCAGCCAATTGAATCGGCCATTGCCAGCAATGTGCAACTGCGTGTCCGTGCTGAGCAGCGTGCAGAGCTCAAAGCTGCGCTTCTCCTGGCCACCAGTCCGCTGGCAGCCGCTGAGCACGGCGCACATCCGGAGCGGTTCAGCGAGCTGCGAGCTGAGCCGTCGCTGCACCTCCTCCGCCGGTTGTTGGATTAGCTCGCATTCCGACGGCAGCGGATTGTCTAGGAGGATAAGATGGGCGTATTTAGCGAAATTCCGATACAGTTCTTATTGTTCCACTCACCTGCCAGGTATAAAAGTAAACTGTCTGTGCGCAGCATATCCTGCAGGATTAGCAGAAAGCCACCCCAGTCGCGCAGTGTGAAAGACAGGCCCAGTTTCCAGGGCAACGGCTGTATGCTCGTCACGCGATTCACCGTCACGCTCACCACCTGGCGCAGCCACTTGGCGACGTCGTCCTGCGCCGGCGCAAACGCTTCCATCAGGTAGCACTTGCAGTTGGATATCACCAGAAGGCCATCGCGTGTCGTTTGCGTTTGTTCATTGTAGACCCGACCCTTGGCCAGCCACTTGAAGTGCTCGCCCGCCTCCTTGAACTTGCTCTGATAGAAGTACAGCTTCAAGCGGTGATCGATGTCATTGTAGTCGCTATAGTTGAACTTATATGGCTGGATGGCGCTTGCAGCCGCCTCCGTTTCGATCAGTTTCTTCGAACTGGACATCAACACGTTCGTCGATTGAAAGAGAGCTGTAAATGTTTGAAAACATAGTGTTAGCAATTGGCAAAAATTATTATAGAAACTTAGTCATAAAGTGGTCCAAAATTTCTGGATTTTAGTAGTGGTTATTTAAATTTTTTACAAAATATTTATTGTATATATTGTGAAGTTTTTTTTTTTAATTCAGCGCGTTAGAAAAAATATTATATTTTACCTAATATTATATAACCATTAACTGGTCATGTGTTGAATGTAATTTTGATTCAGTTTGTCTACGATTTTAAATGAAGACAGTCTTTCTATGCGATTCTCATGGGTTCTGATAAGGCTTGAATTTTTCTGATGGGCCTTTATAAATTGTTTAAATAATGATGGTACTCATAATGGGGACGAAGGGCGTTCTATGCGATTCTCACGAAATAAAGTAAGGTTCGCCAATTTTTCTGCAATTTAGTTAAGTGCATTTTGTTTATTGTTAGTGTGGGGGTATTTATAAATAATTTCGTTGTATTTTAATAGGCACTCTTAACTTCTTTGCATTTATCGCCTAGTCTCACTCTTGTTAAGAATCGAATTTATCGATTATATTTATATATAATCGAAAACTATAGTAGCTAGTTTTGCTTATGCATTATGGATATTGTTAGGCACCAACAAGACATAAAAGCATATTAATATTTATTCTTAGTTAAATTAAAAGTTGTTTTTTACTTTCACTTAAAGATGGTCCTTGAAAAGTTTAACGAGGTTTTTGTATAAATTGTTTGATAGAGATTACCTATATAACCAAAGCACCTTTGCAAGTTTACGTCTAAAATTGAAATACGCTTAAATATTCATAGGTAGTCTTTACGCACCTCCAAACATGGATGACAAGCCCGCATCTTCAGCTTTCTTTAGACTTTTTGTGTCCTGTTGCCCAGCTGCGATCGTCTCTTCGTTGTTGTTGTTGTTGTTGTTGTATTGCTGAGCTGCGCTGCCGCCGGATTCGGCCAGGAGCATGTTGTGGAGAACGATGGCGTCATCCGTGGCCTGGGCTTGAGCCCTCTCCGGCGGCTGCTGCTTGGCCTGCTGCTCGTAGGTCGTGCAAATGCTGTCGGTCACCGAGCCCGAGGAGCTGCTCTCCGTGAGCTGGACGTGCGCCAGTGCCTTGGCCTTGGCCGTGGCCGTGGCCGTGGCCGTGGCCGTTGTCTCCACGTTGTGTGCGGCTCTGGCCTGCTCAGCGAGCAGTTGGCCAAACTCGCGCTCGATGAAACTGCGCGTCTGGCTGGGATCGTCGTCGATTGTGTGCAGATTGGGCATTTGGGAAATGCGACGCTCCTCGGAGGTTTTGCGGCTGGCGGTCTGCGCACAGTTCGGATCCAGCACCTCAATGCTGGACTGGCTCGGATTGGAGATGATGTCCACGTCGCTCTCATTGGCACGGAACTCCAAATCGCGTTCCGTGTTCGAGCTGCCCACCACCGACTGATTGGAGTCGAAGGAGCACTGCGAGTTGGTTATCTTCGAGCAGGAGCTGCTCTCGTTCAGCGAGTTCGCCGAGCCTGTGGAACGGGGGGAACAATAATTAATCTGGCTTTCGTATAATCCTTTTCAATTTTCGCTAATGGAAGCAGCATTGCTTTGCTTTTTTTTCTTTCTAGTGAAATGCGCTTTGCTTTTATGGTGCGTTGGCTGATTACAAAATTTGGAAGAGATTTTGGTTAGCTAGATAGATTTGTTAGTCGATCGTCTTCATGCCCAAATGCTGCTTCACATTACAACAAGAAGCCAAATGCAAATTGTTGATAACAACGAACAAAACTTTAGTTTAAATCAGGGACCGTTACAGTTACAAATTGCATTCATTTAATTTTCATTTTTATTTTAAAGCTCATAAAAATAATTATAACCTGAATCCATTTGGGTTTTTAAGTGCCTTCATACCTTAAGCCGATTAAGTTTATTTAAAAGTATCGAAGACTCCAGATTGGTTAACAAACACAGACATTATTTAAGTCAAGTTTACTTGTTTTTGATTTTTATTTTATTTTAAAACCCTGAATATATCAACATTCTTTTTTTTATATTTTATTTTCCCAATGAGTTGTTAATTTTGTAATTTAAATGAAAGAAACAAGCTGCTCTTTGAATAAAATATGAAAGATATTATCTGGGAAACGATATGTGATTAATTTGTATCAAGATTTTATAGTATAAAATTTATCACGAGCAAGTTGTTTATTTTATTTATGAATTACTTTATTTAAAGCCTAATAATCGTTTTTTGTTTATAATAGTATTGATCACATTGTCGACCAAACGAAATATGTAGTTTTGATTACTTGGTCTGGAGTAATAAACTGATATTAAATGACCATACCAACAATTTTTTTTATTGTTATTTATGAGCAGGTGCGAGATTATTAATATGGCAGTTAAGGAACATTTTTAAAATATAAAATAAAGGCAGATTTAGAGATCAAGAGTTAAGAAATGAGTAAAAAGTATTTGGTTTGTTTGATTACTCATGTCCAGCTGATTAGCAATTGATATTTCCTGCGATTGACAATGATTCATTCACCGTTATAAATGAACAAAACTTGTATATCGTGACTTATTGGAACAATAAAAGTCACTGAACGATGTTCATGCATTACTATTATTTCAAAGTCAAAAGTCATCAAAATGGAATACGAATTCAAAATTATTATTATTTTCAGGGTAAGAAATTTTACTTATTTCCAGAGTTAAAAATAAAATGAGTTACTGAAAGTTGTTAAATAAACGTTGCATAAAAATTACCAAACCAAGTCTTTTGACAAATTTGATGCCAATTTAATTTATGATGCATTGGCGTACCAATTGCTTTTTATATTATTATTATAAGAGCTAAGAATTATAAATAACTGTTTCTTGCGGTCCCTGATTCAAGTACATATAGAATAAAATGGCATATATTAACTTTTTATGGTTTGCATCAAAC
The DNA here is from genome assembly GCA_035047465.1 of Drosophila sordidula. NCBI lineage: Eukaryota > Metazoa > Arthropoda > Insecta > Diptera > Drosophilidae > Drosophila > Drosophila sordidula. The sequence continues at coordinate 2,014,447 of JAWNPQ010000260.1, read as the reverse complement.
TCCTACGCTTGGGTGTGTTATTAGCGATGAGCCTGCTGTTGGCCACTAAATAATTAAATAGTATTTTTACAATTGTTGTTGTTGTTGTAGTTGGGTGAGCGAAAAGTACAAAAAGAATACATAAAAATATATAAAAAAACGTTAGATTAAGTCTCGATTTGCCATTCGATTTACTTATATATGTATATAAGTATGTGGTGTGTGTGGGTGTGTGTGTGTGTGTTTGTATTGCGTAATATATAGCATGCAAAAAGAAAAAGAAATAAAAGTCAGTAAATAAAAAGAATATCAAATTCAATTAAAATAAATAAACATAGTCCAAAACACAAAACTACACAAATATTAAACTAAAAGCCACTCACAAAATAGAAATGCATTTAAAATTTTGTTTTTAATTTTTGTTCACTTAGCTAATTTGCCTAGAAACCATTGAAATCAATTGCAAGACTTGCCAATGCTTTGATTGTCCTCCTCGGACTGCAATACCAGCGGCGTGCTGACAGGCGATTCCTTCACAATTAGCGCTGGCGACAGCTTCGGTTCCTCTTTGGCCACTTTGGGCTTGTCCAGCGAGCCGGCGACATCGTTCACCTCCGCCACGAACACGCTGCGACAGTCCGGACAACGCAGCTCTGCCCAAAAAAGGTAATTATTTTACATTAGAATTGAGTTTTAAATTTGTTTAAGTGCGCCTTCTTTTACCCGCTGTCCTAAAGCTACTTTTTTTACGCTCTCTGCTAAATTTGAAGCCACAGCTGACGCAGCTGTAGACGATTATATTCATTTCCGTGAGATCACGCTGCGACAGAATGTCGCGCAGTTTCTTTTCCAGTTCCTACGGGCAGAAAATACCATATTAATTGCCTGACTTAGTCGGCTATATCTTCTATATCCACCTGACACAATGCATTGTCTACGCAATAGATGCGCTCCTGTTTGTTCTTCTGCATCGTATCAAAGTTAATGCGCAGCGTATTTGACTTGATTCGCTCACAGGACTCCAGCACTTTGATGCTCCATTTGGTTTTGGTGCTGTAAAAAGATAATGATAAGATATAAACACAGATTGATGTTTGCAAGGACCCACCGTTCGCTGAGCGCATCCTTTTCGCGCACATAGTTGGAGGATATGGTTAGAAACAGCGGCTCGCTGGCCTTGTTCGCATGGGCGACAATATACAGCTGCTCGTCGGGTTCCTCGTCGGAAACTGGAAAGGATTGAAGGAGACTTTAAGCTGGCTTTAAGTGCACATTTATATGCTATATTATATATATTTTTGGCATATAGTTGGCATATAGATAAAGTATTAGCATTTCATAAAATCGATATATCTTCCTCAGTTTTAAAGCTTGATACATAGCATTTTTTAGACAGAGTACTAAGAAGTTCCCCTAAAGATAGTAAAATGAGATTTTTGTCTACATTTATAAAAATGCATATCTTCCAAAATTTTAGAGCGGAAAGTTTAATGATGATCTCTCTTAAATATTGAACACAATATTTTCGGCCCTCATTTCCGCCTTAAAAAATTAGAAAAATCAAATTTTTTTCGAAAAAAAAACAAAACGATAATAATTAGGACTACTTTCTTTTTTTTTTTGGTCTACGATTTTACCTGGTTCCTCCTGCTCCTCCTCCTGCTCGCTGTAAGCGGCCGCATAGCGTCTCAACACTTCCTTGTGCTTGTCCCGCTCCTGCTGCTGCTCCACGCCCTGCGCCTCCGGCTGTTCCTGCTGCAGCGTGTCGTTCATGCTCACATATTGCGTCTCGGCGCTGTTGTCGCAGGACTCGTAAACCGTTTGCTGTGTCAGGTCGGCGTCCGCTCTGATGGGCGTCAGGGTCGTGTCGAAGGTGTTCCTCCAGCTGCTGCTGTCGGTGGGCGTGGAGCTGACGTCGAGCGGCTCTGGCGGCGGCTCGGCGGGCTGTGCCGCCGGCGAGAACTCGCCGAGGAACTCATTGAACTGCTGGCGCGCCTCGTGGCGCTCCCGTTCGCTGGCCGGCCGCGTGCCGATGCCCAGCATCAGCTCCGCGTTGCCCGACTGCAGCCACTCGTCGCCGTACTTGAGGCGCAGTGTCTCCACTTGCTTCTTCGTCTCCAGGTGGCTGCCGTCGGTGGTCTCCGGCGCTATGTCCTGCCCTGGTCCAGTTGCCTCGACGGCCTCGGTTGCCTCCGCCGCCGCATCATGGCCGTGCTCCGCAATTTCCACGGTGCGCAGTTTCCTCGAGCGCCGTTTGCCGATTTGCGGTTCCGCTGGCGCCTGCTCCGCCTCCGAAGAGGAATCCTTGTGCCGCACGGACAGCGAACGCTGCGAGCCGACGCTTGACGGCGGCGTCGTGTTGGAGGCACGCGAGCTATTTATGGATATGTAACTGCTGGCCAGACGGTGACTCATGTTGCCCATAAACCGCAGCTGTTGGCTGCCGGTCAACGCCTTCTCCGCCTTCGACAACGGCTCAAAGTCGAGCACAAATCGCACCGTGGCCGTGTTCTTGTGCAAATACTGCGCGGTGGCCAGACGATGCTTCGGATGGCAGGCCAGCGGATTGCCCTGCAGATTGAGCGTGGTGAGCGTCATCAGAACGCTCAGCGGCAGCAGCTGCGTGTGCTCCAGCAGGCAGTTGTCGGATAGATCCATATTGGTCAGCACGTCCAGCTTGGTCATGTCCAGCAGCTCCTCCACGTAGTTGTTGCTAATGTTGAGCATCTGCAGCCGCTTGCAGGCCTCGACATGAAACTGCGGCAGGTGCGTCAGACAATTGTAGCTCAGATCGAGCGTCTTCAGGTGCGGCAGCCACTTGATGGCCGACACGCTGGTTAGCTTATTGTGCCGCAAATTCAAATGCTGCAGGTGCTGGGCAAACTCCAGAGCCGTGTCCACCGCCCGCAAATTGTTGTAGCTAAAGTCCGCCGACTGCAGCTCGTTCCAGACAAACCCGTTCGAGTTGTCGCCGCCGCAGTGCGTGATGATCTCCTCCACGTTGGCCAGACTCTTGACGCAGATCAGCTGCTGGAGCTGCGAGCGCAGCGCCTGGATGCCCACCACCTGACAGATCCGGATCTTGTGCACCTCCAGGCGACGCAGCGCCCGAAATTTGCATATATCGATGGCGCCCTCAAAGTAATGCTCGCTGGGGAAATAGTTGAGCTTCAGCAGCGTTGTCTTCTGGACGAAATCGTGGAGCAGCTGGAGGTCGGGAAACACGCTCGACTTGGCATTGATGGGCTTGACCACCTGAAACGCCTGCTGGTGCTTGTGCGCGGATGCGCCGAGGCCAGCCCCGAGTCCGACTCCAATATCGCTGTCCGCAATCAGCGTGAAGGAATCGTTCAAAGCGCGCAGCAGCGAACCTGCGTGTGTGTGTGTGTGTGTGCGTGTGTGTGACAAATAAAACGGGTTACATTGATAACCGAGCTTAGAACAAAGCAGCGGGCGGTGGGCGGGGCCAGCGCAGTGCTTGGTCATCCCTCGCCCGCATGTCCGCCTGCGAGCTCACCTGATAACGTCAGCGTGAATTCGGAGCTGAGAATCTTGTCGCCATTCTTGCGCAGCAAGTTGGCCAATTCGGTGATCTTCTGCGGGTCCATTGTCTCTAATCGTTGGCCATAAAACAAATCAGCGCCCCAGCTGCTGTAGCGTCTGTTCAATAAATATATTACTTTTCGGTTTTTATTGCGTTTTTGCTAAGATATTTCAGCTTTATACGTTGCAGCTTTTAGTGGCTGTCAACTGAAAATAAAAAAAAAAACAAAAACAACAATATTATATTAATAAGCACACGCACACAAGTACACAATTAGCAGCATTTCACGTAGTTCACCCAGTTCTATTTTGATGTTTATGATTTGGCTGCTGCCCCTATGAGAATAACAAAGGGAATTATGACGCCATTGTTGAGAGCACACAGAGCGTACAACAAATACGTATATATTGATTTTTAACCATTTAACGAACACTTTAACGGCATTATTGGGCGTTATTGTTGCTTGCGTAGCGAGTTGGGCGCTAAATAATTGCGCTGGCAAAAGAAAAATACTTTTGTTTTGCTAAAATAAAAAAACTGACAGTCAGCGAGAAACGTAAACACAGAGTTGTATTGCAAACTCGTTAGGGCTGCAAAATAGGCCAAACAGCTGTTTTGCTCGTTTCGATTAATATCGGAAACCAATAAATTTCAGCTGGCTTTGCAAGCGCCACGAAAACAAACGCTAAAAACTTATAAATAAATAAAATAGTCCGATTGAAATGGGGGTAAATTTTAGATTTTTATTTAGTTAACACATTAATAATTTACATTTCTTTTATTACTACGCCATTCAATTAAAATTGCACTTAATTGCACTAATGGAAATAAAATTCCGTATGTCTAACGTTTGTAATTTTAAATTAAACCATTTATGTTCCGTTTGTTACGCCTCTGTTCTTTGTATTGTAATTGTAAAATTTATTCTTGGTATTTACAATAGCTTTTTTTTTGTTTGTTTGTTTTAGGTACATGCGCACATTTCTCGCTAATTTAACTTTTAAAAACTAAGCTAAAATAAAGAGCAGACTTCAAGATTGGTTTGTTCATTTCTGTGGTTCGCTGGATATGCGTTGAAATTTAATATTAAATTAACAACCTATACATTCTTGTCGTTGGCTGGGTAGTTAACTGACTGGCGTCTGAGGATTGTTAGATGTGTGCTGAAAAATTACTATATACTTTTGTTGTTGTTTTTTTATTTCTGGTGCATAAAAACGTTTTTAAACTTGCATTACTATTTTACAATTTTTGCCTGCGAAATAGAAAACAAAACTCATTATTTATTGAAGTGCTCGACGATTGAAAGCATTACATTCCAAATTGCATTCAAATACAAACGTGAGTTAAAAACGTAAAATTCAATCAAAAATACATCAAATTTCGATACGTACTGCTCTTTGCCGATTTGTATCTGCCAATTTGTAAATATGTTTTATTAAGAAATATTTTTCTTAATTATGCTTGTGTTTCTTCGATATGTACAACAAATATTTGAATACTTTATTTTATGTTTAACAAAATTCATTTTGGTTTAACAAATATGACACTGACATTTTCTCTTATGAACACATAAATTAGAAAAAAAAAAAAACGTTTTAAATTGTAGAAATAGAAATGTGTGTTGAACTTGGCGAAGGAAGCGATTTTTGGACAGTACGATTACGTATATATCGGTTGCAAATGAGTGGGCGTGATAATAGAGTATGACTTGACTTGATCTAGAAACGAATAGTATTTACAATCGATTTTATCTTTTATATCTTTTGTTTTGGTTTGCGTTTTTAAAAAACATTTGGTGTAACACAGTTTAGAGTTTTGGCGACGGCATGATGGACGTATCCCTAAGAGAAATCATATAAAAAAGAAGAGAAGAAAACAAATTTTTGTTGATGAAACATAAAAGTTGGTTGTTTTAGTAATGTAGATGAAATGTTGGATTACTCAGTGGATTGAGGGAATATGGAAGGTTTACATGTGTATCTGAATGAGCTAATATGAATTGGAATTTGAAGTTGAATGATTGATAATTTTGTAAGAAAAATATTAAAAGATATTTTTTTTTTTTACCATTACAATTGGAAATTTGGAATTTTGTTTTCTTTTTAGAGTTTTATTAGTCAGCTTTTGCTATATTAAGGTGTTAACTTAATTTAGAAGAATATAACAAATCATAAAATCAATAAAACATGCTAATAGCTAAGAAAAGTGCATATGGTGTATAATTAAATAAAAAATTATATAATTAAAAGGCAAACTAAAAATATAATAAACAACTAAAATCAGGTGTTACTAGGAAAGAAATTCAACGGCAAATTAAAATCAACAGTAAAGAAGAAATTAAAGAATTGTGTGTGAGATAGGCGTAGGTTGGGATATACGGGAAAGTAATACGGAGCTCTTGGAGGAATCGTGTGCAGCTGTGCAAAAAGCAAAACAAAAGGTAACTCAACACTTACATATGCTCAGGATGATTGCGTATGCAATCGATTAATTCTTTAGGCTTGATCTGATTTGTGCATATTTTGTGTATGGCCGTGAACAGAGGGAAACTGCAAGAAACGAAAGCATTAGTTAAATATTCAATTCGAAATAATGCCAAATAATGTCAAGCTAGAGCGTACTTGTTTTCCAGCCCTTTGTTCTTCAACATGTAGTTAACCTCCTCGGCAGTGGGCGGGCCCTGCAATTTCTGGCCATTGAGCATTTCCTTCTCAAGATCCTCAATGGTTTTGCCCGATGTGACAAAGGCCTCAGAGACACGACGATTGCGACCACCTGAGCAAGATTATGAGTTAATATTTAAATTAAATAAATAAGTAAATAATCAAGATAACAACGCACCATAACACGTCGTAATGAGATCCGCAACGCCGCAGCTCTCAAAGAACGTGGACAATTTGCTGCCCGGGTAGAAGACATCGACGAAACGGATCATTTCCATTAGGCCGAGACGAATTACCGCCGCCTTGGTGTTGTCGCCCAGCTTGAGGCCATCGACGAAGCCCGCACCGCAGGCGACGATGTTCTTCAGGGCGCCGCAGACCTCAACGGCATCGGCGTCCTCAACGACCACGACACGGAAATGATTCGCCTGGAAGAGATCACGCAGCACCTTGCCGTACTTTTTGTCCGTGCAGCCGATTGTCGTCTCGCAAAAGTTGCCCTCGGCCACCTCGTTGGCCAGATTAGCGCCCATCAGCACGGCGCATGGTATCTGGGTAAGAAGTTAGTGCTAGATTAGTATAACATTCGCGAAGGTTGCCAAAAGTCACCTTACCTTCAAATGGCGGGTAATAATGTGCGAAATTAGATCAATGCCGCCGCCCTCGGCCTTATCAAAGCCCTTGATAAGTGATATGGCAATGGCATTGGGCTTGATCTTGCCCAGCAATTGTTTACAGAAATTCGGTATGAACTGATGCGGCACCACGAAAATGAGTATATCGGCATTTTTGGCAGCCTCGACCAAATCGGGCACAGCAACCTAGGAACAAAGAGAGAGCGGAAAATTAGGAAACTAAATGCGAAATGTCTGGTGAATGCTCTGATAAGCAGCTGATAAGAGCGTAGTAAAACAAACCAAACACACAGCCCAAGGTTGAATGAAGGAAACTTTGCGACTACTGCAAAAATCAATTGAATCGCAAATGAGATCGGTTTTAGAGGCTTGTCTAGAGTCTACATAAATTATCGTTATTGAACAGGTTTTTATTTTCTTTTTTTTTCACTTTCACGAACTTGTTTCGCCGTTGGCATTAGCCAACTTGCTTAGCCTTACATAACCGTTCATTTATGGTTTAAAGTTCAAGCATTGTTTTAGATACCTATCTCGTATATTTTATAGATAAGACCAACAAATTTCAGCTCTATTAATATATGGACATACATTTGTACACATAAAAAAATTATTTTAAAAAAATATCCAATTAACAAAAATATAATTAAATAAAATTATTTGTTTATGTTTACAAGTTGTATTTATTATCTTTTTTACTACAAATATATTTCCAACAATTTAAAAGTTTAATGACTTGGAACAAAATGCAGCTCGTAAAAAGTAGATTAGTTTTACTTGTATTTTTAGAAGTTGATAATTAACTGGGCACGAGTTTATACTATGTGTTACCCTTAATTTATAAACAATAATAACAGCTCTATTCATGTTCTTAGAAACGAGCAGATATTGATATTCAGCTCAGTTTGACATCCTGTTCAAGATATATTCATATATAATTTTATATATATTGAAAGACTTTGTGATCAAAATTCTAATATTAAAGGGTATAAAAATAAACCACAAAAACCAAACAAATCCAGTTTGTTATCAGAAAACTAAATAAGAATTTTCCGCTACAATAGAGAGAGGAAATGATTCAATTTTGTGCTACTTTTTCTTATCAGGTAACTAAATATACGCATTTTGTGATAAGTTTTACACTTTGAAATCGTTTAACATTTGACTTGACAAATACTTTGCCTGCATTTTTGACATTGGCCAATGGTTATTTGTTTATAATCTATATATCTACAAATTTGTTTTTGCCAACTTTTATTTTGTTTCTCATTTGCTTTCACTATTGAACATTTGCCAAAAATCATAGCTATAGAAACTTAAATGTAGCATATGTGCATACATACACACACATTATATGTTTAATTATATAGAGGCACACAAATGGGGGTTCTTGTTGTTGTTGTTTTTATCAACTGTGCAATGCCAGCTGTTCTATACGAAAAGTCAAAAATTCCGCTGCCAGGGAAAGTTCCATACAATTAAATATTCAAGCTACACGCTTATTTATTAGACGGCCACTTTATCGGGACAACTAAAACAGCGTGTTTAACATGACCTGCTAACAAAGCGGCTTATCTATAATCAGCAAACACGAGCAGCTAACTGCTGGGCCCGAACTGATAAGCCTGAGCCAATTGTTGCTACAAAAATCTCTAGCATATACGACCTATATTCAATATTGACGCAACATGAATTGATCTATTTGTAACTGTAACTCATGTAACTGTCACAGTTGCTGTCAACAATGACGCGCACAATTGTTTTTGCATTTAAAAGCTGAGAGAGTGCAGAGAGAGAGAGAGTGGGAGAGAGGGAGAGAGTCAAGCCGGCCTTGACCTACGTCAAAGACAGAGAGAGAGGCAGAGCTGTCAGTGCCAGCATGGCAGGAGCTTTCGTTAATGTGCAGACGACGTCAGAGCAAGGTAAAAAAAAAAAAAAAACTAAAACTGCATTGACGGTCAGGAGAGAGCGAGATGTAAAAATAGCTGTGTGCAAGAGCAAAGCGAATTCAACTCATTCGCCCGATTAGATAATTTGGCTGCACGACGGCCAAGATCAAGGCAGCGGCGTCTTTTATGTAAGGAGCAAAAAGTTCAACTAATACTTAATATCGTATTACATAAGGCAACATTTAATTAACACCCACTGGCTACTTACCACATTTGGTGGCAGCTTGTGTCCCTTCAGGTATTTAACGTTCTCGTGCGTCTCATTGATAATTTCCGTTAGCTTCTTGCCGTCAATCATCTCCTCGTAGACGAACATCGTCACCCGCTCCTCGAACTCGGGCAGCGCGGACGCGTTGGCGCCGACGATTTTCGCTATGGCCGAACCCCTGCACAAGGTTCAAAATGCGAAGGTGCAATATGCAGTTATTATATAAGTTACTTTGCTGTTGCTATTGTTGTTGTTGTTATTGCTGTTAATGCACTCACCAGTTGCCAGAGCCAACAATGCAAACATTTACTTTTTCCGCCATGCTGCTGTTATTAATGATTGTTTTTGTTGCTGCTGTTGTTGTTGTATATTTGTCCGCGTGTCTGAGACTCTCGGGCTTTTCTGTCTAACGCTGCGAATTATTTACTACGAACTGACACGTCGAAGGCACGGCACATTTAATAAATACTATTTAGTAAACGCGTATTTGCAAGAGCAAAAAACGATAAGATATCGATAGCTTGTTAATTGATTGCTAAACGCTAGTGTCTATCGTGCAATCGAATGTTTAGGATATTCCGTAATTTATTTAAATCTTTTGGAATATAAAAATATAGGCAGGAAATTATTTATTTTAGATTTCATGTTTTAAATCACTTACGCGACAATTAAATTCTTTTTCACGCTTTATGTTAATGTTGTTAACAGCAAACAAGGAAAAATCGCAACGGCTGTTAGTATTTAAATTTCATGTATGCAAGTTAATATTTTAAGACAGAAATAAATAAATAAATTTAAAAACATTCAATAAATGCCAAAGAAAAGAATTTGCTCGAATCTTCAGTTCTTGACTAAATAACAATTCAGTTTATTGGCAGCCGCCAAATGTTGGGACGATGCCTCTGTTATGCTCAAATGAACTGTTAAAATTCAAGCAGTTCTGTTAACTCGATGTTACTTGCCTGACGCGCGTAATTCAAATTTTATTAGATACACAGTAAGTGTTAATTTATTTTCAAACGTTAATTAAAGAAAGTTTTTTTAAAATTAATTTTTATAAGTAAATTAAAAGGATTTAAATGAAAAGTAAGAAAATGAAAAACCATCTACACACGGAATCTACTGTAGACTTGTGGTTAATGCTTTTAGTCACATCTTACGTAATTTATGCAATTGGTTACACTTGCAAGATATTGCCAAGTATCAAGTTGACGGCTTAACTTGAATACTGTAAATCTTTTCGAACATTATACGATATGAGAATGAACAGAACGGATATTGGAAGAAAATTTCAAGTTGGGCTGCTCGTTGGTGGTATGTGACAATTAACTGTATGCAACTGAATATATCTATTGTAAGTCCCTCAGCACTCCTACTACTGCACTATCCCACCATCGCGAGCGCCTGTATTAACCCCTGTTCGAGTGGAATATCCGGCGCTGTTCAATCGGCGGTCTATTCAGTGCAAGCCCTTGGCAATGCAGCCTATTATGGCATTGGAGTCATTAAGAGTCTATTAGGATTTAGCGCACCACCTCCACCACCAAAATTAGCATCAGATCCGCGAATAACAACAATTCACATTATCCGTTCGTAATTATTTTATGAAATATACCTGATTTTATTCAATTGCATTTTAATTTAACTGAGAAAATGCTTCTTTTTAATTTAAAAAATGTTGTTATAATGGGCTTAAACTATAAATATAGCGGAAAATTTGAAGAAATATATTAAAACCAAAAAAAAATAATAATAATACAAATAATAGAAAAAATTTAAATAAGCAATTGAATTTCTTTACAATTATAAAATTTCATGTGTCACTAATATTGTTATAAATTTCTCGCATTACACAAATTTTTGCAATTATACACATCTATGCTTTAATGCAATATATATTGGACATACGAACATATATAATATAAAATTATAAGATTAGTTGCGCGACAATTAAATTCAAAACAAAATGATCAACAATCCCAATGATATCTTTTAAAAATAATTAAAATTAAAAATAAATTTATTTAAGTTAAAGCTACTAGGAACATGTTAATCTTTAGCTACCTCTGAGCATATAATTGATCTCTGCTTTCTAGTTGGGAATCCGTGTGAGTTTTTGACGCTGGCGTCCGGCGATTAGCAGTGTAACCGTAGCCAAAGGTGCTGCCTGCTAAGCTCCGTCTAGAACATGGCAAAAGCTAGGCCAGAGTCATGGCTAACCACGGGCACGCCCCCACGCCCACCCGCCCACTCGCCCAGCACCGGCCACAACATCCTCCCAAATGGAGGAGGTTAATCATGCAGCGATGTTGTTACGCGTTAATACCTTCATGTGAGCTGGACCACGTGCTGGGCTCTGCGCCCGTTCGGTTGCGTGTCCAACGCTCTCCGGCCCTGCAGATGTGTGGCTGAATCGTGTTGGTTTGGGTTCGGGTTCGGGTTTGCTTTTTGTTTTTCAGGCTTGGGATGGTTTGTCTGCTCGGGGTTGCTCTAATTCCGCTCCCCGTTGCTGTTGTTGTTGTGCACCCGTAAAATTGATTGCGGCGAAAGCTGGAAAGTTGCACGTTATGCTCGTGGCCTGACTTGCGCTCCTGCCTTGCCTGAGTCCCGGCCAGGGTCGATCTGGGTCTGCTTCTCCTTCTGCTTCTGGTTCCCGTTCTGGTGTGGCGTGCGGATTGGCTTGTTTCCATGGCAGCAGCAGCAGCAGCAGCCTCACAATGTGATTTTGTGCAGCATGGCAATGACGATTAAGTCCTCCTGCATCATCGACACCCACATAATTATCCCCAAGTGAGCTCTGTCTAGTCTATCTTTACTCTAATGCATTGCATTAAAACGTGCACTGAATGAAAACTGTGCAGTGTTTATAAGCTTTCTTTTTAGTACGTTTCATAGTTTTCTTTTGGCTTACTTATAAATGCAATCAACTTGGAATTGTTCAGTTTTGCCAATGACATAAATGTATATATACATTATAGCAGCTAATATACAGTTAGGATCCACTTTTATCGGATCTATAACTTTGTCAAAACTGCACCGATTTTCGTGTTTGATGCCATTTTGGACATGGTTTGTCCTCTAGATTGATTCTACATTTAAAATATATGCATTTTTAAAAATAAATTTTTTTTTAATTTTTTGGCAAAAAAAGCATGTACCCCCCCCTTATTCTTTTTCGAAAAAAATTTTTTTTCAAAATTTAGAAATGCAAGTTTACATTTTTAATCGATTGTGGTGGTCATAATTAGTATAAAAAACTACATTAAACCCGATTCTGAGGGGGTCAAATTTTTTGTCAAAAATCATGCAAAAATTGACAAAAATTTTGACAAGTAAACCTCTCGGATCCATAGCTCCCATATTTCAAACGCCCCTAACTTTGTCAAAACTGAAGCGATTTTCATGTTTGATGGCATTTTAGTCATGATTTATCCTCTAGATTGTTTCTGTATTTCAAATATATGTATTTTTAATTAAAAATTTTTTTCGAATTTTTTGGCAAAAAAGCATGTACCCCCTCCCTTACTCATTTTCGAAAATTTTTTTTTCAAAATTTAGAATTCTAAATTTACATTTATAATCGATTATGTATTATGTACTCGGCGTGCCCTGGAAATGTTTGTGTGATGTTTGGGGGAGCTTTCCAGTAGTACATATTCCAAATGCCTCTAGCTCCAAAACTGAGTTAGATATAACCATTTCTGATTCTAGTGGGCGTGGCCGGGATCTACTTAGCAAATTTTGTGACTCTAGCTTTAAAAGGACTCGGCTGAACGTAACAAAATATTCTAGGCAGATGCTATAGCTACACAACCGGAATGAAAAGTGCCAGGATATATTATTAGGGATTAATATTATTAGTGACACCCAACTGCAACTTGTTTTTAACTTGTTTTTAATTTGTAAAAATTTCGACTGGCATAATTTAATTAAGAACCAAGCACACAGATTTAAAAATGGTGTGAACCACTTAAGGATCGAGAGTCGCAATACCTGCGGCTTAGTTGGCCAAAGTCCCGGCTTACAACAGTTGGCATGCCGGCTGCCCTTTCTACTTCTTCGGATCAATGAAATACATCTTTTGCCCAGGCCCAACTAGGCGTATGCGCAATTTCTATGCACAGGCACAAATTAACATGTGCCGCACATCAATCCTTTCGCCCACACACAAATGGCCGTTAACAAGTGGCAGAATTCACATGGCCGGGAACTTGCATGGCCATGTCCAATATGCAGCCACCTTTTGGCCATGTCATGCGGCTGACGATGGGGAATTTGATGTGTGGATTGTTGTGTAATGTGTGTCCATAAAAAACAATGACGGACATTGGATCTGGGCATAGAATAATAGTATATCAAAAATTTTACAGCAAGCCACAAAAGAAGGAAATAAAATCATTTACGCAAAACGAGACCCAAATTGAATGCCAAGACAAGAATAAGCGAAGAAAATATACAACGTTAAGCGGATGTACAACGCTTATCCCTTTACACACACACACACACACACAGAGAGACATAGAGATGGTTTTTATTATTTTTATTTTATTTAAACCACACAAAATACTTAAGACGATTTTGTATTTTGTGGTCCAAGATGTATTGCCACTGGCAAAAAGTGTGAAAAGAAACGAACGACAACGAAAGTTTTTAGAAGTACGGAGCATGTCCAGCGGTCTGTGCGATGCGGCAGCGGAGACCATCCGGATGGGGCCCAGAGGCGTTTACCAATGTCTATGTAAAGTAAGCAAATGTCTTACCTTTTGCCAAGACATTCGGTTCAAACAATGGCACGTCCTTTGATGACGGCACAGCACAGGACATGGCATCAATAATAGAGCCGCACATGTCCTTTGTCAAAGCATCGAGTCTCACAGTATTTATGACAGGCCCCCCCCGCCCCCAAAGGGGCCTCTGGACCAATGCTTAAGCATTACGGAATATGCGACAGCATACAAATTGCGGATTTTTACATTCATTTTTTATGATTTACATTTTATATGCGTTTGGCTCTCTGTTTTGGCACTTTTTTAATGCCACAATTTTTCGTTTTTAGGCAACGTTTTTATCATTTTTACTTGGCAAATAGTGCGGCCCCAAGAACGCGCCACCTAATTGTTTTAATTGCCATTTTTTTTTTTGAGCATTTCTGTTTGTGCTCCTTCAGTTCCATTAACACAATTTGCTTTGGTTCGCTCGGTTTGTTCGGGCCGGTCTGCTATTTGTTTAGTGCCAACGAAATTTGCATGTTTTTTGAAAAAGTTTTTCCAGTGCATTAGGCGACAATAGCAACAACAAAAGTGCAAGCAGACAGCGTTGGAAGGGTTAAGAACATCTCCTCAGGTTTGCTACAAATGATACCATTTACAGCGGTTTTATTCGGCTTACAAATGCATTTCAAACCCAAATTGTGATGCCTTAGAATTACTTTGAAAAATGTTTTGAAATATAAACCCAAAATGAGGTCAAAGTAGCTATCTTAAATTATTTTTTTATTTATTTAATTTATTTAATTATATACATTTTATTGATCTTGAAGGGTGAGAAAGTAATAAAATAAAAGAAAAAACGTTATTAAATAAGTAAATAAATTTATAGAAGTTTAAATGAAATAGAATATATAATATTTAAATAAATACATTTATCAACAGTTATAAATTAAATGCATGTTTTTTTTAGAAGTATTTTCTGTTCCATTGCCATTTTTTTGTAATATTTTTAATGCAGTTCAGTTCAGTAATTTTTGGTAGCCTTGCATTGAAGAAGCCATCTAATCTTGACCAGAATTAACAAGTTGGTATAGTCAAATCCGTCCATACGTCTTAATTATCTATCTTATTACCTTTCGTTGGTCCTGATTGGTTCAAAGCAAACACCTGTCTGCCAAAGTAATTACGTAGGCACGCTTTTTCTGAGGTTGAAACCCCCTCAGATAATAAATTTAGATAATAAATATTTTTTTAAAGAAAAATAATATAATAATAATTTCTGACAACATTACAATATATAATGAACATATTTTATAAGCTACTGTAAGGTCACTTAATGTTCGGATATTGGAAGAGTGCCTTTCAACCCCAAAAACCCCTCTGCCTACACCTATGAACATATTAAAACTGCAGTGGAGAGTTCTTGGAAAAAATATTGCCGCATGTGAAAAATTAAAAACAATTCAAATTTTAGAAAATCTTCAAGCTATTGATGAAAGAATTTCAAATAATGTGACATTTTGTTGTTGTAAATTGCTTTTGCATATGTAAGTATATTTAAATAAAGTGTATATAAATAAATAAATAAAAAAATAAATAAATAAAAGTCCTATATCATTTAGTCGAAATAATTGTTTAACTCAACATTTTCTTATGAAACAATTTGTTTAATTACTTTTTTAGAGACAAATGACAAATAAACTGAATTTTAAAATACCCATTTAAATACTAAAAATTAAGAGAATGTGCTTAAGTGAAATCAAACTCACTTTGGCACTTTTGACGACTTTTCCGATATTTAATTTTCGTATAAGACCAGCCAGAAAAAATGCGAAAAGTATTCTTATATTCGTATTATATTTAAATTTATTTAAATATTCTTGTGTACATAATAATTAATATGCATGTATTTGCTGGGGCCAACAGCTGTTGCGATTTACAGACTATATCCAACTACTATTATATATCTAATTTGTTTTTTTAAAGACTTGCATGTATTTTTTATTATTTTGTATTTTTTTTTTTTTTTGTGTCAAGTTAGCAACATTTTTTGCATGCCATTTTACAAATTTCATTTGGCAAAAATCAATTATAAAGCATTTGGCATTTAATAATTCACAAACAAAGCTGGGCACCAATCTAAATCTATATGCTATATATATATGTGTTACACTCGCTCTTAAATATATGGTGTGTATAGATAGGTATGTAAAACTAACGGAAACATCCAGCCAACAAACGTGTAAAAGGTAACAGAGACAAAAACATGCAGCATACATTTGGGCGCTTGACCTGCGGCAAAGTTATTTTTTCATTTTCCACGATTTCTAAACACGTAACGACGAAAAACAATAAAACGGAGAGTTCGTAAAAGAACAGCAGGAAAAAATTATGAAATTGAAAAAGTACACAGGGCAGTCAAATTGAGAGAAGTTAGAGGCAAGGGGTCGATAAAAGCGAATTTAATGAGGGAAATTCAAACAGGAAAAGAAAAGCTGGCTTAGACTACAAAATATATTTGCCATACGTCAAATAATTTCTATAAGCGTTATAGCCATAACAAAGCCAAAACAGGGACAAGGTACAAGTATTTGGTGGGGGCAGGGGGCAGGGGGCAGGGGGGCGCTTTGCAGGTTGCTTGCCAGGTTGAAATAACATGAGCAATTTTTAGAGAAGCGACGACAAAACGTCGAATGAAAGATAAATAAAGTGCATGGCGGAGAAGACCGAAAATAAAATGTTAGAAAAAAGAGGCGAACAACTCGCGCACAGCGCTATAAATCAACGTGAAAGCAGCCAGAGGCGCACGGGGGCGTGGCAATGTATCTATTACATGAATGCTGTGAATTGTCGCAGCTGCAGTCGCGTCGAGTTAGCAATTTTTACTTATTTCCTTTTTTTTATATTCTCCTCTTTCAATTCGCTCGCTTTATATGTATGTTTTTTTTTTTTTTTTTGGAGCGAAAATATATTTTTGCAAGTGACCGAAATTGTAGCCGAATCGATTTTGATTACAGCTGGAAGCCGTTCGTCTACTTGTCCACCTGGGCCGGCTCCATGGTGTACATGTCGCGCAGGAGTCGGGCAATCGGGACATTGCCGATGGTCTCCTTGAAGAAGAGCGCCTCGATGGTCGCCGCCCGGATCGTGCGCAGGGAGGGCAGCAGGAGCAGCAGCCGGCCGAAGCGGGTCGCCTGGCGCGGATAGCGCAGCCGGACGTGATCGGAGAGTATGCACTGCGCCTGATCCTGCAGCATTTCCACCGGCTGGACGTCGCACAGCCCGGCCGTCTCCGGCGCAAACAATGCGATCGCCTTCATGCAACCGACCTCGCTGCCGTCGGGCGTGATCTGGCGAAAGCGACAGAGTATCTCCTGTATGGTCTTCATCTCCATTTGGGTCGCCTCGTCCTGCAGCACGCGCTCCTTGATGAGCGGCGATTCCAGTATGGGCGTCAGATCCAGCGGGATCGTCCACTGGGCGAGATTGAGCAGAAACAGCTCCTTCCAGGACTCCTAAAAAAAGGGAAAGGCAAAATATTCTGATAAAAATAGGGCATATATTTTATAATAATAAAATACAAAATAATATTAAATAATGATTGACTGAATGACTGACTGATAATATATATAAAGATATATATATAAAGACTTAATGATCGGTGACTTCTCCGACGCTATAAAGTATATATATGCTTTAATAATGCTTCTAATATATAAACATTAATATAATAATGCCGCCAAATGGGGTAAAAATTCAGAGCAACCCCAAGAAAAATATAGATTTTTTGTAATTTAATCCATCTTTAGCGGAGATCAGCTGAACTCCCTGACTGGATATGGATATTCCCGTTATACCCGACCTCAATATAATTAGTTTTGATGGATTTTGCCCCCAGTCCTATACAAAAAATCAAGGAAACTGTCTGAAAATTTTTGGTTGATACTAACTTTAAATCTGAGGCAGATATAGTTTAAATCTTATTAGATTCGATTAGAGCTTTGAAGGAGGTCGTCACTAAGCTGTCTTAAGTTAACTCTCTATATACACACGGATATACACGACTATATATAATCGAAAATTACAAAATTAATTAAAAAACTTGACTGATTTTTTAGGGGAAAGTTTTAGTTCAAGGTTTGATTTTGTTCCGGGTTCAAACCGATTAGATTCAAAAGCGGTTCGTGGATTGCTCTGTTGCGTTTTAATATTAATATTTTGGATGTTAAAAATTCTGTCACAATGCTAGACCAAGATTGGCCATCTAAATTTTGATTAATTTTCTTTTCGCACTTAATTTAGACAATATAGTTTTGCACTCATATTTCCAACCGGTAAGGTTGTTTTCCAAAAAGTCTGGCAAATCAAATTCTACTAATATCTTTGTGAAAGAAATTCAAAACCGAACAGTTCGGTTTTTATTTTATTTTTTTTATTTAATCAGCAGTCAGGGAGGAGTCAGACTTTGTTATATAGTTTTAATATTATTATTTTGGATGTTACAAATTTGCCATCTAAATTTTGATTAATTTTCTATTAATAAATTTTTTTTACGTTTTACGCTTGCAAAAATCGCAATTAATTTAAGTGTATAGATTTTTTTATTTAAGCAGCAATCAGGGAGGGGAGTCTGACTTTGTTATATAGTTTTAATATTAATTATTCTTGATGTTAAAAATTCTTTCACAATGCTAGACCAGAATTGGCCATCTTAATTTTGATTAATCTTATTTTAAAGATTTATAGATTTTTTTTATTTAAGCAGCAGTCATTTAAGCAGAGTCTGACTTAGTTAGATTCTAGCCCTGACTAAGGCTTGATTGGGACCTGCGTCCCGGACGCACCTGGAGCAGCAGGTGCTGGTCGTTCTTGGACAGCGTCTGGAAGGGCATCAGGCACTTGACCCAGCGCACGGCCATGAAGAGCAGGCGGGCCGTCGTCTCCTGGAGCATCTCCCAGGAGAGGAGCCGCGAGTCGAGCAGCTGCTGCGGCAGCGGCGGCGGGAAGAGCAGGGCGTTGTGCTGCACCTGGTACTGGATGAGCTCCTGGCACTTGTCCGGGCTGAGCAGCAGCTCCAGGAAGCCGTTCGAGGCGGCGTGGCAGCCGCCGCTGGCGCGCGGCGTCGCCAGTGCCGACGAGGCCGGGCCCGGGCCCGGGGGCGCCGGCGGCGGCGTCGGCGTTGTGGGCGTGGGCGAGCCCGAGGTGTAGCTGAGCTGCGGCTTGTGGTAGTTGTCGGCCCCATTGTGGCTGTTGTTGTTGTTGTTGATGCTGCTGCTGTTGTTGTTGTTGTTGTTGTGGTTGTGAAGGTCGATGTGCGTGGAGCCCTGCGCGGGATGCGGCGACGAGCTGGACGCGGCCAGGCTCTGCGAGTCGGTCAGCGTGGGCGCCGGCGAGACGCTGCCGGCGCTCAGCGGCGGCGACGCCGACGGCGACGGCGACGGCGTCTCCGTCTCGACGTTGACGCGCGGACTCTCGCTGCCCAGGCTGAGGCCGTCGGCGTCGGCATCGACGTCGGCGTCGACGTCGGCGTCGCCAATGCTCGAGATGGACTGTACGGAGTTGCTGGGCGAGGGCGAGGAGTAGCTGTTGTGGTTGGCGGCGGAGCCGGCCGGGCCGTAGGGCGACGTGGAGACGACGGCGGCGACCGCCGTCGCCGTGGCCGCCGTCATGCCGGGCAGCTTGCTGGCCGCCTCGGCGATCAGATTGTGGTGCAGCAGGTGCGGCGGAAAGGCCGCACCGCTCGCCGGCGCCAGCCCGTGTCCGTGCGCCGGATGATGGAAGGCCGTCGCATGCGGCGCCGCCGGCTGTGCGGGATGCGTCGCCGTTGCCGCCGCCGAAGCCGGCGCCGGATGCGGATGCGGATGTGGGTGCGGATGTGGCGGCGGCTGATGGAAGCCGGCCGGCGGCGCGTGCGTCGAAATGTGCTGCGTGTAGTTGAACGAGGCGGAGACATTGGTCACCAGCGACACCGGCAAATGGCCGCCGTGGTGGTGGTGCAGGCCGGCGGCAGCGGCGGCCGCCGCCGCGGCGTGGTGCGCCGCCGCCGCGTGGGCGTGGTGGGCGTGGTGGTGGTGGTGGTGGTGGGCGTGCGCGTGCGCGGCGGCCGCGTGGTGCGCGGCTGCGGCGGCCGCCGCATGGTGATGATGGTGGTGCAGCTGCGGATGCAGCTTCGGCTTGCGCGGTCCGCGCTCGTGCTGCACGGCTGCGAATGCCAACAAGAGAGAGGGGAAAAGTACTCATCAGTATTTTATTTTTTCAATTTTAAATTCCCATATAATCAGGACGTCTCTAAAACTATCTAAAACAGCTTGCTATAAATGACTCCAATTGTGTTTTTCTCTTATAAAGCTAGCTAATTTTAATTGTGAATTTAAAAAAAATTTAGCTGCAAACTACAAGTATATTTTTTATACCCTGAATTCTTAAAAAATGGTTACAATGGGTAGAATCTCTTTTTTTTCTCTTTGCATGTTCCTAAAATTTCATATAAGTATACAAAAAAACTAATTTAGAAAATTTTTTTTAAAGTATTATTATTATTTTATAAAAGTGTATGTATCTAAAATATACCAAACCATTATCCACGTCAAGTGGATAAAAGAGAACTTTCACATATTTTTATGTTATCATAAAAAATATACTTGCATTTTTTAATTGCGATTTTAACCTATAATCCAATTTGATTTTTATTTTAAAAATGTTGAAATGCAAAATTTGATTTAAAAATATTTTATTCACTAAATATCTGGGTAAGAATTCAATGCACTCGCACTAAATAGCACGATTAAGTAAATATATTTACTATTATTATAGTCAGGGTTGCCAACCGATTTTTAACTGAACCACTTTGAACCCTTAACAGCAATATTTTTAAAATCATGAGTATAACCTTGAACTGCACTACTACCCCGAAATATCAGCCAAACCAGAAATTTATTTCCCATAAAATTGTTTGGTTTATTTATAGTATTCAGAGGCAGCATTAATAAGAATTCGTTTACCTCTTAATTAAAAGTATACAAAAAGAATTAAATATAATTTGCTATAAATAAAAAAAATCATTTCCTTTTCAATTTAAAACAAAGGGCGAAACAAAGTTTAAACCAAAACATGGGTTTAATTATCAAAAAATCCAGGTTCACGAACCGTTAAACGAACCTCTTTATATATATATTATTTTTAAGCTAAAACTGCAGTTTTCAAATAGTGTAAATTATGATTGTAAAATAAATATTCTAATTTTTAATTATTTATAATACTTTACTTTAGAATACTTTATAATATTTAGAATATTTAGTCAAAAATCATTTGCCTGATAATTTTATATAAATTCGAATTTCAATCGCAAGGGGAATTTAAACTTATTGCATATAAAGGTTTTTCTTTTCGAATCGTTTTCTTTAATTTCCTGGGATTTTCGCTGATTTAGCTATTTCCTCGACGAGTTTGTTTCCCTTCGATTCGATTCGATTCGAACGGTTTCGTTTGTTTGTGTGCGTTCCGTTTGCTCAACTGTTTTGCATAAAATCAGTTCAAGTGTGTAATTGCGTTAATCTGCTTTTAAGTAGTTAAATAAATAAAGTTAATTTCAAAGATACTTTGAATGGCTTTCTTCTTTTCCGTTGGCCGCCCGGCAAACTTTGCCGGGCGCTTTGAACTGTGGGCCGGAGTTATCCGCCCGCCGAACCAAACAGGCAAATAGGCAAATAGCAAACAGAAAATAGCAAACAACACTCGGCCACGTATAAGTAGCTTCTTGAGGCGCCCACACATAATAAACCGATTATTAAAATGCGCAGGGAGACACACAAAAGATGCAAAGATACAAAGATACAAAGATACAAAACGGTAGTCCTCGTGTGGTCGTGTGAACTGTTGCATATGCCCAAAGCGTGGACCTCGACTGACATGTTCACACATGTGTGAGTGTGTGAGTGTGGGTGTGCGTGTGTGTGGGTTGCTGTCATGACTTTTATTTGTTTGTAATTAAATGTATCTATAGCGTGTGCGCTTGTATCTTGTATCTTGTGCGTGACGCAGCGCAAAAGGGGTGACATTTTAATCCGCAGCTAATCGCATGTGTGAGTGAGCGTCTGTGCAAAGTGACTGCAGCCACTTGACGGCCCCGGCCAAGCCCCTCCCCCCTCCCCCCGCCCCCTGCACACCCTTTCAAACTAGCTCCGGGCCCAGTGGGCTGGCTGCAGCGAAAGCAGCGCGTCTCAAAGCTTTCAAAAGATCACAAATTTCAATTAAAGAAAATGCCAAACTCATCAAATTTTTACGCTGCGGGTTAAGCGGCATCAAACAAACTTGCGACAATTTTACCCGAGAGAGAGTCTTAAAAACTGCGGTCTGCAAAAAAAAAAAAATTGAAAAAAAATTTAAACAAGTACGAACGTTGCAGTCGGGTATAAACGACTGCGCAATACTCCTTTACAGTATATTAACAGCTCGAAAACATTATTGTTATTTTAATAAAATGTAGATTTATCATCAGATAAATATTACAAACTCTAAGCTGTGGGAGAAATAGATATATTTTTTCTTGATCTTTAGAGTAGCTCATCAGTCATCTGTATGCAAAATATGATATATCTAGCGTTAAAATTGAGGGAGTTAAATAAATTAAATGGAGTTGCCGTGCCCAGAGTAGGCGTTGACTAAAAATCGTTCTACTTTAGTTAGCTGGGGTATATACGAGTAAATATTTCAAGTTTCAAGTCTTAAGCTTTTATAACGGCGAAAAAAACAGCGTTCATACGAACAAACGAAGTTTGCTCAATCCGAATATACTCATTTTTACAGCATGGACGAGTGTAAGAATCCCCGCCCGCGACTTGAAAACAAAACCGGGCCCAACCTTGGGCAATGCTAACCCTTCTTCTTCTTCTTCTTCACTCAGCCGTCGGGCAAACAAAGAAACGTGTGAAAAAGGCAAAAAATTAAGGGCATAAGCAGAAATTAAAAATTTGATTTTCTTTTGCTGCGCTTTTTATGACACACCCCCAGTCCCCCCCCACTCCCCCCTCTTCCCTTCGCTTCCCCACGAGTTTACTCCGTTTCTAACTTGAAGCGACGCCATTTTGTTTTCGACGCTGCCAAAGTGGGCGCAAAGAAAAAAGATATATATATATAAGTTCCAACTGATTTGATTGCCAGCAAAGTTATGGATGCAAAATGCAAAAGTCGTGTTGCCTGTGCACGAAATTAACTGTCTGGAGGCGCTTTTTGTGCCTTCGCTCGCGGCAATTTGAGGTTAGGATTGCCGCTGAATATCACGACCGAAAGGTCAAAGTGCGCAGGCAAATTCAATTGTGTAAGAGCCGAATGTTAATGGAGCAAATGGAATTAATTAAAGTGTTTTAAAAGTGGGCGTTGAATTGTAAATCTTGAAATTAATCTATTTATTATTATGTAATAATTAAAATATTTGCTGAATGTTAAACATTTTCGTTTTTCTATTTTAAAAAATGTATTTTGTAATTTTCTCATTGAATTTTAAATCTTTGAATATATCTATATTTTATGTATTTATATAATTTTAATTTTATTATATTTTTTACAAATTAGTGACGAAATGATATATAAATTCAAGCTAAAATTGCTTGTAATATTTAAATATTAATTTTTGGAAAATTAAACAGTAATGGAAACATTGATTGTAGAATAAAAAATATACCCCATACATTTTTATAGATTTAGTACTTCCTTTAATATTGAAGTTTCCTTGGAAAAACTTGATTTTTTTTTTAAACCGAAGTCTATTAACTGTTATGCAACAAATTATCTAAAATAATTTATTGTAAGCTAAATGAGGCTTATTTATATTTATTTATAATAAACTAAATTTACCAGATACATTTTTTTAAAATTCACCTCTTTGCTATGCAAATTTCAAAGTTACATTTTGAAATGGTCACAACAATTGCTGAAACCGTGACTTATAAAACAGTTTTGGCCCAGCTTCAAGTTGCACACCTGCTCAAACTCCCAGTCATGGCGTTTAGCACAGAAAAACCTGGAGAGAAAAAATTACAATCTACAAATCTAATTAGCAGCTCATTACGCATCCCCAGAGCGTGGAGCAATAAAAACACAGAGTAAAAGAAACAGCAAAACATATTGACCGATTTGCTGAAGCTAATCAATTAATTAGGGTAGGGAAAGAGAGGGAGAGAGAGAAAGAGAGAGGGAGAGGGAGAGAGAAGTGCAAACGCACTCAAGTAAAAACAATTATGTCAAAACAGGGTCGAGACCAGCGGGCAAAGGCAAATATGTCAGAATGCCAGAAAGAGAAATGCGGTAGAAAAATTAATGATAAGTGGCAGAGAGGGAGAGAGAGGGAGAGAGATAGCGAGGCGGATGTTGGACAGCTGCTGGATTCCCAGAGCTCTGAACGCCCAGCGACTTCACGACCGAGACACGCAAAAATCCCAATGAATGATCATCATCAGCCCGCAGCCCTAAATGATGGGTGGAGTGTCCAGAACCTGGTCTCGAGTTCTGCTCATAAGCTGAAAAGCGCAAACATATCCTTGTACTCCATATATATATATATATATAGGTCTGCCGATAATAAAAATAAAGCAAGCAATAAAATGCGAATGTTTGGCAGGCAAATGAAAAGTAAATAAGGCAACATTGCCAAATGCTTCCAATGGGGAAAAGAGAAAAAAAAAATTTATATACAAAAACCGTGAAATTAGAAAAAAAACACTTGAAGTGATTCGATGCGGTTGGCAGAGCGCGGGGGTGTGTTGCCCTCGACAGGGGGTGTTGAGACGAGCATCGCATTTGGCTTAGCAACTGTAAACTGCATAATAGTCCTTAATGGCCATTGTTTACGTCAGCTCAGGACTCAAGCACTGCGCGGCCAGGGAGGGCCTCGGCCAGCCAGGTGACAAATTGTGCAGTTACATTTCTGATAGTCTGATAAGAGACGCGATTCGTTTGTAAATTGGTTTCCTTTGAGCTGATAAGAACTCATAAGCATGTTAAGGCGGGGAATTTAACAGCTGTTCGGGTCATGGAAAAGTCCTTGAAACTTTATATAATCCTTATAGCAAGGAACTTTACTTAGATTTTCTATACATTTTTAACTATTGTATTAATTTTAAATAGTTTGTGGTGAATAAAATTGTTTTTAGAAAAAAAATGAAACTAGGTCAGTTAAAGAAATACGAGTAGCATTATGTTAAGGCTATTTGTGGCTTACAAGGAATTTTACTAACATCCCAATGGAAGTGAAATTTTAATAAATAGCTCAAATAAAAACAAGGAATATACAACATATAGCAACAAATGCCAGCCAACAAATTCTCTTTTTCTTTTTATTTTTTTTTTTTAATTTTCTATAAATTATTATATTTATATTTATATTTATATATTATATGTTATAGTCTTTAATAGTGTGCAATTTTATTATTAAACCGATTCTTAGTAACACAGAGAAAAACTTGGTTTTACCAAAATTGTATTATTTAATTGATTCATTTGAATTTGAGCTTAAAATTGTATATTAAGTAATTTAAGTAAAGTACTTATAAATACCTAACTTCATAGAAAAGTTTAGTTTTTCTTTTTGTTTTCTATATATTTCAGGCTACCAGTTTTATATTTTGTGCCATTTTCTTTGGTTTGTATTTGTATAATAAATAATGTATATAAGTGCAATATTGAATAAAATCGATAGTATGGAAGATGTCTTCTAAAATCTGTTAAAATGTTCGTGAAAATATTAAAATAAATTGTAAAAGGAGTGTTTTCTTTAAAGTAAGAATTCGAATTATCCTAATTAGAGTGTTAGGAAATGCCCAAAATATGCATTCAGGATTTATTTATTGGATCTGAAACTTGTCATATTTATTTGAGTTTTAGGAAATGCCCAAAATATGCATTTAAAATTATTTATTGGGTCTGAAACTTTTCATATTTATTTGAGTTTTCGCAAATGCGCAAAATATGCATTCAGAATTATTTATTGGGTCTGAAACTTGTCATTATTACTGAATAGTCGACACGTGCATTTAAGGCGCCCGTAAGTTTATGCATAACCCTTAACTTTAGCCCATTTTGAGTATTTACAATAACTGGCCGGGCAACGCACCTTCATGCGTCAGCTGCACGGTTCAGGAGGCCAAAGGCTTTTACGCTCTGACTCTGTCGTCAGGGCCCAGTGAGTGAGTGATTTTAAATCCGCTTTTAATGTTGACACTGACACTTTTGTCATTCACAGACACACACACACGCACACACACACACACACACACACACGCACACAGTGCGCATTTACATGTCGCCGTTTGCACTCTGCCTGCCAAAAGTGTATGCACATAAAGTAGTAGGCTATAATGTCAATTAAGAGCAGAATTGCATATATACATATATGCATGTGCATGCCTGTATACATAGGGGTGTGCGTGTGTGTGTGTGTGTGTGTGTGGGGTGCTTTGTATGGCGCATGGCTTTCAGTGCCCCGCAGTCATGTGTAAATGCAGTGCGTATACGTAATATGGCGGGCCAAGCGGGCGGCTTAAAAGCGGACAAACAAATAAATATATCGACAAACACACACACACACACACATGCATAGTCACCTATGTGCATACAGTGGGTGCAAAATCAATACGTTTAAATGTGGTCATGAAATTAGGCGCCAGCCAGCGCCAAAAAGTCGACAATATCGTGTCGCATAAACAACGACAACAAAATTGACAACGACAACAAAATTGACAACGACAACTTCATTTGTTTAACCGCAAACGCAGACGTTGACAACGGGCCAAGTTACAACGCAGTCTGTTGACAAAGGGGCTTAACTGCCCAAGAGTGTGCTGTAAAATATACTCAGTAAGAAGAAGAAGATGTAGAAGTAACAACAACAACAATAACAAGCTGTCACAATTTCCATTTGCAGTTCCTTTTTCATTAAATTTGCACTTGGCTGATTTTCTAGCAGCCTTTTCGACAATTTGTTGTTGTGATTGCCATTGCTGTTGTTGTTGTTGTTGTTGTTGCTTGTGTATTCTGCATCTGTTACTTGGCCCGGTTAACAGGGCTTTGAGCATTCTATTTGCCATTAGCTTTGTCAACTTTTTCGATTTGTGGAAAGTGCTAAAGTTAGAATTCAATGGACAACAAACTAAAATTATATCGATTATAGTTTATTGCAGATAATCCAAAAACAGATATGATGTACTTTAAATTAATTGCAGTTGACTGGGCTACGTATAAAGTTAAAGTTTCTTGACAGCTAAGTTTATTTTCTAAAAATTGGCACTAGAACACAAGAGGAAAATTTTGGAAAGATTTTCGCGGATTTCTAGTGAATGAAAAAACAAATCTATATCCATATATTATCGTGGAACCATAATATATGGATATAGTTTTGTATTATGCGAAATCAATAGTAACTTGTGCTATTTAAAAAGTTATCTATAAATAAAAAAATTAATAAATATATAATTCAATAGTAATAGTGATATTATTAATAATAGTAATAATAAATAAATAATAATCTATGATACGAAAGATTGTTAAAGCTGCATAAAGGGCTTATGGATTTTAATCGTATTATCTTTTTTAAATGTGAACACAAAAGTAAAGTAAAAAAATAAAAGGGTGTTTTTTAATTACTTTTTATAATTACTATAAATATGGGGTTAACTCAAAAAAATATTGGGGATTGGGAGTTTAGGGTGATCACGCAGAATAAAATATATTGTTTCGATTGAAATGCATTCGACGCCATTTAATAAGAGTTGGAATAAAAGTAATAGCAATAATAATTTTTTTGTTTTGATTATGATTTTTCTATATGTGGCGCCAATTGAAAATTTAATAATAATAATAACATAATATATAAATATATGATAACATAATATATATAACATAATAATAAAAATTAATTTTCAAAAATTATTTTAAAAGTATCTTTTATTATTTATACAAGTTATTAAATTATTAAATGAGCTTGCGTAAAATTTAATTCAAATTAGTATAATTAAACATTTACTAACTAATCTGCTTTAGTTTTTACAAATGGTTTTTGTGATGTATGTGAATTTATTACGTCTGTTGTTCAAATTCCATCATTAGAGCTTACTTTTCGGCTCATCACGCAGACGGCAGAGATAAAGACCTAAATATGCACACGCACACGCCTCATCCCCCCGCCTCCCCCACCCCCCGCCCACTCCTTCGTGGGCACCCAGAAAAGGACATTTTATTGCCCGCGTTTTTTTTCTTCTTTTTTCCGACTGGGATTTGGAAAAGCGACACAAATCACTCAAAATGAAAAATCCGCTTAAAATGCCGCGTAAATATTTGTAAAGAAATAAGAATCTAAGGAGAACGGTGAAGGGCGGGGCGGGGCGGGGGGGCGGGTGGGGACAACATCACTATGCGTGATGATGATGCTGACACTTTGTTGGTATACAAATGCAAATACCATTAAATGTGACAAGTGGCAACATAATTTGTTAAGGGGCGCCCACACCGTGTCGCCTTTTTTCCTGCTGTCCTGTTGCCGTGCACCCTGTCCAGGATATTAGCATACAAAGCGGCCAACATTTATAAGGCAGAGCAAGGACGAAAAATGAAATGTGCGTTGTTTGTCATATTTTCCCATAATAACTTATTTGCCAAGGCGGCTTGTGTTTGCGTTTAGTTGTGCAACACTAAATTTTGGCAGTTGCCAACACTTGAAGCTTTTCTAATTAACTTTGCTGGCAACATCGAGAAATCATGCAAGAACAACATGGGGCCCAAACCGAAACTAAACAAAATGGAAACCAACTAAAAATGGCTAACCATAAACTCCTCCCAAACACGCCCGTTCCCCAAAAAAAAAAATAAAATGGCAAAAAGAAACACAGAAAGAGAACAATACAACTACTCGCATGTTGGGCCGAAAAATGTAACACAAACGTGCCTTGAACGATTTTTGTGGCTTTTTTGCTTTTTGCTCTAAACAACAAAAGCACTTTGTCTGGGCCATATCCTGGCGCTGGGCGAAGGGATACGAGGCTCAAGTGCGGACTGACAGTATTTATGTATATGTGTGAGTGTGTGTGTGTGTATGGGTGTATGTTTATTGTTTATTTACGGCAACCAGCCAAGAAAAACCCCAAAAAGGCAGCTAACATGAGGCTTTCTAGCGGCAAACTAAGAAAATGCACAAAGAAAAATTACATACACGCCGTTGTCATGCCCTAACCACAACGGGTTTGATAGACTTGTCATGAAGCATGTGACGGCCATTTTCTATATTATATTGTTTAAGTTTACTGGAACTCAATCAATTCTGTAATGCAATTTTAAGCATTCACCGATTTGTTTATTGTCAAAAGGTAGATCGCAAATTTAAACAAAAATTTGTAAGAAAAGAATTTCTAAAATTTTATTAGTATATATTTTGTATATATATACCATATATCTTAACAAACATAGATAGAGAATTTTTTATTTCACGAAATTTTAAAATATTATTGCAACATTTTTTAGTTGGTCACGCTAAAGAAAAATATGTAGTTTAATGCCTGAAAAATATAATATATATATAATATTATATAAAAATGTAATAAATTAATTTGTTTTTTTGGAAAATGTATAACATTTAAAATCTATAACGGGATTCGACATAAATATAATTCAAATATAGATGTGCATATGAAATTATATATATTTTGATAATTTATAAATATAATATGTAAAATATTATACAAAACTATAAAAAATCAATTTGGTTTTTGGAAATTACAAATTTTCTTTTGGGTTTTTCATTTAATGCTTTTCTTTACAAAATTCATAATTTTTATAGTTTAATCTGATTTGATTACAATCAGAAACTGCCTGAAATTACTTAAAGCCCGCTATTTTTTTTTTAATTTGTTTTAAATTTCAAGGGTATTTAATTTTTGGCTTTTCGAACTTTTTGCTTTGTTTTTTTTTTTATTTTCCTCTCGCTTTTTGTGCTGTTATGTGCTTTTGCCAGTTGTGCTATTGTTGTCACCTTCGGAGTGTTATTGTTGTTAGGGAAGTTCAGTGGGCGTTAACTATATTGCGTGTCTGTATTTTGCGGGAATCCCCCCCGCCGCCTGGTAAACTAACTTTGCCTCTGGTTCACTTCGGGCATGTCCTTCGCAACAAGCCTAAAGTTCGTCTGACGTTTGAGTTTGGTATCATCATTTGATTGTCAATACATTTTAGTCGCATTTTCAGCGATGGGATAATGCATGTAATCCGCTATTAAGTGCACATTGTCAATCGACCCCCCCAAAGGCGAATTGCGTGTGAGAAAATCTGCAGCGATTCTCACGCTGTTCTCCCCCCTGGCTGCTGCTGTTGTTGTTGTTGATGTCCTGTGCATTGAACCCATCAATGGTCGATGCTAAATGGTAAACTGTAGCCATAGAGCCGTTGCCATATAGCCATAGATATAGCTATAGATGTTTGTATATTGCCGCCGTTGTTATGTGTTTTTATGCTACATTTAATGTTGGCTTAAGAGCTTTAAAGCTAGCATTGTTGCATTGAGTTGTTGTGAATTCGACTGGATTGGATGGGTTTCAGTCGGGTTAGTTTGAGTTGGGTTCGCTGGGGCGGCCGTAAAGCTTGGTCAGTCCCATTGGCCAAACAAAGTTGGACAGAGACACGTTACTAATATGCAAATCATTTAGTGACTCAAAGGAAACTTGCAAGTGGGGAATAGATCGTATAGGAAAGGACATTAGCGCCATCTATTCAAGGGCTATTTAGGTAGGTTCTAAGCAGAGCATTGTAATTTTTTAAATAATTATAAATTCAATTATTAAAGTAAATTTAGGATAGGATAAGGCCCAACCAAGGACAATATAATATATAATATATATACCTTTATTCAAGGGCTATTTAGGTAGGTTCTAAGCAGAGCATTGTAATTTTTAAAATAATTATAAATTCAATTATTAAAGTGAATTTAGGATTGGATAGGGTCCAACAATATATAATATATACACCTTTTTGAAAGTGACATAACGTTTACCCTTAAAGAAAAATAGTTAATACAGAGCCCAAAAAATTGCATATTTTGCAATGTTTTTCATTCAAAATTGGATATTCTATCAATTATTTTTTTATTTATTAATTTTTTTAAGAGGAATTAAGAGGATAATGCTGTTTTACTCTTTTTTAATTATGAACATATTCAGTTGAGCGGGAGTGCATAATAAATTTAAAAGAAAAATATTATTTTTTGGGAAATAATTTCGTATTCTTATTTTTAATTGCGAGGCAGAAAATCTTCTAACGATATCTCAATTATGAATTATATAGAATTACAAACTGTAGGTTAAAGGATTTCGAATCAAAATGCAGTTTTTGCTTTTACCTGTTGAACAAGGCAAATTAAAATTTAGTTTAAGTAAAAATAAAATAAATGGAAATCAGGGTTTTCTTGTGCCGTGAGATTCAACTCGGAGATTTACCCCGCTCCCCCCGCCTCCGTTTGCTCAAGCGAATCAAAGTCACGCCTCCATAATTTATGCAGTACACAGAAACTGTCGTTCAAAAATCAAGTGCCACAATTTCAATTGTGTGGCTTCTGCGTGGGGCGCGGAGCAGCGGGGGAGTTCGCATAATTTATAATCAGCTTAATGACAACTACAGCAACAACGAAGTAGAGTGAAGCGGGCAACGAAGAAGTCGAGCTGGAAGACTCTGGCCAAAAATGTGCGGCGCCCAAAAGCCTGCGGCATTTTGGTTTTTGAGTCTAATGTAATTTACGGCCGGGCTTCTACCGGGAAAAGGCAGGCCCGGCTAATTTGCTGCATAATTAAATGAATTTGCCAAGTAAAACAAAGACTTGCGGCGAAGCCTCTCCACTCACCGTCCTTATTCATGGCCGATTGAAAGCACTTGGCCAGGCGACAGGCGCGACACTGATTCCGATGCGTTTTGTCCACGGGACAGCGACCCTTGAGATCGCCGGTGGCCTTGCAGGTGTAAATGCGATTGCGATGGATGCTGCGCTTGAAGAAGCCCGAGCAGCCTGCAAGCACAAAGTATAACAATTAGCTCACTTCGATCGGGCGTAAGTCACGGATGGAACCTACCGTCGCAGCTATAGATGCCATAATGCTTGCCCGAACTGCGATCGCCGCACACCTTGCAGGGTATGTCCAGCAGCCGATCGCCAGCTGTTGAATTACAAAATAATCCTTATTAATTATTTATAAATATATCAAAAAATAATAGTCGGGAAAAGCTTTCAAATCAAAAGCAATTAACTTAAATTGGTTGCAGAAAAAAATTAAAATATTTTCAATAAAATAAAAAACATCTAATAAACAAAACAAAATCATATGCAAGACTATAGAATCGATAAATGTTTATTATAAGTTTACTTAAACATTTTTGTACATATTAAAATTTTTTATATTTTTAATTTTTTTTAAATAATATTTTTTTATCTTGTTTTTATTCTCTGCTCGTTAAGTAAAACCAGAGATTATCTTATTTTAGGTCTACTTGTAAAGGGTTAATTTTTAATTTAAATTTATATATGTTTGTCAGCTGAGATACTCTTGAATCAAGTATCGCATTGAAACTAAAGTGAAAGCGTATTTGAGCAGATATCCGCAACACATCCGCATATTTAACTTATATTAAGAGCTAAGCCCGGCCTCAAAGCTCCGGCTGGGCAAACAGAGCGCAGCACGCGCAAAAGGTGTTGCATACTTTGCGGCACGGCTGCCGTATATTTGCCTGTCGCGTGTAGGTGTCTGTGTGTGTGTGTGCGTGTGTGTGGGTCGCGGATTAGCAAGTGAAAATTGCACAAAGCTAGCACATAATGCGAGTTATACGCAGACCGGAGCCCTTTTTGGCCGGCACGCTTCACAAATTAAGTTGAACACTCGGCACTTGTCAAAATAAAACGCGCCCGCTTTCGATTGTTTGCCTTTGTTGGGCCCTTTGTTCTGTGACATTTGACATATTGTCAACTGTTGGTTGGGCTTTTGGTCCGGTTTGCTTTCGGTTGCGACGCGTGTTGCCAATTTTCACACCCTGCGCATCGCCAATTGTCCGCAGCGTGTTAACACCTCTCGAGTGGTTGTGCGTGCCCGTTTCCCAGTCACCCGGACACCCGGGCACCGGTCACGGTCTCCGTCCTGGCCCCTTTAGGGTTGCACATCAAATGAGCGTTAACCTTTGCCCTATGTTTTCTTTTTTAAAATATTTATTGTTGATTTTAAATATTTTTGTTTATTTATGCCATTGCATATTTTTTGTCGCTTCTCCTTTTTTGTTAGTTTAGCAAGAATGCGTCACTCTGAGCGGGTTATATCTTAGTTTCAAACGGTACAATATGCTTTTTGACTGGTATGGAAATCTCTGCAATGTTTTCATAGGCTAAAAGGCTGCCCCAGCCGGTTGGGCGTGGGCAGACGTGGGATTTGAGCTGTTTGGGCGTGGGAATTGCGAATTAGGCATATCAAAATCGAAATAATGGGTTGGGTGTGATCTCTCAAAAATATACAGCACTTAATTCCATTAAATTCAGATCATGAAAATGCTTTTTTTTTTTAAATAAAGTTAAAATGTTAAAAGTAAACAAAATAAAAATAATTATAATAATAATAAAAAACATTAAATTAAATAATGAGTTTATAATAATAAAAAATATTATAAAAAAATAAGTTGATATTTATATATTAAATGTTTTAGTTTCTTTTTTTTAAATTAATTAATTAATTAAATTAATTAATTAATATTATTGTTATTCTCCTATTTAAAATAAAATCCGAAATATGTTGGCTTCAAGAGAACATAATTAATTAAATTTGGTGGCTCTAGCTCCTATGGAGAGAGATATGCTCAAAAAACAAAGTTAAAGAACCGATAAATAGCGATAGTAACTATCGACAATAAACTTGATCTGCATATACACGAACTTAAAAAGTCAAAGTTCAGGTTGTAGCTCTCTCTCGCAATTTATTTAATAATATTATTATAAATATCTATCTCGGTGGTTCAAAACTTGAAGTGTTTTTAAGCTCGCCAATTAAAACATTTTTATATACATGCTTATTTAATTGTATGTAATATTACAAGTATATTTAACTCTATATAATATATAATATATTTATATTATATAAATTGCATAAATAATTTTAATATATTTATTTTAATAAAATTTGCAAAATTTTAATATTATAGATTCATAAACTTTTCACTGCCGTTAAAATTATAATTTAAAAAATATAGTACAATATTTTATTTATTATTATCTTCTGAAATGGTTTTATAAATTTATTTATTTTAAATTTAGCATTTATTTACGGAATTAAGTTTAAAATTTGTATATTTCTTTCAAGAGTTGGGTTCACACTTCGCAATTTATTTATTAGCAATTTTATAAAACATTCAACGAATTGCCATTATTTAAAAATTTTTAAGAAACTTGTCAAACACTTGATTTTTTCCGACGGCATTTAAAATTGTGGAGAATATTCAGGTATCTGAACGGTATAGAAACGACGACGGCTTTGATTTATTTTCAAAAATTCCGACGGGATTTACATAGTTTTTTTTTTCAAAATAAAGCCAAAGCTGTTGAACAATGTTGAAAGTGTTTACCTGTGCCCATTTTCCGTTGATGGAAATATTTAAAGCCTAAAGTATCCAGCGTGCTTATTTTTATAATGACTGCGTAAATCACTCGAAATACTTGACTTCGGTTATGTTAATTATTTGGTCCAGGAGCACTTTCAGTAATCACAAGAGAACTTTTGGGCACCGCACGCCAAAAATGCTGGTTACATTTGCCGACGCAAAGGACGACGACGACGACGACGACGACGAGGACGACGCTGCTGCGGAGCGGATGCGGATGCGGATCGTTTTCGCTGACGGACCAACTGTGAATGGCGCAGCGAGCAGCGCAACAGAGCTGAAACAGAAGCGGTAGCAGAAGCTGAGCCGGTGCCGGTCCGCAACTGAGCAGAGCAGACCGCCAATTACGAAAGTGAAGCTGCCAACGGAGAGGTCCTTTTTCGCAGTCAATTTGACAGGACGCAGGACGCAAAGCCAAAGGCAACCCAACCCACCACCCACCACCCCCCACCCCCCACCGCGCCCTCCTCGTTTGATAGCGACACAAAGCCACAGTCGTGGCAACAAGAAAAAAGAAAAGAAAGACAAAAAATGAAAAACACCCGAAACCGAATGAGGAAAATGAAAATGGAAAAGCGCAGCGCAGCGCGACGCGATGCGATGCGATGCGAACGGCGGCAGCGAAAAACCAAAACGTCGACGAAAAAGTCGAAAATTTACGAAAAGCTACAAAATGTTACATTTCATCCCTTGCGAGTGCGGCAACGAAACGGGCCAGAGACGTCCGAGGAGGGGGCGGGGTGGGGCAGGACAGGCGGGCAGCCAACCGGAAAACGCCCTTTTTTCTGTGCCTGCCGCCTGATGCGATTACAGCAAATGAGGAGACTTCCTGCCGTCCACCATTTTCTTTCCTCCTTTTTTTTTTCTCTTTTCTTGTTTTTTGCCCTCACACTCTCACACACACACTAATATGCGTTCCGGCCACGCACACTGCGACATATCCTGTGGCTTTCGACAATTCACCACAAAATGTCAAGAATGATGAAAAGCTAGCGACGGAACGAGGCGTCGTCGTCGTCGTCGTCGTCCCTGCCCGTGTATTGGTAATGGCATCTGCTGTCCCGCTCCCACTATGCCCAGCCCTGTCGCACGCACTGGCTCCCGGGTCCCGGCGTAGCCGTATCTGTGCCTCAGCAAATATCTTTGCCAGCAGAGAAGTCGTGACTGCTGCTGCTCTTCGGGCTGATGCCTCGCTGGCTTCTTCCTTTTTTTTTCTTTCTGGTTCGTCCTGCGCTTGTAGGCTGTCGGATTATTAGTTCTAAAGTCAGGATCTCAGCAGCAGTGGCGCTACAATTTGGGGCATATGCAACCAGCTGATGTGTTGTACGCAGTCTAGAAAGTGGAAGTGGGCTTGATAATAAAATTAGATCAACTTGATTAAAATATTTATTAAGAAGACTAGAATTGAATGTATAATAAAATTAAGTATTCTTTTTTAGTTTGAAATTTGTTATTTATTGTTTCGCTGCCTTACGAACAATATGAGAACTAAATTTACCTAAAAAAATTCCACATTTGAAATTTAAATCAATTAAAATATATTGGAAGTATACTAAAGACTTGCAATAATATATAGAAACATAATTTGACATTATATATAAATTTTAATTAATAATATGACAAAATATAAACATTATAAGTAATTGATACATTTTATTTTATTTTTGAAATCGCTAAAGAATTATTTGCACTTTTCAAAACTGCGGGTTTTAAGTTTGTCTCTTACAATAATTTTTTTTAATAAATTTACACTTAAATCTATATATATTTCATCCATGTGTATTAAATTTTATGTTTAAAGTAGAGTATGAGAGAAATTAAAAAATAAATCGATACTACCAAATATTCGGAAAATCTTTCATATTTCAAGTTTAACTTAAAATATTTTCTACTACTTTACTATAACTTACAAATAACATAAACATATTTATATAAGTAAAATATCGTGTAATCGGGAGCTGGAATTGAAGCTTAATATATATCGTTAGGGATTTTACAAATTTCAAAAAGAATATTACCAAATTGAAATATATAGAGTATATTTATATATTTATTAGAAGTTGTGTAGCCCCATAAAAGTCTGGGAAGCGTATGCTTTTGCCATATGCATGATACATGTATGTACTGCTGTGCGTGTGTGCGTGTGTGTTGCCATGCGTGTGTGAGCTTATTATGTACGTGTGTGCGTAGAGAAATTCGCAATGGCGTTTACTGGGCTGGCACTGGCTGGTTGTTGTTGGTATGTTGATAGGGGTTGATTTACTGACTCGCATCTAAATTGAAATGACTTTTGTGACATTGTGTATTGGTTGCACACACACACACATATAAACACACACATGGCCATTATCTCATATATAGTCAGCGCAGTGGACGTCTTAGCGGACAACGTCTTATATATGATTACGATTTGGGGGTGGAGTCTTGTAAGGCTGGACTGGACCCCATTTAGCTGCCTGTGGTTACATAGGCTATACACTAATACACTAGCCCAGCACACACACACACACACACACACACACACACACACACTCATGCGAGTAGAGTCCAGCCCAGAGCCGTCGTTTTGATACAATCCTGCGGTTATATTAACCAGTCAGAATGCAAAGTCATTTGCAGCAACGCCAGCGCTGGCGTCAGCTACTAACTGCTCCCCCCTGCTCCCCTGCCCGACTCGTTGCACACACACACACACACGCACGCCAAATTTGCGGCATCAAGAAGTCGCATTTTTTTCTATGCCCCGAACACTCCCACAGACGCCACCTCACCACACAGTGCGACCCTGGTGTCAGTGTATGCGTGCGCCAGTAGGCCACGCCTCTGCAGCAGAAAACTCACCACTTTGTCGGTCGCAGCGCAAGCGCTCTGCCCTCAGTTCGAATGGTGTGTTCGAAAAAACGTTCGAAACAGAGCAGGCTCTGAATTCCACTCGACTAACCCTAGAGCGGTGCGTAGCTGTAGAGCTCATTCTTTTCGAACACCTCAACCAAATCACAAGTCTTTTTTTTTTTTTTGTTTTGTTAATTTCATATATTGAAAAATAACGTCCCGATTTGCCGGCTTGCGAAACAAAATCTTTGCGGGCAGGTAACAAATTATTTGTATTAAGTTAATTTAATTAAAAAATAAATGTAATTTCTATGTGTAGCACCAGCATCAACCATGGATGGAAAATCGCCTTTTCGCAGTGCCCCCTTCAGTTTTCCCCAGGCACCGTGCCATAACTGTCCCAATGGTAACTGTTCTCGCATGGATGCCGCTGGCCACCCGTCCTGTTGTCCTGGTGGCAATTGCTGCCCTGGCGGCTTTTGCATGCGCAGCGGCGCCGCCAATCGTCCATCGTGGCATTCGAACAATGGACGTCAGCAATAAAAGAGCTCGACGCCTCCATTTGCGGCAAATCGGCGCGTGATTTCAATGATCCAGAATCGCGGAATCGATGCAGGTACCTCTCCCCACCTAATACACTGGTTTTGTTCTCTTTGCCAAACACAGCTGAATTTTTAAATATATAAATACCATTGCACATACATATAAGCACACTGACAGAATTCGAAATAAAGATGGTCCTTTTCTTGGAGAAAGCTAAACAAAACATATATGCAACGTCTTTTTTATTGTTGGGTAGAAAGAGGTAAACGATAAAAGAAGAAATTATATTGCTGCAATTTTTGATGTCACAGAGTATGCAAATCGCAAGCGTGGAAGATAATTTGGTTTACTGTTGATACGCTTTGATGCTTATCGTTTTGTCATTATTATTCATTCAACTGCAGTCTGCAACAACTTCCACAACGAAGATCTCTGTGCCTGGCAGAGAGCATGAAAAACAACTAAAATGGACACACGTTAGTGTGCGTGTGGGACGTGATCTCTAACTGTTGGCCCACCATTGATGCTTTTGATTCCGTTATTTTGTGGACTGCAGGCCGCAGCCACTTCCACTGAGCGTGCATTGCTGATGGTGTGAGTGCGAGAGGCAATTATAATTATCTTACAAGGAGCGAACGTTGTGGATAATGTGAGCGATTAAACTTCGCGTAGGTGCGGCGTTAATGAGTTGATTTAGTCGGTGCGTGTCTACCCTGCTGATCGGTCGGGTATTTCCGCGCGCGTGTTAAAAGTGAGTCCAATAAAGTATAATCTAGTGATAAGTGCAATTAATTCGTGTCATGTGTGTGTGCACATTAAACAATTTCAATTTTGGAACAGTTTACCTGTGCCATAAAGGTATGTACATATGTATTTTTAACAAAATGTTAAAACGCGCGGTTTTATTCTGGCTGTTGAGCTTTTTTCACAAAACAGAACAAAGCTTTTTCACAGAAAACAAAATGGCGTGCATTTAAGCTTGATCAACGTATGCACATACTTAGTCTTTAAATTTTGATAACAAAAACTATAATAAATATATTGACGAATAGAAATTTAGGTTTTGTTAACATTATTCATTTTATTAAATCGTATTTTGCTCTTTCGCATATGTTCTTATTACACGAACTAACAATAAATATATATATATATATAATTTTTTATATAATTTATAATAGTTATTTGGGTTCTCTTTATGTTTGTGTTAGTTTTTGCTATGGTGTTCTCTTGTGCTGGACTTAATTGGCTAAGGTTTCTCCTTCGCATAATTGTTTCTCTTTTATTTGAAATGTAAGAATTTCTGGCTTAAAGTCTTTGCTTTGGATAGTTTTTGAAATGTTTTTGTTTTCGTTTTATTTTGTAGTTGTAGAATGTGTGTTTTCCTTACGGTCGTGCTTCAAGTCTTTGGAAAATGTTACGGATTGATTTCAGGTTCCCACGCAAGCTTTGGGAGTATATATACTATTTGTTTAAATTGAAATATTTGTTGTTAGCACAACAATAATTGTTGTATATAGCTGTCACATGTATATAATATTTGTAAATTATTATCAATGCAACATGTAGATGCTCTACAAAATACCGAATATCTTTTTAATTACCACTACGACCATTTTATTTATCTAATTTATATTTGTTCTAAATACTTTTATTGTTTGCTTCGTTATTTGTCATTTATATTTACAAAGATTTTAGTTAAGAGTTGGCTGTCATAAGTTTAATGAGAATAGAAACCAAAAATAAATGAATAAATTCAAGGGCTGCAAAAGAGAAAGAAAAACAATTATAGAATAGATTTGGACATCAAATTGTTGTTTGTTTTTAATTTCTAGCTAAACAAAAATTAAGAAGAAAACCCTTGACAGCAGAAATTTATATTTTACTAGTTTTTATTTGTTTTCAGCTTGTATTTTTATTATAATTTGTTTTTTTTTTTAGTTTCAGTATCGTTATTTAGCAATTCTTAATATTGCTTCTTTAATTAAGGACCCATTTATTACATCAACATTAATAATTGCTTGTTAGTTAATTGTTTTTATTCATTTGGAAGTAAATTGTCTTTTCGTTTTTTTATATACTTGGCTTAGGTAATTATTTTTGTTTGGTTTTTCTTTAGTTTTTGTATATGTGTATAAATATTTTGTGTGAGGTTTGTGTGTTGTTGTGTGCTTATTAGGTGTTCTATGTCTGCCTATTAAAAGTTTGTCTCCAAATTGTTTCGGTATGTTAGTAGAAAATCTTTAAAGTTCAGTTTTTGTAATTGATATAACTGGCGGTGCTTGTTTGCGTTATGTGGTTAGCTAATTATTGATTTGGATTCTGCATCTCTGCATTCACTACTACATACATTCCCTATTAAATTGTATAATGTTTTCTTTAAATAACAATATTTTTGTGCACTGGTCGCATCGCTAAGCAGCTTTAATACATGCCAAAAACTTTTGAAACTACACACAAATTTATATATATTCATATAATTTAATTACACAATTTAATTACTTCACTACAAATTGTCAATGATTGTGGCGCATATAAGCAATATTTATTATTGTTTTATTCGGTGTATAATAAATAGTTTAAACTAAGTATAAAATTATATTGCAACATGTTTTTAACTAAGTAAAAAATATTCAAAAATCATATAATAACAGCCTTTGGTTGTTCTTAGCGCAACACATTTGTTTTTTCTTTTCTTTTTTTTTTTTTGGTTAAAAATATTTTTAAAAAATATACAATCATATATATAAATAAATAAATAGTATTTAAATGAATGCCCCCAGCGTCTTTTAACAGTTACGGTTCTATTTATAGAAAGTAAACGCAGTTATTTCAGTTATTTGTTAGCTAATCACCTCTGATTAGATGCCGATGCCTTTAATTGTCCAGGGAATTCGTACGCAGCTGACTATAACAGGCCTGGCATACCCGCACGGGCTTCAAAATACGTAGACGCGATATCTCCGACTCGAAACGACTGCACTTGTTGCAGAAGACCTGACCGCAGTTGCGGCAATGATGTTTGCGTTCGTAGAGCGTGAATCTGAATGGAGAAAGAAATGCAATTTAGTCAGTGATAATATTTAAGGCAAGAGTGTCGACTAGATGCCTGACTAGATGATATCCCCTACATTTCTTATTGAATGAGTTATATGTTCCGATCAATTTGATGTGTTTAAGAATTCATTTCATTCAGATACATAAGAAATCAATTTGAATATCGATATGTATCGATTTTAAGGAATTGGGTGTTCCCAACGAACATTTAACGTTCTCCAGCTTTAATAATATCCACTTCTAAAACAATTTTCATGAGCTTATGATATGCGAGAACCTGATCCACTTTGCAGCTTCAAGTTCTTGTACTCTCTGGGATTGACATCCTCATACAAACGGACCTGTCTTAATGGACTCAGCTCATCGTCCCGGTCAATATATTCTTTATAGGGTCAGAGATGCCTCCTTCTGCTTGTTACATACATTTGCAATAAAAATTTGTTTTTTTTTACTCAATTTCAATGTGTGAAGTGGCATAAACACACTCGAAACTAAAACTTACTTCACATGGCATTTCACACACTGATCGGCGACCTCATCCTTAAGCCAGTGATCGGCCACACCCCGGCCCGGCTGCTCCGTAACGCTCCACGAGAAGATGCGACCACGTGTATCACCTGTGTTTTTAGCATTTGTAAAATTTACAAACACAGCTGAATTTTTAAATATATAAATACCATTGCACATACATATAAGCACACTGACAGAATTCGAAATAAAGATGGTCCTTTTCTTGGAGAAAGCTAAACAAAACATATATGCAACGTCTTTTTTATTGTTGGGTAGAAAGAGGTAAACGATAAAAGAAGAAATTATATTGCTGCAATTTTTGATGTCACAGAGTATGCAAATCGCAAGCGTGGAAGATAATTTGGTTTACTGTTGATACGCTTTGATGCTTATCGTTTTGTCATTATTATTCATTCAACTGCAGTCTGCAACAACTTCCACAACGAAGATCTCTGTGCCTGGCAGAGAGCATGAAAAACAACTAAAATGGACACACGTTAGTGTGCGTGTGGGACGTGATCTCTAACTGTTGGCCCACCATTGATGCTTTTGATTCCGTTATTTTGTGGACTGCAGGCCGCAGCCACTTCCACTGAGCGTGCATTGCTGATGGTGTGAGTGCGAGAGGCAATTATAATTATCTTACAAGGAGCGAACGTTGTGGATAATGTGAGCGATTAAACTTCGCGTAGGTGCGGCGTTAATGAGTTGATTTAGTCGGTGCGTGTCTACCCTGCTGATCGGTCGGGTTTTTCCGCGCGCGTGTTAAAAGTGAGTCCAATAAAGTATAATCTAGTGATAAGTGCAATTAATTTGTGTCATGTGTGTGTGCACATTAAACAATTTCAATTTTGGAACAGTTTACCTGTGCCATAAAGGTATGTACATATGTATTTTTAACAAAATGTTAAAACGCGCGGTTTTATTCTGGCTGTTGAGCTTTTTTCACAAAACAGAACAAAGCTTTTTCACAGAAAACAAAATGGCGTGCATTTAAGCTTAATCAACGTATGCACATACTTAGTCTTTAAATTTTGATAACAAAAACTCTAATAAATATATTGACGAATAGAAATTTAGGTTTTGTTAACATTATTCATTTTATTAAATCGTATTTTGCTCTTTCGCATATGTTCTTATTACACGAACTAACAATAAATATATATATATATATAATTTTTTATATAATTTATAATAGTTATTTGGGTTCTCTTTATGTTTGTGTTAGTTTTTGCTATGGTGTTCTCTTGTGTTGGACTTAATTGGCTAAGGTTTCTCCTTCGCATAATTGTTTCTCTTTTATTTGAAATGTAAGAATTTCTGGCTTAAAGTCTTTGCTTTGGATAGTTTTTGAAATGTTTTTGTTTTCGTTTTATTTTGTAGTTGTAGAATGTGTGTTTTCCTTACGGTCGTGCTTCAAGTCTTTGGAAAATGTTACGGATTGATTTCAGGTTCCCACGCAAGCTTTGGGAGTATATATACTATTTGTTTAAATTGAAATATTTGTTGTTAGCACAACAATAATTGTTGTATATAGCTGTCACATGTATATAATATTTGTAAATTATTATCAATGCAACATGTAGATGCTCTACAAAATACCGAATATCTTTTTAATTACCACTACGACCATTTTATTTATCTAATTTATATTTGTTCTAAATACTTTTATTGTTTGCTTCGTTATTTGTCATTTATATTTACAAAGATTTTAGTTAAGAGTTGGCTGTCATAAGTTTAATGAGAATAGAAACCAAAAATAAATGAATATATTTAAAGGGCTGCAAAATAGAAAGAAAAACAATTATAGAATAGATTTGGACATCAAATTGTTGTTTGTTTTTAATTTCTAGCTAAACAAAAATTAAGAAGAAAACCCTTGACAGCAGAAATTTATATTTTACTAGTTTTTATTTGTTTTCAGCTTGTATTTTTATTATAATTTGTTTTTTTTTTTAGTTTCAGTATCGTTATTTAGCAATTTGTAATATTGCTTCTTTAATTAAGGACCCATTTATTACATCAACATTAATAATTGCTTGTTAGTTAATTGTTTTTATTCATTTGGAAGTAAATTGTCTTTTCGTTTTTTTATATACTTGGCTTAGGTAATTATTTTTGTTTGGTTTTTCTTTAGTTTTTGTATATGTGTATAAATATTTTGTGTGAGGTTTGTGTGTTGTTGTGTGCTTATTAGGTGTTCT
Organism: Drosophila sordidula; assembly: GCA_035047465.1. Lineage (NCBI taxonomy): Eukaryota > Metazoa > Arthropoda > Insecta > Diptera > Drosophilidae > Drosophila > Drosophila sordidula. The sequence goes on along the minus strand of JAWNPQ010000260.1, from coordinate 1,970,965 downwards.
ATGTCTGCCTATTAAAAGTTTGTCTCCAAATTGTTTCGGTATGTTAGTAGAAAATCTTTAAAGTTCAGTTTTTGTAATTGATATAACTGGCGGTGCTTGTTTGCGTTATGTGGTTAGCTAATTATTGATTTGGATTCTGCATCTCTGCATTCACTACTACATACATTCCCTATTAAATTGTATAATGTTTTCTTTAAATAACAATATTTTTGTGCACTGGTCGCATCGCTAAGCAGCTTTAATACATGCCAAAAACTTTTGAAACTACACACAAATTTATATATATTCATATAATTTAATTACACAATTTAATTACTTCACTACAAATTGTCAATGATTGTGGCGCATATAAGCAATATTTATTATTGTTTTATTCGGTGTATAATAAATAGTTTAAACTAAGTATAAAATTATATTGCAACATGTTTTTAACTAAGTAAAAAATATTCAAAAATCATATAATAACAGCCTTTGGTTGTTCTTAGCGCAACACATTTGTTTTTTCTTTTCTTTTTTTTTTTTTGGTTAAAAATATTTTTAAAAAATATACAATCATATATATAAATAAATAAATAGTATTTAAATGAATGCCCCCAGCGTCTTTTAACAGTTACGGTTCTATTTATAGAAAGTAAACGCAGTTATTTCAGTTATTTGTTAGCTAATCACCTCTGATTAGATGCCGATGCCTTTAATTGTCCAGGGAATTCGTACGCAGCTGACTATAACAGGCCTGGCATACCCGCACGGGCTTCAAAATACGTAGACGCGATATCTCCGACTCGAAACGACTGCACTTGTTGCAGAAGACCTGACCGCAGTTGCGGCAATGATGTTTGCGTTCGTAGAGCGTGAATCTGAATGGAGAAAGAAATGCAATTTAGTCAGTGATAATATTTAAGGCAAGAGTGTCGACTAGATGCCTGACTAGATGATATCCCCTACATTTCTTATTGAATGAGTTATATGTTCCGATCAATTTGATGTGTTTAAGAATTCATTTCATTCAGATACATAAGAAATCAATTTGAATATCGATATGTATCGATTTTAAGGAATTGGGTGTTGCCAACGAACATTTAACATTCTCCATAATAATATCCACTTCTAAAACAATTTTCATGAGCTTATGATATGCGAGAACCTGATCCACTTTGCAGCTTCAAGTTCTTGTACTCTCTGGGATTGACATCCTCATACAAACGGACCTGTCTTAATGGACTCAGCTCAGCGTCCCGGTCAATATATTCTTTATAGGGTCAGAGATGCCTCCTTCTGCTTGTTACATACATTTGCAATAAAAATTTGTTTTTTTTTACTCAATTTCAATGTGTGAAGTGGCATAAACACACTCGAAACTAAAACTTACTTCACATGGCATTTCACACACTGATCGGCGACCTCATCCTTAAGCCAGTGATCGGCCACACCCCGGCCCGGCTGCTCCGTAACGCTCCACGAGAAGATGCGACCACGTGTATCACCTGTGTTTTTAGCATTTGTAAAATTTAGCAAACACTTTCTTTTAGTCAGCTTTCTTTGTACTCACCCACATACAGGATTTTGTGATCCTTGGATACCGTCAGCGCTGTTATGCTAGCCGGTTCGGCATTATCTTTGCGATCGTAGGCCGTGTGCATGGTTAGCTTTGATCTGAACATTAATTGACGTTGCCATTTAAAGCCTGGGGAAAAGTGAGCGATAGATTAGTAAAAGCCAAGCGTTTGGTGGGGAGTGGGGGGCATGTTATGAACGGCAATGGGCACCTTTTCTAAGCGCCTGCTCGCCACGATATCTGTCGTTGTCCAGCAGTACGAAGCCGTCCGTTAGACTGGTATCCGATTTGCTGGGTCGTATGCTGTGCTCCTCTGTGGAACAGCAGAAATAAAAATGTAGTTCATTTTATGTGGCCATTTAACACCCTCGGCTTTGCCTCACCCTCGTTTGCCTTGTGCTGTGAACTGCTGCCCGGCCCATCCACCGTGGCCGATTTCATTTCGTGCAACGACTTGGCGCCACTTATGGAGCTCTTTCTGCGCTCCGTCGAAGGCTCCGCGATGGTCGTGGCCTCTGCGGATTTGCTCGACTCGTTGCTGTGCTGCGAGGCCTCCGAAATGCTGCTCTCCGAGGCGGATTTCACAATCTCTGTAAAGTATAAAGTTTTGCTCAGTAATTTGATGGCGTGGGCGAGCGTGGCAACTTACCGTGCTCGGATTCCGGCTGCGAGAGGCTCTTCATCTGCTTGAAAATACTCATTTTGTCCGCCTTGTTCGATTCGTCCACGGAGCCCGCGTCGGGTTTGTCCTGCGAGCCGACCTCGACGCCGCGCTTCAGCTTCCGATCAATGGGCACTTGAGTGTGCTCCAGCGACCACATCTGCCGCCGAACGGAGAACGTTAATTGAGTGCGAGAATTGCACGGGAATCTCACTTACCCGGACAACGCCGTCCGTGGAGCCCGTCATGACCACATTCTGCTGATCCCATTCGCGTATTTGGGAGAAGGCGACACAGAGGATCTGCTGCATGCGATCGGCGCTGCCCACACACGTATTGACCATGGCCAGGGCGTCGCCATTGATGGACCACACGTGCAGCCAGGTGGCCGAGCAGGTGGCAATTTCGCCGGACAGCTCGTTGATGGCCACGGCGGCCACGACGCCCGCGTGTCCGCGCAGTTGACGCACGAACGTGAACCGGGACATGTCCCAGACGATGGCGGTGCCGTCACGCGATCCCGACACGATCACATTGTAGGCAGCACTGGCCGCCAGGCAGGTGACCGCATCCGTGTGCCCGTGCAGCGAATGCCGCACGCTGAGACTCTTCCGGTTCGCGTCGAACTTCCATATGGTCACCACGGAACTGGTGCCGGCCGTAACGATCATTTTGGCATTGGGACAGGCGCAGGTCAGTATCTCGCCCGAGTTGTGGGCCGCCGCCTCGGACACAAAGGACGCGCGATCCGTGTCGTAGAGTCCCACGCGCAGCGAGTGATCGGCGAAGCCCCAGGCAATGTATTTCGTATACGATGGCGGCATCATCACCTTGTTCTGCTCGACGGCGAAGACCGTTTTATCCGGCTGCAGTATTTGGCCGACGGGACCCTTGAGCTCCTTTATCGGCTGCAGACTCGGCTTCAGGTTGTCCAGGTTGTGGAAGAACAAACGATCCGTCTGCAGCACTGTGCTGTTGCCCTGTATCAACGACGTGGGGTCGATTAGCGCCGAGTGTCGCGAGTTGGCCATTTTCTTGGCGGGATGCGCTTTCCTGAACAACTGCTTTGGTATCTGGCCAAAGTTGTTAATGAAGCCAATGGTGGCGTTCTTTTTAAGTGGATCATCAATGCTGAAAGTATTATGCATGTAAATATAGAGTATTCAATGCGGAAGGAGTAGTTAAACCTACTTGTAAATATCCACGTTGCCCTCGTAGAAGAGGTGATGGAACACATTGACGGCATCCACAGCGGAGGGTCCTTGCTGCTTGCAGCCAAAGATCAAATCAATCCACTGCAAGAAGAGATTGTCGATTAATTTTGATTAAATTTACAATTTATTGGTATATGGTATATATTTTTAAGCCTTAACATTACTCTGAATTTTCAAAAATTGCTATTTATTTGCCACTCATCGCCCTTCTATGCGATTTTCATGAATTTAAATAAGGCAGATATTGACGTTTTTTTAGTGTTGCGTATATATAAAAAGTATGTTCTTTTAACATTTATTTAAATATATATCTCGTATAAGGTCTCCTTAACCATGCTTTCTTTCTGAATATTTATTTAGCTTTCTCTCATATGTATCTTTATTTAGGTCATTGGCGCCTCTCTATGCGATTCTCATTAATTCACTTAAGGCTTACTTATTTGATTTCGTTTTTTTTTAGTGTTGTGTATCAAATTTAAACAACTGAGAAACAAGGACAAACGTTCGAACGAAACGAATAGAATGGTATACTTAAGTTGGCCCAGTTTAAGGTATGTACCTTGTCCTCATATTATTAAAATATTAATAGCACCAAAGTGATATTTAAAGTCGTATTTAAGTAAAAGAATTTCTCCCGATAACTATACAAAATATTAATATGTATTTGAAAGGCTTTTCTTATTTTATGTTAGTTTACGTTTTTCCTTTTTCGACATCGTGAACTTACCAAATGCAAGTGCTGACTGACATGGTCGCACTCCAAGGCGCTGCGATGCAGCCGTATGAACTCCCTGGGGTCCTGTTTGGCCCAGGGCGGCAAAATGACATGGTTGAGGGTCTCGCCGTTCTGCTTGGTGCCCAGATCGAAGTTGTTGAAGTTGCTGAGGAACTCGGGCAAGTAGAAGAACTCGGGTATTAGCTCCTTGACGTCGGCCATGTTCAGCTTGGAGGCCGATAGCCAGGCCTCCTTGATGCTGTGGAACATGCGATCGGCGAGATCAAAGTGTCCGCCCTGCAGCTTGAGGAACGGCTGCGAGAACGGCTCCAGTCGCACCAGATACGAGCACACGATCATGGCCGAGCTGTAGTGGGTGCCGTAGTGATACGGCGGGGTTTCGCCATGCGGATCGTCCCACTCCTTGAAGCGCTTCTGGAACTGCTCCAGCCGCTCGTCCGACTGGGCGCCCATGGGACGCGAGAAGTCGCGGAATGTTTTCGGATTCGTAAAGTCCAGCTCCTCCGAATCGTAGTCGGCCAGTATCCAGGGAAAGACCGGATACTGCATCAGATCGTTGTAGCTGCGCCCGGCGAGCGTATTCAAATGCATTAGATACTGGAAATTTGAGATTTCGCCGCGCACCCAGCGCTGGGTCACCGACGTCTCGCCGATCAGGCCGCTGAACAGGCCCGACGTTTGCTCGACGCTGGCCGTCCGCTTCTGTCCGGCCACCGATTGCTGGGCGTTGTCATTGAGGGCGGTGGCCAGGGCCAGGAACCGTTGGTTCACCTTGTTGCGCACCTTGCGCGGAAAGCTGAGCAAATAGTTGCGCCCATCCTCGGAGAAGACCTCCAGAGCGATCGGCTGCAGCAGATAGCGTCGCTTGTGGACCTCGCGTATCTCCTCGTACGCGAACTTGGAGCACTGCCGCAGCTTGTGGCTGACGGCCCGCGAGGTGGCCGCCGTCTGGCCGCCCGAGTTGGGTATGATGGGCTCGTAGGCGCCGGGCGGCAGGGTGTCTATGTCGCGTATCTCGCGGTTCTTCAGCAGCGTGAAACCGTCGACGATATAGCAGTGCTCCTTGCCGAACAGCAGCAGGCCCTCGAAGGTGTCGAGGCCCTGGACGCGTGCGCACCGAAACATGAAGCTGATCTTCTCCTGCTCCTCGAGCAGGCGCAGAAACGTCTCGTTGTCGCTGGTCATCGAGGTGTCCTCCTCCTCCTCATCGTCCTCCGGCACGGTGCCGTCCAGCGATTCCTGCGGATACGGCGCCCCGTGCGCCAGCAGCTTGGGCGAGACGGGCGGCGGCGGCGTCGACGTCGAGCTGCTCGCCTCAAGGCGGTGCGGATGCGTCGCCTCCAGCGAGGACTGCTGCTGCATCGCATGCTGCTCGGCCTCGGCCAGTATGCGCGGCTGTTGCTGCCCGTGCTGGAAGTAGATCTTGCTGTCCAGGCTGGAGGCCACCTTGTACTTGAGCTGTCGATTGTCGGCCAGCTCCAGTTCCGGCCGGTACGGATAGTGCAGATAGAAGAGCTCGTTGCGCATCGTCTTCTTGCGCATCCGATGCGGTCCCTCGGTGGTGTCCAGTATCCACTTGTCCAGCGTGCAGCAGCCCGTCGGGCCCCACAGGCCCCGTTCGCGGGTCAGCTCCGTCTCGGACTGCACCCAATCCTGGTAGACGTAGCGCTGCGTGTGCTGCAGCATCTGCTGGTACTGCTTGCTGCGCAGCTCGAGCAGATCCTTGATCAGCTGAACGTGTATGCCGGTGCACTCGTACGCGCTCTCCCGGCTCATAGTCGACCGGGTGCGCACCAGCTCGTCCTTCTTGACCTTGCTGCGGCTGGCCAGACGCGTCAGTCCGCCGGTCACCTTCTGTATCTTGGACTGGATCTGGTTGTGCAGCTCCCAGGGCACACGATAGGAGGCCTTGCGCTCGGCCTCCACGTAGTTGAACCAGAGCTTCGAGGCCAGCTCCATGACCTGTTCGCGCGTCGTCTGCAGGTCCGGCGCCTTCGAGCTGGCCGGCGGCGGGGTCAGCGATATCTTGAAGACCTCCTCGATGGCCGGCTTCTTGCACACGTACAGCTCCTCCCAGACCCGAAAGGCGGCGCCGACAATCAAATTGCGACCCTGCGGGAAGTTGAAAGTGTAGGAATAGATGAATACCAAGATGAGTGTGGGCTTTTAGCTCTTGAAAATATTATAATATCGGGAATTTGTATGAAAATAACAATTTCGCTCTTAAAGCAGCAGAAAGTCTAAAGGGGACTACCTTAATGAAATATAAATTCGTATTATACAATTTATTTTTATTTATAAAATATAAAATTGTCCCGATCCCACCACTATATAACATAGCTCCCATGGGAATATTCGCATAGAAACTCAACTCTCTTGTCTATTAAGCCCCCATTGCTATCCAACAGATTATTTTTTGATTTTGCACAAGTTAAAAAATAAACAAAGCTCTTTCCCTTATTTACATATATTCATGTACAACCGTTGTAATATTTAAAAAAATATTTTTAAACATTAAAATTGGTTTAAAAAACACAAATTTATATAAATATTATTTTTTCGCTGTCTTAGTATTTTTCCAAAGACAATATAAATACTACTACTCCATAAAAAAATACTATATTTATATCTTTGTTTTACGCTTTGGTTCTCAATTTTTGGGGAACACAAGCTATATTAAGAAATTCTCGGCCTTCGGGCTCACCTGCAGCTGGTTGAGATCCTCATCCTTGGGCTCCGTTGTCTCCGTCTGGGGATTCACGTGCCAGGTGGTGTTGCGCGTGGTCGCCGGCTCCAGAATGATCTTCATGTCCGCCGTTAGCTGCATCAGGCAGTAGGTGAGACAGCCGATGAACTCCAGCTCGTGATTGCCGGCGCCAAAGATGAGCAGACGATGCTGGATGATCTTGTGGAGCGCCTCCAGGACGCTCATCTGCTCGGCGATGGAGTCGTCGGTGGGCCGCGAGAGCAGAAAGAGGATGCTGCGATTCAGCGAGTGATGCAGCTGCTCCAGGGACAGCGACGAGGAGCGACGCTTGGCCTGGCCAATCAGCTTGATGACGAAATCGAAGATGTCGTGCGGATTCCGGGTGAGGCAGCCCTGCCACAGCTTGTCCACGATGCGCGCCGTCAGGTAGAACACGTTGGGCGCAATGTGCTGCGTGTGGCTCTGGAGGAGCGGCACCAGCGGCAGCGCCGCCTGCTCGCCCACCAGCACGTCGGCGGCCAGTAGATGATCCATCAGCGCGATGATGATCTGGGTCTGGTATTGCACTTGGAGCGGCACCTCTGCCGTCTCCGGTGCGGCGTCCAGCACGAGATCAATCACGGGCGTGCTCTTGCCGTGCATGTTCAGGCCCAGCGAATCGACGACAATCACGCGCAGAAAGTCAATGATGCACTTGCGCACCGGATGCGCCGTCAGCTTTGGCTGATTGGCCACCGCCGCGTGCAGCGTTTCGGGCGGGGGCAGGACGAAGCTGCTGCCGGTGCCGTCGGTGGGCGTGGAGGTGCCGCTGTTTGGCTCCGAGTCGTTCGACGGGCGTGAAACCTGGGGAAAGAGGACCGCAACGAGGGAGGTGACCACATCGCCGGCCATCATCACCGGCGTAAAGTCGTTCAGATTCTGATAGAGGCTGAACAGCAGCTGAATTATCGTCTCCGGATGACTGTGCAGCCACGGGGCGCACTCCCCGCCGTGCACTATCGCCCGGACCATGGCCAGCAGCACACAGACGCCCTCGGGACAGACGCTCAGCTTGGGCAGCTGCGTGTTGGCCGAGACGGGAGCACCCCAGAGGAACGACCAGACGCGATCCAAATCGAACTTCGTGTGCTCCGTGGCCAGCACCTTCACGGGCTGGCCCATAATCAGCGCGGTCACCAGGAAGTACAGCTCCGGAACGTCCAAATGGTGCTGCATCAGCCACTCCAGCAGCTGGAAACCTGCGGGCAGACAAGACAGGTTAACAATCAAGATGGAAAAAAGCAGGCGGAAATCGGAAACCCTAGCAGATCGAATTGGGGAAAAGGAAAGGGGTCCTTGGGCAGGACATTAATGATAGATCTTACCAGGAGTCACCAATAAATTAATATTAAATTAAGAGGCAAAACCATCTTTTACTTTTACTATCAGAATGTTTGAGCCAAAATCTGTAGAGGCAGAAAGTCGGACGTTTTCGGGTCCTATTGGTGGTTTCCTTTTGACAAAAACTATTAACTATTACAATCATTTTTGAAATATCCGGTTGAGACAACGGAGAGCTTTCAAGTTCTGCTTTGTAATTTTATATATTTGAGAAGTAATGAACTTCACTTGCCAAAAAACATTATTTAAACAATTCTCATCCACAGTAGATTTATCGCTTAAGACAGTAGAAAAGTGTCTAACTATTTATCGGTTTTATAGATTCAAACAATTGTTTTGGGTGATGTACATATATATATATATATATCGATTCTAACGAATTGCCAGGCGCTCGGTGAGAGTGGCCAAGAAATCTGAATACTTTATCTGACGCAGGTCTATACGGGTATATATGCCAAGTTTTAAGACTCTACTCTTTACACTTGTAGAACGAGGTTTAAAACAAAAACCTGTTGAAGATACAACTTTATCAATTCCGAAGATTAAACTACGTTCTTAACGGAATAATAAATGGAATTCCTATAAAAATCAAGAATTTGCGCGCTTGCAATTATAAATAATGAATTTAATGGAATAATGGAATTAGAAATGTAATTCCTATAAAAATTGATAATTTTTGCGCTTGCAATTATAAATAAGGAATTTAATGGAATATTTCTATGCTCTTAAAGGAATTAGAAATGTAATTCATATAAAAATTGATAATTTAATAATTAAATAAGGAATTTAATGGAATATTTCTACGCTCTTAAAGCAATTATAAATATAATTCCTATAAAAATTGATAATTTTTGCGCTTGCAATTATAAATAAGGAATTTAATGGAATATTTCTATGCTCTTAAAGGAATTAGAAATGTAATTCATATAAAAATTGATAATTTAATAATTAAATAAGGAATTTAATGGAATATTTCTACGCTCTTAAAGGAATTATAAATATAATTCCTATACAAATTGATAATTTTTGCCCATGCAATTATAAGTAAAGGCTTAACAGAGTCTTGAATTTAGTGGCATATTCAAATTTGCACAAATAAGTGTTGTTTACAGTTATAAATTGATATCTAATCTGAAAGATTTTCCGAGTAAGATTTCGTGGCCTGTTCTTGATCCAATGCTCAAGGTGTACTCACCTGGTATGTTCAAGGCCGCCGTGCGCACCTCGCCCGCTATTTGGGTGGGCAGGTGCTGAATGGTATTTTGGGGCGTGGCCACGATGACGGTGCCGGTGCCGCTGGTGGGGCGCTGGTTGAGCTGCTGGGCGCCGAGGCCGAGGAGCTTGCGCTGGGAAACCATTTCGGTGAAGCGCAAATAGCCGCCGTTGTGGGTGGCATCGCGGAAGCGGACCAGGAAGCTCTCGTTGGCGCAGACGACGACGAGCACGCGCACCGCGATAATGACCGTGGTGAAGTGGACGTGCGGCTGCATGAACAGCAGCAGCCAGTCCATGCCCAGGGTCTTGGAGATGTCGTCGCAGATGACGTAGTTGACGGTGTTGCGCGGCGTGAAGAGCAGTCCGTGGAGCAGCGAGAGGCAGCGATTGCGCAGATAGATGTTCTGCGCGAGGCCATCCTGGTCCTCGGCCGGCGGCTTCATGCTGGGCAACAGGATGGCGCGCTCGGCGCCCGCGTCCTGCAGACGCGGCAGCTTGGCGGCCACGTACTGGCCGAAGAGCAGGAGATCCGTGTGCCGGGGCTGGCCGCCGAGCAGCGTCTCGAGCAGATTGAAGAGAATCTCGCGCGTCGAATGGTCCTGGATGTGCGTGATGATGTGCAGCAGCTTCACCAGCAGCTGCAGGTCGCGCATTATCTTCACGTTCTGCTTCTTCTCGTTGGACTCGACCACCAGCTCCAGGAGGTGCTCCAGCAGCGAGCGCAGCAGCCCGTTGGGCGCATTGTGCCAGATCTCCAGGTCGCAGAGCAGATCCTGAAAGGCGGTCACGTTCGGTATGGCGGACATGTCGTGGCCGCTGTTGACGGTGCCCACCAGGCCGAAGGTCAGGTGCAGGATGTGCGAGTTGAGCAGGTGCTTCTTCTTCTTGAAGAACATGCCCAGCGTCTGATAGCAGCGCTTGCGATCCATCTCCGCCTGGGCGGCACGATTGCTGCGCACCACGCAGGTCAGCGCCTTGACGCCCGCGTACAGGGACTCGACGTCCTGGGCCATGGCGATGATGCCCAGCAGCACGTTGCAGCCGCCGACGGTGTCGATCATGGCCGAAACCGGATGCGGGCTGAAAACACGCACGCCCAAATAGCCAACAACAACGCCGCCCAGCGAGCGCCCGGCGCCGGCCAAATGTCCAGCCGAGTTGTGAAGGATTCTGGAAGAGAGTAAGCACGTTAAACGCAGTACTCGTGCAGCGTACAATAAAAGCCTAAAACTGGCGATGAATTTGTGGAGCGATCTTTAGAGGAGATCAGCGGAAAACGGCCTGGCAGATCAAGTTTACTTTAAATGATCGATTATTTAATTTAATTAATTTGTATACCCATTAAAAATGCGTAAATCTGGGTATAATATTTTTGCGAAAATGCTGAAGGAGGCATCTGCGACCCTATAAAGTTGACCTATTTCAATTGATCGATAACCCTGTTTTCCTAAAAACGTAATCTTTAATACCTACAATCTCCAACTTTTCAAATGGATACTTGAATATACTACCGAAGTTATTAAATAATATATAAAACTTGACTAGAGAGTTGCAGTCTGGTTTCTGAAGTAGGTGTATATCATACGCAGATCATCTATATATATCTATAGCTATATCGAAACGCCAAATTAGGTTTAATATAAGCATCTGGAATATCTCGCTTTTTGAATAATTTGCTAGAAAATCGTAAAACTATCTGACGCGAGTTTATATGCCAAGTTCGTTCATGGCACGACGTGGGCGCTACTCACTTGATGGGCGTGGCATTCTCGTGGGAGTTCATGTTGAGCTGCTTGGCGATGCTCTTGTTGTCGGCCCGGCTGTAGACCTTGCGTATCTTGACCAGCGTCAGCTTGGACACCGCCTTCGCGTTCAGCCCGAGGAGGACGCGATCTTCGGGCACCAGCGGGGCCAGGGGCTCCGCCTGCTTGCCCAGCTGCGGCGCCTGGAGCGAGCCCATGTAGTGCGGCCCCAGCTGGTAGATGGTCTGCACCGTCTGCTGGGTGAGCACGTCCTCCAGCAGATGGCAGACGCCCTGCTTCCAGCACAGGCGCGAATAGCGCCGCCAAATGGGCGGTGTGCCGATGTAGCCGAAGATTTGCGTGGCCGAGGTCAGATTGGGGCTGGTGGCGCCCGGATGCTGGGCTATGTAGTGCAGCTTCTGCGTGTGCATCGGCACGCCGTCCAGGTAGAGCGACAGGCTGGAGTTCTTGAGCACGGCGCGGTTGAGCACCACGACCAGGTTGTGCCACTGGCCCTCGTGCAGCAGGTCCGGGCACCAGATGCGCGCGATGCCATCGTCGGAGCCCTCCGGCTCCCAGTCGCCAATGCCTGAAAAAAGTTGGGGATAGGTTAAAGTATGTTCAAGCTGCTAATATGGGACATTAACATTACGGTTACTCTTAGCAAAGTATCCTCAATTTGTGCCCAATCTGATTCTCAATCCGTTTAAAATCGTTATTTACCCATCTATTTATTTTACTCTATTTAAAAAATTTTGGTTTTGTGGAATTTCTGTCTGCTTTTCTGCCTATTTTCAATGGGTTCAATCAGAGCATAAACCTGAATGAAATACAAGTAAAAATGTTTCCACTTAAATTCCACACTTGAGGCTAGAAATGTTGAAAACCCCGCTTCAGTCTATTTTATAAATTTATTTATAAATTCGAAAAAAGTGAAATCAACCTGAAGCAATTAAATTTTAATTCCTACAATTTACGTTGACTTTATGAGTGAACGTTAATAGCTAAATCCACATTTGCTGTGAAATGTGAATGATATCATGGCAAACTCAGCAAACAGAATTCCTAAGAATTGAGACAGGTCTATAACTATATCGTACACTTAAAAAATAATAATAATAATAACAAAGATCGTGCTACATACTCTTTCTGGGCGTCACGAGCGTCTCCTGGGTGGACACGACAATGGCCTTATCCCGGGCCGAGAGCAGTATGGACAGGCAGGCCAGGTTCTCCTCGCGCGGATTGTGAATGGTGCGCACGAGGGTCAGGAGACGCACGCAATGCGGATCCGACTTGGGGTCTGAGAACTTTTCGACGCAGAACCACGTGGAGTAGCTGAGACCCGTCTGCGGGGGAAAGATGCGATCGCCGGCACCGATGCCGCCAATGGTATTCGCATCGATGGTGCCGCCCGCCGTGGCCGTCGCCTGCGGGGCCAGCGAGGGCAGATAGAGGCAGCCGAAGCCCTCGGCGGACATGTCCAGCTCGACGAACGGGGGCAGCGTGCTCGAGCCGTGGGCGCGAAAATCTCGCGGCGTTGTCATCGAGACGAGCGTCTTGATGCGGGTGAGCGGCACCGGGCCGCCCTGGCGATACGGCTGCTGGAGATCGATGTCCGCGCAGGAGAGCGGCTCGCCGAGCCGGAGGAACTGGCGCAGCTCCGTCGGCTGGAGCGCCTGGGCGGCGAGGCGTTCCAGTATATACTGCATGGGCACGTGCAGCGGATGCAGCTCCTCGGCGAGGGCGCGACGCGTCAGCCGGAGCAGCTGCTCGGCCAGGCCGTGATCGCACATTATCTGCTGGTTGCGCTCGCTGCGCACCAGGGACTTGACGATCTCGCTGAGGTACACCTGCAGCTGGACGGCCTGCAGCGGCGCCGTCTCGTGCTGCACGCCCGGCAGCAGCTGGAGCATGCACAGCACGACCCCGGGATGCACGATGCGCGGCTCCGGCGCCGGCTGCGTCAGGTTCAGCTGGCTGGGATGCGCTGGCGCCGCCAGCTCCTTGCTGGGCGAGCGCGTATGCGGCCCCGCTTCGCTGAAGAGCGTTATCACGCCGCTCAGATTCGGCGCCTCGAAGTTGTCCAGCGCGATGCTGTACAGCAGCCGGAACACCACACAGATGTAGGACAGCGAGCTGGGCACATCCTCGGCGAAACTGCGGGAAACTCACATTAGTTGCCAGCGGGGCTAAAGTCTAACGCCGGACTGAACTCACCTGACGGTCAATATATCGCCGCTGAATACGTCATGGTAGTACTTGAGTAGCGTCTGCTGCGGCTCGTAGCCGCCGGTGAAGTCCTGCAGGGCGGCGTCGCCGCCAAAGCAGCCGAGGAGCCGGAGCGTGTCGCAGAGCGAACTGTTGCAGATCTCCTGGTGAAAGAACTTGGCGTTCGCCGGCTCGAAGCGCATGGCGGTGGCCAGCGTCTGGCAGACGATCTGCAGCAGGAGTATGAGATCCGGTTGGGCAATGCCCGGCTGGGGCTGGGCCATGCTGCCGTCGAGGGAGACGAACACGCTGGTCAGGTAGACGAAGCCGCCGACCTTGCGGAAGACGGTGCGCGTCCGGTGCGAGTCCTTCAGGCAGCCGAGCAGCATGTTGAGTATCTGGATTTTGAACTCCACCTGATGCGGACTGATCCCGTGCATCATTGAGAGTATGTAGAGCATGTCGTCGTCCCCGCCGGCGGACAGGATCAGCTCGCGCACGATGCCCAGCGCCTGGGGGCGACAGTGCTTGTACTTGACCAGCTCCTGGACGCACTTGGCACCGCCGTATTCGCGAAAGATTTGCGCATTGTTGCCGGCCCCGCCGCCGAGTAGCATCGTTAGCGCCTCCAGCACATGTTTGCCCAGCGTATCGAGCAGATCCTCCGGCTGATCCGACGCCGGCTGGACCACGAGCGAATCGTCACCGTTGGTGATCTCCTGGACGTGGTCCGCATAGCGATTCAGGCAGCTGACAAAGATCTCCAGTATGCCCACCTCGCGGTAGACATCCTTGAAGACGCTGTTGTGGCGCAGTATGTTGAGCAGTGTCTTCAGGCACAGGATGCTGCACGCCGTCGACTGATTGTGCTTGAGCAGCAGCGAGAGGCTGATCAGCTCCCGGCAGGGCACGAACTTCAGCTGAAAGACGATAAACTCGAGCAGATCGTAGAACTTCTCCTGGATCTGCGGACTCTTCTGGTGTATGCGCTCCGCGAAAGTGCTCAGCGTCTGCTCCGATTCGAGTATGAAGTAATTGGCGTCCTCCGAGTGATAGACCCGCGATATCGCGTCCAGAATGGTGCAGCAGAGTGCGGGCGTCGTCGATCGGAGGAACACCGTTTGCAGCACCTGGAACGCGTACACATTCCGGACGCACGTTTCCCGGGAACTGGCCTGCGGCAGCTGGAAATTCTGCAGCTTGAAGACCGTGTTGAACTGGGCGGCGGGCGGACGCAGCTCGTAGAAGCCGCACATGCACAGCGATGAGATCATTAGCACCAGGTTGCGTATGGCCGCCTGGATTTCGAGCGTTTGACTGCGCGCATTATCAAATCTGGGGGAGAGCGTTTACCGTTTGAATGCATATATATATATATATTTAATATAATTACTTGAGCAGAAAGTCGCTGAGAAAGACGTAGCCCTGGGAGGCGCGAAAGTCGTCCATTAGTATCTGTGATACCTGACTAGAGTCCTTGAGAAAGCAGAAGACGGTGACGAACATTTCGACTATTTCCAGCGGGTTGCCAAACGTCAAACGCTGCATGTTGTCCACGCAGAGCGCCATGCAGCCCTTGGCTGGAAGAGAGAGAGAGAGAGATAGAGAGGGGAAATCAGGTGTCGGTTCTATAGTCTATATATATAGTTTCAGCGGGATCTTGAAAAGGCTTTGAAAGGTATAGAAATGACTCTGACCGATATAGATATAGGGCTTACTGTTCTCGTATCTAAATATAATTCATGGATAAGGTTAAATGTCAACTTTCCTATATCAACATATTAAAGGATCTTCAAACAGCCAACATTTGAAAAGTTTTTTAATTAAACTACTTAATAGTAATAATAATAAGTGGTGCTCTTTTAGTTTGTTATAACTAAAAATTGATTTATATTTAAGTTATGCCAGTCTTAATTATGATTTTTGCTTGTTTAATATATATGCATTTTTGTAATTTCTGGGAGCTTAAAGATATACTCACAATGTATGTAGGTAACGACGGCATCGGTTAGACCGTGCCTTGAGATGGTGGTCAGTATCTCGGCCGCGTTCTTGCGCCACACGATATTTTGCATGGGGCAGGGTGAGGTGATGGCCGAGAAGAGCAGCGTCAGATCGTCCATGCGGGCGAGCTCCTCCGCCGGATACGGATACGAGCAGAGCTTCACCAGCAGCTGCACGAACACCTTCTGCAGCAAAGTGCGGCGCTCCTGGGCATTGAAGTCGCTGGCACTCGCGCCCTCAGCGGGCGGGGCATCGTCCTCCACTGGGGGCAGATCGAAAAACAGGTACAGGCACTTGACCAAGGTCGAGGGCACTGCTGCAGCTGTCATGACCTGAATAGAAGGTTGAAGGTTAAAGTGTGGTAAGTTAGTAAACATCACTATAATATAGAAACAGGTTGATTTGCATACTATTCAAATTTGCTGCGCATCTGTTAATGCCTAATTGGAAGACATTGCAATTTGTTGGCTTATTTGCTTCGTTCATATTTTTAGATTTATTATTTTTTGTTTGGAATTTGTGATTTCATTTATGCACTATATTTTATATATTCCTCTCAAACTGATTTTCCATCAGTTAAATAAAAACAATTCTAAAACAGTAACGACTGCGAATTCAATCCGAATAAATTTGAATACTATCTTTATATCTACATTTTTTACACAACGTGGCAAATGATATAAATAAAAATTATATTAGAATTTGTTGCCAACTATAAAAACTAGAATATTCACTTTAAAAATACACCCGCGATTAGCTATTAAATTAGTAATTCAATAAAAATTGTCGACAAGGCGAGCAGTGATAAATATAGAGGTCAGCTTCAATGCCCCTTCCTATACGAAACATATAAAACTATAGCTGATAAATTTATATTCCTCAAAATTAAATCAAGAAAGGAATGATAAGGAACTTGCAAATATTTATATTGTTATATATCCCAAGAGCTTCCCCTGCCGCGCCGAGCTAACCTGTATTAGGGAGACATCGCCGTTGGCCAAGAGATTCAGTGTGGCCAGCAGGAGCCAGCCGCTGCTGGTGTCCTCCGTTGTCTCCACCTCGAGAAACTTGACAATGGCTATGGAGGCGGCCTCGGTGCTTTGGTTCGAGGCGCGTTTCCTGATCTCGCTGACCATCAGGCGCGACACCTGCTGACAGAAGGCGACCACGTCCCAGAATTTCTCGCTCATGTCGTTGGCGGGACAGCTGCTAAACACCTGTTGGCCAAATAAACAGAGGCAATTAAGAATGTGATTGAAATAAATAAATGTTTACTGGCCTTGCAGAAGAGCGGCAACATTTCATAGAGTTTGCCGTCGCGTTCGTTCTCGCTGAGCGGCTCCTTGGGATGCGTGTACTCGTTGAAGAGCTTCTTCAGCGTGGCCAGGCTCATTTGGATCCGTGCGTCGAGCAGCGCCTCCTCGCTGCTGCGTCCGTTGGCCGCCGCTGCGCTGCCGCCGGCGCTGGCCGCGTTGCCGCCGCTGCCGTTGGTATTGTTGCCGCCGCCGCTGCCGCTGCCGCTGCCAGCGCTGGCAGCGCCGCGCAGCTTGCGCATAACGTTCATGGCTCTAGCTGTTGTTGTTGTCGTTGTTGCTATTGTTGCTCAGACTGTAAATGCGCACAAAAAGAACAAACTGAATTACTTGGCCGGCCAAAATCACATCATCCGCGCTCGTTTGACATTCAACGTTCTACAAATCAATTGCCTTGCCCACAACAATCGCACCCGCTTCGGGTTTAATTGGCGACGACGCTGGCGGTGAATCACCGGCGCACTAAGCAATTGTCTCTCGTTGTTTTTGCTTTACGAAAAGCGTTCTGTATTTACTGATTGTTCGCTTTACACCCCAAAACCGTTGACAACGGGCAAAGCGGGTATATAGGTTTTGTGCAAGTGCATGTAACGGGAGGATTAGCCGAGTCGATCCATATGTCTGTCTGTCCGTTCGTACTTTTCGACTTTATTCACTTGCTTTCGATATCTTGCCATTTCCTTAATATCGATAAATATCGATATTCATTCTTGGTTTTTTGAGCATAACTCAGAAACTATAAAAGCTAGAGCCACCAAATTGCATTTAATATGTTCTCGTTAACCAAACACTGCTTAAGAATATTTAACTTTTTGTATAATTCCCCCCACTGGCCCCAAAATTGAGAAAAACTCAATTCAAGTACTATAAAATTGCGCTTTGGTTTATGCAGAAATATGAATGCACCTTTTTTAGGTGCTGAAACTTATATAAAGAAGTTTTATAAGAGTTTATTTTCCAGAGTAATTTTAGATATATGTCGTAACTTAGGGTATCTGCTAGTCGGGCACTCTTACTTTGTTTCTTTAAGGCGGAATGTTTATGCACGCGCCCAGCCAAGTGAACGAACGTGCGAACGTTGCCACTGAGTGTGCGGGTGTGTGTGTGTGTGAGTGTGTGTGTTTAAGCGTAGGCGCCGCCACGCTTTGTTGCGAGTTCGAGTGGGGTTAAGTGAACAAATGGCCCTGCTTTGGCCGCTTATCAATAAATCAAACGCAAATATTTACGCTGATTGCACAAACACAAAAATGCGACAGCTGTTTGCCGTCTGCAGGCAACTTTAACTTTAAGCGCAGTTTGTTTGCCTCCGATTCGCAGTTCTTTCCGTTCGCTCTTTTTGCTTTTTCACATGTGTATTTGTTATACACCTGCTGCCAACGCATTTGGGCCGTTCGGCAGCTGCAGCAAAGGGGACTGCGAAACGGGCACAGTTAACGGCTGTTCGCTATTTTCGCCATTACACGCACTTTCGTTGCGCGCTCTTTGTTTTGCTCGTGTCAATCGCGATGCTACAATTTTTATTGATTTTTCTGCGCTCTCTGGCGCTCTCTCGCTGTGTCCAGCGGAGCACCGTTGCTCCAACGGCCAATTGAAAATTTTCACGCACATTTTTCGCACAGTTCGCACCCGTTTCGCCACTTACTTTTAATGCACATGTTTAGCATGGTTTCTGCTTTGCGTTTTTCATCAGTTTAACAAAATTCATTCGTTTGTCTTCCCATTGAAAAATACGTTTTGTTGCACACGCAAAAAATTGCTGTTCAATAAAGGAGAACGATATTTACGTGACTTGTTAGAGATGGGGCCAACTATCGCAGGTAACGCGTGAAGAGTCACAGTGTTTTCTTGTGACACAAAAATATGGAACATGTTCAAAAGTAGACTATTGCTAAAAATATTCGTTGGTAGGTATTTAATATCCCTTCACAGTTAACCGTGTGGGTCTAAAATTCAAATCACGCTATCGCTCATCACTGTCGTCAGCTGGCTGTGTTGGAAAACGGCACATTTTGCTCTCTTTGTACATCTTAGGCGTGCGTTGCCAACGCACAGCGGCACGGTGTGTGCGCGTTGCCAACCACAGCAAATTGCAAATGCCGCGCCGTTTAAAACTTGACAACAATAATGATGACAATGAATTTGGAAAACGCCACCAATATAAACACTGTCATTTATTTGTATGTTGACGACACTATATTCGAATTTGGAAAAAAGGACAGACATTTGAATAATCCAAAATGCAGCGTACCAGTGTGGTCTCGGAGCATACAATCTCACTGTCGTCTTCGTCCGACGATGAGCAAGCGAATGCCGTGTGCATAATGCCGCCGCGTCCCGGCACCGCGCCCAAGAATTTCCAGGAGCTCTACATACCGCGCGAACAGTTGACGCCCGTCCACTTTCCGATACAGGAGGCGCAGCGCTGGCTAACGCTGATGGGCAAAAACGGCAAGGTCTATCGCTTCCCACTGCCCACCATTCTGCCCAAGGTGATACAGACGCGATTCGTGCCGAAGGGCGAGCTGCCCAAGGACGTCGCCGTCGACCGCCGCCGGCGACAGTACAGCAAAATCAATCTGATCGAGGAGCTGAAGAAGGCCGGCCTCACCGACGACATGCTCCAGCCGACCGAGGAGCAGTACAATCTGATGTCCGAGTTCGCCTTTCCGCACAAGTTTCCGCTCAGCTACTTCGACGACAGCAACTACGACATCAGCTCGCCAGCCGCCTGGTTCGAGCTGGGCGTCGTCGGCGACGTCCACTACCCGCTGCCGGCGCGCGCCTATCTGCCCTACAATCGCAGTCTGCGCAGCTGTCGCTGGGTGACCGCCGCGGTCACCGCGTACAATGAGAAAACGGATCTCTGGTCGCTCACCTCGATGGACGACGAGTGCAGCTACGAGGTGCCCAAGCTGCAGTTTATGTTCCTCGCCGAGGATCCGCACAAGTACATCCAGCGCCTCAAGTCGGCCGTCCACGAGCGCCACAAGGGCGAGCAGCTGATGCTGATGGAGCTGATCGTCGACTGTGTCCTCCACGACGACATCGAGTCGACCACCTTCCAGAGCTTCAAGCCCATCGAGCTGCTGCTGCAGAACGCCAAGGTCTCCGAGCAGTGCAAGCGACGCCTTCGGTCCGAGGTGAACATTGTGTTCGAGCGCCTGATGGCGCTCTACGAGCTGGAACAGTTCATCATCCACATGCCCAAGGAGTTTCCCCAGTTCCGCAACATTTCGCTCAAGGAGTTCATGCCAGCGGCCGCTCCCGTCGATTTTGCCGATCAGGAGCGACGCGAGCTCCAGGCCCTGGGCATTGACATCAAGGTGCGGCGCATTTGCTGGCTGCGGGCCAGTCTCTTCTATTGCGTCGGCGGCATTGAGGCGATGATGGGCGTGGCCATCGAGTGCCAGCACATCGAGACGCTGAACATATTCGTCTGCAACTTCAACAAGCCGACGGCCCTCGTCGACTTCCTGCAATCGCAGGAGGCGCACAGCGACAGTGTCTCCACCTTCCTGAAGGTCTACTGGCCCCAGCAGCTGACCACCGTGATCACGCTCGTCCTGCGCGCCCTCGGCAAGGGCTGGCTGGACATCTCGCTGGCCAATTGGACCGTCTACGATATGTGCAAGATTTCGCGTTTCATCTTGCAGGTGAAGTTTCGCATGCAGGAATCGATGGAGGTCCTGCTGCTCAAATCGCTGATGAACTTCGCGAACCTTGTCTGCGATCCCTGCCTGCAGTTCCTGCACCTGAAGCACAACTACAAGTGGACCAGCGATTTCATCGAAACGGAATTTCCCTTCCCCAAGCCCGTCTTCGCTCTGACCATCGGCATCAATGAGGAGCGCAAGGTCTTCTACTCGACGAATCCCGATGAGTTCCAGCCGGCGCTGATGGACATCTACAAGCGCGGCCTGGAGAAGACCTCGGGCGTGCGCACCATCGACGCCGAGGTGATGTCCAATCTGAAGTTCGCCCACAATCTTTACATACTGACCGTCGAGCTGATCGAGGACAAGTTCATCGTGCAGAACGAACTGATGCGCCAATGCTACGCCCAGGCGGTGCTCCCGCTGAAGGCGTACGCCCGGCACTACGAGAGATTCATTGAGTTTTATGCGCTGAATGTCGTTGAGTTCATGAAGGAGTATGCGGCGGCCAAGAAGCCCTCGTCGCAGGTGAAGTGGGATATACTGGAGTTCAAGCGACAGAAGGACGAGGTACGACAAATATTGCCCGCGTTCATAACGATCGGACCCTTCTACATCAACGTGGACACCCTGAAGCAGTTCCTCATCAAGAAGTACATCGACCTGGTGCGACGGATCTTCGAGTACTACGTGGACCGCATGTACGAGACGAACGAGCTGATCGTCGAGCGCTGCCAGGAGGTGTTCCACAAGATCGCGATGCGACCCGTTAGCATCGAGCATCTGTTTGAGATACGCGACTATGCGATGACCGTCCCGGATATCGTCGACGGGCTGCGGGCCGATATACAGGTCATGTGGCTGGAGTATGATATGCTTGACAGTTTCTTTTACAATCTGAGCGATCACCAGTTCGCCATGAAGTGGAACGCGTTCGCGTGGCCGCATCAGATAATGATGCGACTGTCGACGCTGAAGGAGGAGCAGAAGCTCGACATCGAGGAGTTCCTGCGCCAGCACTACAGCGAGTGCCAGGGCTTCGAGGAGCGTCTGGAGTCGCTCAACGATGAGGTTCAGGCCTTCTCGCTGGCCTTCAATCCGAATCGCGCCCAGGAGACGTCTGTCGATATCAAAAAGACCTGGGCGCTCATCCGGGAACTGGAGAAGATCGGCCAGACGCTGCAGTATCGACAGGAACTGTTCGAACTGGAGCCACTGTCCACCGAGTTCCTCACCAGCATCATCGATAGCTTCCAGCCGTACAAGCAGCTTTGGTACGCATGCGCCAACTTCCATAAGCTGGAGGACGCCACCCTCGGCAATCCCATTGCGCTGCTCGATCTCGACGAGGTCTGGACGAACCTGATGAATTTGCGCAGCGAACTTGTCGAATCCCTCGTCAATTTCAGCGAGAAGCCGGAGATCATGGAGGTGGCCAATGTGTTCATCGCGAAAATCGACGAGTTTGTTCCGGTTTACAACAGCGTCAAGGATCTGCGCAACGAGAACTGGATGTACTTGCACTGGATGGAGCTGAGTCGCGTCATCGGCAACGAGATCAAGTATACCGCCGCGATGAACTACCAGTATCTGGTCCGGAAGGGCATCCTCGACTTTCTGCCCGAGGTCCATGAGATTTCCGTGAAGGCCACCAACGAGGCCGAGGAGATTCAACGGGCCATCGAGGAGGAGGAGCGCCGCAAGCAGGCCGAGCTCGACGCGATGCTGTTGCGCAAACAGTTGCGCAAGTGCCGCAGGGATATCGTCTAACGGACTCGCGACCCCCAACCCCATGACCTCGTCACGTATTCTAAAACTTCAGTGTGCGAATTCGGCGTGTTTCTGAATAAACCGAATTTTGCATTGAATAATTGCCAGTTCTTTTAAAATGGAGGGGAACGAGATAACGAGTGTAAAAAGCAATAAAGAAAGGGTTCTACGGCTCTTTAGTGTTAAAAGTCGATTCATTTCTCTGTTCCTCTTCCAACGAACCTTAAATCAAACCAGTTGCAGATGGTAAGATTTAGGAATTAGGAAAACATTTTTCACATATTTTTAAATAATGTTCTTGGGTAATATATATTATAAAATCGAATCGGATCAAATTTGATGGCTTTAACACTCCTTTTCGATTTTCATTATCTCAAAAAAGGCATATATAGCAAGTAAGAATGTTGGGGAAATGCAAATTTATATTTTTAATCGATTGTCACAATTGTTGTCACAATTACCATACAACATTAAAACCGAGTGGTTCACATTTTTTATAGTAAAT
This sequence comes from Drosophila sordidula, assembly GCA_035047465.1. Taxonomy (NCBI): domain Eukaryota; kingdom Metazoa; phylum Arthropoda; class Insecta; order Diptera; family Drosophilidae; genus Drosophila; species Drosophila sordidula. The sequence continues at coordinate 1,948,299 of JAWNPQ010000260.1, read as the reverse complement.
CAAGCCAAAACTGACAAAAATGTTGACAAGTAAACCTTTTGGATCAATAGCTCCCATATTTCAAAAGCCCATAACTTTGTCAAAACTGAACCGATTTTCATGTGGGATGTAATTTTTTTAATGGTTTGTCCTCTAGATTGATTCTACATTTCAAATATATGGATTTTTAAAAATACAATTTTTGTTAAATTTTTTGGTGAAAAAAGCATGTACCCCCCCCTTACTCATTTTTGAAAAAAATTTTTTTTCAAAATTTTGAAATGCGAATTTACATTTTTAATCGATTTTGGTGGTCATAATTAGTATAAAAAACAACATTAAAACCGATTCTGAGGCGGTCAAATTTTTTGTCAAAAATCATGCCAAAATTGACAAAAATTTTGACAAGTAAAGCTCTCGGATCCATAGCTCCCATATTTCAACCGCCCATAACTTTGTCAAAACTGAAGCGATTTTGATGTTTGACGGCATTCTGTTCATGGTTTGTCCTCTAGATTGATTCTGCATTTCAAATATATTCATTATTGAAAATAAAATTTTTTGAAAAAATATCATGTACGGGGCATTCGAAATTATTTTCGAAAAAATTACGTGGCGCCTGGGAAGCGATATTTTTTGTCGTTATTGACGCTAGAGACCTGAAATTGTTAATATATACTCGTGAATACGCCCACCGGGGGGTGTGGCAAATAGACTTAATTGATTGTATATATGCCTCCTCAGTTTTAAGCTTAGATCCATTACATTTTTTCAGGCAGATTGCCGCTGACCTCTAGATAGATAAAAATCCATATCTCCCAAATCTCGGCCACGCCCACCCCCGAATAAAAACTAAGACAGACTAAGTTGTTATTTTTAGAAATATTTAAATATATTTCAGCACATCTAGAAAGGCATGAGGATCAGGAGCGACATAGTCGAGATCAGGCCGCAGAGGGCGACATCGGGAGCCCGCGCACCGTTTGTCCGCCTGTCCTGGGCCTTGAAGAACATCACGGACACGGCCAGGGGCAGCTCCGCCTGCTGCTCGCCCGCGTCGAACTCGAGGTCGTGCCGCTGGCCCAGCACGAGGCGCGCGTGCTGGAGCACGCTCTGGTGGCGGACGTGGCCCTCGAGCAGGGTCAGCTCGGTCACGTGGAACTCGTAGCCGACGCTGAGCACCATGTTGCGGCAGCTGAGGCTCTGCTGCTGCTCGGCGTAGATGCCGTGGATGCCGGGCTGCTGGCTGTCCGCGTCCGGAGGGGCCAGCTGCAGCGGCAGCCACTTGTCCGGCTGCGGCCTGCCCAGCTGGGAGACGAACACCCGGCCGAGATCCTCCAGCCGCGTGCAGTTCTGCGGCAGCAGCTGGCGCCAGATGAGCGCCTGCAGCTGCTGGCAGTAGTCCGTCCGATTGGCGTCCACTGCGGGCAGCTCGCGCAGCCGGCACCGCCGGGCCAGGTCCACGCCGAAGCCGACGGCCTGGCGCCGCTCCCCGCCGGGCTGGCAGGGCGTCAGCCAGCCGCTGCCATCGCCCCGGACGTAGTCGAGTTCCGGCTCGCTGCTGTTCTGCCGCGTCCGGAGCGTGGCCAGCAGCAGCGGCGCACCCGCCACGTAGCCCAGTGGCCCCGAGCTGGGCCTGCTCCGGCCCTCGCCTGCGGACCTGTAGACCAGCGCATAGCTCAGCCACAGCGGCGCCTCCGCCTCCTCCGCCTCCCGCAGCAGCAGCCGGGCCGCCACGATGTGCGTGTAGTTGTGCACCAGCTGCAGCTCCACGCTGTCCACCAGCCCGTCCTCCAGCGGCGCCTCGTGCCCCGCCAGGCAGCGCAGCTGCGGCTGCTGCAGCCGCTGCCGGCAGACCTCTATGCTGACGGCGGGCACCTCCAGCTCGTCCGGGTCACGCGGCCGGGCCAGCAGCTGGTGGCTGCTGGTCACGTTCAGCAGGCGCCAGAGGCTGCTCCGCAGCTGCGCCGCGTCGGCCATGCGGCAGCTGCTGCGCAGCGGCTGCAGGTGCAGCAGCGCCTGCCCCAGCTGGCAGCTGGCGCTCTCGAACGCCACGGGCAGCTCCAGGCTGGCCAGCTGCCGGCTCTCCGGCTGCCACAGCTGCAGCGCCTGCCCGAACCTGTAGTGCGGCGACGGCGCCGTCGGCGTGGGCGGCAGCTGCGGCCCGTAGACGTCCAGGAGCTCCGGCCATTTGTTGTACTGCGCGGCGTCGAAATTGTTGCTGGGCACCTGATATAAGAAAAAGAGAATATCAATCGATTAATTCAAAGAAAGATATTTGATATCATAATTCATTCTTGGCTAAAAAATATATTTCTTACTTTTCCTCACTTTTTAATTAATTAATTACTTACATTACATTAATTACTCTGTAGCTTAAATAATTCCTTCCTCTATCTAAAGCGACTAAACAGGAATATATTGCCCAATTTGGCAAACAGAAACACGAATATTTCATAAAAGCTTATACAGTTTTTCATAATATCCCACTTCCCATGAAGTACTAAAGATAAGAAAGAGGATTAGGGATTCTCACTGTTCAACGAATGAAGTTGTCTTCTATAAGATTGTTCTTATAGTAGACATATATTAAATTATTAGTTTTTGGGCTCATATTCAATTATTATTATCAGTCGAAATACCCGCTCACAAGAAATATCGATTTGCCACGCCCCCACAAGGCGCAGCCAAAAAATCTTCACACTTTAAATGTCGCGGGTATTCCCGAGTATATATTCCAAATTTCAAGTTAATTTCAAGTTTCAACAGCGAGAAAATTGCATTCATATGAATAAATAAAATGAAATACTTTTGCCACGTTTGCAACTCCGCATAAAAGTATAGTATTAAGATGGATATATATATATATATATCTTTTATGGGATACACATTTTATATATTTTATATATATGCTCCCGCTTCACGTAATCAAGTTTGATCAGTCTGATCATGTCGGGCATATTCACCTGCACTTTGGCCGGCTTTGTGTTGCTGCGGAAGACGCAGAGCCAGCCATCGTTCAGCTGGCAGCTGGGCAGGCCGTGGCTGTAGTGGAAGTCCTCGAGGCGCGTCGGCGCCTCGATCTGCGCGCAGGCGAAGACCTGCAGCGTGGCCGGCGGGCAGTCGCGGTCGCAGCAGCAGTTGACCTCGCAGAGGTCGGCCTGCAGGTCGCAGGCGCAGTAATAGAAGCGCTCCTCCTGGCGCGGAGCGGGCGCAGGCGTGGCCTCTGCCGTGGCATTCGGGGACTCTGTGGAGGGGGCTGGAGCACTTGTTGTGCGTGGCTTCGGCGTCTTGCGCGGCGGAAAGGTCTGACTGGGCGTGCTGCCGGCACTTTCCGGCGGAGTGCTGTTAACCTCCGGCATAATTGTTGTCATGGGCAGCTCTGTTGAAGTGCTTGTTGTTGTTGTTGTTGTTGTTGTTGTTGTTGTGCTTGTGTTGTAGTTGTGTGCGGGGCCAATCTTGACGCAGTGCGTCGCTGCTGCGAGCAGGCAGAGGCCGAGCCACAGCAGCGGCCGTGAATCAAGCATGGCTCCTACTTGAACTCCACGCCGTATTCCTCGAATTTGCGGAATATTAAATTCAGCTCGACAATTATCTTTCCAGAGCTGCGCGTGCGCAGTTTGTAACTGTGGGAGATAATGTATTAGATGGTAGAGTTGAGTTAGAAACAGGAAAGAGCGCTGCAGTCGGGTGTAGCCGACTGCTTAATACTCGTACACTGTATAAAAACAGCTTCAAAGAGGAGACAACGGTCTTAATTATTTTGTAATTTGTTGGGGAGCTCCCAGAAAAGTGTCTGCCAAATTTGGTGGCTCTAGCTCTAAAATTGTGGCAGATACGACCCCAAGATATGCGGGTTTTATCGATTTGCCACGCCTCCAGTGGGCGTATCGCAGCTTGTTTAATAGCGGAGTTGATCTTAGTAGCTAATTGATTTATTTTATGTATAAACTGCTTTGCAGCGAACCGGTTCGAGCCCGGACTACCCAACTAAACGAACCCTGAACCAGTTGTTAAAAAAATCAGCCCAGCCTAAACCCGAATAAATTCACATTTAAAAGAATTTTTTGATTATCTTGAAAAATTGCAACGCCCTTAATTTGTATTGGCTTAGCTTATAGGGATATAAAGTTTGTGAACCCGGGTTTAGTAATGTGGCAAACCCGGTTCACGAACCGAACCATTGCTTTGCATTGGTTTGCTGACATGATATTAGCTGTTTAACTGTTCAATCTAATCGGAACATTTATAATTTATAGTGGGAATAGGTCGAAAATGTTATTGTTGCACAAATAGACTTTTTTTTAGTATTTAAGATTGACCTAATGACGAAACATTGGTTTGAACCCTAAACTCTATAACAAAAAATTTTTTATGCAGCCATCATTTTAAATGATATATAATATATACTATACATAAGAGCAATAGGTCAAAAATGTAATTGTGAAACCGTTTCTTTTTTGGAATTTACGGCCGAACCTAATGGCGAGACATTTGAACCGTGAACCGAACCACAAAGAATATTAAATTAATACTATTTTTTAATTTAATCGGGCATATAGCAACTGAGAACTATTTAACTGAGCTCCCCACATACGAAAAGAATGCTATCTGAGTACTAGATTATGCGCCTCCAGTAGGAAGAAGCGCTCCGAGGATAACTTTTACTCTCCTGATACCTCGGCCCCTCTTAGTCTAATGGCTGACTGCGATTTAAGGCCAGTGTGCTGGGCACCTACCGCTCCACGCCCGAGTAGAGTAGATCGGTCTTGTGCAGGGCTGCGCCGCCGCCGCCGAAGTGCTCCTGGATGGTCTGCCACCAGCCGTTGGGTGCGATCCGCCAGGTGTTGATCTGGAGGCGGTGGGCGCCGGGGGAGGCGGGCACGTGGGCGAAGCCGTAGCCGACGGGCCAGCACTGCTGCAGCAGGTTGACGGCGTACACCTCCACCAGGAGACGCGGCCAGCCCTGGATGGCGGCGGTGCACAAGTGCACGTCCAGCGGCTGGGCGAAGTCCGAGCTGCTCTGCAGGCGATGGCTGGCGACGTGCGTCTGACCCTCGATCTCGCCCTGCACCAGACGCCAGGCGCTGCCTGTTCGCAGTGGGCGTGGCCGGATTAGCGGTTTATTCAAACACAATAAATAATAAATATTTACCGCTCTGCAAACTCCACTTGCAGTACAAATGGGGCTCGTCGAAATCAACAGCTTTCAGTATTTGTCCAATTATGTGCACCTCCGCCATCAATTGTCTTCTAGAACTTTAGCTTTTACTGCACTCTCCTTCATATATTAAATTTTCCAAATACGTTTGACTTTTCAATGCGAGTCGCGTAAGAGAAATTTCTGCTTTGGCTGGCAGTTGACGTTGCCAGGCAATCGATTGTTGCCATGGCTGTCCTTTGTGCCTATTGCAGGGTAAACAAATAACAACTGGAATTAACAAAAACAAATTAAATCGCTTTTTATTTCTAGTTAACTTTTCCAATTGTGCAAAAATTACAGTTTTTGAGCAATTTTTGCAAAGCGCGGCTTTTTCGATAAGTAGCCTCGATAAATTGTGGTGGTCGCACGATGTCGCTTTTGCCAGTGCTGCCAACTTGCGCACAACAGAAGCGACTGCAGTGTGGTGAATTTGTTTTTAAATACAAAAAACGGTCGTTAAGCAGTTAAAACAGTTAGTGCCTTGAGAAATGGAAATAATAACAAATATTGCTTTTAATAAGAAGATAAAATAATTAATACAATTGTAAATTGCAAATCCCATTAAATAAGAGATTAAATTTATTTTACCTACTTACTTTACAACATTTAGGTTTCGTTTTTAAAATCAGCTTTAGACGTATTTTCAAATCTCTGTGAAAATGTGAATGTAAAAATATAAGTACTGTTAAACTCAGATATATTGAACTGTTGGAAAACGGGAAAGCCTAATTTAATGAAATTATATTCAGTTTCATATGAAGCAAACATAAATTGTTAGTTCTTGGTCGAATTGAGTAGTTTTATTAACTAAAAATTTAGAGAGTTACGACAACAGCGAGAACTGGACCGTGGCATATATGATCATTGGCCGTACCAGGAATCCTCCTTGATCTGCGGCACATTGTATCTGATCTTAACGGGCGCCAAGATATGCATAATCATGTGCTTGCACTCGGTGGTGGCCGATGGGTTTTTGGGGAACACGAGCGATTGATTAATGCGCTTCAGCAGTATATGCACATTGGAGCCGTCGTAGGGCAGACGGCCAAAAACCATCGCATAGCAGACGACGCCGCAGGCCCAAATGTCCGACATGAATGGATCGTAGGCGATGCCTTTAAGAATTTCGGGACTCGCATACGCATAGCTGCCACAGAAGGTCTTTGAGAGGACCACCTGATTTTCGGTGGTGCGCGTATCCTTGCGGGCGAAACCAAAGTCGATCAGCTTCAGGTTCCAGTTCTCGTCCAGCAACAGGTTCTCGCACTTGATGTCCCGATGGACAACGCCCTTGCTGTGTATATACTCGACGGCGCTGATCAACTGCTTGAAGAGCGTCCGCGACTGCGGCTCGTCCAGGAACTTCTTCTCGCGCACATAGTCCAGCAAAGTGCCATTCTCCGCCAGCTGCATGATCAGATAGACTCTGGGAGGGCGGGGAGGTTGCCTTGAACGTGGTGGGCGGGGACACTCTAATAGATTCTCACCTGTGACTTGTCTCGATGCTCTGGTAGAATGTTATTAGGTTCTCGTGGTGCAGGCCCTTGACAGCCTCAATTTCGCGGGGCAGAAACTTTTGCGTGTACTCGGACGGCGCCTTCACCTTCGATATGATTTTGACGGCGACACGCTTGCCGTACTCCTCGGAGAAGCCGATCTTGACCTTGGCATAGTTGCCGGTGCCGATCACCTTGCCCAGTATTATGCCGTGCTCCTCCAGTATGGTCTTCTGCGGCTTTGTCTTCTCATCCTTGTGCGCCGATGGAACGGCTCTGGTCGGATTCGGCTTCTCGTTGTCGAACGTATAGACTTTTTGCTCTGCGCGCCGGCCCGAGGCCTGATCGGTTGCTAGATCTTGCGATGAACTTGCAGTAACTGCAGTCGGGGCAAATTGCGATTATAGACATTTCTCACACACACACACACACACATATATATATATGTATATACTCACCTGGGTCACCTTTTCTCTTTGGCGCTGTCGCCATTTAAAATGGTCCACAAATTCGATCTGTGGCAACCTGCGCCAGGATGTTAACGAACTCGTCGAGTGGTGCTATCGTGAAAAAACGAAAGTATCATTGAGAATTTTACTTCAGCATATTTATTATAAAACTACAAAATTGAGAAACCAGAAAATTTTTTTTAGCTATCGTTTATGACATATTTTTGTCGGCATTTCTGTTTTTTCCACCCCAATTTCAATCCGAAATATTCAATGTAGTTAAGTTGTTCTTTTATTTCAATCAACAAATTATGGCCACCAACAATAAGTCAATAAAGAGCATGCTAGAAAGATTTACAAATTTATAAAACAAAAACCAAATCAAATTGAAAAACTCTAATTTGAAATAAATACAAAACGCATTTGTGACTTATTTAAAACAGAAAAAACCATGTCGAAAATATTACTAAAACATTTTATTCCTATTAAAATATATGTATATCTAATATTTTCTAACATCTTTTGTCATTAAACATTTTTTTTGCACTCACAGAAAAATGCGTTTAGACATAGATTATTATTTTTATTATTTTTAACTAAGTTTAATTGTATTTAAAGTAAGAAACATGTTTAATATTTTAAATTAAGCAAAAATTCGATGTGTGTGCAAGTTTCTTTATTCTTTAGAATTCAGAAGAGATTATTTTGTATTTTGTTTATTGAATATATGTTCGACAAAAGGGATTTCTCTGCTTAATTGGAAATTTTTGTATTGGAAAATCAACAACAGACCTGCTTCGATGCTGGGCCCAAATGGCGGCTCGTCATTTAGAGAGAGAGAGAGAGGGAGAGAGGGGAGATAGGGGGAGTAAAATATTTTTTTAATTGAATTTATACGCCGGAGGCGTTGCGGTTGCCGTGTTTATGCAGTTGCCAGTTGTGTAATAACTCAAGCAAAAATCAAATAAGCCCCACAACCAGAAACAACCTGGCAAAAGGCGATCCGGCACAGCAGCGTGTGTGTGTGTGTGTGTGTGCGGAAAATGGCCGTAACTTTTACTGGCCGGCTCACTTTTTGTCCGCGCACAGCGCCCCTAGCCATTGGTTACCTACATTTTAAGTTAACTTTGGGCGCTGTTTGAGTTTTGGTTTATGAAATTTTCACATTTTCTGCATTACTTTGCTTTTATTGTGCGGCATGTTGTTGCGCCCCACCAGCCACGCCCACCACGCCCCCGTCCGCCCGTCAGCTTATGTTAAAGTAGCTTAAGGTCATTCGAGCGGTTTGTAAATTTCAATTGAAATGCTCACAAATACAAACACACTCGCACACACACACATATATATATATTACACATTTTATAAGTTTTATTTTTTATGTTTCGTGTTTTTTCTCTCGCTTTTTTCTTGTTGTTCTTTTTGGCATTGCGTGCAAGTGAAATTTTATGTTTCATTTAAAATTGAAATGTAGCTGCGAGCAAAACAAAGTCGCCTGCAATTGGCAACGGAATTTAATACTGGCTACTTGCCCCTACAGCTCCTCCCAGGCCCCCCCGCCCCCCCCCGCTCCCTCTCGCCAGGTGCTGCTGTCCTCGCTTCTGTATTAAATAAAATATTTATAATTTCATAATGAAAAAGAGCAGCATGCCAAAGATAATGCGAACACTGGGCTATACTCTCTCCTTTATAATACCAACGAGGGTGCGGGGTATCTTTACTTTTCCATGAGACTTGTCAGTATATAGCGTTAATTTAAATTAATTTATATTTCCATTCATTGATAAATATGAGGGAACAACATTTTTCATTAGGGGTAAAAAATATAAATTTTATTTAATGGTTGATTATTTTTCAAGACAAAATATACGCCTCGATAATATATAGTTTAGTACATATAAAAGATCGAGCAGAAAGTAAAAAATATCTCACTTCTTTGTTAAAACAAAATTTTACATACATTTCTATCGAGTACTTTTCGCATGAAAACTACCTGAATCCAAGTTTGACAATCCCTGGGCAATATTTCTTATAATTTTCTCTGCTTCATCTTGTTCAGTTTTGGAATTTATAAAAACAAGAAAGTCCCAATTTGAGTTTTAGATATCCTCAAGTGAAAAAACTTGTTCATAACTCAAATATTTAATATATTAAAATTGTATACCAATTACAAGATTATCTATAATATATAATTATATACACATATTTTAGCCGAAGAGTTAACAGTCCTTTATTTATTTTTTTTACATTTTTTTTGGTAGTAATGAAATATTTATAAAAAATGCATATAATTTGTATATTCTATAAATATGTATATATTTATTTAAAAATTTAAAAATCACTAAAATAATATGTAAAAAATTATGTGGTTTTTAATAATGCTGAAGAACTTACTACTCTAATTTACAACTCAAGAAGAATCGATTTCAGGGATACATTTAATTTAATACAGTATGTCTAAAAGTTCGTAAAAGGGATTGGCATTTTATAGTGTATGCAAAGTGCGGTTTGTTGTCGCCATTATTTGATGCTTGTTTGTGGCCAACTTGCCCGGACATTGCTACCTGTCGCCTTTTTCGCAGCATGCATGTTAATGCTCCGCCATTACGTTGATTTCACAATATCCTTGCACATCCTGTCCGGAGCACTCCGCCCGGCTGCGGAACGTTCCGCAGCTGGCCAGCGCGATGTCAAAATTGTTTGTGGCAGTTGCCGCCGCAGCTGCGTTGCCAGCGGAAATGCCAGCGCCACCCAGGACGGAGAGGCAGGATGGCGTAGGGCCAGGACACACACACACACACACGCACGCACACACGCATACGCAAAACTGGCCAAACAGCAAAAATGACAACTGAAATATGCGCTGCTCTGGAAATTTGCGAGCCAGTCCGGCCGGACAGTCCGGGACCAATGTCCCGGCATTGTGGTTTATGTCACGCATCATCGTCAGCTGCAACGGGACCTGCTCGAAGGCTGCTGTCGGTTTCTTCTGCGCCTGTTTGCCGTTTCTTCAGCCGGCCTGCCGGGATGTTGGACTCCGCTTTGACTTATCGCTGGCTGGCGCCATCTACCGGCACGGGCTCGCATTCAGTGGCGTGTGTGCGCATAATGAGCCCCCCGCCTCCCGCCTTTGTTGTGGTTCATATATCCTTGTATGCAACTGAAATGTGATTCGTTTGCGGCATTGCCCCTGGCAGCCACCTTCTGTCCGGCTCCGGGATGAGCTTACGTCGTTTTTCACTTATCCCGCTTAAGCCGCTGCCTCGTCCTCCGCCTTCCCGGCAGCCGACCTGTCCTGTCATTAACATCACTCGACATTTAATGCTGCTGCTGCTCCTGCTCCTGCTTCTCCTGCTTCCTGCATAAAAGTAAATGTGTAAAATAAATGCAACAACTTTCCCGCCGGCCAGAAATAATCGCAATGCAAATCTTTGTGCAACGGAAATGAGAACGAAAGAGCTGCCGAGCACGGCATAATCATCGCACAACGGACCCGGACGGAGCAGAGTCCAGCTCAAAGTGAGTGGCGAAACAATATTCCCCGCATCCTTGCGGGGAATGGAAAGGGGTATATTGAAAATAGAACTTTAGAAGTTGGCATAGATAATCAATATATCTTTGTTAGTTTTAAAGATATGATGATGATCTCCTCTAAAGATCGCACAAAAGGTTTTTTGTCCCACAATACTGTGACAGCGAATTGCGCAGTCGGTTACACCCGTCTTCTTCCTTCCTATTTATTCTTAAAAAATGCAACAAGCTATTCTTTGTATCTGAGATTTGTAAAACTTTTGCTTTCTTTAAATTTTTATAAAATAAAATTAAAATTGACTGCAATTGTTTGTCAACTAAAAATCTTCAACTAATTTAATATTCTGCCTAAGTGCATTTGAATACTGTGAAAGCGAATTGCGCAGTCGGTTACACCCGTCTTCTTCCTTCCTATTTATTCTTAAAAAATGCAACAAGCTATTCTTTGTATCTGAGATTTGTAAAACTTTCTTTAAATTTTTATAAAATAAAATTAAACTTGACTGCAATTGTTTGTCAACTAAAAATCTTCAACTAATTTAATATTCTGCCTAAGTGCATTTCAATTAGAAATCTCAAGTCGCTTTCGAAAGGGGCGGAATTGGTTAATGGAAATTATATGGCCAGTTTGTGGATTGCGACCCGATGACAACTTTCCCAATACCAAGGACCAATAATTCGCACATTTAAATATGTAAACAATTACATATAACAGCAATGAGACTTGTGAATAAATAACGGGCAATTAGACCTATTGCAAAATTGCACAATTGGGTATTATTAGTTCGCTACGTATTTTGTTATGCAAATAGAAAGTCTCAATCCTATTTATTTAGGTTCTTCGTAGGACATTTTAAAGCTTCTGTTAATAAAGAGAATTTTCTTTTTTTTCTTACGTTAAAAACACGATATCTGTAGGTATTTGACTTTATAAAAATATATACAGTTTTTGATTCAAACGTATAATTTCATACAAAAACTGAGATTAACAGTTTGATATTTAATATTTTTATCTGTAAACAATTAAAATCAACAAACGAAAACAAGGCTACAAATACACATACAATTTTTTTCATAAGCCAAGAGGCTTTTTGCCATTGTGATATTTACACAATATATTTTAAGCCCAAGGTAAAAAAAAAACAATAAAATAAAGTGCATACAATTTGAATAAGAGGATTTTGTAATAAAAAGAAACTAGTTTGGTATAAATATTTAATCTGATTATTGTCCTACTGGGCAATAGATAATTGGGAGATATCATTTAATCATTTTTAAATAACTTAATTTATTTAGGAAAAATTTAAATTGTCATTAGATGAATGCATTGTATAAGAGAGCGTATTAACTCTTCGGTTCCTATTTCTGCTAAGTTTGTTTCGGTGACACATTTATTCAAAATATTTCACCAGCTGCAAAATGGGCTATAAAAGGCGCCCTCAATCCGTTTGGCATCCACAGTTGAGTCTAGTTTCCAGCAGGCGCAATCGGAAAATGTTCTTCAAGTATCTGCGGGAGCCCGCGCTGGGGGATCTGATGCCGAGTCGGGATGCCTACAAGTACTTGGAGTACGGGCTGACGGCGCTGGGCTGGATGCCAAGTGCGGTGAGTAGTCGATATCGCGGACTGTACAGGATCTGGACGGCGTTTGTGATCGGGCTGGCGGGCTACTTGCCCGTCGGTCTGGCCATCACCTACGTGAAGGAGTTCAGCACCTTTACGCCCGGGGAGCTGTTCACCTCGCTGCAGGCGGGCATCAATGCGCCGGGCGCCTTCACCCGCGGCATCATCTCCTTTCTGAACGTCTGGCGCCTCGGCCAGCTCAAGGACCTCTTCGATCAGATGGACAAGCGCTGCGCCTCGGACGAGGAGCGCATCGAGGTGCATCGCGCCGTGAAGCGCTGCAATTCGTTGTATCTGCTGTATCAGTTCACCTACACGATCTTCGTGACGATCACCTACTTCACCTCGGTGCTCCGGGGCCTGACGCCCTGGCGTCTCTACAACTGCTTTGTGGACTGGCGCGAGGGCACCTCGAGCCTGTGGCTCGCCTCGGGCATCGAGTATCTGTTCATGTCCTCGGGCGTCTACTACAACCAAATGACGGACGTTTATCCGCTGATCTTCGGCTTCACCATTCGGCTCCATTTGCAGCTGCTGCGCAAGCGCGTTGAGAAACTACGCACCGATCCCGGGAAATCGGACGAACAGAGCTATTTGGAGCTGCGGGGTTGCATCGAGGATCACAAGCTCATACTGAAGTAATGTTGGATGATGAGAGTTCGTGTTGACATCGGTTTTTTTAATTGCTTTCCTGCGTTCCCAGGATCTGCAACCTCATGCGACCCTATATATCGCTCACCACCTTTGTCCAGTTCCTGTTCGTCGGCCTGCTGTTCGGCCTGACCATGATCAATCTGATGTTCTTCGTCGATCTGTGGACGGGCCTGGCCTCCGTTGCCTACGTGATCGCCCTCTTCTTCCAGACGTTCCCCTTCTGCTTCACCTGCAACCTGCTCGAGGGCGACTGCGAGAGCCTCGCCCTGGCCATATTCCAGTCCCACTGGATCGATGCCAGCCGGCGCTACAAGTCCGCCGTCGTTTACTTTCTGCAAAATGTACAACAGTCGATCACCTTCACTGCGGGCGCCATTTTCCCCATTTGCCTCAACACCAATATAAAAGTAAGATAGCTTAATCAAGAGAGAGTGGGATACTATCTGAAGGATTTCTCTTTTAGGTGGCCAAGTTGGCATTTTCGGTGGTAACCTTCGTGAAGCAGATGAACATTGCTGAAAAGTTGAAGGCAGCCTAAAGGATGTGCTCAAAGGACATAGGAAAGTTTTATCACTTATTTAAAAAATTGATATATATGAGAAATGTATTTCAACTGCTTACCCGACCCCAATATATATTCATTTAATCGAATTGCCAAATCTTAACCCTTTCTTACTTTATATAAATTTTGTGTGAACTTTGCAACGATGGAAAAATTCTAATTAAATTAAATTTTATTTTCAAAGTAATCGTTGTACGAATTTTTATTCAACTTTAAAGGGAAATAACTTTAATTTAGCTAGAAAGCTTGCAGTTAATTTGCAAGTAAAAATTAGCTAAAGTTGAATATTGTTTAACAAATATATATTTTTAGCTGATTCTTAATTTTTCTAAGCACTAAACTGCATTCAAATAATTTTAATAGCTTGCTTTAAAATTCCTCAATTTTGCATTTTTAATATCCGTTGTAAGCTGGGAAATTTGGAAAATTATAATGTGCTCACCAAATGTTAGTTGTCCAATTATTATATCAATTTCTGATCAAACCTTGCCGCGCGGCTTGGTTGGAGAAACTACATATTTCTAAAGCAAATTTGCTGCCAAAATACATTTTAATATTCGTGCAACATATTAAGCTGTTGGCCTTAAAAGCTGGCCAAAAAGTTGCGGCAAATTATGGCTACTTTTGAATGCACAGCTTTGAGGCGGACGAGGAAAAAGCCAAAGCCGACCAAATGCACGGCAGAACAGTGTAATCCCAGTGGCGAAAGGGGCTAGACGACGAAAACTTCTTTTGGCATAATAAAATAATATTTTGGCACTGGTCCAGACCGGGCCAAGTGCAACGAAACAAAACAAAGGAGGCCAAGCCAGCTGGGAGAAGAACAGGAGATGAAGTGGCTTAGACTTGGCTGCTGGGTTATGGCCGTGACAGCGGCAAAGTAGCCGAAGTCAATGCAGTCAAGTGGCCAGCCCCGACTTGGCCAACAGCCTGGCCGAAACGTAGCCCCTTTTTTTAGTGAGGGCTGGGCAGCCTGTCAAGTTCAAGAATTAAAAAAATTTTCAACAAACTCAGCCAGGGAAATCAAAACAATAATAATAATAGAAATGTGTGTGTGTGTGTGTGTGTGTGCCTGTTGGCTGGCTTCGAAGGCTCTCTGCTGGCAGTTTTGCCGACTTCCTGTCTGGCTGCCGGGATTTTATTTGCATGCGAGCGCGTGTCAATGTAAACTATGAGGCCCAGACGCAATCGGCCCTCTTTAGCTCTCTTTAACCCTCGCGCAGTGAAGCGTTGCCTGTTACAAATTTTGGCAGCCAGCCGAAAAGTATGCAACGTCTGTGTCTCTGTGTCTGTGTGTGTGTGTGTGTGCATAGAGGAATCCTCATCAAGCTTTTTGCTCACTTTTCCTTCAATTTACTAGATTTTTAGGCATTTATTGCAACTGCAAAAATTTTTTGCATTTAAATGCCCAATTGTCGCTCGCGAAATGCATTTAAATTCATGTGCCGCCAACGGAAAATAAAACAGAAATGTGCGGTGTATCACGGGTCCTGCAATATGCATTTATATATGTGTCAACAGCTGCTGTTGCGACACATAAAAAACGACAAATGAACTCGCTTCCTTTGGCCGGCTCCCATTTGCGAATACCCTTAACGAATAGTTGAGAAATTATTTCGAAATTATTTCTTTAAAATGCACTCAAATTAATTTAAATTTTTTGTCGCCAACTTATAAACTTGTACAATTTATGCGAAACAGGTTTTCCTTTCACAAATATATATATTTTTTTATTTAATATATAGACAGCAAATTTAATAGGTTAAATATCGTTATATATAATAGCATATGTCGATAGTTAATATCTCACTTTAAGGTGCGTCTCTAGTCTTCTATCTGTTTATCTGTAAACTTGTCTGTTAGTTTTAAATCTTGATCAACTATTACACAATTTAGCTCCTTTTAAAAAATAACACCATGAAGTAGCGATGTAAAAAATTGTCCCAATATGTCTGTAAGATTTCATACTCTTCAGTCAATATATATTATACAATTGCAATCATTATACGCGGTATCCCAAAGTGCGGCCATTATATACATACATATAAATCTAAAATATTCTTTAGTATTATAATAGAGTCTGCAATAAATTAGATCTGGCCTATTAAAAGGTGCTTCACTTGAATTGACTTCAGTTTGATTTAGTTTTCCTTTGCATTTGGAAGCATCCCGACAGCTCTGCTGCAAAGTCGGGATGTCTACAACTACTTGGAGAAGGGACATTTATTTTATATATATTTTACAACACATCGGAAGAGTATTTCTGGAAGTAAATTAATATAAATATCCAAGTTTGCACCGTTTAATTTAAAAAAGAAATCAAGTACATTAGGCCTGCCATATAAGGTGTATGAAGTAAAGATAAAAGACAAAAGGTATTGTGGCAGAAACGGAAAAGAAAAGAGAAAAAAACTGTTATCTTCGGTGAGCCAAAGATTAAATGCCCTTTCCATATATTTGTTTTATATTATTATACCTATTTTATGTTTTTTAAAAATGTACAAACATATACTTTGCTTATTTTATATTAATATTTGTTATATCAATATTTTAAAGAATATTTAGAAGTTCTAGTTTTTGTCATCTATATAATAAAGATATGCGATATGTCTATGCCAAATACCTTGAAGATGAGAGTGTAATTAACAGAGAGTAATGCCTGCTTAAGGCCATAAACATATCTTTGGTCGCAAACGTGTTACAAATGTCGTGAGGATAGTTGAGCACCCTCTGCTCCAGGGTATTCAAATCGTTTTCGGCAGTTGCGCCCACAGTGAATGCCACTGAAAAGCTCCAACAGTGGAAAACAACATAAATTAATATTCAGTTAAAAATGTGCAAATATTTTATACACGCATGTCGCTTGTTGCTTTTGTTGTTGAGCTCTGCCTTGTTTCTTTTTTTTGTTTTTTTTTTTTGATCCTCACTTTGGTTCTTTTTGCTGTGCAATTCATAAATATATATTTTTTTGGATATGCAAAAAGGAATGGAAAATGCCGAATGCAGTTTTCTCTTTCGTTTTATGCGTTTCTTCTGATGTTTTTCTTTTCGCATTAAATTTATGAATTATTTGCGCGCTTGCCGTTGAATTTATGAAATGTAAATGTTGAAGTTGTTGTTTGCGTGTGCAAATTGTTGTTGCATACTTTCTGGCAAACGACTTATCTGCAGGGCTGCATTTTGCCGTGGCCCCGAGGTAATTTACATGCATTTCTGTTATAAATTAACCAGGCAGCGCTCTCTTCAAAAAACGCACACAATATTTTCTGTGATTTATGCAAATGTTCGCAAATTACAACAACAATAATAATAACACAATATACACACACATGCTGTTAATTAAAAATTCATAGAATTTTACATAAAGTAGCCAACTAATATTCATAGTTTCAAGCTTCCACTCAGCCAGAAACTCAAAGGCCCACTTAATAAGCCCAGCCGCAGGTTTGAGATGGGCAGCCAAATTGCCTTCTAACGCTTAAAAGATAAACGAACCGCAAACTGTGCGCCCTCGGCCTGCCACGCCCCCCCTCTTATTGCTGGCCGGCATTACGAGCTCATTAATTATTCATAAATATTGCTTTACGCAATTAGTTAATTCCAGGATTGATTGATTTACTTTTGTCTGCATATGTTTAAGCTTTTCAGCCCTGCCTTCGTCTCTTTCGCTCAGTGTCCCCGTCTCTGTTTGGCATGTTCCGGGCGCTTTTGTGGCATCTCTCGATGATTTGTGTCGTTGTCTTGTTCTTGTTGCTGTTGTTCCTGCTCTTGTTCTTGCGGCATTGTCTTCGTGGTTGTCGTTTCAAGGCAAATAGTTCGCACAGCTAACGACAAAATGCCATAAATGCTTTTGCCGTCTTCTATTTGCACAGCCGGGGAAGCGGGCACGGGACGAGGCTTGACTGTAGCAGCCACCTGCTCCACCGAAGTGGGTGGCTTGTGCAGTTCAATGGGTTTGCGTGTGTGTGTGTGTGTGTGTGTTGGTTTGAGTCTCCTTGAAGTTTAATGTGCCATGGGCTATGATAGATAGTTAGACTTAGATGTAGAATAGTGTGCACACTATGTTTTAAGAGTCCTTTTATTCTCTATATAAAGCACATATTTCGGATATTGAAAAATACCTTGACTAACATTTGATTCGTTTATTCTATTTATCTAGTAAATAGAAATATCATATAAGTATAGAGTATAAATTATTTCAGTTCGATTACTGATAGTCTCTAAAGCTGGCACAATTGTTTTCGATACGGGGCGTGGTAAATTAATAAAAAATATTTAATATAATATTTTTTATGTTGGTATATATTTTAATAAAATTTGAATTGAGATTAGAATACAAATAGAAAAATAAATTATGGTCATAAAGTCATTTTTGCCAAAACACAAAAAAACAACTTCAACTTTTTAGCTAAAAACTGGAAAAAATGTTTATCAAACAAACATGATACACTTTTCACTCTACTTTTCACAGAGTGTAAAAGGAAAAGCGGAATTGAAAATTGGGAGTGTAAATTGAATATTAAGCAATATTATAATCGGCTTTCCAATTGAATAATATAGATTTGTACTCATGCACCTGTATACGTTCTTACCTCAGTATCTTTGCTGATATCTTAAATAGTTGCACCGAACTAATGATCAAAAGTGATTTAAATTAAAACAACAACATGCGCCGGCAGGGCTTAAATCGATAATAATCATAATGGCAACAACAACGACAGCATTTGCAATGACAACTGAATGTCGGGGGAATACAGACACACGAATGCAAATACACACAAATAGGTCTGTGTGTCTGTATATATATATATATATATGTGTGCATATATCCAGCCAAGTTGTCTGCGTTGAACCACAGCTGGAAATTGCAGTCAACATAAATCGCCTCAGAGACGCAGTCGGCTTATGCAGAAAGGGGTGTGCGTGCGTGTGTGTGTGTGTGTGTTGGGGGAGGGCTGAGCGAAAGGGGAGAGAACGAGAAATGGGTTAAAGGAGGTGGTCGCCAAATGCCGCAGTTGTGTGCCTTCTAAGACCCAAAGCCGATGCCAAAGCACTGTGAGGCAGTGCGCTAAATGCAAATTAATTAGACAAGCCAACTCAACCTCAATGCAACAGCAACAACAACAACGACAACAGCAGCAGCAGCAGCAGCAATTACAGCAACAACAACTCAGTGCCCCGCCCAACATCGGGATTTGTTAGCCAAGCACTGGGCATTAGTTGGCACGGCTTTTTAAACAATAATTATTTTGTTAGCCATAGTTATGGGCAAATTGAGCGTCTATAATGCGACTGCTGGACTGGCTGGGCGTAAGCCTCAATTAAGCTGCAACAATTAGAGAGGAGCTTATTATGTGCAAGTGTGTACACAAGCACTCGATAATGGGCGCCGACAGTAATTGTTGACTTGAAATTTGAGCACTCACTTACAGGCACACATTATCGGAAATCAGAAGGCAACCTCAACTTCTTTTTTTTTTAAATTGCGTACTTATCGTACTTTTTTATAATATTTTTAAATGTCGACAAGTATTTGAATTTTCATAAGAAAACTACTTTATTTTTAGCTGCCAAAGAAGTTTGTTTTTCCCCTTAACGTCAATACGCCAGCAGCAGATAATAAAATAACACATTACCGGAAATCAAAAGGTAATCAATTCAACTTACTTTTTATACTGCCTAAAACTAAAACCTTTTCTTTTTGGCCTGGTTAAGATAATAAAATTCAACATTTTCCTGGCCGTGATTATTATTTATTAATTATGATACCGGAATTTAGAAGAGCCCATTGAATTTAGAAGTTTTTGTACTGTTCAGAAATGAATCGTCTTCGGCAGCCATCGAATCTTGATCATGATCACTCGCTGACAAAGTATTTGTGTAATCGGATGTGTTTGTGGCGTAGGACTTGTTAGCATTGTCTTTTTTTTTTTTTTTTAGCTGAAATGATTTTATTTTTAGTACAACAACATGTTTTTTTACTTGCATTTTACTTACTTTTTATATTTTTGAGAGTTCAGGCATGAAATAGTAAGTAAACCACTGTGAGTATTGATATCAACTTTTTGTTGTTTCTTTTTTTAAATGTTTTTTCGGGTTTTTAGAGTATACAAAATATTTCGCACTTTAGACTTAAATTACAAAATTCTTTTTTGTCTGTAATATGTAATTTTATGGTTTTTTTTTCTCGTTTGTTTTATTACAACTAGTGTTTTGTTGACTGTTTTGGTTAAGGTGTCGAAGTGTACTGAACATTTGAGCTTGGAGAGAAACACAAATGTGTTTCAAACGAACTCAACGTTCACTACGATTGCCTGAAAATGTGAGGTGTGGGAAATTAAATTAAATTTAAATGGCGAATTTAGGCGCTATAGCGAGGATATATCCTTGATACTCTGCAACATGGCTGTAAGCCGTTTAATTCGATTTTGGTCAGTCTAAGCTCCCGTAAGTGTCCAGCCCCAACTTGAGTTGCGGAGCTGCCATTCCGAATTCCGAATTCCACTTCAACTTCAAGTTGGTCGAGTTCGGGATGGGCCTGAAGTTTGCGTCCTTTGGTTCTCTGTTCTCTCTGGCCGGATGTGTTTCTGGTTTTTATTTTTGTTTTTGCATGTTGTACTGTTAGCATATTTTATGCAATGACAATGGCTTTGGCCTCGCCACTGTTGGTAGTTTATAAATCATTTGAGATAAGCTGCTGCACAACGTGCAACACCTGATGCCTTTTTGAAAGGATGCCGACCCAGGCCAGCGCCGTGCCACGCCCCGCCCCGCTCACTCCGGTGCGCCCTTCAAAATGGCAAACAACGACGAAATGGGCACAAAAAACAGAAGTAGCAGTCGCCGAGCGAAGGCAGCCACCAGCGACGAGCACATAACAAAATAGAAAATAAAAAACTGGAAAAAAAGGAAAGAAAATGTTAAACGGCAACGGGAACAACAGGAAAAATATTCCTTGCACGCATACCAGACGAGATAGATACCCTTGCGACAAATCCTGTCATTGGGAAACATTAAGAGTATGGGAATATTCAGTGTGAACTCTAAGGGTATTAACTGCAAAATTATGCACTTAGAAAGATCACCAAAAATTATAAAATTTATTAGTTGAAAAGAAATTTGGTATTTTTATTTATTTACATTTTTATTTATATTGTATTTGGTGTATCTTTAGAGGAAAAATAATTTAAAAATACTGAACAATAATAAAGAATGCATAAGAAATAAACAAGAATTACAATTAGCTTCAAATCAATATTCTTATTTAGGCAACTATTTTTTTTGTAAATTACTAATTTCTAAATTGTGTACTTCCATTGATAACCTATTTAAAGTATGCGAATATTAGTTCTATAATTTTTTAAGGCTATGAATTGGAAGATTTAACAGCAAGTCGAAAGGTTGAAAGTATTGTTAAAAAAGTAAAAACTCTCAAAAAATGTTTGGATGCAAATCACGTACAAACTTAATAAAAAACCTATCAAATCAAGAATGGCTTATTAATTTAATTTAGGAATACTAAAGAGCGCAATCGATTTAATGGTTTTCGAAAAATTAAAAAATTATACCAGAATAATTGGTTAAAATATTAACTTTGGCTGGAACTGAAACTTTTCTATATATACATATTTAAATCATAGAAAAATTCTGAACTAAATTAGAAGAGTATCCTTACGGCAAGGGTATAACAATAAGAGCAACATCGGGCAGCAAAATTGTTTGCGGTGCGGCGCAGAGCAAAATATGAAAATGTAAATAGCATAAAATGAAAACCTGCAATGGCAGCACTTTTCCAACACTTTCCAGCTTGTTGACGAGGGGTTGTTGGCTGTTGTACGGGTAACAAGTCACATCGTTGGGTTCGTGGTTAAGGGTTCGACGTTGCGGCCTGGCGTGCACTAAGAGGGGGGGATGGGGGATGGGGGATGGGGGGATGGTCTAGGCCAACCTTGTGTATTGCTTCGTGACTGACGCTGAGTGCAAGCTGTTTAGCTTTCATGTGACAAAGTAAATTTCAATATATTGAAATTGTTATTTAAGTAGAGTGCACGTGGAGCCGAAGGAGGAGACACGCCAAGTGCTCTGCTCCGGCTCCTCTAGTTCCGTTATGTGTGTGTGTGTGTGTGTGGCGCCTGCCAGCTGCTGTCTCTGCTCAATCCCGCCCGTTATTGTAAATAGTGTCATAAATAAATTGCCGTGATTTGTGTGCCAGCCACGGGAGGCGTCGATAAAAAATATCATGTGCCCAACAAATTGCATTTTAAAATGCAGCCCAAGCGATTTGCTAACAAAACTTCATACTACATAAAGTACATACACCCACAATAAAAAAAAAGAAAAAAAAGAAAAGCCAATATGGCCGCCACAGCTGAGCGCTGGCCGCCCAGCTGGTGAGTTGGCAAACGATTTAATTACAAATAAAGTAATTTTTAATTGAATAACCGCCAAAGTTGATGGAAAAACGTTTCGTCCCCCCCCCCCTTGCCGGCAAACCAGGTCAGGCCTGTCCTTACACATACTGGCTTAAAAACTGATCGATTTCCAGTTTCGGCCCGATGCAAACAGCGTGAAAAATGCGCATCAGCGAGGAGTCGACTTGGATGCTGTTGCTGTACGTTGGAGCCATCGCCTCACTGACCGTAACATCATTTGCACCACTGTGCGTGCCAACATTTGTTACAAGTGTCTGTGTGTGCTTTTATGCGTGTGTTTGTGTGGGCATTAATATTACCACTTTGCCGCCCTCTGCAATCGCAGTGCAGTGGTTTATTTTGGTCCTCGGAATGCCCTACGTAAACAAAGTGCTGAGGTGGTCTTAATGGGCCAACACGGTTACTAAATTGGCTTTAATTCATCATCCACTTACGCACTGAACGCTAGCGTGTATATTATTTAAACAATATATTTATGACATATATATTCTGATATATATTCTGTGTGTAAAAACTGTGGGGAAAACCAAAATTGCAGACGTTTTTTTCCAAAGACAATATATAAGTTCAAAAATGTTGACTGTCTTTAAATTAAATTGAAAATAAAAATATTAAACAATTAATGAAAATAAAAATAAATATTTAAATGTCCTGTGTCACTAATAATTTAAGAAACTAATTTTATAGCTGATAGAATTTAGAGTGTAGGGCATTGAACTGCCGTCGAGGTTAAACTTTTTGGCACTGCTGTCGCAGCATCATCCTACCTTTTTTTTTCGCAATTTGCAGTCGCTTCTTTTTTGCTGCGCTTATTTGCAATTGCATCATCGATTTAATTGCAAATTAATTGCTTCATCATTGGCTCGCGCATGGCCATCATCCAGAGCCTGGATATGGCCTCGATGTGGACCACCACAAGTGAGATCTGGCGCTCCCCTTCCCCAGCCTCGGGCAAAGTCATCATTGCATTCGAGCAGCTGCCGTTTATTTTTGCATTTCGCGCCGGACGCTGCATTACTTTGTAATTATTGTGGCAAATGGTTTGTTTGCATATTGATTACAGCTGGAAAAAGGCAATGGCCCCATCCCCCATGCCCCAAGCAGTGTCCAGAGCGTTGGCCACACAAAGCGCCTCAGCTCTCTCAACTGGCGACAGCTTTCAGCTGGAGCGGAGGATGCAATTCTGATTTAGGTCACTTAGAGGCGCCAGTTGGATTGTTTTGTGCTCAAAACCGATGAAAAGTATCACTAACACTATTATAGATTTTTATTTAGATTGCAGCTAATACACTGAAAAAAGTTGGATCTCAAATCACGATTAAGCAGTGCAAAATCGAATATTCTTTGATTTGCCAAGGCTTACACAACACTAAAACCGTTTCTCAGGGTTTATTTGTAAAAAATCAAGCCAAAACCCTTAGCTCCCATACTTCAAATGCCCTTAACTTTGTCAAAACTGAACCGATTTTCACGTTTAAACCCATTTTGATCAAGATTTATCCTCTAGATTGTTTTTGCATTTCAAATATATGAATTTTTGAAAATAATTTTTTTTTCAATTTTTAGCAAAAAAAAAGCATGTACCCCCCCTTACTCATTTTTGAAAATTTTTTTATTTCAAAATTTTGAAATGCGAATTTCTACTTTTAATCGATTGTGGTGGTCATAATTAGTATAAAAAACAACATTAAACCTAATTTTGAGGGGGTCAAATTTTTTGTCAAAAATCATGCAAAAATTCACAAAAATTTTGACAAGTAAAGCTCTCGGATCCATAGTTCCCATAGTTCAAACGGACATAACTTTGTCAAAACTGAACCGATTTTCACGTTTGAAGGCATTTTTTTCATGGTTTATCCTCTAGATTAATTCTCCATTTAAAATATATGCATTTTTGAAAATATTATTTTTTTGAATTTTTTGGCAAAAAAAAGCGTGTACCCCCCCCTTACTCATTTTCGAAAATTTTTTTTTTTCAAAATTTAGAATTGCCAGTTTACATTTTTAATCGATTGTGGTGGTCATAAATAGTATAAAAAACAACATTAAAACCGATTCAGAGGGGGTCAAATTTTTTGTCAAAAATCATGCAAAAATTGACAAAAATTTTGACAAGTAAAGCTCTCGGATCCATAGTTCCCATATTTCAAACGGACATAACTTTGTCAAAACTGAACCGATTTTCACGTTTGAAGGCATTTTTTTCATGGTTTATCCTCTAGATTAATTCTCCATTTAAAATATATGCATTTTTGAAAATATTATTTTTTCGAATTTTTTGGCAAAAAAAAGCGTGTACCCCCCCCTTACTCATTTTCGAAAATTTTTTTTTTTCAAAATTTAGAATTGCCAGTTTACATTTTTAATTGATTGTGGTGGTCATAAATAGTATAAAAAACAACATTAAAACCGATTCAGAGGGGGTCAAATTTTTTGTCAAAAATCATGCAAAAATTGACAAAAATTTTGACAAGTAAAGCTCTCGGATCCATAGTTCCCATATTTCAAACGGCCATAACTTTGGCAAAACTGAACCGATTTTCATGTTTGAAGGCATTTTTTTCATGGTTTGTCCTCTAAATTGATTCTACATTTCGAATAAATGCATTTTTGAAAATAAAATTTTTAGGGATGTCACCAGCATTTTACATATAAAATTTGGTCACTCTAGCTTTAATATTCACCTTTTATCGATTTGCGATTTGAGGTGTATCGACATGTTATCGAATTGCTCCCAGTGGGGAGCAGATATATCCAAAATCTCAATTCGTTGTCCTATACTATACGTTGATTATCAAAATTAGACCAAATTCGTTCTCTAAGTGCTTTCACATATATTGTATCTGGATCAAAACGGCAAGTAGGTAGAAGATCTCTTATCAGTTATCTATTTTGATGTCAGTCAGTCTTTTGAGTACCAATATTTTATGAAATTTACGAAAAGAGGAAGGAATTTTCACTCGGGTTCGCTCGGGGACAGCTCCTCCGGCCTGAGTTTTGTCTGTTCAATCAAATTTAAGAAAATTGCCTGGCGAACAGTGGCAAATGCACGAGTAATGGAATTTGCAGCGCCAATTGCATTGCAAAAGTAGCCACAAATGCGGGAAGCTGCAACAAAGAGCGTGTCCTGTGCCTGCAGGACACAGACATAGACATGGACATGGACATAGACATGGACGTCGACGTGAACGTGGAGGGATAGATGGACAGACGGGCACATCATAAAGGCAGCACGAAAAATTTGCGGTTGATGCATTTTTATGAAGCGTTGCGCAAAGTGGACATGGATGAGATTCCCTTTTCTACTGTCAGCATGTGTGTGTGTGTGTGTGTGGGAGTGCAAGAAAATATAATAATAAACTAGAAAAATGACAAAAGACATGTTAAAAGCACACACAAAAAAGTGGCGCAGGGTGGCAACGCCGCTGACAGGCAACAAAAGTAGACAGCCAGCACTTTTGATAGGCCGGCTGGAAGGTGGGCGGTGGGCGGTGGGCGGAGAGGGGGCGGGAGAGAGGAAAAGAAAAGAAAGAGGCGTGTAAAGTGCCGCCAAGCTAAAAAATATTTGCACAACAATGGAAGCCACAGAAAAGCAGGCAAAAATAAAACGCAGCAACAAAGAAAATACATGCTCTAAAAATATATGCAAAGGCAAAGAAGAAGTACAAGAAGTAACAGGCAACGCAAAAAAAAGAATCAAGAAACAATGTTTGAGTTGAGCGCGCACGACTAGGCGATACCCTGCAGTCAGCAAACACGAAAAAAATACCACAAACATTAAAAACAGAAATTAAGATATATGCAAAGTTTTTTATATTAATGTCTGTATCTAACATTAAAAACAGAAATTAAGATATTTGCAAAGTTTTTTAAACTATATAAAGATTAAAAATTTATAAACGAAAAATTAGCATTTTGTATTATTTGAATATATACTTTTTAAAATAATTTTGTTCATTTATTATCGTTTAGATGGAAAAAGCATTGATTCAAAATCTGCATAAGTTTTCAAAATTTCGAGTCTTATGGGTACGAAAAAGCTCCTGTTACAGACATTTGGGCAAGCCTAAAATAACATTTCGAATTTGTACAGGGTATAAAAAAAGGCAGCTGGCAGCTGGGTTAGTTGGGTAGTAAAATGTAAGTAGCTATAAAATATGAATATAATAGAGCACATCACATCATAATGCGCCCGCAGCGAATGCAGCAATGTGGGTGGCGGCTGGGTGAAAAGGGGGGCGGTGGGGGGGGGAGTTGATTAAATCTGTGAAGTGATCGAAGTGACATGCATGAACACGACGAGGACACTTGAGGCGCTGCCGGTTAGTGCTACTTTGAAGATGACAATGAAGTTGAGGCTGGAGTTGAAGTTGTTTTCAGGAGTTGTTTTATGCATGGGGCGCGTTTTAAAAACTTCCGCCAGTGATTGAATGAATAGTGAATGGCTCGTGCTGAATAATGTGTGGGTGAGTTTATAAGGCTGTTACGCTGATAAAGTGCACTTCCCACTTGTCCCGCCACCATGAGGGATTCACATAAGTTGGCAGGGCAAATCTTTACCCAGTTAGCATAACTATAAAACTGCCATTCATCAAGAAAATAGTTTTACAAGATTAGCAAGTTGTGGAATTCTGTGTGAGAATATGTCTGAGAATATTAAATTTAACACGTGAATTGTGAATATTATTTTTGTTACTTTTATAGTCACAGCGCATATGATTAAAAATAGTAAAGAGTAAATATCCTTCGATATTCAAAAACATAATTAACAAAATTGTGTACAAATTTGAGTCTTGATCGATTTTTGATATTTTTCTTTGCAATAGTACGCAATTATTCTTCAGAAGTTAGAGGCATTATAGGATTTGACTTATTGTTATTCATTAATTTTGTCTTCTTTTTGTAGTGAACTGTAACTTTATATTAAAAATATAGATTATAACAATGTAGTTTATAAATATAAATAGTTTAGTAAATCCATATTATAATTTCATTTAATAATAATAACAATTAAATAATTAATTACGTGTAAAATGTTGTCGTAAAATTTTTAGCCAAAAAGATAATTTCATTATTTCTTATTAAGGATTAAAATTAGTATTAAATAGAATATTGCAGTATCAGGTAATTTTAACGACATAATCGGGCTTAGGATTTACTGAACCTAAAGCTTAGTATGGATTATCTTTATTAAATTGCCCCCTCTCTCTGCTTAATAAACGCTTGAAGGCCGAATTCAGCTGTTTGTTTGTTTGTCCGCCTGTTTTTCACTCGAGCGGTCAATCAAACAACTGCAGCAGCAGCAGCAGCAGCAATGGCCAACGCCTGTATCAACACCTTGACAGGCCAACAAAGGAGGCGGCCACAACGGACCCGGGCCGCTTGGGACTGGCGGCGTCTGGCGGGCGAAATGTTATGCATTATATAGAAACACAATAAGTCGGGGCTCGGGTGCGGGCAAACATTAACGCCATGGAGCGTGGCCATCAGGAAGTTGCACAATCGGGCCAGCCATCAGCCGGGGAGTCAGCCGGGGAGTCAGCCGGGGAGTCAGCCGGGGAGTCAGCCAGCCAGCCAGCCAGTTAGCCAAGCAGCCGGCGGCGACAACGTCGGCCACATGCATTGAGGTCCGCTCAACTCCAAGTCGAAGTCAGTCAGCGCGTCAATAAGTTGGACACAAAGGCGTATGCAGCATAATTTTGTGGGGGCGAGCCATCCCAGGATGGCCCAGACCACAGGCCAGGGGGCGTGTGTGGGGGGGGGGGGAGGGGGGGTGAGTGCCAATGACGCGTTGCGGTTTATTACCAATGCCATTGTATACTTTATGGCGTTGCCAAAGTAAATGGGCGTGGCGTTGCCATTGGGGGCGGACATCGGGCGAAGTATGACATTAAGTGTGCAAATGAGAGGGAGAGAGAGGGAGAAGGGGGGCTTTGTGTGTGTTGACTTTCAACTTAAATAAATTTGCCTTGCCGGCACTGCGTAATGCACGTTGCAGCGATAAGGGCACTGCGCAAAGGGGCAGCAGGTGAATTGTGGGCGTGGCTGATGCCTGTCAGTTAAAAAGCAGAAGCACTCGATTTAATGTGCATCGGCATTTCATTAAATTGCGGGGTGCAAAGGCAAGCAGCAGAAATAATTTCAAATGTGCCCAAGGCAAAAGTCAAGTCCCTAAAATATTTGCAAGGATATCTTCGGCACCTCAATGAGAACTGTTCTTGTTTATATTTAAATAAGAATAAATAAATAATAATAATAAAATAAATTAACTCTGAAAGATCCGCTTTACGAATTTCCTAAGAGCTGGGTTTTTTCTTTCCATTTTTACATTGCTGATTAAACTCATTTCCACGAATACATCTGTGGAATATGTTTCTTTTAGCTATTATATTATTATATTATATATATTTTTAAACTTAAAGTGTGACGTTTCTAAGATTGAGGACTGATTTTGAATCAGTTTGTTCTTATTATAACGTTCTTAAACTAAGATCTTGTTGCTCAAGTTGACTTGTTTTTAGCTTGACCCTATTTGAACAATGTTTGCATTTGATTTAGTTACATACAACTTTTAAATAATCAATATTTTTGTTTGATTAAATTTTATATATAATATAATATTCATAACAGAATTTTTAAAATTTATATTTTACATAGATACCCTTTTAAATAACTTATCTAAGAGTATTTTAGTATTTATTGACCTTTAAAATTCTCTTATATGTATATGATTTTACAAACTTTTGTGGCTGCCCTCGCCATAGGTATTCGCACTGCCCGATTTTCTCAGCTTTGCCTTTTCTCAGTAATTCGCCGCTTGCATTTTCATGTGCGTGTTAATTTTATTTGCAGTTTTATTTTCGTTTACGTTTACTTCAATAACCTTTTTGCTCTGCTGACCATTGGCCGTTGGCCGTGGCTGATGTTTGTTGCCTCTGCTGCATTTGTGGCATTTTAGTTGAGTGCATTTTAAGTGCTGCCAGGCCCGGCCACCCCGACCGGTTGGTCTCAAGGTTATTGGCCCGCCCCCAGCCCCCCACCCGCCGCACTGCGGCAAAAGCAACAATTTCTGTTATTATTTACATTTGCCAAGTTGGCCAGCGGCGTTTCGTTTTCTACACTTTTATTCGGCTCCTCTTTTGCCTGGCAAATATTGCACCAAGTCTAGACACGCCTTGGCAGCAAATGTTTAAATATGCCATAAATATTTCAGCACAACAAAGTCAAATCACGCATACGCAGCGTAAGCAACAGCAAGATGCTCAAAGGCAGCTTTTGTTTTTTGGCATGTGTGTGTGTGTGTGCTGCTTATGCTCCTAAATACTTTTGAAAATTACACACATATTCCGTCTTAATGTCCCGCAGCTGAATAACATTGCTCACCTGACTGCGCAACGAAAAGAAATCTAGTATAATTAATTAATTTTTAAATAAGTGTGTCTTTATAATAATTTACTGATTGATAAAATAATTAAAATCATTTCCTGATATCAAATTGATCGATTTCGGCTGGGTTGCTTTAAACTGCTTACAATGATGTTTACCTAACGGGAGGGGGGCAACCCCATTGAAGCCGCAATTTTCTTGCCAAAGAAGCATTTTTTAATTAGAAGCAACTTTCACCTGCAGCTGCTGTCGCTTCTCAGCCGGTCGGAAGTTGGTTGGGGCGTTGGGTTTTTCATTTTTGCGGCGGTCCCGGGCAGGTGGCACGTTTTGGAATTTGACTTTATTTCATACTTACTGAAGTCTTTTGTGGCCCCAACCGACAACAACTCGAAACTGCGAACTATGCGCTCGGAGCTTGACTCAAAACAAATTTTTGTCTGTCTGCCGAGTGCAGAGTGACAGCATTGAAGTCGCCGGCCAAGGACACACTTGACGCAGGACTCCGTTGCCGACTGCTCCTGTCGGGTCTCAAGTGCGTAGGAGTTAAATGGAGTCAGCTTATAAAGCTGGTACACCCACCAATGCCAGCCTTACCTTGGCTTACCCTTATTATATTTCATTTGACATTCTGTTTTTTTTTTTTTTTTTTTCGGTGGCAAAAAGTGATACAACAACACGGGAGGCGGCAGAAAGGGGGCGGAGTTGTGTACATGAATAAGTTAACTACCGCACTAATGTACATTTGATGTACTTTTCTGTTCGGTGTCGTCCTTGGTGCGTTGCCATGAATATTGGAACGGGATGGGGTTCAGTTCGGTTCGCTAGCTGGCTGGCTGGCTTTCTCAGGTATACAGTTAGCTATTTATATTGAAGCAGCTACTTCGCCAGCTTGTCTCGCTTGACAGCTGCCACAGGGCTGTCGACTCTGTTGTCGTCCTCGTCGGCGCATTGGAGGCGTATTCAAGTGGAAGTGGAAGTCGAAGTGTTCTGCCAAAAGTTGCGTTCAGTTTCGTTGTCTGACTTTCGAATGTGTCGGTTGGGAGCTACTCTCAGGACCACAGTGTCCTCAGCTAAAGAAAACCGCCAAAATAATTTAACTAATTATTTTACGTAAATCTGATATTTAGAGAATTTATATTGTAATATTGCAGTCCTCGGATGTAGAGTTTTCCTTAGCTACTACTACTACTGCTAATAAATATAAGTAATAAATATAATATATAGTTGAATTTGGCTATTAAACAAAATCTCAATTTGTTTGTGCCTAAAATCTTTTACTCGCATCTATTTTATTTATTTAAATTTTTCAAATTTTTCCTTTATATAAAGTATTAATTTAATTGTTTGTGGCACTGTGCAAGCGAGCAATGAGAGCATTCCATATTTGTTAGATTTATCAACTTATATTCAATTTCCTTGGTTTTCACTTGACTTCCCTACACGCGCGCACACTTTTCCCCACCGCTTGTTTTGTCACCTAAGCGACAATGGCGACACGTTTATTAGCTCCCAAAAGCTCCCGCCTCCAGCCCTCCCCCCATGCTGTGCCTACTTTGCCAACTGCGCTTTCGAAATTTCCAAATCAAATTAACTCGCTTTCATTTGAGGCGAAGAAAGGCGTCTCTGAATGGAGATGAGAATGCCAAGAAGTGTAGCATACATTTTTGGGCACTCACTTCCTGTCAAGGCGTGGGCTTGTTTTGTCGCCGCCGCCGCCTTACTCTCTGCTTCTTCGCATTTTTTCAATTTGTATGCGAAATTTACTTCTGTTGTTACATTTCTGTTCATTTCCTTTGAGTAACTCAAAACCTGCATCGACGAAGGCGCCTGCATCCAGGCGGATACCAAACAGATATTCCGGGACTCCAAGATACTTCCCCCTGGGGGCGCATTTGTCAGGGCATTAAGTTTCACAGACAGCTGTCGGTGTTGAGGCCGACGCAGAAATGATTTTTATTAAAATTCGTACGCAATTACCGAGTGAGAAAAGCAGAGGCTGTCGCTGAGAATGTGACAGAGAAGGCACGAAAGTTGGGGAAATGTCAGTAACTGAAAACACGCTCCAAGCGAGTCTTTAATATTCGTTTTCCTGATCTTATGCCATTGTATATTACACACTGTACCAAAGGGTAAGCCCAACCCCTTTTGCCAACCCGTGGCATATGTACAAATTAATGCACTTGAGGGTTAACTTACCATCCAGGAAGAATTCCATGATTTAATTAGTTTGGAATACTATTTTATCAAATATCTATATATCATAAATATCAATGTAAACACTTGATATTTTGTATAGACTTGGAAGAAGGGTATTATAACTTCGTCATAACATGTGTAAAGCGAGAATAGAAAAATGATAAGGCATACTAGCTTTAAGACCTGAACTCATTCCATAAATGTTGGCAATAATTACATTAAAAATGTATAAAACTGTCATTTTTTTTCATATTCTAAATATTCTTCAGACTAAAATTTAAAATTTATGCAAATCTGATAATTGAGGTAACACAATTAATATTATTACCTTTATTAGTAATATATATATTTATCATACCTCAAAAGGTTCTGGCTTTTATTACCTTCGAACAAGGCCAGTTCTAAATCTTTAGTTTTTAAATTTTTTATTGTTTTTTCTTTTAACATTCTACAACTCTCTTTTAGTTCATTGACTTATATAGATTGGAATTGCTAAGCAGGTATAATTTTGTCGTACATCCCAATCTGGCAGTTTCTCTGCCTTTTGCCAGCTGCCTTACCTTGATTACCCTTCTCACAATAGCCTGATAATGGAACTGGCTTTCAGGCAGGCTTAAGCTAACCGAAAATTCACTTTATTACAAATCGTGTGCAGCATATGTTTGCACACACACACACACACACACACGCACACACAGTCAGAAGTCACGAAGTAACATTTACGCGTCTGCGGTTATTTTGCTTAATTTATGTTGTAATTATTTTGTTTTGCAGTCGCTTCGCTTCTCCTCCCGTCACTGCAAGACGCGCGTTATAAATATTTGCTTATAAATGTCTTACACTTTGTTCAAGTGCGCGCGCGTGTGTGTGTGTGCGTGTATTTGTCGGTGTGAAATGTGTGTAAATACCCGAAACACCCACGCGCAAAAGTTGCTGCCACTTCCCACTTGAGGTATAGAGAGAAGGAAAGGGGACGGGGACGGTTAGGGGGGTGGGGGCGGGGGTGGTTTGTCCTTTGTCGCCATGTTTGTTTGCAAATAAATACAATTCGAAGTGTACTTTATGGCAACGCTTATGTCGTACTAATTAAATGTCACTCATACGCACTGTAAGCCGCCACTAGTATACGACTGTTCCCGAGCCGCCTGACTTCAAACATTTAATGTACGAGTATTTTGCATGCTGTCGCCGTTGAGTGTACAGCCTACAACCTAGACTTACAGTTTACACAGGGGGCACGGTTCGGCTTGGGGGCCAGACAGCTTTGCAATTGACATGTGTGCAGGATGAAAATAGGGGGTTGGGGGGGGGGGGAGCGACCGCTCGTCCAACTATTGATGACGAGAGCTGCTGAAATGGCATTGAAATGGCGTGCAAATTGCTAATTAATAGCCTGGCTTGTTGCCTTCTGGGTGTTTAAGTCGTTAGTAGCTACGTAGTTGACGAGGCAACCCGAAACTTGTCGGCGATTAGGGAAATTTCCAATTGAAAAGCATCCTCATAACATCGCTAAATTATCCTCACAATAGTTAAAATAACATTTGATTAAAATATCTTGACTTTTATTGGCACTTAAGAGTTCTTCTTCTTAAAGTCTTATTGATTTGTTTTACGAAAATCCGCCAAAAATGATAAGGTATATCAATATATTTAATAAGCTATATTTTCGACTAGTTTACAAAAGCAATAATTATGTTTGCAGTAATATAAATATTGATATTTAATAATAATTTAATATTTATTATTAATATTGCTTAAAATGAAACTTTTTTTTTTTAAATTAAAAATGTTGTATATTTATTTAAACAAGTTTTCTGCTACCTTAGTGGCAACTTAATCTAGTTTTACATAAAATGAAACTTAAAAAAAAAACCGTTGCTTATATAAAAATGCGCCAAAAAATACCTACGTGAATATACCGTAATTGGCCGACAGTGCTGCCCATGTGCTTGTGCACAGTGAAGAGAGCGAGCTTAAGAGAGCAGGAACTAAGCGCTCTCAGCTGTTTTTGGGCAGGCGACGAACAAACATGCGCCGAAAAGTATGCAACGGCCAACAGCGGAAATGCTGCCAGGTAAACGTATGGCGAATGTTAACTTGACGAAAGGTGCGAGGCGCTCTCTCTCCCTCTTTCTCGCTCCCTCTCCCTCTCCCTCTCCCTATCTGCATTTGTCTCTATCTGCCGTTGCTGCTCTTTGGCATCGTTTGTTTGCTCTGGCGCGTTGAGTAAACACAAAATGGGCAAATTGGCAGACACAGAGCGGCAAACAAACTTTATTATGGGTCATTGTAAAGTGCAGTGCAGCACACAGACACACACATGAGGCTGCCTAAGTGAGCGAGTTGAATTGAAGTGCCTATTAGTATGCAATAGATTTTTATCAAGCCGCTGCTCTTTACGGCTCAAATTGTTTGCCTCTAAACTGAGTAAGCTTGCCAATTGATACATGTGCAATTATTTAATAGCAGCGCGGCCCTTTCCCCATTCTCAAACAAATCTCTAATAAGCCTTTGATTGCGTTTCGTATGCAATTTGGCATTTTGTTTGCTGTATTTTTGCCGCATTATGTGCTATTAATTTTTAAGCCCGCATAATTTTGCCATTTGCCAAAGTCAATGAAGAGAATACGAAAATAATTTGTGGATTTGTAATTTTAATTAGTTTTTGCATTGAGACTGTGATTCCAGTTGGGGCCATCGAAAAGTTGGGTCTCTTATTTGCAACGTGAATTTGCATAAATTTGCGGCTGGCTGTTGTTTGGTCGGGTTTGTCAATGTGCTAACCATAAATGGCATTAACCATAAAGCACTTAAAATATTGAGCGTACACAAATCGCTCATACGCCCCATTGCACATTGCAGCCAAACGATTTCAATGTGTGTGGACATATGCAATCGTTTATGCTAGTGTCCATGTGTGTGTGTGTGTGTGCAGGTCTCAGCCACCTGCATCAACTGCATCTGACAAAACATTATACATTTTAATTATTATAGGTACTGTGGCACAATATTGCCAATTGTCGAATTATATACTTGCGTATAAAATACGCTTGATCTTTGTTTTCTTCACGCTGTAATTGGGTAAATTTTTATATTGTAGTATATATTTTAACTTCGTTAATTTTTTTTTTAATTTGATTTTTCTTTTTAACGACTAACTGCCAAACCAAGAAAGAGAGGACTTAAAAGGTATAAATAATATACATTTACCCATATATATAACATAAATCTTATATAAGTATCACCTGTGATCAATCGTTCTTTCCCCTAAATGTAAAACTAGATTAAGTTGCCACTAAGGTAGCAGAAAACTTGTTTAAATAAATAAAAAATTTAATTTAAAAAAAAAAAAAAGATTTTTTTTTATTTTTATTTGAATTTTGTATACTTTTACCTTTATGCATCTAAGAAGTTTTCAAATTTAAAGTGATTTTAGTTCGTTTGTTATTGATCGGTCTCGGTTACCGGATCGGTTTATTTTGAGTTAACTAACTATTTCGAGCCACTGTATTGTTATACAAATTTTTAGCATTTACGTAATGTAATGAAATGAAATACTTTGCTTTAGTATATAAACTGCCATGTATGTGTGCGCATACATATGGCTGCGACTGTGACCTGCTCAGCGTCAAAGGACGTGCGGTGGCCCAAAGCGGGCAGTTGATCTGTCCAACGGGTGGCGGGTTGATTAAAAATCACGCATACGCATTGCATTTTTCGCGTTTTTTGCCCTCCCGCGTTTTTGCTTATTTTTTCGCTTTTTTTTTTTTGTCATTGAATGAAGCGCACTTAATAAGTGAAAATGCGTGTGGCATATTAAAAGTGACATATTTAACAAATAGCTTGCAAAAAGTCGCATCATCGTTGCAATATGAATATGACAGCCGTTCAGGCAAGCGCAAGAGCTGCGGTCGATGTGATGAATAAAAAAAATGTACAATAACAAAGAAAAAAAAAGAAAATTTACGACATTTTTATAAACAGTAATAACATTGCTCGGCGCCATCTTTTTGTTGTTGTTGTTGTTGCAGCAATTTTGCACTTTTGCCGTTGGCATTAATTATGAACAAATTAATTAAATTAATTACTCATGCATATACTAGAGTGCATTCGCGGGTGCACTCACTCGCAATCGCATTCACTTTTGTGTGGTTTACACAAATATTTACTCTGCCCGCCTGGGACACAGAAAGCAGCGAAAAACGCTTTGATACTTTGGCCCCCGAACCGTTCAACTATGATACATTTTAAATATTTGATTTCAGTTTAAATAACATCTTTTTTATTTTTGATGCTGGATTGTCGTTTCGGTTGAACGGAAACGGGAAGTGCTTAAATACTTTGTAAACTGATGCAAACATCATTAAAAATTCACTCCATTTGGTATAATTTATTATTGTTTTGTCTAAGGGGGAAAATGTTCCCCTTTTTAAGTTGGGGACTAAAGCTCTACATTCAACATTAAATCAAAAGGCGAAGCTTATAATATGCAAAAACTAGTTTCGCACAATTACTGCAAGTACAGTACTTACTATCGATAGTGTCGATAATTATTTTTTAAATTATTTAGTAAAGCTGAAATTCACAAAAATTTTGACAAGTAAAGCTCTCGGATCCATAGCTCGCATATTTTAAAGGCCTATAACTTTGTCAAAACTGAAGCGATTTTTACGTTTGATGGCATTTTTTTCATGGTTTTTCCTCTTTCTTTCTGCAATTAAAGTATATGCATTTTTGAAAATAAATTTTTTTTGAATTTTTTGGGAAAAAATCATGTACCCCCCCCTTACTCATTTTCGAAAATTTTTTTTTTTTCAAAATTTAGAAATGCGAATTTACAGTTTTAATCGATTGTGGTGGTCATAATAAGTATAAAAAACAACATTAAAACCGATTCCGAGGGGGTCAAATTTTTTGTCAAAAATCAAGCAAAAATTGACTAAAATTTTGACAAGTAAACCTCTCGGATCCATAGTTCCCATATTTCAAACGCCCATAACTTTGTCAAAACTGAAGCGATTTTCACGTTTGATGGCATTTTATTCATAGTTTGGCTTCTATCATGTACGTCCGGGAGTTTACTTATTTATTTAGTTACCTATAATTATTTCAATAAATTATATTTTTCAGATCCTCAGCTGTCCGTCGACCCAATAGATTTCGAAGGTAGACTGCAAATCGGTGGAACCTGACTTCTGACTTGCACAGTAAGTATACCAAAAATGAAATAAATATATAAAACTTGATTGACTAAGGTCGAGTCTTTAATATATAGATTGGCTAAAGTCTTAGCATAACTGAAATATCGTTTCTTGGCCCTGTGCCAAATTCCGAATGCGAAGAAGTTTGAAATAGAGCCAGAAAATCAAAATGCAGATTTTAAATTGTTTTTATTTTTTGTATCTACACACTTGATGATACATAAAGAAATCAACACCAAATCCAATTAGCATTTAAAAAAGAACCCGCAGTAAACGCAAAGAAGAACCGCAAAATCCAACTCGCTATTGGCTACAAATCTAAACCAATTTGCAAGTCTGTTTGCGGGCCACAAGGGAACATTTCGAGCGTGACCGCAGAAATTGCAACTTAAAAATCAACTCCAGTCGGCAGCGGCAATGTGAACCGGAAACGGAAATGCGACCATGGCACGGCGCACTTTCGCCAACACATTTAACCACATTTTAAGCACATTTAAATACAACAACAAATAAAATATGCAGGGATCCTTTAATGGAGGCGGGGGGGGGGCGAATGAATTACGACGCCACGCACCGAAAAACTGCAAAAGAGGAGCGCCAAAAGGAAAAAGTGTGCGGCATGACAAGAACAACAGCAGGCAGGACATGCCGAAGGACAACTACAATGAGATGCCAGCAAACAAAGGCGGACAGGAGACAGCGGGAGCGGTCGAGGCAGCAAATACTACAAGCAATTTAACATTATTTTAATGCCAGCCTCTGGTGTCCTTTGTCTCACACACACACACAACTGCCAGCCCCCCTCCCCCCCGCCCATGGGCACATTTACATGCGTGTTTATCTGCCATGTAAGTAGTGTGTATAAAATAGAGCGACAGTTATCTATGTGCCTGTGTCATGACCGCCTGTTGCGACTCCCGGCACACGGGGAGGGAGGGAGCGAGGGAGCGAGGGAGACAGCCAGATAACGAAAGAGAAAGCACACAAAACGCGCTCCAGTTGTAATAGTGTGCAAATGTGTTTGTCATTTGTCTTTTTAACGCCGAACTGCCTCCGAGTGCGTACGTGTGTCTGGGCCAGCTAACAAACCGGGTGCTGCCAAC
The DNA here is from genome assembly GCA_035047465.1 of Drosophila sordidula. NCBI lineage: Eukaryota > Metazoa > Arthropoda > Insecta > Diptera > Drosophilidae > Drosophila > Drosophila sordidula. The sequence continues at coordinate 1,910,487 of JAWNPQ010000260.1, read as the reverse complement.
CCGCTGCGAGGACGAAGACGACGACGACGACGACGCTTTGACTTCCGGCGGAAGTGCGCATTAAAATTGCCATTAGCCAGCAGCTAACAGTCGAGTTGCGGGCGTTGGAAAAGCCATTCACATCTCGTAGTCACACTTTTTGGCAACTGCCAAACAATAGGCTCGTAATTCGCCAGCCCCAGCGAGCAACTTGGCCACAAAAGCCCCTGCAATTGTCTTGCCACTTTCGCTTCTGCCATGCTGACTAATGGCTGGCGATTTTGGCCGCATCTCGCCTTCAGTCAGCATCAAATGTTCTCACTCGAGTAAAGAGAGAAAGAAATTTAATTTCTCGTTTATTTTTTTTTTTATTTTCCCATATTTTTTTTTTAAATTAATCAACAGCCTAAATAAAGAATTAATAATTTATTTTTAATTTATTTATATTCCAATATACAATATACAAACTAAAACTCGTTTATCATAAGCGATAGCTTTTATATCTCTATGTGCGAAAATAACTTTCTTAGTCAATACTAAATAATAATCCAGAGTAGTACAGCAAAAGAATTCAAATAGCCTTGACCCAAAAACTACTTTCATGTCCTTTTTATGCATGAATCAGGTATCAATTTAGGTGAGCACCAGTGCATATAATTACAAACATTTTTTGTCTATTTCAAATGGTCCTAATTCCATTTTTAGAATATATGTATATAAAAAATTTGTATATATTTTATTTAAATATTATTTTTGATTGATGTTATTATTTTTCCCACAAATACTTTCTGCTAATGCTCTGTAGCAGGGAATCTCAGTTGACTGCAAAAGTCGGTTGGAGAATTTGCCTTTGTTCCCCAGCCGAGTGTGTGAGAATGCGCAACTTGTATCTCGTTGGGGGGTATCTCGAAGGACAGCCACATGCTGCGACACACAAAACGATTTCCGTTTAAGCACTTTTCTGTTATCTTTACCAACAGTTTGCTTGCCTTTGGCTTTAACATTTAAGACAGGTTTTGTTGGTTTTTGTTGGGAATTGTGAAACTGTTTGCAAACGATATGCAGTTGGGGCAGCATTTATGAGTTACCTGTTGGCCTACACTCAGCGAAAAAACGAAGAAATCTAGAACTAGAAATAGAATTTGTTTAAGGCAAGAATTTCGAATATTTCATATATTAATTATTATTATTTTGTATTATTAATTTAGTAAGCTAGACTCTTTTATTCTCTCGGTTTCTTTTTCTTGTGGTTTTAGCTTGCAAATACTATGCAAAATAAAAGGCGAAAGGGGGAAGGGTGCTTAATGAGCATAAACACTGACTATTTGCCGAGGCCCTTGACATATGCGCGCTATTCAATGATTGCATAATTCAGATTTGTAAATGCGCTTAATTCAATTAAATGGTTTGCTCGGCTAATTTATGGAGCCACTTGATGGTCGAACTTTGCCGTTGCTCTCCGCATTGTATTAATTGCTTTTCAGTTGGCAGCTCGCTCTCGTACAGTGTGCACTCGGATGGCAGACAAATTGACATGGCATCAAAATGCATTTTTGGTATACAATTGCATAACAAATTATCAAGCACACACACACACACACTTAAATACCACATGAAATGGCATAATAATAAATTGTAAATGCATAAAATGTCACAGTATTATTAAAATGGGAATCAAGCCTGTGTGTGTGTGTGTGTGTGTGTGTGTGGATAGCTTCAGATTCAGCTCGATGCATTTTAATGCCAGTGCAATTGATATTTCAATTAATTTTCAATTAAAAATGGTTTTAATAACACACAGCGCACAGTCGAAAGACCGACAGGCTGTAAGGAGTGTGTTCCGGCAAATTATTTATGGTGGGCCAAAAGAGTATTTATCAAGCTAGTATTACGCTGTTCCTTTTGTCAACAAACTATTTTTATTTACTAAATCAGTGTTTAGCTCGTATGTAGAAAACGAAAAACATTTTATTTCTATTCTTTTCTTTTTAAAAGCTAAGCTTTTTGTTGGGTATAATTCAAAAAGAAAAGTTTTATGAAAGCTAGCAGCAAATTAAGAGGTATTAAGTTGTGTCTTCTAGTATTTCTATGGAGAAACTCTTATCATACCGGGCAAACTTTTAGTTTTTAGCAATTTGCCATTTAAAGTCCCTTGCCAAGTAATAAAATCAAAATCAAAAATCAATATTTTGGCCAAAGAGCAAAAAGTAAATAAACGATTTATATGTAAATATATATAGCGATTAATTAATATACTTTAGTTGTTAGTTTTTTTTTTTTTTTGTTGGCTCGCTAATTATTTTTTGCGGTTTTATTCATTTTATTTTATTTGCCGCTGTTGTTCACTTTGCACCTTGCTGGTGTTGGTTTACCAATTTGTCGTTGTGTGAAGTTGACAAAGTGCCAGGCTCAGTGGCAACCCTGTTCGTTGTTGTTGCTGCCTTTGTTGCTGTTAGTTTGTTAAACAAAACCAAAAGCGAGAATTTGAACAAGTTGTTGTTGTGGTTGAAACGCACTAGTTAAATCAACACCAGCAACAACAACAACAACAACAACAGAAACCACTCCGTATCAGAGAATTGAGAGTTAAAACAAACATAACATAAACTGAACATTTTCGTCCAGTTGAAGCCAAGTGTAAAAATAAATATTTAATTGGCATAATTGTCGTTGCATTATTGCATAAATAAACATTGAAAACTTTTGCATATTGAATGCATTTATTATCGTTCATTATTTTTGCGGCCCGGAAATTGTCGTATGTGTATAAAATATTGTACAAATTCGCCAATTGTAGTTTGTATTATAATTAGTTTTGTTTTTATTGATAAACATAAATAATATGTGTTAAAGTTGGGTATTATTCCGGCACACATAGCTTTTGTTAAACATAAACTGGAGCAACAAAAAATATTCACTAATTTCTAATGCATAAATAATATATAATTTAGATTTCTACCAATTTGTAATAGGTAGCAATAAATATTGGCAGATGAAATACGGTTAGAAAACGTTAATAAAATATATTGTTATATATTATATAATATTATATAGATATATATATATATATTCTGAATATTTGAATGAATAAATACTAGCTTAACAATAGGCTTTTATTTAATACAGATTTTAAATTTGAATTTAATTGAATGTGCAATTATAAATATTTAACATAATGTTTAATTTCTTATACAAAAACTTGAGAGTACTTCAGTTATTTTATTTTCACTTGAATCCTGGAGAAAGCAGAAGTAGTTTTGAAGTGCCAACATTAAAGCCACTTTTTCGAGCCCTTGCCAAACAGCTCGACAATGGCCAGAAAGGCGTCGATGTCATCGGGCCTCGGTGTGCGGGTCAAAAAGTTGGCGTGACTGATATAGCTTGATGGCGCAGGGGCGGGGGGGCGTGGCTGACTGAGTCTGTTGCTCACTTTTTGCCTGTCGTTTGCATTTAAATGTTTCAACATTTCCGTTTAATGTGGCTGCACTTCCGTAAAAATTTAATTAAAAACTGGCAGTTACTTCTTCTTCTTTCTCTTTGTGCGGCTTCAGCAACGACACATGAAAATAATGAATACATTTTGCACAACAACAACAACAAGGGCAACAAACAACATTCGAGTGCACAAACAATAGCAACAAAAATATCAATCCAAAATAAAATCATATGCGATATTTTTATTTAATTAAGAGCGCGATATTCTATATGGAGCGATTACAATATGAACACCAGATGCTTGAAGAAGTGCAAAGAGGAGACATTAAAGTCCTGTTATATCGGGAATGAGAAAAAATTGAATGAATGAAATATATGTGAATTTATGAATTTATAAATTTACTTATCAAAAGATTTTAAATGCAATCAACTGAAAGGTTGAAGACAGTGCATTTTAAATACTTTAAATGTTTATCACAAAACATGTAAAAGTTAATAATTGGATAAAGTGGATATATTTCATATTGCTTTGTGGGTGTGCATAAATTGGCTAAATTTAAAGGTTTCCAATATTTTTCAGTCTAAGCTCAGGCAATAAATCGATTATGTTTGGTTTCTTAACAACATTTGCAAGGCTTTGGCTAATAGTTTATTATTACATTATAAGTTTTCTTTTACAGATCTTCAAGACAGCTCAACTTAACTTACTTAGATATTATTCCTAGTCCCTCGTATACTTTCGTATCTGGCCAATACAATTTCACTTCAATTATGCCTGTCAACATCCTCCAGGTGTTTAAAAATTCGTTGAACAGGGTATTTGGATGCCGCACACTTTCCAGTACTTCGCTTTTTGTATAAATAATATATATAAATGTATGTACAACAATTGGTTGTTAAAAGTTCTGGCCAGCAGCAAGACAAAAAAACATTTTTGTGTTATTATTGTTATTATTACACTACACAACACTGCACAGCAAAAACAAAAGCTGCGTTTTTAATTAAATAAATACATGTTTTATATGCCACAAAAGAAAAACGCGGGCCCGAAAGTGAAACGACACGAGGCACAAATGGAAAACGCATCTCGGCGGGTATTAAAAAATATATATATAATATATATATATTCGGAGAGCGAGTGGAGTAGTATTAAATAAAATTTAACGCATTAATGGAAATTGTTCAAGTGGCTGCCACTTTTGGGTCAACTTTAACAAGTTGCTGCACACAAAATTAAACAAGGTCCGCGCGGCGGCGGCGAAATTTGCAAATTATAATTATTTCATACCTGGGCCAAAAGGCAAATTTGCGCTTCTCTCGAAAGGGACTTTGGCGCGACTCCGGCCGGATAAAACGCTTTACAAGCTGCAACCAGCTCCAGGCCGAGACCGAGACCGAGGCCGAGGCCGAGACCGAGGCTTGGCAAAGTGCGCAATGGAGAGGCTGGCAAAAGGGCAGCAGCGTTAGATGGGGGCGGGGCACGTGACAGGTCGAAGCAGTGGGCAAACTTCAATTACAGCTTAAAACTTTCAATTAAAAACTTTGCCGCGCGTGAAAAAAGCGTGTGGCGCACAACAAAAAAGTGAAGAGCCTGGAAAATGCATTTTGAAGCAGTCGAGCTTAGGAAATTGCATCCCAGATGAGCAGATTTGCCGAGCAATTAGAAGATGTGGTATAAAAAAAAAGCTGAAGGTCTTTCATATGGGTCAAGTGAAGCAAGAAGGCGAAAGAGGATAATTTATTGGATCTTGTATATACCCTGTATACTGTATCCCCATAGAGTGTACTGCTTAATAGACAAGAAATCCCTAGCTCTGCAGATTCTTTCGGTTGCTGTTAAAGCTGCATTCGAATAAGATGTTGAACTTGGGCTGTTGCTGCCTGCCATAAAATGTGCAGGGGGGGGGGGGGGAAGAACTTTATAGCCAAACAAAGAAAGTCCCGCACAGACTTTGGCCATATGGCAAATTTGGCATCGCCTTGCAAAGTTTTACTTAAATTTTTCAGCTTCTTTTGGCAGTTTGTGCGCCACAGCAGGCTGAGAATGCATTTTTAATGAATCCCGAAAAGGTGAATGTAACCTGCGACGTGGGCGAGAGAAGGTGAGAAAACGAGACCAAAAGGAAATGCAACAGAAAATGTTGCAAAAATTGAAAAGCGCAACTTTGACTTTGCTGTGGGTGGCCGAGTGTGCGTGTGTGTGTGTGTGTGGGCGTGTAGTTGCTGTGTGTGTGTGTGTGTGTGCAAGTGTTTGGATTCTCGTCAGAACAACTTCACCATCCACGCAACAGCAGCGCAGGCCAAACTCTTAATTGAATTAAACTTTTTAGCTGCAAAGTGCAAGCAGAAAGAAAAAATATTTCGCCAATTTTTTGCTCTGCCTTTTTACACCCTTGCGCTGAGCATTGTTATTTTGCCAGCACGTTTGTAACAATTAGAATATGGCAATCGAAAGCTGCAAAAATGGGTTTTTTTAAATAATATTTGATTGATCGTCTTTTCTCCTAAGCAGCGCCTTTCTCTGCGATTTTCACAATCTTAAGTAATGCTTTTATATAAAACCTTGACAGAGTGTATCTCCTAGTCAGGCAGTCCCGACTAAGAATATTCATCTTGCTTTAATTATAATTAACTAAATGCAAACAAATACAAGAAGCCCAACAATTATAGAAAGGCATTAAATATTAGAGAGCAATATTCGGGAAGCTAGCTTAGATTAAGAATTTACTCTTAAGTGCATTACGAATTAGACAATTAATTTGGAATTCGACAAGAGTATCGGCTATTCACGTTCGACATAGGGGAATTTGTTATCATATTGGATTTGCATTTTGCATTTCTATGCAAAAATTGCACATATTTTTTGTTCTCCCTGGAATTGAATTGATTTTGCCGTTCCGTTCCGTTCCAGCCGTGAGCCCAAGAGCAGGCAGCATTTAATTGAATTTGCACAAAAATTACATATTCACACAATTGGCCGTTGTGGGGCAACGTTTTGCGCAATTTCCGCACTTTAAGTGGTATTTTGTGAAATTATTATAAATTATTTATTTGCCGCTTGGGGGCGTCCGAAAAAACAATAATCAAAACAATGAAACGCGTCAGTCAAAAGCAACAACAACAATAAATGAGCATTAAAATTGACGCACGAATAGAAAATGAACAAAAATTAACTTCATTTCCGTTTGTGAGCGTCGAAAATAAACATAAATACGAAATTAATACAACACCAAATGGGGCGAGGGGCTGGCAATTGAGTCTGTTGGAGGGAGCGGGTGGGGGGGGGGGATCACCTGGCTGAAATTATGCAGAGTGTTTGCCATGTTGAAGTCGGTATCAATTTTAATTAAATTTTCCGGCGGCGGCGGCTTAGTTGTCGGACCTATTAGGCTGGCATATGTGGGTCATAAAATACCAAGATGGAGCTGGCAAATAAATTGAAAAATGGCGGAACTCGATGCGCACTGCGACAAGCTACAAATGGAAAACAAGTCAATTTTTATGGCACACTTTTAGGCGGGCAGGGGCTCACAATAAGCATACAAGGTATCGGCTATTGCAAGCGCTCGACAGGGCAATACCCTGTAGCAGAAGAAAATTAAATATAAATTAAAAATATAGTAGATTTAGCTCTTACAGTTTTTTAAATTGACAGATCAACCAAAAAGAAAAAAAAAATAAATTTAATCTCTAACTTCTAGCTTGTACTCCTTTTTAGTCAATCACACGGCTGCAGGGTATAAAGTATAACTGAAATGGAAATATTGAGGGTGGAAATAAAGTACGAGTAAGGGAAGCTCGGGTGTGAGAAAAGCGAATGCTGAGCACAGCAAATGCTGCCCCGAAATGTAATAAAAATCATGTAAGCAGATATGTACGATGCTAAATTTATGGGTCCTCAATGTAAACTTTTGAATGGATATGAAAAACAACAGTCGGCAGAAAGGCAGGACTAAAGCAAATATGAAACTACGTGCATAGGATAGGAGAAATATATGTAAACAAGTGGAAATAAAGACGACTACAAAGAGAATTAAGAAAACCTACATTTGTAAATATTACATAAAGAGCACTCGACTAAAAGATATTCTTAACAGTAATTTAAGAACTTTATTCGAGGCTGATGATTCGAATAAAAGTGCATAGCATTTAGCTTCTAATCTCTAAAATTGAATTTATGGGAAGGGAAGAGATTATCTCTGCCGCTAAAATTCTGGGAGTTGTGGACTTTCTCGGGTTACCCGCGCCTTAGATATATGTCCACGTAGCTTAAAAATCTGAATACTTTCTCTCAAGCGGGCATTCATGAATATGTATTCAAAATTTCAAGTCTCTAGCTGCAACAGCGACGCATAAAATGTCGTTCGTGCGGACAGACGGACAGGCGGACAGACGGACACGCGGACAAACCCAATATAATAATCGTTTACGACCTAGTTACCCAGGCTCAAATGCTTTATCGAAAACACCTTTTACGAGAATTCAGTCACTTTTGTTTCACATTACGCAATATCAAGCAGAATCGAAAATTTTGTCCAACTGCCCTATATATTTTGAAAACCAAATCCTACGCGAAAATGGCGGCCCCCGGAACTCCTCGGCTTACTTTGCAGTCGCGCGGCTCTGTGAATCGTAACTCCACAATGGACGGCGGCTCCAAGCGGGTGTCCGCCGAGTCGAAGCGAGACTTGAAGCCGGAGACGGAGAAGCCAAGGCGGCAGCGGACAAAGACGCCCAGCTCGAACCCGAACGAGACCTGGGACCGACAGCGGTGTCCGCCGAAGACGCAGCACCGGCAGACGAAGCGCGAGATCGCGATCGCCAAGTTCAAGAACATCGACTTCTCGCGCCGCGACTCCGATCCCCAGCTGACCGTGCAGACGCTGGAGTTCCCCGACGCGAACATCAAGCGCACCGACGTCGAGCTGCGCGACGAGTGCGGCAAGCGCGTGCTCACGAAGCGAACGGGCCACGACTTTCCCAGCTCGAGTGTGCCCGGCTTCCGTGACGGCGTCTTCACGGTGAACACGCAGGCGAAGAGCTGCACCTCCTCCAGCATCCCGGGCCGGCCCGCCGTTGCGGGCAAGACCGCCCAGCGGTCCGCGGTCGGCGCTCGCCAGGCGGTCAACTCGCAGGAGATGATCGACTCGCATCACCTGCCCTCCGCGGGGCCGAAGCACTTCAAGGGCGACCAGTGGCGGAAGCCGTGCGAGGCCAGCTACGTGGTGGGGGCGCCGCGGCCGCACATCGGCCGCTGTCCGGAGAACTTCCAGCAGCTGTCGAAGCTGTCGCCGGTGCGCCAGAAGTTCTTCCTCACCCAGGATCCGCGCAAGACCCACTGCCTGGTCAATCCCAGCGCGCTGCGGCACAAGAAACTCACCGAGGACCAGCAGTTCAAGCTGATCAGCAAGATGGTCAAGCACGGCGACAACGTCTGCGCCAGCACCGGCTCCGAGTCCTCCGACACGCACATCTGCGAGGTCATCGACCTGGAGAATCCCGTCAACCTGGACTTCCAGGGCATGGACTACAAGAACACGTACGAAAAGGACGAACAGGAGCTGCAGAACCAGCAGACCTACTGGCGCGTCGTCCGCTACATGGAGCGGCGGCGCACCAAGAAACAAACCGAGCACAAAGTGGAGGCGGAGCTCCAGGCGGAACGGCTGGCGATTCCGCCCGTGTTCGCGACCACGATCAAGGACCAGCCGGCGGTGGAGGAGCCGCCGCCGAAGGAGTTCAAGCTGGCCGAGCTGTTCCGGTCGCCGGACAAGCCGGCGAACAAGGAGAAGATCGCCGAGGAGAAGAGACGCCGCGAGGAGCGCTACAAGGACATCTATCTGCGGAACAAGCACCGGCAGGCCGAGCGGGAGGCGGAGCGCAAGAAGGTGGAGGCCGCCGCCAAGGAGATCGAGGCGCGCACCGTCGCCGAGAAGGATCTGCTCGACGACGTGGCCAAGATCGACGACGACATCGAGCGGAGCTTCCGCAAGTTCGAGTACATTCCGCCGGTGATACGCAAGCGCAAGTTCTTCCCCAAGACCCTGACGGAAACGGAACGCCTGAAGGCCATCATGCACAAGGAGAACTGCGTGCGCCGGGACCTGGCCCGGGTGACGCAGGAGTTCTTCCTGGAGCACACCGGCAAGCTCAAAAAGTATCCCGATGCGGCGCAGCAGCTGCGCTGCGAGGAGAGCATCGAGGGCAGCGCCGGGACGACGCCCAGCGAGCAGAGCAGCGACGACGAGGACTACCTCAAGGTGGGCAAGATCGGGGACAAGTTCCAGCTGCGCGGCTTCCACTTCAAGCACGGCGACGGGCTGCGCGGCAAGCTCCATCGCCACCAGATCATGGAGGGCCAGCGCACGGTGAAGGGCTGCCTCACCCGGGACGAGTGGCTCAACCAGCTGGCGCCGCGCAAGGAGCCCATCAAGCTGGACGTCGAGCGCGGCATCATCAAGGTGCTCGACCCGGACGATCCCAAGCTGGACCTGTTCCCGCCGCAGCCGATGCTCCTTCACAAGCACGAGCAGAAGAGCGCCATCAAGGAGTTCATCGACAAGCGCCTGGGCCTCCACTACCATCGTGTGCTGCGCAAGAACCTGAAGCTGGTCAAGCCCAAGCTCAAGTATCACGTCAAGAAGTTCAATCTCATTCGCTATGTCTTCCCCGAGAAGATCATCGTGCCGGATGCGCCCGATCTGCTCGACGCCGACATGGTCGACGCCTCGAAGGTGGAGACCACCCTCGAGTACATCAACCTGAAGAGCAAGGTGGCCAAGGCCAAGCACCTCAAGCAGAAGCTGGCGCGCATGAGCCTGCTGGGTCTGACCTGTGTGGAGGCCAAGCAGCTGCGCGAGCAGTCGCCCTGCGACGTCAAGGAGGAGGAGTTCGACCTGGACTGGGTGCCGCCCCCGGAGGCGGTCGTCGAGGCGGCGGCCACCGACGAGCGCCTCTCGGGCGGCAGCGACGGCGACGGCAACGGCGACGGCGACGGCGACGGCGAGGTGCCCATCGAGCAGCGCGGCAACATGCCGGCGCCCATGTTCCGCGAGAAGACGCTCCACGTGCATCCGCGACGCCGTCGCGACTACGCCGCCGAGCGCGTGCCCTCGGCCGTGTTCAACGACGCCATCAAGAACTCGGGCATGCCGCTCCTCGAGAAGGTCATGCCGGACACCATCAAGTACGTCAACGTGCGCACCCCCAAGCGCCCCTACACGGGCACCCTGGAGGCGCGGCACCATCACGACCACTGGGACCCCACCCAGGCGAAGAGCGTGCACGTGCACTACCAGACCAAGACCGTCTATCCGAAGATCACCGTCCAGGAGCAGGCGGAACGGGTGCCGATCGTCAACTTCATCAAGGCCAATCCGCCGTGCAAGCAGTACTTGAACACGGACCTGACCATGCCCCACTACGACTTCGAGGCGATGATCGCCGAGCACATCGCGGCCACTCGCGTCGACAGCAAGGACGGCGCCCGCGAGGTGGTCCAGGATCTGTGCCATCCGTACGACTTTGTCTTTCACTCGCGCGATCCCGAGGAGCTGACGACCCTCGAGTTTCCGGGCCGCAGGCAGTACCTCGATTTTTTACGCGAGACCCGCGAGGTCCTCTACGAGACCAAGGACATTGAGCCCGGCGAGGAGCGGCTGTTGGTCGACCGCAAGGCGATTGTCGCTGACCTCGAGGAGGACCTCAAGAGCATTGAGCAATGCTTGAGCTCGCTGAGCAGCTCCGAGTGCACGAATCTATCGAAAGACAGCGGCAGCTTCCTACTCCTCGAGGACGAAACCAAAATACCGCTCGACTATATCCGCAAGCCCCTGGTGCCGTTCGAGGAGATGCGTCGCTCGCGCTTCCAGGCGGAGGTGATCGACGTCGATGCCGAGGAGGAGAACCCCTATCGCATGCTGCCCTTCTCGGGCCAGCACAAGGAGCAGGCGGCCATGCTGGGACCCAAGGATTCCTTCTTTACGTTCAGCTCGCGCCTGCGCAACGGCCTGCGGCTCAGGCTGGAGGTGCCCGTGCCGGATGTGCGCAACACCCTGATGGGACCCGGCCCAAAGAAGTACTACGGCTCCGTGATCACCGATCTCGATGAGAACTACATCGACGAGCTGAAGAACCGCGCGCCGATCAAAGCCTTCAACTTCAAGACGGGCGTCGAGCTGCTGAAGGTCGCGATGCGGCTCAAGTACGAGTCCCTGCTCATCCAGGGCAAGGTGGTGCGCACCAAGATCTACGATACGCTGAACGAACGCCACTGGCAGGACATGAAGAACACGAAGCTCCTCTACGAGGGCCTCTTCGCCAAGTGGGAGAAGAAGGAGTACAACGCGGCCATGACCCAGGTCTATCAGGTGAAGACCTACTACGAGATAACCGACAAAATGAAGCAGGAGTACCGCGAACTGGAGCGCGAGCTGACCATGCTCAACATGGACATCGTGTTCATCGAGGGCCACTGGATACGCTGCGTGATGCTGCAGAACTTTCACTACCTGCTCGGCGAGGAGGAATGGCGAGCCGAGCACGACTGGATCCATCTGGTGCCGGTGAAGAAGCGCGGCAAGTTCAGCGTCGAGGAGGTCGACCAGGACGCCGACGTGCAGGAGGAGGACGAGGCCGTCGAGTACGAGCTGGAGCCGTACGACCAATCGATCGCCAAGCGCACCATCGTGAACATCCGCGTGCGGGACAAGGACGACGCCTGGGCCATACGCGACTTCTACTACGACGTCTATCTGCGCAACCTGCATCCCGTGCTCCAGGTGTTCCCCAACGCGAAGACCTTCCTCCAGGGCATCGACAACCTGAAGAACAAGACGTTCATGCTCCTGCTCGAAATGCACTACACGCTGTCCGTGCACACCGAGCTCCAGGGTCGCCTGGAGACGTTCGTCGACTGGTGCGCCAAGGACCTGAAGGAGAAGCAGGAGTACGTTGCCCGCAAGTCCGCCAAGAAGATCTTCATGGAGGGTCGCGCCATCGAAATGGAGGCCCGCGTCCGCCACTACCTGGACAAACCCATCCAGGAGTCGTTCGCCGACGAGGAGTTTAACAAGCATCGCGCCATCCTCGCCGAGGTCTGGCGTCGCGTCGTCCCCGCGACGGTGCGCGGCTCCAGCGACGTGATACCCAATGCCTCCGATATGGTGGGCACCATCAGCGGCGTCGTCCTCGAAATACTCGCCAAGTTCGAGCACATGGATATCGAGAAGGTGCGCGAGGTGGAGGCGGGACTGCGCAAGCGACGCCGCTACCTGGAGAAGCTCTCGGCCCAGGCCTACCAGGTGGAGCGGCGCATCGACATTGAGATGAAGAAGGTCCGACGCAACCTGGAGCCGCCGTTCAAGAAGCCGAAGCGCGTCGGACCCCTCCAGCGACTGTACCTGAAGAAGCGTGTCAAGAAGATCATTCCGCCGCCCGTCGTCATCTCCGAGAACACGAGGAACTTTGTGCGCGCCTTCGCCGAGGACGGCGTCGTCAGCGAGGGCTTCAGCCAGGACTCGGTGATGGTGCTGGACAACATACAGGAGCAGATAGTGCCCTTCTACTTCGATCACTTCCTCAAGCTCAACGGCTATACACCCAACTACAATTTCAAGACGAACATCGAGACGCGCGACGGACCCGAAATCAACCGTTTCCACATACGCGAGGTTATTCCGGACGTGCTCCAGAAGGTCGAGAACTGGGAGCAGATGCACAAGAAGATCATGGAGGAGAATATCCAGCGCAACCCGAAGATGTACGAGAATGTTAGCTGAATTGACTGAATCGACCATTTTAAGCTTTCCGAGTTACAGAGTTATTCAATAAAATTGGAGGTGCTAGCGCTCAGAGACGGGGGATCTTATTAAATAGGTGGGTTGAGTAAATAGTATCTGTATCTGTGATTATATTCTAGCAGTTTTCCCTTTTCTGTTTCAAATGTTTTCTCCTTCTCTTCAGCTCCACTGTGAGATTTACTATTTCTACTTACACCTCAATAATTCCTCGAAGTTTGTTGGCATAGCTTTCACTGATGCAGCTGTCGCTAAGCGGCTCCCCTTGCCCCCCCCCCACCCCCTTCTTCACTTGACAGCAGCTGCATCGGCAATTTTCATTTTCTACCTGGTGTCCTACTTCACTGCCTAGTCTCTGCCCCGCCCCCCTGCCCCTTATAGTGCAAAACTTGCCTCGCTTTTCTGCTATATTTGCACATAAATCACACAACTTTCTTAAAATTATTTGCCGCTGCTCTCAAGTTGTATTTTATAGTGTAGACGTTTTTGACTTTTATGCGAAGAATGGGTTTAAATAATAACCAGCAGCAGTGAGATTTCAGGATTTCAGGAGAGCAGCAACAACTCCAGGGTATTCACACCTCGCCAACTTTTTGTGTTGTATCGATGTGACAAGCTCCTCCAGCCCCACTTCTAATGGCAGTCCCCCCTGGCAAAGCTTTTCGCAAAGTCACACAATTTCCATTAGCAGCTAATGAAGCATTAAAAAGTAACGAAAAAAATGTAACGCAAAAATACTTAACGCCATATTTCCAAGCAAGTTGCCAGCTTCTATCAAAAAGCACAACAAAGCAAGAAAAAAAAAAATAGAAATGAAAAGAAATTGAGAAATAAAATAAAAAAGAAAACGTAATATGCGTCGTCTGGCTGGAACTGGGAAAAGCGTTGAATGAAACGGAGAATAAACGCTGAAATATAAAAGCATCGCGAATTAAATACCTTTTAGCAATTAATCTGCTTAGCTAATGGACGATTTCAATGCAGACGACAACTGCAAGGGGGGGCGGGGCGGGGCATCGAGGCATTGAGGCATCAGACATCGGGCAGCAAGCACAGATTGTTCCAGCCAAGCCACTTACATTAGGCTTACGGCTCGTTGACCAGGCCAGTGCGCCCCGGCTTATGCTACACTATTTGCAGACTAATTTCATTCAATAAACGCGCGCCCCGCCCATCGATGCCGCCCCTCGCTCTTGGCCTGATCCCTGTCGCCTGCTCTCCGGCCCACTTCAATAGCCAGTACTTATATGTTTGCCTTTTGGCCGTTGACAGCCAGCTTGGAATTTAATTCAGTTAGTTGCCATTTTAATTGACGAGGCCAGTTCATTCTTATTTTTAACATCGCTTCAGATTTCCTTGCTCTGATTGACAGCAGAATAAAAATATTAAAAACAATTTTCAATATATATTACTTTCCTGTGGAAATGCAAGTCAAATATTGATTCTCGCTGGCCAATAACATTTTAATAAATATCGCATTTCATTTTGGAGAATTATTTTTTTATACATCAAATATCACAATTTTTTCTCAAATAATTAAAATTCTTTCCGAATAAAAATTGAAATTTATTTCATTTGAAAGGGAATACCCTATAAAAGTTTAAGTTAAGTTTGTCTTTTATTTTAATGATAAAAAAATATAATATATTAGATTTATATCTGATCGAATCCTTTTAATATATATTACTTTCCTGTGGAAATGCAAGTCAAATATTGATTCTCGCTGGCCAATAACATTTTAAAAAATATCGAATTACATTTGGAGAGCAGTTTTATTTTTTATACATCAAATATCACAATTTTTTCTCAAATAATTCAAATTCTTTCCGAATAAAAATTGAAATTTATTTCATTTGAAAGGGAATACCCTATAAAAATGTAATTAAAGTCTGTCTTTCATTTTAATAATAAAAATATATAATATATTAGATTTATATCTCAACAAATCCCTCCGTAAACAGGCAAATGGCAATATTTTTAGCAGACACTGTTCAGCACGCCCCATTGAAGAACTGTGTACTGTATATGTATGTATGTAAATGTGTATTTGACTGTATGTATATGTTGGACATTTTGCGCAACATTTTCAGATGACGTGTGTTCATTTGTAACATTTGAAACATTTACAATATTCTCCGGCTCGTTGCTGTTTTATTTATGTGGCAGGCCATCATATTTTATGTTATTATATATTGAACATGTACTTATGTTGCGTAACAGGCGGGTGGGCTGGGTGGCAGTGGGCGGGGCTCGGCGGCAGGCAGTCGGCCTACAGTCACATAATGATAAATCATGCCTCAGCCTCGGCGCTGCTGTCATAAACAAAAATATTTGATTGAAATGACGTGGGCAGCTCCAGGAGCCGCTCTGTCAGTTCACCTGCCAGAGCCACATTAAAGTTTTCCACTCGCACAAGTAAAATTAACTTTTCCTCTGTGGCGCCCCAAACTCAACGGAATACCCGAACTTGTTGTTCCTCTCAGCCTGTCCGATCACACAAGAATTAGGCATTAGGTCGGCGGCTCTGATTGAATATGAAAGCCAAATGCCAAGCGGAAGCTCGGATTAAAAATTTATTGATGCCTGCATGAATAACAAACGATGCCCAAATGTAGAGATTGGCTAGATTAGCCCGATTGTTTGACACTTGATGGATATAAAGCACAAGGCAAGTAATAATTTTAACAATCGTGATTTGGTACTAAATATATAGCTAAAATACCTTAAACAGGGATACCTGGTAAAATGAAAGAAAATTTTAAATATAGCTCAACTTGAAGAAAATTTAATTATTTCACCTTGAACAATATTTGACAATCAACCAATTATTATTCTTTTTTTTTATTATTAAGACAAATATCAGTTTACTCTAAATGATTGATCACTATAAAGGGTATAAATCATAGAGGATTATTTTTTATTACTTTATGGACTATGATCCGAAACTAAAAAGATAACTATGACTTATAACTATGACTATTTAAAAATGCGCTATAGAAATTAGGAATTGTCCTAAGCTGCAATAAGGAATCAAATTGAAAAAAAGAAGATAATTACCAAATAATACTGTCCTACGGCGACGATCAGTGTCCTGGAATATCGCACGTATTTATTTTTGTGAATACTCTATTTATTTATCACGAATAGGCTGCAAGGCATGTAAAAAGTAAATTAAAAAAATTCTTGATGATGGAAATTGGCAACTGAACTGTAATCGCAAAAGGTTTGTAACATCTGTGAGCTTATCTTTTTATAGGTAAAACATATCTTAGCTCAGTTACAGTTTGGTCGATGCGAGTGTAAATGAAATGAAATAAAATATTTGGCTCTTGATTTATGCAAAAATCTTCACAGAGATTTTTATGTCATTGCTGGGCCCGCGGGGAGGGGATCTGATGGTTGGTTGGGCTTTTGTAGCGCAGTGCATTGCAGATGTCTGTGTCCTGTGCGTTTGTTATTAAATAAATTGACTGACACACACACACGCACACGCGCACACACACAGGACGACAGAGCTGAGAGTCGTGTCGAGACCTGGCCTGGAGTCCTAGGTAGTTCATCATGTCATGAAAATTGTATGGAAATTTAATTGAAAACATAAGCCAAGGATAACAGGCCAAAAAGGACAGGCAATCACACACACACGTGCACACATGAGCCACATCAAAATGGCGGCCGCACACACACACACACACACACACACACACAGAGAGAGCTTAACTATGGCCGCCGTCTGCCTCCCAGATGACTTCTCTGCTCATTGTGGCCGACGCGCAGGAAGTGTACGAAATGATATAAATAAATAAACAAACTACAAGATAAAGCTATTTGCAATTTGATTGTCAATTTTCATGAGGCTGGCGGCAGTCGGGATTGCCAGGACATTTCCGCCGCAAAGGGAAACTTTTCTGTTTTGTTTAGTTTTCGTTTCGTTTCGTTTCGTTTGCTGTTGTTGTTGTTGTTGTTGCCTTATCTGTCATTTACTCATTGATGCAGTCAATCAAATTTCATGAGTGATTTTTGTTAGCCAAAACTTTTGCCAGCTTTCGCTGCCATCTTAACTGTCAATTTTCATTTACATTTCCCGCCTGATTGCCTCCAAATGGCATCTCGTGTGCGGCGCTTGTCTCTCGGCTTGGCATACATCAGACCCGGCCTCGGAGCCCACCTCGCCCCCCAACCAAAGTTTAATTGCATATTTCAGTTAAGGAGCCCACAACAGAAATTTGTAGTTTCAAATGCTTGCCAACAATTTTCCACACAATTAAAAACGGGCGTCAAATTATGGCGCACTTAATCCCAAACCGAACCAAATTGGGCCAACTTCAAACTCGCCCCCCTCACAAAAAAGCAAACCTAATTAAAAAGCGCTTAATGCTGGGCAAAAAAAAAAAACTCAGAGCGCTGGGCGTGTGCTAATTTCATAATCCAAATAAAGTTTCAATTAATTTGACCAGAGCACCATTTCAGTTTTTTTTTTTTTTTTTTCGTTTTTTACCAGCACTGGCATGAAAATAAAAGAAATTTTGTAGCTACCCGCGTATAAATTCAATGGGGTAGTTATTCAAAAATTTTCAGCTTCAATGGCCGAGTAATTATGATTTGAGTTTGAGCTGAGTTTAGTTTAGTTGAGTTGAGTTGGGTTCAGATGAGTTTCGGTTGCGTTTTCGTGGTGGCCTCCAAGTGCTGAACGTGCGATCGAGCTGTGGAAAATGGCGCCATGTGGAAAACGAAAATGAAAACTAATTGCGAGAATATTGCAGGTACACCATTAGACTCAAAGGGGTTTCTCTTGCAGGGAATATCTCTTCCTTCACTTTCTCCATCTCGGTTATGGTTCATTAAAAGGTACTTGAAATTTAAATGCGTTCATAAATGTCGCTGGCCAGGCCAAAAAAAAAAAAAAAGTAGCGGGAAAATGCCAAACAAATGATGGCCCTTTCAACCCGCCAATTGTCAACTCATCTGGCGTGGCATTAACCCCATGACACCGACACACGCAAAAAAACCAACGCAGACTGGGCCGCAAAAAATGTTTGGCAGCAGCAAAAATTATAAACCACTCGAGCATATTTTGCAAGTCCCCAGCCCAGCCGAGAGAATCCTGCCAGGCCTTCATATGGATGGCCAATGGCTTTTTCTTTCTTGCTTGTTTTTTGTTGGCTACTGTTGCTATACGCTTACCATTTTTCATGAGCGGCCGAAAAAGTTGAAACGGAAATGCGACCATACAAGCGGATATGAGACGGGTGGGGAATACATATAGATGCGATATATAACCGAAAGACCGCGTCGCGTCAACCTATAAATAAAAGAAACGCGGCCCCAAATCCCCAATTCCCGCCATGGAGTGTGCAACATTTGTAACTGCGTGGACGGCCCTTCGGTTGTGGACGAAGGATTGGTTCCGGGCTTGGCTCCGAGGGAGTTTTGCGCTTTTTTCTGCGTGTTTGGTTATTAACAGGCGACTAGAAGCAAATATATGAGCATACTTTTTGGCTGGCAGTCAAAGCGCAGCCAGCGACCGGAAGCCAGCGAAATTATTTTTAAACGGCTTGATGAGAAAGAGAGGGAGAGAGAGTGAGAGAGAGAAAGTGTGTGTGTGTGGGAGGTGCAGCCTAGGAATGTAATGTTATAATGTGAAACAAAAGCTCAGAAAAACGTCAGCCATCAGGCGGCTTTGATAGGGGGAATGCGCTTTAAATGTCAGCCATTTATTAAGCCCGTCCACAGGGGCACCAGACGGGCAAATGGCATACGGCGGGAGCCGTCAGAGTCACTCAGACAGTCAGAGTTGAATGCGCAGACAGTCGAGACAGTTAGTGCTGGCAAAACTTGTGGTCTGTTATATGAGTATGTTGCTCCATCCTGGCCGGACACTGCCTCCGCTGATCATCAGCCAAAGGCAACAATAACTGCAGGCGTAAAGTTGCGGACTACCCCAAATTCCCATTATAAATGCGACTATAATGTCAATGTCAAATTTTCCAAAAATTAGCTATATTCCGAAAAGCCAGTATCTTTCCAAACTAATTTTAGAAAGTTATTTTTAATATCACATTTTTTTAATCATTCATTATTTATTAATCAATTTTAATTGTATACTCCCTTTAGGATGTTGCCTGCGGCCGGCTGTCGATGAAGCTAAATCTGCAGCACCGTGGATAAAAATAGACAAAAATAGAAATAATATAAATACGCTACATTTCTAAGTTATACGTGTATAACTATAAGTGTAAGAGCTTGGTTTACACTAATATAATTAAAATAAAATAATAAATAATAAAAGAAAAATGTATTTTAAATTAGAATTAAAATCTAGGAAACTTAATTTCTTTTTGCACCAGTAGAATTTTAATAAAAATAATTAAATTATTTAAACACATGTAAGTTTTGAAAAATTGAATGGCGATCGATTCTTTGGACTTATACGAATCGAATGAGGTATATATCTCCGATATCGGAGTTCATAAGGCCGAGATACAGCCATTCAAAAATTCAGTCAAATTGAGTTGATATTTAATGTCTGCCTAAAAGTATGCACGGCCAAAAAATGTTGAGTTAACAGCTGTTGCTTATTATTAATGCAGGATGTAAAAGTATGCAATGTTTCTGCACGCTTTGCAAAATATGTAAACAAGGTTTTCTACGGCAACAAATTGCCTTTAAAACGTGCATATCGCTCAAATTTAGTCCGATCTTGGAAAGATATACATTTCCGGAATCGTAAGGATCAGGCCGATCGATTTTTTGTCAATCTCTGATGATTCAGTTCGCCTTGTACTGTAGAAATTAAAACACACTCTTCAAGAGAAATAAAATATATTTCAGGATAGAAAAGAACATATTTATTTGAACTTAACTAAATATTAATAACAAAAAGGTAAAGGAAAATGTAAAAGTAGGGCGTACTCCGTTAGTTGGAGGCCTTTGAAGGCCTGACCCAACTCTGAGATAATGTTGTTGTGCTCGGGATGTGATTTGAACACGAACTCCGGCCGTAGGCAGCGGGTCCCGCGCAGTCCACTGACCACAACAACCTCATATAGAGGTTGTGGCCACAGCAGACCACGAAATTCTTTCTGTAAATATAAAAGGAAAAGAATATTCATATAAAATCTCCGAAACTTATCGCAATCGGTATGATATAAAACAAATTAAAAGTATCTAGTATATAGTTTTGGCAGCTTCAGAAGCACGTATGATTTACGTAACACTTTCTTATGCTATTTTTAATTCCAGCTCCGGCTACATCACACTACAGGCCATGTTCCGGGACCATTACCCAACAATTTATATTTATAAACTGAAAAATATTGCGGGGCGTGTCGCAGTTACCGCTTCTGCTGCCACGCCTCCCCCTTAGCGCCGCCCTCTCCTCTCACTTAGCGAGCGTACGCAAAAATACAAACATTAAAAGTCCATTACCATTGCATACTTTGCAGCGACGCGAGACGTCGACATTTTTTGAATACATTTATTTGACAATTTCGGTTTGGTGTTATGAGAGCACGCCAGACCGCACCCAAGCTCCAAGTCCAACAGCTCGCCGGTTTATTGCGGGGGCAGTCAAAATATAACGTATACGCCGTGCATGTGCATATGCGCCCAAATGTATGCAATGTGTTTTTGCTCGGCAAACGGAAATGGAGCTATATTGGCGCCTCTGACATCCGGAATGCCAGAAT
The DNA here is from genome assembly GCA_035047465.1 of Drosophila sordidula. Lineage (NCBI taxonomy): Eukaryota > Metazoa > Arthropoda > Insecta > Diptera > Drosophilidae > Drosophila > Drosophila sordidula. Next base: position 1,889,588 of record JAWNPQ010000260.1, on the reverse strand, counting down.
TTTGGCATATTTTCTTTTTCAGCCTGTGTGGCAAGTGGCAACAAACTGAACGCAACATTTTGGCCCGCAGCTCAATTAATTGTTTGTCTGGTTTCAACTGGTTTCTGGGCATTCAGTTTGCCTGCTCATTTTGATAGTGCCCGCGTTCAATGATATTTCGTTTCGTTTCGTTTCGCTTCGTTTCGTTTCAAGTTTTCCATTTCACTAGAATAAACTAACCAAATATTTTCCACTTTTTGCGAATTCTGTTGCCCGCACTGTTAGCCAAATTAGTTGCAAAACTCTGCACACAAACAAAAATGGGCACCGATGTTGTTTTAACTCGCAATCCCAATGCAATGGAAATGAATTTAATTAAAATTATTTTGGCCATTTATATTTTCATAAATACTTAGTAGGACCGACGTGGCTAGCTGTTGAATGAATTTTGATACCCTGTAAAAACTCGGAGAACTACAATGAAGCTTTTCAAAGGATATATATTAAAGGGAATTACAATAATAATATACTAACTACCAATAATAATATTACTAAATGAACTTGAGTAAAAATAGGGTATCTTTGGGCTATAACTTTAATTGATAACATTTTTACTATTATTTAATTAATGACATTAAAAAAGCAATCAAATTTGCCTAACAAAGTTTCACTAAAGTTTTCATAAGGAATGCATTGGTAAGAAATTCAAGGACTTTTTATAACTTCGCTGACTTCAATGTGTCCAATTTGAAGAGTTGGGTAAACTTGTAAAAGTAACATAAGGTTAATAATGAAAATTAGTCTCTGAGTCGCTTTCCATATATGTCTAGTTGAACATCGAGGCTCCCGTGCAAAACCTGAAAGTATTTCATGCGAAACCCTTTTAAATCCGTGTTAAAGGCAGTTAGAAGTTGACGTTTTCAAGCCAGTCGAGCAGCTTTTAATGTCCGCCCCGAAATTAGTACACATTTTAAATGTGCTGAGCAGCACAGCAAGCACAACAACAACAACAACAGCAACATCAAATGGACAATTTGCGTCGGCGACCCAACTCTGATTATGATGACGACCTGGGCACATTAATGCTGATGATGTTGCCGCTAAGTAGCACTCCCGGAGAACTCCGCAGTAGGTTAACAAATATGGCTTCAGCGGAAAAGGTTGCCAGAACACCAAAAGCAGGAGAGAGAGAGAGAGTACACGTATATTCGGGGTGAGTGTTGCGACCAAAAAAAAAAAGAAAAAGGGAAGTCTTAGCGGTTGCCAGGATAGCAACAGCTTTGAAAATTAAGTCGCGCTCATGCCAACTCTCTCTCTTGGTCTCGCACTCGTGCCATCTCGCTTTCATGGCTTTGCAATTAAATATGCACATTCTCATTAAAAGTTTGCGCCATTAATAAACGCCAACAGGGATGTAATTTAATACGGTTAAAAAGTACGACACGTGGAGCCGAGAAAGCAAGACATGCAGACTGCGAGGTTCGCAAGTTAAGGGGGGGGGGGGGGGGTTGAGCCAGAGGCGCCCCACCGCCCACCTGGCCGCAGCTCCACCTACACACATTGCATTACATTAAACATGCAGCCTTTGGAGAGTTGCCTTAACGCTCCCAAACAAAGCTCATAAAATTTGCAAATGTAAATAATTTTCTTAACGAAATTTTCACGTTGCTCGGCTTGGCTTGGCACTTTGGCCTCGACCACATTAAAGCTCGCCAGGACACGGCGCAAATTTGTCAACCGACAGGACCCGTCTCGACACGACACATATGGCCAGTGTTCGGCTAAGACGTATCTACTTGTGCTCCCCCCCAGCCCCCCATAAATAATAAATAATTGAAAATGTCTCACGAGAATTCTTTGCTTCGTGTGAACTCTGCCAGCCAACAAGTTGGCCTTAATATTAGAGCAGACCAAAGACTTTGGCTTTTGTGCATAATCTGCTAGCCGTGCGGCATGTCAGCTACGTTATGGCCTTTGTTTTTCACCTAACTGCTTAACTAGTTTAATAACACTGGGTAACAAAATTCAATTTTTAGTTTTGCTCGTTTCCGCTTTAATTTTAATTAATGATATCTTAATTGATGATGCATTAATATATCTATATGATTCTAAAGTGAAACAGCCAACAAATTTATTCTGGCGATTTTAATAAGACATTAAAGTCAGAATTTACTCGAATTTTAAAGTCAAAAAGCGAGAAAAATACCGCAGAAGAAATCATAATTTTCTTAATTCAAAATTTTATTATTGCAAAACCAATTAATTGAACTTAAAAGTGATATATTCATTAGCTTTCAGTAATCGTTAATCTTTTCTCCATAACTTCTAAACTAGAGGTCTAATCGCGATTTGGATAATTTTGGATCACCCTATGCACATGGATATAATCAAAGGTCAACTTTCATTAATAATTATTACCAATAATTATTGGTAAAAGGTTTGAACTCCTGCCATTTTATGTAGAAATTTTGTGTTCGTGTTGAAAAGCAGTTCGATTTTCAAATCAACTACAACTGTAGTTATATTTTTTTATTGAAATAGCTTCCTTCAAAGTAGGGTATGCAATAGTCGAGGTGTGGACGCCGTCGCTGTCTAAATAGTTTCTGGGAGAATCACATTAATTGCTTAGAACTAGGCGCTGTGGCGAAACGTTGACAGCCCGCTGTCTTGGCTGGTGTTTTCTTGGGCCAATTCCGGCGGGAAATTAAAGTAAGAGTTTACGCTTTTTTAGCCTCAAAACACACACGCACGCCGACAACAAGGGGGGAGGGGGAGGGGGGGGGGACGGGAGGAGCTGCAGCACATGAAATTGTTGCTCATTATGTATTTATGTCAATTTCTGGGTCGCTCTTTCGGATTGCGTGGGTTTTGCGTGTGAGTGTGTGTGTGTGTGTGTGTGTGTGTGTAGGTGTGTGTGCGGGAGGCCGCAATGACATGTAAAACCTTTTTGGGCCTACAGTCGTACACCTCCACATCCACCTGGCCAACATTTAATGACTTTGGCTTGCTCTCTTTTGGGACGCATTTACCGTGTAAATTTCGCTGTACATTTTTACTCCTTCAGCCACTCGTAAAGGTGTGCGTGTGTGCATATTTCAGTTATTTTTATTTCGGCGTTACTTTTAACACACACACACAGACACAGACACACATATATATGGGCACGTTTGTTTGCCGTTTTTATGCGTCCGTATTCGATGGGGGCCTTTATGGAGCTGCAGCGTTAAAGTTTTTGTGAGTACCCCCGTATTGTAAAGGGATTTGCTTTGTGACTCGCAAATGCTGATGACTCCGGCGAAATGATAAAAATACATTTATATGGTTATCGTACATGGCATAAATCATAAAACGCCAAAAGCAAGAGCCGGGAGTGAGAAGATCGCGAGACACGTCAACTGAATAGGCTGGCTCAGGTTTCAGGTGATTAACTATAAAAATACAAAATACAAAAAATTAAATTGCTTCTAACTAAATATATATAAAAAGTAATTAAAACAAAATTATTGTTATCTATTCAAATAATTTAGATGCAAGTATTAAATTTGAATGTGGCCCACTTATGCATTGCCTTCTATTCATTTCTGTTCCTGCTTTAAAGCTTGGGTTCAACCTGTACAGTGCTCTCGTTTCTCTCTCGTTTATCAGCGGCTGATAATATGCGTGCCTGGCATTGTTGTTTCGCATGCATTAACTAAACACGCTGCTGGCAACCTGATAAATAATTGAAAAGAAAGCAGGAGCGAGGCACAGGATGGCAAAACTCGGGCTTGGTCTTGGTCTTGGTCTTGGTCTTGGCTGGGAAGATGCCGCTGAGACAACGCATGAGTCCTGTGCTGAAATAAATTTACTTGCATGCCAGATACACACGATACACACACACACGCACACTCACACAGACGCAGTCGAGTGCACTCTGCTAACTAAATTTTGCGCTGCGTACGCGACTCAGTCGAGTGCAAAAGGCATTGGACTGACTTGGACTGACTTATGGCAAGATAAGCAGCCGAGTTTGAGTTACAGGTTAATTTATTATTGAAACTAATGTCCAATGGAGTTGGGGGCGGGGGCGGGGGCGGGCGCTGTCAGTGCAGGTGCCATGCTGACGGCGCCGGTTTGGTGACTCACCTGCCGGCCGTGGGCTGGGACTCGTAGGCTGGGTCTGCAGCGCAAATTATGAAATTCAACTTGACAAATGTCAGTGGCATTAATTAAACGTTGAGATATGGCAACAGCAGCCGCCTGCGACGCCTGCGAAAGGAGTGCGGGCTTTAAAGGCCAGTGGCAACTTTAACTGCATTGCAATTTTGAATTTCATTTATGGAAAATCAATAAGCAACTTGTAATTCGATTGCTCTGGGAAATCAGTTGCCGAGTTCCACGCGCAATCCAATTGAGCTTAATTCGTGCGAGGATATTGCAACATTCGGTGGCAGCCTGTGGAGGCTTTAAATTGAATGCCAGAAACTTTTAAAGAAGCCTGCGTCCATTTCATTTTCCTCCTACTTTTTTTTTTGTATTTGATTTTTTGCTTTTTTCGCACACTTTGCCAACTTCCGCTTCCGGCGGCAAGCAAAGCAAAGCAATGCAAACACAGCCCACGCTCTACTTCTTCCTTTCTCTCTCTCTCCCTCTCTCTGTCTCTTTTGTTTTTACTGGCATAAAAATCATTAAACTGATTTATATTCCGTTTGATTCCCTCGTTTCCCTCGGCTACGCGTCATGTGCTGAATTTTTGTTGCTCTTTCTCTTCTATTCCCTGTGGTGGGGTATATTGGGTCTGTCAACGTTTTTAAGGTCTCTTTAAACTGCTCTTTATGTCAAATGGTAACACTAAATATTCATTTAAACTCATGCACAACTTTAAAAATCATTTCAGCTTAAACTAATTCATAGGGTATGCGAAAGTCACACTTGTGTATTCTTTAGCCGACGCCTGAACTTGGGTTCAAGTTTGATAAAAGGGTCGCTCGCCAGACCATGCCCAGTTGCAGAACCCATGCGAAATTCGATAATTCAAGTCAATTTCGCATGTGTCGGGGTCGCTCAAGGGTTAAGTGATTTCTTTTGTTTCGCATTTTCTACTGCCGCCTGTTCCTTTGTGCCACGCACTTAGTCAACTGTAAAATAAACGCAGAAAAACACATGAAAAATTTAAAAACTTTCACTAAAAAATATTTGAAATTTTAAACTATTGATTCTGAGCAGAAATTAACTGTATCCCTCTCTCTCTCTCTTCTGACTCCCTCACTCTACCGTTGGGCCCAATGCGCTGACCAATAACAAAAAATGTTGACCCAAAATGTTTGCCCAGTTGTTGCCTTTAGTTGGGTTACCCAAAAAACCAGCGCACTTGAACCTGCCCCGCCCCCCTACCGCCCCCGCCCCCTCCCTCACCCCCCCTCTCGACGAATCGACCACCTTGAAAGGGTTGTCGTTACAGAAATTCAATTCAATTTCGTTGAAATGTTTTATTATATGTATTTTGTTGCTGCTGCTGCTGTTGTTGTTGTTGTTCTTGTTGTTGTTGTTGTTGTTGTTGTTGTTGTTGTTGTTGTTGCTCTGACTGATTTTAATGTAATTGCCGGTAATAGCAAACACTTTTTATGGGCTAACAAGTTGTTGTCGTTGCCGTTGTTGTGGCCTGGTTGTTGTTGCCGTCGTTGGCCACGCTTAATGTCTGTTTGATAATTTTTCGTTTTCCATTTATGGTTATTCCAAATTGAATTCTAATTTAAAATTAATTTTCATTGCAATATCGGGAGGAAATTGCGAGTGGGCCAAAAGTGCTATTGAATGTGTGAGGGATCAAAATGTGGCTATAATAGAATAGCTTTAGAATAACTTTAAGCACAAATTAAACGCATTTAAATAATTAAATGAACTAAGCAATTTACCTTGCTTTTTCCGAGAATAATAACTTTAATAGAAATAATGTTATTACTTTTTCATATAAATACAAGTTTCTTTCTCTCGCTGCGAAGCGTAAATACCCTTTCCTTTGCCTAATTATAAATGTAATTTTTTTGTAAAGGAATGCACTTACAAAATTATTATTATTAGTTTTCCCGTTCGCGCCAAGTTGATGGTAATCGGGCTCCGTCTCCGATAATGAACTTTGATGTGGCACGCTAAATATTGGCCGCATAGAGCAAGAGGTCGTCGCAAACGCCCGACGCTCGCGGAAATAACGGGGCTCTGACACATTCGCCGAACAACCTTTGTTTACCAGTGCGATTTCCTATCAATTTGATTGTAATTGGAAACTAGTACGCGCATCGCATCTAATATACTACATCTGCTATATTGATCGTTATCGGGTGTATTCCAGAAAGTACGCGAAAACATGTGCTGTCACATGTTTCCACAATTTTATCAATGGAAAGTGCGACCAATAGAAATGCTGCAATTCTCCTATAATTGAAAAATTATTATGAATGAGTTTAGCGCTTTATATACAATGTAAATTATATACATAGAAATATGGCATTATCAATATGTCCCAAAATTTTAGAGCTAGAGTTGCCAAATGATAGAATAGAATATATATAAAATAATAATATTTAATATTTCGGCTGGTTAAAGCTTTGAATAAGTTACATCCGACTGCTAAATTCCTACTTGTTTTTTTTTATATATGGAAATTCAGTCAAAAGTTGAACTAAAATATTAATCGGATTCTTCGAGCTACCCTTTAAATGCATTGATTGTAATTAATAGTCTACTTGGATGCCAATACCTTAACGCTGACCATTGCATTCAAATGTTCCATTGTGTGTTGTTGTTGTTGGCATGCGGTCTGTGCGTGTGCGTGGCAAGCATCTAATTAATTAAGCAACTGTAAATTCCTTTGATAAATTAACGTCACGCTGACCACAGAGGGAGAGAGAGAAGGGGATGGAAGGGATAGAGAGGGAGATATAGATATAGTACAAATGCATGGAAATTTCCTCGCTATTGTCGCCGGTTAGTGGAATATTAATGCCAATGTTGGCCAGGTAATGCGGCCAATAGCATTGCACCGTGTTGGCATTTGGTGACTGTAAGCTCGCAGTTGGAGGAAGAAGGAATCGAGCCAAGTTCCGTTTGTGAAATGTTCGAGTGCGAGCAATTATATAAATTAAAAAAAAGAAGCAGTCAGCGCTCAGCCGCAACTGATATCGATAAGATATGCCAATAAACGAGACATCAACAACACTCAAACAGTTACCGCACAGCATCCCGAGCAGCAGTCAATATCAAGGCGACAGCGGAAAGCAGCGCCCTATCAGACATCTATCTATCTTGCCAACATGTCGATAAAGCACCCCACAACACTCGTGTACGCCAGATGCGTATCGGCCCACCGGGGCTACCATATAAAAGCGACTGCCACTGGCGACATTGTCATTTGAGTAGAGCGCTTTGTGCAATTCTCTTTGTGCCAAGTCTTCCGATAGCCCGAGCAAGCTCAACAGGAATATCTCTCCAGCTCGCAGTCCACTGAAGATGAGAGCCCATTACGGTACATATGAGACGGGCCATCGGTCTCCTCGCCAGCAAGGACTAACTAACCAGAAACGTTGTCTCCCCTTGCAGTTCTCGCCTGCCTGGCCTTTCTGCTGGCGACCACCCATGCCGCTAACATAAGGCCCTCGGCCAGCGCCGTGAACAACCAGAAGTACCGCCGCTTCGTCTGCGTGAACAAGGCCAACGGATTCCGCGCTCTGGTGCCCGGCAGCTGCTCCAAGTTCTACGAGTGTCAGAATGGCGTCGCCACGGAGACCACCTGCGCACGGTTCTTCGACCCCCAGGCCAGGGAATGCGTCAACTACAGCACCGGGTGCGTTGAGGTGGCCCAAGCATCCGCGACAGCTGCAATTGGAGGCAACTCTGGCGCTGCCGTGGAGCCGTGTGCGGAACCGGTGACCACAACTTGTGCTCCAGCCGAGACCACCACGTGCTCGACACTAACAACAACCACGTGTACTTCACCAACAACAACCACTTCCACAACAGCAACAACAACCACCTGCTCAACAACAACAACAACAACAACAACAACAACAACCACCTGTACTTCACCAACAACAACCACTTGCACTTCACCAACAACAACCACCTGCACTTCACCAACAACAACCACTTGCTCAACAGCAACAACAACCACGTGCACTTCACCAACAACAACCACTTGCACAACAGCAACAACAACCACCTGCTCAACAACAACAACAACGACAACAACAACAACCACGTGCACTTCACCAACAACAACCACTTGTACAACAGCAACAACAACCACCTGCTCGACAACAACAACGACAACAACGACAACAACAACAACAACAACCACCTGTACTTCACCAACAACAACCACCTGCTCGACAACAACAACGACAACAACAACAACAACCACCTGTACTTCACCAACAACAACCACTTGCACAACAGCAACAACAACCACCTGCTCAACAACAACAACGACAACAACAACAACAACAACCACGTGCACTTCACCAACAACAACCACTTGCACAACAGCAACAACAACCACCTGCTCGACAACAACAACGACAACAACAACAACAACAACCACCTGTACATCACCAACAACAACCACCTGCTCGACAACAACAACGACAACAACAACAACAACCACCTGTACTTCACCAACAACAACCACTTGCACAACAGCAACAACAACCACCTGCTCAACAACAACAACGACAACAACAACAACAACAACCACGTGCACTTCACCAACAACAACCACTTGCACAACAGCAACAACAACCACCTGCTCAACAACAACAACAACGACAACAACAACAACAACAACAACCACGTGCACTTCACCAACAACAACCACTTGCACAACAGCAACAACAACCACCTGCTCGACAACAACAACGACAACAACAACAACAACCACCTGTACTTCACCAACAACAACCACCTGCTCGACAACAACAACGACAACAACAACAACAACCACCTGTACTTCACCAACAACAACCACTTGTACAACAGCAACAACAACCACCTGCTCGACAACAACAACGACAACAACAACAACAACAACCACCTGTACTTCACCAACAACAACCACCTGCTCGACAACAACAACGACAACAACAACAACAACCACCTGCACTTCACCAACAACAACCACCTGCCCAACAACAACAACAACCACCTGCACCACCACAGTTTGCCCTCCCGGCACATCCGGCTCTAAGGTGAGACCCTCCTCCGTTCACGTGAGACCCGCCGTCAGGCCGTTCCACCACAGCCTGCTGGCCGAGGTGGAGGCGCAGCCGCTGCAAATGGCTTCGCCCGCGAACGCGCTGAGCATGGACCTCTACACCAGCCACGTGTGCCGCAGCAAGCCCGACGGCTTCATGCTGGCCTCCCTGACCAGCTGCAACAACTACTACATCTGCCGCTACGGCAAGCCCCTGCAGGTCAGCTGCGGCGACAAGTACTTCAACTCGCTGAAGGGCATCTGCGATCTGCCCCAGAACACGAACTGCGTGCAGCCTCAGGCCTGAGCTGAGCTAGCTCACCTGTTGACACCCCCCTGCAATAAAGACGACAGTCCACCAGATTTGCCTCCTTTTTAATGCACTTCAGCAGGTGCATCTATCTATTTAAATAAATATAAATTCAGCGGCTAATACAGGCTACAAAAAGCAAAAGCAAATTTGTGTTTCATTTTTATGAAAGTAATAAAATAAATAACTGTTTCAAGCAACAAAACAGTGTATACCGTAATATATCCTGGGATGTAAAGAAATTATAGATTAATGATTACATTAAAATTCAAATTGAATTAACAAAAGTTGATAAGAAAATATTCATGTATAACTAAGAAATATTTGTGGAAACTAGCTATATCACAAATAATAAATAGAGTGAAGGATTCTAAAGTACTCCAGGAGTCCAACAATAAATGTGGATTGAACTAACAGAGACAGATCGAGGCAAGCTATTATATTACAATCTCCAGTATATGCTTGGAATAAAGAGGGGAAAAATAGATTTCATTTATTTACTGCAGTGAATTTTATATCTAAGGGTATTATAATTGGTGGCTTGTTTTTACATACAGAAAGAAAGTTAGCCCTAAAATACTGTGAGTAAGAATAGTTTAGTACAAAAATCACCTAATTTTCTGAACCTTAAGCCCAAATTGTGCGCATATTGCGCAAAGATCCTAAAAGACTGTTAGTCCTTGCAATTAAGTCCCAATGCCAGGTGTGACCAAATCTGAGTCGGGTGCGGCTTGGGGACACAATTGGACCAAGGGGCCGGAATCCTGGGCGGCTAAAAATTGTCAAAGCGACGCCAAGTTTCCCATGCAACACATTCAAAAGTATTTAAGGTATTTGCTCGCGCTTCACAAATCCCACAGCCGTCGCTGTCCAAGTGCCATTAGGGTCAAGACTTTACAAAAATAACATAAGGGGATCAAGCCGCCCGGAAACAGCAACAAAGCCACCAAAACTGACCACAATGCGCTTTAAGGCTTAGCGGCCAGTTTCCGTGCACGATATTGAAGGCCATTTGCAGCCCCTTCTGTTTCCGTTAGTTGCGGCCAAGACTTGTGTATTAAGGGCTTAGTTAACACGTTTGCCCATAAAATGGCTGACAAAGCCAGCTAAGACGCTGGGCCCACATTTTTCGGCTGTTTAACAAAATAATTAAAGCAAGATGTGTATACATATTTTATTTTATATACACATGTGCCACGCCCAGCGTTGCTTGTATGTTAATTTCGCGACGCAAACTTTTTGGCAGCTCGGGCCGTGAAAGGGTTCCGCAGCTCGAGAATTACGACAAAAATAAATAACGTGACACAGCATGAAAATTGCTGGCAAATAGGCAGCTGGAGACGTTCAGCGCAACAGGAATGCGAGCAGCAAAAGGCTAAAAAGTAGAGTCAAGCAACACACACACACGCACACACAGTATGACTTTCAGTTTCTTTGCAAACATTGCCGCCAGCCATTTTGTTGCGGATTAGAGGAGGGGGCCTGTTAACAAGGTATACGGCGGATTCAATACCACTCGCATAAGCGTAATTCAACTAAATGAAACGAGACCTTTTTAAGACAGTACACAGTTTATTATTGAGAATTGAACGCCATAACAGCAACTATTGTGTAATCGGGTTGCATCCATCTGAAAGCGAGATAGAAAACGGGAAATGTATTTCATTAGTAGACCACACAGAGCTACAGTTCGCCTGGCGCTGGCTTGCACGCTGTGCGCTGTGCAAATTTTTATAGCATACTTTGGAGCGTCGTCGCACAGCACAGCGGCAGCAAATTGCTGCGAGGGCAATGCCAGCACCAATATGGCATAAAGCAAAGCACAATCGCTGGCACCGCGGGCGGTTTTTACCGGCGCTAAACTCCCCGCCCGCGACCGTCAAATAAACAATGAACACAAAGCACGAGAAATTTCGTAATAAAAAATCACAAACGCACATATGCGAATACGGGACGGGGGACTTTTCACGTTGGCAACGGCAACGGCAACGGCCTGCGGAAAATGAAATCCGCTTTACCCACGGCACCCACGCGCGACACGACTTTGCTCTTCAGACCCGAAACCGGCAAGGAATTCAAATTACGAGTTTTGTTTACATTCGAACCCCGGGCCCCGACTCGCGGCGGCGTCAACTCTTTGCACACGAGTTATTGAATCGCGCTCACCTGCCGACAGTCAAATTTTTATTGGCAACGCGCGGCGCTTTGTTTCGGCTGTCAAGCCGTTTTCAATTTGGCTAGCACTGGCAATGCTGGCATACGATATATGCTGCTCACCTCGTTCCTCGATCTCACCCCGGAAAGCCTCGATTGCTCCTAATTTCGTTCTAAAGCTTAGCACGTATATAAGCCGAAGGGCCAACAGGCTGGACCAGAGGGACCACACCCTCTCGGCCCACAGCCGCCGCATGGTCCACAACCTCCGCAGGGTCCGCAACCTCCACAGACACCCCAGGGCCCACAGCCGCCGCCGCACGGGCCACAGGCACCCCAAGGACCACATCCGTAACCGCCGCCGCAACCGCCACACATCTTGAGGAAATTCTTTGGTGCTGCGTTTGGTTCACACATAGGATATTCCAGTCTTATTACCGTTAGCCATTGCTGAAACTCACCTTCGCTTCACAGAAATAGGAACTGGAAAAATAAATTACTTATTTAGCCCAATAATGTTGGTAGAATTAATTTAGACTTTTGTGTATTGTTGGGTTTTATTATAGTACTTTCAGTCGGATGTGGTTAAGACGAAAGCGCTACAAATAATGAGGATAACAGTTTCGAACTTTGCCTACAAGCAGTTCAAACGCGGCTGAGCGCGTCAAGGCCTACTTGGTTTTATTTTCAAGGCCTACTGCGCTTTGAAAGCTATAATTATACATTTATTTATAGATGAAATTCCCCAGGAATGAACATCTACGAGACAAGTTCTTATTCGCTGGCTTTTTGCTGGAAGTTATATCACTGCAGAGCTGTCCTTAAGCACAACTGTAACCAGTCTAGTTGCAGGCAAAGCTCTGGGGTTGGCTGCGAAGAAGCAAAGTACGCGAAGCTGTGCATAATTATTATACCTGAGAGCTCGTTGGGGCTTCCAGGAGCGAACGGTGTCAGTTCTTGCAACAACAGCTACAGCAGCTGCAGCAATTTTTACGACGTCATTAACCCAACGAGTAGCTTCCGTTGCTGCCACGAGCCAACGAGGTGGCATCAGCGTGGGTAAACGGGTTAGCCAGACACTGAGTTGCACATTCCGGCAGCAGCGGAGGCAGACAGTTATGCGCCTGCAAATATGCAATGCAAAATAGCTACTGGCAAATTGTTTTGGGGCCAGAGAGACATTTTGCACAGCTCGTAATGCACTGCACTGAATGGGCGCCAGCTCCACAGCGAGTACATTTTTGGCCCTGGCACCGTTCGCTACCCGGTTGAATTTAACGAGCTGCCGTCGAATCTCCTTCTGTCCGAAACGTGTATTCTTAAAGTGACCAGACCAGACCTGAAAGTCTGCTGATTTATTGCAGCACAATTCTCACTTTTTTGCATAATTATCTGCATATCGATTCGGCGTAATTTCGGATTTTAACAGCATTTTTATAGCCCATCTTCAGCTGTTTATAGGCAAAAGTTTAACAGCCATTGCCTACAAATTATGGCAGCTGAAACATACAACTTGGCTAATGAGCCGCTAAGCAGCCGCCGCGTGGCAAATAAGACTCCAAAGGGTTAACGCTAACTAGAACAACAGCAACAACAACAGGGCCATAACAATTACAAAACAAAATGCCACAGAGCCATGAAAATCAACGACTTAGTCGCACTTGGCAGCCAGCAAGACGTAAAATTTAATAACACAATCGCAAATTGGCTCAGGGTCTTAAATTTATGAAATTTAAATTGAACCAAGAAAGAGGCGAAAGCTCAAATCAAAGCCACCACCCGCTGCGAAGGGTGGCCCGGCAGGGGTGGGGGGGGGGGGGAGCAGCAGTTGTGCATGACTCCCCCCAGTCTCTGGGGATAAATTAGTGGTTTTGGTCTCTAATATAGTCTTTGGCAAACGTTGTCGGCGTCCTCGTCTTGCGACATTTGTCACCCTTAGCCGCCTCACTGATTTAATATTTATTTTATTAATAGAAAATTAACATAAAAAAATTGCCGAAATATTTTGACACTTGGCACTGCGCATTGCCCTAGCGGGGGGCGGGTTGGGTGGGTGGTTGGGTGTTGGCCAGCTTGCGTCGGGGGGTGGCTCGTTATTATTTTGACACTTGCCAAACAATCGGCATGCGAAATGAAAGCAGGCAACAACATCAAAAATAACAACAACAACAGCAGCGACCAGAACGAGAACAGAAGGTGCCAAGCCAAGCTAAATTTTATTATGGAATTTCGTAAATTAAATATTTACACGACAGCTGTGCGAAGATCTCCAGAATGCGAGACGTTCGCAATGCACCGTGTTGATTCAATATTGAGCTCCGAAATAATTGAATTTAATAGCTCGCTGGGTCAGGGCTTTAAAATTTGAACTGTTTGAAGTTGGAAATTGGTTAACAAAAAAGGATAATCAGGGCTATTAACGCTAACAATGTGTTACCAACTGAAATGTATACACAACAATAGCCCAATATTGTAATTTATTCAAGAGTTTTCTTTAGAATAGTATCTCTGCATTTTTATTTAATATTTATTTTCAATATTTTTTTTTGACATTTTTATTGAACCTCTAACTTCCATTATTTTTAAATTTTGAACCAAACCCTATTTCTTCGAATTTCCCTTTGCCGCGCTCAAACTATTGATAAAAGATTTCAAATTCCAAATAAACAAAGAAAAAAAAAAGAAAAAAGTGAAAATATGAAATAAATTAATTTAAATATAAATGTAAATATTGGCATTATTTTTAAAGATTTTAAATAAAGGTTCGCGAACCGGATCTAAAGGTGAAACATTGGTTCGAACCGTGAACCAAGCACCAATGATATTTTTATTGGTTTTGCAGCTGTCTTCATCTCTTCTTAAAATATATTTCGGGTATATCTATAAATTTCTGACTATAGCTCGGCTATATCTATATCCTTCAAAAGCAGCCCTCCTCTGCTGCAATGCAATTAGCAGGCATTACAATTACGCACCTAACCAAAGTCAACATCATTGTCAATGAGTACAACAACAGCGAGCGTTGCTCGCTTGCGAACAAAAACAAAAAACAGGCGAGCGAATAAACAAAACGCAGAAGAAGGAAAAAAGCAGGAATTGGTGGCGCCACCAAGCGAGCAGCGCGCGCTGAAACGCGTTGAGCGCCGTGCCACTAATTCAGGTAATTTGTCACTTTATTTACATTTTAAATTAATGTTGTTGTTGCTGCTGCTGCTGCTACTTGATGCTGCTGCTGTTGTTGGTGGTCGAGGACAGCGAGAAACCGAGAAAACCAATTTCCATTTTCATTTTGTGGGCAACGCTGCGCACAGAAGACAAAACAAATGAGTGACTGACAAGCGGGACGAAAGGCAGCCGAACGAAGAAACCCTTTATCTTACGCTCACCTCGCTGGCCGGGACGAAGGACACGCGGACAGCGGCGGCGAAACCAAGAAATGCGATTAACATTTGAACAGCGGGCAAAAAGGCAGCGACACGACGCCATTTGCGGTGGCTCGCACGTAGCCGAGCGCTGCACGGCGGCCGTTCCACACGGCGTATGCTTAATTTGAATGAAGTGGCAACGCCGTTAATAGCCCTTGCCACGCTCGAGAGCACCCTTTCGGCCGCACAGGTGCTCAGCGCTTTTAATGACGCTGTTTACTTTGCATTTGATGTGACAGGCCTCCGAGGAAAAGAATTAGAATGTCGGCCCCAACTGTTGGCACAGCAAATATTGTTCGAAAGAAATTGGCCGAAAGAAGACACCGAATATTTAATTAAAAATTCATTAAATATATAGAAACACATTCAATATAGCCAGCTAAAGCAAATAATTATTTTTGTTTAATCTCGAGCACTTGATTAAAAAATTCTATAATTCTTATCTCTGCAAATAATTTATTCACTTTGAATAGTATTTTTTTTTTTGTTCAACTTTCAATTACTTTTCTTTACCCCTTTAAAAAGTCTGTAATGAAAATTTCAATCAGCCAAGCGCCGCGGCAACGTCGACATTTATGAGCAGCTTGTAGCATAAATTTTAGGGAAACAGCCAAACGACACACACACACACACACACACACACATGCCAGGACGGGTATCCGTGCCTTTGGCTTCCCACCTGTTCTGCGCTACCTTTTGCCAGGGCCACAAATAAAAATAAACACACGTGCGCTGCCTTCTTCATTGCCAAAACGTGTGCCGAACCCGCAAGACAATGGCTGTGCCAGAGGGGCGGGGTGGGCGTGGCTTTTGTCAAGCCAAAGACAAAGTGCCGCCACAATAATAGTTGAGCAGCAACAGCTCGCACAGAGATGGCCACATAAATATTTTAAACATGTTTACCCTGCCATATTTTGTAGCCCCTTCCCCCTCCCTCTCCCATCTCCCCTTCTCTTTTCGGCTCGGAGCTCCTTCTTGCGCCTGACCACGTACGCTATCAATGTCCAATCTTGGCTGACTGCTTCCCAGACACGAGACCCGACAAATTTTGGACGGCAGACGCAAGATGAATTTATTTGCCCCGTTTTGTCTTTGCCACTTTTTCATAATTTGCTTATTTTATTTGCCTTGATTTGCCGCCGGCGAGTGCACTCGCTAGAGTTGCCAAGTCTGCCAAATGTCAGCGCCTCAGTTTCCCTATATATTCCCCGCCAGACTTTCTATGCATTCCATTTGCCTTGGCCCAAGTAAACAATAAGCTTAAATTGTGAACTGTGTGTATTCACATGAGATTTTGAATGGGTTATGTCACTCGTAAAACTACAAAAGGCTTGTGTTCTTAGCGTGTGAATGTGTGAGTGAGTGTGTGTAAGTTAGGGTGTCTATAATTGTGTGGCGAAATCGTTACAGTAGAAACTGGATAAAAGCGGAGAATTAAAAAAAAGATAATCTGAGCTAATATGCTATTAAAAAATAAAGCTAAGAATACTTTCGATACTTTTTTATAGTTCACAGCAATTAAAAAAAATATATTCTGTACTTTTAAGCGACTGCTATAAATTATGGACACAAGTAAAGGTTTTTGCCTTTAAATCGGTTTTAATTACAAATATATAGAAGACTGTGAAAGAACAAACAACAATATTAGAGAAAGCAGTCCTCAAATTAAATTATCCTGTCTTTTTTAAAATTCACTTCGTTTCTACCGTCAGCAACTTTTAGTGCTAGTTCACTGTGCATCGGGCTGTACGCATGTCTTTGCTCTATTGTTTATATTGTTTTAATTAATTTCATTTTGAGACTTGCTGAAAGAAACACGCACCGCAACCTCATTCCGACCAGCCCCCAGCCCCAACCCCACCCCCACCCCCAACCCCGTCACACGTTATGCTCACGTGTGCAGAAATGATATCGCTCCGAGCAGCTCTTTGAGCCACAGCAAATTTTTGAGTGTCGAGTGTCGAGCGTTGAGCTTCGACCGCAAGCCAACTTGTGTGCTCAGCTAAGTGGGGAGCGGTTGCTGCTCCCCCTTGCCGGGAGGGGGGCAAGACAACAGGCCTTTAGAAATGCCAGCCTCGGCTCTTGGCACTATGTTTGTGCAATGAAGCGTTGGGCTTTTATAACGCCAACAGTCAGTTAAGAGAGCGAGGCTAAGGGATAAGGAACAAGGGACGCGACGCAGCCAGTCATTGAGAAGCTCTAAAAAGCTGAAGGGAAATTCTTAATTTACGAAAAAATACGAAAAAATACGAAAAATAAAAACAGAAATGGAAAAAACCTCGGCGTAATAAATGAAACGTAAAGGCAAAAAATGAAACTTAACAACTCGTGGGAAGGCGGGGGCGACGTTCTCTGGACAATCTCTGAGCCGGCGGGCCGGAGGGTTCCGGCAGTTTTAGGTTTGGACAGACACTACTCCTCCAATCCGGGCACTGAAAGCTTTACGCTCCACTTGGCTGCTGCTTTGATTCTCACGGTTTTCATTTGAATGCGCCCATCCCATCCCATCCCAGCGCCACGCCCGACGGACCCCAATAGTCACCGAAGGACGCGCCTCACCTGTACCGTGCCGGCGTATCTTTGAGATACTTAGATACGTATATATTTTAATGTGCGCTTTATCAACAGCTTTAGATAGCTGCGTAGAAACGAACGTAACGTGCCCGGCTCCCATTTGTTAGACTTAACTGCATCGGCTGTTGGCCAGGTGGGCAGGTGGGCTGGCCAGCTTGTTGATGCTTCCTGCTGTGCTTTTGTTGCCTCAAGCGAAAGATTTCAAGTGATTTTTTCTTGACTTTCTATGTAGTTGATGCCAAATTTATCTTGATTTTAAGTTTTCAGTATGCAGTTGGCAGCGCAGTTTGTCAATCAAAACAAGTTGGCAGTGCTATGCAATTTACAGAAATAGTTCTCTGCACTAGCTAGTAGGGTATTTATAAATTATATTATAATTATTTAACTAAAAATAATAATAATAATAAATAAATAAATAAATTGTGAAATTTGGAATTATTCCATTTTTTAACATTTCATTTACTAATTCACTTTAAATTTAGGGTCTGCCAATTATGAATCTGGCTTTTTAAATTAGTTTTGGCTCTTAAGGGCTGTCTGACATTCCACACGGGGGTAGTCAAATGTTTTTTTTTTTGTTTCAAACAGGTTGGCAGCACCTTTGTGCGCTTAGCCTTTCACTTTCTGGCTGTCTAATTAAAAAGTTTGGCGCGTTAAGCCAACATATGAGACAAGCTCACACCTCGCCGTACCCTGTCAGAACTGTCACAAAAATTACATTTTGCTGGCTAATTAGAAATTCAAATTAAATCACAAGTAATTAGCTGAAAGTCAGAGCCAAACTTGCCAGCAATGCGAAAGGTGGGCGGGGCCGAGTTACATTTGGTCGACAGGCGTTCAGGAATTTGACGGCATTTTATGATTTACAAACGCTATGAAATGCGCCTAATGGTTTGTTTGTTTGCTGGGGCGTTTCGAACGGGGGCGTATCTCACGCCCACCAGGGCCTGCATTCAGCCAAATGAAAGACATTAAAAATGACAACAGGCAGCCGAAAAGCCGGCAAAGGTAACCAAATGACAGAACGGGCGACACATTAAAATACATTTTTAATGCTGATGTGCTTTGCCTGTCTGTGTGAGTGTGAGTGTGAGTGTGAGTGTGAGTGTGAGTCCTGCCACGCCCCTAGCTGCTGGTATTCCACATTTTAGGCGTGTTTATGCCTGTCTTTGGCTTGCCTTTCAACCCCCCTCCCCCTCCCCCTCCCCAGCCCACGCCAGAATTGTAATCAAAATAATTACTTTTATTGTGATTTCGCTGAATGTTAATCAACAAACTCACAATTGCCAGCTACAGCTATACGAGGGCATTTTTATTTAGAACTTCGCGTCTTGTTGACTTCTGAATTATTGTTATGGCTTTCATTTAATGGCCTTTAATTTCCAGCTTAAACAAATCAAGGAGCATGTGAAATTAGGGCCACGATAATACCAACAAATAATTACTATGTGAAATTCAAATGAATGCAATTTTAACAAATTAAATTATATTTAATATTTAATAATTTATGAATAATATTCATTAGAGAGGATTTTAATTTTATCATAAACGTTTCAAACATTTTTTACCACTAAATATACATCACATTTCCCCAGTTAGCCAAAATTTGAGAAATTTTTAACCAGCCCTCCCCAGTAGGCATTGAAATGAAGCATGTTATTTCGTTTCACTCAGTTGGATTGCAAACGACACACAAATTTGTTGCTCCAAATATTGTGATCCGCATAAATTCGAGTAAGTTGTTCGATGATGAATCTGGTCTGGGGTCACAAGGGTCCGTACTTCCACGCGCCGTGCCAGCGCGATCGCTTCCCGAGCCTGCTGGACGAGATGGGCGAGGACGGGGACAAGCTGGTCGCCCACCTGGGCATCTCGAACATGGCCGACATGGGCGCCCGCCTCAAGAGGGGCGGCAAGCACACGCACGCCGCCGAGCAGCGGGCCGCCGAGGGCGTGAAGGAGGCGCAGGTCTCGCTGCAGAAGATGTTCTGCTCGCCGGCGCAGGGCAATCGGCGCGGCGTCGACAAGTACACCCAGATACCCAAATACGATCCGTACGTGGATGAGGAGGATCACCGGGAGCTGGCGCAGCGCCACCGCAAGCTGCTCAACCGGGCCAATCCGGCGGCGGCGCTGCGGCAGGTGGGCGAGCCGCCGTACACCGGCAACTGCCAGCACTGTCGCCGCCGGGGCAGCAACGACGTGGCCAACGACTTCCAGGGCAGGCTGTATCTGCAGCAGGCCTATCTCCTCGGCCAAATCAATCTGATGTGCGTGAGCTAATTTGAGTCGCCGCCAATTGCTAACTGTTCTCTTCCGCTAGGGTCATGGATGGTCAGCAGCAGCAACAGCAGCAGCAGCAGCAGCAGCAACAGCAGCAGCAGCAGCAGCAAAACGAGGCGCCGCTCAACATACACCGCAATCGCAATCACGGCTAGTATCCGACTTCCTATAAAGCGTTTTATTTTTGCAGTCTTAGTGGCATTAAAGTTCAACATCTGCTTTCAATTATGACACACTTGCCACATGTTGCACGACAGCGGGGCGACGGTTGGGGGCCTGTCGCACAAATCAACGCCAGCATTAATTTTCATGTACTTCATGTAATCACAAGCGCCGCGGCTCCAGTTGCAGCTTTTAATTGCGCCGCATTTCACAGATGTCAACAGCACACAGCAAGAGAGGTATCTGAAGCTGAAGCTGAAGCTGAAACTGTAACTGTATCTGAGCCTGAAACGAGCCCGAGCGCCAACTATGTGAACTGAGTGCGTTTATGGAATGTGAAAAATGAGGAAAACAACGGTGTGAATACTTTTAGGGATATTTCAGCAATTTCAAAGAATTCTCGTTCATTTTCTATAAAGAACAATAAATCCTTAGGTTGCATCAATTAAAAATGTGGCCTATATAGACCCATATTCCATAATTGCTAGTATTAAAAATGTCATATCTATAGTTGAATGAACTTTCAAACACCTTCGAGTCTTTTGACTGACAAATAATATTGTATTGTATATTCTTCGTTCCTCATTCGTTTCTGCTATTCATATGTTCGCTTTGCGCATTTCTGTGTGTCTACCCACTCACTTAGGGCTTGTTCACTTTGCCATAAGCTTTGCATAACTTAAGGCGCAACAGGAAATGAATGAACACGCCCCAGCGACTGGCTGAACAAGCGAAACCAAACGACACCCAGCGAAACGAGGCATGAGCAAAAATGTTGCCATGGCACAGTTTTTCCATGTACTTAGCACCCATTCCATCTAATGTCAGAGAGAGCGAGAGAGAGAGAGAGAGAGAGAAAGTGGGGGATGCGCCATATTCAAACACAAATTGCTCTTGTAATATCAATTTAAAGCAACGCGCCAAAATTACGCCTTAAATTATGCAAATGTTTTGTGCTGCGGCTGGCAAACAGCTAACAAACGGCTAAAAACAGCTAAAAAAAAGAAAAAAAAAAAGAAGTGAGAACAAACAAAGAAGAGAAACACGGCATATAACAGTAAACGAAATTTGCAGCTTGGCTGGCATTTGATTTTTATTTGCATTTTTATTTTTATTTTAATTTAAATTATTTGTTTATATTTAATTTGAAAATGACTTTTAATGAACTGCAAAGCGCTGAAAACTTTAACTATGCGTCTGACAAAAAGTTGCGAGTACATGAAATTAATTTCGAAATAAATCAAAGAGCAAAAAATAAATAAATAAGAGATGAGTGATAAAATACCTGAGAACGTCAAGAGTCAGTGCGAGCCTTGTGTGATAAGTTCACACACACACAAGCACAGAGAAACACACGCACACACTCACACACACAACGAGGCGTAAAGCAAACCCCAGCATAACTTTCATTTTGTTGAAATAACTTTCTTAATATTTTGTTTTATATCAACGTATATTTCGGCATCGCCTTTGCCCGCTCTCATATTTTTCTCTTTCTGTATCTTTTGCTGCGTTTCCTGTGCCACATTTCCTTTGAACTTTATCTTTGTTGTTTGCCGCTTTGTTATTGTTGTTGTTGTTGTTGTTGTTGTTGTTGTTGCTATTTTCATATATAGCACAACAAACATTTTCAACTTTTCCCGCTCAAGTTTATGCAAAGCATTTCAAGTCCGAGCCCCCCAAACCCCCTTGCAGCCAAAAGTTTGCTCTGGCAGAAAAACAAAAACAAAAAAAAAAAGAATGCGAGCGCCAAAACTTTCCGTTACCTTTAAACAAATTGTCCCTTTTTGTGGGCTACGTGTGTGCGCTTGTGTGTGTGCGTGTGTGTGTGCGTGTGTGTGTCTGTGGTGTGCAAAAACAACTAGAAAAGCACATTACAAAAACCCGGCTAAGCAGGATATGCACACTTTGAGCTTGTGTTGGCTTTAGTCGGTGGTACTGAGCGGGTGTGTGTGTGTGTGGAATTGTGTTTGCCATATTTCCGTTGATATTTCTACTCAAAACTTGGCCAAAGCAAAAAGCTTTTCTTTTATTTTATTTAGGCATTTTTAAGTTTTTCTTGCCTGTTGGCCAAATCTTCTAAGCGTTCATTTTATATATCTAGCTTGTCGTATGCCCTATTTAAAATAAAGGGTATCTGGACATTGACTAAGTGCTACTTATTTTGCAATGCATTATTTATTTTCATAATTTACTTGTTTTCTTTTTAATTTATAGATCAGTTTGCATTTTCATATATTTTTGCAGATTTTATATAAAATATAGAGAATAATGCTAATGCAGCAGGATATCTAACAGTCGATCAGCGTTCACGATTTGCAAAATATGCTCTTTGATTTCTAAGTATCTTTCGAGTTTCGAATAAATATGTCGAATATTTCTTGGTAAGCCAAGAAGCAAAAACAGATAGCTGAAATCTGGCAGTTTTCTGTGAAGTGTATTTTGGTGGGTTATATAAATATTCTTTGATACCGTTACTTTATTGATGCCCCGACTTGCTTATGAAAAAAACAAGAACTTTATTATATTTATATATTTTATTATATACACTTTGCGTTTGACTGAAAGAAGTTGCGCTTGACCGACTTTTGTATTGGATGCTCTCCGAGTTGGATTTAGTCAAAGGGAAAAGGCGGAAAGCACAAAGGGGGAAATCAAGTAGCCGACGTGTGTACTCAGCTATTATTAAAAATGCAATGCTATTAATATGAAATAACACACGCTGAGGTAGAGAAAGAGACAGGGAGAGCGAGAGAGAGAAGTTGGACTACCTCTGGTTTAAAACTACAATTAAATTCACATAAAACAAAATATCCTGCGGTGCTTTTTATGTGTTCGCTTGTAATATAAATCCTTTTGGCTAATGGGAGCAACACACACACACACACACCCACACACATTCACTCTCTCTCACACACACTCATGTTTTTGGTGAAAGCTCCAAGTGCCACAAGCTCGGCTAAAGCTGCTCACAACAGGAGGTCCTTTTGTGCCGAAATGGGAGGGAAAAAAAATAGAACTCGACCAGCAAAATGAACTGAAAACGCTGCAAGGACAGGGGGCGCCGAGCGGTAATGGTTCCAGGATGTGGCTGTGTGTGCTAAGCAGAGGTTAAGCAGCGTGCTCGTGTGGAGCTTCTAATGAACAAAATGTGCATGCGAATGAGCAGGGATCCAGATGGGGGCAGATGGGGGGGGGGGGGGCAGGTAAAATATGCATCCTTCGTGTGTGATTAAGCGCAAATCCATTTTTATGTCCCCAGTATTACGCAGCAGCAGCACACACAAATCCACCGTTCTTGGATGTGCGAGAATCGGACGGGAAGCAGACGAGGCTACATTTAAAATTAAGTGAAATTCCTTAAATCCAAAGGCAACTCAATTGTTGGTATTTTCCAAGTGCAATTCTGCTTTATGCACGCTGATCAGTTAAGCTCACCTGCACAGTGGTACGACATGCAATTGCCGTGATATTTATTAATTATTATTTATTATTATTATATGATAAATACGAGACAATAGCTACCAGACATTGTAAGGAAACGAGGAAATAATCCTTTCAAGTCTCGCTTTATTTTCTTTAAGTCCGCAAAAGATTTATAATGGGCCGAATATTAATAAGTTCAGTTCTCCTACTATGACGCTCTAATAATAAATATTATATTAAAAAAAAATGTATAGTAAAATAGTAGTGACGTAATTAATAAATATTGTTTCCTCGATTAAGTTTTTATGCGTAGGTGAATGACATTATATTTGACATTTGATACTCTATTAAATAAAAAACAAAAATGTATCTAAATATATTAAAAGAATAGAATAGAGCTAACATCTTACTGATTGCCAGATTTAAAAAGGTAAGCTCTGCTTTTATGCAATCCTCTACTGTGATAAATAAAATGCAACAAAAAATTAACAAAAGAAATTTAAACAAGAAAATTAAACAACTTGTGGGAAATATAGATAGATATATAGATTTAAAAATATTTTTTTTTTTTTACACTTTTGGCACCAGGTGGTACTCCTGTGAAGTGCTTTACTGCAATGCATGAGAAATACCGTTTTCCATAATAAGTTGCAATCGCAATTTTGATCAAGTGCCTTACACTGCACTACAAAACAGCAGAAGAAGCGGCGACTGGCCGACAATTCGTTTTAATGTGCATTTAAGTAAATAATTGAAATTTATTGCCTGTTTTGGCTGAAAGGCTTTCCGATCTGGCTGGCGGTGCACTTGATAAGCACGGTGAGTACAGTACAGTGTGGCAAGGGTCATTACAATGCAACTCAATTAAGTGATTGTCATGCGGCGAGTGATTTAAACTCAAATGCAATTGAAGGCAATTCAAGTTCCAAGAATCCCAGCTCAACAGTTCTCAAGCGCATGCACAAAGACATTGTAATCGTCCGTATGTTTATTTCAAAGACACTCGAGTGTAAGCCACAACGGCACAAAGGGAACTTCAATCGCAGGGAGTCGATTTAAGCGCTGAGCTCTTCACGTGGCACGCACAATTACCACGGCAAAGGAAATTTCGACAGCCGCTTTTCCAACTGACTTTTCTCAGCTCTAAATGTTTTTTTTCTCCTGTTTTTTTTTTTGGCTAATTAAGGTCACGTGACCTGGCTGCAAATATGCCTCCTTGTCTGCGTCTCCTGTGCAGCGATGCATGCGGCTGGAAAATGTGAGCGCTCGCATCAAATGCAGCCCGCCAGCTAAGCCCCGCCCCCCTTGGTGGCTCCGGCCACTAAAAGAAACGCATGGTTCACGCACATTTGCGCACAGACGACGAGCGAGCCGCCCACTCGGGCAATTATCATGCGCCAAAATCGAGCAGCCCCCGCCCCGCCTCGCCCCCCCAGCAAGCCCGCCTGCCATGTTCAAAGCAAAGTTCTCCATGGGAAAAAAACAAACTTAACAGGGAAAATTACGCACACGAATTGCGCTGGACAATAAAAAAAGCTAAAGCGCAAAAAAAAGAATGGGCAAATAAATTATGAACAGTGAAAGGTTGGCGAGCTGGGGGAGCTGGAGCTGCCGGATCCGTGGGGGGGCTGCCTCTACTTGCGCGTCTAATTTGTTGGAAAATTAGTTTGTGTGTTTTGTGCGTGTAATTTCCATGCAAGTTTTGGTTACAGAAGAGGTCTGCAGTTGATTTTGATTGAAATACGCAAAAAAGAAGAGAAAAAAAGCAGCCACCGTTCACTGGGCTAGCTTAACAGTTCGAGGGGGGGGGTGGGTGGGAGGGGAGGGGGGCCGGGACATTTAACACTGTCTTCATACAAGGTAATAACAATTTTTGGACATCGCCTGCGAAAAATTCGGAGTTTTTGATAAAACGTAGAGATAATGAATAAAAGTTGGTGGTAAATGTTAATACTAAATATACACTGAGAAAAATGTTTGTAATTATTTGTTATTAAAATAATATTTAACAGCGAAAGCTTATTTTACATTCATTTGGAGTTCCTGCTAAAATATAATTGTATTTTATAAATGATTTGAGCTTAAAAAAATTTGAGCTACGAAAAAAGTTAGCTCATAAATTATAATTTTAAGTTAGCTTTATATAAATAAGATGGTAAAAATATTTAAAAATTTTTAAAAGCAATAAATAAAAAGTTTAAATAATAAATAAATAAACAATTTTTTTGTCTGTTTGTGTTTTATTCATTATGCAAGGCTTATGTAGGGTATTACTAAAGAGTATAGCCAACTTTATTCTTAATTCAACCCATTCAACTATTATTTAAATAAAGAGACAAGAAATAAATTTCCATAATCGTGATATTTTAAACTTAGTTCCGGGGCTTGACTAATAACATCTTTCTGCTTAATTTTTTTCCCTACAAGCCCAATCAACTCTAAGAGTTTTTGCAATTTCCATGTGTTTAGTATAAAATCTGCCTCTGTCTTAGGCGTGTTTTATTTCAGCTTTAATTTGCTGTCCGGGCACGTTTCTGCTCGACTTTGATGCCGTCTCGGTGTGCCACGCCCACCTGCTAGTCCCGGCGAATGCAGTGAAATGAACGTTGAACTAACTACACCCCAGCCCCATCCCTTGCCCAATCAAACGCATCATCAACAGGCGGCAACAGGCTGGAGCCGGAATTGGAGTTGTAGTTGGAGCTGGAGCTGGAGTCGTAATCATGATGATCTCCCCTGGTAAATTGCATGCACGCCTTTTTAACCCAAATATGATGTGCCCCCCTCCACGATCCTCGTTCCGTCGATTGTCGGGGGCCGATAAGCGGGCACCGCGTGCTTTTATTATTGTGGGGCAACGAGCGGAGTGGAGCATGGATTAATGAGTCGCGATCCGGCAGCGGCTGGAAAAACGTTTACGTGACTGAATTTTCAATTATTTTTTATTGCACTCGCCGCGCTTGCCGAGTCTGCCGAGTCAGCCGCCTTTAATTGCAGGAAGTTGCATTTTGAGTGTGCAATTTATTAAGAAATTATTTATTGTCCAACGAAATTGATTTCGAAAGTCGCGTGACGAGAAGTTCGGCATTGTGTGTGGCAGGCAGACGGTCTACGCCAGTGCCAGTTTCAGCTAGTTCCGCTTAATTAGCCGCAATCTCGATCTGCGATCGTGCCACATTTGAGGCCTTTCCACATGACTTCTAACACCTTATCGCGGCACACGATCTGCAACTGAATTTGGCCGCTTCGATTTCCTGCCACGCCCACTTGCGCTGCCTTTCGCTGGCAATTAATTTGATTTGACGGCTGGCCCTCTCTGGTGCGGTTCTCTAGCTCATTGCCCGCTTTCAAAGCGCATCAGCGTTGAGTAATTGACTGCTTTGATCTTCTGGCCAGGGTGTCGCCTGGAGCAGGCGGGGAACCCCCTAAAAATAGTCAGCCCTGCCAAGGCACTTTGAAGTACACACATACATGTATGTGTGTGCACACACACATGCACATGTTTCATTTAAAACGTGCGCCTATGAAAATAAACAGCCGCCAAAGTGCCAGAACATTTCCCCTTGGATCTTCACAAGCCATTTGACAATTATGACAACTTGGACAAGCTGACAAACAGTCAGGGTGTCAGCCCCAGGTAACGGACAGGGTTTATTTGCTTCCCAGCCGGTTGATCTGGGTCAGCAATTAAAGATCTATCTTTTCATTTCGGATACATTTTATGTAAGTCTATAAATTGAGACGGATACAACAATATTGTAAGTATTTCATAGTACTCAAGCGAAAACTTATCGATAAAAAAAATGCCAATACTAGTTTTTAAAAAGAGTATAATAATATGGCCCCTAATTAATGTATTTTAGTTGTTGTACATGTAAATAAATTGCATAACATTTACATATAATATTTGCTTAAAAGCCTAACATTTAATATAATATGTATTTTAAATCAATTTTAGTTTGAAATTGTGAAATGCGATGAATATCTTATCAATGCCAGCTCGCACTGTTAACCAACCGATATATCGAACATGATGTGTACAATTATCGATTTAAAAGAAACCAATCATCGTTTCAACACACGCTGATCTCAGTTGATATTGTGAGTTTAACGCGGAAACAACGCGGGGTTGTGAATATCTTAACTTTCCGAATTCCTGTGAATCACATGAACAGCAAAATGTCTGAAGAACAATCATCAAATATTGACTTTCCAGATAGTTGCTGTGAAACAGATTACAAAATTCGGAGCATTTATCACACATGGACCATCAAAAACTTTCGACAATTATGGAAACTGTTTCAGATTGAAGACTATACTTCAAATCAGTTCGAAGCCAATGACATCAAATTTAATATGAGTCTGCGAAACAATCGAGGTTGTTTAACTATCTCCTTAACACCGGATTGTAGCGATGACTTCCATGACTTCAAGTATTTCGGCAAATTTTCAATATTAAATAAGCTTCCGTACACCAAGGAAAGTTCGTGTAAAACACTTGCTAACAGTCTGCAATTATTTTTGATTTCTGTTGAAGATCTATTTAATGATTCGGAAAGTTTATTGCCCAATGGCAATCTAACAATAAGCTGTAAAATCTATATTGCGGAGTTCCCCACAAACAAGAACATACCGACTCCTAAGATTCCCAGATGCAAATTGGGTGAACATGTTGCTGCATTATTCAATGAAGATGAACTCGCCGATGTGACGATTGTGACAGGAGACGACCATAAGATACTGGCCCACAAGGTCATTCTATCAGGTAAGAGATCAAAAGAAACCAAAAGTGAACTTTCCGGCAACCTTCATTCAATGTTCGCAGCACGCAGCAAAGTCTTCGCCGCCATGTTTAGGCATCCAATGGAGGAGAGCCAACAGAACTGCGTTACCATCAGCGAGTTTAATAAGGAGGTCGTCACCGAACTTCTGAGGTTCATTTACACGGGAGAAGTCGCTAACTTAGAATCCCAAACGGAAGATCTGCTGGCGGCTGCGGACAAGTACGATCTGGACAGACTGAAGGCAATATGTTTGAATTCCTTGAGTAGGAATATTTCCATTAAAACTGCGGCCCTAGTGTTCAACTTGGCGGATCTTTATGATGTGAATGAACTAAAAGCGCAAGCAGTTAAATTCATTAGGGATAATGAAGAAAGTGTGATTAAGATACCGGAGTGGAAGAGCATCATTTTAACAGTAATAGAGGATTTCTTTAAATTAAAAGTGGATTCTGATTAAAAAGCAGAGCATAACCAGAAGGCAGTGTGCATACATTTAATTTAAATCCAAACATTACATTATTTCATTCATAAATAATACTTTAATGTGTTTCTTTTGTTTACTTTGAAGTGTATATTTCTATATAAGTTCAAATAAAATTGGTAACTTTATTCTATTCCGATAATTAAAAAATTATAAGTTGGATTCCACGCCTGCCTCTTATGCGGGGCGTGGCAGTGGCAGGAGCATGGAAATTGCGCTAAATGACAAATTACAATTATTTACAAGCCAAACACGAGATCTTGGCAGCCGGATGCCTGCTCCACAGGGACATAATCGATGGGGTGGCAAGCGTCGCAGACCAGGCAAAAAAGAAACAGATTAGGTTGACAGAGCGTAAAAAGCCAAACGGCTTTGTTGCAGTGACGAGTGGAGGCGTGGCAGTAGACCAAGGAAAACTCAAATCGAAAAATCAAACAGCAGGAGAAAAGGAAACTACCAATTTGGGAGTTGCGCCGATTTCACATATTCGCCGATTATCGGTTAATTTAATCAAAACGCAATAATGTACATGTATGTATGTACATCATCTGTGCCTCGATCACAATTTTATATTCAAATGCACGGACAACAGTCCTAACAAATTTCCAAGAACATACAAATTCTAAGAAAGTTAGCGGCAATCGCATATTCGCATTTTTTTTGAACTGTTAAGTCGAAAATGAATTAAAATAGACATTGTTCTATATCTTATGGAAGAATAAGTAACTCTGCGGGTCTACAATTTTTTAGTACAACTTTTTTTGCTTTAATAGCTTACATTTTTTTTTTTATAAATTACGGGCAGTGTACGCAGAGTTATGGGGGCAAGTGTACATCTGTGTGTCTAAGTAACTAATTTCATCAGAAACGCTTCACACGAA
This sequence comes from Drosophila sordidula, assembly GCA_035047465.1. Classification (NCBI taxonomy): domain Eukaryota; kingdom Metazoa; phylum Arthropoda; class Insecta; order Diptera; family Drosophilidae; genus Drosophila; species Drosophila sordidula. The sequence goes on along the minus strand of JAWNPQ010000260.1, from coordinate 1,859,906 downwards.
TTCTAAGAAATTGCAAAATAAATCTGCAAGCAGACTTTACTCTGCTACACGAAAACTTTATTGGACTGAGTTTAGTGACTATTTTTGTTTTTATTATATAACAAATATGTTAATAACGATTGTGGATAGATATTAGTTTTCAATTAAATTCATTAAATTCATCAGAGTCCCAAACCCGTTGCCGATAGTCCACACCTATCAAATATTCATCGTCAAGTGGTATCGATATTGAAAAACATTGGTATCGTATATTGGTATACCGATTCATCGGCCACTTTAATTAGCTGACATTCAAAGTGAAATCAACACAAAAGTCAATTTATTTGGATGCTTTTTGAATTCACCTCTACTTTATTAGTAGACTTTTGGTAATCGGTTTTCGAAAATTATCGATAGGTGCCAAGGTTCCAGAAGTCGCATTTCCGATTTGCAATTTTGAGCTGAAGCAAGTGAAAAGTATTTCTAAATTTTGTGAATTCCCTAAAATCACACTTACAGTCATAATGTCAAACAGCAAAGTTTTGATTAAGAAGGTTGAGGAAAGTTGTAGCTATACAAATACCACAGAGATTGTTATTTCTCATACATCGACATTCGCAAAGTTGTATAACCTTTGGCGTTAAGGATAATGAATAATAATGAATATAATAATGCATGAATAATAATAATTATTATTATATTATGATTATTGAGTGACATTCAAAATGAATTTCTTTCATATCTTACAATAGAACAAATATTTAAAAAGGGGAGTCCCATACAAAATTCGAGAGCATAACATCGAAAAGAAAAAATAGACGTATTTCAAAGAGCAAAAAACAGATTTGACTGTATTTGTACAAGTACTTCAACCTTTAGGTTTCAGGTACGATATTTGGCAAATTAAACTTAGAATATAGGTATGTAACTATAACTTGCTATAACTTTTACACTTTAATTTACAGCTTTCGATTTTTTTTACACTTTGTCCACAGAAATGATTTTGTCCACGAAGTACGTGCATTTAAACGAAACTATTTAGATTCCGATTGGGTTTCGGTGCTACATTGTTGTTGTGGAATCCTCAAATACGCCAGCTTTTAAATCATTTCGACGCCACATGAGTTGGCTGCCCCCCCCCTCCTCTGATGGCGCTGGCATCTGAAGATCGCCTGGTATCGGTGTGAACAGCGGGTGCCGTTCTTTATTTTTTTTCTCCTTCTTCTTTTGCTTGTGTGCTGTCAAAACATGCCTGTTGAAGCGTGAGGGGGTGGGGGGGTGGGGGTAGGCTTGGGGGCTCAGGCCACATGCTGGCAAGTGGCTGGGCTCATAAATTGCCGCTATCTGCGGACCGCATCTGTATCTATATCTGCAGCTTTGTGTCTGTTATGGCTCGGGCCTCGCAAAATATGCTGCTAATTGAATTGAATTGAACTTGCGCACAGTTCGATGAGCTGCGATTTTCATGTGATTCGAGCGGGCGGGAGGGGCAAGTGTGATGGCAAGTGCCAAGCCCCGAATGTCATTGCCAGTGTTAGCGAGTGGCAGACAATGGCAAAGTCCGCCAAGAGGCCGCCGTTGAGTTTGGCAAGTGCAATTCCCCAACGTTCTCAACCAATTAAACCAGTTTCCTGTCACAGTTGCTCGTTTCGCAGAATCTTTGTTTTATTTTCGCTGCTCTCGTTCATTTGATTGCACGCTGATGGAATAACAAGATCCAGACCCAGCCTGCCCTTGCCCCTTCCCATAAAGCTGTTGCCCAAGCTGTAACGCCCTCATAATCAAACAGTGCCCCAGTCGGCGCGTCTGCGCCGAAGCAGCTTCAAAAAAGCGAAGAAAAAAATAAAGCTAAATTAAAAAAAATACAAATAAAAACAAAGCGCAAGAAGACCAGCACTTAACGTACGAAAAGCGAAAATAATTTAACGCAAAACGTGCGAATGTTTACTTTGAACAAAAGGACAAACACGCAGGCAGCTTCCAACTCTCAACTGGAGCTGGAGCTGGAGCTGGAGCTGGCCCTGGGTCGGAGTCCCCTGTTCATATGCCTGCAGGCATAATTGGGCGGACAGCCGGACGAGCAGTCCCCGAGCTGATGTGAATCTGTTGAGCGCTAAAACAAGCTGCTGGCATTATTTAAAGCCCATGAGCCGTGGGCCAATCTGGATGTGGACAAGTGCATGAAATGAATGAAATGGATGAATATGCCTTAAGGCTTGGCTTTAAACAAGTTATCTCAACTAAACTAGCGCACATCATTATTTATTACTCATTAGCTTTCTTACTTACAGTAGTTACTTATTTTTGGAAACATTTTTTTAAATCAAAAATAATGCTAAAATTGACAAAAATGTTGACAAGTAAACCCCTCGATCCTTAACTCCCATATTTCAAGCGCCCATAACTTTGTCAAAACTGATCCGATTTTCATGTTTGAACCCATTTTGATCATGATTTATCCTCTAGATTGATTCTACATTTAATATATATGCATTTTTGAAAATAAAATTTTTCGAATTTTTTTTGGCTAAAAAGCATGTACCCCCCCTTACTCATTTTTGAAAAAATTTTTTTTCAAAATTTAGATTTGCAAATTTACATTTTTAATCGATTGTAGTGGTCATAATTAGTATAAAAAACAACATTAAAACCGATTCTGACAGGGTCAATTTTTTTGTCAAAAATCATGCAAAAATTGACAAAAATTTTGACAAGTAAAGCTCTCGGATCCATACCTCCCATATTTCAAACACCCATAACTTTGTCAAAACTGAACCGATTTTCATGGTTGATGCCATTTTGTTCATGATTCTAAATTTAATATATATGCATTTTTGAAAATAAAATTTTTCGAATTTTTTTTGGCTAAAAAGCATGTACCCCCCCCTTACTCATTTTTTGAAAATTATTTCTTCAAAATTTAGATTTGCAAATTTACATTTTTAATCGATTGTAGTGGTCATAATTAGTATAAAAAACAACATTAAAACCGATTCTCAGGGGGTAAATTTTTTTGTCAAAAATCATGCAAAAATTTACAAAAATTTTCACAAGTAAACCTCTCGGATCCATAGCTCCATATTTCAAACGCCCATAACTTTGTCAAAACTGAACCGATTTTCATGTTTGTTGGCATTTTATTCATGGTTTATCCTCTATTTTGTGATTTAATCAATGATTTATAAGCAAATAATTCGAAGCAGAGGCTCTTCATCATCTTCATTCGAACACAATGTTCAAGGCCAGGCGATTATTTATTAGGAAATCAAATCACTTTAATAAACTAGCTAATTAAAAAAGGTGTATCTGATTGTCTGATTATGTGAGCTTGTGCAATTTTTATCTGCTGAAGTGAAGCTGCTATTCCTGCAAAGTCTCTGTTGCTCAGCAACTAATCCCCAGCGCAGTTTCAGGCAGCTTCACTTTGACACTTGACAGGGTCATCAGACTCCGGGGGCTGGGGAGTGCAGTGTGCAACATGGTCGTGACTGCATCTGTGTGCAGTGCAGTTGACAGTTCGAGTCCAAAATGGTGGAAGGTTGTTGTGACTTTTTATTTGCAACAAAAGACAAATGCAGAGGCGACGGCGACGGCGACGGCGACGGCGACAACGAAAATTACTACCGAAACGAGTTGGTTTCGAGCTGCTCCTTTGTTTAATATCATTTTTGTTTTCTTCTCTTTCTCTCTGTTGTTTGTTTTTTTTTTTTTTCTTAGCTGCTTTTCTCGCTGTGGTACTTGCGACGAAATTGAAAATGCATTTTTAATGATTTGTAGCTGTGCGCTGCATCTGAAAATATCAGGGGGATCAATTGGTGAGGTATGTGGGCTGCCGCTCCGTTGCGGTGAATGACCCCCACGAAAGCAGTCAGGAAAATATATCTGGCCACGCGAACCGATCCTCAGGCACTGCTCTGACTCATCTGCACACGCAGTGTCTTTGATTTCCGAGAATCGAGCAACAATGAAAGGTATTCGCAATTTATGGCGTTGCCAAAGTGGAGCACTCAAAGACAAAAGATCCGAACAATGTGGACCGTTCATGCGCTATCGCCAACAGTCACGAAAACTCACGAATACCCACTCAATTGAAGATTAGCCTTCAGGCATAAGCGTGAAGAAATAAAGGGAGAACAGTCACCGTTTATTGAATACCCTTTTTTAGAATTGTAGCGGCAACTAGATTTACATTTTCAATATAGTAATTTATATAATAATAATATAAAAATTTAAATAAACACTTAGTTTAGCTTAGGTCTGATGTAGTCGACTCAACTGGGAGATACCCTGTATGGATGAGTTATCAATCATTTAAAACGAACTTGATCAAGCTATTTTACCCATTTTTCATGGGTTGTTCGGGGTATTAAAAGTATTCTGATGTAGCTATAATTTTTTTGCAATGTAAAAACCTAGATATTCTTCAAATATAAGGTTATCTAAGTCGCAGATTATGACAAAAATAAATATTTCTTAATTAAATAACGATAATTTCTGCAATGGCATCAAAAAGTAAGATTGCATAGAATTTTCGATAAAATTCAATCTTAAATCGAATTCCGATTGAAATTGTGTTGGGCCTGTTGTGGAGAGGCCTTTTGATGACTCAATCCTGAATTCAGTTGAATAAAAGCAAAAAGTTAAATCGCAAACCCTGAAAGAATATATCAAATGGCTCATTTCAATACTCGAATAAATATGTTGCAAGCTTTCACAAATCTGATGTTGATTAAAAGTACCTGCCAGAGCAAGAGCGAGAGAGAGAGAGAGAGAGAGGGAGAGAGAGGGGGAGGAATTGTGAAAATATCTCTCAGTGCACACTTGATTAATTGTCCTTGGAGAACCATTCGTTAGGAGCTCACAAAAGACAAAACTTGACTTTAGGTGGATGCTGCTGCTGAATATTGAAAATGAAATGAAATTTAATATGCCAAAATATTGCCGGACACTTGAGGCTGTCAATGGCAGGAGCACACATGGAGATACAGAGAAGGAGACAGAGACAGAGACATACATATACAGATGCAGAATGCTATAAAATTGATGGTAATGAAGTGCTGCAGCTGCAGATACATTTGACAGGGCGAGAGCTTGAAAGCAAATAAGCAAATGCCAGAAACAAAAGATGTCATTGGAATATCTAATGGCCGTCCTGTGTGCTTGAGCAGCTTGTGAAGGATCTTTAAATGTGACAACATGTTGTTTGCAACTAGTAGATACAAAAGTATCTACAGCTGTCGTATCAAGTGGCAGCTGCCCGCACAGCTCACCGACTGCCTATTATATTCACTTTGGATTGTCGTTGCAGCCACGGGTGCAAAATTGCTCAACAGTTTAGCCACAGCTCCTTCAGCCTGTGGTTTTGTGTGTTTTACTGCGGTCAATGGTATTTGCTTAAGAGGATTTGAAAAATTTCAAATTAAGTGGATTGCTTTGAGCTGCCTTTCATGGCTGCCTGGGCTGCGGTTGCTTGCATAATTGTCCTCGTTAGCCAGGCGGCAACGAACAGCCCGGGCCATCAACTGGATATTGTTTAATGCTCACTTACCTTTCAAAATAGAAGTGCTAATTGAAAGATGCGCAAGTTGTTAACTGGTTAGGTGCCTGCCAGTTGCCAGCTTGACCTCCGACCTCGCCCTCGCCCTCGCCCGAAGTCAATTTGTCGCTGTACTTAGACACATGCATAAATTCCGCAGCAGCCTCCACACACGGAGCGAACTTTGAACGCCAACTCGCAAATGAACTATAAATAAATAATTTGAATTACTAGGATAAGAAAAATAGAGGCTAGACGAGGGCTGCCAAACATTTTGCTGTGCCGGAAGAAGAGAGATTTTCAAAAATATTGCTCAAAATAATAAAAATATCTGCACAACAGACCAACAGATTAATTTCTAATTTTTTTTTATAGTTTATTCCTTTCCTTTCCCGCGTATTTCATTTATTAATTTATAGTTTTGGAGCGTGACTATGACAAAAGAAAAATGTTGTAATTCCTAATTGGTAATTGGTTATTTTTGAACAGCATATATAGGAAAATATTGGCGAAAAACTCACTAACTAAAATACATTTATAAGCAATAAATAGCCGCAAAGTGCAAAGATGCGAAAATAAATCTTTTCGAAGCTAATTTCGCATTAACGGGAATTGCGTCCTTCGACAACTAAATAAGCAACCCACGCGTGCATATTTACAGCAACTCGCAGTTTTGGCTGTCAGAAAAACGAAATAAAAAGAGAGAGGGAGAAAAAAACTATCGTAAACGCTCGACGGCAACAAATCGCCCGAAACAAAAGAAAAACAAAAGTACTTTATAACATGTCTGCAGCAGAAAGATACTCGAGCGAACAAAGTTGTAGATACTCGTATACGTTCTTGTATTCGTATTCGCATTCGTATTCGCATTCGCATTCGCATTCGCATTCGCATTTGTATTTGTATTTGTATTTGTATTCGTGTGCTGTACTATGGCTGGTAGCAGCAGCCGCTTGCTACAAGTTCATTAAATAAATTATTCATACGCAACGTGTGCCAACAAAATGGCGACTGGCGGCCGTCGCTTTGTTTCACTTTTTCACACACACACACACACACACGTGAGCGAAAATTTTCATTGGCAGTTTGTTTTATTTGGCAATGTCTGCACCGTTGTGCGGAATGAAAACGCATTCGGTTTAAATATTTATGGGCGAATGTCTGTATTTGTGAGCGGGCCTCGCGCCAAATGGCCAGAGCCCCGAAATGGGTCGGGGGCCAGCTTCATTCTCAACTTGACATTTGTGAAGTGTGCGCCGCTTTCACTCAACGGCCTGTGAAGTGGCAGCATCATTAGTACAGGCCCCCCCTACTTGCCACAATCTGTGTCTAGAACTCATTTACAATGCCAAATGGCGAAGCCCGCAAAGTGAGCTGAGAGCCCGCAACAAAGTATGCAACACTTTTGGCCGGGCAACAGTTTCGCAAATCAAAACTAATTTAATTCGAATTGCTGAATGACATCTGGACGACCATTTAGACTCGCACTCGGATCCGGACCCGGACCCGGACTCCGGCTGTCTCTCACTACATCACAGATTACAGCTAACCAGGCGGGGACGCCCCCCCCCGTCTGCGGGCAAGTGGCGAGCATTTGACTAACATCTCTGCTGCTGTTAAATGGAATTTTTTATATCATTCAGCTCTAAGCTGTGAGTGTACCTGGGCCAGGTTAACCAATAAAAATGCATAGAGAAGTATGCAAATGTCAAATGTAAATGCCGGCAACCGACGATTGCATGAATACTTCTACATGTCAATGCTTTCCAAGAGTTGGACCTGCATTTTTGACAGTTGCAACTTGTCGTCTGCCCCTAATCCCCTGCCACCCCGTCCGCCTGCCAAAGTTGCCTGACATTTTTCCTACCATTTTGTTTCTTTATTTTGTGTTGCTTTGCGGTTGGCTGAGCTGCATGAGATTGCATTTGGAAAAGTCGGGTAGTTGCGAGCAGAACGCAAGTTTCTAATATTTGACTAATTTGAATTGGGGCGAATTGTTTCTGCTTCACTGATCCAGTGCAAAATGTCAAATGTGCTCGCCCAGCGGGCTTGCCGCCTCCGCATACCCTTTCCATGTGATTCTCAAATCTAGGCAGCCAGCAGTCTGTAAAATAAGCTTACTCAAATTATGTTCCGCTAAGTAAATGCACTTGCAGAGATCTACATTTTAAAGAAAATTGTTTTGTTAAATAAAATTCTAGAGATTCCGATTGACAGATATTATTCTGTTTCTCGAAGATCAACAGAATATTAAATGCAATTATTGATTATTATTATTACTCTACGCAGAAAGTTTACAGGTTTACTAAAAAAGCTGCTCAATAAATTATGTTTTCAAAGGGTTCATTTTTGCATATTCCCAGATATCTAGTTTTTAATTTAGATTTAAATATCGTCGACAATTTGCACAGAGATGGGTCCCGATGGTTCATGCTCGGATCTGGTCGCCTCATTGTTGTTTTCCCACGCACTTCCATCACTTTGACAGCTGGCCAAAGAGTGGAAATGTCAACGAACTGGCAATTTTTCATAATTTGCAAGCAGCAAACGCTTCAGAGTGAGACTTTTTTGAGCAACGGCAAACAAATTCATTAAAGCGCAGTCGTGCAACAACAACAGCAACAACAGCGCCAAAGCGGCTGCATATGAAGAATAACGATCCCAAGCACAACAATTGACACTGACAAAGAGACGACGAGGATGACAACGCCCGAGGGGGCGGGGCCGGGGCCGGGGGCGGGGGCAAGCGTCTGGGGGCCCGTTGCCAGACAGCGGCGATGCTTTCTAATAAATCTGGGCGCAGTTTTTGCGCAGCCACTGAGAATTTAATTAAAACTAAGCTCTTCATTTGCCATCGTCGAGCTGTTCAACTGGGTCACTCGAGTGGGCGTGGCAGCAGCTGCTTATTTCGAAAGCTGGCGCCCGAAAACTTTTGCTTTCGGCCTTCGCATATAATTGCGGGCGCCTGTAATGAGACCGCGTGGGGGCGGCGCACAACGGGGGCGTGGCAGCGGGTCCATATGCTAATGATTATTGTCATCATCTTTAGCATTTGCTTATTCATATTTTTAATATGCTTGTCGCTGCCGAAAATTAACGTCAAATAATATGTTCTCATTATGTTTTAAGTCGTCTTTGCTGCTACCGCTGTCAAATTAATTTCACTTCATTTTGTTATTAATGTGCACAAAATTATGCTACGCTTTTTGCCCAACCGCCGTTGTGTTGTTGTTGCTGTTGTTGTTGTTGTTGCTGTTGCTTGATGCCATGATTAAATGGCCAAAAGAAGACTGTGGACAAATTATGCATGAAATGAAAATGTTTCAAAGTTACGCAATTAGCAAAAAGTTTCAAAAAATGCTGTAGACAAGTATTAAAAGGCCACCAACTGACAATATTTGTTTAACATTTACAACAAAATTAAAATATTACAAATTTTACAAATTTAAATATCAATTTGTTACAAACCAAAAGCCAAAAGTTTTAAAGTAACTTAGGTTGCATAAACTTTTTCTTGTTCAGAATTAAATCGGAATTTAAATACAAGACAGACTTGTGGAATTTTAATTACATATTATATAGTTTTTGCTATTTCAGTTCACTTATATTAAAGTTGAATGACGAAAAGTTTCGTTTTAGAAAATGTGGAAAAACTCCCATGAGAATTATCTGCGATGCAGCAATAGTATGTAGAACATAACAAAGATAAAATATCTACAAATAAATCCAGGCACTTAGATAGCGATCTGTCTTTTTGTGCTCGAACCAAATGAACTCTGTGCACGCCGCAACTGCGAGGTATTAACAAAAAATTGGGGGCTAAAGTGGAGTATAAAGTGCAGCCATGGCCACCAAAACTAAAGCGGAGCACAAACAAGCCGCAAGGGGGCGGGGTGGCGATTTAACTGGCGCATAGTTAGTGGGCGCTGATGTCAGCAACAATTTGAGCCCCCCCCCCCCCCCCCAACACACACACACACACACACACATAGCGCAAGTGAACTGCACACGGGACTAGTGCTATCTCGCTCTCTGCTTGTGTCGAATAAATTTATTTAAATAAATAATTTTTCCATTAGCCACAAACATGGATTTTGGAGCAATTGCATAAATGGAATGTAATAAATGAAGTGCAACTAAGCGGGGCGGTGCAGGGGGGCGGGGCATTGTTACTGTTGCTGTGGTTGCACGCGTGCACGCAGCGAAAGGAGTATATTGGATTGCAGGCAATTTTGGAGACTCGGAATAAATACTCGTAAATAGTTGAGATTGTTTGCAGGCAGATTACAGATGAAAAGAAGGCCCACAAATGAAAAAAGGACATTTTCCCACAAGTAAGAGTATTGGGAAATCTATTACACCCGACTGCAGTGTTCTAACTTGTTTTATTTTATATTGTTGTGTTGCGGTTGATGGCGTGTTGACGCGGTCGCTCCAGCTTCGTCTATGCGCCGGATTTTGCGATATTTTTCTGTTGGTTTCAATACCCTGTACAAATGAATTTAAGAGGGTTGTTGGCTGTTAAATGTAAAAGTGTACACTATTCGAAAGTTGCGTTGAGACGTGTTCTAAATTAGTAAGCCGAATACTCCAACAATTATTATTATTATTTTTTTTCTATACGATGTAAGCTATATGGATATAATTATTTGGACCAGTAAAATATATGTTTTTGTCATATAAATGTATTATTAATCAGAGAATCACTTTTATGAATAATTATTCAGCAGTCACTTGAGTTTATGTTTTTATTTATAGAATTTATATGCTCTACTTTAAAACTACGTACAGATTATTTCAGAGTCGAGCACTTTCGCTAGACCTGCAGGTATTTTTTCCCTTTTTCTGTTGTTGTTTGAGACTGAAAATTAGTTTGTAATTTGTTTAGTTTACACAGAGAAAATGGCCGCACAATGCATTTACATATTACATATTATGTTTTGCGGTCGCATTGTTGTTTCGTGTTACTCGGATTCTCGGGTTACCTCGACTCCCGTTCGTGTTCTCTACTTTGCGCCATAAACTCCATCGCTGCCTGTTAAACTTTAATGTCGACTTTTAGGCGTTCGCGTTGTTGAGGCCGCTGGACTAAGTTAATTAATTAACTGCTGACGGCGGGGGAGGGGAGGGGAGGGAAGCCTTGTCATGAGAATTATAGTTGGAAAGTGACTTATTTGTATGTGGAGTATTGCGAGAGGTGGGAATACTCAGTATATAGGGAATATTTATTGGCTTATGGCCATAAAACTGATGGCTAAAATAAAAGTTGATGACTTTACTGGATAGAGTTGAGAAATTGTGGTTAGAACTATGTGAATACTTGAAGAATACTCCAAGCGAATGGGCAATACTCTTTCCGCAGTGTAATAAGTTTTTAGTTTAGCAGCAATAATAAATAATAAGTAATAAAAAGGAATAATAACAATAATATATAGTAAGTAGTATAGTGAATAATATATTAGATTCAAGGAAATTATTTCCACTGGATTTTAATGCTTGATCACTTTAGGACTTTACAAAATAAAACAAGAGGTTTGTTTTTATTTATTAATCTATATTTTAAAAAAGGGTTCCGAATTAATTCTAATGGAGTTTGGCTTTAGACTTTTCCTTTGCCACACAAACATGAGTAGTTATTTAGAAGAACAAAATTCATTCATTTATTCATAAATGTTCGAGAGATATGACAAGTTGGTCGCGCATTTGTTTGCTTTATTTCAAAACTCACTCGAAGTTTCTTTCGCTGATAATTCAAACAACTTTGGCTGGCGACTTCCTTGTTCTTCTTGTTGGCCCCCAAGTGTGCCTACAAACTATTTGACAATTCACAGAAACTGACCTCACGCGGCATGCAACAACAACAACAACAACAACAACAGCAACTGAAGACTCTACGTAACGCACATCTCATAAACAAAGTGACTTCAATTGAAAAATTATACAAAAATAACAGCAAATGAAAACAATTTGTTCGAACATTGCCTTTGTTGTAGTTGTTGTTGCTGTTGTTGGTTTTTATCGTTTAATATAAACAAAGCAAACAAGAGCGCTCTAGTCGAGAGTGCCCGACACGGAGATACCCTATACCAGGCAAGAAGCAAAGCAGAAAAGAATATAAAATTAAATGCAATAAATGCTTATAAATAAAACAATTTAAAAATAACTTGTTTTTTGTTTGATTTAAGAGAAGCTGGATTTAATCTTATACTTGCTGCTGTCTGTTACGTACAGTGGCACAAAACCAATATGCACAGTTCTCTATCCAGCTTAAACGAGTACAGGGTATCAAAACAAAATTACTTGAATCCATCGCCACGTCGTCATCGACTCGACTCGACTCGACTCGATTCGAGGCGACTCGAGTTGCCATTTCGACATCCTGCGCAGCATTTTTATTCGGTTCTCAGTTCTCAGTTATTATCGAAACGTGCACTGACAATTTGTGTATTAAATTTATGGCTCATTGTGCAATAGCTAAAATAGTCGCAGCAAATGTGAAGAACAAAAGGCAACATGAAAATGTCGCTGTCAGCTTTGGGAATTTTTTTCAATAATTTGCTGGCACTTTTACAGCGTCACGTCTTCGAACAATTTTCGAGCGTTTCTTTTTTATGAATTTCTAATTAGGCATTTGCAACGCACATTTCTGACACCTATGGAAGGGTTAAGAGCAAGTCGGCCAGTCGTAAAATGTCGTGAGCCGTTTTACGATACTTTTATTTAATTGCAAAAATACGCATTAATGTAATCGAGGGGGCGGCACCCCGTTGACCCCCCGCCCCCGCCCCTGCTTCCTCAGCTTTTACGACAGCTGGGAACCATTTGGTGCGACGTTGTTGCACTGAGGTGTCGGCCAAGCCGTTACATTACAAGTTTTACTGTAAAAATATTTAAATTTTTTAAAAAGTGGCGGCGTCATAAACGCTCGGCACACGCCCCGACAGACCCGAACGGAAGTAATGATATATAAGTTAAAATATCAGCCGAAGGTCTGAAAGTACGCAACATGTGCTCCACTCCAGCATGATTAATGCCGAGAAAATGCAGCAGAGGAACTGGCAGCAACTCTTTGATGCGTCCAAATGCGATTCGGAGAGAGTTTAATGGGAATTGCAACTGAAAAGGAGCAGGGCTGAGAGCTTGCCTTGAACTGATTGCGAATTTTAACGAATTCTAATGCGAAACCCTGTTTTGGCTTACTGTAAAAATTATAATTTCTTCTGTCTTAAATAAACGCTTAATAGTTTAAGCAAATTTCTTTTGTTTAAAATGTAGTTATAATAACCAAACTTATGTTTTAATTACGTTGATAATTTTAATGCTTTTATTTTATTTTATTTTCTGTGAAAATTGCTTGCTATAAAAATTGTAAATCAAATTACCTTCGATTTATTTTTCTCTTTTTAATTAAATGCCCATTAGCTTAGGCACACTTTGGCTTCTGTTTTAATGAAAGCCTTATTGGTTTAAGCCAGAAGTTGGCTTCCACCTGGCGGAGTCCTTTGCCACGGCCCAGATCGCAGCTGCAGCTGCTGCTCATCATGCTGCTCATGCATCTAAAGTTTTGACAGTTGACTGTGATTATTTGGCCAACTCGCTCCGCCCCGCCCGCTGACAAATTTGACAGTGCGTTTGCGTTTTACATTGACGTTAACATTTTGCTGCCTTGCATACTAAACGAAGCCGCCAGTTGATCCGACAGCCCAACGGTTGTTGTTGTTGTTGTTGTTGCCGTTGCACAGACCGCAAAATGGACAAAATGTGTTCAATTTCAGGCCTGTGATTTTTCAATACAGCTGCAGCAGCAGCAAGAGCAACAACAACGAGCCTGCTTTGGCGAATTAACATTGATGGCGTGCCTATGAACGGATCAGGGCTTGGGGGCAGCACCAGCCAAGGGGGTGGGGGGTTGGGGGTGGGGGCTTGCTCCATTTTGTTTGCTGGGCAGCGTTCGCAGTGCACTGGGACTGAGCGTTCATTAGCACGCACGTCGGCGCCATTTTGCAAACGCATTTCCGCTGCAGCTACGTGCAGTCGTGCGGCGGTTCCGTTCGTCCGTTTCCCGTTAGTCAGTTTACCCGTTAGCGAGCCGTTAAGGCCAGGTAAATGTTGCAGCTACTCGGATTCCTCTTTTCCCACAATTTTTATTGTGCCATTTTTTGTTGTGCCTGCGTGCGTGTGTGCGTGTGTGTGTGTGTGTTGTGCGCATGTCATCATCAAAAGGCATTTTTAATTGGCGTGTTGCAGCCGAACGCTCCAGACGGGCCAGTTCGAGGGACAGGGAAGGGGGGGGGGGGGCAGACATGCAACAGTTCTCGAGTCGATAATTGGTAACGCGTCACGTGTAATGCCCCCAAAAGCCAAAAATGGAATTTCTAATTAAGTTTTGCTGGGATTTAATATCGACAAGCGAGCTGCGCTGCAAAACATCAGTTTCAGTTACGGACACAGTTCGAAAACAGTTGAAACCCACTCCCCACCTCTGTGTGTGTGTGTGTGTGTGTGTGTGTGTGTGTGTCTGCTCATCTGTATCTATAACGGTGCTCATGTCTGCGCCCGCCTCCCAGCGAGTGTGTACGAAATTTTGGTCAATTAACACATCAACGAGCTTAGTTCGGACCAAGCCAAAAGCCAGCGCCCTGCCCCGCCCACCGCCCCCCGGACCCACCTCGAACAAGCTCCAGCTGGACGGTGTCGAAAAATAGCAACAACAACGGCAGAACAGAAGAGAGAATGAACACAATTTTTGACTTACTTGCTGCAACATTTTGCAGTTGCTGTTTGATGCGCTTGAGGGATTAGCAGCAGAAACAAATATCAAGAATATCAGTACAAAGGTCGCTCTCCCTCTCCCTCTCCCTCTCTCTCTCTCTCTCTGGCTTTGTTTCCAACATTGCATTAGGAATCAGTGCAGCAGTTATCTCCTTTCATCTGATGAGGTTTTTATGGCGTGTGCTGGCTGTCAAAGGGATGAGAATATGGAAAAAGATAAGCGAGAATAAAAGAAAAAGCAGCTGCAGCTAAAGCTTCTTTAAAGACAAGCTTCAGAAAGCTCTCCCCGTCTCATTCTCTTCATATTAGTTTAATATATGTAGGACTGATTAGGTCGCTTTTATTAAAAATATATACCTCGAAGATTAGAGAACACTTGGATAATTTGTTTAAACACATACTGCGTGCGGAACAAACGACAGAGCAACGGGGCAGGCGGCCGCAGACTAAATCATCTTATTAAGCTCGCCGGCTCTTCTAAGTCGGAGCTTGCACTAATACACTCACAACTTAGAGCACACCATTAATATTAACTACCGTCCACATTCCTCGCACAGCTTGGATCGAATGAATTCGCGCTCCTGCTCACACCTTCGACACTGCTCGCTCTCTGCATATAACGGGATCAAAAGCAGCAATTATCTATCACGCTCTCTTCCGCCCGCCACTTTTGTCTGCTTTGTGTAGAGAGCAGAAAACGAACTCAGAAAGGAACAGCTTTGTAAATGGGTTTGACATAAAAACAAATCTTTTAAAATTTACTTTAAGACCGATCGAATAAAAAACAAAAATGGCTTCACATTGAATGTAGGAAATACTATTTATTAAATTTAAATCCAACTACTTGAATAGTTTTAAATGAATTTATTTGCCAACTGCCAATATAGAACCTAAAATATGTAGTTGCAACCCAGAAAGAAGTTCAAGGACAAATTTAGAGTTGATTTAATATTAAAAGAGCGAACAGGCAGAGCGAGAGGCAGATAGCTGCAGATATTCATAAAGAATAATATATAGACAGAGGGACATGCAGCCAAGGCGCGTAGCGGGCAACCCGTCAATCGCTCCGTCAGTCAGACGGACGGACGGACAGGCGGACAGGCGGACAGACGGCCGGCCGCAGAAGTTGGGCCGTCATTTGCCTAGAGCTGGCAGCAACAATTGATATACGCGTACGTGAGCCGCATATTGAGGAGTTGCGCTGGGCCGGCAATTGATTTGATGTAAGCGGAAGGCAGGAGGAGGTGAGGGGGGAGGGTGGGGGGTTGGGGAACTTACTTGCAAGTTTCCGAAGTGCGGTCGCAAACTTTGTGAGTGGCACGCGTTAAACTAAATTTATGAGTCAGCCAGCCAGATAGACAGACCTAGAGAGAGACGAGAGCCACAAATATCCAAAGATACTTTAAGTGTGGCAGGTTAACGTATCTATAAAAATAATAATTGGATGCTCACATTAGAACACAGTGCAAAAAGCTGGCTTCTTTCACTCACAAATATAAACAAATAATAAAACAAAAAAAATAAAATTATATTTTATTGATAATATTTGTAAAAATGTAAATACCAATAATTAGTTGAATTTAAAAAGAATATAAATATTTATAAATTTTTACTGTATACACCCAAAGAAAAAAAGTTAATTGCAAGTTAATAGCAACTTAAATAAATATTTAAATATTTCAAGAAGGTTTTTTTATAATAAGAAATTCTTAATAATATGATTTTAAATTTATTTTTTCATTTTAATTTAGCAAGTCGTTTTTCTCCCAGTGCACAAAGAAATGTAGCCAAACAAGTTGTTGTCCAGGAAATGGCAAATGTCTGCAACTAGTATGGCAAACAAAACAGAAATGCAACAAATAACAAATTTATCAATTAGCAATTTATCATTTATGCAAACAAGCCAAGGGCCAATTGCCAACTGCCAACTGGCAACTGGTAAATGCTGCCAGGCAAACAAATGCGCTCAAAATATGAATGACAGGCCAGGCGGGCGGGGGCAGGCGAGGCAGGCGGGGCACGCGGGGCAGGGTGCGGTACCCTTGCCTCATTCAGTAACTCAGCCCAAAACTGTTGCGCATGCGCCGCTGTCGTCGTCGCTTTGTTTGCCTCTTGCCAAGAGGATAAACAAACAATCCGACTCGAAGGAGCGCTGCCTGGGCCAAGAATTTACACAAAAATGCAATCAGCGCGTAGAATAAATATACAAATGGCCCGACCCGAGACAGACGACGACAACTGGCGCGTTATCATGAATGAATATTTACACTATTCGATAAATTTATCACTCGGGCTACGGCGATTAGCCCAGCACTTCTCCATTCGAATCTATTCACAGAGATGTTTCAGTCTCCCCGGCATTTGTTTGTCCCCAGATGAGGTCGTGATAGTGGGGCAGGTTTTATCTCAAGAAATTGCAGATAAATCGGTTTACACTAGCTTAAATTGATAGACGTGCTATAAAAAGTGCTTGGAGAAAAATGTAGTTGAACTAGATATATAATTAAATAAACAGATATTATTTTTATTACAATTATTATAAAAATAAAATCTAAAATTTTTTATTATACATTTAAATAATTAACACAAATGTTTAAAGTGTATGAAAAAACAGTGGATACTTTAATGAGCTATTGTTGAATGCCATTCAATTAAATATACAAATTTAAATTGTATTATTTTTTATACTTATATGCCTTTTATATTATTTACATAAATTATTAATGAATATATATATAGAGAAAAATATATAACTACTATGAGTTGTTTTTCTTCACGCAAAGATAGTTTTCAAGTATATCAATAGATCAAGATAGATCAAATAATTAAGCTTCTATTGTTTATGTTCAATTTCCTTTGCCAACATTTACTCATAATCTTTCAGCGTGAATAATTTTGTTGTGTTGTGAACTCAAAATGTGGGTCAACCGGCTTATCCCCGCTCAGCTAACTGATCTGATCTAGTCTCGAACCTTTGTCACTTTCGGTTGGAGAACCTACTCCAAACTGTGTCACCAAGTCGAAAGACATTCGAAAGCCCCAAACTGTTGACTCGGATCGGAGCATATCTAAGCCCCCGGTTCTGGGCTGTGTGCGGACCAATCAATCAAACTGCGGCCACGATACCATCTACAACAAGTGTCCCCCCTTTCCCTTCCCCTCCACGCCTGCTAACCCCTATCCGTGGCAAGACTCTATCTGAGAGTTTGTATCGCAAACAAACTGCGGCCCCTCATAAATCATGGCGAGATCGCATTCTCTCTCTCTCTCTCTCAGCCTCTGTCTCTCTCCGGTTTTGGCTGGCGGCGAAATCTCGACGGCACTAAGCTGCTTTATAATGCCTCATTATGACAAGTTGCGGCGTGTTACGCACTTTGTATCTGTATCTGCAACTTGTATCTTGCGCGTGTGAATATCTTGATTAATGTGCTTGGCAATTATTGGAAATTCATCACGGCCCCGATGGGCCGCAGCTGATAAGAGCCAAGAGACAACGGGGCGATTTAAGCCTGTTTTGATTTTTTCAATTACTTGCTTCGAGTTGAAAATTTAATTTAAATAAAAATTTAAATTTAAAATTTAAAATTTTATTTAACGCATTTCAGTTAGCTCTGATAACAGCTGATAACAGCATGTATCTCGTGGATAGCACCTAGACAAATCAACAGTTAGATGCGCGTTTTGTTTTGTTTCACTCGCATGCCAAAATGGTCCACGGCGCAACGAAATGGAAATGAAAACTCTGCTACTGGTTGGCAAGAGAGCGCGTGCAGGTTTGCTTGTAAATGAAGAGACAAAGAGAGTGGCAAAGAGAGGGCGAGGAATAGTGGCAGTTACATTGGACAGGTGAATCTCTTGGCGTTAACAAAAAAACCAATTTAAAATATTATTAATATAAAAATTAATAAATTTAAAATGTATTACTTTTAATTGTTTTTTTTTTTTTTACCAAATACGAGAACTTTGATAGACTCTAGATTTGTAATAAAAAATGTCCATTAAAAATAAATATAGTATTTTAAAAATGTTGCTTAAGCAAAATATTAAAGTAAATATTTCTTAAGTGTTTCGATAATTTCAAAGAGAGCCCGTTATTAAATCTCGTTCGCTTCTGCCCGGCACTTTGCATCCACCCACAGTCCAATGCGTTCCACAAACAATGCTCGCTCTTCGCCCGAAGGCTGCGCCCCTCTCTTCACCATCCACACGCGAACGCTCTCTCCGCTCGCGATCCACAGAAGGCAACTGCCGTTGCTCGGCTTTACGGCTCCTGAGTAACATTACAACGTTCGTTCAATTCAATCGCTCGTCAACCTTCGTTCGGCGCGTTACAACAGGCGAAAGCAGGCGGCAGCGGCAGCCAACAGCAGCGAACATCGGCGTTGTTGCAACAATTTCGGTCGCGCTCGGTACGGCGATGGTGGTTGCAGCAGTGGAACCAGTCTCGTCCAGTTTCAGTCTCATCCCAACGCTCGTGGCGGCAACAACAGCGCTCAGCTCTCAGTGCGGCTTCGATAACAGCTTCGGTTTCGGTGCGCATTTTACGATTTTTCGCGTCAGTGTGTGAAAGATACAGATACGGAGCACGGCGCAAAGTTGCCCAAAGCTGGCCACAACAAAATGCGGCACCTGTGCTCGAGTCGGCGTCAGCAATGCAAGCCAAGGCGAAATATCCGCTAAATAAACGCAAAGTGTGTCCGCCTAAGGCTGTCGGCATGTAACTGAGGCAGCGCCAGTACAAAAGTATCTCGGCCGAGTGCTAAACATATCAAAACAACCCACAGATACACGCTACGTGCAACAGTGCGACAGTCGAAAAATCTAAGAAATATTATTGCAACAGCTTCAACTGCATTTAGTTTGCATTTCAAAATTGTGTTGAGAATTTATTACGCGTGTGTGTGTGTGTTTTTCTATGTATTCGTGCAACAGTAGAAATACGCTTTAATGCATTTGTGTAACGCTTTTTAACTATATAAAAAATATAATATATACATAATTACATATATATATATACCCTATATACAAAGGATACAATCTAATTCAAATAATTGAAAACATTTGATGCGACAAATATTTTCAAATTAGGTAAGTCTGAAAGTTAATAATAAATCAATTTTTAATTGATTTACCTGAAAATCTTTTAGGCAAATAAATGTGGCAGCAATAAAAAAAAAATATAGTAATCAAGTTTATTTATGAATATACTAAAACGTATTTGGCTTATTCAATTAAATGTTATGAAATTTTTCGTTGCGATTTTAGTTTAACTAAATGAAGTATTTTTTTATAAATAACTAAAAACAGGTTGCAGAAAATTGAACAAAGCGAATTTAAATAAAATAAAATGAGCTTTGTGGCATTTTGGTTACGAACTTTGATGTAAATAAATTAGGCAACAATTTAGTAATATTAAATTAAATAAATCCAATTATAACTCTTTCCAAGTTCATCTATCGGACAGCACGAAAAAAGTAAAAAATTAAACTATAAAGTTAGTGATCAAATATATAAATATTGAAACATATTCCGAGAAAAAGTAATTTATTTGAATGCTTTTTATTCATCCCATTCACATTTTGACAACATTAAATTGAATAAATTGTTATTTATGACTCTTGCTAAATTCAATACAACTTATCTGTGGCTCAGAACTTTGCTGTAAATCAATCTGGCAGCACTGAGAAAACATTTAAGGTCTCGTTTTCTGTTTTGTTTATGACAGACTTTTGTGGGGCAAGAAAGCAGAGTGAATTAAGCGAATGAATAAATAAACAAATCACCGTTTAAATAATCGATGAGTGAATAAAAAGGCAAATGCGTAAACTTGTCGAGTATTTTATTAGGTTTTCTTGCCAATTAGTCAAGATAAATCGAAACCAGTTTTGTTTAATGAATTAAAACAGAAGTGGCAGCAAATGTTTTGCGATTATTCATGGTGCAAGTTTCACTGTAAGTACAGATGAGTGTTCACTCAAAGCTGATTGTAGGAAATACTTGGAAAGAATTTCTTATCAATACAAAGAACGATGGAAAATGTTTCTGTGCAGGGGTTAAAAACTTGGCACACTTTTCAGTTAACCCATTACTTCTAATTTGCCTTTGGCTGCCACATAAAGTTGCATGTGGAATTTAGTGCGCACACTAAACATTAATTAAGCACAAATTTAGGAAAGTCAAACTGTCAACATGCCAGGCTAATCAAAATAACCTGCTGTATCTTATGGACACAAAACAGCAGCGGCAGCCAAGCGGGCCATAAAAAAGATATTCAAAAGAAAAACTAGAAATGAATTTCTTCGCTTCTTGCTTTATCAGCCCGAGAAAGATCTTTCCGCCTGCCTGCCCGGCCAGCACAATTTACACGATTTTCATCTGCCCGTTTTGTATCTTCTTTGGCATCTTTGGCAACTTCACACATCGCCGTCGTAGTTTCCAACTGCAATTTCATAATTTCTTTGTTGTGCTGTCGGGCAATTAAGCCAAATTATATTTGGCAATTAAAATTCTCAAGATCTGGCTTAAAATACTCGTAAATATCTTTGATATTGTTTGGCTGGCAAATTAGTTTTTATTGAAACGTTCGCGTGTCTCGATCTCAACTTCAATCCCAATGTAAATCTTAAATCTGAATGTGAAGCGTTATCCACTGCCATTACTATAAGCTGCAGCCACTGCGCATGCATAATTAATTTCGTGTAAAAATCATAATTACAGCAATTAAAATTTATGTAAACAAGTTGGCGGCAGGCAGCGCAACGATTCGAGAGATGTGGATGCCGCTTGGGGCGCCATTGGGGCGCAATCATCATAATAATCTTGAAAACTTTTCCTCCTCTTCGCGTTGTTGTTGTGTGTGTTTGTTTTTTTTTTTTTTTTTTTGTCTTGTGGTCGATTCTCTTTATTAGCATTATGATAAAAGTTGGCGTTATCTGTTTGTTATGTTGTTATTGTTTGCCGGACATTGAACAGCTTAAAGATTCGCCACGCTTGAAAATATTTCCGAAATTCGGTTTGTAAAATCGTTGGAAGCTGTGCAAACAAATTTTATTCTCTTTCTTGTACTAAGATATAAATAACCTGCTTATAAAAGAAAATAATAAATAGAAAAGAAATAAGGCGAAAAAAAAATAATTACAACCAGCGTAAATATATTAATTTTGTCTAGTTTTAAAATACTCAATATATGAATTAAACTCTTGGTTATGAAAAAAATGCATTTGAATTTGAGTTAATTTAAGTTGACATTTTAAATGAATTTCATTATTGCTTTAATTATTTTTAAATGCATTTCTTTTTTTTTTTTTGCTTGATATTTGCTTTTATAAAGTTTACTGGGTTTTTATATTTTTCATTTATAATAAAAATGTATATTAAATTTATATCAAAGACTATATGTTTTAAATTAATTTTTAAATGTTTTTTCTATTGTAAATATAACAATATATATATAATAATAATATGATAAATCAAAACTCGATACGGCTTAAATAAAACGGAAGCCAAAATGTAACAGGCCACATAATGAATTCTACCCTTTGTGAATATTATTGTTTAACTAAAAAAAGCTTGTTTTGTTCCTTCGAAAAAAATGTAAATGTTTTATTTGTAACCTGGAAAATCATGTGACTGCGACTCTGTGTTGTTTCAGGCTCTCCACATGTTGCAGTTAATGTCCGTTGCTATTCTTAGCTCCTGTTAATTTCAGCCTCCCACATTACGTGCCGCACTTAACGGTGTTTTCTCTTCGTCTTGCGGTCAATTCGCCGTTTCCTGCGTCGGATCCTCCCACAACAACACACACAGGGAAGATTTATGCTCATCATGCACTGAGAGAATGTCATGCGCTGCTTCGACAACATCTCGGGCTGTCTGCCCACATATTTGCCACCGAATGGCCCCTGGGCTGGCTGCGCGTGTGTGTGTGTGTGTGTGTGTCTGTTTCGGGGTCTGCTTCTTTAATTAATTAGCATCTAACTAAGAATAATGTTTCCTGCGGCCGACTGTCATAACTTGGCCGCCAGTTTATTTGTTTGGCTCGTCGGCGAAGATACAAAGATACACGGCTGCAAAGATACATCGCACAGGTGCCACAGTTTCTACAATTTGGTGCAGCCCCCCTTACACACACAAACACACACACACACACACACACATTTGCCCCTACGGCGTCGGCAGTCGTGCATGGAAAAGGAAAAGAAACAGAAGGAGAACATTTTCGGGGCAGCCAAATAGCTGCCACGCCCCCGCCTCCCCTTGCTGCTTGCCTTCTTTTTTTGTATTTTAGTTTTATTCTTGTTTTTATTGTTTGCCAGGTTTTTATGCTGCTTTATTTTCTACTCAGTGTGTTAAGTTGTAAAAATGCAGCAAAGGAAATTTATTTCGACTGCTGCTTCTTGCGGTCGACGTCGGCGTCGGCGTCGGCGTCGACGTCGTCGTGTACTTGTGAAAATTTTTCAAGTGTTGCGGCTCATAAAAGTAGCCACCGTATCTATGTGTGTGTGTGTGTATCTTGGCATGTAGTTGAGAATTTTTTCCTATAATGACTTGGCGCCAGCTTCGCTCTTGTTGTTGCCCCTGCTCTTGTTCGTTTGCTGCCACATTTTCTTTGTTTGTTTTTTTGTGGCAGCTTAAAGCCAGCAGCTCCAAGTTTTCCACAGTTCTTTCGCTGCTGTTGCGTGTGAGCCGCTTAATTAGTAAAAAGTTGTTGTTAAAGTATCCCAAATATTTCACGCTGTCAGCGGAGCTTAGAAAATGGAAAGAACGTGAGGTGAATTTGAGGAAATTTGTTAATATAAATCAGTGGGGCTTGCCACTTCAAAATATATTCGGAAAATATATTAAAAAAATATATATTAATATGAATAATAAGAAAACATAATTTTCTATTTAGTATTTTTTCTTCACCTTATAAAATATAAATATAAATTTTAATATAGCTTAGTTAATCGCATTTGTTAAGTGTGCTTTATAGGGGTTTCTTATAAGCTACTTTACACATTTAGCGCTTGTTTTCTTAGCTTATATCTCAGATCTCGCAACTGAAACCCCTTTTTCACACGCCAAACAGAAAGACGACTTCCTTTGCTGCTGACTCGCAATCTTGGCAGCCAGTCGACCCTTATGGCAGGGTTCGTCAATGTTTTGAGAAGACACTGAAGAATTCGTCACGGGGCAATGGGAATGCGACTGCGACGATTTCGTCGAGCTAATTAACTTTCGGTTACAGTTCACTGCGCAAATTTGCGATCAGGGCCCGAGAACATGGAATACAGACTGCAGACAGGAGCAGGGGTGTGCGTGTGTGTGTGTGTTGTGGCATATTAAATTTGTATTTGGAAGTGATGAGACGCAGAGCGGAAATGAATATTTCTGATCAACTTCCCGCATTCGCTGGCCAGCGTCTTCAATGGGCCGGGCCTTTGTCCGGCCCGCTTGTGCCCTGTGGGGCCGGGTCTTTGTGTGGAGTCGGCAATCGGGGGCATTCAAGCAAGTCGCAGCCCGAAATTAGCGCCGTCAACAAAGCGCATTTTACGCATCGCAAGACAATAAAATGTCATTAGCGCTGCAATCGGAATCGGAATCGGGCTCAGGGTCACTCGCGCTGCCACGCCCACAAATCCGTCAAAATGCGGGATGGCTCTCAGCTGAAATTTGGTTGGGTAATTAAGTTCCAAGTTGGCACACATTGCTCAACGATATTATGCAGAGCTCGGCTCATTAATCAAAGCGCACACCCTCCGCCCCCTCTCCCTTTTCTTTTTTTGAAAAAGTTTTGTCATACATGCAATGTAATTTTTCACAGTCAACACATTTGTTAGATACCAGACTGCAAACTTGTTTCATTTAGTCAACAAACAGCCCAAACTAGATACAAGAGAGCGAGAGAGAGGGAGAAGGGGGGGGGGAGAGCGAGACCCCCTCTGGGACTACTCAGCTATGCAAATGCAGCGCCTGCCCATTCCCAGGTGTATATCATGATGGGCCACACGCCAGGTGTCAAAAGTGTTTCAATGAAAATTGTCATTTGAAGGCTTTCCACAAGGGTTGCCCCGAAGCGGGCAACATGTTTGCGTAATTAGAGCAGCTCTGGAGCCGGCCAGAGGGTTAAGTGCCAACTGCTGTGGAAACTGTTTCTGAGAGCGACTGGGCAAAGGGTTTAATTTATGCTCCTGCTCCTTGCAATCAGCCAGAAATAGAGCGCAAGTTCAAAAGATACTTGAAAGCAAAAGGGTTTTTTCTGAACGTGATTTTATTGCATTTTAACGAATGTAAAAAAATACAAAAAATATTAAAAAGAATAAGGGGAAATATATATAAAAGCAGTACCTGATTACTGAATATAATTTTTATTCATCTGTTTAAAAGAATAGAAAATCTCTCTGGAAAACTTAAATAAATTTGAATAATTTATATGATCCTATTTAAATATTTCATATATAAAAGATCATAAATATCTTATTCTATATATTTTTTTAATTAATTTTCAACACGCAATGCTTTAAAGATTAAATAAATCATTTTAAGTTTTGCAATTTTCTCTCGAGTCTTTTAGATAATAGTTGTTTGAGGGAAAAAATCTGCATAGATTTTCTTGACTCTATACTCTTTCTATACTCTAACAATGTTGACTGCAGAACATGTCGACATTTGCTTTTAAGATTTATTATGCTCCCATATAAAACTCTATTTCATAGTTTTTTTTTTAGATATTCTCATAGAGTGCAGCAGACATTGGGGTTTTTCCAGCTGGATTACGGTACCGCCACAAAGTAGTCATTTAATGCCCATTACCTTATAAAAACAATCAGCTAATAAAGCCTTCCTGCAACCAGCAGTGGCACAAGCGGCAGCAGCCCAAACAAGCGTTAAATTTTATGACCACAAAACCCACAACGAGTCAGCAACAACAACAACAACAACAACAGCAGCGGCAACCAAACAAACAACGAAACAAAAGTTTTCAACAAGCCGCCTTTCCGGCATTGGGGCCTATTTAAAAAGCGGCTGTTCGAAAGGGGCAACTGTGTCACAATTGTCGAATACATGATTTCAGTAATCAAATGGCCCGAGCCGCTGCAGGCCACGCCCACAGTGGAGGCGTGCACGTGCAAGAGAATCAAACAAAATGTTGCCTGCATTATGAAATACACAACAACATTTGGCTAATAGCGCATCATTAGAAAAATTAGACAACAGCTGCGCATATGTGTATCCATTAGATACTTTTGTATCTGCATGTGAGCTTGGGCCAAAGCTCACCTGCCTGTTGTATCTTTCGTTTACAGCGTGCGTCGTAAAACTTAATCAAGCGTTGCTAATTTGTCTGGCTAACGGTGCCTGTCAATCATTAAAAAACATGTGAAAACAATGAGTGCTAACGGTTTGAGGCTCCTCCCCCGGCCGCAGCTGCAACGGCACCCTTCAAAAATCGATAGAGCTTGAGTCCGGGGCCAGTCTGAAGCCTGAACCCACATGTCCTGGCCACGCTCCGCTGCCCGGCGTAACGATTGTCTGCGCTCTCTGCTGGCATTTTGTCGTGCTCGTCCGTCCGCTTTCTGTGCGCCTCCTGTCAATCAGCGCTTTGTTGTTGCGCCCGCCTGACAGGCACTTACTACCGCCTCATTGTCAATGTCGTCGTCATCCTCGAAAATGTTTTCTTTTTTTTCAAAATATTTTTACATATTTTTTCAGCGGCTTCGCATATAATTCATAAAAATTCCAACAGAGGGCCCCACACGTCGAGACTGCTGACAAACCGCAGACAAAGCGGGCCGCAGGATCTGCTGTGCAGAAGGGGGGAAGGGGGAAGGGGAGCCTACCCCATTGACAGTTAAGTGAATGCCCAGGTGGGCTTATCAGCGACGGTTGAGCGCACGTGAGATATCCCTCAAGCCCCCCCGGGCCCCACACTGAGCTGCCAACTCCTTTATGCGAGCTCCCCTTCACCCACGCCACATCCATTTGAATTTATCATTACCTTTTCATCCGCCTCTTGAATTACTTAACATACGTCAGCCCCGACAGCATTTGTTTAATGCTTTCTCGCTTATTATTGCTGCCTGAAAACATTTACCTTACTTCATGCTGGTCATTAACAACTGTGACTCTGCGAATATTATGTGGCATCAAGGATTCCTATATGGTCAAGATAATAAGGAAATATTTGTTATTTCTTTGTATTGCAGTAAAATAAACAAACTTATGGATATATTATTGGTTTCCTTTAGAAAATAAAAATATAATAATATTTAAAAAAACAATACTGATTACTATTATTTAAAGTACATAGTTATTTTCAATTTGGTATTTATATTTTTCGCTTGCAATTTTTAGTGTCTTTTGTCCATTCCATGTTTTACATCTCCTTCTCACCACTTCCTGTTCGTCCTGATGCCTTCTGACAGCTACTTCAGGGCTTACGCTTGTATTGCCTGCATTTTGACTGCTCGCCCGCCCTCGCTTCAGGCACTTAGCATGCAGATATATGTGGAGTAGTCTAGAATTTGCCGCATTCTTTTTAAGAACTCGACTAATTTGATCCCCAGGCGCTGCTTGACTTTTTTTTGTTTTTTTTTACGACGCCCTGTGCCGCTGTGATTTTGCCAGCTAGCCGAAGCGTGAAACATTTCTTCGCAACCTTGTGACCCAACACACACACACACACGTATACTTGGAGAGAAGTACGACCCCTGAGCACCCATACAGGCATAGAAATTCAATATTGCTCTCTATGTCTATGCTAATGAATGGCTCGCGCAGGCAACTGTGAATTGGGTGGGACGGGGAGGCGGGAGCGGGGGGCGACTGCGGCGTCGTCTCGCCTTTTTATTTATTTTTCCGGCTTCCTGTTGCGAGCGTCGCTTTGGTTTGCCTTTTTGCGCTGCTGCCTTTTTGCGGTTTGACGCAGCAACTAAAAGTATGCAACACTTTTTTTTCGCTTTTTCGCATGTTGCTTTTTGCATATTTAATGGCCGGGCACAGACAAAATGGCGTCGCTTTTTTTATTATTTTTTTTCGGTTACCACCCTCGGCCCCGCCCACGCCTTTGCGGTTAGGCGTTGATTTGTGGGCGCGTCGTGCCGCTCGCTGTCGCATCCCGTGTCTATTTGCGGTCGGAATGTGGGCAGCGGATATTTGTTTGTGGGCTTGTTTTTGTTTTTGGCTGTTTCTGATGTGACTTTAATGAACTTGGGACATGTCGAAAATCAATATGCGCTGTGCTTTAAGTGCCCCCCCCAGCCGGGCTAGCTTCCTGCCCGGCAGACAGACGAGAGACAGTCGACAGTCGACAGTCGACAGTGAAGAGTCCACAGACAGTCGACGTTCTTTCTGCCAGCCTGTCACAATAATAGAAGAGTACATTTTACTTCAGAGCGGGCCTGGCAGCTGCTTCTAGCCGCGACAGTAACAAGCGAATATATATATATTTATATTTATATAGAAAAAAGTTGTCAACTGTCGCTCGTGTGGCAGCTATGCAAATTTTTCTCCTTACCCTGCAGCAAAAGCAAATGTGCAGCAAAGGGGTATACTGAGGTAGTGCAAGAGTGCTATAGAAATTAAATCTGGTGCTAGTATTTAAAATAATGGATATAAAAAGCTGCTTTTGTGGCATATTAAAATAAAAATAAATGTTTGCGCTTTTTTACAGGGTATCTGCCAGGCGAGCAGCTGCGACTGAAGCCGTCTTACTTGGTTTTTCTTGTCAGCTGCAGCCAGACAAGCTTTGAGTCTTGCTACCTGCCACTTGAACACACACACACACACATCAAAAGTGTTGGCCATCAAATGTGACAATAGTCACAGGAACCTCGCAGTCGTTCCTGGGAGAGTTCTCCCCCTCCCCCCCCCCCCTCCCACTCCTCAACAAAGTTGCAGTTTCCTAGCTGTCTGCGTTGTCATTTGATTTGATTACAGCTGGGGAAATTCGAGTCGTCTCCGTTGCCGTAGCTGCAACTGTCTGCTGGCTTGATGGATTATACGACGCTGCCGTCGGTCTGGCCCGCATGTTCGGCTTTAAGCCGCCAGCAGCCAATTTGTCTGGCTGCAACTCCGGCTACACCCTGTTTAAATGCTCGGCAGTCGCTCGCTTGATTAGCGCCGCTGAATTGACAGAAATTGTCACTGGCAGGTCGGCGCAGTTGCCCCAAATCCCACTCACGCAGCGCCCCCCACCCCCTTCAACACTTGCCACAATTTGCGTCACTTGTTGTGCGCTGTGTAAAAGTCGCATTAAGTCGCAACTACTCCAGGGCTCCCTTAAACAGCCCCCCTTCTGCCCCCCCCCCCTTAAGTTGTGCACTTGCTGCATTTTTCACTGGGGGCTTTTAGCCCGAAGCTTGAGCGCAGCCCGCCACGTCAATTGCTTAATTGATCAATTTAATTTGACACTCATTCGTGCACTCATTCAAACACTCGGCGCGCTCGCGAGCAGACGCCAGACAAGATAAATATCTTTTGCTCCCGATTTGCAGTCAACTCGCTTTTTGTGTTTCGATTTATGCAAATTGTGTCGAGCCATGTGGCCTCTGATATATATATATCTCTCTCTCTCTCTCCTGATGTGCTCCACTTTAGACATGTTTTGTGTGTTGTTTTCTATGAAAACTGCGCTGCGCTTCATCAATTAATCAATTTGGTTTGTTCGTATTTTCGTTGCGGGCATTTTTCAGTTGTTCTTCTTCCATTTTCGAGTTAATCAGGAAGTCAGCCAAAAACACAGTTTGATGTTTAAATTTTCAGCAATTTGTTTAATCTCACACACGAGGTGAGTGTGTGAGTGTGTGTGTGTGTGTGTTGACATTTAAAATGAAAACGCTTTTGATTGATGACCCGGGTCCAGTCAGCTAAATTCAGAAATAACCGAGGGACCACTGAAATTTGAGATTGTTCATATTGATAGAGAACGGGCGAAGGTAATTAAGTTTTCTCGGAAACTGTCAAAGAACGGCGAGAAGGGGTTAAAATAAATTATAAAATATTAGCATTTGCGAGGGGTATGTTTAATGTTTAATGTCAACAAACTGAATTTCCAAGTGGAAAATGCGATGGAAAAGATTGAATTTTTTAGTAAGAAATTCTCTTAAATAACTTTCAAGTAATGATAATATTTATATTTATATTCTGGGCTAATCTAAATGTAATTTAGTTTTTTCTTTGTCCAGCTGTGACCCTTTCCCACACTCTGCGCTCCACAAGCTGGTTTCGCAAGCCATTATATCACGATCTCATCGGCAGGCCAACTGTGAATGGCATTGATTACCCGGCTCTATGTGCGTGTGTGTCTGTGTGTGTGTAAATATATGTGCTGCTAACGCCTCTAACAGCTAGAGTTGGTGCACCACTGGGCGATAAATCTTTTATGACAACCATTAAAAATGCAGTCGCCGAGCTGAAATTGTTGGGCTGGTTCTGGCCCGATCCTGGCCCGGCCCGGCCTGCCCGGCTGGCTAATGCCACTTTTAGAGCCAATTGAGCGTGTAATTAACTAACTGTACATTTCAATTTATGAAATATTCGCGCGCCACAACGAAAAATGCAGCAAAAAGAAGACAACAACAAAATAGAAAAAAAAAAACGATACACAAACAAACAGCGCAGCGAACTTGCCACAAGACGTGGCAAGCAAAAGCGCCGCCAGGTGCAGCGGCCGGCCAGAAGGCATTGCCACGCGCTCGCCGCTCCAGAGCGAGTGTCACTATTAATTTAACCCACATTGCGGGGCAGACAGCAGCGGGATCGCAGCGCCGCCGGATCCGCGGATCGCCGGATTCGCGGATCGCCGCTGTGCATAAGAAGCGCGGCCAGTTAAAACTGAGACAGGCGGCATTTGTCAGGCATTCTTTGGTCTACCCCAACACTCCAACAGTGGAGAGGGTATATTGGCTCTATATTGGCAATTTTAAGCTACATGCAGATACATATTTTCAGACAGATCTACAGATCGGGTAACAAATTGAATCTATCCTTAGTTAGATGACCTCCTCTAAAGATATTTTTTGGATAAACTCCATATCTCCTACATTTCCAATATTTAGCTAGCGTCACCAAATTTGTCATCCAGTTTTCTGATTAGCTTTCAAGGAGTATTGCGCAGTCGGTGACACCCGACCCGACTGCTGCAGTCGAGAATTTTCTAATTTGTTGGCCTGCGTCGAGCGTCAAAGGCGGCCGCTGGGCAGACTCAAAGTACCTGCGCCCTGCGACGTTGAAAGATGAGCAATTAAGCGCTGAGTTATTGACAAGAGTCGAGGGAAAAACCAACACACACTCGCACACACACACACACACACTCGCACACACATGCGGGAGTGCTGCTGCTACAGCAGCTGCGTCTGCGTGACAAATTGCCACATGACGTTGCCCATTTTTTGCATGCATGTTGCACATTGTTGTTGCAGGGCTTTCAGCTTTTGCGGAGGCGTCATCAGACGGTCGATAAGGTTGCTCAGGTTGCCAGCCCTGCGAGGAGCTGCATTTGCTAGATAAACATCGAGGAGGGCAGCGGCCACTCGGAAACTGAGCAGCGAGTCTCGTTAGCTCTGGCTAAATGCGATGGGGCATGTGGCAGGTTGAAGCTAAGTTCACATTGAGTTGTGGCAAAAGTAGCTAAAGCTGAGAAATTTAATACTTACAAATTAATGTCGCAGTTCCTAAGTAAATAAAAAATAAAATAAGTGAGGGAGTGTACTACAATGTTATTTTGTATAGAAGAACGAAAGGAAAATAATGAAATATGCCATTAAATATAATGAAATATGAGGAAATAATTTTTAGGATTTTTTAATTTGACTTTTATTGTATTCTTTTGGAGGGAATCTTCAGATATTAAGCTTTAATGTCTGGTAAATAAAACTAAACGTTTATAAATTATTAAAACGCATTTCTTAAGATTGCTTTATCAGCGAAGTAATAAAGGAACCATCGGAATTGTATAATTTTTGCAATCAATTGCTGATTATAAATAGTTCTTAATATAAAGATAATATTACGTGCCGAATACCCTTTAATACGAAATGAAGGGTTTGCTTACTAGCTGATTCCAAAGCACCTTTCACGACCACCTTCAGGTGGGTCCTAGGCCTTTGTTCGGTAGCTGCCCAGAGCTCCAATCATGTCAGCGAATGAAAACGGGAGTTACTTGAGAATGCCAACAGTCCCGGCTTAGGTCTAAAGTCGAGCTGTCTGAATGGTTCTCTTCAAACTGCGGCTGTCTCTGGCATTGGAAAGCACGTTTGGTTATCGCCGCACTTGGCTTTAACAGTGAATGAATCTGAAGCTCAATTGATGCCAAAAAGCCAAAGCAGCAACAACAACAACTGCCAACGCAGGCTGTCGTCGTTGTCGGTCTTCGACAGGGGCTTCCACTTCGACGGCGACTCCGACTCCGACTCCGACTCCGACTCCTACTCCGACTCCTACTCCGACTCCGACTTCGACTTCGAGTTGAATGAATGCAAAGTGAATGTGCGTGACGATGACGCGGAGGATGTGGACTGGAGTGGAGCCGAGCCGAGGGGCCCCTCCCTCTCTTTGTGTGGCTGCCTGAATGACTTTGTGCTTTTCATTTAACATTATTTTGCAACAATTTTGCTTGAGCAGAGTCGGGGCAGATATGTGAGCCATAGAAAGCGGCCAAAGCAAACATGTTGACTGCCCCGCCCCCCGCCCCCCGAGCGACTGGCCGGCACTAGCCAGTTTCCGCTTTAATTTAACGCTGGCTTACAGCAGCCTCGCCGACCCAAACCCGTCAGCTGGCGCAGCAATTTAAAGCAGAAGGCCAACCCCCACCCCCACCCCGGACGGACGAAAAATCCAAGTCAGCCCACTTTATGACATGCCTGTAAGGCGGCCAAGAAATTTATTTAGTTTATGCAAAGCGTGCGGCGCAAAATGGAAAAAAGGGCAAAAGGTAGCACAAAAGGCGGCGGCAGCAGATGAGCAGATGTGGCCGGGACGGGCGAGGACCTGCAAAAAGGACATCCTAGGCGCAGTCCGCCAGCTGCTGCCGCCGTTGCTGTTTGTGTTTAGTTTGCAAATTTCTTTTGATGTCTTTTAATTTTAATGAGTTACGATGTGGGCGAGGTGCCGGCGACTACCCCAAGGAAAACTAATTAGAAACGAAGGCGCAATGAGAGCACGCGAAAGTGTTGTGTGTGTGTGATGAGAAGCGCATAGAAAGGCGCAGAACTCAAGCGAGACTGGCGCCTAGCTAACGCAGTTTTAAATCGAACTGAATGCTACATATTTTTAACGATTTTTAGCTCATGAGAATTGCATAGAAAGGCTCTTTTACATTTTATCATTATTAGAATTGCATTTGCATAAATTCAATTACTAAAATTACTTTCCCTGCACATCTTTCTCCCGCAGATCTCACAGTCAGCCCAATCGAACTCAATCAGTTGGCAGTTTCTCGGCAAAATGACGCACAGCTTAACAGCAACAGCAACAACAAACACTAGCTACAAAATGTTCTCCCGCCAGTGCCTTTCCAGCTCCCCACGCTCTAGCTACCCCCGCTCACCAACCCACAGTCGCGTCCGGCATTTAGCCAGGCCGACACGAAACTGGAACCCAACTGGCAACTGGAACCTCAGCCTCTTGGCATTGATCATCGCCAGCGGCTGTCTAATGCTCAATACGCCGGCAATTGCGGCTTTCGATATCGGTGAGTACTCATTCCTGCTATACTCGAGACTAGTTTGCCTCGTTTATCTGAGAAATCAAGCAAATGAACTCTCGGGGGCAGCCAAGTCAAAAGGTGCGCACATTCATCAATTTGCCGGGCCATCATTAGAGTCGAGGAAATAAATATTTGAATGTTATTCGAGTGGCGTCTTGGCGCTGGCAGCGGGGAAATATATATATTTTAATTGACATTGAAAGCACATTTTTATGCGGCTCATCATTCGCCGAGCAGCGACAGGCGGCACAGTTGGAGGCTTCTGAAGAGTCGCCACGGGGAGTCTCTCTCTCTCTCTGTCTGTCTCTCTCTCTCGCAGCTCATTAATTGGCATATGGACATTTTTATGCAGCCTCTAAACTTTTGCGCTGCAATTTTCCATACACACAGTAGTTGCAGCAAACGCGGCTTTAATGAAGCCATACTGAGGTAGCCGTGGCAGCTAGAGCCCGGCTCGGATTATGGCCACTTTGAATGGCCCTGGCATGTCAGCGGCTCATAAATTTCCATGTTGATATGAGGACAGACCGTTGGGGACATTGCGAAGGCTGCCTGATGGACGGAACAAAAGCTAAGCGGCACGGGAAGACTTTCAAAGGAAAAGTATGAGGCGGAAATGGGGCGCATTACAATAGCAAAAATATATATATATATATACATATATGTATGTAAGGCAAAGAGAACAAATAAAACATTTGTTTGTGCAACTATCGATTTTTTCCTTGTGGACGCGGCCTAGAAAATGGGTTAAGCATTAAACATAAATCCCACAATGGCGTAGAAAATAATATTGAAGGAAGTACTTAAAAAAATCACAATTAAATCAAGACAAATAAATTAATATGTTGAACGGTTTATTTTAGGAAAATAAATATGTATATTAGGAAAGTCTATCAAGAAAACTAGTTTCACAATTTATTGCCTTGATTAAATTGATTTGCATACCTGCACATTTCCATAAAAATTCATTTTGTACTCCCCAGCAGACAAAGTGGAAAATTTGTTGTGGGATCTAGGGGAAACAAAAAATATATAGTTTTTTTTCTCATAGTTTTCTCTTACGAACTTTGTAATAAGTTTCTCAGTTTACTCGCTTGCAGCTTCTTCTTTTATTTATACATTTTCTTAGACTCGGCCACAACTTTTCCGGCAAACTTTCAGCTGTCATATTGCATAAACACAGCAGGCCCCCCTAAGCCCCCAGTCCCCCCCTAGCCGGGGTTAGTCTGGCTGCCTTTGTCTTCTATAAATCAAATCCAAGCCATAATATTTATGGTTAATCAAGCAAGCCAAATACATAAATACGAATCTATAAACATGTTCATCTCGAAGTCGATACAAAACTGCCAACTTACTTGCCCTGTCTTGGCTGGCTGGCTGTTGCCTTCAATATTTGCCCCCAAAAGCACATAAGCAAATAAGCAAAGGAAGTGGCTCAGTTGTTGTTCTTGTTCTTCTGCCAGACACATCGAGTGAGTTGAGTTAGCAAAACATGCAACAATTTTCCAAATGAATGAACTTGCAATATGCAGTCGAAGGCAACGGCTTCTGACCCGGCCCAGCCTCAGTTTCAGCCTTGCCAGAAGAGCTTCAGTTCCCATTAGCATTGCCAGCTATCAAATCCAATCAAGTGCGAATGCAAAGAGCGCCTCGTCCAGGTTCATTTACGTGCGTGTGTGTGTGTGTGTGTGCGTGTGGGTTTATTTATAAACTTCTAAACGAATGCACGCACCTTGGGCAGGAGGCACTGCAGCATTAAGCTGGGAACTGGAAGCCGGTCCATGCTGTGTCTGCGCAACAAAAGTCATGTCAAATCAGTGTTGATTCTGGCGAAAATGTCAGCAGGCAGTCAGACAGCCAGAGAGACGGACGAACGGACGGACGGACGGACAGCTGTTGGCGGCGGGGGCTCTAGCCTCAACTTCAATTCATATCAAAGGCTGCCTAGAGCTCAGTTGGGGCTGCGAATTGTAATCGGTAGGCAATAAATTAACTAAAGTAGTTGACGTTCTGCCCGGCTTGGCTTGACTTTGGCAATGATTAAGTGTTTGCCTTATTTAAAAGCAGATAGTCGCCGCGTCTGCTCAGCTCCATGGGAAACTGATGGGCCTACCTACACCGAAACTGGGCGTGGCTCCGCCCTGCAGCGGACCGTTCAAATGTCACAAAAAAAAAAAGGAGAGAGAGAAGTCAAATTGACGCTTGACTTATTTTGACAGATTTGATGGGCGTTGCACTGAGGCTGGCCGAGATGGCGGCTGGGGGCTGGGCCCCCCACTCTCGCAATCTAAATTTACTTTGGCTCGCCTTTTATGTGCGCTGCCCTCTAAGTGAGATGCAAAGCGCATCCATCATTAATTAACGTTTTTCCATTTTAATTTTCTTGCGCCTCAAGCTAAAGATTTTTCATATTTTTTTCCTCTCGTTTTTTTACAGCTACGTGCAATGTGCCGCTGGGCATGGAATCCGGCACAATTACAGATGCTCAAATCACAGCTAGCTCAGCCCATGACACGGGATTTGTTGGGCCACAACACGCAAGGTGAGCTATGATCAAGTTGTCGATCAAGCACGGATTGAAAATTTGGCAAATTTTGAAAAAAAAAATTTTCAAAAAAAATAAAGGGGGGATACTTGCTTTTTTGCCAAAAAATTCCAAAAAAATTTATTTTCAAAACTGCATATATTTTAAATGTAGAATCAATCTAGAGGACAAATCATGGCCAAAATGCCATCAAACGCGAAAATCTGTTCAGTTTTGACCAAGTTATGGGCATTTGAAATATGGGAGCTATGGGTCCGAGAGCTTTACTTGTCAAAATTTTTGTCAATTTTTGCATGATTTTTGACAAAAAATTTGACCCCCTCAGAATCGGTTTTAATGTTGTTTTTTATACTAATTATGATCACCACAATCGATTAAAAAAATTAATTTGGAATTCTACATTTTGAAAAAAAAATTTTTTCGAAAATGAGTAAGGGGGGGGTACATGCTTTTTTTTGCCAAAAAATTCAAAAAAAATTTATTTTCAAAAATGCATATATTTTAAATGTAGAATCAATCTAGAGGATAAATCATGACCAAAATGCTATCAAACATAAAAATCGGTTCAGATTTGACAAAGTTATTGACGTTTGAAATATGGGAGCTACGGATCCGAGAGCTTTACTTGTCAAAATTTTTCCCAATTTTAATCTGTCAATAAAAACTTTACCTGACGCTGGTATTCAGGAGTATATAAGGAATTTATGAATATTATATTGAATTAGCTAAATGAAACTATTTTGCAGACAACAAAAAGTAAGATCATTTGTTTAGACATTTAGTTTTGGAAAAACTATCAAGCTAAATTCAAATAATTAAATTTCACTTTTAAATATTGTTTTAATTTAGATTTATTGATAAGAGAAGCGTTTAAAGAGAAAGTGAGAATATTGAGATAAGACAGCAACTTTAATGTTAAAAAAATAAATATATATTTAAATGGCATCTCTGAAGATGATGACAAATGATATTTTGTATAAATTGAAGCTCGTGCAAGTATTGTGTCTTTTTTAGTGAACAACTCGGGGGTCGAGGTCACAGTTAAATCACCTACGCCAGCACTTAACCCAAAGCTGCCCCGGCGACTGTCGCAGCCGCTGGATCTGTGTAGATTAACATGAATGCGGCTGCGTGTTCGTTTAATTGCTAATTTTATAGACGACTTCATTAGTGGCGATAAGGCAGGCAGTCTATAAAATCGAAATCTCAGCCACCGATTGAGAGAAGCGTCAAACGGACAGAAAACAGACAGAAATTTATGTTATGACACAAACAGTTGTCCCATGAAAATACCCAACAAGCAACCGAATTACCAAACAAATAAATAAGTTTTTGCATATCAGTTGGAAATATTTGGTGTTCAGCTGGCGCGCTTTAAGAGATATCGGGCTTTGGGTCGAGGAAAATCTAGTCGAAATCCGTTCATGAATATGCAAGGGGCAAACGGCAGCCGTTTAATGGCCCTGACGGCGGTATCTGGAGAGTCCGTCCCAGTCTGGTCGGCAGCCCTTTTTCCCCCATTAATTAAATGCAATTTCAATGCGGAGCGACTGCAAACCGCAAACCGGTTCACGATGGCGGTTCGACCAAAGGGCAGAGGCAAACCAGAAGCATTTCATAGAAACTAAACTAAACTAAATGCATTTGCCAGCTGGCTAGACAAGTTCAGTTCAGTTGGGTTTTTTTTTTGTTGTTTTGTTTTCTCTCCTTAGTTAGATTGAGGTTTTGTTTACTTTTTATTGACGCATTTTTCGTTTGCATTAAAGTTTTATGAGTCCGCCGCAGTACGGGAAGTGTGAGGCAATGCGGGTCAAAAGATTGGAGCGGAAGTTTTGCAATTGGCTCGCGCGCTCGTTGCGAATGATTGATGAGGCCATCAGGCGCTGTTTGGCCGTATAATTAGTATAGGATATCAGAGGTTAATCCTGCCCATATACTCCCCGTATAAAGCACTCGTTCAAACCATAAACATGTCAATTACCACGTGAGTTACGGCAAAATCAATGCAAACATCGGCTCTATATACTCGCCACAGATTCTTCTCGCTTTCTGTAATAATTTGCTGTCTGCGTTTATAGACATGCACTTAAAAAACACTCAAGTGCAGGGCTGACTGCCAGAGAGACGGAGAGAGACAGAAAGACAGACCACAAAGGCATCATTAACATTAACCCTTTATGGCGGCACTAAAGTAAAGCCACAAAACGATGCGTGATGAGCACGTTGAGATAAACAAAAAAAAAAGAGAATAAAAATATAAAAAAAATACAAAATGTATGCGTATTTTTTTTCTCCCGCTCATCAACTTGTTTTTGTTTTTGTCCAAGTCAGATTAACTGGAATTTCTACACAAAAAAAAAAGGCAGCTAAAGACAAAGTCTGCAGTACTGGAATTGGGTTTGGGACTGTTTCTCGGGCTGCGGGCTCTCAACTCTTGGCCAATGGCAGCTGACTCACCTGAGCCGTTTCTGCTGGTGGCCAAAGTGCTTGCGATTGACAGGCTAAGTGACTGAAAGCTTAATGGCAAATGAAATGGATTGGCGAGCAATGTATTTATTGGTTTGTCCAGCAAGAGTTTAGCGCGGTTTTAATGCGAACAATTAGATACAATTTAAATACTGCTTTGATTTTTTTTTTTTTTAATTTATTTATAAAAAAAGTTAAACTAGAAATTTACATAAAAAAGAATCTGCTAAAGTTGCTTAAGAATTTATGATGTGAATTATTATTTTTTTTTGGGCAAGTATTAATTTGAATCCTGCTTTATGCCCTCGCATTGTTTTCAAGCACATCTTGAAACTCTGCCTTTCACCTTAGCCAACTGGAGTTGGGTTAACCCAGAGCGCAACAAACTCTTCAAACTAGCTGGAACTTTCTTTTGTCTCCCTGGGTCCCCGCCACCCAGCGAGTCCAATCAAGCGCACTGCAATTTGCTTAACTGAAGTTCCAGAGTCAGAGTCGCAGCAGAGTTCAAAAGTGCAGGCAGCATTATAATTTGCGGCTGCCGTGCACTTAGCTAACCAGGCAGCTAACTAGCCCAAACTCGTACCGAACTTTAAGTAATTCATTACAAAACGAAAAAAGCCAGCCACTTGAATCAAATCACGCGCCTTTGCCTGAGATTTCAGATCCCGGATCAGAGCCGTCGGCCCTGGGGGCCAACAGGATGCTGAGGCTGAGGCTGAGGCTGAGGTTGACGTCGTCTGCAGCCATTGAATTACAAAGATTAGTTTAATGACAGTTGGCGCTGTTTGATTTTCATTACCTCGCCCAGCGTCCAACGGCCGCCAGGCCATTAAATTTACAACCTCTTACATATTCAAAAAAAAAAAAGAACAGAACAGCAGAAAAGGGGCAGAAAAACGTAAGAGAATAAAAATCTCTCGCCATCCAGCGGGCGGCGCTTGATTAGAAGCCCGAGCCAGTCCGCGTCCGGGCGGAGTCCGAGCCGGAGTCCAGTGCCCGGCAGCCAGCAGTTAGCCAGTCCATCAGGCCCGCTTCAAATGAGCAGCCGACGACGGCGCAGATTGTTAACTTTGGCAATAACAATAATTAAAGTCAAGTTGAAA
This sequence comes from Drosophila sordidula, assembly GCA_035047465.1. Classification (NCBI taxonomy): domain Eukaryota; kingdom Metazoa; phylum Arthropoda; class Insecta; order Diptera; family Drosophilidae; genus Drosophila; species Drosophila sordidula. The sequence goes on along the minus strand of JAWNPQ010000260.1, from coordinate 1,820,817 downwards.
TGCACATAACTGCGGATATTAGCATTTTAAATGATGTTTATACGCATCTCACTCCGATTTCGCCCAGTGCCTCGAGGTTATTTGCTTCCACGAGCTACTGCGTGCGGACCAGGCCGGGAGGCGCGGCCAAAAGAAATCTAAGCAATTTTATGATGATTAAATTGACCTTTTTTCTCTTCCCGGCGAGTTGTGGCAGCTCTTTCTTCTGCTGTTTTTCCTTTTTTTTTAATAAAGCAACTTTGATCTATGCACTTGAAAGTAATTGCAGTTGGTAATGATTATAACATGGGCTGCCTAGAGGAAGCTCTTCTACTTAATAAATACTGGGAAAATAATTCAATAATAATATAAATAATAATAAATATAATAATTTACAAATTAAATGATCCCACAAAAATACCCTTCACACATTGACAGTCAAATAGCTTAGCTAAACTTGCGGAAGACATTACTAATTGCGCTCAGTGCACACGCCAGGCGCATAAAGATAGAAAACAAATTGCAAAAATGCATTAAACGCATGTCGGCCACTAAATAAATATTGCAATCAAATTCAATAACCTGCTGGCGCAGTTTCAGGTCCAGATTGAGATTCAGCTGCTGCCAAAGACAGCCAAGAAAATGAAGCAATTTGCAAACGACAACAACAACAACAGCAACTGGAGTCTGTGGCCTGGGTCTAGGCCTAGTCACAGCCGATGAATAATGGGCAAACATTAAGGCCCCGAAATGCAATCAAGCATGTAAAACTTAATTGAAATATAAACCGAAAAACGTATTTGTAGTGGTTAACATATCAATGCCAGCGCGAGGCGAAATTGATTAAAGAGGGGGGAGCACACACACACAGACAGACAGACACACACACACACACGAACATCCTGTGTCTAACTTAAATTAATCCTTAATTACATAGACAACATCCTGCTGCGTCGCAAACCGCAACAGCTTAACGAACGAGACGAGCTGCCAGACAGGCGTCCAGGCTCCAGCTACAGTTTGGGGCCCAAAGGGGAGACGGCTGGAGCTGTAGCTGGAGCCTGCGGCACCGACGCCGTGTGGTGCCGAAACGCTTAATGTCAATTAATTTATAAACATTTCTGGCCCAGCTCCTGCGCAACTGGTTGCTCGCGCAGCTACCGTTTCCGAGGCTAATTAATAAAGTTGTCGTCTCTTTTTCGCTCTCCTTGCAGACTGAAAACCGATAATAATGGCGGTGCCTGGTGCCCCAAGCACATGGTCTCCAACGCGCTCAAGGAGTATCTGCAGGTGGACCTGCTGCAGACGCACGTGATAACCGCCATACGCACGCAGGGTCGCTTCGGCAAGGGTCAGGGTCAGGAGTACACCGAGGCCTATGTGCTCGAGTATTGGCGGCCGGGCTTCGACAAATGGCAGCGCTGGAAGAACACCCAGGGCAAGGAGGTAAGGACACAATTCGCACACACCGAGATCGGGCCAATCCAACTGGAGTCGACTCTTTGCAGATTCTGCCCGGGAACATCAACACCTACAGCGAGGTAGAGAACGCACTGCAGCCGATAATATTTGCCTCGAAGATACGCATTTATCCATATGGTCAATACGATCGCACCGTCTGCCTGCGCGCCGAGATCGTCGGCTGTCCCTGGGAAGGTGAGTTGGTCTTCCCCCAATCCCCTGCTTGCCCCTACTCGACTCTGTCCGGAGGCGAATTTAAACGAGTGCGATAAAAACTCGACATGAGCAATGATAGCGCGGAAAGGCTAACAGAGTTTTAGTGTCAGCGTTAATTTATCATCGGTCCACAACGAGGAGCGCCCAGGCCCGAGGAGGGCCCGAGCCCCAGCCTGGGCCTAGACCCAGCTCGCGCTGTCTATTAGCCAAGCCAAAGCGGCTTAAGTGTGCGCGTGTGTGTGTGTGTGGCTCCATAAAACTCCAGCTGGCGCATTAGCATTAGCTTTGGAAATCTTAGGATGCGAACAAAGTATGCGAGAATTCAGCTTATATGGCCTGGCATTCTCCTAGATATTAGCCAAAGTCGTTCGGCTACTTCAACTGTTTAGAGAAGAAGCAAATATTTTCCTCGCTGGATATGCCAATTTTATTTTTTTATTATTTATTTTCCACTTTGTTTGAGTTTCAGTTTAAGTTCTTGTATTCAGCTCAAACTTTTAAGAGATGGTATTAATTTATCGATTCTCTATAAGTTGAGGCTTAATGAATTTAGCCACATTGTTATTTACTTTTTCTAACTTATGCCTGTTTTTTTTTTTTGTATTTCTTTTGACATTTTTTATAAAATATATGCTGGCAAATATTTATTTTTCTGCAAGCCTCAATCAACAAGCTTTTCAGCTCAACTTTCAAGGATTTTAGTAACTGTTTTATATTTTCTTTTTTTTTTTACAATAATTTTATATAAATCTAGGAAATACTTAAAGTTGACTGGTCAACTTTTTTCGCAAACAAGACAGTTCTCGTAATTTTTGAAAATATATTTAAAACTTCAGGCTAGCAAATAGTCAATAACTACAACGGATATGCCGAGTTTTTAGGTTCTAGTTACGCAAAAATACTCAGCTCGTTTGCAACAGCAAATTTTTCAACTTTCTTCGAGCAATTTGGCAAATTATCGCCTTAAAGCGAGGCCCGCAATGCTGTCAACTGTTTCCCCATAATTCCCCCACTTTGACAAAAAAAAGAAAACCCCAATCGCAGCTCGAAAGAAAGAAACATGACATTATGGGCAGCGTATTAGCCGAACCGCATAATCCAATCAGGGCAACGACTGCGCCTATGTTTTGTGGACCCTCTGCTCGGCATTTGGCCAGCACATTGTTGTTGTTGTTGTCGCTGTTGCAACATGCGAAATGTACTTGAAAGAAAATATCGCGTGCAGACATTGCTTGGCCGAAACCAAATCGCAATCCAGACGTCGACAAAGCTGGCTCAGAAACTATGTAGACGACAAGCCAAAACAGTCGTTGTTGTCGTTGTTGTCGTTGTTTGCACGCAATTGTCAAGTAGTGCACGAACAACAACAACAACCAGTCTGGACAAACAAATTTTTCTATAATTTCCAGGTAGCAACGATAACAACGCGCGCCTAATGACAATTTGTTTGACCAGAACCAGGGCCCCAAATGGGGCCCACTTGGGGCTAGTGGGGTGCGGAAGTCGAAATTATTCCGTAAATTAACGCAATGTGTGGTTGGGTTCTGGGGCCTGTTAACTGGCGCCATTTGAGGGGGGGTCAAAACTATGTACACGCCCTTCAGTCGTTGGCCTTAGACATGCAAACTGAGGGGGGGAATTTCGTATGCAAATTAAACGAGATAAGATGGGGGTCTAGACAAGTGCCAGACGGACGGAGGAAATCAATAAAGCATTGACAAAGCTCGCCTGGATTTTTGTGGATATTTAGACCGAAATCATAATTGTTTACAGATTGCGGCCATAAATTTGGGACCGACTTCCAACACTGCAGCATTTAAATGCAAATCAATAGGGCACACCTACGTAGACCGCGCCCAGGTTGCGCCGTTGGCACAATCATAAACAAATAGGGCCTAATCGAGCTGTGGGCCATCGGGGGGAGGGGCCGGGTTGTGGTCACGGCATGGCTGCAGATTATCTGCGGGGCAAGTGACACACTCTGATTTCACGGCGAGCATTAATACAAATTTGTTTCGATTTAACAACAGCTCAGCCCTTGGAATTCGAGTCGAAAACGGATTTCGGATTGGGGCTTTTATGCATATGCTAAAGTGCATTTTATTTACTCGTTTTTTTTTGTTATATATTACTGATTAGCGTTGAGCTCTAGATTTATGAGTGCCCGCTACAGAGCGGAGTGAATAATTTATGAGTGTTTAGCGGCGCATTAAGCGCAAGTTTTGTTTTTGTTATGGAAATTGAAAGCTGAGCTTTAATCGATGGTCTTTGTGTAGGTGTTTTTGAGTGCTCACTGTAGCAGCTGCGGCGGTTAAGAGTGTGAAATAGTTTTGTGGAAAAAAGCTGTGTGGGTGTAGTGGGGAATTTTAATTGGAGCTGAAATCACACAAAATACTCTTTTGGTAGACAAAAAAAAAATCGAACAATTCCTATTTTTCGTGTAATAATAGTACAGGGTATAATGAAAACTTTTTTGGTTGCATATTTTGGACTTTTGAGCTTTCGATGTTTGCGGAAATCCCGCAAAATTCGCCCTCTTTGATGGCTTTAACTTTCCCTTATTTCAGCTATAATTCACAACTAAATGAGTAGTTTAGCCACAAGTTGCCAGGGCTCCATGCCACCCGAGTATCTATTTATTCATTTATTCATTCAACTGCTGCTCAATTTGACTCATCAGCAAAGTTCGCAGACGTCGTCGTCCCCATTGTGAATGTTTGCGTGCCAGGGAGCGAAAAGGAAGCAAATTACATTTTATATATATTGTAGTTGCTCACTGCCCGATTCCGTCTTGGACGACATATATGTGTTTGTATATATAGAAGCTGGTTTTTTTTTCGGAGGCGTCTGCACGCACTGCGAGGACTTCGTTTTGTTCCCTTTATTTTTTTTTTTGGCAGTTTCCATTTTGTGTCTCTCGTTGTAGACACGCAAATAAGAATCGCATGTGAGCACGCGAATAACGAGGCTAAAGTGGACGTTTCCCCCCAGGCCCCACCAAAGAGTGGGCGGGGGAGGGGGGGGGCTGGGATTACATGTGTGGATTGCGTGAAGGATGTCGCGACGCAATTGTAAAACGCGCTGCCTTAAATGTCTTTGCAGTTAATTAAATATCGCATATGCCGTTCTCATACATATATTTGTTGTATAAATGCACTCGGAGAAAAAAGGGGACAACTGCGTAGAAATGTTTAATAAAATAAAATATTATATTATTTTTGTTTTTTTCTGAAAGTTGTTCTCTTGTTCCAGTTAGGTTAAAGTTTTCTCTCAGTGCATGTCCCTTGCATGTCGTGTACTTGTATAATGAAAGCTTATCTCTCGGCCTGATGGGCTCTCTGCTTAAGTGGCCGAGACAAGGACTCTGCCCTAATTCCCGTTATTAAGTGTGGCGTTTCTTTTCTGTTTGACTCTGGCCACACATTATAAATAAATTAAATAATAATTAATATCTGTAGGTGCCTCGGCACAATAAAAAAGCCCTTAAGCCCGCCACCCCCACCACACACATGAGATATGCGCTTAGTTGTCCCCCTAATTAACTATGCCCACTGCGTAGTCGTCGATTTGGGCTTCGTTTTTCCAATTCGTGTCCCGTAATTATGTGTAATTATGTGATTTTTGGTAATTATTGGAAACTGCCTTTGACTGTGTTTGTCCTGCGTATCGATGTCTGTGTGTCCACGTTGTTTACCACGTGCCCGATTGTGTAAATAGAAAGGCCACTAAATTAGCCCTGCCTCCGCTGCCTGGCCTGTATGTAATTATTTTGAGTGCCCTGGCAACCCTGGCAACACAACTCCCGTTGTTGTTTTTCGATCTAAATGTAATTGTTTTGTAGGTGTACGTACTTAACCGTGGCTGTTGCCGTACCTGTGGTAATTAGCGTCAGGTGTTGTTTGCTTTCGCCACAGAAAGGCGTTACCCAACACTTAATCGGGCCCGTAGTTAATCCGCAACAATCCGTCAGCTAAACAGCCAAACACTTTATAAAGTTTACCACAAAAGCATGACTCAGTTGTTGTTGTTGTGGTGTGACTTTGACATTGAAAAACTATATGCACACATATATATATATATATATAGATACAACCCCCGACTTGGCAGCCCAAACTCAAAAACTCGAAACTCTCTACTTTTCCCCATTCTGTGGCAGACACTTTGCTAAAAATAACCACAGAAACCAAATGGCAGACAAAAGACAAAAGTGGCCGCAAAACGAAATTATGTTTCAAGTAACTCAATATCCTGCCCCCCCCCCCCGCCCCCTGCCAGGAAAAAGTTGTTGCCAGCTTAGCACAGGGGAAAAACTTTAAATTTACCGCAGTTTAAAAACCCAAAAACACAAATTCAAGACTCGCTTTGTCACGCGCCTCTCTCTCTCTCCCACTCTCTCTCGTGTCACGTGACACGAAACGTGACGTGACGTGACGTGACGTAAAACAAAGGGAAGTAATCTGTATAAATATAGATATGTGTGTAGGCGGCTCGTGTTACTTTAGATGGATTTCAGTTCCTCGAATTGCGTCGCTTTATTTGAATTCATTCGATTCCCTTTATTTTCATTGCAGAGGGCATTGTTTCGTACAGCATACCGAAGGGCGTTCAGCGCGGCATGGAGGTGGACCTGTCGGACAAGACCTACGACGGCAACGAGCAGGGCGATCGCTACGTGGACGGTTTGGGCCAATTGGTCGACGGGCAGAAGGGCAAGGACAACTTCCGCACCGATATACACGGCTTTGGCAAAGGTAAGTAATGAGAACATATAATATATACTATTAACAATTAGGGTAATTCCCTCTAAAATTCATATCAAACGCTGCTCGCTCATTAAAACAAAGTTAACCCATTTGTGTAAAAGTGGACCTAAAAACTGAAACTTGCAAAGGCCAAAAGCTAGCCCCCTTTAAAGGTTAAAATATACAAATATGTATGTGTTTATTGAGCCCAAACTTTGGCCATATATTTGGCCCGAAAGTGGCTGTTTTAGCTGGTGAAATAAGCAACGCAAAGATTTATGGCAATAGAAAAAACTGATTAACATCAAATAATTACAAAAGTTCACCGACAGAAAAACCATAAGGCAGAGTACGAAACAGGGCGAAAACAGCTCACTTCATTGAACAGCCACTGTGGGGGCGGGCGGGCGGAGGGGGCGTGGCTGGGCCAGGGCCAGGCGCAAACTTTTGGCCTGCAAATAATTTGCCTCGCAACACAATAAACAAAATAAATAATAACTTTGGACTATTTGCTGGCGTCGCAGTAAACTTGGCCGGATACAAAGCCAAACTAAACCGAACCGAACCGAACTGAACCACTCCGCCACAGTGGGAACTATGCGCCTGAAAAATGTAAACATTATGCATATTTGATAATTTATGGCAACACTGGCATTCATTTCCGAGCCGGCGGCAGCAAAAGTTCCCAACTGCGAATTTTCGCAAGTCTCGCTCTTTTTTCTTCCTCTTCTTTTGGCGCTTTGGCAAATGGCCAATAATCGAAATTATTGAAAACTTTGCGCTGTGCGAATTTAAGTAGAAAAGTTCGCACAGACAATTAGACATGCAGTCGTCGTCGTCACAGACATGAAAACCAAACGGAAAAGTTTTAGCGCATTACTTTGCATATAGGAGAATTGAATGGCCATCTTCTATATGATTATGATTATGATTATTATGCCCTGGCATTTGGCTTATTTGCATGGCAAGCGGCTGCAGTCGATGCGGGGAATTCCCCTGACAGGCTATTGATTTCTCTCTTAACTCCGGTCCGAGCGATATCAGGGCACAGTTGTTGCCAGTTAATATTGCATGACTTATGCAGCGCCACTTAAGCTCCCCCTTCCCTTTTGGAGCTACCTCATCCTGTTCAAATTAGGGCCATGCAAACAAAACAGTGGAAAGAAATGGCTTAAATGTCGCGCTGGCCATAATTTCTAGTTATGAGCAGGCGTCCATCCCCCACATTTGTTTGTTTTCGGCCACGAAACTTCACCCCAAAGTGCCATTGACTTGAGGGGGGGCTTAAATAGCTTTACATGCCACTCTGGCGCATATGTGCCGGCGGGTTGGCCTATTGATTATTTTTCCCTTTTTTTCGGGCGAAACAGAAAAAACCCGAAACATTTCATTGCATATGCCATATAGATGGTCTTTGACTGTGTTCACTGTGCTTCCCTTTTTAGGCTACGAATGGATTGGCTGGAGAAACGATACGCCCGGTCTGCTGGGCAAACCCGTTGAGATTGTTTTCGAATTCGACACGGTGCGTAATTTCAGTGCCATCGTTTTGCATACGAACAATATGTATACCAAGGATGTGCAGGTAAGCTCCGAGATGATTTATGCAACCAATTTGAGCTCAATGTCAAAATGGTTCCATTAAATTCGATTAGGTTAACTTTATGGTTTCTCTCCACTTAATTAACATGAGCAAATAAATTTGTCTTCCTTTAGGTTTTTGTCCATGCTAAAGTGTTCTTTAGCATCGGCGGCAGATATTTCTCCGGCGAGCCCGTACAGTTCTCCTATATGCCCGATACCATAATGGATCATGCCCGAGATGTCACCATTAAGCTGCACCATCGTGTGGGCAAATATCTGAAAATCAATTTGTACTTTGCTGTCAAATGGATTATGCTATCCGAGATCAGTTTTATATCCGGTAAGTACGTGACTCAACTGCCGAGCAAAGAGAGCACAGAAATTGCTGCGCAAATTGCCCAAAAATTGCATTTGGCATGCGAGAAAAAGGAAAAAGAAAAATACTGCATACGCGACTGCAAATGCATTTTCAGCTTCATTTCACTTTCAAGTGTGCGACAGCAACTACAACAACAACAACAACAACAGAGTGCATTACACTTAGCCAGAGCATAAAAAAGTGTCCGAAACATTTTCCATTATTTGGCCAACAACAATGCGACGGATAGAGAGACAGACGAAACGAGACAGGCGAGATAAGCGGCCCAAAAGGGAACATCTCTCTAGTACAATTTTCGATGTGGGGTGGGGCGAAAGTCAATAGAAGAGCCAAGGCCCATGGCAGGAAAAAGTAGGGACTCCTGAGTCCAGAGTAAACAGGGGCTTAGGGGTAGCTGCAACCCCTAGCTGCATGCATGACATTTTTCAGCTACATTTGCTGTGAATGCCGAGCGTGTTCCAGTCCTGATTAAATTGTACCAAGTGCACGGCTGCTCGGACAAAGATTTTAGGCTGCTGCCCGCCCGAAAGATATTTAGACAATATATATCGAGGGTTGGGCACAAATTGCTCATGGGCTACAATGCTGTTAACATCAGCCGGATCGGTCACTGAACCGGAGATCATTTATATTCATTGATTCATTGGGGGTTGCGGACGGAAATCCAGGCGCGGTAGGTGTGAAAATGACGAGGGGATAAAACTGCCAGTCTGCCAACGGCATTTGATTGATGAGTCAAATAGAGCGTGCCGCATGAATAGGGGATTTTCCACAGATGCCAGGGGGCGGGGCACCTAGCTCCATTGTGGACTTAATGGATTTACGAAGGAAGTTGCCTATAAACCCAAAGTAACTGAGATTCTATAGTTCAATAATGGTTGCAATGAAAAGACAGGAAGAAAGCGGGAGGGAAACAAAGCTTGATCGGAACAGGGTCGCAACCTTAAAAGGAAAACCAACTGTGAAATATTTCGGAATATGAAAGGACAGGGAATTAGATTGAAAAGATGAATGAAAAGTATGTTTAGATAGAAAAACAATTTAGAAATATTCTAATCAAAATCAAGAAATAGGTTTACAAAAATTCTAAAAAATGTAATAATTTGTGGAAGACAGTCGACTCATTGATAAATAATTCGGATAATAATTTATAAGAATCAATTTACGATTTAATTTTATCTCAAATTTGAAATGCAATTTACATCGATTTCAAAAGATCAATCGAGATGAACGGAATTTCCGAATAACTCGTTTTGAGAATCATCGCAGTTCTTTACAAAATATAAGTAAAAACACAAAGAGCCCGATGAAGACCTTAAGCTGAAAAGCAGAAGGCAGAAATAAGTAATGAAAAGACGCCGCTCTCGAGATCGGTTGTGGATCAGCGTTAACGTTGAGTGCGCTACCGAGCATTACAAAGCACATTTGCATAATGGGAAACTGCCTTTGGGCTGTCTGGGCCAAGGATATTCCGGCGAAAAGCACTGGCCCAAAGGCGGAACGCGGTCGGAGCTCGGTTGCACCACATGCTGCAGCAATTACATGACGACGTGTTTGTCACGCACGAGGATGCAGGGGAAGGAGAGAGGGAGAGGGAGAGGGGGCAACTAGCAACCAGCTGTTTTTCTGGTTCTTGTTTTTATTTTTCCACTTCGTGTTGTTGTTTTTTTTGGGCAGGGGAGCGCGTGAAGGGCTCGACAAACTGGGGTAAGGGTAAACAAAAGAAACGCACGTACAAAAAGAGAATGGCAGCATCTCTCAAGTGTGTGCGTATATTTTTATCAGGCACTGCAGAGATTTAACCCCAATTTGTGAGATTTGCTTGCGGTGATTGCCGCTGCTGCTGCTGCTCTTGTTTTTGTTGCTCAGCCTTATGGAGTTGTATTTAAAGGTTTCTAAAAATACAAAGGCCAAAAAACAATGAGAGAATAGAGGCCCTGGGGACACACACACACACGCACACACACACGCGCGCACTCACAAAGAGAATTAGTTATAAAGGGCTTGCGACAAGAACAACAAAAAGCAAATGCGAAAAGGATATGCGGCATATTTGCCATTACTTCTGTGCCCAGGAGCACCCGATCCCTGTGCCCAGCCCTGGCCCAGTGTGTGATAAATGTGGCTCGAAATATTTTAATTATTTTAAACGTTTTATGACGACCACAGAGAGCCGAGCGCCGAGAACTGAGAGATGCAAGATATGCCTTTGTAAGTAGGAGGAGGAAAAAAACAACAGCGGGTGGCAACGGCAGGACAATGGCAATGGCGAAACAAAAGGCAGCCAAGCACAAACTTCAGAGGCATTGCTGGCCTCGTCCTGGTCCGAGCTGGCGACATAACTCAAAACAGCGGCAACAACAACAACTTCGCACAGTAATTACGCCATTTACTGTCTGGAGAAACGGGGTCACCCACTCAAGAAAGCATTTTTCGGCCAGCCGGGGGCGTCCTTGGAGGAGTTTCTTGTTGTTGCGATGCCCTCAAGATGTTAGCGGAGATAAATGACAACACTTTGTGCCGCAGTTGGGCTCAGGGAATGCCAGGAACATAAGCTGGGGGTATTAGAGATCAAAGCGAACGCCTGACGAGCAGGTGTTGCATGACAGATCTAAGCCAATAAGCGGCACGGGCCTGGGAATAAGGCTAGCGTGGCCAAGGGTGGAAGTAGCGAGCTGAAACGCTGACCAGGTACCATTAGGAGCCCATTGTAACTCAAGATGTGGGGTTGCAGCAGCAAAGTTGCTTTTGAAAACAATAAGCACACTCGGCGAGAAAGTTAAAAGTATCGTTAAACATGAGCCCAAAGCTACCACAACTATTATAAGAGATAATATATTTAGTTTTATGCGCTCAGCAGGTAGAAAAACTATTGTAAGAATTAAAGGGAACATATATGATCGTTAAAAAGAAACCCATGCATATTCATAGGCGACGGGTTCGAAAAATCAAACATCTGTATAAATTTAGTTAGGCCCGAGAGTCGACAGGAAATGAACACGTTAGAGGCAGGAAAAGCGTAGCGAAAGCAAAACAATTTAATGTGGAACGAAAGGTGCGAAGAAATGGACAAAAAAAAAAGAAAAAATGAAGCGCAGCTGTGAAGCGGCAACTTTTGAAGATGAAATGCAGTTGAGGCTATATATAACTCTGGCTTTATTCCGTTTGGGTCTTGCAGTGCCGGCGATGGGCAATTTCACAGACGAGCAGGAGCAGCGGAATAATGCGCCGGGCATGGCGCAGGATACGCGCGAATATCCTTTGCAGAGCAACGACTATCAGCACAATCATAACAAAAACGAAATGAATGGCGGCGTCTCTGGAGGCGCCGGCAACGGCGGCGCCACCGATGCCAGCGGCAGCGGCAACAACAACAACAACTACAACAATGGACCAGAGTGTGAGTAGAAAAGAAGCCCGCGCAGATAAATTCAATTAGCAATTTTTTCGCTCGGCCTCGCCGGCTAATTATTTAGTTGAACAATATTTACTTTTAATTTCATTTCGATTCGGCCGATGCTAATTTAAATGGGCCCCGTTTCTGTTTATTGTCGCCCCGCCCCCTCTGCAGTAATTGCGCCACGCCCCATCGACCAGGAGCCGAGCAAGGGCAACTACATAGCCGTTGTCATCGTTGTCCTGACCACGATAATTATCGTACTGATTGTCACCATCCTGTACATCACGACCCGCTCGAAGCGCGCCCGCGGCACCAACGTCCTCGATGCATTCCAATACAGCTTCAACCCGAACACGCTCGGCGGCAATGTCGACAAGCATCGTCCCAATGGCAATAGCATTAAGGTGAGTGGACCACACACACACACACACACACACACACACACACACACACACACACACACACACACACACACACACACACACACACACACACACACACACACACACACACACACTATATGTATAGAAAGTTGTACGGGACACATTCCTGCCTCGAATTTCACATAATTGTTCAATGTAGCGTGGAGCTGCCACGTCCTCAACATGTGCTCTCTCAGCCGTGCCACACTTGACCAGACGCCGAGCGGCATTTATTTTATTTAATAGAACTTTTCAACGGCTTCCTATGGAGCCCGCCCCCCCAGCAAACGGTGTCCGGCAAATGCCCCACACAGCCTCCCCACCCCCCACGTTTGGTGGGTGCTAAGCTTAAGTGCTTAAAGTTGGGGACTTCGTCGGGATCGTTGGGCATTAAAATCAACTGCCGCAAGGCAATTGCTTTAAAGCAAAAGTAATGCGAATTTGAAAAATATTTGAGCTGCTAACAAAGGCCATAAAAGATTTGAGAAACGTGTGGAAAAGATAGATATAGAAGCATACAAACAAATAATTACAAAATCATAAAAAATACTGCAATGTAAAATAGTTTATTAAAAAAAATAATTATTTTTTTAGATAATGCTAGCTTAAAATTCACAATTAAAAATATTATGAATATTATGAATATTTTTGATATACAAAATTAAGAGAAAAGTAAACAAAATAATTCAAACTTTTGAGTATAAATGTAAATTTAATTGAGTCTGAAAGGTGCCTAGACTAAAGAGCAGAATATCCAATAGAAATTGCTAAAATGTTCACCCTTAAATGCCTTAAAGAGCTAAATACGCCATTTACCCGCACACACACACTCTGATATATATATTCATTTGCCCGACTTGACACTATATTAAACACTGTTGCCCTCAACTCTACGCCCGCACACTTTAGGCCAGCGTCGACGACAACGACTCCATTGGCAAGAACAGCCTCTACCACGAGCCCTTCAATGTGAACATGTACACGAGCGGCGTGAACGGCTACGCAGCGGTTAATGATTTACAGTGTAATATGACGCCAGACTATACAGGTGTGTATGTGCCCAGTGCCCCAGCCGCAATTCCCTCGGCTCGCCCATTTCCGCTGCGAGCCATAAAATATGGCGCCGCCAGCAACTAATGCAAATACATTCACACACATTCACCTTTGCCATTTGCCTGACTAAGCGAAATCCTTTTCCCCCCCACACACACACACACACACACACACACAGATGTGCCCGAGGGTGGCTATGCGGTGCCCCACATGCAGGACTACATGCCGGCCTCGAAAATGGCCAACGCCGCCGGGGGCTATGTGAATGTGCGACGGACGCCGCCGCCACCGCTGAGCAGCATATTCCCCAGCCCGCCGACGGTGCCGCCGCCGCCGATGGAGAAGTACTATGCGACGACGGCCATTTTCAAGCCGATCAAGGGCGGCTCGGCGAGCGGCGGCAGCAACACGAACACGGTGAGCAGCGGCGGCGGCAAGAGCAGCCACAGCAACCAGGATCAGCTGAACGGCATCTACGACGACGGCATGGGCACCATGAACTCCCAGTCGACCGCACCGATGATCAATCCGTACAGCAGCGGCAACAGCGCCGCCGCCGCTGCAGCCGCCGCTGAATATCAGCGCGCCAGAACTTACAATTTCCGCAGCTATCCAGATAATCTCTAGTTCGAAGCCTCGCTTAAGTTGGCGGCAGGGGAGGCGGCTGGCGGGGGCGGCGGCGGCGAACTGGCCGGCGTCAGGCGCAGCAACGCCTCCACGACAATGCCCAAGAAGCCGCAGCATCTGAGCATCGCCAGCGCCAGCGGCAGCGCCAGCGCCAGCGGCGGCGGCGTCGCCAAGCCCAAGTACAGCCTGACGCTGCACAACAACAAGTACGCCGCGAACGGCGGCAAGAATCCTCCCACATCGCTGCGCGACAATCATCAGCAGAGGCAGCACCTGAAGGCGCTGCGGCTGACCCGCGACGTGGCCAACGCCGAGGGCGACTACAAGCGGCCGGCGCTAACGGGACTCTCGCCCGGCGACGACGTCGGCGTCCATCTGAGCCGGAGTGCGGCCCTGAAGGCCAGCGTTGGCCCCGCTGCCGTCAACAGCGAAGCTTCGACAAACCTAACGACAACAAATGCGACGAAATTGAATGGAAACGGAAACGGAAATGCGAACCCAACGGCATCTGCAGCGGCAAATCCGTTGGCGAACGGTGTTTTGAGAACACAAAACAACAGGCTGTGGTATCATTGATGAAAACCCCATATTGAATGGATTTGAGGTGAGTGAGGGGATCAGAAATATAAAACTATTTTTTATAAAAATATCTACTTTAAGGATGGAGTTGAGTTTCTTTAAAATTTTAGAGATATTTCTCTTTTATTAAATATTAAATATTTTGCAATCCAATATCTTTTATTAAAACCAACTCTCTCTGCAATTTACTCTCTGCTCGTTCACAGCTCGAATACTCTACACGGACATGCAACTAGAAAATACAAAACGAAATACAAATTTTAAGTACTCGTAATCGTACAGTAAATTGTGTTAGAACCCGCCCCTCCCTTATATGGAGAGCACAACGCGTCGAACAATTAAACCCACTGAGCAAATGGAAAATATAAATTAGCTAAAGTCGAATATCTAAGCAAAATGTAGCGTCGAATATATGCCAACGAAATGATAAAGATACAACTTATAGATAACAATCTGTAAATATATATATGTATACCTAGTATATCGTCATGCAGCAAGGTAGTGAAAATTGCATATGATAGTCAAGCGAGCTGAATTTTTAGAAAAAAAAAAAATTAAAAGAAAACGCGTAAGAAAATGGCACTAGTTTCTCATAGATCAACTGAATCGATGCATGCCGAACATTTAAGAAATATTAAAACAAAAAACGAATTTAAGGTCTAGCATTTAGCGACACTTATTGTTTATAAAACGAAACGAAAGAATATAAAATGAGGAGGGAAGTAACTAGCATAAAATAGAGTTCAACTGATTTTTAGTACCTTTCCGAACGAAAAAACAAAAACGAAAACTGCAAAACTAACTGTAAATGCCTGTACAACCCTAGCCCTAAACTATATTACCCCCCCACACACACACACACACTATTTAAACCCCACTGTAAATTTCTGTGTATAAATTAAGAGAGGTATCCGTGAGATACATGGATTGTTTGCTTACCGAGCAGATGGAAATGCCGCGTCAAAAAATTATGTAGAGACGTTGATGATGATAAAAATTGTAACGGAATTTAACGGACCAAGAGAGCGTGCAGAGCGTCGTCGCCTAAAACCAATTAAAATGAAGTTTTCATCAATGATTTGTGATTAAATATATATTCAACTATTTACTTATAACAAAACGAATATTCAGTTCTTAATGCTAATTATAATTTATGCAAACTTTTTACCCGACAACAAATGACTCTGACTATAAAAAGTACTATGAATAAAATTAAATATATATAAATCAACTATATACGAGTATAATTAATGTATTGTGTAATTAATAAATAATCATGTATATGTTCCTTTTTAGTTTAATGCGCATACGGATTATCACAAGAAACCAGTACTAAAAGTTAAAATTGTAGTAGCTTCGTAGTAGTTTAAAAAAAAAAAACAAAAAACTAAAACTAAAACAGCAAGTAACAAAAGAGTAAAAACACAAGTGTAAACACCGCATTTAAAAAATATCAACTAAGTAAGCGCGTTAAAATAATATTTAAAAAACAAAAATAATAATATTTATAATAATATACACATAGACACAAACACCCGACACACAACATGCAGCAAAAAGTAGTTTAAATAGTAGCAAAAAAAAAAAAAGAAAAAAAGGAAAAAAACCACACAGAGACATACACAGAAAAGTATTTAAAATGTTTGTGCAACACTTTCGAAAAGTTTTTAGATAACAAAAGCTAAACATTAAGCTAGACATTATTAAAAACATATTTAAAAGGTTAATTACAATTATAGCTGTCAAGGGCCGAATGATATAAGTATACTAATCAGTACATATATATATACATTTCCAGACTTTCTGCACAGTTCTTAACTTTCCGATTTTCCAATTGCACAAAACGTTTGCCAATACTGGCCACGACAACAACAAACACTCACAACTACTGCAACACTTTCCGCATGCAAATGCAGCTCTGCAACACTGGACACACTATCGAAACAAAACATAATGACGAGAAAAACAAAAATCACGAACCTACCTACAAGACTTGTATAAATTATAATAACAAAACGCAAAATTGAATAATTAGTAATTAAGTTTAAATTACATTTTGTAAAAATTAATAAACCAGGCGTAAGTGTACACTGTAAAAAAAAATTATATACTACTTGTAATGTTTTTTTGTAAATTATAGCAAAGTTACACAGACGAATTACTAATTTGCTGTTGCTTCGCATTTCATTTCTAGACTAGTTTAATTTCTAAATTATTTTAAACGCATTTATTACGAGTATGTGTAAATTTCAAGGCAAAAATATAGTATTAAATTATTTAAACAACAAAAAAAAAAACAAAAAAAAAAAAACAATCATCACAACGCATTTGTTTATTTCTCGCATTTATTATTACAACATCAGCATTAAATTTGAATTAAATTTCAAACAATGCAAGCAGCTGAGATTTGTTGGCAAGTATAAAAAAGTAAAATCGAATAGAAATCATTTCAACAATAGCATCAAATATTAAAATTAATGCTTACATAATTAATATTTAAAATTAATTGAAAAAAATCTAGCAAGTAGCAGTGCGTCTGAAAATCGATGAAAATTTCAGACAAAACAAATACAGACACAAAAACAAATGACAATTTAAAAAACTGGGTAATAATTCATATAAAAGAAAAAACTAAAACAAAGGCGTAAAAAATATAATAAAAATATAAAACTAAAAAAATGTAAATACTTTGCTGTCGTTTTCTTTACACCGAATTGGGAATTGAAAAGTGGGTCATGAATGAGCACAAAATTTATATAATTAATTAGCAATCTGAATGAGATTGATTATCTTTAGAGGGAGAAGCTGCGAATTCAATGCCAATTGAATTGCAGTCTTAATTTTAAGGCGTTGCATAAACAGAAATTTAGTTAGGTAAACAAAACTTTGGCACTCTGGCAGCCAGACGATAAACAGCTCGCGGGTTAGATCAACCACAACACAAAGCAGGCGCAGGCGAGCTGTTTCTCTGGGGACAAGGAACTGAAAGTTAAGTCGATGTTTACTTTTGCCCCGAAGACATTATGCACCCAACGGCATTAATCAGAGCACTCTACGGAGCTGGGATCAATGACCGCCGTGGGCGACTGACATCTGTTTTAATTCACGCGTATTTCGCAAATATTCCAATTGAATTGGAAAGCGACAATAACCCGGCCACAAATCGACGCTGGGGGGTGGGTGTTGCCAGAGGGAAAGTGCGCACATGTCGATTTCGAAACGTTTAAATCAAATATAATAAAATAATAACGTCGACTGCTGCGGTGCCAGGCACTTGGCATTTGCTATTTGTTGCTGTCTTTTAATTGACACTTTCGATTGTTCCACTGAATAAATGACGCCCGGACCCGGCTGAATGCCTGTCCATCAATCCGCTGATTGGGGCGGCGGGCCTTCACCTGCCTGTCAGGCGTGCGTTGAAAATTAGTTGAAAGCCATTTACGAAAATCGAACCAAACAGCACATGAAATGGGCGAAACGTTGTTGTTGTTTTTTTTTCCGAGCTTTCCTTTATTTACTTTATTCTATTTTTACTTTTAGTGGGGAAACGCGTGAAAAGTTCCCTCAATTCGTCAAATTGTCATTTGGCTTTTCAGTTGAGTGTTAAACGATTTTATTCTGTTTATTTTCGACTGCACTTTTCGGTTTTGCGCTGTTCGCTTTACAACACTTCAATTTGTGACGGCCGTCGTTTGTCCTTTTATTTTCTCTGTTGGCCCGAACGACTTTATTTATCGCATTATGTGCGTGGGCCATCGCAAACATTGCCAAAAAAGGGTTGACCCAACGAATTCTGGCCAGCTGACAACTTGATGCGACACGCACTCCATCTATTTGAAATTGTGTGCTGCGATAAAAACGCGTGAAATAATCATAATTATGGACAATACGGGGAACTCAAGGGTTACTGTCACGCCAAAAAAAAAAAGGAAGAGGAAATAAAAGGCGACAACTGTCTGTGATAAATGCGCTTTATGTGCGGGGCGTGAAGCGAAAAGCTATGTGGCAAATTGGATTTAGTTGATTCCATGCGCAAATCATCTGTAAATCATTAATTGATTCATCACATCTCTAACAATTGATCAAAGCTGTGAATGATTTCTGAAGTACAACCCATCAAGCAGTCTGATGAAATTGTAGAAAATTGTAGTCAAAACGGGAACTAAGTAAGTTGAGTAAGCAGAATTCCCAAATTTTTATAATTTCATTATGTGAAGAAAATGTTTTAAACTAAGAAATATCAAGTTTATCATACAAATTATTTTACAATTTAAATTTCAACCAACAAGTTTCAGTGGCTTCACGAGTGAAGATAGATAGATAAAACTGAAAATTGTAGCCTCAAAAAGGTATATTGCTTGATTGCTGTATAACTAAAAATTCGCTAATCAAATGAGTTTAGTGTACTACAAATTTTAAGAACAGGAAATATTATACGCATAAAAAATAAATAAAATATTTTACTATTAAATTGAAAATGATGGAAAATCACTTATTTTCAATAAATGAAATTATTCTTCCTAATAGATTAGGCATTATTACAGACAATTAATACAGACAATAAATAGAACATAAATATCGTTCTGATTACCGAATGACTTTTATTTAAAAAAAGGATATTTGTTAAACTACATTAAAAAAGTTGTATACAATTTAGGGATTAAATCATAGGCTAGTTTCAACTATAAAAAGAAAAGGGATTACATAGTTCATCTAAGATAATGCCCGCTAATACGCATGTATTCCGCAACTGTTGTTGTTTTCATTTCCTTTTTTTTTGTGAAATCATATCCCATTCCATTCGAGGACTTGAGCTGTGTTCGGCTGCTGGTGCGCAGGGCAGCAGATGCTGGTGCCATATCAGGGTATCACGATGGCCATCCTATTAACTAGATACAACGGCTCCCTACTAAGCCGTCTGGACAAATACTTTAATGCTGCCGCACAAAGTCCACGACGTAAAAATGCAGAAATATGTTTTTTATATGGCTCGCGAGCCTCTCGAGCAACTGTGCAAATAAGTAAAAAGTAATCCTAATTACAATTGCTAGTTATAAATAAACATGGACAAGGAGAAAGTAGCTTGAGGCACAACAAAGCCGGGCCCGCGCTGTGTTTGGCTCTGGATCTGGTGCTGAGAATGATGACGACGTCATTGTAGTAATGAAAATCCCCAAACAAGCCATAAAAGGGATAAACGAAACGAAACGTAATGGAATGAATGAGTGTACGAATGAATGAAATTTTCGGCAAGCTGCGAATGTGACAGAGTAACAGATTTTCGCAGCGAGATTGGGAGAGACGGAATGGAGACAGCCAGTTAGGCAGACAGACAGACAGACAGACAGACGGACAGACAGACAGACGGGCAGGAACTGCGTTGCGACCTGTGCACATTTTTTTTTGCAGTGGTTGTTTTTCGCGAAATGTTTGTTTGTTTTTCCGCTTACGGATTTTAATAAAGCAAATCGCTTAAATAGCTCAGCCGGCGCAGGCATAATAATTGCAAATGCGAGTGTGCAGGAAAATGAGAATGTTTTAAATCGCTTAATGCCCGGGCAACACACCCCGCACACACACACACACACACCCCCCGACAAAATCGAACCCTTTGCACCTCAGCTAAAACACGTACCCTTTTTGACTTTTGTAAAGAGCCGAACAATGGACACGGCTGTGCCCCATATCTGGCCACCGCACAATCATTTAGGGTTGTCAACCACTGCGTAGGTCCAGCAGAGTTGCCAGAAGTTGCTTATCAAGCGTTAAATTGCTGCAATTTGACAGTTTATCGTTGCAGTCATCGTCGCATTCGCATTGTCAAAGACAATGCCAGAGGCTCCCCAAAAACCCCCCTCGCAGCCGCCTAAAAACAAGCTACGAGTAAAATGTCAAATTGTCGCCCCGCCGTTGCAACTAATGCAATTCATGTGTTGACTGTCCCTTTCCCTTTCTCCCCCTCTCCCTCTCTCTCTCTCGCTCTCGCTCTTTTGTTTGTGTTTGCCGTGTCCTCTCTGTCAATTTGCATGTTACCTCGCATTTGTATTGGCATTGAATTGCATTCTGTCTTGGCCACCCTCTCCCCTCTCGCTCTCCCCACTATTAGTTTCTGTGTGTGTCCCTATCAACGACTACTTCCTGCCGCACGTCCTTGCCGGCTTCCTTTGTCTGGCTGTGTTTGTATTTGTCTATTTGTTTATCTAACTATCAAAGTGCTGCGTGCTGCTTGCATAACTCGAGATTCGAGTGTGTTAATTGCTGGTCTTCCATACCCAACCAGAGCCCCCTCCCCCCCTCTTCCCCCCTTTACATCCTTGGCCAGTGTCCTGCATGCTTTGTCCTGGGCACACTGTTAACATTTCCATTGCAGTTTTAGTCTACTAAACTATTATTTAGCCTCACATCTCTGATAAATGTGCAAAAATCAACCCAGCTCATCTTGTTGTTGTTAGTTGTGGACTAATTTGCGAGTAGTTTAAGTTGCCCAAGAGATTAGATTTCACTGTGCGTAAGGTGAAAATTTAACGAACATTCGCATTTCACCAGAGCCCTCAGTTTGTTACTTGCTAAGCTGCTTATTGGTAAATATATTTGCAATTTAGTTAGCTGTTTTAGTATATGACGTTAGTTCATTTATTACCTAATTCAGTTTCTTAACTTGTTACTTGTAAAGTTGTTTTACGTATCATCTTCATAGGGTAAATGACAAAGGACGTAAAATATAAAATCGTTTACTGTTAATTATATCCTGTAATTATTAAAACTGGGTAAAAACTGGTTTTGTGCAAATGTAAAATACCCAAATATTCCGAATATATCACATTTACGTGCTTTTCTGTTTAAAATATTCGCTTAAGAAAATCTAAATAATATATATATTTTTTATTAAAAAATATATTGGAGAACTGATTCAGGGTTTAATTCACAATTTAAATGTATTTTAATTCCATGTTTGAATCGATTCGATTTAATTAATTTACAGCCTTTCTTTAACCAAGGCTAATAGTAGTAGTTTATAGTAGTTGCTTTATTTTTTATTCTTCTGCAGCAATATTTCCTGCTTATCCCATGTAAGAGTTTGATAGAATCTATTTTTATAAAGTAAGTTAATCTCTATACCATATTGTGTTTCCCATCCCATTAGTTCTCATATAACGTTAGCTTTGGCTAAATTTATGCAGCTTTTAGAGCGCATCGCAGTGCGTGTGAGGGAAACACACTTTGGGTTAACTAAGCCAAAACAATTGGCCAGACATGTGGTTAGCACAAGTGGTTTACGAAGTTAAGATCCTTTTCTCCTGCTGTTAGCCGAGCTGCCTAGAATGTATTAGAGCAAAGTTTGCTACGCATCGATTGGAGACCAGTTATAAAACGTGAAGAGTCCACTTAACGCCAACTAATTGAAACTTTGCCTAATGCCTGTTTATGGCACAAACAAACTTGGACAAACTTAGAATGAGGTGGCCAAATGGCTGATGTGCCAGATTATAAACTGCAACCTAAGACTTGGCAATAATTTGATAATTTAATTACACTTAACCTCGTTGAACCGAACCGGCCCGCCCCGCCCCCCTGTTAAACTAGCATAATTTATGCAACTGCTAATATGGTGTGTGTGTGTGTGTGTGTGTGTCTGCTAGTTGGTGTTGGTGTTGGTGTTGTTGGCGACATTTTGCTTGTAGAAACGCATGCATAAATAAGTTCTACCCTGGCTTACCCCTTCCTTCCCCCCACCCCCCACTCCCACCCCCTGCTCCACTCTCAATATGTGCGGCATCCACATAATTGTCGGCCATGTATCTTACAAATGCAAATTAGATGCAAATGTTAATAATCTGCGTGGATGAATTTTAATGAGCAGCCGAAGTGTTTTGGCGACTTGTCGCCGACGCCGACGTCGACGCCGACGTCGCAGCCGACACCAGAAAGTGTCAGACATGCATCAAGGATTAGTTCTGACCAGCAGACGGTTGTTCTTGTTGTTCTCGTCTCGGAATTCTTTTTCCAGCGAATAACAGCTGGCAGCGTGCCTCGTTAACGCCGCGCCTAGACCATCTAGCCTTAACCCTTACGCAGCCAATTTGGAGCAGGGCATTTTATAGCACAGCTCCGGCTGCGGCTAATTAACGCCGCTGTAAAGACGCCTCCGTCACGTGCTCCCGGATCCGACTATCAAAATTATGTTTTCTGACACTTTTTCGAGTCCAAATTTAGATGGGTAGTCTGCATCATTTCCTTTTCATTGCCTTCTGCCGGCGCTGGGTCGCCGCACGAGGAAGTCCAAAAATGAAAACAGATGTTGGAAATCAGTTGCACATTAAATGCTGTTCATGTGGAAACTTAATTGTTGCCACAGTCGACGGCACAACAGCTCCTCGATCTGTCATTTTGCAACTCGGTTTGATTTGCGGCAAGTGCCGCACAGCACTCTCTCTCCCTCTCTCTCTCTCTCTCTTTCTTAGGCTTAGGGGTTGTCGTTCCCATTTAGGTGTTTTATATTTGCCAATAATTCTATATATATGTTTATATTTGGACTTTTTTTGTGTGTACTCTTGGGGGAACATAATATACGATATATAAATATCATTAATATAACGGTGCCCGTGCTAGAGGCGACATATGTTGGAAACTCCCGCAGTGGACGTGGTCAGCGAGTAGAGGTCGTTTATAAATGGAATTGCCGATTGCCATTAGAAATTGAAATCGATGACTACTAATGATTATTGTGATAGCGACCTGATGGGAGCAAGGAACTGAAAGGGAAATATATATATTTCAGTAATCAAGACCAGCCCCGATAGAAAAATAAATAAACAAGTACAATCGTCGCAGTCGGGTGTAACCGACAGCGTAATACTCGCTCACAGTGTAACCAAAACATGTACCCTTCCATTATTTCTACACATAATACACAATTTAGAGGACAAATCATGACCAAAATGGCATCAAACTCGAAAATCGGTTCAGTTTTGACAAAGTTATGGGCGTTTGAAATATGGGAGCTATGGGTCCGAGAGATTTACTTGTCAAAATTTTTGTAGGTTTTTGCATGATTTTTGACAAAAAATTTGACCCCCCTCAGAATCGGTTTTAAAGTTGTTTTTTATACTAATTATAACCACCACAATCGATTAAAAATGTAAATTTTGAAAAAAAAATTTTTCGAAAATGAGTAAGGGGGGGTACATGCTTTTTTCCAAAAAACGTCGAAAAATTTATTTTCAAAACTACATATATTTTAAATGCAGAAACAATCTAGAAGAAAAATCATGAACAAAATGGCATTAAACATGACAATCGGTTCACTTTTGACCAAGTTATGGGCATTTGAAATATGGGAGCTATGGGTCCGAGAGCTTTACATGTCAAAATTTTTGTAAATTTTTGCATGATTTTTGACAAAAAAAATGACCCCTTCAGAATCACTTTTAATGTTGTTTTTTATGCTAATTATGACAACCACAATCGATTAAAAATAGAAATTCCGGATTCTAAATTTTGAAAAAAAAAATTTTTCGAAAAAGTGTAAGGGGGGGGTACATGCTTTTTTTTGCCAAAAAAATCCAAAAAAATTTTATTTTTAAAAATGCATATATTTTAAATGTAGAATCAATCTAGAGGATAAATCATGACCAAAATTGCATAAAACATGAAAATCGGTTTACTTTTGGGAAAGTTATCGAAGAAAATTTGGTTGATATTTTGTCAATAACACATAATTTAATTTATGCTTCCATCTCTGTCGCTTTTTATTTATATCTATATTTACTTGTATTTATTTATATCCAGATTTATTTTCTCGTTACCTTTCGATTTTTAATTTCTTTGTGAGGCATTTCAAGCTCGCTTAGCTCATGATTCATTGAAAGAAACTGTTCAGGCATGTCCTCGTCAAACTGCGACTTCTGGCAATTTTCGCGTAATCGAACACTCAATTAAATTGCATTACTTTAATTTTGGGATGGCAACAAAAACGCCTGAAATTTCAACATACGTCGCGCACATGATGCATTCTCAGGTCGCTGAGTGCGTTTGGGGTTCGGGGTTAGAGTCGTGCTGTAGAGAGGAAATGTGCAATAACTGCGCAATATATCAAACAAATACACCTGGGACTACCCAGGGACTGCACCCGGGGATGTTTGGCTCGCGAGCGTGAAGAAACAAAAATAGAGAAAACAAAAAAACAATCAGTTGGGAAACAAAACAATGGGAAACTGCAAATGGAAATGGAAAGCGTATGCGAACGAAAATTTTTATTTATATGCGATTTGATGGAAATGCGAGGGTTGGGCGAAACAGCAAATAAAAATAATGGATTGAATCAAATTTTGGTAAAGAGTCAGATGCCGATCTGAAACCGTAGAACTCAAAAAAAAAAAAAACGTAGACTCTGGAGCTAACCGTATGCAGTTGCATCAACGACGGGAAAAACAACAAATGACAACAAATGAAGAGCAAACACTGGAGAAGGGGAGTTGTCCAGGCAAACAATTTGCAAGTGGATCGCCCCCCTGAAAAAAGCGACAAGAGCACACAGAAAAGAAAAAAATAAAAAGAAAATGTTTATTGTTAATAAGTCGAATATTAAATACCCTGTCAACAAATGGCAGATATATAGTAGGATGTATAGATGTATAGTTAGGCAATAATTAAACTCAATTTACACTTCAAAATAAAAAATTAATAACAGAATTTATAGTTACTTGAAAAATAAAATTATTAAGTTAATCGAAAAACTTTGCTATATGCTTCTTAGTTGTCCAATAATATATGTTTATAAACACTTATCCAAAATTATGCTACACACTTGGTCAGAAAGTGATGAGGCCCTTTACTAGGGTATAGAAAAACGACCTTGTGAAATGTGAATGTCACTTCAGTCCAACTCCGCGATGTCGTTCGACTTCGCCTTAACCACTTCCGTTTTGTTGGCCGAAAGACCATGAGCATTGTTGTTGTTTCCACCGCCATGCTAATCCTGTAACTGAGCCCTCGGGGGTGGCCGCTGTGGCCCCGGCACGCCTCAGTGACTTTCGCTTGTCGCCCTCGGCTGGGATTAATTCCACACATTAGCCGGAAATTGTATATACGTTCCGCTCTGGCCGTCCAGTTGGTTATGCCATGAATATGTTTTTTTTCTCTCTCTTCGGAAAGTGTGCCTAATGCCAGGAGCTAAGCCTGGAAATCTTCTCGAGCTAAGCTGACATGACCAATGGCAGCCACTTGTTAATTTCTCATACTAATTTTCGGTGGCAGCCTTGCTTTGGTTGCGGCGTTTTTTAAGGGGGTTTCCCTTTATTTAGCTATTGCCCCTTTCATTAATCACACTGATCGCTTTTCGAGCACGCACTATTCGCCATAATTTTTTAGGATTTGGCGCGCATGTGGAATTTCCACACGTTTCCCGGCGGCGACTCGGGGGAAATGCGACGCAGTTTCTGTTCACTTTTGGCCGAGTAATTGAAATTTGTGTGAGTGATAAATTCGGTTGTGGTGCGCCATGTTAAGCGCATGATTAGCGCATTTTCCTCGCCGACGACCCGCTGTTTTCCACAGCCCTGGGGCCGCTGGAGGTGTGGCAGGTTCGTGCCTGGCCTGCCAACAATGGCTTTTAATTATTTATTGCCTAATGACCTAATGACTTTTCTTTTGCCAGCCTGAGAAAGACCAAAATTCACTGTGATTGGCATATTGCTGGCGGACAGCAACAAAAACAGAAGGAGACAACCAAACAGAGCCAAAGTCACGAACAGTCAAATGAATCGCAGGCCAGGTTCCTTTATCAGCCAAACAATTTGGACTATTGACGGAAAATTGAAGCTACAGCCTGCTTTATATGCAGAGGCGCAGAGTTCAGTATTTCACTTTTCTTTTTACAGAATATCAACATTAGTTTTGAATTTTCTCTCGTGCATCTCAGGGCAGAAGTTCCTTTAAAACCCAACTTGAAATATTTGGATAAAGAAGAGTTAATAGATTTATTATGCAGTATATAAAAAATTAGGATAAATTAATAAGGGCAGTTATATCTCACAGTAGTCAAAAAACATTTATTGAAACATAAGTTTTACTTACATTAAAATAATAAATTATTTCGATAAATTTTCTTATAGTTTTACAGCTCTGAAAAATCTTAAATACTCTTAAAAATCAAATCATCATCATATTACCTATATAAAAAATAGAATAAATATACTTCCTACCCAATATTTCGTATCTTAAAATTGTTCATTAATTCAGACCTCAACTCGATTATAGAAATTCGCACTGCGTCAGGTCAGTTTCATGCACTTTAACCTTTTGGCAAGGAATCCAATTGCCTTGCAAGCCCATTAGCACCTTCATTAGCTGTCCAGGCAGGCATGGACAGTAATTCAGAAGGTGGCCACACCCACCGCCGTCGGCCGCCCACAATCAACTCAATTTGCAAATTGTGGCCTGGCATGTGCCACACTTGAAAGTATTTTAAAACCATTTATTTCAAATGACCCACACGATGAAGGCGCCGAAGAGTTGGGCCGCCAATTTTAAAACTCCAGACACGTAAAGGCAACCAAAGAACTTGGCCACGATTGCAACCTGGCTGCTGCCATAAAAAATTCATTTGACTTAAAAACTTGCAGAGACAAAGCAAAAAGAAAACAAAACCAAAGCAAGGCGGGCGAAATAAAAAAAAAAAAAAAGTATACAGCACTCGACAGGCGGCAGTCGAAATTGATATTAAGTCAGGTGGCGCGTGTCCATTACACGCACTGCGGCCAGAAAGCGAAAGCCGCATAGAATTCAGGTAGAATAAGCCGACGGAGATGGATATAGAAGGGCGACAGAGAGGGAGCCTGCCTAAACTGACAGTTTTGAGGCACGCACATCCCGTGCATGGCATAAACAAAACAATTCTGGTCTAAAGGCGCAGCAAATTTGCTTAGCCAGCGCGGAAATTGCGGCCAACTGGTGTTCCATTGTCTTATTGAACTCCGCTTAGAGTTGTAGGAAGCGGAAACGCGAACGGGCCATGGCCTGAAGTGCACCCGACTCCCCCTTCCCCCTTTCCCCCTGCTCCGGTCAGCGGTCGGCGTTGTGTCAAAAGGCGCACGTGAACTATTAAAATCACTTTGGGGCAATTCATGTCACGTTCGCGGGGGGCAGCCCAAAACTTACAAGCGATTGATATATGCGATGTCAGGCCATGTATCTGCATCTGTGTGTGTGTGTGTGAGATAAATGAACTGACAGAATGGCCAATTCCTGATAAACTTGAAGCCATTTGCATAAATCTATTTGCCCTCGACTTTTCTGCACTTTTATGACGTTCCTGACGCTCTTGTCAAGGTCGTTTGCAACACGGCCAAGAGAATACATTACATCTGCATGCAATTAATAAATTAAGTTTGTAACCAAATATAAATAAATAAATTGATCCAACAAATAGACTTGTCTATATTTTGATTGGCTGAACATTAACTTAAAAATACATAAATAAATACTTAGACCATATTCGGCTGGAATAAGAAATGATAACATAAATACAAATATAATATAAGATATAAATATAAGTGTTCGAATTTTCAATAATTTACTGACCAGCTAACTCAATAAGGGCTTATATACAGCTGCATGTATTTGCGTTTTGCGGCATAGCCCGGAGTTTATTTGAATATTTAAATACATTTTGACGCTTGGTGAGATTCCTATTCACATTTTTAATGCAAAATATTCTGGAATGCGTGTGCAGGAAATCGAGAACAACAACAAATAGTATAACAGATTGCAATGTTTTGTTGGTCAAAATAGATTTGAACTAAGCTGATTATTTGCATAGCCAAAAGGGTAAAACATTTGACCCAGTTCTGTCAAAATACGCAAACAAAATGTATTTGTGTGAATTGGTTTTTGGACACAGTTGTTGCATACGTTGATTAATTTTACAACTATTTGCGCATATCCCTAAACAATTAATGCAAAGCCACTGAAGTTGACACAGCGCACAAAGATCTTTGGCAGGAATTCTGTTCGCTCCAGCGACATGTTGTCAATTAAGTGCTGGAAAATTTAACGCCACAAGCCGCAGCTCTAATGAAAGCAGCAAAGAGGGGCACTCGACAACAGAAATAACATTGCCTCTCCCTCTCTTTCCCTGTCTCTCTCTCATCTCAGCTGCACTGATTAATTACAGGCAAATAAATATTCACCCATCTCTTTCTTTCCTTAACACGCTTTTCGTGTCATGTGTGGAAATTATAAAAATACTTAGCACTGTGTTAGCATATTTCTTTAATACCCTATATACATTAAATGCTTGAAAGAGGGCATGACAATTTGGTGGTAGTTTCTAAGTTGACTTTTATTTTATTTTTTAATGAATAAATTGCAATTAATTAAATTTAAATCTGAATGCAATCTAAACTAATCTGTACAGAGTATCTGATAGGCAAGCACTCCCGACTACTTCATACTCAATTGTTTTCTTTTGCTTGTATTTGAATTTTTTTCAGGTTCTTCGCCTTTTTAGCTTATTAATTGCGCTGACACTTTGGCCTGCGCTAATGAGCACCGAAATAGACTTTTTTCTTCCATAATTCTGTCCCTGTCTATAAGAATTTCTAGCATACGTATTTGTGTTTCGTGGCCAAGCGACCCGAGCTCTGCCCTTCCCTTCTGCCCAGAACACCTTCGGCTGCACAATTTATGCAAATGATGCTGGTTGAGCAAACACAACCTCATTTTGCATGTTGTTCCTGCTGATGCTGCTGCTGATGCTGATGCTGCTGCTGATGCTGCTGCGGCTCCTCTTGGCCATTCGCCTGCTACTTAGTTCTATACTGCACGACACGTTCATGAAAAATGATTATAAGTGGGTCACAGGATATGCAAATGTTTCTTTTTCACGCTCAGCTAACGACAATGCCAGAGTGGAGCGAAGTGGAGCACAGCTGTTGTGCTGGCCGCCAGAGGGCGCTGCCTGGCTGCAGGTGTTGGGCCACTCTTGAGTTATATATATAGATATAGATATACTTGGCAGGACATACTGCGAATGCAACTGAAAGTTGGCCAAGAAAATGGTGAAAGTTTTTTGCGCTTTTGTATTTTATATCCGCCATTGCCGCCAGTTGCAAGTTGGCAGTTGCAACTTTAATTTCCATGGAGCTCTGGCATGCAGCACGAACACCAGAAATTGGCCAAGGACAACAGGGACATAATAGCAGCAACAACAACGCCTAAAGTTACATTTGATTTCATTTTCTTTGTCAGCTTCAAGAACGCACAACGCATGAAAAACTAATCAAAATGGCGCTTGTACGGGGACAAGAAGTCATTGTACATTGTACATTGACCACGTGTTACAGCCAGGATGCTGCCGGCGATTTGTGCTCCTTCCCCGTTCGGCTCCCCGGCACATGCACATGTCCTGCGAATAGCCCCAGAGTGAAAGTTTGTTTAGATTTTTACCATTTCAGTGCAAGTCAAAAAGTTTAAAATGTGTCACTGGTTTTGTTATTTGTTTGCTGTTTTCTATTTCTATTTTTATGTCATTTTTACTGGAATCGCATAAATAAATATCATATATTTCTGTGCAGAATTTGTGCATGCATTTAGCTCGAGGACGTTCGCATCTCAGAGTCGGATGAGCTTTCAGCTGTGTTTTGGACACTGGAATTGAAATGTCATCAGAAATATCTGGAACCAAATTAAATTTCTCATATAAATCAAGTCCAATATTCAATTTGAATTAAGTTGTAAAAGAAGTTTCAATTAAAATTTGTGTCATCCCAAACTAGCATTGAGCACGTTAATACTATTACATAAATTTAAAATTAATATGTTATAAGAGAAAAGAAATTCAATTAAAAACTTAAAGCAATCGAATAAGAAAAATTTCAAAAATTGAAAATTCATAGCTGACAATATTTAATTAAAAATGGTTAACTTAAGGAACTAATTTAATATGGGCCATTATTTTACAACTATTTAGACTTAAGTACACGGTTCCTTTTGTGCATCAATAAAGCTTATTTATGGCTGTGTAAAAACAAGACTTGCTGTAATTCACAGTTGAGAATTAAAGCCCGATGATGCGAATTAAAACTTAAAGGCTGCAGGGACAAGCTCAACGGAGCTCAACCGCAGAGCACTGACGACTGAGAAACCAACTCGTGCCCCAGTCCAGAGTTTACCCGCAACTGGGATTTTTTGTAGCGCTTCTTTAAGCTGCCAACATTTTGCTTAGTTTGGCAAAAACACGCAGCGACCATTTTTCATATTTTCATTTATAAATTTATTATAAAGCCAAGAGCAGCGGTGCAGCGCTGAGAGCAACAGCTCCTCTTGGCTGGTGGATGGGCTTAATAGCTACCATTTTGGCTCAGTTGCCGCCCCCGTCGCTGCCACAACTCAACCCACTCTGGGCTGTGGTTTAGAGCAACGGCTACTTTGGCATTTATTTTAAATTATAGTTCGCAGTAATAACTAATGCTCAGAGAGCAGTTGCTGTTGTTGTTGCTGCCAGTTGCTGCTGCCAGTTGCTGGTTGCTGTTTGTTGTTGTCGCTGCCATGTACAGAAATTATAGACATTTTGGTCTGGGGCTTGTGTGTGTAGTTTTTAGCCGTTTAATGACAGTATTTGCGAGCTATGCCAAAGTTCTATGGCAGCTTGACATGAGATTCTGTTGGGGAAAGTGGGGGAAGTTTCAATTAAATTTACTGCAAAATGAATGTGGATTAAACAGTTTGACAAGCCATCTGCATAATTATGAAAATTCCCTCGAAACCAGTTGACATTTTTTAGCCACTAATTGAAAATTCCTCAAGTCAAGTTAAAGCTGTCAAGCAGCTGGCAAGTTTCTCGACAATTTTCCATGAACAACAATGCCAATCGATGTGTTGTGTGAAGACATTTTCGCCATCCAGGCAGTCGCCCCTTTCGGGTCTCTAATGGCCAAACACGCCCACTTTCACGCTCCGCCCACACGTCAGTAAATATGAATGAGTTCGAGTTAATGAAATATTGAAATATGAATAGACAAACTCGCCTTCGCACACTCCAAAGCAATCACATGTCCGTCAAGTAAAACTTTTCGCAGCGCCTGTCAAAGCCAAAATAAACGCGAACAGGAAAACATGGTAAATAAGACTTTACCATACCCTGTAATCGGTGCTATAACATATATATATATAAGATGAATTTTTGAAATTAATTTTTAAATTTAATATACCCTTCGTTTGACAAGGCGAGGGTATAAAAAAAAAAATGGAAAAAATAATGTAATTGAGAAGCAGCGGGAAGAATGAAGCCTTTACCGCGGCGGCGCCTTCCCATCAGGAGAAAAGTATCCCGAAACAAACAAAAATTACAACGCTTAATTATGAAAAGTGTTTTTTTCCTTCGCCACGTCGAGGAAAATGAGTAAAATGTGGGAAACACACGAAGCGAGTTAACGGGCGAAATTATAATGAAGTTTCGCCTCGCTGCGATGTTCGACGAGTGCAAACCACCCCGAAGGGGTCCCTGCATGTGGGTCAGAGCTGGTTTGGGAGCTGCCTTAATGGGGCTAATCAAATATTTGACATTTGTTTTGGGTGGAGCTGATGTTGAGCCGTTCTCGTCCAGTGCAAAACTCATTAGAATGTTGCCAACGCTGCTCACTGTTAAGATGGCCAGAGACACAAGGGCTGTCCGCCTTGCAGTCTGCACCGGAATATTTCATTAAATCGCTTAACATTGCAACTGCAACCAAAGTAACCAGCCGACAACAACAACCAACATCAACAGCCACATTAACAATGACGGCAACAGAAGCCGGCAAAAAATGAGAACCCAATGATGTGATATGAGTGCAATAAGTAGGTTTGGGCCAGCAGGAAGTTTAAATGGCCTGCGCATAAATAGAATATCTGAAAACTGGGTGGAATTAATTTATGAATTGTTGGTTAACAATTTAATAATTATAGTATAGTAAAAGTTAAAATTAATATATTGTGATTCAAAGGAATCTAAACAATTTCTGTTATTTTTTTTTAAGAAATTAGAAACAACAATTACTCCACAATCCATAAGAAATATTCTATGGCATTTATAATGAATTATTTATATTTATTTATTTATTTTATTTATCTATTATTTATTATTTATTTTTACAAATGCCTGCAATAATTTTAGATATGCAGAAATTTTTTAGAAATCTTTTATAACTGGAAATAAATCAGAAATCTTTTCGAATAGCTCATTTATTTATTTTCGAGATTTAATTGCTGAAAATAAATATTAGAATAGATAGTTTTAAGTAAATTATATAAAATATATGACAAGTATATTGAATACGATTTTTAGTTAAAATAAATATTTGCCAATGCTTGACAATTAATATTAGAAGCTAAAGGTCTTACATTGATGAAGATGAAAGGGTAAAGGGAAAGGGTTCTTGCAGTATTTAATATGTAAATTACAACTATGGGTTACAAAAGTGCATGAAATATATTTAAAAGAAGACTTTGACTTTGAATACAATTGTTTAATCAGATGATATTGACTGCATTCTGCATTCTGCCAGCTGAAGGTATTACCAATGTCGCTGCAGCTGTTTGGGCATTGACTTGGATTAAGGGTATAACAACCTTCGTTAATGTTCTTTATAGCCCAAAGTGTAGATACCATGGGGAATTAAAGTGCACACACAAGGAGCCGGGGAAAATGAAAAAGACAAAAACGGAAGCGGAAATGTTTAATGCGGGCTTTGCAGCACTGAGGACGATGCCTGACCAGAGCGAAGCGGAGGCCGGGACCAAGACCGAACCCGAGGCCGGGACCTGCCCATGTGAGTTACGCGCGAGCGAAAGCCGATAAATATTTATTTGCATGTGTATGCCAGTGTGTGTGCGTGTGTGTTATTGTCTGTGTGTGTGTTAATTAAGAATTTGCAGCAGGCTGGCAGACGATTAAATGCGTACGAAAATGTGCCGCCCTTTCCCCTTTGCTCAGAGCCCCCCTTCCCCCTTGCCCACAAAACGCTGGACACGCAGAGACGACCATTAGTTCCGCTGGCCGGGACAAGGGGCAAGGGTTGCCAGCGATAATCGAATGAATTAATGGAACACGCAAATGAAATAAAAATCGGCAGCGCCAGCGATTCATTTGGATAAATCTCCTTACCCGGCGGCGAATATCAATAGCCGTGTCCACAGATCCACAAAGCTGCTCAAACTAAATAAATAAAGCTATATATTGCAACTTTATTCATCCTTCAACATTTTAACATTCCTCGCGTTTGTGTAACCTGCACATTTTCTAAAAATAAACTTATTACTGAGTAAAGTAACAATTAAGACAGCCAAGAACAATGCATAAACATCTAAATTATTGGCTGCTACGAATCCCATGTGGACCAGGGGACTCTGCAAGTGCGGGGCTCCATGATGGCGCAGAACATACTCGGTCCAGTAGAGCACGCTCTGGCGAGCTGTCAACGGGCGATCGCGGAAAAGCTTGGAGAAAGCTTGTACTTTCTGGGTATATTGGGGATTGTCGAGAACTTCGCTAATCTTATCGTGGAAAGGTTGCTCCTCCAGTGTTAGTAAGCCCATACTTAGGCCAAATCCATCCGCGACCATTTTATCAGCATTGCCGGGCTGATCCCCGAACACGGGAAGCGAGAGCATGGGCTTGCCGTGAAACTGAGACTCTGTGATGCCGCCTCTGCCGGCGTGATTTATGAAGAGCCTAACGTTGGGATGCGCCAGGATATCGTCCTGCGGCACCCATTTCGAGTACAGTATGTTTTCCGATTGGCCAGGAGTCCTATCCAGATCCTCCCATTTCCAGATGATCCTCTGCTTCAGTTTGGACAGCACATTGAACATCTTCTGCACTGTATCCGGCTTTAAGTGCGCTCCCTTCACATTAGACCCCAGGCACAGGAGAATAGCGCCATCTGTGGCACTGTTTAAGAACTCAGCGATTTCGTTGGGCAAAGGGTCGGGCGTATCCTTGATTTGTATGCCGCCCACCTCTATTACCCCCGGTACACTGGCTCTGATGGGACCCTCGCTGGGGGAATGCGAGTTGAAGAGAACAAGGGACACGTTCTTGTTGAGATCTTTATACTCTGGCATGCTGGGATCGTCGCCATAGAGTGCTCTGCACAAATGGAAAAATTTTTAAATTACACATTCCTCTCTCTCGTGTTTTACTTACTTGTAAGTGTTCGCGTTATCGATTTGAATAGATTTCGTAAATAAACGAAGAGCAATGCTTAAGAGGGCGTCGTTTAATCGCTCTGAAATGGTGGGCGACGCCTTCGTCTGGACCACACCCAACATGCTTTCAAATACCTCCCACTGGAACATGGATGTCGCTATCACCACGGGCACTTTCAGCTTCTGGGCGATGGCCAGCTGAAAGTCGTTCAGGAAATAGCCTATCATCACCAGATGGAACGCGTTGTCCTTGTTCTCATAGAGATCCTTGACGCGGGGATCTTTCATCACATCACGGTTCTTCTTGAACGCAAACGACAGTTGATCCTTCAAGCGAAATAACGCGGAGACCATGTTGGAATTATCCCTCTGAACCATGCTGCCTATGCTGGCATCCTGCGATTGCCGCTCCTCATCGGTGAGTGGTATGTAAATAAGGTTTATGTTCCTGTGTGTCACATGCGGCTTCAACGTGGTGATCACCGTCACATTGTGTCCGTTCTCGGCCAGGACCTTGGCCATGGACATTTCCACGATCAGATGCGAGGGAAAAGCGCAGCTGAAGACTGCCAGAATGTTTGCACCCTGAGCACAGCTGATTAGTAGAGCTGCGAACAGCGACGGGAAGAAATTCTGTGGAGACATGACGACTGCTTCAACGTTTAGCAAAGACTGATCAGTGGGCCCTAAAGGCTACGCTTCGAATTGAGCGTCTGATAGTATTTTCAAATATACGGGTAAGTGCCGATAATGCGAGCTACGGTTTATCTGTAAGCAACGGACTCCCGCCGAGAAGAAACAGTCGGACTGATAAGTCCACACACATGGAAAAATAATCAAAACTCAAACAACGAAGTCAGCAAGTAATCATGAAGTTAGTTTGATTTTTCTTGAGTTAAGCCGCACTTTAGCCGAAATCAAATAAAAACGAAAACATTCCAAATTAGGGAAATTTATTAAAATTATTGTATAAAAGAAAAGAATTGCTTTTGGACTTTTGGAGTTGGGACTCCAACTCTGAAAATATGCCTCAAAGTAGAGGAATTAAAAAAGCAAACACGTGAGTAATTTATTTAGCCTTTACCTTTTTGGACTTCACAGATTTCCTAATTTTTACACTGCCTGCAAGTTTTCTATATATGAACTCGACGACAACTTTTCCTATTAATAAAGTAACAATTAAGATACTTAGTAACAATGCATAAACATCTAAATTATTGGCTGCTATGAATCCCATATGGACCAGGGGACTCTGCAAGTGCGGTGCTCCATGATGGCGCAGAACATACTCGGTCCAGTAGAGCACGCTCTGGCGAGCTGTCAACGGGCGATCGCGGAAGAGCTTGGAGAAAGCTTGCACTTTCTGGGTATATTGGGGATTCTCGAGAACTTCGCTAATCTTATCGTGGAAGGGTTGCTCCTCCAGAGTAAGTAAATCCAATCTTAGGCCATATCCATCCGCGACCATTTTATCAGCGTTGCCGGGCTGATCCGCGAACACGGGAAGCGAGAGCATGGGCTTGCCGTGAAACTGAGACTCTGTGATGCCGCCTCTGCCGGCGTGATTTATGAAGAGCCTAACGTTGGGATGCGCCAGGATATCGTCCTGCGGCACCCATTTCGAGTACAGTATATTATCCGATTGGCCAGGCGTATTATCCAGATCCTCCCATTTCCAGATGATCCTCTGCTTTAATTTGGACAGCACATTGAACATCTTCTGCACTGTGTCGGGTTTCAAATAGGCTCCTTTTATATTGGAGCCCAGGCTTAAGAGAATCGCGCCATCCGTGGCATTGTTTAGAAAATCGTCAATGGCCTTGGGCAAAGGATCGGGCGTGTCCTTAACTTGTATTCCGCCCACCTCTATAGCCCCAGGAAAACTGGGTCTGATAGGACCCTCAGAAAGAGCGTGAGAATTGAAGAGTACAAGGGAGACATTCTTGTTGAGATATTCATATTCTGGCATGTTGGGATCGTTGCCATAGAGTTCCCTGCAAAAGGATAAAACATTTAAGCATTTTCAACAGCAATTTTCCGGGACTCACTTACTTGTAAGCCTCTTCATTATCTTTCTCCACGAGATACTTAAAAATCCGTAAGACACTGAGTGTTAAATAATTGCCCAACCGTTGAGCAAAGGTCATACCTTGACCCTTTTCGACGATAGTGGACATAATTGGGACATAGGCTACAGTTTGGATATTACCAAACACGATATTAAATGCTTCCGATTGAAACATTGAAGTCGCTATCACCACGGGCACTTTCAGCTTGTGGGCTATGCCCATCAGAAAGCTGTTAAAACAGTAGCCGATGATGACCAGGTCGAATTTGTTATCCTTGTTCTCGTAGAGATCCTTGACACGTGGATCCCTCATCACATCAAGGTTCTTCTTGATCATGAACGCCAAACGCCGACTGCGCAGCCGAAAGATGGCAGTAATCTTTTCTGAATTGTCTTTTGCAACCATTTCGGACATGTGGGAGTCCAACACTTGCTGCTCCCCTGGCGTAAGAGGCACCTGGATGACGTTGATGTTCTTGTGGGTAACGTGGGGCTTCAGCGTGGTGATCACCGTCACATTGTGTCCATTCTCTGCTAACACCTTGGCCATGGATATTTCCACGATCAGATGCGAGGGAGCCGGGTAACTAAACACTGCAAGAATATTTGCACCCTGGGAGCCCTTCAGAAGCAGAGTTCCGAGCAACAACAAGAAAAGCACGCGAGCAGACATGTTGGCGGTTCGAATGTTTGGCGATTACTGATCCGTAGAAACTATGGGCCAAGCTTAGGATTGTGCCACCTGGTATTGACTTTCATCGAGGTCACAATCATATTCGATTTAGTATAATATAACAAATACGGTTAATGACCACTGTCTGGGCGATAAGTTTGCACGCCTGATTAGACAGCTGTGTTTATTGCTGATATCGCTGACCGATTCGAAAGCTCTTTCAGTTTGGTACAACCCCTTATAATCAAAAAATAAGGCAACTTTCGGCACCCAAAAACTTACCTTTTATTTTTATCAAGGTAAAAATTAAAAATAAAAATTTTAAAGCAATACAATGACAATTTCAAGTTAGTTCTTTCAAAAATGGGGGTTTAATTTAATTTTTCATCGATCCGGACTGTCATTTTCGATAATGTTTTTTGTCGTTCCTGATTTATCGATATTCTATTCTTAACATTTAATCTTACTAATCCTTTCAGAAAATTATAACTCAAATTTTGAAGCTTTAATTCGGAATTTAAAGTTACTATTATTTAATATTTTGCATACCTGACAATCTTTCTGGTGTGTTCGGCTTAGAAGACAAGGGTATACCCTTCACCCTGTCTTTACATACATTTCATTCCTCTGTGAAAGAGTCTGTATTACTTGAAGTGAAAACATTTATAATCAGAATAATAATAATAAGAACACATTAAACCAAACCAAATGAATGTTATTCGTTTCCATACATATAAAGAAGGCTAAAAGACAATATTATTTAGACTTTAATTTTTTGGGGTTTACACATTTCCCTTTTTTTGCACTGCCTGTAAGTTTCCTACAGATAAACCTGACGACCATTTTGCCTATTAATAAAATAACAATTAAGACCCCCAAGAACAATGCATAAACATCTAAATTATTGGCTGCTATGAATCCCATGTGGACCAGGGGACTCTGCAAGTGCGGTGCTCCATGATGGCGCAGAACATACTCGGTCCAGTAGAGCACGCTCTGGCGAGCTGTCAACGGGCGATCGCGGAAGAGCTTGGAGAAAGCTTGCACTTTCTGGGTATATTGGGGATTCTCGAGAACTTCGCTAATCTTATTGTGGAAAGGTTGCTCCTCCAGAGTAAGTAAATCCAATCTTAGGCCATATCCATCCGCGACCATTTTATCAGCATTGCCGGGCTGATCTCCGAACACGGGAAGCGAGAGCATGGGCTTGCCGTGAAACTGAGACTCTGTGATGCCGCCTCTGCCGGCGTGATTTATGAAGAGCCTAACGTTGGGATGCGCCAGGATATCGTCCTGCGGCACCCATTTCGAGTACAGTAAGTTTTCCGATTGGCCAGGCGTATTATCCAGATCTTCCCATTTCCAGATGATCCTCTGCTTTAATTTGGACAGCACATTGAACATCTTCTGCACTGTGTCGGGTTTCAAATAGGCTCCTTTTATATTGGAGCCCAGGCTTAAGAGAATAGCCCCGTCCGTGGCATTGTTTAGAAAATCGTCAATGGCCTTGGGCAAAGGATCGGGCTTCTCCTTAACTTGAATTCCGCCCACCTCTATAGCCCCTGGAAATCTGGGTCGGATGGGACCCTCGGACAGGGAATGCGAGTTGAAGAGAACAAGGGACACATTCTTGTTGATATCTTCATATTTTGGCAAGTTGGGATCGTTGCCATAGAGATCACTGGAAAAGGTTTAAACGTTTAAACATATTCAACAGCGAAATTTGTGGGGCCCACTTACTTGTAAGCCTCTTCGTTGTCTTTCTCCACCAGACACATGAAAAGCCGAAAGGCGCTGAGTGTTATGTAATTAATCAAACGTTGTTGAAAGGTCATAACCTGACCCTTTTCGACGATAATAGACATTGACGGTACGTAGGCATCAGTTTGGATATTACCAAACACATTGTCAAACAGATCCAATTGAAACATTGCGGTCGCTATCACCACGGGCACCTTCAGCTTCTGGGCTATGCCAATCTGAAAGCTGTTGAAGAAGTAGCCGATGATGACCAGGTCGAACTTGTTATCCTTGTTCTCGTAGAGATCCCTGACACGTGGATCCCTCATCACATCACGGTTCTTGTTGAAAATGAACAGCACATCACTGCGCATGCGAAACATTGCTGAAATCACGTCGGAATTATCTCTTGAGACCATTTGGGACATGCTGGAGTCCAATGAAAGCTGCTCCGATTGCGTAAGTGGCACCTGGATGACGTTGATGTTCTTGTGGGTAACGTGGGGCTTCAGCGTGGTGACCACCGTCACATTGTGTCCGTTCTCGGCCAGGACCTTGGCCACTGACATTTCCACGATCAGATGCGAGGCACCCGGGCAGGTAAACAGAGCTAGAATATTTGCACCCTGGGAGTCGTTAAGAAGCAGAGTTCCCAACAACGATAAAAAAAGCACGCGGGCAAACATGTTGGCGGTTGGAATGTTTGGCGATTACTGATCCACAAAAACTTTTATTTGTTCACAATGGCATTCGCATATTGTATAATGTTCAGTTCGCAACGAGGTTCGATTTCGTATTGAATATTGTTGATTTCACAATGACTACAACTTATGTGCAGTATAATTTGTCGTGCTGATAAGGAAATAATATCTGCGACTGTCTTTGCGATAAGTTTACATGCCTGATTAGATGGTGTTCGTATCGCTGACCCATTCGATAAGGTCTATGATATATTAGATTGCTTTCTGGATGGGTTTGCGGATGCCATTTACACCAGTTGGCAACACTTAGCATACCCCCTTTGGGCCCCTTTATGAAAACAGGGTATATTTGAAAAGGGAAAGCATTGATCATGACCTTGCTCACTGCACAATTTGTTGTGCCTGAGAATTTCACCACGAGATAATGCTGTTACGTTTGACCGCGCTATCAGTCACGTTCGCGATAGCCCTTATCAGGGCTAATATAAAGCGCTGCGATCCCGGTTGGCCAAACAGTGTTTGCCAAATAATCGAGCCGACACAATGGCCTGCTCCACTAATCGCATTCTGCTGCTTGTGCTGGCGTTCAGCGCCGTTCTTATCAGCGGCACCGAAAGCGCCAACATACTAGGGGTATTCACGAGTCTGAGCCCATCGCATTTGATCATACAGATGTCCATGGTCAAGGTGCTGGCCGAGAACGGGCATAATGTGACCGTGGTCACGGTGCTGAAGCCGCCAGTGACCCACAAGGACATCAACGTGGTGCAAGTGCCGCTCTCCGAGGAGGATCACCGTTCGATGAGCGCCACAATTGGCAAAATGGTGGCCAACGATAACAGCAATATGATCGTCGCCATGTTCCGGTCGATGGGACAAATGCAATTCATGTTCGACAAGATGAGAGACGTCGTGATGGACCAGCGCGTGAAGAACTTGTACGAGAGCAGCGACAACAAATTCGATCTGGTTATAGTTGGATATTTCATGAACACCTATCAGCTGGCCATTGCCCACAAGCTGAAGGTGCCCGTGATAGTGGCGGCCTCGATGCCGCCGAATGATTTGTTCAACAAAATGCTGGGCAATCCCCAATTGGTCTCACACGTGCCCTCGATGGGTGTGAGCGTTGAGAAAGGTCAGCCAATGAGCTTTGCACAGCGACTCAAAAACTATATCACCAGCTATGCGCTGGCCATATTCATGGGGCTTATAGAAAACTATAATGCCAAGACATACAAGTGAGTAGAATACAAATAAAGTGAGGGCTCTAAGTGACCTTCTATTTTCAGAGCACTCTATGGCGACGATCCCAACATGCCAGACTATAAAGACCTGGCTAAGAATGTTTCCCTCACATTCTTCAGTTCGCACGCCCCTAGCGAGGGCCCCATCAGGGCCAATGTGCCGGGAGTCATAGAGGTGGGCGGCATACAAGTGAAGGACAAGCCCGAACCTTTGCCCAAAGCCATCGCTGACTTCTTAAACAATGCCACAGATGGCGCCATTCTCTTGAGCCTGGGCTCCAATGTGAAGGGAGCTCACTTGAAGCCGGACACAGTTCTAAAGATGTTCAACGTGTTGTCCAAATTGAAGCAGAGGGTTATTTGGAAATGGGAGGATCTGGACAATACGCCCGGCAAGTCCGATAATATACTCTATTCCAAGTGGCTGCCACAGGACGATATCCTAGCGCAGCCCCAAATCAAACTGTTCATAACCCATGCGGGGAAGGGCGGCATTACGGAGGCCCAGTTTCACGGAAAACCCATGCTGGCGCTTCCCGCGTTTGGCGATCAGCCCGGCAATGCCCAGAAGTTGGTCAAAGATGGCTTTGGACTCACGTTGAGTTTGTCAACGCTGGAGGAGCAGCCCTTCCGCGAGAGCATTGTGGAGGTCCTGACCAAACCGCAGTACGCACAGAAGGTAAAGGCTTTCTCCACGCTCTACCGCGACCGCCCAATGTCAGCACATCGGACCTTGCTCTACTGGACAGAGTATGTGCTGCGCTATAACGGGGCCCCGCACTTGCAGAGTCCTCTGGTGCACATGAACTGCATATCGGCCAATAACTTGGATGTCTATGCGCTGTTGTTGGGCATCTTGGCTGTATTTCTGTATTTAAGCAAAGTCGTTTTGAGTTTCCTATGCAGAAAGCTGCGAGGCAAAGCGCAGAAGACGCCGAAAACGAAAACTTCTTAAGCGTTAAACAATTTCGATCGATAATATTTTCTTGCTGTATATTATTTCAATATGAGCTTAGCTTTTTCACAATGCTAAGTTATATTTATCAATATAATTATCAGTTTGAGCTGATAATTCTTTTCTAAAAGTAAGTAGTTAATTCATTTAATATATTTTTAGACCTGTGTTATGTGTGTTATCTTTTACAACATTATTATCATCTGACTGATTAAAACGTGCCTGATTACGAAATAATTTTATTTGAGTTTATTTTATCATATCGGACATAGCGTAAACATTATTAGCTAAAGACATTTTTAATTGTAATAATTCAAACTTTTCAAGTATTAATAAAATAAACGGGTTATTTCTTCAATCTATTCCCCAAATACACACACCTTCCATTATATCCAAAATCCATTGCGGTTTTTGCTCTGCCATATAAATTTATTGCTTATAGCTCTCGAATATTTTCTGGCCAACTGGTGGAAACCGTTCTGCACTGTATCTCTTACTCATGGAAAGACGCTTAGTGCTGAAATACTTGGCAACTTTATTACATAAATTCACAAAATACTTTTGCACGTCGCAATGTTGTTGTCTAGGTTTATATTTCCCATACACTTGAATAGAACAATTTGCAAGAAAAAAGACTGCAAATTCTTCAAACTATCCAACGTGCGCACTGGAAACAAAATAACATTTTGCAATAAGCAAATTTCAATTGAAATAGCAAACGGAAAAGGCACGCTGAATAACCCCCTCTCGCCCTTTCCGAACACCCCTTCTAACCACACTCAACCCATGCAGCCAACGTGGTCGATGGAACGTCGACCATTTCGGCTACTTTTTGTTACGAGGCACAAAAAAAAAAACCAAAAACGAAAACGATGAGTAAAAACATTGGAAAGTATCTCAGAAATCTGTGCAATTGTTTTGTGTAGTTGTGTGCGCTTTTCTGCATGCAGATGCCAATTGGGGAGCAGGACGCCAATGAGGCCGGGACTTGAAGTTGGCAGAGTGAGGGTACTCCCTTAACATTTGCAGACAATACGGCCAAGCGCGTGAAATATTTTGTAATTAATGTTGGGGTTGTGTATCTGCAATACACTGCAATAGTTTCATTGACCACTCATCAAATCACTTTTATTAACTGCCAGGTGAGAAGGCAAAAATTTCATTAGGTTTTTATCACAATTTTCGAGTGCGCACATGCGAAAATATGTTTAATAATGTAAAATATGAAAATACCATGCGCACTTCTCTTTCCATTTGGCAACGCAATACTCTTAAAATATTTATAAATTCAAATACGATTTACACTTAGTTGGGCATTTTCATGGCTAGCAGCAAGTGGCTAACACAGTTAAAAAAACGCTGTTATATAAACCCAAAACATTTTTATATGATGAAATTTTAGTTGCATAAAAAAAGTGAACCAAAAAATGATTCATGAAAATGCACTTAAAAAAATTGCCAAATATTTATTGGTGGATTGCTTATCTTATAGTTCTATAGTGGCTACAATCAGTTTTTCTCTTCCGTTTTTTTTTATCTAAATACACATTTGTATTTATTTAGCCAGCTTACTATTTCTACTTACTATTATTTTGTCTGTCAATATTAAAAAGATTTCTATTAAGTATTCATATAAAATTAAAATTTGAATTTGTAAGAGAACGACTTCCCTCTTCACTCAATTGTTTATACTTTACAGTCCCTGACATTGATCGACCCTTTTGGGATCTGTCTTTCTGCCATTCGGAAGTCCGTATTCATGCATATGTTTTCTAAATATTTATCTATCTTTAATTTATTTAATTGCATAATGCGGCCCTTCAGGATCACCTCATCCATGTGAGTTCCATTCAACTAATTTCAATTGCAAACCCGCTTGCAAACCCCTGAAAAACAAGTTTCATCATTCTGGGCTGTTTAGACAAAAAACTGTTCCCATTAATGTGTCGCTGTTGGCAGTTTGTTTAATTAAATGTGGAACAACACAATGCCGAGAAATGCCACCGATCCGCAGTTCCTTCGACAAATATTGAAGCGCATTTCCATTGAAAACCTTTTCAAGTGCTTTAACAACGC
The DNA here is from genome assembly GCA_035047465.1 of Drosophila sordidula. NCBI lineage: Eukaryota > Metazoa > Arthropoda > Insecta > Diptera > Drosophilidae > Drosophila > Drosophila sordidula. The sequence continues at coordinate 1,776,728 of JAWNPQ010000260.1, read as the reverse complement.
TAAAAAAACAGGATTCTCTGTCGAGTGGAATAGCAAAAAATAAGTACAAAAACTTGCCGCGTCACGGGCCTTGTCAAAGGAAAACATTTTACGCAGTAGTCGACGCATAATTCATAAAGCCGCAGGGGACACGAAGATCCCTGTACCGTTCCCATCACCATCACCATTACCCCTGTCCCGGCGTAGTTCACGATGCGTGTGATATGCGTAACCTACCCTACAACCTCAACCTCAAGTGGCAGTGGCAACTGATATGTCTCAATCAGGACAAGGACGGAGGTACTTCTCTCCCCTGTCGTTTTCTCTACCAATTTGCGCCCCGCACGTGTCCCGTGCAATTGCAATTACTATCAGCTCAGCATTTTAACGATGGGAAACTGCATTTGCAGTTGCTCGGTTCCAAAACTTTTTCGCTCGCACTTTGCCCAAATTCAATTTCGATTATATGAATGTTGCGTGGGAAAATCGTTTGCTGCGGTTTCTCTGTCCGAAAATTTCCTTTTAGCTTTTTTCGCCAAAGATCATCTGGTTGGTGTTATTGTGGGCGTGGTCGCCGCTGTGAATTTCACAATTTAAAATTACTCTCGTGTGTTCTGTGGTGAATTATGGCAAAGAGACGTCAACGACGGCGACGTCGACAGCGACCAACTCTGGATATTCAATTTTTGCATTGTTTGGCCACGCAGCTTCTCCAGCTCCCCGTGCTCCCCGTCTCCCCCCGGCTCGCCCGGCCCTGTAGCATTGCATTTCATTTGTTTTGCTCTGTGGACTGGGTGGGGGAGCGTTTGTAGGTAATTCAAAATTGTTGCTGCGTAAATTGAATTGCTGCGAAAGCGCATAAACATTCCAATCAATTTGTTGGCCAAATGAATTATGCATTGCAAATTTCATGAATTCGGTTTTTGGGCATGGGCCAAATCCATTTTATTGGCCGTGGTCGTTCCCCCATCGCTGGCAGTAACTATTTATTAGCAAACCATGTTTAAATATGTGACAGAATACGCTCTGGATTGCCTGTGTATTAAAGAGGTTTTTATTCTTGACAGATATTTAAGATAAGTTCATTAGAAAATTAGAAAATATTTACATAATTTGTAAGGCGTTTCTAGATATCACGATATTAATTAATTAAATTGGCAAGATCTTGTTCTAACTATATGTATAAAAAAAAATGGATAATGTAATCTTCATGTATAAGTTTACTATTCAACTTTCTGTGCAAGCCTTGAAATTAAATTTATTTGAAATTTGAAATAGTTTGCAATACAAAAACCCCACTTTATTTGTTTTGAGGGATTTTTGTTAAAAAATACTTTACTAAGCTTTGTTTGGACAAGAGACGAATAATTAAACATTGCTGTGGTGTTTTCTATATTATTGTTTCAACACTTTACAGAATGGTTATTCCAAACGCCTTTCCCCCTTACAAAAGCCCCCCCCCCCCCCCACAACAGTTGGCCACAGAGCTAAATAGAAGGAAAAAAGCGGCATAAATCTGCGAGGCAAAAAGTGTTGGCCAAATAAAATCAATAATCCTTAAAAATACAATACTTTACGCATAAATAGCTTCCGTTTTTTAATATGCTGACTGTCGAAATTCAGCAACAACTGCACAGAAATAAAAAACAAAGAGTGAAAATGGAAAAACGCGCGGGATTTGGGCACTGCATTTTTTTTTTTTTTTTTGTCGCCTTCATTGTCGGCTGAACGAGACAACCAATTTGTAATCAAAGTAATTTTAATGCAAATTTTATATGTTGATGCACGTAGCTGCAGCTGGAGCCAAAGTGGGCGTTGTCCCGGCAGTCAGTAATACAAAAGCCGTAAATAAATACAAAAGTGACCCCGTGCGAAAGGGTCGCGAAAAACCGGTGCTTAACTGGCAACAACAACAGCCCCAACTCTGCGATGCGCCACGGTTTGTTTATTTAAATGATTTTATGACTTTTCCAAAAACCAAATGGTGACAACTTGTGGCGCTAAAAGTTGAAAGTTTTGTGGCCAAACAAAATGAACATAAAAACCGGCCATAAAGCAGCATCCAACAAAAAAAACCAGAAAAAAATAGATGGAATATGATCTTAAAGCCGAAGTAGATATTCACTAACCGCGATAAGACCGACAGAGTGTAATCAGGATTTTAGTTAACAATTTTTGACAGGTAGAACATTTATGCACAATATCAATGCAGAGCTTTGAACAGACTTAAGTAAAGGGTATTCAAGGGTATTGCTATTAAACTGAATCTCAAGCTTGGGTACGACAAAAATGATTTTAATAATAATATTAATATACATAATAATGCTAAATAATAATTATTTTAATACGAATAAACTTAATATTCATAAAATAATAATTATAATAATAATAGCAATAATATAATTTTATTCATAATTTATAGATATTGATACTCTGTAAATATCTGTTTAGATTATTATTAATTTTAATTTTAATTTAAAAGACGAAAATCTAGAGTGCTATATTCCATTCCCTTTTAATAGAAAGGACACTAAAGATACATGATAAAATATACATATATATTATTAACACAGTCTAAGCCCTTTTTCTGTTTGATAAACTTCACCCAACCACAAGAAATACTTTTACTAAATTTATTTTTGCTTCTTCTGCTTCATGTGACAACCTTGATAGCCAGTCGAATGTACCCGCTGAAGGGTCCACAATTGACAACAACACAATGTTGCGCTCTTCAAAGTCAGCAACCCAGAACACAAACAGCACCTGTGGTCTGCTGGCCTCGTCCGACGTTGGGAGGCAGCAACAAAGGCGACGTGGAAACTATAAAATGGGCATTGAAGAAAAAATTCAACCTGGTCCATAATTTGAGCCGACAAATTCCCGATGCTTTGGGTCGCATAAATGTTCCCATTGAGAGAGCCCAAGCACCGAAAAGGTCACATTAGGCATCATTAGGCGAGAGAGAATTGCGGTTAAGGTGCGGCCACCGACTCCGGTAGCCGAGTACCGCCGATAGGGGCCCGCACACATGGCACAGAGAAACGGGAACGGGAACCGGCCAGAAGTCACATGTGCGGCTAAGACAGCCGAAAGGGAAAAGGCAAAAGGACGAGGCTTCAGGTAGCCGTCGCACAGTTTTTCTTGGGAAATTGCTTTGAAGTAATTATGTAATTGACTTTCGGTTTAGGACGAGCTGTTGCCTCGGGGCGCCGTCATCAGCGGGCCTAGGGTCAGGGCAGGGGTATCCGTGCATTCTACGTCTGTCATTTTTCAAGACATTGTCCTTTCTTATTCCTTGCGGGCAAACCTATTTACTTCGCTGCGTTGCCATCAATTGTCAGCTTCCGTTTTTATTTTTTATTTGTGGCCTGGTAAGTTTGCTATACATATATATATATATATTTATTGCTCTGTTTTTTGTTTTTGCTTCGGGCTCGTCTCGAGTGCACGGCACATGTCGCAGATTATGACATTTTGGCGGCATTTTGATGGACAGCCGCCAAGGAGCCTACCAAATGGCTAAGTTCCTGGCTCCGCTCTTGTCAAGTGTCAGTTATCATAAATTTTGATGTGGGCCGCATTAGTAATTATTTAATGGTTCATTGCTTTGTGCTGATAATAATGCTGCTACGGCAGATGCTTTCATTGTGGCTTCTTGGCCCAGGCAAGTGAATTTCATATCATTTGTCGCGAGGTGTCAACCCTGAGAACCCGCTTTCAGAAGCAATAATTGAATAGGGTTGGATTAATGACTGTGTAAAAGTGTCTTCAGCTATTTAACCGCAAACGCCAAAATGTTATTAACCAGATCTTTGGGTAAAGATCAAGAGACAAATTTAAAAAGAGCTCAATGTTGAAATTAAAAATCTACTACATAAACAGAGAACATCAATCCAAAAAAACTTACTTAAAATCCAAAAAAAAATTGTACAACTTACAAAAAATTAACAAAAAAATGCAACTTTTCATTTTAACTAAGATTTTCGATGTTTTATTCAGAATATAAATTAATAATATTCCGTCCGGTGAATCTATATTTTATTTGTCAGCTAACTATTTAATACTTTTAAAGCTTTGTTTTTAGCTGAACAATTTTTTTTTAATTTTCCTTCATAACCATTTTTTACGAGAGTCGTAAATAAATATCAAAATAATTACAAAAAAATACATAACAGCACAAAGTGAAATATTTAATTGTTTCATAAAATAGAAAATTATCTAACCGGGTGTAGCATAATAACAATTGAACATATGGATAGATGCAGTGACAGCAATATACTCTTTTCAGTTCGTGAACGATTATGATAATAAGGAAGTCATTTGCCCACAGTGACAGCGATATGTCACCTGGCTAGCATGGGGCATGCCACGACTCCATTCATTCCATCGAGCAATCTAATCTCGCCTCACTTTGCCCCTAACAGCTTTTACATTTGAAAACTAAGCCCTCAACTCGTTTGTAAGTCGATACTTTTTGTCTGACAGCAGCCATGGAATGAAATCGATTTAAAACACATTTCGGTTGCATTTGCCGGTTGCCTCGTTGTGGCATTTAAATTTAAATCAAAAGCGACAAATGTCAAAAGCGACAACAACAACAACAACAGCGGGGAATAGGTGTGTTTGTTGTGCGAGCACTACAAGTGATTCTAGTTGTTGTTGTTATTGCTCGAACTGTTATTTAATTATGCGCTAAGCTGTCAAGTGACATGGGTGCACTGCAGCCCCCCTTCCCCACCCCCTCGCCCATGTAACTACAACTCTTGTTACATTCAAATGAGTTGGGCGAACTCTTCCACCCCCGCCGGACTGTCGATTTACCCAAAATCCGCTTGACATTGATGGCAACCAAATTGACACAGAAATTTGTTTGTTGCATTCCTGGGGTTAAACACTTTAGTCGTGTTTCTTTTATTTATTTTTTTTGGTTTTTTTTGACAGCTTCTAATTGCTCGCCAAGCGATTTCCGCTGGCTGTCAAAATACTCAGCGCAAAGTTGACGGACTGCAGCCCATTGGTGTGTGGGTGGGGGTGGGGATGGGGGTGCGGGTGGGGTGTTGTTGCCAAGAGTGCACTTTCCAGTGAGCTAATTTGCAATTAGGCCAGCCGAAATGAAATCAATGCATCGCTTGCCCTTAGGCGCTGTGGCTTAATTGAAAACGGCACAGGAGCAACTTTTAATGAACCAAGCAGCCAAAGAACAAGAGTGAAATATATTAGAAAAACATTTACCCAGCGCTTAACGAAGTGCAAATACCCTAAAAACATTGTCACCAATTTTAATGAATAATACAATTTATATTAATTGAAATCGATTTACATTTTCTATGATTAAAGAGTAAAAATATTAAATTTATAAAATCACTCTACATAATTAATTATTTTGAAAAATTATTTTAACATTAATAAAATTCTATTTATTATAAGTTTACTGTTATAAAGATTAACTTTTAAACGTGTGTAGCTAAATCAAGCTTTTATAATTATTAATAATTACTTAGCGCAATTGCTATTATTTTAACTTATTTCAAGTGACTGCAACTCAAAAGATTTGCAGCAGTTTCAAACTCCTAGAGAAACTCCAAAGACCCTTAAGAGGGCTACGAAAACTAGCCAGAAAGAAGACGCGAAAATGCAAAATTTACTTTATTTGTTTGGCAAGTTGTAGAAGTCGAAAGTTTCTAGTTTTGTACTCAAATTTTTTGTGCATTGTTTAAGAACTCGAAGCTCTTGCTAAATTTGGGTTAAGTGAAAGTGCAATTTCAGCAAAGCCAAACAGAGAGCTTCCAAGGGTTGGGGTCAGCTGAGAAGTACGGGGGGTTTACTGAATTTGCGCTGCGGCAGCCATTAAAATGCCAAGTTGTTAACATGCCCACAACTAAAATGCCTAATGAGCCAATAAATTTGGTCGAGAGCCACAAAGAGCTCGGACATATGCAGCTAGCACTGGGGCCATAAAACAGTTCCAAGTAGCTACAACTCTTTGGCTGCATTTCAAGAGATTCTCATTTTTATGGCGTGGCCCTAACAAATTCTGTTTTGGTTTTTAATTAAGGCGCAGCAGCAACAACAGAAATTCAAGAACAACAAACGTTTTCGGATCACTCCACACTCGCAACGGCATCGAAAGTCAGTTCCATTGATCTTTTGTTTGCGCCACGAGTTTTTTACGATGGCATCTGTCTCGATTTGTGGCTGCTGTTGATATATGATATTGGGCTTGGTCGCTAACATTTTGGACATACTGTTACCCCTCCGGCATCTTTGCTTTATGTTGTAAAAGTAAAAAAAATTTTAATGTGTGTAACGAGAGGGTTTAGGGTATTCCCTAGTCGGGCGCTCCCGACTAGAGCCTCTTCACTAGCTTGTGTTACTTTTATTAAACGGATATTAGATCCGCTATCCAGGGTATTTCGAACATTTTCAACTCAACATGATTTGAATGTAGAATGCATTGATTTTGTTTTCAACTAACATTTTAAAAATGTGTATTTTTTTTTGTTGCGAAAACATTGTATAAGGAACGAAATGCATATTTTTTGTATCTTTTGGGTGCTCGAGGCTATGTTTTTGATGAATTTTACCTTTCCTACTCCACGTGCGAACACCGGCAATTGTAGTTATGCTGATGGATTGGAGCTCAAATTTATCTGCTCCTCTCGCGTTAGCCGCAATATACTCCTTCGTTACCGCGATCGTCGGACATTAGAAAAAGGTCTTGAATACGCACTTTGGGGAGAGAATTCAGTCGTCATGGTCTCATTCAATCGCTCAGCCCTATTTGATTGCAAGTCTATAAAGATAATATCATCCAATTATAGAATCATTGAGGAAATCGATGGAAAAGAGAGGCAAGTTATCGGCTCCAGAGGCCACATGCACTGTTTTGGGCATGGACTTCAATATTTGAATGATCTGAGAAATGAGTGCCTGCAGAAGGACTACAATCCGGATGAAATTGTGGCCAACCCCATAATACATTATTACGATTAACTTGTCCCACTTCAAATGCTCCTGATTGTCAGTGGATGCTAAATTAAAATTGTCAATATTTTTTGTTGTAAAAATTATAGTGTTCAGTCTGTTAAACAATAAAAATAGACTGTATTAATTTTTAAAGTAAACACTCAAGTGCTAATAGATTTCCTTGAAGATCTTTGTTAACCCTCGTTCTTATCAAATTAATTTATTATGATTACTTAATTATTAGATTAAATAATTTACAATTTGTCTGTTTCTTTTTGTATTTACTTAAATTTAATTTAAATGTTATTTTTTAAATTTAATTTAAATTATGGCCACATCAGGCTAACTGTTGTTAAATATTCGCACAATTTAAATTGAAAAATTCGGAAAGAACTTCTAGGGATTGCTGGCAAGCCAACTGGCCATAAATTACTAATAGCTGCCGTAAAAGTTTTGCATGTCGGCCGAAAGTGGGCCGAAAGCCGCAAAAGCAGTGCCAAGGTATCGAAAGGTAACAAGAAGCGGCTTTGTTTCGCCCACGCCCAAGTTCAATTACACAGCGGACGCCCAGAAGAGCCCAAGCTGCCAAACTGCAGGCGCCCAGGGCCCCAGTGTCAGCAGCAGCAGTTGCTCCCTTGATCCTCAATAGAGTAGCAGCCGTTGCAGCTTTGTTGCAAATCATGCACCGCAACAACAACAGGAAGAAGAACAAGCAAGGCAGCCATGTGGACATTTTGGACACGCTCGTTTGGGTGATTTGCAGCTTAAGTCAGACGGCCAAGCAGAGTCCCCCTTCCTGCTCCAACTGCGCCTTGGGGCACATGCAAAAATCAAATGTCAGGCATAACAAGTCACGTGATGGATGCATTTCTCGTGTGGCCGAATGCATGAAACAACAAAGCAACAACAGCAACAGTGAGTGGCTTCCTTGTACACCTGCCCCCCTTCCCCCCCACACACTTCACTGAAAATTGGCAGCCAGCTCGAAGAAAAGCTGTCAGAACTACAGTGCTTAAACAGACGTCCTCACTCTCCCACTCTCCTCTTGTCTGGCTTTGTCACTGGCGTAATTGATTTTGGCGATAATTGATTTGATTTGGAAACGAGAGAAAACGCTGATTTTTCAGTGTTCGCTCATAAATGTGCCACATCAGCATCCGAAAGGGGACAATGCGAGACCCAAGCTTGCAACTTGCAGCCAGAGCCATCGATTGCATCGTTGTCGCTTTATGGTCGCCGGGTTTACGGACTCGACCCCCATCCGAGAGTTATTGCAGCGAGCGAAAATGAAAAGTCAGCGAGCAAATTGGGTCATCGCCATGAAACTTGACACACAAAAGGGAAACGGGCGCATCTCCCAGTCCCATCCCAGCCGGAGGCGGCCCTTTTGGAAGCCGGGCAGCAACTTTTAAAGCTTGCCAATTTTTGCCATGTTGCCAAGTTGCAAGTTGCAACTTGCAAGTCGCATCAATGACAGCAAATGCAGAATCGACCTCTTCTCCCTCACTCTCAGCACTCAGCACTCTACCTCTCTCTCTATTTCGCTTTATCTGTTTTTGTTCTGTGCTCTGTAATTGTTTTAAATTAATTTCTCAAATGCGAAACTTTTAATTGTTATCGAAACGAGAATTCAATGCGCATTGCTGCAGTTTGTCGAAAAGGGGGAGGGGACGCGATGGGGAGTATGGGAGCACTAGGAGAAAATGGCCCGTCAGCTAATTGAAAACTTGAACTTTCCAAATGAATGGAATGATTGTTGCAAAAAGTCATAATTAGAAATCATTGCATAAACTTCCAACCAAATTGTAATTAAAAAGAATTGCAGTTCCCATGTAACTAATAACATACTTTTTATGGCATGGAAAATAACTGTGTTTAAAGTTTATATCAAATTGAAATAAATTGTATCGAGAAGGCAATAGAATAAAGTAATTGTTATTGTTATTTAGAAAAAAACACTTAAAATTAGAACATGTACAACGGCACGCATAGATTAAAATACTATTTTACTATTTTACTAGTAGTAGTAACAGTAAAGCTTCCTACCTTACTTATTTTAAATAGTTGTCAGTGCTTTGCCCTACATTCCTACATCCATACATTTTTAAATTCCAAAAAAATTTATTTTCGGAAACGCCTATTTCTTAAATGCAGAATGAATCTAGAGGGGAAAACATGAAAAAAATGCCATGAAACGCGAAAATCGATTCAGTTTTGACAAAGTTATGGGCGTTTAATATATGGGAGCTATGGGTCGGAGAGCTTTACTTGTCAAAATGTTTGTCAATTTTGGCATGATTTTTGACAAAAAATTTGACCCCCTCAGAATCGGTTTTAATGTTGTTTTTTCTACTAATTGTGACCACCACAATCGATTAAAAATGTAAACTGGCAATTCTAAATTTTGAAAAAATTTTTTTTTCGAAAATGAGTAAGGGGGGGGTACATGCTTTTTTTGCCAAAAAAATAAAAAAAATTATATTTTCAAAAATGCATATATTTTAAATGTAGAATTAATATAGAGGATAAAATATGAAGAAAATGCCATCAAACTTGAAAATCGGTTCAGTTTTGACAAAGTTATGGGCGTTTAATATATGGGAGCTATGGGTCGGAGAGCTTTACTTGTCAAAATGTTTGTCAATTTTGGCATGATTTTTGACAAAAAATTTGACCCCCTCAGAATCGGTTTTAATGTTGTTTTTTCTACTAATTGTGACCACCACAATCGATTAAAAATGTAAACTGGCAATTCTAAATTTTGAAAAAAAATTTTTTTCGAAAATGAGTAAGGGGGGGGTACATGCTTTTTTTGCCAAAAAAATCCAAAAAATTATATTTTCAAAAATGCATATATTTTAAATGTAGAATTAATATAGAGGATAAAATATGAAGAAAATGCAATCAAACTTGAAAATCGGTTCAGTTTTGACAAAGTTATGGGCGTTTAATATATGGGAGCTATGGGTCGGAGAGCTTTACTTGTCAAAATGTTTGTCAATTTTGGCATGATTTTTGACAAAAAATTTGACCCCCTCAGAATCGGTTTTAATGTTGTTTTTTCTACTAATTGTGACCACCACAATCGATTAAAAATGTAAACTGGCAATTCTAAATTTTGAAAAAAAATTTTTTTCGAAAATGAGTAAGGGGGGGGTACATGCTTTTTTTGCCAAAAAAATCCAAAAAATTATATTTTCAAAAATGCATATATTTTAAATGTAGAATTAATATAGAGGATAAAATATGAAGAAAATGCAATCAAACTTGAAAATCGGTTCAGTTTTGACAAAGTTATGGGCGTTTAATATATGGGAGCTATGGGTCGGAGAGCTTTACTTGTCAAAATGTTTGTCAATTTTGGCATGATTTTTGACAAAAAATTTGACCCCCTCAGAATCGGTTTTAATGTTGTTTTTTCTACTAATTGTGACCACCACAATCGATTAAAAATGTAAACTGGCAATTCTAAATTTTGAAAAAAAATTTTTTTCGAAAATGAGTAAGGGGGGGTACATGCTTTTTTTGCCAAAAAAATAAAAAAAATTATATTTTCAAAAATGCATATATTTTAAATGTAGAATTAATATAGAGGATAAAATATGAAGAAAATGCCATCAAACTTGAAAATCGGTTCAGTTTTGACAAAGTTATGGACGTTTGAAATATGGGAGCCACATTTTTGTCGATTTTTGCATGATTTTTTACAAAAAATTTGACCCTCTCAGAATCGCGGCAGCCTACACCTCCCACTGTTTCAGAGCTAGTCAACAAATTTTAATATTTAGTTAAAAATGTTCAGGCTACGGCCACGCAAATGTGCAAAATCTATATCTCCCATTACGCAGTCGGTTACGTCCGACTGCAACGTTCTTACCTGTTCTATTTTAATTATGTACTTTTCTTATACTGCATCAAAGACTTGTAAAAACTTCTATTTCTTTTTCACACATTTTCAGCTGGGAAATGCAATTTTCTTTATCGTATGGCAAGCTTTAATTTCCACTCGACTACAATTCCGCACTTAAATCGTTCAACACTGTTGCATTTCTCTGTCACCTCCAGTTCCTCATTTTAAAAGCGATTGTCTGCCATGCAAAACTCAAAACTTCTGTCATGACCATAAGATTCGTTTCGATTACAAATCGCCAGACGTGACTAGCATTTTTGACTAGAAGGAGCCCTCTCTCTGTACCAGCTGCCAAAGCACAGACGCACTTCATCCGATGCCAAGGGCAGAAAAGCATGAAAAAACTCTGCTCGTATTTGAGATTTGCATTTCAATTTCAATTTTGCGCGCGGCGACATTTTTAAACCGCGGGACCCGCGGTGTTTTAAACAGATTTCCAGGCTGCTTTCACGTTCTGCAAATGATTTTCAATTGGGTGCGAGGGAATAGTTTTATTCTCTCTTCCTTTCCTTTTAAATCAAATTAGTTTGAGCATTAATTGGAAGAGGTGAAACAATTAATAGGTAATTAATTGATTATTTAATTGTTCAAAAATATTTAAAATGATTTTGCAAGAAAAAGGAATTACTTTTGATTTATTTATGTGAAAAGAAAATAATTCGAGAAACAATTAAATGTATAAATAAAATAAAATTCTTATTACACATAGCATATAAAGTTTTTACTTCTTGTAATAAAATAAAATAAAAAGTAAAAATTAATTATAATATTTAAACTTGTGCTTCTTTTTAAAATCTTATCAGCTTGCACAATTTTTAAGAAACTTTACAAGAACTGAAAGTTCTTTTAAGATTTCCCGCCCCGAACCCAAACTCACTTTGTCTTTTAGTCTCTTGGACTTTTCCTCGCAGTTGCACACCTTTTAATTGCCAACAATTGTTGTAAACTGTCCACTCAGCGCCTTATGCCGTTACTCAAGTACCGCCCCCCGCCCCGCCTCTTCGTTAAGTCCACTTTTCAGCTTATTAACTTCCACTGCGCTTCCCGTTTGCACTCAATTAAAATTGGCATAGAATTGTGAGCTTTACATTTCACGAGCTTCGCCTGGAAAGATTGACAGCTTTAGAGCAACTTCTCCAGCTCAGGCTCATTCTTCAATTTCTTTTTCACTGCTTGCACTTATTTTCAATTCCCTTCGCCTTTTCAGCGCTCTCATCTGTTATACAATTTGTGCTCATTCATCGCTCGCGGCTTGAGCCTAAAAATGGCTTCCTCTTTTAGGGGCCCACCAGAAGAACTTTTAGCTAATTTCATGGAATTGTTTGGCCACCATGGACTGAGGGGAATTCAGGGGGGGGGGGGGAAAGGGAGGTGTGGCCGGGGGATTTGAAATGAGACTGGGACTAGGCACAAAACGGGACAGGCAGCAGCTGCAACTGCAACTTTTACACATTCTATGCAATTTGGCGTGGCTCACATTTCATCCTCCAGCTGCAGCAGCAACAACAACAGCACCACCAACCACCCACCCAACCATCCAACCACCGGCCAGGGCCGCCACTATCCGCTTTGCATTCATATTTAAAGCGCAGAGTAAGGCCCGTTTTCCATTCAGTGCCGCTTTTGAAAACGTAAAATTTCTAATTTTATTTGCCCAGGCACTGTACAAAAGCATCCTGGCGTGCGCTTATTATCCTGTGCGTGCGCTCTCCCCACTCCCCCGCAGCCTGGCCCTCGCCCCAGCGCCCAGGGCAGCTGCCCAGCTGGGCATTGTTCGGCCCTGGACACGGGCCCGCCACTGGGCATTGCTTTTAATGCCTATTAAGCCTAGCAATTAGTGAAGTATTGGTTTTTGAATGGGCGTATGGACACAAGGATGTACTGGCGGGCGTGTAGTTTGATTTATAGTCGAGAATTATTGGAAAAAGCCGTGGGATCGGCGCTTTAAAATGTTGCGCGCAATTGAGCATAATCGTAAAAAGAAGAAACATTTGAACAGGGCTGATAAAACCAAATTACACGATTCTCAACATTGTATAAATAGGATCTTTGTCGCTTACCTTCAAATTGTGTATTCCATTAGGTGCAAATTCATTTCGTTGTAGCGTAAAATTTACAGCTTGCAGTGAATACAGCGTGAGGATCTTTGATAGTTTCTGAAATAAATACAGAGGAAATCAAAGACAATTTCTATATAAATAAACAATAAACAATTATCCATATATAAAATACAATATATAAAGTTATGCAATTATAAATAAAAATACGACAAGTAAATCAGAAAGACCAAAACATAATAAGGGGAGTATAAATATAAGAGGATAGCAGCTGAAAGAAAATTGAAAAGAGAGCGGGAAGCCAGGTACAGGGTATCCCCCAGTCGAGCAGTCCGGAATGGAGCACTAGTACTTTATTTCTTAACATTTTATCAGTTTGTTTATAAAGGTTGTGGCGCTTAAGAAAAGTATTAGAGAGTTACCCTCTGAATATCTTATCTGAAAAAGAATTGAAAAGGGACCTAGAAGCCAGGTACGGGGTATCCCCCACTCGGCTACGCCCGCCTGGAGCACTAGTACTTTATTTCTTATCATTTTATCAGTTTCTTTTTTTTTATTTTATTGGAGAGTTCCCCTCTGAATATCTTATCTGAAAAAGAATTGAAAAGGGAGCGAGAAGCAAGGTCCACGGTATCCCCCAGTCGAGCACTAGCACTTTATTTCTGATCATTTTATCAGTTTCTTTAAAAATTTTGTGTATGAATATTTTATAAAACTATTGGAGGCCCGACAACAGAAGAGTAAAGTTGGCAAAAGCGATTTTTGGCCGAGTTTCTATTGTTGTTAATTTTTGGCAGTTCGCATGCACAGAGGCCAGAGGAGGACTGCCAAGCCAGCGTGTTGGTCGCTCCAGCCGGTGCAGTCGGGCAGGGGCGTGGCACTGCATCAAAGCGACCACAGCGCGGCAGAGGCAGGGACAGAGGCTGGGGCAGGGGCAGAGAGCCACGCACGCTGCTTATTAAGTTTGTTTATTTTTTGATTAAGCGAATTTGCGGGGCACACTGAAGCCCGGAACCGGGCGGAGAACAGCAGCCGTGGCCACGTGCTCCCGGGCTGCCGAAACTGGCTGTAAAGTATTTTGAAAAAAATAAATAAAAGCGTAGACCTGCACGCTTGAAAAATGATTTTTGGCAATTAGCAAGGCAGGCGGCCGAGCGACTGGCGAATGAAAAAACATTTTCCCTGCTGCCCCGTTCGTAGGACACGCGCGTGGTTTATTATCCTGGGCTGCAACCTGAGGGACTCGTGCATACCGGGCATATATATGAAAATATATTTCGGCATTGCATATTTCCCTCCCATCACTCCCCCTCCCCATCCAGGTTTCTGCCGCGTGCTGGTGCGTGCGTCCACGCCCAGCGCACCGGCAACGCCAACTTGCCACCCGAGCTGCATAATAATGTTATTAAATTAAATATTTGCTTTAGGGTATAAAATTTCATAATTTAATTAATTTTTTACATCAGCTCAACGGCGACGTCTTGAGGAAAAAAAATATTGAATTTTACGCTTGTTGTTTGATAAATGATTACCATGGCTGCGATTTGAGGGTTGGGCTTGCGGGGCTTCCTCCTTTCAGCCGGGAAGGAGGAGGAGGAAGGAGCACCAGTTGTTGTGGGTGTTGCCACCTTTGGGAGGGCTGCGCCAAAGTAAGCCGAAAAGAACGGTGAATGGTGGTGGAAATTAGAGCACAGCTGGGATTGACTTGCTGCTTGAGATGCGAGTGGCAGCTAATGCTAATGATGCACCGGCGGAAGGTCTCTAAAGGGTTAAAACCCTTCGCCCTTAGAAGCTCAAGCTGAACAGAAGCCAGCTCGGAAATCCTGTTTTTAGTTAAAGACGAAATTCGAATATATCCCATAACATAAAAATAATAATTTTCTCAGCAGAATCATAATGATAATAAAATCTAAATATAATCTAATATATCTAAAAAATCTAAATATAATATCCGTATATATCAAAGAAAAACTACTTTGCAATTAGCTTTAAAAATAAAAAATACATCAAATATATTCGCAGACAAGAACTTAGTCAGACTGTCAGACTGATGGCTTCACTCAGCAACAAAATATTAATTGCGGCAACCTCAAGCTGTGCTTTTGCCTTTTCTAAGTCATAATTATAACTCAATCAACCCCGATTTGAAGTTTCGCTTAAATGTCGATAATTAAAACAGCAACTGCAGGCGGTTCCCACAATCAAATTGCAATTAACCCTTTGAAGCCGTTGCCACCAAATGCACCGATTGACAATCCCATGCCGCTGCCCCACGTGGCCGGTTTGGGGGCGGGCCAATCAAAGTTGCGAGCCAAAGAATCGACAAGTTGCACACAAAACTTGACAGCAAAATTGGCATATGCGTTGAAAAATTTCCGGCTCGCAGGATGTGCGGAGGAGCGGCAGCCGAGGGGACCGGCAGGCTGGCAGGCAGGCCGGCAGGCAGCTAGGATAACTAATAAAGGGGCAGGTCCTGCGAGTGCCATGTGTGCGTGTGTGCGTTCTGTAATCCTGCCAAAGTTGACACATTTCGCAACGTCAAACGGAAATTGGCTGCAGTCGCAGTCGGCGTTGGTTTCTTTATAGGATTTGCATGGTTTACATTGGCCCGGCATATTTGCCACTGGCATGAACAGCCTGGGCAGGCAAAAGGTGCGTCGGCTTTCATCCTGCCCGGCCCTGCCCTGCCCTGCCCGCCTGCCGATGTCCTAATTGGCTTGCCTGCAGGATGGGTGCTAATTGCAAATGATTTGCATTTAGCTGTTAAATCAGCTTCGCTTCGGTTTTTCGGTAGATGCAAACGTCGAGGTGTATCTAAACAGATTTACGCTTTAAGCCAGGGCCCTAAGCACGGCCATTTTGAATGCTTGTCCCCTAAACCTGAGCTGAGCACCAAAAGCGGATGAGTGAGATCTTCAAAAGATTACATTGAGCCGCAAACTGATGCAACTGCAAAGAGTGCATTGTAGTTGCTTGACAAGGTGAAGTCAGGAACTGACAGCCCTGGGATCCGTGACAGATTCACAAAGTACTCGAAAATACGGCCAATGAGCTGTTGATAAAGACATCTTAATCATACAGATGAAAGAGATACGGATACAAAGAGACAACAAACAGCTTGTCCTGGCTGACTTATTGATAAACAGCGCCAGTAAGAAGATTTTCGGAAAATCTATTTCGCAATTGTTTGAACCCATTTTTGTTTTTCAGCCAATCGACAAATTCACCTCTTGAGATGGTCCAAGTTTATATGGGCAAAATTAAATACTATCTTAAATTTTCACCGATTATATATGGTGTATTATATATCTCTAATAGGACCAGAGAGCACTGCTTTTATATATTTTTATACTTTATATGTATATACATATAATACATCTAAATTTAAATGGGTAAATTATACAAATTTTTAAATGTATTTAGTTTATAGAGTAATATATTTAAACTACCCATTAATTCAGCACATAAAATAACTAAAAAAAATATATATAAATATAATTAATCAACAATTCGTTTTATATTTCGGTTCAGGGCTGAACTTCTGCAGATTAGAAGCTGGCCTAATGAACTGCCGTTTTCTTCTTATCCATTGTAATGACCCCTTGGCTATTTTATCAACACTTCAATCAACCAGACTTTAACAATTCAACACACAAATTAAGACACTAAAAAGCGCTTTATAAACAACAACAACAATAGCCCAAAAAGTCAATGTCTAGCCCATTCCACAGCTTGTTTCAATAATTTATTGGCGGTCTGTTTCCATTGTGAATGGGGCTGGCAAAGTGTTAAGTTCATAAATCAATTCAAAGAGTCTGATTATGCTTGGGAAAAATATGGTAAGTATAGCAACTAAGCGTCTAATATATTTACATATATGTATATGCACAAATAGGCGACTATTTATTAATGCCTGTAGTTAAATATTTATGTAGCATTAAGAATATTTACAACGCGCTGCAGCCCGAACAAAGGCAAATAAATCAATGTAATTTCTTGTTTTAATTGTGCGACAGGTTGAGGCAGGGGGGAGGGGGTCGATGCATAGAACTGGCGACACGGAAAGTGCATTAAGTATTGCCGCTTCATGTCCGATGTCGATCTAGCCAGATGTCATGCCATTTTACTCGTAATGCATATTTTAGTTTATACCAGACAATTTTACAGCGCTTTCTGTCATTTGGCAGTTAACAAAGTAAACCAAATGCAGGTAAATTAAATGTTGAAACAAAATACTCGTAACACAATACACATATACGACCACATATAGTGCTCCTCACAAAAAGTTATAAAAATATGTCAAAACAATGGCCAATGGATGTCGTGCTTTTTACGAGTATGTGACAATGTGTGCGCTTCAGGGTTTTTTGCTCTCTTCGGACCTTGTGGCATTTCAAGAGTGTCATGAAGTTGATTGAGCTCCATGAGCCCACCTGGCATCAGTTGTGATATAATAATTGCTAAATCTAGTTTTGTGATTCAAATGGAAGACATACAGAGAGTTCTCAAGCAAAGCATTCGTCGATTTTATTAATGAGAGAACTAAAAAAGTCACTTTTAATACTAGTCAAAACTAAATGTCGACTTTATGAATATATTTATATATTATAAATTTAAAATAAATATCACTGATTGTTAAACAATTTTCATTTTAATTTGAATAATAAACACACATTACTGAAGTTATTATTTTAACTATTATTGTTGCTTCTACTATCGTAATATTGATGATTAAATAATATTTTTATATCAATAACTAACATTACTTTTTATGGTAGAATAAGATTCCACAGCATCTTATCAATTATTTTATTGTTATAAAAGAGCATTTAACCATCGACTCTGCCAATTTCCAACTTTTTTCATATTCATTTTCAGTGGCAGTTATTTTCAGTTATTTTGCCATCTTTTTTTTCCGGTGCTCTGTGCTCAAAATTTATGACACACGCCAGCAATTTGTGTGCTACACACAGCAAAAAGAGCCACGAAAAAAATTTGTTACAATCGCGTGGCAGCAGCGCAATAACAACAACAACAACAGCAACTGCAGCACGGAATGCTTCCTCCCTTTATCAGTGCCGGCGATATCTGGTGTTGCGGGGTGACGACTAGACATCGAGCATTATTAAAAGGTAAATATTGCCCAAGCAAAACAATAAAAAAAAAGAAAAAGCCAAAATCCAAAAATGTTCGACAACAACTGAAAATTTTTATGCGCTTTTTTCATAGTTTTCGCAGACGACGAAATTTGGATTTTTGTGAGATTTACGAGACAGTTGAGGGGCAGCACATAAATTCCAGTGAACCGTAGTACACACACACGCACACCCGGTTGTTTTTGTTGCTGCTGCTGCTGCTGCTGCTGGCGTTGTGGCATTCTCAAGTGCATTTAATTAGAGCGTCGTCTTTCCTATGCCTCTGCTAGAGAGCAGAGTATTCTTTTTGTTCATGTTCTTTGTTTGGCATATTTTCCATGTCTCCAATTAAAATGAATGCGTTCATTGATCCGCCTTCGGGCCGGGGCCGAGTGCGGGTCCCAATGTTTGGGGCCGTTGCTGCTGCTGCTTCTGCTGCTGTTGCTGTTGCCTATCGGGCGCTATAAATCTTGATACGCTGTCATGTTCTGTCTAATTAGCAATATGTCAATAAACTTAATTTAATTTTTCTTCTGTTTGCCTCGCTTTCTGTGTGGCATGCGAGTGCCCGGGGGCGTGGCATTGTCGGCGGTTGAATGGGAGAATGCTTTAAAACTTGCTCGCCGCCTTTTGTTGTTGCTGCGGTTGCATTTATTGAATATTTGCATTCGCTCTGCTATTTACGTGGAATTCAATCTGGTATTTTCCCGTGCACTTCCGTCGAATTGTTTGCTTTCGACTTTTGTTTTATTTCATTTCATTTCAATTGTCGCTGTTATTTTTTGGAAAATCAACTCATTTGGGTTCATTGTTTTGTGTTTAAACAGGAGGCATTAATAGTGCTTCTGCTTGTCTGATAAATATAAATAATCATTATATTTTGATGGAATGTTATATTCAAAACCATCGATAATAGAAGGGATGGACAATATTGAAATACAAGCAAAACCTTCCTGGCATTAAAAAGTAAGTTATATATATAATTGAACTATATATTTAACTATACTATTCCCAATTTATCCAATATATAACTATTCATTTTTAATTATTTTTTATTATTTTAATTATTAATTATAAATGTTTCCACATTTTTATATATTTTTTATTATAAGACATTTCTTGCAATATTTTTGTGTGGATCAATAGAATGATAACTGATTGCATAAGCAACTTTTATATATGTATGTAAGTGCACTGCTGTGTGATAACAACTACAGTTTATCCCTGTAACTCTCTGATGCGCGGCTGAAATGGAAATCCGAAAAACCTCCGAATGCCATCAAAATGCATCATCAAATTGCGGCAGTTTGCACCTTTTATATAATTTCCTTTAATCAATTATGTGTAACGGCAGCTTCGGCAACAACAGCATCAATATCGACAGCAAAAACAACACGAGAATCGACAGCAACTGCCTGCAATAATAATGGCATATTCGACAAATTTACGGCTCAAAATGCGCGTCGACTGTCAACATGTTGAAAATAAATTACAAAACATTATTAGCATGGCCAGCAGGGATGATCGATGGGCGGTGCTGGTCGAGCAACGAGGGGCGGGGCGTGGCCACAGCCATGTCCAAATCAAATAAATTACCAAAAACAAATTCGATTGCCAGATATGCTGTGCCCTCAACTGTGAGATGCCCTACGAAAAACATTCGATTTTTTGGAAAATGATTAAAAACAAAAATATTCTAAATAAGATTATCAAATTGGTTGCCAGTAGAGATTAAAAATAAATAGATTTATTCCAAAAATTTCTAAATGTATTTTATATATTTTTCAAAAGTTGAAATCTATAAATAAGTAGCTAACAAATTCCTGCCTTTTAATCTTTATTAATTAGAAGTCAAACTTTTTATTATTTGCATTTACATATGCATATACCCAACTGAAATAGGTAATACAGGGTATACAATTGACCACACAAATTGTAAAATACAGACAGCGCAGTAGATGAGGTAAGAGCAAGAAAGCTAGAGAAAGGGAGAAGAGATGCCAAATGTCATGTAATGAAATTTATTGTTTGGCTTGGGGATTTTGGCGATTTTGGCAGTTGCGAGATGGATCAATGTTTGACCTGGAGACGGCTTCCGTTTCGAAGCACACACACACACACACAGACACATGGACTTACTTCTATTTAATTAAAGTCGATGTAAACGTATTAAAAGTGCCATGTTTAATCATTGTTTGATAATTTGTCAAGCCTCAGAGAATTGGTCGACCGTAAATGAAAATGAAAATTAATTGATAAACGCTGATAAATACGTTTAATTTGCAACCAAAAATCACATTAATTGCATTAAACACAGCAAACACACACACACACACACACGCATGCTGAAACGTAGATCAAAAGGCAAAAAACTCCACAGCTAATGGTCAACCAGAGCCGCATCGCGAGGGGCGGGGGCTGAGGAGGAGGGGGCGTGGCAGGACCAGCAGAACCAGCAAAACCATCAGACAACAGCGGCAGCAACCACCAGTCAACAGCAGGCGGCAGCCCCTGAAACACACACACACACACACACACACACACACACAGACACAGGTGTCCTCCATATTGTGCACAATTAGTGACACAGCGAGACCCAAGTGGACAATTCCTGGCTACAGGGGACACTCACTACTCACAACAGATAGAAATGCCAGGTACGAGTATTTGCCTCAGGTTATTGTTGTGCATGTGTCTGTGTGGTGTCTATGTGGTGTGTGTGTGAGGGGTTAGTCCATTGAATATCTCCGCCAGCGTTGTTGTCAACAATATGCGAAATTAAAGCCGGCGACTCTCGACGCCCGCCTCACTGTCCGTCCGTATCCTGCGTATCCTGCACGTAGTTTGACGGGTCCGTCGATTGGCACACATCTGCGCAAATCGAATTAATGTTCACGCTTGATTTGGATCTCTATGGCGGGTCTTACGGTGGGTGGCGGCTGCTTAGTAACGCCTGCAGCCGAGTGGACAAAAAATAATTAAGCGGCTTGTTATGAGATGAAAAACAAGGCTCAAGTGGGTTAAAGACAAATCATGCTGATAAATCAGCACAAGATGATTAAAAATTATATAGAATGCAGAGAATTACCAGGACATGGGTATACAATATAAGAAAAATAAATAAACATTTAAAACGAAATTTTACATTTTAATTACTTTTAGATTCGATTCGTTTTGATTAAAGACATTGAAAATTATATAGAAAATAAATTTGCGTTCACTTACTAAATAAATACTACATCAAAATAATTTATGCTTTTCAACCATATTTAACTTTAATTACTTTATCAAATAAAATAATTAATTGAATATTCATTTAAATTTACTTTTAGCAAACATTTTCGCTTAAAGTTAATATTTTTTTAATTTACCACTCTCTATTAGAAATCTTGAATTCCCTTTAATCTTAATCATATTCTAAATAAACGACAACTGCTCAAATATTTAAAGGCAAACAAACTGCAAACAAAGCCATGTGAATTTGGCTATTGTTTATGACGTCTTCGCTAATCGCTTCCTAATAATATTTGGCAAAAACAGTTCGCAAACAGCTGCGTAAACTTCACCTGAGTGTCTATATAAACCCATCAAATTGCTTAAAGTTTATTATTCGATTATACACACTGCTTGAATATAATTGAATGGAGATGAAAATCAAGTTTAGCATATTTAGTTGTGTATTTTTGGCAGTAATTATTGCTCACCTGCCAGTGGGCGATGCAGTCACCTGTGAGGAGGAGCCCGAAAATGTCGATTGTGTCGACTGTACGGAAGCTATAAACGAGGATAATGAGGAATGCATTGCGGAAGACGTTGACGAGATGACCACCAAACGCTCGTCTCCGCCGCGGAGGAGACAGCCAAGCCGGGAGCATAGGCGACCTGGCTGGAGGAGGGGAGACAGGCGCCCTGACAGGCCCAGAAGCATCTTGGGCGAGATCCTGCAAAAGAAAATAGGCATCATAAACGGATTAAAGCAGGGCTAGAATTTACCACAAGAACTTAACTAAACTGAATAAAAATACTCTATATATATTACTACAAATTAATGTTATATTTTATTATTTATATATTATATATTGATGCATCTAGCTTTTATAGTGCCCGAAGAAAAAAAGGTCCTCATTTATTATTCTAATAATTGGGGAGGCTAACTTGAAAGACTTTTGCATAAAATCTTAACACCCCTTGCAAAGACACAATAATTATCAATTAAGCAGAAAGGCAATTAAATCCTTTCCGATGTCTATCGAACAAAATCTCTCAACTTTTCCTAATAATTGTCGCATTTTAATATCAGATTTCACTGATGCACTCGGATAGATTGCGAGTTGCACACCCTGAATACTCTGAACACTCTACCTAGACTCCTTTCGGGTGCAGCTGGCAACCCTTTTGCGCCTACTGCCTGTCGCCTATTACTCTGGCTTTGCCCCGGAGTTCACATCTGCGTTTAATGCACTTTTGTCTAGCCGCGTTCTAGCCAGCAAATGCAAACAAAGCCGCAGAGGGGGAGATTGAGTCGGTTGTGAATGGCGCCAACGGCTGCCAACCAGCCGGATCCCAACTGGCAAGGCTTACTAATTTTAAGCACCGAACTCGATGCAACCAAGTTGGCCCCCCAAACCCGGCCTGGCAATGCCAATGCCAAGCGTTTAGCTATTTTCCATTGCGTGGCCTGACTTTTCAGAGTCATTGCCAATATGTCGAGCTGGCTCTGCAGCGGCTGCTGCCAGCAAACTGCTGATAATTAATATTTTATGCACACGTCTGCGTTGATTTCTATCTTTATTGTTGTTTGTCTGCCACTGACTCGTCCTGGCTTTGCTGTTATTTTCCTTTCATTCTCTCATCTTTTTTCTTTTTTTTTTGCCTCCATTGTTTGCCCAGTGGCAACGCCTTTCGATGGCTTTTCATTTGGAAAATGTCTGCACGATGTGCGGCTGCGGTTCATTACACTTTCTGTTTAGCCGCCAGAATTTCCCCCGACTCCGTGTGGGTTATTAAAAGTCTATTAAAAATGCACGTTCAATGCCTCTTTCGCCCTGCCCAAAGCCTTATCGATGGCCCCATATTTGCCATAAATTAAGTGGAAAATGGAGCCACACACTTATTATTCGGCATTGTGTTTACGGTTAACGCTTTATGGTCTACGGATTTTGCATTATATATATATATATATATATTGTTTTTTTTATCACACTCGACAATTTGTTTGCCTTTGGGCTTGGCGAGGGCCAAATGTTTGCCAGCTTTTCAAGTTGCCACCGTTCGGGGCATGCCTTATCTGCACTTACTGGGACTATTCAGGCCGGAAATGGCAAGTAAGTATCTTTGCGTAGTTTCGATTTTCGATTCTCAATTTGAATTTGATGGCACTCCATTTAAGCAGTCGCTCACCTCAGCAGGCGACATTAGGCAGGTGTTTGGCCTTTGGCTGACATTTATGCCCAGGCATTTCCTTGTCGTGCGAGTTTCTGGCATTGCAATGCACTTTTCATTTTCTTGACTCTTGCTTGACACCAGAGCGTTTGTGAGTGTGGGGGAATGGGTGTGTATTGAATGTCTCTGTGAGTGCTGGTTGCCAGTTTGATTGACAGCTCGGGAAAGCTGAAATAATTTGAAAACTGAACGGAAATGGACCACAGTTTTACAAGACACAAAGTTCAATGATACTAAACACTTTTTCTTTAAGTCTTAAATCTTTAAATTATTAGGAATATACTTTATTTATTCTTATTATATTTATTTACCATCTTCTCCAAGTCTAGTCCTTGTTTTGAGTTAGCAAGTCAAAATATATGTTTTACAATTTGAGATGCCTGCCTAGCTTCTTTTACTCTACAGCTGCTCCATTAGCTCGTCATGCATCATTTTCTACTTGCCCTTAATTCCCTTTGGGGACATCCAACATTATTCTCTGGCTACATTTCTCCTTCTCCCATCTAAACAAATGTCGTTTAATTGCGAGAGAGAGAGAGAACATTGCATGTGTGGCGACAATTTTCTTGGAAAAACCCAAAAGGCAAATGCTGAAATAGTTTACTTGAGTACGCCTCATGTCTCCAGCTAGTTACTTCTTGAGAGCCTTGGTTGGACTTGGAACGCGGCTCGAATTCAAATAGCCGCATTAAATTTTAATTATATATTTTCCTTAATTTTTTTGTTGCTTTAGGGAGCTGGCAAAACAAAGGAATCGTTTCATATTTCATGGGCTCTCCAGTCTGTCTGGAGTTTTAAATTGTTTTACTGCGTTTCACATTAGTTGACAAATTGTCGGAGTAAAAGGGTTGGCCTGCGTGTGAAAATTAATGTTAATTGGCGTTTTATTGATTCTCTGATCAATTTGAGCGCGAGGTTCGGGAACCGAGCCACATGTCGAGCCCGGGGCTGGCCAGTTCCGAGGAATGGCAAAACAAAAACACTTGAAGGCGACGCTACTGTGGCTCGGTCGGCTAATGTGAAATACGGCACCCGAACTAACAAAAGAGCGGCAACCCACTTGAGATCATGAATTTTTAATGCTGCCACAGCCGAGGTCGCACCAGACGCCAGGCAGGCATTAGGTCCTGGGCCTGGCACCCGGCCAAGCGGGCCCGGCGATAATAACGACAATGATTAGTGTTAAACGCGCCGCGTGCGCCATTTTCCGTAAAAGAAAAATATGTTTTCTTAATAGTTTTCAAGGCCCCACGACGGCTCGGATTCCACCAATGTCCTGGCGCCGATGTCCTCGTTTTGTTTTTGTCAACGCTGCATAATTAGACAACTGCCCTGTTCACATATATACATATATATATATAAATGTGTGTGTGTGCTGTCGACGTTTTGGGTTATTTATTTCGGGCCACGCACTGCGGTAAATTGCTGTACATTCGCCTCCACATCGCCCGGAGGACAAAGAAAGTTGGACACTCTGAAGGATGGCGTCTGCTCCGCGGCTAATGATAATGGTAATGGTAATGGACTTGGGCCCGCTTATCAGCCGTGTTTGTTTAGCAACATGTCGCCTTCCAGTTGATAAAATATGACACTCCCGTCAGGGCCGCGGCCCGAGCATTATTATCGTGTGTAGATCGCCCGATAACGGAATTACACTCTGCACTCCGGCTCCAGCGATTAGTTTAAAGTGCTTTCATCCAAGTTTGTCTAATGTGAATGCTCGGACATTACATGCAATGGAATCGTTAGCTTGGTCAAAGGAAACAAAAGATTTGTTTCAAAAATGAAAAGGTTGAAACCGAAAACAGTCTAGATTATTATTTTTCTTTTTTTGGCAGATATTGATTTTTGTAATTTTAATTTTTAAAAAAATATGTTAAATTTTGGTGATTTTGGCTCTAAAATTGAGGGAAGATATAGATTTACTGCGTTTATATAGATTACATCGATTTGCTTCCTAAACAATTTTTGGGTTCGTGAGAACAATTTTTAGTTAATAAATTTATAAATTGATATGTTCCTTTTCACTTGCTGAAAATCTCATTAACATTACACTTAATTTAGATTTTAGTTGCCATAGTGTGGGGTGTTGCTCCAGCTGGGCTGAGGGTATCTGCCAGTCGGGCACTTCCGCGAAGGGCGCTCGTACTTGCTTTACATGAAGAACTCTTCTAACTCTTTCTTTTGTTTTTGTGCATCTCTGTTTTTTACGTTATCTCCACTTTATTTCATTTCACGTTTTAAGAACTTTCTTGACCACAACTCTCTGCTGCTTTTGACTTCCTATCGCTTGGCAATCGCCATGTGCCGTTTAAGTCGAACCTTGTGCTGTTTACCCTCGCCTGCTTATCAATTGGCGGGCCGGCTTCTGGCTTTTAGCTCCCCCTGCCGGGGCATCTCGCAGTTGATATGTCCACTTCATTAAGTTGGCCACACAGTGCGGACCACTTCAAAGCAAGCCCGTCCATATCGCCGGCCACTTTCCTGCTGAGCAGCTTTCACTTTATTTTGAGCGACCCGCACCTTGACAACAAAAGGCCGCTTTGAAGATGGACAAGATGGACAAGATGAACAATGGCAGCGCAGCCCAATCAGCGGAACCCTTGACAAAAACAGCAGAAAGAACTGAAGGAGAACTGGTGGCTGAAAGGGTTAGGGTCAACATAGACGCAGGCGAAAGTATTCCATCATAGCAGGCATTTTTTGGACGGTAAAGAAAACCGTTTTCATATCAATTGAAGCGCTGTTTTCTTTTGGGCACTCGATTTTCACAACATGGCATGGGGTGGGGGGTTGTCCTATGCCAGACCACCCCCCCCCTCCCCCTATCCACATTTCCATTTTCGCTTTCCGAGTCCCTTTTCCTTGTCTCGCTCGATCGGCCTCAAGTGCAATTTTCAATTCTGTCATTTTTTGCCCTGCATTTGCTGGCAATTGCAGCTGAGGCTCCGTTTTTCTCATTGTACTCGTGCCATGTGTGTGTGTGAGTGTGTGTGTGTGTGTGCTTGTCCTCGTCGCCG
Organism: Drosophila sordidula; assembly: GCA_035047465.1. Taxonomy (NCBI): domain Eukaryota; kingdom Metazoa; phylum Arthropoda; class Insecta; order Diptera; family Drosophilidae; genus Drosophila; species Drosophila sordidula. The sequence continues at coordinate 1,750,219 of JAWNPQ010000260.1, read as the reverse complement.
TTGGGCGTGCGTGTGTCAGCCGCTGTCATTCATTCGTGCGGCCGTCTGAAGGCTTTTCATTAAAAATCGCTTAATCCACGCTATCATTTTCCCGCTGCCTTTCTCTTTTTTATCGCCCTCGTCCTGCTGCTCGGCGCCCGTTCTGTTTGCCAATTGCTCATTGATGCAAACGTCATTTGATTGTCGTCATTGTTGCATTGACAACGACGCAGGCGACGTCATCAGCAGCGGCAGCGGGGAGAGGAGCTGCAACAGCAGCCCGTTAACCGGATGTTGGCTCTTCAATTTGCTTTTCATGTTTCATATCCTGGCACGCCCCCCTCCCCCCCTCACCGACCGACATGTGTTCTGCGGTTGTGTGCACGGCGCACTTGAAAGTTTTTTAACGCTTGGTAATTATTGGATTTGCCACGGTCCGCCTAATTATGGCTCAGCACGTGGGCGCCACAAATGTGGAAGAGCTGCGGGGGAGACGGACGAGAAAGCGGGCGGGAGAAAGTGTACAAACGTTGTCCTTGCATTAGCGCATCGTTGAACCGTGAAAATAATGGCCTCGACCCGGCTCCGCATTGCAGTTCAGCTGATGCGAAGGCAGGCGACACGCGGCCACTTGAGGATGTTTTATTTTTTGCCAAGTTAGGTAGGTTGAGAGAAAGTTTGTGAGATTTATGTGGGCTCGCAGGAGAATGTCAATGGGTACTCGAGAGAAGCGAGAATTAGCATGTGACCATTTGAAGAATGAAATATTTGTTGCAGCTCCGAATAAGGAAAATATCAGAGAGTAAAATCAAATATATATCAAGGATTAAAAGATAATTGGGACCCTTTAAAAAATGGGCCTAAAAATAGGTATTAAAATAGCTTACACTATTATAAAAGTGTTGGATAAGCATATTTAAACAAAAATAAAAAATGAATTTTTTAGTATACAATTTTAATATACTTATGAATACATAAAAAAATGCCTTTATCGTAAATTAAAAGGGAGGCAATAAAAATACTAAACTTAAACAAAAAGTTACAAAATTAAGAGGCTCTAAATTATAGAAATTAATATTGTTAAAATACGCCCTGAAACTTTGACTAAAAGAAAGTTTTAAGCTTTCATTGGACTATCAAAGAATCAAATAGTTAGACATAAAATGATTCTCCATTATAGAAATTATTGCTTATAAAAATTGTTAAATATTACAATTAAAATACAAAATCATTTATCCCTCTTTGCTTTGCTAAATGTAAACAGTCAATTTTATTTAACATGGTAAAAAGATTTGACGCTATTCTAAACCTTTCTCATATTCCTTTAAAATTGGAAATGCGTTAACACATTCTAAAAGCAGGTCATTTTCGTCGTGGGTCCATGGTATTAACTCATTTAACCCCTTTTGACAACTTTCGACATTCCGTTTGGCAGAACTTTGTGGAACGGATGTGCGCCCGCATCTTTTGCTAGTATCATTAAAATTAACCGAGCAACAGGAAGAGCCAGCAAAATGACAACAATAGCACAAAAACGATGCTTCATCATAGGCGATATTAAGTTGACTCCCTCGCTTTCGAATACAACAAGCAGCCCACCAATTAAAGTCATTACCCGGCTATCATGTTGATAGTTCGGCTCTAGCGGAACTCTAAGCTCCGGCAATGTCTGTGTGTCTGTGTGTGTGTGTCGCCAGTGTTGGCCCAACTCTAAGCTGCCACAAAAACTTTGAAAAGCCCCAGTCGCGCTCCAAAGTGCCACCCGCCCGAAAAGCCCGCCCCCCAAACGTTTAGCATACAATTAGCCCAAAAGGCAACGCACTGGAAGCCAGGCAAAAACTTCAGTGAAAATTATTAAAATTTCTCATGTTGGGTCGTTGGCTCGAAAAGGGTTGACCATATGGAAATTAGCATATGATACCCATATTGTGGGCTGGGCTGGGGCCAGATACCCGGCTACTCCTGCCATCCGGCGTAAAGTACACGCTTTAAGCTTAAAGTCACTGTGAATTCATGTCTAGTCATGTGGCACGAACTTTAGTGTGTATGAGAATAGAAAAAGTCGACGAGTTATGATTTTCCATTTTCCGCATTGACTCATTTTTTTCTCCTTTTTTTTATTTTCTTTTTTTTGTCTATTTTTCCGGCTGCTGTTCTTGCTTTTTTCTCAGCGTAAATTTTCCACCTTTTACACATTTTACTTCCATTTGATTAGATCGGCTTTTTAGGGCGACACGTGCGTCGCATGCAGGAGGCAACAGCGGCAACAACGCCTCGCATCCTGTTTTGTTTTCACGACTCCGCCTCCTGAATCGCGTTTGAATACACTCACGTGGGGGAGTTGACACAAATTTGTGTTTCATTTGTACTACAAGGAAGTTGTGATAAGGTCACAAAAAATAATTAATAAATAAAATTAATTAAATTTCAAAATCAAACAAAGAAATGTTGCCAATATATTAAGTTTCTTATGGCACTATAAATTTTAAGTAAATAATAATAATAAGCCTTTTTAAATTTTTTTTAAAATATAATGAGATTAAAGTAAGCGTATTGCAATGTCGGCTTGCCGCATGTGTTATTACATTTTTCTTTTTTCAAATTCAGGTTTTTATATAAATTTGCACGCTCATCGCTTGAGAGTTTTAAGGCTTATCGGCAGGCAGCAACTTTGTCATAATCAACATCAAACAGGCTCGCTCTGTGCGCTGGCATCATGAGCAGCAGCTATTATTATCCGGTGTCCGTACCCTCACTCGGAGCCCTCCATTTGCCGCTTTTTGCAGGGCACTTCTAATCAATGTGCTTAAAATCGACGTGATGTTTGGCCCGTCTCCTGGCGCAGGAGCAGAAAGGATGTCATCAGCAGTCGAGAATGCGTTGCAGCTGCGGCTTGTTGTGTGTTGATTAAAATTTGTTTGTCATTTCGATAAGGTACGATTTTTTTAGTGTCGAATCCGGCCTGGCAGTTCAATAACCCAGCCCGGACGCTGTGCTCTATCTGGTTTCCAGAGAGGCTGAATCTCAAACGAGGGGCTGAAAGTGCTCATCGTTTCAGTTTTTATGTCATGTTTGAACGTTTTTTTCTCATAATTCCTTTCTTCTTCTTTTGCCAAATCACTTATACTAAACCACACAGCTTTAATTTGGCATTTGCTGTTTATGCCTTTTTGTCTTTTGACACCTTCCATGGGGGAGGGCACAACCAGGAAGCCAAAAAATGTATAAAAAATAAAAAGCCGGAGGGCGAAACACATCATTAGACAACACTTTGTGGGTGACTTTGGGGGAATGTTGATTTACTCGAATTGGGGTGTACTTTACTTTCAGATTGTATGAATATGGGCTGCAATCCAAAAACCATTTACATTCATTATAATGGGAACTTGCTCAGCAAGAGATTCATAGAACACCTTTTCTTAAATTTCCTAAAATAAACTTAAATAAATAATACCTGAGATAAATAGCACGAAAGTATGATATTATTCTTTCGCTTTTTTATTTTATTTATCACAAATGTCCCACAAAATAAAATAAATAATCAAATTTATTTTTGCTTAAAATACAAAAGAAAAATAATAATAATTTATATGTGCCTCGAACCTTGCCAGCCTGTTGTAAAAAGTTTTTAAAAATATCTTAAGCCTTGTTTACATTATGCCAATATAATCAACACGCATAAATGTTTATCAACGAGATATTTAAGAAAATACATCAAAAATATCTCTGCTTTTCCATAAGAAAGACGCAATTCGTTTTAAATACCTTTGCGATTGACTTTTCAATAATACACTTGACACACTCAAGTGTCTGTTAACCTGACAAACATATTGAATGTTGTTCCTTGAGTTACCCTCCGTCGCTGCCCGCTTTAATCAATGGCATCACATTTCCACAGAATTCACGACAATGTGCTGTAGCTTGACTTTTGATATGCTGTATAACGTGTCCTGATTTTTTCTTTATATTTCGTCTTCAAATATATATATATTTTTTTAAAATTTTTCTTTTTTAAGCTCATCATGTTTTTATATATTTTTCTTCATATTTTTGAGTCTCGTCAAACGTTTAGCATATTCTCTTTGTGCTGTTGCTGGCTTTGCTTTAGCTTCTGCTGCGCATTTAATGGCGCGCCGTGTCCCGTCTTCTTTTTGGTGGTTGTTGCTGCCATTGTTGTTGTTGCTGTTGTGCTCATTTTAACTACAAACAGCACAGACAATCACAGTCGCAGGATAATACCAACAACAACAACAGCGCTGCCAGCTTTGCTCCATTAACAAAAACAACAACAGGCAGCAGAAGCTTCGCATAATTCCATGTAGACTTTGGGCTAAAATGGTCTGAGGCCTGACGCTTGAGTGGTGCTGGCGTGAGAGGGGGGGGGAGGAGGGAGGGGAGGTGCACCCCAGTCTGGTTTATAATGCGCGCCGCTTCACTACGCTTATTATTTGTAGCATACTTATTGGGTGGGTGGCTTTTTAAATATGCATAAAGAAAAGCATAGCACACATCTCGGCGCTGTCTGCGGCCAGCGAGGGGTGGGGTGGGACGGGGGGCGTGGCGGCGTTCGCGGTGGGGAGCACGGCACACATATTTGTCTGGGGCTTTGCATTATGCGCTGCGATGTCGGCTCCTCCGGTAGCTGTGCTTTTCTCTTTTCCGTGCTGTTTTTCTTTGCCCCCGCTTTCACCTGGCGGCGTCTTTTCGCCCGCCGCTTTATTTAGCTTATTAAAATTTCACTTCATTTTTGCTGTTTTTCTTGTTATTTTATTTTCTCTCGTTTTTTGTTTTCAACTACGTGAAATTTATATACCGTGCAAAAGCACCGTACCCCCCGTAATTATGTCAATTTTTTCGACTTTGAACTGTGATTGCATTTTTCGACTGTCATTTGACTGTTATTTGAAGACTGATTGGGCCATTTAGCCAATTGGTCTTTGGGTGTAGGAGGCGCACACTTAAGCTACTTACATTATCTTACATTACATTCCAATATCATTATTTTTATACACGTTCATAAAGTGAAGAGTTTGTGCAATGTCCGTCTTGCTATCCGACTTGAAACTTGGAATATATACTCGTCTATACCCTTTTCACGCCCAGGAGGCTGGCAAATCGATAACATGACGATCGCAAATCGATAAAATGTGCATATTTTCCACAATATTAAAGTCCCCAAAATAGGTATGTAGACTGCTGGTGAGCCCCTCCAAAGATTGCGTCCTTGATATCACTGCCACGCCTACTAGAACGCCCCCTAGCGCCAAAGACTTAATCGGAAATGGCATATCTCCCAGAGTTATTGAATAATGAATATATTCGAACAATTAATATATTTGCAGAATTAATCTAGATGGCAAACCAAGAAAAAAAATGCCATCAAACATGAAAATCGGCTTAGTTTTGACAAAGTTATGGGCATTTTAAATATGGGAGCTATTGATCCGAGAGCTTTACTTGTCAAAATTTTTCTAAATTTTTGCATGATTTTTGACAAAAAATTTGACCCCCCGGAACCGGTTTTAATGTTGTGTTTTATACTATTTATGACCACCACAATCGATTAAAAATGTAAACTGGCAATTCTAAATTTTGAAAACAAATTTTTTTCGAAAATGAGTAAGGGGGGGTACATGCTTTTTTTGCCAAAAAATTCGAAAAAATTATATTTTTAAAAATGCATATTTTTTAAATGTAGAATTAATCTAGAGGATAAACCATGAAAAAATGCCATAAAACAGGAAAATCGGTTCAGTTTTGACCAAGTTATGGGCGTTTGAAATATGGGAGCTATAGCTCTGACATTGTGAGAGATATAGATTTTCGCGATTTGCCAGCCGCCCACCCTCTACAGAAATATATTCCAAGTTGCAAGTCTTAAAAGCCACAAATATTTCAATGATCCAGTTTATTCAATATGCTTATTTTTCGTGAGTGATTTCTCTACCAGCGATCTCTGCCACCGCGTCTGCCGCCACGCCTGCCTCCACGCCTGCCACGCCCACGGCCCCAGCCTCCGCGCCAGCCTCCGCGTCCGCCTCGGCCGCCACCACGATGTCCATGACGACCACGGCAGGACTCCTCCGTGGTGGAGCCTGCCACCGTCGTAGTGTCTGCCGCAATGGTCGTTGCTCCCATCGTGGTGGTGGTGGTGGGTGCCACCGTGGTGGTAGTAGTGGTAGTACTGATACATTCGGTATTATCAACGTTCTCTAGAAGAGTGCAGTCAACGCAGTTGACATCGGTGGGGTCCGCGGTGCAGGTGACCGCCTCGGCCGATGGCAGGCAGGCAACCAGAATGGCCAAAAGAGCACAGCCCAGATAGACGGTTTGGGTTCTCATCTTGGCTGAAGTGTCTCCAATTTGGGAATGTTAAAATTCATGCATTTTCGTGCACTTTTATAGCACCTCAAGACTTGGCAACATCCCCACAAATTTTGGTAAGTCAACACAACTGCTATCGATTTTTGTTTGTCAAATATTGTTATTTGTTAGCGATTTCGGCAGACGTCATAGAACTCTTTTCTTAATAACTGAAAGCTAAGACTTCACGATTTTGTTTATTTGCTCAGATGTTGCCAGCCAACTCACAATTATTAAATGTTTAGCTGCATAATACAATCTGGAATTTATTTCGGAGTTGCTTTAAAAATAAATTAAGTAATAGCATTTAAAGTAAATTGATAATACAAAGAAACACAAATAAAGAAGATAAAATATAAATATATATTCAATAAAAATACAACAATTTTAATTTAAAATAATTCCTAACGAAAAGCTGCACGTAAAATAATGTTAAAATATAATTGAATAGAAAAGCATAAACAAATTATTTAACTATTTGAACAGTTGTTACTTATTTGTATCGAGTAAAAATAATGAAAAATGATAAGGTTTCAGTTACTCTAAGCACAACTGTTCTATAATTAAACCAATATAGAGAAATGTTTACACAAAAAGAATACAATAATGGAAAAATTATATGTAAAGAAATACCGTTTCCGATACTCTTGTTTTATTAGAGTCGATTGAGACTGAATTCGCGTAAATCAACTTTTAATTTTGCACAGACAATCTCATAATTTCGTGACATTGGTCATTAAGAGTTCTCAAAAGAAACCGAAACTGCCAAAACCGTTCGGAGCCAGCCCGTAGACATCGGATAAGCGGCAATTGAAGCGCCATCAAAGCCATAATGTGAACGAGCACAGACCCGAAAGACATTGACTAATAACTTATTTATGAACCGAGTTTATTGTTACGACTATGACCCAGGCACAGACAACCGGCCCCGACCAACAACAATAAATACAAGCTAAACTTTTCAATATTGATAAACTTTTTCTGCAGTTCTGCACACTGGCGAAAAAAAAGAAGCAAATAAAAGACAGAAAATAAAGAATAAAAAATAAAACAGAAAAATGAAGTAGAAAAACAAACGGCAGCGGCTTCCGCTGGCCGCCATAGCACCGGAAATAGCTGCATGCAGGCACACACACACACATCCACACTCACACATACATAAACCAAAAGACAAATGCCATTTACAATTTTTGTACATAAAGCCGCTTAAGCAGCACTCTGTGTGCCCCTCCCCCTCCCCCTCCCTCCGCCCACTCCCTTCACGACATGTAATTTGTTTTTATGTCTGCCCATATACGTGAGATAACGCGACGAGCTGAGTTCTTTCTGCTTCCTCTTCTATTTTTTTTTTTTTTTTTTTTGTATTCTTCCAACTTCGATTAACATTGGCAACACTCAAAGGGAGACTGTCCAGGAAGGCGGGGGAAGGGGGGCAGAGTGTGACCAACCCAAACAACAAGTGGCAGACGAACGGCGAATGGCCCTGGCCGTGAATTCCATATATAATTTTCGACGTGGCCTCCTGTCGCCTCCTTTGGCACGGCGCAAAGTGAAAAATATCCTTGCCGCGTCGTGTTGCATTTGAAATTGTTCGCTAAAAAGCATCGGAACGTATTGAACTTTACACCCGGACAGCAACATGGGAAAAGTTTTGAAAAACTGCCGAGCCGCAGCTCGAGCTGCCTTCGAATGGGTTGCAAAAAAGTTCAGCTGAGAGTCGGGTTGGCTTGGTCGGGGAACTGGGACTGGGACTGGATTTGCGACCGACTGACGAGCATTTTGACATTAATGGAAGTTCGTTTTGCAGCAGACTCGGAAATACAATATATATTAATATTGGCAGACGTGTTTAGTTTTAAATGCCAGACTGCTTTTGTTTTTTTTGGTTTTTTTTTGTATTTCTTAAGGGGATCTGAGCGTCTGTGTGTGCCTCCGAAAAGCTTGGCGTATTTCTAAATTTGTTGCTTCAGCTCTAAGAAAGTGTCAAATTGTTTGCATAGCTTTAAATAAACAATATCTATCCACTTATGTACATAAACTTATCTATTATTAACATTTTTTTCGATTAATCTAAGCAAGTTTAAGAAAATTACTGAACTCATTTCTTCGAAATAATATAAATCAAATAAAATCACAACCAAATCAAATGAAACTATTAAATGGGAAATAGTTTTTATATATACGAAATTTTTAATCAAATAGAAAAAATATTTAATTTTTCTTTTCAAATCTTATAAAGAATAAAATAATTTCGTATTGAGATTATGATTTCCTTAAAAGGATTTACAAATGTAATTTGATTGTATACAAATAGGAAATAAAGTTATTCATTTAATGAAAATGTTGGTTTTTAATTTAGAAAAGTTTATGCCCCTATATATAGCACCTAAATGAAATTTATTAATTTTGTAATATCCTTATTTAACCATAAAAAACCATTAATACTATCGTGCTTTCTTGTCTTGTCTTTCCACGAAAAGAATTAAAATATATATATGTATAGTTCTATTTTAAACTTATTCATGCAAGTGAATTAGAAACTTAATTTGAATAAGTTTTTACAAAAAGTGGGTCACTGGTTCATTCAAAGTAATCGCTTTATTGTTTATTCATTATGTTGGCCTATTCAAATTTTCCGTAGACCGGAATCAATGAACTTTTGAGCATATCTAAGTAATGTTCATTAATTATAGGGATGGCTGCTAAAAAGAAACTTTTGCTAGCCACCCCAGGAAAAACTCGAAACCATTTTAAGAAACTTGAGTTTTCTCCACTTTCACTCAACGGGCTTTTGTTTTATTTGATTTGATGGTCACATTGCGTGACAGTAATTACAAAATAAATGCAAACATCTGCAGCGGATCACACAGAGCCAGAGACGCCCAGAGACGACACGCCACGGCAACGAAAGGGATGTGCCCCGAATTCGGGGTGGGGATTGGGATTGCGACCTAAATTGGGACTCTGAATGAAATTGGGATGTGCGTGCTGCATGTGTGCCGGGGGGCAAGCGTGTCTGGGTGGGTTGTGTTATCTTTCTAGTTGTTGTTGTTGTTGTTATTGTTGGTAATTCGAGTAGTTGTATGATGCATGCAGCACTTGATGGATTGGCTAAGAGTTGCAACTACACTCAACGAAAATACGGTATATGCAGGACACGAAAATATTAGTGTAACAATTTATAAAACAAAAAAATAAATAACTAATAATAAAAAAAATATACATATTTACTCTTTATTAAAATGCTTTTTAAGAATTAGTTCAACAATAAATATTTGCATTTAACGCCTTGCGATAATATTAAATAAATTGTTGTTTTAGTATTTAGTATTTAGAAAGGCTTAAACTACACTAAACTTAAATTAATAATAATAAAAATATATATTAACCATCAGATTTGTATATCCACTTATTTTTGTTCATTTTTTAATTATCTAAATACTTATAAACTTTAAATTTAAAATATTAAATTTATGTTAGCTGTAAAAAAATTACATCAGCGGAATAATCAAAAGACGTTTGCAATGAAGAAGTATTTAGGAATTTTCTGCGAGTGTAGTACTGTAGCGGAGTGTTAAGCAAACTGTGGTCTCGTTTTGTTGTTTCTACTGTATTCTATTACATGTGTAAGTTGCGCTTAAGTTTTCCAAGTGCCTTGTGACAAATTTGACAACAGCTGAGACCAATTGCTCAAAGTTCCACACACACACACACACATAGACACCTTCGCAGAGCCATGCATCGTTTCATCTATCAATCAAGCGATGGAAAAGGCAATCATAAAACTGCCATTAAGCCAGCACAGCCGAAACTCTATCATAAATCTTGAACGTAATCTTTAAAAAACAGTTACCGCACTGAACTCACTTGCGGGACGGGTTTGCGTCCCCCCCCCCCGCACCACCGCCGTACTGCCACTGCATATTTATGCTATTAACATATTGTTTACTTTACCCAAAAACCAAACACATTTTCCATTATCTGCATGTGCAGCAACCGCAGCCGCAGCTGCAACACCTCCCCTTGCAGCCCCCTTGGTTTTGCAATTTATCAAATGTTTCTCACTGGCGGAAACGGAAGCAGCCGGAAGCTGCATAAAGCTACGTGTCATAATGGAGCGCACGGCGGACCTAAAAGGGGGAAGGGGGCTAATGACGCTAATAACGCACCATAAAATATTTATAATAATGGGCTACAAAAAAAAAAAAATACAGAGAACTGACTTCCGCTTGACCAATGTCCAGGCAGGCCCCAAAATGAAGTGCCTTCGACTCAAACACAATGAAATCAAATCCCCCTGCCCCTTTTCCAAGCCCGTCAGCTGTCACTCGGAGGCAAAGTTTGCACTCGAAACGCATTGAACTTGAGTGTGTATGTGTGTGTGTGTGTGTGTGTGTGCTGTGAGGTGTGAGGTGTGTGTGTTGGACATTTTGATTAGCTTTATGCCTAGACATATTCCGGAAATGGCAATATAGGCAACGAGAGCAAGCAAATAAAAGAAATTCCAAGTACTTGACTTTCAGATATCCTTTGGCCTTTAAATGGGAGTTAAGACTTCATATTCAATTAGGCCATTGTCCGAATATGGCAACAGACAAAGGTTTTTATTATAAAGCTTTTATAAAGTATATTAAAGTTTTTGCCGCATATTGAATTCATATTTTAAAATTTCCCAAAATTCACTGAGTTATCTGAAAGCGAAAAAATATTTGTGCCAAGTTTTCTAAAGAGTATTTTTATTTCTTAGTTATTTAATATTTATTCATTAAACTAAGTTTATTTTCCGTTTTTAAATCATAATTTGTTAGCCCCCAAAAAATAAATATTCTTATTACAATTTTGTTTGTTTTTGAAAACGCGGAAATGTTTATCGTAATTAAAAGAAAATTAATTTGTATATTAAACAATTTTTGAAGACTTCTTTCAATTAGACGTTGGCTTACGATTTTATTAGTTAAACATTTCATTACGATATGGTTATATAATTATAACTATAATGTTGATCTGAGCGCAAATTAGGCATTAAAATATTTTATTGGTACGATCTCCTGATTGATTGAATTTTCTTATTTATTTATTTACTATCATAGACATTTCAGAAAATTTGTCACAGTTATTATTTGAGGGTATTCGAAAAGAGTATTAACACAGGGGCCAAATGTAGCCTAATACCCAAATATTCACATCTTAGGAAAGGGACTCGGATTGCAGCAGGTGCAGGCACAGGTCCTGCAAACAGGCGACAGGCGCCAGCCGCTGCTGCTGGGGAGAAAGCTTACGGATCCGCCTGCCAAGCCCACACACACAAACACACACACACATATACACTTTTCTTCACAAGTCCCGCGTCACAATTTGGCAAAAAACAACAATAAATATCGCACACATACACTGTTGTATCACATCACACACACACACACACTGGCACGTTGCGCAGCAAATTGCTTAGCATACTTTACGGCTTCAATTGGCAATTGGCAGCCTTTGAATTTCGTTTCCCAGCACCATTTTTGCTAGACATGCCATTGGCAAGGCGCTTGACATGGCGGCGGGCGGGGGGCGTGGGGTGTGGGAGCTGAAGTGGTTACCTGAGCCTGGCGCCTACCTGGCAGCTGACAACTTGGCAAGCTTTGTTGTTGTTGTTGGTGGTGGAATTTCCACTTGCTTTTTTTTTTTTTGGAGCAACTGGCATGTTGCGGCTGCTCGGATTTAAAGGCGAACAGTCAGGCGAGATGGGCAACTGAAATTACGGTAAAAAATGCAGAAAATGTGGGAAAGAGCCTACGAAATAAATAATAATAATGACAGTATCGAAGATAATACTATGGAACTGCATAAAACTTCATAAATTGAATAAAAAAGTAGAATAAAAATGAAATAATTGAAAAACAAAGCAAATCATAGCATTAAAGACATTTCACATATTTTTCATATTAATTACAAAAAATAGAATAAATAATTTAACATAGTATTATTGAATAATAGCAAAAAAAAAACCTCTTAGAGTCTATATAGAACATATTTGACCAGTTCTTAAACGTAACTCTTTGAGAGGCCCTCGCCACATGCTGACTGTCTTCAGGCTGTGTGGCAGCTGCCGTTTAACTTCCGTATACAAGTCTCTCCCTCTCTCTCACGCAAACCTTGGAGCTGCGTCAGTTTTGATTGAAATATTGACGGCAATTTTTGCATAGTTTGGCGATAAGTTTACCCCCGGGCCGATCTGCCCCGCCGACGCCCGGTAAACAAACTGAACTGAAATGTGGCTCATGTGCAATGTGGTGAAAACTTTAAGAGTTCTCAGCGCGGGGCCCACTCAATCGAGCCTGAAAACAGCTTATGACAGGTTGCCTTATTATAGCTGTCAGGGTTGTCAGGTTATTAGAAACCTTTTCGCCCCCACTCGGAGCGTAGGTGCTTAATATCTTCATTAGGCTGTCTGCTCGAGAACCATGAAACGTTCGCTTTGTTCCCCAGAACCTGCACGACTTTAAGCGCTTTTCTATTTGTATTTTTCTCGCTTTCTTTTTTTCTCACTTTGTATTTTTCAGGCCTCTGACAGGGCGACAGCTCAGGTGTAAAATAGTTTGCCACGTCAGTTGGCAGCGGCATACTTCTATTTCTTTTTTCCTTCTTTTTTTTTTGTTGTCTGTTTTATATTTTCTCTTCTAGTTTGCTTTTGTTTTTTTGCCGCTTACTTATTGATTTTCCAACACTTTTCGCCTGGCGCATTTCTTCATAAATGTCAGAAAACTACTTTGATGTCTTGACTTTAAGACTGTCTACACCCACACACACACACACACACGCACACTTGCAGATAGATGGACAGATACGAGCTCTTATGAATTGTATTCCCTTTTTCCATATTCAGTTTTTTTGTTGGTCACATGTGGCACTTTGATGTGGTTCTGCTTGTGGCGGGTTTTTGTCAAGTCACGGCTTTTAAATCCCAGGCCAGGTTTTCGGTTTTCGGTGTTTCTCTTAAGGGTTCGTTGTATGGGAGGATATGGTCATTTTTACAAATCATTTCGACTAATTGTTTCGGGACGCAAAAACAAGATGCGGCCTCGACACATTTGAAAAATCCTTGAACCCCTAAGGTCAGCCACAGCCGATTTAGCCAAGGTCATTTGCCCCCCGCAACTTCTTGCGATTCTTTTGCTATTTTTACCTCAGCCCAATTCAATGGCAACTCATCAGACAGTCCATAGACAGGCACTTACAAAAAAACCAAGTAAAGGAAATTTTCTGCTAAGATACTGCGCAAAGAACTGATTTGAAATTCAAAACTCGTCTGCGCACAAGTATTTTTGCAACGAGACTTAAAAGTTGGAGCCAAAAAAAAAAAAGAAAATAAAAAAAAACTTGAGGCGAATGTGTTGCACTTGAGATACTTAATAAAAGATATCGATGGAAAGGGCAGATAATAAAATTAAAAAAAGAAAAAGTTCTATATATTTTAATAAAAATAGATATAAACAAATGTAAAGTTTCAGTTTTTTGTATTTATTATTTATTTATTTTTGTATTTTATTATGTATATATAGATAAATACATATGTCTATCATTTCCAAATATTTATCTTAACTTAGTTATTATGATTTCTTAGCTATCAGAATAATATTAATATTTTTTCAACTTTTTTTTTTACAATTTGCTAAAGAAAATATTTGCTATAAATTCGTTTAAGAATTCTGTATAAAAGAATATACACCTGACAAAGTTATAAATTAGCGTCGTGCAAAAAGCACAACAATTTAATTTATATGTTAAATAAATTTCGTAGCATATCAAGAAAATAACTCAAACAAATCTTTAATCATTTATGAAACTTTGCAGACTTATTCGAGGGCATTTGACATATGATAATAAACCGTTATCAGATGGAGATCGTGCGCAAAACTCATCCGAAGTTTCCCCATTGTAGCAACTGGGGCAGCGATAAGCGAGGCAGCAAGAAAAACTTCAAGCTGCGGCAATTGCCAAGAATAGCAACTGTCAGCACTCACACGCCCCCCGGTTTGGGCCCCCTCCCCCATCCCCCCATTGCGACGGCGTTCCATGATTTGTCGTATTTCAATTTTTCATTGATAATATTTCGTTCTTATTATTAAGTCAACAAATTGATATGCACTTTTTTGTTTGTGTTGCTTTGTTTTTCCAATTTTGTTCTTGTTTTGAAGCTTTTGTTTGCTTTCAAAACAATTCGAAATATCTTGTGTTTGTCTTGGAATTTCGAGTTGAGAGCTAAGCTGTTGGCGCTGCAACTTTTGACAGCTTTTGATTGAATGTCTGGCAACGCCTTCGACGTCGTCGTCATCGCTATGCAGGGGATTACCGGAATGTGTGCTGTGCACAGTTATCTTTGTAGAAGCGGGGCCACCTAGACACCCATTGGGGCCCAGGTGGCCCTAATTGCTCGCCTACGTCTGCGACACGTGCGGAGAGAGCCGGGCAGGTGCAAAGAGTTACTCAATATTCAGAAAGAATTATGAGTGTGTGCCCCCAGATGTCTAAAAATGCAGAATAGATGCGTACAAGTAGGATTTCAACATTTTACAGAGTATTTGTGGAATTACTAAAAAATTATAATAGAAAGAAATAGAAATAAATAAAAATATAGTTTAAAAATGCCAAAAAAATTTTGCAATAAATTCTCTATTTAATCATAACATCAAAAATGTTTTCTTTTAATTAAAAAATGCAATCAAGTTGTCAACAAAACAATATGCAAAATAAATCTAAATATTATATAAAAAAAGTTTTTATTTTTATTTTTTAAAGTTGTATTTCCTTTGTAAAAATAAAATACATAAATAAATGAGCTCATAAAGTAACGGCAAAGAGCGGAACGATGCCCCGCTCCGCTCTCCCAGGTGCACATGCACTCGTCCCATCAACAGGCAGCTGGCCATATGTTAGAGCAGAGAGCACTTCTCAACTGTTCTCTCTTAATTCCCACTGGTTTACCACAACGTTCCGTCTTATACGCAACGCTTTGGCATTGAAACGAGAGCGGAAAGAGCGCGAGCACAGAGCGAAAATTACTTGAAAGAGCGAGAGCAAAAGTTGCGCTCTTTTCACGTCTTTACTCAATTTGAAGTTAATACAATGTAACGTTAAGTTGTTTGTTTTTGTGTGGGGGCGCTAAATGTAATCAATAATATTAAATATTTAATGCAGCAGGTAGAAACACTCTGAAAATGTGCAAGGAATATTATGTGCTTGTGTTAAAAATAAAAATTAAAAATTAAAAATAAAATAAAAAAAAATGTATTTTTGCCATTTAATTTGACTGCTTTACGTTAACCACAAGCTAAGAACAAAGTTACCTGTGCAGTGGCACCTGCACTGTTCTCGCTAACTTAGCATCCACCTGCGAATGCGTTCCACATGCAACAACCTATGTCGCGCTCTTCGGCCCTCTCTCTCTCTCTCTCTCTCTCGCTCTCTCTGCAGTCTTCGTTGAGTTGCGCGCAGACGGTAAAAAGAGGCGAACACAGGTGCAACTCCCTCGCTCTTGGCGCTGGCACCTACACACACACACGCACACACACACACACACACACACACGCATTACATGAACTGCTCTTCGTGGCTCTTTCCTGCTCTCTCGAGCGCGTTGGCAGCAGGAAACGTCGCAAGGAAATGGCAAAATGTTCAACGTCCATTCGCGTTCGCATGTGTGGGGGCCCAACTGTAACTGTGTGCGTGCGTGTGTGTGTGTGTGGATGACATTGCGGCGCTCGTTGGGGCAGCGCCAGTTGTCGGCTAACGGTAGTCGTTGCGAAACTTTTGCTGGAGTAACGTGTCGCGCAATTGAAATTGGCGGCGTTTTCATCGTCCAGCGCCAACGTCGTCTTCAATTCGCGTACTCGCGAGCTTGTGTCCGTGTGTGCGTGTGTGTGTGCGTGTGTGTGAGTGTGTGTGTGAGTGGGGCTGCCAATTAGTGTGTTACATTTGTGCAACAGTCTCGTGTGCCTGTGCGCGTGTGCGTGCGTGTGTGTGTGCCCCATGCTGCACTCGTGTGCGTGGGGCGCCGCCGCCGACAGAGCAACAACAATTTAGTCAAAAATTGCATAAACAATTGATTGCAACAAATTTGCCAAAAATACTTCTTAGCTCAAACTAATTTATGTGGCACATACATATATACTATAAACAAATATAAATATATCTACAATCATAGAACTTTACCCAGGTGAGCGTAACCCGAAAAACAAACTTCTAACGAGCTTTTAATTCACTTTGCCAGCCTGCCCCAACGGGGCAGCTCCGAAGCATTTTTTTTTATTTATTTGTTGTTCTTTTTTCTTATTTATCCGCACGAAAAGTTTATCTAAATTCAATTTTAACTCGGCCCCTGGAAATTGCCACCCAGAGAAATGAACTGGCAGCCCACAACGCACGTTTATGGCCATTAAACTGAATTAGATAAGTTAAACGATGTCTAATGTCAATTTAATTATGTGAAAATAAAACTGGGGGTGCGGGACTATATTCCACTTAAAAGGCTCTCCAGGCTGAAAGGTCTAATACTAATAGTTGTACTTTAAGCAAACAACAAATAAGTTGCGACTAATTTAAACTAATTTGGAAATGCATTGCACTATTTTTTTCATAAAGACTTTTGTTGTACAATTGAAAAGTACAAACCCTATATGCCCTGTCTAGTTAGAATAATAGAAACCAGCGCTCTTCTTAACAGCAACTTTCTAAGGCTAATTATCCTATAAATATCAAACGAAACCCATTGAGAATTATAAGCAATTCAGCATTAATGATAGATGATAACTATAATTCATCAGCATAAACTTTTCGTTTAATAGTGTTATAATTAGAGGAATTAAGGTCTGGTTAAGCTTATCGTAAAATATTATCTGCATTCTGCCTGAAAACTTACCATATCTTTACATTCTAAATTGTATCAAAATTTGTTAAAACGTTATAAATAACTATATTGCTTATTTTCAATTGTGATATATCCTTTAACAAAAAAATTACATACTGTCGATTCTTTTGATGGTAAGCTCTTCGTCCTAGAGTTAATCATCAAATATATCAGACACCATAGTTAGTTAGTAAGTAAAAAAGAAGTTTATTTTTAATGAATAAAATCATATTCATATATATCTAACATACTATTTATTGTTTACTGATATTATATATATTTTATTATATTAGACATATTATTTTTATATTAAATATACACATAACTTATGATAGTAATAATAATGGCAATATTAATTGTAACAAAAATAATAATTATTTTAATTTGAAGACCAGTAAAAGATATTAATTGAAATGCTAAAAAAAAATCTTGATGAAAAATACAATAAATTAATTAACACTGAGACGCTGACAATCAAGCCGAAAAGCAGTCAAGATTAGCTTTGTTAGCCATGTGCTGTGGCTAATCCAAAGAGCCCAAAATCAAATGAGGCCTATTCGGCAGTTACTTCACCCGTCGATTGTTGCCTCAGGCCAGCCTTCAGATCATGCTAATTAGCGTCTTTAAAGCTTTGACAAATATGAGAAGACGATGTCGAATAATTGAATAAAAACCCTAAAAAAAAAGGCAGCTGTAAAATTTACAGTCCGCAACTGTTGACCCAAGCAAATGAGCGTGAAAATTACGAAGAAAAATAGTTGCCGTTGAATATTAAAAGCCAAGTTGTGGAAAATACCAGAAATAGCTAAACGGGTTGCGTGGGAAAATGGTAAAAAAAAAAAGCCAACAAAGCGACAAGGTCAGCGCGGGGCGACGAACACGCCCAAAACTCACGTGAAACGAGGCAACTGCATTTGGTTTTAATTAAAAAGAGCAAAAGTGACTTTTGAAATGGTCAAGAGATAAAACTGCAATAACTATAAAGAGCAGTTTAAAACGGAATTGACGATCGACGGGCGATTGGGGCTGGGACTGGGGGCTTTGGGGTTGCTGGTTCAAATTGGGCTTGTACAGGAGTTGGGGACGCACACGCGCCAATTTGTTAAGCGGGTCACGTACGAAGCAACACCATTGGCCAACCCAAGTGCCACACAGGCCTCTTCCGTTGTGTGTGTGTGTGTGCGTGTGTGTGTGTGTGTTGTCATCAACACGAAAATAAAAATCGAGAATTAAACTCGCTGAAAATGGCAACAACTTTTGTTGCCGCACAAGCCCCTCCCCCTAGCTGAATCTTCAGCCCTCCGCAAATCGATTTCAATAAAGTTTAATTTTTTATTTCGCTGGGCAGTTTTATGGGCGAAGACTTTAAAGGCCTGTCCACGCGTAAAGCTGGGCAAATGACGCAACAAATTAAATGTCAATAATTTAAAATAATTATCGAAAAAGTTAATAAAAGAGCGCTTAGCAGCAAATCCCAAGGCCAAATGATTTTTAAAGAATTTTTATGGCTTTTTAATGTAATTAAACTGCCATAAAAATAAACGAAGCCATGCCGAAAAACAAAAACTGCTGTGAGAAAAGACAAAAATTAAATAAAATTAAATCAATAAAAAAGTGAGAACGTTGCAGTCGGGTGTAGCCGACTACGCAATACTCGTTCGCAGTAAAGTAGCACATTAAAACAGTTTGATAATATCGAATTATCTAACTAATCGATATTGCCACGCCCCCAGTAGGCGTAGCTTAAAAATGTTAACACTTTATCAGACCCAGGTATTCACGAGTATATATTCCAAATTGTAAGTCTCTAGCTAGAATAGCAGCGCTAAAAATTGCATTCATACGAAGCAAGTATGGAAGTATGGCACACAACCAATATACCCTTTTCACTGCGTAAAGCAGTATAAAAAATTATGCACTTTAAAGTCAGCAATTTACATTGCGATAAGACTGAAAGGGACAACCGAACAAAACAAAGCAAAACAAACAGACTACAAAGTTGTCAACGGTCAAGGCAGTTGGGTTGGTTGGAGGTAGGGGTGGGGGAGGGGTGGGGGAGGGGTAGGGGTAGGGGACTGCGACTACACTTTGTTACTGTCAAATGGTTAATGAGTGCGTGCGTCTGACATGAAAGGGTTGCGCGGAGAGAGAGAGTCGGGGTTGTCAGTCGGGGGTGCGGCTAAACGGGATCAGTGCACTAATGACCTGCATTTTGCATGTGCGCAGCGAGCCCTTTAAATGGAAGGGTTGGAGGCGAAGGGAGGGGTGCGGGTTGCTTGAGAAAACAGCATGTGAAGGGAATATCCGAGATATATACGCACAAAGCCATGTTCTCGTTATAATGCATGCATTATTTAAATTCGCAAATTACTGTGAGCCCATAAGCCATAAAATGCCTTTCTATTAGAATTTTAAAATACCCTGAGAGTAAAACTCCGATCCAAATACTCGTCTATATTTTAATATTACTTTTTGATTCCACAATTAATGTTGCATAAATAAGCACATAATTCTTGATTGAAGTGAAAAATACTCAAACCAAAAATGAACGTAATCGAAGTAGCCATAAAATATTCCTAATGCTTAGATTAGGCAAAAAAGTGGAATTGCGATCTGAAGTTGTAATCTTAAGTGTGTAAAAACAAATCAAATGATAAGTGATTAAATTGTTGGTCGTAAAGATTTACTTTTCAAATTATATAGTGCCTATAATCTCATGGCCATGACACTGGCTTCTGTGTGGGGCGCTTGTGGCGTGAACACCACGTTTCCAGTCTCATCCTTGTAGTCTGCGTAGGATTGGGCAAGTAAACATTCCATTCCGAGCCCGGCCATCAGGCGGGTCGAGTAGAGGCTGGTGCAAGTGGCAACCAGTAGGGGATATCCTTTCGAGCGAGCCACTTTCAGGAGCGCGTTCATCAGTCGGCGTCCCAGTCCTTGGCGACGCACTGCGGCATCCACACCCAGAATATTCAAGTAAATTGCATGCGGGACGCCGTAGTGCTCGAGGATCCTGGCACGGTTTTCAATATCGGTGAGCAGGCGCAGAACCTGCCCCAATACCGTATCAGTTGGCATTCCATCGCAGTCAACGCAGCCGGGATGCAGCAGGGCTCCCGCCAAGGCCAGGCCCAAAAAGCGCCCGTCGCCTGGATCGACGGCCACCAAGGAGGTGCCCTGACGAATGAGCCCCAGACGATATTCGGTCCTCTCTGGATCCTCCACGCACGTGTGCCGCTCCCCCGGATACCGCTGCCAGAGCGGTTCATCTGGGAAGAAACGATCGCGCAGAAAGGCCTTTACCTGCTCGAAATCCTCCAACTTGAGTTCGCGTATAATCGCTGTCATCTTGCGCCCAGCAACAGTCGAAATGAAACCAGTTGCAAAGCTGCAGACGCTTTTTATACCAGCCGAAGCAAATCTTCTAAAAATAGCTAACAAAGCGAAAAACGTCTTAACTATATTTTTAATTTGGAACAAATATATATTTTTGAATTAATATTTAAAGAGTGTTCTGAATCTTTCAATAGTCGAATATAAAAACAGTTTTTATACAGATTTAAAGTGGGTTTAAATTAAGTGTGATCATTCTTGATTTTGTATATCAACCGGTTATGTCGCATAAATTTATTTATTTATTTAATAGGTTGACAAATCGAGTGTCAACCTAAGAAGTATGTATAATATACGAAGAATTATATATAAATATAAAAATTAAAAGCTAAAAGCCTAAAAGAGTTATAGACAATTCTCATAACCAAATTCCATCCAAATTCAAGCCAAATTCATGTATAGAAAAACATGTACAAGAAATCAATAATGATTACAGATCAAGTTTATTTAATACGAGAACGAAAACAAGTTCAGGGTGATCTTTTATCAGCACTTTTGACGCTTAAAGTAACACTTGGGGTTAAAACAGCTCCTGCCCTACAATTGTATGGCCATTACACTCGCAGCTGTGTGTGGAGCTGGCGGCTGGATCACCGCCTTCCCCTCCCGATCCTTGTAGTCCGCATAGGCCGCAGACAGGACGCACTCCATGCCCAGGGCGACCATCAGACGCGTCGAGTAGAGGCTAGTGCAGGTGGTTGCCAGCAGGCGAAGGCCCTTGGCACGACCCTCGGCCAGCAACGTGGCAACCAGCCGACGTCCCAGGCCCTGACGACGCACGGACGCATCCACCGCCAGAGTGCTCAGATACAGGGTATTTGATACGCCGTAACGCTCGAAGAGGCCCGCCTGGCGCTCAAGGTCGGCTAGAAAGTAGTGGGTGTGCTCAACCAGTGACTGCGGTGTCTGCGCGTTGACCTCGTTCCAGCTCTGCTCCAAATAGCTGGCATCGATTACGCCTGCCAGTGCCACGCCCACAAAGCGACCTCCGTCTAGGGCGACCAGGCAAGTGCCCTGGCGCATTAGCGAGAGGCGATACTCGCGCCTCTTCGGATCGTCATAGATCACCGGATGGTCGCCGGGCGTCCGCATGAGCGGCTCGTGCCCGTAGAAATGATCGCGAAGAAAGATTGTGGTCTCCTCGATATCAGCCTCTTCCAGTACGCGCACAGTCGTCGTCATGCTCCGACCTTCTGCGACTGAGTCAACAAGCGCATTGAAAGCTCTTCGAGTGGGCATATCGCCAAAAACTTCCCCTGCGATAATACCCTGCTTATCACGGCACTCCCCGCTGGTGGCGAAGCACCTCGAGGAGTGCAAAAATCGGCTAGCTATATATACGGGAACTTTTGAAGTATTGCCAATCGGAAGGAATATATTGGATTGAGTATCCCTCGTTACAAATTCCGAAATTTTGGGGCCTCAATGTGCTTTCGCCACTAGATTGTTGCCTGTGTTTATTTTATTATCACACAGCCAGCAGATAAGGAACTTGAACTGATAAGTTTTTCAACAAGGCAATAAACCTATAACACAGATATTTTTAGCCAGAGCCCAAGCAAAGTCTCGCCGAAGAGTTAAAAATAAAATTATATTCATATTTGCTAAAATTAGAAGAACGTCTTGTAGAGACCCGGATTGTACGAGGGCATTTCCTGCAGTTTGATGGCCATAACGCTCGCTTCCGTATGGGGCTCCGGCGGCTGGATGACCACGTTCCCATCCTCATCCCGGTAGTCCGCGTAGACCTCCGAGTGCACGCACTCCATGCCCAGCGAGGCCATCAGACGCGTCGCGTAGAGACTCGTGCTGGTGGCCACCATCAGCGGGTAGCCCCTGGTGCGACCCAGCTCCATGAGGCTGGCAACCAAGCGGCGGGCCAGTCCCTGGCGCCGCAGCGTCGAGTCCACGGCCAGGGTTTTCAAGTAGAGGGCGTCCGTGACCTCGTAATGCTCGAAGAACTGAGCGTGCCTCTTAATGTTGCACAGAAAATAATGAATGTGCTCGAGCAGCAGCTTTGGCTTCGGCTCATTGACCTCATGCCAGTTCTGCTCCAGATCGCTGGGATGCATAACTCCCGCAAACGCCACGCCCACAATGCGATCGTTTTGGCTCTGATCAACTGCCACCAGCGAGGTGCCCTGCCGTATCAGCGAGAGGCGATAGTCTCTCTTCTTCGGATCGTCGCTGATCAACGGATGATCGCCGGGCGTCAGCAAAAGCGGCTCGTGGCCGTAGAAATGATTGCACAGAAAGAGACTCGCCTCGTCGATGTCGTCCAGCTTCATTTCGCGCACAATCGTCGCCATGTTGGAAACTACGGCGACGAACTCACTGCAACTGCAGTTTTGTCTGAAATTTCTAGGCGCGGTGCTCGAGCTTATCACAAAAACCCAATTACTGGAACTTGAGTTTTACAAAACTCTCAGGTTTGAGCACTTTCATGTGATCGCAGCTGATAAAACAACGTGGAAGAAGCCACTAGTCGAGGGTGCTCGGACTATTTTCCTGATTGCGATGCAATCGACACTTGAAATTATACGAAAACTAATCACGAAGGTATTACTTCAATAAATGGTTCTAGAAATCGCATTTTAATTTTCCTTGAATTAAACATAAAGTAAAGACGCAATGTATTTTGTACGGTATTTATTTTGATATTGACAATTGGAGGGAGGCTGTTTAAAAATTAACAACAATGGGAAATGCAGATAATAATAAAGAAATATATAATATCTTAGTTTCACTTTTTTTATATTAATGAAATTCTGATATTATTTTGTATGATAAGTAAGCATAGAAAATAAATTCCCAAATGAACTCTACCAAGAAATTTAGTTGTTTATAGCTAGATTCGTTTAAGATACTCTACAATTTCAATGCCATAACACTCGCTTTTGTGTGTGGTGCTAGCGGCTTGAAGACCACATTGCCAGCCTCATCCTTAAAATCGGAGTAGAGCTCCGAGTGCACGCAGTCCATGCCCAGCGAGGCCATCAAGTTGGTCGAGTAGACGCCGGTGCAGGTGGCCACCAGCAGAGAATATCCCCTGGTGCGACCTATGTCTATCAGAGCAGTTACCAGACGCCGCCCCAGACCCTGACGGCGCATCGACGAATCCACGGCCAGAATATTCAGATAGAGCGCATCCGTAATGCCGTAACGCTCAAAGAAGTTGGCGTTCCTCTTAATGTTAACCAGAAAGTATCTGATGTGATCCATAAATTGCGTGCGTTTAATTGCGTTCAAGGCAATCCATTTCTGCTCCATTTCCTGGGCGTTCAGTGTGCCAACATATGCCACGCCCACGATGCGATCGCCTCTGCCCCGATCGACGGCAACCAATGAAGTGCCCTGGCGAATAACCGACTCGCGATACTCGCTCCTATTCGGATCGCGGTTCATTTCGGGGCTCTCGTCCTGGGTCTGCGAAAGCGGTTCGTGCTTGCTGAAATGCTCGCGCAAAAAGCAACTGGCCTCTTCAATATCATCCGGCGTCATTTCCCGCACGATCGTCGTCATCTTGCCAGCTTCAACGGCCAACTGAGGGCGATCGTAGACCGCTTTACGGTCTTGGGTGTCTTATCATTACAGCGTAGAGCGGAAATAATTCAGCTGTATTTATAAAACAGTTTGTCGTATGTATGTCGGCTCGTGAACACACTTAATCTAATTTTAATATTTTCATTGAGCTAAGAACAATCATTATTGTCACTAACTAATACTGAGAACCGAATTGTCATTAAGCAACAAATATATAAAAATCACACATATAAACACTTGAATGTATATGCATTAATTCACAAAAATTAATTCACAAATCTAATATGAAAACATATTTACAATTATAACGCAAACAGACTTTGGTATTATAAGTTCTAGATTTGAGTTTTCGTTTCATTAAACTTTCTATTTCACTTTTGCAAGTAAACTTCAGGTTTTCTTGCACGTTCAGCTTTAGCTGAAATGAATCTATAATATAATATAATTATCTATATAATCACCAACCAACAATCACCATCTGTTACAATACACAAGTAATATGAACAGTTGTATCAAAAAGTTTGTTTAAATATAGTTTGAACTTCTTCAACTGCTCTGTTCCCAGAAAAGATTGCTTATCTGTGAAGTAGCCGCTGGCACAGCAGTTGTTTTATTGCTGAGCAATAATTATTTCCATTTTATTGATAGTGGCTAATTTATTGATGGTGGCTGTAGCTCTAAAGTTACAACTAAAAGAAAACTACATAAACAGCTTTAACAGATCATCATTTAGTCAATTCAACAGTTAAATTATTGTGGGTAATTACATTTTATATTATCTGATGTGAGATTACAAAACTGTTTATACTACCAAATTTAATCAGTCAACGCATTAGGAAACTTGACAAAATAGTTAGCTTATCTTTAAAAAAGCACAGCCTAACAACAAACAATAAACAGGTAACAATTAAAAGTGAATATTATTTATTATTATATAAAAGAGACCTAGCTGGGAGTTCTACTTACAATTAGATAACAATTAATTGCTTAGAGTTTGATCACCATGACACGCAGGTGTGTGTGTGGCGCAGGCGGTTTGAAGACCACTTGGCCACTGGCGTCCTTGTACTCCGCATAGGCCACGGCGTGGACGCACTCCATGCCCAGGGCCTCCTTCTGGCGCGCCGAGTAGAAGCTGCTGCAGTACGCCACCATGAGGGGGAATCCCTTGCTGCGACCCACCTCCATGAGGGCGGCGGCCAGACGGGCGCCCAGCCCCTTGCCACGCATTGAGGCAGCCACGTTGGTTATGTGGGAGTAGAGCAGCTTGGAGACGCCATAGCGCTGAAAGAGATCGACTTCGATTTCGATTTGGGAGAGGAACACCGCGATGCGTCCCCAGGTATTTGGCTTCATGGCAGCGGCCTCCTTCCGATGCTTCTCCAAATCGCTGGGGATCTGGCCACCGGCCAGCACCAAGCCCACAATGCGTCCGCCATTCGTCTCATCCAGGGCCAACAGGCAGGTGCCCTGCTCAATCATGGAGAGGTGATACTCATCGTTCTCCTTCTCGTAGCATCGCTGGACATTCTCCCCGGAAGATGCGCAAAGGGGCTCGCCATTATAGAAATTGCCGCCCATAAAAATCTTCACATTCTGATAGTCCGCCGTCGTCATGATGCGGACGAGAACGCCATCCTTTGATCCCAGTTCCGTTGGCATGTTGAGTACTCGCTGGCCACCGTTGCAATGCAAAAGCTATCGCCAGAGTCAACTTTATATAGTTATTTGTGCTCTTATCACTGAATTTTGGTTCATTTATGCCCGTGTATCGTATGACAATTGCCTTGTTTACGCTGGTTTTCTCTGTTATCTTATCGTAATATAATCGACACCTGCAATGACGTCCACCTCATTTTAACTCGCAAATAAATAATTCTCAATCAATCAATTTTAATTCATCTCACTTTGTAATAGTTAACCTTAACAATAATAGTTTATTTTTATTTTCACGACCATGTCCCATAAATTTATTTATTTACTGCTAAATTCTACTGCTGAATTATATTTGATTGCCTCATCTTAGGTGCATCAAATTAAATATGAACCCTAATTAAAGCACATCAAAATCGTTCCAGGTTATTATAGTAAACATCCAGGTATTTAAGTTTTAGCTTAATTTCGACTGGGCTTTAAATTTTATTTTTATAGCATCAAAATAGTGCCAAGGGTGTAAAAAGTATACTGTCTATTTATTTCTGCTCAAAATAGAGACAATGTCAACTTTAATGTTTATGGTCCAATATTAACCATTTGACAAACAAGTGCATAAAAACGCGTTTGTGCATTGATGATAAACCAAGTGCCAGGCAAACTAGATCGCAAGATATCTGAGACTTTACCCGACGCTATAAGAACTCAAAGACAGTTGGAGCAAAAATATGCTCCAATTAAATTTGGATCATGCTGTCCCGTTCACTCTGCAGACAGAACCCAAAAACTAGAAAAGCTTTAAGCAGCCACAATAACAGAGGAACGGATAACCAAAAAACAGGGAACTCTGAAGTGGGTGTGAGGCTGTCTGCCGGTCGGAATGCCAGCAAATTCACAAACTGGACAAAACCAACATAATTTACATGTCTGCTGGATAAGTTCGACAGAGAGAAACCGGCAGAGTGTTGAGGAGAGAGAGAGAGAGAGGGGGGGGGACCTGGGCCAGTCTGGACAGTCTAAAGTCTGTTGGCCATGTTATGCCAGACTAGTTACAGTTGTTGTTGTTTGTCGCTGTGTAGTTGTTGTTGCTAATGCCGTTGTTGTTGCATCGTGCCGTTGTCAGGTGCTTTAAACTCGAGTCGCTTCAACTTTATCAAATTTAATCAAAAATTATCCGTTCGTTTAGTTGTTCGCTGCGAGATGATTTCCATGCTGCTGATTGAAATAAATTGTGTGCGGTTCTTAAATTAATTTTTATTAGCTTCTGTGTCGCACTTTTTGGTATTGTTCGAAATATTATATGCTAGCCACAGGCGCGAACAGCTTGTGAGGCCCACGCGTGCCACGCCCACTTGCACCGCACTGTTGCATACTTTTGGGTGGCATGCACGACGCAAAATTGTTGGCTCAAATATTTGCACAAGTGCATTTTTGATTTATGCTCGTGCAACGTGACCCAAATTTTTAGCAGGTTGCCAACTAATTAAAAGTGAAAAGTTGCCAACATTCTCCAGTTGAAAATTCTATATATCGTATATACATATATATTTTTTTGCCCCTCCCCCCCATCCCGGCCACAATTGTCGTTGTTTTTATAGTCCCGTGATTTATGGCGCACATTTGCTGAAAAAGTTGTGACCGCAGCAGAAATTAATGAAAATTCAATCAAAGTTTGCGCCAGTCAAGAGAAGCGCGTATAATAACCAGGGTCACGGGCGGGTGGAGGTGCGGGGGCAGTGCCACGGCTGTGCACTCGAAACTTGCAACATATGCCCAGCTGTGGCACGGCGACCTCGAAAGCCCTTCACATCAATGTATTATTAACTCGCTGACCCTAATGAAGATTAATTTAAAACAAGTGTTGTCCGGTGCTGCGTTCTGGCTCCGTATTAAAATATATAGAACGAGAAAAGAAAACTGAAAACGATGACGCACTAACGAAGACAAGAGCGACAAACGATCCCAGCTGCGCCCGACAGACTAACCCACAACTGATGAAGACGACAACAATGCTAGGCACACAGAATCAAATAAATAATTTAATCAAACCATTGACTCAGATTTCAAGCGCGATAGAAAAATGACAATAGACGCGCTAGAATGTAAGAGATATGTGAGCTAAGTCATGACGAACACTGAATGCACTATCTAGAAGAAGAGAAAAGTTACTTATGATACTATAAAGAAAATTATAGAGAGAATACAATAAATTTGCTTAAGAAATTTGAAGAAATAAATTAGTTCTCTAAGAAGTTTTAATATATACAAAATTAAAATAAATTAAAAATAATATCATATAGCTGAACTCACTCTAAAAGTTATCAGATTATTTATGAATGTAGTAAACAAACAGAAAGACTTTGAACAAAGTATAGGTAATAAAGGCGAGTAAATAAAATGACTAAAATTGGCAAAACTCTTCACTGATAATAATAATATAAAATTTGAATATTCTTTGTAAATTCACAATTCTAAAATATTTTCTATTATTATACACAAAAAAAAACTGAAAAATTACATTTAAAAATGTTCAAGCTAATGAAAACCTGCCGTCAACTTTGAATTTTACTCAGTGGAACTAAATATACAACTTTGAGCTCGAAATTGCCTTGATCTAATGCTACTTGTGCCACTTGATTTCGATGGTATCGTACGTAATTAATTTATTAAACCATTTTCGAATGCGACGGAGCACCGCGGGTGGTGTTAGTTTCGAAATCTCATGTTTACCATACCGTAGAAAAAGATCTCTGCCAGGGCGTCCCGCTAATTTGTGCTACGTTAATTAGTGAAGAAAACTCGAATCAAGAAGTAGCCTATGGGAAATGGGCACAGAGGGGGGAGGGTCCGGTCAGCTGCCCCTGCCTACACAATGTGTAACGCATTATAATGATTCCCAGCTGCCTACTGACTAACTAAATTCAATTCAATTCGTTTATCTGATTTTCTTTCAAGTGGTCAGTCGCGTCGCCGACTCGCTCCTATCCATTTATATTTTTCTTTTTCCTTTTTGTATGAATATTTATAAAAAAAAAAACTTGTGAGTCTGTGTGGGGCATTATTTATGTTTATTTTTTGTTTTCTTTTTTTCAATCAACATTTTCTACAGTTTGTTTATTTACTTTGTATTTTTAAGAGATTACTTTTAAATATATCAAGTGGAAAAATTAATATGATAAAAAGTGCGTTGCAAATTCAATTCCTCTGCATAGAATACGAGAATTTGATATTATTTTTCATGAAAAGCAGCTTAGATGAATTCTTTCAAGTTTCACCTACTTTAAAATACAATAAAGTAAGCCTTAAAAGGAAAATACATTAATTAAAAACATTTTATATTACGAATTATATTTAAAACATTAAATGCTTATAAAATAGAATAAAGGCATATATGCTAGTAATATCAGTGGATTAATTAAAAACATATTACAAAAATATATTTAAAACATTAAATGTTTATAAAATCGAATATGCTAATAATATCAGTGGAAATCCCTGCATGTTGTTCTTTTAATTTTCAATTTATTTGTATTTTTATCTGCACACAAGAAACTACAAGAACATCAGACAAGAGCCCCGATAATAAAACTGCGCAGCGTCTATATAAAGAGCTGCAGAGCCCCAACTCCACTTGCATATAAATTTGTAAATCGATTTTGAAAACTAACAAAACAAACTTGCCAAAATACAACGCAAAGGAATAAAGAATAAAGAGAGGACGGGCGGCAAAGGCAAAACCCAAAAGATATTAATAAACAAAAATGATTTATGTGTCTGCAGTGGACAACATGGAGGCTGCGCAGACTGAGAATGGGACTGGGAACTATCCGGGCTGCAGCCAGCGTCGGCTCGGCTCTGTGGTCAGTAACAGTAAACTGTAGCAGTTGTTGTCGCTCGTTATCTGCGGCCGTTAATCTAATCAATTGAGCCGGCTTCACGAACAACAACAACACCCTCATAAACAGGGCCGAGCGGCGCCTGCGCAACAGGTAAAAGACAAAGGAGCGACGGCAAGGTCTTTCGGCACTTGCCCGAAACTCTGGACATGGGCCCGGGATCTGGGTCTGTGAATTGGCAAATCTTGAGGCAACGTTACGGGCGTGTGCATGACAAATGTTCATTGATTTATTGACAGTTTCGAGTGGACGCAGCCGTAACTTTGTCAACATGGCTAGTTGGTCACGTTCCCGGGTCGGTACTTCATAGACCCGAGACACAGTCTCACGCCACCTGCTGTGCGAACGCTGCAAACATTTAAAAATAGCACACATAATGCGCCATCGCAGATCAAAGTATAAACTGCGCCAAACATTGTTCGATTTTTCCAGTTTTATTTTATTTGACTTGCTTTTCTTTTTGGTTTTTTTTTGCCTGTAATCGGAGCAGCCTACAAAGCGCGGGAACCACCCAGCATATGTCCACCCAAATACATTGCTTCCGCAGTTGAGCGCTGATTCCATATATATATATATATTTATATATATTATTTTTTCTAGCGTTTCCCCCCGATTTCTGGTGCAGGTGTCGCCTGCATGCACACTTGACATAATGTTGTTGCCAGTTGGCGGCACATTTCATTTCATTTTGGAATTTATTGTGCGCCCTCGGTGATTTCTATATAATTTTATTGCCGTCGCGTGGGCGTCGATTCGGTTATGGTTTCTTGTGCATTTTGTAGCTTTGTCTTATTTATGGTAATAGTGTTGCGAAATGAAAGAGTTGGACTATATATATGGGTTTAATTACCGCAGAACAAGTCGAGTAGTTTAAGTTGGGGCTGTTCATACATACTTGAATATATTATATTATAAATAAATATTATAAATACTCTTCAATGTTTATTTGAACAGTAAATGGTAACTTAAATCTTATAAATATTTACTATTAATTAAAATTGTATATATAAAATTATGTTAATATTTAGAGAGTCTTTGTTCGACCGATAATTCCTATGTCAGCTATATAATATGCTCGATCTAGTTCATCTCTGACATTTTTTATTGTCAGAGCATTTTATAAATTTAATGAACGCAAATATTAAAATAGATATATACAGGTTAAAATAATCCCATAAAATAGAAGAAATACATTTCATATCTCAAACTGTATCCACACTCAATCAACAATCTATCGGGCGCATCAATCGGGCAAACCAAAATCACAGCTAAAACGATAAAACAACAACAAAGCGAAAGCACTAAACAAAGTCAACATAACCTCAATTTGCTTAAAGCGGCATAAACTTGGCAAGCTAAATACAATATAATATGGCGACCAGCCAGATAGAGAGAGGGAGAGAGAGAGATAGAAGAGAGAGCGAGGCAGCGAAAACCAGAAAAAGAGAAAGAAACTAATCAAGCTGAACTACAATAAGGACGTGGCACAACAACAAACTCGGACATAATAAATAGAAAAATAGAAAATTATGATGGAAAATTATGACTTAAGTTGGCGACGTCGTCGACAAGGCTAACGTGAACGAAAGTCATTTGTAAAGCGAAGCAACAACAACAACAACAGCTCTGGGGGCCAAGTGTTTGCTATGGTCAGTTGTGGTCATTATGGCTGGAAAGTTTTTCGGGGTCCCATATTAATAATAAATATATATTCAACATTTGCCGACCTCCTCGTGACAAGTACACAGCCATTGAAAATGTGCGAAATTCAACTGGCACGCAACTTGTTAATTTTTCATCTGGCAGACAGTGGATTATCATCAAAATTGGTTAGACTTTCAAAAGATAGTGCCGTAACAATTAGTTTAGTTTTTGTGTAACAGTCATTACTAAAAAAAGGAAACAAATTTTATTAAATTTATTTGCAATATAATT
The DNA here is from genome assembly GCA_035047465.1 of Drosophila sordidula. NCBI lineage: Eukaryota > Metazoa > Arthropoda > Insecta > Diptera > Drosophilidae > Drosophila > Drosophila sordidula. The sequence continues at coordinate 1,718,563 of JAWNPQ010000260.1, read as the reverse complement.
TATATCATTTTAATTAAGTTTAGTATTTGCTTAAATGTATTGTTATTGAATCAAATATTTTTCTGTTTAACTTTTTTTTTTTAATATTAAGTGCGTAATCAGCGGTGATTTAAACAGGCTTTACTTCAAATCCGGTTTAATTGGCACAGAGTATGATTATGGTACTATATTTTAGATATGCAAAATGAATTGTTTTCGGTTTGTATACATATTTTATGCTCGTTTAATCCACTTCATTAATAATCCCAAACGCATATTGTGCTTATGTGTTTCAACTTATGTGTATAAATAAATAAACACTATCAAACCGATAATTCGGAAAGTTCTTCATAATTTCTACCATTTATTTCCCATTCCCACAGTGCATTGTTAACTTTAAACTTCCGCCGATTCTTCAGCGAATAACAAAACAAGTTACAAAAACCCAAGTCCGTGTATTGAGCACATCCCAAACGAGAAGCTTGTGCCCAGCATCCGAGCCCGGGCTCGAGCCCAAATCCCCGCCCGCAGCCACCTCGCACACCTCGCAATGGCAGAAATGGGATTTTCAAACATATCGCATATACAAAATGCAAACATGTCTGGCAAACACAAATCCCATAAATGTTTTTGTGTGACGGGGGCAGCGGAGTGGGGTCTTTCGGGCGGTGATAAAAACTTGCAAAAAATATTTTCATATGTGAAAATGTGTAAAGTGTAAAAGTTTGTACCGTTCGCAGCGCGAACTGTTCCGTCTTTTTGTTATTTCCTATTTCCACACTGTTTGTGTTTTGTGTATTTCTATTTGCACTGTCTGACTGTCCCTCTGTCCGTCTGTCTATCTATCTGTCGCTGTGCGAGCATCAGGTGCTGTGGCAAAAGAAATTACAACAAATCCATTTGTGAAATTGCAAACGGAGACAAACCACGACCACGATGGAGATGGAGATGGAGACGATGTTGACGCCTCCACCAGCAAAGCTTATCCAGTTGCCTTTGATGCTTCTCCCTTTACTTCTTTATTTTTTCTTTTGGCTTTATATGTGCTCTTTTTGCCGGCACTTCGGGGGAGCACTTTAAGAGCGTCGGTGCCAACCAATTACATGGCTGGCCAGTGCGCCTGGTTCCTGGGCTCCGCCTGTCATTATGCACTCAAAAATCAAGATGGAAGGCACTCGCTGCCTGTCATTTGCCTGGCCAAACATTCATCTTACTAAAGTTGGCCAGTCAGCAGGCCCAACGGCACCTCAAGCTCCGACTAGGGCGGTGGGGAGAGACATTCATCAATTTGTTAAGCGAAGCCAGGCAAAAAAGCGAAATTGAAACGAACATTTTTCGTGCTGCCGCTGCAGCTTGCATATAAATTTGCAAAAATAAGTGCAACTCCGGAGCGGCGGCCTCCAGCCAGGAGCTGGGAGCTCCCAGCACCCGCCAGGACAGCAAACTACACACGTCAAATTTCAAACAAGTTCGGTAGCCGCAGGACATGCAACAAACGACAGCAACGAGCAACGAGCCCGTGTCCGTGTCCGTATTCCGGCGCACAAAAAGTCTGCCAAAGGAGCTTCTAGACTCCCGGACCAGGTTTAAGGCAGGTGGGCTGCCATTTATATTTTTTGTTCTCCTGCTCTCCACTTTGTTTTTGTACGTTGCGATGCGAAGCGGAGCAACAATGAAATGGGCAACTACTGAGCTAGAGGAATTCGAGACGTGCATAGTTTGGGAGCTACTGCATCCAATACTTCTACTTCCACCCACTGCCACAGCTTGTGAGAGTCTGGCCAAAAGTTTGTGCCGTCTGCAAAATATGCCTCAGCTTTAACGTGCTTTTAACAAAGTCTACAAAGTTTTGGGCAAAACAAACGAGCAAATAGCAAAAGAATATCATGAGCCAAAAAATGCCGTCCTTAAAAAACTTGTGTAATTCAATAGGCTATAAAATGGAAGTGTTAAAATACAGCATATGATTTAAATAGAGAAAATGTCAAAAAATTCCCTGCATATATTTACAATTCAAGTACTTCATTATAATTACACGAAACCGTTCTTAAAACGTATTTTATAGTTTCAATATATGAAAATAAATCAAAAACGAAAAATCAAAACTATTTATTTTGCATATAATGAATGTTTAGAGTTTTATAACAGTCGAAAACGGATTTAATTATTTTTGTTATTTTTGAAAAATATAGAGATCGTAAACGACATTTTTTTATTCGATATTTAGAGATCATCAGAAAACTGTCTGTCAAATTTTGTGACACTAGCTTTACAATTTTGGGAGATATTAATTATCCAATAAACTCAACTACAACTGAAATTGTATATAAATCGGGCGCAACAAGTTTATAAAGCTCACTTCGGGTTAATATCTAAAAGTTTTGGGCCCGAAACAATAAATGCAGCTACAGCTCGAAGCACACAACTTTATTTAGCTGCAGAGTGAAACCAACTCAATGTTGACCCATTCCATAACTTGGCTACCTGCTGCCGTGTGGCTACATTTTGGAGCGGCGAAAGAGAAAGGGCGAGAGCTGAAAACAGAGACAGCTGCAGCGGCACACGTTAGTTTGGGGAATTGCAAATAAATATTTCAACTGCAGTTGCAGATTATTTTAGTGCTGCGACTACTTTGAAACTAAAATGCGAATTCTCCAAATGTTGGCCCAACCAAAAAAAAAAATAGCAAAAATATATGGATGTATGTGTGCATAAAACAGAATACGTGAAACGGAGCAAACAAAGCCAAACTGCTGAGACAAGGAGAAACAGCGCAACGAGAAACAACTCAGCTTAGATTTCTCCCGGGGACTATGATAAAGTGCGCACCACGGCAAACGGCCGTAATGAAGACAAATAGAGAAGCGAGTTGGGTTTGGTTTGCTTGTTGGCCTGCCTGGCTTTTGCCTTGGATAATTTCAATTTATTTGCCATCGATTCTCAACTGTGCTTTGTACAGAAATTCACTCGGCGCGCACTCGACTCACTTTCGATTCTGATTGTAGTTCCTCAAGTAGACGCCGGCAACGGCCTCCTGGAAGCGCCGGCGTCGCTTATCCTGCAGCAGGAACGAGAGCAGGCTCTTGGTGCTCAGTCCCCGCGCCGCCTGGCGCTCCAGCAGGGCCAGCTCATCCTCGCCGAAATCCTCGTCGCGCTCCTCGCCAAATCCATATGGAGCCAGCGGCGCTGCCTCCTCATTCTCGACCGCAGCGATCGCATCCGCATCCTCCTGGTCCTGGAGCTTAAGATTGGGCAGCAGATCAATAATCGGAATAGAATTGCGACGATTTCCGCCGTTTCTGCCCGCAGGCGCAGCAGGCGTTGCGGCCGGCGTTGCGGCCGCCGCAGCAGCCGGAAAAGTGAGGTTCTGGGCGTTGTTCGGATTGATGATAATGATCGAGGCCCCGCTGCCGTTCAGATAGTCGTTCAAGCCGGGATACTGGACGGGCGGACGCTGTGGCATGACCGGAAACTGTGGGTATGGATAATAGTCGGGCCAGGAGGGACGACGTCTTTCGGTGTCGCCACCCGACTGGGGCTGCACGATGACAATGGGGGGCTGTGGCTGGTTGTTATCGTTGCGCCGATTCCAGAAGAGCAGGCGTGGTTGGATCTCAGCGAGTACTGTGGTTTTGGGAAAGGTAAAGTCATTATGCAGAAAAGAAAGAATTGAATTGAATTATATAACAATTGAAATAATTAAAATAATTCAAACAATAGAAAATAGTTTTTGTCCACTTCGCATCTGACCAGTCTTAATAATTTTTTAAGTTGTATGAAAAGTATTTAACTATTATACAAAGCATTTGGTAAAGATGTTTTAAATGCTTTTCTGATCAACGACAAATCTGATTCTGAGGAATATGTGTCCTTTAAGTTCCTTAGGTTCCTCTTTTACTCACCCGATCTATGTCCAGCGGCTTCGCCGGAACCGCTGTGGCCAACAGCGGCGTTGGCCAAGAAGGCGGCTAAGAGCAACAAAGCGGGAATAGAATGCTTGAACATCTTGGAAGCTTCAGCTTGATGACTGTGCCTCAAGTGGCGATCACGACTAGCTTATATAGCACCTGTTGCTGTCAGTAGAACCCTGCTGGCTACTTTCTAAGTGTTCCCGGTTTTTAGGGCCATTTCGCCGTAATTTCGCCCGGGCGTCAAGTGCTAATTCGATAGACGATCTATTGGGCTGAAAGCTTGTTAATGTTATCGCCTCGTAAATCAATTTCAAAGCAACGCCTGCTGTCTTGTCCGTTTATTGCAATCGTAAAAAGTTTCCGAACTGAACTGTCTCACAACCAATTTTTATTTGTATTCTTTTAGCGCAACTCTTTGACCGAGTTTATGTTTATGCTTTGCATTCGGCTTTGCCCGCTTTCATGATCGATTAAGCACCGAGTTGATTGCCTCAACGAACTGATTTTAGATGTGCCCATAGCGCTAATTTGTTTAGTTTACGAGTCGATCAGATATTTATGGCCTGCAATTGTAGGCCGCCGGGATTATCTGCAGGCCAGCCAAAGGCCATTGGCCCCCACGATGCGCTGTGTACATTGAACTTGAGAAATTCTGAGTCTGAGGTGCGTAAGTTTGGCACACATGTGCTCCAATTCAGATGTGCGTGAATGTTTATCGCAGATGAGCTTGAGGCCATGCCAATCATTAAGAAAGTTAGATATAAGGTTGGCTGAAGATTATCTGTGGGTTATAAAGCTGTTATAACTGGGTTAATAAAGAGAAGGTTTTAATCGATTTCTGACTAAAAGTTTTCCTTCTTCCATCTTTCATTTTATTATTATTTAAAAAAAAATAAAAAAATAGATACTTAAGGTTTCACACATTTCTCGCTAATCTACATCAAATTGTTGATATTTCTAGAATTTAATGAAAAAGTAATGACTACTTGTCCTCATTTCTTCAATATTTGCAGCATTCAAGCCACAATTTAATTGACACAGTTACATTTTGTAGTCAGCCTCTTATTGTTGTCTTTCCCACGAGTTCCCATGCAGATCTAAATTATTCAATGCATAATGAAAAAATAACTATGTAATTTTTTTTTTCAAATTACCGTCCTTCAATGATAAATAGCAATTTTTTCTTTTGTATTTTCTAATACAATTCTTGGCAATATTTTAATAGACGCATTTTCATTTAACCAACCCCATCATTAAGTGGTCTATGTTCCTTCTGAGCGTCCCATAACAATTTCCGTCTACGTTATACCTATAATAAATCCATTTCCTTTCTTACGGCTGAGTAAATACATACTTGGCCACGTCTAAAGCCTTGCCAACTAAAAAGTAAATGGCAAACAGCAAATAATATCAAACAATATCCGTTGCCGTACGAGTAATAAAAGTGAAAGTCGCCATCATCCTGTGCAATCAGAAACCAGAGGCAACAATAAATCCTAGATACACAAAAAAATAGAATGGAAAGAAAGAAAAAGTACAGCACATGAGGTAAATATTATTTAAAAAACCAAAACACGTAGGCAACACAAAGTACAAATCGCACTCAATCAAAATCACCTCGAGACCTAACCACAGACACCAGCGTAAGCTTAAAGATGAAATCCACAGGAGGCTGAAGGAGAATCTTGGAGCTCTGTCTCCCTCTCTCTCTCTTGCATAAGCTGCCAGCAGCCATAAGCAAAAATAAATAAGAAGCAAAAAAAAAAAAGAAAACGAGAAGATAGCAACAATTGAAGCAAAGACAAATTCAACACAGAAAACTGTCATGTACGAGGATTTAACAGATTTAAATTCTATTTGGCAAACGCAACAAGGATTGGGTGAGCACATCCTTTTTGGGTGGCCCGCACAAGGCACGCTCCGAATGCCGTCATTTAATATTGACCAAAGGCTATCTCGCCATCTCGCTCTCGCTCTCTCTCTTTAGCTGTTGTTGTGGCCTAATACGCTTGCCACGCCATGTGGCAGAGTTGTAGCTTTGTTGAGCTGCAGTTGCCTCACACCCGGCCAGCCACTTAGCCCACATTAAGAGGCGCCTCGTTGTAGCAGGCCATGTGCAAATATTTATCGATTGGCATGACAGTCCAATTCGTTATGCTTAAAACTACGGGCGCTATGTGTCCAGCTGCCCCATGAGGTGCCAAGAGGGAAAGAGAGGGGGAGTCGAGAATGGGGGTCGGTAAGAGCTTCCTTTTTGCGATATTAAATGAAAAATCAGCACCTGACCGGCCTGGCTTCGTTTCGTTTCGATTCGTTTCGGGCCCGGCCTAATTTGCATGTGTGCCAGCATTTTTACGCAAATTGGCAGTTAAGACAGATTGGCCAACGACTGGTCACAAGTGGGTGTTCTCAAGAGAACCTCAGCTCAATTGGGCTCTGCATTTGTTTTGGCAGCAGCAGCAGCACCGGCAACTGGGCTAACAAGTGTTTTTGTGGTAGGTTCAGGCCCTGACTGTGCTTTCGGTCTGGCTCTTAATTAAAGTTGTTGTGGCTACGTCCAGAACCGAACGTGTTAATCTGCTGAAAGGTGGAGGCGGTCACTGCAGCTCTGTCTGAGCCATTGCCTCGGCCGAGGTAAAAGAATAAATACTCAGTTATAGCACATAGAAGGTGAAGCACTGCCCAAATAGGTTAACTTGCGCTTAGACAGGAATTATGTGATTTACTATCTCAAAAAGAAGAACGTTGCAATCGGGTGTAACCGACTGCGCAATACTCGTTCACAGTATAATAACAGAGGAAAAGGATCTTAGTTAGTTTGAAGAATATCGATTTTTGTAATTTGTGGTGCAAATATAATTTTTTGACATTGGATAAACTCTTCAACTGTTTACTTACATTTTTGTGAGTGTTTCAATAAGTTTGACCTTAAATAAATATATTAAATATTTAATTTAATGTATCAAATTTTAACAAACAGGCTTTTTAAACATATTTAAATGTACATTAAAATTAGAATTAAAATAATCAGATTTGAATGAAAGAGATTAAAGGCCATCAAATCTCTATTTATATTTCTGTTTTCAAACGAACAAGTTTCTTAGCAATTATATATAAAGTAAAGACTTAATATAGTTTTACGCAAATTAGTTTGGTTTTGTCAATTGAAGGGAAAAGACGTTAATCATGGAAAATGGAGATAATAATAAAGAAAGAATTTTCCAAAATTATAAACAAAATAATTCTAATGATAGCAATGACTGTAGTCTTATGCAAATCTATTATTTTTCCATATAGCCAATATATTTTTTTACACGATTTTTTTATGTCGAAATATTGCTATAGAATAGATGAGCATCAGGATAATATGGATTTCAATAAAACCATATACTGTATTTCAAGTGCAAGTATGTGTTTTAAAATCATATCTGCCATTGGGCATTGGCACATTTGTGCCTGAGTGGCATTTGCCGCCTCAACATGGCCGCTTTGGAAAAAGGCATTTCCAGCCATTTCCGGCGCGTTACGTGTGTGCTGTCTGTGTTTTGTGTCGCGTTGCCATTAAGCATCCGCCGCTGGCCAGTGCCCGAGCCTCGGAGCAGCGGCAGGAGGCAGCTCTCAGCTGCCACTCAGCACAAATTTTCGGCAGCATGCTCTTCCGGTTTGCCAACGCGACAGCGCGGCCTGCCTCTTCTTGCGCCTTGGGCCCCCCCAATCCCCCCGCCAGGATCACTCTAGTTCAATAAGGATTTCCGTTTCAATTCGTGCGCTGCGCCATTGTTGCTCCCGACATCGAAGTTGGCGCTGCTTTTGCTGCCGTTGTCCATTTTCGTTTATCGAATTTTTCACTTTGACGACCTTTCGGGCAGAGGCTCAACTTTTTACACTTTTAGCAACAATTTCCTTGCCCCGTTCGCCCTTTGCCCTTTTGATTATTTATTTATTTATTTTTGTGCTGATTTCATGCGTTTGCCTTGCGACTTTTCGGCTGCTTTTTGTGCTTGATTTGCTTTCCAATTTTCAATGTGTCACTTTATGAGCGGGACCATTAATCAAAAAACACAAAAAAAATAAAATAAAATAAAGAAAAACAAAAATACGAACCTGAAAAGAGCGTTAAGAAATTATTGCTTAAATAAGCGTGTTTTCTTCCTTTTTTTCTTCCTCTTAGTAGAGTATATAGGAAGAGCTTGTGAATTGAAGCGACCACAAAAATGCTCTGAGTTGGCAATTCTGAAAAGTTTCGCAGCCCCTGCCACTTGCGCTTTTCTTATTGATTTTGCTTTTCATGCGTCATTTGGCTGGCAGCGTTTTGCATGCAACACACAAATTGCCACGCCTCAGTGGAGGGCGACTGGAAGGCGGAGACAGTCTTGAGTGCATAATTTATAGAGTTTAGCGCAATGAGCGCTACATTTTAAAAATAACAAATCAATTACACGAGAGGCTGGGAACACAGCGCTGTCAAAGAACGACTCAACCGCCGAGTTTCAGTGGGAGGGTATCTGTGACAAAGACATCAGCGATGCGGAAGAAGCCGAAGCATGAAGGGAAGCTGTTTCGAAAATACTCTTCTTCATTTCAACTCTAGATACACACTATAGATTTGTACAAACAAAAAATACGTTTATCTAAATCAGAAACATTTTCCTCTTTTAATTATATATATTTTGTTTTTACTCATTTTCATATTTCAGTTTAAAATTAAATTTCAAGGAATACAAAAATGAGATATATTCTATATAATATATATAATATATAATATATAAATATTGGAATAGTAATAAATAAAGTATTGTTTTTATATCTAATAAGCTTGATGCGCAACTTTTTCAATCACATTTTTAAGACCGACCTGAGTCCGAAGAAATTAAATTCCCAATAAATATAGCTTTCATTTGAAGTCACATTTGTTTTATTTTTCTAAATTTAACTAAAATATAAATTTTATAAGCTTGTTAAGCCACTTTTTATTTAAATTTTTAATTTATTAAATTTATATTTATTATTTGTAATGCAGTCGACATTAGGACGCATACATCAAATTCATAAATAAACCTCTTAACTGCGTTTTATTTTATCATGCGAGGCCATAAAAGCGCGTCCACATGGCAGCACTAAATCTAATTTAACAATCTTATCGCCATTACAAACGTATCTATAAAACTAAACTACCTGCTCCGCCATAGAGAGCGGTTAACTCCATTCAGCTGCTACTTTGTTAGTCGCAATCTTCAAAGACAAGCACGCACAGACACATTTACAAACACATCTGGCAAGTGGCAAAAGTGGAAAAAAGAAGTAATTTTAAAACAGCTCTCGTACAACATGTTGTATGCGGAATGGGGGGAGGCTGTAACCAAAAGCCCCAAAAACAAAGACGAAGCCAAAGACAAAGACATTGTCGTTGTTGTCGCATTTCTTTTGCAAGTGTCAAGTGTCAACGCCAAAATGATTAGGTAGGCGTTTCCAACAACAACAACAGCAACAATAGCAATAGCAACAACAACAGCAACTAGTACTCGCGACTGGGTTTGTGGGCGTGTTTCTTGTGTTGCTTGTACGACTCTGCCCCGAAAAGCTATTAAACGGCCTGGCAGAGGGACAAGCAGGCACGCCGGCCGACAGACAGACAGACAGACAGACAGTTCAGCCAAGCAAAGCCAAGTTCCCCCCTATTCCCCCCAGCTTGCCGCTGTCAACGCCAGCTGCGTCTTGACTTCAAATTCCCAGGTCGCAACTTCGGCTCCAGCTGCAAGTTGCAAGCTGCAACTTCCATTTAGTATTTTAGTTTATAGTGCAGTTTTGATTTCAAAATATTATGACGACTGTTAAATTTATAACTACACGGCGAACTCATTCAACGAGAAATTGAAATAATTTTTAGCTCTCGCTCGGCTCCGTTCTCTGACTTCGTTTTATGTCTTCATCATTCATATTTATGCATTCTTATTTTAATTTCGCCTAGCACTTGGCTCTTGCAACTAGTCGCGACTCCACCCACTTCATAAGGTGCCATCGACGCGGCCTCATGTGCCCGCAGCCGGGCGGCATCTTTCTTGCCCCATGTGCGTGGGGGGCGTGTGATTTGCCCCGCCACTCCCGGCCCCGGGCCCAGCCCCAGCCTCAGCCTCGGGCCATTTTGACAGCTCTTCGGTGAGTGGCTGCCAGTCTGGCAGTCGTCCGGCGAATCGTTCACATTTATGACTGTTAGGGCCAAAGGTTTTTGCGTTTTATGTGCTGAAATTGTTGTGCAAAAAGCAAACGACATGGCACCAGAATTGTAATGCCAGCCCAGGTTGTTAAAAGTAAGCACCACCGACTCACAGATGGGTACGGGAAAAATGTTACATAAATATGTATGCATTATATGGAGGGGAAACTGAAATGATAACTTGAGCAGCTTCAGCGATAGTAAAAGAGTAACTAACTGGTATACATATATTTCAGTAATTGTTATGATTCAATAGTCGTAAAAAGGTAATGCGATCTAGACAAAATATACAAAAAGCTCTTTCTTTAAGTTTGCATTAAAACGTAGATATCCCCTTATCGAATATCGAAAGTAAGATTGCTATATAAATTTTATAAATTTTTTTACTACTCTTTTTATAAGAGGCTATATGTTCTATAGTATGTTTGAAGGCGTATTTAATGTGCCGAAAATTAAAAAAAATGTATTTGTTGCCCAATATTTATGGTGTATGTGTTTTCTAACTTAATTGTTTAGCAGTAAAACTTTTGCTTTCCCATTTTTAAAATTACTTCGATACTAAAATATTCACCAGCAAATAGCGCACTTCATTTAACTAATTTAGGTCTAATGATGATGACAAAATGGTGGCAAGTAAAAAAATTCAATTAAATTATACTCTCACATTAATTATGCATAAATAAATATATTTTAAAATACCCCAATGTATTCGTATCGTTTTTTACCATCTCACATTTCCCCTTGACCAAGCAACTAAACATGCCCAACTCGAAAGCTGAAACGCCGTTCACATCAGCCACTCCCCGGACACATTTCGGGCACTTTTTTGCAGGCCTGGTCGCCGCATATTTCACGCCTAATCATCAACTGCAATTTCTATGGGCCCCTACAACCTACGCAAAAAGCAAACACTTCACACTCGCTGGCACGGGGCGATTATTACACCCCGGGCCCAGCGATGTTGAGGATGTGTACGATGGGGCTTCAGCTTTGCCATTTACATGGCCATAAAATATAAGCCAGGCAGGGCGGCGAACGGAAAACGGAAAACTTTCGCTAGCACAGCGAAAATTCCCAGAGCCATAATTTTTCACAAAACGTCTCTGACGCCGCATAATTGCAGCGTAATTTTTGCGCATTTAATTTCAACGTCTGGCCACGGCGCCCTCTCTAAGCCTTAACCTTAGCTAAGAAGCGAGCCAACAAACTGCAGCCGGCTGGTTGGGGGAGTGTAATGTGTCCGACAGACAGCAACAGTCTAAGCCGAAAAGCGTTGAATTGTTTGCCATATTCGCATGTGACGATTTTTTCTTTCTTTACTTCAGTTCTTTTTTTCTTCTCCCCAAAACGACCTCTGCGACCCAGGCGACTTGTGCGACTTTTGTATGCAATTAACAAAAAACACAATGCAAAAATTTGTGAGTACAACATTTTGCACTTTCCGTTGTATTCGGAGTTGTTGTTGTTGTCGTGATCGTCAGCCTTGTCTGCTGGCTTTGACCATGAGAAGCTCTGAGAAGCTTTTAGTGAGGCATAATTCTTGTGCCTAACATATTGAGAATGCACATAGTTGGCAAAAAATAAATATAAATAATGCACATATACGAGAAGGAAAAAAAGGTATACAAAAATATAAGAGCATTTAAAATATATTTCAATTTTTTTGGTTCCATAAATTTTGATAATAATTTCATTCAACATAATTTATATTGAGAACGATGACGAATTAGCGAAATTGATGAAAGGAAGTTTTAAAAAAATTATTATACCCAAAACAGTTTGCAGCTAAAATTAATTACAATTTTGTACTTTATAATAAATAATCATAGAAATAAAAAAACATATTAATTGTTCATTTAATTATTTCTACATTTTTGAACATTTATTTGTATATTTAAAAGAGCAAACAACTTTCGGTGCATTTCAGTTACTTTTTTTCTAGTTGTGTTCCCTTTTAATTTTCATGTGGTAAAAACTGCGTCCATTATACAAAAATATTTTTGCCAGTTCTTTGGTCGTCGTCACTTTGCAGCATTTCAATGATAAAGTGTTTTTTGTGTCGCTGCCGCCATCGCCTGGCACGGAAAATATATTAAAGAAAATGTTAAAAATTGCTAAAATGGTTTTTCTATTGTTCTGTGGCCACTGCCTGCATATTTTCAGACGCGCTGCAGTAAAAAATGCCAGGCAAAAAATTGTTTATTACATTTTTAGCTCTGCACAGAGGCGCACGGTAGAAAATTTATGCCCGACATTGAATGGTATGCAAGCCAAGGCCCCAGGGGAGCTGGCCGGAGCTGCATGGCAGGGCTGGCCAAGGGCAGCTTTTGGCCCTGACGCTGCGCTTTGGCTAAATTATGGCATATATACATATATATATTTTTTTTGGTGGCAGGAGATGGCATTGAACTTTAGTTGAATGTCATTTTAGCTGGTTACGAACTGCGTGTCTTGAACACATTGAGAATGTGACTTGCACAAAGTGTTTTCTGTTGAGCTAGACAAGACTGTGTTTAAAAGAAATTTTCAGGGATTTAAGAGATTATTTAAAGTTTAAATTGGTTGCTGAGTATGACAAAAGAGCGAAAAGTGCGAGTAAGATAATAAACAATATTATGATAATTATATATTTCTTATAAGATATTTGGTAAGAATTAAATTAAAAAAAAAATAATATTTAAGTTATTCTAACGAATGAAACGATTTCATAATCTAAAAGCATTATATTTACTTTTTGCTAGTTCATATTAGTCATATTAAAAAATTCCATGCATTGTAATACATTATCTCAATCTTGTCTACAATTTACACACATTGCTTTACTGCCGCTTAGCAGTTCTCTACTCCTCCTCCAGACTACTTAGTCTCGCTTGAGTTCCCACATAAAATATCCATAACATTAACCACAATTACGATGAAATTGTACACCCAGAGGAAATTGCAAAAAGCGAGTAACAAAAAATTGCCATTGCCGCCCACAAAGCCCAAATTAAAAAATGGTTAAAAAATATATTTTTCTATTAATTTTCCAAGCTGTCCTTTTTCTGCGCTGAAGCTGGCCCTGGCGCTGGCGCTGGCGTTGGCGTCGTCAACATGTGTTGCATGTGGCAATTAAATGCCAGGCTACATACAACAGCAAAAAGAAAGCAAAATGTTGCAACAGCAACAACAACCACTTAGATTGCATCGTGGGGCTGTTGCTGCGGCTGCTGCTGCCTGTTGGGCGCGTAATAATTTTTGGCGCAGAGTTTCGCGTCTTGGAGTGCAAATAAAATGCCGCTTTTTAGTGACTCAGTTGGCGGCAGTCGACCGGCAGTTTGGAGAGTGCGAAAATAATATGGGCAGGCCGCAGGCAACGGTACTTCAGCGAGCAGCTGGCAAAACTGGCGGGGGGAGCGCGTTGGACCCGAGAATGGGCAGCCCAGGCATAGAAAACTAAATGAATGACATGCCAGGGCGTCTGCAATGTCTGTCTGCGACGTCTGCCGGACAGGGGGAGACTCGCGGAATGGCAACGGGCTAAACTGGGAACTGTGAGCTGGGCAACTTGCGGTCCAACGCCTGCCAGGGACCGTCTGCGGCGCTGGCTTCAATTAATTTTCGACTTGGTTATTGTTTGCGGGTGTTAATGGGGCGCGTTATCAGCGGAGCCGCGAGAGGAGAAACCGAAACTGAAGCTGGAGCTGGAGACGGGACTGTTGCTAGCTGCAGTTCAGCTGCAGTTGCTTCAGGCTGTGGGTTATGTGGCGGCTGCTGCTACTGTTGACACACCACATTGCCAACTGTCTGCCCGAACCACGGGCCTGGCTATTGTAAAGTGTTTTGGTAGCATTTGTTGCCTGAATTACTTGCGGTTGCACTCTGTACTAAATGACGGTCCCTCGGGGTGCAATCTCCCCGCAGTTCGGAGCAGGGAAAATGCACAGAGGGACACTCATTTAAAATTATTGATATGGAAGGAAAAAAAAGTATTTAATATGGAATAATAATTTCTTATCAGAATTTAAAAAACTGTAATGCTGGGTTTTATACTAATTTTGACAACCACAATCAAATAAAAATATAAATTTCCGTTTCCAAAAAAAAAAAAAAAAAAATGTTTTTTTTCGAAAATAAGAAAGGGGGGACACCATGCTTTTTTCCAAAAAAATTTTATTTGAAAAAATGCATATATTTTAAATTTAAAATCAATCTAGAGGATAAACCATGAACAAAATGCCATCAAACTTGCAAATCGGTTCAGTTTTGACAAAGTTAGGGACGTTTAAAATATGGGAGCTATGGGTCCGAGAGCTTTACTTGTCAAAATTTTTGTCAATTTTTGCATGATTTTTGACAAAAAATTTGACCCCCTCAGAATCGGTTTTAATGTTGTTTTTTATACTAATTATGACCACCACAATCGATTAAAAATGTAAATTCGCATTTCTAAATTTTGAAAAAAAAAATTTTCGCAAATGAGTAAGGGGGGGTACATGCTTTTTTCCCCAAAAAATTTAAAAAAATGTTATTTTCAAAAATGCATATATTTTAAATGTAGAATCAATCTTGAGGATAAATCATGACCAAAATGGCATAAAACATGAAAATCGGTTCAGTTTTGACAAAGTTAGGGACGTTTAAAATATGGGAGCTATGGGTCCGAGAGCTTTACTTGTCAAAATTTTTGTCAATTTTTGCATGAATTCTGACCAAAAATTTGACCCCCTCAGAATCGGTTTTAATGTTGTTTTTAATACTAATTATGACCACCGCAATTGATTAAAAATGTAAATTCGCATTTCTAAATTTTGAAAAAAAATTTTTTTCAAAAATGAGTAAGGGGGGGGTACATGCTTTTTTCCCCAAAAAATTAAAAAAAATGTTATTTTCAAAAATGCATATATTTTAAATGTAGAATCAATCTTGAGGATAAATCATGACCAAAATGGCATAAAACATGAAAATCGGTTCAGTTTTGACAAAGTTAGGGACGTTTAAAATATGGGAGCTATGGGTCCGAGAGCTTTACTTGTCAAAATTTTTGTCAATTTTTCCATGATTTTTGACAAAAAATTTGACCCCCTCAGAATCGGTTTTAATGTTGTTTTTTATACTAATTATGACCACCACAATCGATTAAAAATGTAAATTCACATTTCTAAATTTTGAAAAAAAAAATTTTCACAAATGAGTAAGGGGGGGGTACATGCTTTTTTGCCAAAAAATTCGAAAAAAATATATTTTCAAAAATGTAAATATTTTAAATGTAGAATCAATCTAGATGATAAATCATGACCAAAATGGCATAAAACATGAAAATCGGTTCAGTTTTGACAAAGTTAGGGACGTTTAAAATATGGGAGCTATGGGTCCGAGAGCTTTACTTGTCAAAATTTTTGTCAATTTTTGCATGATTTTTGACAAAAAATTTGACCCCCTCAGAATCGGTTTTAATGTTGTTTTTTATACTAATTATGACCACCGCAATTGATTAAAAATGTAAATTCGCATTTCTAAATTTTGAAAAAAAAATTTTTTCGAAAATGAGTAAGTACATGCTTTTTTCCCCAAAAAATTTAAAAAAATGTTATTTTCAAAAATGCATATATTTTAAATGTAGAATCAATCTTGAGGATAAATCATGACCAAAATGGCATAAAACATGAAAATCGGTTCAGTTTTGACAAAGTTAGGGACGTTTAAAATATGGGAGCTATGGGTCCGAGAGCTTTACTTGTCAAAATTTTTGTCAATTTTTGCATGAATTTTGACCAAAAATTTGACCCCCTCAGAATCGGTTTTAATGTTGTTTTTTATACTAATTATGACCACCGCAATTGATTAAAAATGTAAATTCGCATTTCTAAATTTTGAAAAAAATTTTTTTTCAAAAATGAGTAAGGGGGGGGTACATGCTTTTTTCCCCAAAAAATTAAAAAAAATGTTATTTTCAAAAATGCATATATTTTAAATGTAGAATCAATCTTGAGGATAAATCATGACCAAAATGGCATAAAACATGAAAATCGGTTTAGTTTTGACAAAGGTAGGGACGTTTAAAATATGGGAGCTATGGGTCCGAGAGCTTTACTTGTCAAAATTTTTGTCAATTTTTCCATGATTTTTGACAAAAAATTTGACACCCTCAGAATCGGTTTTAATGTTGTTTTTTATACTAATTATGACCACCACAATCGATTAAAAATGTAAATTCGCATTTCTAAATTTTGAAAAAAAAAATTTTCACAAATGAGTAAGGGGGGGTACATGCTTTTTTTGCCAAAAAATTCGACAAAAATATATTTTCAAAAATGTAAATATTTTAAATATAGAATCAATCTAGATGATAAATCATGACCAAAATGGCATAAAACATGAAAATCGGTTTAGTTTTGACAAAGTTATGGGCTTTTGAAATATAGGAACTATGGATCGGAGAGCTTTACATATCAATATTTTGGCATATTTTTGAGAAAAACTATATATGTATATGCTACGTTTTCTTCTTCTTGAACATATTTCATGTTGTTGGATAGCTAATAAAGTTTAGGGCAACACAAACCGAAGCAATAACAAACATTTAAAAATAAAATGTACTGTCAATATTGAGATGACAGCAAATGTCAATCAAATGTTAAAATTAAGGCAAATAATAAAATTCGTGAACTTTGCACTGCAGAAATCATCTATTAAATATTTCTGTTGATTTATGTCTGCCATAAGCTGTGCTATAAATAAAGACCTTAGATCTGATAAACTATTAAACTGAAATGTTACCATAATTAAACTGTTTTAAGTGATCATAACTCAACTCGATCTTTCGCACATTTTACATTTCGTTAATAAGACGTCGTCCCCCAACCGCACTTCTCGACTGCAATCTTCTCCAGCCTCCTGCCATGCCATTCATACGGCTACCAGGCTACGCGCAACGACCTCGATGATCTGCATGTTTGTCTGACCCAATGTCCGCCTCCGACCCCTCCCCTGAACCCGCCCATAGAGCGCGTCACGTCGAAAAGCGACGACGCTTTTCACGCATCTGTTTTTTGCTTTCGTCACATAAAAAATTTGCATTTGACTGCGGCTACCGAGAAGAAACGGTGCCAGTGCCAGAGCCGGCCCGCAGTCAGATAACCAGCGGATCCCCCCTTCCCCTTCCCTGCTCCCCTTTTCCAGTTTCTCAGTGTACAAAGTGGAGCCTAAGCGAAGCGACCAGCTGCTGTTTCATTGCAATTGCAACTACTGCGAACATGGAGCGCATTAAAAGGCCGACCCATGGCCATAAAAACTATGCGACTCTCTGTGTTCAAGTGGCGGCTGGCAAATTTTATGCCTTTTATTTGGGACTATGCCGCCGACAACAACAACAACAACGGCAACAACAACGCGAATAGCGACAATAACAACAACGAGTGCGACAACAACAAGGCACATTTGCAACTTTGCTGCCACTTCCACTGTCAAGTTGGCGTAAAATTTTTCATTTCGCATATGAAAGGAAGTGTGGGCGCCACTGTGGCCCCCACCTCCCCCCCCCCTCCATCCGTCTCTATCGCTCTCCCTCAACCTCCCTATCTTGCAGCTCCAGATACCATAACAGATCCCAGGCCACAGCCGCAAAACGGCCTCAACGCTTGTCGTTTAGTTTTCTTCTTTATTTGATTTTTTCCTTTTTTTTTGCATTTTTTTACTTTGTTTTTCTTTTGGATTTTATTAATTGCTTGAGTGAATTCGCGTCGGCATTTGCCGGTTGCCTGCGAAATTTCCTTTGTGTTTTCTCGCTTTTGATCTTTTTCGAGACACTTTTGCATAGACTTTGAGTATGGCGAATATGGAAATTATCGTGATAGAAATTAAGTGTTTTGTATGGAACTTGTATGGATGTGAATATGGCGAGTGAATCAAAGTGTGAATACTATTTTAGGACAGATTTTGCAAGGCTGATTTTAAAATTTTAAACGTTTAAAAATGGCATTGACAAGCCAATCTATCATACAGTTTAAAATATTATAATTATAAGTTAATTATTAAAAAACTATTACAATTGAAGAGGAAGTTGTAATTTATAATAGATTGAAAACTTTTAAAAATGTTTGGTAAACTGGAAAATTTTAATTTCCGACAAAGATAAATGTACCAAAAAATGTTCAAATATTATTTTTATATATCTATACTAAGAATCAAATGTCTCTACTTTAATTTTTATAAAGTTACTTATTTCACTATTTCCTACATCAAACCAATTTGTACGAATTTGATTTCACTTTTAAAATAATACCTCTTTCAGCAGCTTTCACTGGTTTCTGCTATTGTCGATGGCTACAGTGTCAGCCATAAATCTGACAATCGCGTGTTGGTTTTTGCCAACTTAAATTTTGGGGCTTAAAACTGTTTAAAACTCGGCACGGTCCTTGGCTTTTTCTTGCAGCAATCGTTGTTGTTTCTGTCTCATTTCCGGCTGCCTAAAGGGCAAACATCAGACTAAGGCCGCCCGACAAGTCGTTCCCTTGGCTGGGCCAAGCGTTTTCCTACAGTTTTTCGCGCTGTTTATATTTTTGTATTTTGACACGTTTTGGCATGTCGCTGAGCAGCAGCGAGGGGAGTGGGCAGGGGAGTGGTTTGGGTTAGGAGCTGTATGTCTGACATTTTACATAAATTTTGCCCGCTCTGAGCACAGAAATCGTGCCGAGGAACTGCGCAACGTTGCCAGCGAGTGCTGCCAACAACTGCCACATGACTTGCTGTCATGTGACAAAAACGCGACAGTTTGCAAGGTCACGTCACATTAATTTGCTGACAATGATGTATTTAGTGGGGCCCAGAGGACGGGACCAGAAAGAGTCAGCCAGCCGAACGGCCCATGAGCCTGAATGCCTGCCTGCCTGACATTCTTAAAGCCACGCCAATTAAGTTGCACAATTTAAAAAATGTCTCGACAATTATGCTTCATTTTTCAAAATTTTTGCATTTTCTATCTTTGCAGCGTAAAATGCGAGTAGCCTGGATTAAATCACGGAACGTGTGAAAATACAAAAAAAAAAATTCAAATATAAAAAGGAAATAACGAAAGAAAAGTCAAAATGCCTGCGATAAAATTACAACAATTGAATTCGGTTCATTCGGAACAAGAAGCGAGCCAACAACGTTTGTCTATTGATTGGCCAGGCGAAATTGAGAGGCCCGCATCCAATGGACGCCAGCTCGAGTACAGCTGCTGGCGTTTTGCAACAAATTATTTAAAAAGTTATTGCCGCATTCAGCGTCATGGTGTTAATAACAGTAAAACTTTATGCTGGCTGACATTGAGTTTGATTTTATTGAGCGCACCCAGTGGCATTGGCATTGCTGCAGTGGCAACAGCTGTTGCTAGCCCAGCCAGCTCAGCTGTGGGCGTGGCAGCATTGGAAATTGGTAAGTAAACGAGCAGAGGCGCACTGGAATAGCAATTACCTTGCGAGTGTTCTTTGAATTTCGATTTCTGTGCTTTCCACACAGAAGGTTTCCTTCGCCTTTATAAATGAATTTCTGCAAATTGGCAATATATATTTAAATTTCTCAGATATCACTATATTAGCGGGTTACAAATTCCACTAGAAGATTATACCATGATTAAAAAACACAATATTTCCATTTTCTCATTTTCAGTTTCACATACAGAACTTTATCGAAACAAATGTGAAAAGGAAAACTTTACCTTTGACTCATTTAGTATTTATGTATGAAATCTAAAACGATATTTTTTCGCATTTGTTTATTAAATATGCATCACTTTTGTTGGCATATACATTATATATACGAAACTTCCACATTGATACACAATTTAACCGTTTTGACCAGTTTTGATCCCCAGACTCCGCAGCGGGCTTTTCACATGACCGTTGTACAAAAATACCGTCTGTTCAGTTCCCATGACATCAAATTTATGCATTTTTATTTCGATAACACTCACATACGTGCACACACACACAGCCAAAGCAGCTAAAAAGAAACTTGTTCGAAATATATAAAAAAAAAAAATGGTACAAAAAGGCACAACGAGAAATATTATGGAAAATATTTTGTGCATATGTAACAAAGCCAATTGGAAATGAATTTGTTGCTTTACTTAGTTGAATGGTCCAAAATTTCAGCAACAATGCTAGATATTAAAAAACAAAAAATGTAAATACAAATATGTATGCATATCATGTGTATTTTGTAATGCTCTAATGCACTTTGGGAAAGTAGAGCTCGATGGAGTTCGAGACCCTCGAAGCTAACTGCAAACATTACCCTATTGACAAACTGTCCCTCGTCAGGCATCAGTGCAACAGCTGACGACTGTAGAATTTAGCAGTGCACTAAATACGCTCAGTTGAGGTGGGGCAACTTGAGCCACAGTCCACAAATTTGCATTTGCATTCAGCAATCAACATAGAAATCAATCAACCGCAACGGGACAGGATGGGGGCGCAGAGGACAGAATCTAAACATCCTGACGCTCAAGTGTTTCCCAATAACGCAAACCGTAACTAATAACTGTTAAGCAGGATCGGCCGGAGGCACGGGAACGGGAACGGGAACAGGAACCGCTTTCGACCCGGCACGCACTCAACCACAACCAATTACAGAAATTTACGCAAAGCGCCAGGATGCGCCGACAACGACGACGACGACGACGTCATTAATAAACATGAGCCCAGGTCTAGGCCTGGCTAAAGGCGGTGCAAAAATGATGGGTAGCCGGGTGGTTGGGCCATAGGCAGGTTACCCGCATATATGTATATATGTATATGTATACATATATACCATATATCTTAGCTAGGTGCTGAGTCCGGCCAAATCGAAGCCGCAGCGGTGCTTTTGATAGATGACTCTCCGCCCGCTCGCCCGGCTGCCTGCGTCTTGGTCTTAAGCTTGGACGCTGCTCATTACCATTGCTGATTGGCTCCGTCGTGGCGGTGGCTCCCAGTGCTCACGTGTGTGGTCGCGTCCATCACAGCCCAGCTGGCGGAGCTTTGGCCCTGTTTGTTTGCCCGCTCAGCGGCCTGTTATTGTTGCTGCCTGCCGTCGCTCTCTGCGCCGTTCGTCTGCCGAGCATAACAAATTATCTTGTTGTGGGCCGCTGGCTCGTTAGCGACCAACTTGTTTGCTTAAGCCAAAGATATAACCAATTAAGGATCATCGAAGTTAATATACACTTGGTAACTGGCACATAAACTCCGGATAAATTCCAATTCTAACTATGAATTTCATTAAATGTGTGTCTTTCTACTCCTGGAATTAATATGTACTCAGATTTGACATTAAAATTAATCATTTACCCATTTTTCTTTGACTATAATTTCCATTCCATTATTGTTTTTAATCTATAAACACAATTAACAATAAATAACTTTAAATAACATTTTATTTTCACATCAAAGCAAATACTAACACCTAGCCAGGCTACCCCAGTGTAGAGTAAAACCAGGCCAGGCCAGTAGCAGGAAATGAATGAAGCTGAATGAAAATCATGTTGGTTATTCGGTCGACTGTTCGGTTTACTGGGTCTGTTTTGCTCGATTACGAATCGGCCGTCTGTATCTGCAGCGAGTATTTATTTAAATGCGTAAATATCTGCATGTCTGACATATTTCATTTGACCGTAGGCGCGTTGAAATGTTGCTCGAATTGCTTCGCGGCGAGCAAATAAAAAATGACCATAGCATATAAACAGCGCATATATATATATATATATATTATTTAAATTGATAATGTTAAAGCGTTGCCGTTGCCTTTTTAAACGCTTGTATAAATTGGCATTGAAATCGAATGCCCTGTCGAAAAATAGTGCACGCGTTATATGTTGTTGTATGCATTGTAAATCGACTTCCCCCAATGATAAATGTGTGACAGTTAACAATTTAAGGTCAGCACGAAATGGTTGGCATATACTTTTCTTAAGTGTATTTACAACCGTTCTGAGCAAATGTTATAAGAAAAATATGTACTTCAACTATTTGTAATTAGGAAATATTATTTTTAGGGGTTACTTGGTATTTGTTATAAATAAAATATATTTTTGACACTAAGAAAAAAGACAAAAAGTATTTAAAAATATTTCTTGCTCGTTAATATTAAAATAATGCGACATTTAAAATTTGTCTAAACACAACATAAAGTTAAATAATAATATAGAATAAAAAATCAAATAAATACATCGAAACGTAAACATTAATAATGTATGACTATTAAATATACATTATATAAAATATATGCACACACATTAAAGAAAATTTTTTACATGGTTCACATGTCCTCTTTTAATCAAAACCAGATTAATCTATATGAACAAGTCTTTGCCACTTGCACAAATCTTTGAACTTTCTGTCATTTCAATGCCGCAGCTCAATCAAAACAGGCCCCATATCTCTCACATAAGCCCAACAATTTGGTGCAATGAAAACGCACCTAACTAACAGGCAATTTGGAGGCTTTAAGCTCTCAAAAGCAATTTCCGAATTAATTGCTCGGCCAGCCCCATAGCCCATTTACACAATATACAATATACACCCAGGCACTTTTACTTTCTAGCCTCAGATGGGCGACTTATAATAGCCACCACACTAAGAAAATCCCACACACGCCGCCGCAGCGGAATATCTTGAGAAAAACCACTTTCAACAGAAACGGGCGCACTGTACGAAAGAAAAACCTGATATGGATTCGTTTTAGATGTTGTCAGCTGTCGGTTGTCGGTTGTCGCTTGGCATCTCTGGCCGCGATACGATACGACGGCCTAAAACAGTGGCCAAACGCGATAAACTAAACGCCAAGCGGCAAATGCTGAAATCCATGTAATTTGCCCCACTGGCCGTCAGCTTGCAGGTAATTTAAGAAAATATTTATGTATGTAAAATGCAGCCACCGACCAGCCACCGCAACGGTGGCAATCAAAACTAAATGCAACATTTAACTGTCGCGGTGAAGTAGGGGGGAAAGAGGGGAGAAGAGGAATAGTCGATAGTGACTGGGGGCTTTAATGCGTTCACTTGCTGCGTTCAACTTGTGGGGCATTCAGCGGAAATCGAAGAGTGAATATATATCATCTATGGCATATATATCGAAGCATAACTCCTTGCAATATAACATTATATAAATCTAATTATTATTTGGCATTTACACCATATATATTTGATAGCATAGAAATACATGTTCCACTTTAAAAACAATATTAGCATTGCAAAAATAGCAAATATCACTTACCAATTTTTATTTGATCAATCAAAGTTAATTTCACATTAACAAAGTTCTTAGAACAAAGTTTTAAATCGTTTTAAATAATTTTTTTCAAATACAAATACATAAAATCAAAGATGAATACATAAAGTTCTGAAAAGGCATTTATAAAATATTGAATATTCGTAAATTGAAATCCATTTCATTATATTATAATTGTTATAATTGTATTTATCATTTAGCTAAATTTAATTTAAATATTATTCAACGTTATCTTATATTAAAGTTTCTGAAAGGAGTGAAAAAAAACAGAAGCAAAATAATTAATTCTACCTCGGTTAATTTAGAATAATTTGTAAATGGGAGCTTTTTATGTAAATATATTTAAAAAAAACACAAAAATTACTTTTGATTTAAACAACATGATTTTTAAAGTCATGACAATGCAGTATTTTAAATCTGTTTCAATAGTATATTGCTGAACTTGTATTTTTGAAAGTTTATATAACAAAGTTAGATAGCTCCCGTTAGCGTTTTAGCGCATGGGAAAAACGACGAAAAATAACATGACAGCCTTTTGAGATACATTTAAGTTTACTTATATTCAGATCTGGCGATAAACACATTTTGACAGCTCCCCAGTTGGCGGCTCGCAGGCCTATGGCCGCAGTAAATGTGGCTTCCAGACTGCAGACCTGCAGCTGCACGCCGATAGCTGATGGCAGTGCTGTGATAAGAAACGAGCCGGGCCAACATGCCAGTCAGGGCATGAATGTGTGTACAAAAAATTAAATAACAATTAATAGCCTAGCACCCAGTAACAGTCTGAGGCCAGGCCCGGGGCGCAGGCCCAGTTTCAGTGCCCAGTTCCAGGCACCCACAACCGGGAACAGATTTTGCACGGTCAGTCGATAAATTAAAAGGCTGTGCAAACGCGCGCTGATAACTTGGCGACGATTAGGAGACAAGGCACCGCGACAGGGAACATGTTTGCCTTATAGTATAATTTTTCTTACTTCTTCTTCTGGTTATTTTTCTTTTGGCTGGGATTTATGTGTGCCCCGATAGAGCGTAAAAGTGAATGTTCGAAATGTGGTGACATGCATTTAAGATACTTTGCTTATAAATTATGTTAATTTATAGCCATATCTCGCTTGAGCTGTACAAAATGTTGTGCACATATAGTTTACATATATGTATCTATCAGTAGTTGTTGCTGTTGCTTAATGTTGCGTGTTAGATGCTTGTCACGTTCATTTCGATTTCCACAGCTCGTTTGGATGTTGTATTTGTTTGTTTTTTTTTTTTGGTTACTTACAATTAATCAACACATTGCAGTCGAGCCGGGCCTTTTGTTTATGGCTGCTACTTCCGTTGCATCCGTCAGATACATTTTGCTTATTGAAACCCAATTAAAACGCGTGCGTAAATTGCTTTACACGCATCTCTCGCTCACTTTCAGCCCTAACGAAGCATAGCCAAAAGTTCTGTTTGGCTACGGCTTGGAACGGGGGTTCGCTGCTCATAAAGCACGCCTTGTTGCTCTTCTTGTTTATGAGCGCCAGCAACAGATACGCGTCATTGAGCGCGTTTCTCGCGCGGTTTCTGCGCTGTTTGCCCGCCGCTTTTCACTGATGCCGGCGCCCCAAACTTTTTGGCGCCTTTGAGCGCCAACCCACAGCTTAAACAATGAAATATACGCGAAGTTTGGCAATGCCGACTATTAAATACACTGCAATATAGGGCATATATAAGGCATTCTTCCATCTTAATTTTAAAAAAATAGAATAGATATAAAATTGTGAAAATGCCAAAAAAAAATATTCTAATAGTACATA
Organism: Drosophila sordidula; assembly: GCA_035047465.1. NCBI lineage: Eukaryota > Metazoa > Arthropoda > Insecta > Diptera > Drosophilidae > Drosophila > Drosophila sordidula. Next base: position 1,693,436 of record JAWNPQ010000260.1, on the reverse strand, counting down.
ATATATAAATAACATTTATTGAAATATTGATATTTGCATTAAATTTAATAATAAACTCTAAGATAAATAAATTATTTGTAATGTACAGGCTAAAAGAATCAAGTAAACATAGAAATAGTATTTAGGTATAGTGCCAATTATTTACATGCCTAACATATTGAGAAAGATAATTGTCTGCATGCCAGTTTTAATCAAGTGGTTAAAAACCTATTGCGCTGCAATTGCATATATGTATGTGTGCATTAGCCAACTCTCGGCACTAATAAAGTCTTCCATCTCTATCTATTCGTATCACCGTTCTCTGTCTGCTCTGTGCTCTCGAGTGCATCCGAAATGTTTGCTTACAATTTGCCATGGATTACGCCTGCCGAAAAGCGATTTCACGACCCAACCAATCTTGGCTACCCCACGCCCGCTTAACCGCCTGCTCCTTGCTTTGACTTGCATTGAACTGTAAAATTTGTGCAATTTTCAATTTCATAAAGTTGCGCGGTGTTTGTTTGTGTTGTTTTACGCCCGGGCCCGAAAGAACTTTGAATTATGATTATCGCAAAAGCACACACACACACACACACACGCATACGAGCTGGATGCCAGCTTGGACGCACTGCAGCGGACACACCCGGCCACGCACTCAAGTGCAGTTAATTAAATTTTGTGCAATTTATTTTGCGCAAAACTTTACCAGCAACAACAACAACAACAACTTTAACAACAATGGCAACAACAACAACTGCCGTGCGTTGTTTACTTTTCACTTTGTAGTTTTGCATTTTGCCGTCAGAGTTTTGCGAAATAGTTTTTCACATGCGGGAGGATGGAAGTGGAGCTCATCTAACCGTTCTATTCTGTGGGGCGAACTCAGTGTTTATGCAATAAATAAAACGCTTCTCCATTTTCAGCCAATTGCCATTGATTTGGCATAGTTTCCACAGCACGTTTGGCGGGGCTAATGGAGAAGGGGAGAAGGGGGTTCGTTCTGTCATAATTGATTACCCACACATTATATTGAAAAGCTAGAAAACTACGCGACCATCGATCAGGCGGAGACCAAGCAACAATTCTCTAAACATAGTTTTTCTTCGACTCGGGTTTTTTCAATAATTAAAAATAATTTATGAGCGGCAATATGTCAGGGAGTAATGTAAATATTACCAACTGTAAGCTGTGGCCTCTCCACTGGTAGGCGGTTCTTAGGGGGTCCCTTGAATGATTGCAACAATTTACGGGCACTGGCAAAGTTTCGCTGTCTGTGGATAATTAAGCAATTGCGTTTTGGCTAAATGAGTTTTCAGTGCAGTGCGTCGATGATGGGCTGGGTAAAAGCCAGAACATGTTCAACAACCAGCGGGCACATAAGTGCTGCCAGTGGATATGAATGGAGGTTAGTTTAATCAGTTTGTGGGAAGATAATTTATATTGCATATTTATGTTGCAGTACGAAAGGAGTCAGAAAAATATATTACATAAATATATTACAGCAATAGATGAAACAATAATAAAGTAGAATTATTAATTTGATAAGTTTTCAATTTGTTTTGTAAGTAAATTTAGTATGTTACAATTTGTAAAGTATTGGTCACACTAATTCAAGGTGGGGTTTCTTAAAAGTATGAGATTTCCCGCTAAGAAAAAGTTCTCGATTTTCGATAGGTCTATTTATTTATTATAGTATTATTAGAATTATATAATATTGTTGTAAACTTTCCACATAATTTCATTGCTATTTTGAATAGCACTTAAATTAAATGAATAAAAAATACATTGAGTTGTTTAGGGTAAAAAAATTTTCATTAAATTCATTTTAGTTGATAAACTATTCTGATAGATTTCTAGATAAATTGTTGACTTTGCATTATTATCGAGGTGTGATCTGTGATCTTTTGTGCTAGATTTGATAAACAATAAACTTTAGTGACTACCCAACCATATTAAGCACTTGGAAATTGCCAACACCGAAGTGAAAGAGCAAGACCTAGACCAAAATGGACCCAAGACACGACCAAAAGTTAAGAGCGCTGTTCGCAGTGTTGCAAGTAAAATGAAACTACGACAAGATGTAAAAGTATCTATAACTGCAGATGGCGCGATAGGGCTGTCAAGTGGGTATGCGAGCTGGCAAGCTCGCTGGCAAGCTCGCTGAGTGCTCGGCGAATGGGCTCTTCTCGCCTGACCTTTGTCTAGTTTCCTGCTTTGGCTCAGCTGGCTTTGACTTATGGTGCTTAAGCGTTGACTGATTGCATCTAATTATTCACTGAATGATAATATTGTTGATATTTCTGTCTGGCTGCCAAGAAGAACAACGGCAGCAGCAGCACTAGCTAAAGGCAAGTTGATGATGCTGATGACGGCGTCTCAACGACCTATTCATGACCCTTTCGCGGTCTCTTGGGGGCCGCTGGCCGCTTGAGTGGAATTTCATTTGAAGCATCAGCTGCTGCTCCATTCGACAAGTGGAGCCCAAATGATAATTGCGCTTTTCATGCATTCTCACAGATTGATGGCAAATGGAAATTGAGTCTGCCGATTGTATCTCTTCTTTCTTTCTGGGCTCTTGTCTTGGCTCTAATTTGGTTTTGCTTTGTTTCTCGTTTAATTAATTTATGCGCTCGCCTGACAGGTGAGAAATTCTGTTCCATAGCATTTTTGATTTGTTTTAATTTGATTTCTGAATCAAGCTTTTTTTTTCGTTCGCCCCTAGATTTATGCTTATTTCGTATAATATTTCCACATATTTCATTTTAATTGGGTGCCATTTTTCAAGTGTCAGTTGCCTGATTTTGTGGGCGTGTTGGCGTGGAAATTGTAGCCTCGCTCGTTATGCAATGCGCTGCAGGCCAAAATGCATCATATAATTAATTAACATAAGTAATTAGAGTGAGCGCGAGAGATTGAGTAAATGAGAAAGAGAGAGCTCGCCTAATTAATAGTGACACTGGCTAACCGCATCTAACTCATATAAAATGTTTATATCATTTTCAGGCACCTGCAAACAGGCTTTGGGCATGGAATCTGGCGCCATAGCGGACTTTCAGATCACGGCCAGTTCGGCCCATGATATGGGCAACGTGGGCCCACAACACGCCAGGTAAGTTCCATTCAAAATAATTTAACAAAATTAATCAAAATAATTTAGGTGCTTGAAACTTTAAGTAAAAAAAAACTCATTAAATATAAAATACAATATAAGAATCATCAGCAAGAAATAAAATAATTGGGAAATATAAAATAGGAAAGTTTTCGGGACATACCAAATAATTAAAATATCACTCTCAAATATACAATCAAAAACCAATATTCTGAAATTCGGTTTACAAAGCATTTCTTTATACTCATTAAAGCAGTGAAAAGGCTACAAGTTAGGGCAAAAAGGATTTTAATTACGCCAGACAACTTCATGACTATGTCTTACACGTGTCCTTAGGTAATACATTATTTAATCTAGCAACAACCATTAGAATAACAACAACAAAAACAAAAGCAACAAACATGTTATTTATGATAACTCAAAATGATAAACAAGAAACATGCATTAAAATCTGCCACATAAAAACGGTTACATTGATGAGCAATGGGCGGGGGCCGGGGGCAGGGGCGGGGGGCGTTACCAAATGGCAAGCGTGGAATATTTCAGTATCCTGTGTACATGGAAATTATTATGAATTATTTTATGGCGTGTTTAAATGCCTTTATGTCATTTCAGCCAAAAACAAGGCAAACACACAAATGACATAAATTAAAATACGCACACAACAAACGAACAGACACCCACGCATATACTTATGTAAATTATGGAGAATAATGATACAACTTATGACCGCTTTATATTTTGCTGACATTTATTTGCCTGTTGTGGAGTTGGCCAAAAGCATTTGCTGATTTATCTTCCGGGCACACATGACAAATTCGCGACGCTCTTAAATAAAAATGAAATTCTCTGGTAATTATTTAGAATGCCCAAGGCTGACCCTCTGAGATCATGAATACATAATGCATAATGTTGTTGTCCGTAATAAACTCGCCCTCTCGCCACACATATTCAAGAATAAACATTTTTATGACGCACTAAAATCATTTGCACAATGTGCCACAAAACAAACAACTCTGGCTGGTCACCACAGAATAAAAACCCAAACAAGCCCACAAAATGTCAAGCTAAATAACTTGCAAAACTTTCTCATTGCCGGAAAGAAAACAAGCTATTAAATTGAGTTTTTTTTTTTTTTGGTTGCATGCATAGAAAGTTTTAAGTCGCATTGCAAGATGGATGACCATTAAAAGGAAGTTATTATTATCATCGATATTGCCCACGCATATATCAATAGAATGTGTTTATGAAAGTTGTATAATATTGTGAAACACAAATTATATATGACATCAGATAAACCAAGTATTAAGTGTAAGTAGCACCAACCCTTCAATTAAAAAATATATTTTTATATAGATTATATTACTACATTTATATAATCGATTTTACCCAAAACACAATTTTACGCTAATTAGTTTTGTAATGCATTAAAGTCGATTACAATCTTACTATCGTAAAATGATGAAGAGTAATCCACTTAATTAAACTTACATAATTAAAAAAAATAAACGTGGTAAATAATAAATAAAATTGTAAGTTTTATGTTGAATACATTATCGATAAAAAAAATCTCACCTTGAATATGGTATATTAGGTAGTATATTAAAAATATTTAAGAATTATATTGATTTTAGACAATTTAATTCCGAAGATTTTTTATACTCCATCCCGCAATGAAAAGAGTATTTCCGTTTCCAAAATTTACAAAACTTTTTCCAAATAGCAATAATAGTAATTAAGACCGCTTTCAACTCGTTTAAGCTGTGACGAGTATTGCGCAATCGGTTACACCCGACTGCAACGTTTTTACTTCTTTCGACTCCTTCCATTATATAACTAGCTGCGATAAAGCCCTCCCAGGCCGCTAAAAGCATTAAAAGAATCATTATAACTCGACCCTGCACAGATACACGCTCCATACTGCCGACTGCCGTCACTAATAAATGACCCCAAAGGTCGGTCAGTGGGGGGGGGGGGAGCATTCACTGGCTAAATGACATGCAGAGACAACAAACAAAAATGTAAGCAAAAGCTACAAATGCGACAAAGCCAAAAAAAAAAAAGAAACACAAAATGTATGAGTGAAGTAACAAAAATATTGATTGTAATGTCAATGTCGCCTAAAGGGAATTCGGGGAGAGAAGTCGGAGAGCTGTGGAACTCTGTGGATCGGGGGGGTCGGTGCGTCTGTAAAAGTGGAACAGCAGGCGAATCGAGCCGAGGCAAAGCGCATAAAAATAAAAGAAAAGCAATAAAATTATGCAAAGTCAACAGAAAAACGACCAGCGACAGGCGACGATGCCAACAACATTGCGGATGTGGACGAGGAAAACGAAGAGCAATCGGACGACGGTGCCCTGGTACGTGTTGACTGCGAGGTTCCAGCTGTACCCATGCCAAAAAGAGCGAGAGAGAGAGAAAGAAGGAGAGTGAGAGACAGAAGGTACACGGTGCGCTAACAAATGTTTGGTAGTAAAAATGTCACACATGGCGTTTTGCATGTGGCGCCCCCTTGGCAGGGCTAAGGGGAAAGGGATGAAGTGGGGCTGAGTCGGGAATGTGCGTGCCCAGGCCTAATGATGCCCAGCAGTAGGCTGGGGAGCGGGGGGCCAGCGGGTAGCTGAACGGGCAGTTTTACGTTAAACATGCGCCAAAGTCATATGAATTTTATTACAAGCATGAAAAGGTTGCCACGCAGTCAGGCACTGAGAAGCGCCGAGAGAGGCGCCCGAAGAAAACACTCAACATATGATAAATGAAAGCGCGCAGCCTATTGAAGGGTTAAGGCAACATTTTCTAGTCCTTTAAAAGCCAACTTTCAAGATATACGGCTTGTATTCGGGCCACTTGCCAAGGATAACCAACAAGGCAACTTATTAGCGTAGCCTAGTTTCGGGCCGTCAGCAACCGAAAAAACAAAACAAAAGGCGGCCACACTGCAAATGATGCCATTGAAGCATTCTTTATGAGCCTTACGTGACCAGAAACTCTTTGCCTATTTCAGTTATGCCCTTTTCTTTTGGCGGATTTTCAGGTGCTTGGAGCTAATAAACTTTAGCTGCATAGTTTTTCACTTTGCGCACTAAAGAAATTGACTTGATTTGTGTGGCAGTGGCAGTGCCGGGTAAATTTTGGTGTGAGCTTTTCGGGCTGGGAAATGACAATGTGAGCGCCGCGTGTCAGCAACATGAAAAGTCCATATTCATGCGTAAATTTTGATGGATGTCGCCTAATGAAAATATGCGACGCTTTTGCTGCCATACGAGTACACCGCCTCAACATTGGCCTCTTTCTCTTACCCTCTCACTCGCTCGCTCTGTCTGTCCAATATACAGTTCCTCTCTGTTTCACGCTCTAGAGAGCTTTAGGTCGTATGTGTTTGGCATAAATTTTTGACAGTTGAGTTATTTTCGACAGCCTGCCGTGGGACTCTATGCCTCTCTCTCGCTCCCTGCCTCCTTCGCTCTCGTTCGCTTTTTGTATACGGTTCGACCACGTGTGGGTCGCTCAAATGTAGGCTACACATAAATTTGTTTCGTTGCTTTTGATGTTTCGGCTGTTGTGGCAGTTGCCTTGATAATTGAAGCAATTTAAGAAATGGTCTAGGGGAGCTCCAATACGCTCATATGCGCTGAAATATGGATGGAAGGTTCGCATGTCAGAAAACTGTGCCAGAAACTGAGAATTGAATAGAGAGGCGCGAGCTTTAACTACCGTCAGAATTCTAAACTAACATAAAAGCCTTATAACTGGGTTAAAATTTCCATATTTGGTGAACAAACAGCAATGAGAATTATACATTTTATTATAATAAGAACTTTTTTTTTTGAGAAAGTATAAAAAATATTATTATTAAAATTATTATAAAACGAATGAGAATTGATAAATTCAAATTAACTGAGATAAGTACTGACTAGTTGCAATTAAATGTATGCCGAAAAATAAACAAAGATATGAGCTTAATTGAAAGCCCCAATAGATTTCGTGCACTTGCCCGAAGCATTATCGTTCCTTGAACTCACGACTAGGGGAACAGCTCCCGATGCCGGTCTGTTGATTATTCCCAGGCAGCATTCAAGCGGCACTGATTAATAAAGTTAAATGACTTATAAGTCCATTAAGCAAACTTCTTCATTCTAGCGTAAAGTAAAAATGCCAAAGAAATTAGCGAACCAAGCCGGAAAAAAAATGCCCGAAAAACTTTTCACGTCTGCAGCTGATGGAAATACTTACACATAACATAACAAACGGGCAACCCGAACGGAAAACAATTGCAAACATTTTCCAATACACAGCCAAAGGGCAGCCAAACAATCGAGCTGGCTAAATGAAATAGAGAGAGAACCAAAAAAAGAATGAAGTGAACTACGTAAAATCTTATGGCAGCTTAGCATGCAATAAGCAGAAATCAATTGACCCATTTGGTTTATGTACTGGAAACAAAGGGCGGGCGACCCCAGCTCCGAATGCCATCACAGGGTAAATGCAAAGGCAAGGGCGTTGGATTTTGTGCCTGGTTCGTATTGTTTTCACATTATATTGACAGCATCGAATCAAAATCAACGCATTCTCATTTGAAGCTTTACCCGCTGATGGCAGTGAGAACCGAAAGCTGCATTTCATATGCCCGAACGCACAAAGCCACAAGGAACAAGTTTTCTGCACAAAACTTACAACGTTTTGCAATCAATGGAACTTCGATTGCGGTTAGAGAGCAGTTGTTAGGTGCAGCCAGAGTTGGGGCAAGGCGGGGCTCTGGGGTCGAAGCGCCAACATTATGGGGCAATGTCAAAGTCAATGTGAATGCGAGCAAATGTCAATGTCGGCTCAGGATATTGTGTGCAACAGTCTCCTCGGCAGTCGAACGGAACTGTCACAGTGCGGCCCACGCTGCGTATGAGCAACGCTGACTGGCAAGCTTTTGATTTCTTTTTTTTAGTTTGATCCAACTGTCTAGTTGATAAAGTGCCAAATTGTTTTTCAAATTGGGCTGCTGGTGAACTGTGACCAACTGTGAAGTGTGCAAAAAATTCAGACATTGAACTTTAAGGTCATCTTCAATTCTGAGCAACAGGAAATTGAAAAATTAATAATACTGCCAGATGTAGACAAAGCTGCGTAACGGACAATGAGTAGTTGTTGCCAAAATAATGCAAAACTAAATTAAATTAAAAAGAATCATAGTCTTAAGTATAGTCATAATTTTAAAGGCGGTTCGCCAACCAATTGCGAAGGTTTTAGTTAAAAATGCGCTAGAGAGTTATGGACAATATGCTGCAATAAATATACAGGAAAAAAAAAGTAACAAAATAAAGTAAAAAAAAAAAAAAGAAAGAATTAAATATATCCTTTAAGATAATTCATAATGTAAAAAGAAATTCATCCGAATACTCTTTTTACTCTGTGAATTTATGGAAATATTTGTATGTATATTAATGGATAAATATTTGAAAAGTCTTTAATCTGCAATTTAAAATGGATAATTACGCAATAGACCTGTAATGAGAACTACGTAATTGAAGGCATGCAAATCATTTTGTATACAATGAAACTATGTTTCGGTTGCTCGATTATTTCGAGTCTGACAGCAAATGCTATCAATGCCGCAGGCTCAGTTAATTGTAAGTTTTCAAATGAGATACCTTAGATACTATTACGTTTTGTGCATTGCCATCGCTCGAGGCTGATGATTGTTGTTGTGGTTCAGCTGGATATTAATTACGAAAAGGCTATTGGCAGCATTCTATAAATATATGGTTACGTGCATGCATTGTTCGCCTGTAATCTGGATATATATTTTGGCCACAAATTGGAAACAGCTTACATGCAGAGCATTTCATGTTACGAACAATTTCGTTTCGGTGGAGCTGCCCCGCTTCATCCCTTAATTGCCACATTAGACGTTGCATTTGCTTGTGTTACAAGTCAGACTCGTTGCCACGGCACATTATGCTACAACAACAACAAGAACAATGATAACAACCTGGGCCCCAACCATTCAAGAGTTCAATTCAGCTTTGTCTGCGGCTGTCGCTCACTTAATCGTTGCCAGTCTGTCTGTCGCTCTGTCTGTGGCATTGATTTTCGCTTTTAGCATAGTCTACTTTTAGGCGCACGGCACGTCACGCGGCCGCATTCGCGTCAGGGCCTGGGCACGGCCACAGGCACTGATTACGGCAGCCAGCTGCCAGGTTTTGGCCACTGAACCAATTGTTGTTAACGCGTTTTCCATTTTATTGCATTAATGTTTGATTCGGTTTTGCTTTAACCATGCCCCCACCCCCCACACAAAGCTCTCCACGCGCCGCTTAATGTCGGTCCGATTGAATTGATTGCTGGGTGGAGCCCGTGTATCCGTATCTTATGCTCTGTGTGGGTGTATCTGTATCTTTGTGTTGTGTTAGTTCTTTTGCCAGTTGTGCGCACTGAATTTCGATTTCGACTTGGTTTCGTTTCGCTTCAGCTGTCAGCAGTATCAAACTTGCGCCAAGCCTCCAAGCCTCCCAACCTCCCCCCCTCCCTCCTCCCTCAAACACTTCACGCACTTCGCATGCTGCGTAATGTGTTAATGTGCTTTTTATGTTACAAATGAGTCAATTTTTATGATTTAATGTTACCCAGCGCCTCGTCCAATTCCAATTTTGATAACGGTTTGGCATTTTTCTCCCATTGATTACCCCCCCACAAAAATATGGGGCCACAGTGCGACCCGGCGAAAGCATAAATTTGCTTTGCTTATTGAATTATTTATAACATTTTATTGAATTCCTTCATTGCCGCGCATTATTTCTCGCAACTTTGGCATTGATTTGGGTTACTGGCCTTAAAATATTGATGGGCCCTGTTGCAATTTAAAAGCGTTTTCGTTTCTCCGCACTTAATTGAAGCAAACTTGCTGTAAACATTTTCGCATTTCGCTTCAAGCAACCCAACTAAAGACGTAGTCAAGGCAACCGTCAGTGCTTGGAAAAATCCCAGCATCACGGGGGGAAAACATGTTTTATTAATTTCATTTATTAAAAATACACACACCGTAGGTTATCTTCATTAGGTTTTGTCAAGCTGCGTCGTCGTTCTGCTTGGAATGCCGCCGTTCATACAGTTCGGCAAACAAATACTTGGCGCTCGGGCGTGTACCGGAAAATTCCAGGAAAATTACAACGTCAAGAGCTAAGAGAAAAGGTGTGAGCTGTGAAGCTGTCATACCGGCAAAGGTAGCAGTCTACGGGCTGAAGCTAAGCTTTAAGTATGGCAATAAAGTCTATTAAAGTGGTTTAGAAAACTTGTTAAGGTCTTTATAAGTCCACTCCCATTTTTCTGTGTTAATGAGAAGATATAATTTAGCAATACAAATTTTTAAAACAAATAGCACGTCGCTTAAACGAAAACTGTTTGTTACAATTTAAGCTATATATGAAGACGGTGTTTGGTTTTATATTAAAAAGTTGATCACTCTTATTAAACATTATTAGCAATATATTATTTGTATTATTAAATAAAATATTTCAAAAATAATTTAAATTGCCAAAAACTTATCTTATATTATATTATATTATATCTTACAATATATGTCTTAAAAGATAAAACCGATCGAAATTTAGTTTTTAAGTCGACAATAAAAATATATCGTAATAAAATGTTAATTTATGCTTTTTCTCACATTAACGACAAAGCTACTGCAGTTAACGATTTATTTATTTGTTTGTGGCTAAAAACGACTGATTTAAAAGCTATTAAACTTGGGCTTGAAGGGCTATTAAAATGTTTATAAATATGCAACAAAAGAGTGCTGAGAAGCCTTTCTAAGCATTATAGTATTGGGATTATGGTGCAACTGCAAAGTTTCACTGCTAACACTTGGCTATCGGCTCTTTCACAATGGTTTATCAAAGTGTGCACAACAAATAGCAATGCAAAATAAGTTAACAGCTTGGCCCCCAGACCATTAACAGGTCAACACAGTTGAGACGCTTCCAGGCAGCAAATTGCGCGGCGCGCATGCGTAACGGGTAGCGGCAGCAACGGCAGCAGCAGCATCGGCAATGCCAGTTAAATTTAAATACGCAGAGCAAATACCTTGGAAATGTTTGCGGCGATAATTGAAAGACAAACATGGGGCAATGCCGACAACAAGCTGACAAGTGGCCAGAAGACTGGAAGACTGCGCATGTGTAGCCGACAACAATGCGACCGAGGCGACCCGGGACAACTCAATCGACTGGGCCCAAGGCTATTTGCCTACGCACAGCCATAGAGTTGGCTATTTGCTCAAAGCGTTTTCACTCCGACAAGCGCAACTGCAACTTTGAGCCAAGTGGATACAAAGAAGAAAATATAAACAGTTACTGCTTCTTGTCTATTTTTGTTTGATCAAGAGTGGCCCCAACCAGCTAAATGCGTATTTGGGCAGCTGTAGCGGTGTTCACTGAATAACATGCGATAGGTGTGGAAAACGCAAGATTAGAAAAGGTATGCGAATAGGCAACAGTTGGTGGAAACTCTTATAATAGAGTCAAATAACCGCTTTAGTCTGTGCTTGGGAAAATGTAACCGGAAGGGTTATCAGGGTTAAGTAAAGATATTTAAGAATGCACTGTTTAGAATTCATTTTGGAATGGGGGAATGCGTTTTAAAGTTTGTGTTGATTAAATCTAAAACAATAAGTTCCTTTCAAGTAACACAAATATTGGTTTCTCGTAAAGATAAGCATAACAGCAATGTTAATATACTTTTAAGAAATAATATATTTCTTTGAAACATTATTTAGATATTCAATTTGCTTATAATATATTAATTGTTAAGTTAAAAAAAATTCTAAAATAATTAAGCGCAACAGCAATGTTAATATACTTTTAAGAAATAATATAATACTTTGAAACATTATTCAGATATTCAATTTGCTTATAATATATTAATTGTTAAGTTAAAAAAATTCAAAAAAAAAATTAAGCACAACAGCAATGTTAATATACTTTTAAGAAATAATATAATACTTTGAAACATTATTCAGATATTCAATTTGCTTATAATATATTAATTGTTAAGTTAAAAAAATTCGTTATTCGCTATGATATACTTTAATGGTCATTCTAATATTATTTCCTTATGACTCAGATTAACATAGAAATTAATAAACCTTTATGATACACTTTGATAATATATCTTTATGGGAAATGTTTCACAAAATTCTGTTGATTTTTTGTATTTAATATCAAAGTTCTTTTGTTTGGTTTACATTATGACGTTCAATTAAAATGTTAAACATTTTCTAATGGAATTTAAAAACTTGATATACGCCTCGTTGATTTGGCAACTAGTTGGCATGAGAAAATGTTGTTTTGCAAAGAACAAAGACACCGCCAACAGTTTGGTTGTGCTTGGTGGCTTGTGTGCAGTTCTCTATTTTCCTTATGGCATCATTTAGTGCCCTAAAATGTTTTCATCACTTGGGCTGTCACCATTCTGAAAATATGACAAACCATTAAGACAAAAGTCAGGCGCGACCCACTGAAGGCGTGACCTCAAAGGAAGGGGTGCAACCGCAGTGGACTCGAAACGGAACTGCGGAGGACACGTCCTATAAAAGATGACTTTGTCACAGTTATTGCGCCCTGGCAATAATGACTTGAGAAAGCTGCATCAACAACAACAACAACAACAACAACAACAACAACAGCAAACATGACAGACCGCAGCAAAAGAAATTGCAGGCGCAAGAAAAGCTAAAGCCGACTCGTAACTGGCGACGGGGCGAGGAAGAAAGAAAAACAGCTGCCAAAAGAAAAGTAAATGGCAAATGGAAAATGACATGCGACGGTTTGTGTGTGTGTGTGTGTGTGTGTGCGGGGGGGGGGGGCAAGTTTTGCCTGTGTTCGTTTGCCAACAGGCCGCAAAAATATAAAAGCATACAATCCAAATGCCGGCAACACTTTACAGAAGCCACGCAGACAAGGGCGCGGGAGGAAGGCGGGCGGGGGGTGGGTTAAAGAAAAAAGTGGAAAAACTGCAAAAGAGTTTTGCATTTTGTGTGGCATTGTGTCAAGTGGAAATTGCACGGAGACGACGACGATGGCGAAAACCTAGAAAAATGGCAAACACGCCGGAGCGATGACAACGGAAAAGATGACAATAAAAATGGCGGCTAAGGCTTAGGCGAAAGAACAGCGACAATAACAAAAACAACAACAATAGAACAACAGCAGCAACATCAACGGCTTAAAGTTCAATGGAAAATATGAAAAAGCAAAATGGCGACAGACAGCCTCCGAGATGCGAGGGACGTGCTGAAGCGTGCTGGCAGCCATTAGCGTTTTATGGCACAGCCCCAAGAAATCGATAAAAAGACGCACATGTGCTTGTTGTTGTTGCTGTTGTTATTGTTGTTGTTATTCTTGCTGCTGTGTCCGTTCCGTGTGCAATTTGTGCCGCACAAGGGTTAACGCCAGCCTCAGCCCCTTTGTTTTTACAGTAATCATAAAAGCATAACACAAAGACCATTATGCTATATGCCCAGCTCAGCCATAGGTCAGAAGGTAACGCAAAAGTAGCTTCTAATTTAAGCTATACACCTGAGCTCAAGCCGAGAGACACGGCAAGCGACAGATAGCAGAGGGGCAGGAGGGAAAGGGTAAAAGTATTATCTCTGCCACATGTCTAGTCAACTGAACCTTAAAACAAAAGATACAGTTTGAGCTTCCACGAAATTGTGCTCTGAGCTTTAAATGCGGAGGTTAGCTTGAATAAGATATATGGCTGCGGAATAATGTCTGAAAACGGGGTGAATGCAAAATATACTCTATATTGCTTTTTTATTCTTTATGACTCAAAAATTATTTACTATTTTGCGACATTTTTATATTGAGTATATTCTTCTGACGGATATATTTCAAGTGCACTTTTATACGTTTGTACTTTGTTATTGCTCAATCTAAGATCAGAGCTTATTAAGTATTTTCAAACATATGCATGCAGCTGAAAAATAAGTGCAGAAAATCTTTTTCTTCATATAGAAAGCTAAGTCTTGGCAAATTACTTCCGCAGTTTGGATTCTGTTTCAATTTTGAGAAAGATTTTTGGGAAAAAAATAAGCCATAAAGCAGTTTTGAACTTCAATTACACATATTAAACAGTTTTGAGTCGAGTGAAAAAAGCTGTTGACATTGCAGTACTACAGTAAGCACAAATTCTTTTTTTTTTTTTGCTATAAAGATGTTTTTTGTTTTTAATTCAGACTTCAAATAGTTCAAATTCTTATTCGTGCACATACGTATATTTTCATATGAATATGGAATTATGTTTAGGCACATGTCTACTTACAAAATTGCATTTTTGTTTACTCTAGAACAAATTAAAAATATGTTGAAGAAAGTTTCGTCCCCAGAAATGACGCAAACCGAAGCTTTACTGTATTGGTTTTAAGCTCTAAGTATTTTGAATTCAAAGCTTCAGAGTAAAATTCAAAAGAAGAGTTCAGAGCCAAGTCCACAAAATTTTCAGACCTAAAATATTTTACATATATTTAATTGTCAATTTAATTGTATTATATTATTTATATTATCAAATTCTTTATAGATATAAATTTATAATTAACTTTGGCGCAAATTTAAAATGAAATTAAGTTCGCTGACTTATTTCGTTTATTTCTAATTATTCACACGTTTGCCTAATTTCTCCCTAAATGCCAACCCCCAGCGCGACTTTCATCTGAACCTCAATGTCAATCTATTTGGGTGCTGTAATAATATCTAGGTACTGTGCTTAGGTACGTGGCAACGGCCAATTAAAGACATCTGACGCTCATTTTGAGGCTAAAAATTAATTTGTTAAAGGATTGCGCGGCAGTTTTGGCCCAAGTCTTGCCACCAAGGCCAGCGTCAAACTCTTCAAGCTTAGCAAAATATTTTGCTAAGAAGTGCCAAAAAAAGAACAAAAAAAAAAAAAATTGAATTTAATTAAAAACTCGGCAAACTGAAGCTACTGCTGCTGTTGCCGGTGTCAGGCGCTAGGGGGCGCTAAACTGAACCGCGCTGAGCGATAGAAACAAAAGCAGCAGCTATTGTTATGCTATTGGGCGAGCGGGCAGGGGGTGGGGGCTGGGAGTGGAGGTTGGGGGAAAGGGTGGCCTTTACAAACGTCGACGGCGACGTCTTTATGACAATCGTAAAAAATAATTTTTAGTAGCTTACAAGCCGTTGGCAGGAGGCAGTTGGAGAAGGCGCCCGTTGCCTTGGCATTTTAATTGCATCAAGTGCCATTAAAAACGTTGAAAGAAAAATTGGAAATTAAATGAAAAATAAATATGTGTGGCAGCGGGCAAAAGAGAGTGCAGGCAAACGAGTTGAACGAGGGGCAGCACACACACACTTGCACACTCTCATCCATACGCAGACGAAATTGAAAACGCAAATATTTTACACTCACCTGTGTTTTTCTTACACTTTTCACAATTTGCACGCGTGCAATGAGATTCTCACGGAAGCTAACAGAGATTGAGATTGAGAGAGAGAGAGAGAAGAGAGAGTGAGCGATGGGACAGCAACCCTTCTGCATGTGCTACTTATTAGACAGCCCCTAAGCATGTTGGGGACACACAAACATATGTGGCCGTACACTCGGAGCTGTAAGCGGCTTAAGTTTTGTCTCGGACCCCCACAAGGCAAAAGTTAAGTTGCCCAACCAAACGAACTTCATGCAGTGCAAATCAGCTTAACTTTTTGCGCCATAAACTGTAGCATATTTTGAAGGCCCATCTTATGTGTGCGGGCATTCTTTAAGAGCGGCCCCCTCTTGAAACGAAAGAGAAAAGAAAACTCAAATCTAGACAAGCTCATTAAAAATAGGAAAACATCCAACAAACAAGCTGCAAACGAAACTTGATAAAGACTCTGCTTCATATGCATAGACCCACAAAAAAGGATACGCAAATTCAAAGGCAAAAGATATAGAAAAAAAATGGAAAAAAGAATATACACACATATATACCAGCCTAGGGGCAAAGGCATGTCGGTAAAAGGGTCGCCTTAGTCCGTAAAAGTTTGCATTGTGCTTAGCACAACAAACCAATTGGGCATTTAAGCTACAGGATACTTCCTCTATATGCAAATTCGATTTTGCATAGAGCAAAACGCACAATAAATATGCCAAAAGGACTGGAAGTGTATTGTATAAGAGCATTTAAATAAATAATGGACCAGAACTGTTTTCCTCATTGTGACGATGTCAATGGACAAATTAACAGAGTGGACTTCAATACTCGAATGAAAACAGAGCGAATTTGTATTGTAGAATCTGGTGAACAATAGCTTTTAAAGTTTTGAAAATGTTAAATAAATAGAGTAAAGCACGAAGAATTTTAAGGCACAGTTTTAAAAATTTAAAAAAAATATTAAATTTATAAAATGTATAACAATTTTAAATAAATAATAATTTACATTGAATACGCGCCAGTTGGAAATTCTAATACTAAATCGTCATCTTATAGATTTTTCTTGTGGCTACAAACTTTCTATGATATTTCGCCTAATTTTTAGTTGTACAATATTTTGGCATAACAACTTATCTGGATTGGAAAGTTTTGCCTGACTTTGGGAATTATTTTTTAACAATTTAAGAAGAGCTAGTTTATTGCATTGCCCACAGGCAGCACCCACGGCAAATGCACCGCTGTTACGTGCCATATGACGCCGCCATCGAGGCACATATTCATGCATATATTTTCATAATTATCTAAATAAATGTGTGTAAGGCCACAACACACAAATAAACACACACACACACACAGCACACAAGTGAAAGCGACATGAATTTATATTAAAAACGAGCAGAACTTTGCCACAGTGCCTGGAACCTAGTACCCCATAAATGTATCCCTAAGATACGTGTCAGTGTGTGTGTGTGTGTGTGTTTCTGTGTATCTGTTGGTTGACTCTAATTTCAGCCACGTTTACAGCCATTCCAGGCATAGGCATTCGGCGCATAAAGTAACACAAGACCTAGTTAAAGTTCCCGGCCAGCTGTGTGTGTGTGTGTGTGTGTGTATCTGTGTGTGTTTGTGTGCAAATGCAACATTATTGCCACTTAGTTGTGTTGGTTTCGTGGTTGTGCACCTTGTAGCTGGTCTGTGTGCTGCAGTTATGCGATAGCTGCAGCCTTTTATGGCATATTTTAGTAGCTTTGCCTAAATAAAAGTGGCGCTAGGTGCCATTTCCTGCTGCTGACCATAACGCGCCAAACTGTGCACCGGATAATACACACACACAAACACACACACATGCACAAAAAAGCGGAAAAACGCCGCAAAGAATGCAACAATTTGCTGTAAAACGAAACCTCAGCTCCTCAGCTGAAGCGCTTCGAAGGAAAAGCTAGTGAAAATATTTTTGTGCCAACCATAAAATTTTCGCACGGCATATTTCGGACTCATTTTTGCATTGCATACTTTCTGTTCGCCATCCTGCACCGAAGGTTGCAGATGGGGTGGGCTGGCAAATACGTGAACAAGTTTCGGGTGTTCTATAGCCCGGCTGTGTGCAAGTATCCAAGTATCCGTCTCGTTAGGCGCAAATGAGAAGGCGACGCAGCGCTTAAAACGAAGCTAATGAAAGCCCTTAGCTGAATGCGTTGCAAAATGATGCTGCCTCGAAACGAGCATAGTATAGCATACTTATCGGGGCCTGCATAACAAGCACAGCAGAAGCACATCTTTCGGCCCTGCATTATGTAAGTGGAGCATGCTTTTGGCCATTCTACCATTTCGCCAAGTAGACATCATGGCAAGGCGCTCTTTTGCCCATTATTTGCCCAATTTGAATGCGCATTGAGAAAACATTTGCAGGCTTGTGTCATGCAAATGATGCTAAAGTGCCATCCCAGGTGACCCATATGTTAACGGTAATAAACAGCTTCACAGCCGTGAGAGGTTCAAAGAGTACAAAGTGAAGAGTTGTTTTCCTCAACGAGCTAACGAACAATAAATACCCTAGCAACAAATATGTGAAATAAGTTTAGAAACCACTGCTTGGATTTGAAAAATGTGAATTTATTATGTTATTTTAGAAACAATATATATAACATAAATCTTATATAAGTATCACCTGTGATCAATCGTTCTTTCCCCTAAATGTAAAACTAGATTAAGTTGCCACTAAGGTAGCAGAAAACTTGTTTAAATAAATACAAAAATATATAATAAAAAAAAGAAAAATATATATATATATTTTAGAAACTGTAAATTAAATGATTAATCCTACGAAATTTCTACTGATCTAGTAAATAGATTCGTTAATTTCAGACTTCTTTTAGCTATTCAAATATTCTCTATAAAAGTTTAAAATATATATGTAAAATAATATATAATATAATAAGAAAGTAGTCCGTCTAAAATAAAATTTAAAAATATCCCACTTATTCCCAAGCCAATAATTTCAAGCATTTAATATATATATAATTTATTTACAAAATCTCTCATATTTCATGACAATATCAAAGTACCCTATACAGAGAGAAAGAGAGAGTGTTTGCTGGCAAACAAAAAGTAAAAGTCATCGGCAAATGTCAAGCCCCCATAGCCGCAGAGCGCAGACCACACATCTCATTGGATTTATGACAACAAAATTGATATTAATGTAGAAAACTCGGTGCAAGCCGGCAAAATAGGCAAACCGCTGAGAGGCGCTGCCAGGTAAGGGTGGGGCATGGGGGCAATGTGGACGCTTGGCAGGCAGTCAACTTGGTGGCTTCCGCTGCCTATTTTGCATGCGAGATCCGTTCCCTTGGCCCTCAGCCTGCTGTCTCGGCGTGTTGTAAACCGCGATTAACGTAAATAGCGCAAAAAATGGCGCACAGTAGCAGCAAAAAAATATGGCACAGATAGACAGCCACACACACACACAGAGGTGTAAAAAATACTGGCAGTGAATGTGACCGAAACGGAAAAAAACTGAATGTGCCACAGCAGCAGAGCCAGCGCCAAAGCCAGAGCCAGAACCAAAGCCAAAGCCAGAGCCAGAGCATAATGTAGGTCACGGCGGGATATGTGCGAGTTAACTCCAGTGGAGATACCCTCTCTGCAAATCCCTCCCCCGCCTGGCAACGTTATGCGTTTGGATAAAGCGTTCATATGTTTGTATAGCGCCTGCCATGCGGAAAATTTGTAGCAATTTTCACGGAACGAGGCAACTGCTGATGCGGCCGCTGTTGATGTTGATGTTGATGTTGCCATTGCTGCTGCTGCCACTGCTTACAGTTGCAACAGCATCAGTTAATTAGCAGTGAAGGTTTTTTTTATTAGATTGGCGATTAGCTTCCCGCTGGATTGCGGTAGTTAGGAGAAAACGCATAGAAAATGGGACTATGAGAAATATGAGAAGGAATGAGATTATCTTTTAGTTCCCAATTTCTACTCATGTACAGAAAATATCCAAAAAATATATTAAGTTTAAAACCATCTTTACTTAAAAGAATTTTTAAATAAATTAATTACATAATTTTTATACATTCTGGCTGAAGTCCAGTATTTAATTTTTTTAATTAGTTTACTAATTAAATACAAAATACAAAATACCCAGTCTACACTTTTTTATCAAATCAACTTGCGTTGTCTAATCTTTAAGGAGTTTTATCCCCCTTATTGTAAATACGTTTTTCTTAAAACACATTTTCTTCCCAACTTCTCAACAACATGAACTGGGGCAACAATAAAATACTCGGTGGCAAGCAACATGTTGCGCAAACAAATATCTATGAAACAATTCCATAAACATTTCCCCTTTGCTGGATATCTTTCTATTTATGCCTTTATTGTGAAGTCTATAGAAACTGTGCAAATTGTTTAAATGACTTTGCATGAGTCAATAACTTGCATGATTTACTGCGCTTTGAGCTCCCCTCTCAGAGCGCTCTATTCTAATGCAAACAAACTGCAAACAAGATAAAATATGAATATGAACATATAACGTATGCCATGCGCACACAAACACACTAAGTCCCTGTGTGTGTGTGTGTGTGTGTGTGTGTAAAAAGAAATTGTCGCAATGCAGTTGCAGTTTTTGAGTTTGGCGAAAAAGTTCGCGTTTGAGTTTCGAGTCGAGTTGAGTTTTCCATTTTCCCAGGGCCGAAAGTTTGCGGACGCAGCGCGGCGTGTGGTTAACTTTTTGTTTTTCGGCTGCTTTACGCCAGTTTGAAAATTGAAAGTGAAAACTGCCAAAATGCCGCAGCTGTTGTGAAAATAATTCATAAATTGAGCGCGAATGTTGCGGCAAACAAAAAAAAGTTGAAAAGTCATTCAAGATACAAATAATGATTAAGTATGCAAATTGACGCCCTGACACAAAAACTCGAATATGAAGCGAAATATGTTTAAGGTTGTTAAACATTTTAATAAAATAAATCCTGTTTTTGTATTTGTGCTTGTATTATTAATTATTTTATGGGGGAGAACATTTTATTTTTAAAATCTGTTTTATTTAGGAGACTGAATATCAGTGAAACATGTAGCAAAAATTATAAAACAATAGAAAGATAAATATCATACACAAGTTTTCCAACAATTTTCACGCTTGGCAGTTGAATTTATTAAATTACTGCTCAAAGTACAAATATCACAAAAAATGTGTAAAAATTCCTATTAACCTAATATATTAACATTACATCCTACAGTTTGCATCTTTACCATACTATAATGTTCAACGCGTAAATATTTGCTTTCAAGCACCGCTTTGAAGTGGGCACAACACAAAACTTTTGCACACAATTGCCAATCAGTGTGTTTTTTACAAAAGGATCATACTTATTGGTGTCCACGCACAGTTAACGACATTTAATTACAAGCAGCACATGCACACTCGACATGCAGCTCAATTACACGCATATTCGACAAAAAAACGCCAATTTTAAATTTAATTAAATAATTAACGCCAATGCAAGTGACTGTAAAAAACATGACCATGATGCATTTGCGAAAATAAAATCCAGTAAACAGCAGAAATGAAAAACGAAAGAGAAATGGCTGGCAATAAACATGCATTGGGCGTTGCAAGTCAAGTGGGCGTGGACTTGCATTGAGCCAATCAATGCAAATTCAAATTATTTATTGATCAACATTGTTAATAATTAACGTGGACAAAAAGGGGGGAAATAAAGCCCCCGAAAGTGAGGACACTTGTATAAATTATAGCAAAAATTCAGCCATTAAAATTAATAAGAGAATTTGTGAATAATATAAAAATATATAGCAGCAGAATAGCAAAATCAATAGAGTTTTTTTTTAAACATTGGAACTAAGTATACAATTTTTAACAATTAGCAGAAAAAAGGTTTCATAATGAAGGGACAATTAATATTACTCGAAACATACCCATAAGTAAAACCTTAAAACCTTTATTAAATTTTATAAAATATAATCAAGAATATGTCTTCTAGAAGAAAATTAAGTAGCTTACTAAATACACCTTGACAGGTATTTTATATTACTTTAAATTATTCGCCTTAACTCCAAAAACGTTAAAGGAATAACCATTTTGTGCCCTTATCTTGTCTGTATTTATTTGCAGACTCAAGGTGGATAACAATGGAGGTGCCTGGTGTCCCAAGCACATGGTCTCACGGGGTCTGAAGGAATATCTTCAAATTGATCTGCTGCAGGTGCATTTGGTGAGCGCCATACGCACACAGGGTCGCTTTGGCAAAGGTCAGGGCCAGGAGTACACCGAGGCCTATGTGCTCGAATACTGGAGGCCGGGCTTTGAGAAATGGCTGCGCTGGAAGAACACCCAGGGCAAAGAGGTGAGTGCCAACGCCCCCACCCCCCCCCCCTGTCTTTCACTCTGCATTCACACATTAATCACGAACGGGCCGGGCGGCGATAAGCATCGCAATAACCGCAAGCCACGAACAGATACAAAATGTATCTACATCTTTAGGCTGCGAAATTTACGTGCGAATTATCGCGAGGTGAGCGAAAATTGCGTAGGTGTCCCTCGATTGTGCAGGCCCAGCCTGTGCCCGAGTCCGTTCCATCGATTTATTGTGTGCAGGCTAAGAAAATCAATTTGAACGCTTTTGTTTTTTTTTTGTTCGGCCAAAGAGCTCGAATTCCCCCACCTACACGCGCGCGCACTCAGCTGCGGCATTAATAACGTTTTCTGTTTTTGGCTGCATCTTGCAGATACTTCCTGGCAATATAAACACCTACAGCGAGGTGGAGAACGTGCTGCAGCCCAGCATCTTTGCGGCCAAGGTGCGCATCTATCCCTACAGCCAATACGATCGCACCGTTTGCCTGCGCGCCGAGATCGTTGGCTGCGCCTGGGAAGGTAAGTGGTCCATAGACATCTAGCCATGAATTATATTAAACATTGCCCCTGCCCCTCTAAAACTGCCGAACATCATGGTCGCACTTGTTCAAGCCCTGCGGCTGGCAAACAACTAAACTATCTTTTAGCTGAGAGTTGGGCAATCTTCAGACAAATCGAAGCTGTCATACCCTTGCACTTGTGGAAAAATAAATAGACTTCTTGGGTTTTGTTTTATAATCAGACATGAAAAATTAAAACCTGCTCAGTACATAAAAAATGTAGCATAGATGAAATAAATAAAAGTTTATAATTTTTACCTACAGTTCTTTAAAGAAATATACTTTTTTAATAAATAAAAAAATTATTAAAATAAAAGTTACAGTTAATTATTATCTATTATTATCAACCTATTTTATTATATAAAACTAATAAAATGGCGCTTACAATTTCTTAGATTTCTTTCTGTTCATTGTCTTACAAACAATATGAGAAAAGCATAGCTACCTTGTTTCTGATAGTGTATGAAAAGTATCTGTAAGCATGCAAGCAAGCGTGCGACCGGTTTTGATGACTTTGTTTTGCATTTGCGAGCGACCGCAAGCAAAAAGTTAGTTAGTTATTTTATTGTTTTATTAAAGGTCTCTGTGCCCATTGCATGCCGCATTTTTAATTTACAGTTTTTAACTGAATTTATTACGTTTTTGAGTCCAACAATTTGCGCATTTTTATGTAATTTGCACATGAGCCAGCGCCGGGCTATTGAATAGGATTATAATTACGAGTAGCCGCACACGGCTCAAAAAAAAAAAATACGACGCCACAAATCGCCTTAAATTGATATTTTGCCTTTCACTTACTCGAATATCTGAACTATCTTGGACCCATTGCAGAGGGCATTGTCGCCTACAGCATTCCGAAGGGCGTGCAGCGCGGCATGGAAATCGATCTATCCGATAAGACGTACGACGGGCACGAGGAGGGCGATCGTTTTGTTAATGGACTGGGCCAGCTGGTGGACGGACAGCGCGGCAAGGATAACTTTCGCATGGATATCAATGGCTTTGGTAAAGGTAAAAAACAAAAAAAAAATGCTGGACTGGTTCTTGAAATGCAGAGACGGCTCAGTTCAAAAGTTGACGATTGCATAAAGTCTTTTTATGGTAGTCCATGTACTTGTCACATAAAATATTTAAGTCTAGACAATTTCAGTCCTTGCTCTGCTTTGCATGTCGTAGCTGCACATAAATGCCACATAAAATTGCGCTAAACTGGCCCCAGAGTCGTTGGATATCACATGTAATGGAGATTACAGAACTTAAGCAGTTGCGGTCAAGTTAGAGGGATAGAGGATTGTCAAGTAGTGGACAAACTAGCAATAAAATAAAATATAATACATGAGCAAGCAATTTTAGTAGAGCATTCCAGTCCATACTAGACTACAATAAATTCATTAGAAAAAAAAATGGATTTAGATTCAAGATAAATAAAAGCATTACAGAATTTAAAAACTTCAACGTTAAATATTATTTTTTAAATTTAAATATATTTATTTATTTATTTTATATATTCCTTTTAGGCTACGAATGGGTTGGCTGGCGGAATGATACTCTGTTTGGTCGTCCAGTGGAAATCACTTTTGAATTTGAAACAGTGCGCAATTTTAGTGCTGTCATTATACACACAAACAATATGTTCTCCAAGGATGTGCAGGTAAATCTAATACAACTGCATACACTATGCAACACACAAACTACACACAGTAAACATTGTGGAACCCAAACCCCATAACTGTCGGCCGCAACTGCATTTCTTCACATTTTTATTGCTAATATTCCAATTGCACATAAGACAACACGATACTGTCATTTGCGGACAGATAAATTGGCTCTTTAAAAATAAAAAAACAACAACAGCAGCAACAACAAATTATATTATACAAACAGAATGCGCTGCGCCTTTTGTTTGGAAATCGTAAAAAAAAAAAAAGCGACCGCCGCGAGGTCCGGTCCGCAATCGCTCCATGCCCCACTCCCAGTTCCCGGGCCAGACAAACTGGCGGCGGTAAACTGAGCAAATAAATGCTAAACAGTTCCAGCAACAACCACAGTGCGGTAATAAAATAAAATTGTCAGTACGAGGGGCAGATAGAGATAGAGAGAGAGGGAGAGAAAAAGAAAAAATACGAATGATTTTTATAAACAAACCCAACACGAAATCGAACCTAAACAAACCACAATTGATACGAACGCAACGCAATGCCACGCCCCACCGCGCCCCGCCCCGCCAGCACTCGATCTGACTCAGGTGGCACTTGAAATCGGGTAGAGGTACTCGTACTAAATACATATATGGCAAGGCATTATATAGTCAATTTCCTTACTTACTCGCGGTCTTTATCGAAAGTAAACAATGCGAGGCATACCCAAACATACACCTACACTTAGAAAAACCGATAAAATGTCTTTAAATCAAGTACAAGTCTTGTCAAAGTAAGGCCAAGGTGTGAATTTTCTCACTTGAGACTTCAGTTCTTATCCCAAAAAACCTAATTTTCAAACTTAAATATAAACTAAACTTTGAATTTTCATAAAAAACCATTTTGATCCTAAGCCAATTACGAAAGTACTTACAATGAGTATTTTGCATCTTATTGAAGAGTTTTTTTCTTATTTTCAACATTACTAGAGTTAAAAAAAAATTTAACAAAAATTAAATTAAAATTTTATATTTTATGTACGAAATCTAAACATCACATACTTTGACTTTATACGACGTTTTTCTCTACGTGTACGCATACAATAATATAATGATTGGGCGCTGTATTGTTTTGCTTACGCCCAACATATCGAAAGACCCATGGACGGGGGAAACTGATAGCAGGCCCAGGCTGGCCCATAATCTGGCCATTAAACAGAACAGAATACAACATAACAGAATTTTTTCAAGTCCATTGACCCAAATTATAGTGGCAATGTGTTAAATGCTAGATTGAGATAGCTGTGAGCTTGTTGACTGATAAAAATACTGAAATTGTTTAAAGGTAGCTCGGCAACAGGCCCAGAAATCTCTTGGCACTATCTTTAATTAAAGCCTGCCTTAGGACAACTCAATATGATTGCGTTTCCTCACACCCCAAAAACACGTGTCGTAAATTTCTTGTAAATTTCTTCATCTGACAACTTCGAGTATCGTACGACAGTTTAATAATTTTTTATATGCGCCCTGTTTGATGTTATCATCGTTGGCTAGCAATATATCCCCCTGCTCCGTAGAGTTCCATATGCTTGTCAAATTTGTGTCAAATTAATCTCGACTTTTTTTTTTTTGGGCCAGCTAGTCAGATAACTGTGGGTCCACTTAGTTGTTTGGTATATTGTTATAATTATGTATTTTGTATGTACCTTTAATTAGTGATAAGTTTTACATGTTTTTATGCATATTGAAAACATCTAAGGGAGAATGCCGATCACAGAATGTATGTTGGTCTCACAGCAGATGATTTTCACTACCCTGGTTTAGTGCGTTAGTTATAAATAAATATGGGCCTCTAAAAAGAACATACTTGATAATAAACTTTATGTGTACAAATATATTTTGGTCTGAATTATTCAATAAATGTATACAAATTCCTACTGCAGTAGAACATAGCACAATCTAAATATTATTTCAAATAGCTAAAAAACTTTTATATTCAGTCAGCATAAAATGTATAAACAAGTAAGAACGTTGCAGTCGGACGTAACCGACTGCGTAATACTCGTTCACAATACACAGAAAATATTATTGTTGGACATGTAAAACTCTCGGACCCATAGCTCCCATATTTTAAAAGCCCATAACTTTGTCAAAACTAAACCGATTTTCACGTTTGATGTCATTATTTTCATGGTTTATCCTCTAGATTGTTTCTGCATTTAATGCATTTAATAATGCAACACGAACATTGCACAAACCCGATATACTCTTTTCATTTTGTGAACGAGTATAAAAAAGAAAACAATAAAAACAGAATGGAATTTAAATTCTGACAGAACTGCTGTTCAGAGTTCATATAGTCGTAAATTTGCACACATTTAATTAATGCATTTTGATAATCCAGTTTGCATTGATCATTGGTGTGCTAGCTATATGACAGAGTTATCTAATGTTATTTAAATAATATACAAAAGTCGCCGTAGTGAAAACAGAAAAGTAAACTTTGTAATAAATGCGGGTTGTCAATCAACGTTTTTAAATAATATAGATTTTCCAACAAAAGCTCTAATTTTGACAGAATATGCATTTAATGTTAATTAAAATCGAATGGCCTCAAGAATATTTTTTAAATATTTAAAATCAGAATTTACTCTTGCAATACATTACACATCTCGTAAATGAATGTAAAAATCTACACAAAAATTCCCTATTTAAGAACTTTATCGATCAAATCGTGTTCATTAACCAGCGTAACTTAACGGCTTACGGACGTTAGTTTTCAAATACTTATCTACCTTGCACTTATGGCTTCTTCCTCTGACTGGCGCTGAGTATTCTCAACTTCTTTGCTTACACAGAAATTTATGATGCTTTTGAAATATACGAGCAATTTCCACATGCTTTTCGGCTTCAGACGGATCCGCTCAATCAATCGTTAGCGATGCCCACTCTAAATAGCGTACAGTGCAGGCCGGCTTGAAAATCTCTCTCGACGATTCTGCTGACGTAATTAACCACAAAGTATGCAGCCAATTGGCAGCAGCTTCAAGCGGCACATAAAATTTCAATTACCACAAATTTTCTTGGGCTTTGATTTGTTGCCGCCATTTGTACGTGAACTAAACTGAACTGGACCCAGTTGTGGAGTCTGGGGTGGCGGCCTACCTGGTCAGCCACAGCCTCCACTCTGAGGCTTGACCATTCGCTTTATGGTCGCCATAATTTACACAGAATCAACGACGACGTTGTCGTCGTCTCTTGCTCGGTCGCTATAATTCTCATTTTTATGATTTTTCATTACCATTTGCTTGGCCAGCGCCATTCGCAATGGCCCATAAGTCATAAAATTACTTAGAGCGGCTTTTGGGGCAGCTCTGGACGCAAAGACGTCGCCATGGGACAATTTGCGGTCGTGCAATAAATACTCAAAATGCCATTTGTGATGCATTGATAAGCCCAAAATTATGCTAATTGCGTTTTAATTATGACACGCGTGTGGCTGCTGCACCTTTCACCGCACCCAGCACCATGCACCCGGGTCCAAGTCAAAGCCCAAGTCATTACATGTCAGATGTTCGATAAGCCTCTTGAGCTCTCGTGTTGCCGGCTAGCGTCTGCTTGTTTGACTTTGTCTTTAGCATTTCTAATGAGCTGCCCCCTCCCTCTTTCTCTTTCCCAACTCTTCGAGTACTCTTTAAAATGCGTGCCCAGATTTATAGCTTCGATTAAGACCCTGTCGTGGGGGTCAATGTGTACGTGTGGTCCTATTAATTAGTGTGGGGGGGAGGGGGGCTGAGTCTGTTCAGATTGTTTGTCTCTATAAGTGGCTGACTTCCGTTAGCTGCAGCTGTGTGGCAGCAGGTGATGGGAAAGTTTGTTGGCAAATACTTTGACAGGTGGATTTCGACAAAAAGGACGTGGCGGCAAGTTTGTGTACAGGGGCATCAACTTTTTGTCGAACTTCGCAATAGGTTATTATTGCTACAGTTTGCGTAGACGCCCAATTCTCTTTTTACACGAATTGATTTGATTTAACACGATTATATATATTCTTGTTATTATTTATAGTCAGAAAACAAATATTGTTATCTTCATTTTGTTATGTTAGTGCATTTATTTTTCTTTTTATTGCTTATAATATATTTAATGAGAAACTTAATTCTCTCTTACATAACATAAGTTTTTAAAATTGTTTATTGCACTTTTAAGTTGCTATTTTTAGATCTGAAACCAAACTACTAATTTTCCATATAAAGCAATTTTTTGGGAACGTATCTATCGTAGGATATAAGACATAAGGTATAATATATAAGCGTAATAAAACGTACTTTTTAATTAGTTTCGGTACTTAGATTTTCGATTCACTTTGTTAGCAACACATTAAGTTCGTTAACCAAGCTTGCCATTGCAAATCAATTCACTTTTGATGCCCTTACTTAAAGACTTAAGTTAAGTTCTGGTATTGTGCAGTGTAAAACAAACATGATCTCTAGCTGGATTCTAATTTTACTGATCGTAATTTTGGCTAAAACATATGGCTACGATCCCCCACCTTTGAGTCCTGCAACAGTAGCAACAACGACAACGACAACAACAACGACAACGACAACGACAAGAAGAACAACGAAGAAACCGACTATGGAAAGTTAATAAGGTTAAGATATAATTTGCATAATTTTAACAAAAGTTTAATCAACAGAGCTATCTCGTAATCAAAGCATTTGTAGAAAATAATGAACGTGCGATGAAGAATGCACTAGAACGCAAGGACTGTGAGGAATTCGAGCGAATTGGCCGAAATTCAAAAGCCTTTATAAACAGCCTAGATATCTAAATATATTTAGACTATAGGACTTAATAACAAAATGAATATGTTTCAACTATAAAAAGGAACGGATTTACGTATGTTGGTTCTTCTTAAGTTCGTTGTATATTCGCTTATCAAGTTCTCATGGCTCTCTGTCAAAAATATATATATATTTATAGCACCCGAAAATGTGTCAGAGTCATGTGTCCGCAATGGAAGTTCATAAACTTTAGATATAATGAGCAGCATGCTTTACTAATAACAATCACCCAGTCCATATTTTCTATTGATATTCCATGCACTCAGCGAGCATACAAAGTCCAGGCAACACCTCTTAACGTCAGCGACAACTCATTAGCCATGCTCAGACCAATTGACAATGGGAAAGACAACACTTACACATCCGGCCAGCCCCAAAAAGTAACCACAACAGCAGGGCCAAAAGTAAATGTTGTATATATACCGATACTTATTACACTCTCGCAAAGGGTATTGTGAGTTGGTCACAAAATACGCAACACATTGAAGAAGAGAGGAAAACAAATAATCTATAAATATATTATTTATTCTTGATGAGTGTCTGGAGCCGAGTCAATATCGATATGTTTATATGTCTTCTATATAATAATTACTGATTGCAGAATAAAAGTCTCTAAAGTCAGGCAACAAAGTCATTCAAGTATATTAATATCCGTCTGGAAGGGTATTTGTTCTTCGGCCATCCCAAGTAAGCTGAGCATTCTTGACTCTTTTTATTTGTTTTTTCCCACTTCCGTGGCGCGTCCATAACTGAACCTTGCACTGTCGCTTGACCAAAACTGTCAGCGGGAGCTAACAAATATGAGAATACAATTTGCGCACGTAAAAAAGAAAATAAATGTGATTACTTTAATTATTATGCCACTCACAGACAGACACACACACACACACACACACACAAAGCAGTCGCTGTCCAACTGTTACTCATCTCTGTCTACCTCTGCCTTTCCTCCACGCTTGCAGGTGTTTGTCCACGCCAAAGTTTTCTTCAGCATCGGCGGACGCCAGTTTGCTGGGGAGCCGGTTCAGTTCTCCTACATGCCCGACCAAGTGCTGGATCATGCACGCGACGTGACAATCAAATTACATCATCGCCTGGGGCGTTATCTGCAGTTGCATTTGTATTTCGCCGCCCGCTGGATGATGCTCAGCGAGATTACGTTCATATCAGGTGAGAGAAAGGGCCCAGAGTCTGCCAACTGGCAACACAACGCCCGCTGGGCCAAAAAACTGTTGCAGCAGAAATTATTTTATTAAAAAATGTAACGCGAACACGCAAAACGTAAAAGTTGTGAAGAAGAAAAAAAAAAGGGTTAACTGGGCTGTCCCCCCCCCCCCCCTCCCGCCACCAAATTGCTGTTGGCCACGTGGAGCGCCACTTGCAATAAATGCGAATGCATTCGTTGTCAACGCCAACGTCTGGCAGCGGCAGCCAGGTGGGGTGTATATAGTTGATGTGCCTCTGTTGTTTGTAGTTTAAATTAATTTTTTACGCTCGGTCTCGTTGGCTTGTTAGTGGATTTAAAGCGCTGACAAAAGGCGACAGTAACTTCGTTAGTTATTATCGACTAAACGAGCACAATACAACTTGCCAGTTAAGAATGGCAGTTCAAGCAGACATGTATTCTACTAAGTGGACATTTTCTCGGCAATAAAAGGCAATGAATCTCAACTAATAAAAGTAGAATGTGCACAAATAACATTATTGTAGTTATGGGTTAATTGCACAGGGCAACAAAACTGCAAAAGAGATTCTAAATGAATCTTCTGCATGTTAACTCTACTTCTGCACAGCTTTAATTTTAAATAGGCCAATAACTCCTTATACAATTTTTGAGAGTAGAATATAGCATAAGCTTAACAATTTTGATTTACAAAAAAAAAGGTATTTATTTAGAAGAAATTAATTTTGAATGGCTTGAAATATGGGAACGTATTATTTATAAAAGTTGATGAACAAAACAAAAATAATATATCTAGGAGAAAAAAAGCGGAAGCCTAAAACTAAACCAATTGAAATTTTCTAATTTTTTTTACGGCTTAAAGAGAGCCACAAACAAAAGAGTCGAGCCTCTATTTACCTGCCCAACTGTCTAATTATAGTGCTCTTGTTCGTGTGCTCCTGACTGGAGCCTTCGCACTTGGTGGGAAATGGGGGAAAAACGCTCTTAAATACACTCACATGGCTTGTTTAGAGCAACTGCTATAACATACAACGAATAAACCAAGCAGTAAACATAATTTACCCAGGCAAACTACAAAACTCAGTGCGCCTAACGGTGGTGCAACTGCAACAAGAACAACAACAACAACAACAATAGCTGCAACTTTGAGCAATTGAAAATTCCACTGACACTAAAAATTCGTTGCGCATTTCATTAAAACCTCCGGCAAACGACTCCAACTGAAGCGGCTCCACTCTTCGCTCTCCACTCGACTTGTCGATGGTGCAAAATATATTACCAACTGAGAGACTATGAACCAATTTTTACTTAACTCACATCGCAACTAAACCAGCTGGGAGCTTTGTTTTTGTACGAGTGTGCCGTGTGTGTGTGTGTGTGTGTGTGTGTGATGTGTGTGCTGTGTGCAATTGTGCATAGAGTGATACAAAGCAGGCTGAGACTGGGAATGGACCAGCGGGGGGTGCCGAACTGGGTACCGAGTCAGCCATTGTAACAAGCATAGGAAACGGAAGCACACATACACAGCGACACAGAGACAGAGAGACAGATACAGAAGGAAGGAGAGAGAGAGGGAGAGAGCGTGCTTTAGCTTAGAGGGGCAGCTACGTCAGACCTGGCATATGCTCGACTACAACCAGAAGCAAAGCACGAGGATATTGTGAAAATTAAATGAGTTGCATTACTTTTGTGCATTTGAAATTTGCAACTCAATGAGCACACAGAGCATGGCGCACAGTCCCAGCCAGCACCAGGGGTGCTCAAGGAGAATCCAGCTGGATGGCAATGGTAACGGCAACATCGTGCTTTCCTGTCTCTGGCTTCCTCTTTTTACACGTTGCATAATAGAGCACCGCACTGCTTTTTAATGCTCTAAGCCAGATAAGGTATGGACACTTTACAGTCCATTTGGCAAACGACAGATCAAGCTATAAATTCATTTATATTTAAACAAAGTGGACTGCCTTTTCCTCAGGCAGATGTTAATTAAATGCATACATACATATGCAAAAGTCATATCCTACATTATATTACATAATATTATTATACATATTATACATTACATAATAGATCGTAAGAAAATGAAAAAGTTATAGGTATGTACAAATTTAGACACCAAAGCGTAAAATTTAAAAATATGAATAAAGATTCTATTTAAAGTTTATCAAGTGTCCACATTTTAAAATAAAATCTTATAATTTTTCGCAAGACTTTAAATAACTTTCTTGTTTGTTGAAAAAAATATTATATTCTTTACCAATTTCTTTTGAGATTTAAAAAACGGGCTATATGTTGCGTTCCTTAAAACTTTGTTTTCCAATCATTTCATTGAGTAATAAAAAATTAATTAGCAAATAAATTTGAGCTAATTTGATATTAGTCAAAATATATTTGAATTAAAACACAACAACAGTTTTTTATTAAAATAAAACCCGATTTTCGATAAACCCGAGTTCTTGATAAGAATTAAATTAAGCATATGTTTAGCAAAATTTATTTCTTAATTCGGTTTAAATAAAAAAACGTAAGAATAATTTTTTAAAAATTGTTTGGCCATCAGCCACAATTGTTTAAAATCAATTTTGAAATTTTCATCATTGAAATGATTGGAAAGGGAATTTAATCATACCCATGCCTCATTTGTGATTCTCTTTTGTTGCATTTGCCATTGGCACTCTCTGTGTCTTAGTTCGTATTGCTTATAAATTTGTTTTTTGCTGTCCCTTTTGTGTGTTTCTTTCAGCACTCGTTTTATACCCTGTACTCATTGAAAATTGATGAACTAGAATATAATGGTTTTATGCAAATGTATGTAACTGGCAATAGAGAGCATCTACTATTCTACAAAGTATATTCAATTGTATTTTTTATTCCTTTCCAAAATTGAAAGAAAGATTAAACAACTCACTTGAAATTTATTCAAGCATAATTTTGAGTTAGTATGGCCAGAGGGGAGAAGAAGCTTAGTAAAGTGCACAGCTTGCAGATTGGGTACAGGGTACAGGATATCTGCTAGTCGGGCTCTCCCGAGTGAATCACTCGACTTGCCTTTCCTTTAACCGGAGCGTATTTAAGCTTTGCAAGTGCTTTGCTTTATAAATCAATAACATTGCAATATATTTTTGCATGTTGAAGCCCCGCAGTCGACTTTGTTTTCGTTGTTTGTGTGCCTGGATTTGATGCATTCTGTTCAGTCAGTCATTCAGTCAGTCGCTCATTCATTCGTTCGCTCAGACAGTTAGTCGGTGAGTCAGTCAAGCATTCGCTGCATACAAATTCATTTCAATAACTTCGCTTCGCTGTTGCGCTTTAAATCCTTCTGCAATTTCCCTCGCTTAATCCTTTCTAATTGAAAATCGTTTTGTATGCGAAGTTTGAGAGTACTTTTTGTGTGTGTGTGTGTGAGTGCGAGGGGTGTGTGTGTGCGATGGATGGTAATGCGGATAACTGTGTGTAGTTGGTGCTACACGAATTGCATGAGCATATGATGCAGTTGATTTGCTGCATTGTAGCCTGCCTCCTGCCTGGCCTTGAGCATTCGAGCAAATTGCAACAATGTGCGTCATTTTCATGTATTTGGAATTTCGGCTCGTAATTTGCTTAATGGTTGAGTTGAAGTGCCATGCCAAAGTGCATTGATATTGAAAGCATTAAATTGCCGAGTGCATAATGCAATCAATGCATATGCATACGTCAGAAAAGGAAGGAAATCGAGACAGGCAAACAATGGGTTGATAATGGAGGTCACGCAGGCATTCCAACTGATTATGATATATAATATGTACGAACAGATATATATGCTTACCTATATATATATATATAAGTACGTGAAAAGTTGATGAGGATTTATGCAGCCGGAAATTAAACATAAATTTGCATCACAATTTTGTTTGTTGCAAACATGGCGTATACCTTTATAAAATGAATTGAAAACCATTCACCATATTTATTTAGCTGCTTATTATACGTTGAGCTCTTTGTGGCTTTGTTTTAAAAAATATAATTTTCATGTCAGTCACATCTGAATCTGCAGAATATTAATTAAGTAAATGGCAGAATATTATTTATCTCAAAATGTATTGGATTTAAAATACGGCTAGCTTTTCAAAAATATTGACTACACATGAATAAATTTATAGAAAATTAGCGATGGCGTTGATTTTGGCGCGAGTTTTCATTGCCACAATCGATAATAAATTTATTCATATGACGTATATTCATAAACAATTTATTAAATCTATTCCTACCATAAATATTTGCACAACTCTTTTTACTTTTTATTATTATAATATTAAACAAAATAATGACAAAATAACATAAAATATCGGACACTTGGCTTCCAAACAAATATTTAACTCTTCGCATGCACCACTCAGAGATTTCAAGTGGTGCCATTAACATTTTGTCTCTGGCAGCGCAACAAATTAACATATTTTAGGTTCGTTTAGGTTCACAGAACATATGACGCGGCTTTGGGGAGTCGGACGCCCCCTTTAGCCAATTCCCAGTGCTACTTTTGTTGCGGCGGACCAAGTTTGATGCCACAAGCGTTGCCCAAACCAACAACAGAATGGCAAAATTTTTGTTGCCGTCGCTATTTGCATGGCAAATTCAAACACACGAAAGTAAACAAAAAACTTTTGTGCCAACAAAAAAGTTGACGCCAAAGAAAATAGACGACACGCGGCGGTGGCGGCGGCGGCAACAACAACAACAACAACGACAACAATAACAGCAAGTAAACAAGTTCAAAATCAATGCCAAGTGCTGTAAAAATTTGCATTTCCCTCAACGGTTTTTGTGCTGTTTTTCGAAATTTCGTGCAAAATGTTCGCCTCTTTGTTTTTAAATATCGAGCGGAGTTCAACAAACGCTCGAGGCGGAAATGCATTTGGCAATTGTGCTCCGAACCAGGATAACCATACTGGCTAACAAAACAAAGTCAGCAGTCCGCTGGGTAAACACCGGGTACAGTGCTCGACCGGGGAGGTGGACGCGGAGGTGCTCACTGTTGTGTTATTGACGACTGTCTGGGCTGGATGATGGCATTTTCGCTTCTGTCGCTTCTGTTTATTGTCTGGCTGCGAAAGGTCAACTGCAAACAATGCACACGCTTCAACGCCTCCCTCGAGTGTTTGGGCGTGGCCAGCACCTAAAAGTATGCAACGCTAATTGGCACTCAACAGAACGTTCCCACTCAGCGCCAGCGTTGACATCCACTGCCAAGCAGCTCATTTATCATAATAATCGCGATTCTCTCTTGCTCTCCTGCTAATTGCTCACTCTGAGACCCATTAGCTCGTTCGTTTCGTTTATCAAGACGGGCAGCTGTCAGGCAACAGTTTGCGCCATGCCTGCCTGCCTGCCTCTCTCTCCCCATTCGCTGCAGTTTTTCTGCAGCCTATTTAGCTAGCAAATGAGCGAAATTTTCATTGCATTCTAACCCACATTTTCGACACCCGCTCACTCTTTCGCACACACGCCAACTCTCGCTCACCGTCCGTCTCTGTCTTTGTTTGCAGCACCCGTGGTGGGCAATTTCACAGATGAGGAGCTGCTCAATGTGCCGCCTGCAAATGGGGCCGCCGTCCCAAATACATCCGAATATCCACTGCAACGCGACGAGGTGGGTCGAGCCGTCAGCAGCGGCGGCGAGCGGAGCCAGCACACCACCCAAGGTAAGTGCAACGTGAATTGAGATCGACAGATAAGGGCGAAAAATTCGGAAATTGCTGGCGAAAGGGTTGCTCACTAGTTGCGTGCCAAAATCATTTATTTCGGCCCCAACGAGCTCCCACTTAAAGCCAATTCTAGCTCTACTGTGAATGTAAAATATATTCTAATTTATTAGTAATAAAATATTTTATTTAAAATAAAACAGACAGAAAGTAGACTCGCTTCGCTTTTATTTTTTTTTTTGCATACAAAACAATTTATTATAAACTATGTTCAACACAAGTATCTCAAACAAGCAGTAAAATCCTTTACTACTTCACACAGTTATCAATTAAAAACTCTATCTAAATCAAATGGGATTTTTTTTAAACACGTTTTAAATTTCTTCAAATCGCAGCCTAACACTTTATAGTTTTCGCCAGCATAAATAAAAGATTTAGCTCTTTAATTACGCGGTTTCATCATTTACAATGCGTTAACCAACATAGCAGTGTTGGCAATTGAAAGCCCAACAATAAGCCACACCACGCCTCGAATATTTCCACAGATGTTACTCATAAAGAATCTTCTACATTCGCCACAAGAAAATATTTCTCATTAAACATTAAGTTTGCAAAACGTTGCATTTTCCCGCCTGCTTTGTTTTTTTTTTTTTTTTTTTTCAATTTGATTTTTTTTTATTGCTCTAGCGCATTTTTAACTAAAACCTTCGCAGTTGGTTGGGGAACCGCCTTTAAAATTATGACTATACTTAAGACTATGAGTATTTACATTTTCCTATTTTTATTATTTTTGCAAAACGTTGCATTTTCCCGCCTGCTTTGTTTGTTTTCCCATTACTCTTTCAGATGCTCAGCATTGGGCTCATTGTTTTACATCACATCGTAAAGTTCTCTTTCGGTCTTGTTTCTCGCAGTTATCTCGCCGAAGCCCATTGACCACCAGGAGCCGGAAACCAGTTTCGTTGGCGTCATAATCACAGTGCTGGCAACAATTATACTCTTCCTTGTCGCTATTATCCTGTTGATAATAGCTCGCAATAAGCGCGGACGCGGACGCGGCAACGTTTTGGATGCATTCCAGCATAATTTCAACCCGGACACGCTCGGCGGCGCTGATAAGCGGCTCAATGGCAACGGTGTCTTGAAGGTACGCCGAATGGGCAGACGACAAATGTCAAGTTTGGCCACTAGCCGACTGACATGAAAAGTGCATAAACTGCTGTCGCACTGTGGGCAGTCACCACCCAAAATGCATGTCAAACATCACAAACACACACACACACGAAAAAAAAAGAAGAAGAAGAAGAGGAGCACGGAACAAAAATTGAAAATTTCTGCTGTTAACGTACAAAGGTTTTACGGGAGCGCCCGGGCGCCATATGCAGAAATCATGATTAAAAACTGTGCCGTAGTGGCTGCCAGAGTACAACAAAAAAAAAAAAAAAGAGTTAGGCGTCAATTTTTTTTTGTACACTATCCGTATGTTTATGTTTTTGTTCTTTTCTTTCACCTTTCGCCCCCAGGTGGTCACAACAATGGATGACAATGAGTCGTCCATTGACAAGAACAGTCTCTACCATGAGCCCTTCAATGTGAACATGTACACGAGCGCGGCCAGCGCCTGCTCCATGAATGACCTGCAGCGTCAGCATGTAACGCCGGACTACACAGGTGAGTTCACGCAGCGGGGCAAGAGGTCCCGGCATCCAGTTGCACCATGCCATTGGCCATAAAAAGCGCTCACAGCAGGGCTCAAGCTTTGGCTCCCGCTCCCGCTTCCGTTCCTGTTGCTGCTCCTGCTCCTGCTCCTGCTGGTGTCGCTGCTGATGAGTTTGATGTTTTGCGTCCTGCCTGTGACAGGACATGCAAATGTTGCTGCAACGTTGCAGCAAAAAAAAAAAAAAAAACTGAAAAATGCAAGTACGAGGCAATGCTTAATTTAGCGCACAACATGAAAGTCCAGTGTGATGGACTTTGCCAGCGGTGCTGAACCAGCAGCAGGAACAAGAACAAGAGCAGCGGCAACAACAATCAAAAGAGAAGAAGAAGAAAAAAATAACGCGCGTTGTTCGCGCCGCAGGACATAATTTTGAATTGCTTAGTCGCCAGACCGGCAAAAGTGACCAAAAAATGAATGAAGGGTATGCGAAGAGACTTATGAACTTAGTAACGCTTTAGCATACACTGCTTTATAAATATTGCAATATAATTACTCATAACACTCACATCAGAACAAGTAACTAAAAGTTTAACCCTTTGAAAATAGTAGAAAAAAATACTTTAGTGCTACTTAAAGCCAGTATATGACCTCAGTCAAAAGACATAGATTAAATGTAAAAGCTGTTTTGACTTCCTAAGCGGCTTACCAGCGTTCGCTTTATCCTTTCGGTAGCCCTGGACTTCATTTAAGATGTAACGAACGCAACTTTAACTCGCAAGCTAAACGCTCAACAAAAAATCTATATGTATATGTACTTCATAATACGATCAAATACCTTTTTGAAGGGTAACTAAATGTGGGCTACTTTTCATGTATTTGCCGAATGACCTGAACACTGTTTAATTGCCACATGAACCCGAGCTAAGCTACAAAATTTGTAATGAATTCTAATGTCTTGTGGCTGCCGCCTAGAGGCATGCTACACATTTTTTGCTTATCTCTGAAAGAGAGCCGGAGCCGGAGCCGGGCACATAGAATCGACAACTTGTGGGACAGGACACAGGCACATTGTTTGCACACATTCCCGGGCCATCATTTACATCATCATCATCATCATTCGCATTATAGCCATTGTCAGCGTCATCATCAACGTTTATGGCACGCCTTTCATGCGCTCCACTCATTTGCCAAAAAGTTTTGTGATGTTGCCTTTGGGTGCATTTTATAACTGGGCAGCAAATATTTGTCATCGTCGTCGCAGCCCACCCAAAAGTGCTCACCATTCCGTTAGTGTCTTTGTCTGTCCGTTGCCATAATAATTTAATTTAGCTCAAATAAATTATAACTTTAGCCATGGAACTCCACTCCATTCGCCAGACTATCTTTCGGCCCATTCCCGATTCCAGCACTCGTCACAGTCTCGCGCGCACCGCACGCTTCAAATTGAGTGCTTCAAACTTCGTTGGAAAACTTCTGCCAGCCACAACTACTCGCACACACACACACACACACACACACTCAAATTAAAGTCCATTTTTGAAGTCAACTGCCAATTTGCGCTGGCAATGCGCCCCCTCACCAGAATCACGGCGAAAAACTCCACATAATAACATAGCATGCAAATAAACATGGCAATAAGCGTGAGCTCAAGCACGAAACTCGTTTAAAAGCGGGTCACAAATTGCACAACTCTACAGAAGACAATCGAATCCTTCATTTACAGTGCTTGTGAATAGTGTATGTATACGTGCAGCATTTATACAAATTGATAAATTGGCTAAAATATGTTTAATATTCAAATACAAAAGGTTTCAATACATTTTTTATGAGGATCATAAGCCTTGCTTGGAATAGTTGAAGTAAATAACTAGACTTGGCCTAAACCTAAAACTTTAAGAATATACGTAAATTGTATCTTGTAATTTCTTACGCATAATTAAAATCAATTTGCTTTAAAATAACTAGTTTTTATTTATTTTGATTAACTTTTCATATGAATACAATTAAATATTTCGCAGAAATAATAATTATTTTTAATTTATTTTTAAAAATTCTGATACTAGTCAATTTTTTATGCACATGTTAGAGGCATCATTTTTATTAACAATACCATAACATAAACAATGTAGGGTATTTTTGCATTCTGCACTTTCAAGTTGAAAACGTAAGGCCACAAAACTTCAGAGCGACTTCAGAACTGAGGCACTGATTGCTCAAATACATAGATAAATATACCTAAGGAGAAATCAACACACACACACATAACCACACACACGTGCACATTGAGGCAACTTGCATACGAATTTTGCACAGTCGTCGAAAAGTTTTGTCATTAACGTTCTTTGGCTGTCTGCCTCTTTGCCTCTCTCTCGCTCTCTCTCTCACGCTTTGTGGCTTTCTCTTTCGCACTGTTATTTTATGTTTTCCCACTACTTTTGGCACAACGAATGCAAAAATGACAGGCAACAGAGAGGCCGAAAAACAGACAGACAGACAGACACAAACTAAATAATGTTATTACAACAACAATAAAATTAAAACTTGTCTTGGCATTGGGCTAATGCGAGTGCGAGCGAGACGGCACAACGCCAAGTTGCAATTAATTTCATTTAGTTTTTTGCCACACGCCACTTTGCCTTGCCCCGCGGCACTTCTCTCCCACCCATTTCGCTTCTCCATGTGCAATGAGAGTTGACTAAATGGGAAAAGTTTGAAGTTGAAGGCACAAAAGTCCTGGACAAGACAAATGAAAACGAGAAACAAAAGGACCCAGTTGCCAGAGCGAGATGGCATTACCTTGAGCAGACAAAACGCTCAGCGCAGAGTTGCATTCGTAGTTCCTAGTAGTTTCAATTTATGAGTGGCCTAGGGTCCCCGCCTCCTGAGGAGAGCTAAATAAATGTGTTTTACAACACTTAGCTTTGCGGCATATGTTCGCAAATTCTGGATTAACTAAAACCAGCTTAAATCCAGAATTTGACTAGAATTTGACTAAAAAATAAATATAAAAAATTTAAGAAAAGGAAGTTATTTAAAAAATTTAAATAATATATATATTTTTTGCCAAAACCAAAATAAGTCAAAATTTTTAATAACCATATATAAATATAAACAGTATTAGAGATAAACTTCTATTTTTATGTTTTAGACTCAATAATTGCAAGTTGCAATTGCAAGGTTTTTCAAAAGAGGATAATTACTTTTAAAATTACGCCACTTTAAAAATAATAAGTTAGCTGAAGTTTGCGATGCCAACTTCTCTTAAAGCTCAGTTCAATTTAGTGCAAATTCGCGATCTATTATTTTCTAACATTTCTTTCTATTTTAATGCCTTTGGAAATTCTTGCCAAATGAATTTAAGAGCAACGTGCCACTGGCGTCGCACATTCATTTACGACTTGTGTAGCAGAGTGTAAATTTCACTTGAATTTCCGTAAAATTTTGTGGCATCTTTTGTATAATTCGTTCGCCCGGCAAAAGTTTGCCTGGCACGTAAAATGGCGCTTAAAAGTTTATTGTTTTCGGTGAGATGCAGTTCTGCAGCCCTGTTTTATGGTCAAAAATTAACACTCGCTGAACTCTAGACCGTCCTTTGCTAACCCTCTCCCCGCTCTTTGCACAGATGTGCCGGACATTGTGTGCCAGGACTATGCGGTGCCTCACATGCAGCAGCTGCTGCCGAATGCCGCCGCCGCCGCCGCCGCCGCCGCCGCCGCCGGCACTGGGACCGCCCGCAGCTCACTGAACGCGTCCATCGTTGCGGCTCCAGTTGTTTCGGGAGGAGTTGCAGCATCAGGTGGATGCGCTGCTGCTGCGGTTGCAGCACCGCCGGTGCCACCGCCACCGGAGAAATATTACGCAGCAACGCCAATTTGCAGTAAACCGGGAACGGGGCCGCCGGGCTCGCAGAGCAGCGGCTCGTTGAGTTTGAGCTCCTCGAACACGGCAGCGACCACGCCCACGCCGACGGGCGGCAAACCACCACATCATTACAATTTGGATATGAGCGCTAATTTCGCCGACATCAACGAGGAGCAGGCCAATTGCCAAGTGCAGGAGTTTCCGCGCCAGTCGCTGGTCATTGTCGAGAAACTGGGCTCCGGCGTATTTGGTGAACTGCATTTGTGCGAAACAAATGTGCTGAAGTAAGTAGACCACCCCCCCCCCCCACACACACACACACACACATACACCCTGCTCCCCAATGCACTTAGCCAAGTTGTTGTGTCTGCCGCCAGCGGCCGAAAAACATTCGGAAAATGCAACTAAAATTCGCAACAACACAAAATGAGCTACATTAGGCTCACGGACTGTTTTCCGGCCACAGTTCGCAACGAGAGCTGCTGTTTGAAGAGCCCCACTTCAATGCATTTTGTTTAACTACTCGAATGCGGTTGCTTTATGTACACCACCGGATTAGGCCATAACAGTTATGGCCGGCAGGAGCACTTGTTATGCTTATGGGCCGAAAGGTGATTTTTCGGCGGCTGAGAGAAACAGTTAAACACAGTTGCCTGCAGTTCTTCAATTCGAATGGACGTTTTACCTCAACGATTGCAAAACAATGAGCAATTGAATTACACTATTTTATTCTCACTTGCCTCAAATAATTATACACAGCTATTGAAGCTAGAGCCCAAGAAATTTTAGAGGTAGAGACACCCAATTTGGCAGACAGTTTTCTGATTACCTCTTAAATATCGAACCGAAAAATTTCCCCACATATTACAAAAATCAATACATAAAAAAAAAAATTAATTCTGACTGTCCTTGAATGTTTGAAGCTGTATTTCTCAATTTTTTAAATTCCTGCAGTATTTATTTAAACACTTTCGCGTTAAGATAATATATATTTAGTTTGTCGACAGATATAAGTGACATAGAAAACAAATTATAATTTGACTAATAATAAATTGATATATATAATATATATATATATAACAGAACAGTTAATGCCAAAAATCATTTTCTTGATTTTATCGTTAGCTGAATACTATTATTGTTGTTATGGGGCTCACACTAGACTTAATGGGAACAACTTTCTTTTTATAACAATAAATAAATAATCCAAACTCTGTGACTAACCAATTAAAAAAAATTTTAGCAAATCAATAGCTATATACAAAACCCCTTGAAATGTTTCCATCAAATGAAACATTTATGTTGACATATCGCAAAATTGCTTCCTTATTTACCAGGTAAAAAATTCTTCAATAAAATAAAAATAAAAAATATATAAATATCGGTGAAAATGTCGCTAACGTTGACAAATAGAAAGCAAAATCAAAAATTCGTGTAACAATAGTTGACAATGATAAAAACCACAATACTTTAATACCACACACACACACACACACACACACCCGTAAATACATAGATAGAGTATATCAAACGGTTAGATGAAAAGGCATAAAGCAAAGGGAACCCGATATGAGGCTGAGAGATGGCTTGTCTGGGGCTGCTGCAGGTAGAAGTTGGATGCAGGTTTGCGGGATATAATGCCACGTCTGCGGTAACAGCAACAGCAGCAACAACAATAATAACAACAGAAGCACATGCTGGCCACAAAAAAGCTTATCAGAAATTCCATTATGAAAACTTTAACCAAAAAAGGCAACAACAGCAGCAATGTCAACAGCCAGAGCCAGGAGCAGTAACAGGACACAAAAACCGAATGTGGGCGAGACAAGTCGGGAGCAGGACACTCACATTGTGTACGGCGTAGGGGGGGGGTCGAGGGTTTTGCGGGGGTTCGCTTCGTTACCTTTGATTTCATTTTTGCCATTTAATTGAAGCTTTTTATTGCACATTATACATATATGAGCATGGGGCGTGGTCGTGCATCGGCAACAATATTCTTTTCTCTATGTTGCAGGGAAATGTTTTCATTTTTGCACAGACAGCACGGCGTATGCGTAACGGTTGTGTGTGTGTGTGTGTGTGTGTGTGAGTGTGTGCGTTTGATTTTCCACTTGCATGTCTATTATAATTTTCATCTGTGGTCTAGGACAATAAAGTCCATCTGTTGTCTGATAACTGTCTATCCAGCTGTCTATTAATATTTTATCAGACGGACACGCCCCACACGAGCGGCAGGCGGGCGGTCCGACAACCCCGTTCGGTGCCGGCCACTTGAAGTTTTAGCACAGAGCAGACCCTTGGAGCATTTTAGTTGCGAGTCTGCGTCAGTGTGTGTGTGTGTTAATTATTTTGCATACAGCTGCCCAGATCCCGCAGCCGGAGGTCATCTTTGCTGCTGCTGCTTTTTCTGCCACTGCAGTGCAATATTACGTATACGTAAT
Source organism: Drosophila sordidula (assembly GCA_035047465.1). Classification (NCBI taxonomy): domain Eukaryota; kingdom Metazoa; phylum Arthropoda; class Insecta; order Diptera; family Drosophilidae; genus Drosophila; species Drosophila sordidula. The sequence goes on along the minus strand of JAWNPQ010000260.1, from coordinate 1,649,691 downwards.
ACGTTTTGTGGCTTTCTAACCGCAAAACTATTAAAGCAAGCAGGCAAATCGAATTGTTACGAAACGTATCAAAATTGCCAGTGCGACCACTGACAGCAGCAGCAGTAGGAGTAGCAGCGCCAGGACATCGGACAGGACATTGTTGAGCTGCTCTAATTGATTTTTGCGCTGGAGACCAATTGTCATGGGCATACGTATTTCAATTGATATAGATTGCAAATGCCGGCGCCATTGTCCGACCGAGCGGAGGGCTAACTGGGCCAGCAAAGCGGGAGTTGTGGCCGCATTGTAGTCGAACGGATCTGTGGTTAATCATAAGCAAGCTAGAAGAGGGAACAGTTCTACATTAAGGGAGAGCATTAGGTACGCTGTGCTTATTTATTCCCCAGTTTTCAGGTCTATTTGTATTTGTATGTTATTGAAGTAATGGTCTGGAGAATGGTAAAAAAAAACCAAGGTCCGAACTCAATTTCAAAGATCTATATGAAAATTTACAATGACTGCATACAACTTTTTTGAAAAATATGCCCAAAGGGGCAAAGCTTCTTTTCTATGGGATTATCTTCAAATTAATTTTTAAAACAGGATAGCAAAATATATAAAATTTTTAAAAAATCCGCTTTTAAAGTTGGATTATTGACAGAGAAATGTTTCAAAAAAAATTTGTTTGTATATACATATAATATATATATAATATACACATTTTAAAATTTTGGAAAATCCGCCTGCAAAGTCGGAAAACTATAGAATTTATAATCTGGAAGAATTATAGTAAAAAGAACTAGTAAAAAGAACAATAAATAAATTATTCTCGACTTATTTTGTATATCTTAAGCCCCCACACCCCAGCTAAATTTTGCAAATTTTCTTACTATTTTTTTTTAATAATAATTCCCACAGCGCCACCCTCGTCGCGGTTGCCACCCTTCGTCCTGGCGCGAGCGATCATCTGCGAAAGGAATTCCGTAGCAAGGCCAAGCAGCTGGCGCGGCTCAGCGATCCGAATGTGGCACGTTTGGTGGGCGCCTGTCTGCGGGACGAGCCCATATGTATTGTGCAGGACTATTCGAATTGTCTGGGCGACTTGAATCAATTTCTGCAGGAGCATGTGGCCGAAACAAGCGGGCTGATGGCCAACAAGAGTCTAAGGTAGGTGTGCAGTGGAATGGAGGAAAGCAAAATGTGTGTGTGTGTGTGTGTGTGTGTGTGTGTTTTGGCCCTTAAATGAACGCCGCTCTAATGTGCTGTCTCTTTTGGTTTCTGGCTGCGTTTTTGCGTGCGTTTTTATCATGTTTCCTGTACCGACGCCATTTGCCGACGCTACACTTCCGGTCTCGTGTTCAATGATTACGCCGATCCACCAACGAACAACCACCGAACAACCACCAACAACATGCGCAAACGGATGTAAAAACTTCGTTAACTTTGCTGCTGTCGCCGCCCTCGCCGTCGTCGTCGTCGTCGTTGTCGTCCTTGCCACACGCGAAAACTTTTGAAATTCTCATTTGACGTTGGCATCCTCCGCCCGGCATCCGTTTCGTGGCCCGAACCCCACTTACGCAACTGCTTGTAGCTATGGCTGCTTAGTCTACATTGCCACACAAATTGCATCGGGCATGAAGCATTTGGAGCAAATGAATTTCGTACATCGGGATCTGGCAACAAGGTAAGTACTTGAGATAAGAACACCTCACGCCACCGCCAGCTGCCCCTCGGTCTGAATTTTTGTCGCATCATTGCAGCAAATTGAACTTAAAGTTAACATGTTGAAAACTTTTTCTACTTGTCTTTTATATTATTCCTTTTTTTTTGTGGTGCGTCTTGGAAAACTTTTTCAACTTGTGGTTGAGAGGCAATCGAAAATAAGTAAAGGTGTTTTGCAAATTACATGCGCTTAAATTTACTCTTGTTAGAGAAAGGTGGAGCAACAAATAATGTTTGCATGTTTTTAAACCTAATTTAAAATTGTGAAATCTTGTTATTTATATAAACAAGAAAAGCAACTCTTATTCCAGTTTAAGAAAGGAACTTTAGGGCAAACTATGTCTGAGTCATATATTTTTTTATTTATTAAATTAAATTTCAATCAATCGAATGATAAATATGAAAGCATTCCCATTCATATCTTAGTTACAAAAAATTGCTGCTTGTGTTTCATTTACATAAAATTATTGTTGGAATTTGAGAACCCGCGAAAGCTGAGAGCAAATTGGTTTATCAGGAACACTTTGCATTGCCAATTTCAGCGGCGTTCTCACGTTACGTTAATGAAATTGCGTGCCCTCCACGCAAATGAAATCAACTAATAATATCACATTATTACCCAACCAACTTGCCGACAACAAGTAGTGGAAAGTGAAGAAAATGCCAGTCATGTTATAAATAAAATGGTAATTCAATATATCGAGGAGACCGAGCGCGGCTGTCTGCACATTTGCGCATAAAATGTAATCAATTAAAATTAATTTGCTAATGAAAATGTCAACAAGGAGCAACAGCAACAACAATGGCCATGGCAACACTTGACGACATTGCCGTCGTTTATGGGCGAATTTTTTGCTTTTAGCTTATATAAATGAATGATAGACATTGTTGTTATAGCAGCAGTCCCCTCGGCCGCGTCCTCCACGTTCGCCGTCGTCATAACAAATCAATAGACTTGTAGAGCATGTAACATGCCATGGCATGGCCATATTTCTTCAATGCCTTTGAAATCCAATAAGACATTTTTGCTATTTTTGGGCACGCAATTGTCAAAAAGAATCGTCTGTCACGCCCAACCCGTGCTGTCACACAAATGACTTCCATTGCATAACAATGCAATCCAATAATAACAATAATAATAATACAAAGAATAGAGCACGAAAAAGCGAATATGGCAGATAGGTAAGCAACATATCATTTGACAGCAATTGGCCCTGGCGCCCAACGTGTGCCATGAGTTATCTATATTTTTCGTTGGCCATGTGCAAAAATTGTTGTTGTTTCTGTGCAGCGCCATATGTATTGCTGGCTATAAATTTTTTGGACATGACAATGCGACGTATACGCAATACGACCACAAATATTGGCTACGCAAGCGTTTGCCATATTTATGATGTCCCTGCAGTAGAAACACATTAAGCATACGCCACGTTATATAAGTTTGGATCCTTAATCAATCCAAAAATTGCAGTTACTGTCGAAGAACAAATATATTTTTGGCAATTTTGCAACCGCTTAAGCAAATTAGAGACATGTTAACTGACCCGTTGTCTAGCAATTTGAGTTACTTATAGCTTCAATTAGTATGTCAAAGCCAGTGAGTTTAGGCCTGTCAGCAAAGACATTAGCTAAAGCACTTGTAAGCGGCTCAGAAAAGCTCTTCCCTTTGGTTAGCTTAACATATTTGCCATAAAAATTAACTAAGATTTCAGCCTGAATTCACTTAAATAAGATTTCTGCTACATTTGCCCAGGCAAACAAAAGAACCAAGCACAATACACACAAAATACAAATACACAGACACAGACAGTTACACATATGCGCAATGTACTTCTGGCATTGTTTGATTTGCCATTTTACCTTGCACACAGACAACGAGACAGACAAGAAACTCAGCAGAAAGAAATAAAAAAATAAAATAAAACAGCAGCAAATATTAGCTGCAAAAACCACAACGAATAGCAAGCGATGGAAAAAATGCTGAATAATATTTGCACAGCGAAACAAGAGACTAAAAACAAAAGGTACGAGTATTACAGTAAGGCCAGGGATTTTATTTGATTATAGGGATTTTCTATAGATTCTTGTAAACTAACCAAAAAAAAAACAACCAAGCTGCTTTAGAAAAAAACATTTGTGTGGTTTAAATTTAATACATTTAATAATTCCTCGGAAGGCAGCAATAAACAAATGTCGCACCAAGATATTCTACTTCTTGATTGATCAAAAATAAATAAGAAAAGAAAGTCTTTGAGGTATTTCAGTATACACTATTATTTTTTATATGCAATAAACATTTTTGGTTCAGAATTGAACTCGTTTAATTACCAAAATTATTTAAAGACATATCCTAACTTAAGAGAGAAATGTGTAAATAATAATTAAGCCATTTTAATCCTCATTTTGATGTTCAATAATTTTATAATAAGGAATCATTAGATATTTTCAGCAGTGTCTAATATATAGCTGCAATATTGCCAACATTATTTTAATTCAAAGTATAAGTGACTACTTGTAACAATATTGTGATTAAGATTCCAATCCTAGTTCACAGCAGATGCTCTGTAAAAGGTCTAAAGCCCTTCTCAAAGTGCCAAAACAAATCGTCTCATGCCACTGTGGCTGATATTAGTTAAAATTTCACAACAATTTCGGCCGCCAGCCCGCACAACTGTAAAGTAGTTTTGGCCACAAGCCAAATTTGCACAAATTTGCTAGCCACCCCCGCTTGCCCCCTCTACCCCCCGCTTCCCCTGGCTGTGGGGAAGTTGTCACAGCACTGGGAGGCATACAAATTGTTGGCCAATGTTGGGTACTCAGAGTCATGCTACGGCTGCCACTATTAAAATTTTATACTTAACTAATGTGCTGTTGGCTGGGATTTTGTTTCTGGTCGGATTCCAATGGCAAACAGCTGACGTAAGCGCAGCACACAGAGAAAACGCCACAAAGGGGAAAATTCAGTGAATAAGTGGATATAGAGTTGCATGCAGCTCACCCAACAGGACGCTGGATTGTCTTTGGATCTGTGTTTTTGCAGTTACATTTCATTTCTTTTATTTAATTTTGTTTTGTTTTGTTTATTTTCTTTTTTTTTGTGCTTTTGCCCCGCCTACGTAGGAAATGAGTTTATGGCTGTTGTAAATATTGTAAAATGTTTTGTGTACACCACGAAAATAAAACAAAAAATTTATTTTAGTTCACCCACACCAGCCAAGCCTGAACTTTAGTTGATGTCGGCAAAATGCTAAAATCCTCTCAGCTTCTGCGGTTGGCTCGGTCTGGCCACTGGCCGGAGTGGCCATGTATCATTGATTTCAGAGTTTTTGCCCAAATGCTGCTGAGTTTGGCTTATATCACTGAGCTCTGTTTTATAATTTAAGTGCTTGTTCTGAACCACAATCTCAGCTCGGTGTCTGTCAAATGTCTGCAGAGAGATTTATCAATCAATGTGAGATGTTGCGGAAGAGTTGAGTGTGGTTTCAAAAGATATACTTAAAATTCTTATGTTTCGCTCTATAAGAATAGTTGAAGCAATTGAAAAAAAATTGAGTATAACCGAAGGCGCAATACTCGTTCAGATTGTAATAAGAACTTAAATAAGTAGCAGACTGACTCTTATCATTAAATATGCACAAAAAAGAGCCAATCTCAAAAAAAATAAAGTTTTGCCGCGCGAATTGAAAACAAAACTGAACTTAAGTAAAAGTAATTTAGTTTGCTGTGTTTTAACTCTAGCTGTCTCTGATATTGCGAGATCCTAATATACTCATTTCAATTCGAGAATGGGTATAATTTATGTTTATGTACGCAACATAGCTAAAGAAATTGTCTCGTAAAATCATTTTTAAATATTAAATGAATTATTTCAATAGGAATGTACTTTAACGTTTAAATGAATGTTATACAAATTGCAAATATATATTTAAAGCCAAAGATAAAAGAGTTAATGGCGCCAAACGTGCTCCAATTTCGTTCAGAAATGTCGGTTTTTTTCAATTTAAATTTATAAATACATAATATAAAAATAAAATATATATGTACATAGTTTTTAATAATTTAAATTCCACAAATTGACAGGAATCAATTTTAAATATAGAATTAAGTATAAACTATACTAATTTAAATGTTCTACAATTTGCATTCTTCGCTAGACTCCGTTCTTAATAGGCTGTCTATTTATAAATTTCTTTGAGCCTGCTTTTAATCTTACACGTACTTTGTCCACATACAACTTCCCTTCGCAATCAATTCCAATCAATTACACACTTAACCTTGGAGTATCTGGGGTTATTTTATGTGCATTATTGGCAGTGGGGCGCCTGCATACTCGTAAACTATAAATGATTTAAATGGTACGGCGTTCTCGTTGTGGCAACACTTTTATCAACATTTCCTGCCGGCAAGGCGAGAACGCATGTGAAGGAAGTTGGGAACCACAGGATATGAAAATAAAACAAGCAGCTGCTGCAGCATGCAACAGAATCCTTGGCCAAAAAGTGCACTGTGTTTCAGTTTGGGCCTTTAAATAGTTTTGCCTACTTTCGGGAGGCGAAGCAGCTGCACCAGCAATTGCAGAAGCAAAAACAATGTGCCCTCTTTTGTCCGCCCTCTTGCTCTGCTGAAAGTTTACACTGTGCAAATATGCAGAACACACACACGCACACACACATGCAAACACACACTCATAGAGGCACCCATCCATTTCCTTTCACCCCACTCGACGGGTGCATATTGTATAACGACGCATTTTTTCCGCTTTTGCCGCTGCTACAAAACTCTTATCAGCGCCATTTCCCTTTTGGCCAAGAGTGGGCGTCCTGCGGACCGGGCGTGGCACTGCGTGCACCCAGAAATTGTTTAAAAATAGTTTGCAAGTGGTAAAGAAGATGATGAAAAAAAACCCGTCTACAAATACACTCACACACACACACACATTCACGCTCGACTGAAAGCCCCAAAGATATGAAATTTTGCGCCGAGTGTTGAGTGAAGGGCGCACAAGTGGGCGTGGCCCGGCTGTGTTGTCATTTATTGCCATTGCTGTGCGTAGTTTTCATGTAATTTTCAAGTATTTTTTCAACACCAAAAAACTATGCAGTCTCTGCATCTACCACCAAACTTCTTTATATACCCTGTAAAATCCATGATTTGTAAAAGGTATATACCAAAAATAAAGATAGCTTGTTTTTATAAATTTTTGTTAACTTGTAATAAATTACAATCGATCGCTTTAATATCTCTAATATTTAATATGTTTATATTCAAATACTAAATATAACATTTAAATGCATATTTAATACAAATTTAAATTTATTTGATATATCTTATTTTTATTTTATTTAATTATAGAAGTTTGTTGTATTCAGATACTTAAACGGGTGTTTAGGTTAAATAAAAATATTTAAAGAGTATCTGCCAGTCAAGTAACTTTCAGTGCAAAATTCTACCTTATTTCTCCTGCTCCGTGCTGGCAGCCGCAATGCAGCAAACTTTTGTCATTCGCCCACACAACGCATAAGTGTGTGTATGTGTATGTCTGTCATGTGCATGTGTATATTGTAAGTATACGTATGTGTGTGTGTGTGTGCATAACCCATCGTTGTCGTTGTCGTTGTGTCTGGCCCCATAGCGCACATCAGCTAAGTAAATAACATTTTTCGCACTCTTAGTCACGTTCCTAATCATTTTTATTTGGTAACTGTTTGGAAAATGTTTGCACACCAGCAGCAGCAGCAGCAGTAGCAGTAGCAGTAAGAGCAGCAGCAAGAGTAGCAGTAGTCTATACCCATACTCAAACACACACTAGTTGGCACACACACACACACACACATAGAGAATATTTGTTGAAATGAGCTTTGGCACTAATATCGTTTATTAGCTTGGCACTTGAGTGTTTAAATGCTGAAAAATTGTTCGTGATAGTCCTCGGCAGGACAACGGCGGCCCGGCCACGGACGTGCGGGATGGGGTGAGGGGAGGGGCCCGGCATGCTGAACGTCCTCGCCATCGTTGAGTTTAATTTGAAATTAGTTGAACAGTTGTCGGTTTTACGTTTTGTGCTAACCAAGCATTTTGTGTGTTCAAATACTTTGCGATGGGGCCACTACGATTGCAGGGTATGGGGCGTGTAATAGGTCGCGGGCTCAATTGGTGTAAGGGAAGAGCCATCGCATTGCTCTAGTGGCAAGATTTAAGCGAGGTCAGTTTTAAAGAAGACATTATGCTCGACTTGGAACTACTCTGTAGCCAGCTCAGAGCTGCTTTTCACATAAAAAAACATTCAATTCCAAATTGATTCTAAAATAAGTTGTGTATCTAATTTATTAACACCTAAAGAGCACAATCAAAAGTTAAAATACACTGAAAAAATTGGGGCTTATAACAAATAATTCTACAGTAGGCGAGCGTGCCTGACTAGAAGATACCCTATACCCAACTCCGAGACAAAGGGGACAGACAAGTGAAAATTAAATATCATTTATTTGTGTATATCGCAGATATAATATTTGATATTTGTGACGATCGCAGATATAAATAAAAGATTTTAAAAAAATATTGAAGAATTTGTGTATACTATACGTGTGACATATGAAATTTGGTATATGTAGCTCATATAGTATTTTAATGTAATTAATAACATTTTTATCGATTTTAAGAAAATGGGCGGGTTATTGAGAATTTGAAATAAAATTAAAGAAAAATAGAATTAGTTTGCAAAAAAAAAACTAAATATTATACATATATTTCTTTGTTCAGCGAGTTAGAAAAATAACTTGTCATTTGGCAACCGCAAAAACCGCCATTTCCATTACGTTTTATGAAAATATTAAGTGCTCACATTTGTACTAGTTCCATCGAACGGTTGAACTTGACAACTTTGCATTAAAAACTAAAACCTGACAGTCAGTGGCGTAGGCAGGGGGGGTTCCCTCATTCTTGTGAAAACAAAGCAGTAATCTTGCAATATCCACATGTGAAAAACATTTTCAATTGAAGCTCCCCCAAAAAGAACTGCTGCCTACTCCACTGCTGGCAGCTATCCAAAACTAAACCCACTAAAAGCTGCACCTGGTTGTGGTCAGGTTACAACGCAACATAGTATCTCTATATGTATGTCTATATATGTGCTTATCTGTGTGAACGTGGCTGTCTGTGGCAATGCGATTGCCGACGCTGCTGCTGCTGCTGTTTGCATATTGTTATTAATTTTCATTTTGAATGGCATGTTGACAGTCACTTTGACACTGACAGCTTTGCTAAAAAGTATCAGCCAAGTGTCGGAGAGATGGAGAGCGCCAGCAGGTATATACGTTGATCCTGCTGAGAGCTAAAAGCTGCTACGACCGCTCGGCGTCAAAAGGTTTATAATTTCAAAACAGCCAGCTCTGATGTGGCACGTCAACAATATGCAGCAGGTGTAAATCTCGCACGCACAGAACACACACACACACACACACACACACACTGTATGAGTGTTTGTATTTGCAAGTTTGCTAAGCCAAGTTTAACTTTCGGCCAGAATAGAGCAGCCAACTGCCGCTTGCTGTTGTTCAACTGATAAGCTCGCAGTTGTTGCAGCAACGAGCTCGAGCGGCAGCCAACCACAATTTCAAGTCTGCATCTTTGAATCTGTCAGCTAATGATATTTTTTATTTAAAACTCTGTTAAGGGGCGGCAATGGTTTTCAGTTTTCTGTTTGGCTTGGCTCAAGTGACGTTTTCCTTGGCTCGTTGGAGCCCCTCGAGCTTTCGCTTTTTGCTTTCTTAATTACACCACTCGAAAAATGGCTCGCAAGTGCAGCAGTGCCCAACAAAATTGCAGACACGCAAATAACCGCAACCCCCGAGGTGCTTCGCCATGCTAAAATAGCAGTTGAAGCGGGGGGTTAGCCAAAGGAGCTTAAACTTACAGGCAAGCTTTGCTTAGAGCCCACGGAGTACGGTGTACAAATTTTACAGGTCTTCAGCTCAATAAAATTTATTAAAGGAGTATTTATTAAGTATCCTGAATCTCTTAACAGCAAAGCAAAAATACAAAAAAAATCTAAAATAAATATATATTTATATAAAATCACATACCTCTCGCTATAGTCAAGCTACCCGTCAACAGAAATGTATTTTAATTGTATGAACAACAAAAACGCAGCTGTAGCCTTGGTATTTCTCAGTGCAGCGCTTTGGAGCGCACGTTGCATGACAGAAAACCTTGGACAACTCTGCGTATGCGCAATATTTGGCTTTTACATATATGCTATTTATTTACCACTTACATGGCGTGGCCTGTTCAAATAGAGGCAAAAATTTGAATCCACTGAAATTTTAATGTTTTAGATTTGAAACCCGTAATAATTTATTCCGAAGAAAATTTCGAATGTATAATTCATGTTTCCAAGAAATTTTTATGTTTATTGTTTTTTGCAGAGAAACAAATGTGTGTGTGTGTGTGTATGAAATTTTCACAATTTTCACAAATAGTATTATAAATAGACTAGCATGTTTTTTTTTTTAATTTCCCGGATATAACTGGGTATTTACCGTTTCCCCTGGATATTTCTCAGACAAGAACCAACATATTCAACATTTTGTGGAGAACAAAAACAAAAAAATGGTGTTTGTGTGTGATAAAAATATATTTCATTGACCGTGTTGTGTTTGTTGTCGTCCCCGGTGTCCTTTTTGGGAGCACGGGATTCAAGTTTTCATGTCCGTTGATGTTGTTGTTGTTGGCCCGCATTTCGACACCTTTTTCGCACATAAATTTTAATAACACATTCCAGAAACGCAGTGCATGTAAATTGCACCCACACGATACGCTCACATGACCATAATATGTACATATGTATATGTATATGTATATATATATATGTATGTGCACAACACACAAAACAATTCCCAAATGTAGCGACACGTAACGCTGAAAAACGCTGCTGCTGCTGCAATTGGCAAACAAGTCAAGGTGGTAAATAGCAAATGGAACACAGAGTAGTTTATGTGGGCTGGGTGGAGGCGGGGGCTGCGAGGGTGTATCCAACTGGGACGACCTACATGGCGCTCATTTTGTGTCAACTGCGCAACGTAAATTGCCAAAAGGGCAGCCAAGAACAACAGCAACAGCAACAACAGCCAGCGACAAAGTCGCGCCCGTTGACAAGCTAAAAAGTCGTGCAGGCGAAAAGGCAACAACAACAACAGCAGGAGCAACAGTCAATAAACTATAAAATATGCAATGTTTGAATATTTTTTCAACGAAAATATTTTATGCATGCAGGTGAATTGATTCAACGAGCTGCCAACAAACCAGCCGAGCTGGCATTCAGTCAGCCAACCAAATGGCAGCCAACGCTGCACCCAAAGGAAATTAGCTTGACAGGAAATTCCACAACATTGCTGCGACGAGGCCGCGAAACCACCAAGACCACCAAAGCCACCCGCCGCCCACCGCCCACCGCCCACCATCCATTTAACCATGTGCCCAGTGCACCGCCCAAAACTCTGGCTGCCACAATGCACGTTGACATTTTCGCTCATGCCGATTTTCATATTACATTTGGTTGAGCTTAAATGACAAATGTGGTCGGTAAGCCGTCGTCTGGGGCCCAGTTGCCTCTCTCGGGCTGGGATTGAGGGCGTCCCCTGGCGTTGGGGCTGCGCTTCTACGACTGCAGATCGTTGCCGGCTTGCACTGAAGTTGAGGCATTTTCGGTTTGCGGTATTATTGCCAAATGACAGCCTGACTGACTGACTGAATGACTGCCCGAATGACTCTATATTTGAGTTCCTGGTGTGCCTGTCTGTGTCTGTGTCTGTGTGTGTGTGTGTGTGATTGAGTGTGTGCGCCTCTGTCTGGTCGCGTTGGCTTTGTGATTGTGATGGATTGTGTTGGTAGTGGCAGCAATGCGGCGACGACTGCCACATTGTTGCCTGACAATCATTTTTGAGTGTAAGGCGAAATAAAGACACTTTTGGAAACGCCAGAAAATATCAAAAATAATTGATAGAAAATAATGAACACGAAAAGGTTGCATTATGCATAAAAGAACGAAAATAACTGAATACAATTAATTTCTCTAAGAAAACAAAATCAAAATAAATTAAATTAATAAGTGAAGTAAAACCAATCATCGAAAAAACGAGTATTAAATAAAGCAAAATTTGCGAAATATTTTTAAACACACAACGTGTGGGAAAATACCTTCTCCATTTTTATAGTGGACAAAGGATATTTAGATATAATTCATATATTAGATGCATTCTCCCATAAGTAGCCATTAAGGCGGATCTCTGCAGAAACAGTTTGGAAACCAAGAATAGTTTGCAACTGAGATCGTCAGATGATACCTATTATAAGTAAATATACTTTATGCAGTCAGAAAAGTCTCCTTCATTAAATCATTTTAAATTGCCCTCTGTTAAAGTATACCTTTAAAGACATAAGCGGTTAAAGGGTATATGCACTCGTAAATTTGTTGGTATACATAATATTCTAATTTTAGAACTAAACTATAACTGGAAATGTTAAATTGTTAAATTGCAACACTGAAATCTACCGTGCAACTACCACAAATATGACGCTGGAAAATTGTTTATTTTAAAATCTAAATAAAAGAAGAAACTTTTCATAAATATTTTCTTTCTACGTGTAGTTCCAAGTAAGAAATCTATTTTTATACACCTTCCAGTACTTTTTAATTTGACATTTAAAAAAATCCTATTTGTAAGACTCTCCCAAGTTTTACTTGTGAGTCACGCACTCCTTTAAAACATGACCTGTTGAAACAGTGTATTGTACACAAGATAATGCCGTTAAGATTACTGTCAAAAAGTAGTCCAAGGCGAATTCGCGATCACAGGTGATATCCGAAATAATCACATTATGCACTGGCTCCAGTTTTTGATGCACAATCAGGGAAGTGTGCTAAAAGCAATCAAAATGATAAGATATTTGCAAGAAGGTTCTTCAATTCGTTCTGCCACCCACCTCATTGCTGACCACCCGAACTATAGAGTCTTGTGTGTAGCCCTTTCGTACATATAGAATATTAATGATTACGATTTGTTGTTGTTGAGCCAACATTTCACTGCGATATCGGTCCGTGCAGAAGCCAATTATAAACACATTGAGTATTGGTATAAAAGCAGGCCCTAGACAGCCATCCGATATGATATACACTTTGTTCTCGATCTCGTCTTCAGCGTAGACGATGCACTCGATCATCAACGTCATGTTGAAAATGCTGGTGAATATGCCCAGGTATACAGCCGAGGGCAGCCAGGCGACTTTCTCCTTGATACACTGATATAGATTATTGATACGCAAATGCAGTTTGAAAAGCCACAAGAGACGACGATGGTAACGGCCAGATATAAAACTCTTGCTCCCATGGTATTCGATGAAGCGCTGCAGAAAGTAGCCAAAGTTGCGATACCAATTGAGCAGAATCAACTGGTAGATGAAGTAGCCAAGGATACAGTACTCTAAAAGAAGCCAATAGAAAAAGTTCATCCAAAGAAACGATTCCTTATGCCACATTGAGTCCAGCCTTAAATACACCAAATACAGCTTGAAAATGTTAACGCCCAACAAGCACAGCTCGCAGTGATAAATCATGCCAAACTTGCACTCAACGGTGCGTGAGATATACAAGATTTCGTTGACCAAATTCATGATCGCTTTTCGATCGCGCTGCGAATGCAAAAATATCAAGATGCGCCGCAATACGTATATGGCTACGCCCTGTATGGCCACGCTCATCAAAAAGTTCTGGCCGCCACTGTTCTCCACCCGGAAGACACATATCCACACGGCAAGCACTAGGACCATATAGTTGACAGCATCGTGCACCAAAAACAGACACTTAAGCACCACAACTATCTTGGAGATGATGCGATGATACTGAATCTCCTCCATTCGATTCTGCTGGGAATTGTAGCGCAGCTTAAAGAAATGACAGCCCCGTGCGATGCCGTACAGCAGCCAGGCGGGATACTGGAAAAATCGCCGATAGACGGCCTGGGCAAGTCCGCCACGCAGCAATCTGATGTCCTCTGTATTCCACATGGCGGCAAATGAACGAATGAAAGTTACAAATAATGTGTTTCTGGTCAGTTTGAGTGCGTGTTTTTGTTATTTATGGGTGGGCCATTAACAAGCGAATTAATCGAAATGGGCTAAGCAATTGGCACATTATGTTTCTCAACCACATTCTGTGAAGGTCGACATTGAGCAAAAGAAAGAGAAATTGAGAGAAAGAGAAACGCAAAAATCAATAATAATCGATATCAAAAAAATCTTGGACAAATTAGACTGTCAATATTTGATTTAAAATGTTGGAAAAGTACGCACAAAAGTAATAATACATCATTTATTATGATAAAGAAAAAATTGAACAATCGAGTAATATAATAAAAGAAATAATAAATATCTTTAAAGCGTTATACCCCAAAAATATTAACACGCAAAAAATTGTTATAAAGAACATTACTCAATTTAAAAAGCTCTTCAGTTGAATTAAAAATATTTGTATTCGCTTTGAATACGCCTTTAAAATATTATCTGTGTGAAACCTCAAAGCCATATAATTATGCACACCCATCGAATACACATTGAGTTACAAAAACATTTTCGTGTGCAGGACAAAATTTAAATAAGTAAACGATTTCTTAGGAGATATATGCATGTGTATAAATATACCTCACCTCACCGTATATCGTAGCCTGCTGATATTAAGCCACAATTCGTTTCGGTAACAGTGCCTTAATGGAAGGTCCCATATAGGGCAGAAACCACCCCTGTGCATTTGCACGCTACAGCAATAACAACAATTACAACGACAAAGAACAACAATGAGATGCCTATCGAAACCTATAAATAAATTTGCCATAGCCAAGTCAAAAGCAATACACAAAAGGCAACAAACGGCGAAAATATTTGAAAATTAATGCAAAGACATACAAACATATAAATATAAAAGGGAAAAACACGCATACGCAGTGTATGACGGCGCCGGCCAATATAGGGGACTGAAGAAAAGCAATAAAAACCGTCAAGTTGGCAACATTGACGACATCGAGAGGGACGAGTATAGCGCTTTACGACCGTAGACGATGTCAACAAATAGAGCAAATACTACCACAGCTCAGGCAGGGCTGCACCTGCGGCCTAAAAGTATGCAATAAAAAGACAGCCGCTATCGCCGCAGCCATTGCGTTGTCGCCGCTTTGCATTAGTCCTGCGAAAAGGACTTGGCTGCGTTTCTTTTGATGCTCTACACAAATGGAATGCCATGGGTATACCCAAATTAAAAACATTTCATAATAAAACATTCTTTCTCCATGATATATAAAACCGAAACTCAATATAAGTTTGTGAATTAATAAATAAATAAATGAAACAGGTGAATCATTATAAGATATACTTTATAAAATTAAATATATAAATAAAATATATAAAAATTAAATAAAAAAATATTAACATTTTGAGGCTGATATATATTGTTAGGTCATAAATCTTAATATGCATTTTAATAATGTCTCCATATATAGGGTATCTGCACAGCCTATCACATTTGCATTTACTATACCTTCTCTGTTTGCAATGCGCTTTTAATTTGACCGCGTCTGGCGGCAACGAGGGCGATGACGACGACTTTGGCGTCCTTTCCTTTGCCAGCGCAGCGGCGCAGAAACTTAATTTTCCCGCTGTATCTGCTATAGTTGTTCTTCTTCGCATTGTTGTTGTTGACTTGCGTTTTTGCATCGCAGTGCAAAGTTTGCGACTCGCTAAAAACTTTGGCCATTTGTTGTTTTTGCAACAATTTCCAGAACGAGGCTATTTGTTGCTTCGCTGGGCCAGACGACGGCGACATCAACGCAAATGTCGCCCAAAACCAATCATTTCCTTTATTCTCAGACCATCGCCTGCCGACGACGACGACGTCGGCGACTCCTTCACTATCTCTCAGCGGATGTCTCACTAAGAGGGCAACATTTTAATATACTTGTGGATGCCGCCATTGGCCCGCTGCCATTTACAGCGTCCCATGCTCTGTGGCACGCAATTTTGTTACTAAAATAAATTTTATTTCGCTCGGTTTTTGGTTTCTCGGCATCGTTTTTCATTTCATCGAGCGCCCTGTTTATGAACTGCTCGCCCTTAAATTGTCTTAATGCCATGGGCCAACTGCATGCCACTTAGACGTTGTCCTTTGACTCAGCCCGCTCGTTGTTTTACTTTCCTTCATCTTATTTTTCCACTGCTTTTTTTTTTTACTTTGCTAATATTTTGCGTTTTGGCAAAATGACATCCTTTGGATGAGCGAGCAGAGCGCCGAAATTTTTGCTTAAATTTAGTTTTGTGTTTCGGATCTTCTTTGGTCTGCTGGCTGCATACTTTGCCGTCGTTTCCTGAGGGAAATTAAAATGTGCTTGGGGAGTAATTTGAGTACATTTGGCTACTGCGTTTTTATGCCCTGTTTCAGAGGTACACAAAGGGTATTTATGTTTCAATCTATTAATTACATCGATCGTTCATCGATTTAATTTGTCGCTATTTTACGAAATATTTTCCACATTCAATGGGTTCAGGGTATAAAAAGTAACTTTTATCTTCAAATAATTACGCAATGGAACCTTACATCCATTTCCATTTTTATTACCTTTTGCCTGTATAAACTCCATCGTCGCCTCTGTTTGTGCATGTCAAACATCGTTTCATTGACTTTTACAATTTCTCGAGCGTTATGTTTTTCAAGTGCACACATTGAGCAAGTGCCAGAGAAAAACATCAAACGATTGCCTTCTGTACAATTCGCGATGATTTGTCAAACGTATCAATGCTAATGAAGTACGTGAAGAGTGTTCAGCATACTACAGAGTTCACTGATAGAACATTTGTGAAATGAGAATACTGCTAAATATTAATAGGTTTATTTTCGCAATTTAACTTCAATTGTAAATTTACATTTTCTTTTTGTGACATCATTCAGTAAAATATATTTCAGCTTTCTCATTCTATCTTCGCTTTGACATTGACAAAGTCTCCTGCATTTCTTGGCCCAACTTTCAGTTTGTCCTTTGAATCCTGACGACAACTTAACTTATACCACATAACAGATATGAAGCCCGCGAGAAGACCAACAAATACTCCAATTAAAGCAATGCCAAATAGAAACGCCAGATAATGCACATCATTCAGCAAGTATGCCAAAAAATCTATAATGGGCTGCACCACATAGACACAAACAATTTCAATCGGATTTACTAACATTTTTACAATTTTACAAATAAATAAATTAATTAATCAAAGCCTTTCTGATCTGAAGTACTCTGACACTAAGCTTTTCTATTCAAAATTAGTTTCAGTTTACAAATTTCACGTTTGAAGGCAATATAAAAAATTCGGAAAAATTTCTCTGCATTATCATGGATTTTCAGGAGTATTTGCACAAACAAATGACCATATTCCATTATCATTTACACTCCGATTATGGACTGCTACTGAAGGCGGCCACTTGCATAGCCTTTGGTGCAGTCTGTGGTTGGGTAATGGGCCTTCTTGCTTGGTTGCTATATAAGGTTGCCAAATGGCAGGACATTCTGCCCGTGAATATGTACAACTATCAGGATGACGATCTGGATTTGGATTTAAATACAGATATTGGGTATAACATGCAGTCGCTAAGCAACGACTTTGATAACTCCTTAGACGTTTTAATGGCGAGACCACAGCACTGGGAGAACCGCTAGAAAGCCGCTTGTCATTGATCTATCGAGTGGGTGATGGAGTTTAAGGCTCGCGCAACATCAAATGCATATTCCCGACTCGAAACGCTCTTAGACTGTCTCGAGTGGCAGCCGATTTGAAGTCGCTGAAATTTCGCCACAAAGTCATTAGCAAATATTTTTCTCACAGTTGCTATCGATGTTGCAGCGCTTTAAATTCAATTACTCATACGCCACGTACCACCTCCAGCCACACATGAAATATTCTCTTACTGTTGGCATGTGTGTTTGCTTTGAACATGGCCCCAGGCTCGAAATATTTAATAAACCATATCTTTTATTTTTGCCTCCTCCACATTTTCTCCTAAATTTTATAAAATTCGTGCCCTCGTTGGTCTGTGTATTGCCTGATGTTGATTTTCCACAAATAGCCGCCAGCTATTTTCCCACAAACTCTATATAATATATACATATATTGGCTGTCTTTTGCCGTGGCTGCTGTGTGTGTAATGAAGGTCATGACTTGATTTGAAATTAGCCTTGCAGCTTAGTTTAGTTATGTTATTTTTTTTTTTTTCTTTTTTGCCAGTGATTGGCTGTTGCCAATGGGGCTTAAAAGGCTGCACTTTATGAATTGCAAATTTAAATACTGATTTCTTTTCAGAGAACTCAAGAAAAATAATTCCAAGCAAACTCAGTCCAAGAAAATGGAACGTCTTTCCCGAGTCTAGAAACAAGCTCTAGATGACAAACGCATGCTTTCTTGATCGGTGGTTAATGCATTTAGTGTATATAAATGTGAAGCGATCAGTATATATTTATTGTATGTGTATATGTATATATATATATATATATGTTGTGCTGATGTTGATGTTGATGTTTCATTGATCTTTGTGGTTTTTTTCAATAGAATTTAGTTAGTTTTCTTAAACTAAATGTTTTACTATAATAATTTTTGTCTATCAAGTTTAATAATAAATATTATTTAGGGCATTTTTTGATTTCCACCGTTTCAGATTACCTTATAAATAGACTTATAAATAAATCAAAATTTTATATCAGTTAGTAATCAAGTAATGAATATTTATTATTTTACAATACTCGAATATTCTATGTTTTTGAGTAAATACCCAAATTAAAAGTTATATGTTAGCACAAAAAAAAAACTCCTATAAAAATTCGTGAAATTCTCAAAAAGTACAGTTTACATTCACTAGAGTTCACTCTTTGTGCTTTGCTCTAGCCACAGTTATTAGCCTATTTTCCACATTTCGGCAACGTCGCAAGTTCCATTGTTATTTAAAGACCATTGTCTATGCAAGTACTTGAGAAATGCTTACAACATTTCAGAAACAGATTCGCGGAGCTGCGACTACGACAACCCCAATTTTGGAAAGCGAGTTATAATTGCAAAAATGTAACAATGTAGTGGGAGGGGTTGCCATATTGCGGTAAGAATGAAAGAGAATCCGAAATTGAATGAATGCTCTGACAAAGGGGTGGGTTGGAACAGCACCATTTAATCACCCGACCAACCCCACTCAAGCCCACGTAATTTATTCAGTGGGTGGCGGTGAATGCAAAGCTTAAACCTCTTGGCGTTCCCTCCCCCCTGCTAAAGGGGTTGGCTTGCGATCCAAATGCGCTTAGGGTGTCACAACTGCAATTTCGCGTCGGCCACGGGACACAAAACAGCTGTCAGCGAAGCAAATTTTCAAAATGCAACTCCCAAAAAAAAATGTACCATGCAGCTTCACAGACACCGAATAAACGGGCCTGGACTAATGAAAATGCGCCTTAATTGATACATAAATAACGAGAAACAATTCTATGCCGATGACTGCGCGACAATAAAATACCCATTAAACCAATTTTGATTTAAACGAGTCTAAATATTAAAGATTTAGATCTATTGACCAAACTTTATAAATTCAGATTTCATTCCCACATATAATATTTAATGTTTTATATCCCTAATTTAATAATAATAAATTTTATAAATGCACTTCTGAGACTATTTCAATTGTATTGAAAGCATAAAACTGATTGCAAATATTTGTAATATTTTATTTTATGCAAGCCTAAACACCCCATGCACACAATGCCATAGGGCATTAAAGTGCCAAGCCGCGACCAGACAACCAAAACGCTGTAAGCCTTTGCGGCATGAAATGTGCGGGTTGTGGATTCATTAAGGTTTTTCATTTCATTGAAACATGAGCATTTCGAGAAGTATTTTTCATATATGAATACGAATGCGCCGTCATAGAAATAAGTACATGCATATATTTTAGATATATATTTACGATTTTGCCCCTGCCGTGCGTAATGAGGCAGGAGACTTAGACGAGATGGGATTGCATTGGTTCGAGTGGGCTTGGCTTGTGTGTCAGACTGTGTGTGTTTTTTTTTCCTTTCTTTTTTTGTTGCCTAGGCAACGGCTCAGTGCGCTTTTTCTTTTTTTTTTTTTATTATTTACAACAACGCGGCAACGTCAGAGTTGCATTTTCCGGCACTCGCATTTCCATTGGGGAAATAGCAGTGCCAAGTATTTTACACGGCTAGGATGCTCGCCTGACTGTCTGTTTATGGGCCCTGCCTCTCGTTTTGGTGCATTGAACCTTCTCTCACTTGTATTTGTCTGTGCATGCGGTTCACTTGCCGAGAGACTTTCCTTTTGGGGGAATATATTTTTGAGCCAAACTGTGTGTGTAATTTGAGGCATTTTTGCTTTGTAGCAGGCAAATAATTTCTAGTTAAAAAAGCAACTGAACAGGTTTTAGATATTCTGCATGCAAAAAAGGGACTCTAACTAAGCATATAATATATAGTAAATAGTACGATATAGACATATGTATAATGCTACACTTACCATCATTTTTATGTTTATTTTCAAATTTAGTTCGTTGCAAATCCAAAACACTCGAAATTTCAAATACGGCACATTTGGCCAAGATATCTTTCTCTCTTGACATACATTTTGTAATAAATAGTCTTATTGTAGTCCCTCCATGTAAAGTGCTCTCATTTCTTTCATAGAAAAACATTGTGTGGCAATTGCGTAGGTCATTTCGATTAATTCGCTTGTTAATGGCCCACACATAAATAACGAAAACTGAAGCGAGCCGACCAAACACATATTATTTGTAACTTTCATTCGTTCATTTGCCGCCATGTGGAATACAGAGGACATCAGATTGCTGCGTGGCGGACTTGCCCAGGCCGTCTATCGGCGATTTTTCCAGTATACCGCCTGGCTGCTGTACGGCATCGCACGGGGCTGTCATTTCTTTAAGCTGCGCTACAATTCCCAGCAGAATCGAATGGAGGAGATTCAGTATCATCGCATCATCTCCAAGATAGTTGTGGTGCTTAAGTGTCTGGTCTTTCTAGGCGACGTGGTGGGTTATTTGGTGATGGGGTTTGTCGTATGGATACATATCTTCAGGGTCGAGGACAGTGGAGGACAGGATTTTCTGATCGGCCTGGTCATGCAGGCTCATCTCATGTATGTTGTACGTCGTATAGTCATTTTCTTGCATTCGCAGACGGATCGCAAATTGATAATGCATTTGGTCAACGAAATCTTCTACATCACACGCACCATCGAAACCAAGTTTGGCATCATTTATCACTGCGAGATGTATTTGTTGTGCGTTTACTTTTTCAAGCAGTGCTTGGTGTACGTAATGCTGGACTCCACTTGGCACAAGCCCTACTTTCTCTGGATGAACTTCTTACATTGGGTACTCTTAGAGTACTGTATCCTTGGCTACTTCATCTACCAGTTGATTCTGCTCAATTGGTATCGAAACTTTGGCTACTTTCTGCAGCGCTTCATCGAATACCATGGGAGCAAGAGTTTTATATCTGGCCGTTACCATCGTCGTCTCTTGTGGCTTTTCAAACTGCATTTGCGTATCAATAATCTACATCAGTGTATCAAGGAGAAGGTCGCCTGGCTGCCCTCGGCTGTATACCTGGGCATATTCACCAGCATTTTCAACATGACGTTGATGATCGAGTGCATCGTCTACGCTGAAGACGAGATCGAGAACAAAGTGTATATCATGTCGGATGGTTGTCTAGGCCCGGCTGTCATACCCATGCTGAACGTATTAATTATTGGCTTGTGCACAGATCGATTACGCAGCGAGGAGTTAACACTTCAGCAACAAATTGTACTCGTAAATATCCTATATGTCCGTAAGGCATTCCCACATGATTACACCCTCAAAGTGCTCAACAATGAGGTGAGGAATTGAGGAATAGGAGTTTGTACAGCGATTAATTCATTTTGTCAATTATTTATAGCACACTTCCTTGATTGTGCATCAAAAACTGGAGCCGTTGCTGAATGTGATCATTTTGGATACCACCTGTGATCGCGAATTCGCCTTTGACTACTTTTTGACGGTAATCGTCACAGCGCTGTCTTTTGTACAATACACAGTGTCAACAGGTCATATTCTTGATGAGTGTGTAACTCACAAGTAGAATGTTTGCAAACCTTATAATTGATATTATATAAGACCAAATAAAGAACACCTGAAGGAAAGAAATAGAAAAAACGAAATTGAATTCAATACTTAATTAATTTAAAATAAGGATTTTTTCTGATATTTAATATCCTCTGAGATTCGATTTCTTAAAGGTTTTACTTAACTAAAAACATGACCTAAATAAAAACCTATGATGATAATAGGTGGCAACTGTTCATTTCCGTGAAGACATTCTCACATCTTCTATATAAAGTTCGACCATATAATTTATCAAGAACCGACTAAAAGGGCAAACTTTTTCACTCAATAATAGCAACAGCTCAAACATTCAACAGTCACGTACCAAATTCGACATTCAATGTTTTGCCGAGTGAAAAAGACTGTGCCAAATATTCAATTTTTGATACATTTTGCTGGTACATTTAAATTTATTTTTACAACCCCCCAGCAGACGTGTGTTGCACAACCTACCCCGCCAGACGATAAAATAATAATCGATTTGACTTTGGTTGGAGTTTTTTTTTTTTTTTATATTTTTTGCACTTTTAGTTGAAAAGCCCACAACTCATCTGAGCCGCCCCACAAAGAAAAAAAAAATGGAGCTCCGGCACTTCCTGCTGGGAATCGATTTTTATACATTTCCCCAAACTGCGATGTTACCAAAATTTATGCGAATTTGAATTTGATATGGTTAAACTGTTTGCCTAGGCAACGTCAGCCATGCAAATGCTTTGATAAGAGTAGCAAGAGGTGGGGGAGGCAGTGGGGGAGGAGGCAGTGGGGCGTGCGGTAGGCTGTCATTGTGCCTAGCTTTGTCGCTTTTTAGTGTAAAATTAATTTGCTATAATTCATCAATGGACCCAGGCAAAGGATTATTTTGCATAAAAAATTGTGGCACTTGTCGATTTTGCATAGTCGGCTTTTGGGCACATCAGCAGTAGCAGCTGTTAGCCAAGAGGTTGGGCCGATATGAAGCTGCGAACGGGGGAGGGAAAGTGGTCCGATGCCATTCGGTGTGTGTAACTGACGCACTTTATGTAATTTATGGCTGCACATTTATTTTATTGAGTTTAATGTGGGCGCAGTTGTTGCCAGCGCCTTTCAAAGGTGAAAGGTTGGGGCGGGGGCCGGCGAATGGGTGTAAGAGCTGAGCAGGCAGGTTGAAGGATGGGAACTGGTGGCCCATTGGCGCTTTGTTATGCCTGACTGAGCGCACTGGCAAATGTATTACGTTTGAACAGGGATGAATGGTATTCGAAGATGCCACAAACACGGTTCATAAAATGAATCAGCGTTTTAGAGCCATTGGAATATTAAACTCTAATAAATTTCAAGTCGCAAAACGTCAGGTCCAGAGAAAATAATTCAAAGTGTAATTAGAATATAAATAAGCAGATAGTATCTATTGACGTGACTACTATCTATTGGTGTGGTCTTTGTAGTTGTAGTACTTAAGTTGTTGTACCATATTCACATAATTTGGCAAGGAACCATTTATAGATATATATAATAATATTAATAAGAATCGGTTTTTATATTGTTTTTCATACTAATTGTGACAACCACAATCAATTAAAAATGTAAATTTGCGTAAATTTGAAAAAAAAAAAAAATTGGAAAATGAATAAGGGGGGTACATGCTTTTTTTGCCAAAAAATTCGAAAAAATTATATTTTCAAAAATTCATATATTTTAAATGGAGAATTAATCTAGAGGATAAACCATGAATGGAATGTCATCAAACATGAAATTCGGTTCAGTTTTGACAAAATTATGGGCGTTTGAAATATGGGAGCTATGGGTCCGAGAGCTTTACTTGTCAAAATTTTTCAAAATTTTTGCATGATTTTTGACAAAAAATTTGACCCCCTCAGAATCGGTTTTAATGTTGTTTTTTATACTATTTATGACCACCACAATCGATTAAAAATGTAAACTGGCAATTCTAAATTTTGAAAAAAAAAAATTTTCGAAAATGAGTAAGGGGGGGGTACACGCTTTTTTTGCCAAAAAATTCGAAAAAATTATATTTTCCAAAATTCGTATATTTTAAATGGAGAATTAATCTAGAGGATAAGCCATGAATGGAATGTCATCAAACATGAAAATCGGTTCAGTTTTGACAAAATTATGGGCGTTTGAAATATGGGAGCTATGGGTCCGAGAGCTTTACTTGTCAAAATTTTTCTAAATTTTTGCATGATTTTTGACAAAAAATTTGACCCCCTCAGAATCGGTTTTAATGTTGTTTTTTATACTATTTATGACCACCACAATCGATTAAAAATGTAAACTGGCAATTCTAAATTTTGAAAAAAAAAAATTTTCGAAAATGAGTAAGGGGGGGGTACACGCTTTTTTTGCCAAAAAATTCGAAAAAATTATATTTTCAAAAATGCGTATATTATAAATGGAGAATTAATCTAGAGGATAAGCCATGAATGGAATGTCATCAAACATGAAAATCGGTTCAGTTTTGACAAAATTATGGGCGTTTGAAATATGGGAGCTATGGGTCCGAGAGCTTTACTTGTCAAAATTTTTCTAAATTTTTGCATGATTTTTGACAAAAAATTTGACCCCCTCAGAATCGGTTTTAATGTTGTTTTTTATACTATTTATGACCACCACAATCGATTAAAAATGTAAACTGGCAATTCTAAATTTTGAAAAAAAAAAATTTTCGAAAATGAGTAAGGGGGGGGTACACACTTTTTTTTCCAAAAAATTCGAAAAAATTATATTTTCAAAAATTCATATATTTTAAATGGAGAATTAATCTAGAGGATAAACCATGAATGGAATGTTATCAAACATGAAATTCGGTTCAGTTTTGACAAAATTATGGGCGTTTGAAATATGGGAGCTATGGGTCCGAGAGCTTTACTTGTCAAAATTTTTCTAAATTTTTGCATGATTTTTGACAAAAAATTTGACCCCCTCAGAATCGGTTTTAATGTTGTTTTTTATACTATTTATGACCACCACAATCGATTAAAAATGTAAACTGGCAATTCTAAATTTTGAAAAAAAAAAATTTTCGAAAATGAGTAAGGCGGGGGTACACGCTTTTTTTGCCAAAAAATTCGAAAAAATTATATTTTCAAAAATTTATGACCACCACAATCGATTAAAAATGTAAACTGACAATTCTAAATTTTGAAAAAAAAAAAATTTTCGAAAATGAGTAAGGGGGGGGTACACGCTTTTTCTGCCAAAAAATTCGAAAAAATAATATTTTCAAAAATTCATATATTTTAAATGTAGAATATATCTAGAGGATAAACCATGAATAAAATGTCATCAGACATGAAAATCGGTTCAGTTTTGACAAAGTTATGGGCGTTTGAAATATGGGAGCTATGGGTCCGAGAGCTTTACTTGTCAAAATTTTTCAAAATTTTTGCTTGATTTTTGACAAAAAATTTGACCCCCTCAGAATCGGTTTTAATATTGTTTTTTATACTATTTATGACCACCACAATCGATTAAAAATGTAAACTGGCAATTCTAAATTTTGAAAAAAAAAAATTTTCGAAAATGAGTAAGGGGGGGGGTACACGCTTTTTCTGCCAAAAAATTCGAAAAAATAATATTTTCAAAAATTCATATATTTTAAATGTAGAATTAATCTAGAGGATAAACCATGAATAAAATGTCATCAGACATGAAAATCGGTTCAGTTTTGACAAAGTTATGGGCGTTTGAAATATGGGAGCTATGGGTCCGAGAGCTTTACTTGTCAAAATTTTTCAAAATTTTTGCTTGATTTTTGACAAAAAATTTGACCCCCTCAGAATCGGTTTTAATGTTGTTTTTTATACTATTTATGACCACCACAATCGATTAAAAATGTAAACTGGCAATTCTAAATTTTGAAAGAAAAAAAATTTTCGAAAATGAGTAAGGGGGGGGGGGTACACGCTTTTTCTGCCAAAAAATTCGAAAAAATAATATTTTCAAAAATTCATATATTTTAAATGGAGAATTAATCTAGAGGATAAGCCATGAATGGAATGTTATCAAACATGAAATTCGGTTCAGTTTTGACAAAATTATGGGCGTTTGAAATATGGGAGCTATGGGTCCAAGAGCTTTACTTGTCAAAATTTTTCTAAATTTTTGCATGATTTTTGACAAAAAATTTGACCCCCTCAGAATCGGTTTTAATGTTGTTTTTTATACTATTTATGACCACCACAATCGATTAAAAATGTAAACTGGCAATTCTAAATTTTGAAAAAAAAAAATTTTCGAAAATGAGTAAGGGGGGGTACACGCTTTTTCTGCCAAAAAATTCGAAAAAATAATATTTTCAAAAATTCATATATTTTAAATGTAGAATTAATCTAGAGGATAAACCATGAATAAAATGTCATCAGACATGAAAATCGGTTCAGTTTTGACAAAGTTATGGGCGTTTGAAATATGGGAGCTATGGGTCCGAGAGCTTTACTTGTCAACATTTTTCAAAATTTTTGCTTGATTTTTGACAAAAAATTTGACCCCCTCAGAATCGGTTTTAATATTGTTTTTTATACTATTTATGACCACCACAATCGATTAAAAATGTAAACTGGCAATTCTAAATTTTGAAAAAAAAAATTTTCGAAAATGAGTAAGGGGGGGGTACACGCTTTTTCTGCCAAAAAATTCGAAAAAATAATATTTTCAAAAATTCATATATTTTAAATGTAGAATTAATCTAGAGGATAAACCATGAATAAAATGTCATCAGACATGAAAATCGGTTCAGTTTTGACAAAGTTATGGGCGTTTGAAATATGGGAGCTATGGGTCCGAGAGCTTTACTTGTCAAAATTTTTCAAAATTTTTGCTTGATTTTTGACAAAAAATTTGACCCCCTCAGAATCGGTTTTAATGTTGTTTTTTATACTATTTATGACCACCACAATCGACTAAAAATGTAAACTGGCAATTCTAAATTTTGAAAAAAAAAAATTTTCGAAAATGAGTAAGGGGGGGGGTACACGCTTTTTCTGCCAAAAAATTCGAAAAAATAATATTTTCAAAAATTCATATATTTTAAATGTAGAATTAATCTAGAGGATAAACCATGAATAAAATGTCATCAGACATGAAAATCGGTTCAGTTTTGACAAAGTTATGGGCGTTTGAAATATGGGAGCTATGGGTCCGAGAGCTTTACTTGTCAAAATTTTTCAAAATTTTTGTTTGATTTTTGACAAAAAATTTGACCCCCTCAGAATAGGTTTTAATGTTGGTTTTTATACTATTTATGACCACCACAATCGATTAAAAATGTAAACTGGCAATTCTAAATTTTGAAAAAAAAAAATTTTCGAAAATGAGTAAGGGGGGGGTACACGCTTTTTCTGCCAAAAAATTCGAAAAAATAATATTTTCAAAAATTCATATATTTTAAATGTAGAATTAATCTAGAGGATAAACCATGAATAAAATGTCATCAGACATGAAAATCGGTTCAGTTTTGACAAAGTTATGGGCGTTTGAAATATGGGAGCTATGGGTCCGAGAGCTTTACTTGTCAAAATTTTTCAAAATTTTTGCTTGATTTTTGACAAAAAATTTGACCCCCTCAGAATCGGTTTTAATATTGTTTTTTATACTATTTATGACCACCACAATCGATTAAAAATGTAAACTGGCAATTCTAAATTTTGAAAAAAAAAATTTTCGAAAATGAGTAAGGGGGGGGTACACGCTTTTTCTGCCAAAAAATTCGAAAAAATAATATTTTCAAAAATTCATATATTTTAAATGGAGAATTAATCTAGAGGATAAACCATGAATAAAATGTCATCAGACATGAAAATCGGTTCAGTTTTGACAAAGTTATGGGCGTTTGAAATATGGGAGCTATGGGTCCGAGAGCTTTACTTGTCAAAATTTTTCAAAATTTTTGCTTGATTTTTGACAAAAAATTTGACCCCCTCAGAATCGGTTTTAATATTGTTTTTTATACTATTTATGACCACCACAATCGATTAAAAATGTAAACTGGCAATTCTAAATTTTGAAAAAAAAAAATTTTCGAAAATGAGTAAGGGGGGGGGTACACGCGTTTTCTGCCAAAAAATTCGAAAAAATAATATTTTCAAAAATTCATATATTTTAAATGGAGAATTAATCTAGAGGATAAGCCATGAATGGAATGTTATCAAACATGAAATTCGGTTCAGTTTTGACAAAATTATGGGCGTTTGAAATATGGGAGCTATGGGTCCAAGAGCTTTACTTGTCAAAATTTTTCTAAATTTTTGCATGATTTTTGACAAAAAATTTGACCCCCTCAGAATCGGTTTTAATGTTGTTTTTTATACTATTTATGACCACCACAATCGATTAAAAATGTAAACTGGCAATTCTAAATTTTGAAAAAAAAAAATTTTCGAAAATGAGTAAGGGGGGGGTACACGCTTTTTCTGCCAAAAAATTCGAAAAAATAATATTTTCAAAAATTCATATATTTTAAATGTAGAATTAATCTAGAGGATAAACCATGAATAAAATGTCATCAGACATGAAAATCGGTTCAGTTTTGACAAAGTTATGGGCGTTTGAAATATGGGAGCTATGGGTCCGAGAGCTTTACTTGTCAAAATTTTTCAAAATTTTTGCTTGATTTTTGACAAAAAATTTGACCCCCTCAGAATCGGTTTTAATATTGTTTTTTATACTATTTATGACCACCACAATCGATTAAAAATGTAAACTGGCAATTCTAAATTTTGAAAAAAAAAAATTTTCGAAAATGAGTAAGGGGGGGGGTACACGCTTTTTCTGCCAAAAAATTCGAAAAAATAATATTTTCAAAAATTCATATATTTTAAATGTAGAATTAATCTAGAGGATAAACCATGAATAAAATGTCATCAGACATGAAAATCGGTTCAGTTTTGACAAAGTTATGGGTGTTTGAAATATGGGAGCTATGGGTCCGAGAGCTTTACTTGTCAAAATTTTTCAAAATTTTTGCTTGATTTTTGACAAAAAATTTGACCCCCTCAGAATCGGTTTTAATGTTGTTTTTTATACTATTTATGACCACCACAATCGATTAAAAATGTAAACTGGCAATTCTAAATTTTGAAAAAAAAAAATTTTCGAAAATGAGTAAGGGGGGGGTACACGCTTTTTCTGCCAAAAAATTCGAAAAAATAATATTTTCAAAAATTCATATATTTTAAATGTAGAATTAATCTAGAGGATAAACCATGAATAAAATGTCATCAGACATGAAAATCGGTTCAGTTTTGACAAAGTTATGGGCGTTTGAAATATGGGAGCTATGGGTCCGAGAGCTTTACTTGTCAAAATTTTTCAAAATTTTTGCTTGATTTTTGACAAAAAATTTGACCCCCTCAGAATCGGTTTTAATGTTGTTTTTATACTATTTATGACCACCACAATCGATTAAAAATGTAAACTGGCAATTCTAAATTTTGAAAAAAAAAAATTTTCGAAAATGAGTAAGGGGGGGGGGTACACGCTTTTTCTGCCAAAAAATTCGAAAAAATAATATTTTCAAAAATTCATATATTTTAAATGTAGAATTAATCTAGAGGATAAACCATGAATAAAATGTCATCAGACATGAAAATCGGTTCAGTTTTGACAAAGTTATGGGCGTTTGAAATATGGGAGCTATGGGTCCGAGAGCTTTACTTGTCAAAATTTTTCAAAATTTTTGCTTGATTTTTGACAAAAAATTTGACCCCCTCAGAATAGGTTTTAATGTTGTTTTTTATACTATTTATGACCACCACAATCGATTAAAAATGTAAACTGGCAATTCTAAATTTTGAAAAAAAAAAATTTTCGAAAATGAGTAAGGGGGGGGGTACACGCTTTTTCTGCCAAAAAATTCGAAAAAATAATATTTTCAAAAATTCATATATTTTAAATGTAGAATTAATCTAGAGGATAAACCATGAATAAAATGTCATCAGACATGAAAATCGGTTCAGTTTTGACAAAGTTATGGGCGTTTGAAATATGGGAGCTATGGGTCCGAGAGCTTTACTTGTCAAAATTTTTCAAAATTTTTGCTTGATTTTTGACAAAAAATTTGACCCCCTCAGAATCGGTTTTAATGTTGTTTTTTATACTATTTATGACCACCACAATCGATTAAAAATGTAAACTGGCAATTCTAAATTTTGAAAAAAAAAAAATTTTCGAAAATGAGTAAGGGGGGGGTACACGCTTTTTCTGCCAAAAAATTCGAAAAAATAATATTTTCAAAAATTCATATATTTTAAATGGAGAATTAATCTAGAGGATAAGCCATGAATGGAATGTTATCAAACATGAAATTCGGTTCAGTTTTGACAAAATTATGGGCGTTTGAAATATGGGAGCTATGGGTCCAAGAGCTTTACTTGTCAAAATTTTTCTAAATTTTTGCATGATTTTTGACAAAAAATTTGACCCCCTCAGAATCGGTTTTAATGTTGTTTTTTATACTATTTATGACCACCACAATCGATTAAAAATGTAAACTGGCAATTCTAAATTTTGAACAAAAAAAAATTTTCGAAAATGAGTAAGGGGGGGGTACACGCTTTTTCTGCCAAAAAATTCGAAAAAATAATATTTTCAAAAATTCATATATTTTAAATGTAGAATTAATCTAGAGGATAAACCATGAATAAAATGTCATCAGACATGAAAATCGGTTCAGTTTTGACAAAGTTATGGGCGTTTGAAATATGGGAGCTATGGGTCCGAGAGCTTTACTTGTCAAAATTTTTCAAAATTTTTGCTTGATTTTTGACAAAAAATTTGACCCCCTCAGAATCGGTTTTAATGTTGTTTTTATACTATTTATGACCACCACAATCGATTAAAAATGTAAACTGGCAATTCTAAATTTTGAAAAAAAAAAATTTTCGAAAATGAGTAAGGGGGGGGTACACGCTTTTTCTGCCAAAAAATTCGAAAAAATAATATTTTCAAAAATTCATATATTTTAAATGTAGAATTAATCTAGAGGATAAACCATGAATAAAATGTCATCAGACATGAAAATCGGTTCAGTTTTGACAAAGTTATGGGCGTTTGAAATATGGGAGCTATGGGTCCGAGAGCTTTACTTGTCAAAATTTTTCAAAATTTTTGCTTGATTTTTGACAAAAAATTTGACCCCCTCAGAATAGGTTTTAATGTTGTTTTTTATACTATTTATGACCACCACAATCGATTAAAAATGTAAACTGGCAATTCTAAATTTTGAAAAAAAAAAATTTTCGAAAATGAGTAAGGGGGGGGTACACGCTTTTTCTGCCAAAAAATTCGAAAAAATAATATTTTCAAAAATTCATATATTTTAAATGTAGAATTAATCTAGAGGATAAACCATGAATAAAATGTCATCAGACATGAAAATCGGTTCAGTTTTGACAAAGTTATGGGCGTTTGAAATATGGGAGCTATGGGTCCGAGAGCTTTACTTGTCAAAATTTTTCAAAATTTTTGCTTGATTTTTGACAAAAAATTTGACCCCCTCAGAATCGGTTTTAATATTGTTTTTTATACTATTTATGACCACCACAATCGATTAAAAATGTAAACTGGCAATTCTAAATTTTGAAAAAAAAAAATTTTCGAAAATGAGTAAGGGGGGGGTACACGCGTTTTCTGCCAAAAAATTCGAAAAAATAATATTTTCAAAAATTCATATATTTTAAATGGAGAATTAATCTAGAGGATAAGCCATGAATGGAATGTTATCAAACATGAAATTCGGTTCAGTTTTGACAAAATTATGGGCGTTTGAAATATGGGAGCTATGGGTCCAAGAGCTTTACTTGTCAAAATTTTTCTAAATTTTTGCATGATTTTTGACAAAAAATTTGACCCCCTCAGAATAGGTTTTAATGTTGTTTTTTATACTATTTATGACCACCACAATCGATTAAAAATGTAAACTGGCAATTCTAAATTTTGAAAAAAAAAAATTTTCGAAAATGAGTAAGGGGGGGGTACACGCTTTTTCTGCCAAAAAATTCGAAAAAATAATATTTTCAAAAATTCATATATTTTAAATGTAGAATTAATCTAGAGGATAAACCATGAATAAAATGTCATCAGACATGAAAATCGGTTCAGTTTTGACAAAGTTATGGGCGTTTGAAATATGGGAGCTATGGGTCCGAGAGCTTTACTTGTCAAAATTTTTCAAAATTTTTGCTTGATTTTTGACAAAAAATTTGACCCCCTCAGAATCGGTTTTAATATTGTTTTTTATACTATTTATGACCACCACAATCGATTAAAAATGTAAACTGGCAATTCTAAATTTTGAAAAAAAAAAATTTTCGAAAATGAGTAAGGGGGGGGTACACGCTTTTTCTGCCAAAAAATTCGAAAAAATAATATTTTCAAAAATTCATATATTTTAAATGTAGAATTAATCTAGAGGATAAACCATGAATAAAATGTCATCAGACATGAAAATCGGTTCAGTTTTGACAAAGTTATGGGTGTTTGAAATATGGGAGCTATGGGTCCGAGAGCTTTACTTGTCAAAATTTTTCAAAATTTTTGCTTGATTTTTGACAAAAAATTTGACCCCCTCAGAATCGGTTTTAATGTTGTTTTTTATACTATTTATGACCACCACAATCGATTAAAAATGTAAACTGGCAATTCTAAATTTTGAAAAAAAAAAATTTTCGAAAATGAGTAAGGGGGGGGTACACGCTTTTTCTGCCAAAAAATTCGAAAAAATAATATTTTCAAAAATTCATATATTTTAAATGTAGAATTAATCTAGAGGATAAACCATGAATAAAATGTCATCAGACATGAAAATCGGTTCAGTTTTGACAAAGTTATGGGCGTTTGAAATATGGGAGCTATGGGTCCGAGAGCTTTACTTGTCAAAATTTTTCAAAATTTTTGCTTGATTTTTGACAAAAAATTTGACCCCCTCAGAATCGGTTTTAATGTTGTTTTTATACTATTTATGACCACCACAATCGATTAAAAATGTAAACTGGCAATTCTAAATTTTGAAAAAAAAAAATTTTCGAAAATGAGTAAGGGGGGGGGTACACGCTTTTTCTGCCAAAAAATTCGAAAAAATAATATTTTCAAAAATTCATATATTTTAAATGTAGAATTAATCTAGAGGATAAACCATGAATAAAATGTCATCAGACATGAAAATCGGTTCAGTTTTGACAAAGTTATGGGCGTTTGAAATATGGGAGCTATGGGTCCGAGAGCTTTACTTGTCAAAATTTTTCAAAATTTTTGCTTGATTTTTGACAAAAAATTTGACCCCCTCAGAATAGGTTTTAATGTTGTTTTTTATACTATTTATGACCACCACAATCGATTAAAAATGTAAACTGGCAATTCTAAATTTTGAAAAAAAAAATTTTCGAAAATGAGTAAGGGGGGGTACACGCTTTTTCTGCCAAAAAATTCGAAAAAATAATATTTTCAAAAATTCATATATTTTAAATGTAGAATTAATCTAGAGGATAAACCATGAATAAAATGTCATCAGACATGAAAATCGGTTCAGTTTTGACAAAGTTATGGGCGTTTGAAATATGGGAGCTATGGGTCCGAGAGCTTTACTTGTCAAAATTTTTCAAAATTTTTGCTTGATTTTTGACAAAAAATTTGACCCCCTCAGAATCGGTTTTAATGTTGTTTTTTATACTATTTATGACCACCACAATGGATTAAAAATGTAAACTGGCAATTCTAAATTTTGAAAAAAAAAAAATTTTCGAAAATGAGTAAGGGGGGGGTACACGCTTTTTCTGCCAAAAAATTCGAAAAAATAATATTTTCAAAAATTCATATATTTTAAATGGAGAATTAATCTAGAGGATAAGCCATGAATGGAATGTTATCAAACATGAAATTCGGTTCAGTTTTGACAAAATTATGGGCGTTTGAAATATGGGAGCTATGGGTCCAAGAGCTTTACTTGTCAAAATTTTTCTAAATTTTTGCATGATTTTTGACAAAAAATTTGACCCCCTCAGAATCGGTTTTAATGTTGTTTTTTATACTATTTATGACCACCACAATCGATTAAAAATGTAAACTGGCAATTCTAAATTTTGAACAAAAAAAAATTTTCGAAAATGAGTAAGGGGGGGGTACACGCTTTTTCTGCCAAAAAATTCGAAAAAATAATATTTTCAAAAATTCATATATTTTAAATGTAGAATTAATCTAGAGGATAAACCATGAATAAAATGTCATCAGACATGAAAATCGGTTCAGTTTTGACAAAGTTATGGGCGTTTGAAATATGGGAGCTATGGGTCCGAGAGCTTTACTTGTCAAAATTTTTCAAAATTTTTGCTTGATTTTTGACAAAAAATTTGACCCCCTCAGAATCGGTTTTAATGTTGTTTTTATACTATTTATGACCACCACAATCGATTAAAAATGTAAACTGGCAATTCTAAATTTTGAAAAAAAAAAATTTTCGAAAATGAGTAAGGGGGGGGTACACGCTTTTTCTGCCAAAAAATTCGAAAAAATAATATTTTCAAAAATTCATATATTTTAAATGTAGAATTAATCTAGAGGATAAACCATGAATAAAATGTCATCAGACATGAAAATCGGTTCAGTTTTGACAAAGTTATGGGCGTTTGAAATATGGGAGCTATGGGTCCGAGAGCTTTACTTGTCAAAATTTTTCAAAATTTTTGCTTGATTTTTGACAAAAAATTTGACCCCCTCAGAATAGGTTTTAATGTTGTTTTTTATACTATTTATGACCACCACAATCGATTAAAAATGTAAACTGGCAATTCTAAATTTTGAAAAAAAAAAATTTTCGAAAATGAGTAAGGGGGGGGGTACACGCTTTTTCTGCCAAAAAATTCGAAAAAATAATATTTTCAAAAATTCATATATTTTAAATGGAGAATTAATCTAGAGGATAAGCCATGAATGGAATGTTATCAAACATGAAATTCGGTTCAGTTTTGACAAAATTATGGGCGTTTGAAATATGGGAGCTATGGGTCCAAGAGCTTTACTTGTCAAAATTTTTCTAAATTTTTGCATGATTTTTGACAAAAAATTTGACCCCCTCAGAATCGGTTTTAATGTTGTTTTTTATACTATTTATGACCACCACAATCGATTAAAAATGTAAACTGGCAATTCTAAATTTTGAAAAAAAAAAATTTTCGAAAATGAGTAAGGGGGGGGTACACGCTTTTTCTGCCAAAAAATTCGAAAAAATAATATTTTCAAAAATTCATATATTTTAAATGTAGAATTAATCTAGAGGATAAACCATGAATAAAATGTCATCAGACATGAAAATCGGTTCAGTTTTGACAAAGTTATGGGCGTTTGAAATATGGGAGCTATGGGTCCGAGAGCTTTACTTGTCAAAATTTTTCTAAATTTTTGCATGATTTTTGACAAAAAATTTGACCCCCTCAGAATCGGTTTTAATGTTGTTTTTTATACTATTTATGACCACCACAATCGATTAAAAATGTAAACTGGCAATTCTAAATTTTGAAAAAAAAAAATTTTCGAAAATGAGTAAGGGGGGGGGGTACACGCTTTTTCTGCCAAAAAATTCGAAAAAATAATATTTTCAAAAATTCATATATTTTAAATGTAGAATTAATCTAGAGGATAAACCATGAATAAAATGTCATCAGACATGAAAATCGGTTCAGTTTTGACAAAGTTATGGGTGTTTGAAATATGGGAGCTATGGGTCCGAGAGCTTTACTTGTCAAAATTTTTCAAAATTTTTGCTTGATTTTTGACAAAAAATTTGACCCCCTCAGAATCGGTTTTAATGTTGTTTTTTATACTATTTATGACCACCACAATCGATTAAAAATGTAAACTGGCAATTCTAAATTTGGAAAAAAAAAAATTTTCGAAAATGAGTAAGGGGGGGGGTACACGCTTTTTCTGCCAAAAAATTCGAAAAAATAATATTTTCAAAAATTCATATATTTTAAATGTAGAATTAATCTAGAGGATAAACCATGAATAAAATGTCATCAGACATGAAAATCGGTTCAGTTTTGACAAAGTTATGGGCGTTTGAAATATGGGAGCTATGGGTCCGAGAGCTTTACTTGTCAAAATTTTTCAAAATTTTTGCTTGATTTTTGACAAAAAATTTGACCCCCTCAGAATCGGTTTTAATGTTGTTTTTATACTATTTATGACCACCACAATCGATTAAAAATGTAAACTGGCAATTCTAAATTTTGAAAAAAAAAAATTTTCGAAAATGAGTAAGGGGGGGGTACACGCTTTTTCTGCCAAAAAATTCGAAAAAATAATATTTTCAAAAATTCATATATTTTAAATGTAGAATTAATCTAGAGGATAAACCATGAATAAAATGTCATCAGACATGAAAATCGGTTCAGTTTTGACAAAGTTATGGGCGTTTGAAATATGGGAGCTATGGGTCCGAGAGCTTTACTTGTCAAAATTTTTCAAAATTTTTGCTTGATTTTTGACAAAAAATTTGACCCCCTCAGAATAGGTTTTAATGTTGTTTTTTATACTATTTATGACCACCACAATCGATTAAAAATGTAAACTGGCAATTCTAAATTTTGAAAAAAAAAAATTTTCGAAAATGAGTAAGGGGGGGGGTACACGCTTTTTCTGCCAAAAAATTCGAAAAAATAATATTTTCAAAAATTCATATATTTTAAATGTAGAATTAATCTAGAGGATAAACCATGAATAAAATGTCATCAGACATGAAAATCGGTTCAGTTTTGACAAAGTTATGGGCGTTTGAAATATGGGAGCTATGGGTCCGAGAGCTTTACTTGTCAAAATTTTTCAAAATTTTTGCTTGATTTTTGACAAAAAATTTGACCCCCTCAGAATCGGTTTTAATGTTGTTTTTTATACTATTTATGACCACCACAATCGATTAAAAATGTAAACTGGCAATTCTAAATTTTGAAAAAAAAAAATTTTCGAAAATGAGTAAGGGGGGGGTACACGCTTTTTCTGCCAAAAAATTCGAAAAAATAATATTTTCAAAAATTCATATATTTTAAATGGAGAATTAATCTAGAGGATAAGCCATGAATGGAATGTTATCAAACATGAAATTCGGTTCAGTTTTGACAAAATTATGGGCGTTTGAAATATGGGAGCTATGGGTCCAAGAGCTTTACTTGTCAAAATTTTTCTAAATTTTTGCATGATTTTTGACAAAAAATTTGACCCCCTCAGAATCGGTTTTAATGTTGTTTTTTATACTATTTATGACCACCACAATCGATTAAAAATGTAAACTGGCAATTCTAAATTTTGAAAAAAAAAAATTTTCGAAAATGAGTAAGGGGGGGGTACACGCTTTTTCTGCCAAAAAATTCGAAAAAATAATATTTTCAAAAATTCATATATTTTAAATGTAGAATTAATCTAGAGGATAAACCATGAATAAAATGTCATCAGACATGAAAATCGGTTCAGTTTTGACAAAGTTATGGGCGTTTGAAATATGGGAGCTATGGGTCCGAGAGCTTTACTTGTCAAAATTTTTCTAAATTTTTGCATGATTTTTGACAAAAAATTTGACCCCCTCAGAATCGGTTTTAATGTTGTTTTTTATACTATTTATGACCACCACAATCGATTAAAAATGTAAACTGGCAATTCTAAATTTTGAAAAAAAAAATTTTTCGAAAATGAGTAAGGGGGGGGTACACGCTTTTTCTGCCAAAAAATTCGAAAAAATAATATTTTCAAAAATTCATATATTTTAAATGTAGAATTAATCTAGAGGATAAACCATGAATAAAATGTCATCAGACATGAAAATCGGTTCAGTTTTGACAAAGTTATGGGTGTTTGAAATATGGGAGCTATGGGTCCGAGAGCTTTACTTGTCAAAATTTTTCAAAATTTTTGCTTGATTTTTGACAAAAAATTTGACCCCCTCAGAATCGGTTTTAATGTTGTTTTTTATACTATTTATGACCACCACAATCGATTAAAAATGTAAACTGGCAATTCTAAATTTTGAAAAAAAAAATTTTCGAAAATGAGTAAGGGGGGGGTACACGCTTTTTCTGCCAAAAAATTCGAAAAAATAATATTTTCAAAAATTCATATATTTTAAATGTAGAATTAATCTAGAGGATAAACCATGAATAAAATGTCATCAGACATGAAAATCGGTTCAGTTTTGACAAAGTTATGGGCGTTTGAAATATGGGAGCTATGGGTCCGAGAGCTTTACTTGTCAAAATTTTTCAAAATTTTTGCTTGATTTTTGACAAAAAATTTGACCCCCTCAGAATCGGTTTTAATGTTGTTTTTATACTATTTATGACCACCACAATCGATTAAAAATGTAAACTGGCAATTCTAAATTTTGAAAAAAAAAAATTTTCGAAAATGAGTAAGGGGGGGGTACACGCTTTTTCTGCCAAAAAATTCGAAAAAATAATATTTTCAAAAATTCATATATTTTAAATGTAGAATTAATCTAGAGGATAAACCATGAATAAAATGTCATCAGACATGAAAATCGGTTCAGTTTTGACAAAGTTATGGGCGTTTGAAATATGGGAGCTATGGGTCCGAGAGCTTTACTTGTCAAAATTTTTCAAAATTTTTGCTTGATTTTTGACAAAAAATTTGACCCCCTCAGAATAGGTTTTAATGTTGTTTTTTATACTATTTATGACCACCACAATCGATTAAAAATGTAAACTGGCAATTCTAAATTTTGAAAAAAAAAAATTTTCGAAAATGAGTAAGGGGGGGGTACACGCTTTTTCTGCCAAAAAATTCGAAAAAATAATATTTTCAAAAATTCATATATTTTAAATGTAGAATTAATCTAGAGGATAAACCATGAATAAAATGTCATCAGACATGAAAATCGGTTCAGTTTTGACAAAGTTATGGGCGTTTGAAATATGGGAGCTATGGGTCCGAGAGCTTTACTTGTCAAAATTTTTCAAAATTTTTGCTTGATTTTTGACAAAAAATTTGACCCCCTCAGAATCGGTTTTAATGTTGTTTTTTATACTATTTATGACCACCACAATCGATTAAAAATGTAAACTGGCAATTCTAAATTTTGAAAAAAAAAAATTTTCGAAAATGAGTAAGGGGGGGGTACACGCTTTTTCTGCCAAAAAATTCGAAAAAATAATATTTTCAAAAATTCATATATTTTAAATGGAGAATTAATCTAGAGGATAAGCCATGAATGGAATGTTATCAAACATGAAATTCGGTTCAGTTTTGACAAAATTATGGGCGTTTGAAATATGGGAGCTATGGGTCCAAGAGCTTTACTTGTCAAAATTTTTCTAAATTTTTGCATGATTTTTGACAAAAAATTTGACCCCCTCAGAATCGGTTTTAATGTTGTTTTTTATACTATTTATGACCACCACAATCGATTAAAAATGTAAACTGGCAATTCTAAATTTTGAAAAAAAAAAATTTTCGAAAATGAGTAAGGGGGGGGGTACACGCTTTTTCTGCCAAAAAATTCGAAAAAATAATATTTTCAAAAATTCATATATTTTAAATGTAGAATTAATCTAGAGGATAAACCATGAATAAAATGTCATCAGACATGAAAATCGGTTCAGTTTTGACAAAGTTATGGGCGTTTGAAATATGGGAGCTATGGGTCCGAGAGCTTTACTTGTCAAAATTTTTCAAAATTTTTGCTTGATTTTTGACAAAAAATTTGACCCCCTCAGAATCGGTTTTAATGTTGTTTTTTATACTATTTATGACCACCACAATCGATTAAAAATGTAAACTGGCAATTCTAAATTTTGAAAAAAAAAAATTTTCGAAAATGAGTAAGGGGGGGGTACACGCTTTTTCTGCCAAAAAATTCGAAAAAATAATATTTTCAAAAATTCATATATTTTAAATGGAGAATTAATCTAGAGGATAAGCCATGAATGGAATGTTATCAAACATGAAATTCGGTTCAGTTTTGACAAAATTATGGGCGTTTGAAATATGGGAGCTATGGGTCCAAGAGCTTTACTTGTCAAAATTTTTCTAAATTTTTGCATGATTTTTGACAAAAAATTTGACCCCCTCAGAATCGGTTTTAATGTTGTTTTTTATACTATTTATGACCACCACAATCGATTAAAAATGTAAACTGGCAATTCTAAATTTTGAAAAAAAAAAATTTTCGAAAATGAGTAAGGGGGGGGTACACGCTTTTTCTGCCAAAAAATTCGAAAAAATAATATTTTCAAAAATTCATATATTTTAAATGTAGAATTAATCTAGAGGATAAACCATGAATAAAATGTCATCAGACATGAAAATCGGTTCAGTTTTGACAAAGTTATGGGCGTTTGAAATATGGGAGCTATGGGTCCGAGAGCTTTACTTGTCAAAATTTTTCAAAATTTTTGCTTGATTTTTGACAAAAAATTTGACCCCCTCAGAATCGGTTTTAATATTGTTTTTTATACTATTTATGACCACCACAATCGATTAAAAATGTAAACTGGCAATTCTAAATTTTGAAAAAAAAAAATTTTCGAAAATGAGTAAGGGGGGGGTACACGCTTTTTTGCCAAAAAATTCGAAAAAATTATATTTTCAAAAATTCATATATTTTAAATGGAGAATTAATCTAGAGGATAAACCATGAATGGAATGTCATCAAACATGAAATTCGGTTCAGTTTTGACAAAATTATGGGCGTTTGAAATATGGGAGCTATGGGTCCGAGAGCTTTACTTGTCAAAATTTTTCTAAATTTTTGCATGATTTTTGACAAAAAATTTGACCCCCTCAGAATCGGTTTTAATGTTGTTTTTTATACTATTTATGACCACCACAATCGATTAAAAATGTAAACTGGCAATTCTAAATTTTGAAAAAAAAAAATTTTCGAAAATGAGTAAGGGGGGGGTACACGCTTTTTTTGCCAAAAAATTCGAAAAAATTATATTTTCAAAAATTCATATATTTTAAATGGAGAATTAATCTAGAGGATAAACCATGAATGGAATGTCATCAAACATGAAATTCGGTTCAGTTTTGACAAAATTATGGGCGTTTGAAATATGGGAGCTATGGGTCCAAGAGCTTTACTTGTCAAAATTTTTCTAAATTTTTGCATGATTTTTGACAAAAAATTTGACCCCCTCAGAATCGGTTTTAATGTTGTTTTTTATACTATTTATGACCACCACAATCGATTAGAA
The DNA here is from genome assembly GCA_035047465.1 of Drosophila sordidula. Lineage (NCBI taxonomy): Eukaryota > Metazoa > Arthropoda > Insecta > Diptera > Drosophilidae > Drosophila > Drosophila sordidula. Next base: position 1,608,552 of record JAWNPQ010000260.1, on the reverse strand, counting down.
ATGTAAACTGGCAATTCTAAATTTTGAAAAAAAAAAATTTTCGAAAATGAGTAAGGCCAAAAAATTCGAAAAAATAATATTTTCAAAAATTCATATATTTTAAATGTAGAATTAATCTAGAGGATAAACCATGAATAAAATGTCATCAGACATGAAAATCGGTTCAGTTTTGACAAAGTTATGGGCGTTTGAAATATGGGAGCTATGGGTCCGAGAGCTTTACTTGTCAAAATTTTTCAAAATTTTTGCTTGATTTTTGACAAAAAATTTGACCCCCTCAGAATCGGTTTTAATATTGTTTTTTATACTATTTATGACCACCACAATCGATTAAAAATGTAAACTGGCAATTCTAAATTTTGAAAAAAAAAAATTTTCGAAAATGAGTAAGGGGGGGGTACACGCTTTTTTTGCCAAAAAATTCGAAAAAATTATATTTTCAAAAATTCATATATTTTAAATGGAGAATTAATCTAGAGGATAAACCATGAATGGAATGTCATCAAACATGAAATTCGGTTCAGTTTTGACAAAATTATGGGCGTTTGAAATATGGGAGCTATGGGTCCGAGAGCTTTACTTGTCAAAATTTTTCTAAATTTTTGCATGATTTTTGACAAAAAATTTGACCCCCTCAGAATCGGTTTTAATGTTGTTTTTTATACTATTTATGACCACCACAATCGATTAAAAATGTAAACTGGCAATTCTAAATTTTGAACAAAAAAAAATTTTCGAAAATGAGTAAGGGGGGGGTACACGCTTTTTTTGCCAAAAAATTCGAAAAAATTATATTTTCAAAAATGCGTATATTTTAAATGGAGAATTAATCTAGAGGATAAGCCATGAATGGAATGTCATCAAACATGAAAATCGGTTCAGTTTTGACAAAATTATGGGCGTTTGAAATATGGGAGCTATGGGTCCGAGAGCTTTACTTGTCAAAATTTTTCTAAATTTTTGCATGATTTTTGACAAAAAATTTGACCCCCTCAGAATCGGTTTTAATGTTGTTTTTTATACTATTTATGACCACCACAATCGATTAAAAATGTAAACTGGCAATTCTAAATTTTGAAAAAAAAAATTTTCGAAAATTAGTAAGGGGGGGGTACACGCTTTTTCTGCCAAAAAATTCGAAAAAATAATATTTTCAAAAATTCATATATTTTAAATGTAGAATTAATCTAGAGGATAAACCATGAATAAAATGTCATCAGACATGAAAATCGGTTCAGTTTTGACAAAGTTATGGGCGCTATGGGAGCTATGGTTCCTAGAGTTTTACATCAGCTTTCAGCTTATTTATGTTTGATGCATGGGAATAGCTTAAATACTTAACTTTCTGCTTATTTTAGTATTCTATGAAGTCGTTTAAGTTTTCGGCTCCTTTGTCAAAATATAATACACTATACAATCTAAGCATTAAATTTAATAACGCCAATTAAATGAAATATGTTTTTGTAAGCCGATTCCTTTGGCAAATAGGCAAACAAATTAAATCGTTAGCCCCAGAAACTTTACAAAACCCAAAGCCTAGACACAAGCGGCGCCGTCTGCTTTGTGTGGGTCCGATGTTGCCCAAGAACTAATTAAGCATTCAAAAACGTTTTGGCGTAAAGTTTAAATTGTCTGTGGACATGGGCCTGATCCCCGCACGCTGTACAGCTGGCAACGAAAATCCAATAATAAAGCCAAAGTCAACGACGGCGACGGCGACGCTTGACGCTCATAAATTATAGCAAATTATTAAGCAAGAGTCAAAAAAGTTTGCACCGCACGCTCCAAAACGAAACTTGCGAGTACATTGCGTATACGAAATGCTGGACCGTGTCGCCTTGTGCTGCGGCGAATGATTTATTTTTATTATTATTGGCGGTGAATTTTAAATCAAAAAGCGCACAAATGCTGTTGCCCAAATTGCGCCCCCTTCCCGGCCCCTCCCCCTGCCCACAAGCAAAATGAAAAAAAAGTGTGCTACTGTTTTGTTAGCTGCCTTTGGTGGCAGCTGCTTTTGTCATTATTAATAACTGTTAATTATTCACCATTATAACTATGCTTGAGAGCACGTTCGTGTTTGTCGTCTGCTCGCGCGTCCCTCCTCCACTCCCCCCTCCCCCCCCCCGCACCCCCTCAGCCGGCTGCTCCACAATTCTCTATGTACTTTGCCGCTCAAGTAAATTCTCTTTTCATATTGTTCGGCATCACATTTTATGTGCTTCTTAGTTAACGCCTGTTCGTTTGGTCTCGTCTCATTTTCTCGCTCTCACTCTCTGGCTTTCTATCTTTCCCTGCCCGGCTCTCTATTGGCCATATTTACATATTATTAAAAAGTTTTTCAAGCTCAGACAACGACAACGACGAGCAGCAAACTTTTCTATTTTGCCATGGCTAAAGTTATTGAAAATTCATGAATAATTGACATTTATTGCAGTTGGCACAAGTGATGGTCGATAATGGACGACCAGACGGCCACTCTAAAGTAGGCGTGTCATTTGAGATATTCTGTGTGTGTTTGTTTGTGTCTGTCTCTGCCCATTTATAGACATAAATATTAAAGTAGCTTACGTACTTAATTGTAAATTATGTATTCAATTAGTTATGCCAGGCTGCCCGGATCGACAACATTGTCCACTTCGATAGCCACAGTCGCAGTGCACTGAAAGAGATAGTTTGTAATGGAATATTCAATTAAATTTTGATTCTATTTTGCAGTTCATATGCAAAGTATGCCGTATCAATATTTGAACTCTTTGTTTGAATACTACTGGGTGCCTTTATATTCAAGAATTAACAATTATTCAAGTTAGCTCAACATTATATATAATTACTGTATTTTAATAGAGTTGTTTATAATTCTTAACAGGCATTTTAAAATGTAGTTTTTAATTTTGTCATTTTATGAATTGTTTACACAAATCCTCTTTGTTTTATTAAATTAAAATTAATTTAAGCTACTGTTTATATAACAATACACGACATTTTCATTTGTAAAAATGTGTCTGAAAATCTACTACTATATTGGCATAACCCAAAATATGTAAATATTATTAGAAAAACTTATTTAGAAACTGATTGACAAATAATATTTCATGTCTACAAGTAGAGACAAAAAAAAATACAATTTTATTTTGAGATGCGTTAGATGTCAAACTCTTTGGCAAAGAATGATCAAATGTTCCGCAAATGGTAGTGAAAATAAAACAGGATATCATGCAAGCTAAAAAACAATTTGATGGTTTTGTTTAAAGAACGGCTTCAGGCAAAAGCTACGCATTGTTATTGATAGCATTGCCATTTTTGATTAAATGTGGCCCGCAGCGAGTGTACAGAATATCCGAATATGAGTAAAATAATCCCCCACTCCTTTTGCGTTTCGTATTATGAAAATGTGGCAGTCTCCTGTGACCCCTTGCCAAAGTGCCCCGTGAGTTGGCTGCCTAAATATATTTTGCCATAAAATAACACCAGAGGGCGCTGTCAGTAACATAAGCTCAGCGTTTCCGTTTTTGTTTTAGTTACAACTAACTGCACATGTATATAGTCGACGAGTGTGTATATATGTGGGCCATGTAGGTATAACTGGTATGCATATATATCAAAACATTTATGCAGTAGTATGTAAACCGCATGTGCTGATGGTTTCGAGAGCCGGCGCTACGCATTGCCAGGCATTTGCATTCAAATGCATTTAATTAAATCAACTAGAACCAACAGGAAAATGCAGCAGCATCAGCAACTCAGCTCAACCCAAAAAATAACCTTTCCTCACACACACACATACGCATACTTACACACGCACTCACCCCGGGCACTCAATATGAGCCTTATAACATTTAAAACCAAATTTATTTTGTGCAAATTTTGCCAGGTTCGTTAGTTTTAATTGTGTTTAGTTTTCATTTTCTGTACAAGTTCGCACAGTGGCACAATAATGGAAATTATGCAGCAAAAATGAGAACGAACCCAGCGAGAGCCAATATAATCAATCTAGAATCTGTATTTATCATACTTTTTTAACAATTATTCAAACCAATTACTTAGACCGTTTTTAAATTTTTTGATAAGATGTATTATTATTTAGAAATTTAGTTCGACAAATATATTTCCCTAAGCTATTAAATTTATTTTGAGAGAATTGCGGTACCAAGGTACTTTGCCTCTGTTTAGCTTGTCAACCATTTTTGTTATGCTTACAATTAACTTGACTGAAAATGTTTTTTTTTTTTTTAAATTCACTGTTTATGCTTTTTCTGCCAATTTGACACTTTTGGGATTGCGGTTTTTAAAAAACAAGTGAAGCCATTAAATAACACACAAACGAGCCAAAAGCGAGATCGCGAGTGCCGTTGACCTGCCTGGCAGCCTGGCAGCCTGGCCGACAGTCCTGAGGCCAATCCCACTGTCAATTAGCAATTGGCTGAAACAGCGTACCCGCATCAAGCTGTCAGAAAGTTAAATGTGAAAAACTCATTCGTATCATTTATATTATTATCGCTAATTGAAGACAAGGTAGAATGTAATGCTCAATGCCTTTAGATAAAAGCGCCGTCCCACCGTATTACACTTGACAGATTCCCTTTCTCCCGTTCCAGAATTGAAATCAAATCACGACCAAAATGAACCAATGAAAACTTGGCCAAGCAGTGAAAAAAAAAGGGTACAAAACACAACATTGTATTCAAGTTTATTAACACTCGAATGCATTTTCTTTGTGGCAATTTTGTTTTCTTCACTTGCTGCCTCAAACTTGACAGTGGGTTCTAACTCAATGGGATAAAGTTTTGAATTAATTTCATTTTTGCTCATATTGTGTTGTTTTTCAAAAGAAAATTCTGCACGACTACACTGATTTATTTGGGCCTAGCACAGGCTGTTAGCATTTATTTAAATAAATAGCAGAATAATTTTAATGGGTTGATTGAAAAGTGTGCATAAACATAAATTTAAGGAAAACTCAGCTGAATATTTAAAAATATGAAAGAGCTTAAATTAACAAAAAAAGAAAAAATTAAAGAAAAAGAAAAACTTTTAATTGGATAAATAGATAAGCTTTTTGTTTTTTAAAATAAATAAATACTTTAAATGAGCCTCGAGGTTCGTAGTTTCTATGTAAGGAATTTATGTTTTATTGTTGAACACTTTATTAGAGAGAATAATTAATGCGTTCTTTTTTCGTTCGCAAAAGTTTTTAAGTACACCTCGCCTTGCTACAGCATAATTATCATCCTACATACGCCAACATTATAGAAGTATATATATTTAATTAATTGAAATGCCGTCTTGGCAGACTACACCCACGACCAAAACTCAGCCACGGTTCTGCTTTGGAGTGCTTTCGCCCCAACTTATATCATCCATTAGTGGGCCAGCGAGGCATAATTGTGCCAACATTTAGCATCATTATTTTTGCGCATTATCTTTGATCTTAATAGTTTGCTTTGACAATGTTTTTACTTTAGGGGCTAGCCCGCAAAGCATTTAATATGATTAATTAATTTAAAGTCCCCAGGGAGATGTATGGGCGATATCATCTGCTTTCACAATGTTATTTTAAAGCTACAGCAAAACATTTGTGCCCAGTTGCTCTAATTGCCTGCAATCAAAGGAGAACCTTTCATAAGACGCGTTGACAGTGACACTTGAAAAATTTTATAAACAAAAAGCAACACAACAAAACTGAACAAAAGAATCTAACGATATTTTGATGTTGCCTACCGCAAGGCGCTTCTGAAGAGATGGGGGGTGGGGGGAAACCCCTTTGATAACTGACACCAGGTGAGCAGCGGTCACCGCATTTGATGGACGTGCCGGGCACAGGTACAGTCCGGACAAAAGTGCCGTGCCCGGCCATTTATCAACGTGCTGCGGCGCCATTTTAACTTAATAAACAATAATCAGGCTGTAATTATATGATGGTAATGGCATAATGAGAGCCCAGACAATACGTCAACGTCCTTGTTTGGCTTGATAATTGAAAATGTTTGTAATTTTCGCCTGGCTTTCCTTTTTGTTGTCTTGCTTTCCCTCAAACTTTGCACTTTTATCTGTTGCAAAACTTTTGTTGGCCTTTTTTGCTTTTTCCTTTTTTTTTCCTTTTTTTTGTGTTGTTGGTTGCTGCTGCCACAAAAGTTTTGCGACAGTTTAGGGATTAGCAGTCCCGAAGTAGGCAACAGCATAAAAAAAAAAGAGAAAAAAAATGAACAAAACAAAATAAAGAAGAAAAGTTTTAGGTCATGTACAAATTTAAGTGCTAAAAAATTTGCTGGATTATGCGGCAGTTGATGAAGTTGTTGCGCGGGGAATTAAATGTCAATGTGTGGACTTAGTTCTTATTGTTGCTTTGGATTAAATCACTAATAGATTCCCCTACAAAAGATATGGTCTACGATGATGATATACTGATAGTTAAAGCTAACCTCAAAGTACCATACGTGAGATTGGCAAACAAAACTTTTGATTATTACTGGCAGCCCACGCACAGAAAACTTAAGACAAATACAGCTGACGACGGTTGAAGTAGGGAACAGGGAGAGGAGCAGATGGCTTGGAAACTTGGAGGCTCTGCGGCCTATCAAGATAAATATTGGGAGCATTTTGTGCCCGCCTATTATTTTTAGCCGAGGCAAAGTTGAGCTCTTAGCGCGAGACTGTGTCGAAACTAACAAAAAGTAGCAATATTTGAGCAGTTGGGCAAGGTAAGACACACAAAGGAATTATCCAGAGTGTGCTCGACACAGACGGTCACATACTCTTTCATTTCTAATAAATTACAGACTGCTGAATTTATGTATTCAAAAAATGCGTATTATTATATTTTATTAAACTGAATTTTGAAAATTTCGTAAGTCCTTGTTTTATTCACGAGAGAATTTTGGAGCTTATAATTTCAAAATATTAAATTTTTTAATAATTAAATTATATTTTAATTGATATACGAAACAATTATTTTAAGTTTTTTTTAATATTCTTAAGTTTATAAAAACCTGAAAAGTTAATTAAAGAAAAAAAAAATATAATTTCAAAATATTAAATTTTATGATAATTGAATTATATTTTTATTAATATACGTAACAATTATTTTAAGTTTTTTTAATATTCTTAAGTTTATAAAAACCTGAAAAGTTAATTGAAGAAACATTATCAGACTTTTTGGTATAGCTTTCATCAACTAACCAAGAATTTATTGAAATTTACCTGATTCCGCTTATCCTTGGTTGGGTATAGGCAATAATGGGTCCGGAAATCAGATGAAAAATGAAGACCCAGCACAGCTGACGAACAAATAATTTTTGGTACACGCCAGACATAAGCCCGAAGCTGTTGCTTTGCCAACGACTTCAAAAGTTTTGCACAGAGTATGGGGGGGCAATAGGGACATAATGAGAGTAGGGGGCGGGGGCGGGGCGCGGGCAGTGGATGAACTTTTCACTAAGATGCTTGTACTTGCATGCGCTTCGGCTGGCCGCTTGCGCAATTTAACTAAAAGCTCAATCAATCATCTCACATAGATGGCGCCTCCATGGCAATGCTTAATTTCTGCCTTAGCTCCGGCCGCGCAGCTGGCGCTGCCTTTGTCAATGTTGTCATAGAGTTTCGTTTGGCCAACGACCGTTTCGCCTGAAGAAGTTTTAAGCCGCTTTCCAAGGCGCTTTTTGAAGTTTATCTGCTCGCTTGGCAAGTTCGGCTGGGCCAAAAGCCCCACGGCATTACCTGGGCATGCATGCATTTAAGCACCCGCTGGCAAGCATATTTGTTTAGCTGCAGAAGGGTTGATTATTAGGCACTGTGGACAGCCTCCAACACCCTCGAAAATTGTTGCGGCTAATGCGCCCAAAGGCGGCTTAGCGATTAAGTCCGCAACCTGACGTGGCCTTAAAGTAATTGCTTGGAAATGAGCCCAGCTTTTGATGTACAGATTGCGCAATTAAAACGCAACGTCTTAAAGTAGGCTACATAAAAGAAACACTTGGATTAAAAGGTGTGAGCGACCTTTGTATGGCCCGGAACAGGTGGAGCATTAAGCGGGTGGCAATTTTCTAAATAAATGGATTTCATGAGCTTGAAAAACGCTGATAACTGAAATATAGCTATATATACATATATAGCTAGGGCTTTCTGAGGTCAGAAATTTCGCTCTACAAAGATAAGCCAGGAAATGCTGTTTTTATATACAATATATAATTAAAAATCATTTTCATTAATTGAAATTGGCTATTGTTTTTTAAATTTAATCTTGAAATGCAAGAAATCAAATTGGAAACAAAAAAATGTATACCAAAAACAATATTGATATATATATGTATGTATATATGTATTTAATATAACACAATTTTTGAGTTTCCATAAGTTGTCTCAAACTTGTAAGTAAAAATTAAGATGTTAGCAAGAATAGGTAAGAGGAAAGATTTCGCTTCTTTCGACCACACTTAAATTCCAGATATTATGTACCGCATATTAAATGTTATATGTCTCTGGCCATTTCTCGTATGCCCAGCTTAAATATGAGATTGTTGAGTTTATGGCACAAAAACTATGCTTTATAAACTTACAGCTGGGGGCTGATGAAGCTCAGCCTCAAATTCATTCCCAGGCGACAACAATGATGCTGATGAGCGCAAAAAAAAAAAAAGAACGCAAGAGAATGCAACAACAGGGACAACAACAACAATAAGAATAAGAATATAATTATGTCTGCTTTCTGCAATTATTTCAATTATAAACACAAGCTGTTGCATTTGGCAGTGCGCCACAGCAACAGCAACAGCAACAACAACAACAACAAACAATGAAAAGTTGCCGCCGGGCAAGCGGTGGAAAGCGAGGTGGCAGCTTCGCGTTCGCATAAAAATCTCTTTGCACACTTTGCAACGTGCAGCAGGGGAGACGCTTGCATAAAATGAGCACATTAGCCTAAAAGCAGGCAGCATAAACTATGCGAAACTCCGCCAGCACCAGGAGCAGCAGGCGTTGGACTGAGCAGAGATATAAATAAAACAGAACAGAGGAAGAGGCGCGGGGGTTGCCGAACAGCAAATACCCTTGCATGTGAACCATATATATATATATATATTATATATTTTTTATCGATTCTTTCTATGGGAATTAAAACAAAAATGTTTTGAGCGATTTTTCTTTTCAGTTCACTTAAATATACACATATATAAATTATTATATACGCTATATACGCACAACATTATTATACCCTTTTTCCCAATTTTAATGGGTGCCGCGAATATATGCAGAGATACCCCTCTGCAGTAGTTTTTTATGTAACTGCCACTGCTGCTGTTGCTGCAGCTTGTTGCATATGCATGCCTAGGCGTAATGCGTGAAGTCTGGACAGCCCAGCAACAACAACAACAACAACAACAACATAATTACTATATAAACTGAACGAGCTTGGGTGACTTTTGACTGTGTGTCTCAGTCTCTGTTTCAGTCGCAGACTCGTTCTGTTGTGTTTATATTATTTTTGGCATGTGCCGGGAATTGTTTTTGGCTCACGTTTGCAGCAAAAACAAAAACAACTCGTGCTCATAATAAAACTTTTACTATGACAGTAAAATTTTAATGAAATCACTGCAAAACTGCAAAACACTTGTGCTACAAAACGTACCAAGGCGACCAGGCCAGGACAGCGCAGAGCAGAGCAGAGCAGACCCGAGGGCCAACAACAGGAATGTTGACTGGGGGGCCCGAGACTTACGAGTGAGTTTATTATTGTTGTTGCTGCCATTGTTGGGGGACGTGTGAAGTGCATCGCAGGCAATTGAAGACAGCAAGATGTAGGAAAATGCACTTTGTTTGTTTGTTGCGGCAATTTGTAACACATTCGAAATATTTATAGGGAGTAAACGTAATGTGAATGAAATATATAATAGCATGAGGTGGAATAGGTAATATTAAAGATACAACGACACTCTTAAATTTATCTCGCTGAATAAAAAACAAAGCAAGTGAGGTTGCTTGCTAAACAATTTTTCTAGATTAGAGCCGCATTTTGAAATTCATTTCTAAACAATTTTTAATACCATTATAAAATTTGCAATAAAATTTGAAGTTGTCGACTTATTTTAATAATTTTAATTGCCATCAACAATCGCTTAAGCTTTTTGGGAAGATAAGTAAAATCATTTAATTCCATTAGTATTTCAATCTTTCTCAAATTTGCTAATCTACCAGGAAAACAATTTATTTATGACTGTTCGTATGCATGTAAGCATTTTATTTTACAATCTTATCAATTGATTTGATTGTTGAATGGCAGCCACGCTGCCGGCGTAACTTTTCGTACCAGTACCTCGTATTTACTGATTTGGCGGAGAGGGAAATTTTCGTACCGGACGAAGCACGCCTTTTGCGCAAGATACAGGGTGCCGATGAAAATGCCACCATCAGTCCGGGCCCGGCAGACGTAGACGCGTTCGTTTAGAGAGCTTGTGCCCACAGAAACGGCATTCCTTTCCAAGAATCCATCGTAGCTGCGCACCCACTGATAGCTGACGGTCTCATTGGCCAACAACAGCTCGTAGGAGTTTGCCACATAACCCACAGAGTCGGTGTTATAGGTACAATATCCAGTCTCGGCCCGAACACGCGCCGGCAGAATCGAGCCGGAATAAAAGGAGCGTCCCACGAAGATGTTGTAGCCATAGGAATCAATGCCACCCAGAACAGCGTTATCGGGGAAATTCTGCGTCTTGTCGGAAACGATCCAGCGATCCGTATTATCGTACACTCCGCAATGAATTGCGCCCAGCAGCTGGGCCAAAATCAATGCACAAGCAATGAGTTTCGCCGAGGAATTCATTGTTTCAACTGTCCGGTAACTGATTAGAGACTGAAGTGTAGAATGTGGGTGTGTTTGGAGCTTAGATGGTTGCTCGAGGGAATCCCTTGCTGATAAGCGCAAGTGTTATAAATTTTAGGGAAAAAGGGGGGTTAACCCTTTGAACTAAGCTTTGATAAGATATGCCAAAATTAATATTGATTTCGAAATACATTTAATGACACTCAACTAAACGTTTCGTCAGAATTTCACTGGCAATATTGATAAGTATTAGTAATGCTTGTATGATAATTTGTGAGTGTTGTCAAGAAAAGAACAACTAAAAATAAAAATAATTAGTCGGAACTTCCTGGCTCCAAAGTTGGCATATTTGTTAAGGAGACAGAATTAAGTTCTTGGAATGGGAATACTGTAAATTAAATGATTAAATTATTTGTTATCTTAACACAAGCTTTATACAAGGTTGAATTGACTTACTATCAAATCTGTTTGTGTATACAACTAATTCCATTTTTTTACAAAATTGAAATAAGCTTTAAAAAGTTGACATTTTTCCTTTAACATGAATTGATGTGATTTAAAACCATTTTAGATATTCTATGAATACTTTTATGCACTGTTCTACGAATTTAATATATTCCTACCCGTCACAAAAGCTACATTAAAATTTTATTTATTAATGTATATTTTTTTTTTTTTTATAATAATTTAATTTAATATGTTAAGCCAGAATTTTGTAATATTGTTTGTTGTACTTTTAGGTTGCTTCTTTAGGTCTGGCACCAATTTACACGAATTTTTTTGGAACGCATCTATTGTGTAAAAAAGAATTAGGAGTACATAAATACTTGTAATAAACTACAACAAATATTTTGTATCCATTATCTTTTTTATACCCAGATTTTTATTTGCGGTAAATTCAATAGTATGTAAGCTATCTACAACAATTTGTCTGTCACGAAAATTCAAACTCAATAGGCATTCCCTTCCTTCTCCCCGCCCCCTTTACACCCCCTTTAAATGATTGCCAGCCATACAGCTTGTGCATCTCTCACATAAATCAATTGAGCATGCGATGCTGCGCGACGCCCACCTCAGAAATATATATAAATCAAATCACAGCCATAAACCTAACCCAACAATAACAAAAGCTACAAAAAATGTTCGCCCAAATGATAACCCTACAAAAAGAACCGAAAAAAAAATAAAGGAAACGCTTGAATTAATTTGCATTATTAAATCGTTCGCATAAATCGCAGAGCAGCAGTAGCAACAAATACAATAATGAAATAACAAAAAAAAAATACATATTTAAATATACAATACGATAATTAAAACATCCCCAAGGAGCTCGGAACTAATTGCCGCAGCCCTTTGGCAGTCGGTAGCGAGTGTTATAAATAAATAAATGAAAACCAAACCGAACCAAAGTCAACGCCATGCATAAATTATAAGCAAGTGTGGCGATGGCGCCTTAATTTATGCTTTAAAATTTTATATTAATAACGCACAGCATGAAAATTGGCTCGCAGCATCAGAGACAAAGTGTAGCAGCGATAAAAGAGAAAGCGGAACAGCGCGAAGGAGAAAGAGAGAGAGAGAGAGAACGAGAGAAATTTGTTGCAAACGCACTAATTCAATAATTTATGCACATTTTTTAACACATGAACGCATTTGGGCAACTGCAAGGATTCCCAAATCCTTTTTCTGACACTTTTAATTAAAATTAAGTAAGGGGTAGTACAGAGGGTTCAATTTGTGTATACCCTGTTATTAATTATATCATATGAAAAGCGGAGTTAATTCTTAAAGAAATTTTAAAGGTTCCACAAACATTTTCAATACATTTTCTCCATTGATTTTAAATATTATTAATTCCAAATTTTTAAATAAAAAGTGATTTAGGTAACATCTTTAAGACTTCGAAATTGTGAAATTGCTTAATAAATTTGGGCAGTTTTCAACACATTCTTTAAAAAGTTCAAAAGTGCCACACTAGTCTGTCCCACCGCCAGTTACAGGGTATATAAATAATATTCAATGCAGGGCAAAGGCAGCACATTGAGAGAGGCACTTTTGGCTTGGCGTGCGTTTCAAATTGAGCGGATTAAGTTTAATTACAATTTTTCGCTGTTGGTGGGTGGGACACCACCAACCCACACACACACACACGGAGCTCTTTTGTGGGATGCAGTTGTAAGGGTTGTTCCTTTGTCTGGCGCATAAATGAAAAGTAAACCTTTATGCAACGCTGCGGGATGCAATGCAATGCAGACCAAAACCAGAACCGCATTCAAAGCCAACCCCCCCAAAGCAACCCCCAGAGCCACACACGTACATATACTTATACACATGTATATATTTATATATATATCTGTCGAAAATTCGTTGCGCACACGTGTTCCATTTAGTCCTGCCGGCAACTGCAGCTCCTGTTGCGCTCAGTGCTTATAATTGGATTTAGTTGTCGTTAAGTTTGGACTGCTTATTGTTTTCCTCCGCCCGTGCATATGTTTGTTGTCATTATTGGCACCCAAAGACCAAGGCGACAACGCCGGCAATCTTCTCCAGCCTCGCGTGCGTGCGGCTTGTAATGGACGGCGTTGCGCCTTAATGCCTCTGCCTCGCCCTTCGGGGTTGGATACTGGCATTGAAATTACAGAACCCATAAAGAAAACTGATTACTTGACAGACGACGACTTAGACGCTGGCAACGTGTCAAGAGGGAGACAGCACAGTAGCCGGGACACTTGCAAGGTTAATTAAATTCAATGCTGAATTTTAATGTGTCTATCATAATAATATGATTGTGTTGATGCCAAGTAAATGGGACTGGACTTGATTTATAGAAAATTGTACGAACACAACTACGTTTAAATATATAAGTTGTGCCTTGGGAAAACAGATAAATGTACATGAGCATATTTGAGCTTATAATTAAATAAATAATTCACATCGATATCACAGCTCAAAGGCCTTTCATTAAATAGTTGAAATACAGGAGGGCTTATTCGTCCTATATTTTTCAATATATTCAAATATTTCAACCACAAAATATATCGAAAAAATATTTGTTTTATTGCAGTTAAAGAAAATTAGAAATTATATGTTGAAAAATTGTTCTCAGAAAATTTAAATTTTTGGATGATCGCATTTAGAACGAATTCAATTTATGTGGCCTAATAATATATTATATTCTTATCTTAATGCACCCATAACTTTGTCAAAACTAAACCGATTTTCACGTTTGATGGCTATTTCTTTATGGTTTATCCTCTAGATTGTTTCTGCATTTGAAATATATGCAAGTTTAAAAATGACTGTTTTACAGGCACAGCATAGATTCTTTTCAATGCCTTTTTAAAAGTTTGTTCAATTAGTTTTAATAACTAGTTATGTACATTTAAATTAATATTAATCCCTACTAATACACGCATATAATTATACTTACTAATTTAACATTTTTCATATACACAATCCGCTCAATTAATTTTAATCCGCTCATTAATTCAGAAATATTCAATTTATATAATTAGGCAAAAGTAACTTAGTTTTCTATAAATAAATATTTACTGAAATTATGGTTTTCTGCCTAAAAGTCAATACTTTGATTGGCTATTAAAGCCTTTTTCTCCACTGCCCGCCCCTGCCTTGAACACTTCTGGACACTGGGCACATCGAATTATGTACAGAGTAATTACGTCTAATGCTATTCCCAATACTAAAGTCTGCCATCACATGCTCCTCTAATTACTTTCGAAAATTGTGATCAATCACACGATATATATATATATATATGTATGTATGTATACATATTTACAAATGCACCCCCGCGGCCACGGAACCCCTGCATAATGACCGAGCCGGCGTAGCGACTGCGGCAAACACCTTCGAGTCAAAGCCAGAAGCCAATGGCATGGCTAAAAGCATTTCAGCCTTAATCGTTTCATGTCGCGCGACAAGTTAAACCCCCAACGAGTAAAGTGGGGGGGCAATTGTTGGAGCTGCTATGGCAACCACTATAACTACGGGCCCGTGGTCAGCTGTGCGTCAGATTTGTGTAGATTAGCTGAACAGTTGGGTCTGGTTGTGCCTGGCAGGCGCTCTAAGTAATAATTGCAAATCAATGACAGGGAAATTCAATTCAAAGGCTGCCAGGCGACACCACAACGGCAACAACAAGAACAACAACCACAATATCAACAAATTGAAGGCAGCTTGAAATTTCAATTGGATCGATTTGCAATTGACAAAAAGCGTGCGGGGCCAAATGCTGGCTGACATTTGTGTGGGGCGGTTGCCAACTCCACGGGATTTGCGTTTAAATGACCAACGCAATTATGGCCAAGCATAATTATGGGCGGTTGTGTGTGTGTGTATGTGTGTGTGCGTGGGGGGATGTGCCATTGTATATTACTACGCCTGTGTCATACTGTATTGTATTGGAAAATTTAATTGATTTAATCAAACAATGACAAAGATTAATGCGGTTTATTAACTTGGGCGTGGGGGGAAGGGGGGTTTTCATGCTGATTGCCATTTTTGTATAATTAACGAATTAAATATTTATAAAATTAATGAGTTGAACAATTTCTAAGATTTGATTTTAATCTGGCAAAAAATATATATTAAATTCATGTGCTCCATAAAAGTGGAATGTTTCAAAATTAAAATTATAAAAAATAATGCTTTATTAAATATTAATATATTAATTTCAACGTTCGATTAACAAATTTATTAGAATATATTTAGAAATATTTTTACCCATTTTTTTACATAATGTTAAACTTTAAAAATACGTTTCAGGTCGATTATCGTTTTAAGTCCGCCAAGAAATTGATAAAATTGATTTTCAAAATATTTGGGCAAATATTTGTCGAAAAATGTTAGTTAGTTTATAAACAACCAAAGTTACTTTTATATTATTCAGCAAATATCGGCGGCACTTATTTAAACCTGTGTCTGTCACCCCTATTCAGTTAAAGTTAACCCTCTACCCCCTGATTATTTACATGTTTATCTTGCATTTTTGTCGCGGTAGTTGTATGGGTGTGTGTGTTTGCTGTGTGTAAGCGAGATAATTGTTTATAAATGCAAAACTATAAATATGCAAAATACCTATATGCATAGGCCTCAGCCATTCAATGGCCGCATATTTACAGGCAATAATTTATTAAATGGTAATTGTTTATGGCATATTATGGCCATTATGGTGCATGCCTTCATTTATTTTAATATGCCTTCAATCAACACACACGAAAAAAACACACACACACACACACACAGCTAAAAATTTCAATCAATTGTCATTTGCATAAAATCAGCATTAAAACGGCGGCGACCTCCAACCACAACAGAGAAAAACTCAGTCCAGCGAAGTTTTAATTAAAAATCAGCTTGCAACAATGAAAAACAAAAAAAAAAAAACCAACAAAAAATTACAGCGAAACATGCAAAAATTGTTTTGGGAAGGTGAAAAAGTGAAAGTCACTAAATTTGAAAAAAAAACAAAAAAAACGAAATTTGTTGCGCGCGCAGCGAGAACTGCAATAAATTCCCAGTCAAGATCCCAAAGAAAAATACTAGAAAAATGCGCATAAATTAAACATAAAGTGCAACACTGCTCAGAACCAGAGTTTACGGTAGTTAGTTCGTTTCATAGCAGGTGACACGGTGGGAGGGGGGGGAGGGAGGGGGTACTTAGCTTAGACGCGAACCTCAGGCCTTGCAGTGAAAGTAGTTAAAGTGAAAGCTCTCAAATGCAGGCGATTTGCATAAATGCAAATTTATAGCGAGTTGTGCCAGAGTCGCAGTTGGCAGCCCAGGCACATCACTCAAAATGACGTCGACGCACTAATGAAGCAACAAAGGGGGCGTGGCAGTGGGGAAGAGAGGAAAAAAATAGAGGGCGTTGCGTTTAAGCAGCGTGCACTGATTTGATAAAACGCCCAACCTGTAAAGCTAATGGTTTAGGAGTCTCGAGGTATATAAGGCAGAAAAACCAACACGATTTCTCTGTATTTCCATTATTAACACGGGAGCTTGTTTAAATCAACATTCTATTAACCTTTATTTCGGATAAGCTCACTAACAAACGCGCTGATCTTTAATTGAGTTTCTCAACAAGTTTAAAGTAAAAACCAAAATAACAAATGCCTTAAAGTATACTACATAATTTTACCAAAATGCAATTTTTTTTTTTTTTTAATTTTTTATTTCATTTGATTCTTTATTGCGGCTTATTTGTTTAAAAAATACTCTCTTACTTCTTTTTTTTTAAAATTTATAAAATATTATTATTATTATATTTTTAAACAAACAAAGCACATTTTCTTGCAAACCAAAACTGTTTTCGATCGATGATTCCTGTGATAGGGTTTATAGTGAAATATTAACTAAAGCTAAGTTGGCATACTATATAAACTCGACTTTTCTTCTTTTCCTTATCCCTCATTATCAGTTTATGCCACATGTGGCAGGGATGTAATTATGCAATCTAGCTACCTATATTCCATTTCCAGATCCAATTTTACACTCGCTCAACTCATTAGCCCTGCAGAGTCGAATCAAAACTTTTTGACTTTTGTTGGCCAAGTTTGATTCCATTTATGGCCCCCATTCGAGAGCCAACGAGTTGCATTCAAAGTCAATCAATACGTTTGGATATAGCAACTACTTCCGCCTGGCTGCGCATTATTTCCTGTCCGTCTGCGCCAGAGCTCCGCAGCCAGAGTCTCCACCGAAGTGTTCGCCAGTGTCATGGCAACGTCAGCAGCAGCAGCAGCTCCAGCTTTGGCTACAGCTCCAGCAACGTCGACTTCATTTCATTTTATTTGCACGCGTCGCGCTGTCAAGGGTTAAATGCATATACCCCCCGCGACCCTGCCCCCGGTGACTTTTATTGGCAGTGGCAGCCATTTGCTTCCACCTGATCACATTTCACACGGGCGCACAACAACGCAGTCGACCCTCCTCCCACCTCGCCTCTCCCCTCCGCCAAACCACCTTTTGCCATTGTCGTAACAATTTTTGCATGCGTTGACATGTGAAATTGTTGCGCAAGTCTCCAGGCGATGTTTTGCTGCTGTTTGTACTTGTCTTGTATTGGTTGCCGCTGTTGTTGTTGTTGTTGTAGATCCCCCCTTTGGCGGGATGGTGTTGATATTTTAATTAATGGCCATATGTCAACTGCATGCAAATAGGTTAAAAGGGTGCCAATTTCCGTTTAAATATAACCAAATGGCACTCGAACAACTATTGCTTTAAATTGGGGCCGATTCGTTTATTCAATCAGAGTATTCACGTATATGCAAATACTGAATTTGTGCAATCAAGACTCTCTTTTTTTGGCATACCGCTTGTCGATCATAAATATATAATTAAATACATATCAAGTTTGATTAAACATTTCGATAGCTCCAGAACTAAGAATTGTATAACTAATAACACTTAAATCTGCCTCCTGCTTAAAAAATATTATTAAATATTATTTTCACTGGTATGTAGTTTTAAGATAAATAACTCTTTCTTTCTCATTCGCTCTTCGAACTTTAAGGACTTCAACTTTAAGGACTTTCTAAGTCCAACTCTGTTTTAATTTAAGCTTAATGCCGCAGGGCAAACTTAAATCAAAGCTTCGACTCCTAAAGAAAATCAATCATAAGCTAAAAGAAAAATGAAAAATCATAAATGCAAAATGAGGCCCAGTCGTAACCTTTGGCCCTCGATGCTGGGGCACAACTCTTCATCGTAATCATTAGCATACATTACGGCTTGACCCTCAAGTGCTGTCCAAATGGCCTATTATGTGCTTGTAGCTGGTTGCTCCATTGGCTTCCTAACTCATTTTTGCTTTTTTCTCGTTGTTGTTGTTGTTGTTGCTGCTTTTTGCTGTTGTCAATAGCAAAGGTCCTTCGGGCTGCGCTCGTGCTCGCATGTGTGTCTCTGGGTCTCTGCTCAGTAATAACTGTGTATGGTTGTGTGACCAGAGCAAATGATAATAGTTGTTCGCTACCCCACACACACACACACACACACACGCAGCAACCCTCGACTGATGCTCTTCAAGTGATAAAAAAAAGCTTAGTTTAGCTCGTGTGTTGTATTGTAGTTGTTTCGCTGGCGTCCTTCATTCATGGGTTCATTCATTCAACCGTTTCAATTGAGTGGAAAGCTAAGGCTACGCGGTCCACTCCAGCCGGGAGCCGTGTCCTGGCCCTTCATAAGCTTATAAGCTCGTTTGGCCCCGAATCATATATTTCCTTCTCATAGTTTCGTTTTGGTTTGGTTTTCATCTTCTCTCCGATATATTTTTCTTCTTTTTTTTTTTTTCAATTTAACATCCGTTTTTGTGGCTACAGCATGTCTATTATGTTGATGATGTCCTTTGACAATATGTTCTAGCCTTCGCTACAACGAGTAATGGCGATGTCCAGAGTTTGGCGTTTGTCGCTCGTGTATTGGCATTGATTTCAAGGATAGTCGAGAGCTGGTGCTTTGGTTTTGTTTTTCATACTGATTGCAGTTGCTTTGTGGTTTTTCTTTATTGTTGAGTAACAAAGGCGGCAGGGGTCAGTTGGCGAATTTCAAAAGTGTGTCAATGGATTCTTTTAATAAGTAGTTTAAATGTTGTTTTATGGCGAATATTTATGCACAATAAATTACAAAATAAATACCACAAATTTTTAGCGTAGAACATTTATAATGGGATTTATTTCAGAAATAGTTAACTTAATTACAAGTAAAAAATACTTTTTCTTAAATTACTTCAAACTATTAGAGATGGCCATAACATTTTTTTAATAGGCTTTGCTTTAAATAATTAACTGATTGATTTAATTTAACATTAGCAGGATTGTGACAAATAAGCGAACGAAAATCATGAACAGAACCTTGAACCGAACTAGTTGCTCAAAAACTAGAACGAACCTGAATGCGAAAAGAACCAATATTTTTTAAAAATATTTTTGGTTTAATTTTGTTAAAGTTTAAACACATAAATAATATTGCCTTGGCTGAATTAATTAAGGTGTGTTAAAAAAAGTAAATAGATCCTTTTTGATGAGGAAAAACGAAATTGAAAGGGATTATGATTACTAACTAATAAAACTTATGTACTTAGCAAACCCTATAAAATTTAGAAAAATTTAGAAAAATTTAGAAAAAAAGAAAGAAGAAGCGACAAGAAAGAATTTGGCAGTTGTGATGCCCATTTCAAATAGTGTATTCGCGGATGCATTTTAAATACTTAAAAAAAGGTACGAAAATTCGAGTAAACTGCAAAATAATAAGCAATTTTGTATTTAGACGAAGCTTCTAAAGTTAGAGCCGTGCTTTTTAAGTGGCCACATGAACAGTTTATCGTTGCAAGCTGTATCTGAAAGCTAAACAAATAAAAGCTATGGCTATGCCCACAAAGTAAATTGGAAAGTATGCTATACAGCCATATGACCCATATAAGCCGCCCCTTCCTGGCCGCAGCTCCCCCTTTGTAATCGATTTCAGGCAGTGCTTCAATATGCTTAGAGACAACGCCTGGCGGCATTTGACTTTATTGGTGGTTGATTGCGGGCCGCTCGCCCCCAACGCACGGCACCCTTTGACCTCGAGCAACTCATCAGACTTGAGTTTAATTGTTTGTTTTCTTAGTTTATTGAACTGTGGCAGACGTTCGACTGACAACTGGTCAGTGGGCACTTCAGTTGATGCGCTTAATGTCCATGGCGTGTTTTTAATGGCCATCATTTTGTCTGGGACGTTAATTAACTCGCTTTAAGCCCAGTGGCTGGCGTTTTTCCAATTTATAACCAACTGGCAAGACGCGTCGTCCCGTCCAACGCCAAAGCAAATCCCAAAGTTGTTTATTTGTCCTTGCTGCCAGCCATTTTATTTATTTAGCTCGCGTCGCGTCTTGTGAAAAATACAGGCTAGTACGCTGCTCGGCTAGGGGTTGGGGGGTGAGTGGGGGAGGCTCTGGGCAACTAAAAACCCATAACTATATGTTTTTCTGACACATTTTAAAAGTGCGCCGCAAGTCGCCTGCAATTTATTGTTATTGCGTTTTGTACTCATTTCTCTTTCTTTTTCCCATGTTTTGCTCTTGCCATTTTTGTTGTTGTTTTTTTTTCTCTCTGCGTGTTTTTTTTTTCGCAAATCCAAGGACATTTTGTTGTGCATTTGTGTTAACCTAATATGCTTGTAATTGCCAGCTAAAAAAAAAAACATAAAAAATGGCAGAACTAAAATCTGGAACAATGTATGGTTGTGTTGTTTTTTGTTGTTGGGTGTATTGTTGTTGTTGTTGTTGTTGTTGGTTTTGTTGCTGCTGCTCTTGTTGGCGCTGCTGCTGTTTCTGGCACACAGCTTGTTAGTGAAAGTTGCGAAAACAAGGACCCAAACTAATAACGCTATTGTCCATTGTCTGCCCTTTTATTACAAAACTTGTATACTAACCAAAATGGGCAATGTCCACTTCGATGTCACATTGAGCACAGCTAAATATATAAATGTTTAACAAATGTTAAACAATTCATTAAAATTAATTATGACTAAAATTGGTATATTTAAACATATAAATGCACAAAAAACAAAAAACCCAAATTTAGGTAACAAATACTAAAGAAAATTTGTATGTATGTAATATATATATAAACATATATATATATATATATATATATATATATATATATAAGTATATATATATATATATATAAACATATATAAACATATTTTTTTTAAATAAGCGTTTATTAATATTTAATTAATGAATTAAGATCTTTAAATTTTTTTAAAAGCAGTAGTATGAAGTACAATTATATTCAAAAAGAATGATTACAAAAATGAAACACTAGCCAACAAGAGCTAAATTAATTAATTGGCCAGCTTACAAAAGTCTTAAATATAAATTCAAAGTCCTGAATGCAAATTGTGAACTGGGCTGAGCACATAAATACTTATTGGTATAAAAAAATCTAACAATAAATTTAAAATTGAACATCGAATTAAAAGTCGAACAAAATGTAAACCAATTAAAAAAGAAAAACTCTCAAAAATTAATGCCACTTTTTCAAGCCAAAATACAATAACAAATATGCTTTTCCGCAGAGCATATGTCATTCGTGCTAAAAAATCCATTTATTTTTAGCTTTTTGCACTCTTTCTCCCTTTGGTCGCTTTAATTTGTTGGTCAGCTTAAAAACTGTTATGGCGCTTTTTAATTGACGCTGATTCTGCAGCATATTTTACGGAATATATTTCTTAACCAAATTTATGAGCGAGTGGAGTGGACGTGTGTGTGTGTGTGTGTGTGTGTGTGTGTGTGTGTTTGGCTATGTGGGTTAATAGTGCGGTCAATTGGTTTACACTTTAAAGTTTCAAGAAACCACAATCCACTTTAAAATAAAGATAGCTAATGTCAACACACACACACACACATATCAATCGGCCAATTTGCAGACAGCAAGCAGATACTAAATTGCGGGGAGGAGCGGGAGCCAGCTTCTGTTTCGACCCTCGGCAAAACCTCGACACGTGTCAGTGTCGCTGTCAATAGACGTCAAGAGCATAGAAATGGAAATCCTAGCCTAGACAAGCCTACTTAACTACTCACTCAACAAGCGACACTCGATCCATGTTGCAACTGCGTCATATACGACTTCCATAGCGCCTCCTCCTTCCTCCCCTCGCATGTCAGCTGAAAATTAAACCTTTCACTCAACTGAAATTCAATTGTTGTTGTTGTCGTCTTCGGAATCTATAACGTACGAAATCAGAAACTGTCCGCCAAAATGGGGTGGTTCCAAATCCAGCTAACGTGTGTGGTGCGCTGTGGTTTGAGATTTGGTCTAAACGCATTACATGACGAGCCTCTGACGATGCCGCACTTGAGGCAGACATTTTATTTGTAATATGACAGCACTTCATATCCTTTTTCAATGATATTAAGAGGCAGGCGAACAACAGGAAATTATGCACGTCAGACCTGTCTGCTTATGTGTAATACCCGTGCCCAGTAGCTTGGTAAATGGGGCCAGCTGGGGGTGGGGGGAGTTCATTTTGCCTGCTGGCCCTTCGTCATGTTTGTCAGGGTTTTCTGGCTCTCTGCATACTTGATTGCATTTCCGTTAATGAATTGTTGTTGTCGATGATGAAACAGATGTGCGATAGTTGCGATAACGACTGCCTCGAGATTTAAGCAACAAATTTCCGATTGACTTGGAAAGGGCAAAGTAATTGACCTGATGAAAACCAGATATTTGCATAATAACAAAAATTATAATTTTTTACATTTCTTATTTATTTCAACATTTTAGATGAACTCTTTAATTTTTGATTTTTATTTACATATGTTCCTTAATTATTTTTGTCTTTTATTTTTATTTCAATTAAAATTTCTAGTTCTAGTGAGTTGTAGCAATTTTCATAATAACAAAAATTATAAATTTTTTAATTTCTTATTTATTTCAACATTTTAAATGAACTCTTTAATTTTTGATTTTTATTTATTAAAGTTGCTTAACTATTTTTGTCTTTTATTTTTATTTCAATTAAAATTTCTAGTTCTAGTGAGTTGCAGATATTTTCATAATAACAAAAATTATAATTTTTTTAATTTCTTATCTATTTCAACATTTTAAACGAACTCTTTAATTTTTGATTTTTATTTATTAAAGTTGCTTAACTATTTTTGTCTTTTATTCTTATTTCAATTAAAATTTCTAGTTCTAGTGAGTTCTTTAAAAAATCAGTTTAATTATTTTGCTCGTTGAAAATCTCTGTCTTTCCCCGTTCAACGTTTGTTAAATTCTTCATCATTTTTGCATCCATTCGCATATTTTCAAGTTCGCAATTGTCCTCGAAGGTATGTCATCAGTCATAACCTCAAACTGTCGCCGTATTTACTTAACTTTGGCACACTCCGTTTTGCTCAATATCAAATGTTGATTGTGTTTACCATTTCATGGTTTCATTTACGGCATTCCCCCTACGCAGGCCAGACCAACCCCCACCCCCAGCCCCACCCCAACCATTTCTCGGTCTTTCTCCTCCCCTTCTCTTATATTGTCATTTTCAGTCGTGCTTCAACGTTTGTTGATCCCCCAGTTTTTGCCGTACCGCCTCGGACTCATCTCCGTGCTTCCTGTTCGAGAAGTCGGGGTTGCGACTGAAACAATAATACAAAAATATAAAGCTGCCAACTGCTGTGACTGGTGCTGCCGCCGCCCTCGGGGCGCTCAGTACTCAGCGGACTGACCACTTGCTTGCCAGCTTCCAAACGTAACGTAAAATCTGTTTTGCACCGGCAGTGCCCTCCGGCAAGATAGCGAAAAAACAATTGTGAGGAACAACAGTGAATTGCGGATACCCTGCAGAGTTTTGCCGAGTGCTTAAACTATTTTAAATATATATAAAATGGTAACAAACAGATAGGCTTTGGTAGCGAGTACATATATAATCTCAAAATTAATTCAGTCGTTATATTATAATAACAATATTAAGAGAATTCTTATTAGCACTATTTTTAGACAATTTTAAAAAAATAACGAAACTTTTTCTGGGTTCACAATTAATATATTCAATGTGGTGACGATATTCAAAAATTAGGGATGGGGACGATTTTTGTTAATCAATATTAATATTAGAGCTCAATTAACACTTATGCAGCATTAGTAAATAAAACTTTAAACTTAAGCTTAAAATTTGTTTTGATATATTATTTTAGTGTAATATCAAGAGTTGCAGTATTATATTAAAGTTTATATTTTATTAAGTTAAACTTTTCTTTTAAATTCGCAATTGCAATTCGAAATTATCGCCAAGAGCAACGATTAATTTTCAATTTTATTATGCACCCCAGACAAATATAACTCAAAATAGGTCATTTGTTTTTACAAAAAAATAGTACTTGAAATATAATTGTAAATTTTTTGTAGTCAGCTTAAATTTTTCCTTTAACAAAGGTAGAATAAGATTATTTTTTGATAATCTATTCGCCAAGGCAAATATTTGGATTAAATATAAAGAATATTGCCCGAACTTTACTTAATAAAACTCAAAATAAATAAAACTTATAATCATCACGGTGCTTAAAATAAAAGTAAATCATTCGCTAAATATCTACCACTAAGCTCAGCTGTTGCAAACCCCTTGATCAAGTTGCAAATACCTTCTTAAATGACAGCAACAACAACAATAACTACACATGCAACCCCTTCAAGTGAAGCACACAGCAGGCAATGGCAAAATGTCAGAGGTCGGCGCCGGGCGTGGGGTCGGGGGGTCGGGGGAGTTTGTTTGACAGCGACGCTCATTTGAAATGCATGCGACGACAAGAATGGGACTGAGAGTGGGACTGGGACTGGGATTGGGTATGTGGTGTTACGAAAATGTGGATACGAGGACGACAACGCCGAAGCAATCAACTCGTGTCAGCAAGGAGCATATCCTGACTGACGCTTCCTCCGACTCCGACTCTGGTTGCCTTTTTGGCCTGCGGAAGTGTTTGTTTATTTAATTTCTGGTATTTTTAATTGAATTTTCAATGCCGCCACAGATTTCTGATGCAAAATCTCACTCTTTCTTGCAGGAGCTGCATCATCGGACCCGAGCTGAGCGTCAAGGTCTGCTCCATTGGCACTGTGATAAACCGTTCGGCCTATGCGTCGGACTATTGCCAGCTGGAGGGCACCACGGGCCGACAGACGCAGCCAATGCCCATACGCTGGATGGCCTGGGAGAGTGTCTTGCTGGTAAGTAATACAATCCCCCCCTCCCCCCTCCGTTCCCTCCACTCCAAGTCCAACAAATGCACCTTGTTCTCAATTCTGCTTTGCTCATTTGCAGCATGAATTGTGCGCCGAGGCACAAGTTTATAATTATAAATTAATGAACAGTGTTCATTCTCTTTCTCTCCACCACTAGCCCCCCCCCCTTGGCTATTTCCAAGTTGCCAGTGTTAGGCAATGGGGTAGTCGATCCTTCAGGCAGCTTGACAGCAAAATGAGTTGTAATTGTGTTAATTATTTTTAATTTGCTTTTTCTGTTGCCTCTTTAAGCTGGCGATTTATGTCAGTTACCTTTTCCGGTCTTCAAGCATTGCGAGCGACGTAACGATAAATCTATTACGGCAACTTGAATAAGCTAAATGCGCTAATATTTCGAAAATTATTATTCATATCTTAGTCAACTCGGAGCGACTTCTAAGAATCGCTAGTTTATACAACAAATTATAAAGTCAAAGAGAATGAGGCTAATCGTTGCGTAAGCTCGGGTAGAAAATAAGTCTTTGAAGCCATTTAAATCAGGTTCCATAAGTTGATAAACCAATTTCTTTAGTTACAAAAGTTAATAGTGAAAAAACCCATTGAAAGTAAGCTTAAGCGCAAGGCTCTATTATGGGATTATCCAACAATTTTTTAAGTAGACGAAATTGTCTTCAAAAGAATCGAAAACGTTCCATCTTCATAGAAATCTCTTGCCTCAAAAGGATCCCAGCTTGCCACAATATCCGAAGTAAATTATAAACTATCAGAATCAGAATTTATATTAGGATCTATTTATAAAAAGGCCAGGGCCAAACTGTTAAGACCCCTCTTAACTTAATATTCTAATGCTGAGTATAATTTGATTACAAACTAATACAAACAAGTAATTAAAAATTAAGGAAAATAAATAAATTTAAAAAAAAAAGAAATGATTACAAAAATGACTAAAATTGTATTCTAATCGCCCAGTTTGAAACGGTTATATTGTCACACTCCAAATAACTCAATAAATTCCATTTATTTGTTTATATTCACGCTTTAAAGTGTTGAGAACTTCCCGACAAAAGACTCATCTAAATATCAATTTATGACTTATAACAATTGTTAATATAAAAATACTTTGCAATTAGCGTAAAAGCCATATGTATATAACTATATAGAGAAATAGCAGAGAAATATCAGAGCTCTACGCTCATCTGAAATGCCAATGGAGCACTTTAATTTGCGCTGAAAATGGCATAGAGCACGGTTTTTATTACCGAGTAAACAAACAAAGCAACAACAAAAACAAAAACAAAAATTAAAAGTAAAAAAAAGAGGAAAAATAAAATAAACGAAAATAGAACCGAAACGGAGGAAAATATTTTATAAATCCCCGAGCGAAAAACCGCACTAAATAAATTAATTAACTACATGAAAAACGGCGCAGACAACACAAAACAGCCGCACAGACAAAAGGACATGTATGAAGTTTTCTGTGCGGCGAGAGGGAGAGGGAAAAGGGCAAGGATAAAGTCCATGGATAAGCCCACGCATATAGCACTAGATCTGGCATATGGAGCGTGCTTGTTGTTGTTGTTGTTATTATTGTTGTGCTTCTTCTTGTTCTGTTTGTGTGTGTATTTTAGACAAGGATGTAGAAGCTGCTTTTAGAGTTTTGCCATTGCCTCTGGGCCAAATGAGCGGCAAAGGCCAAAGGGGTGGCAATGGGGGGGGGGGGATGCTCAATGGTATTTATACATATGTTTATTAAAAAGCGCAAAAGTTGCTTAAAGGATATGTATGCACATGAATGGCTTTTGTGCCGACAAGCAAAAACAACAACAACAACAACAACCGCAAAATCCTTAAGCCTAAAGCCATGCAAACAAAAATAAACGAAAGACCTTTTGGCCATATCTGACTTTTGATATTAATAAACAAAAAATGAAAACCATTTAATTGCAGGCCAAATTCAGCACGAAATCGGATGTTTGGTCCTTTGCCGTTACCCTTTGGGAGATATTGACATTCGCCCGAGAGCAGCCCTATGAGCACATGACCGATGCGAATGTTATTGAAAACGTTGGACATATCTATCAGGACGATGAAATGCACGTAAGTAACAAGGCGTGGCATCAATATTATATACATACATATATATACGTATATATATTTGCAGGAACTCTTGCCAATGCCACTCAACTGTCCGCGCGAAATTTACGATCTGATGTGTGAATGTTGGCAACGCAACGAATCAAGTCGGCCCAATTTCCGGGAGATACATTTGTTTCTGCAGCGCAAGAATTTAGGTTTTAAGCCCAACACCCAAACGCTGATGTATTGAAAATGTAAAAAACACAACAAAAACGAACCTAAGAAAATAAGTAAAAAAAAAAAATAGACGCGATTTTAGCACACATTTGAAAAACATACATATATATCAAATATTATATGGTAAATTTAAAATAAAAAAAAACATACACAAAACACAATGCGAATTTTATGCATTTATATGTCAAATGCATTTAAAATTAAATTACATAATAAAACTACGCAAAACTGCGGCTAGTCGTAGTTGAGAGTGCTCTAACCAAAAGTAAACAGGAACTCATATAATGTCTACGATTTTTCAATTATGTTCTAAATTAAAATTAACCATTTGAATTTCATATCTTTTTTTTTCTTTTCGCTCAGCACAAAGTATATGAAGAGCGTTTTTATTGATAGAATAAAATTTAACGACTATTATAGTGGTTATTTATACGCTTTTATATTTATATACGCTTTTTTTAAACTATTATTTTTCCTTTTTTTACTATAACCTAAATAACTTAACTTGAGTAAAACCGATTACCTGTCAGATTTTCGTTATTTGTGATTTCTTTTTCAAGACTGAAATAAGTTTAGATTCACTTAATTAAATTAACATTTTTTTAGGCAATGACTTCTATAAGGGTTCATATCTTTTGGTTAGGGCAAATTGCACACAACTCTAAAATATCTTAACGTGATTTTTGGTCAAACACAGGAGATGCTTAGTATTAGCTTAGTTTTAAGTTCAATTTCAAGTCAATAGCTTAAGTTTTTTGCATTCAACGTCAAATAGTATTGTAAATATATATTTCCACGGACTATACACAATTGATTTGGACATATGATAGGAATAAGTAATTGTAGTACTGTACGCGTATTCTATGAAATAGAATCTAAAAAAAAGTAAACATTGACATATGTGTGTACCTATCGCTCCTCCACCTGAACGCTGTCTATCTAATAATTTGGCTTTAAATGTATATACCCATAAATGGAACTCTATATATTTATATATAAAAAAAAAAGAAAACGTAGTTCTATGCAATCCCCTTCTCAATTCTAAAATGAACTCTATCAACTACAACTCAAAATTGAATTTTGATGGATACGAATGAACAAGAAAATCCAAAACCTGCGTATAATTTTGACAATAAATGTTTGAGCAACTAAAAATTAGAATTTCAATTTATGCAAAATGCTTCTACAACTGCCTGCTAGAGAAGTGTTCTATATAAAACTCATATGCTAAGCGTAAATATTCACAGCTAAGATAACATTTTGTTTTCAAACCAAAGCTCGAACTTCGAATCATGACAAAGTCAATTAGACGCATATCAAAATATTTCTTTTATTCAGGCTTTAACAATATCAATTATCTTTCATCTATTTGTTTCTAAATCAATAAAAACATTTTCCTGTGCCTTTTCCTCGCTTTATTTCATATTCGTATTTAAGTAAAAATTAAATTAATTGCTAATTTGGCAATTTGTTTTTTATGAATAAGCTTTAAAAAGGTTTCGCTGTAGCAAGAAAATACTAAAAAAAATAATAATTAAAAAACTATAGCAAAAAAAATATTTTAATGTTCGGCAGATCGAATCTTAAATGTGTTTCCAAATGATGAAATATTTCAGAAAATAAAAATAAGCAATTATGATCATTATCTTGGAAAACGCATTTAGAAAACTTATATAATTGTGCAATTGATTTAATTAAATTTATTTCGTAGAATATTCCAATCATATATGCTGATTTTGTATTGTAGATTTACATAAATGCAATTAAAACTACTAATAAACGTAAATAAAAATAAACACGTACACGATTATTTGAAAATAAAAGATAAAAGTTTCAATTGCAACGAATCAAATTACGGAAAATTATATTTATTAATTAATTTCAAGGCATTATACAAAATTTTAAAAATAAAATTAAAAAAGCATTAAAGCATTTAGAAGACAAAGAAAAAACGTTGAGCACAATCATGTTGAATAAAAGTTTAAAATTTTAAACGCATTAAAAACGGCATTAAAGAAAACGAATACAAAAAGTTAAAGATATAACGAATATGTAGCTTAAGCCAAAATGCAGCTAAAAACAAAAACAAAAACAAAAATTATATAAAAATCCTAAGTACACAAAATGCAAAAATAAAATGAAATACAAATAAAAATTACTTCAGAGAACATTTCTCGGGCGCATTTTACTGGTTGCAAGATTACCGGGGAAGACGTGTGGCACGCAAAGCTGAAGCAAACCTAAATGAGACTTTGAGCCGCTGCGTGCAGGCCAAACAGCTGAGACCCACCAAAGAAAAAAAAAATAAAGAAGAAAAACAGCCACCTGCTTTGCGGCTCGCAACGCGGCCATTATTATTGGCTTCGGCCGGGCAAATTAAATAACATAAAACACAAATCCGCTACAAATCCGAAGGACAACTAGAAAATAAAAAACTTATTAATTCAAATTGCTGGCCTCGACACGGACAGCAGCGCCCGGCGCAGGACTGGCTCATCATTGTCGCATTGTTAAATCCTCAAAACAGCTGTGACTCTCGAGCTCAATTACAGACAGATTTTCCTGTCCACCAAGCCCAGCGCCATTGCGGTAGCTCGGCCAGAGATGCGCACGTGAGCTTCATTTAGTCACGTGAAGCACGAAATTGATTCTACTCTAAGAAACATATTTCAATTAAATTAAGTTCACCATTATTTTACTCCTTTATTTATTATAGAGGCTGACAATATCGGTTTAAAGATTTTTAGCAGCACTTATTAAATTATTATAGATAGTCCTTCGATAGTCCAAAGAAACCAATATTTATATAAAACGTCAACACGATTTAATACCTATCAAAAGTTTTGAATTGAATAAGAATCAAGAAAATAAGATTTTTTTGGTAAAAGAAAATTAATAAAAATCATCGTTGAGAACAATATTTTTTCTCATCTCTAGCTTTAACACGTAAGCCTCTAACGGAAGTTTTTTTTTGCCACTCCTTTTGCTGCTCAGCTTCTTGGACTGTGTTCGGGCATTGTTATTGCTCGTTGCTTATATGTATGCGTGCCTGAGTGTGTGTGTGTGTCTGTCTGTTTAAGACTCTGACCACCCACTGCGAAACAGAGAAAACAGTTGCGTAATTATTTGTGCGGTTTTGCAGCGCTTTGTCCGGAACTGCGATTCGGTGAATCCGTCTGCTAATTGGAAGCAATGCGGCGACAAGGTCTCAATGGTCACAAGTGCGAACAGCTACTTTAATTTAAAGTAACATTTCCAATGCAATCGGAATCAATAAGTTATTATTTGCAGCAAGCCCTCGGGCTCAACTCACTTTTGCTTTTGCCTCTCTGGGGTATGGGGCTGGGAGTGGGACTGGGATTGGCCAGTTGGTATTTCTTTTAAGGTTTGCGAAAACAAAATCCCAGACGCAATCTTTGATTTTATTGTAAGCAAACGAAAACAAAGCAAACGCAAAAAGAACAAACAGCATGGGAGCCGATGCCGGCAGCAACAAATGCGCTCAGAGATTTCCGTTAGGTTAGAAAAACAAAAACAACAGCTAGCCGAATGCCGCAAGGAGAACGAACGAACGGGCGAAGAGAAACAGAAGGAAAC
Organism: Drosophila sordidula; assembly: GCA_035047465.1. Classification (NCBI taxonomy): domain Eukaryota; kingdom Metazoa; phylum Arthropoda; class Insecta; order Diptera; family Drosophilidae; genus Drosophila; species Drosophila sordidula. Next base: position 1,577,088 of record JAWNPQ010000260.1, on the reverse strand, counting down.
GTATTTGGTGCCCCCAATGCACAAATTGCCAAAGTGCGTAAGGCATGAAAAAAACATATTTAAGTTTTAATATACATATGTAGATGTGTATATACATGTACACTCTGTGTACATTACTCTGTTAATATTAACATCCATTGCGATCCACACGCATGCCAAGCTTATCGATAAATAAATACCAGCAGTAATCGATATCAGTGATTTTAAAACGTAAGCTCAAGACATTAGTATTTAATTCAAAAACAATGCAAAGTAAAACTAAATATAAAAGCTTTAAAAATGCATTTCTGTTTTCCACTCTTGACATACATAAAATTCAAATTTAATATATTTTTTAAGGCCATAAAACGCACAGTGCAAGCCATAAAAATGCAGACGATGTCGGTGGGTAACGGTTAAGCCGCTGCATTGCCTGCTGCACACCTTGGGGGACATGAAGTCATCAGCCACAGCACTCCGCCTTCAACCCAACACGCCATCACCCCAGCGTGACCCTTGTGGGTGCTGGATCAGAAGAAAAAATAGCCCACTGCACCTTAAGGATTTGCTTTTTATGTTTATTATTTTGCTTGCCCCGCCTGTATCTGCGTGTAAGTGTGCGTGTGTTTGTGCTTGTGTCTTGCTGGCCACGTGGCGGGCACCCTTCGCCAATTCGACGTGCTAGTTTCACACCCTTGCGCACCCAGCCCCTGTTTCGCCCCTTGAGAAACACGTAAGCAAGCCGCAAACGAAACATGTTGCGTTTTTTATGTGGCCTACTAGATCCAGGGGGTTAGGGGTTGAGATGGCTGCTGTCTCAGGTCATCAATAATGGCGCAAACATGCATTTAAGTCGCTTGCTTTACATTAAGAAGAAGCGGCTTATTGAAATTGGTACACATCCTGAGCCCTTTTACTCTCCCTTTTTAGGCTTTTACTAGGCGAGCTCCCTGGAGACTCACTACTTTCAATAAAAATTTGTTTGTACATTGTGGACAGTTTTTTTTGGTATTTTGTGGGTGGCAGATGAGGTAGATTTAAGTTTTTTGCTAATATAAATAGACGGGCTGCCGTTGCTTGGGGTTGATCCTTACGGTAGACAGTAATTTTGAATTTTATTTTACCGCCAAAGTTAACAGCGCTAACGCAATATGAGGCTGCTAACGCAATTTTGCTTCTGCTAGCATAGGAGGTGCCAACTTTTCTGACTTATATATCGACTGCCACCCCAAGCAATCTTAGTTACTTATCGGCTAGGGCAACACTGTCGCGGAGAGACCCATTGTGCATTTTTTCTAAATTAATATGTCATATGCAAGTCCAAAGTTTATTAAATAAAGTGCAATTCGGTATAGAAAAGTACGTGCACCAATGCTGCAAATCAATTGAATACAAGAAACTGGTTTTTTTATGTTTCAAAGTAACACCTTTAGTGCTCAAAAAAACTATGCGCGTGTGCCCATGTAAGTGTGTGTGTGTGTGAGTGAAATTCCAACAATGCGCAGGCAGCGAGCTGGCTGAAATTTCTTTATGCAAAGCGTACGCAACAAAAAAGAAGAAGAGCACAAAAGCCAGGGAAAAATTATACTTGCGTGTGTGTGTATTGTGTAAAATTGTGCGTATAATTAGCAAGTGCAGCAACAAGCGCTGTAAACACACAAACATATAGATACATACGTATGCATATATATATATATATTTTAAAGGCAGCCTACATCAAATCATTGAACTGTACAAACACGCCCATATTTAGTGTATGTGTGCAACGCCAGATTTGCTTGCGCATGTGTGTGTGTGTGTGTAACAGTGTTTATTTATTACACTTTGATTTTGCAATGGACGCTTATCCAGCGAACGGAAGTCGTCGCCTACAATTTTCGTGTTTTTTATTTTATTATGTTACGCTCCCCCCACACACTAAACAATCAAGCAGGCACGCATACACACCAGATACACATGCATATATACATGTACATGTATATACCCACACGCTCTAGCAGCGACGGCGACGTCAGCGTCAGCAGCGCAGACTCAATTGCATGAGAATTTTTTTATGTCTCTTGTGCTTTTTTGTTTTACGTTTTGTTTTGTTGTCGTCGGCGTTGAGTTAATTTATTGGCAGCATTGTTGTTGCTGCTGCGCCTGCTGAAAATGAAAGTGTGTTTTGTGTGTATGTATGTGTGCATGTATGTACCGCAAATTGTGTGCCCAGCGAAACAAAAGCAAAAAACAAACAAACAAAATTGACCAATAAAATCTCACAGCAATTTTTTTTTTTTTACGAGAGATTTACGAGATTATTTTTTGCAGCTTAATTAGGTGAATTTTGTTGAACTGAAACAAGTTTTGTAAGAGTTTTAAAATAAAAAAAAAAAAAGGTAGAAATGAAGGTATATAAATACATTTTAAAGGAGTTGTAACAAATAAAGCGGAGAACTTTTTTTTTTTTTTAGTTAAGTTTTATTAAAAAAATGTTAAACCAGTTTTAAAACTTGTGCTATTAATTCCATATAAACAATAATTTCTCAGCTCAAATGTGTGCAGATTTATAACCAAAAAATATATATATGAAATAAATTGTATATGGAATATACAGTACTGTCCACATAATTAGAATAACACACTTTATTTAATTATTTTTCATTTGTTTATTACACAGAACACACTTAAAAAAAAGGTTTTTACTCATATATATGGAATATACAGTAGTGTCCACAGAATTAGAACACAGTTTATTCAACCCACTCAACCCAAGTTTTTTCTATTTAAAACAATACGTTAGATTTTGTAAAACTTTACACTCAATAATTATACGGATATTCATATTCTTACTAAATTCCAAGGGGAAATTGAAGAATTTTAAAGAATAAAAAATTGTTTGAAGTCTTTTAATGCTTTTAGAAACTGAAAACTGAAATATGCCAGCACTGTTGTGGACTATTTAGCTGTTTTGGAGCACCTTTTTAAGTGCATACACCCCGCCCGCTTCCTTTGGACCAATAAACAAATAGTTAATTTATTTGTATTTATTTGCAGCTTAATCACAAGGTCTAAAGTTCAGCACATATCACCCAACTGATTGGCATGCCGTAGCTGCAGTAGCAAAAGCAGCAGTAGCAGCAGCAGCAGCAGCAGCAGCAGCAGCAGCAGCAGCAGCAGCATTAGCAGCGCTTTAATGGATCCATATCATCATATCAGACATCATGTGAGTGTCATCTTGAATCTTTAAAGCAGCCCATTGTATGCTTATTGAGAGTTTCCTTTTTCTGATCGCCTTCGCCCCGCCAATCCCCACCAGTATCCACCCACTAGCACAGCCGGACCAACGGTGGTTGGCAGCGGCACCGCCGGCGCAAACAATCGACCAGAATTGCATCAAAAATGCAATCGTGGCTCGCACTCAAGTGACACAAGTTCAGCGTACAGCGGCAGCGATACAATGGCCTCTGTCTATGGATCATCGCTGGAGGCCGAGGAGATTGATCTCTCCGGCCTCGTCGAGTCTGTGGTCGACTCCGATGAGGAGGATCTGGCCGAAAGCATGGATGTGAGTTGGTCATATCGCAAAAACAGCATTTATTTCAAATTCTTAAAAAGACCTGTGGCAGCTAAAATCTAATCGATATTCCCTCTACACACAGAGCCTCAATGTGCGCGATGCGGTGCGTGATTGCCTCGAGAAGGATCCGTCGGAGCGCAGCGAGGACGATGTGGAAATACTGCTGGAGTTCACGCAGGGCCTCAAGGCGTTCACGAACATAACGCTGGCGGTGCGACGCGCCCTCTGCTCGGTGATGGTCTTCGCTGTGGTGGACAAGGCCGGCACCGTGGTCATGTCCGATGGCGAGGAGCTCGACTCCTGGTCGGTGCTGATCAACGGCGCCGTCGAAATCGAGCATGCCAACGGCACCCGCGAGGAGCTCCAAATGGGCGATTCGTTTGGCATTCTGCCCACCATGGACAAATTGTATCATCGCGGCGTGATGCGCACCAAGTGCGATGATTGTCAATTTGTGTGCATTACGCAGACCGATTACTATCGCATACAGCATCAGGGCGAGGAGAATACGCGCCGTCACGAGGACGAACAGGGCCGCATCGTGATGGTCACCGAACTGCGCTCCATTGGGGGCAGCGGTGCCGAGAGCGCCACCACAACGGGCGGCAGCGGCTCGGCAGCTAATTTGAATATGAAGCGCGGTCATGTCGTCATCAGGGGCACGCCGGAGCGCCTGCTGCAGCAGCTGGTCGAGGAGAACTCGATGACGGATCCCACATATGTCGAGGACTTTCTGCTAACCCATCGCATTTTCATAAACAACTCACAGGAGGTGACCCGAAAGCTGTTGCACTGGTTCGATCTCGAGCAGCTGGACACGCACAAGACCCAGGAGCTGCGCGATCGTGTCACGCGCGTCGTCCTGCTCTGGGTGAACAATCATTTCACCGACTTCGAGGCTGATCACGAGATGATGGAGTTCCTCGAGATCTTCGAGGCTGGTCTCGAGCACAAGAAACTGCTCAGCCAGCTCCGTTTGCTGCACATCGCGTGCGCCGCCAAGGCCCGGATGCGCAGCTGCATTTTGACCCGTTCCTCGCGCGACGAACCGCTCAATTTCCAAATCATCGGCGGCTACGAGCTGCGCGGCGTCGCCGCTGCCACGGGCAACGCCTCCGTCGGCATTTACATATCGCACGTGGAGCCGGGCTCCAAGGCGCAGGACGTCGGCCTCAAGCGCGGCGACCAGATACACGAGGTGAACGGCCAATCGCTGGATCATGTGACCAGCAAGCGGGCGCTGGAGCTGCTCACCGGCACCACGCACCTCAGCATTCAGGTGAAGAGCAATTTGCTGGGCTTCAAGGAGATTATGCAGGCCCTCGAGCACGGCAGCGGCGGCGGCGGCAGCAGCTCCGCCGGCGGCGGCGGCGGCATCGGCGGCAGCGGCAACGGCAGCTTCAAGAGCTTGCGCAGTCCGCGTCGCATTTGCGCCAACGATATTGCCAAGCTGCACGGACGCAGCGACAGCACCGCCGAGGAGCTCACCAATCGGGCGCACATGGTGCGGCTCAGCTCCGTGGACATGCTGCTCGATCAGCCGGACTGTGCGCCGCCCCAGACGCCGCCGGTGAGCGGCGGCGGCGGCGGCGGCGGCGGCGGCAACATGGCCTCCAACTTCATGCAGCAGCTGCTCCAGAGCGTCAACTCGAACTCGGCGAAGAAGTGCAGCGAGGACGGCAACGGCAACGGCGGCAAGCCCGGCGGCTTCATGACGCTCGCGCCCAAGCGCCGCCTGCAGAAGGCCCTGGCCAAGATGAATCTGCTCAACAAGCAGCAGCTGCAGCAGCCGGCGCACGCCGGCAGCCTCAACGACAGCTCCGACACGCTGCTGAACGAGCCGCAGTCCAAGCCGAAGCTCTCGTCGGCCAGCTCGGGCAGCAGCAGCTGCGCGTCCACCAACGGCTGCCACAACGCCGGCCGGCTCTATCAGTCGCAATCGAATCCGGATCTGAGCAGCCTCAACTACGACAACGGCGGCGGCGAGCCGTGCGCCACGCTCCAGGTGAACTATTTGCAGGCGCACCTGCATCGTCCCTCCGCCGCCAGCACGCTGACCAGCAGCTCCATGCTGCCGCCGGACTATCCCGAGCACGTGCTCAAGGTCTACAAATCGGATCAGACCTGCAAGTACGTGCTCATCTACAAGGAGACAACCGCCCACGAGGTGGTCATGCTCACGCTCCAGGAGTTCGGCATCCACGATCCCAGCTCCAATTTTTCGCTCTGCGAGGTCAGCGTCGGCGAGGGCGGCATGGTGAAGCAGCGCCGCCTGCCCGACCAGCTGCAGAATCTGGCGGAACGGATCAGCTTCGCGGCCCGCTATTATCTCAAGCTGAACGACAGCACCGAGCCGCTCGTGCCGGACGAACTGGCCCTGGAGCTGGTGCGGGAGTCGGGCGTGCACTTCCTCCAGCTGAACGCCTACGAGCTGGCCATCCAGCTGACGCTGCAGGATTTCGCCAACTTCCGGCAGATCGAGTCCACCGAATATATCGACGAGCTGTTCGAGCTGCAGTCCAAGTACGGCGTGCCCATGCTGAGCAAGTTCTCGGAGCTGGTCAATCGCGAGATGTTCTGGGTGGTCTCCGAGATCTGTGCCGAGCACAACATCGTCCGCCGCATGAAGATCGTCAAGCAGTTCATCAAGATCGCCCGACACTGCAAGGAGTGCCGCAATTTCAACTCCATGTTCGCCATCATTTCGGGCCTGGGCCACGGCGCCGTCTCCCGGCTGCGGCTCACCTGGGAGAAGCTGCCCTCGAAGTACCAGCGGCTGTTCAACGATCTGCAGGACCTGATGGATCCCTCGCGCAACATGTCCAAGTACAGGCAGCTCGTCTCCGCCGAACTGCTCGCCCAGCATCCGATCATACCGTTCTATCCGATCGTCAAAAAGGATCTGACCTTCATACATCTGGGCAACGATACCCGCGTCGACGGCCTGATCAACTTTGAGAAGCTGCGCATGCTCTCCAAGGAGGTCCGCCTGCTGACCCACATGTGCAGCTCGCCGTACGACCTGCTGGCCATCCTGGAGCTGAAGGGCCAGACGCCCTCGAACGCGCTCTTCTCGCTCAACCAGATGTCCGCCTCGCAGAGCAACGCCGCCGCCGGCACCGTGATCGCCGCCAACGCCGGCCAGGCGACGATCAAGCGCCGCAAGAAGTCGACGGCGGCGCCAAATCCCAAGAAAATGTTCGAGGAGGCCCAAATGGTGCGCCGCGTGAAGGCCTATCTGAACAGCCTGAAAATACTCAGCGACGAGGATCTGCTGCACCGGCTCTCCCTCGAGTGCGAGCCGCCGCACGGCTCCACCTACTCGGGCAGCATTTCGCACGGGAACAGCTCGCATCGCAGCGCCGGCAGCGGCAGCATCGGCGCTGGGAACGCCGGCGCCGGGAGCCTCAACGCCGGCGGCGATCAGCTGAGCATTTATTCGCACACCAGCTCCAGCTCGGCGCCGAACTCGTCGCTGTCGCTGCGCAAGCGCCATCCCAGCTCGCCGACCCTGTCCACCACCAGCTCGACGAGCTCCACCAGCGACCATCAGCGGCGCCAGCAGCTCCACAACAACGGGCCCAAGTTCGGCACCGCCTCGCCGCAGGCGGTCAAGAAGATGCTCTCGCTCTCCGAGTCCTCCAAGATACGGCCGCACCAGCCGTTCGTGCCGCGGCACAGCTCGGCGCTGCCCGGCGTCATTCCGCCGCTGCATCATTTGCACGCCGCCCACGGCTTCAGCACGCCCGCCGGCGCCGGCGGGGGCGGGGGCGTGGCCGTCGCTGTCACGGCTGCCGCCGTCTCCGCGGGCGTGGCCAACGCACAGTGCACGCCCAGTCCCAGTCCGTGTGCTCATCGCCGCCTGGCATCTGGAGGTGAGCCCCATTCCCATTCCTAGTCTTAAGGGTGCCGGGAACGTGCTCCCGGATCGTGGACTGCAGAACGGTTTATGTCATGATTTAAGCTGAATATCCAGAGATATCCCTTGAGAAACCATTTTATTTTTGTTATTTCTTAAGAAAACAAACAACCTAGCAAAAAGAACTTCAACATTTAAGCCAAACTTTAGTCAGAAACCTTTTTATTTATCTTATTTTTTAGACAACAAACAATTTAGTAGAAGATCAAGCGAAAAGAAGTTGAACATTTAAGCCAATCTAAATGGTGTTAGTCAGATTTTATTTTAGCTTTATTTTCACAAAGAGCGCCTTAGAAACATTTTTATATATCTTATTTTTTAGACAACAAACAATTTAGTAGAAGATCAAGCAAAAGAACTTGAACATTTAAGCCAAACTAAATGATCTTAGAAAGGTATTATTTTTCAGCAGGGCACAATGGTGGAAAATTAGCTCAAATACTTTTGTTTAACATTCTTTACACAAATTTTATATACACAGCTTTTCTTTATATATACAGTTGTCAACAACTAATTGGCAACAAGTGTTTTTAGCTAATTGTTCGTTTTGTTTGGGCACCGAATAACTTAAAAATGATTTAAATGTGGTATATATTAAAACATTTTCAAATCAAGGTTTTCTTTCGATCGCCTTAAAACACATTCTAAAGTTATTCTAGGAATATCTATATTATTGATTATTGAGCGAACATTTTCGTAAATTCCACTGGCAACAGTGGGAAATAGTATAAGTACAGTACACACCGCTTATATGCAATAGTGCAAATTTCAAATGAAATGAAAATAGTCGGGTATTTCCCTATAAAAGTACACTGAACAATATTTTCATAAAAAATAAATTGAATACATATTGAACGAATATTTAACATTCGTCTGTGTTTGAACATTTATTTAAAATATGTTTTACATATTTAAAAGCCCCATGCCTTGAAAATATTTGTATAATTGTGAGATTACATTTTATAAGTGGAGAAGATTGTTGTTTTTAAAGAGTTAGGTTTAAAACTGCACGATTAAGGCAAATAATTTACAGTTTTATTTATGGCATGCTATTTTCTTTCGCTGCTGTTTTCTCTTACCAGGAACCCAAAATGAATTCAATTTAATTTCTTTCACCTCTCGTTTGCTGCAGGCAACATAATGCCCACTCGAGCGATACACGAGCGCTCCCATTCGGACACGCCCGCCCCGCCGCCCCCGCTGCCCTCCGTGGACCTTTCGCTGGAGAGCAGCAGTGTGACGACATTTCGTGATTTACCGTTGCGCAAGTCCGTGACTTCCGGTAAGTGGAGCCCTAACTTTACTACTGTTAATTAAGTCTCGCACTCGGCATCAACTAAACGCATAGCTCTTAATAATAGTGCAATAATCGTAGCTTAACTTTAGTTGGCCTTTAGCGAAAATTGTTAGTTGCGCTTTGGTAAACCCCGCTCCTTGCTTGCGTTTTGGCTGTATACGAAAAGATATATGTATTGGTGGTTGGTAATCGCTGCTTTGGTTGTTGGTCTCTCACATTTACACACACACACACACACACACACACTGTGACACACTTTACGCTACTTTTACTCTACTCTCATTGCCACAAACAAACACCCAACAGGTTCGGTTTCATCGTGTGACAGCGGGCACGGCTCCTACGCCCAGCAGCAGCAACAGCAGCAGCAGCAGCAACAGTCGCACCACCAACAACACCACTTGACATACCAACAACAACAACAACAACAACAAATAGCACACAATGAACCGTCGCCGCCCGTTTACACGGCCGCTGATTGCCGCCTCTTGCAGCAGATTTCGAACAATGCCGTCACACGGAACTTGAATAGTCCCTGCCAGGGCAGCAGCACACCACCCAGCACACCCACACCACCACCACCAGCACCAGCACCACCACAACTCCTACCGCCACCACCCACACCGCCACAGCTTCCCGCACCGCCAGCGCCCTACCTCCACATGCGCAGCCACCAGCAGCTGCAGCAAATACAACAACAGCTGGCGATGCCGCCGCCACCCCCGCCGGTCTACACCAGCAGCCTGTACAGTCATCACCACAGCAACGCAGCCAGCCGACATCTGAGCCACATGCACGGTAAGTCCGAATCGAGCCACCGCGCGGAGAGACTGGAAAAACCACCAAAGCAGCGGCAGCAAAATGCAGCGCAAGGGCAACGGGGAGCTTGAGATTTAGGATGCAATTTTAAGTTGCTATATATATAATATATATCTTGCATGACAGATATTTTCTGTTATAGAAAACTCATTTAAAGTTAATCACACTCGTTCACAAGTTAAAAAAAAGTGTATTTATTACTGCTGAGCTCACAAATCGATCAAATTTATATATCTAAGGGGCGGGTAAAACACGATTCTCAATTCTAAAGATCGTTCCAAAATTACAAAGCGTTTAAAGTGTTTATTATATCTTGAAAGACATTCCTACTTGTTTTCAAATTAGAATTAAGACTAGCAGATATTCAGACTTGCATTATATCAGAAGCTATACTTTTAAAACAAATACTTACTTGTTTTACATTTGATATGTTTTAACTAATTTTAAGATTTTATTTAAATAATTGTTCTTTTAGTCGTACGTATTTCTAAGCTCTATCCTTCATTTCATTTTGCTAAAAGTTTCATTTCATATTTTATTCTACTGCAGGTGGCCCGCCAAATTTTATGGATAGCACCAAGTGTACCATATGTCCCATGCCACCCATGAATCAATAAATCAAACTGTGCTGTTTTAACTACTAAATGTTAATTTAATTAGTTGTGAGTAAGCACCTGAACAGCCGCCAGCAAATACTAATTTCTCCTCTTTTCTTATAGCATATATATGCCAAAATTTGTTAATGGTTGTGGTTTCCATTGTCACCAGCAAGCAAACACGTCATATACGCATACATATATATGTATATATATATACAACAATTGTGGCACGCCCATTGAAGAGATGTTGCGCCCACATACACACATGTTTATATCCCATTCATCATTTATTCAGCGTCAACGTTTGAAACCCCATTGTCACGTATTCGTAGATTAAGCGCCTAAAGTTTAGTTTTGCTCTATGTGTTAAGTGGCTTACAATTAATTTTAATTTAGCACAATTCTTTGTAAACATTTTCCTCAAAACATTTACTCAAAAGAAACGAAAACAAAAAGAATTGCCCACAAAGTTGTTGCCTTCTCACATGCATAAAAAGAAACGTCTGCAGGCAGACCAAACCAGCAGACCCAATCAAAAATATTTGCAATCAAAAACTCTTTTGAAGACTTTCAGTCGGTTTTAAAAATAATAAAAAACACAAAAAAGAACAACAAAAAACAAAATTCTCTAACACAACACTAAAATAATAATGATGATAATAATGAAAAGAGAGAAACGCGGCCGACTCAATCTATTGTATTCCATTTATGTATACTTTAGCTCTAAAATATATATCTATACAACTTAGTTTTATCTATACATACACATACGTATACATATGCAAAGTAATGATAAAACCTTCGCTCCGATTCCAAATATTTAGTTCGTAAGCCGAGAGACCTTTTCGAATATTTTTCCAAACGTTGTATTTACTCTAATTTCATTTACACAAAGAAAGAAAGACAAATGCAATTTATGTAAAAAAAAAAAAAAATAAAACCAGAAAACAAAAAAACCAAGAACAAGAAAAGACATAAACCTAGACAAGAAGAAAAATGAAAGTACAAGCAAATCGAAACCAATCAGAAAACAGAACAAGAAAACAAAAAAAAAAAAAACCTGAGACTTGAACATCAACAAATGTAATAATAATATTAATAATTTTTTGTATACATATTTTTCTCACACGTTAAAGACTCCAATATTTTTGTGTGTGTATATATATGCGATTGCCTGTTATATACATAGTTATACATTATATAAATATATACATACGACTATATACAAGAAATCTCTATATATATATATACATTGTGTCTATATACAAACCTGAACAAAGTGCAGCCCAACTAGCTAAATTTGTGTGCAACATCAATTTATGTTTGCCTATAAGAAAAAAGAAAAACCCAACAAAACAAATCAAACAAAATGCTAAATGTTTAATGTATACTTGTGCTCTTTTATGTTTAAGTTAAGATTAACAGAAACATTTGCTTTTTATTGCTTACTTGCAACTGAATTAAATGTTTGTGCTTTTTCGCTCGAATTAACTTTCAATTAAAGTAAAAATCTCATCTAATGGTACAGCGACTAAATGTGAATTTTAAATGCTCTTCTCTAAAGTTGGGGACGTGAGAAATTTGTTTCTTGAATTAAGGTTAGTGGTAAAGAAAGCGGAGAAAACCTAGATTGCAACTATCGGATTTAGTTTACTTTTTTTTCCATTTCTTATCACATTTCATTGGTAATATGATTTAAAAACATCTTTTACCAATTAACCTATTCTGAAATCTTTATAAACTTCTTATCAAGCTAAAGAAATTTGTTGTTTTGTAATTTCTTTAGCTTCAACCTTTTAAATACTAACAATAGCTTAACCTCAACTTTAGAAAAGAACAAACAAAAACTGAATCATGATTATTAAAGTGTAATTTCAACTTGCTTGACCGTTAAATAAAATATTTACAACTCATTTTAATTAAAAACTTTATATATATATGTAATTCATTTAAGCTTCGATATGCATGTATATTATATATATATATCTGTCATATATATATAATATAGATATGTATTGCAAATTACTTTGGAAAAGAAAAACAAAATACATACAGTATTTAAAAACAAATACCCAAAAACTGTTCTTTTTAATGATTGTGAAGAAAACGCCGTTATTTTTGTTTTTGTGAAAAATGTATAGTTTTTTTTTATTGCTTTGCGTTGCGTAATGCATATCAATTGGTTCATTAAAAAAATGTATAAATAATTTGGCTTTAAACCTAAGCACTATATGATTAACACAAAATTAGTTTTGTATTTTGTAGGGTGGAGCGCTTAATTGTTGTTAACAAATTCTGAACTTAAGTGTTATAAAAAAGTTAGGATCACAAAGTAAATGGACAAAATGATCGTATGGTGGTTGATGGTAGTTTATAGCTGCCCCATTGGAAGAACAGTCGCGGTACTTATCAATATATGGTGAATAAGTAACCAAGTCTTATATACCAAAAGTTGTTCGTTTTTTGTTTGTTTATCTTTTGTTAATGGATACGGGCTTAAACGTTAAATACTAGTGTTAGCAAGTGAGCCAGTGTTGGGCAACAGTTCTACAACACTGCTCTAGATTAACCTCGTGCGCTTCAAATAGGTAATGAGCAGATTGTAGATGAACTTATATTGCGCCAGCGACGGTATAATGCTGTCCCGCTGATGCCGCAGCTGGCCAATGACGCGCGGTATGTCCAAGTCCTGCAGGCGGATTAAACAGGAATTAGTTGTTCACACATCATCATCTATATATATATATATATAAAGCCTCACCTCGTTGTGATCTAGTGTGTAGAGCAATAAATCCGCTGTTAATGTTACGCCCGAACGTCCGCCGCCTTCCAGGCAGTGTATGAGCACGGGCGGATTCGTATTGTGTCCCGGCGGCACCTCATCCGTGGACGCCAATCTGACCGAATTGAGTTCCTCGAGAAAGTCGAGAAAATGATTGACATCACGCGGACAGTTCTGTTCCGCCCAGTCGGCGTACTGTAAATGCCACATGGATCGATAGCGACGGGACGGGGCATGATACAGGCGCAGTTTGCTGGTGGTGCAGCGGTCTGTGGTCTGCGAGAATTCCTGATAGACCTGGAACTGCGGGCGAATATGGTTAGTTCTCGATCAGGTCTACGCATCTATGTGCTACTCACGTGGCCAAACTCCATGTGCCGTTCACTGCTGAGCGGTATATAGCTCATGTCCTCCGTCAGCTGCACCACCAGGTAAACGTCCGCCTCCCACACGCACTGCCAGAAGATGAGCATCGTTTGCGACACCTGCGGCGATTGGGCGACAATATAAAACCGCTGTTTGGTGCCCACGGTGGCCTACAAAATAAATCAAGCTTAAGTCGAGTTATCAGTTATAAATGAAAATTAACCCACCGATATATAGGAGGCATTCACGTAGCCATGGCGATTGTCCATCGAGGGCGTTAGACGGACGCGATTGTCGTCGTATGGCAGAAAATTGGGATCGTGATTCTTCAGTTCGTTCTCCTCAAGTAGCGCACAATCGTATTGGGCGTGCTCGCGTCTCTTCGGGATGCGCTCGAACTCCATAAAGAGCTGGGCATCCTGTAGCTTATCATTTAATATCTGGCACTGCAAGAGAGAGTGGGACATGGGTTAAAAATATAAATTAAAGAAATAAGAGCTAAAACAGGTAGATGATACCCTGTATTAATAGCTGCCTCACTCTTTCGACATACGTAAATTCATAAATAGGGAGAATCCCTCAATTTTTTGTTCTTTTATTAACTCTTTACTATATTAAAGTTATGAATAATTTGTTGTTTGTTTTCAGGGTTTGTTGTCCCTTTTTAAAAAGCTTCTATATGGAAATTATATATCAGAATTTAAATGTTAAGTGTTGTTGATTATAGAACAAATTGCAATTGAAAACTTGCGTTTAAAAAACGAGCAAAATATCTATATTTTATATCTATATCTATATCTCGATTTCATATAATTTAATTAAATTAATTTAAAAGCTGTAGCAAAGAAATTCTTGTAGAATTTGTAACTATATATATTTTTAAAAATTTTTTAAAAGTAAAATAATTTCGAAGAAGCCTTTTGTCTTTTATCAGAATGGAAAACCTTTTTTTCGATTCAAAATTAAGAGCTACTTTTGCTCTATTTAAGCAAATAGTTTTTTTAAATTAAAGTAATTTTTTTGGTCTATGTTTTGATATATAAACTTTTTTTTTCAAATAATTAAATGTTTTGCAGAAAGTAGAATATTTTTTAGAACTTCTAAAAATGGTTTTGCAGTAAAATGAAATTGAAGCAAATCTTAATTTAAATATAGATAAGTATCCCATCAAACCCAGATTGCTACACTTATGATATGATTAAAATTACCGTTAACTTTTCAATATTATTTTATTCCTTACCAATTTATCCTTGGAGTACTGCCCCGATATGGGCTGCGGCTTGCTGACGCCCGTCGACCAACGATGCGGCAGATTGAGATCGTCCTGGGCCAGCTTCATCTTGGTGGCCAGCTTGGCGTGCAGGGCGGCCGAGGAGGTGGCCTTCTCGCGGCCGAGCGTGGCCGACTTCTGCTTGTCGGGCGTCTTGCTGCGCGAGAGGATGTTCCAGCGGCGGCGCCGCTTCACGTCCTTGCTGGCCGTCGAGGAGCCGGTGGTGTCCAGCGTCGAGCTGAACATGGAGGACGTCGAGGCCGAGGTGTTCGCCGACAGGTTCATCGCACCGAACTGCTGATGCAGCGAGTCGCCCGCCGGCGAGATCACGTCCACCGCCGACTTGTTCAGGCTCGCCGACGACCGGTGCTGGCGCGGCGGCGCCGTCGCCCCAACGGCGGGCGCCGCGCTGGCGGCGCGTGCGGCCCGCTGCGGCGCCGGCGGCTCCAGGAACTGCAGTTCCGTGCTGGCCGCGCGGTCCGCGCCGAACTTCTTGATGTTCCGCGTAATCTCGTCCTCCGGCTGCGCGTTGACCGTCACGGTGACCACGTTGTTGTTGTTGTTGCCGCCATGGCCGCGCGCCGCCGGCACGGGCGCCACGCCCGCCGGCGCCGACTGTATGGAGGAGGCGCGCTGCCGCATCGCCTCCCCCGGGGCGCCGCTGCTGCCGCCGCTCGCGCGCTGCGGCAGCGGCACGTTCTCGTAGATCGGCTCGATCGAGCCGTTCATCGCGCTGCGCTGTAACGGCGTCGGCGTCGTCGCCGGCGGCGGCGGCGGCTGCGACGGCGGCTGCGGACTGCTCGCCGGCGGCGGCGCCGAGCTGCGGTAGCCGCTGGGCGGCAAGGTGGGCGAGCTGCAAGAGAGAGTGGTGGCAATATAAATAATAATAATAAATAAATAAATTAAAAATATTGGAAAAGTACCTAAGAACTCGATCTCTAGAGGAGTTCATCTTCCAAATCAATTCAACAACTCACATATATCCTAATCCTAATCTACTCTATGCCAAATATTAAAAAAAAAAAAAAAAACTGCCACATTTGCTGACTATAGCTAACATTGTGGAAGATATGGACGGCTATAGATATATAGATTTGATCGATTTTCCTCCACTGATATTTAAAATCCTTTTCATTCTTTAAATTCCAATTAATCTAATTTAAATACTAATATATAGATTTTACCGGCTTGCCACGCCCCCAGTGGGCTTATCCAAAAAAAATGTTTGCTGTCTTTAGAGCAGGTTTTCAGCAATCACTTTGATAACATTTAATAAATAGAACTTTAAAACTGTGGTTTTTAAATGAATTAAATTGGATTGCCACGCCCAAAAAAATAAAAAGTGTTTTAACGACCTGCCACGCCCCCAGTGGGCGTAGCCAAAAAACTTTTGCGATCTTTAGGAAACGCTTTTTAGTAATCTGTCAGAGAAAATGTGCTGTATCTAATTTGCAAACTGTGCATTAAATCTCTTTGCCACGCCCCCAGTGGGCGCAGCCAAAAAATCGTAACACTTTATCTGACCCGGGCACACACGAGTGTAAATTCCAAGTTTCAAGTCGCCAGCTGCAACAGCGGCTAAGAGAATTGCGTTCATACGAACAGCCAAAAACAGAAAAAAAAAGTAATTCAAGGAAAGTTTGGATGCCGTTACCTCTGCACGGCTGCTGCCGCGGCGGCCGCCTGACTCATCGCCGACTGGCGCAGCTGGGACATGATGGAGGGCTGCTCCTCGATCATGTTGAGGTTCTCGAAGGTGCCGTGGGGGGGCAGGTAGGGCTGCGAGTGGCCCATGTGGCCGATGTAGGGATACTGGTGGAGCATCGTGGCGCCCGAGGAGGTGGGCACGGTGCCGTGGACGCCGCCGCCGCCGGCGGCGAGGGCGACGAACTGGCCGCCGTTGAGCAGATTCCGATTGGAGACCAGATCGGGCGACGAGCCGGACACGTAGTTCCGGTAGCCCTGCAGCGGGCGGGGCGTGGCCACGGCCAGGTCCGGCGTCGAGGAGGAGCTCAGCCGGTTGACCGGATACGGCGGCGGCGCCTTGTGCCGCATCATGTGCATGCGCTGCGAGAGCTCCAAATGCTGATGCTGCTGCTGTTGCTGCTGCTGTTGCTGCTGTTGCTGCTGCTGCTGCTGCTGCGTCTGGTAGAAATTGAGATGATGGTGGTGCGCGTGCAGCGCGGCGGCCGGCTGGGCGACGTCCGGATAGCGGTGCGCCGCGGTCAGGTGGTGGCCCAGGAAGAGGCTCTCGGCGTAGACGGCCGGATTGTGCACGTCCGGCTGGGAGCCGGCGTAGTAGGCGGCGGCATTGCCGGGCGTGGCCATTGCCAGGGCCACGTTGTGCAGCTCCGCGGAGGGCGTCCGGTACTTGAGCTGCACGGCGGTCTCGTAGTCCGGCGCCGGTCGATACGTCGGCAGCATGGCCTTCAGGCGCTCCCGTTCGTGCGCGTCGGCGTTGTTGTTGTTGTTGTGCAGCATGCTGTTGCTGCTGTGCAGATTGTTGTTGCTCAGATCGAGGCAGCTGCTGCTCTGGCCCAGCAGCTGGCTGTGGCTGGCGGCCAGCGAAATGTTGGACGAGAGCAGCTGCTGCTGCAACTGTTGCTGCTGCAAGTGTTGTTGTTGCTGCTGCTGTTGCTGCTGCTGCTGTTGTTGCTGCTGCTGCTGCTGCTGTTGCTCCGCAGCCGCCACATAGTCGTACTCCACGTAGCCGACGCTGTCGCCGCCCAGCGTGTGCCCATTGTTGCTCTCCATGTCGGCGCCGACGCTGCTGCCGAGGCTGGAGGGCGTGTCCGTGTCGATGTAGCGCTTGAAGAACTTGTGCTGCATGATGCACAGCTTCCAGAAATAGCGGGCGATGTCCGCCTCGCTGAAGATGAAGCTGCCGACGATGCTGCCGTCGCCGTCGAGCTTGTTCTGTTCGATTTTGATGGTGCGCTTGTCGATGGTCACCGTGTGGAACTCCTTCCACGGAAAGTACTGGCGTCCGTTGTCCGCAATGACGACCATACCGTTGATCGCCAGGCCCAGCAACAGATCGTTGCCCAGCGTATCCTTCGCCGCGAAACGCTCCTCGCCATATCCGTCCAGCTGCTGGCAGCACTGTATGTACATCTCCTCCGCCTGGCTCTGGCCGAGATGCGGCATGCTCGCGTTCTGCTGCAGCACCTCCGCAATCAGCCCGTCCAGCATGCTGTCATCGTTCGCCAGTCCCTGCATGTTGCGCGGCAGCACGAGCGACTTCTTCAGATACTCCTTCGACTGCTTGTCGCCCTGGTAGCTATCGTATTCCGCCTGCCGGCAGTAGAGCGCCAGCAATATGGCCGTTCGAATGTCGCACGCGATCCGTCCCTCGTAGATGTCGCTCTTCAGCTGAAGGAAATAGTAGAAACGTGTCGCCTCGTCGTTCAGATGCCGGACTCCGGTCGTCACGTAGTGCCGGACACGCAGATACATCTTGTTGTCGGCACCGTATTTGGCCAGCTGGCGGCTGAGCGAACGCTCCAGATCGAGCCATTTGTATTCGTCCTCCTTGTCCTTGACCAAATAGCGCAGGCCAAAGAACTCCGGCTGCTGGATGAACAGACGCTGGCAGACGTTGTCCAGGCACTCCTGGCCCTTGCTCTCCGAGCTGATGGTGCAGTCAACGGTGCTCGAGGTGTCTGTCAAGTAGATATATATGTATATATATATGTAAGTATACAGTAGATAAAAACGTGCGCAGATACAGCTGAAAACAACAACAACAACGCTTGCCGACAGAGCACGCGCAAATATGCTAATGTCAACACACACACGCACACACACACACACTCGCACACACAGAGCTATATTTTTGTTGTCTAATCGTCTTTTGGCCTTAAACGTTTTATTGAGCCACACAAGCCAACGGAAATCTTTGGCCATTTGTTGTCAAAGCGCGCGCTCGCTGTTAGTTAACAGTGTGCGTCCGTTAACAGCATGCTGACACTTGCTTAAAGTGAGAATAATCTGATTAAAATATAAATCAGTATTTGAATTATAGAGCAGCTGAAATACTGATATAAAATAATTATTTTTATATTGGTAAAAATGAAAATAATTTATATCAAATTCGCAAATTATTCTAATTCAAAATTTCAAAATATATTTTATAAATAAAAAGTTTGTCAGCAGTTAATGAGGGTTTTCAATAAATTAACATCACAATACGCAAATTAAATTGTAACGCAACTTTTTTAACTTTCTACATTTATACATTTTTTGTACATATGCCAGGATGTGATTTTGAGTAAATGTCAACCCAGCAGGTGTGGCTGTTAACATAGGACGCGCCTGTTAACTGCTTAACAGTGGCGCAACAAGTTCAATTGGAAAACAACGACAACAAAAATATGCCGTATGTGCTGTTGATATGTTTTTGGCAAAAAGCGAATTCCACAGAAAACTGGTCATAACGTGAGGCCAGATAAACGGGCGCTCTGCTTATCTGCCGTTGTTGGCCATATAAAAATAACACACAATTATATGTTTCCAATTAAAAAAAAAAAAGGCGCAAATGAGTAAATAAATCAACAAGTGTAAAAAACTTGGCGACAGCTGCGTTTTTGTTGTTGTTGTTGTTGCTGTTGCTATTAACGGCAACTAGTTGACTCGTGCAATTGAAAACCGTTGTTATTGATAGTCTTCTTCTTTCACTTGTTGTTGCTGCCAGGCTGATACGCCCCCACACACACACATGCACGCTCTCACACTCTCACACACACACTCACCTAGCAAATGATGCACATTTATAACAAACAGATTTTTGGACGTCACATTATATTGTCGACATTTTTTAAAGAATTTCAAAGGCATTTCCGCTGCTGTTGTTGCTGTTCCTCTTGTTGTTGCTGTTGGTGTTGTTGTTGTTGTTGGCCAGCAGGTACCAACGACATTTGCATGTAAATTACACAATTGCTTTCTTGTTGTTTTTTCAAGCTGTTCGCGCACAGCTTTTAAGGCACTTTGAATCGAACACAATCGTGTACACGTTAAGTGTTTAAAATTGAATAATTAAAGCTAATTAACAGGCGTTGCAAAATAATAAATAAAGAAGTGAACTTAAAAAAAAACTAAAACGAAAGAGTAGTTTGGTAGTGTGGTATCGAATAAGCGAGTGAGTACAATGGGTGGCTATTAGAGATGGGCAATGTTATCGATGCCTAGAGTGCTAACAGCAAGCTGTTCAGCTAACATGCTTATTGTCCATAAAATGTCAAATACCGCAAATTATACCACACTTAGTATTTTTTTTAAGTCTTTGGTACTGTAATATGAATCTTAGATTTGACTTTCCTCTATGAAGAAATCAATCCTTGGGAACAATTGCAACTAAGGAATATTATACGTTCTAGCTAAAGTATTTAATTAATTATTTGTTTTAGATACTTGGTATTATGATAAAAGTATTAGTTTTGACTTTGTAAAATAAAAAATAAATAATATTTTAAAATTAACTGAACTTTAGTAAGTGTTATACGAATAAGAAAAGAGATTTTAGTAAGAGTTAACAGTACAGCTGTTAATTTCTCTGTCACTCTGTTGCAACATTCTGTTCGCTCTCTTAAGATCTGAATACCCAACTTAACGACGTAAGTTTCGTTAAGTATACTCACCCAACGATTGTCCAGCAGCACCACTTGAGTAACAATAACAACAGTATCACTTTGTTCAATCTGCTGATCGGACGTGGTTTTCCTTCGCTGCCGATGATTGCGACGAATTAAGCCCAAATTATTTATAAATTGATTTAGTTTAACTCGAGCTGCGCACCGAGACGGGTTCAGTTCACGAGCAACAGCTGGACGAAGACGTAGGCGTGCTACACAGTGATTAGTCTAATAAGCATACGCATATATCTCTATATATATTCATATACAACATTCATACATATGTGCATCTGTATGTGTAGTTGTGCTGCGTCTCCGTCGTCGTCGTCGTCGTTGTTGCTGTTGCAGTCGTCGTGGCTTCCACTTTAACTAAATAAAACAAATTAAGCGCTCGCGCAACGCTCAACGCGAAACGTGTACGAAAAACGGAAAGGAAAACCGAAACCAAAAAAGAAAGAAGACAGCAACAACAACACACACAGAGAAATAAAAAACTCTGTAAGAAAAATCGCACAAGGCGCATGCACAAACGTCTCAACGGGGGCGGGGGCAATACTCACATTCGACAACGAATACAGTGTAAGTACGGCTACGCATTATAGATACACAAATTTAATATCGTGAACCAATTGCGGCATTTGATGGTCAAGGTTACAGCAGCAACAACAAGAGAGAACAAGAGATCAATACATAACATGCACGCGCACACACACAAGTGTGTACACACTGGCTGTGCGCCTACGTGTGTGCGAGCGAGACAAGCAACGGCTACTGACGAAGTGTAAAGTTCATTACCTGTTGCTGTTGCCTTTACTGTTGTTGCTGCGTTTGAGTGTGGCTGAGTTTTTTTGTTGTTTTTTTTTTTTGTATATTAAACAGGTTGTATATATTTGAGGTTACATTTGAGTAGCCCATCTCGCTTGCACTCTCACTGCTGCTTTCCCTCTTTGCCTGCTTTATCAGCGAAATCGACAATTTAATTTAATAAAGTGCAGTTTAATGCGAAATATGAACGTGCGGGCGCGGCTATGTCAGACAAAAAATAATAAAGACGCTCAATGAATCTTTTTGTCTTTTTGATTCTGATGTAATCTCTAAGACGAGTGCTGTTTGATTGCCTTCAAAAAACTCGTTTGTCGCTTTTTGCGTGTCAGCTGTTTTTGTATTTCCTTATCAAGTGCCACAGCTGATTTTCAATATCGAATAACTGTTTCACTTGCACATAGTAAATGTATCTAAGGTTAAGCTGTACTTATTGGAGACTTAACTGGCAGCATTTAAAATTAGACTAATTACATGTAATAAACTTACTTAGTGTTTTTTAATTATACCTTATTATAATTCAAGGTTTAAAATCATTTAGTAGTTAATAAAGCATTTTTTATACAAGCAGGAAGCATTATTAAGATCTAATTTATTACGCATGTAATTTCATTTACTAATTGGTTTCTATTAAGAACTAATTTCAGAAATTATTGTCTTATTACATTATTTATTGTAGAAAACTTTTCCTCTTACGATCAAATTGTTTACCTATTTAAAAAATGTATGCATTAATTAATTTATTTTGGCACTTTTTTTAAATTATTTTTTTGATCGAAAACTCTCAATAAAATATGTATTATCTTATGGTAGTGAACATTTAACAGACAATATTTTAATATCTTTAAACCCTAAAACAGTGTTTGAATTTGAATCACATCTTTATACAAATTTAAATATTCAAATTTTGTTTGACTTTTTTAGGCTTATATACATTTTTTGTTTGTTTGTTTGTGTGTGTGTGCGTATTCAAAGCCTAAAGTTTGCACGTTTTGCCTAATTAACCAGCCCAAAAATAAAAATTAAAACAAAATATTGAAAGGAGAAACACAAATATTTCGCTGCTACCTTTGACATTGAACTAAATAAAAGCGAATGGGTAAATTTATATATATATATATGCATATTTTTTTTTTTTTGGGAGGTTGTCTGTAAATTTCCAAGTTTTAATACTTGAATTAACCCGCTGTGGAGGCAAACTTTTTCTTGTTTAATATTCACAGCGATAACCAAACTCAAACACAAACAAACACAAAAATTGCCCGCTCATGCTTACTATTTGGTTTAATGGCTAACTAGACACGTTATCTCACTGCGAAGCTTTCCGCTCTGTCAGACTGAGAAATCGGGTTTGCGACTTTAAGAGTAACCCTCGGCACCGGGTTCGAAAATCGCCTATTCGACATTTGCGTGCACGTTAAATATCGTCTGATTCGCAAGGGTTTTGTTTCGACTGGAGTTGGGGCTGTATCTGAGTTGAGGTCGGCGGTAGATAGGAATATGTAGGCGAGTTGTCAGAAAAACTTGTCAAAACAGAAAGAAAATACAAATTTAATAAATTGAATGTGTTAAGCGGTGTTTCACTTTTTAGTGAAAAAATAAATTTAAAAAATTTGAATTATAAATTATAAAAATTGTGTTAAGAAAATAAAACCTCTAAGTAAACATTTTGTTGCCTAAATCTTTCAAATATTGCCAAATTTTGAGCAAATTGGCTACTTGTTTTTTACAGTGTAAGTGTTTTAGAATAACAATACTTTTGTTGCGCACTATAATTTTATAAGGGAAATGCGAAACACTTATTTAGTTTGGTAATGAAATATGCAAAAGACTTGCGTCAGATACGGAATAGAAGACAAGAAAGCAAAAAGATAAATTAGAATAAGGAAACAGGTGCCTAAAAAGGCGAACAAAAAACAAAAATAAGACTGAATTAAAAATTTGAAAAAAAGTATACCTGAATTATGTTTCAGTGCATATATATATTTTTTTTCTTTATTTTTTGCTGTATAAGAATATTCTTTATTTAGAAATATTTCTTATATTAAATATAAATTTGATTTTTTATATGATTTACATTAATTTTGCAAATTTCTGAAGTTAAAGAATACACTTTTTGTTAAAGACTAGCCCTTTACTATATATATATATATAGCCCCCATCCTGAACCCGATGGCGTCACACACCTTGCCAATTCTGACCTACAAAAGCCGAGTAGTTTTTCCGCTGCTGTCACTTGTCGTCGACTTCGCCGTTGTCCGCGATCGCAATCGTATTATTTGCACCTCACTCGATTGACCATTGAGCACCTTTCCTAATGGCAGCGCGTGGAAGACGGGTACGGCTGCGACTACGGCTACGGTTCGATTTGCATACGTGTTGTCGTTGGCGACGCTCGCAAATGTTTAATATTTATTTTTTTGCCATTTGCTGACCACAGCAACAAGAACTAAATGTTGCACGAGTATTTTCTATGCAAAAATCCAAGCACACGTAGTCGAAACACATTAGACATTAAAAAACCTGCTCAAAATTCAAGGTGCAACGTCAACGTGTTTTTATAATTGATTGTAAGCTTTTTGTTTATTTTTAACACAGTATGTGTCTGGGAGAAGATCGGGAGATCAACTTTCAGAGGACCATAAAAAATATTACGTGATTTAATAATTCTGAAAAACTTAATTAAATTATTCTATACCATTTTATTCATAATACATTTATTTCTTATATAAAAATTATAGTGAAATATTGAAACGAATTTTGTAAATAAACCTAAAACCAAATAAAAATACTTTGCATTTGAAAATCAATAGGAATGTATAAACAAACATGTAGAAACTTCAGCTAGATTTGTAAAATAAAGCAATTCCAAGAGCCGAAATTGTTTACTATTTAGAATAACCTCTAAAATCGGGACGTTTTAATTTGCCACCGTCTATGTAGGCTATACAAAAAAATATATATATTCAAATATATTCATTATTGTTCAAAGAAAAAAATACAACAAATTTTTAAGTAATTCAAAGAGTTTAGAATTTTAGATTTAAGGCTTTATAAATACATTCAAAACTGCAATTCGTATTCCTAGAGGTTAAATTTTTATAATCTTTGCCCGGCTTATTTTTTAAGCAATTTTATCTGTTTTGCTTTATTATCGTTTGCCAGGTAATTAGCATAATGGCAAAACTAGAATAATAGAATAATAATACAATATTTACTTAAGGTTTTATCAAAAACGCTCACTTAAATTATATATTTAACAAAGTTATATTGCAGTCTAATTTCAATAGAAAACAAACAAATAAAAAATAATTTTGAAAAAGAGTCTGTAAAAACACAAAATGAAAGCCTAGCCTAAGGTGATTGAGCTTTCAAGCGAACTACAGTGTGAAAACGAAGCAAACATTTATAGGGTATATGTAATGCTATGACGTAATGAATAGCGTCATTCTATACAACAAACAATGTAAACAAAAACGTAAATATAACTCGACATTTTGAAATAGAACTCACGCGGTCAAGAAATCATCTTTTGTTCGCACTCAACTGCGGGTTGCCAAAAGTCAATTGATATTTTCATCATGTCCAATGAGTGTTGAACGCGAGCTCTAATCTCGCAATCATTTTTAACTGAGCGTCGTTTTTTTTTTTATTTTTATTTTTTTTTTGTTTTTGTTGCTGTGCACTGTGCGATTGCAACGAATTAGTCGGTGCTGTTGATAAGGCATATAAACGGTTGCCGCCCGTGGCTGCGGCTGTTAGTTAACAGCGCGCTGTTAAGTCGAACAGACGAAGGTGAGCGGCCATTTCGCATTGAGTTAACCGTAAATTAAAAAGGCAAAATGAAATTCAATTAGCAATTATATATATATATATTTTTTTTTATATAAAGTGCGTGTGTGTGTAAAAACAATTCAAAGCGAATTATTTTGTGTCAATGTCAATGCAAGCGCGAGTGAGCGCGACAGAGAGAGAGAGAGAGAGAGAGTTCGTTTACCGTTAGAACAAGTGCGGAAGCTCGTTTGCCGTTAGGCGCCTCCGGTCGCATGCAAAACAGTTCCAGACTGTACTCGCATTAGAGAGTTCTATTCCATTTCTGGCTTACGTGGCATACATTAAGTGCGTGCTCAAAGTGCGATATGTAAATCCGTAGGCCCCCCCCTTCCCCCTCCCCGTCCCCCTCCCCCCACTCCCCTGCCCGTGCGCTACTCGTGCTGTGTGTAAAGTGTATGCAAAATTGAAACTAACACGCGCTTTTTTGTTTCCTTTGTTTTATTGCTTTTCTGCAGTCAGACTTTAAACCATGGCCAGTGAGCAGCCACCACTTGACGGAGTTGGAGCAGCTGCCGCTGCCGCTGCCGCTGCTGGCGGAGATGAGCCCTTCCTGGGCCTGCTGGACGTCGCGCTGCTGGCGGTGCTGATCGGCGGTGCGGCCTTCTACTTTCTGCGCAGCCGCAAGAAGGAGGAGGAGCCCGTGCGCAGCTATTCCATACAGTGAGTAAGAGATTCTCCAGGTGCAGCAGCAGGTTTAATTGACATTTTGACCCCACCTGTAGACCCACCACAGTGAGCACCACGACGGCGACGGATAATTCGTTTATCAAGAAATTAAAGACCTCCGGTCGCAGTCTGGTTGTGTTTTACGGCTCGCAGACGGGCACCGGCGAGGAGTTCGCCGGCCGTTTGGCCAAAGAGGGCATCCGGTATCGGCTGAAGGGCATGGTGGCCGATCCCGAGGAGTGCGATATGGAGGAGCTGCTGCAGCTCAAGGATATCGAGAACTCCTTGGCCGTCTTCTGCTTGGCCACCTACGGCGAGGGCGATCCCACCGACAATGCCATGGAATTTTACGAATGGATCACCAACGGCGATGTCGATCTAACGGGCCTTAACTACGCGGTGAGTACCTAGTCCCGACAACGAAAATACTGATAAGCCCGCTTGCCCCTATCTAAGCGTCGCCTCGATTACATGAATCCCATGGTCGTCCGCAAAATTGGCGGCTGTTGTTCTTATCAAGCAATGGCATATGCAGATAACTTATCTATTCACTCTACTCGTGTAGCGACTGTGTAATAGGCGTAACGTAAAAATATATAAGTGCTCTAATCGGGAGTGCCCGACTAGCAGATGCCCTGGATCACATTGCAACCCCAAATAGGCATCCTATCCATATTCTTAACCTGCGATAAAATGTAGTCGAAAAGTTTCGATCTCTAGCTTTTGTAGTTTCCGATCAAGAATATATATTTATATTACATTTGCACAAAATCATTATACCCTTTTACCCATTGCCAATGGGTTCAGGGTATAAATTATAATACATTTAATAAGAAAATCGATGAGTGCGGTTAGTTTAATATAAAGTGCTACTGAAATTAATTCCCGATTAGGTACCGGGAAGTGAAAAATATCAATCGCAACCAGTTTACTCATTCGTGATTGGAGCGCATCTGTTGTAGATAATCACGTTAGAGGCTAGTGCGAAAGAGAGAGAGAAACTAGGCAAACTTATCGTTCGTTTATTGTGACCTTTGGAAATTCGAATTTTTGAGAAATTTGCAAATTGTATATAAATTATAATTTGCATCAATTTGTTATTCAATTTTCTCCAATTTGTGAATACTTCTGAATATAGTTTTTATTGCGAATGGAGCTCTCAAGTGTTTTCTTTTTGTTATGAATAAATTTTAGTTATATATATTTTAGTTATATTAATTATATGGTTAAAATTATTTGCTTAAGTTAAAAAATGTCGAGATGAAAAATGAATTTCAGACTTTAACTGCCTCAATCTAATGTCTAGGCAATTATACAATTACAACAGAGCTTGCTGGAATTACGCAACATTAAAACATGCGATTGTTATTAGCCATAAAACAATATTTGAACAGATTTTAGAGCAAAATATTTGCCACTTTTTACTCCACATGATTTACGCAGCCATAATTTTTGCTTAGTTTTCATATTTTTCCTTTTTTCTATACGTTATTTTCAAAACATAGAAATTAAATTTCCACTTGACGCACTCGTTTGTGACGTCACATTTGATTTGGTTGCTGTTGGGTCTCGTTTACATTCTGTTAACTGCGCCGTAGATTCTGACCGTCATGTTAGTTGGTCACACTGCCACGTAACAGCTGTTATCAAAACGTGCACACGCCGCTCGCACAACTGTTGCGCAATTTTGTTTACTATTGCGATGCGAAATGTTTTGTCAATCACAATAATCCGCGCTTGCTGAATGAAAACCGTTTGCCATGTGAAGCGTGGAGACGGAACACACAACTGGGCGGCTGCCACGATGTTAGCCACGTTCGGCGCTGGCCTTGGCACGCGTCGCTGCCAGCGTACGGTGCGCACTTTGATCTGTCTATTAAATAGTTTATATAACAATAGAGCCGCAACACGCGTTGCCAGACAAACCCGGCATGGGGTAATAGAGCATTAGCTGCTTAATTATCGTTGTAATAATCTGAACTGTCTGCTACGCTTTGCAGGTCTTCGGCCTGGGCAACAAAACCTACGAGCACTACAACAAGGTGGCCATCTACGTGGACAAGCGCCTGGAGGAGCTGGGCGCCAACCGCGTGTTCGAGCTGGGCCTGGGCGACGATGATGCCAAGTAAGTCATATTTATGCGCCTATAAGGTGTACTAACAAGAAATCCATTATTTTTGCATAGTTAGGATGATCCGATGTAGGCCAGACATAGTCGATAACTCATAATCGTTGGCCATGCACCGGAATAGCTGGTAATCAATTGGTGCCAGGTCCGGGCTATAGGGTGGAAATTGGGAAAAATTGTACAAGCTCTCGAATCCAAATCCGCATATTTCAAACGCCCCTAACTTTGCCAAAACTGAACCGATTTTCATGTTTGAAGGCATTTCTTTCATGGTTTGTCCCCTTGATTGATTCTGCATTTAAAATATACGCATTTTTGAAAATATAATTTTTTCGAATTTTTGGCGAAAAAAGCATGTACCCCCCCCTTACTCATTTTCGGAAAAATTTTTTTTTCAAAATTTAGAATAGCGAATTTACATTTTTAATCGATTGTGGTGGTCATAAATAGTATAAAAAACAACATTAAAACCGATTCTGAGGGGGTCAAATTTTTTGTCAAAAATCATGCAAAAATTTAGAAAAATTTTGACAAGTAAAGCTCTTGGACCCATAGCTCCCATATTTCAAACGCCCCTAACTTGGTCAAAACTGAACCGATTTTCATGTTTGATGACATTCTATTCATGGTTTATCCTCTAGATTGATTTTCCATTTAAAATATAGTTATTATTAACATGTATATGTGAAGGAGTATTGCGCTGTCGGTTACACCCGATGTCACGCGATTGCACTTACACAGATTACTAAAGCCATCTAATATAGTAAATGGATTTCTTTTTACCACACCTCATATAGGATTTAGCTGTAAAATTGTACTCATTTCAAATGTCTTTGGCAGCATTGAGGACGACTTCATCACGTGGAAGGATCGCTTCTGGCCCGCCGTCTGCGATCACTTTGGCATTGAGGGCAGCGGCGAGGAGGTGCTGATACGCCAGTACCGCCTGCTCGAACAGCCCGATGTGCAGCCGGACCGCATTTATACGGGCGAAATTGCCCGGCTGCACTCGATGCAGAATCAGCGGCCGCCGTTCGACGCCAAGAATCCGTTCCTGGCGCCCATACGCGTCAACCGGGAGCTGCACAAGGGCGGCGGTCGGTCGTGCATGCACATCGAGCTGAGCATCGATGGCTCCAAGATGCGCTACGATGCCGGCGACCATGTGGCCATGTATCCCATCAACGACAAGTCGCTGGTGGAGAAACTCGGCCAGCTGTGCAGTGCGGACTTGGACACGGTGTTCTCGTTGATTAACACCGACACGGACAGCAGCAAGAAGCATCCGTTCCCCTGCCCAACCACCTATCGGACCGCGCTGACCCACTACCTGGAAATAACTGCCATTCCGCGCACGCACATACTCAAGGAGCTGGCCGAGTACTGCACGGATGAGTCCGATAAGCAGCTGCTGCGCAGCATGGCCTCGCTGGCGCCCGAGGGCAAGGAGAAGTATCAGAGCTGGATACAGGACGCCTGTCGCAATGTCGTCCACATACTGGAGGACATTAAGTCGTGCCGGCCGCCCCTGGATCATGTCTGTGAGCTGTTGCCGCGTCTGCAGCCGCGCTACTATTCGATTTCATCGTCGGCCAAGCTGCATCCAACGGATGTTCATGTTACGGCTGTCCTGGTCGAATACAAGACGCCCACGGGTCGTGTCAATAGGGGCGTGGCCACCACATATCTGAAGCACAAACAGCCCAAGGGTGGCGCCGAGGAGGTGAAGGTGCCTGTGTTCATACGCAAATCGCAGTTCCGGCTGCCAACCAAACCGGAGACGCCCATCATTATGGTGGGTCCGGGCACCGGGCTGGCGCCCTTCCGCGGCTTCATCCAGGAGCGCCAGCATCTACGCGACGAGGGCAAAACGGTCGGCGAGTCCGTGCTGTATTTCGGCTGTCGCAAGCGCAGCGAGGATTACATCTACGAGGCCGAGCTGGAGGAGTGGGCCAAGAAGGGCACGCTCACCCTGAAGACGGCCTTTTCGCGGGACCAGGCCAAGAAGATTTATGTGCAGCACTTGCTCGAACAGGACGCGGATCTGATATGGGATGTGATTGGCGAAAAGAAGGGACACTTTTACATCTGCGGGTGAGTTTCGGGCGCCTGCCCTTCTCTCCAGCTCCGATCTAATTTTCTCGTTCTCTTTCAGCGATGCCAAGAACATGGCCGTCGACGTTAGAAACATTCTGACCAAGATTCTGTCCACCAAGGGCAACATGAGCGAGGCGGACGCGGTGCAGTATCTGAAAAAGATGGAGGCCCAGAAACGCTATTCGGCCGATGTTTGGAGCTAATCGCAGCGCCAGGTTATTCCCTCTGAGTCACAGTCGCAGAACAAAGAATGCAATGAATTGAGAAACTGAAAGAAACTAGAAGCCACACATTTACATAAGCGTAAAGTCGTTTTAGTTAATTAAGCTATATAAATTAATTATATAAATCGGTTTGGGAACTTCAGCTGCGGTTCAACAAACGGCGTTTAAGTAACGTTTATGCCTAAATCTAGTGTTAAATTGATCGATTATATAAACATATACTTTATGCCTTTTAATTGTTGTGCGTAATTATTTGATGCTGATGTTAATTATGATAATAATGATTGTAATTGTATTGTAAGTAGCTTTGCAAGTGCGCAACCATTTCAAGTGTTCGAAGTCTACATTTTTACTTAGTTTGCGTATTTTGCTTTGGTGATTTCATTAAAAACAAATGAAACAATTTGTGCAATTTTAAACAATATAAAATTGTATTTTTTTTATCCAAACGTCAACGAAAAATAAATGTTAAAAAATTGTACAAGTTTTGTATTTGATTTTGGCTGCGTTATGAATTTTAATGCTAGGGGATAACTTAATAACTTAATTTTTAGCAAAAAGTAAACTAAAAACTGGATTAGAACACTTTTCCGTTAAGGAAAATGTTAAAATTAACATTGCTCGTTTCTGTTATTAACAGAATAATACTCACTGAAAAAACTACACAAGCGCAATTTTGGCATGAGGTATGTGTCTTATAGTTTATTAATATATTGCAAATTTATTTACAACTGGAGAAAATAGTTAAAGCATTTTTAGATCTCTTTTGATATTATTTAGTTCTTTAGAATCATCGATTAAGCTACTTTTGCCAATCGATAGTTGCCATTGTTTGTTTCGAAATCTGGCAACACTGATTGCAACGGTAAATGCGAAAAGAAGCAACAAGTCTGCGAAAAGTGCGCGTAATTGTTTTAAAGTTTTATTAATACACGTCAAATATGCTTTTAAGTCCACTCTATAAGTGCGTGCAATAACTGTAAAATAGGCCAGGTGAGTGCATCTTCCGCTGCATCTTCTTCTTCCGCTCAATCAAAGACGCCCGCGCGCTCGAAATGCGGCAGCGTAAAGCGCAAAGTTTCCGCCAGGCGGGCGGAGGTGAACATTTGTTGGGTTTTCTGCTTGGCAAAGTCGGCATCGGTGAAGTTCTCCAGATTGTTGTCGCCGGTTTGGGCCTTGTCCTGGCTGACCGTGGGCAGAATGCCGTAGTTGGCAAAGAAGCCGTAGCTCTCCCGGCGATGCACCTCGGCCAGCAGCTGGTCGTAGCTGGGCACCGGGACGCCCATGTCCAGGGTGAGCAGCGTGTCCGTCAGCCGGGTGTGATAGACTTTCAGCAGCTGCGGCCGCTTGTGCTTCAGCACGTCCAGCCGCAGGCTGGTGTAGAAAAAGTAGTTCAGATCGATGCCGGGACTGCCCCAAATGCTCAGCTGGAAATCGATGAAGATCACATCCTGCGGCTGCGGCTGCGCTCCATTGTAGCTGAACAGCATGTTGTTCACCCACAGGTCGCCGTGATTCAGCACCTTGATCTCCTTCTCGACGGGCGCCTGGGCGCGCACCAAATGCGCGCGCTGCTGCTGCAAATATTTGCCAATCTTGCCGGCGATCCGCTCAAAGCCCGGCCAGCTGTTGACCAGGTTGTGCAGCTCCTGCCCGTTGCCGGCAAAGAAGCGCATCAGCATGCCGTCGTCCTTGGCCAGGCCCTGGGGCGAGAGCATCCCGTCCCCATAGGCTTCAAAGATTTCGGGATCCTGAATCAGAAATTGTTAATTGGTTGTGGGCAGGAGTTTTTTTTATTGTTCAATTTGGATTGTGTCTTTGATCTGAATATAGTTATAAACCAATATTTTTAATTTTTTCTATATTCATATTTTAATCTTCTCTTAAATTATTAAAGAATGGAATTATTTTATTTTATTTTTTATTTTACGTACAATCAGACCGTATAGAAAATGTTTAAACATTAAATTTATTAGAGATCTTTTAAAAGAATATATACTTCTAAATTTTACGTACAACTTGATTTACTTTAAAAAACTATATATTAATTCAATCAATGGCAGGGGCAGGGGAACCAGATTAAAATAAATATATAAGGCAATTTGAGTCGAAATACAAATAAACTAACCTATTGCAATAATATAAAAGCTGCTTTGGTATTCGAAAGATACTTTTATGATCCGCTTTTTTTAACTCTGTGGAAAGTGTTTTTAACTCTGCTTTCACCAATGTTTAGGCACTTTTTCAACTTACCAGCTTTGCTAGCACCATGGAGGCGGCGTGAAATTCCGCCAGGCGTTCCATGACCAGGCGAGAATGCACCTCGTCCAGCCCCTTCTCGCGCGAGCCCATCACATAGCCCAGCTGGCCAAGATCCTCGAAGACCAGCGACTTCTCCGGCTGTTTCATGCACTGATAAAGTCTGAAAACGAAAGCCTTTTAGCCAATCGGTTTGAGCTTGTTAGCTGATCTGCTCACTTGGGCCCAAACCGTCGTTTGCACTGCATTAGCAGTTCCAGGCGTGGCAGGACGTCGTGGTAGGTGATCTTCTCCTTTAAGTACACCTGCAGATCCTCAATGAACTCCACCGAATTGATGCGCGGTATACTCTTCACAATGACGGCCATTTGCTGCTCCCTCGCGGCCTGAGTATTCAGATTTTGGCGCTTGTAATTCAAGCGCACCCGATAGATTTGACTGCAGTAGTTCTCGCCGGTGCTGCTGCCCATGGTACAGTGAACGCCCGTGAGTTGAACGCGGGTCGTGCGCAGCGCCGTCTCCAGCACCTCCTCGAAGAAGGGCACATCCAGATGCTTGGGCGGCGAGGCCTCCAGTTCCTGATCGTACACAATGCTGCACATTTTGTGATCTCAAGTGGTTTGAAAAGCTGGAACGAAGTGTTTGGCATTTTATATGGGCTACACAATCGTGGCATTGTTGTTTTTTTTTTTTTTGTATTTTGTTTGATTAGGCGTAATTAGTAACACATACGATCGTGTATATATATATATATGCATATAATTTCATTTAATAGGCGACAACAGCGGCGAGTTGTCTTACTTTTCAATATAAACAAGCACGCAACCTTTTCACAGATTTATTTATGTACACACACGTGAAGTTCTTTAAACTAGTTATTTTCATTTTCGTAAGTTTACTTGGCTTACATCTCTTTTAAATAGCGTCGCGTCGACTTGTCCGTTTGACAGTCGCTCCGACACTCCGGAATTATCTCGTCAAGGTCCACCCACTTTTCAATTATGTCGACGATTATTCAACCAGTTGAACCCAGTTGCTATTCAACCAGCTGCTCAGCTGTGAGCCTCGTCAGATAGACAGACAGATCTATCAGATCTACCAGATTTGCCAGCTCCAAGCTGCGTGTCTCTCTCTCTCTCTCTTTCATCTGCCTTTCTCTCGCTCGTTTCCAATTACTCGGAGCGTTTGCTTTTCCTACATCTCTGGTCTAAGTCTGGCTTTCAGTTTTCGCTGTTATTTTAATTTCGTTGAAATATTTGTAATTATTTATAATTTAATAATTCCTAATTATGTCGTCAGTGGCATCTCAATATGGCCCAAATGACACATTAATTCACAAATTAATTGACTGGCGCAATTAAAGCGAATTCTATTTTTCAGATTTTATACAGATTTAATAATAGATTTAATAAACTCTATGTAATACATAAGTGTTAAACAAAAAAAATAAAAAAACACTTAATCATTTCAGGAATACATTTTTTATTAGCTTAACATTACTCTTTTTATATTTTTTATTTATTTATCTAAACAAGTTAATTATGATATTAATTTCAATTGTGTTTATTTACATAATGTTATGCTAACAGTAACTTGAATGTTACAGCTTATTCTGTTAAATTTGTGTTATTTATGGGTATATGTTATTTTTTATACCCTTGTTCATTAAAAATTCAGTTTTTAAGTGGAAGTTCATATAGCATCAAACAGACACTAATTTTTTGTTAATACAAATCAAGAATTTGCATACACTCTATGGGGTCGTGACAAAATTATAATGTCGTATAAAAAATAAAAATACTTATTCAGTTTGCTAGTAAGCTGTACTTAAGCCACAAGTTTTTAACAAAATATTTAAAGGCAAATTCAGACAAATTGAATGAAGAGTCGTTGAGAACGAGAAAGTCGTTTAAATTACCCCTAAAAAAACAATAAAATGTAATAGCATGTAATTGTATTTGACGGCTGCATTAAATGCATTTTTAAGATTTTATTCTGTATGATTATCGTAATACCAGATCGCAGCCAAAGTTTTCTCCAGCCCAGTTGCTTTTGATCTATATGATCAAAATTAAATTTAGTCATGCAATACTACACTCAGAGAACTTAACTTGACAATTAAATTCTTATTTCAAGAAATTTATTGCTTATTTGAAAGCAAATTGTTTCTTCGCGTTTTTCTCTGTGTGTAAGTACTATAGGGAATTTGCATTATTTGTACTCGGGCCATATGTGATGAAATAACGGTTGACTCAATGAGGGGCTGTAAAGGGTTATGCAATTTTTTATTCAACTTGAACCGTTAGAACAACAATGTGCACTTGTTTCTCATTGCCGTCAATCGAAGACTTGCAAGTCATCTAAACGCTTCAGCGTGAACTTGAGACTCTCGAGCGTGCGTGCATTGCCTTCGAACATGAGTTGAACCTTCTGCCGGGCGAACTCCTCGTCATGGAAATTCTTCAGCGAGTTATCCTCGGAATCAACGCCAATCATGCTCATCAGCGGAAAGAAGCCAAAGGCCACAAAGAATCCGTAGGCCTCTCGGGCGCGTATCTCGGCCATGATGTCCCCATGCGTCGGCAGCGGCTTGCCCCACGGCAGCTGCTTCAGACAGCCCACTAGTGCGTCATAGTACGCATCAATTAGCTGCTGGCGCTGGCTCTTCAGCACATCCAGCTCCAGGCTGGTGTTCAAAAAGTAATTCACATCGAAGCCCAGGCTGCCGTAGAAGCACAGCTGAAAGTCAATCTGGCAAAAGCTTGAACATAGAGAAAGATCCTTATAATTTCAAGGAAAGCTCTTACAATTTTGGTTTGCTGCACCTTGAAGTGCTCGTCGTACTTGAAGAATATATTGTTCACCCACAGATCGCCGTGGTTGAGCACATTGTACGCTCCTCGCAGCGGATAAACCGATTTGAGGACACGCACCGTGAAATGCTCGTGATAGCGATACAATTTCTGTGTTATCGATCCAAATCCGTCGCAGTCGCCGATCAGTGCCGCCAGCTTAAGCAGCTGGGTGCCAAAGAGCAGCTTAAACGGCTCCGATTTGATGGCGTCCATGTGCAGCAGCCCGAACGGATAACGATCGATGATCGTTTCGGGCTCGTGCTCGGCCATGACCATCGTCAGGGCGTGGTACTCGGCCAGCTTGCGCATCACCAGCGTCGCGTGGGCGGCGTCCAGGCCCAGCTGGCGGCACTTCAGCTGGTAGCCCTCACAGCAGAGGTCCTCGAAGATAATGGTCTGCTCCGGCTGCGTGGTTGAGTAGAAGTGCCTGTGCAATGAGAAAATAACATAAAGTGTGACCAGGTGTTCCGGCAAAATATTCTTCTTATAAAGATAAGAAGTGATCAAATAACTATCAAGCCAGTTTGTGTTTAAATAGATTGCGAATTGCAAGCAAATTAGTTTCTTCTTTTGTTATTGCCATTTCGGGTGGCTAATCAGGATTTTCTTTTAGCCTTGGTATTAATGTATTATCTTTTAATTTTTATTTTTTTTTTGCACGCTTTTGAAATAACACGTATTTTTCTTTTTTTACACGAATTGTTTTGTTTTAACATGATTTTTAAATTTTTTTTGTGTATTCAATGAATTTCACAAATTATAGATTTTAATTTCGCAGAGATATAATTGAACAAAATAATACTAGAGACAGCTATAATATTGCAGTCTTACGCAAACACGTTTATTGTCAGAAAGTGACAATGAATAAACATTTTTTATGTTTACATTAGTTTGACTTTTTTTTATATAAATGAATTGCCGATACTATTTTCCTTTTTCGTAATGAACTAAACGCTAAATAAATGTTGTTTATTATATGTTTATATTATGCTGGAATACACAAATTTTTAGGGAACGTATCTTTCGTGTTAAAAGAGAACTGGGTGTATTTGATATCAACTCGTACCTGGCCCCCAGTGTCCAGGGTTCCTCGCCAGCGTCTGCCCGCCACATGAGCGCCTCCAGTTTTGGCTTAATGTGCATATAGAAGACAGACTCCTTGCTGTAGATGTGGAGGCGGGCCAATATCGCCTGCTTTTCCGCCGGCATGCACTTGACTATGAGCGAGGTCTCGACCAGTTTGCGTTCCGGCGTCTGGTACTTGACATGGGCCCGATAAATATTACTGCAGTAGTTCTCGCCGCCACGCGTCAGATCCGCCAGCTGGACGTCCAGCACTTTGAGCTCCTGCTGCTGCAGCCCGTGCTCCAGGGTGCGCCTGAAGAACTGCGGCGTTAAGTAGAGCGGCAGCGTCTCCGTTGTTGTGCCCGACATTATGTTTGGCTGTGAATTGAGCTCTCGACGGCGCGTCCGAACGCTTTATATGGCAAATCAAAGTCATCGCCGGCCGGGCTTCAATTGACCCCTCGGGTGCATCGGGCTGCGGCTTGATTGTCTCAATGGAAACGCATTTCACGACTCGACATTGGATTAGCGGTGGCTGCTTTGATGCACTCTATTGTCTAGGAAGAGCAGCCAAAAGTTGCTATGTTCTACATTTGCATTTTATTTATGGTAAAAACTCGTATTGAGTAATAATTCTAGAATAGTAGTAACTATAAGTATGTTTTAATTAGCTCTTTACTTTCTTCTTGGCCACTCTCTTGACTGAGAATATCCAGGCGGGTCAGGATAAACTCCCTGACATACTCTAGAAACTTTGTCACCTCTGTGATGGAAATAGTTTTCACTCTAAGCGAAAGTTTCTCAATTTTCAAGGAATCTTTGCCATCGCGCAAAGGTTTCCAGTACTCAATAAACCCTGATTAATGCCCAACTCAAAACTTATCTCGAGTAATTTAATTTGGTTTCGCTGAGATATTTTGCATTTTATTTTGGAGCTTTAGTATTACACGATAGTTACTTAATATTATCAAACTTGGTGTATTAAACTACTATTTCAAAGATTATACCTCGGTCCGACTAGGGTATACCCTGTACCCAACTGGCAGCCGAACATCCTTCATTGATATACTGAGACTAAATTATATTATGTGCATAAATTATATGTTTGTCATATTCTTATAACAATCAAATCGCGCCATTTAGTTATCGTGAACAATTCATCTTATCCGCGCTAGACTTTCGTACGAAAATATTTTTCCTTATTTGCTTTATAGTCTTATCAAACTCTGATAACCCAAGTCTGGCTGCTTTTACAGGCCCATTGTGGTTACTTTTCTATGTTTCTATCGCTTGCGTCTGAAGTCGCCAAAAGCTCAGCGCCCAATTAGCAAGTCCATTGAATTCATTGAAGTACCACAGCTACAATAGATCACTTTAATTGAACTCTGGTCTGTAAAAAGCTAAATCAAGTATGATATAGGAATTATAATTGTGAATGCCTCTTTTAGCCGCCTGAATTTGCCAATCAGGTTGATGAACCCAAATGGAGCGCCTGTCTAGTAATCATCGAAGACTCCCAGTTCCTCGGCCCGCTTTAGAGCCCACTTGTGATAGTCATTGAGGAACTTTTGGGAGAAGATAGTCTCCATTTGCTTCTGCTTGAAGCTTTCATCCTGCATATTCTCAATGCTGTTGTTCTCTGCCAGCTCTTTGGGCAAGGTGATCATGGGCAGAAAAGCGAAAAGTGCATAAATTCCGTAGGTTTCACGGCTGCGCAGTTCCCACAGTAGGTCCTCATAGCTGGGAATTTCCGCAAAGCGAGCGTACTCCAGGGCACCTCGGAAGGCTTCGTAGTAAACCTTAATGAGCTCCTCTCGGCGCTGCTGCAGCAGCTCCAGCTTGACGCTCGTGTTCAAAAAGAAGTTCAGGTCGCAGCCGGGACTGCCGTAGAAGCTGAGCTGGAAGTCCACGAAGATGGCGCGGGTGGGCACCTCGGGCCGAGAGTCGTCATCGTAGGCATACATAAAGTTATTGGTCCACATGTCGCCGTGGTTGAGCACCGCATAACGATCCCCCGGCCTAGGCTTGGCGGCATCCACACAAACCTTTCTAAAGTTGTCCGAGAAACGTTGCAGATTCTCCGTAATCTTCTCGTAGCCGGGCCATTTCGACGAGGCTTTGATTAGGCCTTTGAGAAAGCCTCCAGACATTTTCTCAAAGGTATCTGTTTTCATCACAATTTCCTCACTCAGCATGCCGCGTTGGTATTGCTGAACGATTTCCGGATCCTGCGTGGGGTTTGTAATTGTTTTTAGTTCACGTTTAAACATTTTACTTTAGTTCTTCTCACCTTCTTGGCCAGCACCATGGAGGTGGCATGAAACTTGCCCAGCTGCTGAAGTATGAATGAAGCATGCGCCCAGTCCAAACCTGCTTCGCGGGATGCCAATTTGAAACCGTCGACCTTTAAGTCGTTAAAGACAATGGTCTGCACGGGTGACTTAACGGAATAGTAGTATCTGTAAGATATTTTTCGTTAGCACTCGCTCTTTGCTTTCTCGTCGGGAACTCACTTGGCACCAAATTTGTCGCCATTGCTGAGAATATCCAGTCTGGGCAGGACATCTGTGTAGGTCTGCTTCTCCTTGATGAACACCTTGACGTCCTCTAGAAACTGTGTCACCTCGACGATAGGAATAGTTTTCACTATCAGCGAAACTGACTCATTTGTTGAAAGCTCTTTGCCATCGGTCAGGCGCGCAAATGTTAAAGCCACCCGGTAAATGACCGAGCAGTAGTTGTCACCCGGATTGCTGCCCCACTCGAAATTGATCTCGCGCAAAGCTATTTTCGACTCCCGCAAGCCATCCTCTAGGGCTTCCACAAAGAAAGCCTCGTTTAGATACTCTGGCACAGGTATATTTTGCACGTTCCTTATAATCACCATAATGTCGAATTTGCGTTTACCGATACTTTCGAAGCTTTACTGATACGCGACCGTTAACAATTCGATTGCGACTGCTTCGGTTTTTGACAGCTACTCAATATTAAACATTGTACCTCCGGGCGTATTTGTTCACTATCTATAACAACTCAGCTCTCTTTGATAGCATTTTCTACACGATGGCATTCATGAATTAAACGACTGTAAACCAATAGATAGAGAAGCACAGAGGGATGTATGTATTTAGTGTAACTAGCAAATGTATGTGTTAATTAAAATTTAAATATGGTAGCTTGCTGTTGCCCGGCGTTACCAGGCTTAGTTTTGCTTTGACAGATAGTAATAAATTAAAAAAAAAAAGTGCTGTCTGTATTTAACAAGAATAACATAGTTTTTTTTTATATTTTATTTAAACTTATTATTTATTTGGAGCCATACAGCGACACTGTGCACTGAAGACGTCACAGTTTAGTTTCGTTGTTTGTCTTTTCTTATTGTTTTTTATTAAGTGCGAAAAATATACATAAAAGTATACACATACATAAGAATTTATATATACTTTACTTATAGCAACAACTTGTTAGTACAAATATTGAGCAGAGACAACATTTTTATACAGACGAACGATTTAAATTTGTTGTGTTTACTTAATGATATCATATACAAGTACGGAAATTATGATTATGCCAAGATTACATACAAATATAAAATATACACAAATTGCTGAAGAAGGTATTTAAATTATTGTAAGAAAAATAATTCCATAATTTTATTTGAATCAAATTGGAATAGAAATATTTTTATTTCATTTAGTTGTCTTCAGATTTTTTGCGTTTTATTGCTTTTTATCTTTTCCTTTATCAAACCCTGATATTTTCGGTCTGGCTGATTTTAGAGGCCCATTTGGATTTCTCGTTTCGTCTACAAGCTGATAAAAATACGCCACCCAATTAAAAAGTCCATTACATTCATTTCAGTACCACAGCTACGATAGATCATTTTAATTGAACTCTGGTCTATAAAAAGCTTAATCAAGTATGACATAAGAATCAGCCCTTAACATGCAGCTGGACAGCTGTCCGTGTATTTGTGTGTGTGTGCCTCTTTTAGCCGTCTGAACCTTTTATTCAGGTTGATGAACCCATAGCGCCAAATAGAGCTTCTGTCTAGTAATCATCGAAGACGCCCAGATCCTCGGCCCGCTTTAGAGCCCACTTGTGATAGTCATTGAGAAACTTTTGGGAGAAGATAGTCTCCATTTGCTTCTGCTTGAAGCTTTCATCCTGCATATTCTCAATGCTGTTGTTCGCAGACAGCTCTTTGGGCAAGGTAACCATGGGCAGAAAAGCGAAAAGTGCGAAAATGCCGTATGTTTCACGGCTGCGCAGTTCCCACAGTAAGTCCTCGTAGCTGGGTATTTGCTCAAAGCGAGCGTACTCCAGGGCACCTCGGAAGGCTTCGTAGTAAACCTTAATGAGCTCCTCTCGGCGCTGCTGCAGCAGCTCCAGCTTGACGCTCGTGTTCAAAAAGAAGTTCAGGTCGCAGCCGGGACTGCCGTAGAAGCTGAGCTGGAAGTCCACGAAGATGGCGCGGGTGGGCACCTCGGGCCGAGTGTCGTCATCGTAGGCATACATAAAGTTATTGGTCCACATGTCGCCGTGGTTGAGCACCGCATATCGATCCCCCGGCCTAGGCTTGGCGGCATCCACACAAACCTTTCTAAAGTTGTCCGAGAAACGTTGCAGATTCTCCGTAATCTTCTCGTATCCCGGCCATTTCGATGAGGCTGTGATTAGGCCTTTGAGAAAGCCGCCAAACATGTTCTCAAATGTATCAGATTTCAGCAGAGTTTCTTCGCTCAGCATGCCGCGTTGGTATTGCGGAACGATTTCCGGGTCCTGCGTGGGGTAGGCAAGTTTTTAAAGGAGCTGTTCATATATATAATTTACACATTTACCTTCTTGGCCAGCACCATGGAGGTGGCATGCAGCTTGCCCAGCTGCTGAAGGATTAGTGAGGCGTGCGCCCAGTCCAAACCTGCTTCGCGGGAGGCCAATTTGAAACCGTCGACCTTCAGGTCGTTAAAGACAATGGTCTGCACGGGTGACTTAACGGAATAGTAGTATCTGTAAGATATTTTTCGTTAGCACTCGCTCTTTACTTTCTCGTGGGGAACTCACTTGGCACCAAATTTGTCGCCATTGCTGAGAATATCCAGTCTGGGCAGGACATCTGTGTAGGTCTGCTTCTCCTTGATAAACACCCGGACGTCTTCTAGAAACCTCGTCTCCTCTGTGATAGGAATAGTTTTCACTATAAGCGAAAGTTTCTCAACTTTCGACGCCTCTTTGCCACTGCTCCAGCGCGCAAAGGTCACCAGTACCCGGTAAATGGCCGAGCAGTAGTTGTCACCCGGATTGCTGCCCCACTCGAAATTGATCTCGTTCAAAGCTATTTTCGACTCCCGCAGGCCATCCTCTAAGGTTTCCACAAAGAAGGCCTCGTTCAGATACTCTGGCACTGATATATTTTGCACGTTCTTTATTATCACCATATCGCCGAATCTAGATTTGGAAGTAACGAGGAACGCGACGTGTTAAGTTTTCGTCTACAACTGATTTTATTAATGTTAGAGACGACGTTATATACTGATTAGTTTGTTGTGGTATTTCGTGCTCTTTGCGACATTTCGGCGCTCTCCAGTTGCGATGTCATCATGAATACAATCAAAAAGATAGCCGTGCATAGTGTCTCAAGTGTCAGAGAAAATAAAAGTTTTTAAGTAAATTAATGTTTAAAAGGTATATGAAATATTTCTTAAGAGAAAAGGGAAACAAGTTATGTAAATAAATATCGCAAATTCCAACTATAAATAGTTTTAATTTTAAATTATAGTCATTTAAACTGTGTGTGTTTTTGTTTAAATTCACACAGTTTTATATATTTTAGACCAGTGTGCACTAATGACGTCACAAACAGGTTGCGAAGCTTCTCGTCTAGTGTATTATCAATTAAAATTTTCGGCTAGTCATTGTCTTTTTAAATACTCTAGTATAGGGTGGTATAATTTTGATGCCTAATCTGAAAAAAGGGGGCATATACATGTATTAGTAGATAATATATAAGAGAGTACACTTGTTCCTTTTATTATGATTATGATTCCCATACGCATCTCTGTCTTTCGTCTGCGAATCTTAGAAATTCTGAGTGTTGTTAATCTTTAGTTTAGGCTAAATTTAATTACAATCATATTGT
Source organism: Drosophila sordidula (assembly GCA_035047465.1). Lineage (NCBI taxonomy): Eukaryota > Metazoa > Arthropoda > Insecta > Diptera > Drosophilidae > Drosophila > Drosophila sordidula. Next base: position 1,534,779 of record JAWNPQ010000260.1, on the reverse strand, counting down.
TTATACTTTGTGGTAATTGTTTATCTGAAAGGGTATAAATTCTGCGACATGCCGCAGATAAATGCTTTTCGTGCTGAGAACTAAAACAAAACTGTAGCGAAATTGCGAGATGGGAAACGTGTCTTTTCTGAAGCACCGCCTGTCAATGGGTCAGGGAAGCATTCATATGTGATTAGCAACTATGTGATATTTATTATTCCACAATATATACTTGGTGTATTCAGACGTGATACGCATACTCTAGTCACATTATTATTTTTAGTTCTATTTGCTATGTCGGGAGAGAAATAGAAGGCAAGAGTACAATTTGGGTGTTGTCGAAAAATTAAAAGAATTCTAGCGCGTGTTGAAGCACAAATAGTATCTATGTGGTATATCTTTAGTTTCTTATCTCTTTATCTTTGAAACAAAGCAAACTCATATTTGGTAATTAAGAATAGCTTAATTGCTCTCAACGGTGTACAATATAAAATGTGTAGAGTGCTCAGCAAATTCTCGTGACTGATTAAGAGGTATTATCAGAGCGCACAATAAATTGAAACTAACGCAGGTACACAATACAGATTTGATCGGCAGGGAAAATCCCATTTAGATCAGTGAACTTTGAATTGAAAATGAATACTGAAAATAATTATTTTAAAAGCGGCAAAATGATTGCTAGATGAATCAGATAAACGTTTAATGTAGTTAACTAACTAACATTTAAACTTTGGCATAGTACTTATATACCTTTATAATTGTTTTTTACAATTTAAAAAATTAAGTGTTAGGTAAACTAGTATTTTTTTGAAATTAATTTAAATTACACAGCAAAGACAACCACTGAACTTGAGTTTTCCTTTTTTTGGCTTGACAATTTCTGGTGTTGTTTTTCGCTTAAGTTTTTCCACCGGATTTTTGTTCCCTACGCAAGTTACACCCTTATTCACATTGATTTCACCCTTATATTATTTCGGAGTTACGTTCCTCGTCAGAATACGCGGTACTTTATGCCTTTATCTGGACACAAATTAGTGGGTTTTTATTTTTGTTCCCATGCTTTAAAGGAAATAGCATACTGCTGTTTTTATAAAGGGAAATGTGGTTTAAACAAAATCAGATTTAAGGTTGCTAAATTAACTAAAGTGCAAAAATAAATATTTGCAACACTTGTACTGGTAAATGAGAGCGCAAATAAAAGGGGAAATATTTTAGATAGTCATAGTAACGTACTTCTTCGTTTTTAAAATAAACTCTTACATTTTTTAAGAACACTTTTCTTATTCACAACTGAATCGTTGACAGTGCTCTGATTGAGTAATTGTTTATTTACGTCATCAGATTGGCTGACAGCTTGCTCACCAATAAATAGATAATATATATTTACAGACATAAAATTTGTTTTACTCTGCTCACAAAGTGCGAAAAAGGAATGTTGGTTTGACCCATCTGGCTTTCCGGCGTAGCTAAACCAGAGAAAGTCTTGAGTTATGTTACCAGGAAATGAATATTCTTATTTTAAGTAAAATTCGTGTGCCGCAAACTTGATTGAAGCTTTGAATAGAGTATTACGATGTCGGTTGCAACCGAAAAACAATATATCCTCTGAAGGAGAATGGGCGACATAGGTTTTATGAATGAAAATGTAATTTTTTCGATCGATCTGAAGCAGAGATTTAAGTTAATTTAGTTGATACTCTTTTTTTGCCAAAGTATATCAAACTGCATATTTTTTTTTTGGCTATTCCTCAGTTTTTCACTATTTGTGTGAATGCTTGGTTCTATCGAGATGCTCGTGGCATCATATTAAACGTATTTGCGGGCCTTTCAAAAAAAATGTATGAAACCAACAACCACATAAACAAGCTGTCAGTTGTGCGAGCTTTGCCCCAGCTCGCGAGGAATGCAATTTTTGCAGCTGTGCCTTACGATACGCATCACCAGTTGCTTTTTTGCATCAGCTAGGCGGGGTTAGAAGGGGGAAAAGGGGGGGGGGGGCTACATGAAAGGCCAGTTCGCCATATTTGCTATGTTTGGCGCTTTGCCTTTGAGTTGCCAGCGGGCAAAAACACACGCTCACACACACACACACACACACACACACGTGCATAGAGATCTGTGCATGTCACGTGTTTTTGCAGTTCATGACGGCTTAATTAAGTCGGCCGTTAGTTTTTCTCTCTTTTGCTATTCTTCATTTTTTTTTTTGAGTGCTCGTTTGATGTTTCCGAGATTTTTCCAGAGCTGCGTCGTGTTTTGCGTTAGCTTTTCCGTCGCATAAATTTTGCATTATACGTTAAACGAAATGCATTAATAAACAACAGCGTTTAAATGCGCGATTGCACACAAATTAGGGACCGTGTCTGGCCCCGCCACGCCCCGTTCGCCATCGCCCACTTCTACCCTTAACTTAACCCGTCGAAAGGCAACCACATGGGAGACCGGGACACACCGTCGTCGGCCACTGAGCAGCGCTGATGTATGCGATTTTAATCGTACGCTCAGACACAAACAGGATGCGAGCCCCAACAAATGCCGAAAAACCAAAATCCATGGCAACCCCATGGACGGGACTAAAGATAATGGGGTGGCCTGCTTTGGTGAGAGGCGTGTTGTGCACACACACACACACCAAAAAGTAGACACAACAGCCAAATTGGGATGCAGACAGTACTGAATAAATGACCATAATCAAACACTTTACGCCTGAAAGCATGCCGGGCACGCCATTCTCTTGATGTCGAAGAAAGCAGCTGCCTAAGCTGCATGCGGCTGGTTTTAGAGTCCGAATCTCTATCTGTGTGCATCAAAGCAGCCGTCGCCGGTGGCCAAATTTAATTAGTACCCTCCACTGGAGTCCCCTAGTTAGGCACCAATTTTTTTCAAGGGTACTTCCATTTTGGAACTATGTTTGTAACCGCAGCATCATGAAATTCGAGGTATCTATTATCTATTCAATCGACTCCAAGCTACGAACTGAGATCGATCGACTTTCAACTTCTTTCAAACCGCTTTGATGGTTGTCAAAAGCTTTCAGACCAAAACTAAAAGTAAAAAGAGGCATCCAAGTAAACCAAAATTAAGTCAAGCTGGAAAAGAGCTAAATTGTAATGATTATAAAAAGAAATTAATGCATGTTCGGGCGTATCTTTCCATGACTACTGCTTCAATTTACACTTGTAGATAAAATCTAAAAACTTTGATAATGAAAGTTTAAGATTTATTAAATACATAATATATAAATTGCATAGAACTCGAAAGAAAATTCTTTAGATTTTTTCAACATGCCTGTCTTAATTTAAAATTTAATCGCAGTTACATGCTGTACTTTTTTTTAACATTTTTGAATTCTCTTTTGATATTGATATTGCACAGTGGAAAAAGCTTGAAGCGCACTTAATGCTTACTCTTTTGACTTATATATATATATGTTAACAATCTTTTTGCAAGGTTTGAAGAGTGTACAGCTTTCGATGCCAGCCCGCTGGTTAAGATGTTCTTGTTGTTTGGCTACTGTTAAATTAAACTTCATTTGCACCGCTTTCCACTGCCCGCTCGATGCTGGCTGCCCTTTAATCACAGTTGGCGCAAATCAAACACAAACAAATGCCCTCGTCATAGGCTAGGGGCTCGTTTCAGTGGGTGGTTCAATGGATTGTCGCTGGTTTTCGATTGTCTGTTGGCCGTGGCGAAAACTGTTGCATACCGGTGGGCGGCGGCGTTGGACTGTCGCATGCCTAGCATACTTTTTAGCTGCGTGGCCGAGCGCATGAATAATTGATTTCCATTGCCCAAATGCGTTCATTTCACTCACTCTTTAGCGACAGTGTATGTGGTCTGCCTGTCCCTCTCTCTCTCTCTGTCAGATGCTCACTCTGCCAACGTCTCGCATTCATTTGTCAGTTGTTTTCCCCCGCCCCCCTCAGCACAAAAATGAGCGTCAGTTTATTTGTCTGTTTGTTTGTTTATTCGTTGGGCTGGGTTTGTTGTTTATTTGTTTGTCGCTGTCGTCGCATGCAACATATTTTCGCTCGGCCCTTGCATAATTCGCCACCCGAATCTCTCCGATCCAAAAGTCGTATTGTTTTTTCAGCCTGTCGCTTATCAGTTTATTTTTGTTCATACCCTTTGCGTGCTACTGTCGCTGATCCGTCTACGGCTACCCGTCCCTGCCCCTCTGCCACACATTTTATTGGCATATGTTTTGGTCTGGTTGCGTGTTCGGCTCTTAATCCCGGCCAACGCATTACGTTGCCATGACTCGCTTGGTCTGGCTTAACTGGAGGCCACCAAATTTTTACTCATTTATGGCTAACTTTTCGGTTTGCTCCCAGGATATTTTATTGCAGCTTATTATATTTCCTGTATATATATATTTCATAAAGCCCTAAATGCAAAGCCCTACATGAAAAATTTATATAAATTGATTGCAAATTTTTAGTTTTCATCTAATCGACTTTAAATTCTATAGTAAAAAACGTTTCAATTACAAAAAGGTTTAATGGTTAAATTTTACAATTATCCCAAGGACGGAAAATATGTGAAAATCAACGAAATTAAAAAAAAAACACTTCATACAATGGCGTGTAACATTGGCAAATATTTCAAATGATATGCGTGTTTATTGTTTGCCATGTGCTGTCCACTTAACATATATGTAATATATATTTGAAACCAGTTGTTAGGTCTGCTCCTCCCCTAAATAATAATAGCTTCTTTTATGTACTGCTCAATTTACTATACTTGACTGCTGAGAGTTTTGTTAATAAGTAGTTGTCCGGATGGAATTACAAACAATTCTTGGGCTATATTTATTTTATTTCATTGTTCATTAAAACACGAAAATATATTAAATAAAATATGTACACCTATACTTTCCGATATTTTATTTTATATTATTTGAAATAATGTGTATATATTATCTTTTTAGAGGCTCCCATATTTCAAACCTCCATAACTTTATCAAAACTAAACCGATTTTCAAGTTCGATGCCATTTTTTTCATGGTTTATCCTCCAGATTGTTTCTACATTTAAAATATATGCATTTTTGAAAATATAATTTTTTCGATTTTTTTGGCAAAAAAAGCATGTACCCCCCCCCTTACTCATTTTCGAAAAAATTTTTTTTCAAAATTTAGAAATGCGAATTTGCATTTTTAATCGATTGTGGTGGTCATTATTAGTATAAAAAACAACATTAAACCCGATTCTGAGGAGGTCAAATTTTTTGTCAAAAATCATGCAAAAATTTAAAAAAATTTTGACATGTAAAGCTCTCCCATAGGACCCATAGCTCCCATATTTCAAACGCCCATAACTTTGTCAAAACCGAACCGATTTTCATGTTTAAAGGCATTTCTTTCATGGTTCGTCCTCTAGATTGATTCTACATTTAAAATATATACATTTTTGAAAATATAATTTTTTTGAAATTTTTGGAATAAAAAGTAGGTGTAATGCCCCCTCAATCTACACAGAAACTCATGATACACATGCTTTGTTTACTATTATTATATATTACAACTATTACTTACTAAATTACATTACATAATTCATTTCAGACATGCTTTTAAATAGCAAGAACAAACCTAACAACTAATATCGCCCCTCTAAAATATGAAATGTATCCATATATACCTTGACAACTTCTGCTGCGGCTCTTCTGCAGCTCTTAAATAATGTACCCTTAACCTATTTGACTTCTTTAACGTGCTCCTAAATCACTATGGTCATTCAGACTCAATTTCAATCTCAATCCGAAATCGCTGTTGCTGCCGGTGACACGCCAGATATCGGGAGACGATTTGTTTGGTGCTTCCTATCAATGTCTGGGCTGGCAGCTCACCGTTTTGTTGGGTCGTGATGCATGCGCGGACATGGCTCCTGGCGAGGAGTGCATGATGGGGATGCCTGATGCCTGAACGACACGCTGGGCAGCAATAAATGTCAGATGGCAATTAAGTCCGGTTGTGAGGTGCGCAGAGCAACCCCCTTCGTCTAAACAGGGGTAGTGAAAATATCCCACATGACGTCACGGCCGAAGGGGCAGTTTACATTTCACTCGTTTCCCGTGCCTTCCAGTGAGAGCGACGGTCTTTGGCTCTCGCAAATGCTCGGCATTTGTTTTGGGATATTTTTTGTTGCGCTTTGGCGGCAAATCCCATCGAGTTTTGCACTAAGCTGAAGACGTTGTCAGGTGCCCGTGTGGCAGGGAGGTGGACAAGGTGGGCTGGCTTAATGGAAACTGAAACACCAGTTGATTGCCTGGCGGTGTTGCATTACAGCCTGTCCTGCTGCCTCTGCCTGTCTTTTGGCAGCGAGTATATTGCATGTGGTTTCTGTGGCAAGCACACGTGTGGCTGACAGGGAGGGAGAGCTGTGTTGGGCAGCTTGCTGTAAACGGTTTCTAGTTTCTTATGGCCAACAGTTTTGACAAGCCAATATTAATGTGTAACCCTATACGGGGGCACTAGATGCAACATTTCGTTGCACAGCTTTTGTTGAGTTTTTTTTCTACCCCTTTATGCTGCGTGCCCGCATGGGGCCATAGGGTAATTAACATGCGATTTGCCTTTGCATTTCAAGGTGTCATAAATCAGCGCCTTGTTTGCTTCATGACTGCCAGTTGGGGTGTGTTCTGTCGCGTTGTCCGTGCTCAGGGTGTGTTCTTCATTAAAAGCTTACATTACCGTTAATTTCCTAAAGGCATTCGATTGGAAACATGATCGTGCGATTAGGGCCAAGTGACACAATAAAGTGCGAACAAAGTGAGGGGGAAAGCGGAAACATTTGTTATCTTTGCTGTGCCGAAAATTAAAAGCTCTAGCAAACAAAGAGTTTTGCAATATATCATATATTTTTTTACTTAGCCATACAAAAAACTGAATGAATTATTGTATTTAAATATTTCCCGAATCGTGACGGATTTTCAATAAGTAATAACAGAAAAAGTCACAATATACCCATTGAAATTGGGCAAAAATGGTTAAATAATTTTGTACAAATTTGTGTAACAGTCAGAATGAGGAATCTGCAAGCCCATTTATAGTATATATATTCTCAAACCATCTGCCTCGAGTACTCTGCACAGATTTAAGAGGCAGCTATCCTAAAAAGGCAGCTAACATAATTTTAAAATTTAAAATGTTCTGTTTTTTCTATGCAGTTAATTAGCGGGGCAGTTTAGCAAATTATACTGTACTTGTTATGCCATGTAACTGTGCTCGATTGGCTTGCTCTTGAATATATTTAAAAAATGTTGCAAACATTTGCATCTGAAGACAAGGTTGGTCAACCCTTAGCACATAGGTGTAAACTTTGTGCCACGGGGTTGAGAGAATTATAATTAAGCAGACTCCAGCGATTGCCACAAATCTGGTTAGGACACGACGCAGGAAAATGCCTTTAAATTTCACGAGGGCGGCATTTAAATTGAATGGCGAGCCCACACAAGTACAAACACACACAGGGAGAAACACTTCCGTCTGCTGGTTGCCATTTCCGTTTCCGGCGTGACGCGTGCGTGTGTAATGTAAGCTCTGGGTTTGATTGCCCCATGCCTCGAGAGCCTTAGGAATAGAAGAAAAAATCACATGCAAAAAGTATGTAAATTTAAAAGAAGGCGCGTGAAAGTAAAAATCAAGGCTTGAGAGTGCCCGACTATGAGTTACGCTGTACGCCAGCCTCTTCAAATAGTGAGCATAAATTAATGAATAATTAAAAATAACCTAAAAATGCATTTAATTCAGTTCTGTAGGAAGTGGGGCGAGATATCTACTATTCAAAAATATCTACCTATAATAACAAAACCTGAATTCCAAGCTCTTAAAATCTTAACTTACCTATTCCACAATATTTACAAACGCTTTAACAACCGCTTCTTAAATGCGTTACATCTTTTGTGAACAAAATCAAATACCCTTTGGAAATGTAGAAAAACGTCTCGCCAGTTCAACGCAAACTTGGAAATAAACGAGATTCTAACAGCGCCAATAGACCAAAGTCTAGCTAGGGGAGCTAATCCGGCTCCCCCCATAAGCAACGCCCTCACTTAGTTCGTAAGATCAAAGGCGCCAACACATTAGACCATGTCATTTTTTGCTCTTACTTTGCATAAATTAAATGGCCTAAACGTCAGCCAGCCAGCCTAATGTAACTAACAACAAAAAAGTGTCTGTCTTTAAGCCAGCTTAAAGTTGCCTGGGAAGAAATGGATTAGAGTCTTTATGGCAAATGCATGTGGCCAGCAAGCCACAAAAACCAACAGGGGGAGGGGAGGAGGGGGCGGGAGATGCAACCACCTTGAGCCGTGTGTTGTGGTTTGACTTATGGTTTTGACTTTTGCTTGACAGTTGCCCGGCGAAACCGGCTGTCGCCCTCACCGCTCACCGCTCACCTGTCACCTCGCACCTGTTATGTGTGAGTTTTTGAGCCATTTTCAGCATGCATCGCAGCACATAGAACAAATGTTTATGACACATTTTACACATGTGGTTAGGCGCACACAAAGAGCCTTGCGGCAAGGGTTGCGAGCTCTTCAAGGCGATGCGTGTTGCCAACAGTTGCAACGAATATTCATTACACTATTTTTAAAATTGCTTTCGTTGTGGAAGAGGTTGCGAAGTGTATTTATATTTTCAGTAATTAATTTACAGTGATAATATTTATATTTAGACGAATTAGAGATGGCTTTAAAAGTAAATGCTGAATATACCTTTAAATAAAATAGGCTAAAGTCTAAATGTTTTTGATAGTTATGTGTATTGTATACATATATATGCACATATACAATTATGCAGAATCTATATCTCCTAGCTATTGTGTTATTCGGACATGACACAAAGCTAAGTCGATTCAATTGTTGATCTTTATCAAAGCTGCATGGCTATCTTTTCATTTGGTTTTGAAATTATTGGTTCTTGTCAACACTTAAGACTTATCATACTAAAATTAATAGTTCTTATCAATTCCCTGAATCGTCGGATCGTTAAGCTAAGTGTCATGAAGCGTATGACGGAATTTGTCACTAATTTTGGCATATCTAATCAATGTTTGGTTCAAAGGGTTAACCCCCTGTTTCCCTAAAATTTATAACTCTGGCGCTTATCAGCAAGTGATTCCCTCATCTAACAAGCTGAGGCATATATAAGCTCCAAACACACCCACAATCTGCACTTCACTCTCTAATCAGTTACCGGACAGTTGAAACAATGAATTCCTCGACGAAACTCATTGCGTGTGCATTGATTTTGGCCCAGCTGCTGGGCGCAATTCATTGCGGAGTGTACGATAATACGGATCGCTGGATCGTTTCCGACAAGACGAAAGCCTTTCCCAATGACGCTGTGCTCGGCGGCATCGATTCCTATGGCTACGACAACTTCGTGGGACGCATCGTTTACTCCAGCTCGATTCTGCCGGCGCGTGTTCGGGCCGAAACTGGGTATTGTACTTACAACACCGAGTCCTTGGCTAATCAGTCGACCTCCTACGAGCTGTTGGTGGCCAATGAGACCGTCAGCTATCAGTGGGTGCGCAGCTACGATGGATTCTTGGAAAGGAATGCCGTTTCTGTGGGCACAAGCTCTCTAAACGAACGCGTCTACGTCTGCCGGGCCAGGACTGATGGTGGCATTTTCGTCGGCACCCTGTATCTGGCGCAAAAGACGTGCTTCATCCGGTACGAGAATTCCCCGATGAGACAGTTCAGTAAATATGAGGTCCTGGTTCGGAAATTCACACCGGCAACGTGGGCACCATTCAACGATCAAATCAATTGATCAGATCGCGGATTTGAATGGAGACTAATTAATTGAGTGAAATGTAAATAAGAATATATTTAAACCACTTTTGTGTTGTTCAACTTAATAAGAAATTAAATTTGATGAAACGAAAATTTCATTGTTTTCTATAGTTATTAGAAACTATTTCAAAAACAGCTGTTACAAAAGAACCAAGGAAATAATGTGAAAAGTTGTGCTTTCTAGTCTTTCTAGTCTTAATCATTCAGTCAATAATTCAGTTATTATTCAGACAGAGATACATACTGCCTAAACTAAAGCCTCATTTGTGCAATATTAATGTGGGAAATGAGAAACCAAAAAAAAAAAAAAAAAACTTAATAAAAATTAACACCCAACTTGTTAAACAATGACTGCGGTAAACAAACGGGTTTCCTCTTTTTGTTCCTTTGGCTTTTCTTTATTCCTGCTGCACGTTCTTATTGCAGAAAGCTAACACAACTAATTAAAAGCACTTTGTAGACTTGCCGGTAGACACATTTATTAGTGAGACGCAGCTGCGAAGGCTTTTATAAAGCGGGGCGAGCTGCGAAAGTTGAGCCTTTTGGCAAATGCCGACCGCTGAAGATGTGGGCGCAGCTGTGGGCGTGTGGAAACAAAAAACCGCAGCGCCAAACTTCATTAAAAATGCACACGGAAGCAGCTATAAAAGCCGCCAACTTCATTTGAATAAAGTTACGGCAAGCACAGACACGCATTGCTCTCGCATGTGTGTGCGCCGGCTTTAATTTATGAAGTCATTAGATGCAATTTTCGAGCACCTGAGCAGCAGCCGCTTTCGAAAGCAGGCAATTTGGCAAACGTTCAACATTGCTGCAATTGTCCCAATGCCAAACATTTTAACGGGCGACCCCAGAAAATCGAGGCCAGTCGGTTTGACAGCTGCCAGACGATTGCACTCCGGCCCGGGCGAGGCCAATGCAAACGTTTTCTAATTTTCCACGCCATTAAATCAGGGATTTCAGGCCAGATGCATGCGATACCAACTGCCATTGGCATCGGGACATGCAATGTCACAAGACATGCCAAGTTGAGGCTGCAACTGGAGCTGTTGGCCGAGCCTGAACTTGAGTCCAAGCGTGCAGTTAAAATAAATGTCCAACAAAATTGGTAGCAAGTTAAACATTAAGTAAGCTGCAATAAAAAGTGATCAAGGCGTGATTGAGTCTAAAGTCTATAGAGGGATTTATAGCCGAATAACTGCTTAAATAAATAAGTTTTAAAAAATGTGTCCAGGCCAGAAGATACTTCTTCCTTACGTTCCATTCAATCTAGTGGGAGTAGTATTTCTATACAATAAATATGGAATATATTGGCTTTGCATTTTGCCGGCTTTATTGTTGGCTTCAAATTTAGCCTTGTTATTCAGTTACCAGAATTAGTGAAGTCTTATAATACTAATACTTTTGTTTAGTTCTCATTCACACACTCTCTTAAAATTGCATTAAGTATAGTTGTAATCATATCTGTTTGCATTAATCTCATTCAAAGCACCTTGGAGGTTCATTGTTTCGCACTAAAAACTCATTTTGACACTGTTTTCTTTTTGCTAGCCACAAAAAAAAATATATATATAATGCCATGTCGGTAAAGTTTAAATTTATAGCACTTTGCGTTAACACAGCCAGAGGGAGAACTGACCAGGTCTAAAGGCGAGCCAAAAACCAAGAAACCAAATACAAAGAGATAATTTCGCAGCTAAGCATAAAGAGAAACAAGTTTGTGTGAAAAGTTTTCGCGCTGGGCAACAACGTGACAGGCGAAAGAAAACTTGGGAAAGCAACTCTGAACACGTTTCAGTTACCTGCCACGCCTCCAATTCCCCCACAACGGTACGCCCACTGATTTTGCGAATGAAATGAATGCAATGCAATTAATTGTCAACGCATCTTCAAAGTATTTACAGCTTCGGCTTTGATTGCAGCATAAATTTAATTGAAAAACTTTTCGCTGCAGTTCGAAATGCGAAATACGTTAACGTGTATTGTAATTACCGCCAGTTGTACTCGTTTATTGCCGTTGGCCTTGGCAGTTGGATCATCAATAAAAATTGCAACAATGTCAGCCTAATAGTTGCAAACTGCAAACTGTTGCCAACTGGGAGCTACTAACTGGAGCTGGAGTCGCACCTGAATAACTTTACCCTGCGCTTCTTACCAAAGTGCAATTCAGCGTCGTCAACTTGAACTTTGTGCTCTGCAACGTGCTGTTGAAGTTCGCTGTGCTCCCGCGGAGCCCAACTCCTGACTTTGTCATGTGCTTTGCAACGGAATACCGAAGCTAAAAATATAACTGCGATTAATATCTAGTCAGATAATTGTGCCATGAGGTATTTTAGCAGGAGTAATAGTTTTCAAGCTAAGGGCTTTAGCCTAAATAGATGGTAAAGATCAATAATTGTTAACCATTTTTGGTTGCTTTAATTGATATCATTATTAATTAATAAAGAACTTATGCTTCTTTAAATTTAGCATTCAAATTTAATATAGTTTTGTGTTATATACTATTTATTACTTACTACTTATTTGCATGACATTATATTAAATATTATTAAAACAAATATTTTAATAATTAATAATTATGCTAGTTCTCTAAACGGCTTAACATTTGATCCCAAAAGGCTATTTGAAGTTATAGCCTAATAGATACTCCCGTGTTAATTTTATCAGCTCTCTGGACAGTATTTGATTTTTGAAGTCATCACCTAAATTTAAAAACTTATTTTTTAAATTTTTTTTTAACAACAGCTCTGATTAAATTCTTTTTGAAGTTTCCTTTGGTTTCTATTGAAATGGGCATATAGTTTTCTGTTAGTTTTTGATTGGCGACTAAACTATATATTTCTGCATTTAATATTGAATGTATATATTGTTGCGTTTAAATTTTAGATTAAAAAATTGTTTTAAAAATATTTTTGTTATATATTATATATATATATATATATATTATATTTGCTTTTTTTATATTTTATAAAAGCTTTTAATCTAATCAAATGATGGTATTTTTATAGTGCAATAGTTTGACCCTAGTCTTACATGCTTCTCTGTAATACTTAGGCATTTCAGAGAAATGCAATCATGTCTCGCAACTATGTTAGATCATACAAGTTTCGATGTTATAAAGTTTGTTTTTTAGTCATGTTGGTTGTTGCTGCTGTAATTGGTATGCGAGTGCCTGTTGTTGTTGCTGTTGTCGTAGTTAAAAGTTAGACGATGGCAACGACGTCGTCTGCAGGTGTAGCCTGCCGTATTATTTACAAGTGGGTGGGGGGTGCTGGCCAGGCTGCCGAGCGGTGCAGCGGCTGGCATTCGCCCATGAGGCACCTATAATTTAGCGCTGTTTATTTGTAAATGTCTGTCGCGGCACAGGATCGAGTTGCAGGGTCGCAGTCCTTGTTCTCGTCACGCTTCATGTCAACAGCGGCAACTTCATTGTCTGCCGTGGGCTTCTCCTCAGCTGTTGGAGTGTGTGTGGGTGTGTGTGTGTGTGTGTCACTGACATTAAGTGCAGTTGGTTGCTGGGCTGTTGGGTTGTCGGTTTGTCGATTCGCAGAAAAACGTTTTGCAATTTATTAACTGACATTTGAAGTGGTTGTTGCCACGGGGCAAGTGGCACGGTGGCAACCCGTGCCTCGGATAACCAAAACCTATGACACTTATTACCGAAGCAGCTGTGCGGTGGCAAGCAAAAAGAAACGCCATTGCATGCATATTTGATTAAGCTGCCTCTAGGTAGGCAATGATATTTGCAAGCCAAACTTTGCAGACAAACGCGCCCGCGGGGCTTGACACACACATTCTCATAAGGGTTAAGGCCAACAACAATAACGCGTAAGTTTTGGACCAAACAAAAGTTGCAAACGTTTCGCATTCGGGCTAAGAGGCAGGCGAACTCAGACAAAATGGCCGGAAGCGGAAACTGTTTTGTACATTGGCAAATTTGATATGTGAGCGTGCGGAAGGGCAAAGGGAAACTAAGCTCCGACAGGTAGACAGACATTTCTCAGTTCCGTGTGATTATTAAACGCTTATTATGTGGGCAGCTGCAAAAAGGTATACGATGCCAAAAGAGCATATTAAAAAGCTTGCTCGGTTGGAACAAAAAAAGGGCCAAAACAACTTTACAAGCTTAGGCGATTAGCAAAGGTTTAGGCCAAGGGACAGTTAGTGGTTCCTAATAGCTGCCTGTGAACTCACACAAATGTTGCCTAATTGTTTATTTATGAGGTGGCCAATCGAGGCACCTGGAGGTGAAGTAAGCCTTGGCTTAAGTTAAGGCTTACGTTTGTTGCAGCTGGTTGGGGAGATTGTATGTTTGGGCATTCTATTGATTGATTGAAAAGTATTGAATATATCCGTGATGATGTGACGGTGAATGAATTAATTGCAAGAGACGTGTTAAGATTTGTTTAAAATAAGAATCCTTATTAATTGTGGATTTAATTGAATTAATCTGGACTGTGTATTTATTGTGTATTAAGTGAATATTGAATGGTTGATTGAGACCGATGGCATGAGAACGATTTATTTATTTATTTTTTTTTACATTTTTTGTTTAAAACATTAAGTAAAGTCTCTGTTATAGTTTTGATTTGTTTCAGCTGAAACAATTTAAATTTGTGGGGTGGAAATCTGCTTCGGTTTGGTTTTAGGTTCGCCTGCTTTTTATGCAACTCTATCAATTTCGGAATCGATTAAAATCGTCTATTTTTATTATATTATTATTAATAGGTTGGCGGTTGAGCGACGCATTTAAGAACAAAAACAAAATTGTATTCAGTACAAAGCGATATACTTTTTGCATTGGCATTCGACCTCAAGCTGCCATCCCACAACAAGCTGACCTCAAATATATGCCATTTTTTGCTATTAAAGACACATGCCATTAACCAGGTCCATTGCCCATTTGCCGAGCTCATTTCGGCCAATCTCAGGTGTCATATTCCACATGTAATGATGTAAACTCAGAAAAAGCGACCCTCGTTCGTTTGATATGAAAAGAGAAAAGAATAATGCCAAAAACAAAAGCAAACAAACCGGCAAATGGCATTTAACACTTTAATGTGCACATGTGTGTGTGTGTGTGTGTGTGTGTGCGTATAAAAACTTCAATTAAAATGCCAGCGTAACAATGCACAATGGAGATGCGACTCAGCCCCCACCATATTTGGTTAGGCGGCTTTCCCTTTAGCATTTCATTTGCAATTTAATGCAAAATAGCCGTAAAGCCACAAAAAGGCCAAGCGACCAAGCCCGGTAAAGCAGCGAAACAACGAAACAGCCAAACGCTTAACAATCCTCACAATATCATAAAACGCAATGGAGCTCTTAACTGCCAACAACGAAACGGCTGCGCTGAGTGACGATGGCCCTGACAATTGTTTCCGCTTGCCCCAGAGAGAGCCAGCATAGGAAATGAGAGCGGGAGAAAGTCATTTTTATCCAGCACATTCTAGATATTATTTTTACCTGCAGTCCTGAAGCAAACCGTTCTTTGCAAAAATTTAAAAGTTAAGTCTAAAAAATATAAAAAATAAAATACTTGAAGAACCTTAGCGCGAAACATTAAAAATAAAAATAAAAATAAAACTGTTGATAATGATCGCTTTCTTTACAAACAATTAATAAGCAATGCTTTTATTTTATTTATCTCTCAAATATAAAAGAAGATATTGTGTTTTAGAAACAAATATTTTGTTAAAGATCAAATTTGAGAACTCATATTTCAAACTACTCAACAAAATCTATTTTAATCATGTTTTAATTCACTGCTCTACTTCTTTTCGACACAGTTTCAATTGTTAAAAGTCATATAAATTTGTTTTATTAAGATGTTATTTGCTTAAGAAATACCTGAATTTTATTTTCTCTTAAAAGTAAAAGGTATTGTGGCTGAAACGTTTTTCAGATTACATGATTTTCGCCGCTTTCCCACTCGCATTGTTTTCCTCTGCATTTTGAACATGGCGAAAAAGATGCTATAAAAATTTACAGTTAAGTGATTTTGTAGCAATTTGCAGTTTGTTGGCTCTATAAGAGAGCAGGTGAGTGGGGCAAGGGAGTGGAGCCAAGTGGCGGTTGGGGCAGCCCGCACTCGTAAATCCTCGGCAAATGTTTGCCAAGTGCGAGCTCAGGTCGTGGCAGGTCCAGGCCAGGTCTCTCCAGGTCTCTCTGGCAGCTCTGTTGCTGCGGATCTGTCAGTAAATTCAATTTATTTAAAAGCTTGTCAACAATAAGTCAAATGAAATGCTCTGCACAGCTGTAAATATGGCTGGCCCAGTAATAAAGCTGATTTATTTGCCCTGTTGAGATTTACAATTTCCCATAATTGCCCAGCGTATGAAATTGTATCTAAACTAAATGCAGTAAAAAAGGGAATGGAATAAAATGAAATGCTTGCGGTTATTGTGGCAATATATTAAAATTTAACTTGAAAGACATTCGTTGGCAGACCCCTTTCCTTGTTTTTTGGCATCTATCCCTATTTATGCATATATATATATATATATTTGTGTGCTCTTTTCTAATAGTAGTTCCGTTTGGCAACAGTAAATAAATCTTGTCAGTGCTGGTGTGGGCCTGGGTAAGGCAAGAGATAAGCCCAGTTAGCACAATACAATGGACACAGCAATTGGCTGCAGGACATGCGGCTGCTGTTGTTGCTGCATAGGACGTCAGTTCAACTTGAACGGCTGCTAAAGTGCAACACGGAGTGGCAACACTGCCGGGAGGAGGGCGATGCCACATTTGGCAAACAATATTAAGTGTGTCTGTTTTTTAACATTTAAAGCACAAATAAAACAATGCAATGGCACATAAAGGACGAGCATATACATGCAATTATCAATGGCTGTCAGATAAACGAGGGTGGGCAGATAGATTTATAGAAGTGGTGTAAAATAGTCAATAATACTCTTCAAAACAAAGAGTATTTTTTCCCTAGAAAAATGTAATACTAGCTAAAACTAGTTGTTAAAACTGCTAACTGCTGATTCATATTGATTTATTTATTGCATTACATTTATATTTATTCTTAATTTATTTTCTTCTTATTATGTTTTTTAATTCATTTTATTTCTAGCTTTTAGTGTGCCTTAACTTGATTATATTACAACACATATTCCAGAAAAACATAAATCAGGTGAGTTTTCTTTTACCTATATACCATTTTTAAGCATAAATAATACATTTTAAATACATAAACTACAATTCAATATATAAAGAAAATGTTAAACAATAAAAGAATATTTTTCTTGCTACCCACGTTAAATTACCAACAGAACAATGGAATTTGTTTATATGTGTATGTGAATTGTTTGACTGGGCAACAAAAGTGTGTGCAGATAAAAAATGCCGTTAGTGAAGTTTAAACAATGTTATTGACTGAACAAAATGTTGTACTCTGCTTGCTGCTGTTGCTATTTCTGCTGTTGACTTGGCTCATAAATCTATACAAGTGCTGTTGACTGACTGCCGCTGTGTGTATGCGTGTGTGTGTGTGTGTGAAATTGCTGAAATTATTGATTTTTTCGAAACTTGGCCACAATTCAAGTGCATTAAGCCCAGTCTTAAACGGAAGTTCGTCATTTCCGTTGGCCGCTGGTGTTCGTTTTATGTACATTAATCAGTGCACTTCATTAAAAATAACAAAACCTTGCACTAAACCAAATGACTTTCAGCAGTAATTTAAAAAGCAAAATAAAAACAACAAACATGTGCCACATACTTGTCTAATGGTCAGAGTTATACACCCTGGTTCAGTTCTCGCTGCTGTCCCTTGTCCCTCCTCGTCCATGTCCCCTGACATGTAGAGAAAAACGTATTCCATTTACAGTTTTTGTGCTGTCATAACAAACAAATTCCCAGCATGTGTGCAGCGTTGGCGCTCGCCTCGGCGGGGGCATGACCCGGGGCGGACGTCCGCCTGGTCAGCTCTGCTGAGTTCCAAGAATTTAATTATACTTTTGATTTTAATGAAAATACAAGCGCACGCGTTCACTGAAGCTCGCACTCAGTCTATTATGCTCTTGCTGCCAAAGGTATGTACGATTTCTTGTTAACTAAGGTTACGAAAAAAGTTTCCCTTAAACGAAGTCTGCAAACGTTTTTAACAAGTTCCTTTGAATAGAACCTGAACTCAAAACATATTTTTACAAAAGCAAGTGTAGTTGACAAAAAATGTTGCAAGTTTTGGTTTGTAATAAAATTAGTAGTATTTGCCAGGGGTTCCAAATGTATATAAACATTTTATATTTGCATAAGAAAAGTATATTAAAATTAGGCTAAACATGAAGGCAGCAATAATAAGAATTTTATGAAATATATTTTACTTTTTGATTGAAATCAAGCAAATAAATCATTTGACGAAACTTAAGTTCACAAAACGAATCTCAAGACAAGATGTGCTGCCAATCCTTTTAAAAATTTGTATATCACAGCGTTTTATGTTTGACAAATTTGTCACAGTAGCTAAAAACCAATGATAAAGTTTTTCAAAATGCAAATTCATGCTTCTTAACAAATGTTAATCTTTAATGTTTTTATGATTGTTTCGAATTAAGTTTTAAAATGCAAGTTTCTGTCCGCAATTAGATTGTACTTAAGTAATTTGCTCTTAAAACTGACTTTAGTGAAGTTTACCCTCGGTGGGTTTTGCACTCCGTACTTGTGACTTTGGCTCGGTTAAGGTCGTCGTAGACGTCAACGTAAACTTCACAGGCACATTTGGGGAGTTCGTTTTAGTAAATGTCAACGGAGTCGTCAGTGCAAAATTGCAGTTTAATTACAGTTTTTAAACATTTTAACTTGCCTTTGAATGTTATTGTAAATGGACGACATTAAATGAAATTGGTCTGTGTGGGGTAAGACCCAGAATGGTTTGCCATGCCTTATATGGGAATTTATTATGTTGTGAATGAAAATTGAAAATAAATACTGGAACTTCACTATATATATGGTGAAACTTCCGGGATAGTACAATGAGAGTTTATTAAATAGTATTTCTTTAAAGATACTTATTGTAATTAATCTTATTCATTCCTTGTGGCCTTAGTAAATATTCAACAAATCCCCAACATTGCGCATTCTGACCGCACTCTGAGCTGCACTCGAGTTGCACTTCCCGTTGCCGCCCGTCGCTCATTTGTGAATATGTGCACTCAATATGCAGCACATGTTCTGACAGGCTTCGTCAGGGCTACGGCTCCAGCAACAGCCGCGTCTGCGGCCGGTCATTCGCCATGATGCATGCATAACGTGCACTCGCAATCAAACATGTCCGCCGAGCGCGCGCCATTTTGCAACATTCGCCGGTGGGCGGGTGTTGTTTGTGTGTGTGGGTCGGAGTCGAAGACGCTGCTGCCAGGACCTGAGTGCGCCTCACAACTGTCGACTTGCTGCTTATTTGCATATAACACTTTGACGCATTGTTCTCGCAAGCCAGCGGGACAGACGGAGGCACATGCTGGGCCAACTGCTGCCGCTTTTACCGCACGCCGCAGACCCCGTCGACTTGAGCACTAATTAAAAGCAAATTTAAGCATACTTGAACTCCAGCTACGGCCCACAGGCTCCGAAGGGACAGACACAGGCACAAATTTGCCAAATGATTAAGCGCACAAACGACTCGCAACACGATCCGACGGGGCGTATGAGCAACGTCGACTTTCGGGCCAACCGCCATTGCTATTGCCATTGTCTTTGATTGGAAAACGCTTTGCTCAGCAGCCAAATGAGTGTTAATTAATACGATTTTAAGCAGCAGACAATCGAATAAGACTCCAGAATATCTGAACGTCCAATGCCTGGCAGCCATCATTAACCCATTTAAGGTGCAAATCCAATTAGGCAAAGACATTAAACAAAATTTGAAGCCGCACATTGGCAAATTGAAAATTCCACTCGAGAGTACCTGCAACTAGGCGTTAATTAAATTTGTGTTTAATTTGGCTTTAGATTTTCTGTGTTAACGAAATGTGCCTAATTTCTATTTCTTATATTAAGCTATTGTTATAGGATCCCATATAAAGTCTTAATAATGTGTCAATAAACGACGTTCATTGACTTTTCATGAAGTTTATAAAAAACGTCCTTTTACCATATTGCGCAAAATTTGATTTAATTACTTATAGAAGAAGTCTAAAGCATATTTGCATAAAGTGCATAAAAGCGTAATCCAACTAATTTCTGGTCAGTTATATCTAAGTTCTGCCTAAAAATGTAGTCACGAACGTAAAATACCCTTTTTTGGGGTATACAAAATTTACTTTATGTTTAATTTATTTAATTTAATTTAATCCATCTGCTCCCCATTTCAACATAACATTTGCATACAATAACTTTGATTAGATGTACTATTTTAGACTTTTCGTAACAGTCGAAAGCTAATCTTTATATTAAAATCTATTCAAAACCGGTCGTAAATCATTTGCTGCTCTAAAAGCTGCCACAGGCGGTGGCGCTAAGTGAAAATCTTTTAACAGCGCCCAAGTAATGCACATAAATAATAAATACAACGCGAAATTAACTTTCCGGCGACAGTCGTGCTCCACGTGCTTGCCCGGCATATATATCCCCTCCTTTGACTAGACTAAAATAAGCCAACACTGCGGGCCGGCTTTTATTCTTTATACCCTGTTCTTAAGCAGAGAGTATATTGATTTTGAGGAATATATATATATTCGTATATATTCAAATTAGATAAATATTCAAATTTGTTGTCATATTACAAAAGATATTTTTTTATTTTCCCATCAAATCAAATTTGAGTTTACAGAGTTCAAATTTTTAAAGTTACTCACCTCTAATAAAAAAAAACCATTTCTTTCCCACCAAATCTGTGCAGCTTTTGCTCTTTATAGACCATTGCCTAGTCGGGAATTGCTGACTCCGACTTATTTTATTCGGTCTCGTACCTGGACTGGCGTCAACTATTTAGAAATGCAAAGCACATTGAAAGTTGGAACCGTGCACCGTTGGTTTTGGTTTTGGTTACGGTTTTTGCTTTTAAGGTGCTAAAAGCAAACAAAAAATTGCTGAAAAAATGAGAGAAAGTCAAAAAAAAAAACTGTCAACGCACGCGTTAAGTTGACAGGCGGGAAGCGCGGCAAGGCAGGTGAGGTAGGGGCGCCAGCTATAAAAATCATAAATTTTATTATGTATTAATGTCGACCCCAACGTCGTCACTTCTTTTATTATTTTTTTCGCTGACATTTATGAATTATTCAAAAGCTTAGCATACTTTTCTGCGCACTCAAGTTTAAGGTCAAAATTGGCGACCACATTACGCTTTAAGGTCAACCACAACAAAGAGTCGCATCGGCGAGGGGAGTCGAAGACTATGCGTGCATATTTGACAATTTTATTAGATTAAATTTCATATAAATGTGTTGATAATGCCAGCCAGACATTGTCTAGACAAAGCACACACACAGCTGACATTTGAGACCGGAGTGAAAGGTGGCAACAGTAGACCAGGCTAACAGGGAAATAAGGGAACAGAGCAGCAGGAGAACAGGTAGCCAGCGCATAACTTCATTGCATGGCTGTCACAAATGCCACAAAATCCACACGAATGCAGCAATGCAAAATTAATAGCTGTTGCATTCGACTACTTCAACAGCTGAGTGGATCAAAGTTTGTCTGGCTGCCAGGCACGCTCAGAATGTTAGCGAATGTCTTCGACTGGTTAGCCTTCATCGTCATCATCATCATCATTAAGCAAAAATGTCAAGGGCAACGTTTATATAGAAGTAAAAACTTTTCCTGACGTAGGTGTGTGATTTATGCAATGGAAATCGTATTTGAATTCTATCATTTTGCCATGGCATTGAAGTGCTCTAAGCCTTTAATCGCTGTCCGGCTAAAAAGTTGAGAAAAATTGTTCCAGGAAATTGCTGGTGCACCGTTTTCTTTCTGCAACATACAGGGTGCTACGTCTGAACGTTAGAAATGTTTCTAAATATTTGATTTTGAAAACTAATATAACAAATATTAGTATATTATATATTATGATCCTTAGCGTTCATTTTATACAAATATAATAATTATTCTTAATTACAACATGAATTTCAATAATGAAATTAATTGATAACATTTTTCATTGTAATTTTGTTATGCTTAAAAAATCTATAAACAAAAATGGTTGAAGAAAAATTTTAGAAACACTGCAAAGTAAAAAGAATAGATAAATGCGATTGTATAAACTCTATAATATAGTTGCACAAATATATGATATAACTGAGTGTTCAGTCATTGCTTTCAATATTTAATTATATATACTATATCAAAAAACTGCCATACTTTATAATTTACCAGTGAAGATTCAAAAATTAATACGAAATTTAATGATATAAGAAAATAAATTAATATCTTTAACCTCAGTGTTTGTGCGTTATCCCAATAGTATATATATTTTATTTTATATATTTTTGGCCCTTGCTATGGGCAACCCTGTTCGGCTTTACCATAAGAAGCATTCAAAGTGACATTTGCATTTTATTGTTGAATGCTGGGCATTACAACGCCAACTTTCCGCTCTTTGGCTTATTGTGCAATTTCCTAGCTGCTGTTGCTGCCTCTCATCCTTTTATCGTGCTCTTCCACTTTCTTGCCGCTGACTGTGTCTGCATGAAATAAGAGTTAATCTTGCGTCCACTGGGAACACACACACACACACACACACACACACACATGTGCCAAGCTGAATCGCCAGCATCTCCTTCGTCTATGTAACAGATGTCCTTGATATTTCATCTGATGGCAGCATTGCTTGCGATATTTCAAAGGCAAATGTCGTCTGCTTTAGGTTTGGCTGCAATTTTCTTTTGTGCGACATCAAAGTGCAGCTTCATCAAGTAAATCTTTTGGCCCCAAAGCCGATAAGGCAGCGAAAGTGCCCGCTCAGGAAGCCAAAAATATGCCACAAAGTATGCAATAATATTGTCGCAATCGTATTGTCAACGCGACCGCGCTCCCTTCCTTACGCATTTAATATTATTTTAATAGAAACGGCAAAGCTCACATTTTGCCAAGACTACTTTGTGGCCGGTGGTTGCTTTTGATGTTGCCTCTGTGCGCAGGTTCCCAAGCAGCTGGATATGTTTTGATGGATGGTTAGGTGTACACAAGCATAAGTAAAGTTGTTTTCGTCCAAGGCTTATGTATCATAAATCATATGTGCTTACTATTATATTGTCGTTAACGGGTAGATCAGCTTTGCTAAATCTCTTAGCAAACTATTTTTATTGATTAGGCGTGTGCGTACTTTGGTATTTGAGATTCTGTAGGCTTTGTTTAAAGGAGAATAATTTTGTCATACAGATATTCCACACATTATTTTATCTACGTATTTTATCTGTGCTAATTAGAATTTTCTGAGGTAGTATCAGAGACAGCCAAAGGAAATTAATTTAACATTTTTCGAAAATAATACATTTAAAATTATGATATTCCTATAGAGCATATACATTTCGGTCCCTTTCTTTTCGAACATGTATTGTATATATTTCTTGTTGCATAATTATTCATGACACTCGTGACATGACACACGACTTGTCCGTATCCATAGACACCCCCAGCGCCTGGTGTCGTGTGGCTTATTAAATGTTGCGGCTGTGCGTGCGGCGTATTTTCAGCTCCAGTGAAGCAAAATAATTGGGCCAAGTTGCCCAGGTAAGAAGAAGATCCTATATACGCTATCATTGCTAGGGTCAAATTCTCGTTGCTTAGCTGGCTCTCTGTCTTCTTAGTTCCTGGTTCGACAGACGCCAATTTGGCCTTATTAGCTTGTCTTAAATTTATTGATTTTGGCTCGTCAATACCTCAGGGGAAATACGCGTATATTATAAATGTGTCTAACATATACATTGAGGACATTTTTAATTAAAAGTTTCCCTCAGATGACTTGGCGACAATATTCGGGCATAATAAGTTGCTTGGCCATGAGTAAGCTGGAATTTCAGCTGTTACCTTTTTTCAGATTATTCTTTTTTTTTACCTGTCTGCCTGCCGCTACGCTTCGTGTTTCGAGGTAATTAACTCTCATCTGGCTGCTTTAAAATCGACCTCTGGTTCAGGCAACGTATTAGCTGACAACTTACGGTCAACATTTAGCAAGTTGCGATTTTTCAAAATGGCTGCTGGGCCAACAAAGGACCGTTAGTTAGCCATTTTATAGCGTTGCTTGTTGGCTTTGTGCGCTGTCTTAAAACAACGTTTAACGGTTGTGGCCTAAAATAGCACTGAACATCAAATGTTTAGATATCGAGCTTTGGTTTAAAGGTTTTTTGGTTTGTTGAAGAAACCACATAAAATTTATTAATTTTGGTGTTAACACAATTTAAATATTTCAGTTTTTTTTTTATTTTTTGTTCTTTCAATAATTGCATTTATTAATTATCAACTACAGCAGTCATAAAGTAGCTGTGAATGAAAATGAATGGTTTTTTTTTAAACATATTTTAATTACAATTTAGCCTTTTGGGCATAATTCATAATCAAATTGACCTAATCAACAGTAATTATATTACTATTTGCCCTTTAAAATCTACGTGGTCAGAATATGATACTTTTTCGAGCGTCTGAATGTCGCATTTTATGTATTTATTCTAACAAGTTTCCTATATGCTAACCCATTATATGAAACAGGTCGCAGTTAAACGGACGTTATACAACACTGAATACTTAGACTTAACTGCAAGTTTATTCATTGGCTTTTAAGTCTCTTCAGATTGCACAGATTTAAGTCCAGTATATCTCAAAACCTGCGCCTGGTTGTATGCAACGGAAAACAGTTTCGCGTTGGAATTTTCATGTTATCTAGCCATGGGTAAAGTTTAAATTGCAAAATCTGTCGCGCTCGATTAACGTTTGCATGGAGTCCACACATGAGCCAGCGACTGCAGAACTTTCAATGGACAAGCCCGGCTTATTTGCATTTTTAATTAACTAACAAGTGCTTGCAATTATGGGTGGCCCAAGTCCAGAGCAGCATTACCATATTCATAAGCATGTGCATAATGGCAGCTGTGGGTCCAATGCCGCTGGCTGCTTGCCGTAAATCAATTAGGCGTAAATGTGTTTTGCAGCAACTGTACTTGGCATAAATTAACCGCTTATCAAAATCCTTGACTGGCCCCTTTGACTGAGTGTCATTTGCATGTTACATTTCAGATTTTAATTACTTTAATTACTTAACATTAGCGTACATTTTTATCAAATTAAGACCCATTCGTCATGGGTAAACTGTCAAAAGTTGTGCCGGCAACGTCTGTGGCATGCCTTGTGGCACATGTGTTGCCGCCCTGTCAGATTGTGGCATGAATATGTTAAACGGTTGCCACTTTGACAGCCACTGTTGGCGTTGCGCCAACTTGAAGTCTCTTTCGACATTTATTAGGCGGCCTTTGGCAAACTTCTTCTTGCCACTGCGTTGCATTCCCTTCAATTGCAGCCAACACAATTTGACAAGTTGAGTGTAACTACGCCAAATAACGACTGACAGCGCAAATATTTTAACAACTTCAACTTATCTCGTCCGCTTCCACCTCCCCGACTAACTGACTGCCTTTTGGCTTACCTGGCTGGCAGCTGACTTCAGTATTTTCCTTTGTTGTCATTGGGTAAATTTTGCACGCTCGACGTAAATCAAATGTGATAATATTTTATAGTAGTACATATTCAAGAGTTGTTGGCCATATTTTTGATTCTTTTGATTTGCGACTGCTCGTGCGCAACTAATTTGGTAATCAATTACAGTTATTTCCACATATACACAGACATTGAATTTCAATAAGCCAGATGTGGTTGAATTTGTAAAATTGTATTTTTTTTTTTTAATTTTGCTTGATCGCACAGCGAAAATTATGTGACCAGTCATTGGATATGGCGGCAAACAAGGCGTATGTGTAATATTTGTGTGTACCCTATAATATGCGGGCATATCACTTTCAAAGTTGAAAATAAATAACTTGATTTGAATTTGCATATAATGCAAATTATTATTACTATTCTATTTATTGTTTATTAGTATTTTTTAAATAGTAAAGCCTTAAAATAAAATAGTCAATTAAAATATACAAAATGTTTACTAAATTGTTTTCGACCAACAAAATATATTGACTAAACAATATATTTTTTACTTTGTTATACATATTATGTGTTTAAATATATATAAACATATATGTATATAACATTCTTCAGATTAGCTTTTGCAGCGCATTCAAGCAGCGTGCAGGCTTGACCAAATATTTGAATGACGCAGGTATACGTCAAACAGCTTAAACACGCCCCACTTCTCCGCACAAAACTCCTGCGTCGCGTGTAATAATGCTGTCGCGACATTGAAATGAAAAATGATTGCCTGCTGTGCCTTTTTGGGCGCACAATACACAATTCACAATCCACGAGCTATATGCGTTTGTATGTGTATTTAAAGTGCGCGTTGTTGCATTGGTTATATAAATAAAATTACGCATACGCACCCGCTGACATATAAGAATGTAAATAATGTGAACTTAAAGCTGCACGGTGCCACAAAGACCCCCGGAGAGTGGCTTTCATGGTTGCCTGACCTACCGCAAGCGCAAAAAAAACGACACCAACAGCCACAAGCAAACAAACTATGCTTAATTGCAAAGGGGTTCTGAGGCCCCGACTCGGCTCTCAGAAAGTCAAGTAAATGTCTCAATAAACTGCAAAAGTCGCCCAGGCGCACCGCTTGGGAGCACGACTTAACCTCAATTTTGATTAACAATGTCTGGCAATGAAGCTGTCAACGTGCGGCCAGAACGAACCCCAACCCCAACCCCCCACTCGAAACCCCGCTCGCAATGGCAAGACAGCCGGGGAGGTCGTCCCGGGGCTGTTGTGTCTATGCGGGCGCACGGCGAGCCTGAAAAATGAGCACAATTTGTTTGCTGGCTTCCCAGCTGCGGCTGCTGGCAGCCCACTTGGACAGACCTCGCACTCACAGCCTGCTAAACGCAAATATATATTTTATTTGTGCACATTATTCATTTGCTAATAACATGTTTATGGGCGAACGTTTGGCGTTGCCACTTTTGGAATTGAGGCGTCGACTTCTGCGGGCCCTGTTCCACCTTTAGCTGCATTATGTAACGCTCCAGCTGGCTGGGCACATTCTGGCGCTGTTTCAATGTGGGCGTGGGCGTCGTCGTGTCCATGCGACGCTTGGCGCGCCAACGCTGACGCAGGCCCCTCATGCCGAACGCGGGCACTTCGATGATCAGGAAATAGGCCAGCTCCATGCCGCTAATGAGCGAACAACCCAGGAAAAGGCCAGCAATGCCACCGAAACTAACTGTAAAAAGTGGGAGTGGGTGAAATTACGAATTGAAAGCGAAATAGTTTGCTTAAAAAATATTAAGCGAATATATGGTGAAATTACATTCGAAATAAATTACAAAATATTATGAGTTTGCATTGACAGCAGCAGGTAATATAAAAAATAAATAATAAGGTACACGAATGAAAAACATTTTTTTAATAATACTCTAAATAGTCTATACTTAAAATAACACAGTGATAAAATAATATAAACACAAATGTAAGGGCTCTAGTCGGGAGCACTCGACTAGGGAATACCCTGAATCCAGTCTTCTCATACATTTCAATCCCCTGGCTAATCTAAACCGCAAAAAGAAAACGAGACGAGTAATCGATAATTGGAACTAAAGTTGATTTTGAATAAAGTTGATATATAACTTAAAAATTCCAAGTTCAGTTTTCTAGCTTCTGTAGTCTCTGAAAGGAACACGTTTATACAGACGGACGGACAGACAGACAAACAGACATTAGATCGACTCTGTTATTCCGGGTATAAAAAGTAAAGTAAAGTGCAAAAAAAAAGAGCCTAGCAGTCAATTTAAATTGAACTGCTCGCATTCAATCAGTGGCCTTAACTTTTGCTTTGCTTGTTTTGTTTGCCATTTACTAACCCATTAAGTCGACCCAGCCAAATACCAAACTGGTGCGGTAAACCATCATGGTCTCAAAGCGGAAATGCACATCCAAATCCACATATGATGAATTGCCGAGCACTTCCGGCGGCAGAAAAGATGGGCGCACATCGTTGATGTAGTTGAGAGAATAACAGTTGCGAAAGCATTTGCAGACCATGCCCTCATAATTGTTGCGCACAAATCGCTCCTCGCCCGGCTGATGAGAATAGTAAAGCTTGTCTGTGTGTGTGTGTGTGTTGGTGTGTGTGTTGGCACATACGTTTAGAAGTAGTTCTGTTCGATGGGAAAGTCAGTCAAGTTTGCTACACACCATTGTTTTTCGCCAAGCAATCCAAGTCCTGGGAGCGGCAGGACCGATACTGGCCTGCAAGGGAGCATAATTTCAAGTCTGTGCTGCGGTTGAACGGAACGTGCTTACCCGGCGGAAAAAGCAGGTCCATTGTGCAATTACAGTAGCGTATCAAGTACTCCTGATGACACTCCGATTGGCAATTCTCGATCATGTAAATATAGCCCAGCAATGATTTAAAGTCCCGGCTATTGCGCTCGTCCTGCAAACAGATCGCACAGGGTACAAGTTAGAAGTAATTAGGAAGAAATTAATTTTAATCCTGTCCATCTGTCTGTCCGTATGAACGCAATTTTAGCGCCGTTATTCAAGCTAGACACTTGAAAATTGGAATATATATTCGCGTACATTAATCTTTTAATCTATATGTCTCCCTCAGCCTTAAAGCTAGATACAACCAATTCTTTAAGACAGTTTTTTTAAGACCTCCTCTAAAAATGAAGCTGAAAACTTTCGATTTCCAAAATAACAAAAACAATTCAGACCATTTTCGATATAGGATATACCCGTAATTCTCTTTTTATATGCGTTCCCAAACAATTTGTGTGCAAAAAGATATTGGATGTATGAAAAAATAGTAGATTCGTATTAGACCTAAAAAACACTAATTAAAAGTGCAATTATTAAAAAATTCATGTTAGAGTTCATTTGAGAATTTATTTTCAGTGCTTACACATTTTGATTTTTTTTTAAAATAAAGTATATTTTGGAAAAAAGAAAATAATATCCGAAATTCATTAATATATAAAAAAAACGAATATAAACATAACAATATTTTGATCATTGTCAAAATCGTGTAAAAAAGATTCGTATAAAAAGAGAATTTATACCAAAATTAATTCTTGTTATTGCAAAATTAAACTGACAGACTGACTAACAAGATATATCGAATCGGATGCTTTCTTCTGTCGAATATGTTTGCACTTCCGCATTATAAATCTCTTTAATCTAATAAAAGTGGGATGAAATTTGTACAATGAAGACAGTTTTTGATCAAAAACAAGTTAACTAACATCAAACACACACTGGCGCTGATCGGAGCTCACGGAACGTGTTTGGTTATCGTAAAAGTAAATCGTGGGCTCGATTTCGATGATGGTTTGGGTGTCGGCGGGCACGTTCAACGGACTGTTGTGCCATACATACGGTTCCGAGATCATGACATCGATGCCCTTCTCGTTGCGCCGGCCCGGCCAGTGTTTATCCGGCTGGATGAGCACCCGGACGTACAGGGCACTCATGGGTCCGGCAGAGCCGGTGCGCCACGGCCAGTGCGGATCCAACAGCTGCATCCGCTTGCCCTCGGCGGTCTCCAGGGAATTGAAGGCCCAGCAGAGACCATTCTTACTGCGTCGCTTCGAGAAGATCTCACAGCAATCGTAGGCGAAATGACGCCACTTGCAGTCGGTCAATAGTTCGTCGCAGGTCCAGGTCATAAGGTCGACGACCAGACTGAAGTTGATGTGGCTCAGCTGCTCGGTTGGCTCATTGTGCAGCTGGCCAAAGTCCTCAAAGTGGCCAAAGGACATGCCGTCGTAGCTGCTGACGATGCGTTCAAACAACTTGAGCTGCCCGTCGTCGCTCACATTGGCCATAAACCGGCTCTTGGCCAGCCCGAAACGCTGCCAATTGAGGCGATTGTGATTGCAGATGGTGACGACCGGAAATGCGATGCGATAGACCGGAAAACGCGTGCTATCGACGACCGTTTGAAAGTTGCCATCGTTGTAGCGCTGCGACAGAATCAGGCACACATAGACGGCGCCCAGAAAGGCGCACACAAACGTGCACAGCCAGACGAAGCGTTCCCAGCGACTGGCCCGAGCCGCCAGCAGCTTGTCCAGGCCGTGTATCGTCGTCCGCTTGCCAAAACGCTGCGCCAGCTGCCAGGCGGCGTCGCCCAGCTGGCGCAGCAGCGCGTACCGTCGCGGCAACGAGCGGGACTGCAAGTGCAGCGAACGCGCCGGCCGATAGTAGGCCAGTGTCATGGTTGGCTAAGAACTGAATCAACGGCATTCTCATTTCGGGTCTTTTATAGCGCCGGTTGCGGCTCTGCGTGCCGGAATGGTTTGGCTAATTAGATACTTGGCCATGTTGGTGGGCGCTAACATGCTTAACGCCTATTAAACTCGTTGGCGACAACTTGCCACTGAGGTCAAGTCAGACACAATCGATGACAAAGTGTTTGTCGCTCGCCCAGGGGACTTGACATGATTTGCATTTGTTACTCGGACCCTATATGGGTCCATATATATATATGTCAGGCTAATTGGACAACCTGTTTGTCCGTTCAATTGAATGCAATCAGTGCCAAATGATTTGCAAACAGAGATAAGTGAGACAAAATGCGTTTTAAATACGAACTAGCGTATGCTCTCTCTGTAAATGGAAAATTATATTTTTACAGAAGGACATTGATATAGATAATACTAAACCAACGTGAAGTTCTCGAAATAGCTTTACAAGCAACCTGCGCAATTTTCTGTGCTTTAGACATTCTTGTTGAATAAACCAATAATAAATAGAACATTTGGAGAATTCTCGCATTTTTAAATTAAGTTTAAAAATACAATTGAATATTGTAAATATAGGGATTTAGTGAAAAAAAAAAAAAATTGATTTGATTGGTTATTTTAATATAATTTTATTTAAGTATTTTCACATACAAAATAAAATAATATTTTTATTTTATTTTTAATTTACTTTGACCTAATTTTAATGGGTTTAAATCAAGTGGTTAGGTAGTATGTTTTTCATCTGATAATCACGCGTAACAAAAGCTTTGGCTTTAGTGTTATGACCCTCACGGCAAGGGTATACAGTTTTCATACCGGACGAAAGGATATAAAAGGCGTGACCTAGTAAGGTGGCAAGTACAAAATGCGCATCAGCCGAGTTAAGAAAGTGAAACGGAATCGACGGCCAGTCGGAGCATGGCAGGAGTATCAGCTGACGAGCTCCGAGCTCGCCTGGATGCACTTGCTCAGCCGCTATACCATCAGATCGCACATACATGGATTCTATCAGCTATTTTGGCCCACAATGCGTCGTCGCATGCGGTGAGTGAAGCGGAGACAAGGAGTATACTTGAGCTGAACAGGATCAACTAATCGATTCCGATGGCCCGAATAGTTTCCTTTGGACGCTGGCGCTACTCTGCGCCTTCACAGTGCTCATCTACATAATCTATCTGCTGGCGGAGCGACATCAGCGCAAGCATTTCCAGACAGTCGTCGCCGACTCGCGTTGGCCCATCCAGAACATTGCCTTTCCCGTGATCCTCGTGTGCAACAAGAACCGCCTCAACTGGTCCCGTTTGCCCGAGATAAGCCAACGCTATAATATCAGCGAGGCCCAGCAGCCTCTGCTGGAGCGTGTGCTCACGGCGTACGATGCCCTCACCGTTTCCCACTTTGATGTCTTCGAGACGTTCCACGAGCAGCCGCTGGAAACGCTCAATCACCTCAATTTCACCCAGATTGTCAGCGAGATGGCCTGGCGATGCGATGAACTGCTCGGCGAGTGCACCTGGCAGACGAGGTCACGCAATTGCTGTGAACTCTTTCGGCCACGGCGTCTACCCCAGGGCCCCTGTCTCGCCTTCAACGAGCTGGAGCAGCGCGCCAGCGCAGAGACGGGCAGGAATACGGGTATCGTAGTTCGTCTACTGCTAAATGAGGAGCTTCATGCGCCCGGCAATCGGGAGACCAAGGGCTTTGTGGTGCGTATACACAGTTGAGGTAATCATTGTGTGTCCTTTTCTGGGTAGCAAAAGATACCTCTTAAGTATCTTTTATATATAATATAGTTGGTTTCGCGAATAATATTATAATTGTTATGTTTGTAGTAGCGATTATTCACAACTATTTTATTCATTAGCAGAATAGATAAATCGCACCAGAATAGAAGATTGATAGAAATGAAAAGGTAACATTAAGGTGCTTTTTTGCCAAAAAATTAAAAAAAAATTTATTTACAAGAATGCATATATTTTGAATGCAGAAACAATCTAGAGGATAAACCATGAAAAAAATGCCATCAAACATGAAAATCGGTTCAGTTTTGACAAAGTTATGGGCGTTTGAAATATGGGAGCTTTGGGTCCGGGAGCTTTACATGTCAAAATTTTTGTCAATTTTTACATGATTTTTGACGAAAAATTTGACCCCCTCAGAATCGGTTTTAATGTTGTTTTTTATACTAATTATGACCACCACAATCGATTAAAAGTGTAAATTCGTAATTCTAAATTTTGAAAAAAAAAATTTTTCGAAAATGAGTAAGGGGGGGGTACACGCTTTTTTCCCAAAAACTTCGAAAAAAATTTATTTTCAAAAATGCATATATTTTAAATACAGAAACAATCTAGAGGATAAACCACGAAAAAAATGACATCAAACGTGAAAATCGGTTCAGTTGTGTCAAAGTTAGGGGCGTTTGAAATCTGCCAAAATCGACTGAATATGAAATTGCATTTAATGTCCAGTTGAATCGACCTCAAATTCTTATCAAATTCTTATCAAGCAAAATATCACCGAGGTCAATCCGCGTTCCGTCAAAAATCGATCGGAAAAAGTCATTTATTTAATTAACATTAAATCGTATAGATCGACGTTGTGGAGCCCAATGTTTGGTTCGGTTTTCCCATAAGTGTGGTGCCTGGTGTGGACACTGACATTGGCATCAGGGCTGTCTATCATTTCTACGATGAAGCCACCTACGCACTGCCCAGCGTGCAACGTCAATGCCTTCGGGATTTCGAGCATGAGAGCGATCACTTTCAGACGCTGCAGGGCTACAAGTATATGCTGGAGAACTGTAAGGCCGAATGCCAGCAGCTTTTCATGCTCCGCTATTGCAACTGCACATTGGATCTGTTTTTTCCCTACTCCGACCATGTGGCCTGCCGGCTAAGAGATCTGCCCTGCCTGGCGGCACACAACAATCTCATGCAGAACTTCGAGCAGCCCGGCGAGCATCCATATGTGGCCCAGAATGAATCGGGACTTATCTGCGATTGTCTGCACAACTGCAATTCGCTGACGCTGCTAACCGATGTGAGGCAACGTTTCCAAGTTCGTGGGAGTAGATTTCCGCCGAGGAGTAACCGTTCAGTCTTGCTCAATATTTACTACACCAGAACCGTTATTCTGGTCTACAAGACTAGCCTGATATACAGCTGGGTGGACTTAATTGGTATGTGGATTACAAAAATATTAATATATTTTATTTGACTATCTGAAAAAGTGAATATATAAATTGACGATAGGTTGATCAGAGTAAGGTGCCGTCGAATAATAGGGTTATTGAAAAGTTTCAAATCCGTTTGGATAATACTTAAATAACCAAATTGGTATCACTAGTTCCCTCGCATTCAACAAGTCTTATATATTATATATTTAATATGTAGTGAATATACAGGGTAAATCTTGCCATAATCGTTTTTAATATTGATCTTCATATTCATCTGAATATTCGTATGATTCGGAAGATTCGGAAGATTCGTATGCTTCTGTTTTCTGTTTGCATTTAAACGGCACATAGGTAGTAGTTCTAAAAGTGGGCCACTGTAAAATATTGATTTAATGAGCTTATTAATGAGCTTTTTTGTAGCTTATTTAATATTACCGTCCAGCGTGTCCAGCGGTCTGCCGAGGGTTCTGTCGTTGTTGTTCTCGTTGTTGTCGTTTTTCTTGTTGTCGTCGTAGGTTTCATCGTGGTTGTCGTCGTTATTATCATTATAGGGGGTGCATCATAACCATAAGTTCCCGCACAGATTATGATCACTAAAAAAAGGTTCCATACCATGAACATTTTTTTTTTCACAATAAAATGACAACTGTAGGATTTGAATCGCTTTGGGTCTCTTTTATATTAATTTTGTCATTAATTCATTTGCGTTATAAATTTCAGGGTATTTAGGATGGCGAATGGATTTGAAATGCATATTCAATTTGCTTAAAGTGCTTATAGAATTATATAATAAATTATATCAGTTGGGCCACTCCCGTCTAGAGCAATATTCCTTGTTTAATATGGTGTAAAGTATCTCATAAATAAGACGCTAAGGCCACTACTTGTTGTGAAATAAAGTATGTATTTCTAATTTTCGTATATCAATAGATTGAAATTAAAAAGTGTCAGAAATTCAGAAGATTTAATATATTAATATATTAACAGTGCCAAAAATATTCAAATATATCAACATCAAACCTACTTATAATAATTTTAATAAAATCAAACCAATTTCTTCCTCTTTATGCTTACAGTTTCGTTTGGCGCTATTTGCCAGCTCTGTTTAGGCTGCTCTATAATTAGTTTATTTGAGGTTTGCTATTTTAGTTTGGTCGATGTGCCTCGTTTTTGCTGGTCACGCTACGTTTTCAGGCGACATTTTTAAGATATTCAATAAAGAATTAAATTTGGCTCCGTTATGTAGCTATGCATTTTTGTTGTTGTTTTCATTTATTGCACGCCGTTCATGGTCTGGTGCAAACTGTAGAGCTCTGGACTTGACTTGACATATGCAAAGCATTTGCTGGCAAATGGCTTTTGTTCTTTCACGCTATTCTCTGGGGTAAAATTTGTACTTGCTGTAAAATATTCTAGGTTTTACACGAAGTTTGACAACAGCCAGGGAAAAGCTTCGTCAAAGCTCAACGGAAAGTCTTTTATTGTTAAGCTTAAAGCACAGGAGACATTCAAGCAGTGTGTGGAGCAAGCAGTGCAAAAATATCAAACAACATAGAATTAGGAAAACGTAGAATGTGGAAAAACATAGAACGTAGAACATGGAACATGGAAATCATAGAACGTGGAACATGGAAAAACATGGAATATGAATTAAATAGAACATAGAACATAGCACAAAAAACGATATCGCAAAATATCGAATCATTGGAAATAGAAAACTGCTTAGCTTTTATTATAGGAAAACATGGAACATAGATTTAACTTAAGCAGTTCAATCGCATTATTAAGTTGCGCTACTGCCCGCTTGGAAAAACTCGAGTTACCATCTTTTGTTTCTATTTTCATACTAAGAGATAATTTGCATATGCTGACCATAATTATATAATTTATGAGACCTTTGAATCCGTTTGATATTTCTTTTCATTTAGGCTTTTTTCTTTTGTTAAGTGTCATTGCAAATATAACGAAATTAATCTTATTTTAGTATATCTTATCAATATATAAATTTTCCTAAAATTGATAAGAGGTGATACCCCCAAGAAACCATCTGAGGCATATATAAGCTACGGTCTCTCATCAGTTACCGGACAGTTGAAACAATGAATTCCTCGACGAAACTCATTGCGTGTGCATTGATTTTGGCCCAGCTGCTGGGCGCAATTCATTGCGGAGTGTACGATAATACGGATCGCTGGATCGTTTCCGACAAGACGAAAGCCTTTCCCAATGACGCTGTTCTGGGTGGCATCGATTCCTATGGCTACGACAACTTCGTCGGACGCATCATTTACTCCAGCTCGATTCTGCCGGCGCGTATTCGAGCCGAAACTGGATATTGTACTTACAACACCGAGTCCTTGGCTAATCAGTCGACCTCCTACGAGCTGTTGGTGGCCAATGAGACCGTCAGCTATCACTGGATTCTGGGAGAGAGGTGCCGTTTCTGTGGGCACAACTTCATCAAAGGAACGCGTTTACGTCTGCCGGGCCAGGACTGATGGTGGCATTTTCATCGGCACCCTGTATCTTGAGCAAAAGATGTGCTTTGTTCAATACGAGAGTTTCCCCCTCAGACAGTTCAGTAAATACGAAGTATTGGTTCGAAATGTTAAACCGGCAGCGTGGGCACCGTTCAACGAGATTGTCAGTTCATAGGACTACGAATGCAATTGGC
The DNA here is from genome assembly GCA_035047465.1 of Drosophila sordidula. Classification (NCBI taxonomy): domain Eukaryota; kingdom Metazoa; phylum Arthropoda; class Insecta; order Diptera; family Drosophilidae; genus Drosophila; species Drosophila sordidula. Next base: position 1,498,802 of record JAWNPQ010000260.1, on the reverse strand, counting down.
ACTGGCTTCATTAAATGGTTGCATTTAACTTATAAAAGAAACAAACAATGCAAAACAATTGATTTAAAGGGTTATTTAAAAATGTTCTATTAAACCTAATGATACAATTTACTTTAGCTCTTTTAATTGTACCCTAACCCCTTGAAAATGGGTGTTTTGTGGTTAGTATCTCACTCTCTCTATATATCTCACTATAGGAACTAGAGCCACAATATTTGGTTGAGGTTATCCCCTAGTCGGGCACACCCGACTAAAGTCGCTCCCTTTTTTAAAGCAAGGAATAATAAATGAATGTTTTCAACTGTTGATTGCGAGAGACTTTCATCTCCATCAGTTCCCGGTTAAAATATTGGTTTGATGATCCTTAGATCATTTGGAACTTGAACTCTCCGTGATCATTTACATGATATGGATAAGGCAAATCTAATTGATAATCTATATGAACTGTAAGTCGTGTAAATGAATTCAACAAATAAATTGACGATAGTTTGAACAGAGTAAGCTGTCGTCGAAAAATAGTGTTGTTGGTATTTCATTAACGAAATCACAAAACCGTTTAGATAATACTTAAACAATAAATTGGCATCACTAGTTCCCTTGCATTTAATAAGCTTTATATATTACTACATATTTAATATGTAGCGAACAAACTACAACATGACATGTCTAGTCTAGTAGTACTCGTCTTCGTATGATCGGTATGTGATTCTCCTGGCTGGGGTTGTCCAAAATCTGTATCTCCTTCTTCTGAATACTTTTTTTTTCTTTTTCTGTGATCCCCAAATATACGGAGCCCGAGTCTCAGCTTCCTGTTGAGGATACAAGAAATTAAGGTAGTTGTGTAAAATATTGATTTAATGATTGGAGTTTTTATTTAATATTACCGTGGTGGTTGTAAATCTTCGTATCCAGTAGTATGTCCGCATTTCTGGCGTTGTTGTCCTTTTTCTTGTTGTCGTCGTAGGTTTCATCGTGGTTGTCGTCGTTATTATCATTACAGGGGGTGGATCATAACCATAAGTTCCCGCACAGATTATGATCACTAAAAAAAGGTTCCACAACATGAACATTTTTGTTTGCACAATAACAGGGGAACTGTAGGATTTGAATCGTTTTGGGGCCATTTTATATCCATAGTCAATTCTGTTACGATGGCGAATTGATTTGCACTGTTATGCGTATTAAATTTGCTTAAACTTTTAAAATTATATAATAAACAACTTTCTACCCTGAACCCTTTTTTTCAATTTTCAATGGTTAATCAGGTTTTGTGGTTAGCGTATCCAAAATCTAAAATATTCTTAACCTGCGTATGCTTCTTTAAGTATTCGTTAGTATTTATGAAACGGTTCAAGATATCGACTGAATATCGTATGAGGTCGTACTGCGTATGGTATTAAAGAATCTATAGCCGAAAAATTGATGTCTCCAGCTTTTGTAGCTTTCGACTTAGGTAATGCAATATACCAGTATCAGCTAAAGTGTTACAATTTTTTGGCTACTGGGGCCGTTGCAATTCGATAAAATGTATGTATATATCTCCTATGATAATGGGTAAAAAAAAGGAGGCATCTCCGACCCCATTAAGTATATTTATTCTTGTACTGCTAGATGCTGGTAAAAATAATTGCACACAGTGTACTTTGTAGTAGATTAGCAAAGCATGCCCAAATATATATATATATATATATATATATTTATATACGTATACTTTCCCTCATTTAAGTTGTTTTTTAACGGTTTATTGACTAGCCGCGGGCTGTGACTTAACTGCTGCAATGTCGTCCTAACAAGCAGTATCCGGACACAGTTACGTGGGTCTTGGGGCCAACGGGTGTTCTATAAAAAAATACATTCATACATACATGCACACATACAGACAGACGTAGCTACAGCTGCTCTGTGGCCGGGCGCCTTGTCGAAATTACGCTCATAAACGTGACTTGACATAATAATCTCTGACTGGCGCTCAGAGTGCGGCCGCTGGCTTTGTCTTTTGGCTTCTATTCTTGCCGCTCACGTATACATATTTCTTTGTATACATACATATATATATATAATTTTTTGTGTGTGTTGGGGTTGGCATCAAAGGTGGCGTTAATTTTTTTTGCCGCCTTTTGTTGTATTTTCTTTTAATTTTTGCTTTTGTTGTCGTTGCGGGGTCAAGTTTTCTTTGGTTTCTTGTTGTCTTTTGCGGGTCAGCAGCCGGTTTGCTAATATTGCAAAAATTTCATTAGTTTTACAAACAAGCAAACAAACAAAGCAAGAAACAAATATTTGTGCTTGCATTTTTTAGCAGTTTAGTGGTAGTTGTTGTTGTCGCTGCTGGAGAGTGCTACGTTTTTATCTAAAAATAAAAAAAAAAGCAGCGCCAGCTGGGGTTATGGGCAGGTTCAGGTGAAGCCAACGGTCGCCTGGGATCTAGCGTAAATAAATAAATGGAAAAGCAGAAAGCAAAAACTAATTTCAAAACGTCGAACCTGACATACACTTAACAAGCTGTTAGGTTTCAAAATAATTTCGCAATTTGATAATTTTTAATTGATTTATGTTTTTATTTATTAGATAATGAAATATGTTTCCAAAGTTGATTTGAACTGAATCAAATTAAAAAACATGCTAAAGCAATTAAAGGTACCAAAACCCGTACAAAGTGTTGTCAGTCTGGCGTTGCAAACATTCGCACACAGTTGAAATACCCTGTTTTAAAGCGTAGGAATACAAATGGCGCGTGCGCTTTTTCAAAATTGCTTTGGCGCTTTTAATTGAAAACTGTAATGGGGCGGGCGTTAAAGTACAGCATATAAATAGTGTCGTGAATACACTTTAAATTATATGCACACACACACTCGTACACACGCGTTTTACACACGCTCATACTCGTTCATCATATTTGGGCGCCTCGCTAATTTGGTAGTTTAAAATGCATAGTGTCCGTTCATGTGTGCCGTATGGCAAAAATATATATATATATATTTTTTTTTTTTTGGAATATTTAGTTTTTGTGACCTCTGTGTTCGTGAAATGTTCTCATGACTTCACAATTACTAAACAGACCCGTTGCGGAGTAATTAGATGTCTCTGTTGTCCTTTGCCACCACATGCCCCGCAGCTAAAGAAAATGGCGCAGAGCCACTTGGGCAGCGGTTACTTTTTGTGGAATACCCCTTGCTTATTAAGTTGTCTGCATCGGGTATATATATTCTTAAATAGTGTTGATCTCAGGCTTATTTAATATCTTTAGGCATTAAACGCCTTTTTTTATTTCGATGAGTATTTTCTAAAAGTGAAAAACACAAAAAATATACAAAATAAATTAGAAATGAGAAATAGATTAAACGCAATTACTTAATTTATAAATTCGGTGATTTTTATATTTTTCATATAGTTAAAAGTCTTGTATATTTAATTTACCTTGATTCGATCATGCCTCATGTCACTTGTTGTAGAGTATTACGGGGGTGCCGAGAACTGGTCAAGCGACGTCGCCGCATTTGCCCCTTATCACCTAGGTCCATAAATAATGACGATGAGGTTATTTTGTAATCAGCAAATTAAGTTTATAGCCGCCAGCATATTATATATATAAACATGGGAACCCCGAAATGAAAAGTAAACTTGCTGCCGACATTTTTTGTGTGCACTGTTTGTTGTTCCTGTTGTTTCTTAACAAAATGAACACGAAATGTGGGCAAATTTAAAGCGTTCATTTTACAACTGACAGCTTGGCAAACAACACACAAATCAGTCATTAAATTGTGCTGCCATTTTGCATTGGATAATCGAAATTTTAATGCCACGCCCGCGATATTTGTTTGCGCTGGGCCAAAATGGGCCACATTACTCAGACGACGGCCCCCCTTCTATCCCCCCCCCCTGTTAGCCACCATCGGGTTGTCGGCGCCGTCTAAATTTGCGGCGTGTCGCGTTTTTGCCGGTTTTGTTTTTGGCGAGTGCTTTGGGCCCAAAACTGGCGTAGACGGTGTGTGCCCGCAGTCGGTAACCGACACATGCGGTAATTTACCTAATTTTCGGGCGTTACACCCACAGCCTCGCAACAGAGCTGATTGGTTTTTCGAGCTTCCCACTGCCACGCTTTAATCGAATCCGCCTTTCAATATGTTAACGCATTTTAATATCAAACATTACCAACTCCCACATCTTCTCCCTCCTGCCACTGATATCGGGCCATAACGCAAGTTTGGCCAAACTTGACGACGATTCGCATTGAGTACACAAGTTTTCATTATGCAATATTCATTAATGATGCTCCTTTGAGGCTTTCAACTTGTTTGTGTACCACTGAATTTTTTCTTGCCCTTCCTGCCACTGAAAATTGCGATTTGTGGTAGTAGATTATTAGGGCTGAGTACTGTGATGGGATTTGGCAGATAGCTCGTCGGCTTATTAACATTTTCGCATGTATATTTAAAGGTCAGTTGTGTGCGCTGATAGCTGCGTTTGATAGTTTAATGGGCTTCATTGGTGACCCTTATCAATATTTGAGCCACCTTAATATATGTGTTGGGGAAAGTATTGGCAAGCGTATAAAAATTGAGCATAATTCATTTTAAATCAAACTTGTCTGGCTTAGAACCAAAAGGTATTTCTTAAAGAGAAATAAAGTAAAACTAATAATCAACTAAGCAAAGATGAATTTGAACTGTCACCTTTGAATAATCTTTAAGCTTGAATAACAATAACAATATAATAAGTTTGCTTTCTTAAAAAGATCAGCAAAATTCAATTATAAAATATCTTTTAAATCAATTAATATAGGTAAATAATTAATTTCTAAAGAAAAAAGTAATTAAATAATTAAATAGTATAAAAGATTTGCCAAGTGGTTTATTATCCAATTAATGGGTATTTTTATTTCAAATACGTAATTATTTCACCAAGTTAAAATTTTTTTTTTTTTTTTTTTCATTATATATTTTTGCATTTATTTAAACAAGTTTTCTGCTACCTTAGTGGCAACTTAATCTAGTAAGTTAAAATTTGGTTTTAAAAAATGATAAGCGTATTTAGTATTCTCGGTTTCACAGTATCGCATATGCTGCTTTCTTATAGCATTCAATATGTGTCACAAATACCCTGTTCAATTAATAAACGGAAAAAAGGGCAACTGTAGCAAGAGATTCAAACGGCTGTCAAAATGTCACAGCAACTGATTTTCATTTGGTTTTGGGTCAATCCGCTCGTACACGCTCATCCCACACACACACATACATACATATTATATCGTGTGGATATGTGAGTTGTGGTATATATATATATGCTAGCGGGGCGCACCTGCCAGACCCAAATCCTAGCTCGCTGACGCGTTTGCCAGAGCCGTTTTAATAAGACACGGATTATCGCCTGGCATTATTTCAATCACATACCAAGTGTCGAGTATTTAGCAGACAACAAACACGCGCCGAGCTCTTCTTCTGTTCGTCCCGGCTCCAGGTCCCCGTGCCATGTCTCTGTTCCACTGTCAGGCGGTAGAGCTGCTAAAAAAGCCAATAAAAATACTTTGTTTGACAAATAAAAGCCACAGTGAGAGCTTTGGCGATAAAATTTTGTAGATAGCGCCCAGTTGGGCGCAAAGGGGCATCGGGACAGCTGTTGGCTGGCGAATGCCAGCCTCACTGACAGTCACATAAAGCCACATGTGTGGGTGTGAGTGTGTGCTGGTGTGTGCATGTTTGTGCAGGAGCTTCTTCGCATCGTTTGAATTTACGAGCCGGAGCTAGTGGAAATGTCCTGACCATCTTGTCTGTCTGAGTCCCTATTTACACCCTATAGCTTTTTCTGTCTAATACTAGCATTATAAACTGGTCGAACACCTCTGATAATATATATTTTTTGCAGCTTAAAAGTATTGTAAAAAAATATTCAAATTTTCATTGCCACAGAAACAGTTTTGCTTTTAAATTGTTTTTCAGGTTTAAGGTTTTAATTTTGTAGATCTGAATATGGATATTTTTAAATTATTAGGCTAAAAGTATTGCAGATCAATTTTTTTTTTTTATTTTGTAAAATATATATGTATAACAAATGACTGATTTTAGGCTAAAATAATTTTTAAAATTGCTTAGGGTATCTAAAAGTCTACTATATTCTTTTGTTATAGTTTTCCTGGTTTCTATTTGGTTTAGTTAGTGTTGACTTCCACTCAACGATCGTTATTGTTGAAAAGCAGGACGACAGCAACAACAAGAACAACGACAACAACTACAACTGTTTCGTTATGCTGTTCCAGCTGCTTTCTTAGCTCAATGTTTGACAATAATCAACGCCGACGCTGACGTCGCGACGTCACTTCTCATATGTTTGCCAGCACGAACGGACATCAGTGATATATATATAAACAGTGTATATATTTATAAATATATTTTTCATTCGCGCACATATGTATTCTTGCTTTAACCTGACTTTAAAATCAGCTGATGATGCCATCATTTCATCATCAGGATAAACAAGCTCAACTCGTCTGCGTGACTTGGCGTTGTGCTGTCAGATTTTAATTTCGATGGTAGAAGGCATTGCAAAACTAATTAAAATTGTATGCCGAGATGTATTTTTGAGTTTTTATTTTTTTGGGTAAGGGGCACTGTAAATATGCAAACGCGGAAAAAAGAAACCATTGCCTACTTTTTGGCGCACTGTCGAAATGGCAATTAAAGATGGCAACAAGCATTTAACATTGGCTCTCGAGCACGTTTCGGGCCTCAAAAGCTCGTTACGCATTGCGTGTGCCCGCCGTTTGTTCATATGGTACAATTATGTCAACATGTACACTCACACACTCGCACTTGGCAACGCTATTAATCAACTGACCCCCGCATATGAAGCCAGCAAAATAGCGGTGTTTATGTCGCTATAATCATTTAATGCTCCGCCTGCTGTTTGACTCATATATTATTGCCATTGCTGCCAAACAGACACACACAACAACATTGTCTTTCATTATTAATTCTTAATCTCATACTTTTAAATGCTCAAATATTTGCCAGAATTTGAACACGTTTTTTCGTTGTATTTTTTGCTGTTTTTTTTAATCGCCTTAATGTATATCAGTGGCAGCTGCTGCTTTTAATATTCCAGCAGAAGATTTTTTAAATTTGCCACAATATATTTATATCTTCCATATCTTCCCAGGGAACCTTATGAAACCCTGACTATAAATTCTTATTACAACTATAATTGTCTCATAAACCATACGTAAAATGTATTCACTTATTTCCACAAATGAGTAAAAAAAACTTTAGAATTTAATATTAAAAAAAACTTTTTTAAAAAGGAATTGAAATGTTAGGGACTTTTGGTATTTTGTAAGGTCAAACAAATATATATATATATTTAAGCTTTTGTCCAAACTCTTTCGGAAATTGAAAATGTATAAACATGTTCATACATTTTGATTAACATTATGCACATACATGGCTAATTTAATGTTTCGCTTTGTGTTTATTCACAAAATAACTTTTCAAGTGGCCTGTGAAATTTGGCACGTGTTTCGGTTTTGTGTTTGTATATGGGAATCAGAACAAATGTGAGCATATTTATATTGTGTGTGTGTGGTCATTCTTTTAAAGGCATAACAATGAAGCCGCTTACAATAACAGACAAGTTCTCGGAGAGCTGCCGGCAGTTAGGTAAACAAATCAACAACAACAGTTTGAACAACAATTGCAATCGCTGCAAACACCAAAACATTTACAAACACCGCGGTAAACCACAGCAATTGTTATTGTTGTTGACTTTCTGGCTCTGCGGCAGCAGCGAAAGTGTCGTTTAATAAACACACAAGCTTCTGCTGGAGCTGGAGCCGTTGGAGCTGGAGCTGCTGCTGAATCTGCATCTGAATTGGACAACAGTGTCAAACATTCGGACATCGGACAATGTCGCAGCTGTCCGTGACACTTGGAACGTGCAAATTTAGCCGCAGATGCTGTTGGTTTCACTGTTTGTCGCTGCTTCTGCAATTGTCGTGCTTTTTGTGCAATTCATTTTGAAAACATAGCGGCAAAAAAACGGGGGAAGTGAATGAAATGGTGGCTTTATGTGTGCAAATTATGAAACTATGCACAAATTGTTAAATATACAAATCTTAATCAGATAACAACATAAAGAAAACAAATGGAATAATAGTTGGCATACATACAAAATAAATACTATATATTTGTAATACACATAATATAATAGGAATGGAACATCTTTACAGTATATTTAATTTGACCAAAGACACATTTTGAACATATTTATGTGGTCATGATATAAAATCAGCTACAAAATGATTCGAGGAATTGTTGCAATAATTTGATAATTCGACACAAGCTATAAATAGGCCTATTGCCAAGTCTGGCAGCCGTGGAACACGTGCCCCGCTGTTGGAAGAAACCGATTCGGGTCCGCACGGCAACAGGCACATGTGACAGGGTAAATTGCAGTGCATTGAAGGGGTCTTTCGAGTGTGCATCGTGCTGAGTGCCCATTGGCTGCGGCCACTTGGGTGGGTCAGCGGTTGCCCCACGCAATTCGCGGCGTTTATTGCGTCACTCGAACACGTGAAGTGCGCGCTCAGCGGTTTAAAATTAAACTTAATTATTGAACGATTCCGAACAGTAGCTAAACTAATTTGACTTACATGAATGAATGAAATTGCTCGCTGATAAGTCGCACCAATACAAACACGAAACAAAAACAGAGGCACAGCCACAACAACCCGCCGCCGGCGGGCAAATCGCACATTGAATATCAATTTGTGTGGTCGCGCGAGTCGGCGGCGAGTCGAGGAAACCGCAAGCTCAGCAAGCTGAGAACTCGATCCGGCGACCGTGCAAACTGCCGACTTAGCATATATATATATATATTATATATATGTATAGTCAAGACAGCCAGACACTGCGAGACAGTCACACAAATGCGCATAAGCCATGTAAAACGGCCAATTAGTGGGCATATTGATTATTTAATGACGTTTGCAATGCAACTGTCAAACTGTCGAAGGTTCATGAGTATTATTACAATTAATATTTTTAGATGAGTTGTAGAAATAGTTGGGTTGATAATTTATAACTATATCCAATATATAGCTAGCTATGAAAATATTTTCAAAAATATCCCGTCCATGTTCGAAACGTTATTGGAGAAATTGAAGCATATGTATATGTATATATAGCCTGAAAAGCACCTTAAGCTAATTTAATAGCGTATTAAATATATTAATTATATATTGCAAATCAATTCTCCATCCTACTTACCTTGAAGTTTATAACAAATTGCGACGCATATAAAATGGACCCAATATGATTCACAGTCTACAATTGTTTTTTTTATTGGGTAAAATAACACCATCATCTGTAATCGGATCCTTTTTTTTTTTTGGTGATCTTAATTTTGGCGGGTATTCATTCACTCAAATCAAACGACAAGAAAGACAGTTATTTTCGGCTTACAACCATGCACTGCTAAGTTGGTGATAACCGCCAGCGCAATACTTTTTCACAGTGTAATGGCAACAAAATATGTTTACACATAAAAAATAATAAACGATTATAAAAACAACAACAGAAATATCTACCGCACACCTTTTGGTGTGACAAAATATACGTTAAATTAGAAAAAAATGGGAATATCAAAAAATGCCTTGGGTGATCTGGATCTACCTCTATAATCAAGCCGCGTGTTAGCCACCTATTAATTTAGTTTTCCAATAAGAACTATTATTATGCACACAAAAAATATTTCGCTTGCAGCATTGCTTTGGGGAAAATATCGAATTTTTAATTATCTAGCACAAGTAATGCTGTAGTATATATTTACTAATTAGTAAATATTTCTGTTTACTAATTAGTAAATATATTTATGATACATTAGCCTCCTGGCTATAGTTGTTGTTTTCACATTCCAGATGATGTGGCTTCTGCAATTTTTTTCATTTGCAAATTTAAAATTTTTAAACCATGCCTGATGCTTGAATTAATTAATTTTTGAACAATTAATTATTAGATATTATTAGAATTCTCACCTATTTTATATTATTTTAAACTAAAATTCCGTTTTATGCTCTATGTTTATAAGGGTATTTAATCCTCGACAGACCGAAGATAACTCTGCTTGCTGGCTATTAACTATAAAACTCAATTCGAAATGTATTTAATGTCTGTTTTATGCTTGAAGAACATGTAGTTCTCGGCTTTTTGCTAGTTGCCTTAATTAACGTTTGAGGCAATTGCCGAATCATGCACGCTGTGGTTTTGGGTTCGATTTTGACATTTGTCAGGCAGATCACGTTCAAATATTCTGGTACGGCCTTGTTAATGGTCTATTAATGTGGGCGCCGAATGCGGTTGCCAGGTGACTTGGGGGCCACGCTGCGTATGAGTAATATGCGAGAGCAACCTTCAACAAGTTGCCAAGTGAGAATCGACGTCGGCTCGGCTTCGGCTGCTGCACAGGAAGCGCGTTAATTAGCAAATAAATAAAAAGCGTGCCGGCAAACAAGACACGCACATCGCGCATATGTGTGTACTCGTGTGTGTGTGTGCGTGTGTGCGTGTTGATATAGAGACGTACATCTGTAGCTGCTGTATCTGCGCCTCTGTTGCTGTGCCACTAGCTGCTGATTTCAATGCATGACGATGCCAACGAGAAAATTCTTTATGCTGCCTTTGCATTTCATATTTCCCATTGGTGGTTTTTCGCATGCGCTGCAAGTGTGTTAACTTATTGTCCATACTTAAAGGCAGACCACATGTGCTACGCAGATTTCTATACATTCCCTTTGGATTGGCTCTGAAAAGTTGAAATTTTATTAGACATTTATTTAAATTTAAGCATGTTTCTTTCTATTTTTTTTTTTTTTAATTCATTCATATACCATGCATTAAAAGTATTCAAGTTGTATTTACAAACAAAACTATCAAAAAATATATTAATATATACATCATATATATTTTTTATTTATTGTTAATATAAGCTATTTTAGATTACATTTTATAATAATAATACTTTAATATGTTCACTTGCTTTTTTTAATCGAAAAAATTCTTAAACTGAATTCTGCGTATTTATTATAACATTATGCCAATAAAAGTCATGTAACTAAAATGATTTTGCAAAGCTAATATGGTATTTCATAAAAGTTATTACCAAAATTTTTTAATGCTTTGCCATTTAAAATGTTTGAGAAATGTTTAAGTCAAAAGCTGAACTATGCCTACAGCATAGTCTTATTAGCATTGAAATCCTATTGGAGCAAATAGCTGAAAATTGAGTTTATATCACGAAACTGCAACATATATTAAATACTTCAATATTCCGAATCTAAATACGCTTAAATTATTTTATATTAATTACTGGATACAGGACTTTCGTAAGTTTTAACTCATAAGGGAAGAGTTTCTTAAAGTCAGCTTTGCTGCAGCTCATTTGCAAGTCCATGTAGCATACTGTCTTACAAGCTGCCAGGCTACGGCATTTTTATACCCTGCACCCACAGATAATGGGTATAATGGTTTTGTGCAAAGTAAGTCGATAAAGTAAAGTGAGTTGATTTATAATATTTGTTCGATATCTAGCCCCGTTTCATTATTATTTTATTTTATTATCTATATACTATACTATATTATAGACTTAGGGTAATTGCTAGTCGGGCGCAGCCGACTGTTGTTTCCACCTCCGTTGTAGGCGCAGTCGCGACTGCTGCTGGCTGTCGACTTTTGCCCTCTTCGCACGTTGTGCACGTAATTGAAAATTAACTTGTCTCTCTGTTGGCTGCAAGTTACCTTTGCTTTGCTTCTAGGCTGTCAAGGATTTTTGTGGTCGTATGCGTGCCGCATACTGATGTGCCTCAAGTCGCTATGCGAGTGAAAGAGCGAGAGAGAGAGAGAGAGAGAGCGAGCTGGCAGTTACTTAAGCATACGTTTATTTACAATACTTGATGGCTTAACTTCTAGTTAAAGCTATACACCAGCTACAAGAGTACACAGAACCAAGTGTTTATACTATAGACGATGCCGCTACCAGAAGCGGCAGCGTTCAACGGGATTCATGGGCGTGCCGGCGCCGCACTCGAACACCTCGGCGAATTCGGGCATCTGGGCGAGGGCATAGTTCAGCCGCTTGCTGCCCGTGTCGTGGAACAAGTCGGCCTCCTCGCCGCAAAAGAATTGCGCGAATTGCAGAAAGTACAGCCGTCCGTTGTGGCGCCTCTCCGCCGGCTGTTGCATATACGTCTGCAGGGCCAGCCGTGTGCCGCTGATGTCCGCGGCCCGTTCGTTCAGCATCACGACCTCGCTGTCGTTCAGGCAATTGACCGCGTTCACATAGCGCCCGTTCAGCAGCAGCTGATCGCTGTAGTCGCGCATAACGCCCTGGGCGTCGTAGTCGACAAAGTACGTGTCGAAGGCGTGGAGCATCTCGTGGCCCAGGGTATTGGCCAGATCGCCGTAGAGCAGCGCCGGCCAGAACTGGGCCGCGTAGAACGGCAGCTGTACGTACGCATACGGCATGATGATGATGCTGCCCAGGCAGTAGAAATACGGCGTCGCATCGATATTGTCGAGCAGTTCGGGCGCGTGATGGTTGAAGCTGTACCACAACTCTCGCATCGTTGCGTTCTCCAGCTCCAGCTCCAGCTCCGCCAGGTGGGCGTAGTAGTGGAGCAGGCTCTGCAGGTGGTTCTCGTAGAAGTCGCCGCCGACGCGCCAGTGCTGGACGCAGTCCGCGTAGAACTCTGCGGTCGCGTTGCGCGGCATGTTGCCCACGTTCAGCCGCAGGCCGTGCACCTTGCTCAGCAGCGAGGCCAGCAGCGTGGCGTTCACGCCGAACTCGTTCCGCTCCAGCTGCTGGGCGAACCGTGCCTTCAGCTCCTCGAAGACGCCGAAGATGACGCGCTCATCGCCGGCCCGCTGGCGGCTGTAGTAGGTGTGCTCGTAGGCGAAATTCATCGGCAGGTAGAGCGTCTTGCGCATGTGCTGGACGCAGGCCACCGCCGGGCTGACGCCGGGCGGGCTGCCGGCCAGCGGATTGTGGGGCAGCTGGAGCAGGTGCTGCAGGAAGCGCGCCCAGCTGTAGAGCTGCAGCAGCCGGGCGTCGGCCTGGTTGAGGTGGGCGATCAGTTGCCGCAGCGCCGGCAGATCGTCCGCCAGCAGCAGATGGTCGGCCGCGTATGCCACGCCCAGCTGCAGCTGGAGCACGTGCGTCCAGTTCAGCGCCGGCAGCTTCTGCTGCAGCTCCGCCAGCGTATAGTTGCACACCGGCTCCTCCACGGCGTCGGTTGGCCGCGCCAGCTGCTGCAGCCGCGCCTCCAGCTGCGCGAACTGGACGCGCAACGTGGACAATGGGGGCACGGGATGCGTATAGTGTCGGATTGCATGGTAAATACTCGTGCTGAGATTCAGGCTGAGATTGTAGTTGTGCGGCTGGACGAGCACCATGTGCCGCGTGGCATTGTGCGGGCTCACCTCGATCTTCACGTAGTGCTCGTGGTAGCCGTACCGCCCGAGCACCGCCACCAGCTCCGACCAGTGCCCGCCAGCGGCCATTCGCGGCAGCCGCTCCAGGTAGCGACGCAGACGCGGCTCGCCCGCCGACCGGCAGCTGCGATAGTAGCGCAACAGCTTCCCGTATACGGGCAGCTCGTGCTCCGTCTCCGGCTCGTCGAGCAGCCGCTCGAACAGCTCCACGTACCGGCGATCGATCAGCGCGCCGCTCACCGACATCGCCGACTCCCCGGCCGCGTGCACCGACCTCCAGTTGCCGCAGGCGTACGCATGAAAGTCCTGGCACGCGTCCAGCTCGGGTCGCATATACCGCTCCATCTGGCGGATGTGCCGCAGGTTGAGGTCCGCGCTGCACGGCGGCGCCCGGCAGCTCTGATCCAGCTGATCGATGGGCAGCGCCCCGGCGCCGGCCAACAGCAGCCAGAGGCACGCCCAGAGGCGTGGCATTTTCGATTTGAATAGCATTTCACTTCAATCGGAATCGATCGATTTGCGTTTGAGTTTAGTTCTATATGCTGTTGCCTGCAGTTGGTTTTTGTTGTGTTCGTTGTTGGTTTCTTTTAGGCGCACACATGTCAGCAAACTGTTCGGAAGCAAGTTCTATGAGTCTTTTCCTGTTTCTCACAATATCCGTTTCGGTTTGCAGAAGGTTTCGTTGCGCGTTCGCCGCTTGCTAAAAATCAACTAAAAACTCGTTTCACGCGTTTCCAATTTTTATGTATTCGTATTTAATTCACTCAACGCAAATACATTTCTACATTCAGTTACACATGTGTGTGTGTGTGTTTGTGTGTGTTAAATTCTTGCAGCGCGCTCTTTACATTTTTTGTATGTATTTTTTTTTTGTTATTTTTTTTTTTGCTTGCCTTGCTTATCAACGCTTTAAATACGTCTTTTCTTTTAGGTCGTGTGCGGCGGCTTATCTTTGATACACTGCAAGAAATGCATATGATTTAGAAAAATATAAAAGTGTATTTTTCGATTTTAAGCATATGAATAATTTATAATATATTTTTTAATTTTTTCTTTAATATTCTAAGCTCGATATTTGTATCAATTTTCTGAAAATTTCTGAATTTTTAGGGCCACTTCATTAACTGTGATATGTTGGGTTCAATTTAATAATTCACACATATTATTTAATATGAGGAATTAATTTATAATTAATTTATAATAGGTGAGGAATTAATTTATAATACCATTAACTTAATTTTTTATTAACCTAATTTTTTTACATATTCATTTCAAATTTTAAAGAGAAACGACTTCAGTTCGCCGTTAAGCGAAAAAAATATGCTGCTAATTGAATTTGGGTTTAAAATGTACTTGAAACATACTAAATAAATAAAGTATTTAAAAAATATGTAAATAAATCGTCGTGCAATTAATTCATTCATTTAGCTCAGTGCACCCAGCTCGGCTTGAATGACAAGAAAAAAAATGTTTCAATTCATCTTTTAGTTATTAATTGTCATCAGCGTCGCCATCGTTCAGCTGCCTGATAAGGTATTGAATTAACGGATGACGCAATTCGACGTTGCAATTAATGTGTAACCGTAAGTACGAGAAGTTCACGCCGGGGTCGGAGATCGACAGCCGTTGCGATATGCCACGGCCCATGCATCTGCTAAGCATTAACTCTAGCCGAGGCTTCTTTGCCGGACGGCCAGCCAGGGGGCGGGGCTGGGCGGGGACGGGGGCCTGGCCACTGCGCATTGGACTTTTCGCTGCCCGCCGGACAGTGCCGCCGGCACATGTGATGTTTGGAGCACTCGGCGGGTTATCAGGCCCATTAGTGATCCCATAGAGCACAATTTGTCGTTGACTGATTGTTTTGGCACTTGTTGTGCACGTATTTTTTTTTGGTTTTTTGTTTTTTGTCTGTGCAGAAATCAAGTTTACCAAATACAATCAAATTTGATGGGAAATGTTTCCGAATAAGTTAGCAGGTGAGAGTAAATAGTCGTACGGTTATGAAAACATCCATCTCATTCTATCGCATAGGTCTTTCTAGCTTATAAGCAGACGTTTGATTGATTGGCTGATTGACAGCCAATCAGAATATTGTCATCGAGTATTACCAATTAAAATCTTCTAAATATATATATTAAAAATTCACTGATTAAAGTGCAGCCAGGACTAGCTATTTTTATGTCCCATAGTACTGGAAACGGCTGAAAACCTTTTAAGCATATTTGAATAATTCCATCTCCCATTTATTTGCCTAGTAAACCCGTTTGTAATATATCAGAGAAATCTCAACATGTTTCCTCTGCTCTCCTTTTGAACTGAAACATAACAATATTGTTAATCTTGTAATATTAAAAAATGTTAAACGTGGAAATATTAATTACACATGTATCTATAAGTGCACTGATTTGAGTAATATATCGAACTTGCATTTTTGTGTATTTATTCCAGCTATTTAAAGCCTAATCATTAAAGCATACGCTTGATTTGCATTTAATTGATTGCATTTTAATTAAATTGCAATTTGTGGACTCCGCACACGGACTCACGCACATCCATTGCCAAATTGAGAACGCGTGAATTAATAATAATTTTTTAGGCGCGCCAGACTTTAATTTCCTTGTCAAAGACAGATAGCACCGAAATATTATGCGAAATATTTTCAACTACTTTAAAAATATTTGATAAGCTGCAAAAAGAATATGCAAATACAAACATGTATATATATATACATATATGTGTATGTGTATACGCGTGTACGCTTAACGACAATTATTTATATTAAAAATTTCACGTTTTCGTCAAAAATTTCACAATGTGCGACTGTAAAGCAAAGTAGCAAAAAGCCCAGCGATTTTGATCGCCATAAAGTGAAATTTAATTTAAATTTATTAAATTATTAATATGGGAAAAACGCGAAAATTAATCGCTACGTCACGGCAATCTCTCTCTCTCTGTGTGAGTGTGTGTGCACTCAGAAAGTGCAAGCATGTTTAAATTGCTGTTTACGGTTCAATGGGAAGCCCTTTATATCATGTCCCTGTTCACGTCCTTGGCGAAATGCCTGCATCAATGCCTCGTCTGCCATTTCGCGGCACGAATTTCATAATTCAATTACGCTTGGCAAGCCACGCAAAAGATGGCGGAGTGTGGCCAGACAGGACCACTGCAATGCCCTAACAAAGCGCTGATCATTGCCTATCCCATCCCACTTGCAGCAGAGAAGGAAAACTATTTATTTAAATTTAACTAACCCATTTTGACTGCCCCGATCAGCTTTTGTGCCGGTCTAATAGATTTTGTTAAGAAAGGCATAAATGCAAAAAATCGTTTATAAACGCGAAAGAGTAAAAGTGCACGGCTTTGGTAAATTTCATCCGCAAGTGAGGAAAATTGGTGGAAAACGGTTGTATAAAACTTATTTGCTTTTCCGCCGATCAGCTGAAAAATTATTGTCAAAATAAAAATAAAAAGTTACTGAGCAGACACGTGCTACCGATTTTGGATAATTCACCAAAGAAAAATATTTTTATAATTAGTTTGCTATACAATAAAAAAAGTGGGAAATTATTATATATTAAAATATATTTGACCGAGCAACGTTCTATCTGAAATTAAATTACAATAATTTTGAAAGCACCGGGTAAAATGCGAGAAATTTATTTCTCCCACATTTGGTAGGTGGATTACTAAAGCTAGATTCAATACGCTAAAAAATGCATTATTAAGCAGACTTCATAAACTAAATGTAATTCTAAAATGTAATAATTGTTCATTTCGTGTTTTCAATATAACAATAAACTATAACTATAAACTAAATATAAAATATAAAAATATTAATATTTTTGCTTTTTAAATTTTAATATTACAAATTGCAATTCATTCGCTTAGCATACAAAAATAATTGAACATAATAAAAATCAATTCAAATGATAAGATAGTTATAGATAGATGACGCATAATTCTATTATAAATCCGTTATAGGGTATAGAAAAATGCATTGCAGGAATAATTTAGCAGTGCATAAAAAGCAAAAGTAATCCGTAATTGGGTTGAGGTTTGGGCCGAGCAAACTGTTTGCCTTGTTAAATGCTCACTTACGCATGCACTCAGCTTGCTGAGCGCCCCCTCCCCCCCTCCCCCTCCTCCGATATCCCTCGTAACCCCCGTGCACTTTTTGCGATTTGGGTAAAATGTAGCACTTAATGCTTGCGGTTGGTTCCGCGTCTTAAAGTCAATGGATGCCATGCTTATATCTCAGCCCCCGTATTCTTTTTTTTTTGCTCTCTGTTTTTTTTATTTTGCTCTCAAGTTACTCAAGTAATTCAATTTCCGGCGACTGTAAGCTATAGAAATGATATTCAAGTTATTGAAAGCGAGGCAAACAAACAAACAAACAAACAGACAGACAGACAAAGAAACGGTACGGCAAAAAAATTTGTGAAAAATGTGAAAAACCTTTTACCCACTGGGTTTTGTTTGGCAAATTTGTTGTCTAGACTAAAATTCAGTGGATGCAACTTTTCATACGTGGAAATATGGCACGTGGCTATTAGCAAATTGAAACGGTCGATTTTGGGGCAGATGATGATGCAATAAAATGCGCTGCTGCCAAGTCAACTCACAAATGTCATCATCAGCATTCAGCACCAATTCCAGCTTAGCACCTGGCGAATCTCTCTCGTTTACAGCTTTGGCGCTGATTTGCATAAGGCGCCAAATGGCGACCGAAGTTTCAGCTGAGGCAACGACGTCGCCAGCTGCCTCGAATCCAATGAAATCAAAGCTCATCCCTCGGTGACAAGCCGCAATTTTCGTGTGTGATTTTCATTGTGGCACCCAGCTCTCTGGGGTCTAGTTAGTACTCGCGTTTGCTGGCGACGTTTCCCAGCTCTCTCTCTCTCTCTCTCATTGGCACTAGCTTCAATCAGTTTAAGAACATCTCATGGGTGCAGCAGGTGTACTTGCTATAACATTTCCACACTTGATAATTGTGTCTACTCCGAATTTACAGACTTTATAAAATCTTAAGCTGCCTTTCTTATTTATATTTAATTTAATTTAATAAAATTAATGAAAAGAGTTATAATACATTCAAATGTTGTGAATTTACCCAATTGTTAAACGCGCTTTTTTTCATAGCTAAATTCCATTAAAAGTTTGAAGAGTTATAGAATTTTTTTTTTTATTAAAATAAATTATAAAATCAGTAAAGTTGTAGTTTTATTTGTGTAGTTGTAGATTCTTAGCAAATTTTTAAAATATTTCTGATAAATGTTGGCACAGTTTTCATATTTAAATTACTAATTATTATTATTTAGGGAACTCAATATATATTATTTCTCTTACTGTTCTCAGAGTACGTAATTCTTTTAGACATGTAAAATAAATGCGATTAAAGTATTTAGCTCAATCTCAATTTCGATTAGATTGCTTAAGCTATTCTTAAAAATAAAAATGTTTGCCAAACATTGCTTTAATTGTCAATTAATTATTGATTAATTTATTAAATTAAAACTAGTTGACAATACAAAATTTAATGGTTGATTAGGGCCCTTGACTAAAGGATATTATTTTATTGTTTTGATAAGTTTGGCTGCTAGTTTCTACCACAAATATAGGATAAATAGCGAATTACATTTTTTTTTCTAGTAATTTCTGTGAACTTGAGTGTATGGTAATTAAAGGTACACACACATAGATGATTTTCCAGGCATCAAGGTGCCATCTTTTGTAACTGTCGTCATAATCCCCTCATAAAGTTGCGACCCTAGCAACGTTTTAACGTGACTCATGTTGCCGAGTCAAGGAGCGCAATCTGTTAACTCGATAAACTGGCACTTTACTTACCTGCTGCCTTTTAATTCGCAGGTCAGCGCATTAGCGGATTCCGGGAAGGCAGGCGCTGCTAATGGAATGCTGTGAAAACCCCGGCTCGCAGCTGCGCCTCGATTAGATGACCTGACCCGATGCCGGCCGGATTAGCGGGTGTAATAAAGTTTGCATAGCGTTTACCTGAGGCGCTTAAAAGGCGCTGCAGCAGCTTCGCCGCCCACAGTTACAAACTGCAGCGTTTAACGTGAACAACGAATAGTGAACAAAAAAGGAAAAACAATCTACAAATTAGCATTTCAATATGGTGCTAAGCAACTCCACGCCCAACAACAACAACAACAGCAACAACCACCGCAAGCAGCAAGAGCTCGTCGTGGACACGGCGACGATGAACAGCGCCGATCTCAGCGAGCTGCTGCAGCTGAATGCGGAGATCGAGGAGCGGCGCTCGCGCCACGCCCACCGCAGTGCCGGCGATGGGCGGGGCCTGCTGCGCGCGACAATGACGCGCGAGGAGCTCTTCGAGGTCTCCTCACTGGACGACGATCGCTTCCTGACCGCCTTGGAGCACCAGAACTCGTACGTGACCCCGTCGCGCATCCAAATCACCGACCTCGACCTCTCCAGCATCGAGAACCTAATGAAGTACTTCGACGAGGACGTGCCCACCACGCCCACCAAGGAGGCGGGCCCAACGTGCAGCGGCAAGGTGGCCAACGCCATTGCCAAGCTGGTCGGCCAGACGCCCCAAGCGACGACGACGCCGCCGTCGAGGCCGAAACCGGACAGCGGCCGGCAGAAGATCAGCGAGCTGAAGCAGAAGTACGAGCGGCCGCAGCTGGCCACGCCCCAGGCGGCACGGGGCGGGCCCGGCAAGGCAGCCGGCCGGCTGCCCATGAAGGTCAGAGAGATGGCCCAGCTGTTCAACTCGAAGATCAGCCAGGTGATGCGGCGCGGCGAGCAGCCGCAGTACGCGACGCTGCACAACGAACGCTCGCTGGAGCTGTCGGCGGACGAGGAGCCCGGCACCTGCCTGGTGGCCGAGGACGTGTTCCGCGAGCTGAGCGTGAGGGACAAGGTGCTGCTGTTCAACAAGTTCGTCAGCGATATTGCCGCCAAGCATCCCAAGTTTAATGCGCACGCCGCCGACCTGAAGGCCCAGGCCAAGAAGCAAATGGCGCGCGGCGAGGTCGTCGCCGAGCAGCAGGCCAGCGTCAAGCAGCTGGCCCAGCAGCTGGAGGCCAAGTGCGCGCTCCAGCCGAAGAGTCCGCCGGGCCAGCGGCCGGCGGCCAAGACGCCGTCGCTGCACGTCAGCACGCTGACCGTCGTGCTGAAGGCCAGTCCGGAGCGGCGTCTGGTCGCCGTGCCGGGCGAGGGCCGGCCGGACCAGTGCATCGTCGCCCAGAAGCGCAGCCTGGCGGCCATCCGCAGCGCGCTGCCGACGGAGGCGTACGCGCCGCCCAAGAAGATACGGCGCACGCGTCAGGAGCGCGCCGGCAACGAGAGCCAGCTGTTTTTTCACAACGAGCCGCTGGAGAGCCTCTTCTACAACTGGCTGAGCGCCGAGAACGGGGTGCTCTTCGACATCACCAGCGTGGCGAACACCGACCAGACCATCGAGATTGCCAGCGGGGGCGAGGAGCCGCCGGCCCAGCTCACAGCCAGCTCGATTGGCGACCTCAGCCAGAAGTCGGCGGTGGAGCGGCTGCTCGAGGAGGCCATTGCCAAGCTCGAGCTGGAGGGCGGGCCAAAGGAGCTGAGCCACGTCGATGAGAAGGACGTGGACACGGCAGCGACGCCAACACCCACGCCAATGCCAATGCCAACACTCCACTCCCCAGTTCCGGCCACGCCGCGCAGGATCAAGCGCCAAGCGCCGCCGGTGCCCGCGCCGCGTCCCAGTCTGGGCCAGGCCCAAGTCACCTCGAGCAGCTCCTCCAGCTGCAAGCAATCCGATGCCGAGAGCGAGTCCGGCTTGTCCACGCTACCAAAGGTGAGTGCAGCACAATACTTGAAGGGCTTGCTGAGATCGGGCCGATCTTTGGCAAAAACTTTGAAAGGCAATTGGCTCAAAGAAATGTCAGCTAGGTTAGGATATGAAATAGGCAAGAAGAAACATAAGCTGGGCACGATTTTGAAAGTCAAACAATACAAATAGCTCCCTTTTCAAAAAAGATTAACTAGATTTGCGTATTTTAATTATTTTAATATTCTGATTAGTTATACAAAGCAGATTTTAGATGAAACAAAAAATGTGCCTAATATGCTAATTGAACTTGGAAGTTGTTCTAAAATCTTAATTAAATTTTTGAAATATTTTTATTAGTTATAAACAGTTTGTCTTGGCTTTTGTTTGCAAAAACATGAAAAAAAATATGTGCTTTCAAATAGTTAGAAAACAAATAGAAGCGAAAAGTGGAGAAGTCATTAAAAAAATATATGTTTAACTGCTAAGTTAAGAAGAAAGATTTTCTTTAATTTTTTTTTATTAATTCCAATTCGAATTCCAAAATTAGTTTTAAAAAATTGCTTTTGAAATAATAATGAGACAATAGCTTGGAAATGATTTGCCTTTTATTTAGCGGTTTCTTTTTTGAACTTTTCAAATGTTATTGAAGTTTAATGGCTATTGAAATGATCCCACAGATAACCAGCGACGAATCTCAGCCGGAAATGCCAACAACGCCGAACGAAGCCGCCGACTTTGAGTTTGCGAAGCCCGTGCGGCCGCCGCGCAAAAAGAAAATGCGTCGCACGCTGACCTGGAAGAAGGAGAATTCGATAGTGGAGGCCACGGCCAATGCGGTGACCAGCACCGATTCCGACTCCGACTACAAGCCGGGCGCGCTGCCGGCGAAGAAGAAGCCGGCAAGTGCAACAGCAACAGCAGCAGCAACAGCAGCAGCTGCGCCGCAGCCACAGCCGCCGTCGCAGCCGCAGCCACTGCCACGGCCAGAGCAGAGCTACATCGAGCTGGACAAGTCGCTGATGCGGCAGGTGAACTCGCCGCGGAAGATCAAGTCCGCGTACACGCTGACGGTGATGTCCTCGCCCTCGCCGAACGCGGACAGCGACCAGTCGCCGTCGCAGACGCCGCGCCCGTCGCTGGACCAGCAGCTGCGCGACAGCTTCATCGACCAGGGCTTCGAGACGTGCTCGAACGATGCCATGGACAGCAGTCCGTTGCGGCGCTCTTCGCTGGGCGTCGCCCCGGCGAAGCCCTCGGGCTTCTCCACGCCGGTGAAGGGACGCAGCGGTGCGGGCGGGGCGCAGCAGCAGCTGTTCAGTCCGATCGGTGCCGGCGGCCAGCTGGACAAGTCGCGTCGCAGCTCCTTGGCCATGCAGGTGATACGTGAGGATCATCCGCTGGACTTGGCGTCCACGTCCGATGCGCCGACGACGCCGACGTGCAGCGAACGCGAGTTCTTCGCCAATGCGCCCACTGTGGAGATGAGCTCCTCGCAGCTGGAGGAGCTGCCGGCCAGCAAGCCGCAGTCCAGGTTCTGGATCAGCGCCGGCGATTTTACCGTCGCCCTGGAAATCGTCTACAATTCGGCGGACCGGCTGCGTCTGCTCTACGAGATCTTCACGCAGAAGACATGGGAAACGCGCGAGCTGACCTTTGGCATCGACGGACACAAGTTCAGCCGCAACTCGCAGGAGACCAAGGTCAAGGATCTGCCGGAACGGCCGCCCAGCGTGAAGGGCTTCTCGCACTACTGGTTCGCCAGCGGCGATCTGGCCGTGCCGTTCAGCGGCAAGCATCTGGCCGGCGAGAAGATCGAGCGTCTGTTTCAGTTCCTCGCCGCGGAGCTGGCCACTGGCCCGGACTTGGAGCTGCGCTTTGGCGTCGACCATCTGGAGTTTAGCGGCGTGCCGGAGTTCTGGCACACGTCGCCCAAGTTCTCCATCGAGAGCGGCTACAGCATGCTGGTGGGCCTCCAGACGGGCAACAGCAACGGGCTGGAGGGGCGCAGCAAGTACGCCTGGCCGAGCCATCAGCACAACGGCTCCGGCAGCGGGCTCAGGACGAGCGACTTGGATCAGACCGAATTCGAGTCGGACAGCTTCAGCAACAACAGTGGCCGGTTCTCGTTCTCCCCGGACCTGTTTAGCCAGGACTACGAGGCCGTGCCGCTCGACGAGCTCTTCGACAAGACGCTGCCCGTTGTCCGCTCGGCGCCGATGAGCATGCCCCAAATGCTGCGCACCCTGCAGCAGCAGCAGACCAAGCTGCGGAGCGTGGAGCAGCGCATTCGCAGCTACGAGCTGCCCCCAAAGCTCTCCGAGGCCACGTTGCGGCAATGCCGCAGCCGGCCGGAGCTGGCCCACAGGCTGCGCGCCATCGACAACATCGCCCGCAGCAGTGGATTCCGCGCCTGCACCATGGAGGAGCTGGAGAGCTTCGTCCAGTTCCTCATCGAGTACGCGGACACGTGCCTGGGCAGCTGCAGCGAGCACATCGAGCGGATCATCGACACGCTGCTCGACCGACGGGCCGTCGCGGTCTAAACCACCATCAGTACTTAGTATAGATCTTATATTTTAGGCGCTAACATACAATGTTACACATATTCCTAATAAACTTTTCGAAAAGTTAAACCAAAGCTAGAAAGTTTCCTGCATGCCCACAATTTTAGTCAGAATCGCATTTCGATACTCCTATATATATAAAATAGTAGATTGATTCCAGACCTTAAAACTACAATAAAAAATATTAAATAATTCGTGTTAGGGCTAACTTGAGAATTTATTTTTCTTGCTTAAACATTTAAACTCATTTACTATATTATAATAAAAAAGAAAAAACATATGCATTTATATTAAAAAAAAAAAGTAGAACTAATATAAACAAAAAGTTTTATTCGTTTACTGACAGTAAAATCTAAAATTTTATTCGTTTCCTGGTAATAAACATGTATATATATAATTTTAAAAATAAGAACTGTCACTATATGTATTTCATAAAAATAAAAATAATATAAAATACAATTTGCGTGTGGCCATTAATCTTAAGTACGTCTAAATGAGTATTGGTAATGTGTTCATAGAAAATACAAAATGCATAAAAAGAATTCATAGAATATTTAAAATCGTGTTGAATCAAATCAGTTCAGGAGCAAAATGTCAACAAAGAAATTCGTTTAAAAAAAGAAATTAATCGCATCGTTTTTTTTAACACCTACAACCCAGACACAAGTATATATATAATTTTATTTGTAAAAATAAGAGCTATTTATGAAAAGAATTCAATTCATTAATTCATGTAAGGGAAAATAAATACGTCTGAAAAGAGAAATTAGGTGTATCAATTCTGTTCACAAAATAATAACACAGTAAAGTCTGCAGATAACTGCGTTTAAAATTGTGCAATAAAAATGTTGATGGAAAAATACTTAACACCTTATATGTTCCAAATGTAAAATCTGTAGATTCAAAGCATGTCACCAAGAAAATACTTTTCCCTTTGCTGGCAGAGAACTTAAAAAAGCCAAAAGCACGTGTGCAAAAAGTAATTTATACTTAGAAACAAACAATGTTCGTTTGTTGCCAAATGATAACCTTTAGGTTAAGAAAAAAAATGTACTGAATTATTTGGGAATTTTTGTTCAAAGCAAAGCATATTGATTTCGATGGTCGGTTGTGTTGACCAGCCAAAGTGTGGCCATTGAGGGAGCTACAGTTTGAAGTTGAATTGGTCCATTCGGCTTTAGTTGTCAAGTAGAATGTTGACTGCATCATCAGCGTCTTTAGCACATTTGCCGCCCGCCTCTCTGGGTGGAGGAGTGCTCCATTGTGTTTGCGTTGCGCATACGCCACGTAGGACAAGCAGCGTCACGTTGCCATTGCCAGCGCTTGGCAAAATATTTGCCTTGGGTTTTTGTGGCCAACAAACAAGACTGGCGAAGAGACTTGGCTATGCAGCAACAAAGTCTCCTGCCCGCTATAAGCCATTGCTGATGTGCAATGTGCAGTTGGCAGTCAAATGGGTAACGCCCTCGGACTCAATAACAATTTCACGTTCTAGTACCCAAAGTGCTACACAAACACCGAATCAAATAAAATCGAAAATCACTGCACACGACCATAAAACCATGCTGAGCTCTTAAATATGGATTGGTCAGCCTTGGTGGTCTTTTGTGCTCGAAATTTGATTGTTATTGATATATTTTCAAATAAGCATTACTTAAAGTTATTATTAAGTTAAGTATATCCAATATAACAAACCATTAACATAACTATTTTTTTAATTTTGTGAATAATAATTCTATAAAGAATCCTGCTTCTGTGAAGTTTAAAGCACTGATTATATTATTTGTTTCATAATATCTACAAAAAAAAATGTAAAAAATATAAATATGCATAAGTAAAATTAAATTCCAGAAGATAGTCTTAGATCTGCTATCCTTCGATGATCGGACCCTATTTGTCAGAGTATCCAGGTTACAAATTATTTGTTTTGCTGCAGAAGACCGTAGGTAAATAAATTATTGCATACTTTTATATCCTGAAATATTAGCTAGCAGCTGCAAGTTAACAGAGGCTGTTCGTTAAAATTGACACAAATATATTTTAAGCGGTGCATACTTTTAGGCTGACACAAAAAACTCAACTTAATTTGTCTGAATTTTCAAATGGATATATCTCGGCTATATGTAATCCGATATCGGAGATATATATCTCATTCGACTCGTATAAGTCCACAGATCGCCATTTAAAATGATTCTGTTCGTTTGGTAATACTTACGAAGAAGAACATACTCAAAGTGAATAGATTTATTACAGAAAAAGATCTTTTAATTAAATTATATGTGTATTATTTATTTCCTGTTTGCATACGAAGCAATCTCATAGTGATGTTTATTCCGCTGTCGCTTGTTTTTACTGGGGATTAATTTCATTAAATGTACATTATCACTCTTATTAATTAGAAACACAAACTAAAGCCTATGATATATTTATATATGTATGTATGTTTAGTTCTTAATTAGGCTGCTATTTGAATATGTGAGCATAGTTCAGGATATATGTAAATATGTCAATCGAAATAAGTTGTTCATCAATTAATTGTTTTTATGCGATGCCTACAAGTAAACTTGGATTTTACCCATCCTTTTGATTAATGACGTGGGCTGCTGCTCGGCCTGCTTTTTGTAGGTTTACGGGTACGAATTTGGGTATTTGTTTTGGCTTTATAAATATAATGCTGCCTAACTTCGTACGAATTAAAGCGCAGTTTATTGTAATGCTTATAACGAGTACGTAATTTACAATTGTTTCTGTGTGTCTAATTATTTACATATGTATGTTTGTCTAGATATTTTTTTCTGTTTGTTTTGTTTTTTTTTTTAACAATTTGGCAACAATTTAAATGTTTTTATTTAATTGTGTTTTGTTTGTTTATATGCACTGATTTATATTTCAACTTAATGAATCATTTAGTTGGCAATTCAACTTGTCTGCTCTTTCCTGGAAAAAACTATGAGCATATATAATTTTAATAGTTGAAAATAGTAAAGTAATGTATAGTACTTATATCTAATGAAACCGAACCTTAATTCAATTTTGCAGCTATTAAAAACTACATTTTTGTTGTTTGCAGTTAAATAATATAAATATTTAAAGATAATAAATACAATATGGCAATTTTTCTCGTTTTGAGTATTAATTTTTCTTTCAAATTGTTTTGTATAATTATATAATTTATATAATTAAACTTAAAAAGTGAAATTTGAAAATATTTAGAGAAAATAGGCAAACTTGTCTAATAGGAAAGAGCATGTGCTTGGCGGTTTCGTTCTGTTCTCGTTTAGCTGCTTAATTTACTGCCTTTTGTTTGTCTAAAACTGTTTTTCAATCTCTTCTGGGATGGGATAAACAAGGATGGCCGAAATTTAACCGCATTGCAATTGGCAATTTGCTTAATTAAGTATTTGCTGAATATTTGTTGTTGTTGCAATATGTGCTGCATGTTGTTGGTTTTGCGTTGCTGTGCTTTGCTCTGCTCTATGCATTTTTATATTTTGGTTTGTTTTTTGGTAATGGCACTTTAATAATACAGTTTTGGTTTTATTTCTTAATGATGTGAATGCATTGCCAGCAACAAGAAAAGTGTGAGCAGCCAACAGACCAAGCGCGGGCTTCCTCCGGCCGTGCTTTTGCCCTTGGACCAGTCGTAGCCCTCCGGATTGCTGCCCATTAGCTTCTGTTCCGATTTACCGATCTCGTTTAAATTCGATTGGTACTTAATGCCCACTGTAAGTTAAGATCAGGGTGAACAAAAATCAAATGCAGTAGCAATTAAACAAAAGTGACAGTCAAATGAGTTTAGCTACTCACATTTGTCGATCACAATCACCGAGTTCGTGGGCACATCCCCGCCGAATCCATTAAAGGGCGTGTTCGCGTCATAGGGAAAGTTTATTGTTGTTGTTGTGGTGCGCAACGTTGTTGTTGTGGGCGGCGGTTGTGTTGTTGGCGGACTGGACACTGCAAGTGAAAAGATTGCATTAGAGTTGGGCATTTATATCTGAATGTATTTACTCTCGTTGGCAATAAATAATAGTAAATAAATAAATGTGTTTGGGAATAATACTCAATTATTTTCTATTTTCTATTTTATATTTTATTATTATTATTTACCCAAAATTCATTAGACCCATACCAATCAGATAAAATAATGCATTGCTTCTGAGTAGCGAGTAGATTTGCACTTGTTTAAGACTTTAATTGCTCCAATCCAATATTGAAGCCTCTCACTTCGGAGTTATTGAACCCTCGTAAATGCTTTGGGCTTGCCTTTCGTTTTCAATTTCTTCGTTCTCTGGTGCCATATCATTATTGACGGCAATTTGTTGGGTCAATTTATGGGGCTGGGCGCTCGGTGCTTGGCCTTGCCGGGCCTTGCGTCCTTATCGGCAGCAGTGCCAAAGGATGCTCCAAACTTTCATAGCAATGCTGACCACTTAATAACATTGTCGCAGGTTCATTGTTCTCATTGTATTGTGTGCCGCCATTACGGCTGCCCTCTTATTATCAGCTGCTGTGGATGCTCTTTGTTACCTTTAATTGGTGGATCGTTACAACCACCCCAGTCCCCGTCCCCCGCCCCCCGCCTCCCGCCTTCGGTTGTATTGTTGTTGCTGTTGCCGGCGCGTCAACCTCGACGCTGGCTGCGTTTTTATCGCCTGGGCGCCAAAAAATAAATTAACTTGTCGCATTTTCACATTGACAATTTCTGGCCGCTATTGGCCATGGCCTTTTGCCGGCGTCCTCTTTTTATTGTGGCGCAGCGAACGAAACGAACGGATATTTTATATTGTTTTATGAACTTTTGTGACCGGAATTCGAGTTATGTACTTGCCGATACCCACATATATATATTGCAGTCGGCCGCTTTAATGGCCCACCAGCTGGGACTGATTTAGCAAATTGACAGATTATTGGCATTTTATTGGCCAGTGCCTAACGTAACAACGGGCGCATTTAATTGTCGCCGATACGGCGCGTTAGCTGTCTGTATATTTTATATATATTATCTGTATCTTTTATATTGACAATCATTTTTCATGCATTTAATGCAATGCGATTTTTACAGATTTATGTCGACAACTTAGAGCTCAGTATATGGGCCAAAAGGGTCTAATGAAGTCGTGCAAGTGTAACAGGACAACGAACTGAGCCATCTCTGGCTGAAGTGTATCTGTGAGTGCACTTCTCAAATGTATCTGGAGGGCTAAAATAGTATCTTAGAGATACGAGGCACAAAATAAAATCTTTTTATATAGATACTTTAATGGCAACAATTCTTTAAGATCGTACAGATACGTTTATGTTTAACTAATATTTATGTCTCTCACAGATACTCTTGATTATTACATTTTTATATCTCCCACAATTTTAAAACTAAGCTCACTAAATTCCCGCAAATTAAAAAATTCTACATTTGCAAAGAAAAAGCAATAACAATTAGGGCAGTTTTGGACACTGGACGAGTGTTTCCCACTTGTTGTTTGTGTTCTATTCAGTAAACATATGCTGAACAATTTGCCCATCATGTTGCTGTTTTCCCTGTCATATATTTGGCTCATTGAAACCGGTCCAGCTAAAACCTAACTAATGACCACATTATCTGGCTGGAATTTCATCAGGCACACACACACACACACACAGCTTTTGTCAGGCGCCATCCAATCAAGTACACACATTTGGCTGCCATAATTAAAGCCGCAAATGGTGTAGTTTTCGAAATTCGCCGTGTACAAAATGAAACAAGGGCGCGCACATTTTGGCCAACACTTGTTATTTATCGCGTTCGGGCGCACTCCGGTTTACGCATTATGGGCCAATATTAAAAAGTATAAATAACACATTGCGGACACTTACTGTACAGTTTTATGTTGCCGTCCATGTCGCCACGAGGATTTTTGGCGACGCATTTGTAGTTGCCATAATCGCTGCCCTGCACGTTGGTGATCGTCAGCCGCATTGTCGCCTTGTACGATGGATGGCCCGGAATCGTTTCGGTTCTGCAAACACAGCGACATGTAATAACAACAATAATAGCAACAGCAATAAGTACACCCAAAATAGTTCAAGCGGTGGCATAATTTGAGCAAGTTCAATGACAGCAATTGCGCCGTGCGCCGTGCGCCGTTATAGGTCAGCTTCAATGAGCGCCAATCAGCGGAATCAAGGCCAAGGTGAAACTGATAAGCGCAGTCGGTGGCCACTTAAGTCTAATCAGAATGCGACCCGGCGCAGAGCGCACAGTGGGTACAGCATAATAATGCTCGAACGGGGCGCACCTTGGTTAGCTCACAACTGAATAGATAATATGAAATAAAATAGACTAGAGAGAAAAAGCTGCATTTGTAAAAGAATTATAATCATTTTTTTTTTCTAAAGGTTTAAGTCGTTTCTGGTGTCTTCAAAGGTTTTTTGACACATCATGTCAAATGAACATATTTATCACATAGGTTATCATCCATCTTTTCTTTTTCAAGCATTAAATTCAAAATACATGTTTATAACTTCATTATTCTCTGTTTCTTAATATAATAAACCTATGCCGGCAAGACAACACTCCACAGTCATATGCAATCTTTTGAGTCTGTAAATAGTCATAGTTATAAAGGCGAAGGATTTATTTAAAAACGCGCTATAGAGTTTAGACAATAAATAATTGAAAAAAAAAAATAAAATTATAATAATTTTAAAATTCATAAAAGTTTCATTTACACTTGCATAAATTTAATTTTCTGAAATGTTCAAATTGAACATTGGGTTTCGTGTCAGTGTGCCGCGCTGCGATGAAGACTGACAGGCGGTCGACGCCGCTGGCTGCTGGCTGCTGGCTGCTGGCCGCCGGCTGGGCCCGGGCCAGTTGTAGTTGAACGCAGCGCGATGCTGAAGCTCAGCCTGATTGCCTGGCTGCTCTGTTCGCTGGCGTGGCGCACCACGCCCACCAGCTGCCGTCAGACGCGGCCGGCGCCGAGTATCCAGGAGCTGCTGGCCAACCAGCTGCAGAGCTATATGGACACCAAGGCGCGCCCCTGCGAGAACTTCTATCAGTACGCCTGCGGCAATTGGCAGCTGCACACGGCACAACAGAAGGAGCAGCAGCAGCAGCAGCAGCAACAGCCGCAGCAACAGCAGCAACAGCAACAGCAACAGCAGCAGCAGCAGCATCAGCAAAGGGAGCAGCAGGAACAGCTGCAGCCCAGCGACACTCTGGCCGTGCTGGACTACGCCCTCAATCGGCAGCTGGAGCAGCTGCTGCGACGCGGCGGCGCTGGCAACGAGAGCAGCGCGGATGAGGAGCCGCTGGCGGGCGTGCAGGAGAAGATGCGCAACTATTATCGGGCCTGCAAGCGCCTGAAGCCGTACAATCTGAAAAAGTATCTGCAGCTGCTGCCGCCGGGCAACGGGACCGGCTGGCCGCTGCTCAGCCGCGGCTGGCAGCCGGCGAAGTTCAACTGGCTGGCGACGATCGGGCGACTGCGTCTGTTCGGGCTGAACGGCGTGCTGCTGAAGGAGCAGGTGCTGCCGCGCTGGGACGACTCGAGCAGCTACAGCGTCTACCTGGACAAGCCGAGCGCGGTGGAAACGGCGCCGATGGGCGAGGGCGCCATGATCGAGCTGCTGCTGGACATTGGCCAGACGAAGCGCGTGGCCAACGAGCTGGCCCGCCAGGTGGACGCCTTTGAGCGGCAGCTGCATCGACTGCAGGAGCTGGAGGACGACGAGGGCCCCAAGGAAATGCAGCTGGGCTACCTGGCCGCCTACATGCCGCAGCTGCCCTGGCTGCTCTACATGCAGCAGCTGCGCGCCGCCGACGAGCTGGATCTCCTCGCCACGCTGATCATCGAGAACCTCGCGTACATGCGCGCCCTGGACGAGCTGCTGCAGCGCCAGCGGCCGGAAACCGTCTGCAACTACATCATGCTCCGGCTGCTCGCGTTCCTCAAGCAGCAGGGCCCGGCGGAGATATCGCGGATCGAGTGCGTGGCCAGCTTGAGGCGCGCCATGCCGCTGGCCGCCAGCTGGGTGATCGGCCAGCGGTTCCACGAGTCCAGCGCGGAGCCGCTCGTGCAGGATCTCTTCGGGCGGCTCAAGCGGCGGTTCGGGCAGCTGCTCGCCGAGAATCGGCTGCAGCTGCAGCAGCCGATTGTCCGCGTGCTGCACGAAAAGCTGCACGAGATGCGCCTCCAGCTGGGCTTTGTCCAGCTGAACGACTCCGGCTACGTGGAGGATTACTACGAGCGGGTGGAGCTGGACGCGCACGGCTTCTACGGCAATCAGCTGGCGTTGCTCCGGCTGCGCGTCGAGCAGAACCACGAGCTGATCCTGGGCGGCGGCCGGGCGGACGCCAACAACGTCAGCTATCTGGCGGAGCACTGGCTGGGCAGCAGCTCCTCCCCGTTCTACGTG
Organism: Drosophila sordidula; assembly: GCA_035047465.1. NCBI lineage: Eukaryota > Metazoa > Arthropoda > Insecta > Diptera > Drosophilidae > Drosophila > Drosophila sordidula. Next base: position 1,466,565 of record JAWNPQ010000260.1, on the reverse strand, counting down.
AAGCCACGGAACCTGGTGCTGGTGCCGTTCGGGCTGCTGCAGCTGCCCGTCTGGCACCGCGAGATGACCGCGCTGCAGCAGCACGCGACGCTCGGCTTTGCGCTGGCCCACGAGCTGGTCCACGGCTTCGACAGCTCGGGCATCGAATACGACAGCGTCGGCAACATCATGGGCCCCGGCGAGGAGATATCGGCCAGCGCACGCTTCGGGCAGGGGCTCAACTGCATGCAGCAGCAGCTGGCCACCGGGTCGCGGTCGCTCAACGAGAAGCTGGCCGACTACGAGGCCCTGCGGCTCGTCTACGAGACCTTCTTCGGCGAGGACATGCTGGTCGAGCGGCGCGAGCCGCGCGATCCCCTGCTACCCCAGTTCAGCCAGCGCCAGCGGTTCTTCATCAGCTTCGCGCAGTTCTTCTGCGGCAAGCCGCAGAGCCTCAGCCTGCACGCCCAGCACCTGGAGCACGCCGTGGACGAGCTGCGCGTCCTGCAGACGCTGGCCAACTTCGAGGAGTTCTCCAGGGAATTCGGCTGCGAAAGACGCACCAAGATGCAGGCGAAACAGAAGTGCAGAGTGTGGTAGGGGCCGAGGTGAATGCAACTGATCCCATAAGGCTATCATATTATCCAATATTTTTGTATATGTATTTCATCAACTTGTTCATCAGATGCTTTTAACATAATGTTAAGAAACCAGGAGAGTCATTTCCTTGCTAACCATTTCACAAACTACTGAATGTACAAAAATAATAACAAATAAAAATATTATATATTATAACAGACTTTGGGCTTATTTCTAAAAATAGAGGCTTCGAGCTATAAACAAATTTCACTTATGGTAGATTCAACAAAGCGCGTTGTGACAAAAAATTGCTTTTTCTACAATTTTTTGGACTTTTTGATCAAATATTATGTACTCTGCCTAACATTAAAACCATTTCTGAAGGACCCATTACTTCAAACGGCCATAACTTTGTCAAAACTGAACCGATTTTCAAGTTTGATACCATTTTTTTCATGGTTTCCCCTCTAGATTGATTTGCATTTAAGAAATATGCATTTCTGAAAATACATTTTTTTTTAATTTTTTGCAAAAAAAGCATGTACCCCTTACTCATTTTCAAAAAAAATTTTTTTTTTTTAAATTTATACTGAGGGTGTCAAATTTTTTGTCAAAAATCATGTCAAAATTGACAAAAATTTTGACAAGTAAAGCTGTCCGATCCATTGCTCCCATATTTCAAACGACCATAACTTTGGCAAAACTGACCGATTTTCACGTTTGATGGCATTTTTTTCTTGGTTTATCCTCTAGATTCTTTCTGCATTTAAAATATATGCATTTCTGAAAATAACATTTTTTCGAATTTTTTGGGAAAAAAAGCGTGTACCCCCCCTTACTCATTTTCGAAAAAATCTTTTTTTCAAAATTTAGAAATGCGAATTTACATTTTTAATCGATTTTGGTGGTCAGAATTAGCATTAAAAACAACATTGAAACCGATTTTGAGGGGGGTCACATTTTTTGTCAAAAATCATGCCAAAATTGACAAAAATTTTGACAAGTAAAGCTCTCCGACCCATAGCTCCCATATTCCATAACTTTTTCAAAACTGAACCGATTTTCACGTTTGATGGCATTTTTTTCATGGTTTATCCTCTAGACTCTATCTGCATTTCAAATATATTCAGTATTGAAAAGACAATTTTTTGGGTTTTTTGATAACTACCCTTCAATAACTTGATTTTGGGATATAGCCAAATATTCATTGGATAAGTAGGTAGGTTTATAAACTGACTTATTAATCTATTTTTGATGAATTTGCTAGTTGAAAGCACAACTACCACAGTCGACATTTCTGTGTCGGGTGCATATTGTCGTCCCCTGGGCGGCAGCCGTGTGCCTCGGCGAAGGGTGTGAAGTTGATTAGGACTTGCTTGAGGCGCATCTCATCTGAATCGTGATCCTTAAAGTCAACTAGCACCGCATTGCCGCAGAAGAACTGCGCCATGTTCAGGAAGAAGAGCTGCTTCAGCGGCAGGTGCGTGAATTCGGGCTGGGACTGGTTGAACCTAGAGCCAGGACCGAAGTAAACGTCATAAGCCAGCCGAATGCCCGCAATATCCGCTTTGCGCTCGTCCAGATACTTGGTAGCATCGTGGTTGAGGCAGCCCGCGGCCGATGTGTACTTGCTGCCCAGCAGGATCTGGGCGCCCTTCTCGTCGAAATTGCCCCTGTAATCGTACATTAGGCCGCCGGAGACAAAGCCGTGCATCAGCTCGTGGCTGAGTATAAAGCCCAGCAGGCTGACTTTCAGCACGTCGTGGGCGTCGTGGTGGAAAATGGGCTCCTGCAGCGTGCCGTAGGGCACAACGATGACGTTCTGGCGCAGCAAATAATACGGCGTTGAGCTCCGGCCCGTCTCCGCATCGGCTAGGTAGAAAAAGTCGGTCGCGTTCGGCGGCCTTGTGAGCAGCGCCAGCCAGCGCTGCGTCTGGTGCTCCAACAGTCGCAGATGATTCACGGCATAGTCGTGAACCGCGTCCAGTTGCAGATCTGCGTAATATTCGTTGACGAAGCCGCTGCGATCCGTCCGGCGGGGCATGTTGCCAACGTTGACGGTCATGTTGAACAGCTTGGCGCGCAGCATCTCCAGCTGGCCAGGCGCCAGGCCCAAATGGTTTTCGTCGAGCTTCGCGAGGAACTGTCGGCGCACCAGCTGGAACAGCTCCGAGACGTCGGCCTGGTGCTGACGCAGCTGCTCGGCGCCGATAAAGTGCTGCTCGTAGAGCTGACTGACGGCCAGCTCCATTTTGCTGCGCACGTCCTGAACGCACTCGACGGGCCCATCGCTGTCCATGCTGTCCTCCTGCAGATGCATGACGAAGCGCAGCATTAGGTAGCTGGCCAATTGCTCGCGGTTCCAGCCATTCAGCATCTGGACGAGGACCGTCAAATAGGCCCTATTGCCAACTTGGAGCTTGTGGTCGGCGGGCACGCGCCGACCCAGCAAAATCTCCAAATAGTTTCGCCACTGGCCGCCGGTCTGCCGCTCAAGCTGCTGCAGGCTGAGCTCCTCGTACGCATCCGATTCTTCGCTGTGCATCCATTCGGTCAGATCGCGTACGGCGGCCTCCAGCTGGATCACCTGGCCCGTCAGCTGCCCCGCCCTGGCGTGGTCAACGCCCAACAGCTGGAGCGTCAGCCGGGTCAGCACCTGGCTCCGGAGGCGTTCGTGCTTCTGGGCAAAGCCGGGCCTGTCGATGGTTATGGTGTACCGGCTGCTGTTGCCCAGCTCGGGCTGCGCGTCCAGCTTGAAGAGCACGTTGTTCAGGCCGTAGCGACGCAGGCGCGCCAACGTTGCCATCCACTGGAACTTGCTGCTGCCCCACGGCTCGGATCGCGGCTTGAACTGCGGCCAGGGTATTTGATCGTTGGGCGGCACCAGCGCCAGATAATGCCGGCCCGAGCGCGTCGAGTTCTTGGCCTGGCGACAGGTCTGATAGAAGGTCACCACCTTGGCCAGAACACTGTGGGGCTCCAGCGCAGGTCGCTGCCACTGGTCGGCCATCAGTGTGACCAGCCGCTCGTTCACCTTCTGGTCGATCAGTCCAGTTATTTCCAAAAAGCTGGCATTCGCATGCCGTTGATTCCAGTTGCCGCACGCGTATTTATAATAATCAGTGCACGCCGGCACACTCTGATTCACATAGCCGAGCATCTGATTCAGCAGCCGTGTGTTGGGGCTCGCCCGGCCACTCACTGATAGCCACAAGATTATCAGAATAGACCGCGAAGCACGAGAAGCCGATGTTGGTGTCGACATTGTCCTCAACAAACTGCTCGCCCGTTCGGCAGATGTACGCTGAGCCGCAGCTTTTTAATCAAAGTCTCTCGCTTGAACTCTCTCCGGGTGCATTGATGTCGGGAATGTTGCTGATTATTTGCCACTTATTAAGGTGTTAATTCCATAAGTAAAATTCTCAGCAAAACAATCGCAAGCCTTCCCTGACAGTTAATTAGTTAAGCTTTTGTTCACTCGATTCTAATTAATTACTACATTATTTTATTAATTTTAATAATTATTAATATATATAATATAATCATAATATTATTATATATATTAATTTAATTTGTGTTTGTTATAAAATAAATTGGCTCTTGTTTCTCTTCTTTAATTTTCAGCCTTTGTTTTTTCACCTAAGAACTTCTTATTACACTCCTTCACAAAGTGAAAAGAGCATATTGGTTTTAAAAAATATCATTTCGATTTCGATCTCTAAAGGATTTAAAGATCTACGTTCCAACTCTGGCTTTAATATTTTGGAATAAGGTGCATCGACATGTTATTGATTTGCCAGCCTCCCAGTGGGCGTGGCACAAAAATCGTAGCACTTTGTCTGAAGCAGATAACTACAAGTAAATATTCCAAGTTCGAAGTCTCTAACTTTAACAGCGCCGAAAAATTAGCATTCATCCGAACAGCATGATGGACATTATACAAATTCAATATACTCTATTCACTTTGTAAACGAGTATAAAAATCGCTAATTTGCCGAAATCACAATCTAACTTTTCTTAATCAATATCTGTGCTATTAGCATTTAATAAAAACAAAACTATTTTGATAGATGGAATTCAAAGTAAACAGTAGAACAGCCTCGAGACAGGTTATCTCCTTGGTAAAGGGTATGTTCCGATGTTTTTTTTATATAATATAGAATATAGAATTAAATCTACAATGCCAATATTGCCAAGTTAAAAGAAACTCACTTGTACTTGGATGACTCGGTGATCATTTGTTCATTCTCGCGCGTCCAGTAATTGAGCGACGTGGGATTGGCCTCGATGAAGCACTCCAGGGTGACGTTGAAGCCCATGGGAATGCCGACCAGCTGATGCGGTATCCAGACCATGGGCGAAACTGTAAACGCATTTGGGGGCATTGAGCTGATGCCAATAAACAATTGAAGCATGCTGGGCACTTACAGTCCACGCTGACTTTGATGCGCTTGGAGACGCTGGGCGGCACTCCATTGGAGGCAATGCAGAGATAGGCGCCCATGTGGAGGCGCGAGATGCGCTCCAGTTCCAACGAGTCCGTCTCCAGGTCATTCACTGCAACGAGGGAGACGCGCTGGAGTCCGAGATTTGCGGCGAATCGCGAGGGAGTTGGACTTACCTTCGAGCGTCTTGTTGATGACAATTTTATGGTTGTCATCTCGTTTCCATTTGATGGATGGCTCCGGGCTGCCTTTCGCCTTGCAGCGCAGGGTGACATTGTCGCCCTCGCGCACTATGACATCACTGGAGGTCAGCGCATCGTCTATGTTTGGCGGCACTGCGAATAAAATGGGTATTATTATCCCTGCCAGATAAACATAAACTCGAAGCGCGCAGCGCTTGATTTAAATGTAAAAACTTTTGCATTTTGGCAGACAGCGTTGCCAAGAAAGTGGAAACAGCTCAAGCTAAGGAATACAGAGAGCCAACGAATCATGTACACTCTAACAATTTTTTAGTACCCTTACTAAATAAAAAAGAAATATATATAAAATAAGTTTAATCGTTTTGATATACATTACATCCTATAGCTTTTATTACCTATAATAGGCCAAGTAGTCAACAGTCTTGGCAAAGAACACGACGAAGTTCGGTTACACTTCGGTGAGTGTAGAAAAAGCATTTCACGCATTGTTGACTTTGACGCGCAGATTCAACTTTGTCCCAAGAGATATTTTAGTTTAAGCCTAATTAGCTTTGCGACAAGACTTTGGCCTGGCTAACTTTTGGGGCGAGTCTGTTAATTTAAAAATCGATGCAGCAACCTTCATCAAATTGTCATCAGCCCTGGGGCGCACCGTTGCTGGCCCTGGCCTTTCAATTGCTGGCTGAACGCTTCTGTCAAACCCTTTTTTTTTTTTACTTTTACTTTTTTGCCGTTTCTTTGCTTCAAATCTGTAATGAAAAATCTATGCAAATCAAAGCGCACAAAGCTAGAGGCCAAGGATTTGGCCGTGCCCAAAGTCAGACAGACAGAGTCTGACGGCTAGCTGGACATATGGACCTGAATCGCCGCAGTCGCTGACAGCCGCTGCAGTTTGTCTCATTTCATATTCGCAGCGGCGTCTGTAATCAAAAGATATCGCTTGCAATTCTTTTCATTCGAGCCAAAGCCTGGCCAAGACCCGCAAGTCACGTGCCCGACGCGTTTAGTTGTCGCCCCGTCTGTTATCGCTTGGCCTGACCCCAACCAATCAATAATGCGGACATCATGTCATCAAAATTTCAATAAATACGAAAAAGCCTAACTTCGATTGATGATTAAACATTGAATTGAATACAAATTTAATAGTTGAACTGCAAAATTAAGTTACAGAATCACAGATTGTTTTCCATTTCCATTGAAAATACAATTATAATTATTTGCAAAAACAATTCCCTTTTAACTTGCTAAAGCGAATATTTTTGTTTAAGTTGAATTATCTCTCAAACCTGTTTATTTATAAAGTGTTTGATCAATTTTGCTAACTCAGCCTCGGGCGTCTTTGAGGGCACACGTTTTTGGTTAAATCTTTACCTTTTGGTCACAAATTCCCGGCGGGAACGTGGCGCATAAAACCAAACTGTAATTAAAAGTTGCAATTACTTGAACTTTTTCTATGCGCTGTAAACTTTTGTCTCCGGCTCCTTCATTTCGCCCGGCTCATAATGCGAGGACCTTTATGAGCCAAAAGCGAGAGAAAGGAAAACTTTGTTCGAACCGTTTGCTGTGCTATTAATAAACGCTTGATGTGCTAATCGCCGAGCTGGACATAAGCGCACTGAATCGCTCCTCGGGCAGCTGTTGGCCGCCCCCATTTGACATATTAGTTTCTTTATTGATATTTAGCAGCTGGCGACAAGGAAAAGCCAGCAAAGTTTTCCACACAGACGTGCTGGTGGTTTTTATGCTCGAATATTGTTTTCTTTTCTTTTTTTTGTTTTTTCAGGGTAAACTTTTCACATACAAGCTGGAAATTTAATTAGCCAAAGTCAACGCGTTGGCCAAAGTTTGATTTGAAGGCCTGCCAGGACATGTGCCTCATAAACGAGCCACACAGCGTCTATTCAATTTATAATTCTAGTTTTCAGTTCACGAAGGGCATCAACCGAGTCGGCTTAATGCGACAAATCGTTTAATCGCTGTGTCCGCTCCTAAAGTTTTTCGGCGCGCTGATAACGCAACCATCTAAGCGTCTAACTATTTAACGAGCGGTAATTAGTCTTCATATCCTTAACTCGCACATAATTTTTGGTTGACCAAACAGTTTAGGCACCATGAAGTAAATTTGACTCGAAATGCCTTCTTCACACATGCCAGTAAAAAGATGATATAATTACTTAAATAGCTAGACTAGTAAATTATAATTTAACTATGTCAGTAATCAATTAAATTTAAAAATGTTAATGATTATTTTAAATCTGATTTCTTTTGTCACAGAAATTATTTCTCCATGTTGGTGAATAAAATTATAGCTTGCAAATCTTATGATGAATAACACAAAAAAAAAAAAACTCGGCTGTTAAGGCTAATGATATATTATTATTATTATATTATATACTTCAACCTTTATAAATAAGTGAATATGACCGATTTAATATTTTCGGCAAATATAAATAAAATTTCAAAATAAATAAATGCTAAATATATGCGATAGTTTAATGTAGATATTGTTGCTACACAAATCTATATGAATATGCATATACTTTTTCGGGTCGAGTTTAGTTTCCAATTTACTTTCACACCCAGGAAAAATAATTTTTGAATAATTGCAAAGCTTATTATTTGGAATCCTTCAGGTTTGCTTGATAAATTGCGCAGACCAGCTTTACAGGTGATTCTATTCATATTTCGAATGAGTTGTTTGGGTTGGCAGCGAGTCCTGCAGCGTTCTATGATCATTTGGAGTTTGCTTTCAAGCGGAAATAATTTACGAGCATGTGTAAATTCGGTTTCTAGTCTGGGCCACGCTGATGGCAATCCGCGTGCAATTAACTGCTGGCCCCTTGCCTTCTGAGTGTCAGCGTTGTAATTGAATTTAATAAATTGCCTCATTATGTGAGTAGAAATTAAAAATTATGCGCCAACAGAGTCAACATTGTGCAGAGCTCGTTATTGTTCTTGGCTGTTCGTTGTTGTTTGCCTTGTTGCATGTTGTTGCATTTGTTTTGCATTTTGTGCGGTCATTTGGTCGACTTCTGAGCTGGGGCTTGCCCCCCAATTGCGCACAAGCCGCTCCCCGGGGCGCCACAAAGCAGCCGAACACAACGGCTGTTGCCAGTTGAAGCGGCCGCATTTAAATGCATTTTGCGTGTGTATGTATGTGTGTGTGTGTGGCTCATAAATTCAAACTCGTTTAATGTTTGTTTTTACCGTCCCGCCATTTTATAATTTCGTGCTTTTGGGCTCGTGTACATTTTATTTCGTTTGCCTCGTTGCCTCGAATTTGGCGTTTTCTGTTTGCCTCAGCAAATTAATTTCACAAATGTTGCACACTCTGAAATTTATTTATTTATTTACTCATTTGCCCAACAACATTCGGCATGTTCTTGTCTCTCTTCATTTAGACGGCAAACGCAACGTTTTAATTTCATTACATTTACTGCACAATGTTATCATCGTTTTTTTACCACTTACATTTATAAATTGAGTCTCTATCGAAGGGGCAGGACGAGAGGTATAACGACCGTGTGACTTCTCCACTCCTAACAAAAGCTGTTTCTTTTTTGGTGTAAACATTGCGCGTCATTTAATTTTGTTGCATTTAATTGGATTTGGTATGTAAATTAAATGCATTTCATTTGATTCGGTTTTGCTACGTTTGACAATTTGAAACTAGCGTTTACGGTTGAATTTTTAGTATACCCACTAGATGGTATTGCGGAAGGTATATTAAGTTGAATACATTTATTCATTATTTTATACAAGTTTATGCAAACTAAATCAATTTTTTTTTAAATTTTATTTATATTTATTTACTATTACTACAAGTTTTTAATTCCAAATGTTTTGTGTTGTACAAACTACAGGGTATGTGCCGCGGCGAAAGCATCCAAATTAGTTTTTAACACTCGCGTAGGCGTATCAAGTACATGCTTGTATTTAAATTTAAATTGGTTTAAATAATTTACACATCCCGCTAACAGACAAACATCAAAATCAAATTACCGAGGCAGAAAAAGAATATTTATTTGGGAAAGCATATAGTATTTTAGATTTTGTTTAACTAACAAATATCAGTGGCAATGTTTTTACCTTACTTACATTAACCAAAGGCTCCTTGTTTCAATAAAAGAACAATTAAGATAGACAAAATTTAAACAAATTTAAATAAAAGAGACGACCTTTGTCGGGCAATTTGACCATTTTCAGTTTGGCTTTTACAAGACCGGTGGCAATTGGTCCGTGCTCCTGGCCTTGCGGCATTTGTAAAGTTAACCAATAAATCTAATAAAAATGCAAGCAAGTTTTCAATGTCGTGGGAAATGCAAGAATTTCGCATGAGATCCGCTTTTCAAGTTGACAAATCAACATCATCCGGTGGACAAACATGGAGCGTACTGGACAACAGCGGACGGAGGGGGGCGGGGGGCGGGGGGCGGGGCGGGCCGTGGGTGTGGGGAACAGACGTTTTGCGGCAGTCACATAAATCAGTTTTTGTGGCAAAACTTGAAAAATATGTGCGCAAACAAATGGCAGCCGAGCGGACGAGGCTGCACAACTGAAAACTGCGCCATGCAACAGTTAGAACACGGACACGGCAACACGAGCCGGAGGAGGGGGGAGGGGGCGGGGGCAAAGACAGCAGCAGGGCCGGGGTCAGTGGCAGACAGAGGACTGCGTTGCACACATGCAAATGCGCGAGGACATGCGGACAAGGACACATATGCTGCACGTAGCAGGATTTTAGTTTAGGCTCACAAGAGAAAAAAGCACTGCCCAGAAAGGGTATTACGAATGAGCAGGGAAGCAACCTTAAACAAAACCTCTAATAGAATATGCTACTTTGTAATTTCAAATTATTTTATCTATTTTAATTAATTACTTCTCTGTGGTGCAAGCTGTGCACAACAACTGATATACCCTATTGCACCGCGTGTAAATGCCTATTTTTTATTTTATTTTTTCATTTACATTTTTTGCGATTTTGTGCTTTTTGTCTGCTGACCAGTTGTCGCACTCCTATCTTTTTTGGCTGGCAAATTTGCCTTTGCAGGACTTTTGCCACATCAGCGTGTGCGCGGTTAGTGTGCGTGTGTGTGTGTGTGTGTGTGTATGAGATAAGTGTAACTAACGTCTGTATGTATGTGAGCCAACAAAAAACTGCACAAAAAATAGACAACGAGATTGCAGGGAATTTGGTGAAGCGGCTGCTGCCGTTTTGGTCACGCCACGTCAAATTGCCAGAACACGCGTGTGGTGCGTGTGAGGCGTGTTATTTGAGCATTTTACAACACTGAAGCGTGCTTAACGGCTTTTTGAAAGTGCTATCAGAAAGCGTAGCACAAACAACAAAAATATTGCACACAAAAAAAAAAACCAGGCCGAAAAAAATTGTGTAGAGTCAGGCATCCTGCAACGCTACGTAAACATAAAACGCTTAGGCACACACACATATGCACTTAAGTGTATACTATGTAATGGAATCTATGGGCATTACATATATGCAACGGGAGACAGGTGGCCAGGTCATGCAAATTGCTAGAATACACTTTGCCATAGACACTGAAAGGTTTGCTGTGCTCGGGTTCTTTAATATTTAATATTCAGAATCGATCTCAAAATAGTTACAAGTTTTGAATTTTTCTCTCTGAATTAAAACATGAATTAAAAAAAAAAAATATTCTAGTTCTAATGGAAAAGTGATAAAAAGAAACTTATACGTTTACTTCTATGTCAATAAAAAAAATTAACTGATTGACTTAAAATCAGCAATCGAAGACTATTTACCATCGTTTGCTGAACCCACACATCCAGTCTCATGCTGATATAATAGAGATAATATTTATCTACTATCTATCTGCTGTCTGAACTCTTCTGAATGCTGGTGCAGGCCAAGGAGTGTAGGATTTGTCGTCCAGGCCAGGCCCATGCTGAGGACCGCCCATGGTCAACACCGCTGGGACAAACTGAGCGAAGACAAATGCCATTGTTCATGCTAAAATGTCAACTGTGTGTGTTCGTTGGAGGTGTGAATGTGGGCAGCAGTATTTGAAATGCAATTTTTTAAAGCATAGTTTTATGGGCAAGCCGACCGGCCGGGCCGGGCCGGGCTGGACTGGGCAGGGCTGGGCCCGAACGACTCGCAATGTTTGTTTGCCTTAATAAAGTGCTTTGTGTGGAATTTAATTGTATGTTTGTTTACTTTGCTGACTAAAACAAGGCCTAAACAGTTTCGGGCCGGGGACGGGGGCGGGGGTGCTGATGCTAATACCTGGCAACAGTTTGTCTGGCAAATGAAATGAAATATGCAAGGGACATGTGTCCAACTTGCGATGAGTTGTTCATGATACTGGAGACGTACGCCAGAACAAATATTTCAATGTCAGCTAAGCTGACAAAGTTGACACACACACAGGCACAGGCAGAGCCACACGCACACGCACACGAATTTACTTACCGACAACTTTGACAAAGCCATATTGGGTTTTGGCCGTCACCGTGTTGATTTGGCACATATAACGTCCCATGTCCTCCTCCTGCACGTTGTTAATGTGCAGAAACCAGGTGCGATGCTTGTCGTGCTTATCGTGTGTTACGCTAATCCTCGGATTTCGCGTTATCACATGATTGTGCACCGTCAAAATGGCCGACTGCTCGAAGTGCATCCACGCCACCTGCAACGGAAGCAAAGCAAAGCCGGTTTTCAAATATCAAATTATCAAACATAATCAGCATACTTAAAGCGCTACATCAGGGCTAAGTATTAAATGTTCGTTTATAAGCAGCTGACAAGAATGTCAGCGTTCTTTATTGGCAAACTTGGGCGCTATCATCATCAATTTTTATGAAGGATTAACGAGAAACGATGTCGTCCGGGTCCGTTGGTCAAATTGCCAAAGTTCGCGTCACATGTGACAGCAGCTGCTCCCGCAAACTTTGCTGCCGTCGTGCGTCATCAGGATGCGCATCCTGGATGCCAGCGCTAGCTGCTTTGCGTCTGCTTTTGCAATAGTTTCACACAAAACAGCAAACAATTTATGCAAATTTAAGCGCACAGAACAGACGTGCTAAATGTAAAAAAAAAAAAGAAACGAAAATATAAGCAGCCATTGTCGACGCTGCCTTCGATGCCATTTCATTGATAAATTCGAACACACACAAAGGCGACCGAGGCAGCTCGACAACAACATCCATAAGAATTGAATAAAGAGGAACGCGGTGATCAAGATGGCAAGTCCGGATGCCAAAAAACAGAGGCGTAGACAAATGCAGCAAGGGGATCATAGTAGTTTTTATGTTCTACATAATAATTAATAATTATAAAATAATAACAAAAATTCAAATAAAAGTATTCCAATTTAAAGGCTTAAACAAAGTTAATAGTTTACATATTCCATCTGCCAAAAATAATAATTTGGTAATACAATTTTAATAAAATAGAAAACGGAAACATATTTTTAAATTATTATCTCTGTTTAAAGAACCCCGGAAAACATTAAAATATGTCAATGTGAAATTCTCTTGATGAATTCAAGGGGATAAGGCAGGATTATATCTGCGTACGGCACTAATTATTTATGTGGTCATAGACTACTTTTCATCCGTTATGATTGATATGCCGTGGTTAGCACGCACAAGGCTCGCACTCGACATCATCTAGCACTTAACTTGATAGCTTCTAGTCTATGGTAAAATAACAAAAACTTTCGCTAGCTTTCAACTATCAGCTGCTTTGGCTATATTCCGTTTCAGAGTCCCCTTTGATGGCACCTCTGTTGTGGCGCCTTTGGGGAATGTGCAGCGGGTTGGGGCGCGATCCGAGGGGAGCTGTTGCGAGCTGCTTACGGCACAGTGTCAGGCAACATAGACAGATATCGGTTAATTTTTCAATGTCTGCAATGAAAACGTGCGACAAGCCAGACGAGACAAGGACCAAAAGCTGGTCTCCTTGCCGTTTATTTACATTGGTTCCTTGTCTGACTCTTTGGCATCTCCAGTGGAATAAAAATCAAGCAGCTGTAGTTTGCTTAAGTAGTTCGCAGCTAACGCCCCCATGGCAACAGCAACAAAGTCAAATATTAATGAAGCCACGTTTATCAGTCGAGTGGGGGTAAAGAGCTCAAAGTGGCAGCCGGGACAGACGCCATGCAAAATCAATAAAACTGCATTAGCGCTCAGCTTGCCGACACGTTTAAAGTCAAATGCTAAAAATGGGCACACACAAACACACACACACACACACACACACAGTGTCCGACATTTTAAAGTGTTTCCAACAAAATTTTGTGAAAATTCGCTGCATTTGCATTTCGCATTTTGGTGGATTTTGAGGTCATTTGAATGAAATTAATTAGGCTCATGTAACGCCAGCGAAAAAGTTGAAAAGCCAAACAAAATGGACACCCCTCCCCCCCCTCCGTCCCCTTACCCAAACACGGCGCTAAATGTGGGGAAATGAAAGCGCTGCTGTGGTCTGAGTGTGTGACATTTGGCTTAATAAATTTCGGTTGGAAAATGTCAGCGAAAGTCAAGGCAAAGTTGGCACCGTTGTATGTGTAGCTGTGACTTTTTAATAGGCTTTCCATCTGCTATTAAAATTTTACGCATATTTAAGCCCATTTACAGTTGCAGCACCCGGCCCAAGGATTAGCGAGAGCCGGGCGGAGTTCTCTGCTGCACCGCTGCCCTCCAGACGAACACTTGAGCTCGCCCGAGGACGTCTCTGCTGCTCCTTGTGGCCTTTGCCAGGCGTATCTTGTGCCAACGAACTAAATTGTGGATACAAATTGCTCGTTAGTTAAGTGGGCAGAGATCCACAAAACGCTCCACTTGAACCAGGGTACGGTATGGACTGTTTAAACAACTAGTGATAGTTAATAATAGTAATAATAATATTTAAAAAATATACCACACTATATTAGCCATTTAATATAATCTTATATTTTCAATATCCCAAACAAACAATCGATAGAAGTGCTTTAATGTTGCCTTGGTTACTTTATTACAGCTATGTTTTAAATCCTTTGCACGTTTTTAATTTACTGCCAGCGATATGTAATTGAAATGAAATTAATTGGATTGGAAAGGTAAATTGAATCATAATCAAGTTAACTTTTTTTTATAGAATTACATACACCTGTATGCTTCTAATATAAATAATTTTCATATTCATCATAGTAATTATCATAATAGTCTTCATCGGTGTCATCAGTGTCATAAGTGTTATCGTTGTCTTCACATTCAGCTTCGTTGGCTTTTAATATCGTTTCCTTTTGTTGGTTACTTACATTTAGTGCATTCTTAAGCACCGCCTCTTGTTGCTGATAGAAACACTTACACTTCTCACTTAAATAGTTGTCGAGATATTTTTTGATAACCTTTAAACGATTCGAAATACTTTTTTCTAGCTCCAGGCGTTTTGAGTTATACTTCGAGAACTCATCATAAATTTCATGCATCTTTTTCACTTGATCTGCTGTCATTTTTATGGCATCTTTCACTTTTTCTATATTTGATATATACTCTACATTTTTGTCAGTGTGTCCCTCCTCGTTATTGAGAAACTCTTGGAGAAGGCTTTTCAGGTAAGCATGCATGTCGGGCTGTAAATAAACATTTGTACAAATTATACGTCTTTGAGTACTTCAATTCTAGGTCATGAATCTATTCATGGATCAACTTCCTGTTTTTCAGTAATTATTAATACATTTTTCAACTATTTCATTTGCTAATTTCATGTATGCTTACTTACTTCTGGTGCTTCTGGTGGATTATCACCCTCCCGCTGATCCGTTCCTTGTTGACTTAAATGCACAGCAGCTATGGCCATTACCAATAATAAAAGGCTCCAATTCCCGGCCATGTTTGCTTCACCTTAGGCTCCACCAAGATAAACTAAAGTCTGTATTCCCTATGAATACCCTTTTATATCAAATTATGGTCAGGTATTTTTCTATTACGTCCAAAGCAATTTAAAATATCAACGTTAAGTATATTTATGATGACAACTTCGACAAGCACTGCAATCCGGATTGAGAGTTAAAGCGGTTGGCAAAAGATTATTCAAATGGTAGTTTGATAAAAAAAGTTGTCAAATTTCACGAACTGGAAAGAGTATATTTTGTTTGCACAATTTTTGGTTGTCCGTCCGTGCGCCAGCATTAAAGCTAGAGACTTCAAACTTGTGATAGATACTCGTCAGATCAGGAGTCACCAAATTTTTTAGGTAAACTACAGATGACCTCTTTTAAATCAGGTTGTTAGTACACTGTGAACGAGTGTGATACACAGTCGGTTACTCCCGACAGTTTAACAGAAAGTCGAACAGCTTTACCTATTTGTATATAGAGATAAAACTTAATGAAAATGTCAGCGTTGAATGCTTATCAATGTTCACATAAGTAACAGTTAAAGCTGCTCAAGAAAGAATTATTAAACGTGGCCATAACTGCGATCATATAACCTTATGTTTATAGCCTATTGCAGTACATGAAATACATCGATACTACAAAAAATTTTCTTCTGAGTGAAACGATAGCTGTAATCGATTTGGAAAAAACCTTTCTCATTAAACTTGCGGAAGTTGGCGTGGCACCTTACATTTATAAGTATTTCAGCTTCCATTCCATGACTGAAGCAAGTTTATACGGACAGAAGAAAATGGTATGAAGCCAATAAACTATTAAGATTAAATAAATAAGTATTTAATTTAATTTAAATTATAAGAATACAAAGCATTTGATGATAATTGAATTTCCCAACTGAGAAGGAATTCTTACTGAACGTATTTTATATTTTTATTGTCAGAAGACAACAAAAGTAAGTTTTATGTGGAGCTAGTGTTTAATTACAAACCAAGCCTCTATTTTAGCAACTTATACCAATGTGATGGATATGCTATACTTCCATATACATATAGAAACATAGCAGTTAATGCGGTGCAGTACATAAGAAATGTTTATAATTGTGTTATATTTGTACGTTAAGACATTATTTTATTAATATTTATAATGTAAAAATTAATATGGGCACTTCCCGATATTTCTATTCAATGTGTCGGCTTTCTTGGCATTCATTTTTGTTAAAACATTCCGCAGCACCTTGAATTGTTTCTTATAAAAACTGGAACAGTCATCGCCTGATTCCATAAGACCACCATTAAGTTCCTTTATACGCTTGGTAATCATTTCCTCTAAGTGCAATCGTCGGTCGTTATACGATTTAAACATTTCATAAATATATAACTTCACGGAATAAAATGCTTTTTCCAGTTTACTGACGCGAATTAAATCGTCCAACATGTATTCGTACTCCCTGTTTTTCTCGAAGTATCCTTCTTTTGAATTGATTAACCTTTCAATCCTTGTACTCAAGCGTTTATCAGCAATTGTTAAAACGTTCTGTAAGTAAACTCTTAGTTAAAAGTCTTTCATAATGTACGTGTTTATTTTACTTCTGCTTCGCTCGGGTTTTCACCATTTTTTCCATAACGGCCATTGTTCAATAACAATTTAGCTTTGTTTGCTGCCAGAGTCGGTATTCCAGATGTTAATATAGGCAATAGCGCCAGAATCAATGCCACAGCTCGCCAGCTCCTGTTCATATTTGCACAATAACAAGCTCAACTGAAGAACTCCCTTTTATATTAAACTCAACACATTTTGTGGAATTTTTCTATTACACTAAAGGTGATACGAAATGCCAAGAAAAATAATTATTTGGATTTCATAAACAACAATATAAGAGCCCATTGAAAGCCAAACCCGACACGAACAGTAAAAACAAGGCAACTAATTATTTTTGTTGTTAGCCCTAAACAAAAACTGGTTTGAAAAATCTTTATTTTATATATAACAATTAAAATGTTTGTTTAATAATAAGAGTCATAATCCTCATAATCATCATACTCATAGTCATCATCATCATAGTCATCATCATCATAGTCATCATACTCTTCTGAGTCAAATGGACATGTGACGCTATTTTCTCTTAATATATCTTCCTTTTGATAGTTAGTCCTAATTAGAGCTTTTTTTAGCTCTGCCAACTGATTTATATAAAACGTGGAGCATTTAGGTTCCTCTTCTTGTGGAATAAGCTGTTCATCCAGCTCTTCCATGCGCATTTGAATTTGCTCCTCCAAATCTAAGCGTCGGTCGTTATACGCTTTAAAATAATTATAAACAGTAATCTTCTCGAAATAATATTTGTTAGCCAAACTACTGGCTTGAATTAAATCATCCATTTTGTCTTCGTACTCCTTATTGTTCTCAGTGTGTCCTTCCTTGGAATTGATAAGCTTTTGCATTTTGGCGGTTAACACATTATTCAAATAAGTGAGGGTATCCTGCAATTAGACTTTTATATAAATCTGTACACATATCACATATCACAACAGTTATTTTACTTCAGTAGTAGTAGAAGCAGGAGTAGTAGACGCAGGAGTAGAAGAAGCAGGAGTAGAAGAAGCAGGAGTAGAAGAAGCAGGAGAAGTAGACGCAGAAGTAGTTGTAGTAGAAGTAGTGGTAGTAGGGGTATTATCAGCCGTTATTTCCTCCCCATTACTATTGCCAAGTAAGGCCAGTGTCAATACCAGAAAGCTGAAGTTTCTGTTCATGCTTTTTTCACTTTGTGCCACAAAAAATCAAACTGATGACAATGCGCCTTAGTTGGGTCTCTTATATAGTCGTTATGTTTTCCTCCTACCCATTTTAAGTTATTTCAAACACCAAGAACGTAATAATAAAGTAATTATTGCAGTACACGTTTGTGCATTAAAATGTAGATAAGCTGCACGTTTTCGAGAGAAACTTGTAATACATTTAGGTTAAACAGTTAAACATACAAATGTTAAGACCTCTTACGGTAGTTAATATTGCATAACTGCAGCTTTAAACCCGTTTGTTGTCTTCATTATGTTTATGGTATTTTCTAAATTTGTTATATAAATAAATAATTAAAAAATCACTTTAATTTACGAATAATAAACGTTTTTCATAATTTTATAAGATTCTTTTGCCGGGAAAAAATGAATTTTAAATATGTCTGATTTTACCTTAAAAAAACATAAAACAGTTAGTCCTTAAACAGGTAATTAAAATAAACACATTTTTATTTTATAAATTTAATTATAATAATTATTATGTGTATTAAAAATTAAAATCTGTGCCAGAGTCGATTAAATTTGAAAAATTTGCTATTTTCATATAATCCTCTTTAAATTGAATTAAAGTTTGTGGTATTTATCTAAAACTGTGTAACTATTATCGGGTCTAGTCGCAGTTGGAGTATGTGGTTTTCTACTAAGTCTATTATAAATCTGCCGTCGGAACGGACGCATATGCTGATGGCATAATTCGATAGACGAGACAGACAACGGCCAATTTGCAAATTGCGTAATGGGACAACTCGCTGTCTTTTGCTCTTACTTGGCCAGAAACCACACTACGATGTACTGAATGAAGTCATAAAAATTTAAACAAAAAACTAAAATATATAAAAAAAAAAATAAAAATAAAACCATAACAGACTACAAAAAACTTTCAGCCAGAACAAAAATAAACACACTTTATTATGCCAGAAAATGTTTATGGTTCGTTCCGGTATACAACGATGGCAGCAGGAGAAACAATAACAACAACAACAACAACAACGAACTAAACTTATGCTCATGTTGGGCTTGTTGTTATGCCTGCTTGTTTGTGTAGGCGTTGAAAATTGAAATACAAACAAGAACATGACAGCATAAGAGTCGACAGTTTCGGCATAAAGCCACTCGGCAACTCTGGCAAACGGCAGAGAGATGCTACGAAATATTAAAACGTGTTAAAGGAGCATCGAAGAACTACGCGAGTTAATTTACACGCAGCTCAAATATTTGCACGCCAGGAATAGCAGCAGTTTAAAAGAATTAAGAAACGGCAATAACTGTTTAAATGCCGAAGCTGGCATACCCTTACAGAGGAGCTTAAAATATAATATCAAAGTACAAAGTAAATTATATAAACCTGTTTTATATTTATTTCTAATTTAAAATATTTTTTTTTTTAATTATTTAATTAAATTTTATTTGCAGAACTTTTGGCATATAAAAGAATAGGCATAACAAATATATTCCAGGCAACTTCAGTCACATATAGTATTTTTAACTTGCTTTAGCAGATGTTAACCTATTATTTTTAGTTTTATGCCATGCATATTCTATGTTGGAGTCACCTGAAATGCAGTTTGCCCAAGTTAATAGCAAAGTTTCCGTACCCAGGGCAAGGATATAAAAATCAATTCCAATGTAACCTGCCTGCCAGCGGCTACGCAACTATTTTGCATGCAAAGTCACGTTTTATTGCAGCTACGCGTTGTTCTTGTTGTTGCCGCTGGTTAACTTTTGAGCATACCTGCGGCGGCATTGGTCGCTTGGGGTCCTGCGCATTGTTAGTTTGGGGGGGGGGGGGGGGCAGGAGTATGGCCGGGTGGGCGGCGCAATTGCATGCCAAACTTAAGGGCCATAAAAATTATTACGAGCACATAACATGCGCTCGCTGATAAAAGATGAAGCGAATATCTCGTGTCAAATGGAATTTATGCACGTTTCGGCCGACGCACATTATGGAAATTCAATTGGATGCAAATTTAAATTGCCGGGCACTCAAACACACACACACACACGCGCGCACAAAGAAGTTGAAGCGACACAAAGCAACTGCTATGCATATCAAGTGCAGCCTAAAAGTATGCAGCACACAATGCATATTGAGTATATTCGCCAAGTTGATTTCCAGTGGATATTCCGCCACCAGATTAATGCGCCCAAGCCCGGCCAAAGCATTTGTGACAGCTTGATTTTTATCCCCAGTCCCCTCCCGGGGGAGACCTGCGCGCAAATTACTTAATTAAAGCGACATCTACGCACAGTTGCCAAAATGGTTAGCTCAGCTCTTGGCGCTGGCTGGCACACTGTTTGGCTGTGCTGTCAAGCGGCGAGCAAAGGGCAAACATGAGCGCACAATGTTACATATGAACAACAAACAAAAACAAGAAATACAACTAACAACAACTATGACCACAACTCATAGGAAACTAAAGTGTGGAGCGGAGCTGTGCAAGTCAACAAGTTCAATGCGATGCCCTTCGTGTCCACTCGCCGGGGGCGCCTGTTGCTGTTGCTCATCTCTGGACCTTGACTTGGTTTGGTTTGTTGTTGTTGTTGTTGTTGTTGATGATGCTTTACAGACATGCGGATCTTGGCATATTAGTTTGCTCCTGGGTGTTGTGTCTGTGCGGTGAACACATCACTTCAAGTTTATTAAAGTTGGCTTGATCTGATATAAAGTTGACTTCAAGCCATAGATAAACATTTAAAAAAGTTTTATCTTGGCTTTTTTTTTATCTAAATTGACGTGGAAGCTTTTATGGATATTTGCTGGTAGATTACACTCCAACAAGAGTATTCAACTAAATTTTGTTAAAATAGATATTTCAAATAACTTTAAATGCAGTTGACTTTGGCTTTATTCAAACAAGATTTCAAACTATAAGCTATAAAATTTAAGTAATCAACAATTGCATTTGGTCTTACCTTATATGAGCCCAAATTCTTCACCGAGCAGGCCAATTTGACATTGCGTCCCGCGGGAACTGTAATATTATCAATGACGTCCGTGAATTCGGGATCCTCCTGAATAACTGCAATGAAACAGAGCAAAAGTTATGGCGACATTAATATCTGAGGCAGCGCTTCTTATTACCAAAAATAAATTTGCCTATAAATAGCTACGCCCCAAAGTCGTAGGCGGAATAGATTTCTGGCTGTCGTTTATTTCCATTTAAAGAGCGTGCGAGATTTATAGAGCCTTTAAAATTTAATAGCTATTAAGACTCCAGCCAGTTCTCTAAAGTTTTGACAGTCAAAAGCAAACTATCAATAAAACATACATCAAGCATTATTGGCTTATTAAAGTTTCAAGTTTGAGTCAATGTGAGGCCTATTCACACACACACACACATGCACACAATAGATAAGACTAGCAAGGCCATAAATTATAATTAAATTTCACGCCGTGCGCCTTTTGAGCGCCAATGCCATAAAGCTCGGAACCAATGTCCGGCGGATCGAGCGAACCGGGTCCGGTGCTGCAGTTTAGCCTAGTGTGAAATTGCATTTCGTTGCATTGTTTGGCAGCGACTCCGGTTCTCGTTGTTGTTCTTGTAGCTGTAAACGATACTTGCCACGGGCTCTCCCCGGCGAACCCACAACAGGCTCCAAACACACAAAACGGGCTCGGCTTGCTGTTGCCGCATTAAAGGTGATAAATGTTGTGCGAACGATTGGCACTTTGGCAGCTCTGTAAAATGGGCTTGCTTAAGCCCGAATCAATGGTTTTATTCATGAAACCGCCTGTGTAGCTGTGATTGCGCACACAGCTCAGGTGCAGGATTACCCTGAGTGAACTTGAAGTTATCGTCTCAATGTTGACCTATTTGTTACTTAATATTTAGACCGCTGAATGCTTTATTCTTGCCAGTCTCTACAACTTGCACAACTTGTGTTTACATAGTTTTTTAAGAACATCATAAATAAATGAATAGTTTTCTGGTAGAGCTTTTAACAATGTTTATAGGAAAATGTATCACAACTTCACAATTCAAAGCAAATTTTACATAACTATCTTACAAGTAGCTTTAAATGCAATAAGGTTCGTAAAGTTGTCTACTTAAAAAATATTTGTAAAAAATGTATCTATTGCAGATTTTATTCGACTTTTACCACAGTACTCGTTTAATATCTGCATTGATATGAACTTCAGTGTTTGCCCACATCTTAATTAATATCGGAGCATAAAAACATGACGCTTATGTAAATTTTCTCATATCCTTGATACTCGTTTGCACTATTTGACGCATTCGCTTTGCTCAATGCTGTTTGCCCAACTGTTATCGAATGAAATGAGTAGAACTCAAACATATTGGATTGCTAGCCACAGTAATGCACATCAAATGTCATTTTGGGGCAGAGCGACAGGAAAAAGAGAGGGAGAGGGAGAGAGAGAGGGAGCTATACATATTTTGTAACAATAATGGTCTCGTTTTGGGATCGCTTGGCGTCAGTTTCTGGTGCGCCGTTGATGGGCTGACCGCCGCTGCTGCAACTCATTTAAGTTCTAATCACCTGCAACGACGGCAATTAATTAGCCGGCTCGGGCTAACGACAACGGCAGCAACAGTCATTAGTTCGGCAGCCTGGCCCCGAGCAGTCAGTGCCACTAACCCGGTGGCAGCATCAGATAAACAACCACATCAGCATCAGCATAATGCGGCAAAGGACAACCGGGCTGTGCAGGTTAACAGAGAGAGGGAGAGAGCGCTAGACAGCGGCAATTGGAGTGCCTGGAGCGCCATTTAAGCGACATCGGATGCAGCTCCCCGGCACCGTGACGGATATTACAAAGCACCAACGGCAGCGGAAAACAAAATATAATTAAGCTGCACGACATTTTATTTGACATGGCTCAAAAGCATCGCTACTCAAGCTTGGATTCTTGTCAGCCGCTTTTAATGGTAGTTTTTGGTTTGAAATTCAAGAAGAAACGCAAGAAAATACTGTGCAAGTGTCTTATAAAAGTTGACTGCTGACTGGTGACTCTTGAATTGAAGTATATGGATGTTCACAAGATTTATTGATTTTTCGATACTTTATTGATTTTATTATTATATTTTTAATTATATATATTTTAAGAGATTACAGAGATATTAATATTACATATTCCAAGTCTCTAACTCTTTCTTTGATTAAGAAGATAATATTTTTGAGTTCAGTTACAGACATATTATTTCTTTGGTATTCCATTTCCACTGCAATTAGAGCAACTCCTTGCATTTGGCCTTAATCATGTTGAATGTCACGCTGCCCACATTCTGCGATGCATTGCTGACCATCTCGAAGATGTGGTGGTTCTGCTGTCCCTGCTCCACGGTGCGCTCGTGCAGGCGCTGCAGCGCCGACGTGTACGCCTCGTACTTGGCCGAGCTCTCCGTGTCGAGCTTGAAGTGTTCGTAGAGCTGCTGAATGTCGTAGAGCTGCCTGCTCGTCTCGTCGTACAGCAAACTGGGCGTCTGTGGCAGCAGCTGCGACCAGTGCTCGTGCACCTGCTCGAGGAACTCAAAGTTGCTGAACAGAAAGATGACAAACAGATCGAGGCCCTTCTCCTTCAGCTGCTCCATCAGCTGTTCGGTCAGATGCTGCTCGCTGCTGGCGCTCTGGCGCTCGGCGCTGAGATGGCGCTCCAGGAACGCGTAGACGCTCTGCCGCTTCTCAAAGAAGTCCCGTATGCGCAGCATGGCGTCTAGCTGTTGCAGCAGCTTTTCCAGCTGCTCCGCGTTGTCCTGCTCGGCATCGAGCATATCGTGCAGCAGGCCCCGCAGTATGAGCACATAGTTGTCAATGATCTCGGCGCCCGACAGCTTCACACGATCGTACAGCTGTTGCCCAAACCGTTCTAGGTCCACGCTGGTCGCGTCCGCTGGGCTCTGCGTGAGATTCAGCTGTTCCAGCGCCGCGCCCACAGTCTGCTCGTTGATCAGTCGCTCCCGGCGCTGGCCGGGACGCGGTCGCTCGAACTGCTGGCAAAGGCGATGCACGCGCAGCTGGCGCATCTCCTGGGCGCTGGCGTCGCGGGCGGCACGCAGCTGCTCCTTGAGCCGGTGCAGGAACACCAGATTGCGCAGCACACAGGTGTGCTCCAGGTCCGGCCGGCCGTGTTGCTGTGCGTCCAGCAGCTGCTTAATGAGCAGCACCTTCGGCTGCAGCTTCGTGGCGGCCCGGGCGCCGGCCAGCTGCCCGCTGTAGTTGCCATAGCTGGCATTGCGCTCCAGTTGCTGCAGATAATCGTTCAGGCTCAGCTCGGCGCGCTCTTCAGCCTGGTCGGCCAAGGAGCGCAGAAAGTCCAGCTGATAATCCCTGGCGTTTAGCGGAGACAGCGTCGACTGTCCGGCCAGAACCGCAGCCACAAGCCACAGCAGTTCACACGCAGAGAGCAGCGACAAATTGAACATCTTCTCGTTAACACTGTGGATTGCCAACTAGCTGTAGAGGCAGCTATTGCGCCTCATCGTGGGTCAGTTTTATTGTAACAGCTGCCCGATTAGCAGGGCGGGGAAAAGGGGGAGGGGTTGCGGTTCAGTGCTGGGGTCAGTCGGTTTGTCGATTACAGCCTTATCGCCAAGGCGGCGACTGCGACTGCACTGAGCGAAATTCTGTGATTGGCCAGGCCACAGCCGCAGTTCGCTTTGGCACGCGACTAAACCGCAAACCAAAGGCAATTTCAGCTAAGCCTCACAATGTTTTTAGCCAGCCCAGTTTTGCTCATCAAAAGTGCTAAAAATAAAAGTTTGTGTTGACAAGCAAACACCGTATACTCTAACACTTGGGTATAGCATTTGTATTTTGAAGTTTTGTAGTTGCGATTAATCTTAATTTATATGATTTTTAGTGCATTTTAAATAGACATCGAGTCTGTATAAAATATTAAATCACAACAGATTAAGTTACATTGAGTACACAGCTTTTGGTATGCTTAAAAAATAGCAATCAATGCAATTAATTTTAATTATGGACTGACGTTGCTGTCCAGCTATTTCATTTCGTTTTCAAGATTAAATAATTTATTAAAGCTTTTTGCCATACATTTCAAACCTTTATAACAAAAATAAAAATGTGTGGTAAAATATAATATAAAAAGCAACAGACTATTTTATATATGTTTCAATTAAAAGAAAGGTAGAAAATAAAAAAAAAAAGTAACAATTATCAATTAAAATAATTATCAATTAAAAAAAGCTTGCTTCAAGGCAAAGTTTTTTTTTTAAATATTTTTCTTAGCAATGCAAAACAAACAACAAAATAGAGACCACTAACTGTAAAAGCTTTAAGTCTTCACGTTTAAACAATTGCAAGTTGCGTTGAAAAGTCGAAATCATCTGGACTTAGTAGGGACTCGAACAGTAACTGCTGTAAATAGCTAAAACCAACGACCAACTAGACGTTGGTTTACCCATTTACCTTTGTGTGTGTGTAGGTCTGTATGTATGTGTGTGTGTGTGACTCTCTACGTGAGTGCACGTTCTAGACGGCAATTGTTGACCAAGCACAGTTGCTCTGTGTGCCCTGCCTGTGTGTGGGCCCCGCTCGCAAGTTAAATAAAAGTTGCAGACGCTTTTCATTCATTGACAAAACTTCAACGGCATCCTAATTGTGCCATGGCGTGACTCGGGCTGTACCTGGTTGAACCTGGACTCGTTCTATCTAAGAGCTGTGGGCCAGTTTTTACCGCAGCCTGATTGAAATTTGTCAGGTTGATTGAACTCCTTTGGGCCGGTCAGCTGATGAAAGGCTTTTTTGGAGACCTGTGCCGGCTTTAAATCATTGAGAATGCCAAACAAGTTTAGTTGCATTTTGCTTCTTTTATTTTCATTTGTTTCATTCGTTTATTGGCAATTGGCAGTGTGCCCAGCTTGTTCATTAGCTTTAAATATTTGATCAAAGCGACTAATGGCTAAACACACACACACAGCTATAGAAATGGTTTGCTTCTGTCTTTAGCCTTAGTTGGTGGCCCAATTCGCGTCCTGCAGCCGCAAGTAACTTCGTGATTGCCAACACCTATTAAGACAGCAGCCTGGCAGCCACAGCAAACAAAGCTCACGGGCGTTGCAGAAAGCGTAAAAAGTGAGAAACGGGCCAACAAAATAACAAAATGAAAACGGGATAAAAAAAAAAAAGTCGCAACGTACAAGTTTTTAGCAAAAAAAATTTTCCAACAATTGCACAATTGGCATGCGCTACGCATGCGGATGAATGAGCTGCAGGGGCCTTGAAGACAGAGTTTGGTCAACAACAAAGTCAAAGCGTTCAGCTATAGTTCTCTGCGTGTGTGTGGGTGGGTGGGTGAAGACATCCAAACCGACGAATAAGGCGAGTCAAAATTTAAAAGACTTGCGACAGACAATTTGTGAATTGTGTAGGAAATCGCATTAAATTTAAAATAGCATTAAAGCAAAGCTCTTTTAAATGATATAATGAATTATTAAACATCTCGTCTTAATCAACTAATCAATGTTGCAATATAAATGCAATGATATAATTTAAATTTTCAATATGTGTAAATTTAATGTACATATAAATAAATAAAGAAAAATATAAATTACAATTTATGATTATTTTAAGTATAATATACACCTATAAACTATCAACATCGGATCATCTAACGAGAACTGCAATAAATACAAATTGAAATATAAGCACAAGTTCTACAAAGCTCCAAATACGAGCTTTACGACAGAAATTTTCAATTTTAGTTAGCCTGATTTTGCACACGAGTATTATTCTGATAGTTTCACTTTGTGCGTCGCAAAACTTTGCCATTTTTTTCCATCACCAGCAATGCTCGACATTTTTTGCGAAACCGAAACAAAACTTTGTAGCTCTACGGTTGGCAATCCTGAGGCAAGAGGACGACGGGGTTTACTCTGGGCCATCCATAAAGCTCCAGACGTGCAAGAGACATCCTGGTTGGCGGGCGTGAAAAGCGCTAAAAGCGTTTAAATGAATTTAAAAGAGCAAAACTTTTGTTTTTTCAACCAAAAGTAGAGAGAAAAAATAATAAAAAAAATGAGGGGGAAAAATTGCTCCACTCTTTGGTGAAACATTTCAGGTTTTGTGAGTGTTACATTGTTTTTCCATGCTCTGATTTTATTTAAAGTTGTAAAGTTGGTCGCTAGTTAGGATGGGATTAAGAGGCCTGTGTGTGGTTAGGGTAATTTCCATGCAAATGATAAGCGACTCTCTCCGTTTACAGCCGGAAGCCAATGCCAACTTAATTGATATGCTTTGAAAGAACAACAGAAACCAGTGACAGTTTGCGAAATTTGAGCTTAGCAAACTTTGAACCGCCCCCTCGCGCCCTCGCTTGTATCCCGACGTTCTTTAGCGCTGTCACAGTCTATTGCTCCGGCGGAGACTTCAAGCCGTAACCCAATTCGCAAGTTGCACAAATTGAGATGTATGGGCCATATAAATGCAACGGCAAATCGCAAGAGCCAAAAGCTAACAGGAATTATGGTGCGAAAAACCGAAGATTAAGATACTCTATAAATTGCACTCAACATTTTATGTGAATTGAAATTGTTCAAGTCTTAGAGAAATTGCATTAATTTAATTAATATTATAATTTCACTTCTATTATATATTTTCTGATGTTCGCATTCTTTCCCGATTTAAAATAAAGTTTCGTTTCCACTTCGTATGGGTTACAAAAAGTAAGTACAAATTATGTAAACCAATATTTGTCAGAGTACAAAAAGTTTGTCTTTCTCTGAGTGCGCTCTATGTCGTTGTTTCTAGTTGGCGGATTAAGCGATGAGTTGAGAAGCAGCGAATAAACATACAAAAAAAAACTAGACATATATATTTTTTTAAGTTTACTTTTCGTTTGCTGGTGCTTTGGCTGCTTTGCCGTCTGCACTGATGAAAAGTGCACTTTAAATTGTATGTGCCGTAAAGTATGCTATAAAAATGCAGCTGGCTGTCTATGGGTATATTTGTGCTCGGACTCTGCATCAAATGTGGGTCAGGGTTGCCTGCTTATGCATTTAACAACGTGTCTCGTTCATTGAGGTAACTCACTCGCTTTGCCACTGGTTTCTGGTTTCTGGCCAAGTCGAAGCGGCTGCCAAGCTTTTTGGGCACCCCAAAATACCAGTGTACAATCACATACGAGTACAACCAGCACTTACAGGGAAAATCGAGGGGAATGAATCAATGGCGGCAGGGAGTTCGGGACACAAGTTCAATCAAGCAAATGTAATGCTGCCTCGGCTGCCAATTGCAGGCGAAAGCGCAAAATACAAAGATTGAAACTAGCATTGACAGTTTGACTGAATGAATGAGTGACATGGCAACAGTGTGTGCGTGCGTGTGCGTGTGTGTGTGTGTGTGTGTGTACGCCTGTGTTCATCGTTTTGTTGTTTCAGCTAGTGTCCAGGCAATTGTAAATGCAAGTGGGGTGATCGAACAGTTAGGGGACTTCGATATATGCTAAGCAAAGCATGTAAGATACGTTCTTTAATAATAAAAAAACTCTTAGCACCTAAGTTCTGTCAATTTTAAATATTTATTTATATCATTTATATTATTTGTCTTTATTTTAAATATTTCAGAAATTGTGTCAAAACTGCATGCTTATACGAATTTGAAAACCAATTTGTTTATGGATAATGTTTATATTCAAATACTAGCTATCCATAGAAACAATTAAAAAAAAATACAAACTATTATAAAAATATATACTATACATCCCAATTTAAATTAGTAACTTACTCTCCGCCCTCGCAAATATGTATATGCACACACACACACTCGCATGTATACATGCACTTAACTGTAAGCAAAGCAACTCAGGAATGGAAGCTACTCAAGCGGAAATGCGCATAACTGCATCACGGCCACGACACACGCACACATGCACACACACACGCACGCACACATGGAGCTCAGCTCGGGACCTAAGTAACCGCTCTGCCAATGCCAATGGCAGTGGCTGTGGCAGCGTCCCTTGCCTCTACCAAACCCTAAGTGCTGCTTTATTAACCGGGAGACAACAACGACAACGACTCGCCATCTTCTGCTTTGATGGGCCCGATGGCCGCAAACAACAAACAAGCCAACAAGACAAAATACAGCTAAACAACAGCTCCGGCAACTGAAGGCGCTGTCGCCAAAGTGGAGATTGCCCAACGTCCAAGATGGCGTTACCAATTATGCACTTTATCTGGTGCGCCCGATTGAATTACAACCAGATCCAAATTACATTAGGCGGCTAATGGCCAATGCCATGGCGGCAAATCAGGCGAAACCCACGCGAATGCAATATAATTATGGGTACTTATATGCCGCGGCAACGATCAGTTTTGTCTTAGCCATGAACGGATACAGAATACATTGGCGATGCCAAGGCTATATTATTCTCATCACATTGTTGTTGTTGCTGCAAGCGGAGGTGGCACCAGCACAAGATATGGAATTTTCCATGGGGTAAGTTCACGTTATCATGTTATCTCGTAAATCGCCTAATAAAATATTTCTATATATAAATACTTACGTATATGTATATTATATATACTTTTTTAATGGCATATATAGATGACTCTTTTAAGCTAATTCAACCATGAAATAAGTTTTCTGCAAACTAATTAGTCATGCCGCAAAGCAAAATTTAATATGTATCAATTGAATTGTATTATAGAGATTTGACATTTTAGTCCCTACAGTTTTAGTTTTATTGATTAATTAATAAATAATCATAAACTAAGTTCCGGTAAGAGCAATTATATAATCGCGGAAAAAATAAACTGTCAAGAAACTAACAACTACGAAATATTTGCATATCACCTCACGTGGATAACGAATGACAATTTAACACAGATTTTCCGGTTGAAAATCGATTGCATTTCTAGAAATACATTAACAAATAATATTCCTCTATTGTTAGTTACTATACGTTAACAGCGCCTGCCGTCATCTATTCGGGTCGTCCCTACGGAGTCGTTCTCAGCACGTTTGCCGCGTCCACCAGCAGCTTTAAGGTGTTCCTGACCGGGCCGAGTATCAACACGAGCATGCAGTTGCATACAACGAGCCGGTTTCCGTCCACTTCGTATGTATTCGATATACCCGAGTTGGTGAACGGCACCTATTGGCTGACAGTGAAGACTCTGCACGGACTGCGAGCTGAAAACTCAACGCAATTGACGTGGCAAAACTTTAAAAACTTTATCAAAATACAAACGCCTAAAGTGATTTACCGACCCGGACAATTGCTGCAATTTCGTGTGTTCTATCACAACGAGACAATGAATGGTGTGAAACCAGACCCCAAGGCGGTCGTATGGATTGAGGACGCCAAGGGGAATCATGTCAAAATGTATAGCCACTTTACGGTCTACTCGGGCGTATTCGAATCGGAGCTTCGTTTGGGCCAACAACCAAATCTCGGACCGTGGCGCATTTGTGCCCGAAATGGATTTCAGGCCAGTCCCGAATGCGCTCACATAAGTGTCTTGAAATATGAATTACCAGCTTTTGATGTGGCTATAAACGCACCATCTAAAGTGCACGTAAAAGACGAATTATTTGTTGTATCGGTATCTGCAAAATACGTCATTGATGGTCCCGTCCCCGGAAACATGACTCTGCATGTTGAAACCTTCAACGAAGGCGACACAGCGCCCAACCCGACGTTGCTCAAGTTCAACGAGGTCCTGGAGAATGGCACTGCAAAAATACTGGTGGCACTTCAATCAATTATAGCCTCAAATGAGCCGCTCAAGCTGCGATTAATAGCAAATGTATACGAAAAATTTTCCGGTAAAGCAGAAACTAACACCAAGGTGGTAACTCTATGGAGCGAAGAAGATTCAGCAGTCAAGGAGACGCCGCGCATTATTGCACGAGCCAAAAAGCTGGCAAATCTGTGAGTATTGCATACAAAAATAACAAGAGTGCAGAAGATACCCTGTACCCATTTGCATTTAAGAAGCTTACAACTCTCAAAATCGGGTTCTTATCAGTTTTGTTAACCTTGTTTATAGGGTATAAATTGCATACGAAACCTTTTTCCTCCTTTTATTTACAAATTTGTACATCTCACTTACTTAGAATCAAAGTTGAGAACTTTGGCACACCATTAAAAAATCCGGAAAAGATCATTTTCCGACCCAATCGTCCGCTACACAATGCCGTATGTGTGATCATGTGCAATGGCCTTCTGCTGGCGTCCAAAGTAGTCTATCCGGAGATGGGGACAAATGAGTTTGAGATCCTAATGCTGTTCACCATCAAAATGTGGCCGTACGTGCATGTTAAACTATTCAGCATGGAAGCAGATTCGGAGGTTTTACTTATGGCCAGTAAAACTATTACGATAGTTCGATCGCAGCACGAACACGTGAGTGTCTAAAAAGACTAGAGAATACCCTGCAATTAAATCTGTGCCTTTTAGGTTATTATCGAAACGCCGACCGAGATCACCGCTGGCGAGGAAACCACGTTTCGCATTAACGCCGTGCCCAATTCCTACGTGGGGCTGATTGCTGTGAATAGCCACGTTGTTCGCCTCGGTGGGAACTTGATGAATGATTTCTCCCAGGACTATTTTAACAAAATAAAGTTCTCAATGCGAGCCTTTGCCTTCAATACGCAACAGAGTGCAGGGAATTCAGTCGAAAAATCGGGCCTAATCATGTTGTCGAATGCAGCCAACATTTTGGACATTACCGAAAGCAAGTTTGGACAAAACTATTATTTCGTTTTTTTTTGAGAATATTCACAAAACAGTGCACTTTTTGTGCAGGTTCACAAATTATACATTCAAATGAAGCAAATGCTTCATCGGCTCATCACGCACATAAGCCAGGCCACTTATCATCATCTGATGAAGATGACGGCTGCTGTGATATACCGCATATCAGAGATGAATTAAACGATGTTTGGATATACGACAGCATAAAAAGGTAAGTGAAAGCGCGAAATACGAAAAGAAACTTTAGGAAATGCCTTTGAAATAATAAGTGACTCTGAAATGCAAATATATGGGAGCCATGGGTCCGAGAGCTTCACAAATTGTATATTATACAAACTATGATAACTACAATAGATTAAAAATGTAAATTCACATTTCTAAATATTGAAAAAAAAAAATTTTTTTTTGAAAATGAGTACATGCTTTTATCCAAAATATACAAAAAAATTTATTTTCAAAAATGAATATATTTGAAATGCAGAATCAATCTAGAGGACACCAACCATGAATAAAATGCCATCAAACATGAAAATCGGTTCAGTTTTGACAAAGTTAGGGACGTTTAAAATATGGGAGCTATGGGTCCGAGAGCTTTACTTGTCAAAATTTTTGTCAATTTTTGCACGATTTTGGACAAAAAATTTGACCCCCTCAGAATCGGGTTTAATGTTGTTTTTTATACTAATTATGACAACAACAATCGATTAAAAATGTAAATTCGCATTTCTAAATTTTGAAAAAAAAATTTTTTCGAAAATGAGTAAGGGGGGGTTTCACGCTTTTTTTTGCCAAAAAATTCGAAAAAATTTTATTTTCAAAAATGCATATAGTTTAAATGCAGAAACAATCTACAGGACAAACCATGAAAAAAATGCCATCAAGCATGAAAATCGGTTCACTTTTGACAAAGTTATGGGCGTTTGAAATATGGGAGCTATGGGTCGGAGAGCTTTACTTGTCAAAATGTTTGTCAATTTTTGCACGATTTTGGACAAAAAATTTGACCCCCTCAGAATCGGGTTTAATGTTGTTTTTTATACTAATTATGACAACTACAATCGATTAAAAATGTAAATTCGCATTTCTAAATTTTGAAAAAAAATTTTTTCGAAAATGAGTAAGGGGGGGTTTCACGCTTTTTTTGCCAAAAAATTCGAAAAAATTTTATTTTCAAAAATGCATATAGTTTAAATGCAGAAACAATCTAGAGGACAAACCATGAAAAAAATGCCATCAAGCATGAAAATCGGTTCACTTTTGACAAAGTTATGGGCGTTTGAAATATGGGAGCTATGGGTCGGAGAGCTTTACTTGTCAAAATGTTTGTCAATTTTTGCACGATTTTGGACAAAAAATTTGACCCCCTCAGAATCGGGTTTAATGTTGTTTTTTATACTAATTATGACAACTACAATCGATTAAAAATGTAAATTCGCATTTCTAAATTTTGAAAAAAAATTTTTTTCGAAAATGAGTAAGGGGGGGGGTACACGCTTTTTTTGCCAAAAAATTCGAAAAAATTTTATTTTCAAAAATGCATATAGTTTAAATGCAGAAACAATCTAGAGGACAAACCATGAAAAAAATGCCATCAAGAATGACAATCGGTTCACTTTTGACAAAGTTATGGGCGTTTGAAATATGGGAGCTATGGGTCGGAGAGCTTTACTTGTCAAAATGTTTGTCAATTTTTGCACGATTTTGGACAAAAACTTTGACCCCCTCAGAATCGGGTTTAATGTTGTTTTTTATACTAATTATGACAACTACAATCGATTAAAAATGTAAATTCGCATTTCTAAATTTTGAAAAAAAAATTTTTTCGAAAATGAGTAAGGGGGGGTTTCACGCTTTTTTTGCCAAAAAATTCGAAAAAATTTTATTTTCAAAAATGCATATAGTTTAAATGCAGAAACAATCTAGAGGACAAACCATGAAAAAAATGCCATCAAGCATGAAAATCGGTTCACTTTTGACAAAGTTATGGGCGTTTGAAATATGGGAGCTATGGGTCGGAGAGCTTTACTTGTCAAAATGTTTGTCAATTTTTGCACGATTTTGGACAAAAAATTTGACCCCCTCAGAATCGGGTTTAATGTTGTTTTTTATACTAATTATGACAACTACAATCGATTAAAAATGTAAATTCGCATTTCTAAATTTTGAAAAAAAAATTTTTTCGAAAATGAGTAAGGGGGGGGTACACGCTTTTTTTGCCAAAAAATTCGAAAAAATTTTATTTTCAAAAATGCATATAGTTTAAATGCAGAAACAATCTAGAGGACAAACCATGAAAAAAATGCCATCAAGAATGACAATCGGTTCACTTTTGACAAAGTTATGGGCGTTTGAAATATGGGAGCTATGGGTCGGAGAGCTTTACTTGTCAAAATGTTTGTCAATTTTTGCACGATTTTGGACAAAAACTTTGACCCCCTCAGAATCGGGTTTAATGTTGTTTTTTATACTAATTATGACAACTACAATCGATTAAAAATGTAAATTCGCATTTCTAAATTTGGAAAAAAAAATTTTTTCGAAAATGAGTAAGGGGGGGGGTACACGCTTTTTTTGCCAAAAAATTCGAAAAAATTTTATTTTCAAAAATGCATATAGTTTAAATGCAGAAACAATCTAGAGGACAAACCATGAAAAAAATGCCATCAAGCATGAAAATCGGTTCACTTTTGACAAAGTTATGGGCGTTTGAAATATGGGAGCTATGGGTCGGAGAGCTTTACTTGTCAAAATGTTTGTCAATTTTTGCACGATTTTGGACAAAAAATTTGACCCCCTCAGAATCGGGTTTAATGTTGTTTTTTATACTAATTATGACAACTACAATCGATTAAAAATGTAAATTCGCATTTCTAAATTTTGAAAAAAAAATTTTTTCGAAAATGAGTAAGGGGGGGGTACACGCTTTTTTTGCCAAAAAATTCGAAAAAATTTTATTTTCAAAAATGCATATAGTTTAAATGCAGAAACAATCTAGAGGACAAACCATGAAAAAAATGCCATCAAGAATGACAATCGGTTCACTTTTGACAAAGTTATGGGCGTTTGAAATATGGGAGCTATGGGTCGGAGAGCTTTACTTGTCAAAATGTTTGTCAATTTTTGCACGATTTTGGACAAAAAATTTGACCCCCTCAGAATCGGGTTTAATGTTGTTTTTTATACTAATTATGACAACTACAATCGATTAAAAATGTAAATTCGCATTTCTAAATTTTGAAAAAAAAATTTTTTCGAAAATGAGTAAGGGGGGGTTTCACGCTTTTTTTGCCAAAAAATTCGAAAAAATTTTATTTTCAAAAATGCATATACTTTAAATGCAGAAACAATCTAGAGGACAAACCATGAAAAAAATGCCATCAAGCATGAAAATCGGTTCACTTTTGACAAAGTTATGGGCGTTTGAAATATGGGAGCTATGGGTCGGAGAGCTTTACTTGTCAAAATGTTTGTCAATTTTTGCACGATTTTGGACAAAAAATTTGACCCCCTCAGAATCGGGTTTAATGTTGTTTTTTATACTAATTATGACAACTACAATCGATTAAAAATGTAAATTCGCATTTCTAAATTTTGAAAAAAAAATTTTTTCGAAAATGAGTAAGGGGGGGGTACACGCTTTTTTTGCCAAAAAATTCGAAAAAATTTTATTTTCAAAAATGCATATAGTTTAAATGCAGAAACAATCTACAGGACAAACCATGAAAAAAATGCCATCAAGAATGACAATCGGTTCACTTTTGACAAAGTTATGGGCGTTTGAAATATGGGAGCTATGGGTCGGAGAGCTTTACTTGTCAAAATGTTTGTCAATTTTTGCACGATTTTGGACAAAAACTTTGACCCCCTCAGAATCGGGTTTAATGTTGTTTTTTATACTAATTATGACAACTACAATCGATTAAAAATGTAAATTCGCATTTCTAAATTTTGAAAAAAAAATTTTTTCGAAAATGAGTAAGGGGGGGTTTCACGCTTTTTTTGCCAAAAAATTCGAAAAAATTTTATTTTCAAAAATGCATATAGTTTAAATGCAGAAACAATCTAGAGGACAAACCATGAAAAAAATGCCATCAAGCATGAAAATCGGTTCACTTTTGACAAAGTTATGGGCGTTTGAAATATGGGAGCTATGGGTCGGAGAGCTTTACTTGTCAAAATGTTTGTCAATTTTTGCACGATTTTGGACAAAAAATTTGACCCCCTCAGAATCGGGTTTAATGTTGTTTTTTATACTAATTATGACAACTACAATCGATTAAAAATGTAAATTCGCATTTCTAAATTTTAAAAAAAAAATTTTTTCGAAAATGAGTAAGGGGGGGGTACACGCTTTTTTTGCCAAAAATTTCGAAAAAATTTTATTTTCAAAAATGCATATAGTTTAAATGCAGAAACAATCTAGAGGACAAACCATGAAAAAAATGCCATCAAGAATGACAATCGGTTCACTTTTGACAAAGTTATGGGCGTTTGAAATATGGGAGCTATGGGTCGGAGAGCTTTACTTGTCAAAATGTTTGTCAATTTTTGCACGATTTTGGACAAAAACTTTGACCCCCTCAGAATCGGGTTTAATGTTGTTTTTTATACTAATTATGACAACTACAATCGATTAAAAATGTAAATTCGCATTTCTAAATTTGGAAAAAAAAATTTTTTCGAAAATGAGTAAGGGGGGGGTACACGCTTTTTTTGCCAAAAAATTCGAAAAAATTTTATTTTCAAAAATGCATATAGTTTAAATGCAGAAACAATCTAGAGGACAAACCATGAAAAAAATGCCATCAAGCATGAAAATCGGTTCACTTTTGACAAAGTTATGGGCGTTTGAAATATGGGAGCTATGGGTCGGAGAGCTTTACTTGTCAAAATGTTTGTCAATTTTTGCACGATTTTGGACAAAAAATTTGACCCCCTCAGAATCGGGTTTAATGTTGTTTTTTATACTAATTATGACAACTACAATCGATTAAAAATGTAAATTCGCATTTCTAAATTTTGAAAAAAAAATTTTTTCGAAAATGAGTAAGGGGGGGGTACACGCTTTTTTTGCCAAAAAATTCGAAAAAATTTTATTTTCAAAAATGCATATAGTTTAAATGCAGAAACAATCTAGAGGACAAACCATGAAAAAAATGCCATCAAGAATGACAATCGGTTCACTTTTGACAAAGTTATGGGCGTTTGAAATATGGGAGCTATGGGTCGGAGAGCTTTACTTGTCAAAATGTTTGTCAATTTTTGCACGATTTTGGACAAAAAATTTGACCCCCTCAGAATCGGGTTTAATGTTGTTTTTTATACTAATTATGACAACTACAATCGATTAAAAATGTAAATTCGCATTTCTAAATTTTGAAAAAAAAATTTTTTCGAAAATGAGTAAGGGGGGGTTTCACGCTTTTTTTGCCAAAAAATTCGAAAAAATTTTATTTTCAAAAATGCATATACTTTAAATGCAGAAACAATCTAGAGGACAAACCATGAAAAAAATGCCATCAAGCATGAAAATCGGTTCACTTTTGACAAAGTTATGGGCGTTTGAAATATGGGAGCTATGGGTCGGAGAGCTTTACTTGTCAAAATGTTTGTCAATTTTTGCACGATTTTGGACAAAAAATTTGACCCCCTCAGAATCGGGTTTAATGTTGTTTTTTATACTAATTATGACAACTACAATCGATTAAAAATGTAAATTCGCATTTCTAAATTTTGAAAAAAAAATTTTTTCGAAAATGAGTAAGGGGGGGGTACACGCTTTTTTTGCCAAAAAATTCGAAAAAATTTTATTTTCAAAAATGCATATAGTTTAAATGCAGAAACAATCTACAGGACAAACCATGAAAAAAATGCCATCAAGAATGACAATCGGTTCACTTTTGACAAAGTTATGGGCGTTTGAAATATGGGAGCTATGGGTCGGAGAGCTTTACTTGTCAAAATGTTTGTCAATTTTTGCACGATTTTGGACAAAAACTTTGACCCCCTCAGAATCGGGTTTAATGTTGTTTTTTATACTAATTATGACAACTACAATCGATTAAAAATGTAAATTCGCATTTCTAAATTTTGAAAAAAAAATTTTTTCGAAAATGAGTAAGGGGGGGTTTCACGCTTTTTTTGCCAAAAAATTCGAAAAAATTTTATTTTCAAAAATGCATATAGTTTAAATGCAGAAACAATCTAGAGGACAAACCATGAAAAAAATGCCATCAAGCATGAAAATCGGTTCACTTTTGACAAAGTTATGGGCGTTTGAAATATGGGAGCTATGGGTCGGAGAGCTTTACTTGTCAAAATGTTTGTCAATTTTTGCACGATTTTGGACAAAAAATTTGACCCCCTCAGAATCGGGTTTAATGTTGTTTTTTATACTAATTATGACAACTACAATCGATTAAAAATGTAAATTCGCATTTCTAAATTTTGAAAAAAAAATTTTTTCGAAAATGAGTAAGGGGGGGGTACACGCTTTTTTTGCCAAAAAATTCGAAAAAATTTTATTTTCAAAAATGCATATAGTTTAAATGCAGAAACAATCTAGAGGACAAACCATGAAAAAAATGCCATCAAGAATGACAATCGGTTCACTTTTGACAAAGTTATGGGCGTTTGAAATATGGGAGCTATGGGTCGGAGAGCTTTACTTGTCAAAATGTTTGTCAATTTTTGCACGATTTTGGACAAAAACTTTGACCCCCTCAGAATCGGGTTTAATGTTGTTTTTTATACTAATTATGACAACTACAATCGATTAAAAATGTAAATTCGCATTTCTAAATTTTGAAAAAAAATTTTTTCGAAAATGAGTAAGGGGGGGGTACACGCTTTTTTTGCCAAAAAATTCGAAAAAATTTTATTTTCAAAAATGCATATAGTTTAAATGCAGAAACAATCTAGAGGACAAACCATGAAAAAAATGCCATCAAGCATGAAAATCGGTTCACTTTTGACAAAGTTATGGGCGTTTGAAATATGGGAGCTATGGGTCGGAGAGCTTTACTTGTCAAAATGTTTGTCAATTTTTGCACGATTTTGGACAAAAAATTTGACCCCCTCAGAATCGGGTTTAATGTTGTTTTTTATACTAATTATGACAACTACAATCGATTAAAAATGTAAATTCGCATTTCTAAATTTTGAAAAAAAAATTTTTTCGAAAATGAGTAAGGGGGGGGTACACGCTTTTTTTGCCAAAAAATTCGAAAAAATTTTATTTTCAAAAATGCATATAGTTTAAATGCAGAAACAATCTAGAGGACAAACCATGAAAAAAATGCCATCAAGAATGACAATCGGTTCACTTTTGACAAAGTTATGGGCGTTTGAAATATGGGAGCTATGGGTCGGAGAGCTTTACTTGTCAAAATGTTTGTCAATTTTTGCACGATTTTGGACAAAAACTTTGACCCCCTCAGAATTGGGTTTAATGTTGTTTTTTATACTAATTATGACAACTACAATCGATTAAAAATGTAAATTCGCATTTCTAAATTTTGAAAAAAAATTTTTTCGAAAATGAGTAAGGGGGGGTACATGCTTTTTTTGCCAAAAAATTCGAAAAAATTGTATTTTCAAAAATGCATATAGTTTAAATGCAGAAACAATCTAGAGGACAAACCATGAAAAAAATGCCATCAAGAATGAAAATCGGTTCACTTTTGACAAAGTTATGGGCGTTTGAAATATGGGAGCTATGGGTCGGAGAGCTTTACTTGTCAAAATGTTTGTCAATTTTTGCACGATTTTGGACAAAAAATTTGACCCCCTCAGAATCGGGTTTAATGTTGTTTTTTATACTAATTATGACAACTACAATCGATTAAAAATGTAAATTCGCATTTCTAAATTTGGAAAAAAAAATTTTTTCGAAAATGAGTAAGGGGGGGTACACGCTTTTTTTGCCAAAAAATTCGAAAAAATTTTATTTTCAAAAATGCATATAGTTTAAATGCAGAAACAATCTAGAGGACAAACCATGAAAAAAATGCCATCAAGCATGAAAATCGGTTCAGTTCTGACAAAGTTATGGGCGTTTGAAAGTCTGCCAAGTCCGACTGCAACGTTCTTACCCATATCCATATATCTTTTAAGTAAGAGAACGCCTTATCTCATAATTAATTAGATAGCGCAGTGAAATTTCAGAAGGGGATTTTTTGATTTTGATATTTGCCTAAAATTTAAAAGAAGAATCAAGTTTAAAGTGTCCATTTAGGCCATTTAGTGCAAAAATGCTATTTAGACATTTTTTGGCATTCTTTTTAAGCATTTCCTCGACTAACACTGTAAATTTCCTCGCTTACAGCACTAAAGCTGGCTGGACAAATTGGAAATCACGCGCTCCCAATGACATCACCAACTGGAGACTGGGCGCCTTCTCGGTGGACCCCAATGTGGGGCTAACTCTGCTCATGCCCCAGCCCTTCATCAACATAAAGACCAGAAAGTCTCTGTACATGTCCATAAGCGTGCCCCCCAGCATTCAAGTCGGTGAGTGGCGATTAAACAATAAATTATTCACGTTTATAATGATTTCCATATTTATACTCGTTCACAAAGTGCAAAGACTATATTTACTTACTGTTCGTCCGTCTATCCGTCCGTCCGTCTGTTCGTTTGAATGTGATTTCAGACAGATTACCGATGACCTCCTCTAAAGATAGCACAACAAGATTTTGATGACTTTTGATTCTGATGATCTTTGATCTTTAAGACCGTTTTCGTCTGTTTTGAACTGATATCAAACGGTGAACGAGTATTGCGCTGTCGGTTACACCCGACAGCAACAGTCTAACTTGTTTTCTCGACCGTCGTTTAGATGAAGTTGTGGAACTACTTTTATACTGTTACAATCGGGACGGAAACGAGGTCACTATTCGACTAACCCAAGATGTCACACGCTTCCAACTGCTTGACAAGGACGGCGAACCTCTGCGAGCAACGGAATTGGCAGAGCAAGAACTGAGCAGAACGAGGAGTATAATTTCTGTGGTTAATGTTAATCTGCGCGCCCTTCGACCGGGCACAATCAATCTGGTATTTACGGCAGCAACTAAGACGGCAACAGACATAATAAGCCATGATATCGAGGTCAGAAAGAACCTTCTAGTGTTTCCGCACCAGGTGATGTTCTATACGAAACTCACGTTGAACAATCAAAAACTTAGCACAAAATTGGACCTGCCGCATCGTCCGACATCCGATGGCATCACGTGTTTTGCCAGTTGCAATCTGATTGCCGCGAAAATGCAGAGCCTGAGCCGCATTGATGCGTCCGACAACGGGGAGCAGTTGATCAGCAAGCTGATGTCAATCTATCATGTGTGGGACTATGCGCACGACATGAGCTGGCTGGCCAGGGAGAAAAGGCGTTTTCTGGAGGATCAGTTGAACGACGGCTTTCAAACGCTGATGCGGCTACGTCGACGCGATGGAGGATACGCCTACTATGCCAACCCAACAATGGGCTGCAGCTCAACCTGGCTAACGGCGTACGCCCTGCAGCTGTTCCAGCTGCTTCAGACGACGCCCATTCACTTGGATGCGCGTCTGTTGCTGCAGTGCGAGAAATTTCTGTTGAGTCGCATCGCAAATACGGGACAGTTTGTGGAACGTTGCGAAACGCCGGGTCGACGCGTCCTCCAACCGTTGGAGCTGAACATTGAAGTGCTCAAGGTGTTGCAATTATCAAAGCGAATGCTGAATCTCCAAAAGCCGCTATTCTGGACGAACTCGCAGATGACATCTGTGTCGGATTACCATATTGTGGCCAAGCGCGGACTTGAGCCACAAATGTGGAAGCAACCGGCGGAGCAAGCAAATGTCAGCTGGAAGGATCAACGCCGTAATCTGGAAACCGCCGGGCGTATCTTGACCTGGGACGTGCGTCGACAACGCTTAGAACAGCAGTATAATATCTACAAATGGTTGTTGGCCCAGAACTTTGCCGATGCCAGCAATGTTAACTGCTATGAATACTCGATGGCGGAGCTGGCCATCTATAAGTATCTTCAGAGCCAGTCGAGCAAGGTCCCAAAACTAACCCTATCGATTTGGAGCAACCCGAAAGTGCCACAAACCATCAATATCAACACGCAGAATCGCTGGACGGAGCAACAGGTGCAACTCGAGGCTGGAAACCAAACCATTCACATTGAAGCGCAGGGCCAGGATGAAGTACTCATACGATGCAACTACGAATATGTGAATTATCAGCAGCCAACAGACCCGTCACAACTGCATTACAGGGTGTTTGTAACCTCCTATAAGCGAGAACAGCTCGAGATACAGTTTTGTATTCAGCGCCTAAAAACGGATCGGGAACACTACGTGGGAAGTAACGTAGAGCTGCAGATACCCTCGGGCTACATATTGGACAGTGCGAGTGTCGAGAAGCTGTTGGCTTATGAGGAAGTGTACGTAAGTACTTCAGCCTGTTTCAAAGTGGTAACAAAACTATGCAATTGTTATCAGTGATAATCGATAATTTATCATACAAAATAATATATTTTTTCAGGACCGAATTTTATACTCGTTGACAAAGTGAAAGGAGTATAAGGGTTTTGTGCACTGTCCGTCCTTTAAAACTAGAGACTTGACATTTTGAATAATAATAATAATTTGCTTTATTTGCCGTTTGAAATTTACATTTTGCTTAAACCTAGCTTTACATTATGAATCAGAGTTTAGATATTGCATCTTTACAGCTGAGATATGAACATGAATTATATTTACAATTATTGTTATATTTTTATTTTTATTCATTTTGAATATGTACTCAGATAAAGTGTTAAGGTCCTTTGGCAAATCGATCAAATCTATATATCTTGGGCCGGGTATAACGCAGAGTTACAAATCGGATGATCTTTTTTAAGGATCGAATCAAATAATTTTCACCACGGCCAAAAATTAACAAGCTTGCCAAGATAGCAAAAATAATGATTGTTTTACACCGCTTTACAAATAGCTATAGGGTCGAGCTTTAACTGCCTTTAATACAGAGTCTATCATATTTTGTGTACAAATGTGAATGAAAACAGCAAGTGGAATTGATTCATTAATTGGAATCTATGTTATTTCAGCATTGTAAATGTGTGCTCGTTATAGAAATTTAATTTAAACACATTCTAATAGGAAGGACATATTAAACCATCTAAATAAATAACAAAAATGTAATCTTTCTGATTTTATAGCAAGCCAACGCCTTCGACAAGAACACCAAACTGTTTGTGAACATCAAGACAACCTCGTCCAACCAAGCTCTTTGCCTGTCCGTGATTGCTAGGCGCTTCCACAAGATGAGGAAAATGCGGCCCGGATCGCTGACTGTCTACGACACCAATTCGGTCGAAAAGCGCGACGTGTTCGTCTACGATGTATCTTTTAACGCATCTCCAGATGTTTAATTGCCAATTTCCGTAATAAACCCGTGTAGATTTTATATTAATTAGGCGGCCTTCTCATTAGCAATGTTAGCGAGTTAACTGGCAAAACTTTGGCACACGCAGGTGCCTCGAGCCGGCGCCGGAGCCAAAGCTGGAGCGGGAGCTGGAGCTGGAGCTGGAGCGGGGGGTGGATTTGTTTACGTGCCGCCGCCCACTGCAGCGCCAGTAATTTCTCACCCCCCAAAAAAAAAAGAAAAGAA
Organism: Drosophila sordidula; assembly: GCA_035047465.1. Lineage (NCBI taxonomy): Eukaryota > Metazoa > Arthropoda > Insecta > Diptera > Drosophilidae > Drosophila > Drosophila sordidula. Next base: position 1,423,349 of record JAWNPQ010000260.1, on the reverse strand, counting down.
AACCCCTGTAAAGTTCAAAAGCCGCGACGGGGTTGAGTACGTTGCCGGATTCCTGATTTAATGACTGACGCGTGGCAGTCGCGTATTTGTTTACGCCTCGAAGCCACGATTTCTGTCTCATATTTGGGCACCGTTTGCGTGGCACTTAAATAGAATGGGTGTGGAGCAGGAAATGGAGTTCTGCATATTAATGAAGCTGCAGATGGGTGTGGGACGTGTTTGTGGAGGAAAGTGTGTGCCGCATGCCTCAATAAATACAAATAAATTAAAAAGAAATTAAAATTGTTGCATGCTTTAAATTATGCAAAGCCAAACATTGAACACAATGGAGAGAAAAATAAAATGTGAGGGAAACATATATTAAACTCAAAGAAACTGGGGTTAAATTTCAGCTTATAACAAGACGAAAGAAATCCCAAATAAATATCACATTTAAAAATTTGAATTAAGTGAAAGGAAAATTTGTGGCAAATGTCAAGAAATCTGATCAATTTAATTTCGACATTTTTGTTTATTTAATATTTAACACAAAACTTTAATAAAATAATTGAAAACTGGAAATTTGTATTGTTTTTTCTAGGCAAACATTACCAAGAAGTTGCTCCCATCAATCTTTTGACTAACTCATATAACTGCATAAAATATTTGATGTCCATTTTGCTGAGCAGTGCTTGACCATAAAATAAACATAAAATATTTGATGAAAATAATATTTGCACACAAATATGCAGAAAATACACATTTAAAATTGCCTTCAGGTGAGCAAGAATTGCTGTCGAAGCTAAATTCCAAATATGTGATGGAATTTTCAACAAATATTCAGGAAAATTGCCCTGCCAATAACCAAGGGAACAATAAATGCTAAGACGGGCGGCCACATGCAGGCATATATCGTACTTCGATATGCTAAGCTTATGATAATGCCCAAAATGGCCAAGTGCTAATATAAAGCCGCAGCCCAAGTCCAGATTCACAGCCTCCAGGGCAGGGCAACAAAAGACTAGGATTTTGCCGCTGCTGCTGTTTGCCTTTTTAGTTCTCCTGCAACATTTTCAATTTCTTCAAAAAATACAAAATGAAAAATTGTGCAAAAATATACATAACGTATGCAAAAATAACAAAAGCCGCATAGCCAGCAAAGCCAACGGCATGAGTATGTTTATGAGTATTCTGTGTGTGTTTCGAGTGGAGCAGAGTGGTGCGAAATGGCGAGATGGGTTCGAGGCGATGACGTATGAAATAACCTCAATTATGGATAGGTCATGAACAGATCTCGTTTAATATAAACGCCGAGGGACACATTTACTAAACTCATATTTGGCTGCAAGCTAAATTTTACAAATAAAAACTTTTTAAAAATGACAAATAATGTTCGTTAAATTAAATTATCAAAGAGCATTTTTCAAAAATAATAACTAACAGATATTATAAACAAAAGCAAAAATTGCAATGCCCTCAACCGTATTTGGAATATTAATATTAATGTAGAAATGCTAAAAAAAAAGTATAATGTAATTTTGGCATATGCTAATTCATTATATTTGTTCGTCGACTTCTTCTTGTTTAGTAATTTGAGCAGGTAAAAAAAAGAAAATTATAATAAAAAAAGCACTGAACTGAAAACTGACATTAATTAGACAAATAGCAACTCATAGGAATATTAAATAGTATTAAGTATTAAGATTAATAAGATTAACAGATAATAATTATTTATAGAATATTCTATTTAGAGAATATTCGAAGAATTTCTTAGAGGTATTTAAGGGCTTTTCCGAAATTTTCCAAGCAAACCTCGCTCATCACATCATCACTCATGCTGCATGCCCATGTTTTACGGCTTTATGCATAAGTAATATCATGTTAGTGTCAATAGTTGTCAACGAAACGTTGTTGACAGTCCCCATCTGCTAAGCTGAAGAGCTCCCACACAAAAAAAAAAATTACCACCCCCTCACAGTGATTGTGTGTTTTTATTTTTTTTTTATTTTATTATTATTATTATTTTTTGTGTTATACATTTGTTTCGTGGCACTTCGTTATCGCCATATACGGGCGCCCATCGTTGCTCTGCAGCCCCCTCAAGGCTAACACATGCTACACATTGTATTATTTTAGATTGGCATTACTTTTGGGGCCATTGGAGATGCCTGTGCTAAATACGACGAAGCTCGTTAGTTTTGCTCTGGGCGTCTGGATTCAGTTTTCTTCTATTTTTTTTATTCCGTGCGCTGCGTTGCCAACTTCCGGCGGGGCGCCTCACGTTGCCCATGGCGTGTCCTTCAGCCAACGCCTTGCTAGTTACTGTTACGTATACGCATGCTTGTTGGTGTGTGTGTGTGTGTGAGTTAGTTGGAGGGCCGCATATGTTACTTTATTGGCATTCAATTTGAGTTATCGCTATTTTTTCCTGTTCATATGCGTTTTTTCGCCAGTGAAAATGAATTTTTCTACTTTTCACATTGTCCATTGTTGTTGCTGCTGTTGCTGTGGCTGTTGGAGCTTAAATGCAACCAACAGTCTGAGATTTCAACGCTAGTTTACTTCTGTATCTGAGCACGTTTTTGTACACTGGACAGCAGACACAGCACGCGGCACTAACATACTATTCGTATAATCACATTTTATTTGAACTTTTCTTTCGGTTTATTTGATTTTATTTCTATGCCATTTTCAGTTTGGTTTGCCTTCAAGTTTATTTGGCAGACATTTTTGTTTGTTATTGTTGTGTGCCAGGGCAAAAGTTTTTTTGGTTTTTTACTTTTATTTATTTTTTGAAGCAAATGCAAAGTTCAAAGTTGATTTATATTGATTGGCTTTGCAGGTCATTTGGGTATTGTTTTTTGTCTATGGAGTTCTGATAAGAATTATTGCCAACATTTTTGATTGATACATATGCGAAACCAAAGTACTGCCACTTTTCAATTTCATTCTAATTGTGAAAGAAAGTGGCATTAAACCTCAATTTGATATGTCGAGTTCAGGCAGCAAAAAGATGTATAACCAATTAAAACTGTCGAACAATTGTTTTGTTTAAATAAACGAGAAGAAAAAAGCTATTGCTTTATGTTATTATCCTGTTTGCCCTTATGCGGATTCGGCTTTAAGTTTTAGCACTAGCTTATTGTACACAAAACTTTTTTTTACCTCTCCTAACAATAGAAAGTCGAAGTTTACGTGCGAACACATTTTTTCAACGCTCTTTGTAACTAGGGAATTATTTTATTGCTTCGTCCACCAGGTTAAATTTATATGTTTAAAGCTAGAGTAACCAAGGCTAAACTTATGGTTATAATCTGCTTAACAGTCGCTGTCTTAGCTCTAAAGCTATTGGCATACTTTCTAGCTTTTTTTACTCAATATAACAATGTTAAACTTCCATCAAACTTTCTGACCGCAAAGCGTATTAAATCTTTCGCTTTATTCTTAATTAACAAGCCAATTGTTATCGTTGTTTCTGACACGACTGTTCTTCAAATTCACTGATTTTGCTGCTCATTTGGCTGCGTTTGCGAGTTTATAAACTTTTTTTGTTGAAGCCTCCCAAGACACCACGCAGACAAGCAGTCCCAGTAGAGCGTCAATCATAGCGCCCATGAACGCCGCTTTTAATTAAATTAACAACATAAATTGTCAAAAACAGGCGTTGCAAAAATTGCACAAGTCTCAGGTATGCACAAAGCAGAGAGAGAAAGAGAGAGAGAGAGAGCGAGAAAAAAAAATAACAAAAATAAACAACAACGGGAACAACCTTATTAAAAACGTGTCAAAAACATTTTCATAAATATATCAAGTGAACTTTTTGCGGCTTGTCAAAGTGCCAGTTCCAAGTGTCAAAGTATTTGTGGAAAGGCTACGAAATCAATAAGCTGAGAAGTTTGCTTTTTATTGGGAAGCGCCGGGGAGTGGGCAGATGTCGATAGGGGTTGCTGTTATGGCCAAGATATTATTTTGGCATGCAACAAGTTTATAAATTAATATAAAATGCAAATATACTGCCAATAAAAGTGTTACGAACTGCAAATGGAAATTTATTGCAGATGAACCAAATAATTTACGAAGATTACACTCGCTTACGAATTTCACCAATTTTCCAGAACAAAAACAAAATACCAAATACAAAATGAAAATATGCAAAAAATGTCATAGATCAGAGAGTCAACTAAATTAATTTTATATCTAATCTGACATGAAAGAACTATTTTATGATTGAAAATGATGATTTAAAAAGTTAGAAATTTTTATAACTATTTTTTTTTTGTTTATGAAGACGTTAAGATACTTCAATAGATAAAGAAGTTATAAAAATCCTTAAGTAATAAGTAATATGTTTCTGGTATATAAAATGCCGTTTCCTAGTGTAATTTATAGAATTTGTATTTAATAAAAAAAATGGTTTTAAGCTCTGTTAGTGCCTGATTTTTATATGGCCATCAACGAACTGTATATAAACTTTAAACTTTGTTGTATTTAAAGCACACGCTTATCCAAACTGTAAATAAAAATTGATTTCACAAAATTTGGGGAAACTGTTTTGGGACAATGTGTGGCACCCTCATAAAAGCAAACTTTCTACCGATAGGACGTGCAGTGTCTTCTTCTTCCCGTCGGCCGATCATACCAGTAAAATAGGAATAACACGCGATATCAATAAGCAAAGCAAATAAAATCAATTGTTATGATGCCATAACATATCACGCCCCATCTTCAGAGAGAGGGAAAGTCGCCCCGTTGCATTGTGCGGCAAAGTTTTCCGTTTGCGTTGGCGGAAACTTAGGAACCCTTGGGTGTGGGTGTGTTGGCTCTGGGCTGGGGGGTGTGGCATTTTTATTTTTCTTCTTTGTGTGCGACTTGGGATAAACAAAGCCATAATTCAAGCAACGTTTACTCGCTTACAGCCTCGACTTGCATAAACAAATTGTGCTCAAGTGCTGTAGTTGCTTTCGGGGCGCGGGAATATGGGTTTCTGTGATGTCCGGGCATCTGAGAATCTGCGGGAGCATGCTCGTCAAGCTCAGCGTAAACATGATAGATTTATAGTTGGCTCTGTTTCTGTGGTCGCCGGCGACAACATTGCAGCGAACGCGCAACGTGTAGCATACTTAATGGGGCTAGTCGGGTTGCCGCCAATGTTGCTGCCGCTGCCGCTACCGCTGCTGCCACTTCTGCTTAGCTTATCAGAGCTCGTAAACACATGGAGTACCCACATAGACGCACTACCCACAGAATTGCTGCAATCTCAGCTGTAGCCTCGAGTTTGGGTTTCTCGCCACTTGACTTTGTTTTCGTCAATAAATTTGGGGCAAGTTCCTTTTTTTTGCTGTCCCTTTACGCCGTCTCAGCTGCCATTTGGCAGCCCCAAAAAAAAAAAACCACATGCTAGGCGCCTGTTGGTATGCCACAGTTTTCTAGCATTTTTTGCACTCCTTTTGCGGCGCCCAAAAGTAGGCAAGCGCTGCGCAAATTTGCGTTTAAATGGCGTGTTAACATTTAAATGTTATTTTTACGCCTCATAAAATAGCTCCATAAAAACAAATCCAAAGTATTAAAAAAAAAATAAAACTTTTTGAACTGTTTTGATATTTAACAGTAGAGGGAACAAACAAAACAGCTAGCCTATTCGCAGCACTGTTGAGGCTATATATTTTGAGTGCTTCATAAGGCCTATAAGGTGAGTCAAGCAAACAACTTGAGTTGTTTTCTCTCAATAAAGTGAAGTGATATATCCCATATCTGTTTAACAGTACATGTAACTTTATATAAAGTGATGAGTTTCAAAAAATATTGTGCTTAGCGTTATATAAGGTAATAAGCAATATACTAAAATATAATAATAAAAAATGTTGAACAATTAGCTAACACATAGATTATTTTGTTAACTATTTAGAATTTCATTATATTGCATATACTTGCAGCTATATAAAGATTACGTTAATTTTTCTTAAATGTTGGACAACAAATATTGCCTTACAAATTTATTTACTACACCAATTCATAGTTTTGTGCACAATTTTTGTTGCGAACTGGGTCATGTTGGTGAGCATAGACCGGACCCGCAAAAAATTTGATTTCCGATCACGAACACATTGTGTTAAATCATGCTTGTTCGTGTCACAAAAGAAATGGCGCGATTCGCATCAGTTCCATTTCTTTGCATTTCCGTTTATGAACGCCCGAAAGTATGCTTCAGGTTCGTTCGGCGTCCGTCTTGTGTGTATTTGCCCAAAAGTATGCTTTGCTTTATTGTTTATGCAAATTGGCCGACTAATTTTGTGCGGACTCACAACACAAATCCTTTCACTTCAGTCGCTTAGTGAACCTTTTCCAACGCCAGCAAGTTTATCTAGCTCGCTTTTCCTTTTGATTTCATGCATACACAGACAAATAGCACGAAAGCTGTATTTTTATGTCCTTTTTTTTGTATAAAAAATAAACTTTCTTTTCGCTTAATTCGCTTGAATGAGTTGGTCGTTGCGTTTGTTGTTTTTTGGTTTACTTTCTTTATTGTTTCAACATTTTTCTTTGTTTTTCGGAGATTTCTTTGCTAAGCATTTGGCAGGTTATTTTGTTTCTGATATCCTCTTAGCCAAAATGCCTTTAGCTTAACTTTGAACGTACTCGTTTTGCACAAGTCTCTGCCTGGTTTCGCCTCGGGTTTCCAAATGGCCATGAGACGAGTTATAATTGTATCTATTTAAAATTTAAGTGTGTTGCTTGAATGATTCTCTTTTTACACGGTTTACAAATCACACGCACTAAACTATTTCTCTTTTTATACACAATATTAAAAATTCTAATAATTCGTATTATGATATTTTTGCAACTCTTTGCATTAACATTCCTAATTTGTCTTAATTGTCAACTAAATCAAAGCTGTGGCGAAATCAAAAGGAAAACGGTGTTGGGAACACATTTACATTTTAAATATGTTAACATTTTAAAGCGCGAAAAAGTCGCAATGCGGGTGCCTGCCTTCTAGTTTTGGTGCCATGGAGCAGAGGCCACGCCTCGCTGCCGCCGAAAGGACTCGACTTGACGCCAAGGTCCTTTATCAAAGCGAAAGTTGTTGCACAGTTGCATGGCCAACAGACAAATTCACACGCACGCACACACACACACATAGATACGCTAGCTTGCAGGTCAATTATCGCGCTCTGCTCTCACGAGCAGCTCAGCTCCCACACCTCGCCGCACAAACGCCAGCTGGTTGTTGTTGTTGTTGTTGTTGTGGTGGCTGGCTGCCGCTGGCGTCTGTGAGTATCTGGTTAAAAACCGAAAGCCAAACAAATTTGTAGCTTGAAGTTGGGCCATTGAGTTGGCGTCGTCTCTGTCTGTCTATTTGTCTAACTTTAGGTTTTGCATGACCTGCGGTTAGCAATTGCAGTGCAAAACTTTTTTTGCTGGCGCTAATTAGGCATTACGTATACGCCATGGTTAAGCATCTTGAAGTGCACTAAATTGCGCTAATCATAAAACATGCACACACACACACACAGACACATATATATATATATTTACAGGCTCCTCTTGTTGGTGGCCTTTGTGCGCCTGCAAGTATGCAACGGTTTGTTTCAAGTGTTGCTGCCATGTAAATTATGCCAGCAACAACAACTACTGCCACGACAACAATTGCCCAAGAATTGTGGCAATGTGCACTCAGCGTCATTTAGTGCCACGCCCACACACCTACACCACGCGCACGCCAAAGCGACGCCCACATTGTGCACCATTGTGCGCATTGACGGCGCGTGCAACGAAGTGAATGCATGAATGCCTGAAAGGGTATGAGTTTGGCAGTGAACTGAAGTGGGTGCGATTAGAGTGCGATTGTGTGGGTGGCACACACACACACACGCACACACATGCATTTGTAGACTCTCGTTTAAGTGGTTCACTACGTTAGTTACAAGTTGTCCATAAATTGGTTTGTTTACTGGAAATGAACAAGCGCTGGAGACAATTTACTTCGTTCAGAGATGGCTGCGTGGCAAACTCGGATCACAAACTTGAAGCACGCAAAAGCACTTTAAGATTGCCAAATATGACCAGTAATTACCGCTTATATGCAGCATTAAAAATGAAGTGAATTGCATGTAAGCAACATATTCATTAGCGATATGTACTGCATATATCTGCTGCCCACCCAAAAAGGATTTAAGTTAGTGCAAAAATATTTACATAAAAGATAGAAGGCATCTCAGTTAGCTAATTCAGGTAATTAAGCTATATCTGTTCGCTTTGGTATGATTAAAGAAGTTGGGGATTAAACTATACCAGTTTAAACAGTCCATTTTTATTTCTTTCCCCTAAAAAAAAAAGCATATTCTTATAAAAAAAGTTTAGTTCTAAGCTGCAGAATCGCCTTTCTATGCAATTTGCATCAAAAGCTATTTTTTGTTGTATATCAGCAGTTAAAATAAACGTACCGCATTGAGAATAAATACAAAATATACTTGGCAAAATTGTGGTAATTAATTAATAATTAATTAAAAGCCAAGAGTTCAATTCAGAATTAAAATCTTTATGCATATCTCTCATTTGTATTTCTTGAATAAATATTTGGTGGGTAATAGTTTTTCTCTTTTTACTTACGAGCCAACTTTGGGCGCGTCCAGCTCGTGGAGCAGCGACTCCCAGCTGAAGCCCATGCGACCGTCGGTCAGCTGCAGCCGACAGCGTTCGGGAATATGCTGGAAGAGCCGCTTGAACGGCGTATAGCGTTCCAGGCACTTCATATCCCCGAGCAGAATCAGCTTGTGCTTGGCGCGCGTTATGGCCACGGTGAGACGACGCTGGTCCTCGAGGATTTCAGCCTCACGTGAGCGTTCCATGGACTCGTCGCCGGCCGGGCTGCCCGTCTTCGTGCAGCTATAGATAATCAGGTTCTTGTCGCGACCCTGATACTGATCGACCGTATTGAACTCGACCCCGGCCAGGGCTTCGCCCAGCCGGCGCAACAGCTCCACCTGCGCCCGATAGGGCGCAATGACGCCAATGCGGGCCGGATCGTAGCCCGCCTCGAGCAGCTGGCGCAGCAAATGCAGCACGACGGCCGCCTCACAGTAGTTGGTGTACTTGGGCGCGCGCCGGGAGCGACCGGGTGGCGGTGCCTGGTCGTCGGCTTCGCCGTAATGGCGTTCGAGGGCGGCGCTGGTGTCGCCCAGCTGGCTGGAGGCGGTCGCGTAATCCTGGCAGCGCTGCGAGCAGTCGGCGGTGTCCAGCAGCAGCACCGCCTGCTCCAGGTGGGTCTGCAGCGTGCGCTGCACCCAGAGCCGGGCGCCGGCCAGCGGCTCCAGCTGGAGCTTGGCGTGCTCGACCAGCTCGCTGGCGCACTGCAGCGCCTGGCCGTAGGTCAGCTGGTTGGCCAGCCGCGTAATGCTGCGATTCATGCGATACTGGAGCGTCAGCACCGCCGTCGCCGCGTCGCAGTCGAGGCGCTGGAACAGCGTCTCGTCGGCGCCGCGGGCACGCGCCTCACGGCTGCGCACCAGCGGCGGCAGCTGCTCGGGATCGCCCACCAGTATGAAGCGGCTGCAGTGGCTCAGCGCGCGCAGCACCGACGGCTGCAGCACCTGGGTCGCCTCGTCCACGATGCAGTAGTCGAACTGGCGCTGCTGGAAGAGCGCGTGCCCGGCGCCCAGGCAGGTGACGCCCACAACGCTCGGCCGCTGCAGTGCCGCCCGCAGCTGGTCGACCGTCTCGCAGTTGGCGGTCAGCTCGGCCTCGCTGATCGGGCGCAACTGCGGATGAATCCGAGCGCTGTTGCCCAGCCGCAGCATGGGCAGATTGTGGGGCAGCAGGCGCAGCAGCAGATTGTCAACGGCCGAGTGGGTTTGGGCCGTGATCAGGACGCTGCGCTGCGTCAGGTGCAGCAGCCGCACAATGGCCACCAGGGTCTGGGTCTTGCCCGTGCCGGGCAGGCCCTTGATCAGCAGGTGCGTGTCCGTGGTGAGGGCGCGCAGGGCCGCCGCCTGCTGCACCTTGTTCAGCGGCCGCAGCACGGGCCCGCCCTGGCTGCCAACGATGCGCGGCAGCACCTTGTGCTGCTGGGGCGGCACGCGCCCCACCACAATCGAGCGCAGCCGGGCGGCGCGCTCGCCGGGCGCCACCAACAGCGCCAGGTTGGTGTAGTTGAAGCTGGCGAAGCTCTGCGACTCGTGCTTGTCCACGATGAAGCGCTCGTGCGCATAACGCTGCCCCAGATCCCGCTCCAGCTGCAGGCCCAGGCCGCGCGTCTCCAGCGCCGTGATGTAGCCGGCGGCAATGGCCAGCCGTGCGCTGCCGCTGACGATGACGTACTCGCCCAGCTCGAACTGGAAGTGGAAATGCGGTTAGCTTACGGTGCACAGCAGCCACAGTTGATAACTCACGCCGCTGAGCGTTAGATTCAGGTCCTTGTCCGCCTGCGCGGACAGCACCAGCTGCTGCACATAGCGTCCGTCCAGCTGGCGCGCCCGATGGCCCGCCGGCAGCTCCAGCTGGCAGATGGCGCGTCCCTGCTGCTGCCGCTTAGCCGGCGTTTCGGTCCAAAGGGCGCGCAGCTGATGGGACTGGCGTGCCTGCTGCTCCTCGAGGGCGAGCAGGCCGCACCAATGCAGCAGGTACTCGTAGTCCGGCTGGCCCAGGTGCGCCAACTGCTGCGGCATCAGACGGCGCAGCGGATGCGCCTCGCCCAGCTCCAGCTGGGCATCGGTGCTGGCGAAGCTGCAGCAGAGCGTCGCATACGCGCAGTTCCCGCAGGCGCTGTGATGCGAGATGGGCTCGGGCAGCTGGAACGGCTGGAGCAGCTTGCCCGGCTGCGTTTCGAGCGCGCCGTCCGCCGCGGGCAGCTGCACCTCGCGGGTGAGATAGTGCGCCAGATCGTTGCGCAGCACAATGAGATCGCGCTGCTCGTTGCGACCCTCGCGCACCTCGCGCAGCAGGCCCTCGCGCAGGTAGAGGAGGAGGCCGCTGCGCGTCTCCTGGCCGAGAGCCGAGTGCATCAGCTGGTAGAGCAGCAGCTGGCCCTTGTGCTCCATGGAGAAGCTGGCGCGTCCCGTTTTCAGCTCCAATGGTATGGGCTGCTTCCTGTTGCGCACGCGCACCGACACGTCCACCTTGCCCTTCAGGCCCAGCGGCGGCACCCACAGATTCTCCTCAATGTCGTGTATCTGCTCAATGCGGCCCATATACATTTCCGGCGGCTGCACCGACGGCAGCTCCCCCTCCACATACTGCGCCACAAAGGCGACAATGGGCTCCACAAATTTGTACAGCTGCATTTCGATCTCGGCACGATCGAGCTGGCCGGCGAACAGCTGCTGGGCAAGCGCAGCGCTGTGCAGCATTTGCTCCAGCGCAGTCTCCACCTGAGCCTTGGTCCGCAGCCGCTGGGACAGCACCGTTTGCAGCAGCTCGTGCACCAGCGTGCCAATAATCATCTGGAAGATGCAGTCACATATTAAGACGACGGCTTAATGGCCAGGGGGGGACACTTACCACAGCGTTGGTTGTGTCGACGCCCCGAAAACGATCCTGGAGCACCGCCTTGCGGCGACAGAAGAGCGAGCCCGTCACCGAAGTACTCGATATGAGCAGGTCCGGCTGTATCACACAGAATCCCTGCTCCTTATCAATCACATAGGCGGACAGCGCGGGCTGCCATTGCGCCTGCAGCGACAGCAGATCACCCGGCTGCACGGGCGTCTGATTCCAGGGCGCCTGCAGGTGGCAAACAGCTGTTGCTTCAGTTCCAGTCCCAGTCGCATCCTCGCTGCGCAGGTGCAGTCGCAGATCATGTGTCCTGGGCAGACGCTCGACGTCGCGCACCACGCAGCGCCGCCAGCTGCTCAGATCGATGCTCTTGGCGGTGATCGCAGCATCCAGAGCACTCACATCGAAGTCGTTGTCGTCGTCCAGCAGGAAGTCCAGGTTCTCCTGCTCACTGGGATCGATTTGCGATTTGTATCGCTTGCCTGAGTCGGGCACATTGTCAGCCTTGCTGGGTGACAGCACTCGTTTGGCTGCCTGCATCGCTGTCTTTGCAACACTTTGTTTTATTTTTATTCACACACTTTATTATTTAACGCACATTCTTATTAAACCGCGCCAAAATTGTTGAGCCAGTGTGTCCACGACCAAAAAACAAACAAGTTCGATTGCGCGAACGAACTGAACGAACCAAACTATCGTTATCGTTCCTTGCGTTCGTTCAATTGAGTCGGAAAACTGTCGTTCCGTTCATTTGAATCAGTTAATCGGTGCATTTGGGTGCGATCATCTGTTAAGGTTCGCCTGTCGCTCGCGAACAAATTCATATTGGCGGTCTTTTTAAATTAGTTTGAATTGGTTGCATATGCAAAAAATATTTAATTTAATAATAGTTTAGATTTATGTTATTATAATCGAACTGTACTATACAATCGTTTTCAAATTAAGGTTTACATATCAACTGCATTAAAATAATATTTTTAAAATTAACAGTACAAGTAGAGTACAAGATATTCTATTCAAATCTCCTTTAAATTAATTGAAGAGCAGAGCCGGCAAAGCCAACTGCATTTAGTGGGATGGAGCAGAATCCCCTTATTCCATTCAAACTTTGCAGCAGATAACCTTAATGTCCGACACACGCAATATTGTCTGATTAAAGTAGCGACTAATTGGCCAGCAGGATAACAGGATAACACGCCCAAGACATAAAGTGCGCCACAAAACGAGCATCTTTCCAGTGTCCCGCAAGTGGGGCGGCAAAAAACTCGAAATCCGTAACTGCTTGTGGCTGTCAACTAAATTTCATATGCAAATCCTTGGCCCTGACTATCGCTACCTGATAATCTACTTGATTTATGCGGCTGCACACAGGCAGACACAAGGAGACAGCCTGAGCCACATGCGCTGCGCTAATAATGTTCGCCCACCGCCTGCGGTGTGCCGGGCACATCATTAATCTCGGCCCATGCGGGACATGCCCGACGTACCCGACGCTGCCCCATGCCCCATGCCCCATGCCCCATGCCGCATGCCGCATGCCAGATGCCAGATGCCAGATGGCGCTTGGCTGTCCACTGTCGACTGCGGCAGCCACGTGGCTGACCTTCAGCATAATAATTCAATGTTAGTGCTGCTGGACCGGGATTGTGTCGCAGCCAAAAGACACGTGCTAATTGCTAATCAGTATAGATAAGACAACGCCCTCGCCGCCGTTTAACGGCGATGTGAAGCGGAAGGCATTTTATTTTTATGGCCAGCCAAGCACTTCAGGATTTTTAAAGTGCCCTGCCCATTCGGGTGCATTGCTTATCGCATCCAGCTGTCGCTCTTGAGTGTTTTCATAATGGAAGGCACAGATTTCGCCCCTCCATTGGGTGCTGACAAATGATCTTTGCTTATGGAAATAACTCACATTGTGTGCCAGAATTAGAGATGAGAGCGTGTCAGATTTTACACACACACACACAAAATGACGCGAAACACGAACTTAAAACCAGCACGGATATAAACATATTGCCAACGACATTTTATTTTATTTTTTACAAATACAATTTTATTTTTATTTATCTTCTTTCATTTTGAAGCTTGCTAGCAAACACGAACACGACGTGCTCGTTCGTGTCACGAGGCCAGCTCTAGCCAGAATCGAGCACCCTCCACCAAATACTCCATATACGCTCGTTATAGTTATAACCACTTGACTTTTTCGAGGGCACTTTTTGCTGTTGGCCCTTTTCAGTTTCATTTCTTTTCACATGTCAACAAAGCCATCAACGCATTTCACACGCGCTCCTTTTGTTTAAATGTCACATTACATAATGATACTTAGCACATGGACGAAAAAGGGGGGAGTCTGTGTGTGTGTGTGACGGGCTTGGCCACGCCCAAATGCCTTTTTATGGCTGCCTAACAAAGGAAAGCATTTGCGGAGCTGCCTCCGTTGTCGTTGTTGTCGCCACTTAAATGCCAAATTAAGTGTAATTTTTATTGTGTTTACAGCGCCACAACAACAACAACAACAACGTCGACAACAACAGCAACGAGGACTTCAACACTTGACAAATTTGATTTTTCCTGGCTGACTTTGCTTGTTCCCGTTCCGCTTCCCCCCCGTCAACTTCCTCTTTCCTCATCTCATGGCTGTCATTAGTGTTTGTTGTCGCTGCTTTGTAATTGTTTATGTAATTGTTATGCACATGTGTGTGTGTGTGTGGGACAGAGACAGGCAAAACAGCCAAAAGCTGCCAGTCGAAAGAGACAGCAAGTGCAGTTAACTCGTTTGACTGCCAGTTAGACAAGAAGCACATTTCAAATGGGATCTGACAAAATTGAATCAAAATGTTTTTATGAGCTCTCGCTGAGGTGAGCAAATGCTTCCCTCTTGCCAATGGCAAATTAAATGATGGCTAATTGGCTATAAAGTTTTTTTGGCAAATCTTGTTAACCAAATTGAAATTGGGCAAAAAGTTAAGCACACTTTTTGGCCAAGTCATGATGTAATCGCTGGTTGACAAACATCGCTGATTAAGGTGTGGGAAGAATAAATTTGCGGCTGTATATCTGTTTATATGCTGTTAATAAATGCCCTAAAATCAGGGTTTACTTCAATTTGCGTTTATTCATAGAAATCTCTATTTAATTATAAAAACAAAATTGTATTTTTATTTCCTGGAGCAAATAAAAACAAGTAAGAACATTGCAATCGGCTGTAACCGGCTGCGCAATGCTCAACTGTCGAAATCGGAATTTGTCATTTTTTTAATTTGTGGGGGGCGTGGCCAAAATTTTTCGGCTTGATCTTTAGAGGAGGTCATCGGAACACAGTTTAACAGTTTAACTTTAAAACTGAGGTAGAAGTAGGCGTGGCCCAATAATGTCTGTCTGAAAATTGTTTATACAACTAGCTTTGAAAATGAGGGAGATAAATATATTTAATATATCGCCAGATGTAGCAAAAAAATTTTAAAACTACCTGACAGCGGCGAAAAAAATTGCCAGCAATATTGACATTGCTTAAGCCCAATATGCTCTTTCCACTCCGTGAACGGGTATAAATAATGTAACAGTTACAAAATTATGTCAAAATATATTTAAGGAATGAAAAAACCATAAATTGCAGCTGCTGCTTCTCTGGGCTACAACAAAAAATGTTCTGTTTCTATAAATCTGATTAAAATGTATTTATTTATTTTGTTGATTATTCAATATTATTTATATATTTATAAATCATAACAGCTAACTGTAGTGTTGCCAAGCTATCCATACTGACAACAATAATGATATTAGTTTTTGTATTGAAAAACGTAGCTGTAGCCTTCATTGGAGCGCTTAAAATCACAAAGCCAAAGTCAAAGCCAAAGTTCAATTGGCATTCGGCGCTAAGTGCATTCTCAGCAATTACAATCGCAATTACAATTACAATTGCCGTTCCACTTGTTAACTTTACATTAGCCACTTGGCCGAGCAACCAATGCTCAAACAAACACAGGCACACATTAAGCTCGACACACGCACACAAAGGCACTTAAAAGTCATCAAAGTCGCATAACTAATTCATTAGGAATTTCAGGAAAAAATACCACAAAAGTTCTCATGAAAATACCACTGACCATACGTTCATACACACACACACACACACAGACACAGACACAAGCACATACTCACACATTCCGCTTGCTGTCAGTTTTTGTTGCCTATTTAGCGGCGCAAATATTTGGTTTGTCAGGCCAAAAGTATGCACACACCACCGCACACATTGCGAATATCTGGATTTAAGTTAACCCCAGCATATCTCTTTTCTTCCCCAACCCCACTCGCATTTACTCCCCCCGGACACAACGCAGTTCCTCATTAGCATTATTGCCGGAGTTTACTGTTTGTTTGTTTCTGTCGGTGTCTTTCTGCCCGCCCCCCTCCCCCCGCCCCATCTCCCTTGCCTACTTGCACGCAAATGAGAATTTCATTAACGTTATTAATATTTTCATTGTTGAGCATTTTGCATGCCTGCCAGCCTTCAGCCGGGTCCAGCGCTGCTGCCACAGCCTCAGCAGAATTTATATGAATGTACACTTAGAAAAAAACTGAATTTTAAACATTTGGAATTTACAAAAATTAAGTTAGAGAGTTAGAAACAACACAATATTTTCAAACTTAAAATACGCGTACAACCTTCTAAATTGAATCAAAACATTTCTTGGAATGTGTCCAATAGTTATTTATATTCAACAAAGTCGGGATTATAAAAAAGTTCCCGATATAAGAATTTTTTCTCTCCAGTTAAGAAATTTGCTCACTAGCTGACTTTTAACAACACTTGCTTTTAATTAAGGTACACATTTTTCTGAGTGTATATATTTCTCTGTATTTGTGTCAAAGTAATAACTTGATTATGACGTTTGTTGACTTGGCTCATGTTGTTGTTTTTTTTTCTCTCTTTTTTTGGTGTTTTACATTTTTCATGGCTTAATAATTGCTCATTTCAGCTGCAGCCGCCTTTTGTTTGTTTTGTTCGTTGTTGTTAACAATTATGAGGCCACTTAAATAAATTTTATTGCCGCCAGTCATTGTCCTGGCCGCCTACAAACAAATTGACAATTATTTCGCTCGTTGGCCTGGCCCAAAATGACAAACGAGCAAGCCAAAAACTTTTCATGCCATTTATTAGCTGGAAAGTTTTACGGGTGTGATTTTGATTTAGCTTCAGGCCAAATCCGGGTAGGTGGCAGTAACAGCAGCATTTGAAACCGGGCTAATGAAGTTTTCAATGGCCAAGCAGTTGAGTTAAGTTTGCCCAAACAATTCCGAGGGCAGCGTGCCGAAGAAGTGGCCAAAAGTTCGCATTTGAGTTATGAATGGTATATTTATCTTTAGCTACATTTTAATAGTGCGCATCCACACAAAGTTGTGCCTGATAATTTTAATTACTGCAATAAGCAAAACTAATGAATCTCAAATTTACCTCAAAGACTAATAAATATAATTGACTGGTTATATTCCCCTCAACTTGACGGGGCCAGCTAATACTCAGTTGCGGCTAGAAATTTGTGGGCTAAACTATGATTAGCTTGCGGCTATTTCTAATTACTAAAACTTTATGTAATTAATATTTCCCCAATATCTCTAATTATGTACAACTTGTATTTTCCTTTTATATATTTGATGAATTTATGATTTGTTTTATATTTTTGCACAGCCAATAAACTATTTTAATCTTCGTGAATGAAATATAAAGATTATTTAATAATAATAATAGTAATAATAAGTTTATTAATATAAATTTCATAATTACAATTAAACCATGAAAAGTAAAGCGTGGATAGATTTAGTCGACAATTAGTTAAGCGAATCTCTGCTCTATTTTTTAGTTCTTCACTTAACCCTTAATCGCTTTAATGGCCGGCCATTTAACCATTTAAACATAACCACGTCACGTTTTAATGGCTGTGACGTTGTCAGCGTTTTCGGCTCGTAGCCCCATTAATTCAGTTAGTTCGCTCAGCTAAAATGCCACATGTGAAATAACAAGCGATTGGCATTTTTGGGCCTGGTTTACAATAATTATAATGCAATTAAATAAATTATTAAACACAATGCGTTGCCGGAAATATTACGGGGAATCCAACGCTAACTGTCTGTCAGAATGCCATAATGTAATAAAAGTAGTGAGAGCACTTTAGTCGATTGTGCCCGACTGAGAGATACCCTGTACCCAAGCTCATATTATTTTTTGCTTCTTTTTTTAGAGATATTGAGAAAATATTAACAGACATAATTCAGGTCTTCAGTGCCACAACTTTAAATACCCCGCTTTTAACCGCTTTTAATGTGTTAGGTTATAAGTATAGCTTAACTCACCATTGTTGGCCGTGGAGCCGCCCACGCTGCCGACATTGACATCACTGCTCAGCGCCAGAGTTGTCAACGTCTCTAAGACGAGCAGAGTTGTGAGCACGGTGTAGAACTGATTCAACATGTTGCCAAGCATTTGATGCCACAGTGTCCGCCAGTGGGTATAATTATTATGCAGTAAATGTTTATTAAAACTTATACAATTAGCACGCACTTTTTAACATCGCATTGAAGCACTTTTTGTTACATAAACGTATATATTAATGTTTTTTTATTGCAAGTTTTAAGCGTTGTGCAATTTCTGCTTGGATTTATTTAAATGTTGCACATTTAATTAATTTGACTTTGTGATGGTGTGCTGCAAATAGACGGAAAATGAAATTATTAAATGTCGTGGCATATTTGATCAATGGTGAACATAAATTTGCCATTTAATTAAAGGGCAGGCTCCAATTTGCTTGTACATTTGTGTGTATTTAATATAGCGCCTAAAAGCCGACTCTGCTGATTTATTTGCTACCCAAACAGCGTGGCCAAAGACCAACAACAATGGCAAACAGCGGGAAGGGGGCGCGTTCGAATAAAAGCAGTGCAAATTCTTGATTGAATTTCGCCTGACGTAAGCGGATTAAAAAGGAATTCTATGAAAAAATAAAAATAGCAAAAAACAACCAAAATAATAATAAACCGAAGCATAAAACAAAAATAACGGTCAAGTCATAAAAACGCAGCAGACAAATGAAAACCAACAAACTTTGTTCGGGCAATGAGCAGGCAATAAAAGGACAACAGTCCGGCACGAGCCACAGCCAAAGGATTCTCTATGACTCAGACTGACGGACTGTCTGCTGACTTAATTCCCAGCTGCTTCCGACACGTAGCCAATTGCTCACTGGACGCCACTTCAATTACTATAACCAAGCAACGGAATCAACACGTGTTTGGAATGTAAAGCTGAGATTTAAGGCGAACGCCAATTAACGTGTATTAATTATATTTTTATTTTCAAGCATATTTGATTTTATACAGAACGATGTCAGTGTTTATGTGCCCTCGATTTTTCCACCTTTTCACTTGCGATTTTCCCTCAAATGGCTACACTCATAAAAAAAAAGCATCTTTCTTTAAACCCAAAAGTGTCTAAATACATGTCCCAAATATACTATATTTAAAAAAAAAAATGTAAACTACCAAAAAATTGGATTGTTATTTTTTATTTTTTTTTGTAAAATCTAGGTCGTTTTTCGCTGAGTGTATAAATGACTGATAAATAAAGCACAGACTTCACATTATGAACTGCCCCTGGTGGGTCGCAACGGGTCGTGGCCAATAACTCTGCCAGTTGTCCAGCACTTGGATAGCGCTTAACAACTCGCCCCATTGCAGCCATTGAAGCCAAGCAAATGCCATGGCCATCACCATCATCACCATCGCCATCACCATCATCATCATCATCATCAAATCCCTCGTCAGCACGCCACAGTCTTTTGGCATCATCGTTGGCTGTGCTTTACTTTTGCATATATGAGCGCTGACGCTACAGTGGTCCTTATACATTCTCGTATACCCTGTACTAAAAAGCTAATAATTCTTTTCAACTGTTAAAACAGAAAAAATGCATATTTCTTTAATTTCTTTTGAGTTTAAAGCAAGCAAAAAATTATCTTAAAAAAGAATATAATTTTTTCTTTAAGTTTCCTTATTTAATCTTGTAAAATTAAGCATACTTAAAAAACAAATTAAATTAAATTTTTCAGGGTAAATGTTACGTAATCAATAAAACAATATATTGCTAATAATGTCATAAGTAGATCTTATAATATCATTTGAGGCTATTTAAATAAGAAATGGTGGAGTTTCCCTCGAATGTTATAGGTCGATATTGCTTGTTCGATATTGCCAGGATAGTTGAAAAGAAAAGCAGAAAATCGAGATTTTTTTGCATATATGTGCCATAATTGATTTCCTGCTGCACAGGGTAGCTGCACGTCAATCAACTTGGAACGCTTGTTTTATATTTGACATTTTCTTTTGGTCTGTTCGTGTCATAAGCGCAAAGCAATTTGCTCCGTCAGCTGTAGCTCTCTCTCTCTCTCTCTGTCTCTTTCTCTCCGTGCACTCCACTCGACTATTTTGCCATTCAAGTTTGCGCTCTATTGCAATATGAATGCATTTCAATTAAAATGCTGGCGATGCTTTCTTAACAGCAGCTGTTGTGGTTTACCCGCTGCATTTGTTTTGTTTTTGTTTGCTCGCTGTTTGTTTGTCTTTTGTCTAAGTTATTGAAATCAATTTCTGAACTTAATTGAATTTCGGTGTGGCTTTAAGCCAGACGCCTTTAAAGCGCACACTTGTAATTTGCCTAAAAGTAGGTAGCATACGGGTGGACCCCAAAAAAAAAAAACGACACGTTTGACATGTCTATTAGCCGCCAGAGTGGGCACACTATGCCCCCGAACCTCAGCGCAATGCATAATTTAAAAATGTTTGTTCACAGCCCAACGATTTGGTACAAGGCAAAAGCCACGCCCCCAGCCTCATCTACGCCGCCAGCTCTCACCCACATGCTGGCGCGGCAAGCAGCAAGCTTTTTGTATTATTGCCAAAAGTTATTATGCCGTGGCATTCCATGCATTTCGCTTTGTGTTGCATACTTTGCGGCTGGTTGAAAGTTGTACCAGTTTCCGTTTGGTTATTGTTATTCTTGCTGTTGTTGCTTGTACCCTGTACCCGCTTAAATTTGATCAAAAAGAGTATATTGCATACATTGCGTGCACAATTTATTTAACTGACAGTTAGTAAGTTTATATAATTTTATCAACCCTATCAAACTATACATAATACCAAAAACTGAATAAAGTACTCGGCGATATATTTTTATAAAATATTTGCTATAAAAATTAATATCATGGTTCAAGCTATTAAAGTGCATGTTGATCCTATTATTTTGTATATTCGGAAGATTTCAATAAATGAAAGTTCCCATATATTATATTATATTATATTAAAAATGCATTTCCAACGATCGACAAACTTTACTCTTTTTTGCAAAATCGAATGTTGAAAAACAATTATTATTATCTTAAATATGGGTAGCTTCCACTATCTTTCTAAGCTCGATATTAATCGATTTCGGGCCCCATATTTAGAATATTATAAGATTTATATTATTTGCTTTGTAGGCACATACAATGACATATCTAAGTTCCAGGGTAATTTCTCTACGAAAACTCTCGACCAGAGAATTCTTACGTGTTTTGTTGCATCTGCTTAAAAAACTTTAAGCGCGTGATTTTTGCAATTTGGCTAATAGCGAAAAGTCAACGCTGCGCTGTCGGCTTTGAATGGACGCTGACAGTGACTAATGGTAGAAAGAGAGGAGCAAATTGACAGACAGAGAGAGAGAGAGAGAGAGAGAGAGAGAGATGGTGCAACGAGCGTAATGGGCACAGTATTTACCCACTCGCCCGCCCACTGAGCGCATTTAAATCAATATTAATAGCAATGTTTACGCCCCCGCAGGCCGCCCAAGAATGCAACTGCCAAGCGGCGACTCCAATTGAAGATTTACCTTTTTTTTTTGCATTATTATTTTGTTGTTGTTGTATATATTCTCATTCTTTTGGGCAGGAAGCCCGGCAAGCAGTCGGGCGTCGGCTGTGCGTATGCAGGACTCGCCTCCTGCCAAGTCCTGCATTCAGTCGCTTGTGCATAATAAATCAATTTACATTTTCTTTCGCCGCACGCAAAAATGAAATGCAAATAACGGCAACAAACCATGAACGATGCGAGTATATACCAGAGCATGAGACCCAGGCCCAGCCAGAGCAGGGGGCAGTGGAGGGGGCGGAGCGGAAGGCTTCCGGGGCAGAGGCACGAGCTGAGGAGCTGGCACCACTTTTCACCGCAGAGATTTACGCGCACTTAAATCACAGCCACCAGAATTGATCGCCATCAATGTACAACTGCATAAAAAATAAAACAAGGAAAAATTGCCAAGTTGCATATGCTCGACTGGGCCATACCCTAGAACTACAGCTTAGCAAAAACTTAGAAACTTACAATATATAGCACTACAAAATACGAGATTAAGAAACTGAACAACGAGGATCCGAGGTTCGAATCCCATGCTAGTGTAAGGATGTAATTTTTGGCTTAGCCTAAAGCCACAGCAGCCGGTGTTAATCAAAAATAGTTAGCTTAATAGTTTATAACTATGTTCCATACTTTACTAATAATAAATTATATATATGTGCACATTAAGAACAGGAGAAATATAAGCATGTATATTAAATCTGACTGATATGTACATCATTTGTAATTCATTATACCCAATGGTACACATTTATTCAGTACAGGGTATAAATACCAACAGCTTTTGTCGGGATGCTGCCGCGGTAGCTGGCGGCGCCGGTAGTTGGCCATTTGGCGAAAGTCGAAGAGTTTGCACTTAATGTGACACTTAATGAGCATCAAATATGTTAAATACCCGCCGTTGTTGTACAATAAGCGACTCCAATATTATGCAAAATCGTTGATGTACATCAACAGTTGCCTCGACAGATCATGTCTTCATCATATTCATGCCGCATTCTGATTTAACGAAAATATTTCAATTTACAAAGGACGGTAAATATCTGTCTAGAATTTTCTTCTTTGACTTAATTTATTTTATTCCCAAGCTTCCAGATATTCTTTACCTATCATTAAATATCGCTAAAGGTTTTATAAAAATCTTAAAATTAACTTACTTTAGTATTGTAAAATTGATTAAAAACTTTCCGGCAGACGCACCTTTTTGCCGTTTTTAAGCTTCTCAGACTTTCATATTAATTTTTAATTTTCAACAATCCCAGCAAAGTAAAAAAATGGGAAAAATCTAGGGTGCTTATAAAACCACCACTTGGAGGCTTTTGCCAAATTTATGGCGTTCTGTAATAGTTTTTAAGGCACAAAAAGGAGTCAGAACATTTTGCATTTAAGAAAAGTTTGCCTGAAGGCGCTTTAAGCTATGTTAAGCTGATTTAGAGTAAAAAAAAAAAACTAAACAGGTCCATGAAACAAGAAATTGGTTTGAGATATATTATAAAATTATTTTTCTTATTCACATCCCCAAAGTTTGTTCGCGTAAGGTAAAAGCAAATTTTAGAAATGCTCTTACGAAAAACTTACTTAAGCTGTTGTTATCGACTGCTTTGGAACAACAATTGAAAGTTTTGAGCCGCAGAAACCAATGCCAATCAGCACGTGGAACACTTAACGCTTTGGCTAGTCTAGTGTTAAATTTTCCACATTTGTTGAGAGAGAAGTTGGGATTAAGTTTTCAGAAATCGCACTGCCTGATTTTTCATGCGTAGACGTAGCAAAACTTGCCAAGGAGTTTAATGCGTCAGAATGGCCGTGAGGAGAGGTGTGTGTGGGGGGGGGGGAATGAATGAGGAATGAAGCATGCTTAAGTTGGGCGCTGCAGCGACGGAAGCAGCGCATAAACAACAAAGCGAAGCCAAATGCACAAAAGGCAACATTTTGCAGCGCTTTACTGCTGCTGCACGCATTAATAAACAAAGCAGACAGCAAAAGTGTTTAATAACTCACTGTGGCAAAGTGGGGGAAGACTACCAAGGCTGGGGATTGGGATTGGGATTGGGATTGGGATTGGGATGGGAGCTAGACTGCAGTGGGGCGTGCGAGCAGCTGAGCATCTGCAATGGCAGCTGCTTGCAGACAGAATTACGACTATTTGCACTGTTTAATGTTGATTTGTATCAATGGCCCTAGCACTAACGTGCACTGGGAGAAAAGCAACAATCATTTCCGCTTTGACGAAGAAATGCTGCTCCTAACTTTCTCAATACAAGAAATCGAATGCTGCACTTAATCGAAGAAAGTGTGTATTTTATTTTTGATTATTTGATTAAATTTGAAAGTTTAGCAAGAAAACATAATTTTTAATCCGATTCTCTGAGTGTATAAGTGAGTATTAGTGGCTGCTTTGAATCATTTGATTTGCATATTTTAAAGTTCCATTTGGTAACAATGCCTATCTAAGCTGATTTGGAATTAATTAATTAAATTAGTTTCGCTTGCATATCGTTTCCTTCTCCTATTACAATTGCAGAATGCAATTTCAACTTCAGCATTTGCCTTATTATTTGTCTAACTTTGAGAAACTTCTTGAATTGCTTGTTTTTACAATTTTTTACAGCTTATCAGATCAATCATCAACTTCAATATTCTGTATTAAAATAATTATTTCGTACTTCGTCTAGATTAAATTTTGCACTTTTAGACATCTGATATTTGCGCTGATCTAAACTGATCTAAACTTCGGGCTTAACTTACTTACTATACTTTGTTCACTTCATTTTATGATCTTTCTCAGTTTGCGCCTCTCATCTCAAATACTACAAACAATATCATATTAACGTTTCGATTTAAAGTCAACATATGATAAATTTTCAAATATTTAAAATGTATTACTCTGTTTACTCTGGATTTGAACGGAACCGGTAATTCTAAAGCACAGAAGTTTTGAAAAAACGCCACATGGGCCAATATTATTTGAACTAAACTATCGAGAGACGCAAACGATCAAATTATATATGTACAACTGCGAAAAAAAAAATAGCACCACTATGACATTTTTTCTTATTGATCAAAAAAATAACAATTAGTATTGCGATATTTTAATAATTTGATATTTAATATATTGCTTAGTATTCCCCCTAAATGAAAAGGTAGTACTTCGGTGTAATGGTAATAGATTTTATTTTTTTTTTTAATTTTAAGGGAAAAGGTCGAAAAAATGGCGGAAAAAATAATAGCACCACTTTTCAAATATTCACTTAAAATTATAAAAATGAGAAATATTTAAGACCTTCATTATTTAAAGATAATTGTGTGTCAAAACTAAGAATATTTTATCAATTGAATATATAGTTGCGATACCTTTATTGGAAATAAAGGCTGCTTAACGACTTGGCATCGATTCAACCAAGTCCTGGTATCGTTTCAGAGGAATTTTCCACCAGGACTCGTAAATTGCTTGCCAAAGTGATCCGTTGCTAGTTGGTTTAATACTAGCAACTGCCTTTTTGACATTAGCCTATAGATTTTCGATCTGCTGGCTGCACAGCGCACTCCAAAACGTTCACTGGTTTTCTTTTGAACCATTCCTTTGCTTTCCTGGTGGCGTGTTTGGGGTCATAGCCTTCTTGGAAGACCCATAATAGCGCCATTTTATACTCTACTTAGAGTAGCATTACTGCATCTAACATATTGACGCAACCGTGTTGGTTCATTATGAGTTTGGCTCAATGTATTGGACCTACTCCTAATAACAAAAACAAGCCCATACCAGTATGTTTGGCCCACCATGTTTAAAAGTCTTTGTAGTGAATTTTGGATTGTATTTTGAGCTTTAAGGGTACTAGACGTTCGAACGAGAGTCTTTTCTACCAAACATAACAACTTTACTCTCATCTGTTCATAAAATATTACTACATTTTTGGGTTGACCAATTTTGATGATTCTTTGCTAACTTCATGCGCTTGGCAATATGTTTCGCGTTTAAGGAAACGGACCTTTCTTGGGCTGCAAACATTTAAATTTTCTTGTTTGACACATATGTGAACTGTTTTCACTGTCACAGTTGTATTAAGCTCCTTTTTTTATGTCAGTTGCAGCCTTGAAAGGATACTGTGTGCTCTCGAGGATCAACACTTTGACGTAAATCTGTCGTATAGCTCCTTTTTATCTACGTGTTTCATCGTTTTCTTTATAGTTTATGTCATTTAGTATATTTTTAATTGAAAAGCCAATCAATCGACCAAGTTAGCTCTTTGATTTTCCATACAATATCAATTTTCTGATGATTTTGCACTTTTCCGTATTCCAAGGCCCATTGTATCAATAATTTTGGATTTTTTTAAACATAATGCTTAAAATAATGAAATCGAAGTTAAATCTCTTGAGTACGTGCTTTTTGTCGAAGAAACTGTACGAAATTTAACGTTTTTCATGAAAAAGCATAAGTGGTGCTATTATTTTTTCCGCCATTTTTTCGACCTTTTCCCTTAAAATTAAAAAAAAAAAAAAAATCTATTACCATTACAAGCGAAGTACTACCTTTTCGTTTAGGGGGAATACTAAGCAATATATTAAATATCAAATTTTTAAAATATCGCAATACTAATTGTTATTTTTTTGATCAATAAGAAAAAATGTCATAGTGGTGCTATTTTTTTTTTCGCAACTGTATGTGTATATTATTATATTTGCATGTAGAATTTTAGCTGTAAATGTATATTCTCTGCTAGAGGCAGTATTAATAATTACTTTGTAATCAAATATAAGCAAAAAATAAAAATATATCATGAACCAAGCTAACCAAGCTCACGGACTGCCTGCGAGGCATTATTTAAAACGTGATCCACCACGCCATGATTAGCATCCACAACCATTGCTAATTATGCTCCGAATAGTTGCAATTTCTTTGTGTTGACAACTTACCGTTTCGATGCTTTGCCGCAGGGGAGGTGGGCGGTCAGTCAATTTATAAATAACCCAACGAGACGGCAACGCGACGCATTTTCATGTTTGTCGTTGATCTGTTATTATTATCACTATTTTTTTTAGCAACATTTGCACAAGAACCTAATTAGGCAGACGCGATAGACACGATAAATGCAGACACGCCGACGCCGGCTCACACGCACAAACACAGACGTGCACATTCATACATGTGTGTATATTTATATAGATTTATGTGCAGGCAGTTACTGCTTAAAACGGCATAATGTGATTAATTGATGGACAGCAGCTTGACAATTGCAATTACAATATTATGATTACTATTCTTGTTGTCCACTGCACATAAACAACAACAAACCAAATACGTTTCTATTAACGGAACCGAAGCACAAAGCAACCGCAAACGAGTGGAGGACAACCGCGCGCAACGACAGCCGATTTGGCACTGAAACGAAGCAACAAACGAACGCAGCAGCAGCATCAGTAGCGACAGCAACAGCACCCGAAGCCGAACGAAGCCGAGACGAAATGCAGACAAAACTCATCGTCATTCGTCGTCTCTTCGGCAACGTCATGTTATGCTGCTGCCCATCGAGGTACTTAGTACTTAGTCCCAATACAGTTTTAGAAAATCGGATTGGATAAGCAGATGGCATCATGCTATATTATTCCATTTGATATGTAATTCACTTATCATACAAGTAAGGATAGACGAAAATATTATGGCAACATATTAAATAAGCTCATACGAATAAAGGAAAATTAATTTCTCAATCCTTTGGAAACAAAAACTTTATGTTGAATTCGTTCAGAAGTCGTCTAATTAAATTTAATTCACTTTGTTATAAATTAATTATTGCACTGTATTCAATGGCATTTTTTCAGTTTTCCCGTTTTCTGGTAAAAATTTGACAGAATGTAAGCTAACTGTAAATACTCACATTTCTCTAAAGTTAAGTGTCAAAAAAGCTAATGATAAATAAAAAATGTAATATGATATATATATTTCATAATGTAAATTTGTATGAGATTTTTACTTTAATGAATTAAAAAGAGAAAAATAATGATTAAAAAATGTAGCAAATTTGAAATGTTCACTTCAAAAAACAAAACTAAAATATAAAAAGCAACTCTATTTGTTTTAACTTAATTTGCAACATTTCATTAATATAATTGGAATAAAGTCGCTAAAAACTATTAAATTATAGTTATCATTTACAAAATTTGAAAAAATATTATAGTGTAATGAAAAGTTTTGCAAGCTAAAAAACTAATATTAATTCCTCATTTAAGTTTTTAATACATTTTACAAAAAATATTCATCTAATGCGAAGCAGAAATAAACAAGCCTTTTAAACAAAAAGCTTTCGTTAACATGTGGACAAAATAAGTTTTCCGATCTTCAAAGTAGAAAATATGTACATATGCACATGTATCTTGCACAAGATTTTTGAAATATAAACAAATATTGCGGTTACAGTGCTTAAACATTTTGGTCTCTAGAGGTTGGGGGTTTTGAATACGTACCAAATTGTAAGATGAAAGATGCTTATCCTAAGCGTGTTAGATGCATTCAAATTTTTATGGCTCACATGTGAGAGAAATGTGTCAAAATTTTTAAAATTAAAAAAAGAAGGGCAACCGTTTTAAGAGGCATAGTTTAATGGGCAGAAAGGGAAACTTGTAAATTAGTTTCATATACATTAGGCAAAACACATGCTTCCTAGCAAGACATTTAAAGAACTGCCAAGTACCATAAGCTTGTAATAATATTTTAACATTTCTTACACTTTTCACATTTCTGTAATGATATTTTCGGCATAACATTGAAAAAATCTCTTACACTGTCATGTTAAAGGCTTTACCCCAAGGAAACTTAACAGATGAGGTTGAACAACATTTAAATGTCTGTAACAGTGCCATGTTAACCACTCACCCCAGGCAGTTATGCTGAGCTACTACTGTTACTTACTGTCATGTTAAGTCTTGAGAATTACCCACTATTACCCCAAAAGCTGTGCGACAGCTTAAAAAGTTGCGCGGCCGAGCTTTTGTTTAACTTTGCAAGCACACTGACTTTACACAGTTAGCGAAAGCTCTGCCACTCGACGCTTCCTTATTGACTGCAGCAACTGACAGATCGAAAGCTAACGGCAAAAAGAGAGAGAAAGCAACGCTCGCCTGAACAGCTGACTGTCAAAAGTGAACACACACACACACGCACGGACAAGGTGGCCAGCCGTCAGCTGGAACTGTAACAGAAAGTTTTCGACTCTTTCAGTTTCCACACACGCACAGACGGAACCCCGTGGATTCATGCGGTGCGTCACCAAGTGACGTCCACAATTGGGCAAAACAGTTACGCGTCTGTGTGTAAGTGTGTGTTTGTGTGTGTGAGTGTGCGTGTGCTTCTGTTTGGGTGCCTGTTTGGGTGTGTGGAGTAACATTGAAAAGCGCTTCGGCCAGACAATAGCCAAAAAACAAAAACAACGGCGAAAACTCACAATGTGAGCCTTGACCTCAAGCAATGCAAGTGCAACGCCAACAATAAGAAACGGAAGCAGACGCCAAATCATCGGAAAAGTCAAAGGTGGGCGCACCATGCCGCCCACAGCGAGCCAATTAAGCCACGCAACCGCGAAAACTAGAAAAACGTGAAAGTTAACGCGCAACCGAAAAAAAACCAAAAATATCACAAATAAACGTAAAATTGTGGCAGGAACAGCATAAGCTGCCCCTGGAGCATGGGTGCATGCCTCAGCAGCTGCGTTGCCGCCACCGCCACAAACTCCGGGACAAACTCGACAGCCTCGTCGTCCTCCTCCTCGGTCAGCTCAACGAACTGCGTTACGGCCGTCGCCAACAGCTGGCTGCTTTGGTAAGCCTCCGCCGTAACCGAAAGCCCCCCTCCCCCCTCCTTAGCTTTCCTTCATGAGTTAATTAAAATTGCATTTTAGTCGGTGGCACACAAAAGAACACTGTGCCACAGTAAATCCAATAAGGCGGTAATCAATACAACCTGACTG
Source organism: Drosophila sordidula (assembly GCA_035047465.1). NCBI lineage: Eukaryota > Metazoa > Arthropoda > Insecta > Diptera > Drosophilidae > Drosophila > Drosophila sordidula. The sequence continues at coordinate 1,393,974 of JAWNPQ010000260.1, read as the reverse complement.
GCAAGGGGGTCACGGGGGCAGGGGGGCTACGCCCGGCGGGTCCCTAATTAGCGCCCTCCATTAAACGACAAATACACACACAAGCCTTAAATTGCATTGGCAAACATAATTTTTGCGGGCGGGCTAGCCCCGGCAGGGTCAACAGCCTAAAAGTATGCAACGCTCGAGTGCGTGTTGCCCGCCACAAACAATGGCCGGAAAGGGCTTCTTTCGCCTTATGCCTATACATAAACAACACCACTGAACGACATTCTTTGTGACACACATGTGATACCCTAACTTAAGTCGAACAATTGTTGCTTGCATTTAGTTTTCAAAATGAAAAACAGCGAATGGAAATGTGAATTAATTAAATATATTTCTAATCATAATTATTATTTATTTTTGTTATATGAAATCTCCCAAGCCTAAGCAATTGTAAATAATTTTTATATAGCACTTGACGATATGAAAACTTTTCTCTGTCTGGGGGTGGGTTTAAAATAGTTTTCTTAAGAGTGTTTGACAAATATTTTAAAATAGTTCAACATAAGTATACACAAATTTTACAGTACTAAAATCTGCCAATTAAATTTAAACCCGTTTTAAGAAATAATCAATCAGACAACAAATAATAACGAGAATTCGAATCCCAAGCCACGTATGTTAACTGTTAAAAAAAAAATTCCAAAAAATGACAAAAATACTTTATAAATTTGACTCACTTAAAAAAAATTATTTTTTTTTTTTTTTGTAATGTGACAGTAAGCAAAAAATCTTTTATTTTTAGGCCATAAAATTTTTAAATTTTAAAAAATTGTTAGATTTTTATACAAGAGAATTTGTAATTTATCTCTGCAGATTTCTTTTACTGTTTATAAAGAGTTTCCATTAATATTGAAATCGTGCCACATTATTATTTAATAATTGTTTGACTATTATTTAATTTACACTACAGATTTTTTTACTGTTTCTATTAATATTAAATAGGTGCCACTAACCCACTAACAAACACATTATAAGTAGAGTAATACTGGCTAATTTCCCTGCTTGCAGGCGTCGACCCAGGGCGAGAGCAGCCGCCACAGATGAGCCGGAAGCGGAACTGCTGTCGAGTGGCAGCGAACGCTGCCAGCGCCGCGGCCTCGTCTACCGCATACTGAAGTTCAAGCGGCGCCAGCAGTGCCCACAATTTCTGGACAAATACTGGGAGCAGCAGCCGAGCTATGCGAAGCTGCAGAACGACAGGTGAGCGGGAGAAACCAAAATGAGGTCAGCTTTCAACGTTTGCCCGATCCGATTTCGTAGTGCCCCGGCGGATATACAGCTGCAGAACCTGGATGCACACAAGCTGCTCGATGCCACGACGATGGCCAGCAAGGAGACGGAGCTGCAGAACTATGCGCGCATGGCCAGCTCGCGGGCCAGCTCCTCGCTAGATCTCGAGTGGGAGCACGAGTACTCGCAGCTGCGGCAGTACCAGCATCAGCAGCAGCAGCAGCTGCAGCAGCAGAAGGAGCAGCAGCCGACGCGGGAGACGCCCCAGCCGCGCTACGCCTCCCTGGACCAATTGACGACGGCGGCCACGTCGGCCGCAGTCCACGGTCGGCACGCAGCGGCGCGTCAGGCGCGACTGGGCGGCCAACGGTACGGGGGCTCCTTTACGCGCACCTCCTGCTGCTCCTCCACGCAGAACTCGTGGTCGCACATATCCACGCCCGAATCCCTCGAGTGGGACATTGATGCCGAGCAGGAGCAGCAGCGCCAGCTGCGCCAGGAGGACGACAATTTGGACGAGGAGACGCTGAAGTTGCTCCATCAAATTGAGCAGCTGAAGCACCACGTGCTCCAGGAGACCGGCGACGGCTTGAGCATGGGCGCCGCCGCCGGTGTGGGCGTGGCCGTCGAGGAGCTCAGCGAAGGTCTGCAATTTCGAGCCTCGCACTTTGGTGTGGCCAATGGCTCCGAATTGGAGATGCATATTAGCTGATCTGTGGAACACTGTAAATAAGTCGTGTAAATCGTGTACAAGAGACCTACGAAACCTGTGAGGAATGTTAAGCTATAAGGTAAAGATTAAAACGGGGGAAGACTTCCGAATGCAAGAGGATAACATATTTAAAATACCCGTAACCCAATTTATTTTATAAGTTTCGAAAAGAAAGTTTAAAAACGAATACTAAAAGAGAAATAATTGTTGACTTCGGAGTGCCGAAGATTGAATACCCTTGCAGTTTACGTATCAGCTAAACAGTATAATATCCTCATTTTTCAGATTTAGCTATATATATTTGTGTATTGTTTGGTAAACGACAAAATATTTATGTGAAAACAAAAAATTGTAGCTACGAAAGATCAAATTTAATCATGCTAAAATGTTGCTTGAAAAATTATATAATTTTTCCGCTTTTTGGCTAAAAATATATATGTTTCCTTTAGAATATTACAGCAACATATTACGATCTGCAAGAGGAAATAAAAGACAGGCTTTCTTCCTATAGGATTTGTCTATAAAAAATATTAAGTTACCTGTAAGCTTTGTGAAAATGCTATATAAAAGTCGGTACAATATCAAAGAATCTGTAACCATATTACTGCGCAATATAAGTGCCTAGCGAAACACACACACACACACACACACACACACATCAAACTCAGTATCTTTTCACTCTGGTGCTACCATTTAATGAACCTACAAAGAAACCCCACAAATACTTATCTATACAAAAACTATTTGAACAAAGATTTTAGACACAAAGCACTTACTATATTTTATATATATATTTTTGTTTTGCAAAGCACTTTGTTTACTTTTTTCTATAATGCTAACAATTACCAAAGAAACATTTTATTGCCTTTCTGGTAGACACAAAGAACTTACTCACATAATTACATAATTATATATGCTCCATTTCGTTATGTTTCTAAATATTTATCCAAAAAGCAGTTGTGCACGTTAAGGCAAATTAATATTTTCAAAGTTTATTAGGCAAAATGCAAAGGAAATACAAAGGTACGTCCTTATAGAGCGAGTATGTATATGTATATTTAGTAGTAGTTGCGGTACAACTGCGACCGACGAAAAATCTTTTCCTTTTAAGACTAAACTAAACTGATTAAAGAAACGTTTGTAGAAAATTATTCCACATTTGTGATTCGCTTTTGTTTGGCTCGCTTCAAGTCCTAATGGCAGTTCTCGTTTCGAGTTCTAACCGAAGATGCCGGTTATTTTATCCTTAATTTTGTCGAACGTGCTGTGTTTCGTCTGAAATTGGAGAATGCGATTGTTAGCTATATGCTATAGTTAAGATTTTAGCTTGAATGGTATAAAAAGTGGTCGCTTGGTAAGTAAAAGCTGATTCGAGTTGGAGAGAAATTGAAAAAACTGCAAGAAAATTTGCCAATAGATTTATAAAAAAGTAAATATTCCGTCTGTTTGCATTCCGTAAGAACGCAATTTTTTACGCCGTTCTTAAAGCTAGAGACTTTGAACTTGGAATATAAACTCGTGTATAACCGCGTTAGATAAAGTATAAAGTTTTTTTTTACTGCGTTCACAGGGGGCGTGGCAATTCGATATAATCTATATATCTCGCTCAGTTTTAAAGCTAGATCCACAAATTTTTATAAACAGAATTACTAATGACCTCTTCTAACTTCTGTGAACGAGTATTAATTATTATGCCACAATTTACACCATTTTCTAAAAGCTTTCGAAATTTCCAACTTCAAAATAAAAGAAAGTTTCTCAAAATGAGAATGTTGATTGTCGGGAGAGCTCTCAAAGTGAACTTGGGCTTACCGTTGTTTCCACGGGCTGTGCCTGCTGCAGCTGGCCGTAGTTGGAGCCGTAGCTGTGGCCGTAGCCCTGGCCGGTCAGGTCCTCGACCTGCTGCTGGCCGAGATCCTGCGTTTCGTCCAGCAGCTGCTGCTGCTGCTGCTGGCCAGCGTCGCCTTCCAGTTGGTAGTTGGCATTCCAGTCGAGTTCCTCCTGCTCCTGTTGCTGTCCCCCATCCACCTGATCATCCTTCCAGCCCAGATCCACCTGCTGCTGCTGGCCCAAGTCGGGCTCCTCGCCCGCGGCCCGACTCCATTTGCCCAACTTGGCGCTGGCGCTGGCCGTGGAGCCGCCAGGTCCGCCGCTGGCCGCCGCGGATGCGCTCACGGGCACATTGAACGTGTAGTCCGTGCGTCGATATTCGTAGCCGCCGCTCGGCCCGCCACGCTGGTAGGGCAGCGGTGCCGGCGTTGAGATTATGGGCACGGGCACGGGCAGCGGCAGAGGCGCCTTCGTTTCGCCCTCCAGGCCCGGCTCGTCGTCCGCATTGTAGGTCTCCTCGTAGCCGTGCGGCGGCTGGTCGCCGCGATCCTTGGAGTAGATGTGCTTCTGCACGGCCGTCGCGTTCGTGGTGCCCGGATCGACCACGTAGCCCGAGTTGCCCGCGGGCAGATCGATCAGGCCCTGGCTGAGCAGGTAGAGCGTGCGCCGCCAGATGCTCAGCTCCTGGCCGTATTTGCCGTACTTGGTCTGGAGCTTCTGCAGGCGCCAGTGCTGCTTGCTCTCCCAGCTCTGCGCCTCGGACTCGGCCAGCAGCTTGCGGTGATTCAGATAGCTCAGATAGTGCAGCTCATCGTCCCGGAACTGCTGGAGTTCGGTCAGGCTCAGACCGTAGTAGCGGGCGACGGCGATGATGCGCTCGAACTCCTTGAGCTGCCAGGCCTTCAGCTCGTGCAGCGATATCAGATACTGCTGGGCGAATCTCTGCAGCTTCTCCTCGTCCTGACGCTGCCAGTCGCGCAGCTGGCGCAGCGTCATGTTCTGCGTGCCGATGAAGTCGTAGAGCCGATCGCGCTCCTTCAGCTGCCAGGCGGCGAGCACGTTGAGGCGTCGCTGCTCGAGCAGCTGCTCCTTGGCCATGTTGGCCACGTGGATGCGCTGCACGGGCGCCAGCTGGTTGAGGCCGACGTTATAGAGGCGCGCCAGCTCGCTCTGGTAGCTGGCGTCGCCCGAGATGAGCTCGAGCAGCTCCTGATCGGTGATGATCACGCTGGCGCCAATCTGGCGCAAGCGCTGGCGCTCCTGCTCCTTCCAATCGCCGCCCACCCCGGCCTGGCTGTCCACGATCAGACCCATGTCGGCCAAGCGCTGCAGCTTCTCGTGTATGAAGACGCGCAGCTCCTCGACGGTAATCCGGTACTGGGCCGCCAGCTGGGCTGCATCGCGCAGCAGCAGCTGCTCGAGGGCGCTGCGATTGACGGGATGCCGGAGGACGGTCTGGTAGATCCGTTCGAACTCCTTCGTCTGCCAGGCCAAGCCGAAGCTGCGCTCGATCTTGCGCTGGTCGAGCAGACGCTTCAGCTCGTTGTTGTACCAGAGCTTGAGCTCCTCGAGCGTTATCTGATACTGCCGGACGACGTCGAGCAGGTGCTTCTGGTCGTTGAGCAGCTTCAGCTGGAGCTCCTCGATCGACCATTTCTGGCGACGGCGCAGCTGCTGATTGATCAGATCCTGTATGTACTGCTGCTCCTTCAGCTGCCACGCCTCGACGGTCTGGCTGCCGGTGATGAGGCCCTCGCTGGCCAGCTGGCGGGCCGACTCCTGCAGCCAGAGATGGATGTCCTCGACGGTGATGTGATACTGCTGGGCCAGGCGCTCGTAGCTGGGCTGATTGCGCACCAGATACTGGCTGAACTCCTGCCAGGACATCGGCTTCAGGTGGGCCTCGCTGCGCAGCCGGGCGGCCAGGTAATCCCGCCACGGCTGCTGTTCCGATACATTCACCAGCTCCTGGTAGCGATAGTTGTTCTGCGGCTTCTCGATCACGCCGATCAGCGAAAGGCGGGCCGTCTCCTTTTGCACCCACTGTTCCACCTGGTCGACGGTCAGATGATAGTCGCTGGCGATGCCGTTGAGGCGCGCCTTGTCGCGCTTCAGGAAGTCGACGAACTCCTGGTAGGTGGTCGAGTCCTGCTGCTGTTTCAGCCAGTTGTCGAAGCCGCTGCTGATCTGCTTCTGCCACTGCGTTTGCTGCTCGAACTGAACGAGGCCGGAGCTCTGCAGCCGCCGGAGCTCGTCGTGCAGCCAATTGTCGACCTGGTCGATGCTCACGTGATTCGTTTGCGAGAGGCTCTCCAGGCGATCGTGATCCTTGCGCAGCTCGCGCTCCACGTCCTCGTAGTTGAGATCCTGCTGGTGCTTCAGCAGCAGCTCGATGAGACGCTCCTGTTCGGCGATCTGCCATTTGCTCAGGTTGGCGACCTTGGCGTTCCCGGTGCTCTTCAGGCTGATGAGCTGCTGGCGCAGCCACTGCTCGATCTCCTCCACGTTCACCGAGTACTGATTGCCCAGCTTCTGGAGGCGCTCGCGCTCCTTCTGCAGCTCCAGCTCGAACTCCACGTAGCTGATGTGCGTCTGCTCCTTGAGCAGGCTCTGCAGCCGCTCCAGCTCGGTCACCTGCCACGCGCTGAGCGTCTTCAGCGAGCTCTCCGTGTTGCCGCGCAGCCGCTTCAGCTCGGCGATCATCCACTCCTCGATCTGCTCGACATTCAGGCGATACTGGTCCGCCAGCTGATTGAGATGCGAACGGTCCGCGAGCAGCTTCTGCTCGTATTCCGCCGTGGACAGCCCGTTCTTGTACTCGGCTATCAGGGACTTGATGTAGTCCCGCTCCACCAGCTGCCACGTCTGCAGCTGCTCGATCTCGAACTGACCCTTCCTCTGCAGATCGTCGATCACCTGTTTAATGTACGTTTCGATCTCCACGAGGCTCACGTGATGCTGCTCCGCCAGCTTCTGCAGGAAGTAGCGATCGTTCTGCACCTGTTAATGAAAGGGGGAAAGTTCAACTCAAATGTGTATCTAAAAGATTTTAAGATCGTTATTTCTATTGTAGAATATTTAAAAGATTCTTGAACATAAATGTAGAATACATCCCTTACATTTTAATTTGCATTATTATTTAATTATTTATGAATTTGATTTGATTTGAAAATCTTTTGATAATGGTTTAAATTTAATTAAATTTTATAGACTAAAGTTGTTAAGATAATTTTTTTTAAATTTTTTTAAGATTGATTTTAAATAGATTAATCGAATAATATTAATTTTTGCAACAAATAAAATTACTTTGTTTACAATATAGTTTTCATGAAACGCAATTTATGATATATAGATTTTTTTTCAATGAATCAAATATTTAATTTATGACTTTTGCGATTAGCTCTAATTCAGTGTAAAATAAGAATTTAATTAAATATTTGTTTTCTTTACAACCAATACAATTTACTTTTTATTAAAAATTGTAATTTAATTTTGGTTGTTTATTAAAATCTAAAACTTGTATGGCTTTAATTTAATTTTTTCTAAATATAAATTTGTATTTATGTTTATGTTACTGTTTCTCTCATTCCTTATTGTTAGCTCAGTATTGAAAAAAAAATCACGCATACGCACCTTTGTCTCGAACTGCTCCATGGTTATGTTCGACTGGGACTGGAGGAGCGAGAGAATGCGCTGCTGCTCGGCCCGCTGCCAGGCCGTCAGCTGCTCGATGTTGAGCTTGCCCTGCTGCTTGAGCCGCTCGATCTCGGACTGGACCCAGCGCTCGATTTCCTCGACCGAGGTGTGATACTGGAACGCCATCGTCTGCATGTGCTCCCGGTCGTTGCGCAGCTCCGCCTGCAGCTCCTCGGCGCTCCACTGCTTGTTCTGCTTGAGCAGCGTCTCGAGCCGTTCGCGTTCGGCCAGCTGCCAGGCGGTCAGATTGTCGATCTGGAGCTTGCCCTCGTCGCGCATGCGCGCCAGTTCCTGTTTCATCCAGGTCTCGATCTCCTCGACCTGGACGCTGTACTGGCGCGCCAGTTTCTCGAGGAGCTCGCGGTCCTGGCGCAGACGCGCCTCCAGCTGCTCGGTGGACTTGTACTGCTGCTGGGCGAGATTCTTGAGATGGAGACGCTCCACCTCCTGCCAGTTGGTCAGCTTCTCGCTGGGCTTGAGCAGGCCCATGCCGATGAAGCGCTGCTCCTCCTTCTTGACGAACTGTTCGATCTCCTCGATCTGTACGTTGTGCTGCATGGCCAGGCTCTGGAGGCGCGCCCGATCCTCGAGCAGCCACTTGTGGAACTCCTCGACGGTGTAGTCGCGCTCCTGCACCATGTTGGTCAGATTGCCGCGCCACTCCAGCTGCCAGTTCTTGAGCCGCTGCATCTCGATGAGGCCGTCGCTCTGGAGCTTCTGGATCTGCTGCTTGATCCACTGTTCGATCTCCTCGACGCGCACCTGATTCTGCTGGGCGAGGCTGTACAGGTGCGTCTGGTCCTTGCCGATTCTCGTCTCCAGCTCCTCGATGGACAGATCGTTCTTGTTGATCAGGTCCAGCAGGCGCTGGCGCTCGATCTTCTGCCAGTTGTTCAGCTGCGCCTCCATGTGCAGCTGCCCCTCGCGCTGCAGCCGCTCGCCCTCCGCCTGGATCCAGTGCTCGATCTCGGACACCTGCACGTTGTACGTCTTCGACAGATCGTTGAGGCGCGCCCGATCCGCCAGCAGCTTCCGTTCGAACTCATCGATCGAGTACTTGTTCTGCTGGACCAGCTTCGAGATCTGCTGGCGCTCGGCGAGCTGCCAATCCTTGAGCGCCTCGGCCTTGAGCAGGCCCTCGCTCTGCAGGCGCAGCAGCTCCTTCTTCAGCCAGGCCTCGATGTCCTCGACGCGCACCTGGTAGGTGTTGGCCAGATCGAAGAAGTGCGTCTGATCGTTCTTGATCTTCGCCTCCAGCTGCTCGACGGTCAGCGAGTTGTGCTCGACGAGCGTCTGGAGCCGCTCCCGTTCCCGTTGCTGCCACGCGGCCAGCTGCTGTTCGACCTCCTTGAGTAGTCCCTCCGACTGGAACTTCTTCAGTTCGCTCTTGATCCACGCCTCGATCTCCTCGACGCGCACCTTGTACGTCCGGGCGAACTGCTCCAGGCGGGCGCGATCGTTGATGATCGAGCTCTGGAACTCCTCGATGGTCAGCTGATTCTGGCCGACGATGTTGCGCAGCTGCGCACTGACCCCGATCTGCCAGTCCTTGATGTGGCTCTCCAGCTGCTGCTGCCCGACCAGCTGCAGGCGCTGCAGCTCCTCGCGCTGCCATTTCTCCAGCTCGTCGACGCCGACGCGATACTTGGCCGCCAAATTCTGGACGTAGCTGCGATCCTGGGCCATCTGCTGCTGGAGCTCGCTGAGGCTGCCGCGATGCTGCTTCAGCATCGACTCCAGACGCGACCGCTCCGAGCTCTGCCAGGCGCTGAGCCGCGTCACCTGATCGTTCTGCTCCTTGATCAGGTCCCCGATGCGGGCGACCTCGCCGCGCAGCCACTGCGTCTGGCTCTGCATGTCGCCCTGGTACTTGATCGAGAGATCCTTCAGCCGCTGCTGATCGTTCAGTATCGAGCTCTGCAGCTGGGCAATTGTCGCGTTGTGCTGCCGGATGAGCTCGTCCAGGCGCTGCTGCTCCTGGGCGTTGTCGGCGACCAGCGAACTGGAGTCGGGCACGATCACCTGGCTGGGTATTTGGGGGCCGAGCGAGTCGTTCACCTTGTCGAAGTAGACGTGGAGGCGCTGCAGCTCCTGGCGCTGCCACTGCTGCAGTTGCTCCGGCTGGACGCCGATCTTCTGGGCCTGCTGGCGCAGCTTGGCGCTGTTCTCGCGCTGCCAGCGATCGAACTCCTGCGCCGTATAGCTGTTCTGATGCAGCAGCCAGTCGAGACGGCCGCGCTCCTGGCGCTGCCAGGCGCTGGCATCCTGCACCTGTGCCTGGTACTGGCCCAACAGCGCCTGGTAGCGCGCCAGCTCCCTGCGATGGAACTCGAGCAGCACGGGCAGTGTCGTTTGGTAGCGATGCGCCACGGCGTAGAGCCGATCCTCGTGCTGTTGCTGCCAATCCTCCAGGCGCTGCGGCGTCGTCAGGTACCAGTAGAAGTGCTCGCGCTCCTCCCGCTTCCACTGCTCGTCCCGCGGCGCCACCGACGCCTGTCCGAACGGTCGCATATTGTCGTACACCAGCTGGCCGTCCACCCAGCGCTGCTGCGTTTCCGCTCCGTCCACGGAGCTGGTGCCGTCGGCGTGCGTGGTGATCGTCTTGTTGAACCGCCTGACGGTCACCGTCGAGCTGGCGCCCGGCGCGCTCAGCTGGCTGTACGGCGTCGCGCCGAGGCCGCCATCGATGCTGACCACCGATCGGTAGCCGACCACGTTCGGCTCCATTCGCTGGCCAATCCAGTCCTGCAGCGACGACTGACGGGCGGCCGTGCTCGAGATCGGGCTCGGGATCGGACTCTGCGCGTAGTAGCCGTGGGTCAGCTGCTGGGCGCCGCCGCTGCCGCTATAGGTGTTCGTCAGCTTGGTGGCCTCGGTGCAGTTGCGATGGACCACGTAGGTCTTGCCGTCGATCACCTTCACCTCGGCCGGATACGCGTAGTTCTTCACCTCATCGAAGCCGCTCAGGTCGACCGGCTGGAACGGATTGAGGTCCACCGTCTGCTGCACGCCACCGCCGCCGCTGACAAAGCCCTCCAGCACCTCCGCCGCCTTCGCGTCGAAGAACGCCGGCTGCACAATGTTGTTGTAGCTCACCAGGCCCTGTCGCATATCGTTCACCAGTCGCTGGCTCAGCTGCACGCAGAGCGCATCCAGCTCGCCGGCGCTCTTGCCACTCAGCTGCAGGATGTTCGCTGCAAGAAATGCCAATTGGAATATCAAGTTGTTGACTATAAACAAGCAAGCACGTTGCAGCCGGACGTAGCCGACTGCGTAATACTCTCCCACCTATATTTCAAACGCCCATAACTTTGTCAAAACTGAACCGATTTTCATGTTTGATGGCATTTTATTCATGGTTTGTCCTCTAATTAATTATTTATTTATTTAATTAATTATTTAATTATTATATAATTATTTAATTAATTCTACATTTAAAATATATGCATTTTTGAAAATATTATTTTTTCGAATTTTTTGGGGAAAAAAGCATGTACCCCCCTTACTCATTTTCGAAAAAAATTTGTTTTCAAAATTTAGAATTGCGAATTTACATTTTTAATCGATTTTGGTGGTCACAATTAGCATAAAAAACAACATTAAAACCGATTCGGAGGGGGACAAATTTTTTGTCAAAAATCATGTAAAAATTGACAAAAATTTTGGCAAGTAAAGCTCTCGGATCCATCGCTCCCATATTTCAAACGCCCATAACTTAGTCAAAACTGAACCGATTTTCAAGTTTGATGGCATTTTATTCATGGTTTGTCCTCTAGATTATTCTACATTTTACATATGTGCATTTTTGAAAATAAATTGTTTTCGAATTTTTCGGCAAAAAAAGCGTGTACCCCCCCCTTACTCATTTTCGAAAAAAAATGTTTTCAAATTTAGAAATGCGAATTTACATTTTTAATCGATTTTGGTGGTCATAATTTGCATAAAAAACAACATTAAAACCGATTTACATAAATTTTGACATGTAAAACTCTGGAATCCATCGCTCCCGTATCTCAAACGCCCTGAACCGATTTCCATGTTTGATGGCATTTTATTCATGATTTGTCCACTATCATGTACGTGGCCAGCAATTTTTTTCTGTATGCAGTGACGAAATTATAATACCTTTAAGTCTTTGAAAATTAACGAAACATCCGATGCAAGTCAATCTAATCGGATAGTGTTCGAGTTTTATTTAAGGTCAGTGCCTTGCTACAAATCCAAAAACACATAAATTTAAACGATTAGGTATTTAGCTATATCCCAATTAAAATATCACTATCAAATAATGATGTCACATATTAATTTAGAATCGAGTGCTGAAAGAAATCTCTTAAATGAATTATTCAATTACGTTATCGCAAAGTATTTATAACTCTATCTCCGAGTGAATCGATTAAGGTATTAGTTTGACCTCATATTTAAAATGGGCACAGTGAATAAAAAGAATTGATCCCTCGATGACCTTTTTTTGCAATTGCTGGTGTCTTTAATCAGTCTTTCACAACTATATGTCTGATTAAAATAGTTGCGACTCATTGATGATGTCCGGTAAAAATTGACATTCACTTAAATTTAATTATGATGATGAATTTATAAGTCTATGAACCTAATCACGTCAAATACCTATATTTTTAAGCCATTTCCGGTACTTCATTTTAACCCAAAAAAGATTTATAAAAAAAAGAATCTAAATAAATAAAAAAGAAGCAAATTTTTGAAGACATATGAAATCTGAGAGAATAGAGTGCATTACCGGATTTCTTGGCAAAATTATAAAACCCACTGGAGAATGCTGAAATATGGCGCATTTCAAAGTAGCTCTAATATATATACATATATGTGTTGTTGGAAGTTAAACCCCCAAATAATTATCTTTTTATTTTAAAACGTTTTAAATGAATCAAAGCTATTTGAAATATATGTGAAGGATATTCAAACACTTAACACACATCAAAATGGTTATAATTTTTGAACTCGCACTTGAATACTAAACATAATTAGCACTCACCACTCCAAGCCTGGGAATGTCCTATGCCGCTGCTGCTGCTGCCCGTGGACATGACATTGTACTCCTGCGTGAGTCGATTGGCCAACTCTCGGACCTCATTCAAGTGGTTATAGGCCCAGCTGTTCAGCTGTGACGGTGTCTGCAGCAGTGCCTGCGACTGTCCGCCGCCGCCGCCGCCGCCAAACGATGATGAGGAGCTGGTTCTGAAGCTGGATCTGTAGCTGCTGTAGCCCTGGCAGCTCGCGAGGGCCAGGAGCAGCGCACACACGCCCAGACACGCTCGCATTCTGGGCCAACTGGAGATCGGAAAGAAAACTGTGTCATTCATAAGTAGGAAATGTGTTAATACTTGGAAATGGGTATGTATTTCGAGCAAAGCAAAGCTCGTCTGAAATATTAAAGGCTTTTTTTTTTAGTTTTTGGGCTGCTACGAGGTGCTTTTGCTGATAAGCGATTGTAGCTCAAATCTAGTTCAGTCTATAGCCTGGGATTATCAGCCAACTGAGGGGCAGCAAAGGTTAGCCTGGCGATAATTTTAATTTTACTTGGCACACAGTGTTGTTTTTGCTTTTGTTTTTTAAAGCAACCATATTATTATTATTATTTTTATTTAAATTCCTTCTTTTTTTTTGGCACCAAATAATGTCGCATCTTTCATCCGGTGCGCAACGCTCTGTTGATAAGTCTTTAGTGTCAACGTGGTATAATTTTCATTCGCTTTAAAAAAAAACAAGAATTTTAAGGCCACAATATGTAGAATTGTTTTTCCATTAGCATTGGCCCATAAATCAACACCTTTGAACGTCAATGCGCTCCCATTTGGGTTAGATTTGGTAATGCACGTCCCGAACATGATTTTATTTCTGGAACAACTAATTTGGGGCCCACTGCAGATATGGTGGCTAGAGTGCAGGCGTTGTCTATTTTCGGCTGCTGTGTCGCCGTCCGATATAACTATATATAACTGCAGTCTGGTAATATACATATATATTTTTCATTTTTATTTTTATTGTACTCACTGTCACTTTGGTTCACACTGTAATTGATTGTTGGTTGGGGCACACGCGGAAATTGTTTGTTAATTGAGAGCCGCAGGATCAGCAATATTTTCGGTTCACTTTCACTGTCACCGCTTGTACCGTTAGTTTTAGCCAGCCCGATTTGAAGACGTTGCGCTGCGTTGCGCTGCCGAAGAGCAACTGACGGCCGGGGCGCACAGCGCAAAGCTTTTATTCGAAAACGCTTGAGAGAATCCCGTAAAGAGCGGCATGCCGTTATCAATCGCACTCAGCGGGGCGGTATTTTGGAAAAATCACGAAAAATAAGAAAAGATAATAACAAAAATCACATTGGACGTCATAGTTCAAAGACAAAAAAATAATAAGAGGTATTAAACCGGTATGGGATCTTCTAATGAGCTCATTTGCTACTCTCATATGTGACTCACAAGCCGGTAGCTCTGACCGATTTGATTTTGTTTACACGCAACGCCAATAGATCACAAATAAATGAATTTATTGCGAATTCATATAGGTATATGATCTCATATAAGCTCATCAGCTCGTTACATGACAGCGACACATTTTAAGATGGATGTGTCGGGGGGGGCCGGACCCGTCATTTGCGTGGGGGTCGCAAGTGTTTTTAAAAGTGATTCAAAACAATTAAGAGGAAAATAGATACTCGCATATAGTATGCAAATTTTACTGACCTTGCAGATGCTTAAAATTTTGTCATTTCAATTGAATTTGTTTAACCAAAAAAGTGACCGCAGGGGAAAAAACCATACTTATTTTTTGCTCACATCCTAGTTGATATTTAAATTTCAATTTAGAACACGTTCTTTTTATTAGTAACCACAAATTTATTAGCGAATGCTAAAATCACAACAAATGTAAAAAATACAGTTGAACCTCGATTATCCGTGATGCTCTTGAATCTTGAAAACCCCGATTAAAAATTTAACTATTTTATATTCATTTCTACATTTATTTAATTAATAAAAAAGTAATATGAGCCACGGATAATAGAGGTAAATTACGGTTAACTGTATATATAAACATTTTATTTTTTCATTTAAGGTGCACAGACTCTTCAATGGCACAAACCATTTTCACATATATTCGGCCTGACAGCCAGTAAGATTTGTTCACAACAATAATTAATGACACAGGCCATAAATATTGGGTTACTCATTTCAGTTGGATTCGTTAGAACTTAATTTGCTTAAATATTAAATTGCGTTCGCTTTTAAATTTTTTAAATATATCCGGTTTTTGTATTTGCGCAACTTGAGAACAAATGTGACTAGCTTAGGATCTATTAACGCCATCTGGCGAATTTTCTGGCAGCTGTGTGCTAAAAACGGTGTTGGTAAGCGAATTAATGCTGTGCTAGGGATGAGCAGCGGAATTGATTGTTGCATAGTAAAGTAATATTATTGTGTATACGTTTGTTAAAAGATTTAAGAACAAACCACATATATATATATAAAACCCAAGTAATCAGTGCCCAATATAACATTGTTCAGCATAAATTAATTTGTATTTTTTAATTATTCGACGAATTTGTTCTTTCTGTTCGTGCCTTAGTATTAATCGAACCCGTTTGGATATATCGCACTGACTGCCATCACTAGTGAATGCCATGATATCACAGCAATACGTGGTTGATTTGTTGTCAAAACGCCTACTAACTGCCTAAAATGTATCAGCTGAGCCAAGTGTACACAACAAATGTAAAACAGAAGCTGGGCCACAACTAAAACAGGCCACATAACAATGGTAAGCGAAAGAAAGGCAATTGTGCGACACCGAACGAAGGTAAACGGAAAACGTTTAACCCACAGGCTATGGCGAAGGGCAACACGAAGCAGGAGACACAACAAAAACAGGAAACACTTCAGCGAACGTATCGCTTCGCCCTGTTCTTCATAGCTGGCAGCTTGGCAGCGTTCGGCTTCCATGCGCTGACATCGTCGTCGGTCTCCCTGTTGGGCTGGCGGCTGCAGTTGCGGCAACTGCATCATCTTCCCACGGCTCATTATCTGCAGACCCGTGACGAATTTGCCGTCTATTCGGTGGATGAGCTAAACGCGTTCAAGGAGTTCTACGATAAGAGCATCAGCGATAGTGTGGGCGCCAGCTTCACCGAGGCGGAGCAGACCAATATTAAGGAGGCGATGGGCGCCCTGCGTCTGGCCCAAGAGATGTACATGGCGGGCAAGGACGACAAGGCAGCGCGTCTATTCGAGCATGCGCTAGCACTGGCGCCCAAACATCCAGAGGTCCTGCTGCGCTATGGCGAATTCCTGGAGCACAATCAGCGTAATATTGTGCTGGCGGATCAGTACTACTTTCAGGCACTGTGCATCAGTCCAAGCAACTCGGAAGCCCTGGCCAATCGCCAGCGCACAGCGGATGTGGTGCAAACACTGGACGAGCGCCGTCTGGTCTCATTGGATGAGAAACGTGACGCCCTCTCTGCCATACACGAGGCCAACGCGGCGCTGCGTCGCGCCAAAAAGGAGGCGTACTTTCAGCACATCTATCACTCGGTTGGCATTGAGGGCAATACCATGACGCTCGCACAGACGCGCTCAGTGCTGGAGACCCGCATGGCCGTCGATGGCAAGTCCATAGATGAGCACAACGAAATTCTGGGCATGGACCTGGCCATGAAGTACATAAATGCGAGTCTGGTGCAAAAGTAAGTAAGCCCCTAAAATGTTCCTTTTATCAGCAGCGAATATATATTTATATATAGTTTGGCTTACACATAAATAATAGTATCTAGTATGCAATATGAAAAGTTTAAAACAAGCTAAAAGCTCTTCAAAATAGAAGGAGTTAGTCGTAGAAATATAATCTTAACTGTAAAACTAAATTCTGCCTTTGCAGATTAGAAATCACGCTTAAGGACATCTTGGAGCTGCATCGCCGCGTGCTGGGCCACGTGGACCCCATAGAGGGTGGCGAGTTTCGACGCAATCAGGTCTATGTGGGCGGTCATGTGCCGCCGGGCCCTGGTGACTTGGCAATTCTTATGCAACGTTTCGAGCGTTGGCTCAATTCCGAGCACAGCAGCACACTGCATCCGGTCAAGTGAGTTTATAAAATTCCCGTCTTAGATAATCGCTTTAAAGAGCTCTCAACTGTTCGCTTGCAGCTATGCAGCGCTCGCCCACTACAAACTGGTGCACATTCATCCCTTTGTGGATGGCAATGGTCGCACCTCGCGCCTGTTGATGAACACGCTCCTGATGCGCGCTGGCTATCCGCCCGTTATCATACCCAAACAGCAGCGGAGCAAGTACTATCATTTCCTGAAGCTGGCCAACGAGGGCGACATTCGGCCCTTTGTACGCTTCATTGCCGATTGCACGGAGAAGACGCTGGACTTGTATTTGTGGGCCACCAGCGATCTGCCACAGCAAATTCCAATGCTCATCCAAACGGAGAGCGATGGCGGCGTATTAGCCCAGTTTCAGCCCCATATTGCGCACAGCGTACCGGAGCTATATGAGTCGGGTTCCGGGTCTGGTGCCAATGCAGTCCCCTGACCCCCACTGCAAAGGCTAACCCAGTGGCTGCTCAAGCTAATTAGAAAATTGTATGTTGTAATTAATGTGTGTTAGAGTCGTATTTGTGTATATTTGTAATTTATTCAACAACAAAGACGTTTGTCAGACTGTGATCGTATTTAAGTTAAAAGAGTTAACCAAAAATGATAACAACAAAATGCTTTATACAAAGCACGATAATAACTTAACGCACAAAAGCGATTCAAAATGCATAAAATTGAAAATAGGAAATATCAGTTATACAATTTTTTTAAAAATTGTTTCCAAAAACGTAAATACAAATAACATAAGTAGCAAATCTTTTTTGACCGAGTCTATTACTAAGCGCATTTGGGGGCGAAGTCTGAAAAGTAATTTTAAAACCGATTTGATTGATTTTTATTTAATGAATCTTAAACTTAAAAATATCAAGCATTTCTGTTAGAATCCCCACTAATTACATTCAGCAAGTAACAAAAATTTATTAACGATCAGAATTCTCTTCTAAATGCGCACAAATATGTAAGAACAATATCTTAATTTGTAAGTAAATGTAGTTCAATAAAACGAAATGGACTGCCATAAATTATTTTCGCTCTCTTCATGTAAAAAGGATATTTGTGCAATCAAGTGCAAGTGAAATTATTCAAATTATACTGACTGAAATCTAATAACTCTATAATTCATTTCACAATACATATAAAAAAATAATCATTCAGTCCAAAACGCTTAACGCCCATACTGAAGTTTCCGGCTTTTTAAAGCCAAAGCACTGATAAGTGTATGAAACAAAGTTGTGTTTCACCACGCTTTCAAATACACAGCCGATTGTATAACAAATACACCAACTAACAATGTCTGCTGGAGTGCCCGACCAGGAGATACCCTTACATTCGTACATACATGAATATGTATATACTTTATGGGGTCCCAAAACTGTTATACCCTTTTTACCCATTTCCAGTGGGTTCCGGGTATAAAAAACCCACAATCTTTGTATATATATAATATAATATAATTTACAAAGGAATTTATAAAACTATGTGCTTGGGATGAGAGTACGCTCAGTATTGAAATTGCAGCGTTAAAATGAAGACTGTGTTATTTAATTTTGTGCTCGTTTTCTACGTTTATCGCTGTTGTCTCGCTGGCAAAATATATGAAAGTTCCGAGGTTAAAACTCTATAACTTATTAGCTTAACTGTATATAAAAAACTATTTGTCCTGGCAATATTTTTATATACTATATATATTTATATATATACAAATCCTTTATTCATTTATTCAAGGTATATGAAGAGTATGAAAGGGGTAATACTGATATAGATGATACCACAGATAGCACAGACGCTCCAAATGTTGTAAGGTGGGTACGAAAGATAAATATTTAAGTTCACATGCCCTTGCAGAATTAATGCCATTATGTTCAGGCGAACCAGGCGAATATATATAATAGCTAACATAGAAACTATTGGTCATCAATATTCTAAATGTTGGTATGTTATCAGACTGTTTTATCGTATAGATCCTTAAGAGACATTTCATTTATACAAATTAAGAAAAATAAATGATAAATATATAATGACGCATACAATCTATCTGCAAGGGTATTTAATCTTCGGCAAACCGAAGATAACTGTTATTTTCTGCTTAATTTTAATTTCCCTATATCATAGAATGGAGAAGGAACTGGATGAACTATTTGAATTGGCCAAAACAAGCATCAGAGAGGAAGCCGACGGCAATACGGCTGATATTATTAGAAGAATAATCTTTACGAATGCCACCGGATTGTTGCAAAGTTTTCCGGAGTCTTGTCCCCCATTAGATACTGCTAAGGGAATTTACACGGTGAATGTTCCAAACCTTGATCCGTTTCCCGTATTTTGCGATACAATGCTAGCCGGTCCAGGTTGGACCGTAATTCAACGAAGGCTCGATGGAAACGTCAATTTCTTTCGCAACTGGACGATGTACAAGCGCGGATTTGGCGACATATCCGGTGAATTTTTCATAGGTTTGGATAAAGTGCATGCGATCACCGAAAGCAGACCCCACGAACTGTATATCTCTTTGGAGGATTTTGATGGGAATACAAAATATGCTCGCTACGGGGAGTTCCTAATCTCCAGTGAAGCAAATTTCTATGAGTTAAGCAAGTTAGGCGCCTATTCTGGAGATGCTGGCGACTCATTGAATCCGCATGTTGGTGCTAAATTTAGCACATATGATAGCGATAATGATCAATTAGACGACCATAATTGTGCACAGGAGTTAATGGGTGCGTGGTGGTATAAGGCTGATAAGTGGTGTGCCTACAGGTATGTCATTATAGTGTAAATTGTATAACAATATTAATTCAAAGCTCTTTTTTAACATTTGTTATCAGTTCTCTTAATGGTCTTTATTTGGACGGAGCAGTTCCCGCTGGGTTTAATGAAAAGGGAATTATGTGGTACGATTGGAAACAGGGAATGTATTCTTTGAAATCAGTTCAGATGATGATAAGGCCAACATGTATTCAATATTATTAATCTTCAAATATCCATTTAAATTGTTTTATCATACAGTGACAAGTTATGCAAATTACTTTTAAAGAAAATCAATTTTAATAAAAATATCATTTTATTGCGAAATGTTCTTACCAAAGCTATTTGTATAAAAGTGTGATCTGTGATCAGCACTATTGCACATGTAAGTATATCACGAATTAATTGTCAGCTGTTTATAAGCTTTAAAGTACACGGCTATTCAGCTCTGATATTTTCACTCACTTGAGAGAATAGAGAATTTAAGATTTGTTTTTTTTTTTTTTTGGTTTTCCTTAATGTGCTTTGCAATTTTACAACTTGGCGCGCTGCAAATAATTTTTGTAGGTGACATCACGCCACCAATCGGGACGCTCGTAGACACCAGGCGTGGACACAATAGTGCGCTGCAAATGCTGATAGACCTGTTAAAAACGGATAAAAAATACAATAAATATTTGCACATATCAATAAATAATACAATACTCGTTCACAGAATAATAACAGTATAAAAAGTCTAAAAGGATCCTAAAAATATTGATTTTATCAATATGTGTATATCGTCTCGATATTTAAAGCTGGTTATTAGAAAACTGTATAGCAAATTCGATACTCTAGCTATAAAATTGTGAACGAGTATAAATAGCCTTATCTACATACATTGCCATCACTCATGCCCAGCGGTGAGTTCAGTATGAAATCAGTGGGCGCTATTGCATCCACTAAAGCAATGGCTTCGTTCTTCAGCACCGGCAGCAGCTCCAATATGCCCTGCTGATACAGTTCCACGTGCGTGCTATTGCGGAAATAGCCACCTTGATAGAACAGAGCAGAGTATTTGGTGACCAAATTGGCGCCATAGAATGACAGCACCTTTAGCAGCACCTGCTGCTCGGCAGAGGCGGGCAGACTGTTCACAAACTGGTAGAATACATAGTAAATGGTGCGCTGTGTGAATTAAAATAGGAACTGTTAGTTACACCTTCGATCTACTTCCATTTCACATAATCAATCGCACCTCTGCATAAATAATCGAAAGTTTCTGCGCGGCAAAAACTTGAATGTTGTTACGTGTCTCAAAGGCATCCTTGCCGGCGAATTGCTGCTGCTCGAAGCGCTTAACAGTTGCATCCAGCTGCCAGGCGGTTAGCCAATTGAGAGCCTTCAGCAAATCTGCAAGATAAAAAGCAATTTAGCATAATTCTCTGGTAAGTATTTTGCATAGTCACGAACTGTGCACGTCTAGAGCCTGAACGGCGGTACGCTCCTGGCCCTGGGTCTGCAAGATCACGTTCATATCGCTGAGAAACGAGACTGTGTGCAATGGCGACACGTCCGTAAAGTTCGCATTGCTGCGCCGCAAGCTGATTAGCCAATTGGAAGCCTGCTGAATGAGCGTATTATTTTCACCCTCATACGTGCAATTGGCATCATTGTCGTTTCGCAGATCGCCCAAGCCCGACGCCCGGAGATATCCGTGACCGCCACAAGCCTCACGGCACTCCTGGATGCCATCGCGAGCCGCCCAGGTGGCGCACGGCTTGAGTGCCGACGAGATGGCATGTATCTCCATGCCCTCCCTGGAGGTGTCCTCGCCCATCATGCCCCTCATGGTCATATCCACGTTGGTCTTGCCAATCCACAGCGTGGCCACGCGCAACGCTATTGTCGTGGCCAGATGCGGCATCAGCCTATACTGCTGCGACTGGTACTCAATCACTGGCCACTCCACCTTACTATCGCTGGGTCCGAACTGCCGACGGCTGGCCGAATACCGTGTGGCGATGCAAACGGCCTTGCTCAGCGCCACGTAGGTAATTGCCGTGATGTTAACACGGCCCGTGGACAGGGCGCCCAGCGAGGCACCCAGGCGTTTCCGCTGATCCTTGATGGGGCTGCTGTAATTGCCCTGCGCATCGATGTCGCCCGTCTTGGACAGCAGGTTCGCCTTGGGTATGCGATATTGATTGAACATTACAAATCTGCAAAGTGAGTGTATGTTTATAAAGACTAGTATAGCGTACTCTATGATTTGTACGCACCCATTGTCGATGCCATTAAGGCCAATTTTCTCGCCCAAATCGCCGACGGTGACGCCAGGGAATGGCAGCAGGGTGCGCTCATCGCGAATGGGCACCAGGAATGCATTCAAGCCCTGATGCTGGTCATCCGGCACATACAGTTGCGCGTAGACAATCGCATGGGTGCAGGTCTTGCCCAGATTGCCCACCCAGCACTTGGCCGCCTCAAAGTCTGGCGTGTTTATAATAAACTCCTGCGTTTTCACATCATATGTAGCGCGTGTTCGCATGCCTGAAATGCCAAAAAAATATGTTAAATGTATGCAGGCATGGCGTTTTATTTATGCATACCATTTGCGTTCGTTCCATGAGAGATTTCGGTTAGCGCATAGGCGCCCAATATGCGATCGTCGGCTATCTTGGCCACATACTTGCCCAGCCGTCCGGTGCCATTGGATACCAAGGTGCTGGGAAACATGCCATTGGACAGCGAAAACTTGACGGAGAAGCTGAAATCATAGCTAAAGATTGCTTGACCAAAGGCCAACAGCAAATGCGGCGTAGTTAGATACTGAAAAAAGTCAAAATAGGTTAAAACTCAAAAAAGTAAACGTTAGCCAATTGGGTTTAGAGTGGAGCAGTTACTCAACCTCATTGACATCGAAGAACTTTTGCTCCCAGAGCAAATGATGACGCTTGTTGGCCAGCTCCCTGGTACGCTCTAGACTCGGCGCTTCCGGCTCACGCTGATAATCGGGATGTTGTTCCATCCATTGCCATACTTTGTGCTGTGTTTTTTAAAGGTAGACTTAGATTACTTATCGTTGAGATACGATGATCCAACCCAACTGTTATGCCAAGTGTTTGAACAATTGAACACCTTCTGATAAGCAAGCTCCTAATCAGTTCAATAATCAATACGTACTATACAGAAAAACCTACCCAAATTGATTATCAGTTTCTAATAGGGTAAAATTTGTTCTCAAATTCATTTATGTGACACTAGCTTTAATAATTATCATAAATCAAATATAAATAGAATTTATATTTATATTTGTACCCATTGAAAGCGGTTAAATGTATGTAACAGGCAATAGGTGCCCTCTTCGATAAATATGCGTTATTTGACTGGATTTTTTGGGCTTACCTCAGAGACTATAAGAACTGGAGACACCGAATTATACCGAATTATAGTATATCCAAATCAAAAGTCTATTCTGAAACCTTTACTTGTTCCCCTTACACGTTCCTTTGTGTAAAAATTTTGACGTCATATGTAAACCCAAAAAGTTTAATTTTAATTTCATTTTTGCACAGGGTATCCTCTAGTCGATCAAACCGACTAAATCACCCTGCATAACTTTCACCCAAGTTGATCAAAATACCTCGAAATACCACTTTCAATTGAAACACGTTAGAGACCGAAAGATCCTTGAGAAGTAGTGAAAACGAGAACAGTTTCCATCTACTGTTCCCACCCTTCCAAATGGCGGCAATCCGCCAAACTTCATAATGGAAGACTGCTTTTACATTTAACATCGCAAATCAATTTGTTAATCAGCAACAATAGCTTTATAGCTGTATAGAGAGAGAGATAAGTAGGATTCAACGACCGTTCCAATTAAAACGATCATTTAATGACAAGTTCTTTTGCAATAAATCAAAAACAAACCTAATGATCAGAAAAGAAATTAACGTAAAGGCAAACTTTGTATCACTTCAAATTAACAGGTTTTTGACATGATTAAAATGAGGTCTTTGTACATTGAACTTTGTACTACCGCTTGAACTTTATACAAATGTAATAAAATTACATTGAACAAGAACTGATTGCGAAAAGTTGAACTGTAAGTAGGAGTAATTTACCTTTAGACGTATGTGCTCTTCGCCCTCCAGCAACACAATCAAGCGCTTGTAGCAGAAACTCGCCTTTTCCCGATACTCCTCCAGTGGTCCGCTGCGGAAGTTGGGGAATATTTTCTTGTCCTCGTATATGGTCTTGGGCTCCACATTCTTTTTGTCGCTGTGATAATCGACCAAGGATTTTAGAATATCGCTCAAGTGATTTTCAGGTGCAGCACTTTCGCCGCTCTGTTCATTGGCCATTGCGGATATGGCAGCAACTGAAGGAACTAACAGTTGCAATTATTTACTCACTTGGTAACTGCAAATGCAACCATGTTTGTAGCTAGCCCGTCTCTGCTTGTTGGTTTGATGTGTTAACGGTCAGCGATACGCTTGAACTGTTTCAAAATTTAACAAAGCTACGCTATTTACAATAGTTTAGTGCAGCTGCTTATCCGTTTTTGTTGTTATTATTTTTTACGGCCATTAAACCGAAATAGCCGTTTCCGTTGGCGAAGAATCGTTATTGACGTCGCGTAGACCCGGCGCAGAATGTTCACTCAACCGTTGCTGATAACGTGCATGATAAGACATTTCTGTTAATCAACCTTTTACATATATAACTATATGTGCGGTAACTGGCATAAGCCAATTTTTATTTATTTGTTTAGTTTTGTTATATTTCTATATTTAGCCGCAACAAAGCCACGACCAGCAGCTGTTAGGCACAGTGTTGAATAGCGTGCAAACGTGGCGCAGCGCGACGGTCACACTATCATAGCTTGTGTTTTCGAACAGCCGCGTATCTGCGAGAGTTTCAAATGGGATATAACGCAATATTTATAGCCCAACACAATTTTATTGCCTTGCAGCCTTTTTAAAAGTATGTAATTTGTATAAAACGATTTATAAGTGCACAAACTAAGATTAATATACACATGTACTTGCATTTTTATTTCAACTTACACAATTAGGTAACATGCACGACATTTGCTTGGCTATTTTTAAACAAAATCCTATTTTTTTTTTATTGTTGATTATCATTATCATGCTCTTAACTTTAAATATTTAACGCTATATTTTTTTAATAATGTTTTTTTGCAGCATATTTTTTGTAGTCTAAACGGAATTTTATTGATATTGTACTTATGTTATGTTTTATTTTAAATTTTGTTCATATTGTAAATCATTGCAATAGGCTAAAAGGTATGATTTGTTTTGTCGTTGAGTTTTTGACCCCGAATTAAACTAATTAGGTAACATGTAGTCATTGATTAGATAATATATTCGTAAATCTCATTGGTTTCTAGCGTCAAATGCGCATAAAATGTCTGACATTATTTCGTTTTCGATTTTTGCTACTCTTATAAAAAGCCATATAAAATTAGCGGCGCTACAAATATTACGTTGCTTAATTTTTGTATTATGTGTATAATATATGTATGTATTTATGTGTATAAGCTGCTACAATATACTAGCTAAAATGGACTAATTGACGCTTTCAAATGAATGTGAAAATTGCGTGATATTAAAATTTTCTGATACAACCGTATATATGTAAAAGTCCTAATTCACAAATTTCATTTTTGGCTTAACGTTGTTACAAATATATATTGACATTATGAAATAAAGAGATAAATAGATAAAGAATAAACGGCAAAATTGTGCTATAAAGAAATACAATTAAAATCGAACTAAACTTTTTTCTAAACTAAACTAAACGAGATTGCAAATTTTCCGATTCTAAAAAAATATATCTGGCGTATCGAATAGATTCAAACTCTTTTCCATCAGTGTGCCCGAAAGTAGCTCCAAATCCACCTGATCCACATTCACGCCTTGTGCGCAGGGCGACGTTGTGGCATGCATTGCAACGCCGCTCTGCCCGTTCCGCTCATATCATCGACTCTGGCAGGAGCTGGCCGCCGATGAGTTTGATGAGAACGCCGACTGCAGGCTGGTCATCGAGCCCTTGTAGTTAACCGAACTGAGCACCTCGTAGAATAGATTCAATTGTGCACCCGAGGGACTGAACCAGTGCATTAGATAGCTGTCATTATGATGCATCACGTGCGAGCCCTGCACGCTCTCCTTGTGCCGGCAGATGAGCGTTGGCTCCTCCCTGAAATAGTTAACGCCCTCGACAAAGTCCTGCAGATCAAAATAGGAAACGGCCGAATCTGTAAAACAATTCAATACTTTAGTTTGAACAATCAGCTAAGCTTATCGATTTTTACCCACCATTCTTGTCGGGCAGCTCTTCGGTGACACGATATAACGTAAAGTGCAAATCATTGCGCAACACATCAAAGTCCCAGGTGAGCACACTTTTGGGATCCATGTTGCGTATGAGCAGCTCGTGTGTGAAGCCCGCCTTAAGCTCGACGGTCTTGTACAGATTCCTATGATCGTGCTGATGGGCGGCCGACAATCGCTTGCCCTCAATGGCCGCACCAACAATGGAGGAGGAAGCTGCGCGCGAGGCGACGGGCGTCTCGTCGTCATGATCCTCCAGTGAGTTCATCTTGTACAGTGTCTTGGGCACAAGGCCGCCCTCGTGTATCATGGTCTGTTGTAAACAAAATACGTTCGCAACCTTTAGTAACAATCAATAATTGTTTGGCGTATGTTTTGCTAAGCTTTCTTCTTTTTTTTTTTGGTTTTTGTAATAGTTTCGTATTTGTAGTAGTGTGTGTGTGTGTGTGTATGTGTGTGTGTGTGTGTGTGAGTGTGTGTGTTGTGTGTACACAATACAAGGACCACACGGACGCTGGAGACTATAAAAGAATACGCAGAACAGCAACAAAACGCGTTTATGTATATGGACTTGACATCGTTTGCAACACAAAGGCACAGGACGGAAAAACAATGTGAACAGAATACGTAAAGGAACGCAAGGATAATAAACGGCACTCTCTATTGTATGAGTAGAATAACGTGATTTGGCATAGGAGAGTTTAGAAGCGGCTTACACAATCGCATTCAGCTAAATAACAATGCGTTAGATATTTTTTATTGACTTGTTCCACATGCGTTAAATGCGTCTAAAAACAGCGCCGAAAAGTTCAAGGGTATTGGATAAACAAAGTTACGAAAAAAAATACCAATAAAATATTATCATGTTTGTATATATACAAATATAATTGTTGATAGTTAATTGTTGACATAATTTACAGACTATTTTCGATTCTTTTTTATCAATATTAATTAGACAAGCTTTTGAATGTTTACCTTGCAGGGACCACCCAGAAAATCTGGCACTATTTCCTCATCAATGTACTGAGCGAGACCATCCTTCATGTGCTCACAGTCTGGACCATAAAACAAGAACTTGGAGCGTGTGTGTTCGTCTGCAAAGAGTTGGGCGAGAAACGGAGAATTGAAATTATGGCCAAATCGTGGCGTGTGAACCACGCACCTATGAAAGCGCTGACTATAGTCCAGGCAATGGGAAAGACGCGCGGAGCACGCACCACCAAAACACGGCCCATTGTCTCCGGATAGTTGCGCTCCACGGTTTCGGTGATGTACAGCAAAGCCTTGATTCCAGGACGCCATAAGTGTCGCATGGATAAACCCTCGAGATCCACCAGGAGCGACCAGTTGAGCACAGGCTTATCCAGACGCTCGGCCGATTCGTTTATCTTCTGAATGCCCTCCTCGCAAATGTGCAGAGCCTGCGCAAATTGAAATAAAATAAGGACGGAGCAAAATAAAAGCATATCAATTAATAACTGACCAGTCGGAGTAAGCCCTCCATGCCCAGGGACTTGAGCAGCCCCTTAACATCCATGTGGCCCAGACGCAGTATGTAAATGGGCCGCCCGTCCTTGTCCTGGTGATGCCAGCCGCCAGGGAAATGCTCGACCACAACGGCTGGTTTACTGTACTCCTCGAGCAGGGAATCGATGCGATGCTCACGGCGCCATTTGAGCGAATCACAGAGCATGGCAAAGGCCTGGCTGACGTGCCAGTCGCGTGCTGACAAGAAACGCAAGATGGTCTGATAACTGGGCATACGCTCCAGATCATCGACACCATCCAGCATTTTTCGCAGCTCCAGCAGCTTGGACTCCTGCATGGGTGACAGCTGGCCCAAATTGCGCGCTATAAAATCACCATCAAGCAGTATATCATGATGTTGTTCTGTGGTTGGCGATTTGGGTGCATCCAGCGGCGGCACCCAGCGTTCCACGTGCGTGACGCCCTCCTCCTCCAGCTGCCTAATGAAATACTCAATGATCTCCTTGCCCTTGAGCGTCGTTTGGGTATACTGTTTCATGCCCATTTTCTCCATGGAATGCTCAAAGCCAAAAAAGTTCTTAATATCCAGCGTTGCGGTCTGATCGAAACAGGTCCACTCGGCATTGTCCGGATGCGCATAGTAGCGGCAACGCTCGAAGATCTCAATGCGCGACGAGAAACTCTCGTTGACCGCCTCGATGCTCAGCGTTCGATTGGTCATGTCCAGATAGTTGTGCTGCAGGAAGTAAACAAAATCGACGCCGATCAATTTCTTAAAGATGTACGGGGCATCGACGGCCAATTTGCAGCGACGACTTGTATTCCTCTTGGCCCCATTTTCCAGGCACTCATCCTTGACGACCTCGCAGTCCAGCACAATGGGCATTTGGGGGCATGTGGGAAAGCGGCGCTCGTAGGCCTGAATAATGAGAAATGTTCTAGATGAAAATGAGTTGGATTTATTGCGGCTGTGATATCGGCCGGGTGCCAATATCTTTGCCCTTGAGCATTGGCCAATTTACAGACATGTAAATGAACTTGGCCGAGGGCCACGCCGGCTGTACAGATACCCATATATATATATATATATGTGTGTGTCGTACCAGCAACGCCAAATATTTGCTAAATAATTGCCAAGCTATAAAACATCTGCTTGTTTATTTACCCTTTGGAAACCAACAAAAAAAGTAGCTTCTGTTTTGAATATCAATTTTTTCAGTTTTTTTCACCTGTTTTACAGCGACATTAATAAAGAAATTCTTTTTTTAGATTGACATAATCAGCATATATAATCATTCTATAACAATGAATCCTTTTAAGACCAGCTTTAACTTCTTTTTAAATCAGAAAGTGTACAAACTTACTATATTTTAATTTATACAGAAACTTTATAATATATTAATATATTTTCTAATTTGAAAATTTAATATAAAGCATTTTTATATAGCTATATAAAATTGAAAAAAGCTGTTTTTGTACTAAACATACACTCTTAAGCTAAACAATTTTCATGACACATTAATCAAATACAAATATTTATGAGTTTTTTTTTTGTTAAAAATATTATGATTAGCTAGGTGCCAAATTTTCTTAAGCTAACAAAATTTTGCACAACATTCATTGCACAATTCTTTTATTGATTTTGCCACAGAGTATTAAGCTAAACAATTTTTAATGGTTATTGCTGCATTCGGGGGCTCATTATCTCTTCGAGAGGCGTAAGCAAACAACTACGGGAAAACACTTTCTACGCCGCATTGCAAACAAACGTATATGTATGTTTATATAAATAATCGAGGAGGCGGTTCTGAATAATTAAGCGCATTTTACTGCGGAACTCGGAATCTACAATTAGTTTTAATTTTTTAAATTCCAGCACATTTTTAATGCTCACAACGTTTGTTGCATGAACAAGGACACGACACCGATGTCCTTTAAAACTGTGAGTGCCAACCGCTGACATTTTCGAGGTTCGCACGCCAAAGGATAATTAAGTCGGCTGCATAAATATTTAAAAAGTTCAAGGCATGCAGACAAGGTGCCTGCCACGTGCTGTCAGCTGGCTGGGAAAATCTAGGGAACAGGACAACTTGTTGTCGTCCACCCCGATATTTTCCCCGTTGAGCGCTCAATTATTCAGCAGCAGCCGGAGAACGTGTGAAAATCCACATAAGCTGCGCCGAGTCGAGCTGAATCAACGATTTATATATGCCCAGCAGCATAAAGCACACGTTTCTCTCGACCGATTTATACTATACTTTGGACTATTGCAAGTTGTCGTTGTTGTTGTTGTTGCCAATGCTGTTCCAGTTGGCCAAGTTCGCGTTGGCGCCTAGTCATATAAAATGCTAATTGGCTATTAAAAAGTTCGTTTTATTTGCCAACTAACCGATTTGTTGACGCTTTTTGGCGCCCCCCTAATATATAGAAAGCGTGCAAATGCTCACGGCCCAAGTGGCGTATGCGTAATAACACTTCTGACTGTCACGATGACGGCTTGATGCTTATGCCAAATGGAAATTTATGGCCTTGAGCATTGCATTTACCCTGTAGCTGTTACGTCAATGCAAAACAAAAAAGAAGAAGAAAAACATGCCAGCTATTCCCACATTGTCTATTTGATGTGGATAAAAATAGGTGACATTTGGGACACGTCTGTTGCAGGCTAAATAAGGACTGCATCAGTTACATTTTAATATAGAGTAACACGTTTTGATTGTCTTCTTTTGGCTTTATTAAAACGTAATAATTCCACCGAAATTTGTAAATAAAATTGTTGGATGAACAACTATTGTACGTAACTGTTTTAGTTGCAAATTTGCTGCTCAAGTTATTAACTTTATAAAACGAATAATAAACGAACAACGAATCGTTCAAATTTGAAGAACATGTTTAATTTTTGCCGTGCACAGCTATTTTAAAACGCTGTGAACCTGATAAGAAGGGCAAGGAGAGCTCAAAGTGTATTAATTCTAATATTATTATAATATATATAATTGTATAACTCTAATATTAAATATTTTTTACTTTTTTCTATTTTTTAAATTTAATTTCCCACATTTTTAGCAAGAGCTGTTGATAAGATTTTGGATAAAAACTGTACTATTTATATTATTGTTAAAGGTATAGCGTATAATTTCCGTCGTGCGCTGTTTTTACGTCCGCTCCATTCCGAATTCTGTCAAAGTTCAATATTTTATTATCTGCATGGCGTTCATTTAGACAGTCTGTATTAAATTCATTTGAATGACATAAATTCTCAACTAGTTATAATCTAGACAGCGTTTTATACACTGTGCGGAAATGTAGTCGAATTGGGCAACGTGCGCGTCAAAAACGTGACCATTTCGCCTGATATACTATATGTACTATATACTTAAAGCGATTATTTTACTGTTAAGCCAATTAGTTGTCTTGCTGCAGGTAAAAGCAGCGCGCAATGAGTTCGCATTTTGTGTGACGGTTTTAGTTTTTCATTCTAGAGTCAATGACATTTGCTTGTCGGCCTCCGTATCGCCAATAGGGCAACTGTTGCACCCAACAACATCAAATGCAAACCAATTAATTCAAACTGATAATAAACTTGTTTGTCTGCCATCATTCAATTATCGCGCCATTTGCTGGGCCAATAAGTTATGCAAAATTTAATTAAGCTTACGCCGTATTGCGTTCTATTTGCATAGATACGACGGAAATGTTGCCCAGCAGTTTATCGCACAAATAAAGCAAATTAGTTAATAGTGCTGATATGATTCCAAGTCATCCATCGTAATGTTATCAATTGATAAATACCCTGGTGAAGGGCATTTCTTTTTTTTTCACAAAATGTGCAACATATTTTAAAAAATTTGTTGCTGCATCAGATAACAAGTGGAGACAGATACAGATAACAGATAAAATTGTGGACTTGTAGGTTAAAAATCAGCTAATATTTGAATTCAATTCAAATTATATTCATTCAATTTAAAACAATTATTAGACTTAAAATAAGTGTACTATCTCTCCCTCTCATTTTTCTTAGTGTAATTTGGACTATTTTCATTTTTTCTGGTTTATTTTTGCGTACCTAACTTAAACGGTATTATAATTTAGTTAATATAACTTTTATATATTATAAATTACCAGCATAAAAATCAAACGGATTCTTTGTTTAGTATCGCTAAATAATATATGTATGATTAATTTTTCTACAGCATACTTGGGGTTTTTTTTATAAATATTCGCAGGGGTTTTATATGATATTTATAACAATTAAAAGAAACATCTACCACTGCCGTAATTAAACTTATATATTCTATATCATCATTTCGTCACAGTTGTCCTGATCGGATTACTATATAAGATACCTTTCACAAGAAAAATCTGGCCGAAACTATGCTCCCAACGTGTCTGCAAAGTATTATCTATATCGGACCACTATAGCATATAGCTCCCATATAGCCACAATAGGTCGAGAAGTAAGTATGATAAACTTTTAAAAAAAATAAGGAATTGCGAGCGTCTCTTAGAACTTTAAATAGAAAAGGAAGAATCGCTTTAAATTCAAGTTTTCTTATGCAAACACAAACTATAGCGTTCATCTTTATTTTGCAAGGGTATTTAATCTTCGGCACCCCAAAGATAACTGCTTTTCTCGTTTTCTATTTGTTGTCTGTTATTTGGTTGATTACAGTAAATTGTTAGCAATGGGCCCATAATCGCTTATTTCCTGACTGTCGCTATGTGAGGCGGATCTGCAATGCAAAACACGAACTGGGCAGCTGACTATCTTCTTCGCACACCCCCCAGCCTCTCCCCCCTCAATGTGAGGCCAGAAACGCGGCGTTCCATTCATGAAATTACATACGCGGGTTATTCAATTGAGCGAGAGAGAGAGAGAGAGGGAGCGAGAAGGCGAGATACTGAGAGCGCCAAGGTTAATTTTATTTATTTGCGACGGCAGCTGACAGCTAAAAGAAAAGGTAAATGCAGGCGGAAGGAACGGAGCAGCTGGATGAAAAATGATTGAGGAGAATGCAGCGGAAAAACAACGACAGCTGTGCTTAATTAATAGCATGTAAGATTTTTTTTGTTTTATAAAATGAGTTAAGATAGTCACGCGTCTGGCGCATGCATACACACACACACACACACACACAAACACACGCACAAAGGCACACTCACGAAGCGGGGGCGGTCTGGACGACACGCCTACTGCAAATAAGATACACACCTTCATAACGAGCTCAAAGGGATATTTGTAGACGCGCACGGGCGATTGGAATTTTTGCACCATTTTGTTGCCGTTATTGTTGCTTTTGCTGTTGTTGGCACGTGACACTGGTTAAAAATCAATTTTTGTAATTGTCTTTTCTATTGCACTTTTTTATACACACCCGCACACATACATACGCGCCAAAATGCGCCTCTTAATCGCACTTAAATTTCGAGCAATTTTGTAATTTGTTGTTGAATAACAGTTGAGACAGTTTTAAAACACAATTTTTTATTTGTTTTTTTGAAGTGTAGTTAAAATTCGTTTTTTTTTTGTTTCTTTACAGCCCCAGCGTTTGTTGTGCTTGCAACTGCTGCAGCTGGCTGAAAAGAAAGCCTTTCCTTTTTTGTGTACACTCCGCGAATGTTTGACTGTTTTTGTTAGCGATGTCGCAAAAGTATCGATCTATCGATAAGTAGATTGAGTTTACACGAATGTTAAATATCGATTTGTTTGGCGATGAATTCTGTTAAGCTACAAAATTCTTACAGCGCGTACAAATTTTGTTCGTTTAATTTTTTAAATCAAAGTAGACTTCGTTTAAATTATAACACTTCTTACGTAATTAAAAGAAATTTGTTTATTAATAAGTATTATGGATGCGGGTCGCCGTCCATGCAGCATGCGTGTTTGCATCACGTACATTTTTACTTTTACACTACTTGTTCTGTTTTTCTATAATTTAATGTGGAATAACAGAAAAAGTATGGCGGGCCTTTCGCGACTGCAGGAGGATGTTAACTGTATATCGGTAAATATTTATGTGTAACGAAAGTGTAACAACACCAACAACACCGTTCGAGTGGGGAGTGCCCGACTAACAGATACCCTGAACCTACCAGATGCGAGCGTCTGTAATTCGTCTTTAATTAATTATTAATTGTGGGATCTGTATGAAATTTTCAGGATTGCAAAAAACTCTAAAAGTATTCTTGATCAGAGTATGCTTTAACAGAACATATATATACCATATTTAGTGGATTTAGCTCGATTATCTTATGATCGACTCAGCTAGTCGTCCTGGCCAAGAATATATGTATATATACTTTATGGGGTTGGAAAAGCCTTCTGTTATATCCAGTGATAATAGAAACGGCTTTTTTGTTGTAAAGTTAGGGATGATCCCTAGTCGGGCACTCCCGTCTAAGGCACTCTTACATGTTATACTTATTCACGAAGTGAAAAGAGTATATTGGGTTTGTGCAATGTCCGTCTTTCTGTACATATATTCTGTATATACTCCTGTATACCCGCGTCAGATAAAGTTTTTATTGGCAGGTTAAAATTGGGAAATATGAAAACATGTAAGGCTCTCGGATCCATAACTCCCATATTTCAAACGCCCATAACTTTGACAAATCTGAACCGATGTGCATGTTTGATGGAATTTTTTCCATGGTTTATCTTCTAGATTAATTCTGCATTTAAAATATATGCATTTTTTAAAGTAAATTTTTTTTGGAGTTTTTTGGCAAAATAAGCATGTACCCCCCCCTTACTCATTTTCGAAAAAATTTTTTTTTCAAAATTTAGAATTGCCAATTTACATTTTTAATCGATTGTGGTGGTCATAAATAGTATAAAAAACAACATTAAGCCCGATTCTGAGGTGGTCAAATTTTTTGTCGAAAATCATGCAAAAATTGACAAACATTTTGACATGTAAGGCTCTCTTAAAATATATGCATTTTTTAAAATAAATTTTTTTGTAACTCATTTTCGAAAATTTTTTTTTCAATATTTAGAATTGCATAGTTAGGGTAAAGCGTAAATAATATATAAATTGATCGGCTTTATCTTTTGACCTTGCAGCAAACACTAAATGTGGACTGCTCGGGGCAGAAGTATCCGAACACGCCGATGGCCTCCTCCAAGGTCTGCGATTCGCGGGAACTGAACGCCTGCGTGGACACGCTGATCAAGCGGAAGCTGGGCACCATAATGGATGATGTTTATAACCTGAAGAAACAGGTTATGGATGCCGGCTGCAAAGAGGGGCAGGATAATGCGGCGGCGCCAAGAGCGAGCGCGTTGACATCAACTCCGACTCGCATCAACTATGCGTCCGAGGAGCTGGGTGCACGCATTATTGGCGCACTGGCCAAGCCAATTGCCGAAAGCAATTTTCTTAAGAATTTGCTGGGCTTGGAGTTCACCGCCAATCCGCCGGTAAACATGCTGCGCCCGAGCATCTTGCCCGGAGCGTGCTTTGGTTTTCGCGGCGCCGAGGCGACGGTCTCCCTGCGCCTGGCCAAGCCTATAATCGTGGAGGAGCTCAGCCTGACGCATGTGCCCAAGGAGATGACACCCAGCGCTTGCGTGGATAATGCGCCCAAGGATTTTGAGGTTTTTGTAAGGTCCTTACGAGTTCATCACTAACAAAGGAACATTTAGATGCGATGTTATGTAGGTAGTATAGAAGCTAAAAATCGAATGCGTGCCAATTGGAACGCAATCTAAAAGCACAAACCGATATTCTGACGTCACACTCTCTAAAATCCCGCTCTTTTGTTTCATGAATGTTATGATGTACTTTGTTTAGTGGCTCTATTAAAAACAATCTCTCATAATAATAAAACTTGTTTTTTCTAGGGCATGCCTCCGGATTGCAACAATAAGGAGCTACTAGGTCGTTGGGTATACGATAATGAGCCTACGAAACGAACGCAGA
Organism: Drosophila sordidula; assembly: GCA_035047465.1. NCBI lineage: Eukaryota > Metazoa > Arthropoda > Insecta > Diptera > Drosophilidae > Drosophila > Drosophila sordidula. The sequence goes on along the minus strand of JAWNPQ010000260.1, from coordinate 1,358,844 downwards.
ACTATATTGTCAAACATAAAGAGGTCTTTCGAACATTGGTTTTTACATTTAATTCAAATCATGGCGGAAATTCCACCTGTATATATCGGTAATTACCATTGTTTGAGTAAGAAGTTATGAATAATCAAGTTTAACAATTCTTCATACGTAGCGTGGAAGTATTCGGTAGAATACCATAGAGAATATTGAATGTTGAACGTTTGAAAAAATTGTTAAATGAGTTTGTAATTAAAAGTTACAGTTTTTAATTTAAGAGCTAAAATGTTATTTACAGTTACTCTAACTGCAATAATTGATCTATTTTGTATACATTTTAATTTATAACAGAAAAATTCAAAATATATATATTGTTACCGCGCACCTTAACAGTTTCATTGAATATTGCGACTGCGACTCGCCGCATGCGAGTACTTTAAGCTGTACTAGTAAGTGTTAGAGGAGAGGGTAAACTTTTAACTATCGCCCATCTCTAAGGTGTAGGCTTAAAAGTTAGACATGAGCGATAACGATTATCGTTTTGGTTTTGGCAAAGATAAAATTGAAATAAATGAGTTAAAACACGATGGCTTGTGGCGATTTAATCTGAATAACAACAACAATCTTGTGGCGTGCAACACGACACTGAATTACGGCGGCCTCGATGGCGAGGAGCAGGCAAAGCTGCAAAGGACCATGGCAAAAGCGAAACAGAAACAGACAACAGCAGCAGCAGCAGCAGCTGCCACAGCAACAACAACAACAGCAGCAGCAGCAGCAGCAACAACAATGCCAATACCAACAGCTACAACAACAACAGGAACAACAACGATAGGCGCTGTTGCTGTTACGCCCACTTGTGTCGCACACATCGAGGACGAGGGCGGAGGAGACGCGAGCGACGGCGCTGCAGCGGACGACGATGACGGCGACTGCGCTGCTGCTGCAGCGTGCGCAGACATAGACGCCAGTGATAAGGCAAGTGACTTTTTTTCTTCTCTATCTCGCATTCCGCCTGGCATTGTTTTGCCGTTTTTGTTTGTTTATAATAATGCAATTTTTCCGCTACAGCTGAATGGCATTGGGATTGGCGCTGGCGCTGCCTATGCGCTGACTGCGCTGCCGCCGCTCAACTGCGAGTTGGCAGCTGCCTCCGCACTCTCGCCCACCGATGCGGCCATTGGCGGCCTCAGCTCCAGTCGCACCTCGATGAACAACTCCACTGAGAATCTGAGCTATGCCAGCGATAATTATTATGCCGACGATCTCATACTGCTCGACGACGATGACGACGACGACGTGGAGGCCGAAGAGATATCGCTCAATTCGGACGACTGCGTCTATGCGTATCGGGGCGACGCCGCTGACTTTGACATGGCGGCGCTGGACGCCAGCACTGGCCGCGGCGGACGCAATTTGGACTTCGGCCTGGTGCGCGATGATGAGACCGATTTCCTTGAAATGGACTTCGAGCCGGATCCATCCTCGGAGCTGGAGTTTGCGGCCAGCGCACAGGAGGCAGCAGCAGCCGCCGCTGCCGCAGCTGCTGCAGCAGCGGGCCATGCGAATCTGCTGCTCATGCCGCGCGATTATAGCCAGCTACAGAGTGGCCGGCACATGGTCACGCCCACGCAGCCACGCCAGCTGTACAGCTCGCCGATTGAGGAGCTGCCGCTGCCGCTGCCACTGCCGCCACCACAGGAGGCACTGCAGCGCTTGAGCAAGAAATTCGCACGCATTAGCCTCAACCTGGATCAGATCAAGGCCGATGCGGATGCCGGCTCGGATTTGGATGTGGATGAGCTGCTCTGCGGCGGCGGCAAGGATGATGAGGATTTTGTCGATGCGACCACTGCGGATGCCACCACGCTGGCACACTCTCTACCCAGCACCTTGGCCTACAGCAGCTTCAGTCGCAGCACAAGCGTGCCCAGCGAGCACACCCATGCAACCGAGGAGACGTGCAACTCGAAGCTAACGGGCGCCAAGCCCAAGCGCCTGAGCACGCTCTCCAACTCCTCATCTTTAGTGTCCGCATCGAAAAGCAGCGTCTCCTCTTCAAAGTCGCGCCGTTCGCAGCCCAGCTACGATGAACGCTGCTACAGCTGCACCGATTTTCGGGCTGTCTCCTCGCAGCATCAACAGCAGCAGCTGCAGCATCAGCCGCATCAACAGCCATCGGACGTGGCGCCCATGCTGGTGGCAGCGGCGGCAATGGTGGCCGCCAGTGCGGCCATGGCCAGCAATTCGACGAAATTTGATTTGGGCAGCGGCGAGGAGACCTGCCTCGACTGCCTGGAGAAGGAGTTCCTGGCGAATACCATTGGCAAGGCGCTCGATCTGAGCACCTGCGCCAAGTGCCGGCGACGAATCGGCGGCCGCGGCAGCAGCCTATCGCTCTACACACGCGCCGAGCAGACGCGCTGCCGCAGCGGCTCTCCGGGCTATTTGGACGAATTTGGGGGTCTCTTTAGCTGGCATAATGCGGCCGGCGACATGGGTCATTACAACCAAAGGTTTATTTCGTGTGATAATAATTTTGGCGGCATGCAGGTGAGCGCAAATAGGAAATAGATTTAACTATTTAAATGATTAAATATCTACTTGCATTAACATATATTCAAAAACAAGACTTTTTAGAACGCCTTCGACTGTCAATTATAATTTAGAAGGAATAAAACGTGTATTATTTTGAGGTGTTTCGAGATAATATTTTTAATGAGAAACGCAAACGACGAACACTTATTAATATTTAAATAAGTTTTTATTTTTATGCAAATTTTTATTATAAATTATTAATTATTATACAAATACTCGTTTCTTTATACAGCTGTATAGAGATATATCGTTAAAAGCTCTACAATGTTTTAGAATTTATAGATAAATGCTACATATTTGAATGTTGCAACATTTTAAATTTCGAATGGTTTATTTATATTGTTTATACTTCTTTTACGAATACTTTTGATGCCTAGGTTTCGGACTAAAAGTGAACAGCTCATTGAAATTGCTATTTTCACGTTGATTGCATATTTTCTCTTTATTGGAACAGCTGCTCAAGCAAAGCTTTTCGACTGAACCGCTGGTGGCGCGCCTGTCCACGGCGCACCTGAGTGAGGAGCATCTGGTGCAGGCGCTGGACAAACTTCACATTTCCTACAATGCATCTCTGTTGCATGCCTATTTTGAGCAGCTTGCGGCGCCGTTGCCGCCCCGGGTCACCGCTGACGGCAATCTGAAGCAGCTCCTGCTGCATGTCTCCAAGCGGCAGTGCAATCATCGCAAGCTCAAGAAACTGATCGAGTTGATCACTCAGCAGCAGCCGCAGCAACAGCAGCTCAACATGCAATTCAAGCGGGTTAGCAATAACATACTAATATTTATACTAAATATAGTTAATAACTAAAGCCAATTGTCTTGCAGACCAACGCTGTCAACGCGGCTCTGGTGCCCGTCAAGGTAACTGATATTTTGGCGGTCTGGAAGCGCCATCGCGATCTCTACGTGCTGCGGCAATTGGATGCGCGCTTTCATCGCGCCAATGTGCTAGGTGAGCGCTAATCGAATAATCCCAGCTAAAATCGATTTAACCAAATCCATTTGCAGGCAAAATTGGACACATTGTGCGGCAGGCACAGCAGCAACAACAACAGCCAACGGCAGCGGCAACAACATCCGCCTCGGCTGCGGCATCGACTTCAAACTCGTCAACGCGACTTGCGCTGCCAGAATTTATAATGATACCACAGTATTATGCTTGTGGTGAATTGACATTGACGCGCAAATGTTAAACGCCGCCACACACACAATTCTACACATTCACACACACACACACACCCACATACACAACATAAAATGTTTATGCGTAGCTGAATTTTGTTAATTTTCAATTTGAAATTCTTGAAATGCAACGCTGCAAGTTATATAGGGCTGTTCCAAAGCAACATTATGTCACTAATAAATATATTCATATTTATTTAAAAATGTCAACTGATGGCGCACAAACTTGTTCCAAACCAAATCAAATGTATAAGCTAATTATGAAATAATGCAAGCGTTTATAATTTTAATCATGACACGATGTCAGGCTATAAGAATCATGTTTTCTAAACCTAACAAAATAATGTGTTTCCTTTGAGACTTTCAAAAATTCCTGCTTCTAAACCTCTGGATTTAATGTTCAAGTAAAATAATCTGCACAAAGGAGCTCGATTATAATCAAGTCAAGTATATATTATTACTATAACCACTAAGTACACAATACTCTCAGCACACATATTATTAATTTTTCATATTCCTGGAAGTTTTATAAGCTTAACAAAATATTCTGCCAATTTTAGTGTGTTTAGGACACTTTAAAAACATCCTGCTTGTGCCGTTTGGAAATGATGAAAATTCGAATATATTTAAGGGTATATGTTTGTATTTCCTTAGGGACTCTTTCACTCTTTTCTTGGAATTGATATTCAACTATTGTCATCAGTTTAAATGATTAAAAATGAATTTTTGTGAAACCGGAACAGACCCGATTATGTTCAAATTGCATTTGAATGCCAATGCTGCCTACTTACACTTGAAAAAAATCAAATAAACAAGAAAGCCCAATTAACAATTCACGCTTTGGCAGCTACGCATAAACGATAGCAATAATTGTAACGCAGCTGCTGTTGTTGCGGGAGGAAAGGGTAGGGATTAAAAGTTAAGCGCGTATTTATGTGTATGTGTTATAACGTTAATCACAATAACCGTTAATCGATTTGCAATATTTATATAAAACTACCATATACTATGTGTAAATGTCACGCCCCACTAACGTATATCACAATATATACACACATACCATACCGTACATGCATATTATAAACATATATATCATTATATATTTACATATGTATAGCGTATATATAGCTTAGCTTGTATACTAATTACATAATAAACAGTAAGTAGTCAAGTAAATTCGCACACACACACACACACACACAGAGAGAGTTTATGCGGCGCTTTAAACATGATTAACTGGTTGATTGTAATCATATAAAATGATTCGAATGCGAGCACTTGGAGCATTCCCGGCATTATAATATACTCAATTATTATTTTAGTTTCAATTGTAATTACAGTTTCAAACATGTTTTGCTGCGCCCGTGTAAACGTTGTCACACACACTCACTCACTTATTACATTTCATAGCGAAGACGCAGTTCAGCCTCAAGTCCCCGGACACCTCAAATAATCGCAACGGTGAGAATAATGTTTTGTTTTAATAAAATTACGCTTTATTAATATTACATTTTATTCATGTGCTTCTAACTTTAACTCGACAAATGATTTCTACAAAAAGTTTTAGGCTCGATTTTTATTGGTAGCGTTGCTGCTGCTGCTGTTGCTGTTGCTGCTGCTGTTGCTGCTGCTGCTGCTGCTGCTGCTGGCGTCCAGCATTGTAGTAGCCGGGTGGGCCACCACCAGCTGGACCTGGTCCTTGTCCCTGACCCATGTTTGGCGGCATGGGCGGCGGCGGCGCCGCGGCCGCATAGTGTGTCGGCGGCGGCGGCTGCTGTGTCCAGGCATTGGCCGCATACGGCGGCATGGGCACAACAACAGGCGGTGGCGGCGGCGGAGGTGCGTGGTACATGTGATAGTTGCCAGCGTTATTGTTCAGATTGCTGGGCGGCAGTGGCGCCCCACCAACCGAATTGGGCGTTGGCAGCGGCAGCGTCAGTCCATCGCTCGGCGGCGGTATGGCGACAACGACGACGGGCACGGCGCTGGCCAGCGACTTAATGCTCTGTATGTTGTTCAGCTCCACGGCAATGATGCCGCCATTGCCACTCGGCTGCGACTGTGACTGGGGCGGTGGCGGTGGGCATTCAACGTTAGCGTTGAGCAGCGTCAGCGTTTTGACGTTCGCTGTGGGACTGTCGGCGCGGCTGGGCGGCTTCTGCGGGGGGCTGTTGGGCTCCTGGCCCTCCTTTTGCGTCGACTGATACAGATCGAGCACTTGGTGGCAGATGTCCTCCAGTATCTCCATCGTCACGTTCGAAACGAACATGTCCCACCAGCGCTGATGCTGCGGCTGTCGTCCCAGCCAGTCGAGCACCGTGAACTTGCTCAGCTTGCTGGCCAAGTGGATGAGGGCAACGGCTATGATCTCCGGCTCCCACTGCAGGCAGACGACGGTGCTGAGCGAATCGTTGACAAAATTCCATGCCATTTGGACCATTTTCTGTAGCTTCTGTTGGTCGCCCTTGAAGCATTTGGCGTACTTGAGCAGAAATGTGTATGGATGCTCCACCTGCAGATCGAACTTGATCGTCTGCAGCAAGATGCGCTCCAGTGTCATTACCTCCTCCTTGGGATCGTCGCCGAACGAATAGAAATAATTGTCGTTGAGTATGCCGCGTGCCGTTTTGATGATGTCCCGACACTTCTTTGGCGTCTCCTCCACCTTGCCGGCGAGGAATAGGCAACAGCAGGCGGTGACGTAGCGCGGAAAGCTCTTGAACGAGTGGAACATGTAGAAGCGATGAAAGTAGACGACGCCGGTAGCCATCGTGTTGTGGCCGAGGCCCATTTTGGTGCCGCATTCCATGATGAAGCGGGCGCCTTCCTTGCGGTAGCGCCGTTCCGTTTCATAAGTAACGCCATCCAGGATTGAGGGTGTTTCACGTAGCTCCTTTTTGTCATAGTACCAGCAAGGCATCTTATTCCAGGGCCAATATTTTATTTTTTTTTTTATGGTTGTTAATACTAACAAAAAATCTGGCAAAATTTGTGCTTTTTTATGTGTCATTTTTTAGGGCGTTTAACATTTCTTACAGCAGGTGGCAACGCCGAAAAACTACAGTCAGCTGTTGCTGCTGTACAGTGTGACCAGGTTTAATTTCACGGCTTAGCGCGTTTTTGCTCGTTTCTATTTAAAAAAATTTAAAAAAAAAAGAAAAGAAAAATGTTTAAATCGTTTTTTTTTTGCGCTTATCTCAACAGCTTCAGCATTTTGTGGGGTATGTTAACGCCGAATAAAATCTTTTGCTTGCGTTTACTAAATATTTGCTTTAATTGCATCTGCTTTTCAGCCTGGCACGATTTTATTGGGTGAGTTGACTTTCTACCACTTTTTTTTTTGTTTTGTTTATTGGTTTGCTGCCGGCGCCGCCTGCCGCAAATGGCACGACCACTACCTGTTGCCAGTTGCCATGGCCAACGCTTGGCCAATTAGCCGCAATGCCTTGGCTTAGTTGAGGTAACTACGATATTAACAACCAGCCTTTCCAGTTGTCGTTAGCTTAAATATGCTCCACTCATTGCGCCGTGTGCAGACGGCAAGTAATGCGGTCAATGCAGCCGCGCACAGTCGTCTAACAGGAATTTGGTTATATTCCTCCTCCTGCTCCTCCTTCAGCTTGGCAATTTCCGTCATAAATGCCGCCCACTTTTGTCGCGTTGGGCGCACTTTGTTTTATACCCTGTAATAGTTTTGTGCCGAAGTTGGCATCGCTGACCCTGTAAAGGAAATATATTCTTAAGAGTCGTTTTCTAAGTTTCTCTATAAATTAATTAATTAATTTATTTGAAATTGCTAAAATCGATAAATACCGCTTTTTTGAACCGGTTTCTTAAACATATCTCAGAGACTATAAGAACTAGAGAAACCAAATTTAAAATTAATAAATGTAATCTTTTTATTTTCCATTGAAATGTTTGCAGGGTATTCCCGGGATAGGCACTCTCGACTAGAGCACTCTTGTTTTTTTTTGTTTCAAATTTGTTTCTTTGTGCTTTGCATAACAGCTGCATTGCAAAATGCCAAAACTGGTTTCCATTGCGCCCTGAGGAAGAGAATAATGTGCGCCCTGGGGAGCACCAGGCTGCCATTTCAGAGCCAGAACCAGAGCCAGAACCAGAACCAGAACGAGAACCAAGTCGGCGGCTTTGCGACTAGATGTATTTCTAGTCAATCCGTGCGCTGGCATTGGGTTTGTCTCACATTTCATAAACAATTTGTATGCACAGTTGCAGTTGCGTCTGCATTTTTGTTGTCTCTGCTGCCGTGTTATTAACCTTGCTGAGCGCTTGGAGCCTGGCTGCCTCCTTGGGGGCTGGCAGACAGGTCCAAGTTAATCAAATAGAATTGTGCCGGTCCGGGGCAGCATAACCAGTTTCTTGATATTCTTTTAGCTTTTACTTTGTCCGATCGCACGCTCTCGGCCGGTCCTCTCTCCCGCTCTCTTTCTCTCCCGCTCTCTCTCTCTCTACCTGGGTACACGCTTTGGGCCGTTTAAGACACGTTTGCAGCTTCGCTGCGCTTGCCGCTGCTCGGCGCTTTCAGTCACTTTTGAAACGTCGTCAGCGTCGCCAGTTGCCAAGCGGATCGCGCCAGCTGGCAACAACAACAACAGCAACAACACCAACAACAACAACAACAGCATTCCGTCCAGTTCACTTTGTAGTTGTAGTTGTTATTTTTTGTTATATCTTAATGCGCGTTCGTTTCGGACTACGGCTCTGCAAAAAAGATAAATAAAGAAAAGCAATATATCAAAGGAAAAATAAATAAATAATAAGTGTGCTAAACAGCAAAAAAGAAAAAGAAGTGCTTGCCTAGGCATAAAAAGTTTTTCAATAATACAATAGCAAGAAAGAAATAAAAGAAAAGAAAATGTGCTATAAAAAAGTTAAAAAGTAACCACAAGCTTTGTATCGCCATCTCTCTCTCGCTCTCTCCCTCACTCGCCCGTACTCCTACTCCGCCCCACCTAAGCTTCGCTCTACTGCTTGCATTCCTTGGAATCATTCTATGTGGATTATCGTTACGAATCAACAAAAAAAAAACAAACATAAACAAAAAACGTTGCGTTTTTGGAATATTTTTTACGTTATACCTCAGTCTATAACGCTAAATAAGTGAGTACTTTTTTATACATTTTGTTGTACTTGATTTTTTTAAATTAACATATATCTAAATATAATTGTTTTTTTTTTTAAATTTAAGGGGTATATTAAAAAGGCAGAAGAGTAGATCTTTGTTATAATTATTTCTATATGATAATATAATCCTATATAATCCTGGGGTTTTTAAGAGAAATTTGAGAATATAAGTATGTATTTTTTTTAAATACTATCATTATTTATATTAAGTTTCTTATATAGGGTTATTTATAAAACTCAATTTTAGTGGTAAAATCTAAATTTTGTATATGCAACTATTTAAATACATGACTTTAATATTTTCATTTATGTTGGATGTATTTAAATATTAATTTTTTAAGTATTTTTTCTTTTATCTGAATGTATAGGATATATTTCAATTGGTACAGGATATCATCGAGTTGTTCACGCTCGAGTAAAGCATTTAGATCTGTTTTTTTTTTATTGTTTTGTTTCTTATTATAATTGTTATAAACATAGTATATCAATGTTTTTCATGGTATATACTAAACAGCATGTTAGGCAGATGATTCAGTTATATACCTCGTTTTGATCGGGCCAATAAGCTATCCCACATGCTTACGTTGGAAATTAGCGTTGTTGCAGCTTTGTTTGTGATTTATCATCGACGCTCGCATTTCGCTGCAAAAGTCATCGTTGTTGTTGTTGTTGTTCATATTAAGTGTTAAGTGTTTGGCGATTAGATCATCCATGGGGCGCGTCAAGCCGCTTAGGCAAGTTAATGAGTATTTTGGCCCGCCTAGACGCGAGGCAAGGCCGTTTGAGCCTGGCTCAGTCGAGCCGCGAGTTGATTGAACCTGCCACACAGCATTGAAGCATGTGGCAGGTTGCAAAGGGTAGCAAAGCGAATGAAAACTGTTGCTACAGTGCGCACTATAATTATAGACACTAGCCTGCATTTCAGCATATTAATGATGTTTTGTTTTTTTTTTTGTAATTTTAAATTAGCTTCAGACGGCATTTAAATTTTTAATTGAAACAAAAAATCAATGCTGTGATTCATTTGTCTTATAGGGAATATATAGCATTAAAATATACTATACAACTATGACGAACCCTTATAAGATATTAGTCAACTTATTTCGTGAGCTCAATTCACAGTTTTCTACAAAGTATAGCTAATTATAGTCAAGGCCGTTTAAAATTACTTTTATATATACTACATAGCGATCGATCAGTTTGGATTTTCTTAAGCGTTATTTATGAGTATATTTCCAAAGTTGCTTTTTATGTACTTTCAAATTTAAATATAAAAATTAAAACTATAAAAGTTAAAATTAAAGTGGTTATAATAATTATAATTTGTTTTTGGGGAAATATCATTAGTCTTGATATATTAAGTTCATATGGATTTTTTTTTTTAATATTTGTATTAAACAGTTTTTATTTACTAACATATTGTTATGCTAACAGTTAATAATGGTTAATGGTTAATGGTTTATAAAAGATAATATTAGAAAATATTAATAATTGCTTTTGAGTGTATTTTTGATTTTTCTGAAATTTTGGGGTAGTAAAAATTGATTAATTTAATTATCAGGAAAACAAGTGAGTAGTGGAAGTTGTGTAATTTACCTATTACCATTTATTTATATTACCACTTCAATTATAAAATACTGCAGGCTTTTAATAACATTTTTATTAAGTATATGTAAAGTGGTTTTTATATAGCTCTCAGCCTTTATTTGTTGCTGACCATATAATTTATAAATTCAAATGGAAACTAGTTCTAGAGACGATAATATTAAAAAAAATGTATTATATATATTTTATTAATTAGTATGGATTTTATTGTATCTATATAAACATATATATACATATATACATATTAAATGAATTAATGAATATATTTAACGTTGACGATTTAAGTTGCGGTTTCTGGTACTATAATGGTATTTATGATATAATTTCCATATGGTAATATATTCACTTATGCATATGTTCAACTGTTTGATGAGTCTATTTTGTTATCCCTCATAGTAGCATAATGCAGTAGTCTATTCACATTTTCCTATTTGTATCTTGATTTCGCATACTGTTCACAATCTCCATTGTTGTTGTTGTTGATGTTTGTGTTGAGTTGTGTGTTTGAGGCTTTACTTTCCACAATATGTTAACAATTTTGATTGGCAATGCGATGCGTGGTGTTTGCATTGTTTTAAGTCGATGCCGTCGGATCTGTTGCATGTTGCAAATTGCAACTGCAACAATGCGGCGCTGTAATTGTTTTGGCCGCCGCCAAGCGTAACCAACAGCCCAATCGAGCGGCGGTGAACTCGCCGCAAAACTTTGAAACTACAAAAACAATGATTCTCCGTACACATTCTTGGCCACCTCAAAAAGCCGCACGCAAAAGATGGATGTATGTAAAGAGACCACGACAAGATAGAGTTGATGCTGAAGAGCTCTCAGATAGAGAGAGAGAGAGGGAGAGGGAGAGGGAGAGGGAGATGGATAGGTACAACGCACAACGCACTCGACGTGGCCATAAATCACGCGTGCCTTGGCCATATTTGTGGCTCAGTCGCGGGCCACAGCCCATCAAATGTCAGCTACCTTTTAAGTTGCTTTTTATTGTCTATATAGAAGTTGTTTTGCCCATATATGTAACCAGAAAAGTGCTTGTAATTTTATTTTGTTTATATTTTTTTTTTTTTCGTTTTTTTGTGCCTCTTACAAGTTCCTTGACGCATCTGAACCGCGGCTGGATAATTACCCCAGAAACCAGCTAAAAGCCATTTGAAACATAACAGTGCCTATTATGATATGACGGCTATGACAGCTGCGTAAACAATTCGACGGTTTTGGGTGATTACTTTGTTTCCCTTTTCACCATTTATATAATTTGGTTAAACTTGTTTTTGTTGCGCTATTTAATATGTTTTGTGCTTACAGCAACAAGTTGTGCTGCATGCTTGGTTCATTGAATTTCATTTAGTGTAAAAAAGCTGCAGCCTTAGTAATTTAAGTTATTTAAGTTATTTTTCGCACTAAAGGCTTTGTTTATGTTTTAAGAAGTTTTGCTTTTTCAAATTGCAAACAAAGCTGTGGCTTTCTTTAAGTAGAAATTCCATTTGTTTATTGACTCTCCATTCTATACAAACTGAGTTTGTATTTTTAATCGATTGCTTAGGTTAATATTTAAATATATAAATACCGATCATGCCGACCATGTATTCATTAATCTCGATGGTCAAGTTTAAAAAAATTAATCGAATGCTTCTGTTAAAGTTTTTTGACCCAAGGTTCCACTGTACATCGGAATGTTAGATCTTAATGTAGATCTCTCCTTGTTTGTTTAAAAAAATAACAATATCATGTGCGAGATGACAAGCAGAAATCAATTTCGACCACCTTCTTAGAACTTTGAAAGCCTTGCAAGCAGCGAAATTTAATCAACTAATATAATAATATTAAATTAAATAATAATAGTTATAATACTTCAAATATATAGCTAAAGTTCAGGGATTACCTGTTATTTTTTTTTTAATCTGAGCCAACATGGGGCTCCGAAATGTGGCAAAAAAAGAAGAAGAAGTAGAAGAAAACAAACCCGTTGCGCTTGGCAATTTACTTAAAATGCGTTACACTTAATTCGATCGTAGATAAAAAACTGGCTGGAAGTGCTCTATAGCTATTCAACTGCTGACCCAGTTCTCAATGGTAGATCTTTGAAGATGAACCAATGCCCCGGGCGCCCTAGAAGCCACTCCGTCTATATATATTTATACGGTTAGCTGCAGACATAAAAATTTCTTTTAATTCATTTAATTTCATTTAAGCCAACTCAGGCGAGAACAGTCATCAACGGGGCTTAGCCTTTGGCCAAAGTTATTATTAAGTGTTATTTCTTTTTTTTTTTGTAATTTTGTTATTATGTGTTTCTTTTGCATTTTTTTCCTACTTCTATACTCTATAAGGCGTATAGTTATACGCTGATGACCTGATTAAAGACAGCACGCACAGTCAGTTGGACTTGGAGCTCACTGACTCTGGTAGAAAGTGTCGCCACTCTCTTTTCTCTGGCGCAGGGTTTGGAGCTTTTGGCCCGCTGCAAGACGGCTTATTGAACTATGTGGGACTGGCCTGTGTCTGGGGCTCGGTCTTGGTCTTGGACCCATGACGTTGCCTCTAATTGAAAAATAATAAAAGTCAACCAGTTTTCAAAGCTGTCGCTCAACTTTGACATACAAAAAATGTGTTGTCAAAAGTTCATTGAAACGCCGTTTGCGCACAACAACAACAAAATATATATATGTAATATAAAATATAAAAAAATTGTTAAAAAGGTTTTTTAGGCTAGGCGAATTGAGCTTTAAGCCCCCACTTTTTGTTAATTTACTGGCAAGTGGCAAAGACTTGACTTTTATGTTTCTCTACTCTTTGCTTTTTGGGTTTTTGCTGTTTCGTCAGTATTTGTTGAAAATTCTAATTAAAATGTTGAAAGATAAAAACAAAAAACAAAACCCACATAGAAAAAATTAAAAATGATGTTTGAGAATCTTCTCACATTTATGTGTTGCTTGACTGGCAACTTTTATGAGCCATTGTTGTGTGCACGAATGGAGGAACTGCCAAAGATCATGTGTAGATATTGCGTATGTGAATGTTGCGTATGTGAAAGATAAACAATAATAATAATCATACTTTATGCATAAGCATTTCAGTTTTTCATTCATTATATTCATTAAATTCAGTAGACGCGGCTTAATTTTGTTTGATTTCGTAAAATGAATGTTGCAAATACTTTGAACTTTCAAGTCATGAGAACTCGAAATGAACTTTGAGTACTTAAACAAATGTTTGCAAAATGTGTTCAAATAAAAAATATGCGAAGATTAAATAAATAAATCTCTCTCACTTGCAACATTTGCTTACTTAATAGAATTAATTGGTATTCATAAATTAATCAATTCTTTTAAATCAAGCGAGCATTTAAGATAAATAAACGAAATGATTCTCTTAATGAATTACTTACATTAGGAAATACTTCTGTGTACTTTATACTTATACTAATTTTATTATTACTTTTTCTTCAAATGTTGGCTATCAATTTTTACTTAAATTTTATTTGGTTTTTTTTTCACATTTTGTTTACAATTAATGCTCATTAGCATTTTCAGCGCCCCACATTTGGTCCATGACCAACAACAGCATTTCCCCCAAAACATTTCTGACTTTCAACAGGCGATCGCTAAGCTAATTGTTATGCATTTGCTAATGCTCAGCTCAGCGGCTTGCAAGCAAATCAAATTCAATCACTTAACGATTTTCGACGCCCCGTTTTGGGCCGGCCCGCCGCTATAGCTAAATGAATTGGAGTCGCTGGCTCAGCGGGCAGCATGAAGGCCGCTCCGGCGCTTGGCTGCGATGGACTTTTACTGGGCAGAGCATACACATACAGAATCGCATATGTGGAGTCGTATAATGACTAATAATGCTGCCGATTTGCATGCTATATAGCAAACAACACAACGGCTCAACTTTGTCTTGGGAAACAGCAATTGAAACAGATACAGAAACTGGTTTTTTAGATATACTCGTACGAGTATTCGCATACACGCGCCGTTCATTGCATTTTTTCCCTCTTTTTTTTTTGGCACAAGCATCGCATTAAGAAAGACACAAATTATACAATTATTATATGCTATAGTCGGATCCGGTCTAAGATTGCAGCTGATCTGCAAATCAGTTGCAAAAATTAAATGAGACGTTTTCTTTGTTGTCAGAATCGCGTTTAATGGCTATTAATATTAATAAAGATATAGATAGTGATCTGTAAGATATCTATCTCACGAAATCAAAAAGGCATCTGTGACTACCAAAATAAATAATCGTTATAATCGAAGACAGTAGAGGGTTAGCAATATATTAAATAGCTTATCTAGAATCAATTGGTAGAAAAGTGAGTATATCATTTTTATTATTATTTTATTTTATATTATATTATTTATTTTTTATTATGATTTATATTATTATTTTTTAAATATTTTTATTAAAATTATATAAGCTCTTCGTTAACTTAACTGCAAGTCTAATTTATTTTGACCAAGTTAAAGATCAAAACTTTGGCTTTCCAAACAAAATTCAACTAGAACTAATTATTGATTATTATTAAATTTTTCTTAAGAAGTACTCTACATTAAGTTAACTATTTGTCTACTGATCTATTACATCTTTTGCAATTTGTCGACTGATTAAATAAATAAATACATTCCAACTTAAAATTATTCTGACCTCCGCTTAACCAGCTCCAATCGATTTTGGCCAATAATCAATTCGTAACAAATTGGCGAATGAACATTTTGAGCTTTGGCCATGCCGACACGTACCATAAATGTAATGCCAACTAATTTCCTGATCAACTGCGAACTGTGCTCTTTTGGGGGTTTCTTCTCAGTTTTCTTGCTTGATTTTTCCTCTTGATATTTTTGTTGTTTGGCTTTTATTTTGACCAGGGTAGGTAATTGTTTTTTGGCTTAGCTTTTAATTAGCGGTAGACATGGAGTTGAATGAACCTCGTCTGTTGATTCTTTTGAAATCTTTGGTGGTTTTCTTTGTTAACACTTCTGCTGTTGAAACTTCCGTTGCCGTTGCAATTGGCCACACTTTTACACTCTGGCGGTTCAATGGGTTTAATTGAAAATTCATTTTGTTAATTTGCTAGCAATTATTGTGCATTTGATTGAGAGTTTTGCTGTCACAACTTTCACCATTCAAATGGGGTATTAGAAATACTAATTTCATAAGTGACTTGACTCCTTTGCACTCAGCATCTGGCCATCCGTCTATTATGTTGCCATTGGCCCCGCCAGTGCACAGCAAATATGACAATATAGGCAAAAAATGTATTTATATACATATTTATAAAATCATATAAGCGTTACGTTTGTTCAAGTTTTGACACTTGGTTTATACACACAGTTTTTTGGTGTAGGTGTTTGGACACGGTCCGATTTCTTTTTGTTTATTAACAGCTTTTTGTTTTGGTTTTCTGTTTGGCTTTTTTTTTTGTTTATAGTTCCACTACCTCTTTTGGCTATCTTGGCCTAAATTTGCATAATTTATGTAATTTCTGCTTCTTCTTTATTGACTCTCATTGGAATATAAACAAAAAAAATATAAAGAAATATTTTTAGTTTGAAGTCTGTCGTTTAGCCGGCGGCATAGAAAATTTCCTGGTATGCTTTTTTTTTACTGTAGTAGGCACATGTTTTGTGTGTATTTGAAGCAATTTGACTCTAATCCCTTGGTTATTTATTTGCCATTGTTAGCTATTTGACACTTGCTAGTTGGCGTACAATTTATGAGTTCCCAGTTGATAGCTTTATTTAAACAGAACAAAAAATTATATTTTGAGCGTTTTAAATACAGTATGAAAACTGAACTTGATTTGCTGGAAGGATTCCCAAGATCAATGAGATCATAAGCAGATAGACTCTAAAACTCTATAACTCTTGTTTTCACAGTAACCTCATAATTAAGATTATAAATCCTTAATATTACAAACTTTTAAAACAAGCTTCGATGCTGATTTTTTGTGGTTCCCAAATATATATATTTTTTTATGTATTTTTGAACCGATTTAAAGTTTGAAAATAAATTAAAATTTGCATTTTGTTTAATTGTTAACATATGCTAAATCTTTTACACTACTAGTAAATTCGATTTTATGTTGTCTAAAGTCCTTCTGATGTGATGATAAAGATATTATGAGCTTTCTTACCGATAGCTATATAAAAACGAGATCGCTAGAGATTTTCTCACTCAAAATTGCCTGCACAAAGGTTCTCTCTGTTATCGTCGAACAAGTTTGTTCCCAGCGAACAGCGCCAAGCAACTTTATTTCCAACTCTGGCCAAGTACCTTGGATGACCTTGTTCCCACAGAACTGAACTGTACACCGGCTACTAGCCTCATTTTGCTTAATTTACTTGACGACGATTTTTTTGTGTGTTGCGGTTTCATTTCGTTTCGTTTCGTTTCACGAAAGCAAAGCAATCAGCAAAAGTGGAAGAGGAGTGCAAATGGAAAAACTTAATCAAGCGACCGCAGCCAGAATAAAGAAATGCAAAAGGTAGCCATGATAAATTCAAATCAGAGTAGAGTCTAATTTACGACCAACCTACCTACCTACCAGGCCAGGCCAGGCCAGGCCAGCGTCATTCCAGATAACTGAAGACGGCGCTGAATCTGCAAGCGTTGCACGTACATCGCTGCACCCACGTTCCCAGCTAAAACCAAACCGATCCGAGCCGATCCATGCGTACACTGGGGGAAAAAATGCCCATACTAATCTTCAAAATTAGCATAATACAAATCGTGCTGCTTGGTTTTTAAAAAACTAACTATATTTCGTTGCTGAATGCTATTTGGCAAACATAATTATTTAAATTACATTGACAAATTTTGTACTTGAGTACTCTTAGATATGAAAAATCTTCCTGAATTGTCATTGATATGTTCTTCTGTAATATTCTTAAATTTTGTATAAACAAAATTCTTAAAATTACAGTAAATTAAAAATCTTGCCTAAATGTGCTCAATGAAAGCCCAAACTTGTTTTAATTAAGTTAAATACTTGACTCTTGTCTTAAGCAATTTTGGGTCTTAAAAAATGCTTTTTAAATGAAATGTTCGTGCTCCGGCTCTTGATTTGCCTACCACATTTTAAGCTTTTCTCCGGGTGTATCTGTTGATTAAACGCCCACCTAGTTTTCCGCCGTCATTCTGTTCATTTCTGTCCGATCTGTCTGTCTAACTGGGCTTATCACTTGGATGACGACGGGTTTGCCTGACTGGCGGCCATTCAAGAGCTGGATTCTTAAGTGCCACTTTGTTGCTATTGTTGTTGCTGTTGTTGTTGTTGCTACTGCTGCGCAAGCGCTGAGGCGTGTCAGGCTGTGGCAACGTCATCGCCTACGTTTGAGGCCCGGCTTCGCATCCGCATGCTCATTCATTGCTTCTCTCTCAGTTTGCGTTTTTTTACATTTACATTTCGCTCTCCCGTCCTTAATAAATTTTTGCGGCTCTTGTGCCACTTCCATGCGAATTTGGCACACTGTCGACCGGCCATATTCCCCGCATTCCCCGTTTCTGCCAGTTTGACTGGCATTATTTTTCCGTTTGCTATTCAAAATGTTTAATTTGTGCTTAATGGCATTTTTATGCATTGCAAATTGCGCTGCGAATTTTGCAGTTAGGAATTTTTGTTCAGTCATATGTACATGACAGGAATGTTTAGACCCAGGGCTAAACTGGAACAAAATAAGATGTTACCGAGTGGGATGTGAAGAGAGCTGCTTGATTTATTACGTGTTGTTGTTCATGACGTAGTCGGAGGGAAACATATTTGCCGATCGCCTACAGCATGTGAAAATAATAAATATAAAGTTTGGTTTGACTGCATTTGCATATACTTTGCATGTATACACAGAGATCAGAGTTCAATGCACGAGTAAAGTTTAAAAAACAGAGTTGCCTTTAAGGTTCATGATTTACATAAATTTTGCATTTATAATATGAGAAGAGCTCAAGATTGTATTCCGCTTTTACTGCAAAAGTGGGAATGGCTAAAACATAGTTTAATTAACACTAATTCACAACTCGCTTCTAATTATTGCATACACTCTGCCGAACGGCTTTATAATCAACTATATACTAAGTAGATAACGGTTAAACTATTTTTGATAAATTAAGTATGCCTTGGTTGCTATGCGGCATTTTTTATTGCATTTATGCCATTTAAAATTATTATTACAATATACAAAAAACCCAAAAAAAAAAATTTTAAATACTGGATATATTTGAAATGCAGAATCAATCTAGGGGACAATCCATGCAAAAAATGCCATCAAACATGAAAATCGGTTCAGTTTTGACAAAGTTATGGCCGTTTGAAAAATGGGAGCTATGGGTCCGAGAGCTTTACTTGTCAAAATTTTTGTCAATTTTTGCATGATTTTTGACAAAAAATTTGACCCTCTCAGAATCGGTTTTAATGTTGTTTTTTATACTAATTATGACCACCGCAATTGATTAAAAATGTAAATTCGCATTTCTAAATTTTGAAAAAAATTTTTTTTCGAAAATGAGTAAGGGGGGGGTACATGCTTTTTTCCCCAAAAAATTTAAAAAAATGTTATTTTCAAAAATGCATATATTTTAAATGTAGAATCAATCTTGAGGATAAATCATGACCAAAATGGTATAAAACATGAAAATCGGTTCAGTTTTGACAAAGTTAGGGACGTTTAAAATATGGGAGCTATGGGTCCGAGAGCTTTACTTGTCAAAATTTTTGTCAATTTTTGCATGATTTTTGACAAAAAATTTGACCCCCTCAGAATCGGTTTTAATGTTGTTTTTTATACTAATTATGACCACCACAATCGATTAAAAATGTAAATTCGCATTTCTAAATTTTGAAAAAAAAAATTTTCGAAAATGAGTAAGGGGGGGGT
The DNA here is from genome assembly GCA_035047465.1 of Drosophila sordidula. NCBI lineage: Eukaryota > Metazoa > Arthropoda > Insecta > Diptera > Drosophilidae > Drosophila > Drosophila sordidula. Next base: position 1,339,459 of record JAWNPQ010000260.1, on the reverse strand, counting down.
ACATGCTTTTTTTGCCAAAAAATTCGAAAAAAATATATTTTCAAAAATGTAAATATTTTAAATGTAGAATCAATCTAGATGATAAATCATGACCAAAATGGCATAAAACATGAAAATCGGTTCAGTTTTGACAAAGTTAGGGACGTTTAAAATATGGGAGCTATGGGTCCGAGAGCTTTACTTGTCAAAATTTTTGTCAATTTTTGCATGATTTTTGACAAAAAATTTGACCCCCTCAGAATCGGTTTTAATGTTGTTTTTTATACTAATTATGACCACCGCAATTGATTAAAAATGTAAATTCGCATTTCTAAATTTTGAAAAAAAATTTTTTTCGAAAATGAGTAAGGGGGGTTAATGCTTTTTTCCCCAAAAAAATGCAAAAAAATTTATTTTCAAAAATGCATATATTTGAAATGCAGAATCAATCTAGGGGACAAATCATAACTAAAATGGCATCAAACATGAAAATCGGTTCAGTTTTGACAAAGTTAGGGACGTTTAAAATATGGGAGCTATGGATCGGACAGCTTTACTTGTCAAAATTTTTGTCAATTTTTGCATGATTTTTGACGAAAAATTTGACCCCCTCAGAATCGGTTTTAATGTTGTTTTTTTTACTAATTGTGACACCCACATTCGATTAAAAATGTAAATACGCATTTCTAAATTTTGAAAAAAAAAATTTTTCGAAAATGAGTAAGGGGGGGGTACATGCTTTTTTTTCCCAAAAAATTCAAAAAAAAATTATTTTCAAAAATGCATGTATTTGAAATACAGAATTATTCTAGAAGATAAACCATGAAAAAAATGCCCTCAAACAAACAAATCGGTTCAGTTTTGACAAAGTTATGTGTGTTTAAAATATGGGAGCTATGGATTTTTGACTAAAAATTTGACCACTCAGCATCGGTTTTAATGTTGTTTTTTATACTAAGTGTGACAACCACAATCGATTAAAAATGCAAATTTGCATTTCGAAATCGGTTCTGCAGATAGTTGAAGAAAGTAGAGTTTCTGGTATCAGTATTTAATAACACTCATGATGGGTATTATCGAGTGAGCTGCTGTAAACATCTTTAGGAATTACTCATATGATTGCTAAGGCGCATTAAGAACATGTTACAGTTGCTATGACGAAATCGTAAACAAGATAAACGATGATTTATAGAATTATTAGCATTTCAGGCTGCAGCAACAACAACAACAGTAATAGTGTATTTATAGAGCGCTTTGCATAATGAACATGACGACGTTGAACTCTATATAGTGTCCCTAGTTATCGCTGGAGACAAGCTTAATAAATTGCCACACAAAAATTCGCAACAAGTTTTGCGGTTTTCCCACGAACTTTTATTTGTGTTTGCACAAGTGATTTGGCGATTTGTAGATGTTCGCCGTAAAAATGTCACCATATACACTGTGAGAAAAAGGGAACTATAAGCAAAATACAGATTTGACACAGTTTCGATAGCAGGAAAAAAACCCAAAAAAAAAGAAACGTAAAACTACAATCGAATTATTGGACCACAAAACTGGCAACAATTTACCCGCAAGATTGCAAATCGCTTGAAACATTTCATTAGAGCAGAAAATATGATTTATAATGAGCTGAGCCAATTTGCATAGAAATCATGGAAAACAATAAACAAAAAGAGTAAAAAAAAAACGAAAAGTGAAGCAGAAGGCGTGCCGCAAAGCACGAGATCAATTAATATACTCCTACCTGGTTTTATGTACAGACCCCCATGCACTATATATACATTTTGCAAGGGGTGGCTGGCATTCACTTTTCATGCCAAAACTTCCTGCAGTGTGCAGACAGTGAAAAGTTCCAGCTGCAAGCCTCAATTACGCCTCCCCAAAACATTGCACAACTCCTGAGAATGGCCGGCAACAGCTCAACACAATAAACAATACTGCGCTAGCCGAATTTCGTAAGCTTTCCGCAAACTGCAAATGGCCAAAAGGCAGCCTGAAGAAGCCACAGCGCAATTGAGGTAAAAAAATTAACCTATCTAGTCGAATGTGCTCGATTGAAAGATACCCTGTGCACTGTAAATTATATTTTTATCGCATATTATTCGTAATAACTTACTTCTATGACTTTACAATTTAATATAATTTTTATTATAGTTTTTAAAGAGTTGTGCTAACAAAATGAAGGGTTTTGGCTGTTTAAAAATTCATGTAGACAAGAGACTATTACTTTTATATAAATACATTTATAAAATTGTAAACAACTATCTTCAAAATTTTTTTATTTTCGCATTTAGAGCATATTCTTGATTTGTATATGCTATAACCTAAATTTAAAATTTGCTATTTTTTATAGGGTGCACTATAGGGTATAGAAGTTTGCTTCTGCTTTTTGCACACATTGGCACAGAACATAACACCCCCTTTTGTTAACCATTCTCAATGGGTACAGGGTATCGAAACCAAAATGAGATTGCAATTGTGCAAAGTTGTATTGTGTAGGAGTTGAAGTCGAGTTGTGCCTTGGATTTGGATTTGAGTCGCATCGGCTCAAGTCTCGACAATTGTTTGCACTTTTTGCCTAAACTCTGTGAGACCCAAGCGCAGACTTTGAAAACTGAAAAAAAATAAAATAAAACAAAAATGTTAATGAATCTTTTAATTTTTGTTCGTGGCCAGACGAAAGTGAAAGTCCATCAGACCAGAGTGTGTGCAAAATGTATGAATAGAAATGCGATCGCGGCTTTTGTTCAAATTTTTCGTGCGTTTCACACGCAAGTTTATTCCACTTTCAACTTTGACTGGCGCTCTACGAACAGTGTGTGCGAAAAAAAAAACACAACGGCAAATGATAACAAAGTGTAAGCAGCATACGAAATCAGTGGAAAATTGTCGCGACTCGGCGAAAGGTGTTAAAAAGCAAGTTCATCATGCATGGGGGCAAACAGCCATTAGTTCACAGCGAGGTGGATTATGGATGAGCGATAAACCTAGGCAGCAAATAGACGTTAAGTGCTGTTGGGTTGTCACTCGAAATGACAAATGCACTGTCGGATTTTTTGTCGAACTGAACTTGGTTTGTAAAATAAATGGCGCCGTTTTTTTGGGTTACATTTTTGAAATCCCATTGAAGACTTTTAAAACATAAAAAAAATTTGGTTTTTTTTTATTCAATTATATAATTATAAATTTGCTAAATTTCCGACAAAATAATAATCGTTTGTCAACACTTTATCTAAACGCTACACAACTCTGTGCTTGTTTAACACATTTCACAACACTGGAAATAAAACAATTGCCTTTGTTTCGAAATTGTGAATGCATTTCTCTTGCATCACATATTTTCTTGATAACACGTACCTTTTTATTTGTATTTAGCCATCTTATCTCGACTGGCAGACGTTTATATTTTTATAAAACGAAATAGAATTACGTGACGGTTTTTTACTAATTTATATACATATATATTTTTAATACCTTGGATATTTGATACGGTTTTAAGTAAACCTCAGCAAAATTTGTTAACTAACTAAGCTGATTGGGTAAATTGATATTGACACCAAAACAGACAGATTTTTAGAATAGAATTTTACATAAACGCAAATATAAACCAACTTATTTATATCAATAATTACAAACAGTTATTGGGATCTTTAAACAACTTTTTTGATTTTTGTACATTTCTCCCAACTTGTTGCTTTTTCAATTTTAGTACATCTTAGGCCACAGTTGAACGCTTTTTTAAAACATATCTTACTGGTTTTACCTTCCCAAAAGATGTTCACTTGCTCTTTATTTACATTTATATAGAATAGATTTGTTTTCGTTAACTTGTTATTTACCGGTTGATTGCCTACTTTGTCATTTGCCTTGAGCCCAATGTACACAAGTCCTAACGCGATTCCGAGCCAATCAGTTTGAGATATTACAGACTGATAACACTTATCACACCGATTGTTTGCCCTCTGCGCGTTTTCGTTGTTCTTTCGGCCGCAGCTCATTTATTGAGCGTTCTGTATGCAAAAATAAAACTCAAAATAAAGAAAAGACGCGACACCTTGTGCTGACCATAAAGCTGACCAGTTTGGTTTGCCAGCTCGTGTGGAAAGGAGGCGCGCCATGCCCAACAATTGTGGTAAAAACACACTAAAAAAAAGACACAATTTCTTGTTTTTTTCTTTTTGCGGGGGCGTTGTGGCTGCTGATTACGCGTGGCGTTTAACCGTAAATGAAATATTTACAATTATTATCTGGGATGATGTGTTTTTTCCCCTGCCACGTTCGGCAGTCGCACGATTCGCCGATTCGCTGCGTTGGAAAATATTAAATTGTAAATAAATACTAAAAAGCAAAAACAAAGGCAAAAGGCAAACAAGAATTATGTTCGTGTCGCCGTCGACGCGGCGAGTGTTGTGTGCATGTAAGTGTGTGTGTGTGTGTGAGTGTTGTGTTGTGTTTTTTTTTTTTTGCCTAGTACTTAAGCGCACCTCAGACGCTGCGGTCGGCGGTCGGAAATGTCGTCAGTCGCATTCACTTTTTTTTTTATATATATACTATATATAAATTCGCGCGCACCTTTCGCCTTTAGCCCCGGACTAAATGAGCGGGTGTTTTAGTACAAAATCGAACTGTGCGAAAATTGGCAACAAAGTCGCAAAACGAAACTCTTTAACACGAATTTCTGCTGGCCATTTGTGATAGGAGATAACAAATATTAAACGACATTTAACTCAGCCAAGAGCTAAATATGAATTGAATGCCTTGGTGTTAAAAATTTGGAGATTTTAGCACAACGTTTAAGGATTGCACAAAACGAATGATTCGATTCCTAACGAACACAGGTGAGAAAGCACCAGTTGCCAGGTGCCAGGTGCTAAATGGGCGTGGCTTGCCGAATGTAAACGTTGTCTATATTTATAAACAAAGATAACAATTGTGTGCGATTGGTAAATATTGAAAATTTGTGCTCTGAGAGCAATAAGTGCATGCATATAAGGCAATTTATTGATACTTGGAAAAAGGCATGTACTAAAAATGTTTTAGGCTTAATGAATGGAAAGTGAAAATGTTCTAAAACTAAATACTATATTTAAAGCACATGTCTTATGCACTAAATTACATAACTCTATTAACAAGCTAATTTTTAAAACACAAACAGTTGTTTAAAGTGTTACAAATGCAAAATCTAATCTCGTACCTTAAATAGTTAAGCTGTTAATAGGTACTAAAAGTATGCCAAGTGAAACTAAAGCATTGACGTCAAGTGAATAAGTTAAGAATAGTTTTAAAAATGCAATAAATATTTTAAAATATCTACCAAATTATTTGAAACTCTATTAATATTTAATAATATTATAATCAATAACCTTTACATGTGCTGAATGAATTGTGAGTGATTTTTGCTATATGACTCATGATTGTTTTTTGCCAACAAATATGGTTGCACTAAAAACTTTTTGTTTCTTACTTAAACAACAGTCACATAAGCATATCAACGTGAAAGGGTTTAAATATGCTAATACCACTAAAGACCCCTTCCTCTTTGGGCCTACTTATAACGATATTGTAACGTAAAGTACCGCGATACTTGGCCATCGAGACAAGTGACTCATTTGGCAGAGACGCGCCCCAAAAACAAAAAAAACCAAAAAAATGCGCTCACATTGTCAGGCCCAAAGCAGAGGCGAACACAGAGAGATCCCCTTTATCCCATAATTCATCTGAGCTTTGTTGTTTATGAAAGGCCAACAACAAGAAGCTGTACGCAATTTACACAAACCAAAATAAACAAGAGAAAAACCCGAGGGGCAATGTGTAGCCATGCCGGCTAAAAAGAAAATTGAAAAACAAAATAGAAACAAAATTATAACTGCACAATTCTGGGGCTATATGGGCAAGTGAACTTTTGCAATTAAAAGCTGCTGGCAACTGGCAGACGGAGCGTGATTCCAAAAAAAAAAAATATATATATATAAGAGAGAAGAGGCCAGATGGCCAACAAGCGTTTTAAACAGTCTTTAAGATTTCCGCGATCCCTGACCAGATTTACATGTGTACATACATATATATATACATATATGTATGCCTAACAACAACTCTCGGCCAGACTATCTAATAAAATAATTTATGCTTTTCTAAGAACGTTTTTCCTGCCCTTCTAGCGCTAAAACGTTGTTGCTGTTGCTTTTTTTTTAGGCATTTTATTTATAGAAGAGTACGAAATGTGACGCATTTCGTTTAATTTGGCTTGTGAACTTACTTATTTTTATTTAACTTAATTGTTTTTGTCGCTGCGTTTTTTATTTCGAGTGAATGACTTGTGTGCGCTTCTGTTTATTTTTTTATTTTATTTTCTTTTACTTTAGTACATGTGACAATCTTTCAATTGGACAACGCATTATCGCCACACATATGTATATATACTATACATGCATATCATACACCTTCCTCATTTATATTTGGCGTTTTTTTTTTTGCTTCTTTTTTTTTGTAATTTGCACGTTCCAAAGTTCAGTGCTAGAGAGCTTAGTGGGCCAAAATTTGATGGATGCATACAACAAAGCCGAAAGTAAACAACTTCCGATTTATAATTATTATGAAGAGGGTGTCTTGTGGCCAGTATTATTCCACGCTGTTTTCAATCTTATCTTTAAGCAAAAATATAACAATAATAAAATCACAATCAGCCTTCAGCATTTTAAATTATATTTTGTCTGGTCTCAGCCAAAAGATACAAGATTGATGTCATACTCTTGAGGTTTTAGCACTGACTTCTGATACGCTACATGTGTTTTCTTTTTCTTTTTCTTTTGTGTTTTTTCTCACTCCAAACATTTTGAATGCTCAGGTGATTAATTGGCCACGATTTGTTGCATCTGCACGACAGTTATGACAGTTCTTTCATTTTTCAAGAAGAGAGGAAGTCGCTTGAAAGTGAAAATTGCCGAAATAGCGTAAAATAATGTGTTCTAAAAAGCGCCAACAACGTAAATAATCGTTCAGCTGTTGTTGTCTCTAAGAAAAGACAAAAACAACACAAATATAATTATTAAGCAGATGTTCTAAAGTGTTCTAAAAGTGGTTTTCGTTGTAAAAAGAACTAGAATAAAATAGTAAAAAATTAATCAGCTACTGTTGACAGTGATAGAAGTGTAAAAGTAAAATATTAAATAAATCAATCAGCTGATATATTTAAAGTGTACTTATATACAATTTGTATTTGTAAAACTTGATACTTGGCCAATAGCTGTCAGGGCAGAGTAATCAATCTATTTAGACATCAGTTGTGTTTACCTGATATTGCCTTGACATATCGCTGGCAGTTCGCATTCAATTCAATTGCTTATTTCAGAACTTTGTTTTGGCCAAATTTTCTTTGTAAATTTTCGTGCGTACCATGTGGATTGTGCAATATGTATTTCCAATTCGATTTATAAATAACTTTCAGTTTACATAGCACGAGCTGCGAAGTAAACAACAGGTTGACGTTAGAGCAAAAAATGTTTTCCCTGTTTATATGCTGGATCGGATGAAACCTAAATACGAACCGTCCTCACCCTTTCTGACATTGAAAAGTGCAGGCGGGGAATTTGGGTTATCGCTTGTTTTGCGCAATCCGGCGTGGCGCGAAAGCGCTTTAAACAAAATCTATAAATTGTAAATTGTAAGCTATACGGCATAATATAATATGTATATTACTTGTGTATAATATTGCACTGCGAACAAAGCAAACAACTTGTAATTCTCGCCCACTGTGCGCAGCGATCTCAAGTCATATTTTTATAAATTTGCCATGTGCAAGGCATACAAAAATACTTATTAGCATTCGGCTAAAGCAATTTAAATCGCCCCCGACTCGATAATCATAAAGGGGCTGCCGGTTTCAGTATTCGTTATCAGATGCCAACACACAAAGGCGTGCTACAATTTTATTTTGAACTCTAGCTGGAAGTTTGCTCTACTGAAATGTTCTAAAATTATAAAACTCAGCCCGAGTCGGTAATCACAGCACGTTCTATAGTAATCAGATGCTTATATATATAATTCAGCGTGCTTAAATCTTATATTTTCAGTTCTTTTGTATTCTAATGTGCTAGAAAAATCTAGGCATAAATATAGCTCCATTTGCTATTTAACACAGCATGTATTTTATATTAGTTTAAGTTTAAATTAACTAAACATAACTTACTTCAAATGTTAATTAATATTTAAGCGTTTTCTCTGATTTTCTATATCAATTGAAATAACAATTTATAACAACATTTAGCTAACATGTGCAAAAATCAAATAAAAAATTATGTTCGAACGTAAGTGACACTGAATTTTCCGCCCAAATGTGTCAAATGAAAATCACTTCCTCCCCATTATATTGCAAATTTACAGCACTCTTATCAGCAATTTGTACTGACGTTTCTTTGGCATTGTTTCTTTGTTTTCCACTTTTGTTTGCAGATATCGTTTTCGCTTATCGAAAATACAACAAAAGTCTGTACCGAATGCTGCCGCCGAATTGCACAAAAACTCAAAATTCTTGCGATAAGGCAAATGGAAACAAATGGTGCTATATGCCCCAGTTGCATTCAATGAGGAGAACCTGAAGAATCAGAAACGAACCGATGTGATACTTGGAGACTAAGCATTGCAACAACGATAAAAAATACGTTACTTTATAGTATTTAGCGGTAGAGAAAGCACAAAAAACTGCGAAAAAAAAAATAGCAAAACTAATTAATTGTAATTTGCTAAAAGACTTGCCAAATTCAACATGGAACACTTGGATCTGGCGGGCTATCTAAACACACCTGTTAACTGGAATTTGGGCGCATTTGAACAGCAAGGTAAGTTAATAAATAGTGAAGATATAATCGAGATAAGATCGAATAAACGCAAATATAAAGTAGATCTGGTATAGACAATTAAGTAAAGTAAAGTAAAGATTAATAGAACCCGTTCATTGATAAATTTTACTGGATTTCTGCATTGCGTCACGTTGAAATTTTAAACGGAATTCGATATCAGCCATTAAACAGATAATCTACAGCAAGAATTTAATCAAAAGCAATCAACCATGGTGTGATTATCAATATGCTTTTAGGTAAAAAAAGAGGTATAAAATTGTAAGCTTTCAGTTTATCAAGATCCGATATCTCTTTATATGCTTTAAATGTGGGGACAGAAAAGCTATTATTTCCCTTTTAAGCTTTTTGCTTTAAATATGATTAATTTAAGCTTTAATGTGCTTTTGAAAGCTTTTACAGGAGCTAAAACTATACTAAAATAACTTCTATAACTTGCACACGTTTATAAAAATCTTTATTCGTATTAATTAGAGCATATAATCAACTTTACCAAGTCTATGGCCCAATGACACTAGCCTAAAGTTTCACATACAAATGGCAGAAAGCTGTTTTTATAGAAGCTTAGCTGCGCTTAAGACTGTTGCTGATAGAAAACAAGTTAGGATATGCTTTTAATACCCCTAATACTCAACAAAGAAACAGACAACGCAGTTATTGCACTATGCTAAGAAAAATAAACAGCTGTCTATTATATTAGAAAAAAAAGCTGACATTGCAAAAAATATTTGTTTATAAATATTTTAAAATTGAATGAGTTATCTTCGTGTTGATAAAGATGTTTTGTCGGTTATCTTGAAAAAATAAATAAGAATTTCAACCAAAATATAATTTTTAAACCAATTATTAATAATATTTTCATATAGGATCACAATTCTCAATTAGTTTTGATCGAGTATTTTTGAAAAAAAAAGAACAACATTTCAAGCAAAAACTCAGTTTTCGACTGTTTAATATAGTGTATAGTATAGATGATATAGTGCTCCGATATTAATCTGATTATGCAGATGTGTTGGGATGGTGACAATTTAAGAACAAAAAAGTTTTTCCTACAAAAACGAATTTTTCCTATAACAACTATATAAACGGCCCGATCGGAACGACGCCGACATATGTACTGCCTGCAAGAACCTTTGCAAAATTCCTTCACGATGGCTTTTAAGCTGAACATGGCTCGAATGTTGACTCAAATGCTTAGAGTGGGATTTTAGATCATCTGTTCCTTCTATTGCACTGATTGGCCCAATCTCTTGGCTCCGCTTGGGGCTGGTGAATGTCGTGTGTGTGTGTGGAAATGCGCTCGAGTGCCTCGGCCTGGAACTCTCTGGTCGGTCTGGTTCGCTTTGGCAGCTCTTTATTAATAAATTGCATAATTAAGCGCCATGAATCACACAGCGCTCCGGGCAGAGCCGATGCGGGCGCTGGCCGATAAGATCACAGCAGCAGCAGCAGCAGCATCAGCAGCAACAGTTGCAGCAGCAGCAATTGCAGCAGCAGTTGCTCTAGTCTGCGACTGTGGCAAAATGTCGCAATGCACTTCAGTTTTGCTGCAGGCACAGGCTGGAGACGGCGTTCGGCACGAGATGCGCAAGTTTCAGGCGGGGCTGTTAAGTGCGCTTAAATACATGACTATATATAACTATATATAATATACAACTATACCATACGTTCCCATTAAATGCGTGTAAAAACAGATATCGGCCAAGTGGATTGGTTTTAAATTAAATACATATTAATAATAATTATAAATGTGTGAAAAGTGACAACAAAACGAATTATTAGAATATACAAAAATGCACTTAAGATATATAAAAAGGAGAAAAGAAAGAAAAAATAAAATAAAATTTAGCTTATGTGCATAATTCATAATCAATTAGTGAGCAAAGAGTGAGAATACAATAAATTCATAGCACATAAAAAAATGTATAGAATATTTTTAACGCTATATACTATACATAAAAAGAAAAAAAATAAGAACATTGTAGTCGGGTGTAACTGACTGCGCAATACTCTACAATATAGATTTGATCGATGTTTTGAGCAATCTTTAGATCTCTAAAATTAAAACTAAAACGGGTGATAAATAGATTTTATTGGGTTGCCACGCCCCCAGTGGGCGCAGCAAAAAAATCTTGACAACTTATCTGAGGCGGGTATACAGGAGTATATATGCCAAGTTTCAAGTCTCTAGCTTCAATAGTGGCGCCAAAAATTGCATTCATACGGACTTTACCGTGCGCGAATAAAATAATATCATAAGTTTTTTCGCTATTCACAGATGGCATTTACTTGTCCAGCTCGCGGCAAATGCTGGAGCCCATCATGGAGGAGACCTCCGAGGACGAGGAGCACGCGCAGAGCAGCTGGAACGGCTGCGAGCAGCGGGCGAGCGGCAGCAGCATTTGCGGCGGCTTCTGGAGCTCCGCCGAGTCGGAGACGGGTTCGGTGATCCGCGTCGAAATTAACAAGGGTGAGTGGGCGACCAAAAAAAAAAAAAACGAAAGACAATAAATTAATTGAGCTTCCTCTAACAGATATCGACGCCATGTCCGAACGTGACTTTGCCTGTCCGCCGAAGCGCGCGCGCCGCTCGCAGGAGGAGCTGCAGCAGCTGGAGGATGTGGTGCAGCTGCGCCGGCCGCCGCCGCCCCGCTACGACGCCGAGGCGCACAACAGCCTGGAGCGCTTCCTGGCGCTGGAGGCGTGCGCCCGCGACAGCTACGGCAGCCAGGGCCAGCGGAGCAGCACGGGCAGCCGGCGGGCGTTCGAGGAGTTCTACTCGGACAACGATTCGTATCATTCGCTCTCGCGCAGCTCCTCGCTGGTGCAGTTCGAGTCGCTGGAGCGCCAGCTGACGCTGCAGGAGCAGCACCAGAGCATGAGCAGTCTGGGCAACAGTTCGCCCTCGCTGTTGAGCTGCGAGACAATGGGGAGCAGCAACAATAGCAGCCACAACAACAACAACAGCGCCGGCGGCAGCCACAGCAATCCGGACAGTCGCCGGGGCTCGGCGACGTCGCTGCTGAAGCGCTACGAGTCCAGCGACGGACGACTGCATCAGACGTACTTTGAGCTGCACAAGCTGGACTTCGAGGAGCAGCAGCGGGAGCTGTTTGGCGCCTGCAAGAGCCTCCACCAGGCGGAGCTGAAATCGGACTCGGAGTCGAGCAGCAGCTCGAGCAGCGACAGCAGCGGCCACAGCCTGCTCAGCGCCTGTCCGGGCAAGCAAGATGCCGGCGCTGGCCGCCGGCTGCCCCTCAATTCGGCGGAGAATTTGTCTGAGGATTCCGGCTACTGTGAGCCGAGCACATTGCGACGCGCCAAATCGAAGAGCATACCAAAGAATTTCGACAAGCTCTGCGAGGAGGAGGAGGAGCTGGAGCCGCCGCCGGAGCAAGAGGGGGCCGCACATTCCAAAAACTCCAATGATTTGTGTCAGACGAAAATAGAGCAGCCGCCAGAGGAGACGCCAGCGACGACGTCTCTCGGCTCTCCGACGTCATCTATAAATAGCAGCGAGAGAGGAACACGCTCGCCGTCGCCGTCGCCGTCGCCGTCGCCCAGTTCGGCGGCATCGAGCACGTCGTCCGCCGCCTCGTTCACTTGGCTGCGGAACAGTTTGCCCGACATACGCGAGCCGCGAGGTTCGTCGCCCAGATTTCAAGCGGACAACAACAGCTACGTGCTGGCCAACAACAACAGTTGCAGCAGCAGCAGCAGCAGCAGCAGCAGCTCCTCGCCTCTGCTGGCACGCGGATCAGCCAACGCCAACGCGAACAGCGTGCCCAACGAGCTGCAGCAGCTGGGAAGACGACGGCGACCACGTCGCCAACAACAACAACAACAGCAGCAGCGGCACAGCAGCGACGGGCACAGCTCCAGCGAGGATTTGGACAGCTTCGATAGCAACAGCTTGCCGCGCATGCGACGCAGCTGCAGCTGGAACGAACGCTGCGGATTGAGCGGAGCGGGCTCCGGTTCCGGGTATCTGAATGCCAGCTACCAGAATCTGACCCTGCTCGACTACACGGATCGCACGGCCAACAGCAAGCGCGGCGCCTTGGAGATGGAGCCGCAACGCAAACGCATCGTTTCTGGCGAGGATTACGAGCAGCTCATCTGCAAGGGCAACTTTCTGCTGGACGAGCTGAGCCAGATCTACGACAAGAACGCCTCCATACTGAACGACAAGACGGCCGAGCAGGAGCTGGCGCAGGAGGAGCGTGCGCTGGAGGAGCAGCGTGCGCTGGAGGAGCAGCGTGCGCTGGAGGAGCAACCGCCGCAGGTGCAGCATGTCCAGCTGACCATACGCAAGCCGCCGGCGCGCCAGAAGCCGAAGAAGGAGGAGCCGCTGCCAACGGCGGCGATAGCCACGCCCCCTCCGCAGCCGCCCGCCGCCGTCATCAGCTTCAGCAGCTTCGGCAAGACCTTCGACCAGGATCCGACCAATCTGCGCACCTCCTACGCCCAGTCGCTGGAGCAGTGCCACTTCGAGCTGCCGCCCCGGGCGCAGCCGACGCAGCCGACGTCGACGTCGACCTCGACGGCGGCGCGTGCGCTGCCCAAGCGGCGCTTTCAGAGCGCGACGGCCAAGCAGCGCAGCCTGGTGAGCAGCACGCCCAATCTGTCGGCGTTCGACGGGGGCCGGGAGGAGCCGGAGGACGATATCTATGTGAGCAGTGCGCACAATTCGATGCACCGTCTGCCGCAGACGCCGACGCAGCCGAAGCCGTTGGGCATTTTGGTGGCGGCCGGATCGCGTAATTCGTTCAGCAAGGAGGTGAGTTTCTGTCCGGTGGTGAGCAAGTACTGCTGGCAGGAGCAGTCGTCGGAGGAGCCACAGGAGGAGCACACCAGCGATGAGGAGCCAACGGAGGAGGAGGAGGAGCCGTTGGATAACAACGATGCCACTGTTATTTATAACACCAAAGAGAACGAAAACATCGCCGCGCGCTACAACACCGAACAGCAGCTAAGAGCGGCCGAACAGCAGCAAAGAGCGCCGGAGAGCGGCGAGCGCACGATCGATGATAAGAGCAACGAGAGCGATGAGAACAACGAAAACATCGCCGCTGCCAGCATGGAAACGAAACAGCCGCAGCAAACATCGCCGCAGTCGGTTTCAGCGCCAAGCGTCGCTGCTGCGACGCCGGCCGCCTCTGCTGTCAGTCTTGAAACGCGCGTCGTCGCGAGCTCATCGTGCGCGCTTAATCACACAGTGCCGCCCACACGCCCGCTAAGCCTGCATTTGCCAATACTCAGCGAACCGCCCACAAATCGCGCTCACCACATACTCTACGCCTCGCAGCAGCTGCTGCAGCGTTACGATACGGACGTCGACAGCAACATGTCCCGCTCACAGTCCGCCCAGCCCGTGGCGCCCTTGGCCAGCGCCAACAACAACGAGTCGCCGCCGAAGCGCGCAAATAAATCGGATGAAAAGCATCCCAGCTCGAAGAGTTTTCTATCGCGCTTTGCGCACGGCTTGCGCTTCTCGCTGCGCCGCAAGAAGAAGCAGCAGCAGCAACAACAACAACAACAACAGCAACAACAACAGAGCAACAACACAAATGTTGGCCCAAAGCAGGCGCCGCAAAGCAATGGCAAAAGCCAGGATTTCGTTTATATACCGCTCAAGCCGCCGCGCAGCAATCTCGACGACAGCAATGTTGCAGCAACAACAACAACAGCAGCGGCAGCAACAGCAACAGCAACAGCTGAGCTGCAGTCGAAAACGTCCACACTGCAAAAGCTGGTAACTGGTAAACCCCCGCTGCCCAAGTTGCCGCCACGGCAGGCGCATGCGCCGGCCGCATCCAGTGCTGCCCAGTCGCCGAGCGCCGCCAGTGCGGCCCAGGCGAGCGACGCTCTCTTGGCCGCCGAACGGTCGCAGTACGCGGCCTTCGCCCAACAGTTGACAGCGGGCCAGCTACGCGACATGTCGCTAACGGCAGCGGAAACGGAAACGGAAACGCGACCGGGCCACGAACGTGCCACCGAATCGCCGTCGCGCGCGTCCGTCGCCCAAAAGACGCAAATGTTCAATCAGCTGGGCGCCGGCTACCAGACGCGTCCACTGACGATGGTTACGGCCGTGCCGGTGGCGGTGTCGCCGCTGATGGACATGGAGTCCGGCGGCAAGTTGGGCCTCATCGAGACCAATTTGGACACACACGAAACGGTTATATCGGGCAAGACCCGCTCCCTGATGGACATCACGTGCAATCCCTCCAAGCGTTATCTCGTGAAGCGTCTGAATGTGACCAGCGCCGCCTACGACATGCCGGACACGGATGTCGACGGCGATCTCAATCTCGACGACGACGGTGACGACGGCCACCTGGCCGGACGCGGCCAGTGCATCAAGACATCGAATCAGCCGGGCGGCGTCCAAATCGCCTCCGTGCGAAGGCCGCACAAGAGCATGGAGTTTCTGCTGGACAAAGAGAATCAAAAGAACGTTTTGGTGAGTACGCCCCACGAGAAATGCCACAAAGTGATAACAATACAGGAAATATATATATATATATATACGACATTCCGTCCTCCGACTCCTGGCCCCCCGCTGGGTTGGCCAAAAACTACTTGCACATAGTTTTTATGGCTTTTGTCTCGGGCAGCGGCAGCCACCCCTCTTTTTATGGCCTGAGCCGGCTACCCTGTGCTCCCAATGCGCAAAACAGGGTCAGTTTATTATGTGACCCGGTTGGGCATAAATTATGTAATGTTAGTGGTTTTTAAAGCCTGAGCTTGTCAAAAAACATTAAATATCATCAAGATACATCAAAATTGCTCGCTACAATGATGGGGAAAATAATAAAAAGTGTTGTTTTTTTTTTGTAAACGATGGGAAAAATAATTAAATCATCTTGTTTTTTTCTTAAAGTTCTTCTAAATATGTATGTAGCCTAGAAAAAATATAGAAACATGCGAAAAATAAAACTGATAAACGCAATTTTAAGTCTCGTGTTCTTCCTCCAAAAAATTCTATTTTATGTGAAGCAAAACTTTCTTTATTTTATAGTAGTATACCTACAATTTTGATATAATTTCTGTCGATATTTCAAGTACAATTTAGATTTTTTTTTTGCTATTTTTGCTAACCAAAATATTTATAATTAATTCCGATTTTCTAACATCTGCAGGCGGTAATGCGCTTAAAATTGTTGATGAGTGAGAAAATAAATCAACTATTGGAAAGTTTACGAAACCATAAAATTTTTACATTTAATTTAAAATTGATTTTTAAAAATTACAATTACAAAATAAGTACCCATCAAAATACACCTAAGAATTAACTCAATTAACTAATTAGTATTATTGTATATATATATATTTTATTTGTCCTACTGCGCGACAATTTAAAGAGCATTCCAGCTTCGTTGCAACTCTCCACTTAACGCCCCTTTGTCTATTATCATTGTCTTCTTTCGCCTTTTGTGTTATTTTCACTCGATGTGCAAATTATGCATACGACGTGATTTCCATTCATTTCGCTCTCAGTTTCTGTTCTCACTCTCACCCTCTCTCGCTCTCGCTGTCTTCTTCCTTTCGCTCCAATTCTTACATTTCCGCTTGAGCGCAGCTTTGATCTTCCTTATGGCTGTTAATTGATTTCGGCAGTCAGTTTACGCTCTCCGACGCCACTCGCGACACTCCCATTTCTGCCCAACGCCCCCCACAGCCCCGCTGCCAACGCGCTCGTGCGTAACAGAAAACAACTGTGAATTTTGTGTGTCAATTTGTTGTCTTTCTTTGCTTCTTTAACGCGTTCGCTTTGGTGCGCATTTCGCTTGCTTAGTCGACACTCTCTTTAATGCGTGTCGCATTAACATTAGCATTAGCATTAGCAATTTTCGTATCCTTTTCACCCACAATTCGCACCCTAATCGGCTTTGGCGCATGGACGCGTTTTAAAACGCGCCCAAAACGCCATAAGCTGTGTTGTTGTTTCTTTTTCTTTTTTTTTTTTTTGCGCATTATGATTTATTAGGTATTAAAGTGTATTATGCTGTTGTGTGTGTATACCCTTTATTATCCTTGGGTCCCACTCAAAATCGATGGCTTTGCCGGTGTTGTTGTTGTTCTTGCTATTGTTATTTTCTCGCCTCGCATTTTGTCTTCGTTTTCATGTCCTCAGCTGGCGCGTTTTTATGGCTCTCCTACAAATTACGAGCAATTTAATGTCATCTTCCAGCGAGACAATGACCACTTGACCTTAGATTGTATAATATGTATAATGAAGTGCCAGCCCTGGCCAACACCCCTCCCCCCACCACCCCTCAAGTTCACTATTTGCTTGTTTTTTTTTTGGTTTTTTGTTTTGTTATTTTTGCGGCTTTCTGGCCTGTTACATTTTGGTCTACACAACATTTTTTCTCATTATGTTAATCAAGTCGTTGCTTGTCTCGAGGACAAAATAAAATTGTTGACCCAAAAGTTTGCACAATTTATAATATTTCATCTTTTCATGAGATTTGTACATTTTTTTAATTTGTGGTTGCTCTTAACTTTTGTTTCGCAATGTGCTCGTTATTTTGAACGCCAGTGTGCAGCTTAAGCTGGGAAATGTTAAAAGCTAATAATACAATGTACACTTTATTTTGAACGCCACTGTGCAGCTTAATGCAGCACGGGTTCAGATGATCTAAGTCCTTTTTTTTAGCAGCGTTGCACTTTATTTTCGACGTCAGTGTGCGGCTTTTGCTGAAAAATATGACAAATTACATTATAAAGCATTAATATCCATATGAAATAGTTCAATCGCAATATTAAAGCGCGAATTGTGTACAAAATTTCCAGGGCTTCTTTTGAGCAAATATGAAACATTATATTTTGATTTTAGTTCAACCACAAAACAAGCAAAATTATATAAATAGACTTAATTTGAAATTATTCATAAGATGACTCAATATCCTACGCCAAAGATGAAAGAATGCAGTAAGCGAAACGTATATAAAAGTCAAGAGTTTTCGCACTGTTTATGTTGTTTTTTTTTTACATATATGTATATATACATACGTGACTGTATACAGTGCTGGCACGAAAATTCCAACGCCTTGATTTCTCAATAAGAATAACCATTCGGAAATCATTTATCAATGATATATATCGATATTATTAAAAAAAATTTCAAACATAATTGAAAAATCCCTAAGAAAGGTTATTTAGTTCACAATTCGAACTAAATTTGATTCGTAAGCCTGGTTTTCGACATTAATGAACATAGGTTTGGTTCGAAACTTATTCATTATAGGGAAAATATTTCGTATTACTTTTGTTTATTTTTAATTTGGAGGGAGAATTTTCTACACTAGATAAAATATGAAGCTTATATTAATGAATTAGTTTTTTTAAAGGTCATCAAAGTTTCGTCACGCCCCATTTACATATTTTTTTTTTAATTCTGTTTCTTGCGATAAAAAAAGGTGTAGAGCTGCGCCTTTTTTTCGGCGTCTTTTCGTCTATTTCTTGTGCTCAACTCCCACGTTTGGCTGCAGCCAAAACTTTCGCCCTGATTTCCGCTAAAAACTTAGCTATTTTTATGTGTGCACATATATTTAAGTATGTGTGTAAGTATGTATTAAGTACTTGTTGTATTTGTTAGCTCTTGCGGAAATGTTGTTGTTGTTGTGCTCAGCAGTTGTCATGTGGAATAATAATGTAAGGAAAAAAACAAAAAATAATTGCATGAAAAAGAAAGCATAACATAGAAATTATGTTGCCCCAAGCATACAAATGAAAAACTTAATTAAAAATGTATATTTCTTTATTTATTGTCGCGTCTTGTAATGTAAACAAATTATTGTTCTTGATAAGGGACAGCTGGAAATTCTCTTTTTTAATCCCCCGAAAGAAAAGCGTGCCACATTTTGAATTTTGTTGTTGTTTTTTGTCACTGTGCTTGTTTATTACCTTCTTCAACTTGTGTGTTTACTGCTTCTTTCTATATGTTATTTGCTTATCTTTCCTTGTCGCCTGATAATACACAAAAGAAACTACAAGAACGTAAACATAGAACAACAACTACTCAACCCGCATACCCCCAACCGCCCCTCCCTAACATTCCACCAAATAATTATTTAATGCGTGCCCAACGGGCTTTCAATTGTTCGTTGCGCGCTTTAATTTCATTTTCATCAAATATTTGTTGTTAACATTCTCATTCAGCTCTTGTAAATATTGAAGGCGAAGGCGAAGGTAAAACTAACGCCGCACACACACATGCACCCGAGCACATAAAAACATCGCACACGGCGCTTGGCTGCCTGCCAAACAGAGCGAGCATTGTACAGGCGGCTCTCTTTGACAACAGGCGCCAATTAACAGTTGCTGTAATTACATTGCTCTGTTAAACTTACATGATCAACGCTTCAGACTATTCTTGTAGTACAGTATTGTATGCTGTGGACTGTATAGGTCAGGCTGCTGCTCCTTTACCTGTTTCTAATTTCGTAATCTTTTCATAGCAATTCTACCTGTCTCCTTAACAGCACTGCTTGTGCTCTGTTATCGCGCTGTTGATGTAAACGAACACTCTGCCTGTTATCTTACTCTTAACTCGGCTCTCTTGCTTACAACTCTCTTTGCACTCTTTGCTTTGCTTAGTGCTTAGTGCCAGCTGTTGCTGCTTTGATCTTGCTGTGTTTTCTACCTGTTTCTTTTACCCACATCGATAATGGTTTATCCATGCTCACATTTTGAGTTGTTTTGTTTTTTTTTTTTGCCATATTTGGTTGCAATTTGTGTCGCTTCAACGATTGCACCTCTATCATTAGCAGCCCTCTCGCTCTCTTGCCCACTCTCTCCTGCACACACACGCACACCTCTTGCCTAAAATGTCAAAACAAACGCGACAAAAATAGCGAAAAATGCAACTTGCTTTTTCATAGCTGCGGAAAAAGTCAAATTGACATATTCGCGGAAAAATAAACCGCTTTCTTTTAAATAGTCGACAAATTCCGCAACTGCACAAATGATTTTTCAAGTAATTAAAATACTTCAATATTTAGCGCTTAGCTGAGCTCATTGTTTAAGCATTTTTTATTGTCCCATTGTCTCTCAGACGTTGTAATAATTTATTCAAATTAAAACGGCGTTTTGTCTGCCTTCAAATGCGCCATGTGCCGGGGCTACAGTGGCTTCCCACGCCGTGGGCACGCCCTGGCGAAAGCAGTGCGCATCAGGGCAGGAAATTTAATTAATTTGAGTTTATTTATTTATTTTATTTTTTGTTTCTTACCAGTTTTGTTTGTGCTTTGTGCGGCGCAGCACTTGCTGGCCACAATTTATTTTTCACACGCTCTTAATTTCGCTACCATTTTTTTCGCAGCGTGTAATTTTCATTTTCGCGTAAACATTTGAAATTGAGAAACCCTGAAACGAACAAATACAAGTTTATCTTTCATTCCGCACCTTTTTGTTGTTTCCTTCAACTGATAAACGCAAATCAATTTACCTGTCGTCGTTGTTATTGTATAGGAAACGTGTGGGCGGTTTTCCTTAGCTTTTCTGCGTGGGTAGTTCCTTAGGTGCAGCTGACCTGAAACAACAATTGCTGGAAAAATGTAGCTTCGAATTGATGAGTCTCTTAATTCTAATTACTTTCAGGTCGTGAGCAAATTCAATTGGGCCAATATCGTCATAAATATAACATTATTTGACAGCAAAAATATATGTATGCTTTTATTTAGTCTTTACGTTTGCATTTTTGTGTAACAATATATTTTGTTACTTAAAGTTTGTTCAAAAATTAAATTCAATAATTTCTAACTCATTTTAATAGCAATTTTATTATATTACATTTGATTAGGTTTATAAGCCATTGCAAAAACAATTGAAATTTTTGTCTGTCTAGTTTCCTATGGCCTTAATTAACTTTTATTTGGCACAGACATCAAACCGAAATACACATTTATTTCCCTACTTTATGAGCAATATTTCTTTTTTTTGGCTTTACGTCCAATCTGTGTTTGCTTTTGGCTATTCCATTCACACCTCAAACGGCGGTTATAACTTTTTAACAAATACGCAAATCATTTCGCAAGCAACACCTATTATTTATTTGGCTTAAAAAAGATACTAATTTTTTGGCGTACTTGCTTATTTAATTATACGCTAAAAGTCATATTAATTTTCGACTTGGCCCAAAATGTGATCCACTTTCGGGCACGTCGTCAGCTGACACGACACCAAACACCTCTGATTTATGCCGATCACTTTCTACATTGACTCATCAGATATATACAATCGATATTCTACATACATAGGCGGATAAAATTTATGTGTGTTTTTTTGATGAACTCAGCAAATGATTTTCAACGTTTTTACGCAGTTTGTTGCAACTTTTCACGATCTGTTAATTTTTGTGGTTAAGAAAAGTAGCAGAAATAATAATATTTATACTGTATTTTGTGAAATGAACTTGCAATCTAAAAATAATAATAGCCCCCTCCAAATGTGAAAAACATTTTGCACATGCCATAAAATCTAAAGGAAAAATAATAATAAAGAACCAAAAACAAAAATAATAATATGTGGCTTTTTCGAGTTTTGTATATGCAAGAATTTTAAGCTGGTTGCAGCTTGTTTTGTTTATGGCATTTTAGATTTTTTTTGTTGTGTTTTTGCGTTTTTGTTTAACAAACGCCCAATCGCCAGCCAAGTGGCCATTGGCTTGAATCTTTCGAGACTTGTTGT
Source organism: Drosophila sordidula (assembly GCA_035047465.1). Taxonomy (NCBI): domain Eukaryota; kingdom Metazoa; phylum Arthropoda; class Insecta; order Diptera; family Drosophilidae; genus Drosophila; species Drosophila sordidula. The sequence continues at coordinate 1,317,926 of JAWNPQ010000260.1, read as the reverse complement.
TCTACTATTTTTAGGCATTTGTCTATAATAAAAAATTATGATAAATTATTTGTATGTGCCAGCTGTGTATGTATGTATGTATAGACAACTGACAAAGAGCTTATGATTCACATCTGTAGTTGTTTTGATCCATACGCTGGCTAACTAATCTATATGCATATTTCCCCCCTCCCCTCAACTTTTGTCACGATGCTGAGTAATTTATGAGTTCGCGACAACATTGCAATGTCTGTCACTGTCGCTGTCTACATATGATCCATAAAATTGAAAATATATATCATGCAACGCCTCAATGCTGCAACGATGCCCAATGGAAAGCTGACAAATTATGGACAAATAAAATACAGTACTTACCGCTTATATGCAACATCAAGAATAATCTAGAGGACAAACCATGAAAAAAATGATATTACACATGAAAATCGGTTCAGTTTTGACAAAGTTATGAGAGTTTGAAATATGGGAGCTATGGATCCGAGAGCTTTACTTGTCAAAATTTTGTTCAATTTTTGCATGATTTTTTACGAAAAATTTGACCCCCTCAGAATCGGTTTTAATGTTGTTTTTTATACTAATTATGACCACCACAATCGATTAAAAATGTAAATTCGGAAATCTAAATTTTGAAAAAAAAAAATTTTCGAAAATTAGTAAGGGGGGGGTACATGCTTTTTTCCCAAAAAAAATAAAAAAAAATTTATTTTTAATAATGAATATATTTGAAATGCAGAATCAATCTAGAGGACAAACCATGAAAGAAATGCCATAAAACATGAAAATCGGTTCAGTTCTGCCAAAGTTATGGCCGTTTGAAGAATGGGAGCTATGGGTCCGAGAGCTTTACTTGTCAAAATTTTGGTCAATTTTTGCATGATTTTTGACGAAAAATTTGACCCCCTCAGAATCGGTTTAAATGTTGTTTTTTATACTAATTGTGACCACCACAATCGATTAAAAATGTAAATTCGGAAATCTAAATTTTGAAAAAAAAAAATTTTCGAAAATTAGTAAGGGGGGGGTACATGCTTTTTTCCCAAAAAAAATAAAAAAAAATTTATTTTTAATAATGAATATATTTGAAATGCAGAATCAATCTAGAAGACAAACCATGAATAAAATGCCTTCAAACACAAAAATCGGTTCAGTTTTGATAAAGTTATGAGAGTTTGAAATATGGGAGCTATGGATCGCAGAGTTTTACATGTCAAAATTTTTGTCAATTTTTGCATGATTTTTGACGAAAAATTTGACCCCCTCAGAATCGGTTTAAATGTTGTTTTTTATACTAATTGTGACCACCACAATCGATTAAAAATGTAAATTCGCATTTCTAAATTTTGAAAAAAAAATTTTTTCGAAAATTAGTAAGGGGGGGTACATGCTTTTTTCCCAAAAAATACAAAAAAAAATTATTTTGAATAATGTATATATTTGAAATGCAGAATCAATCTAGAGGACAAACCATGAAAGAAATGCCATAAAACATGAAAATCGGTTCAGTTCTGCCAAAGTTATGGCCGTTTGAAGAATGGGAGCTATGGGTCCGAGAGCTTTACTTGTCAAAATTTTGGTCAATTTTTGCATGATTTTTGACGAAAAATTTGACCCCCCAGAACCGGTTTTAATGTTGTTTTTTATACTAATTGTGACCGCCACAATCGATTAAAAATGTAATTTCGGAAATCTAAATTTTGAAAAAAAAAAATTTTCGAAAATTAGTAAGGGGGGGGTACATGCTTTTTTTCCCAAAAAATTCAAAAAAAAATTATTTTCAGAAATGCATATATTTGAAATGCAGAATCAATCTAGAGGACAAACCATGACCAAAATGCCATGATGATCATGCCAAACATGAAAATCGGTTCAGTTTTGACAAAGTTACGGGCGCTTGAAATATGGGAGCTACATGTCAATTTCTTTAATAATATCTATAATCTATAATATTTATACATACATATTTCATGTAGAGCTCTACTAAAAAATGCATATACACAAGTGAGATCTTCAGAATTAAATAGTATAAGCATAAAGGCATTTTTTGCAAATAAACTATTTTCATATAAACGATAACTTTTGTTGTGTAATTAGCATTGCATTTAAGCAGTTATTTAAGCGATATGTACTGGAAACGAGTGCACGACTCTTAAATGAAATTTAACGCGCAGTTTCCATTAGAAATCTGTGACACGTGAAACAAAAACCCTTTAAAGCCGTTAACTTGAAGTGGCACCAAAGCCCCCGTCAAGATATGCGGAAGTTGCAGTTGCACGGAATCAAAAGAGAGCCCCACAATAAAATGCTGCAAAAACAAACTCGAGCAAAAGGTTAAAGGACTTTATTATGTCGCGTAGCCCGCAAAACGGGAACGAGGGTGGCCCGGGCTCAAAGGATGCGTCGTCTAGTGGCCTTTAAAGGCGAAGCTGGCCGAGCTTTGGCGTTTCTGAAGGGGCCTAAAGAGCAGCGAAGAGTGGAAAAACAAAGATAGCAATAGGCCAAGCTTTATTTTAGGTCTAACAGAGGTTTAAGTTGTGTTTCCTTTGTCATCAAATTTAAATCTTGAAATACAGAACATTACAAATACAGAAAATAATTTAGATTTAAGACAAAATTCAATTATTTTCAACTTTAGCAGTTGTATGACATTACATATAGGGTATAAAACAATTAACTGTAAAACACAAGTATCAGTAACATTAATCAACACCAGAATAGTTTGTATACAGTCACTGAATATAATAACTTGAATAACAGTTAATTGATCAGTGGGTGCCTCACAGCTAAATTAATTATTACAACAATCATAAAAGATTGTTTTGCTATTTACTAATTGTAATTACTATAATAACACACACATAATGCATTAAAAACAATTAAAATTTTAGTATCACAGCTTGTATAACATTCGAAGAATATAACAAGTATAACAGCTAATTAAAATATGGCTGCAGCATTAAAATAGTCGTAGCTATTGACTAAATACTATAATTTTTAAATGTGTATAACAGTTCGTGAAACAATTTTCAGTATAACAGTTTGTATAACATAATTTCAATAGCGCCTATTGAAACAAAATTCCTCAGCGCTAACAGACATTCCAACACAACAATGATCTCATTCCCAAACATAGCTGAAAATCAAATGAAAACAGAATCAGCATTGTTTTTTATTTTATTCAGAGGTCTATGAACTGGCCCTGATCGTTGCAGTATATATATAAAAACAGTAGCACAGATTCAAGAGGGCACTTCAAAGTATTTTGGACTCTTTTGTTTTTTGTCCATCTTTTGCACTTATCCGTCAACTGTTTCGCTTATTGCCAAAGTTGTTCTTTGGCGTTCTTTTGAGGCCCCCGCATCGCATACGCAGACACCAAATTTACAGTTTACTTGGCCAAGATAGTTGGCGGCCAAGCCTGGCAGGCGGCTTATTTGAATTTTGGCACGCCTCGAACTGGGTTAACACGACGGCGACGCTTGTGTGTTTGCGTGTGGGCCAATGGCAAGCAAATTAAGTTAACAGCCAAAACGTTCAAGGCTAACAAAACTGTGCCCAATGTGGCTTGAAAAACACACGCAACAAAACAGTGTCAGCTGCGCCTGCCTCTCGTCGATAAGCGCTCAAAAAATGCACACCTGCCTTGAACTGAGCTGCGTGAACAGCAGGCGGCGCATACTTCCACTCGGACACCCTCCAAAAAGACAGCAGCAACAGCAACAACAACAACCGAGACAGAGACAACACATCGGGACAAACAAATAACGCGCACTTCCTCTTCCGCCGCTGAGCCCTCTGCGAGTTTTCCCCTCGCAGCCCCGACAACTTGATTGCATTCCAAAAATAGTCACTTTGCCACCGTTGTTGGCATTTTCGTATAAATCACATTTTAATGTGCCGCATCTTTCAGTGAAAACTCTCCCGCATTTATGTTTACCTTTTTGGATTTCGTTGTGCCATATGTTGCGAGAAATAAACGGCGAGAGAGGGAGAGAAAGAGAGAACGGGACAAGGCCCAGAATCTGTATAGTTATGTAAAATATATGCAGGCATTTACAAAATTATGCATACCCATAGTTCTCTCTCGCTCTCTCTCTCTTCCTCTCATTGTGTTTGCCCTGCTTTTGCTGAAGGGTATTTCTTATCTGTGAATGGGTTTGCTCAGGTTTGCGCTAGTAAAAAATTCGAGGCGCGTGACAGCCAATCCATCAAATACCTGGTAAAAAGATATTTGAAATGTTTTAAGGCTAAGGCTGGTCTTTGACCTTTGAACTTTCAACAATGTTGCCATGGTATTTTATTTTATTATTTAAAATTAAATTAATTAAATTTAAATTAAAATTGGGAATTTTGGATTTTTTGAAAATATATATAAATTAAGTATTTTGTATTCGGTTTTGAGTAAAATTCTTTGTGACAATAATTTAAATATAATTCTCTCTGTTGCCATGGTATTTTATTTTATTATGAATTTATTCTCACATTTAAAATTAAATTAATTAAATTTAAATTAAAATTGGGAATTTTGGATTTTTTAAAAATATATATAAATTAAGTATTTTGTAAAATTCTTTGTGACAATAATTTAAATATAATTCTCTCTGTTGCCATGGTATTTTATTTTATTATGAATTTATTCTCACATTTAAAATTAAATTAATTAAATTTAAATTAAAATTGGGAATTTTGGATTTTTTAAAAATATATATAAATTAAGTATTTTGTATTCGGTTTTGAGTAAATTTCTTTGTAACAATAAATTAAATATGATTCTCTCTATATATTTGTTCCTTAACTTCTTTTCATATCCAACCTCAATTGGTATTATTAGACTTTCTGTTCTAGTTTATCTACTGCAACATTTTTGTTTCATTTTCATTCAGCGTGTGTGCAGCATATGTTGAGTTCTAACTACCTCTTCCAAGACCCTCTTCTTTTCACTGTCGCACTGTCGTCTACGTTGCCAGCATTTCCTATGGGGTTTATTTTCAGTGACACATGCAAATGGAAATAACATTTGCTGGTTTGCCTTCGGCACCGTCTTCTGCTCCTTCACCTCCAGAGGATTCCCCTCCTTCGTCGCGACCTTAAAAGGTCAGTTTATGTGGCGCACTCTATGCGATTACAGCTGGTAGATTGCTGCTCCTTTGGGGAGAACTGAAATGAAATGTAAATTATTCGTAGATGGAGGTTACACTCACGCACACACTCACACACACACACACACACACGTCGCTCATTAGCCGGGAAAGAAGGCATATCAACTTCAGCTTCAGCGTTGCGTGAAATGCATTTGATAAATGCGTGGCACGTGGCACGTTGAAAACATTTACAGTTGCCGCAGTTTGAAGTGCTGTCAGAACTCCCATTTGGTAGCTAGCCAAGTCGGTTGCCATTTGTGGCTCTCATTTGATTACCGTTCTTTTTGGCTTTGTCTATTTCTGAGCCTGGCCATAATCAAAGCCACATTTACTGAGCTGTCATCGAGGGTCATGAAAATGGCCCCTTCACACGGCCAGATAGACAGGTTACTGCCAGACAGCCAATTGTCTGCCTGTCTGGCTGTGGGTCTGTCCCATCATTTGCGTTCTTTTTGCCCCTGTCATAATTACATGACATGCCCGCCTAATTGCAATCAACAGGAAGCATAAAAATGCACAGATGCAGTTATTGCCATATACAATAGCTAACCGCTCATAATTATAGTCAGAACTTGGTTCACCCTAAACCAAAAAAAGGTAGATTAGCTGTGGCTGAGTGTTTGCAGCAGTTAAAGGGGTTGGCAAAAATGAGATAAAGAGAAACTAAAAGAAAAATCAACACGTTTTTAATCATACACATAAGTTGTATTTCTGGTTTAAGCACCTATTAAAATTAAATAAGTTAAGTTAAGATTAAATTATATAATAGAAGACTGACTATAATCAATTGATAGCTCAATGTAGATAGATAGATCATTATTCCTGCCTTTTTTCTATTGACAGAGTATCGTGTAGCACACTTTAGGCCTCTTTTGCCAACTACGGGTATATAATTTATTTTAGCTAATAAAATTCAACTAATTTTTTGGCGGCCCTTCAAGCGAATTTGTCGCCCACATCCGCTTCCGTTTTTATTTATTTATTTTTTTTGGTCACGTCACCTTCAGTGTAAGCTCGGCCCGAGGGTTAAGTTCTTGTTATTTTTTTTTTTTTCTTTTTCAGGGTTGTTGCCGCGCAACAGTCAATAACAAAGTTTTTGTTAGCCTGCCAGGGCAACTGAGTTAGCTCAGCTCAACAGTTTGTCAATCTATCAAGCACACAGTCCTGAACACCCCATGGCATGTGTCACTGACCTCCAGCTGGCTGACCACGGACATTAGTGCACCCGGATCCCCTGCCCTGTGGTCAGTCAGGTGTTCCCTGTGCTCCGTGACCTGTGTCACCTATGCAGTCCAGTCAGGCATAAGTTTTCTGTTTTTTTTCCTCTGGTTTTAAATGCTTAAATTGTTGCCAGAATACTACGATTTATGTTTTAAAAGGGTTGCATTTCACATCAGCTAAACTTGGGGTTGATTGTTGTAGATCTAATCTATATACATGCATTCATATATTCATGCAGGTTGCATACTGATAGCTCTCACTGTTGAAAGCTATTCACGTAAGATAAGGGCAAAAAACCAAACATGATTTTTCACTTAGTTTCCTAGAATTTCCGGGTTTCACTCTAGAGAATCGCTTTGTTTTGTAGTTTTTATAGTTGCTCAATTTACGTGACATTTTCAATAATTATAAATTGATTTAATTATTTAATTCATAAGCAATATATCATTTTTATTGCATGTACATTCACAAATAAATAAATTGTAACTAGTTTGGTATATAAAATAATAATAATTTTAACCGTCACAATATTATAATTTCAATATGAAATCTTTAGTTTACATTTTGTTATAAAAACTAATAATGACGCACTCTTTGCGTATTTAATAGGTATTACATAAGAAGCTATTTTATCCTATAAAGTCGGAGATTTCACCATATTTCTCTTGGCAACCAATCCACTAATCCGCAGTTACTTCACAGCTGTGTTGATTGTTTTGCATATCCAACAATCAATAAACAATCGCTTTTCAGACCTGCACAGTCTCATTGGCCTCGTTACTTGATGATTGTTCGGCCTACATTTGCACTTAGTGTTACTTAGCAGCTTAGTAGCCTATATTACGCATACGCAGCGTTGACCTAATGACTTTTTCACAACAGGTTTCAGCTGCCATTGCTTTCAATTGCGCAAATTAATATAGATAAACCTTTGTGTGTGTGTGTGTGCATGCATATATAGTATGTAAATATATCTACGTGTATGTGTATATCAAGAGATACATCCGTTGTCCAAACAACACGCCACGTCGGACTTAATTCACATTGATTTGACTGCGCCTGCTCCAGATCCAGCTGTGGCAAATGTCATATAAATATATCATCTATCATCGCATCGTAAATTAAGGTGTTCGGCCAGCGGAACAGACTGTCAGACATGAAAAAAATAGCTGGAAATAATGCTTCCAAGGTCAGCCTTCCAAATAGTTGGCCAGCTAAATGAGTGCCCAAATAGATATATCTGCATGATTGATGACAATCAAATATTTGTACTCGTCCAATTGAATTACGGACTTTGCATAGTTCGTAAAATTGGCAATTTGCTTGTGTTTGTTGTTTATCTAAAAGCAAAAGGCGCGCTAAAATTATTGCATATTTATTTATAAAACGCTTAGCATTAACTCTTGTTGTTGCTCTTTATAAACAACTTTTTCGAGGCGACTGGGCGCTGTTCAGTTGTATATTCTATAGTTTCGTGTCTATATGTGTTTTTGTAATAGAACTCGTTTATTGAAATTCCAGTCGCGTCTGCGGCGTTATGTGATATCACTGAGTCAGACTTACGCAATGTTCTGCTGTTTGATAAATATATAATACTATATGAACACATGTGAGAGGGTCGCTAAAGAGGGTCTGTAATGTAAATATATTAATATTTTTGTGGGTATATAATTCAGAAAAAAATGCCTTTATATTGTGTACTTTATTATATACTTGCAACAGCAATCTATGTTAAACTCTTTTATCGATCTATGTAAAAATAAGGTTTATTGGCAACAAAATTTAAAATATATATATACATAATAAAATAGATTATAAAATTATACAAATCAGGTAAAATAAAATGATAGAGAGAATGCTATTCTGTAAACTTCTAAGCCCACCCTCGCTACTCTATGTATAGCTGGAGTCGTTTGCTTAGCTGATGTCAGCAATTAGCTTGATTAACGCCCATGCTTAGCCAATTAAATTCAATTGCTCAAGTTGCCAGAAAATTATGCAAAACGCACTTTTCACCTCGACACCGCTGAGTCAGCTCCGCTGGCGGCCCAGTTTCGATGTGAAATCTCAAATACACTATTTACATTGTTGGGGCCCGCAAATGCTAAGGTGCTACGAACTCCCACTGACCGAGTGCGCCCATTGGGCGCATCTTCAGCGTCTGCCAAGCTGCCGCATGCCACGAATTTTTAGTGCTGCTTTTTGTTTTTAGTTTTTAATTTCGTTGTTTCAAAGTTAATTGTTGGCCCGTTGCCCACACAGAATTTAATTAAACTAAAGGCAAATTGCATTTGTCTGCAACTTAGCTCGCGTAACTCAATTCATTTTCATTTGCGTGGCGAGCTTTGTTTTTTTTTTGCCCGCTATCGCACATAAAACGGCGATAGATAGTTGCCATAACCACTGCATAATTAAAGCTCATTCAAAGCTTATTAAAACTGCCCAGATGTGACTTAATTAGTGCTCCCTCGCTGGCAAAACGCGGATTATGTTACATTCCGAATGAAGACCATTTACTATTTATAACTATTGCGAGTCGATTTAGGCACGTGCTTTAAAATTGGCAGAGCTTAATAAATCCCTTTAAACGAACGCCTCTCTATGCGATTTTCATGAATTCAAGTAATTATAATAAATATATATTATTAAATTAGCTAAACTCACAAAATATTCTGAAAATAAAAATATATATTTTATAATACAATGACATATTATTTTTTAAATATTTGTTGTATGAATTTAGTTTTTAAAAAACAAAAAATGTGAATTGTTTGCTTGTATTTTGTGCAAGAATATTGTTGTCAGTAGCCAAATCATTCCTCATATATACTTATTTGGTTTATTTTTTTAGATACTGTTCACAAACAGCTTCATTCTATCAATTTCAAATCCTATTAAAATTGTCAGCTGAAAATGGCAATTTATTTGAGATTTTCCTCTTTTTGCTTGTTGTTTTTTTTTTTTTTTGTGATACGCCCCCTCAAAGCGTGCAATTGTTGCAATTTAAGCGCAGTTATCAGCGAGGCTCTGAGCTGATTGCGTGTGTGGGTTTCGATTGCAATTCATCAATGGGAAGACAAACTTGAAGCGTCGTTGCCCAAGTTGAGCAACAATAATTGTGACAATGAATTTGCGTAGCTGAGCAATGAGGAAAGAAAGCCATATAAGGCGACTAGTGGTCAAGTAGAGTCTACAACTGCATACGGTTACGGTTACGGGCGCGGCTACGGCGGCGAGTACGGTACCATGTGCCATTTATCAAAGCACGCCATTCATTTGCAAAGAACGCACTTGGGGGAGAACGCCGAGCGAAGCAAAGCAAATCGCAGGCCGCCCCACATGTTGGCCGAAGGTTCAACAACCCGCGAGACCGCGAGTATACGCCTCGTTTAAAAAAGAAAGAGGCGAAAATTCAAAACAAAAATCTCTGGCAATAAGTTTGTTTTAATGTAAACCAGAGACGCATAGCTAGTTGAATATTTGCTAGATGAGATCACATTTGTTGTTGCCGATGCGTTGGGTTGAAATTGGGCTGGGCCGGGTTGGGTTGGGTTTGGAAATTGCTTGGAACTGGAACTGGAATTGAAAAATTGGAAGGGACCAAGCAGCACATTAATAATAATTACGCGACCGGCGGCTTGACATCTGTTTGAAGTTTATGCTGGCACATACCATAGCTATAGCTACTCTGGATGCCCGCCCATGGATCACTTGCCGCCGCTGATGGAGTTATTACAATGGCCCTATAAATAGACGCTCGCCCGACTGGCGATCGGCACGCAACAGTCGACAGTCGCAGCCGACTTTTGTTTTTGTTTTCGTTCTTTTCGCTTTTATTATTTTGACCCTATTATGATGAGCTGTAATTCTTAATATACCATATGACAGTGGTGGGCTCTTTAGTTTTTTTTTAAGTTGCTGACTACCGCATCCAAAGGGGGCTTGACCAGAAGTTGTGATAGCTAAATAGGCTATATAGGTAAAAATAATAAACAAATTCGGCACATTTTGGCAGTTTTTTGAATACTTCTTTAGACTTTTAAATAATTAAAAAAATATCTACCTAATTGAGAAAATAAAAAAAGCAGGCTAATGTAGGAATAATTAATAATAATTAAATAAATTATATTTTAAACGTGCATTTACATTACAGTACAGTCTGAGTATGTAAAGTGAGGGCACTTTTATTTAAACGTTTAGTTTAAACTGATCAGTTAGCTTAATTTATGGGATATTGATATCAACTATTTTAAAATTGAACTCTTCACACAATTTGTGATTTTATCATAGTAGATTTATTTCTGTGAGCACACCACAAATTGGGCTCTTAAGTTCAAAATCAATATTCCACATTGCCTCTTACAGCCCCCCTACATTTAGGCTGCTGCTTAAGCACCCCCTTGACAGGTCTAAGTACTACGCCTCTGTCGACGCTCCCTTACGTTGTGTCTTTGTGTTTAACAAATGTGAAGCAATTGAAGTTTCGGGCTGTGGGCGTCCATCAACGAATGAATGTCGGCACAGTCCGGGCTTTTTTGACCCCCGCCCCCTGTCAACCCCGTCCCTATTGTGGTTTGTAGCCTGTTGTCTTGGGCTTGTCATTTGCCAATTGGCATTTATGTTTTTGTAAATTGATATTTCCGTAGGGCGCAGTCTGAGTTCTTATATAAATTTGATGCATTCTAAAAACAATTTAACTAATTTGCTCTCTCTTTCACTTTTTTCGTTGCAGGTATGTATATATAAGTGTGTATATATATAAAATCTAAAACTCGTTCTCCACCAACCACTTGTATCGTAAGTCTGTACTCTAAATCTGTTTATCAAAGGCCAAATGCCTGGCCATTGCCTTCGGCTGTGACTTTATTAATTTAAGGCAATTAATTAAAGCTGTTAAGTGGCCGAAAACAATTTGCAGCTCGTTAAAAGCAGCGGCATCAATGGGTTAAGTGCCCCGACGCTTCACTCCACCCATTTCTGGCCAGATACGTGCTTAATTGTAAGTTCACTCGATTTTTAGCGGGAACAGCTTTTCAAGAAGTGCCAGCGGGCCCCCTTCCTGGCCCTCCTCCAGTTGGAGATCTCTCGTCTCTCAAGTGCATTTCATCTGCTGCCTTTTCAAACGAATCTTGTTTAATTTTGGGCAGCTGCAAGCTGTAAACTCAATTTGTGCTGTAATGCCAAAAACAAAGACACTTAATCATCTCAGATTTTGCAAAAGGGCCGTCTAATTAAAAAAAAAACTCAAGTTTAATTACTTAACGTCGCGCCCTTGCCTTCAATTTTTCGCGACTCAGGCTGTTGTCTAGACAACCCAAGTCTTTCTCCCTCTCCCTCTCTCTCTCTCTCTCTCTTTCTCTTTCCACTTCCCTTCATAAATCGATTTCGGCTATTCATGCATATTTTTTGCTTGACCACGCAGAAACGAATTTGTTTTTGTGGCACATCTCTGAGAACTCTCCCTAAAAATAACTCTTGTCTGCACTTGATATCGCAAACTCTTGTTGAGTTCGTTGTTTTTAGTTATTAAACAACAACAACTTTTTAGAGCTGAGTTACTTTTTTAAACTGATGTTAAGATATGCATATAATGTAAGACAGCTGCATATATTACCTGAGTTTCAAGTAGATTAAATGGAAACAAAATATGTTTTCATAGTTCAGAGGCAAGAGATTAAAGATAATCGCTTACTTAAATTCCTAACGCCAGCTTAAGAAGAGACAGATTTAAATCATGCCAGATCAATCAAAATCTTTCTTACTTAAGGTTGGCTTCGAATATCTATTATAATATATAATATTATGCATGTGCATAATTATTGTAAAATTAAATTGTTTTTGAAGTTTTAACCAAAGGAAATCAGTTTGCAAATCCAACATGCGACCACAATAAACAATAAAACTAGTTCATATAAAGTTTGTAAATACCTAATAGTCTATCTAAGTTACTTTGCTTTATCTTTTCTATGAGCAGGAATGATAAGACCACGCAATCTTATCAATTGTTAATTAACTGATTTGGTTCTTTCAATTCTCCTTCCGTTGTAAATGTTTTTGTTAGCGTTGTTTATAGATTTGATGACCTTGTATAATTAAAGAGCGATAGCTTTTGTTTAAGAGTAAATATTAAATCTATTTTTATTTAATTTATCATGAATTTAATACTAACAAAGTCACCGAAAATTATATACACTTGCAAAGGGTATTTTATATATAAAAGGTGCAATATATATACTCATGCTTTTTTGAATTTGACAAAGTTAAAAGTTCACTTCCCTGCAAGGGTATTAAAACTTCGGCACGCCCGAGGCAATTGTTATTTCCTTATATTTATTTGCCTGCTTGGGACTTGGGGCGAAAGTGCAAATCGACGTATTGATTTAGTTTAACTGCAACTGCCTCGCCTTTGCAGAGCTGTTCCATAAATATATGTAAGTCGAAACAGATGTCGGCCAGGTGTTTGCAGCGATTTGCATTTGTTTTATGGCAACCTGCGATGGAAATGGAATTGAGAGGCTACAAAACCGTTGCGACCGAGCACATGTGCACTTTTCGGGCCGAGGAATTTGGGAAATGCCGGCATTAAAAAGCAATCAAGGAATAACCCAGGCACGGCCTAATTACCTGCCGAGCACTTAGCGCGAAAAGGCACCGGGGATTATGGGCAAAGGGGGCGGCACGCGAAGGTTAACCGCGCCTACCTGCGACAGGTCGACAGGAGCAGGCCTGAAAGTGACGGCTACCTGTTTCCTATATAAACCGCCCCGCGACAGCCCACTGTCAACAGTTGCACAGCAGCCGTGAAAGCAAACACTTTGCCAAATAATCAGACCGAAACTCGAGAAATTTGCGAAGCAAGGATTCAATATGGCCGCCACCTACACTTGCACACAGTACGTGAACTTCATGGATCCCGCCAGCTATGGGACGCTGGGCACCACGTACACCCTGGACGCGGGCCGCTTTGGCCAGCGCGACCTGGGCCTGTTCATCGAGAGCCTGGAGACGATCTCGCGCATCGAACGGGAGCGTCACGAGCGGCGCATGCGTCGGCGCGAGCAGAAGCTGCACGAGACGCGCATCGCGCAGCTGGAGAGCTCCGAGCGCAGCGTGAGTCCGACGCCCAGCGCCGAGGCGGCCGTCGATGAGCCGCTCATGTATATGGAGGCCAAGTGCATACCCTATGCGATCAGCGAGCCCGTGACCACGGCGGAGAAGGCCACGCCGTACTACGAGGTCTGCGACGACGAGGCCTATGGCAGCGCCGGGCAATCGCCCCGCAGCAGTGTCACCTACTGCAGCTGCGCCGGCGTCTCCAGCGCCGGCCTCGACTCCGACTCCGCCGAATCGGGCATCTCGTCGGGCGCCTCGTCGTCGCCGCCGCCGCCGCTGCGGCCACGCTCGCAGGTGATTAGCAAGCCGAAGCAGCGCACCACGCGCTCCCGCATCATTAGCATGGTCCTGAAGCGGGAATACGCCAAGGCGCCCTCGGCGGACCCGCTGGAGCACGCGGCGCGCTGCGATCACCTGCTCAACAGCACCATCAAGCACCAGTTCGACCAGCTGGCATCCAAGTCGCGTCGCGGCATCGCCTGCGGCCAGGGCTCCGCCGAGGAGCGTTTCCTCGACAAGGCCCTGCGCTACTTGACCTTGTGATTGGCGCAGCTCGAGTGCCCCCAGCTTTAACCAACTATTATTAAGAATATTAAGAACACATACCTTGATTTGTTTGTAAAACATCTTGATGGACATAATTAAAATCGATAACCAAAGCAATTGATTACTGTTTTAAATAATTATGCGAGCGCTTCAAAAGAGGAACAGTAACATATTTGGGGAATTGAATTCATATAACAAATTTATATATTTTGCATTATTAATTCCTTTTGAAAAAACTCGAATCCATTTCAAAAAGAATACAAATAAATTTTATAAATGTAAGACCCTTAAAGAGATTTAATTACTTTGATTTAAAACTTTGCAACCGAATAATTATCAGCTTTTTAAGTTGCCTCAATTATTCATGTTGCAAAAATACAACAATATCAGACCGTGAAATTAAAAATTGATATATTTATTTATTATTTTATTTAATAGATTAAAATATTATTTTCCTTTCAAAAGTTTCAATGACATTATCTAAAGGATGTGCAAGTTAAATATATGTAAGAGAAATTCTTCTGGCTAATTAAACTAATATTTGTATGTTAATTTACCAGTTGTATAATCTATACGCCAATTAGCTCAGTTTATTTCCATATAACGCGACTTGATTTAATATTGTCTGCGATGCTTCTCTCTCTCTCTCTCTCTCGCTGTGACTTTCCCATTGTATACTTCTCTGTTCACATATTAGACGACCCAGTGACAGCTCGATATCATCTCGATAATCTGCTTCAGTTTAACTGGCTGTCAACGTGTCGACTGTCCTGCTGCAACTAAAGAGCACTTGTCGGTGGGGTCAGGCTATAACTGATCCAAATATAGCCGAACAGATGACACCCTGCCACTTCTGGGCAGCTGTCGGCTGTCGAAACACCAAAGTTACAAACACATATACATATATACATATATATTTCTTGTTGTACTTCATCTGGCCGCCTGTTGCTGAGTTCTTTTGTTTATCAACGCGCACAGGGTGACTCGTGCACGGCACCCTGGCTGCGCCTGCATCCTGCTGCTATAAAAAAGCTCGCCGCTGTTGCGTCTGTTTTGGCTTCGGACATGCGCCAAAGCTGCCATAAAAACGGTTACAACTGCTTTTTTGGCTTTTGGCCATTGCTTTGGCTTTGGCTTTGGCCTCAACTCAGTATCTATCACAAATTCGAAAGCGTAGCATACATTTCTGCGCCGGAAATGGCAAACGACGCGTAGTGTGTGCGTGCCTCTCCGCGTGTGCGTGTGTGCATGTGCGTGTGCGTGTGTGTCTGTGTGTGAGTGTGTTGCTGTTTGGTGTTGCAAGTCGCGCGCGCCATGTTTGCTCAAGTAAACGCCAAATTCAATTAATTCATTTAGCCTAAGCGACACACAGAGAACCCCTAAAAGTGCCAAAAAAAAAAAAAAACGCATTTGCAAACACACAGACACTCACACCTCCAACCCCCCTCCCCTGCTCTCTGTGTGTTCCCTTGACAATAAAATATGAATTGATGCGCGCGCTGCGCCATAGTATCGTCTATATACACGCATGTGTGTGTGTGTGTGTGTGTGCTTGTGTGTGTGTATTTGTGTATCGCTGCGTGCGTTTAACATTATTCCATTTTTTTCGCCTGTCCATATTTTAAGGTCAACCCGCAGCTGCGTTCAACCAAAATCTAATCAAAAGCAGCAAACGTTATAAAAATAAATTTTGAGCCCTTTTTTTTTGGTAGCTACAAAGAGAGTTGCGCTTTCTGGGGTTTTTTGGGGTGTGCCTATTTTATAGCTTGCAGTTTTGCCAATGTGTGTGTGCGTGTGTGTGAGTGTGTGAGCTTGCATGTGTTTGTGGCGCTTTTATTGACTTCCTTTTTAGCCTGGCTGTAGGTGTGCGTGCTAATTGAGTTTTGTTTCGTATATATGTATATGCAAATAAGTATACATATAGATTTATGCATATTAAATGCTTATATATCAAAGCTGCAAACCGGTTAAAACCCGAACCGAACCATATTTTATATTCAGAAAATAGTTGGTTTAAATAGATGGTTTAATAAACAAAAACGGAGGCCAAATGTTTTGTTGTAATTAATAGATTAAATATTTTCATTTCAAATTGGAAAGAATGTGGCTAAACATTAATAAAGATAAATGCCTATGTATAAATATTTGTGTGTGTGTGTGTGTGAGTGAATTCTATAAAATTTCTCATCGAACGCATTGTATTTTCTTTCAAAATTCAAAAATCAAAAACGTACAGCTAAAAAACTATATAATTACTCTATATACCAAACAGTAACAACAATATGCTGCAATACGATCAGGTAATTGAGTGCGATAAATTATTTTATGATAAGCATATATAACCGTATATTGGACGGGTTGACGTCAAATCAGCGGCACCGGCATTTCAGGATATATGACCCACATAGTGAAATGCTGGCGCCTGCTGCTGCAACCACGGCACCACGGCACCACTGCACCACTGCGCCGCTGCACCACTTTCAGCAGCAGCTGCAAACGGCAAGCGGCACGGCAATTGTCAATTGGCGCACGTCAAGCGACTGACGACAGCAGCGACTTGGCAGCAACTTGACAGCAACTGCTGCCCCAACCAACCCCACAGCCCCACCTCCCCACCTCCCCACCTCCCTCGTTGCAGTCGCTGAAGCGCCTTTGCATAGGTGTATGACGACTGCGATTAAGTTTTGTCTGTCTTTTGTTTTGCTCACTGTCTCAGGTTTACGCCCCCTCTCGCCCCGCCCTCTCGTTTCCCTTTGATGGTGCACTTTTGTCATTTAGACTGTTTCCACAGCCAAGGCAAAATGTTGGTAGACCACCATTGTTTACACTTGGGATGCTAGCTCAAGTTTTTGCTATGCACTTGAAATCTCTTTTATTAAGCACTTGCCTTGAGAGATAAGTTGGTGTGTGAGTGTGCCTGTGTGTGTGTGTGCGTGTGCCTAATTCACATATTAAAGAAGTTCCTAAACAGACGCTCATATTTTGCTAAACTTAATTAACCTAAGCCCAAAGTTGAGAAAAGTTTCTTTTAAACAATTACGCACTTATAATCATTTACAAAGCACAATTAAAATATTTGGAAAATATATTAGCTTACATACTTTGATAATTGTTGATATAAATGCAGTATATAAAATATTAAATGCAAATAATTTTAAATTGTTTTTAATATTTCTTTCTTTCATTCAACAAATATTTATTTAATAAATAATTAATTATTTTACATGCTATTACTTATAAATTTATCAAATGATTTATTTTTTAATTTATAAATTTATAAATATATTTAATTAAAATTTATTATCCAAAATATAATCTCTATTTGTAACGTTAGCTGAAGGCCAGCTAAAATAAATTTCTAAATTTATAGTATAACGATAAACTATTAGAAATTACCTTGCATATTCTTCGTACTTTGCAAGGAGAAATTTAACTTGAGTTCTACTGAATTTGCATAATAAATAACCATCAGTCTTAATTAATATTTTCAAAGTACTTTTCATTCTAGTTATTAGTTCGTCAATTTAAAAAAAAGGCCAATCTGTCCATCAGCTTTTTAGTTGAAGCAAATCTCACCTGCATAATCTGTTTCATAACTTTGCCACTTGACACATCGAGGCCTGCTTCAGACATAGCCCAATGTGCTATTTAAACTAGAACTTAAGTATTCATCGGATTTGCCACCTTCCCCACCTTTTGCTTGCGAAGATAACCTAGAAATGGTGCACTTATTTTGTTTTTGCCCGAAGAACTTTATGTAGTCCAGGCCAGTTCAGTGGCGTTTCTAATGCCGCAAAGTTTGACAAAAGCACAAACAATAGCAAAAGTTTGCCTCAAGTTATCCAAAACTTTGCGCTCGGCTGAATCATCGCAAATGCCCACACACTGAGCCAGAACAATTTTATTATTAAAGTGTCAGTTTTTATTCACACGCAATAAATCATTTGGGCGAGTTTGTTTAGGTCAAATCGCAGCTATTCAATTGAATGAAAACCTGTTGAGCTTGTTTAGAGGATTCTTCTGTAAACTGTTCAATTATTGATAGAATATTAATACATCGTATCGAAAAACTTTTTAACTTGCATTAAGTTTAATTGAGGTGTTGAAATAATTTTAAATCTGGTTATTTTTCCTAGAATTTGTATCCATGTGGAAATATTTCTAAATGTGCAAATTTTGTTTGCTATTTCAACAAGGATATAATTTAATTTATAGTTAATTATAGTTATCTAAAAATCTTTTATATAAAAAATATAATATGAATTGCAATTTTCCAACCCGTTCTTACACATGCTTTCCCTTTTCCCTTGCAGCCACCTGAGAATGAGCTACAGAAATCGCACGATCACAATCCGGCCGCCCTGAGCGAGCATCAGTTGCGGGTGCAGGCCTCGCTGCAGCGCCTGAATATACCCGACTGGTTCCGGCAGTACAATCAGAATGCGGCCCGGTCGCCAGATGGCGCCGTTGCCGGCGCGGCCACAGCGCCCTCTGGCGGCTACAAGCCGGGCAACTTTACGCGCAAACGCACACAGGACTCGGGCCGCTGGCAGGGCCTTAACTCGAAGACGACTTCGCTCAGTTCGCTGGGCTCACAGCGCTCCGATCGTAGTCCCCTGCTGTTGAGTCCTTCGGCGCACAGCCACCACGGCGGCCCGAGCGTCAGCGCCTCCGCGTCTGGACACCAGCACGCCGCCGGCCCGGTGCCCGTTGGCGCCACGCGCTGGTCGACCTCGCATCTGAACTCCACACAGACGTCGCCCAGCGTCTCGCAGCGCGGCAGCTTCGCGCGCGGCGCGCCCATCAACAGCAGCTTCATGTCGGTGGCCAGCGGCGGCAGCAGCGCCGGCGGCGTCCTGCGGAACTCCTATCGCCAGCCGTACCTGGGCTGGCGCAGCACAGAGAAGCTGTCGCAGCGCACGCCCCACGAACGGTGAGCGGGAGATTGAAGCTGGCGACTCCATCTAATCCGAATCTTCTTTTCAGACTGGCCAACTCGCTGCTGGCGCAACGCACATCGCCCACGACGGCAACGGCAACGAGCACGGGCACCAACGGGGTGCGCCCGCATCTGCAGCCCGTTACGCCGGAGATACAGAGCTCCATCAAGGAGGTCACCTCGGCCATAGTGCATTACGTGAACGATCAGACGCAGGCGCAGCAGTTGCAGCAGCAGCGCAGCCGTTCGGCTAGTCCCAATTCGAGGTAGGCAGCGGATCACTCAAAATACCGTTGCGGCCAATAGCAGAACACTTATCTAGTGTATACAGTTGTCGTAGTAGTCGATATACCCCAACAAAAAAAAAAAGATACAAATGTTATTACCACATCTTTATCTTACCTTTCCTTCCCTGCCCATAAACTCTATCTGTAGCTGTTATTACCATATCTTTATCCATCTCTTCACCCATCATCTCCATCTTTTCGTTCCTGTTCACTTTCGTACTGAAAACTTTAATTTCTCTTCGGCAACTGCACAACGCGTAGCTACCTGTAAAAGTTCACCCCAGCACCAGCTGCAGCACTCAGTCAGTCAGTCAGTCAGTCAATCAATCAATCAGTCAATCAGTCAGTCAGTCAGTCAGTCAACTGCCTGCCCACCTGCCTGCCTGCCACGATGTACAGAGGTAAGCAAGCCCTTATCCCACTTTTGGGCTTCGTCATCCTCATCGTCTCAGCGTCCTCCATGTGGCTAACCTGTGACTAATCCTCGTGCTATCTACATGTGTTACTTACACCGAATATCTGTGATGGCTTCTACTAAAAACTAAAAAACTAAAAACACTAAAAAACAACTAAACTTTCACCTCCAAACGTGCGGGGGGCAAAAACTGCTTGGATGGGCGCCAACTTATGGCCGCAATTGAGGTCAGGTCAAAGGGAAGACATTTTCTCTCCGTTGACGGTGTTAGGGATTTTAGCTATTTTTGTTTTTGCCACTCCGTTTTGCAATAGACACATTTAAGTTAAAGTTAAAAATTCCTCTACTTTCGAGATTAGAATAACATAATAATAATTACCAGAGCAATATTTAAATTGCAAATATTCCACTCTGGTCTAAATGGGTGCAGATTTTCAGATTTTATACAAGCTTTTATCTAAGATAAATTTAGGCTAGACAATATTAAATTACACTCAATTTTTGTTAAATTATAACAATTCGTAGTATTTTTGTATTTAAAACCAGTTTCTAAATGTTTTTGTCAAAATAATGACATGAATTTCGAAATTAGATTTTAAAAATCCCAGCTATACTTTTTTAATTTGGAAAAGATGAAACTGAAACGTTTACGTATTTAAAAATGCATAAATTCTTTGCGAATACATAATTAAAAACCTGATTTAAAGATTTTATTATTTATTATGCAGCATTAAATTTTATATAATTTTTACACAATTAGAAAAATCTTTCCAATTAGTTGTTTTCAATCTCAGTCTCCTTTCTCAGTTAATTAGTGAAACATTTGCAAACCAATTAAAAGTTTTCCACAAGCACTTTTCTTTGTCCTTCTATAATTAAGATGGATGCCTCACATGTTATAGCTTATTCGAAATGATATCATTCCCAACCCCTCTGCAATAGATGGTGATTATTATTATTATTATTTGCCCACACAATGATGCAGTTCATCTGCTGGGCTTTGCGGCAGTCTCAATGTTATTCGTATGCGATTTTTTCCCATCAATATTGCCACAAAATGAAATTACGTCTCACTTTCATGTTGAATCTGATGTCAGTGCAAACTATCCCCGAGGGCTATTAATAAGGCTCAATAAAAAAAAGAGGCCTCGCCCCGAAGCCAACGCCGCATGCAATTTAAATGTCAACAATGCAACTGGCGGGCCCTGTCTGACGTGCGGGGTTACCCACCTCTTCTAGGATACCTAGATATATATCAAAGCCAGCTCCAACCCGGGCCACTTGCACACGTTTCAAGTGGAGCCCACTTGCTGGCCCTGCCAATCATTATGAAAATCAATAATATTAAAGTAGAGCAGCTCGCATACAGGGTGCCGCTTTAGGGAACTATATTTACCTGGCATTTCGGTCAGGTAAATACCCTATGAGCATGTATCCCAAATTACCCATCTTGTTGTAAACACACTCAGAGAAAACAGAAAGTTTTGCCAGTTTAGTTCTTATATTTTCAAAATTTGTTTTTAATGTTCTCAAGTTACTATTTGTAGTAAAGAAAATATAGTTAAACATCGTTAAAAATATATATTTTCTATTAATTTTAAGATATATCGAATGTGCAAAAAAAAACTTATATTTTTCGCCCTGGAATTTAGAAAATCAGTTAAAATTCCCAATTTGACCAATATATGCCAGCAAGGGTTTTACAATTAAAAGAGAGTGAGAGAATATTTTTAATATAGTAATAGCTAACCTATTTAACTTTAAATTGTATAATTATTTTTTTTTTTGTAACAAGTGTAACTACTTGATAAAGAGCATCTCCGAATTCATCTTGAGAAAACTTTCCAGACCTTCTGGTTGTTGTCTGTAATCAGGCCGCCAGCCCGGCGCCTCCCCTCGTCCCCCTTCCCCTCCCTGTTCCCTTAAGGACAGGCGCAGCAACCCTACGCAGCAGCCAATGTGGCCTATGCTTATCTCGCGCCGTCTCTTTCGCGCACACACAAACGAGTGGCGGGCAACCCTCTACGCCCCCCGCAGCCCCCCCTCCCAAAAAAGGAAAAGCCACCTCTTTTATGCTCTCGATCCCACAGTTGGCTTTGGCTTTGGCTATTTCTGTGTTTTCACATCCATCGGCGTTTCATTCGTGTGCGACGTCTGCTGCCAAACGCTGCTCAGCGCGGGTTGCCCCGTTAAATATATGTGGCAAAAGGAAAACAAGTACAAATAATTATATAAACTATGTGAGTTTTCCAAGTGGAACTTTAACTGCAACGAGAAATTAATTGAAAATTGGGCCGCTGTTCAGAGCGCCTTTTTCGGGGTCAGTTTGAATATAGGCCACAATATGCAAAGGGTTGTCTGAGGTTAGTGTCCTGCCACAAGTGCAGGCGAGTTGAGTCACAGCTGCTGTGACGTCACTTATTGATTTTACTAGCCTGGTGTTTGTTGTTGTAATTTGCTGTTGGTTTTGTTGCTGCTAACACTAAAAGTAAATATAAACGCAACTTTTACTAATTCCCCCGTTCGTTCCACAGAAAGTGCTGGCTGGAGAGCAGCTTTGTTGGCACACGTCCGCTGGACTCACCGCAAACGCCCATCATCGACAGCAGCAGCAGCCCGCCCGCAGCCCAGCACCAGCATCAGCATCAGTTTCAGCATCAACTCCACTTGGATGCCACAACGGTGGTTGCCATTGGACAGCCGCCACTACGCATGAACGGACTGAGCCGAGTCGGCGGCGGTGGCGGTGAGTCCACCATTTATATATGACCAGCAGCAGCTGGCCAACAACTGGCGTGCTTAGACCTTAGCTAGTATATCGGCTTGATTTCTTTTATTTTCAACGACAGCAAAAATATTAATTTCATATCACAAATTTGGTTTTGTAATGTGCACAAAAAAAAAAAAACAAACTCAAATGAGAAATGCGTTGATACATATATACGTATATATATGTTAGCTAAGCGTACATATGTTTAGTATGTAGCTATAACACCTATGATTTCTTAGACGCACACACACACACACACGCAAATGTAGCTTGAAATGCAATTTTCTACATTTGTTTTTCTTTTGTTTTATGGTTTTTATCGTAAATGAAAAAAGAAAATTATTAATATTACCTAGGCTGCAGAGTGCAAATGCATTTTAAGTTTCCACATTTTGTTTTAACGACTGTAAATTACAAAACTTTTACAAAATTCAAATTCATTTTTAAAGTTGACCCATTTCAAAAGCAATTACATGTGTAATTTTTTAGTGTTTACAAACTTATTTTTATAAATTTACAATTTAATTTTATGATTAACTTTTAAAAATAAACACAGCTATGGCATACAGTTGATTATTATTGTATTATTATTATTATCTGTATAATTATTTTTATTATTATTATCATTGTACTCGTCCCAACCTGTTCACATATTTGATGCGATTCAATACAAATCATAGCATACTTATCTGCGCATAAGTTTTCTATGGTTTCCATTTGGCATACTTCATTTTTAAATGCTGCTCAAAATTCTCATAATCATACAAACACACACACACACACCAAAATATTTTATTTGGAATTTTCAATTTTAGGCTTGGTTTTTAAAATTAGAAAAATTCACGTACCTAACCACAAAAATGATATAACTACCACAACAACAACAATAACAGCTGACTATTTATCAACTAAGCGTGCTATAAATTAAATTTCTTTATATTTATACGATGTATTATGTTTAAAATGCAACGAACGATTCGAAGAGATTTTGTTTTTTCGATCACATACTTATATACTATCTAATTTTTGTAAAAATTATTATAATTTCTTTTTTAAAACAAAAATGATATCGAAGTGCTTTATATATATACGTCTACAAAGCGGGCACAGCCCTCGCTAATGGTGACTACAATAAAAACTGAATTATATTTTATTCACAAAAACGTTATAATTTTGTAGTTTTTTCATTTGATTTTATTTGGATTTTTAGCTGTATAGTAGAAATATTCGTAGCTACCCTTTGACTGTGCACTAAACACACTTTGGCTTGTACATAAAACATTTTCTCAGTGTAATTTTTTTTTTAAATTTATTTCATAAATCATATGTAATTCCCCACATTTAGTTTTAAGAACATTTAATGCGCTATATATTTTTTCCAAGCCTAACAACAATTTATTTTTGTATTCTTATATTTTATGCCGTGCATTATTATCAAAAAAAAATATCTAAAAAATATATTATGCAAACTTTGGCCCCATAACAAAATTGTAATCGAAAAAATGAAAAAAAAAAAAACAAATTGTAATTGCATCTAAAGCGCCTGAACGCTCGTTGAGCAACGCATCGCTAGAAGATGTCTTAGCCTCACTTTTAGGACTGCCAACTACCTCCTCCTCCAACAGCCAGAACACCAACAACAGAAACAGCAACAGAAACCAAGCGGCAGCGGCGACCGCAGCAGGGTCCTCGACGACAGGTATGAACCTGTAAGTTTTGTTCCAATATAACCGCTACCCAAAAAAAAAAAAAAAACAAAAAAAAAACAAAAAAAAAACTAAAAAGATAACAACAAAAACTATTTGAACAATTAAAGAGAGAAGAAAATGAAATGGGTATAGGCAAAAAGTAAACTTCCGTTCTTGTTTGTTGTTCGCATATAAAGCTCTATATACACTCCAATATATAAACACACATATATAACTAATTAACACACCCACCATATACCTAATATATCTTTAACTCAGTGCTATACGTTTTTTTAAAAGCTCTTCGATTCTTCAAGTTTTTAGTAGTTTTGTTGGAAATAACTTCATACGTTTAATACTCGATCATCAAGTGCATATAGTTCTAGCCTAGACCTTTTACTTTCCTTCTTATTTACTTAGCGAAATTACACTGAGAAAAAATACATGACATACATTTACGACATTGTTGCGCTGCGCTTGCGCTTGCGTCGTTATGCAACACTGAAAAACATTTTACCCATTTAAGCCCAGCATGCGAGAGGCCCTTCGAGGAGAAACCTGCTCCGATTGAATGCTCATTGTTGTTGTTGTTCTTTGTTATATTTTGCACTCGCGAGACGCTTATCTACTAATCCAGTTCTACGCATATATGCGGCCACCCATACATATATACTCCACAGCAGATTCAGCTAGTCGTGGTCAGCAGCTGGAGGTGCTAACGGCAGCGGAGCAGCAGCTACTGCGCCGTCGCAGCGAGGGCGACGCGCCCAGCCAGAAGCAGAAGCAGGCGAACCAGTCACAAGTCCAAGTCCAAACGCAAAATCCAACACAGCCACAGGCCCACAGCCAATCGCAGAGCCAATCCCAAGCACAGATCCAGAGCAATGCCGGCAATCGGCGCGTCTCGCTGGGCGACTCCAACGCCCACACGGCGGACAAGGGCGGCAACAGCAGCAGCGTCGGCGTCGGCGTCTACGGCGACCAGCAGCTGCAGATCAGGTGCCGGAACACCAAGTGCGAGGCCAGCGCCACGCCCGCCGATGCCAAGAAGCTGTACAAGTCATGCCACAATTGTACCCATCTATATTGTTCACGTGAGTGTCGGCGCGCCCACTGGGAGAAGCATCGGAAGGCGTGCCTGCATTCGCGCGCCTCCAATCTGTGCCGGCAGGTGTTAGCCACGTGCAAGGACGACATCGATTCGCAGCGACACCTCAGCCTGCTGGCCCGCAAGGGCAGCCTCTCCCAGGGGCGTGGCGTCGTCCGTGTGCTCTTCCGGAGCGCCGAGGCGGCGGAGGGGTTCATCAAGCACGGATTTCAGTGCATGGGCGAGGCCTCCTATGTGCGCTGGCCGGACCTGATGCCGGCCGAAATGGGCCTGGAGCTCTACTCGGAACTGCTCAAGCTCAGCACCGAATACAAGCCCGAGTCCAAGATGCTCATCTACGTGGCCATCTGTGTCGTCTCCGAGGCGCCGGGCATGGGCCAGGCGCCGGTCCGCTGGGAGCGCCAGCTGGTCTCCCGCTGTGCCAAGCTGAAGCTCAGCAAGAGCGTGCTCGCCGAACTGGAGCTGCAGCAGCAGGCGTTGCAGCAGCCGGTCGCCGTTGTCGCCGTGCCGGAGCGCACCGAGATCCTGATACTGACCTTCAATCCGGGCCTGCGCACCGTGCCCGGCAACCGGGAGCTCATATTGTCCAACATCCTCGACATACTGTCGCGCCGCGGCGTCCTGCTGCGCAAACACTATCCGGAGATCTATCAGCGACTGCAGACGTACACCGACGGCCAGACGGACAAGTTCAATCCGGTGACGCTGCATCCGCGCGACTCGCAGACGGGCCAGAGCTTCGTGTGCATCATCATGCCCGTGCACACGGACAGCGAATTCATCAAACTGCCCTCGGCCGCCGACGGCGGCGGCAATCGTGTGACCACCATCGACGTCGGCTCCCCCGCGGCCCTCGCCCAGCTGGACGATGACGAGCTGCTCACGCGCACCACGCCAGCGAGTTGATTGATGGCTGGCAGCAGCAGCAGCAGCAGCGCCAGCAGCCGGCCGAGGCGCAGCGGCAGTGCCACGCCCCCGCACACCCTGGACGCCTACGGCGTGGCCCTCGGCTGCGGCCTGGAGAGCACGCGCATGTGAACGCAACGCCGGAACTTGCTCTTGATTAGTACATAAGTCAACCAGTCGCTTCTATCGTTCTCTACTCTAAATATTCATGTTAGTTAGTCGGCTGTTCTGTTACTTCAAAATTAGCTAGTTAGCCAGTGGGCCGTGAATCCGTAGTGCCCTCCACTCCCAAAAAAAAAAAAGAATATATAAAATTAACACTTGTTG
This sequence comes from Drosophila sordidula, assembly GCA_035047465.1. Taxonomy (NCBI): domain Eukaryota; kingdom Metazoa; phylum Arthropoda; class Insecta; order Diptera; family Drosophilidae; genus Drosophila; species Drosophila sordidula. The sequence continues at coordinate 1,291,471 of JAWNPQ010000260.1, read as the reverse complement.
TCTGGTACACCGCAAAGCCCAGCAAACTGTCAGCTATCTGGGAAAACCTTGCTAGAACACTATCATTTGGGGGAAGTCCCATTAAAAAGAATACACTCTTCCCTAATTTAACTAACGGTACTAAGTCAAGCTTTACTATCATACTATATCTCTGAGCTTACAAGTGGCAGCAGTCTTAGGAGTCACGTGCAAAAGCTACACGCTATATAACTGTAAGGTAAGGCAAACACAGTGGGATCCAACAAGAACCTTTTCGAAAATATTTCAAGATATATTCACAATGGATTCTACACTGCACTCAGACCTTTATATGTAACCTGCAGCTTCCAAAATAATAAGACAAAAACTAAATACTAAATTGTTTATATTATACAATAAAACCTCGAGCAACAGTCTAGCATAAGAGCCCACAAATAAGTTAAATGGATACTTGTTTGGGTACAAGAAAACAAAAACAAACACACACACAATTTCCTATATAAGCTGCGGCGCAACTCGATGCATAACCTCACTTTTTATAATGCAAATCACATAGACACATCATTAACTAAAACATATGACAAACTAACTACAAATACTTAAGTACTTATATACATATGTAAATTTTCTTCTATGTGTTAAATGTAACAAAAGCAAATTGTTTGCTTATGGCCTTATTTAAAGTTTGTTAAATTTGTTCTGCCCCTCCAAAACGTAACATTTTGTAGCCTTTTAAATTAGGTTTTGAATTTATGTGTAAGTCAAATGCGAATCTAGGTTAGCTTAAATATATTTATTAGTTAAATTTGTGTACTAAATACTAGAGTTGAAAATCAAAATCATAATAATGCCCAATAATCAATTTTGAAAATTCGCTTTTAGCTAAAATAAATATTTAGATCGGTAACTCTCCCAAATTCCTTTGCTAGTTCAAATTGCTAAAAACTAACACTACAAATTTATACATTTTTGTGTAAATAATACAAAATGAAACTTGTATTCTTTAAGAATAATTCTTATAAACAAACAAGACATAGAACATACATAATACGAGAAAAAGCGCTTGAATTATCACAATTCTGCAGAGTCGTACAACAAACATCATTTGCTGTCAAAAAATAGAAAAGAAAAAAACCTGTAACTTGTTTAGTACTTGTACGAAGGACTTGAAAAACAATAAATAAAATGCATTCAACATTATTGAAATTTAATGTAACCTCAATTGTCTTTTATGGGCCTTAATAACTGGGTTTTGAGTCATCTATATTAATAAAAAAAAGTATATAAGAACTTAAATATTCGGTTTTTCTGCGCGCAGTAGAAGTGTGCAGTGAACTTGCGGTCCGGGTTCGAGTCTAGACAGCGGCAACAGTCAAATAAAAATGCAAATAAAAGAAGAGCTCGCAATATGAACTCTCTCTCTCCATTCGTTATATTCGTTCGACGCGACTACAACTCTTCGGAATTTTTCTCCATCGTGTGTGGCTTTTGGGCAGCGAAAAAAAGGAGCCCCTCGGCCGGCGTGGTTTTGGAGTCCGAAGAGCGAAAAGCTCTATAGAAAATTATGTATGCACGTGTGTGAGTGTATATATAAAAACGCATCTTAACATTTGTTTATATCTGTGTTATTTCTGAATTATATTTTCTATATTAAAATCTACCCCCTTTCTGATTGTTTTGCTTGCTTGCATTTCACACTGCTATTTTTTTTTTTAGTTTAATAGATTAAACCAATTCTACCAACCAAACGATTACTTTCAGGCAGGAATATCATTGGTCTAAAGGACATATAAATTGTCGTGTAACTTCTCGACTTATAAGAGGTTTTGTGTTTTTGGTACACTTTTGCCGGCCAGTTATAAAATGTAACTATCCATGAAATAAAGAGGTTCACACAAAGATTTGATGCACTTCCTAATACATTTACCAACTGCAAATGAATTCACCGGCCTAAAAGTATGCTTTCAAATCGGGGATATGTTCCTGAAGAATATAATTTTAAATTATTCAAATATGATTTATTTATTAAAGTTATAATTGTTTTGTGTAATACTTATTTAGATTTACATAAATTGTATTTAAAATGTTGTTGTTGTTATCCTCTTATTGCTAATATTGTTTTAAACGAATTTATGTACTACCCATATATATATGTATATACATACACATATATATATTCACCTACATATGCATATACACATGTATATATATACATATACCGATGATGATACGGATACGGATCATATTATGTATATAGTACAATCCTGCGTAGTTTCTTACGTATTTGCTTTTGATGCGATAAACGCGCCCCCTCGCTTATAAATCCGTGTAAATTTACAGCTACAATTTGTATACGGAAATAGACTATAACACTTAAATGTACCACATATTGCGCCGTATCTATGTTACAATCTATAAATAATTTAGGTTCGATTCATTTCGTTTGTTAAACGTAAAAAAGCGTTTTTAGCGGCACTCTTTCGAGTGCGCCAAGCCCAATTTATAGAGCCCTACATGAAAACTACGATATTAAAAAAAAAATAAAATAAAATAATAATATGTATATGTATAACATAAATGGTGCTTAGCTGGTAATGGTGATGATGACGATGCTCCTCTGCCTCGTTTATGTACAGGCGCCGACTCAATAGTTCGATGTAGCACTAAAGGCGGCGCCCCGCTGTGGCTCCTCTTCCTGGCCCTGTTGCTCCTGTGTTGCAGGCAACTGATAGTAGTAGCCTGGATAGGGCTGCGTTGGAAAGGTGTCCGCTCCCGTTCCGGTGCCCGCTTCATAGGCTGCCGCCACTGCCGTAGTCGTTGCTGTGCTGCTCGCCTTGGCATTGGCATTGATTGCTCTTATCTATAAGCCACCGATGATTACCTCCTGCTGCGCATCGTCATCCATGTCGGGCAGTTCTTGTTTGTGGACGACCATGCCATCACCAGCAGGCTGCCTGGGCGCCGTTTGTCCATATTTCTGATGTATGCCACGATGGCGTTTCAACGCAAAGCGATCGGCAAACGCGGCCGAGCATATCTCACACTTGTACGGCTTCTCGCCGGAGTGCACCTTGGCGTGGTTCTTTAGATGTGCCGCCTGTGAAAAGGCAGAGCCGCAGATTTCACACTTGTACGGCTTCTCGCCGGTGTGTATGCGGCGATGGTTCCACAGCGTGGCGTGGCGCGCAAACCCCTTATCGCACACCCCACACACGTACGGACGTTCGCCGCTGTGCGTGCGTTCGTGGTTCTTAAGATGCGGCGATTGAGAGAATTGCATGCCACAAGTCTGACATCTGCAAGAGTGGAATATTAGCAATATAGAGGAAAACTGGGCATGTTATTGACTACACCCACTTGTACGGTTTTTCGCCAGTGTGTATGCGGGCATGGTTCTTAAGATAGACGGCTTTGGCAAATGCCAATCCGCAGATGGTGCACTTGTAGTTCTTCTCGCCGCTGTGCAGCTTCTTGTGTGACCACAGACTGGAGTAGCGTGAAAAGAGGCCGCCGCAAATGTTACAGCTGAATGGTTTACTGGGATTTCTGCAAAGGACAAACATTAGCTCGTTAACAATTCGTAGTCTGTGGCTTATTTAAGAACTCACTCGGTCTTCACAGTCACTGTATTTTGTTTAACTGAGACGCCGGCGCCGCTATGCACTTGATGTGTATGCTGTTGGCCCATCAGAACAACGCCGGAGCCATTGCATTTTTGACACTTGGTCATCTGTTGGGAGTTGCGCTTCTTCACCGGATGATGCCCCGAGGAGCTGGGCTCCCGCTTGGGCGTTGTGCCGCCAGTCTGTTGGGCCACAATTTGCTGTAGTTGAGCCTGCGCCTGTGGTGTTGTTGATATGATTTGCACAGGATGCGCCATTTGCCCTGTTAGCAAGAATAAGCAGCCAGTTAATAATAGATAACAATAGGACTAGTCCACCGACTGCTCACCATCGGGTGCCACAAATATCTGCTGCTGTTGCGACGCTTGCTCTGCCTGCATGCAGGACTCGCAGCGCACTTGCTTGGGCCCCTTGCGCTTCGACTGATGCAGTATGGAGTTGCCGCAGTTGATGCACTTGCTCGACTTGGAGTTGTCGTGCTGCTGTTGTTGCTGCTGCTGCTGCTGGGCCGCCTGCTGCTGTTGTTGCTGCTGCTGCTGCTGCTGCTGCATGACCGATTGCTGCACTGGCTCCAGAGCATCAGAGGCAACGATTTGTATCTGACCCATCTGCCCGTTGCCGGTGATAATGTTCTGCGTCTGCACAAGGCCCTGTGCATTGACCACCGTGATGGCATCGTTCGACTGCTGCGCATTATGCTGCTGCGGATCGGAGCCGTCTGTGTGCATGCGCTTGTGCGCATTGAGCAGCGCCAAATGCTGAAACATCTCCGAGCAGACATCACACTTGAAGCTGATGTTCGATATTGTGTTTTGCAGCGGGGAAATTGTCTGTAAATATATTAATTTATTATAATAATTCAATTTAGATTAATTCTAAAAAAGACTCTGCTTTTCTGTTACAAAATTAACTGGCAAATTTGTTTAAATATATAATCAAGCATCAACATTTTACATTTGAGAAAAAATATATATAGTTTGTAATAGCGCAACAAAATCACACAGTAAACGTTCTACAAACGGACAGCTGCCTCTTTTAACCATAATATTAACGCTTAATTTCACATGTTCACTAACACACATAAAAGCGCTTTATATCTAATTGTCTAATTGGGTGTGTCAGCATTTCGATTACAGGCACAGGTGTGGACTCAGAAGAGCTATCACTGCTCCAAGTATATGGTTACATCTAAACTAAAACAGGCTTGGATGACTAGGTTAAGAATTCTCTCTGGTAAGTACATTTATAGTATGTCTGGCACATTTAACGAAGCTTTCGGTAGTTAACCAAGCTACTTTTAAGTCTGAGCGGTGTATATTTAGTGTTTTCTTTTCTATCAATGCCCTGCACACTTTGAGGCCCTGGCTCGGGTTTCAGGAGACTACTTACCGCCGCAATGGGCTTGTTTTGATTGACAATCTGTATGCGTCCCTGGGCATCCACAGTCGCTATGCCCAGTGCCGTGCCCTGATTCAGTGGCATCCCATTGACCAAGGCATAGTTGTAGCCGCCCACGGGCTGTGCGATGTAACACGTCTTATTGTCGTCCGTGGTGGCCAACTGCGCCAAATTCACCGTGGCGGCATTGCCCTGTAAAGCAGACACATTAAAGCGTTTACAGATCATTGAATGGTAATGAGGCCGGGTTGGTGCCGGGCCGGCGCTGCACTCACATTTGTTGTGTAGTAGAAGGTGGGCTGCTGGTCGGCCTTCTGGCCCTCTATTTTGGGTTGTTTGAGGATGGTGCCGTCTGCTGTTTGATATTGTATGGTCGCCGGTTGTCCGCTTATGGCGTTCGTGAATATAATGTTCTTGGTGAGGTCTTCCATTCTGCCGTTAGGTTACTATAACAAAATATTTGTAAATCACTTTTTTTTTAAATGTGCTGCGAAATTGGTTTAAATAAAATGCACAATGAGCTATGTTTTACAACACTGTCGACGCCACTAGCGCAACGTGTGCGAGCGAGACCACCCTATAGCACACACGTCAGCGAAAAACGACTGATTAAAAATGGCGACGATGAGACAAAAAATATGTATGCGCTGCACACACATCACAAACGAATACAAAATTATAACTTCGCTTGAAATATGCCGCTGTCTGCTTTGTAATCGCCCAATGTTTAGGTGCGTTTAAATGCATTCAACATTTTCCTAACATTTTGCGCAATCACGTACAGTTGTTTCGGCTACGCTTGATTTGGAAATTTACCTTTTACGCAACCAACCACAAAAAATTATGTTTCTGCTGCGCCTTGCACGCCCAGCGCAGCACACACAGTGGCTTTATTAATTGTATTTACGTTGGCACAGTTATTTAAGCAGCATACGCACGGCCGGCGGTCTATTTTATTATCCACTTTATTTTGTTTGGAATGAAAGCAAAACTTTATTATTGTTTTTTCTTTCTCTAACAAATTAAATTCCAGCACAAAAACCTTCTGCTCGTTTGTTCTTACGTACGTTCGAATGTGGACTGCTGAAGAGAGACGGAGAGTGAAGAAAGCCATGGAGAGAGCAGTAGCACATTAACCGCGCACAGGGCTGCCAGACGACACGCATAATCAAAATGCATGGCCAGATCGCTTGCTAGTAAATAAAATATGTTATGATACGAAATACCACACTTTCCACATTGCTTAGTATTTTTGTTTTGCTTGTTTTGTAATAATCGATATAAATAGCGTAAAGCTTTTAAAACTATTGGATGCCTATAAATATTTGTTTTGCATGTTTGGTACATACTTCAGAATACGATTGGATTACCTTTACTAAATGTTTTAAAATTACGGCAATCTGCAAAACGTTTTTTATATGTATTTGTGCTGCGATTGTAAAATAACTATGGTCATATAAGTTGTCATTAAAACCTTTTATGACAATGATATCCATACATGGCTTTTTCAAGTGTGACCAGTTCGCGCTCTGCTTAACAAATGTATTGTACGGATGGCCAGATCAATGAAAAATACTGCCCTAAGACTTTTGATGTCAACGTAAGCTGCGAATGGCTAAATTCGAATGAAATTTCCCTCCAAATTAAAATTTCAAATTGTTGACAGTTACATATTTAATTAAATCAATGATAGCTATTTGCAAGTGCCAGGTAACTGTTTAAAGAAAAAATAAAATAATGCTCTTTTTCATTATATTTTATCACGGGCAGAAAATAAGAGATGCAATTTTAATTAAAAGAAATCAACAAAGTAGTTTTCTACAGAACCATGGATTATATGGATATTTTCAAAATCGCAATAAATTTGTATTTATTATTAAATAGTTAAATAAAAATTAAATAAGTACATAAGGTAATTAAAAAAACATGACGCACAGAATAAAATTAAATGCAATTTAGACATATTTGGTTTAGACACAGTTGTATATTAAAAACAATTTGCCTGCGTAAAATACATTTTATTTACACGAAAAAAAGTATTGTATGTGACTACAAACTATGTTTATAAAACATGATATAATGTTAGATTAAAGAGTGTTTTGTATTGTATATATGTTGTTGGTGGATTATCGCTTTTTGTTTTTCCTGTTTACTTTGTTCTTGTTAAAAACTACATTTAAAGAATGTTGCGAAGTTGTTATACAATATAAATAAAAATATGTTCGGACATGTGCGGCAAAATTGTTAAACATGTGACAATTGCAACGCTAAAATTTTCTCGATTTGGTTATAATTAATATAAATTATTAATTATCATCCTTTCGCATTGGTATATTAGAAATACATTTCCTTTACTTAGTTCATAGTATATGAATTTAAAATACCGTTTGTATTCTTTGCTTGGCTGCCTTTTTCATTCGTTCTTGTTTTTCTTTTCTTTTTTTTTGGTAAAATATTTTTAATAATATACCAGAGTAGATCGGGACCAATTGGCGCGTAACAGCTCGGTTGAGAGGATTCTTAAAGACTTTTATGTGCCCTTTAGCTTATGCTTCAAAATCGGAATCATCGTCATCGTCGACAAGCTCGACCTCATCCTCGCTTTCACTTTCAACGGCGCGACGCTTCTTGGGCGCCGCCTTCTTCTTGCCACCGCCGCTGCTATCTTCGTCACGTTGACGCTTTGCCGGACGCTTGATGGGCGAATCATCGGTCGACTCATCGTCGTCATCGATGGTGGCGTCGGCTTGGGCTTCGCCGCCCTCTTCATCCGAAAGAAGGAAGGAGTAATTGATCTTTTTGCTAGCCGCACGGCGACCAGGACGTTCAGGACGTGATGCCACGACGTCATCGTCATCGCCATCAGTTAAAGACTCCTTGGCCTTGGCCTAATTAGATAGTTAAGTTGAGTATTTGTTTTTTGTTTCAGATAACTACAGTTGCAACACTTACCTTTGACTTGGAAAAGTCCAGTTTGGGCTGCTTGAGGCCATCGCCGTTCTCCTTCTTTTGACGGGGCTTCTTCTCGGCGGGCTCCTTTTTGGCGACGACCGGTTTCTTAGCCTTGGGCGATGTCTTAGCGGCACCGCCCTCGACGAGCATATCGAAATCGTCGACCTCTTCGACGGGTTCCTTCTTTTCGGTTTTGACCTTGGTAATACGTTCCTTGGCCTTGACTGCATTCGTTGTGGCGGCTTGGAACTTCTTGATAATATCATCGGTGATCTTAAATGCCACCCGTTCGCCAATGGGATCTGGAAAGATGTCATCATTGCCCTGCGCAGCCTTGCCCTTCTTGGCGCGACCTGTTGGCTTTTGAGTCTTCATGGCCTTGGCCTGTTTCAGATTGATGCCCTGCTCTTCGAGTCGCTCCTTCTCCTCCACCTCGTTGAGTTTCTCTTCGAGCTTATCGAGATCATCCATCCAGAGATGGGTTGGTGTCTTCTTTATTAGGTTGTCCAGCTCGACCAACTTGGCGTCGCGCTGTTTGAGTAGTTCATTTTTGCGCTCCTCCGTCAGCATCCACATGGACATGCCCAGCAGGTAGTCAAACTTCTTAACCTCTGTGAGCTTCTGGAATGCCTTCTCGGGATCGAGTTCTTTCTTGACCTTCTTTGTGCCGGACGCAGCCGCCGCCGCCTCCTCATCCTCATCATCATCATCCTCGGCTCCTTCGGCTTCCTCCATTTTGATGCGTCGCTGCCATTCCTTGACAGGATCAGGACGATAGCCACGCTTGATCAGCTCATCAATCATCATCTTGCGCTGCTTATTCTCAATCACCAGCTTCTTCTCGCACTTCTCCAAAATGAAGCGGGCCTGATCGCTCAGCCGATCCGCCTGCGCCGTCAGCTGACCAACAAGATAATCCTTGCGGCGATTATAATACTCCAAGCGCAGCTTGTAAAACTCTTGCAAAATATCGATGGGCGTGGGGAAGCGACGCAGGCAATTGTTCTCATCGAACGCGTGCATCTGATTCGTTGATATCGAAGCGCTCAGCTTGAAGACGCGATGGAAACCGCCCACCTCGCTGCGCAGACGCTCAAATTCACCCGGCGAAAAGCTGACGACAAAGCGCACCGTTGAGTCCGTATGGTATTCACGATAGTCCGAGATAATGGCCTTTATCTTTTCGGTGCCATTGGACAACGCTTCGAGCACGTTCTCCTTGTAATTCTGTGTCCAAACACCAACCGGCAATTCGGTGATCTCAATGCGATTATCCGGCAATATTTGAATATTACCCGAGTGGACATAACGTCCATCGGAGACGAACTCCATAGTGCCCGTGAAGTTCTTGTACCATGGATGCAATGGCAGTGGCTCCTCGCCGTTAATCATGCGACGCAAATTGTTGATCAGCTCGCGTGGATTATAATTGGCTATTTTGGTGGACCAACCGGTGCCGATGCCCTCGGCGCCATTCACGAGTACCATTGGGATGATGGGCATATACCACAACGGCTCAATCCGCTGGCCATCATCCACCTGATACTGCAGCAAGGGATCGTCCAATGGATGATAAATGAGACGCGTCAGCGGCGACATCAGTGTGAAAATATAACGAGCGCTCGCGCAATCCTTGCCACCCGTCAGACGTGTGCCGAACTGACCGCGTGGCTCCAGCAAATTGATGTTGTTGGAGCCCACATAATTCTGGGCCAAATTCACAATGGTCATCTGGAGGGATACCTCGCCGTGATGATAGGCAGACATTTCGGCCACGGAACCCGACAACTGGGCAACCTTCACCTCGCGCTTATCGTTACGCTTGAAGCACGTAAACATGACCTTACGCTGGCCCGGCTTGAGGCCATCCACCAGACTGGGTATGGAACGTTCGTTGTCCGCATTGGAGAAGAGCACCAGCTCCAGATTGATAAAGTCCGAGTAGCTGACATGTTTGGTGCCCTTGGTGTACAGATAGCGTTCCGGCAGACCCAGTTGCTTGCGACGCTTCACCTCGTCCATGTGATTGGTTAGCCAGGTTTTGCGCGATTCGATGTGCTTCTTGGAGAAGGCCATCACAATGTTATCATCATCCACCTGGCCATCGTATTTGAATAGAATCCGATGCCGATTCATGTCCTTTTTATAATGAAATACGATTTGTATTTTGTAAATTATTCAGAGGTTATAAAATTAAAATCAAGTATACATATAAAACAAAATTCAACTTTTGGCTAAGTTTTTCTATACGAACTATATGATGTAGTGAACCGAACTTGATAGTTTCTATGAGAATCATGTTTTAGCAGTGCACTGATGTTTATATTACTTGTTGCCCTAATGTATAAGTCATACTAAATCTCTTAATTATTCATTTTTAATATGTGACAAACTGTTTCTACAAACTAACATTATTTGAATACAGTGAAAGCTCCTTTAGAGCACCTACGGTTCCAGATAATAATACAGAGATGCTTGAAAAGTACGTCAAAGAAATTAAAAGGATTGGTCAAAATAAATATTATAATAGTCCTTTCAAAATTTTGTTTGTATTCTCCGCTCCAGCTTTAAATTCTTCTTTTTCAAATTACAAATGATTATAAGATAGATGAACTCACCTGGAAATACTCCTTTGCCTCCTTGGAGGTGGAGGTACCGAGACCCTTATAGTACTTGATATTGTACGTATGATGATTGGCCGTATCCATTTTCCATTCCTCAAATTCGGGCAGCGAGTAGAATGAGAGCTCCTCGTTCTTTTTCGTTGCCTTCACAATGGGCGTAATGAACTCCTCGAGAAACGGTAGACGCAACAGCTCCGGCCAATTGGTGTGTATGAAATTGATCAGCAGTCCCTTGATGTGAGAGCCATCCTGATCCTGATCAGTCATGATCATTACCTTGCCGTAGCGCAGCGTCTTCAGATCATCTTCGGTCAGATATTTCTTCTTGTACTGCAATCCAATAATCTTGCACAGATTATTGATTTCGGCATTCTCCGTCAGCTGCTTGAACGTGGCCTCGCGCACATTGAGCAGCTTACCGCGCAGCGGAAAGACGCCGTAGTAGTTGCGACCGATGACACCGAGGCCGGAGACGGCCAGAGATTTGGCTGAGTCACCCTCGGTGAGGATGAGCGTGCAGTTGATGGAGTTCTTGGTGCCCGCTTCGTTGGCATCCTCCAACTTGGGTATGCCCTTGATTTTGTGGGATTTCTTGCCACCGGTTTTGGCAATATCATTCTGCGCCTTAAATTTGGCCCAGGCCAGCACAGACTCCACAATGCCCGCCTTGGACAAATTGCTAACAAACTTCTCGGAGAGCGCACACTTGGAGCCAAAGCTCTTTGCCTGCAGTGTCATGTTCTCCTTGGTCTGTGAGTCAAATGTGGGATTCTCGATCAGGCAATTGACGAATACCCACAAATGATTGCGCACTTGAAACGGTTTTATGCTGATGCCATTCTTGTTCTTCTTCTTGAGCACCTCAATCAGCTGTTTGATGACATTATCGACCACATGATCCACATGCCGACCACCCTTGGTGGTTGCTATCGAATTAACAAACGAAACCTGCTGAAAGCCACGATCCGAGGGACAACAGGCGACCTCCCAGCGTTCACCGCACGCCTCGTAAACCACCTTAATGGGCTGACCGGCATCATCATCGACATTCTTTATAAACAAGTCGATGTAGTCCTTGAAGCCCTTCACGGGCACCTTGGTGCCGTTCAAGAACACAGACACGCCCTTCGAGGAGGCGGCCACATCGAAGGCGCGTCGCGACATTAGCGCCACAATATCGTTATCCAGCGTTTCCATTTTAAACTTGGCCAAATCCGGGCTGAACGTGATCCGGGTGAAATCGGTGCCATTAAAGTCTTTTATCTAAAAAAAGAATTTCAATTAGTTGGGAATTACAATTGGGCTTAAGTACTTACAATTGGATCACCCGCTTTACTCATGTTGTTGCCCCAGGTCTGCTTGAAACTCTTCTTGTACTGCTTGGTGCCCGTTTCGACGATGAAGCTACTCGAGAAGATGTTGCACAATTTGGCGCCGTAACCATTGCGACCGCCAGTGACCTTTTTCTCATCATCATTGTAATTGGATGAGGTCAACAGGTGGCCAAATATCATCGTCGGCACAAACATATTCTCCTCCTTGTGCATGGTCACCGGTATGCCCTGGCCATTGTTCCAAATGGAGACAATATTCTTCTCGGGATCAATATCAATCTTAATGGTATTCATCGATTTATCGCGCTGCTTATTATCAGCGGCATTCACCAGAATCTCATCAAAGATCTTGTAAAGACCCGGCACAAATGAAATCTCGCGCTGCACCATTCGATTGGTTTCCAAATTATAAACCCACATCAGCTCTTTAGTGAACTCCACGGAGCCAATATACGAATCCGGACGCAGAAGAATGTGCTCCAGCTGCGATTTCTTCTGGTACATCTGCTCGATGGACAAGCCACCTTTTCCGCTACCGTTCTGCATGACGACGCTGTTGTTATTATTCTTTCCCTGCTTGTTGTTGCTTTCTTGCACGTGCTGAAAATAAAAGCAGAAAATGATCAAACGAATGTGTATTGAAAGACTGTTAAAAAAACCAACGTAACTGTACAGACAAACGCGCAGCTTTGTTTACGAATAGAAAGCTGTAGCACAAATTGCGATTAATCATGGGTTGAAACAACGAAGGTACCGAAGCTTGAACACCCTTGCAAATAAAAAACAGGGAAACTAAACTTACGATCAATAAATTATATGGAAACTATATGATATAGCTATTTGTTATTGATGAGATTTTTATATATATTTAAAACTGAGACTAATTTGTCTAGATCATGCTTGTATATACAGATCAAGAATATATATAGTTTATCTATTTCAAAACGAATTTTTTGTGTTAGACATATTATGATAAAAATAGGTGTCTAGCAAGGGTATAACAGTAGTCAGTACTTTTAATGACGTGCAAGCCAAGTCAAGTGTGGCATACTGTACATAGCCTGTGCATTGCCATAAATTGAAGTACAATTTAATATTTTCATTTTTATTTGTATATTAAACAATTTCCGATCATTGTCAATTTTATTATTTATATAAAATCTTTAGCATTTACATGAACTATTTGTATTACAAATAATACGATCGCCGCTCAGTCATAGAAAATAAAAAAGCGCGCGCTGTATGGATGTACATATGTGTATAACAGCCCTGTCTTTGGCGGGACAGTTGAGCCGGCTGCTTACACACTAAGCACAACAACAACTCCATTAAAAACATTAACGACAGCTACGAACAACAAAGGCAATACATTTTACCAAATATTTGTAGTATTATGTAATGAAAATGCAGAAACGGTGCACGATCAGCAGAACTTAGCAAAGCAAATAAAAAAAAAGTGAATTCATAATTTTAATCTTGACGCAGAGTCCCGCATTGGAATGCATGTGTGTGTGTGTATCTGTGTCAGCAGCTTTGCCGGCTTTACACGCTTGCTTGTCTATGATATATACCATATATCAATTTACGCACATACATCGAGTATATAGATAAAAGGGACTTGGCAAACCCAACCAATGCCTGAGCACTGGGCATTTCGCATACACAATTTACGCACCGAAATTCTATCTATATGGGCAGCGCCATTTTTAATTTGCAAACGCGATGCCACCGGGCACAAAACGTTTTTCTTTTGTGCCCCATTTAGGGGAACAAGCACACATTACAGCATTAACGATTTAACTTAACCTGATCACTTTATGCATGCGAAAAGATCGCTTTGCTCACCTTTTTACTTAATTGTAGAAATTTGGTGGTGAAACCAACGCGCGGCAGCGACTGCAAAAATTGCCCACACAGTAGACGCCGCCGCACTTTGTGTGTGTGTGAGTCGCTCTTGAGTTAAGGCTGCACGGAAATGCTGTACAGCAACACTTATCACTATAATACACGCAATCAATTAATTGCAACACTAAATAAAAACAGACTTTACATGAAAAATTCAACCGTCGAATTGTGAAAAGTTCTTGGTCGCACAAACAACCGTCGTCGCCAAGAAAACAGTACAGACGATGCGTTTTTCTTTGAGACTTATCGATATCGAATTTTTGAACAGATGCTGCCAGACCTAGGGCACCGCTGTCTTTGTATTGCAACAGGCAAACTACATTGGCGTTGCCACCTGGTCTATATTTCGTTTATTATTTAAGCTAAACGATACAATCGTTATTTAGCTATGCAGCGGCGGTTATATTTTGAATTCATGCGACCATTTCGTTGTTAACATTTATTTAAGTAACAATGTATTTTAAAGTTAATTTAAGAGTAAAAACAAAATGTCCATATTCTCACAAAACGTTTTGAATTATGATTTTTTAAAAATTGCACTCCAAATTAACGCAAATTAAGGCAAATGCGACTGTGAAAAGACCTGGCTAGCTAAAAAAACAAGTTTTGCCGCCGACCCGGCCAATTGACCTTGACCAACGACAACAAAACGTTGCACTTGCAACGAAAACTAGTTTTATTTATTTGTAAACAAAGAATGTTCTGATTCAGAGTGATCAAAAATGTATATGTATTATAAGTAAAGTAACATTAATATTGTCTAAAACACGTTTAGGTTAGTAACTCAGCAATAACCACTTAAAATTTGCCTGTACTTAAGCTCGTGACGTCATTAAAGCTCATTGAACTTGCACATCAACTCTTATTACAAGTGTATTCACTTACATTTATCTGCTATATCTACATATGTGTGTATCTTGATCATCACAAACTTCATCATCAAATTCTGGCCTCCATCTTTAGCCTTTCGATTAGCCGACAGTTTACAGCTTCATATTATTTTCACTCTCACTGGCACTAAAGCGCATGCAAATACCCTACCTATGGGCATATGACACTCGGACTGTAGGTGGAGAACATTTGATTGGCGCAACAACAACATAATATCTCCAGTTGTTCTATATTAAAGTAGTTGAATATTTCTCTTTCGCCATATTTTGTGTATTTAGAAGTGTATCGCGGTTTCGGTGACTGCCTTTGTTTCTCAGCACTGCATAGAACTTGATGCTTTTAATTTAACTCGTTACCCGGCTTCAATACGGGTTTTCTCCGACTGTTGTTCTGAGTGCTGGGGGCATAAAATGTTTTGTTCTAAACGATTTTTCAGTCAGTCTTAACACAAAATTGTGCGAAGTCAGTGTGGGCGCAGCTCCTTTTTTATTTCAATTCCGAGAAACATACATTACTTACAAAAAATATATATCTCAAGATCTGCTGTGCGTGTTAAACATCAATACAGAAAGTTACTAAATACTGACTACAATTTAAACTGGGTAATTTTTTCAAATAATCTAGCTACATGCCTAACATCAGCGAGTTTTCAAGTGTAATGTCGGTTAAAAAAATGTAGTTCAAGTGGTATTGGTAATAAAGAACAATTAAGTAAAGGTCATGCGCTGATTACTGCGTATTTTTTAAATAAAACCGGAATAGAATTCAATATATTCAAAATGAAAAAGTTAAAAATATAGAATACCTAATACAGAGTAGCACTTTTTTATTGCACTCGCTCTGGTCTCTGCAAATTAAATAAAGTTCATGACAATTAACACATCATAGTAAGAATAACGGTTCATTAACATTTGAACTTAAGAAATTGCATTTGAGCTAAGCCTGCAGTCCACAGAAATGATAGCCCGTTCAGTGTAAATTCCATAAACTTAAAAGTTTGCCACATTTGTCAATATTTGCAATTTGATCCGGACACTTGGAATTTGGAACTTGTTAATGCCCAAATAATAATTAGCTAATTTCAATTTTAGTTGAAAATGAAACAAAAGTAATTTCCCTATCAAGAATCAATAAATAATTTTAAAAAATTGTTTGGTATAATAAATATAATTGGATTGGAAAATACAAAAATAAATGTAATCAGCTGGAATGGCTAAGTGGCTTTATGCGACTTTAATGACAAAACAAATATAAATAGATTGGAGAATAAAAAGTAAATTCATATTCAAATCAAATTTTTTGTTGTATTTAAGCATGATGTATGATCGGTTATTTTAAAGCTTAAGAATTATCAACCAAAATCAAATCTATTTGTTTGCTTTAAACTAGGTCAAAGTTCTGTTTACAATTAGCTGGTTTTCTTACTTAAAACCCTGTCTCCCCTGCATCGTAACCCAAGGTGTTAACTCCTATAGCGAGTGCAAACATGGATTATGTACTTTAGCTAATGTCCCCAATGCACATTGTCATGCTAAATATTATAGTATTATATAGATTTTTGCATGTGGCAATTGCCAGCTAAGTCAATAGTGAGATGACAAATTAACGCGAAAATTTGCGACGTGCTCGAATGCGATCAGAGAAACATAATATATGGGAACAGATTGGAGAGACGTTACCCTTATCAGGTTCGTTGGGCAACTCGGGTTGAGTTCAGTTCGGCTGAGTTCAGGAAGAGATTTGTACAATTTTACTGGGCCAATGCGATAATCGTGTCGTTGCGTCGTTTTATAGTCTCTTTGGCGTTATCGCAAAAAAGTTGCCTTCGCTTGTTTGTTTTCATTTGTAAATTGCATGGGATTGACAACATTTGGCCCATTCGCTCAGTTTCTAACTAGAAGTCGAACGTTGAGCACAAAAATTAAACTCTTAAATAAATAAATAAAATGGTAAATAGCTAAGTCAAGCTGCACTGTGCCGACTTTGCCCGTGTGCCAATGCCAAGTTCAATTACAGGCGGCACTTCACAATGTAAAAAACAAATGTTGCAAACAATTAGACACGTGAGGTTAACAAATGTATCTCGTTCTGTGTCCAAACGTGCACTTAATTGTTGTTCTCAAACACTCCATACGGAAAAACTGTGTGAAGTTGACTTCAAGTTTTGTCAGTTCTCAAATTGACTCACGCCACATGCAAACAACACGCCCAGCGGCAAGTGAGAGCTTAGCAACATTTGAGTGCAATGTTGCAAGTGTTAGAGACGGCAACGCGACATCGCTCGTGACTGCTCATTAATGCGATTAGAGTTAAATAAGGAGTGTATTACTTAATTATTATATTATTATAATTAATCCTCCCACTATTGAAACAAATAATTTCGATATGATAATTCCATCATCGTCTTTTCGTACGGTTTAAAGTCTATAATAATATTGTTCGAAGTGTTATTGTTCTATATTCGTATTATGGACTAGATAATAAAATGTTGAAGCACTAATAAATAATTTATTAATCCATATCACGCGTTTATCTCTAATTCAGAATTGGCTGAATTGTTGTTAGCAACATTGTTGTTGGCAACATGTAACTCAATATGTTGCAGAGTCATGTTCTTCAACCTCTTCTCTTCTCCTATCACACAAAGGCCAAAGGCGTCTTTTCGTACGTTTCAAAGTCTATAATAATATTGTTCGAAGTGTTATTGTTCTATATTCGTATTATGGATTTGATAATAAAATGTTGAAGCACTAATAAATAATTTATTAATCCATATCACGCGTTTATCTCTAATTCAGAATTGGCTGAATTGTTGTTAGCAACATTGTTGTTGGCAACATGTAACTCAATATGTTACAGAGTCATGTTCTTCAACCTCTTCTCTTCTCTTATCTCACAAAGGCCACAACCGAGGGTAACAGCTCACGCATCATGCCCGCCATAGAGCACAAATTGAATGTCAGCGAGGAGGAAATATCGGAGCACATACGTCTAATAGCCGAGAAACAGGGCGAATGTCCAAAGACCAAAAAGGATACCATTGCGCAATTTCGCAACTATATTTTGGGTATGTCCAGAACGAATTACGCCCCAAAATAAAATATCCCTTCAATAGTAATATTTTATATATTCAATAGAGCACAACGACTGCCAGCCACATCGCAATGATGATAAATATTTGGAGAAGTTTCTGCGCGCCCGCTACTGGAAAATCGAGAGTAGCTACAAATTGGTGGGTTTACCAACAAAATAATGTAAAATATAACCTCTGTAAGACTGACAAAGTTGCATTTTCCACAGTAGTTAAAGATGTAATTGTACCTAGTTAATGGTCTCCTTTTTATAGATCTGCAGCTATTACAAATTTCGCGAGGAGAACAAGAAATACTATCAGAAGGTGCGTCCTTTAGATTTGCGGCATTTGGGCGACGAGGATATCTTGACTGTGACGCCGTATCGTGATCAATTGGGCCATCGCATTCTCATCTATCACTTTGGATTGTGGCGACCGAATCGCGTTACTGTGGATGACATCTTTAGGGCAACAATTGTCCTGCAGGAGCTGGGCTCGCTAGAGCCCATCTCACAGATCATGGGCGGTGTGGCCATATTCGATTTGAAGGACTTGGGCCTGGAGCATATGCTGCACTTGAGTCCCAGCGTGGCACAGAAAATGATTGCATTGCTCGTGGTGGGTGATGCGAAAGGATTAATCCTGGTTGATTCCTGGTTGAATAGTCTTTCCCTCCAATTACAGACCTCCATGCCCATACGCACCGCCGCCCTGCATATAGTCAATCAGAACTGGCTCTTCAATGCCGCCTTTAAGATTTTCAAGCCGTTTCTCAATGCCTCCATGCGAGAGCGACTTTTTATACATGGCAGCGATATGAGCTCCCTGCACAAGCACATTTATCCCGAACATTTGCCCAAGCGGTAAGTTAACTGTGGTTGAGTTCTAAGGGATTATCTAAAACCTGGTTGGATTTCTTCTATTTGACAGCTATGGCGGAATGCATGAGGATTATTCCTATACGCTCTGGTTGGATATGCTGCAAAATCAGTGCGTCAACAGTAGCATTCAAAAGGATATGGAACAATTGGGCTTTATTTTCGACTAGGAATCTTTTTTATTTCTTTATGTACTGATTTCTAATGCTCGCTCGAATATTATAATAAGAAGAAAGAAAAGAAATTTGCTCTATTTTTTTAAGTACTCAAACTCTTAAATTTTTTTTTTGAGGTTTTGAAAGCTATTAAAGCTTAGTGTATATCTTTCAACCCAGTTTTATTGCGTTAAGCACTTAAAGATTTTTCAATAGAACATCTTTCATAAAGGAATATATCGTTTAATATGCCTTTGTATCTGTTCATTTATATATAATTTCTATCATACAAGTTACTGCTTAAAACATTTCTTAGCTTATTAAATGTGGCGCATATATTAATCAAAAAGCGGCAAATAACCATTTGAGGTTAGGGCATCACACATTTTGAGGTTATGGCATCACACACTTTGAGGTTAAGTCTGGTATATAAAAAATTTAATGCGCCGCACATTTGTCGACAAGAAAACCAAATGACAACTGCCCTGAAGCAATAACAACAACAACAACAACATCACAAAAGCAAATCAAATGAGGAAACGAGTCCATATGGAAATTGGTTCCGGTCAAGAAACCCAAGTTGAAGACATGTTCGTTTTATGTGTTTAATATGCAAAATGCACTAGGTGTTAGAGCGAGACGGCAGCGCTGGCTGTGATTTGCCTTTATGGTAATTGAGTGTTGGACAACGCATAAAACGCAGCCCGGCACGAACCACACAGCACATAAATATTTCTGCGACCCTCTCTCTCCCACTCTCTCCCTAACTCGCTCTCTCTTGGAGCGTTACAAATATGTTTGATATTTTTTATTGAATTCGTTGACAGAGGAAGCTGCTGTCCGTCGCACACAAACAAACAGTAAAAAACGTTAACCCACCCCCCGCCCCCCCACTGGCCTGGTCAGTGCAAACGATAGTGAAATTGATTTTGGTGCCAAGGGGTCTCTGCCAGTCCCCGGACATAATCTCTATGTGTGCGCCATTTGTGCGATTAAAGCGACAAGATTAAAAAATTTATTGCGCAAATATTTATGGG
This sequence comes from Drosophila sordidula, assembly GCA_035047465.1. Classification (NCBI taxonomy): domain Eukaryota; kingdom Metazoa; phylum Arthropoda; class Insecta; order Diptera; family Drosophilidae; genus Drosophila; species Drosophila sordidula. The sequence continues at coordinate 1,271,622 of JAWNPQ010000260.1, read as the reverse complement.
GACAGTAGCCCAAAAAGAGAGACAGAGAGAAAGAGAGAGAGAGAGAAAGGAAAAAACAGGCAGCTAGCTAGAAAACATAGCCTACTTTCGGAAGGGGATTTCACGGACACTGTCCCGTTATTAGCTCAGCTTCGAGTAACACGTGTGCGAGCCAAAGGCTGAATTGAATATAATTTATGACAGACGAACACCAAATTTATTTGTGTTTTATCGTAAGGAAGGAGGGAAGGAGGAAAGGAGGGGGCGGGGTAGAAAGGGGGAGCTGCGTCTTTATAGCAAAACTGTTCTCCACAACATATGCCACATATGCAGAAGTTTTGGAAGGAGTTCTTAAGGAAAAGTAAGAAAAAACCGAGAGAAATCTTATTTTTTATCTCACAAAAAAGATGATGAAAAATTATACATATTCGTGATTAATTCATTAATTAATTTTGAGTAGAACTAAATTGTATTCATGAGAAATTAAACGATAAATTAATCGATCAATTATTTTACTGTTTTTTATTAACTGAATATATGCCTTAATTTAATTCACATATGTAGCCATCCGTAGAAGGCTTCCGCAGACCACCCAGACAAAATGTGCCAGAATCTGCATCATTAAACGGCGTTTATAGCTTAATCCCAACTTAAACCACAATGATTTCTTCGGCACGCACAGGACGCAAGTGAAAGAGATATATATGCCGACCATTTATCAAGTCTCATCGATGAGGCTTGGCTCCCCGTGCTGGTCGGTGTCTGTGCGTGTGTGTGTGTTAGTGTTAACCAGGGCCATAACGAGCCGCCATTTATACTGTTTACACCTTCGCCTCCAGGCAGCAGAAGATGCTCACAGCCGTAGCCGGAGCCGGAGCCGGAGCCGGAGCCCGGCTACGCCAACGGAAGTCAACACATTGACAGCAAATATTTCAATTATTTTTGCCGGCACTTTATTTATGGTATATTTCGGGGTCGCTTTGCGGAGGGGGGGCTGACCCCAACCGAGGTCAGTTGCTCGGCTTTTGGCTGATTTCATGTTGTTTACAAATCGGTGGCCATAATTTATTGTCCTTCTTGTTTTCGGGCTACAATTTTGCCAATGAGTGAATGATAAACTGCGTATCGTGATAAACAACGACATTGGCTGATGGATGGAAAGTGCGCTGAGGGGTGAGGGGTGACGAGTGGTTATAGAGCTCATTAGGAAACAATTACAAAAGCAGACACGCTCGCAGTTTAGGGTTGCCAGCAAATGTCACCCCTCTGCACATGTGTGTGTGTGTGTGTGAAAAGGTCAGGTACGGCATGTTCAAATGTCAGAGTTGACTGACAGTTGACAGCCGGTTAACGCCCACAAATGTGGCGCTTGAATAATATAGTTAATTTTTTGAGTGTGTGTAAAGGGGGCGAGGGCTAAGGTCCAAACGATATACATTATGTGTGTTTACTTTTCTGACCAAAAAAACTTGTTGCAGAAAAAGAAAACGATGATGGGTGAGAGAGGGAAAGAAAGATAGATAGAGAGAGAGAGAGAGAGGAGTTAGACGAAGAATTGTGGCAATCATATCATATTTCTGTTACAAAAGTCTACAAAATACAGTTAAACAGTTAGAAAAATATTTATATTTTTCTCATATACAAGTATAACAGCAACAACAATTTGTTTATATTATATAGCTACGTAAAACTGTTATACGATCTACCAAACTACCTTAAGTTGCCTATAACTGTTATAACTCCCTGTCAAATTCTATCAGAAATGATTCCTGCCATGCAGACTGTCATTAAATCCGCCCCGTCATGTTGCAGGGACATCCCGCTGGCTGCAACTCAGACGGAGAGAGCCAAAGGGGGAGTGGGGTGTGGCAATGTAAATTTTCGGTCGAGTCGATGTCAACTCTGGCATCGATTTTCTGTTGATTTACCAGAAATTATTTGTGATAAAACACGATATTTCCTCATGTTTAAAGTGCACTCCAGGAGATGAAGCGATGATTGCGGACGAGGGGCGGGGGTGGAGGTATTGGCAGGGGTGTATTGTGTGTGTGTGCTTGTGGCTGACAATCAATCACATCACATGGCAGACTAAGGATCCTGGCGAGGACAACTATATGCGCTTTTAATGCTGCCTAATCCGGCGTAATAAACATTCACGTAATATGCGGGAATCATTTGAAATGCAATTGAAAAGGACTCGTCATGCAAATATTTGACGGGATACAGCGTATGACAATGGGTAAAGCACACAAACACACACACACACGGGCTCTTAAGTAAAGCTGAAGGCGTGTCGAATTTTCTATCGTGACACGAACACGCTGAACTCAACTTGGCACGACTTTATTTTTACGAATAAAGCATCAAATAAAAGAACCTTCCATTCAAATTAAATTAATAAAAGTTATACAGATAGGTATACTTCTTTAGCTAGGCAATTTGTAGTCTCAAATTCCTTACTTTTTGTTTTTATAAAAACTCAATATAAATCCGACACGCGCCCATCTCTAGTCGAAAGTCTAAATCAACAGACAAAAGTCGCGGCACTTGAGCCGCGAATTAGTTGTAAATGAGAGAAAAAGTCGCGGCATACTTTCGGGCATGAGGGCTGAAAGTAAATAAAAGAGCAAAAGCGCACAAATCCCACCCCCTGAGCCCCCAGCCTCCAGCCTCCACACGTGTCCTGCCGAGCAGGTGCTCGGCCTCGTTAGCCTGCCCGAATCCCCCCCCCCACCCTTCACCCGACCGACGTTGATTATTACAATATTTTAATTGGCCACCGGCAAATATTTGCACACCTTTAACCCTTTTTAATATGGCTAAGTGCTGCAGTTGTCTATCCGGATAAATGTTGACTCGTCCAGCCAGATAGAAACCTCAGCGGTTAAATCAGAGCAGCCTGGACCCAGACTCGAGTCATTACAACTGAAGCCAACTAGGAAAAAAATAACTTGAGATAAAATGCGTTAGTTGAGTTTGACACGACTTGGAGATGCCCTGCTATTGTTTATGATTTTTAAAGTTCCGGAAAAACTCCCATATTTCAAACGCCCATAACTTTGTCGAAACTGAAGCGATTTTCATGGCTGATGGCATTTTTTTCATGGTTTGTCCTCTAGATTGATTCTGCATTTCAAATATATGAATTTTTGAAAATAAATTTTTTTTGGAATTTTTTGGCAAAAAAAGCATGTACCCCCCCCTTACTCATTTTCGAAATTTTTTTTTTTTCAAAATTTAGAAATCCGAATTTACATTTTTAATTGATTGTGGTGGTCACAATTAGTATAAAAAACAACATTAAAACTGATTCTGAGGGGGTCAAATTTTTTGTTAAAAATCATGCAAAAATCGACAAAAATTTTGACAAGTAAAGCTCTCGGATCCATAGCTCCTATATTTCAAACAGCCATAACTTTGTCAAAACTGAACCGATTTTCATGTTTGATGGCATTTTTTTCATGGTTTGTCCTCTAGATTGAGTCTGCAATTAAGAAATAAGCATTTTTAAAAATCTTTTTTTTTTAAATTTTTTGGCAAAAAAAAGCATGTACCTTGCTGATTTTTGAAAAAATTTTCTTTTAAATTTATAAATGAAAATTTAAATTTGTAATCGATTGTGGTTGTCAAAAATAGTATTAACTGCTCAACTGCTATACTAGAGACCACCTGCCTAACTTTGCGACACCCTTCCCATCCAAATCTGTACAGGGTATGCCAAAATAAAAAAATCCAAACAAAAAACCAAATGGAGCATGCTCAGGAGTATAATTCGATTGTGTTCAATTTAATTTTGACAAGCTTCAATGGCACAGCAATCCAAGCCCAAAGGAACTGCCCCGTATATGGGGAGGGAAGGGTGTGTGTGTGTGTGTGTGTATATGTGCTGAGGCACATGAATTGGGCGAGGCGGCAGTTGATTTGATTTTGTTTTATGTTTCCTGCTGGCGGAGAATACTTCGTTGTCGCCCCCTTCTACAACCAATAGCGGGCGGGGAACGGCGGATTCTGTCTAAGGGTAACAACTTAAGGCTGGAAACAACAACAGCAGCCGCAAAAAGATTTTGTGGTCAGTTTTTGTGGCTTACCAGAGATGAGTACGGCTAGATAGTTCTTAAGCTTAGATAAGTGTCAGTCATGCAATGGAAAACAAACTATGAAAAACTGTTCAAACTTTAAGGATCGAGTTTGTATTGTTCAAAAGTACGATAAAAATACGTATACATAAAAGACATATAAATATATATAAAACGGTGTTAGGGTACTTTACAATATGACATTATTTTTAGTAAAAAAAAAAGACTACTTAAGAATCAATTTCTATTTTAAATAGTTGATGTTGTTAGTTTTTTAATGAAACATATTTCTTAATAAACATAAGGGTGGGAAAGATTTTTCCTTGCGTTATGTATAGTTGGCGCAAATCTGTTTTACTAATTGGCTATTTAAATTTTCAAGATTTTAGAATATGAGTACAAGAAATATAGTGTTGTTTTGATAGACGAGAGCCTGGACATTTCAACTTTAAATAACACTTCTCGTTTTTGACAGACAGGCAGACACACAATATCAGTTTAATATTTGAACCCATAGATGCTTCCTTTAGTTTGCTAAATATAAAACTTATAAAACAACAATAAATTAAAAACTTCTAAAATAAAAAAACATTTTTCTGTCGTAACTTTGAAATGCTAAAGCAAGGACTAAACATAAACTAAGCAGTATTCAATATGAAAATCACTAGGCTCTTAAATTGTCAAAGTTAAGCGTCAAGGAAAAACGTTGGCATACTTTGGTCTAGATAACTTGGGGCGACTCAAATTCATAAAATTAGAGCTTTAACCCGAATATGCTTAACTTTCTTTTTATCGGTTTTCAATTGTTAGCCCATTTTTAGTATCCCTCTGTGCGCACACGCCCTTGCCCCACACCCCCCCAAAAAAAAAAAACTTGTTGCACAAAACTTGTGACCATAAAATACACAGCTCCCCCGTTCGCATATCTCACAATAATATTACATAACAGCATCAGAAAATCTGTTTAGTTTTCGGCAGCCAAAACATTTGCACAGCCAGTAGAATCAAATTAAAATAAAACAAAAAAAAACGAGAAAAAACTCTCAACGCCCATGTCCAAGACCGGGTCCAACACGAAGGTGGGGACTGAATTTTGTGCCGACTCAGCAGCATGCACCTGTGCAGTCCAGTCAGAAAATCCTTTACACAAGCCAAGCCAAAGTAAACACAAATACGCTAACAGAATATACGTATGTACATACGTGTGTGTGTGTGCAGGCAGTTCTATATACACATATGTACACTTGCACAAGCAAAACAAATCGAGCGACTTATCAGCACTAAAATATCTCCCATTGACTTATGCACTGGAAAATGGAACAATGGATGCCCCACAGGATGCTGGCGCTTCCAGTGCAAGCGCCAACCAAACGTTTGCCAGAAACTGGAAAGACGACTGTGTTGGAATTTCTGTGGTAGTTTCTCATAAATATGCGCGCACACAAACACACACACACACACAAGTACAGTCTATGGTCAGTAGCAAGTGGGCGGAGCCGTGGCAGCATAAGGTGCGCTTGTATGTGTGTGTGCCTCTGCCGCTCTATGCTCGCCGTGTGTGTGTGTGTGTGCCATTTTTTATGCGCTCCATAGCAATTCAAAAACGCCTACTTCAAGAACAACAGCAGCAGCAGCAACAACAACAACCACCACCACCAACAAAGCAAGGCAAAGCAAACGACGACAAGCGACGAAGTCAACAGAAACCGAACAAACATAGCCGAAGCTGAAGGGAGAGCAACGCAAAGCTTTCGATGTGCTCGTATTCGTATGTTTTCCTGCACAGTGTGGTGAATGAGCAGCAAAGGTCAAGTTTTTATGCAACTGCAAAAACGAGAATAATACCAAGGCTATTTTTAAAATCGGGAAATGAACCTTGATGCGAGCCTAACAATTTAAGCCGGGACTAGACTATGTTTGACTATGAATATAAAATATATATAAATATAAATATTAGAATAATATAATATATAAAGCTAAAATATGTATTAAAAAATATGATAAGAACTAATAGAAACTCTACATAATATATAATATGTTGATAATAACTATTTTATATATTTATCTCTTATATTAAAAGAGTTTTACACTTAGTAGTCGCCTTTAGCGAATTAAGATAAAAAAAATAGATATAGTATATATATAGCCGAGTGTGTGTTATGCCACTTGCAAAGATTTCAGCAATAATTGTCGGTCTGCGTGCCACTGTGCATAAAATGAGAGGCTTTCTCAACTGCTTCAACGTAGCGCGAGAGCGCTGAAAGGCAAATGGGCAACATTAACGGTTAAAGGGTGCCCAATGCGCGCGCTCTCTCTCTCTCTATCTCTCTGCTAGTGCTTGTTGTTGCTGTTCTGGCTCTGCAAGCTTTTGCAATTCCAACAGGAGCTCAACAGCGAATGGCGTGCAAGCTGGCAGCGTGTGGAGCAGCAGTTGCTGCTCTTTGCCCGTTGTTGTTGCCGTTAACATGCACACACGCACACACACACACATGCATGGAGCCGAGGCGATGCGCGCGTCGCGGCCATTCTGCGGCCAGGGCCACCCTGCAGTCATCCAAGCGGCTAGACCCAGACTCAGTCGCCACCGTTAACTCTTTGAAACTGGACGCAGCGAGCGGCAAAAACACAATTAGAAGAAAAGCAAAAGAAAAACGACGACGACGACGCGGCCGCGCCAAATTCAGCTTGAAAAGAGTTTTCAAAAATTTTGGAAAAATAGAAAATTCGGAATTGCAAATTGAAACGAAAGAGCTTAAGCCAAACCAAGTGCAGTGTGACCCAAGCAACAAATAAAAAGTGTGACCCAACGAAACGAAGATCAGTGCCAGTGCGCGAGTGCCCCAAAAGCCCGGATAACAGTCAACTATCCCAAAGCCCCCCCTCCTCGAACCCAATCCACCCCACCGTAAGCCGCTTGACAATTGAGTTGCATGTGAACCGGCAATCCAATGAAAATGGAAGATCCCACCATTGCCGACACATACGTGCAGGAATTTAATTTGGATCATTTGGGCGTCGGCGTTGCCGGCAACACGGTGACCACCCTGACGCCGGTGGCCGTCGCCGCCATTGGGCACGTCAAGCGCGAGGATCACAGTCCACCACAGCCGGTGAAATGGACAACGGTGCACGGGGGCACGGAGCCGCCAGCGGATGACGAGACGGAGCCGTTGCCGCTGCCACTGCCACTGCCCATTGCTGAGCCGGAAGCGGCCGGCGGCGATGTCTCCCAGCTGGCCTCCGTGTCCCACATAAAGCTGCGCTCCTTTTCGGGCCACCAGTGGCACATGGACGAGCGACGACTGCAGCCGTTGAGTCCGCCGCCCGAGGGCTATGTGGGCGGTCCCATGGGCGGTCAGGCCGTGCTGGTCAACACAACCTCCTCGACGACGGCGGCGACAGCGGCAGCCGCAGCCGCCGCCGCCGCTGCCGCCGCCGCCGCCTCCACGGTGCCTGGGGGCGTGCCATCCACACCGCCGGAGACGCCGCCCGTTGTGGGCTCACCCACGGGCAGCAGCAGCTGCCCCAGCCAGGCCTATGCGCATCACTACCATGCCGGACGCACCAATTCCGCGGCGGCCGTCGCCAATGTGGCCGCCAGCGTCGGTCTCAGCCAGGAGATGATGTGGCTGCCCAATTCGATGCGGGTCGAGCAGCAGCCGCTCGATTTGCGTCCGCTCGCCTGCCCCGGCACCCAGGAGGAGGCCGAGGAGTGGGAGCGCCAGCGGGAGTATGCCATGCACGCCGCCGCGGCGGCGGCACATCATCACCACGGACATCCGCTGATGCAGAGCCATCATCATCATCATCATGCCCAGGTGCGCATGGCGCAGGCGCAGCATCCCTCGCACCATGCCCACCATCATTTCCACAGTCTGGAGCACGCGCTGCCCATCAACATGCACTCGAATTCGGCCAACTCGTATGCGGGCAGTCCGGGTCCCGTCAGCGCCGGGCCCGCGGGCAGCTTGTGCCCAACGATAACCAATTGCGGGCCCCAGATGCCCTCCGCCGGCAGCAGCAGCGGCGCCAGCAGCGCCTCCAATTCGAGGGGCTGTGTCCGCTCCATGCTGCAGCCGTGCCGGCCGCTCTCGGCCAGCTCGACGCGCAGCTCCAACAATTCGCCGCGCACGTGCTCCGGCGCGTACAGCAATGCGACGCTCGAGGATTGCATCAACGATGACATGCTCACCACGCTGACGGTGCGGGAGCTGAACAAACGACTCCACGGCTGCCCCCGCGAGGAGGTTGTGCGTCTGAAGCAGAAGCGGCGCACGCTTAAGAACCGCGGCTACGCACAGAACTGCCGCTCCAAGCGGCTGCACCAGCGCCACGAACTGGAGAAGGCCAATCGCCAGCTCAATCAGGACTTGCATCGACTCAAGGTGGAGTATTCGCGCGTCTGCCAGGAGCGCGACACGCTGATGCAGCGCCTCCAGCAGCAGCGGACGGGCGCCGCCGCCGGCGCGGACAGCCAAAGCTCGCCGGAGTTCTATCTATGACGCCAACTGGCGGCGGCCTCAACAGCTTCCACCTCCAACAACTCGCATCCGTTGCAGCAGCAGCAGCCGCAGCAGCAGCAGCAGCAGCTGCCGCATCGTGCCTCGCATTCGCATTCGCATTCGCATTCGCATCCACATCCGCATCCGCAGTGGCCACCACAGCAGGTGGTCAACTAGGTAAAATCTGGTAAACGACGTCTTGAAATAATCCACAAGTGAAATAGGTTCCCGACAAAACTGCATTTAACAGAACGCTCCAGGTTTTTTTTATCTATATTCTAAATTTAACACAACCCGCCTAAACTCATAAAAACGAATTCCAAGCTTTTTATTCACATTTAGTTCCGCTATATTATGGGGTTTATCCATATAAAAAAAAAGGTTTTTATTTCAGTTATTTCTCAAAATTAGTTTTTTTAAATTTAACTTTTCGAACTTTTAATAACTGAAATACCAGTTTAGATAAAATATTTTTGAAAATCAATATAATTATATTTGCAGCTTTATTATTTTTATTACCATATAAAATGCAAACAAATTTTGAATAACTAATAGATAAAAGGGAGCATAAGTACACATGATATCTATTAATTTTTGACATTTATATAGATTTCAAGTTTCAAGTTTCCTCTTAAAAACTTAAAACTTAATATTCGGAAACCTTTTTATTTGTTCCTTAGACAATTTCAGTTGTGGATTATTTCAGGGCGTATCCTAAGACAATTTACTATTGCAAAAAAAAGGTATTTTCAAGCATTTATAAGCCCACACACATTTCATTTGGCAAAATAATTTCACTTTCAATTTGTGACAATAAACGATTTCCAACTAATTTTGTAAGTTCTTGTTAAGTTATCGATCGCTGCGATCCGAAACGATTCAGATCGAACCTTGGCTGATAATCATTTCGTATAGAGAGAGAGTGAAGATCGCACACCCCGAACACTTAGTTCAAATTATTGATTATTGATTATGAATATAGAACAAGAAATATAAAGTAAAACATATAACATTTAACAAACATTTTTGTCAGCTACTGATTAATGATCAATCGACCGATCGATTACAACATTGTATTACAAATTACGAGTTAGTAACACACGCTTATTTGTTGATTAGTTATAGATTTAGTTTTTTAGTATTAAGCGAGAGACGACAAAAACAACAAACAAACAAAAATATCGTATACCCTATGTATAGGGCTAGACTAAATAGCTGTATAGTATGTTTCATAGCAGACGCTTTCATTTGGTTTCCATATCACAAAAAATCACACACTCCTTTAATACCCAGCAAATGCAATAAGAGAAAAGAAATAAACATAAACTAAAAAACTAAAGGTTGTATTATGTTTTAAACACAAGCACTTGAAACAGTTGAAAATACTAATGAAACCAAGTCCTATACATGTAATTAACTCAATGAAAAACCAACAACAAATACTGTAAATACAAAGCAAATTGTATAAATTTTAAGCTAAAGATTCGATGTCTGTCTTTATAAAATAAAAACGAAATAATAAACAAAACAAAACAAAATGTTTTAAGAATACGATACTGAATACGACAACAATTGTGAATAGCTCTTAAGTGTGCATAATAAAACTAGTAATAAATGCAAACAATCTTTAAAAAAATAAAACCATTTAACTGAGTTTGTTTTTTATCTAAAAGGTTTTCTGGTTCAACGGAATATATTATATAATATATATAAATTAATTATATAAATATATATAAATTAAAATAAACTAAAATTAAAATATATATAAATTAAAAGCCTGATAGAAATTTCTAGGAATAAACTTAACCCGCTTTAAATATATCAGTTTAAGGATTTTCTGTGGTTATAAAAATCATGTTGCATACCCCAAGGATAAACCACAAATTTTTAATAGTTTTGGTTCAACTTTATACGTGTCTTAGGTTTGCTCTATCATCTTAAACATCGTATATGCTTTTACACCACTAGCAGAGGGTATTTTTGGTCATCCCTAAATGTATGTCCTGTATATCATCGGTCCGTCTAAAATCGAGGTAGGTTTATGAAAGCAAAACATACAAAAATATGGCATAACTACTAATAGACTTTCTCTTCTATTCTTTTTTTTAACTAAACTGGCATATGTATAGCATTGGCTTTTTATTCTACTGTAGTATAATTAATCATTCCAACGTAGTCTTCTCTAATAAATGCAAAATTTCGTTAATTTGTGAGTTATGAACTGAGTTATACTTAAAAAAGTATTGATAAAAGTTTATTTATATATATTTATATATAAGAACACTACTTTTGTTGCAATTTTTTTATTTTTTATTATTTGGTATACGAAAACTGTTAAGAAACCATATTTTTAGTTAATTATATTGGTTGATAAAGCCGCCTTAATTTTCTGGAGAACCGAGAGATTTACCTGAATGAAGAAAATCTGCTGCCTCAACAGACCCCTACGAACAGATAAGGTATTGTTATTCTTTAGCGCTGGGCAGGGTAGCTACAGTTGTCATAAGAGTTTCCAAGGAACCCAATGTTGTGTGGTCTGGCGGCATTGATAAAGCGACCACCAGCAACAGTTGCAAAACTCGATACGCCAAAGTAAATAAATAGCTCCAGCATCTTCCAGCGGATGCCGCGTCCAAGCGCAAGGCTCCGAAATTGTGTCAACAAACAGTCGAATATCAGCGATTGCCACTTGCGCTCGTAATGTTCGGCCAGATGCCCAAGCTGCGATCTACATTGGATTGGATTACAGATGAACCAGAAGTGGACGACGTCTCTGTTTATAAACAGCTCCCGTCTTGTTGTGGGAAGAGTGGATGCCCCCTCAGCGTAATTCGGTGAAGTGGACGCCAAGTCATAGTGTGGACTTAAGATCGAACCCCTTTACAGTTTATTAATGAACTTTTTTTTTCAATATGCGAAGCCGAATTTTCAAATTGTTTGTTTTCATTTGTTTTGAGCAGCAGTTGTTTTGAAACTGACATTTCTTTGGGTTCTTAATACCCTGTTGCCATACAAAATCAATAAAAATAAGTTGACAGGCTTGTACCCTATAAAATGTGTAGTTTCTTCAATACTTTACTATGCTCTGAGATCTAGTATCTTCCACTCCAAAAATTTAGACTTCTCTTATTATTTCTGCGCGTTTCGTGAATTTCCTGTGTTCCAGCGAAATATAAAAAAAAACTCCCTATATATCGGCTCGTCTTTATGTAATGGAGAACGAGACGACGACTTGCGCAAGAAGTTTTGGTCGAAGTTGATTTATCGCATATGGAAATATATATAGACATGTATACGATATATATGTATGCATGCGCTTTATAATGATTGCTTTGTCAATGTCCATCAAGTGGCCATTTTATTTTGATTTCTTTTCATTTTTATTATTTATTTGCTTATGAGCTTGTCATTCGGGCCCTCTGGCTATGGCTTTGTGGCCGGCAGGAAGTGTCGAATTACCATTTTTTTTCTTTCATTTTATTTTGGCATGAAACCGGCGCATGCAACGATCCAGAAGTGGTCATAAAAATAACAAACATTTGGTTTAATAGCATCAATCGGCCTAAGGAAACAATCCAAATCTAGTTCAAGTATTTCTGTAGGGACGATTAATTGTACAAACAAAATATACATATATATATACAGTAACTACTGCTTATAGGCAACAGCGAAGATGGATTTACTTCATTGCTTTATATTTATAGAATAAACCAGAGACATCACTTTGTGAACGAGTATTAAAACTTTTTAACATAACTTTTTTCTGTCTGACAACCTTTTGCGGATTTGGCTCTATGGGCCATTAGCTATGCTTATTGCTTTTTTCATCGTTAACCTTAAATCCTTAAGCTCTCGAATATGTCCTGAGCTCTGCGCTGCGACATTCGCTGTGGCTCAAGTGCATATTAAACAATAATTATTGAATTCTAATGCAAATCACAAAGGACTCGAAACTTCTTTGGGCCCTGCAGCCTGCGGCTAAAGAGTGGCTCAAGTGCCTGGCCGGGAGCAGGGGCAGGCGCGGGGGCAGTGGCAGCTCGTCAAAAATGAAATTTATCGACACGGCGCAAAGTGGCAATGACAATCGTCATTGCGATCAGGGTCCAGTTCGTGGGCATAATCACAGCCAAAGGGCGTTAGAGAAACGTGTGTGTGAGTGTGAGTGTGTGCGTGTGTGAGTGTGTGGGGGCGGTGACCGGGCAAGTTGTCAACGTTTATTACACACACACACACACGCAGCTTGATTATGCTGCGTACTGTTTTTATGCCTGCAGTGCGACGTGTTGACGGCGCCGTCGCCTTCGCTGACTTTGATGAGGTTTGAGTTCTGGGGTTGTTGCGTTTTTATACCCTTGCAGAGGGTACTATCATTTTTTCATGCAATTTGTAAATTGGTAAGGATGGAGTCTCAACGTTCCTAAAAAGTATAATATATAGATTCTTAATCAAGAATAGTATTCAAGTCTTAATCTACTTCAATTCAAATTTGGCGAAGATCTACGTCCTCATCCAACTATATCATATACCTCACAATCTATTGAAGAATTGTATTAATACACTTGAAGGGTATTTAATCTTCGGCAGCCCGCAGGTAACTGTTTCTCTTGTTCTCTCTTTTTTTATGCCTCAAGTGGACGGCGACGCGCTTAAGTGGCTACATGCCACCTGCCCCGCACCCGTAACCACCCGCACCCCCCATTCCCCACCCCCACGGCTAAAGTACTCCTCGTTGCGTTTTGTCTTAATTCAATCGATAGTTCACACATGTAATCGCATGATTGGGGGCTTCCTGCTTTCTTTTCTATTTTTTTGTTGTCTCTCGATTTTGTGTCTATTTTTATCGTGTTTGCATGCGGCACACGAAACGGCGACATTGTCGAAGGGCGGTGGGTGGGGCAGCGTGTGTGGCAGGAGGTTAACTTGTATTGGCATTCCGATTCCGATTCTACGCGCTGACTTTAACCTTAAATCGTTAACAGCTCTTCAACGGCCACAACATTTGTCGCGTCATGCCGTGGCTCCACAGCTCCCGTTCCCCCTTTAAGCCACTCATTAGGCTAATGAAGCACTCCACTTGCAACATTCAGTGGCGCTTCAAAAGCTCATTAGTTCATTAGTTGACGCTTTGTTCGCGCTGTCCGGCAAAAGTTTGCTGCAAAATATGCTCGTAAATCTCATTTGGGGGCAGCATGAAAAAGCGAAATTTATCGCGCCAAAGGACAAGTGCCAAAAAGTTTCGCCAACGCTTATCAATCATTGACGTATGTGTTGGGATAAACTGTATGGTATATGCGTGTGTGTGTGTGTGGAGGGTCTGTGAGGGGGCAGGGGGGAGGCACTCGTATGGCAGAAATAGTCCAACAAGTCATTATATGAGTATTTTTATGTCCTTGCGAATTTATTGTTGAGCATAACAGTTGACAAACGTTTGATGATAGTGATACGCGTATTGTATAACACTTGTATAACAGGTTTATTGCTTGTCGAGCTTAACTTATTTGGCTTAAAACGCACGTTTTTTCCAGAACTAATTTATCGCATCTGCTTCTCACGTATAACATTTGTAGAACAGATAAATGTTTAATACAAGCTGTTATATACAGCGTATACTTAAAGCAGCTCTTTCATGCTACAGATTATATTGACTAAGACTATATTGCTGTGTAAATGCCACCAGAACAATCGGTAAATGATCGGAAACTTGGTTATAAGGTTAATGCTGGCTACTTTAAGCGCCAAACAATTGTATAACAGTTTCTTATATGCCTTTAATTTTTTTTACACCTACATTTATACTCTAAATTAATAACTCTCACCTAAAACGTGTATAATATTTATATAACACTTGTAAAAGAGTTTAAACTTTACATTAAAACTTTTAAACTCTTTCATATAACACTTGTATAACACTTGTTATACAGTTGCATCTGCAATTTCCAACCAATATGCTTGGAAACTAAATATTTTAGCTAATGTGCTCATACTAAATTTGTATATCAGCTGCGTAACATTTGAATCTCAACTTTAAATCGAAAAATCAGTCACAAGATTATCTAGGCGCTTTTACTGTTCTTTCACAGCGCCTATCTCCGGCTGGCATCTTGTACCGCACAACCGGAGCGAACGATAAAAACCATTGAAAATAAACCCACTTGTGAGCATTTTGCACATGCCCCATGTCTGACACGCTTTCCGAGTTTTTTTCTTGCGCCCCATTCGGTGTGCCCATTGTCTTGCATTTTTCTTCTTTTTTTTTTATTGATGGGCTGCTCAGCTCTGTTTTTTACGACTTCCCCCCCTGCGGCCCAATGGACTGAACTGGCCGGCGACGGACAGTGGTATTCCGTGTCATTCAAACTCGCACATTCTTTTTGGTCCCGTGCAGTTGTCGTCCCCAAGGCGATTTTCATACATATATCCACTTCCGCTTGCCATGTATCTTTATCGCTTTATACCGCTTCCGTGCGGCTCCGGGTCCGCAGACTGGGCACTCGCATAATTTCCGTAATGACCAATGATATAAATGGAACTCATTTGCCAACCCCCCGTGCCCCCGCTCGGTATTGATGCGCTGCCGTAAATCGACAGAAGCCTTCGATCTGGACTCCTTTTAACGTTTGTAATAATAAATTAAATCACATTTCGGCTTTGCGATTTTTTTTCCTCTTCTCTACTTTTTTTGTAGTCTGCTTTTGGGGGTTCGTCTATGGTTCATTGGCTGGGCATATGAGGATTGAGTTGGGCCACGGCCCAAAAGTTAACCCAACTACCATTACGAATTGCACGAAAATAGTTGAATAAAAAGGTTTCGCACAGTTTTCCGGCGCATTTCATTTGGTTCACTTTAAGAACGGTTTTGGGTCAACCTTCGATGGAGAAGGTTGTGCAGCCGAATTTGAAGCCAAACCAGGTAGTAGCAGGTGCATCCATATATTATTGTTGTTTTTCTTTTCTTTGTGCGCTTTATAAGTCTTCAGCTTTATATATACTTATGCAAATATATATATATATTATATATGTACATATATTTATATATATAAGTATCTCATGTTGTAGTTCTTTTTGTTTTGGGTGTCTGCTTTCCGCCGATTTGGCAGATTTGTGTCGCTGTTTTGACTGCTATATAAAAAAATAAAAAAAAAAGCAACAGCACAAAAAGTAGATGAGTAATGAGCACACCTTTATATATATATACTTTACATATAATACATAGTATATATGATAAAGCTCTAAAATTCGTCTAGGTTAAAGCTTTGCATTGCCAAATTCCTAGAAAATGCGCAAGGAATGCTACTCAAAATATTTCAGAGATAAACGGATGTTTTCAGAAGAAATGCTTTTAAGAAGATCCCAAAACATTCCTAATGTAAATAAAGCTGGAATGGGTATAGAAATATAATATATAATTATCAGAGAACAATAGCTGTATAATGGTTGGGGTAGAGCTCAAGTCTGTCCTGGTGTGTTTTAGGATGATTTGTGTGGTGGGATGATTTGTTCTCATTGATGGCAATGTTCCACCTTTCCAAAATAAATAACTATAACAGTAAAAACAATCATTACAACATACATACTAAAGTTTTAAAAAAAAATAAAAACATATTCGTACAATATTTGTTTAGAGACCGTGTCATGTTCTACATTTCACAGGCTAATCCAATTGACAGGCTCAAGGAATAAAAAAATGTAAAACCAGCGTGGGAACATAAACAAACGTGCCGCGATGATGATATCTTGTAAACAATTAGAATTCAAATGAAACCTGCGCCATAAACAATGAGCCCGAACAATCATCGGGTTAGGGTGTGACGAGTATTTTCCAGACGTAATTTTCGACTTTGCATCCGCCTGCCGGGAGGCGGGGGACCAAGGTGCTTGTGGAAATCTGTATCTGTCGATTTGTGCTGATTAGAATAAAGACACGTTACAATTGCAAAATGAGAGACGAGGGGGAAAGGGGGGAGTGCAGGTGTGACGGGTAGCTCGCTGCAAAGCGCTCGTGTCAGCATTCTGAGGTCTGTCGGTCAATGAACCGCGGGCGGAACACTAAAAAAACTGATTACGCTGGCAAATAATAACGCTCAAGTGAAGCTTACGTTCAGCTGTTATATATATATATAAACATATATGTATATAAATATATAGAAAACTGTTTTTTCTATGAGCTGTACGAGAAAACGCGGGCATAAAATACACGCGCCGCTATGACGACAATTTCTACGCTTAATGAGGTTACAATTAAATGCAATTCTTTTTTGCATTCTCATATAATGTTTATTATAAATTTCATTTCAATTTCGACAGTATAATGTTATTCGACCAAAAACATGGCGCAAAATAAAGTAAAATAAAAAAAAAGTAAGTTTTGCGCAAATTGTTTTTAACGCTGAATTTGCAATAAATCAAAAGGTAGGCAGACCACAAAATTAAATTTAAAAAAATAAAAATAAATTAAACAAGTGAACGACTATAATATAGCGGTACCATTTACATATTTATGATGTGATATACATACAAGATTTAGTGAAGTTTGTATCTGATTCCGATATCTAAACCGTGGTCCGTTTTTTTAAATTAATATAACTCTTTTGGGCAAATTAAAACAGAAAGGAAAATTTTAAGAAAAATACTAAAAACAAAAATCGACAACAAACATTCTCCATTAAATTTATTGGTCTAATATTAAATATAATAATGGTCCCCTTCTAAATATTTAAATATATGGATTCTTACTTAAACTAAGCATGTGGTTTATCTTATTCAAAAAAAGTATTTAGAAAAACGACAACATTTGATCATTTTGATGCTTACAGAATGTTGCCAGCTAACAATAACAATAGCAGACTGAAATTTCGCATCAAATAATGTAAATTAAATGCAATCAAACAGAATATACCCTTCATTTATGCTGGGGTGCTCATATAGAATATCGATTGCCGAGATCAGCATTAAGTGCTGACATTTTTTTTACCGTCGCTTAATTTATTTATTGTGCTCGCACAAAATGCAATTTGATGATTTAATTAATATTGAATTACACAAGCAGGACAGCCTCGACCATTCCTGTCCAATTATACAATCATCGACATTTCAATCAGCGCAGCTCGGTTTGTTAATTGGCGTGTGTGCGAGTGTGTGTGTGTGTGTGTGTGTGTGGCAACTGTACCTGCCTGTAAACAGTAACTCTTTAATTTATGCCTGGCAAATATTTAGCATACAAACAGACAACTTGCTGCAGCTTATTAATTAAGAGAGCGACCGCAAACTCACACTCCTGCCCATGTGAGTTCTCCCAGGGACTCTTCTTCGGAGCGCCCCTTGCCAGGGCCAGGGCCAGGCCAGGGCCAAAAATCGAGAAATCATAAAAGCGTAAAATCGAAATGCCGCCATTTCGTGGTGGCTGCTGCCAAACTTGCAGACTTCCTGTCTGCCCCGTCCCGGCCCCACACCCGCGCGACTGTCGAGCGTCTGCCCGTTATATACCCCGCCCCGCCCCTTCCCAGCTGCCTTTATTAACACGCATATCAATTCATTTTGATTGTAATTTATGCCGTAACCAATGGCTGCATATCGCTCACATCGGCCCATCCTCGGCAGGGCAATAAAATTATTGTTTATAGATATGTTGCGGCTGCAGTTAAAAGATACAAGTATACAAAAGGATATACGCGCCATACATGTCATATGTGGCTGGATAATTGGACTACTTTCTTTCGCTGCTTTCCCAGCGGTTCACTGGAGCGTGATCTTGGAATGGACATGAATGGGGATAAACTAAGTGAATATACTTAAAAAACGGTGTGTTGCAAACTACGTTATGAAACGATCATTTAAACTGTTATACACCGTAAAAAACACAATTGGTAAAATATTTATTTTACAATTATTCTGCTCGTCAATTATTTCACCAATTTGGAAGTGAGCAACTAAATTCATTTGATAGTTAAATAGTTGTATATATAACTGTTATACAACTGGTATATACCGTTTACCAGCTATCAAATAAAAACAGACGGTTATACTCTGTCATACAGCTCTTAAATATACAAAAATAGTGACAGATTTCAAACGTATGAAAGAAACTGTTATATAACTGCGAAAGTTCACAACTGGGTTCTTATTTTGAATTTTTGGAATACCAAAGAATTGAAAATGAAATGAAAGTATTAAAAAATGTATGTCAAAGTGTTATTACTTACAACTATTATAAAAACAAGTTATATACTTATATAGCTTGCTA
This sequence comes from Drosophila sordidula, assembly GCA_035047465.1. NCBI lineage: Eukaryota > Metazoa > Arthropoda > Insecta > Diptera > Drosophilidae > Drosophila > Drosophila sordidula. The sequence continues at coordinate 1,252,825 of JAWNPQ010000260.1, read as the reverse complement.
CTGACCATGCCCCAATCAGGCTAATTGGGCTAACTGTTGGCCCGTTTTAGAAATCAGGCAAAAACTTCAGGCCGCAGCCCTGCCCAGTCCCAGAAGCAAGTCAAAAGACAAACGTCGACAAATGACCCAGCAATGAGCTGGGTAAATGAATCAATGAATGTGAATGCGAATGTGAAAACGGGTCTGAGAATGGAAATGAATGTATTCGGTAACAATTCATTAAGCAAATAGAAATGTGCGCTAAACGCATTAAGAGATTAGCACACATATGAGGGGGGGGGGCAGTGGGGGAGGTGGACCAACAATTCTCATCGATAAACTGTCGAACTGGGCAAACTTAATGACCCTCATTTCATGTATATACCAGGGGTATTCAGCTGCAGGGGGAAAGGGGAAGAGAGGGAGTTTGGCCAACATTTAATTGCGTAGCAGAGACCAAAGACTTGGCATGTGTGGTTAACTTGGCTCGGCATTTGAGCCATTTGCCATGCATGTGAATAGGTAAAATCATTTGCATTGCTCTATTAAGTGCACATTGTTTCCACAACAATGTGACCAGACTCACGCACAATCTGCAACCGGAAACTGCCAGTTGAAACTTGAGTGCAATTTCCCGAAAATGTTGTGGAAAGGGCTTAACGAAAAGGGTTGTACATCATTGTATTATACCTCAACTGAATATCTCTGTCTCCCTCTCTCTTTCTCCTTATACATATCAAAAAGTAAAATAAATAAATAAAATAAAAATAACAATAAATTCCTATAAATACAAATAGTTTAAAATGTATTTTAAAAATTCCCTAAGTTAGTCTTCTGTTTAAAGAGGAATTCGGCACATGTGGTAGCTAAACTACAGAACACATCTCATAGACAAAATAGCTTCTGTAGTATCTTGAATATCCTTTGTGCAAATCTTAATAATTTATAACCCAAATTGGTAAACTTGTTTGATCTGCGCTGTTGGGTAAGCTCATAAAACTGTTGCATTAATTACATTTTGCAATGCAGTGGGCCAAAGTCCATTAAGCGGCACCAATAAAAATGGCCCAAAAACAAGGTCAGAAGGACCTTTGCCTGAGGGCTGGTTGAGATTCTGTTGTTCGTTTATAATCTACATGTTTATGGCTATTTGCGTTTTGACCTCCGCTAAGTCGAGATAAGCCATAATTTGATTAAGTCCCCCGGTCACCTATGGCCAGAGAACCCCGGGGCGAATGTGTTAAGTGAATAAAAATATGTAAAGCATAATTCAAACATGGTTTGTTTCCCCGCACGGAAAAAAGGCTTATGGACATGCACATAAAATGGAATGTGTGCGGATCATAAACGGGTTCTGACTTCAACCCCGCCCACGATCCCCCACAGCGGTGGGCAGCTTGACCAGCGGCCTTGTTTAACCAGCGATTATGGAAATTGTTAACCCGAACTGGAGCTGGGAGCCGGGGGCGGACGGCAAAGATTTGCAGTGGCAGATAGGCCAAATGACACGTAGCCGGTGGCCAGCCCGGGCCAGGCAAATGGACCCGCATAAAATGGGTGACACCCTCTAAAAAATATTTGTTCACACATGTGGGCAAAGCATGGACCAGGAGCGGGATGGGAGGCATGGCCCTGACTCTTCTGTTGGCGTTGGTTGCTGCAGTCACGTGTAAAGTTTTACTTTTTTTTTTTGTTGGTTTTTCTACCACACATAAATTGCATTTGTCGAATGAGAGGCGGACAGGGGGGTGGATGGGGGAGTGGTGGCTGGTTGGGGGTCGCTTTGTGCTATTTAAAGTAAATCAAGCTGCGAGATATCAGCATCCAAATTGGCAGCCAAGTCGAAACTTCACCGGATGCCCATAAAAATAATCATAAACGTTTATCACATGGTCCGAGCCACAACAAAAGCAGAAAGACAACGCGGATGAGACACGAGACAGATAAAAAGCAAGAAGTAAAAGTCGAGAGACACGAATTTGATGGAAAAGGATAGCGTAAATTTTAGTTCAGCAACGGAACGTGACATTCGTATCGAAATGTTTCCTTTGTGGGTCAGCGTGAAAGCTTTGCGAGGAAGAGGCAAACAGGCTACAAATAATCATGTGGGAAAACCAGAGACTGGCGAACTCCCGGAAGGAAGTCTGAGAATATGTGAGAGAAATGATATGGATATGTATCCCAATGAAGCTGAAGAAAATTAAGTTTGAAGCTGACAAAAAAAAAAAAAAAAAATACCAATAAACAGCGAAAGTTCTTTAATAATTAAAAATCTCTTATTCTTAAATTCCCAACTCCTTATTTACTAATTATCAGAATGGAAACTCTAAGTTTTTGAAATGTAAGCTTAAATAAAAAATAAATAACTAAGCCATTAGTATAAGAATTTTAATACGAAAAACATTTAAATAGTCCTAAATTTAGTGCTAAAGATGGAAGCTGTTAAAACAATGGTTTCGAGAACAGGATTAAAGTCGATTAAAAATAATAAATGTGGTCATACTTAGATTGTCTCTCAATAAGTCAAAATAAAATAAAAGCCATGTATATGAAATAAGAAATCAATAAATTTTTGAGACACAATTGACATCACAAGAATTAACTCACGAATATCAAATGAACAGCTTATAAACATGTTAAGTGCCTGGCAAAGACCAACCACAGTAAGCCCCAATTGTTGGTCTACATCAAAACTGGTAGCAAGCCCAACGAAAGGAAATCTATAAATATCGACAACTGCCAAGGAATCCGTGAGGCGACACAGGAGCCAGGACCGAGGCATCATTTCATGCTCAATTCAAATGTTGTTCAATCTCATTCAAACAATTTGTATTGTAGTTTTATTACCACAATAAAACGGATTAAGCAGTCCAGGATACAAAAGGGATACAATGAACCCCGCTAGCTAAAGTGGGCGTGCCAAAAGGCGTCGCCCTCGTTCTTATGCTGTAACAATGAGCATGTCTGTGTGTGTGTGTGCGGGTGTGTCTGTGTGTGTGTGTGTGCAGCGCCTTTTAAATTGACTGAATTTCCGCACGAATTAAATTTTCTGTCGAGCCGAGAGAGAGAGAAAAAAAAAGAATATTTCACGCATCAACTGGCAGACAAGACGCTGGTCGATGGGCGATGGGCGTGTTGGCCATATTATAGAGTCCTTGAGGCCCATTGCCGGCATTTTTCACACTTTGCCGACTGTCGCTGTTGTTGTTGCACAATCAACGACACGTGGCAAGTGCCATATAATTTATATCAACGTCTTTACTTTATATTTTTTATGATTTTTTTCTTTTTTTTTTATTCTTTGCGAGTGTCAAATTTGATATGATTGAAGCGGCTTTAAAAAAATATTTGAAATTGTTTCTTGGCTCCGGTCTTAAATTGTATCAATTTGTTGGCCTTTGGAATTCTACAAAATTCATTTGGCTTAAGTCTTTGCCTTTGCTCATTATCAAAAGAAATTAATTTTCTCGACCAAAATATTTTTCTTTTCAACTTTTTACAATATTTCCTATAGCCGTAAGCTGCTTTTGCCAAAACACATTTTCAATGTTATTTTTTTTATCAATTTGTTAGATTTTACGGTGCGGCTGTTCCATTCACTGGTTCCCTTTGGCTCTGATCCCTATCTAAATCTATTACAATTCATATTCATATGCCGCGCACACACACGACGCACCCCCTCCCCGCCCACCCACCACTGCTGTAACATGACATAGTCAAAAAGTGAAATCAAGTGTTAAAGAGTTTTGAGAAAGAAGTCGGCAAATCTTAACCCTTAGCAATGTCGCATTTCCTTTGCACTCGCTTTGATACCCCGTAGAAATTGAAAATGTTTAAAAGAGGGTTAAATGAACTTATGTCGCAATGGAAAGAAGGAAGATTTTAGATCTATTATTTAGATTCTTGACAAGAACAACAGGCTTAGGCGTTAGAGGGTAAGAACTTATCACTGAAAAGAGAGTCAAATATAAAATGTATGTGTAACATTTTTAAAAGCGATTTATTTAGTTTTCCAGTTTTGGTTTATTGGTTTATCGTTGAGATTTTACCAGCTGGATACAAGTTTAAGCTAGTACTTTTATATCTTTCTTTACTGACCAAATATTGTAAAACAGATATAGAGGTTTAGGTATAGACTTGACTTAAATGCTTACAAAAGTATACTTTTTTTCAGGGGCTGCAATTTTTCTTAGCACAAAAATTATATATAAGCATTAATTTTTCATGCACGCGTATTGCTGAGCTGGCTACAGGGTATCTCCCAGTCAGTCTTGACTTTACTTGTTTTTTAAGCCCTTTTACGAGCACTTCCGTTTGCTGCTTAGCCTAATATCGAAATAAACATACTTTATCCGTTATTGCCGTCAAATTTATGGTTTCTTAAATGCTGGCCCCGGCACCCGCCACTCCCCCCCCCCCCTTTGGGCGGGAAATATGAGACGCACATGCTGCGTATTATGCCGGGTAAATTGGACGGATTTTGAAAAGGGTCTCAACTATGCGGCCAGTTCTTTAGATATATCCCACAATCTTCTATTGCTTAAAAACTTCGACAGCTGGGCAAGTCATTACAGAATGAAAGTGTGGGGAGTAAGAAAGTTTTGCGATATCCAACTGTAGTGAATACAGGCATATGCTATTAAAAGAAAACTTTGTGTTTTAAAATATGTTTTCATTGTTTTTTTTTTTATCAATTGTAGCTTCAAACGCCACGGCTTGTACAATGCATTCACAATCGCAATTAAAGCCAAGTTACAAGGTCACAATTTTGCACAGACAAGGGAAAAATGCTAAAAGTGACGACGGCGACGCCGCCGCTAACAAAATTGCAAATTTTGCACATGGGAAACAAATGTGCAATTGTATGCATGTATGTGTGTGTAGCCTTTTCCATGGAATGCAATTGAAATCCGTGACAACATAATGCCAGGCCGCGGTGGGATGGAGACCAGCAGACACCACCTACCCCAATGTAGCTAAAAAAAAAAAAAACAAAAACAAAAAAATTCCCAGCACTGCTTTTGCGCAGGTCCAAGACTGGAATATGAATTACAAGTGTTGCGAAGTAGGGGCAGGCGACTCCCTACAACAACGACAATAAAAGCAAAGCAAAACGGAATAATGGCGGCCACAGCGACGGCTATTCAGGTAAAGGAGAGACAGGTAAACACACGCACAAGGGAGTACAAGAAATTAACGCAAATGGAGCGACAAGTAAAAAAGCAACAACAAATATATTGGGAGCAAGCGCATAATTCATATTTTACAAAAACAGCAACGCCCTCAGTGTGTCGCTCTTGCTCTCTCTCTCTTTCTCTGTCTCGCGCTAGGTGAGTGTGTTGGCGAGTGGAAGCTGTCTTACAATTATGCTTTATGGAAAGCATAAATACAAATGTACTTACTTGCATGCTCTTCCACATTCCAGACGACATGCAGAGTCGCAAACATACTATATGTATGTACATATATGCAAAGGACTTCCATTACATTGTTTATATACATATGTATATATACATATGTATACATATGTACATATGCATGCTCATACGACACCTGTAAATTGTTTACAATTTTGTTGTGTTCGCTTGTATCACTTGTATAATTTTCTTTGTTTGTTCGAATTAAATTTATTATGTGTTGTGTTACACAAGTATGTTCACACATTTTCCTTTCACAACTTCCAGTGGAATTTATTACCATCGCGTTGTCAACTGATCGCATAATTATCGGTATCGATAAAGATGCCATTAAACACCTGCAGGCTGCAAAGTTGAACAAAAGCCACAAAAATAAAGAAATCATTAGAAATTCGTGTAGCACATTAGTCTAACTGTCGGCAACACCCACAATTTGCACATAATGTTGAACACGCAAGTCAATTGATGCAATTTGTTCGACAAGCTGCCGGCAATTGGGTCGCCCTGGTCCTTGGGTCCCTTGGTGACAATTTGATGTGAGAGTTGAAAACGCCGTAACAGGTTCACGGTCTACCGCACGTGGTTTGTTAGTGTAAATGCGGTGGCGGGGGGTGTGTGTGTGTGTGTGGCGCTCATCAACAGTTTGCAGCTGCTTTGCTTTTCCTTGCTTAAGGGTTGGCCGAAGCTGCCCTTAAATGAATTGCGGCGATTTATTGCGGTAATACTCATTTAGTCGCCCGAAAACAGTGGGTGTTGTGTGTGGCCCATGCTCAAGTCGAGTGCAAACAATGCACACAATAAAAATAAATCTCCAACCGGTGCTGGGCGTGTGGGACTGGGGCAGTGGCTTTGGCCACAAGTGTGTGTTTAGTTATATACCCGTGGGAAGTCGTCTATGGCGGCGTTTTTAATGGCTGTCAATGCCCGACGCGTTGCCAATTACTTTGGAACTTGATGTGCCATTGATTACCAACTATTTTTCGTATTCATGTCACTTGCAGCACTGCCAACTCTGTCTCTCTCTTGCGCTCTCTCGAGTTCTGCCTATTGCAATAATCACTATAATTGGGCTTTGCTTTGACAAAAGCAAAAAAAAATAAAAAACGTGATATGCATTTTAGCTTGTGTCCTATGCCTGTGCCTGTCCTGGCTGGGCAATTAATAAGCCAATTTTCTTGGCACCACACTTATCAGTGGAGCACGTAAATCAGCATTATGTTGAAAACGGAAATGAAAATGAGCTCAAAATTCAATTACAGCTAGGGGGGGGGGGGATGGGTGTTAAGTCACCTTGTCTTTCAAGACGCCTGTGCATAAATCAAATAGCTACCGCACCTGTCGTCCTGGCATAATTCTGCCAAGCCAGGCATGCGGCTTATTACATTTTAAGCGGCTTTCGGGCCAACCAACTAGTACCTGGTGCTCATAACTCATTGCTTTGCTTGGCTGCACGACGTTTGTCGCATATTTTAATTTATTTTGTAATTTATGAGCAGCTTAACAGTTGGCGTTGCCAACCAATCCGAGTATAGTGTTGCGCAATGTTAATTGCTTGATAATGTTTACGTCCTGTGAACATAATAGCATAATTAATCGATATTAAATGAACACAGCAGCACCAGCAGCAGAACAATAAACGCCGGAAAACCCACAAAAGGTTAAATTAAACGAAGTAATTGTTACCGGCACAGACAACAGCACCCCCGCATCTCAGACGCAGGCTGACTGGAGGGTTGGTTACACTGGCGCACAATGCACAACAAACAGTTGCTCAGACACGCACAGGGGGGTGGGCGGCTCGTTGAGAGTTTTTGATTTTTAAGCGCACGGCAGGAGCTGCAGAGGAGAAGTTGGGGAGGACTCGGCTGTAAAGCGCACAAAGTCACACGGCAGGTGGCGGCTCTGGGGCGGGGGTGAGTTGTGCCGCAAAGTGATTTAAATGCATTCTTAATGGGATGAAATTATGTGCTCGGTCTGATTTGCGGTTTCACGCAGCAGCTTCAGACCAGCTCAAGGGCAGCGCCCTCCCACCACCCTCCTGCATATCATTCTAGATATAAATATGCATAGGCTTGCGCTTTTGATGTACGCACCGCAAAGCCAAAGTGGATTTTGGGTACATCCCGACGAGCACAGAATGTCCATCTTATGCTAACTTATGTTAGTCTTAAACTAATTTTTTTTCATTAAAAATCTTGCCTATAAAATTCTAATTAAAGTTCAAAATTTGTTGAGCACTGCGCAACCCACAAAATCCGCTTAAAATAATAACAAAATAACAATTTGTAGCGGCTCCCGTTTACGGGTCACATTAAGAGTCCTTATCTATGCTAAGCAGAGGTCACACATTTTCCTTGGTAGCCAATGACCCCGCGAGCTTAAGCTCTTGCCGAAGTGGGATATAAAAGCGTCAGAGAGAAAATAACACTTATATTCTCTCAGAGATATAGCCTGGAAAACCTGCCAATACATAAGCACGTTTTTTCGATAGTTCTACAACTGAGAACAGTTTATATGGAAACGAACAGAAGGACGGACAGACTAAAATGACTGTTAAAACTGATGAAGAAGATATATACTTTCCGGGCTCACACATTTTTCCTTCATAAAATACTCTCTTCAAAATTAGTTTACTCATGAACATATATATATTATAATTATAGAAATAGGGAAAATTCAAAATTTTAAATTTCAAACATCTTATAATAATTGATTGATATTCCCAATTTAAGATAGTTCTTACTATATACTACATTTAGCAAGCCTTTAAAAGTTAATTATTTACAACATTTAACAAAAGTTATTTATTTAAAATTGTTAATATATTTTGACTAGTCTCGCCCGATTCTCAATCTAAAAGTGGCTGTCTATTCAATCGGAATGTATTTTTAAATGTAATCCTGCTTCAATTAAAATTTAAAATTAATTAATTAAATTAAATTTTTGAAAATTAACAATTACTGTTGCTTAATTTTGGAATCGAAAAGCGACTGCGCTTAAAGCTTGTGCAGCTCAATTGGCAGATTCTGGGGCGCCAAGTGGCCATTCAGAGTTGGAACATTCAAATGTACATTACAAAGGGATGGTCCGGCAAACTCATAACGATGCAAGCATTTGGATCGGGTGCGCAACTCTGCGACGGTGTCCGGAAATTCAATGGGTTTGGTGGACAAATGTGGCTCCGCCACGTAGAGATCGTCGCCTGTAAAGGGAATAAAACAAATCAAAAGATGTTCCATAGATCTCAGAGACAGAGTCATGTTAACCTGGCAGAACAAACAGCATGCCATCGCTGCAACTGTAGCCAACAGGCAGCAGCAACGTGGAGCCCAATTGACTGCGCTGCACAGCAAAGGCCAGCAGTTCATGGTATGCCTTGATGGCTAGCAGGCGCTTCAACTCATAGATTTGTGGTGGCATGAACCAGAGATCCCCATGCTGATGCAGGCGCAACAGCTCCAAGGGCGTGCGCCACTTAAAAGAGATTAATTTTTAATTAATTTGTTGATTAGAATTGGTTAGACTAGCTTACCAGGCACTCTTTCACCTCAGAGGGCTCAACCAGCAGACTGGGCTGTGTGTCCAGAAAGACCATGAAGAAAACCGTTTCATAACTGCAACAAATAACAGTAAAAAGTATTGAACATTAGTATCTTCCTCTATATACTCTTCTTCACTTCGTGGACGAGTGTATTAAATATATTAGCAGATATTGGCCAGACCAAGGGTTTCTCCTTAGCAGCTCACCCTTTTTTGATAAACGCTGGGCTGGCCCAGGCGGACCATTCGTGCAGCGCCCACAGATCCGGCACCACTTGCAGCTCCCGGCATAGCTCCAAAAATTCGCCGGGCTTAGCATGCACACGCCGCTGCCAGGCCTCACGATCGAAGTGCTGCTGCTCCCGCTGGAACTGCGCTGTCAGAGCAGCTGCGTCCAATTGCTGCAATTGTGCCCGGGTGCGGCACAACAGAATGCCCACCTCCTCGAAGCACTCGCGCAAGGCCGTCAAACGCAGCGTTATCTCCCTATTAAATACAAATGTACATAAACACACAATGATTACGAATAATCTGTATATGGCTTGTACCTTGTACTGACCGTGCCCAAATTTTGGAGCGTTTGAAGAAGCGATCATAGCAACCGTTGCCCTGTGGGGCCAATATCGCAGGCCTATGCCCGCTGACCAGCACCAGGCGACGCAGCGCCTCCTCGGACACGCCGAACTGCTCAAAGTACTCCAGCCAGACGATGCTCTCATCCGCCTCCGCATCCAGCAGCCCGCCCGGGAAAACAGTTTGATTGTGTGCCATGGCCGTGGCGTCGCTGCGCTTCAACATGAGCAGCTAAGGAGTTGAATCATAATTTAATTAGTGCAACTTATGAATACCTAATTAACTTACATCGTAATCCTCGCCAGCGGCTGTTGTGGGCGCCACCAAAATGAGGCTCGCAGAGGTACGCCATCTAGTGTAATTATTTGTATTACTTGGGTTCATTATTGATTTTATATATTTGTTTTTTGTTTTTGTTCGTTTTATTATATTGCAAGAACCTGTTGCTAATTGTCAATTGGTTGCGGTCCGACCGACCGATAATGTTAGCGATAACTTTGCGATTTACTTTAAATCGATTACTAGCTGATAAGCGAAATACATGTAGGTGGCGGGGGTACAGCTGCACCCAATAACAATATTTACGTTTTCTTAAGAGGGCTGCCTAAAAAATTAAAACAACATTTTTTAAAACAACATTTAATTTTCCATTTATTTTAATATGTTAACAAATAGTATTTAATTGATAATTGAGGTTATGAGTTTGTCAAGGTTTCCCTAATACAAAAAATTTTATTTCCAAAATCATTTTTTATTCAATTTATTTTAAATCTTTACTTTTAAGCAAAAAATCATTGTTATTGAGTTTTATTTTGAATAATTATTACCGTGTAATTTTTCAAGTTCTTTTGCTGCCAAACTTCCCTCCACGGATAGATTTTGTTCTGGACAAACCTTAAAGGCAGCCCTCGTAAACATGGCAGCTGGTTCGGTTTTTGCTTTAGAAATATTGAATTTCCGAACTGAACACAATTTAAAATGCAACCCTCGCAACCATATAGTATTTGCACACATTTCCCCAAGTATGTATATATATATTTAATCAGCTTTCAACATTTAATGTATTTCTGGCTTTATTTAATGTGGTTTCGCAGACCATTTATGATCGTGCCAGTGAAATGAATGCTTTATTTTCTATTATTTTGTTTTGTTGTTACTGACAGTTAACCATAGGATTTTGGTGCACAATTATTGATTTCGATATACCAACAAAGTTTTCTTTTTTTGGTTTTCTAAAAACATACATATATAAATCTTATAATATAGGTTTCCATTAAAAGCTACGTTTTTACAGCTTGCCTGTGCCAGGGTGTGTGTGTGTGTGTGTGGGTGTAGGTTTAGGTAGGTGTTTGTGTGTGTGTGTGTGTGTGCATATTGCAACTAGATTACCAAGCCGAGCAACACCTGTCGCTAAGTTTTTTTTTATTTTTTTTTTACTAATCATCGTTGCAAACGCAAAAGTTTTCCATGCCTGACATCTATTCGTCTTTCTTGCTGGCTGCCTCGGTATTTTCATCATCATCGTTGCTATCGTTATCATAATTGGTTGGCTGTTCACCGTTACGCAGCAGTTTGCCGACGTATTCGTATTTCTCCTTGAACTGCATTTCCCAGTCGCGCACCGAGTCCATTTCCATGGTGCCCAGATCGCTCAGGTCATCGTAGTCATCCTTGTCGTTGGCTACCACAGTGAACGTGGCCAAATTGCGTGAGGCATCACGTCCGGCAAATGTAGCGTATGGTCCGCCAGGGCCGTAGAAACGTTTACCCTTGGTGACGTCATAAACATTGCCGTTGACCGCAACTAGGACGCGACCATCTGTCTGATTGCCATCAAAGGCGCGCAGCTCCTTGACGGTAAAGTCACGGCGTAATTTCGGCAACTCAGGCTCTGTCGGAGTCTGTGGAAAGTCCCGTGCCCCCGGCCCCTCGCACCGATCCCGCACGATTTTGTAGACCAAATAGCAAATGATGGAGAGCAGCGCCAGGTTCATGGGACTGTAAAAGATTTCCCGGAATGCGGACGCCAGAAATGACGTATCGGCTGTTGCATCAGCCTCCACCGTATTTTGCTGTTGGGCTTCCATTTCGCAAGTTGCGCTTTTGGTTGCTCCGAAAACTGACTTGTGAACTTTGCTCACGTTTTTTTGAAATTTTCTTTAGTTGCCTTTTGTCTGCGCTTTCGTCGCCTGAACTGTGCGTATGTATGAGATGTAAATCGTCGAACGGACACAACAAATACCAGCACACGTATTTTGAATTTATTTATACACAATATGTTGATTTCTCTTTCTAGAACAAATGCTATTTCTTTTTTCTTTTCTTTCCACCCTGTGCCTGTGCCTTAAACAGCTGACAGCTGACAGCGGGACTAACTTAATGCAGGCGCTATCGACTATCGGCACGCGGCTATCGGTTTACTTGTTGCTCCCGAGCATAACGGACGATAGAGGCGCTAGAAAATGTATTTATCAACACTGACATTCAAATTCGTGCGCAACGGCAACTAACGAACGATTAAAGCTGCAGCCCAAATAATAAACATAAACAACTAAGAACGTTGCAGTCGGGTGTAACCGACAGCGCAATACTCGTTCTTAGCATAGCAACCAATGTATGCTAAAAATTTTTTTTATATCTTTAGAGGAGCTCATTAGTAATGGGTTTAAAAAACTTTGATGTATCTAGCTTAAAAACAGGGGAAGATATATAGATTATATCGATTGGGTATGCTTTCGAGAATAATACACGAATGGACCAGAATAAATTCCAAGCTTCCTACGGACATTGCACAAACCCCATATGCTCTGCTGACTTCTTGAACGAACATAAAAACAAAAGAGTTCGGCAGATAGCCCAAGATGCGCTCTGGCACGTGCCACAGCAGCTGCCCAAATGGTGACCGTATTTAAGGGCAAGCAGCGTTTGGCCAAAGGTACTCGCATTTGCCGTTTCCGTACCGCAGCAGGTGTTCCGACATGAAAATTCTATTAACGATCATTTGGCTGGGCTGCGTCTGTGCGGAGAAAGCCGCAGAGAAGCCTGCGAGCATTGAGCAGCTGCTGGCGGCCAACACCAAGGAGCTAAGCGATACGCAGCGTATTCTGCGGCACATCGATGCCACCAACGACCAAATCAAGGCCAGCATCGAGCAGCAGCGCGGCTGGCTGGAGGCCATCCACCATGTGGACGGGTTGCTGGCCAAGCTGAATCTGTTTGTCGACGCGCAGGGCGTGGTCGTGCAGGAGGCGCTGAAAAATCTGACGCTCAAGTCTGGCCACCATGCGGACCGTGTGATCAAGGAGCTCGGCGGCCTGTCGCGCCTGCAGCTGTCCACGAAGCAGCAGATTGGCGGGCTGGAGCAAAAGCTGGAGGCGTACCAGAAGCATGTGCTCCAGAATGCACGGAGCATCGACAATAACATACTCGAGCTGACCAAGTTGATAACACGCGCCGTCCTGCCGCAGCTTAACGGACTCCAGTGCTCTTTCGACAGCCTGGAGACGTCGCAGATCAACATCGAGGTGGAGCTCAAGAGTCTGGCGCGTATTAAGGACGCTGGCGAGGAGTGCAACGTCAAGCTGAACGTTTTGGGCGACCAGCTGGTCAGCCTGAATCGCACCCAGGACGCACGGCTCTCGGTGCTGACGCAGGCCCTCTCCCAGCTGAAGCCGCTGAACACCTGGCAGATTGAGAGTGCGCTGCGCGAGCTCATCATCTCCCAGAAACGCATCGAATTGGATCTGGAGGTGTGCGAGAAGCATGCGTCCCAGCAACATCCCAAGCCGCCCAGCTCCATCGCGTATCCAGTCTACGAGCTGGAGTCGCCGGCGCCCCCCCAGGCCTGGAATGCCAAGGCACAGAACCAGCAGAGTATGTCCTCACCACGCACGGTTCAAGTGCACGCCACTAATCTTTCCATGCGTTTTCCAGCCGGTTCCCACTCTGGTCCCTATGCTGCTCCAAGCGGCAAGTCCGATCGCGGCGGCAGCGTCAGTTCCAGCTCTGCGTATTCCGTCTCCTGGCAGCAGCCTCTGCCCTGGGAAGCTGCGTCCGCTTACCAGCCCGCACCAGCGCCCGCTCCCAAGCCCCATCAGCCCAGTTCCGTCCGCCGTAGGCCCACACCAAACCGTTCGCACAATCCAGCGCGCCACTCCGCTCCGGCTAACTATGGACCGCCAGCGCCCGCACCCCAATCCTATGCCCAGCAGGGCCCGAAACAAGCTCCACCACGGCCCCAGGAGCGCCACTCCCTCTGGTACGGCGCCTCCGACTCCCAACAGGACGGCTACTGAGGAACAGCTTCAGCTTCATGAATTGCGAAGTTGGGAATTGCGTGTTCTGCACAGCAAACATATATAAATATTCATAACATGCACAGCAATGTTTTAGCCAAATTTTAAACCACATTATAAATAATGAATAAACTTTATGAACTGTAAATAAAGGTATATTTTGAGGTTTTAAATTCAGATTCTCTTTAGTTTATATTTATAGGAAATCTGCTTTAATTTCTAATTGATTCTAGATTTACATAATCGTAACATAGAAAATCAAAATACGAATTCATTATCGGAATGTAGTTCCTCACTGAGTTTTCTCTCTCTGTCTACAATTCTCTCTCTCTCTCTCTCTCTCTTTAAAAACTCGTTTTCCCTGTTTCTGCTCCCCTTTTTCTCCGTAATTCGCTCTCTTTTTCTCCTCTCTCTCTTTGTCTCTCTCTCTCTCTCACTTTCTCTGTCTCTTTCTTTCTGCATATCTTTTGCTTTAAAAGCCATTTTCTTTTACTCTTCCTTTTTGCTTCGCGATTCTCTATCTGTTTCTCCTCCCTCACACCCCCTCCTACAACAAAATTTGTATATGTATCTGTGTCTATAAACTATAGACTCTATAAAACAATCAGAAACAATCATATATATACATACATATAATTCATATCTACATAGTACAATCGAAAATAAAATAAAATATACAAAAAAATTAAATATTAATGACTATATTTTAAATTAAATTAAATTTAAATGCAAAAAAATTAAATATTAATGAGGTTATTTAATGTACAAATTGTCCTAAAGGACAATAAGTTTTAAAATAATATTTTCTTTTAATTGAAGGCGTCTATATATTTAAATATATTTAAATTTTCAATAAGTAAGTGACCTGATCACATAAGATTCATCGAATTTATTGAATGAATTCACCCACAAATGCGTTAATAAGCGTGCCAAGTTTTGAAACAGCAAACGTGGAGCCGGAAATTCTAGAATTGGGCACGTTTGATTTGGGACGTACACTTGAAAATGTTGGTCAAATGTTGAACTACTATAAACCTATTTATAGCTATCATAGAAGAATGTCAAGACGTGACCCAAGTATGTAAAATTATTCAGCTAAACCTAAAGCTCGCAAAAAGTCGTTGAACTATTTTTTTTTGGATTGATTACAAGGTTAAGCCCAATTATATTTTCATTTAGGTCTGGAATAGATATATACATATATGATAAGAGCTCAAGAGATTGCATTTTCTTAGAAAGAAATGTGATTGCATGTGCTCGAAAATGATCCGATTTTCTAACTATTATCTAAGGGAATACGGAGCGCTTTTGTTGTTGTGCCAAACAACCGGAGCTGATTAGGGGACTGGGCACCTGGCACGCGCCAGCCGGGCGCAGCTGCGACTACTTAAGCCACAGCCCGCGCCGAGAGAAGCCAGTTCCGAGTCAAAGCGTAAACATGAAGATTCAACTGGTTGTGCTCGTGGTGTGCCTGGCTGCCTGGCAAGGCGCCGCCCAGGAGCTGCAAGCGGAGCAGGTGCGTCAAAAAAAAAAAAATATTGGTACATAAACTTAAACATCAAGTGAATTGGCTGTTTCAAGTTGTTATACTGTGAAAGAGTATTGCGTAGTCGGTTACACCCGACTGGAACGTGCGTGCTTGTTTTTAATCCAACTCGAATCCTCTCCAGCAGCAAGTGGCTGTGGGCAAGCCAGACCAAAGCAACGCGCAAATTCGCCGCATTCTGGAGGATAACAGCAAGAGGCTGGAGAGATTGGACATCAAGGCACTGGGCATCAGCAATGCCCAGAAGGGCATTGAGGGCAAACTGAAGGTGCTGGGCCAGGATGTGGCCGGCATTGGTCGCCTGGAGAATGGACTCAAGAAACTGGAGCTGACCACCGTCGCAAAGTTCCAGCTAACTGCCGATGGCATCAAGAATCTGACGGCCAGCATTCGGGCCGCCGAGAATCGAACGGACAGAGCCATCTCGGGACTGGCGCGCGGCCAGCAGGACATCAAGGTGTTGCTGGCCAAAGTGGACGGCAATCAGAACCGGTACGAGCGTCGTCTGGACGACGTGGCCAAGTCGGTGCACCAGCACATCGCCGGACTGGACAATCTGCTGAAGCAGTCGGTGCTCAAGGAGCTGGTGGCGCTGGTGCAAGCGGCCAAGAAACTGGAGCACGCCCAGCGCAAGATCGAGGGCAAGGTCGAGCGCTTGGATGAGCTGGCGGCGCTGAGCGGGATCACGGCCAACAAGGTGCAGCACCTGGAGCTGGGCCTGCGCTCGATCAACAGCACCCAGCATCGCCAATTGGCGGCGATTGGGCACACCGTGCAGCAGGTGGGCGCCACCAGCTGGCAGATCGACAACAAGCTGGGCGTGCTCCTAAGCACCCAGAAGAACATCGAGCGCGCCCTGCTCGAGTGCAAGAAATGCCAGTCGGAGCACAGGGATCACTACAAGCTGCCCGCGCAGCACCAGGAGCACTGGGATCAGTCTGGCTACGGATACGAGTACGTGACATCAGTTAGAATACTTTAGATGGTTAGTTGCATTGCCCTTAATCATTTCAGGGAGAAGAACGTGCCGAAGCCGCAGGCGGAGACGAAGACGGAGTACGAGAGCAGCTATGCCAATACCGACGAGGCGTCCTATCTGTACCAGCTCTGGTACGGCAAGGACGATAAATAGTTGAGCTTTTGATTTGAGTCACCTTTTTTGCCTTTGCAGCGTGTTTTATAATTATTATATATCAGAGTTGGCAATTTTATGTATCTATTATACAATTGTTTATTTCTAGTCCCTCAGTTCTTTGCAAGATTATTCTTTGAACAATATCGTATCAGTATAAATATCAGTGCAAAGGTTCATGTCTTTGGTAAAAATATCCCTTGGGTATAAATTTCTTTGCAAGATGTTCTTCGACCGATATCGTATGAGAATAACTCTGATTGCGAGATTTCAATCTTTACTAAAAATATCCTTCTTTGATAAAGTTATATATAAAGTGCCATACCAGAGCAAAAACATTTTTGGAAAAAGAGGGTTCGAAGATATTAATGAGCTCAAAGGTTAATATTTATCGATAAAAATATCGTAAATATATAAATGTCCCAAACAAAATATAAACTCTTCGATAAAGTCCGTGTTTTGTTCATTTATTTATTTTTTCTAAACAAGTCCTTGTTTAGGAACACTAACTTAACAACAATTACAGTTCGTTTTCAACTAACAAATGCACCTGTTTGAGCCTCTGTTTAGTTTATAGTGGAAAGACACGTGCAATACTAGATGTTCCCCACTATATCTTTAATAAATTGTTAATAAACTTACTTGTTGAATAATATCCAACTACGTGTCAACATTGTGTTCTCCATATTAAAGAGTTCTTGGATCTATGGGGTTGACCTGACCATCGGCGGGTTCAAAATTTATGCGCAGCTGCGATTCATGTTGATTCATATGCTCGGTGCGATGCAAATTCTTTTTGGCCAAGGCACGAAAAGCCTCTGTGGAGAGGCCCGTTTTGATATGGTCGCCGCTGGCATCCGGATTATCGGGATATATGTCGTCGCCGGGCAGCAGATGCACCAGTCCATCTGTGCACTTATACTGAACCGGATGTGTGACCAAGCAGCCCTTGGATCCACGCTGCTGAGCGAACTGACGCAGTTGCTCCAGCGTCTGGAAGTTGAGACAACGCGATAGCTCGTAATATTGCGGTGGTGGCAGCCAAAGCTGCTTCTTAAGCGAAGCCTGCAGGTAGTCCAAGGGCGAGCGCCACTAAAATCGCGCATAATCTGTTAGTGGGCCAGCGTATTCCCTTTAAGAGTTAACTGACCGCATAATCCTTGACCTCGTTGGGCTCAGTCAGCACCGCGGGCTGCTTGTCGAGCGCCGTCAGAAAGAAGGCGGTTTCGAAGCGCTTCTTGAATGTGGAGGGCGTACGCCAGACGCACCATTCGTGCAGCGCCCACAGATCGGGCAGCACGTCCAGCTCCTCGCAGAGCGCTAGAAACTTGCTGGCATCATTGTGGACCACATGCTGCCAGTGCTTGCGATCAAATTGCTCGTTGAACTGCGCATAGCCGGCGGTGCTGGTCAGCGTTTTGCGATCCCGGCACAGCAAAATGCCCATTTCCTCGAACGTTTCACGTAACGCCGTCAGACGCAGCGACACGGCACTTAAACAAAACGAAATGAATGTTAATTGATGTACATTCAGAATATACAGTTTTATACTTTACTCATTGAGTGTCTCTGCATTGGCGTTGGCTGGCGCAGTCGTCTGGCATAGCTGGTGCAATTTGGCCGCACTTATGTCGTAGCGCTGAAAGTGATTTAGCCAAGCGGGCGAGCTATCCACCGCTTCACAAACGCCGCCTGGAAACACGGAAGACTCCGGCATAAAGCTGGACTTGGCGTGACGTGTGAACAGCAGCGCCTGCAAAACAATTATTGAATAAACTGCATTGAACATTAGGGAATATACAAACATTGTAATCATAGCTGGACGGCGCAGCACTATTATCCTTGGCCAGCAGTATTAAGCTTGCGGAGCGGCGTATTTTAGCTAAAACTTGTTTCGACATGGCTTAGATAATAAACGATAACAAAAACAAGACCAGCACCCGTCTATCGATCTGGCTGAACAGTGTGGGTGAACTCGCGCGCCAACTATCGTTTGCATTTGTAATTGTGACGAGTTTGTCAACACTTGTAAAACTATAAATGATAACAAAACTCAGTCCAGCTTGCATCTATCGATCTGGCTATTAATGTTATTATCGAGTGTATTAATATTGTTATCAATTTATTCGCTCAGCTGCTGAACTTGTGCTGCGCGGTACAAAGGTGAGAACGAAGTATGATTAAAACTATTTTGATGGCCGGCGGAGCCACGACCAGCTCCCAGTTTCCAGCATGACCACCTCCAATGAGTATAGGCCTTCCGCCAGCCTAATTATAGCGGGCAAACAGGCGTCCAATCCAAAAGAGGAGTTCGATTACAGCGTAAGTGTAAACAGAAGTGAAATTAGAATTAAAATAATAATCAAGTTATTCTCAAATCTCTTAGCTGCTGCTAATCAAGCGCACAGAGCGCACTGCTTATGCGCTTAATCACTGTGTCTTTCCCGGTGGTGTCTTCGATCCCCAGGCAGATGAGTCCCCCGATTGGCTAACATATTTGCGGGAGTTTGGAGTTACCCAGGCGCAGCTGGAGCTGTTGAGCTGCCGCCAAGCCACAGGCAGACCAGAGCTAATGAGCGCTGGCGCGCATTTCACGCGGGACATCTCACTGCGTCTAACGGCGCTGCGAGAGACCTTCGAGGAGGTGGGCATCTTATTATGCCGTTCTAATCTCAGGAATTTGGTCACTGGGCAGCCGGCGCAGATGCTGCTGCCGCAGTCATTCGAGCGTGATGTCTGGCAGCAGCGCGTCCACAACGATGCAACACAGTTCCTTGTGCTCTGTCGCCATTTGGCTGTTATACCCGATCTCTGGGCGCTCAGCGAGTGGTCCGTTTGGCGCTCACCGGCTTCGGTCTCGAGCCGCAAATACGACACGATCTACTATTTTGCCGCTTTGGAGACAGACCAGGTGGATTTGCTGCTCGAACCCAGTGAGGTGACCTCCGCGCACTGGCTGCATCCGGGCAAGTGTTGGCTCCAGGCACAAGAAGGCATCATCTGGCTGCCTTATATACTGCTCTACGAGACGGCGCGTCTGATGAATATGCGCCGCTGGCAGCAACTTTTACAGTTTGCACGTCGTCGCAGCTCCCGCGGCTCCACGCTGCTCCAGCCCATCTATTATCGCACCAATGATTGCCTCTTTGGCGTGCTGCCTGGCGATGAGCTCTACCTGGATAAGCCAGACACTTGCACCGAGTCCATCATATTGCCGGGCTCCATTCAGGAACTCAATGCGCAAGCCAAGCGCTACAATCGCTATATGATCTATGGCTTCCAGAGGGTGGACTTTGCCTGCAATGTGCTGCCCCCGGATGGGCATCTGCCTCTGCAAGCGCTTGTTAATACACGACTGGCCAAATTATAACATTAAGTATTGTTAATATATGCAGATATTTACTAAAAGTCCCATTCTTGTAAATGTCAAAATTTCACAAGTCGGGGAAATTTGTGAGAAACTGTTGTTTTAGTCATCGTAATGGGAAAGGTTTTAAAGGGTTTCGCGTCAGACACGTCCCGGTCACGCCCCTGCCTTAAAAGATCGGAAATGGTTATATCTTCCAGTTTTTGAGCGAAAATGAGTAAGGGGGGGTACATGCTTTTTTTCCCAAAAAATGAAAAATTTTTTTTTTCAAATATGCACATATTTGAAATGCAGAATCTAGAGGACAAACCATGAAAAAAATGCCATTACACATCCAAATCGGTTCAGTTTTGCCAAAGTTATGAGCGTTTGAAATATGGGAGCTATGGGTCCGAGAGCTTTACTTGTCAAAATTTTTGTCAATTTTTGCATGATTTTTGACAAAAAATTTGACCCCCCCAGAATCGGCTTTAATGTTGTTTTCTATACTAATTATGACCACCACAATCGATTAAAAATGTAAATTCGGAAATCTAAATTTTGAAAAAAAAATTTTTTCGAAAATGAGTAAGGGGGGGGTACATGCTTTTTTTCCCAAAAAATTAAAAAAAAATTTATTTTCAAAAATGCATAAATTTGAAACAGAGAATCAATCTAGAGGACAAACCATGAAAAAAATGCCATTACACATCCAAATCGGTTCAGTTTTGCCAAAGTTATGAGCGTTTGAAATATGGGAGCTATGGGTCCGAGAGCTTTACTTGTCAAAATTTTTATCGATTTTTGCATGATTTTTGACAAAAAATTTGACCCCCCCAGAATCGGCTTTAATGTTGTTTTTTATACTAATTATGACCACCACAATCGATTAAAAATGTAAATTCGGAAATCTAAATTTTGAAAAAAAAATTTTTTCGAAAATGAGTAAGGGGGGGGTACATGCTTTTTTTTCCCAAAAAATTAAAAAAAAATTTATTTTCAAAAATGCATAAATTTGAAACAGAGAATCAATCTAGAGGACAAACCATGAAAAAAATGCCATCAAACTTGAAAATCGGTTCAGTTTTGCCAAAGTTATGAGCGATTGAAATATGGGAGCAATGGATCCGAGAGCTTTACATGTCAACATTTTTGTCAATTTTTGCATGATTTTAGACAAAAAATTTGACCCCCTCAGAATCAGTTTTAATATTGCATACTAATTGTGACAACCACAATCGATTAAAAATCTAAATTTGCATTTATAAATTATGAATGATACAAAATGTTCGGAAATGTGCACTGTGAACGAGTATTACGCAGTCGGATACGTCCGACTGCAACGTTCTTACTTGTTGTATATTCATACAACTCACTTATCGAAAAATGGGAAACGAGTCTTCAAGGCAATATGAAAAAAATTAAAGTTTTTACACGAACGGGAAATGAGTCTGTTAATATATTTACAAATATATTTAGCTAAATTAAACTACATTAAACTACCGCTTATTAGATCCGCTTGTATATTGCGACAGGCGTGACACAAATCCGCCGTTGCCGTTAAACGCTGCCTGGCCCGCTGCTCCAGTGCGTCCATACTATCATGCGCCTGCAGTGCGACGCCTGTTTCGGAGACGGCGCGCGAATATTCGATCGCGAGCAGAGTGTCGGAGAGTCCACAATCCAGAATTGAATGGCAGTGCGCACAAGTTGAAGGCAGCTCTTCGCCAGACTGGCAATTGGCTAAAATTTTATCGCCTGTACGAAAGACCGTCGACACTGTGGACGCATAATTCAGTTGGAGATTGGCCACAAAAGCGCTGGTCAGGTTCTGGAGACTGGCGTTGCACGACTGGCCAAGTTCAACTGAGGCGAAGGGCTGCAGTTGCTGGGCTTGCACATAGAATTGCACTTCCTGATCGGTGAGGTCCTTCAAAGGACGCAGAAGCTTAACACCGTGCTGCAGACGATCGTCTAGCAGTGCCACGTCCAAGGCACAGCTGCCACCGCGTCCCAGCGCCACAGAGGTCAACAGCTGTGCGGCCAGACTGCTGCTTATGCTGGGCTCAAAAATGTGAGTACACTGCAGTTGGGCGGCTACGGCACCAATAAGACGTTTGCGCTGCTGTTGTACATAATCCTGACGAGCCGTCAGGCTACGCAGCTTGCTCCCATTGGAGTCTACGTGGGCGGGCGCGTAATCCTGCAGCAGTTGCAAGCTGTGTGACTCTGCACCCAGCTGTGTAACATAAAATTCAAAGGGCGCGTAACGCCTACGTAACCCCTGTAGCGCTGTTAGAGGCTCATCTGTAGTCGGCGAGCAGCGAGTGTCTATATGGAGCACACGCGCGCTGCAGTGCAGCCGCTTGAAGGTGTTTTGCGTCTGTGCAAAGTGGAGCATGTCCAGCAGCACCAGCGATTCGGCGCTACCGTCTACCAGGAGCAGCACCTCAGCATTGCGTGGCAGTGCTTTGGCCGCGCCCAATGCAGCACGAAACTTGTGCCTGGCATAACTGAGGAAACAGTCATGACATTCGGCGGAACGAAAGTTCAATTTGTAGAGGGTCTGCGAGATGAGGCCGCACTTGTTGCAGCTGCCAGCACTAATAACAGTGCCCGCTGCGGAGGAACCAGGCAGCATGGCATGCGTGGCACCCTCATCACCAAAATCGTCTTCGCCAATGCTGCACATTTCAACTGTATTACAATAAATAACGAAATACAATTAACCTACACAAGCAACTGGGCGCGTGTACGAATTAGAGATGATATTAAAAATCGATTGAACGTGTCATTACTAATAGAGCCGTACACAGGGTTGATATTGATTTCGATAACAGTGTGTGATATGCAGCAAACTTGTCTAGCAAGCAACCTTGCGCTCAGCAATAAAGTGCAGTGAAAAATATAAAAATAACTATTTAAAACTAGAATTTGTTATAAAAAACTATTGCATAAGTTTAATTTAGTGCATAAGGTATGTTTAAAAAGTGCTCGCATGTAGAAAAGAGTTGATTAAATGCCCGAAATTTAAGCGCATAATTTTGGCTGCTCCCCTTGCATGTGTGCGTGGAAATATGAATGTGTGTGTGTGTGTGAGTGTGTGTGCCCGTAGTACGCAAGCAAAAGTATCGGGTAGCAAAATCGAGAAACTTTCTTATTGGAACATACACAAACGAATCGCTGTCATAGTAGTGAGGTGGGCTCTATGTACGTTCAAGCCAGCTGTCAGTTGTCAAAAAATTTACATCAATATTTTCAAGAAACGTATGAAAATCGAGTGAAATACAAAAATTGTGAATATTTTTGCACAGCCTGCTTTTGCACGCTGCAGTGTATACAACAAAAGCAATAATAATAACAACAACAAATCGCTGGGGAACAGCGTGTGTCTGATAAGGCTGTACAATAAGAGGAAGCGCATACATTTGCTTTTTCGTAGCCGAAAAATTGAACTTAGCAACTCTGCAAATGGCCAGTGTTAATAACTATTGTGCGTTTTGTTTTGTATATTTTCAGCATTCTAGCCCATATATTGTACATATATAGTATATAGTGCAGTTAATTCGAAGCGCACACCCTTCGTGGTGGGTAGACAGAGATAGAGACAGAGCGAGCGACAAAGTGAGCGGCAGAGGTCATATTAAAAATAAGTATATTTTTGGCCCCCTACACAACTGAAACAACAACAAAAACAACAGCAGACCAACGCAAGCAGAAAAAGTACATCATTTGGGGCCATTCAATAAAATGATATTGGAAAACTCGGATAAGCTCAAGGATTGGCTGAGCGTTGTGCTCGAGCCACTGTAAGTATTCGGAATTTTGTTAACTATCGATAACATCGATTGCTACTTGAATGTGAATATAAGCTCAATTAAACTTACTATTTACTTTTGTTTCGTTTTCAATTGTCACTTTGATAGCTGCGATGCAGACTCTTCGGCTTTGGCACGCTACGTAATTGCGTTGCTGAAAAAAGACAAATCGGATAAGGATCTCAAGCGCATCATGATTGAGCAATTGGATGTGTTTCTCTCCGAGGAGACGACACGTTTCGTTGATCGTCTATTCGATGCCATATCCAGCGAGGAGTATCTAACGATGCCGGCACCAGTGCCAGCCGCAACAGCAGCGGGCCTTGCCGAACTGGAGCTGGACCATGACATCGATGGTGTGGCCGATATTGAGGCTGCATTGGCAGCCAATTCATCACCGCCGCCGCCCCCAGCACCAGCATCCCTGCCAAAAGATATTGTGATAAAGCCCGATAGCAATCAGCAGCAAGTTAACAGCGAAATAAGCAATAGCAGGGAGGCCACTACTGAAGCAGCCAGTGCCGGCGGCAGCAACAGCAGCAGTGCCTCAATTGCCACAGATGCCAATACAATAGGAATGCACAGCACCAAGCCAGCCTTCGATGTAAGTAAATCAATTTCCACTTTCTATCAAACGGGCGACTTCAAATTGTATTGTCCGCAGCACAAAACCAAAGACTCCTCTCACAGCCAGCAGCAGCAGCAACTAACGCATCATCATCACAGCAGCAGTAGCGGTGGCAGCGTCGGCGTCGGTGGTGTGGGCTTTGTGCGCAGCGCTAGTCCGCCCCTGCGCAGCAGTGGCCCTGCTGGTGCTGGTGGCGGCTATGCCGCTGATAAGGAGAATCAGCCGCGGGACAGTCGTCGGCGTCGCGCCTCGTTGCGTTCCCGCTCGCGTTCCCGTTCCCGCTCCAATGAGCGCTCGTTTAGGCGCTCGCGATCGCGGGATCGTCGCATCAATGAGCGCGAGAAGAGCCAGCGACAGTTTCGCAACAAATCGCCGCCGGGTGGAGCCAGTGAGCAGCGGCACAGGCGCAACAACAACAATAATAACAACAACAATTTCGATAGACGTCGCATTGGCAACAACAACAGCAACAATAACAACAACAACAACTTGGATGAGCGCAATCAGCGCTTTGGCGGCAACAAGGGACGCCACTCTCCGCGCAGTCGCTCCATCTCGCCAGAGTCGCGCAATGCGCGCCGCGGCAACAACATGGAACCAGTCGCCTGCTCGTCAGCCTCAGCGGCGGCAGCCCCGCCGGTGCCGCCGCCTCTAACGCATCCGGTGGCTGCAATGGCGCGTCAACGTTGTCGCGACTTCGATGAGAAGGGCTACTGTGTGCGGGGCGAGACGTGCCCCTGGGATCATGGCATCAATCCCGTTGTCTTCGAGGGTATTAACAATTCAGCGCTAATGATGTCCATGCGCGAATACAACCCAGATGCACCAGAGATTTGGGCACGCGGCGGACCAGCCGGTGTGCCGGGCGTCGCAGGCGCGGGCGGGGGTAATCAACAGGCGCTCCCGGTACCGCCCCAGGGTGGCCAAAACAGCATTAATCCGTTCAGTGGCAATGTGCGTGCCTGCGCGCCCCTGGGCGTGCCCAATCCCGCTGACTACGCCCGCCAGCCCGGCCAACCGCCTCAAGGGCCCGCACCACCATCGATGATGCCATTTCCCTTCAATCCAACAGCGGTGACAACGCCCCTACAGCGTCAACTCATACCCATACCCGTGATGGATGGCGGCGCTGGAGGTGCCGGCGGGGGCGGCGGTGGGGGTGGCCTAGCCGGAGAGATGGGCAAACGTCGCTTTGAGCTGGAGGATAGTGTGGCCATAGCCGATGTGCCCAGCAAGATGCGCAAGGTGCCAATAAATAGTCGGCTCGGACCGCGTGTCAATCCCAACATGCAGCAGCACAACAGCTCCCTGGAGCTGCGCAAGGTGCCGCGCGGCCTGAACACAATTGCGCATCTGAACAATCATTTCGCCAAGTTTGGCAAAATCGTCAATATCCAAGTGTCATACGAGGGCGATCCCGAGGCGGCCATTGTCACGTTCTCCACGCACGCGGAGGCGAATGTGGCATATCGCAGCACCGAGGCGGTGCTCAACAATCGCTTCATCAAGGTCTTCTGGCACAACGAGAACAACAGCAATAGCAATAACATCATCAACAACAACAATATCAACGATGCGGGCAACGTGAACGTGAATCGAAAGAGCCAATACCATTTGCATAATGTGCCCGCGGTGCCCACGCCGAATGCGGACAGCGCCAAGATAAGCAACAGCGGCGGCAGCAGCAGCAGCAACATTAATGTCAGCCAGGCCACGCCCCTAGGCGAAACGGGCAGCTCGAATAATGCACTAACAACGCCCGCAACGGACCAGGCGCTCGCGAGCACCGCAGCGCCGGCATCGATGCGGCTAAAGCTGAACACAAATGCGACGGGCAATGCGGCGGCAAATGGTGGTGCTGCACGGGCTCTAACGCCGGCGGCAAATGCGGCGAGCATACGCAAAAAACAGGAGGAGCAGCAAAAGGCAATGCATCAGCTGGCGAATGGGCTGCGGAAGCGCAAGCAGGAGCTGCTCCAGAGCTATGTGAAACAAATGAAAACGGCGCTGGAACTGGTCGAACGCATGGACCAGCAGGATGCGCAGCGAGCACCGACGCTGGAAACGATCAAAGTGCTGCAGGCGACCATTGACAAGCTGCGCAAGGATGTGCACGCCGATCAGGATCAGCTACAGGCGCAAATCCAACAGCAACAGCAGCAGCAGCAGCAGCAACAACAGCCCGTCAAGAAAACCAAAGAGCAACAAAAGAAGGAGCTGCTCGACATTGAACTGGAGCTAATCGCCCAGCAGCAGGAGGGCAACGATACAACGGCCATACAGAAACGTCTCGAGGAACTGCAGCGAACACTCTCTGCCACCGTTGGTGGTGGTGGTGGCAACTTGTCTGGTGGTGGCGCCAAGCTGCCCGGCGGAGGCGCACGCAAACGTGCCACATTTCCCGAAGGTTCCACGCGCGTCGATCGAAGACCAAAGGCGATTGTGGTCACCGGGTTTGCGGCCGACGAAGCCGACTTTGTGCTGGGTCACTTCAAGGTAAGTGAAATTCGGCTAAAATAGATCTAGGTTAACAAATAGTTACCTAATCCTGCAGCATTTCGGCGAGATATCCAAGCACGATGTGGACCGTGAAATTCCTCAGCTGATACTCTCATATGCCACGCGTATAAATGCCGAGCAAGCGGTGGTCCGTGGCAAAATGTACAAAGACAAGCGCCTGCAGGTGAGTCAGCGTCCGCTCCATATTTGCCCTAACTAACTAACCATTCCAATTGCAGATATCCTGGGCACCTGTGGTGACAACGCCTACCGCCGTGCCCATGGGCGCACCAGCTGATAAATTAGTGGCCGTGCTTAGCTCGTCGGCTGGCGATAAAATGGATAATCCGAAGCAATTGTTGCACTCATCGATCAGCGAGAGCGACTCCCTGCTGGGCAGCGATACACTGCCGGAGCTGCGGCTGGAGGATGAGGAGGAGGACGAGGAGTCGGAGGATCGTTCCTGGCGTCGTTGATGTAAAGTTATGCGCTACTCCTAGTGGCTGGCAAGCTCCATGTGGCTCATAATCGTTAGGAAAGCAATTGTATTTCTATTTGTTGTTATTCTATATTCACAACGTGCACGTATACATATATACATATACATATATAGATATAGATTACATATTTATATATATAAAAATGTATATATGTATGCATGCAAGGGAAACATCGTTAATTGTATACAAAAACAAAAAGGCAAACATGCTAATATTATGTACAATATTTTAAACTAAAGGCATACTGCCACACACACACACACAACACTCACACACACGTACAAACACTGGACATTTGCAACTGTTGGTAGCTCTTCTGCTAATCCTAGGGCTAAATAATCTATAAACATCTTAAATTAAAAAAGAAAATAAGCAACGCTCTTAATATTACTAATATTTACAGAATATATAAGTTATACAAGTATATGTACATCGCATTCGATCAAAGAGTACGATTAGCTAAGCGCCTCTATATAGTCCACAATTAACAAGAGCCCTAATAACGATAACAAACAACAACAACCACAAAATTGGAACAGAAACAACTGCAAAATATGGTTACAAATGCAACACAAGTGCATTGATTAAGCAACTTATATTAGACACTTCTTTGTATTTACATACTTTTCCCTCTATCCTTACGTTCAGTTAAAAAACAAAACAAAAACAAACAAAAAAAAAGCAAAAATTACTAAACAAAAAAATGGTAAAAGCAAATCAAAGTTAAAACAACAAAAACATAGCAACGTGAATACAAAAGCAAGTTATAGAGAGTATAATAAATAAAGTAAATAGTTTCGTATTTGCTATTAATTTCACATAAAATATGAACGTTTGTTTGATTTACATTCACATTCTCAGCTTGAAAATAAAAGGGGCGC
The DNA here is from genome assembly GCA_035047465.1 of Drosophila sordidula. Classification (NCBI taxonomy): domain Eukaryota; kingdom Metazoa; phylum Arthropoda; class Insecta; order Diptera; family Drosophilidae; genus Drosophila; species Drosophila sordidula. The sequence goes on along the minus strand of JAWNPQ010000260.1, from coordinate 1,224,671 downwards.
ACAAAAATGAAACTTATATGTGGATTGTTTCACGTAAGCGCACATTCAAAATTCGATAAATGCAGGGATAGGCGATATATTATTGATAGCTAGCCAGCTTATCGATAGCAAGTTGTGATGGTGATATAACTATCGACCACATAGCTAGCTCATCTCTAACAAATGATAGTGGCGGGAATTGATGGATTTTCCCATGAGTAGTGCTTAAATGCTTGTTAGTCCATTCAAATGTTTGCGTTTGGCCAAATATGCGCGTTTCTACACTAAACAAGCCAATGTCATGAAGTTTCTAAATGTGGCCGAGAAGAACGATGCGGCTAAAACCATTGCTGCCCTCCTATCAAATGGCGCAGCGCATCGGGTAAGCAACAAGTTTTTTTTGTGTGTCGTGCGCAAAATATAAACAAATAATATTTGCAGCGCGAGGGCTACTCTGTGTACAACAAAGTGTTCGATTTTGAGGCGCAGGTGCGCGGCAACAATGCCAAAATGGTCATGACCTCCGTCTCGGGTCATCTGATGCAGCTGGAGTTTCTCGTCTCATACCGGAACTGGCGATCGGTGGATCCCCGTTCGCTGTTCGATGCGCCCATTCGCAAGAGCGTCGGCGAGAGCTATGAGCCCGTTAAGCGTACGCTGGAGCGCGAGGTGCGCGGCTGCCAGGGTCTGATCATCTGGACGGATTGCGATCGGGAGGGCGAGAACATTGGCTATGAGATAATTGACGTGTGCCGTGCCGTAAAGCCCAATTTAACGGTGTATCGTGCCAGTTTCTCGGAGATTACGGCAGTGGCCGTCCGGCGCGCCCTGCAGCAGTTGGGGCAGCCGGACAAGCGGCAAAGCGATGCCGTGGACGTGCGCACGGAGCTCGATCTGCGCACGGGAGCGGCCATTACACGCTTCCAAACGCTGCGTCTGCAGCGCCTGTTTCCCGAAAAGATTGCCGACAAGCTCATCTCGTACGGCAGTTGCCAGATACCCACGCTGGGCTTTGTGGCGGAGCGCTACAAGGAGATCGAAGCGTTTGTCTCCGAGCCCTTCTGGAAGATCAGAGGTAAACAAATTAGGAATGCGTCAAGGTGAAGTTGCTCATGCCATATCCTTGCAGTGCTGCACACAATTGAGGACTTGACCGTCGAGTTCAATTGGGCGCGCAATCGTCTGTTCGACAAGGAAGCCTGCGAGAACTATTTGCTGATTTGCCTGGCGGAGCCAGAGCCGCGGGCCACGGTGGAGAGCGTCACCGTGAAGCCGAAGCACAAGTGGCGCCCAACACCGCTGGATACCGTGGAAATGGAAAAGCTGGGCTCGCGCAAACTGAAGCTGTCTGCCAAGGAGACCATGACCATAGCCGAGAAGCTCTATAGCAGGGGTCTCATCAGCTATCCCCGCACAGAGACCAATCAGTTCTCCAAGGAGTTTGACTTGAAGCCGCTCGTGGAGCAGCAAACGGGCCACGAGGCTTGGGGCCCATTCGCGCAGCGCGTGCTCGAATGGGGACCAAATCCGCGCAACGGCAACAAATCCGATCAGGCGCATCCCCCCATCCATCCCACCAAGATGGTGACTAGTGAGTTGAATTCCCTAAGGGGGGTTTATTTTCATTAATTAGGAACTCTTCCCTTGCAGATCTGCAGGGCAACGAGGCGCGCGTCTATGAGCTGGTCGTGCGTCACTTCCTCGCCTGCGTCAGCAAGGATGCTGTCGGCTCAGAGACCATCGTCAACATCGATATTGCCGGGGAGAAGTTCAACGCCAACGGCCTGGTCATACACGAGCGCAACTATTTGGACGTCTACATATACGACAAGTGGAGCGCCAAGCAGATACACAACTATGAGCAGGGCCAGCGCTTTGAGCCCACGGAGATTTTGTTGCACGAGGGTGCAACGACGGCTCCGCCGCTGCTCACCGAAGCGGATCTGATAGCGTTGATGGATAAGCACGGCATTGGGACAGACGCAACGCATGCGGAACACATAAACACCATCAAGGAGCGCGGCTATATTGGCGTTGTGGACAAGGGCGCACTTGTGCCGGGCGTCATTGGCATGGGCCTGTACGAGGGCTACGACGCAATGGAGCTGGCCTTGGCCAAGCCGTTGCTGCGCGCTGAATTTGAAGTGGATCTGAAGCGCATCTGTCTGGGCGAAAAGGATCCCAAGCTGGTGCTGCGCGATCAGATAGTCAAGTACAAACAGGCCTATCAGCAGATAACGGACAAGATCACAGCCATGGATGCTAAGATAGCGCAACGTATTAATGAAACGCCGGCGGCGGCAGCAACAAATCCTGATGGTCCACCGGACCAGGCCAATGGGACGGTGCGTGAGCTCTTCCAGTGCCCCAAATGCGATCAGGCGCCTTTGGCGCTCAAGCCGAAGAAGAATCAGACGAGCTTCTTCATAGGCTGCCTGAACTTTCCCGACTGCAAGAATGTCATCTGGCTGCCCGACGAGTGCAAGGAGTTCAGCGTGCTGGACGAGTGCTGTCCCAGTTGTGGCGATGGCTTCCACATGCTCCGGTTTCGCTTGAGCAGCGCCTATTATCGCGGCCTGTTCAATGCGCCCCATGGCTGGTACAAGAATTGTCTGCGCTGCGATGAGCTCTTTCGCAATACCTTCAACATCAACCTGGATCAGGTGAAGCGCGTGGGTGGCATTGTGGGTGCGTCCTCGAGCTCCGGCGGTGGCCCAGGGCCGGGTCCTGGCGGAGGAGGAGGTGGAGGTGGAGGTGGTCCTGGTTCAGGAGGCAGTTGGCCTCCCAGAGGCGGCGGCGGCAGCTCCTGGGGCACTGCATCCAACGCCGCCACTCAAAAGGCAGCCAAGCCAAAGCGCAACAATAAAACCTCAGCCGGAGCAACAACAGCTGGCGCCCAGAAGACAGCCAAAGCCAAGCAGACAACCACAGCTGCAACGGGCGGCATTAGGAACTACTTCACACGCGCCAGCCTGGATGGCTTCTTCGACAGCAACGATGGCTTCGAGGAGCAACTGCTCGCCGCCGCAGCGGTCGCCGAGTCGGGCGCCGCGCCAGCTGCGGAGCTCGACGCGGACATTGCGGCTGCCTTTGCTGCCGACGACGATGCGGACTTTGAAGCGCTGGTAAATGCGGGCAACAACAAGAACAACAACAACGACAACGGCCGGCCAGCAGCTGCCCCAGCTGACAGCCTGGACACCAGCCTGACGCAGTGGATGCGCGAAGCCTACGAGGCCGAAGAGCAGCCCATGCTGTGGGGCAGGCAGGCGCGTCCCGCTGCTGAGGCGCAGTCCACGGCGAAACGTCGGCGGCTGAGCGACGACGGGGCTGTCAATTGGGGCACGAGAGCAGCTGAAGTGGGCAGCGCGCAGGAAGCCAACTCTTCGAGCTGGGGCACAAGAGGAGCCGCCCAACGGAACGCAGGCGCCCCTCCGACAGCCAATTCTTGGGGCAGCGGCAACAACGCCGCAAGCTGCGGCACCAGAGGAGCTGACGCAGATCAACGGAGTGCAGGCAACTCGGAAAAATCCAACAGCTCCTCGAGCTGGGGCACAAAGCCAAGTGCCCAGCCAGCAGCAGGCGCCAATTCAAGCTGGGGCACCAGAGGAGCTGAAGCAGGCGGCTCCCAGGAAACCGTTTCATGGGGCACAGGGCAGCGGAGGGCCAGCAACTCCGAGGAAACCAACAGCTCCTCGAGCTGGGGCACAAAGGCAGCTGCCCAGCCAGCAGCAGGCGCCAATTCAAGCTGGGGCACCAGAGGAGCTGCTCGGCCGAATGCAGGCAGCTCCCAGGAAACCGATTCATGGGGCACAGGACAACGGAGGGCCAGCAACTCCGAAAAGACCAACAACACCTCCAACTGGGGCACAAAGGCAGCTGCCCAGCCAGCAGGAAGCGCCAATCCGAATGCAGGCAGCTCCCAGGGGCGCTCAGGGAGCGGTGGCAACAACTTCGGCTGGGGCGCAAAAGTGGCCACAGGCGGTTCTCAGCCAGCGAATTCTTGGGGCTCAAGCTCAAGCTCATCTGCCAATAAACGCGGCTCCGCTGCAACCGGCGGCGCCACCTACATGCGCTCCAACTCCAGCAGCACGGTGACCATCACCCAGCCGCCCAAGTCGAGCGATGTTAAATGCAAATGCGGCAAGCCCGCCAGCAGCCTGATCGTGCGCAAAGATGGACCCAACCAGGGAAGACCCTTCTACGCGTGTCCGACGCGTGAAAAGTCCTGCGGCTTCTTCCAATGGGGCGATGTGGATGGGAATCAAGGTGAGCAACTGTCCTGAGCTAAAAACTCTTGGTTACTAGTCTATACTCTCTCTCTCTCAAAATAGCTGGCAGTTCGAATCGGAGCTCTGGCGGCGCCTCAAACTCCAATGCGGACACGAGTGCCGCGGGCGGCAGTCGGACGCGTCGCTGTGGTCTCTGCCGCGAGGAGGGACACACCCGCCAAAAGTGTCCACGCAAAGCGGACTTCGACTACTGAGGAAAATCAAAGAGAAACTGGGTCGTGAAGTTCATTTTAAACATTTATTGGAGCGAGCAACAGTTATCGGTTATATAGTCCAAACCATCCTGGTTGGGGTTTCTAGCATGTATAGCGCAAAAAAATAATCAGATATGTAAGATACATATTCTCACGCACAGTTAAGGTACACATTCTGTAGATATACATATATATATACGATTTGTAAATCGTAAATTTACCCATGCATTTAAAAAAAATGTATAGACGGGCGCGTTGTTAAAGATCATTTTAGAGGGAAATAAGTTGCCATATACTGTTTAATACTTGTCTTAAAAAATTTGGAATTGTGGAACTTATTGTAAAAGGAGAGTTTGCAATTGAAACTAAAAAGCTAATAAAATGCATTTAAAATTAACAAAAACTATCAATTTAAATTACATTCTATAAAAGTCCGTAAAGTTTTGTGGGATAAACTAAAATATAAATACAGTGGACGCTTAAATATTATAACAAAGTTTAATTCTCTTTCGTATTTAAAATACTTTTTAATGTATAATTTGGAAAAACTGAATTATAAAAAAATTTAACTTTTAATTTATTGTTTAACAAATACAACTTGAAAGAATTTAGCGATAAACGTCCACTGTATTAAGAGTCATAAAATTTATTAAGCTAACAAGAACAAAATATGTTATATAAATATAAAATATGAAAATGTTAAGTGCCTGTCATGTTTTTATAAATACCAAACAGTATATAGCTGCTTTAAGTACAGTTACCTAAAATATTGTTATGTATACATAAAGATTTTGTATATATATCATTTGTATATATGCTTAGAAAACTAATTTTTTATATAGAGACGCGCGCATAAATTCAACACTTCTTTTTTTTTACATAAATATTCGTTTCAGTTATCGTTAATCATTATCGTTTCTAACATCTAGAGTTTGTTATTTTTTTTAATACATTTTTAGTTGCATTTGGAAGTTAGTGTACAAATAATAAACATTTATGAAAAATACAAGCATTAATACATCGAGTGAATAAATAGTTAGATTAACATCAAGAACATTAAAGTTTGAGATACTCTTGTATTGATTAAATATATGATGTAAAACACACAGAGTAAGTTAGTTAAAAACACAAAAAAAGAAATGCAGTTGACAGTTTTAAAATCATTGGAACACATTTAGAAACAGTTTGACAGGCTTATGTTAGGGCGTGCTCAAAGTTTTTATAAGTTTAACGTTTATGTTTAATATGCAATACATTAAATTTATAAAAACTTTTAAGAGCAAACTCCATGAGATGCTTTGTGAAAATAAATTGGAACGCTGTAAGTACATATTATTTATAAGCACAGACTTGGGATTACTTAAATGTTAATGGACGAGCACTCAACAAACGAGTAGACTGCGCGCTTTGAGATGCTAAGTTAATGCTATAATTTGCCCAGGTTGAAATCGAATACAAAATGTTTAGATAATAGGTGTAAAAATTTAAAATATATAGGTATTCAATGGATGTTTCGGTTTACATATTCCCAACAACTCTTTAAACTTTTGAGACGCATAGTTTCTTTAATTTTTGGCTGACTTTGGCTTTGCATTTAGCGCGCAGAAAAGATTTCCCAACGATTTTACAATTATTCATGTTTTCGTATTACCCTTAAATAGGGTATTCTAATATTGCCATCGATAAATCAATATTTATTTAAGCCAATTTTTCCTGCAGTATATTTCCTTATGCTCCTTAAACTCTCAGTTGTATGTTAAATTGAATAAAACAATTATCTGTCAATTACATAAAATAAGTTGAATAAACAAATTTTTATAGTATTTTCTTCGTCAGTCCCGTTTTCTCTACTATTGCTACGGTAAAGATCAAATTTGTGTTGTTTTATCTGTGAAATATTGGAATAAATTAATATATTGAGTGAACTATTATATTAAATTAAGATTAATAAGGTTGAAGGAAATGAATCTTTTAACATCTTTTATAGTTCCATATATGAAAAGCTGGAATGAAACACGCAGTTTATTATCGCCAACATACGGACTGAACTACCATATCAATATAGTGGACAGCAGAGAAAGGTAAGAGTACAGTTCCAGTTTTTAAAAATATCTAAACACTCTCATAGAGTCTCACATGGAATGCTGGAATGAAACACGCATGAAATCATTAAGATAAAAACTGAATAGTGAGGGAATCATTATAGTTTTAAAGCTTGGAACTGAATTCCGAACTAATAATAGAAAATATCTAAACACTCTCATAGTCTCGCACACGGAATGCTGGAATGAAACACGCAGGGAACGCTGCAAGCCGAAACAAGCGAGTTGGGAACAGCTGGTAAATTACTAGAACCTGGGCAAATTATACCATATATTTTTGAGCGGCAATTGGAATGTGGTTTTGGGCTCTAGATTTCGACCTCTGGCGTGAATTTGCGTCAGAAGTAAATCTCCTCCTCCTCGGGCTTGGCGCGTGGCGCCTGCCCCGTCCCAGCCAAGGGAGCAGCGGCACGGGCCGCTCCCGCAGCGCCCGAGGCGCCGCGACTGCTGGTGGGCGTCTGGGCCAGGCGCTGCAGCTGCTGCTGCGCTCCATATCCGGCATAGTGGCCCGTTGCATTTGGCGTTGTGTTGGCGGCGGGCGCGGCCGCCGCCTGTTGTATGACGGCCGGCGAGCTGCCGGTGCGGGCATGCTGCGGCGTGGCCGTGGGCGTGGCCATTTGCCGCTGCTTGTCGGCGAGCTTCAGTGGAAACATTTGCTGGACGCCGCCGCCGGCGCCGGCGCCAGCTGTGGCCGGGGAGGCCACGTTGCTGGTGCTGGTGTTGAAGCTGGCGGATTTGTCGACGCGCGTGCCGGAGGACAACGAGGACAGCTTCATGGGCAGCTTCTGCTTGACGAGCGTTGAGTTCGCCTTGGGCGCATTGTTGGCGCTGAGCAAATTCACCGGCGGCGTTTTGCAAGTGGAGCTGCCGCTGAGCCACTTCTCCTTGCGACGATCAATTGTGGAGGCCGTCGATGTCGTCATCGTCGTTGTCGTTGTGGGCATGTCCAGCTCGTGGGCATCCTCGGGCAGGGCGACCGGCGCCACCGCCGGCGACAGCGTCGGCAGCGGCGTGCTGGGCGAGAGCAACAGTCCCTGGCTGGACAGCAGCTCCATTTTGCGATAGAGCTGCTCGCGCTGCTGGCGCACATCCTCCTGCTCGGCCTTGATTTGCTGCTGCAGCTGGAGCTGCTGGGCCCGCATCTCGGCCAGCTCGTCCAGCTGCTGCTGCTTCTGGCGCAGCCAGGCGGTCTTCTCCTCCTGCAGCTTATCCTGCAAATTGCGCAGCTCCTCCAGCTGATCCTTGTGCGTGTAGCCCGTGCCCTGAGCCCCGCCCCCGCCGCCACCGCTGCCGCCGCCGCCGCCGCCGCTGCTGTTGCGCGGCGACTCGCGGTACAGGGCCAGCTGCAGCTGCAGGCTCTGGATGCAGGTCATCTGCTGCGAGATGATGCAGAGCAGCGTGTGCAGGTGATGCGACACCTGGAGCACCGCATAGTTGTGCTCCTTGCTGTTGGCGGGCAGCATGCTCGCATGCAGCTGCAGCTGCACCTGCGGCGGCGGCGCCGGCGTCTCCGCCGGCGCCTGCGTTTTCAGCTCGCGCTTCTCCTCCAGCTCCTGCAGCCGCGGCGTCAGCGCCTGCAGCGTATTCAGCTTGCCGTCGCGGCCCAGCTTGCCGCGCTTCTCGTCGAACCCGGCAAACGTCTCGGCGCGCTTGGGCAGCGTGGGCGAGGCATAGAGGACGCTCTGCTTCTCGCCGACGCTGCTGACGGTGCGCGAGACGGGCAGCCCGGTGGCGGCCGCATAAATGCTCGCCGCCAGCTGGCTAATGTCCTGCACGGTGTTGAGCACGCGCCGCCACAGCTCCGTTGTGTCGCAGTCCGTGCTGACCAGGTCCTTGTAGGAGCCGAAGGCGGCCAGGAAATTGGCGGCGCTGCCGTTCGTGCTGTTCGTGCTATTGAGATCGCCGAAGGGCTGCTGCTGCTTGAGCAGATTGAACTGCAGCAGGAGCTTCTCCTCGAGCAGGAGCGCCTGTTCGATGTCCTTCTGGCGCATCTTCTCGATCGTCTCGCGCTTGTTGACGCCGATGCGCAGCTTCTCCTCGGCGGTGAGGGCCTCCGCCTCGATGATGTCCGTCGCGGGGCAATCGAGCACCGCCTGCCGGATGCTCTGTATCCAGGTGAGCTTGTCCTTGGGCGTCTGCACCTTCAGCTCGTACATCTCGGGAAAATCGGGATTCGAGCTGATGATGTAGATGCCGCGCGATTCGGTGCCCGCTTTCTCGCGTATCAACAGCTTCTGCAGCGGCACGACGCCGGCCTTGTGCTCCGGCGTAAAGAACGCGTACTTATTGTGCGCCGAATTCTCGCTGAGGAAGCACAGACAGTCCGTCAGGACGACGACCAGCACCAGCTGCGTCTTGGCGCGCCCCTGCATCAGCGTCGCCAGGCCATCGAACTTCAGGCGCCGTCGCGACTCCACGCCCAGCTCCGTTTTGCGGAAGGGCTTATTCTTGTAGATGGCAAAGGATTTGGCATCGACGCGCGCGTAGATCTCCAGCTGGCGTTCGCGCAGCTCCTTCTCCGCAACGCAGGCGTCCACGTCGACCAGCAGCGACTTGACCAGATTCAGAGCGTGCTGCAGCTTGTCCGTCTCCAGCTTATTGTCGCGGGCGCTCTTCAGCAGCGGCTCGATGAGCAGCGGGTATTTGGTGAGCCGTTGGGTCACGAACAGTATGCACTCCGGGATGCCCTTCTTTTTGAGCAGCGGATTCTGCAGACAGTGCTTGTACCACTCGGCAAAGCTGGGCTCCGCCAGGCACAGCTTGAACTGCTCGAGGGCGCTGCGATGATTGGCACAGAACTCGCCGTAGGCCAAACGGAGGCACTGCGCCTGCTCCAGCGAGAAGAACTCCAGCAGAATGTCCGCGATGCTGTCGACCAGCAGGTGTTCGCGCTGCTTCTGGCGCAGCTGGCGCAGGAAGCAGGTGTGCAGCTCGGTCAGCTGCTGCAGGCGCGGAAACATGCTGTGCGTGTTGAGGGCCGGAAAGTGGCGCTCCAGGCTCTCCACGAACACCTTGCGCATGACGATCAGGGTCTGGCAGTGATGCTTCTCGGTCATGATGAACTCGTAGATGTGCTCCTGCCGCTTGATTTGCAGCTCCTTGAGCGTTTTCAGCTGCTCCTTGGGCACATTGGGCGTCCAGGAGTCGGGCTCCTGGAGTACAATGCCCAGCGCCGGATCAGCGCCCAAATCCTGAGCCTCAATTGGCGGCTCATTCAGAAACTGCAGCTCGGCGGCGCGTATCAGCGGCTGTTGATCCTCCGGATCGAATTGATGATGCTGATGGTGTTGCTGCTGCAGCGCCTCGGAGCCATCGCAATAGTCGTGGCCATGGCCTGGCAGCTTTTTGCGATCGAGATGCGCATCCATGTCGTTCAGCTGGACGCCGCCCACCAGCGACTTCGTCTTGGCCTTGGGCTTCTTCTTCCGGAAGAAGAGGGAGCCGCGCTTGGGCCGCTTCTCTACGTGATCGTATACCTCGATCTTGGCGTGCGAACGCAACAGACTCTGATTCTCATCCTCGCTATCTGTGAGATGGCGCGCGATTGCCTTGATGTCCTCCTTGGCAATGATCGAGGACGTCGAGATGCTCTTCTGCAACGGTATCCGACTGATGATCTCGGTGGCCAGGCTCCGCTTTGCCGCTATCCGTTCGAAATCTCGCGCCAGCTCCGCCTCGTTCAGCGAGTGCGTCGAAATGCCTGCGGTGGAGAAGCGTGAAAATTGTTAATGGAAACACCCAAATGAGAATCAAACAAAACAATCCATTTGCTTAGGAATGCGCGACTGACTCTTGGACTCCGTTACGAGGCACTGATAACACGCCCCGGCGGAATTTCTTATCATAATCGAAACTAACTTTGACAGAAAAAGAAGAAGAATATAGCTGGCCACCTGGTACGGCATATTAGCGCACACGAAGCTCTTGCTGCCTGTTTTTAATCGGAGTAGGCTATCATTTATCGAGGTCAGAGCAGTAATTGTATAGATAAGTAAAACAGAAGTAGAAGAATCTTATTTGTACACCCTTGCTGTTATATATTACTTACTAATCAGTGTTATATATTTCTATGTTTTTCATTTTAATTTTGTAAGAGTCCTCCATAATCAAGACTAGAAACTAGAGACTTGTAACTTGGAATATATACTCGTGTATACCCGCGTCAGACTAAGTGTTTAGATTTTTGTGCCACGGGAATCGGATATATCTCCCACAGTTTCTGAGCTAGAGGCTCCATATTTGGAATATATACTACTGGAAAGCCAAACAGCAGAGTAAAAATTTTCCCACCACGCCACGGATATTTGAAATGCAGAATCGATTTAGAGGACAAACCATGAAAAAAATGCCATCAAACATGAAAATCGGTTCAGTTTTACCAAAGTTATGGTCGTTTGAAATATGGGAGCTATGGATCTAAGACCTTTACTTGTCAAAATTTTTGTCGATTTTGGCATGATTTTTGACAAAAAATTTGACCCCCTCAGAATCGGTTTTAATGTTGTTTTTTATACTAACTGTGACCACCACAATCGATTAAAAATGCAAATTCGCATTTCCAAATTTTGAAAAAAAAAATTGTTCGAAAATGAGTAAGGGGGGGGTACATGCTTTTTTGCCAAAAAATTAAAAAAAAATTTATTTTCAAAAATGCATATATTTGAAATGCAGAAACAATCTAGGGGACAAACCATGACCAAAATGCCATCAAACATGGAAATCGGTTCAGTTTTGACCAAGATATGGGCGTTTGAAATATGGGAGCTATGGATCTAAGACCTTTACTTGTCAAAATTGTTGTCGATTTTGGCATGATTTTTGACAAAAAATTTGACCCCCTCAGAATCGGTTTTAATGTTGTTTTTTATACTAACTGTGACCACCACAATCGATTAAAAATGCAAATTCGCATTTCCAAATTTTGAAAAAAAAAAATTTTTCGAAAATGAGTAAGGGAGGGGTTCATGCTTTTTTGCCAAAAAATTTAAAAAAATTTAATTTTTAAAAAATGCATATATTTGAAATGCAGAAACAATCTAGGGGACAAACCATGAAAAAAATGCCATCAAACTTGAAAATCGGTTCGCTTTTGACAAAGTTGTGGGCGTTTGAAATATGGGAGCTGTCTAAAACCGCCGTCTAAAAATAGCTTTCCCAGAGTGATCATCATTCAACTTAGGTCTCCCACAGCTCCTACATACGCTGCACTCGCAGCGCATTCAAAGTCGTCAAGTTCAAAGCCAGTCGCATTCTTGACTCTGTACAAGTGTTTTATGGGGGCCATAAACCCAACCCACACCAACAAACCATTTATAGAACGGGGAGACCCCCTCCCCGCTTCTTCTTCTTGCTTCTGAAAGCAACTACTCACCGCCCGTGCTGTTGCGCGCTGAGCGGCGACGCTGCTCGGTGACGCGTATGGTCTCCTGCTCCTCACTGTCGAGGCTGGACAGGCTGACGCTCTTGTTGGTGCAGTCACCGGTGGCATTGGCGGCATCGTCCACGGCTGTCCACGATTTGCGACGGTCCGTGTGCAGCAGCAGGCACTGCTGTGGCGCCGCTGACCACATCATGCCCATGTTGCTGCCAACGCCAACGCCGCCGGCGCCGACGCAGTTGCCCGCATTGCTGAGATCGGGCAGTGAGGCGCTGAGTATGGCCGCATTGAGCAGCCCGTAGCTGTTGGCCAAGCCATTCTTGTGGTGCTGGCTGGACGAAGTGGAGTTTTTCATTTGCTGCACCGTTTCGCGTATGTTTTGCAGTTGGCTCAGCGTGTCCTCGAAGATGTTGTTGTACTTGGACGCCGAGGCGGGGCTGTGGGGCGTCACATTGATGGTGGGTATCATGTTGTTGTTGTTGTTGGTATTACTATTGTGACTGTTGTGGATACTGCTGATGTTGTTGTTGCTGGGCAGAGCAGCTGCCGGTGCATTTATAACGGGTATGCAATAGTTTTGGCTTTCCACGGAAACGCGCGGCGGAGCAGTCAAAACCTTGGCGGTGGCGCCATTGGTGAGGGGCAAAGCCGCGGGTGGAGCAGCTGACACGTTGATGTCGCTGTCGTTGCCGTTGCAATTGGAGTTTAGGAAATCGGTGACCACATCGTTATCGCTGTCATTGTCATCGGCGTTGCTGCTGCTGGCGGCGGCGGCGGCGGCGGCTGCGTTGGCGGCGACTGTTGCATTGTGCGTATTTTCCATAATATGAAGCTATGGTTTTTTGGTATTTTTTGGTATTTTTCTTGAGTGCTCTGCTTGTAGCTATTCGTAGAAAAAGAAAGTTTAGTACGCAACACCTACAACTGCACACACACACATCAATAAAGACACCAACGCACACACACACGCACATACACAGGCAACGCTGCTTTATATGCAGTTTTTTTTTTTGACTATTATTGATTTTCCCACGCACACACACACACATATGCACCAACTCACCCGCCTTGTTGCGCGTTCTAATTGTTGCGCCTTCGCCAGCGAGGACGAGGACTGCGTCGCAACAACGTCCTTGCACAAATACTGAATACAAGTTGTACAACAACAACACAACACAACAACAGCTCAACAGAAGGCGTTAGCGCAGGTGAAACACTTTGAGGAGCAAAAACAAACAATCTGTTGGTGTTGCTTTTAATATTTAAACTAATAGAAGCTAAATTTAATGAGATTTGCAAAAATTAAACACTATTTGAGACACATATTTCTGCTTGTATCGTATCGCTCCGAATTGGTTCGCTCAAACGAGTAACCAGACTTAAACGAACCAGTGGCAAATGGCTGTTTAACTAGTTCATTTAGCTAACATGCCACTGTTGTTTTGTCAGTCAATATCTAAGCAATAAGCACTATTTTTAAAAACTATTGCAATTTGTCAAAATATCATATAAAAAACTATGATTTTTTATCATATTTAATACGATATCAAGTTTTTACGTTGCTTCCAAAGCTTGAGTTTGAATTTTACAGCTGTTAAGTGACAACAGAAAAATACCAGGTTAGAACAAATCAACATTTGAGCGTTGCGCAACACTGCGCAGGCGACTGCTAGCGAAAGAAGAGGCATAAGGCAGAAAGAATATATTTTTTTAGCTAGTTTATAAATTGGCAAATTTTTAGTTATATATACATAGTGCATATTTTTTTAAGGCTTCAAACCCGCAACCCAGCCATGCAGGTAAGTTTGACAACAATAATGTTACCGCGCGCCAGCAGACTGCAAACGACTACAAAAATGCAGCCGATAACGAAACGTAGGCAAAAGAGACACGCAATCAATTGTATGCTCAACTTACTGTGCGCATTTTGTTTATGTTTCTTGCGTTATTATCAATATTTGTTATTGTTATTTGTAGTGGGGGGTGATGTTGGCGCTGCTTGCCAGCAGCAGCGTCGTCGTCATCGTCGATTGCTTCTATGTGCCCGGCGTGGCGCCCGTCGAGTTTGTGCGTGGCCAAAAAATCGATGTGAAGGCGGTGAAAATGACCAGCAGTCGCACCCAGCTGCCCTACCAGTATTATTCGCTACGCTTCTGCTATCCGAAGAACGGGACACTCATCTTCAAGTCGGAGAATCTGGGCGAGGTGCTGCGCGGCGATCGCATTGTCAACACACCCTATGAGGTCCAAATGGCCGAGGACATTAACTGTAAGCTGCTGTGCAACAAAAAGGATCTGCCCATGACCTGGAGCAAAGAGGATTCAGCCCTGGTTGCCGAGCGCATACAGCACGAGTATTTTGTGCATTTGCTCGTTGACAATTTGCCGGTGGCCACGCGCATTGTCAACGTGAATAATCCCGCTGAGGTCACCTACGAGCACGGCTACCGCTTGGGTCAGATGGATGGCGATAATATTTACATCAACAATCACCTGAAGTTTATACTCTCCTATCACATGTACACCAAGGACAAGTATCGTGTCGTTGGCTTTGAGGTGCTGACGGGCTCGGTTAGCCACAAGGAGATCAAATTTGAGGGCGATAGTTGCAATTTCCCAGACAGCCCACGGCCACAGCTGGTCAATCCCGCTGGCGAGACGCAGCTTTACTTTACGTACTCGGTCATGTGGAAGGAGTCCAAGGTGAGCTGGGCCTCACGCTGGGACATTTACCTGGGCATGCGCGATGTGCAGATCCATTGGTTTAGCATTATCAATTCGCTGGTCGTCGTCTTCTTTTTGTCGGGCATACTCACCATGATTATGATACGCACATTGAGGCGCGACATTGCACGCTATAACACCGATGATAATATTGAGGACACGTTGGAGGAGACCGGCTGGAAGCTGGTGCACGGCGACGTCTTTCGACCGCCTAAAAACACGCGCCTCTTCTCCGCCATTATTGGCAGCGGCATTCAAATCTTTTTCATGGCCATGATTACCATATTCTTCGCCATGTTGGGCATGCTGTCGCCCTCCTCACGTGGCGCCCTCATGACCTCGGGCATTTTTATGTACGTATTTTGGGGCACCATTGCCGGCTATTATGCGGCGCGGCTCTACAAGACGATGAAGGGGCGCGAATGGAAGCGCGCCGCCTTTCTGACAGCCACACTCTACCCGGGCATTGTCTTTGGGTAAGTTGGAAATGCTCAATTCAATGTAAGATTTGATTTTATTTAGCCTCAATTTGTTCACAGCACGGGCTTTATATTAAACTTTTTCATTTGGGACAAATCGTCGAGCGGCGCTGTGCCTTTTACCACAATGATATCGCTGCTGTTGCTCTGGTTCGGCATCTCTGTGCCGCTGGTCTACCTGGGCTTCTATCTGGGCTATCGCAAGCAGCCGTATCAGCATCCCGTGCGCACCAATATGATACCACGCCAGGTGCCCGCTCAGCACTGGTATATGAATGCTGCCTTAAGGTTCGTTCGCTGCTCCCATCCCAGTTGTACTATTGCTAATCCTTACTCTTTTCTCTTACTCTCTGCAGCACCCTAATGGCTGGCATTTTGCCCTTTGGCGCTGTTTTTATAGAGCTCTTCTTTGTTTTTACGGCCATTTGGCAAAATCAATTTTATTATTTATTTGGTTTTCTGTTTTTGGTCTTTTGCATTCTGGTTGTCAGCTGCGGCCAAATCTCAATTGTTATGACATACTTTCAGCTGTGCGGCGAGGTAAAAGTGTATATCTTATTTTTATAAGTATTGATGTTGATTAACGTTTGATCCTTGCAGGATTATCGCTGGTGGTGGCGCAGCTTTATCGTCTCCGGCGGCTCGGCTGTGTATGTGCTATTTTATAGCATATTTTACTTCTTTACCAAGCTAGAGATAACTGAATTTATACCCACGCTACTTTATTTGGGCTACACAGGTGGGTAGTATTTATATGGAAACTAAATAGTATATACTTATATTTATTTGATCAGGTCTCATGGTGCTAACGTTCTGGCTGTTGACCGGCTCCATTGGATTCTTTGCTGCCTATGTTTTCATACTGAAAATCTATGGTGCCGTCAAAATTGATTAAGGTCTACGAGACAACGGTGGCACATAACGCTGTAAACCAAACTATCCCTGCAATATCATTTGATCGTAATACTTATTGCCTATATAATATAAATATTTATATATATGTAATGAGAGCCTAGCATTGTACAAGCAAACAGTACTAAAACCATGTGTAAAATTTTGTTTAAGCTAATGCTCTCAGTTCTTTAACTAAGTGTGCTATAAGTTTCCTTTATGCCTGCCGCTGCGCTTTAATTACCGAGAAGAAAAAAACACCGACAACCTATTGAGAAACTTAATTACGCGTATATATATGCATGTCGTCTCTGCAAATCGCTCAATTGGCGAGCGTACTGCGTATTAGGATACAGTCTAGAAACGTATAATTTATATATGTATTGTAAAAACAAAAACCTAATCTAAGCTAAGAACATAAACAAGAAATCTAATAAATGTAAGCTAAGTATAGATGGCGACCAAGTGATTAAATTAAAATGATTCAACTAAGAATTGTAAACGAAATGCTGGCTAAAAGTATTCAAGTTAAAGAAATGTTAATATGCTGTACATATAGCTCGTTATTGACTGTAGTTTTGCTAACGGCACATTGGTCAGCTATTTATTTTAACCTCGAAATGTTATCAGCAGCACAATGAAAGTCGCTTACCATTTCGTAGTCTGTAGTCATGATATACAGCTGGTTTTGCAGATTGTGGAATGCTTCCAGGAGTTGTATTATATCACATATTTAACACCTGCACCAGGTATATACTTTTACAGTTACGTTGAATAGCTTGAACCTAGAGTATACAAATTTATTTAATAATCCATGGCAAACTGTCATAAATTATTGAAATTAATTATGTTGGTTTCCCTGGCACTTGTCAGCTTCCAACTCGTAAGAAGTGTCAAAGTTTTTAATGATTACCATCAAGTAAGTTCAACTTAAATAGATCCATGGTTCAATCCAAAAGTAGTAACTAAATTTTAGACACGCGGACCCTCGGACAAGCAACTCTTCTTGCGCAACATCAGCCATTCGATGTATTCGTTTATGGATATATTTTTCCCCTTTTGGATGCCCGACGATGATAGAAATGAATAATTCAGTGCATTATATATTGTATATTTAGGTTATTTAGTCGACTATAACTATGGAAACTGACATAGCACAAACTAAGTGTTTATTATTTTTTTTATTAATTTACACAGAGATGTTTTTTAAACTAAGTTGTAAAATATCTATAGATCGATTCGTATACACAAATAACCGCATTAACTGCAGCCTAGAGATAGTACCTATGCGAGCCTAACGCTCACTTAGTTTAGTTAATGCACAATTTAATATGTATTTTAAGTATTTTGTTTATCTCTTTTTGTTTATCATTTAATTAGCTTGGACACGACACGAACCCATTCAATGTGAGCGATTACTTTAACATAATTTGGGCATATAGCATATAGCACTAGGTTTACAAACCGTTGCAACTTAATTTTGCTGCTCATTTCCTCATTTGACTTAAAAATTTATACTAATCACTAAATCCAAGACGATCAGCTGACATAGGTGATCCTAATGTGATTGCGCCTGCCCTCCAACACTCAAGGATCTCGGTTAAAAGTTTGCGAATCGGTTTACCTCAGCGGGTTCCGATTCTTTAAACGCTAGCGATTCCGCTTGGTCTTGCGACTCACATTACCCTCGATGATGATCTAAAGTATAAAAAAGAAGCAAAAATCATCCATTTAATCAATATTTTACATATTTAATATCACGAACAAATGACTTGACTCGGTTTTGATCAATTTTATTGGGTGGTAGACCCAAATTATAGGGACACTTGAATTGCTGTGGGTTGTTTTTAGCTGTTAGATTTTAATGCGAATGGATATAGTAGGCCACTATATATACCTGTAGTATCTGGCTGGCCTCGAAGCAGGTGCCAGGTAGCAAAATGACCGGCGAGCTGACATTGCCGGCCTCTACGCACAGCATGTTGGGGAACTCGTCGTCGCCGAAGTCGCTCATCTCACGCGAGCGATCAATCCAGGGATTCCAAATTACTAGAAATTAGCATAGAATTGTGAATATGTTTGTGAGAGAGTCTACAATTAACATATGTTAAAGATCTGTGACAGCATCACTTTAACTTTAATTTTACCCGTATCTGGAAAATTGTATTTGTGCAGCCTCATCTTACGGCCGGATACCACATTGGTAATCACGTGCTCCTGCGGCGTGTGCTGATAGATGCGATCTGTCCACTCATTGACGGTGACCACCTCGCGACCCTCCTAAAGGTAAGTGCCAAGTTAAGCTTTTACGTATGTGTGAACATAGATCCATGCCGTATACCTGATACAAAGCGCCCTCGCGTGTCTTGTCTATGAAATGACAGCCCTGCAGGCCCGTTATCTGGCAGCGTCGCACGTCCGGCACCTTGAGATAGGTGTGGAGCAGCATGTTGAATGTGAAGCTCAGATCTTTGCTAGGATTATAGACGCCAATGTGAAAGTGTAGCTCCTTTTCGCGCAATATCAGGCGATAGGTGATGCGAAATCTGTAACGGAATTCGGAATTCGAATGAGTTTGCCTAGATTGTTAGCCGAGCGAAATACTCACTGATAATTCCATATGGAGCGCGTAAAGTCATTGTCCATCAGCGAGAATATGGCCTCCACATCGCCATTGTGCAGACGCTCCGGGGCCCGATCCAAGTGCCAACGTGTGATTCTCGCAAAGCCATGCTGTGGTCCAAAGGACCAGGGGCCGAATTGAGCTGTTTGCAAAGAGAGATATGCTCAGAATACAGGGTATACGGGGCCGTCTATCTGCACTTACGAAACACAAAGGGTATGCCACCACGTATCGCCTTTTTGCCATCAAACGAGGCCAGCTTGCTGCAAGTCACAGTAATAAATTGTGGTTCAAATATTTTCAATATTCATTATCAAACAATTCCAATTAAAAGCTAAATTTCGGACTTAAAAATGATGAATAAAAATAGATTTTAACCAATAAAGGATAAGACTAAAAAGCTAAAAGACTAAGCTAAAAAGCTGCCAATTCAATTAAAACTATTTTGGACTTAAATTATGAGAACTTCATTGGCTAACCAAAACAGCAACAATTTTAATTTTTAATTAAGCTGAATTTAATAGGTTTCAATTCAAAACTTGTATTTAAATTATACACAACATTGCTTGCTGTTGGGGATATGGTTACTCTTTATTTTGGATTCCTTATTTTGGAGATATCGTGCGCCCAAAGCTTTCGGGCTGACAAAATACTTTTCAAGACTTGGGGGCCCCAGCATAAAAACCGAAGCAGACATTGAGAAATTTCTGAATCTTCTGCTCGATGTGAGGCACAAAAAAGTGTCTGGCAATCTGAGTTTGGCTGGGCCACTTTTTGCCGGATGATTCAGTCAGTTCGTCTTTTAGTTTTTTGCGTGCGCTAATTTGCCGACGCATCCATCAACTGTTCCCCCCCGCCCCCGCCCCCTCGCTCCCTTTGTGAGCCTGGGCAATTGTGTCATTAATATTGTCAGGTTGGAGTTGTGCAACGGATCAGTTTTGCTCAGCGCTTTGTGGAATCCATCCAAGTGGCATTTATTGTGGCAGCTCTTTAAGCATTAGTTGTAGCTGCACGCTCTGATTTTCTGTTTTAGTTTCTGATTCTGATTCTGGCCCCGTTCGGACACAGTTGCTGCCACACGTACAGGCTCCTTTGGTTTTCGCACGAAAAAAGTGTCCCTAGTTTTTCTGCCACAAAATAAAACTTCGACTCGAGCTCGCAGCGCGGTTTTTGTGCGGCATTTTCAGAGTTCTTCGTCGGTGTTGCTGGGTTTCCAAATGCCAACGGAACAAAAAAAAAAAGAGATATATAAAAAAATAAAAAAAAAACAGGCGACGCAATGTGTAACGAACATTCGGACGAAACAGACGAAAAACTTTAAGCAAAACAAAGAAAATTGTTGTAACAAAAAACTAGAGAGCAATGCTGCCAAACTGCGCGACACCCTGTAAACATCATTGGAATATAGCATACAATAATTAGCTGAGTTTAAATTAGTTTTAGAAGTGATATATTGAATGTCAATTTACGATTTTTTATTTATTTAAAAAAAGTGCTTATTTTATAAGCGGTGAACTGGCAGTTAAAAGCGTTTAAACGCACTTCAAACGATTAAAAATTAAATTTGAGGTTTTTTGCGTTTAACTAACAATTCAAAGCTGAACAAGCTAAAAGAAAAATAAACTAAATTAACTAACATAAGATAAACTGCGAAAATTGAATTCCAGTTTTTCTTTGATAAAAAAATGTCCATTAGACAAATTAAATGTATCAAAAAACTAAATAAAACAAAATGTTGTATCCGTTTACAGGGTATTAGCAAAGAGCAACGCCAAGACAACATTAACAACATTTGCGCCACTGTGCGAACTGTGCACAGTGTACATGGCACATCATGTAGTCGTTGTCGGGATTTATCGATCTAGATGCCGCGCCAAAAACTCCATTCATAAAAACCTGCACATTGTTTTCGTTTTTGTTGTTGTTGTTGTTGTTGTTGGTTAGAGCAGGATAGCGTAGGCAGCAAAAAGAGTACAATAAAATGAAAGAAAAAAAACACACACACACACACACAGCGGCCCTCAAAGCTGCCCAGTCAACTGGCCAGCTTTGTGCATGTGCAGCTCTCCAAGCTCTTGCACTCGCTCTCTCTCTCGCTCTCTCTCTTTCGCTGGCCTCTCTTCGGCTGATTGCGCGTTTTTTGTGCGCTTCTCTTTATGGTATTGGTGCGGTTCGCTGGTTCGACTCTGTTTGCGGCCCCGACGTGTTTTTGTTGCTGCGGCATACGAAATCATTTTGCCGCCAAACAGAATGGCTAAGGCTGCCTAACCCACGGCCCGCCGCCCCGCCCCGCCCCGCCCCGGCCCCGTCCGCGCCCCGCGCACCTGCGCCAGCCTGTTCTTACTGCAGGGCATCCTTTGTGGCCAGCAAACGTCCGAATGTGTGTGTGCGTCGGTTGAAAACTTTTGCCAAACACTTTTTTGGTTGCTCGCCGTTAGCTACCGTCGTGGACTTGCGTAAGTTGCTTTAACTTCCAGCCGTGCGCTTTCAGCTTAAAGCGCGCGCGCCCCTCACCAATGCGGCGTATGCGTAATATTTAAAACTCACCTGACAAACAACTGTTCCTGATTGTTCACACGCCAGGACACAACTGTGGCACCTGCATAGACAAAAGCAAAAATGATTTTCTCGCAACAAAATCAATAATTTCTCTGTTAAGATTGGGTGTTATTGTTATTATAGAAATGTTTTTTACATCACAGTTCGTTGTTTCTATTAGTATATTTATGTGACGCGATACGAGAATATTTATATATGAAAAATATCACGACTTAAAATACCGTTAACTTTTTGAGGGATTGCAAAGCGTATCGATACTTTTGGCAAGTCGTCGATACTTGTAATAAAAACGGTTTGTTTTAAATTTTAGTAATTTAGTTCGCGCCTAATAAGCTAAAATGTCGATACTTTATTAGTATTTGGCTTTAATGTCAAATAATCATCAGGGAATGTAAATTCGAATATCTTAATATTTGCATTGACATTTTTGAAAAACTGTTAACCCTTATGTGGACATTAGAATCTTTCTGTTTACATTCACAGCTGCACTTTAGCATTTATAAGAATCTCTACTTTTATATTCCATACATTAAAAGCATTACGAGTGCACAAAAAATAATAACTCATATGCAAATTAAAGGCAGAATTTGAATGTTGCCATCAATGACGCACACACACACACACACACGCACACTCGTCTAACCCACATACACACGTTCCACAGTCTTTGCCTGTTAGTAAACCGGCCAACTGTGGGGAGACTGAGCGAGACTTCCAGCTCCAGCTCCAGCTTCAGCTCCGGCTTCAGCAATAGCCATTGACTATTGGGTGGGTGCACCACATTTGCGTGTGGGTGTGTGTGTGTGTGTGTGTGTGTGTGTGTGTGTGTGTGTGTGGTTGTGTGTGTGTATGACGGGGCCTGTTTGTGGCCCCAAACACGCTGACGTCTAAGCAGAGTTTATAATTTAGACTTTTTTCGCACAAGCATATTGCAAATTTGAGTTCGAATAGAGCAAGAGGAAATCAAAAGCTATAGCTGAAATTTAAAGTTTTGGCTTGGGCAAAGCGCACTCGAAAAAAAGAAAACTTGTCCGACTCAGATCGTATTTGCTTTTGGCGTCTCTTTGTGGTGTGTGGCAAATGTGTCTCCGGCCGTGGCTCAAAACAGCGTCAAAAACGCAACGTGGGCAGAGCGAACGAGTCGTAATTGTTGAAAGTGCGCTCTGTACATTGAAATAAATACAGATAGAAGTGTGTGTGTACACGTACTTGTATATAGGCATGTGCGCACTAGACGTATATATAACGCCTAATCGAAACGTGTCGCAAGTAGGAGCCGCACCGACATGACGATCTTTCAGCAGAGGCGCTTTTGGCCAGTTGCTGCGCCTCTCCCCCAAGAGCGGCCCAAGAGAGGCCAGATCATTGGACAAATGCTGATAAGATACTACGACAGCCCCTTGAGCGGGCTACGTCGGCCGATTTGAAATGCGAGCAAAACAAAGCAATGTAAATACACTAAATACAAGGTTAACTAGGTTAACTTTATAGGTGTACACCGAGAGAATCGTGTTAGCTAAGCGAAACAAGTTCCTTTAAAATGTGAGTAGAATATACACTCATGGCCAAAATCATAAATACGTTATCATAACTTTCCTTACCCTTTCCTCTCCAAACATATTTGCTTTCCTTGAAAACAGAGTGAGACCTAAATTAATTAAAACTAATTTACTTTTGGCTAGAATGTAGAAAATATATGTATACCATGTTTGTCTGTTTCTCGGCAATGCCGTATCTTTGTTGCAGGCAATATATATGTTGGATTCAGTCAGATATGACCACTATATCATAAAGTTGCCATAGCAACAATCAGTTCAAAATTTAGTTTTTGGATAAGAATATATCTTTACCAAAGACTTGGTTTCAGGTTTCTGTAGGTTTCCTGCGTAGCCAATATTTTTAAATAAAACTCAATTTTTAACCTGCATTTAAAAAAAAAAAGAACGTTCTGAGTTTTTGCTTAAATTCAAGCTAGGTATTTCTAAAGAATATAAATTGGATGACTGACGTGGGCAGTCATAGGTCAAATTGTTCATATTGTTTACTTAGAACTGTTAACCAGCTAAAAAGTTTAGATCAGAAAGTATTCTTGCACTAGGTTTTATTAAAAACCACGCTTGAAACTTAAAAATGTGAGTAGAAAACCTTCTAAGTTCAAAAATGTTGATTATTGAAGCAAGTTCACTGCCACTTGAATTAACTTCTTGTAAACGAGAAACTGCTCTCAAAAATAATCGATTGCGATCAAAATTAGGTTTTTTAAGTCTAATTTAAGTGCAATCGAACTTAGCTTTGGATCTAGCCCTTTTTCTCTCCGTGTAGTACCTTTTGATAACCTCTAGAGGTTACATAAATTGTCGAGCGTCAGCGCGATCGCAGCTCGAGTCTATAAAACGAAAGTCCATAAAACGCTTAACAAAAACAAAAACAGAAACAACAAAAGCAAAAACAAAAAAAAAACATTGCTAATCATGCGCTAAAAATAACGCCAACAACTTTTCGCAAAAGCTTCAAACACCAAGCTGAAGATATTACTGCGAATTGTTGTTGTCCCTCTTTTATTGTGTTTTGGTTAATTATGATTAATTATTGTTTTTGGGAGCCACACACACATTCACTTACCATGCAAGTTGATTGTGCATGTCGTATTATTGCCACGATCCAATACAACAACACTGGTCGCTGCCACGGCAGCCGCTGTCGTGGCCATTTTGTTTCGCACAACGGTTTTTTAAGCTCGCTGATTTCGTTTCCTTTTCGGTTCTTTGGAGCAGTGGCGCCCTCTATGCTCGTAACGATCACTTGGTGAGGAGTTTAAGGATGTTGGGTCACTCTTTATTTTTTTTTGTGCTTTGTAATTAAATATATGTGTGTATGGGTATCTATATATATATATATTTGTGTTCTAAACTGTTGCGCGTTAACGCAAAACGCTAGGCAAGTCTGAGTTTTAAAATGTTGTTTAATTATTTACATAATATTCTATATAATTGCGAAACAATTTATTCTGCAAAGTAGCCCAGAGCCGGAGCTACACACACAGACACACACTCGCACAATACACGCAAAAGGCGGCCTCACTAACGCGCGCATTCACACACACATACGGAGCGCAGCTTGAGTTTTTGTCAATGAATAAATACGTAAGGAAAAAACTCGTGCAAAAAACGTTAAGTCTCAAAGTAGCGCAGACCACGCTTAAGGTGTTGCGTACACAAACGACCGATTGAAACTGAAAGCTTATTTCACTCAGCTGATGCGGACTGGCGCAAAGTTAACATACTGAAGCCGCAAAAGCTTGATGCTAACAGCTGATACACGAAGCTTATCGATATCGACGGTAAGAACATCGTTGCCGAAAACATCGATAAGTCGTTGCATCGTTGTTTTTTTACATCACTAGAAGAAGCTTCTTCTTCTTGAATACGTGAAATTTCTAGACAAATAAGATTAAAAGATATTTAGAAATTCGAAGGCGTAGAAGACAATCAATCAATCTGACTCAAAGAATATGCCGAAATTCTATAAACTTGACATTAACCGCACCGAGTGGGAAATACCCGAAACATACCAGAACCTACAGCCAGTGGGACAGGGTGCCTATGGCCAGGTGTGCAAAGCCCTGGTGCGAGGCACCACCACAAAGGTGGCGATAAAGAAATTGGCCCGCCCCTTTCAGTCGGCGGTGCACGCGAAGCGAACGTACCGCGAGCTGTGTCTGCTCAAGCATATGGATCACGAGAATGTGATTGGCCTGCTGGACGTATTCCATCCGGGGCAGCCAGCCGACTCTCTGGAGCAGTTCCAGCAGGTGTACATGGTGACGCACCTGATGGACGCCGATCTGAACAACATTATACGCACGCAGAAGCTGTCCGACGAGCATGTGCAGTTCCTGGTCTACCAAATCCTACGCGGCCTCAAGTACATACACAGCGCTGGGGTTATACATCGCGACCTGAAGCCTTCCAATTTGGCTGTGAACGAGGATTGCGAGCTGCGCATCTTGGACTTTGGATTGGCGAGACCCGCCGAGAGCGAGATGACCGGTTATGTGGCAACGCGCTGGTATCGCGCACCCGAAATCATGCTCAACTGGATGCACTACAATCAGACGGTGGACATTTGGTCCGTTGGCTGCATTATGGCCGAGCTGCTGACGGGTCGCACGCTCTTCCCGGGCACCGATCACATACACCAGCTGAACCTGATCATGGAGGTTCTGGGCACACCCAACGATGAGTTCATGAGCAAGATATCGTCGGAGAGCGCCCGCACCTACATTCGCTCGCTGCCGGTGATGTCGCGTCGCAATTTTCGCGATGTGTTCCGCGGCGCCAATCCGCTGGCCATTGATCTGCTGGAGAAAATGCTCGAACTGGATGCCGAGAAGCGTATTACGGCCGAACAGGCGCTGGCCCATCCCTATATGGAAAAGTGGCACGATCCCAGCGATGAGGCCACCTCAACGATGTACGATCAAAGCTTCGAGGAGAAGGAGCAGCCCGTGGAGAAATGGAAAGAATCGGTATTTACCGAAGTGCGCGCCTTTAAGCCGCCACAGGCATTCGCCGAACTCTTGGCGCAGGCTCAATAGCAAACGGAGATTTCGAAATGACGGAGGCAACGACGTTGAGTCAATGAATGATGCTACAAATTTAGTTGTTAGATGGAGAGAGTCTAATTCGTATTCGTAATTCGTAATTCTGTTTCTAAAACGAAAGTCACAGCCTTAATGTCCAGTTTAACTTTTTTGGTGTTGGTGCCTAACTAACTATTTACTTTTGTGTATTGTATAAATTGTAAATGTATGTATGTATATAGTATGTACAAGTCTGCAAAGTGTAGCGGCCGCGTTCTGGCCGAGAGCTATATAGCCATAGAAGAGCACAAGCTCTGCATAAATAAAAAGTGCTATTGTATTTACAAAAGTTGTGTCCAAGCCAACACAATATCGAAGTTGCTTCACTTGAATTTACATAAGCAAATCCTCTAGATAACGTTCGAATTCCTGTTCGCGTGACGGCTGCTCCTTGCTCAAGTTCAGCTGCTTGCTCCAAATGTGCTCCTCGCCCTGTGCGTCCGCTGCGGCTTCACTGCAATCGCCCACATCGGTGGGTTGTTCCGGCACAACTTGATCTTCCACTGGCTCATCACACTCCTCTTGATTGTGTCTGTGCTTGTGCTTCCTCGCCGTCTTACGTTGTTCCTCCCTCTCTCGGCGTCGTTGACGTTTGTGCTCCTTTTTCTTCGTTCGGTAATTCAGCTGATCCGTATGTTTGGGGCAAAGACGCAACTGCAAAGAAAAAGATAGTCGGATGAGCGCCAATATTGCGGCAAATTTTATTTGACAGCGCTCACCTTAACAAGTGCATTTTGTGGGGCGCCTTGTTCGATGTATTTGAAGTTAACTTCCCAGCTGCGCAGAGCCTCGCGCTCACCACAGTGCCGACTGCCGCACTGGAACTGACCCAGGCCGGTGACCACCTCCTGTTCGGTGCGCCAGCGCAGAGCGATCTTGTTCTCCTTGTACCGTGTCAGATCTGCGATGCAGTACTCTTTGAAGAGTTTGCGGTAATAGCGCAGCGCCAAACGCTGCTCCCAGCTCAGCTCGCCAATGTCCGCATCCTCCTCGTCCCATAAGAAACGATGGTTTTCACGGATGACATCAATGTCTCGTTTGTGTTTGCGGGATTCACCTTCGGCGGCCGTGGGCAGCACATACTGATTGAGGATGTAGTTGTGACGCTCCTTTGCCGTGAGTTTATCAAAATGTATGGGGAAAATTGTTTTGCTGTTCATACTTCTTATTTCGTTGTGCTGCACAGACTCCGAGAAAGCGTCACAATAATAAATACGAAGGACTTAACTGGTTGAACTCAAAATGCAAAATACCCACAATGACGTCTAGTGTTGACAAACACACTAAAATACTAAAAGAAAAGAAAAAATACTGCGATATGCCTCGATATATAAATCGACGACGGAATGGTGTTTCCATGAGTTCAGCGCCATCTTTGTTACGGTCGGTTTGTCTGCCGAGGTGCAGCGCCGGTCGGTCAGTACTCTATTTGGGGTGGGTTTCCCAATCTGTGATGGAAAGAGATAGTTTAAATATCACCACCTTCAAACATCAGACTAGAGATGAACGAAATTTACTCTACTTGTTACATGTAACGATTATTTAAAAGTACCTAGTTAAGCCGTAGGGCTTAACAGGAGTGTCTTGAGATCGTTTGTAAACACAAAACATGAATGCTAACAGCTACAGATGGATTGCACTATTGAATTTAATCATTTCCTTGACTGACTTCATCTGTGTCTGGTATAAACGAACTTAAAAAGTCGAAGTTCAACTCTCTAATTTTTGTAGTCTCCGAAATCGACGCGTTCATACAGACGGACGTAGAGACGCTCATGGCTAGATCGACTCGGCAATTGATGCTGATCAAGAATATATATACTTTATGGGGTCGGAGATGCCTCCTTTTGCCTGTTATATACATCACTCAAAGAAATATGCATTACAAATATTGCTGCTGGTGAAGTGCTTCTAGTTATAAGGGTATTTTTAACAACCGAACTAAATCGGGTGCAATTAGTATTCACATTATTTTCTTCTGCGTTTGTGTATTTCTTTAATTGGATGAATTACAAGTTTTTTATCTCTTTTAAGGAGTGCTTTAGTGGTCCTGAAAAGGACCGATTGCTTTGATTACTGTATATTGTACGTTGTACTTGTACAAATCTTTTTCCTCAACTTTGTTAACCGCCAAAACCGTATAGCGTACGGCCTTGTCTCTTCAGGGCATAAACAACATCCATGGCTGTGACTGTCTTCCTCTTGGCGTGCTCGGTATAAGTGACTGCATCACGGATAACATTTTCCAAGAACACCTTCAGAACGCCACGAGTTTCTTCATAAATAAGACCAGAGATACGTTTTACGCCACCACGACGAGCCAAACGCCGGATAGCTGGTTTTGTGATGCCTTGGATGTTATCACGCAACACCTTGCGATGACGCTTTGCGCCGCCTTTACCCAAGCCTTTGCCACCTTTACCACGACCAGTCATTTTATACTTATTATTTCACTTTACACTTCACGAACGTCACAGAGAAACTAATGCCTGTTCATGCAAACGCGCTTCTATTTATACAAAAAAGTTCAAAAACTCGAGCGAATAGAAACATATATGTGTCTCGTTCACACACTACCCCAGCAATATGCGCGGCAAAGCGCAATGCACAAAACACGAGCAGCGAATATATCGTTCTCTTTCTAAACAACCACCAGTTTTCTATATAAGCGGTACACCAAACGAAGGAAATGATTATTGTGTGTTTCGCAGTGACTGTGTAAAGTAAGAATTGTGGAATAAAAATGGCTCGTACTAAGCAAACTGCTCGTAAGTCGACTGGAGGAAAGGCTCCTCGCAAGCAATTGGCTACCAAGGCAGCACGTAAAAGTGCCCCAGCAACTGGTGGTGTTAAGAAACCACATCGCTTTCGGCCCGGCACGGTTGCCCTGCGCGAAATCCGTCGCTACCAAAAGAGCACAGATCTGCTAATTCGCAAGCTGCCATTCCAGCGTTTAGTACGTGAAATTGCTCAGGACTTCAAGACCGACTTACGCTTTCAGAGTTCAGCTGTGATGGCTCTGCAAGAAGCAAGTGAAGCATATTTGGTTGGTCTCTTCGAAGATACGAACTTGTGTGCCATCCACGCTAAGCGTGTCACTATTATGCCCAAAGACATCCAACTGGCCAGACGCATTCGTGGCGAGCGCGCTTAAATTTTGTTGAATTTTGGCTTGTTCACCATACAAAAAGAAATCGGTCCTTTTCAGGACCACAATATATATATATATAAGGAGACTGATGTTTTCGGAATCTTATTTGAACTAATTACAATTTTACCATTAAATATATGATTATTTTATTATTATTTATTTTTACAATTAAATATTTAAACGCCTGAATAAAGTACAAATAATATTAATAACATCACTGACACGATTAGGGTATTTTATTTGCCTGTCGGGCCAGCTATGCAAAAATACATTCTTAAATGTAAAACTATTTTAAATGGTATAGAATATATTAAATATTGCAATGCAGTTGTTAGGAGCAAAGGCTAATTTCACTTTGTTTTTAGGATCAATTATTTTAAATGGAAATTTCACAAGTGGAGCATTTAAAATTAAAACAAGCCTTGTTTTAATTTTGTCAGAGGAAAGTCTAGACCCAAAGACGAGGCACAACAACCGTTGAATTAACTGCTTGAAATGTGGCCCACATTGCGTCAGTGTTTACCTCTGCGACCAGGAACTGCATGGGGGTTACATCCAAGTATTGGGTCGTATCCAAAATTGTCAAAGGTGCTCAAAAAGTGAGAATACTAACGCCGTTAAATTTAATAATTAAAAGAGTTAGGATGCACAGCAGATATCACATTGCACAGCAAATAAAATGTAATATGTAATATAAAAAGAAAGAATTTATCAACGCATAATTAAGTAAAAATGTACAAGTAAAGCACTATCAAGTAAATAATTAGTTCGTAGTGAATATATATATCAAAATGTAAACTATTTCTACATAAAAAGATACAATAATAAATAAATTAATATTTAGTAGAACAACGAGTACCTCGGTTTGAATCCAAGGCTGTTCGTCTTAGCCGAAGACCTTAACAGCCAGTGCTATTTAAATGTATTTATACTTCCTGAAATAAATCAACAAATAATAAATTACAATATTGTCCTTTTTGCATTTTTTAAGCTTAAGTTACGTTTTACTGACGATTCAGTGTAAACTTTTGTTTACTTAAAAATATGTTAAACATTTTGCTAGCAAGTAAATTCATATTTTATCATTGCACGTTGATTTTATTACTCGTTTTCAATGATAATATTTATCTTGTTTCTGGAAAATAATTAACAGACTGGTGGGACTCATGTGAGTAGAGATTTATTTTATAATATTAGCGAATGTTTAACTTAAAACAATATATTTCCGAACAAATTTTCTATTGCATGCACTCGAAACTTGCCTGCTTTTAAGAGCCAATGGTTAAGTTAAAACATATTTAGCAAACGAGTTATTTGGTTAAATACGGATATAAAGATGAATTTGGTTAATAAAATATTGAAACATTATATTTAAAATATAAAAAGTGCATGTTTTATTATATTAAGTATAAAAAACAATGTTTTTAAGCGAAACCTGATTTTGCAATGATATGAAGCCGAACTTTAGACGTGTATTAAAAATTGATTGCTGATAAAAATAAAACTTATAATAAATTATATGTATTATTTGAATATTTAAGAATATATCCCGATTCATAGTTATGTCGATTTCGATGCACAAACTTTTCTAAAACACAAATAATCTGAATGATATTTTAAAACGTTTGCCTAACAAACATTTGCTCTGGCAAACTCACTCGCACAGCCCTTCTCCTCGATTCTCATTAAAACGGGTGACCAACGAGCCAATAGTTAGCGTAAATTTCAATTCTGAAAAACGTTTTCTATTGTGAAAGTGAAGTGAAGTGAAGTAAAGTAAAGTAAAAATGTCTGATTCCCCAGTTGCAACATCAGCGTCTCCAGTGACTGCCCCAGCAGCCCCAGTCGCCAAGGTGGCTGCGAAAAAGGCAGCGGCCGCATCGAAGTCAAAGAAGACGACGGCTCCGCCATCTCATCCACCAACCCAGCAAATGGTCGATGCGTCGATACAAAATTTGAAGGAACGTGGTGGCTCATCCCTACTGGCAATTAAGAAATATATCAGTGCCACATACAAGTGCGATGCCCAGAAGCTGGCCCCATTCATTAAGAAGTACTTGAAGACTGCAGTGGCGAATGGCAAGCTGATCCAAACAAAGGGCAAGGGTGCGTCCGGTTCGTTTAAACTGTCTGCATCCGCCAAGAAGGAACCCAAGCCAAAGGTGTCCTCTGTCGAGAAGAAAACTAAGAAGGCAGTTGCTGCAGTAGGTATAAAGAAGAAAACTACCGCCACCGCCAAGAAATCAGCTGGTGCCAACGAAAAGAAACCAGTAAAGGTTGCAGCATCCAAGAAAAGCGTTGAGAAAAAGAAGGCGGACAAAGTAAAAGCTAAGGATGCCAAGAAAGTAGGAACCATCAAAGCTAAACCGACAACAGCAAAGGCCAAGCCAAGCGCGGCGAAGCCAAAGGCACCAAAACCTAAAGCGACTACAGTTAAGCCCAAAAAGGCCGCGTCGGCAGCCACACCGAAAAAAGCTGCTGCCAAGAAACCGAAGGCAAAATCTGCGACGGCAACCAAGAAATAAGGTTAAATATTCGTAGAACACACGTGAATTTCGAAATTACGAAATTTGCATTTCAACAAAGCCCTTTTCAGGGCTACAATTATATGTAATTGAAAAGAGAAACAATTTTTCAACTAAAGTACAGTTATGTTCTTTTTTATGCAGTACCTACTGTACCACAGAAAAAGCAGAAGGCTGAACAATATAATTAGAGAGAGATACGTTCCGAAATTATCAGAATGACTTAGACTTAAAAATTTTACAGAAAAGTGGATATTAGTTATCTCTACTTTTTTCACGAAAAGAGAAGTTAACCATTTTCAACATATTTAAATCAAATGTATGCATTAGTTTATTTTATCTTAGGAATTATAAACAAATTAAATATTCTTTGCTTCTATTGTGATTCAACGCAAATTCGATAGCTGAAAGTTGTGCTTATCTGACAAGATAAACACTTATTAAACTTGCGATTCTTTCTGTTATTTTTTACGATGTTCCTGTTATGCAGTAATATGTAAATATTTGTAATTCTTTGAAGAAGTTATTTGTGGCCCTGAAAAGGGCCTTTTGCTCTTGCTTGCTATGCGTACAAGTACAGTCGAATTTACTTGGAGCTAGTGTACTTGGTGACTGCCTTTGTGCCCTCACTGACGGCGTGCTTGGCCAATTCGCCGGGTAGCAAAAGACGGACAGCGGTCTGGATTTCCCGACTGGTAATAGTTGAGCGTTTGTTGTAATGTGCCAAACGAGAGGCCTCAGCAGCAATACGCTCGAAAATGTCATTGACAAAGCTGTTCATGATGCTCATCGCCTTTGACGAAATTCCGGTGTCAGGATGGACCTGCTTGAGCACTTTGTAAATGTAGATAGCATAGCTTTCCTTCCTCTTGCGCTTCTTCTTCTTGTCGTTCTTGGTAATATTTTTCTGCGCTTTACCAGCCTTTTTGGCTGCCTTTCCACTAGTCTTCGGCGGCATTATTTTTCACTCACTTCAACTCACTTTACAAATGTTCAGTACACACTGCAAAATTGCTTAGCATTTATACTTTTTTTTGAACAACGCTTTCATGTTAAAAATCATGCAGTCGTTCCACCCTTAACAGAAGAGGTAGCTAGCATTGAAAAGTATAAATAAAGCAGGCCTCTGTTTGTGAGCAACAGTCGATATTCGTATTCGTAGTGTAGCGGTGTTACAGTAAAAAAAAGAAAAACATAAAACATGTCTGGTCGTGGTAAAGGTGGAAAAGTGAAGGGAAAGGCAAAGTCGCGTTCTAACCGCGCTGGTCTTCAGTTCCCCGTTGGACGTATTCACCGTCTTCTCCGCAAGGGCAACTATGCCGAACGTGTTGGCGCTGGTGCTCCCGTATACTTGGCTGCCGTTATGGAATACTTGGCCGCTGAAGTTTTGGAGTTGGCTGGCAATGCTGCACGTGATAACAAGAAAACTAGGATTATTCCTCGTCATCTGCAACTGGCTATCCGCAACGACGAGGAGTTGAATAAACTGCTTTCGGGTGTTACCATTGCCCAGGGCGGCGTCTTACCCAACATCCAAGCCGTTCTGTTGCCCAAGAAAACCGAAAAGAAGGCATAAATTCTCAATTTGCTCAATGACATCGTGTGCATAAGTTAAATATCAAAACCAAACGTCCTTTTCAGGACGACCACAAATGTAAGAAAAGATATAATATTGAAGATATTTATAATATTAAGTGTCATCTAAAATCTAATATAGTTTAGTTTAAATAGTAGCTTCAGTTGATAAATTTTTTATTGATCGAACAAATCCTAAGTAATCGTGCGTTCGTTCATTGAAATTAATCAAAAGAAATAAAGTATCAATGCATTTTTCATATAAAACTGGAATCATGATCTGGCGACGAGCAATTAGTTTGCAAATCCCTGGGTCGTCCAACACACATGCGTTTAAATAATTTTAATATATATTCTTGTTTAGTTATAGCTGTTTTTGTTAGGTGCTGGTTGAAATAAGCTGTGAGCGACTGTACCTTGTTTCTTGATTCCTTGCTTCTATACATCGTGTGCACGAGAAACCAAGTTGTTCTTTTAACGGAACTTTTCTACTGCGCAATAGTTTTCGTTATTGTGGGCTGACAGCAGAATGTTAGTTATTAGGCGAATTTTGAAGGTGTTCGGTTGGTTGAATAGAGATGGTCCAAGCCGCCAGATAAGCGCAGTGCCCGTGGACCACTAGTGGTGGACCACCACTAGTCCACCACTATATGACTTCATTTATTTTTTCATATTTTTTTTTTTATATTTTATACTATATGGGGTTCAGCTAGATCTTAATTTATGCAGTGAGACCAAACAAGCTAGAACTATTTGGCTCTCTAGGCATTTAGTTTGCGGTATCAGCGAATAAACTTTCTCCGGTCGTAAAAGAAGGAGAGCAAGCTCTTTTCAAAAAGAACAAAAGCAAGTAAGTTAAGACAGCTCGCATGAAATAATAAGGAAATTATTAAATGCCATTGTGCAAATACGTATAAAGGGTAACAAAAATATCTATAGTTTTTCGTAATCATGTTTTGTGTTTACAATCGATCTAGCTGTTATTTTTGTCAGTGACGGGTACTTTAAATAATCGTTACATGTAACGAATAGAGTAGTATATATCGCTCATCCCTTTTCAATTCAATTAGTTCGAACAAGCTTTCCAGTCTAGACGCCGTGAGTGAATTAAGTACAAATATGTCAAATATATTATCAATAAATTGAACAAAAATAAGCAAGCCTTATCTTATCACAACAATGGGTTGTAGCTGTAATCCATTGTTTTTTGTGTTTTTACGCAAGAATTTGCTCTACTTACGATGCTACTGGATACATTTGGGCGTGATATTTGTAGTGCTGTCTGTGGGACAAGCTGGCTACCTCTACTGGACAAATACACATACTCCGTACGGAATGGAAGAGTTCGAAACTAAAAACTATGTGAGTAAAATAAAATAGTATTGATTTGTCAAGAACGAATCTTATTCCAATAGACACCCGAATGCATATACGGATGTGACGCACAATGAGGGCGACTGTACATTCTGATAATGCACAAAGAAAATCCACTCATACAAATATAATTATGGGTATAGAACCATATGTCCACATCAGCCAGAACTGTTTGAGAATTTCAGTCACGTCTGCCAGACAGTGCTTTGTTTGACTGCAACTTATATAGTATACCTTTTGGGCATGGTCTTTAAGATTTTGTGAGTTGGTATCATCTTTGATTTCTTGGCCTATTTTGTGCCGTTGTCTGAATCGTAGTAATCTTAGTACGATAATTATTATATGGCTTATGGTAACAGGTTATTTTGATTGAAAATGGGTAAAACAGATAGGAGGCGTCTCCGACCCCATAAATTATATATATTTTCGGTCAGCATCACTAGCCGAGTCGATTAAGACCAGTCCGTCCATCTCGGGGCGATGTGACCGAAGTGTCTGCTTTTCAGTCTTGCTTTTCAACATATTACTCTATTTGCTGGAGCAAAAAGTTATTTGGGTTCCACGGTATTCAGATTGAAGTCACGACGTAAAATTGCTGACGTACCATTCCCATCCAGAAATAAGGCGAAGGACCTTTTCGGGATGATTTGCACCTCGTAGTATCCTCACTTGTTTTTAGCATGGTTGGTGCTTCATTTTCAGATGACATTAAAAGAAGTGTACTTTCCCGCAAATGAAAATGATTTCATATACTACGCCCCCAATGCAACCAATGTAAGGAATCTCATGGAATCCGTACGCAACGAATTGCAATATGTCGACGAGAGTAAGAATCATAAACATTTTCTTGTTTATTATTGCAACGGTTCTCGGAATATTTACAGATGTGCGTCAGTACAATAATAGCGTGGAAATGGAACTCGATATGGAACAACAGTGCAAAGGCAGCTGTTTTGCCATCAATTTTCAGAAGCTGCCCGATCCAAACGCTGGCAATAGATTGAAGTACAGCTTAGGCGGCAATCAAATGCGCATCTCGCCAAAGAAGCGCTTTGTGAATGACGAGGAAATCAATCATCAGAAGAGTGCGTATAAAGATTCTCGTTGTCCATCTAATTAATTGCCGTTTCTGCAGATGACGATGAGTATATGCGTGAGGGCTTCTTAACGCTGCAGTATGTTCTTGATCGCCAGTATATGCTTTATCAGGGTATTACTGGAGAGTACGAACTCCTGCTGAACGTCATGCCCAATTTGGAGATTGACAGCTCTGATAGCTATCGTCTGACCAACTACGGGACACTCTTTAGCATATTATCGAACATACTGGTGCTGTCCACATTTCTGGTGCCGTATGTCGAGGAGAAACAGAATGGCATCAAGGCGTTTCTCAATCTGGTTACACCGATGAGCTTTTTAAACGGCATCAGCTTTT
Organism: Drosophila sordidula; assembly: GCA_035047465.1. NCBI lineage: Eukaryota > Metazoa > Arthropoda > Insecta > Diptera > Drosophilidae > Drosophila > Drosophila sordidula. The sequence continues at coordinate 1,188,749 of JAWNPQ010000260.1, read as the reverse complement.
TCCTTGTACGTTTTGTGTTGTATGCCGTTTTTCTTATCGTAAATCTATCTATTGCCTGGAAATTCGACGCGTTGGGTCAAATTAGTTTTATCTATATATTTACATTGTATTTGCTTTACATTATTGCAAATATGTCGTATGCTTATCTGGTTTCGGTCGTCTTTCATTCGGGTAAGCTGTGCATCTTTTCTATGCGCTTTAAATATATATATATATATATATATATTTGTTTATATCTGCCAGTGTTCTACGCAAAGGTCGGCGGTCTTATACTCCTCATTATACCCTATGTGTTTAATATTGCAAGCAATTGGCTAAACAAATTGGCGGCATGCCTTTTCTGCACTAATTCATTTTTAGAGGGTCTTGATGTGTTACAGACCTTCTGCAATAAACGTAAGTTAAAACAGAAATTATTTTATTATTATAAATGTCTTGCTGGCTTATAGATGTAATTCTAATTGAAATCTCTCACAGATCGACATTTTGGGTTCGCCGATTTGTTTCGAGTTATCAAAGATGACGCCAGTCGCATATTTTCTATTTATGCTATACTCGTCATGCAGACCATTTTCTACGCCGTGCTCTATAACTACCTTGTGTGCGTATTTCCCGGAACCGGAGGTCTCAAGCGTCCATTCTTATTCGTCTTTAATGTAAGTCCCAGACTGATTCCCAGACTGAATCGCCGTAGCTGTTAATTTACAAAAAATTCGCCTTCTGTGTCCAGCCTGAAACATATAAAAAACGTCAGCGGAATGAGTACACCACATCGCCGCGTGGTACCCATGCCATCCAAATCAGTGATCTGTGCAAGAAATTCCGGACAAGCAAACGCGAAGTACACATTGCTGACCACTTAGATATGACAATCAATAACAAGGAGATCACCGTGCTGCTGGGCCACAACGGTGCTGGCAAGACAACCATAATGAACATGATTATGGGTAAGTTAACGATTTTGTTGTCCATCCACAGATGCGAATTTACGCTTTCGCCACTCTTCTAGGCATTGTGCCAAAGGATGCTGGCAAAATTGTCGCTTGCAGCGAACGCGATGTCGGCTCATATCGTTACCTGATCGGGTTCTGTCCACAACATAGTGTCTTTATGAGCTACATGACGTGTGAGCAGCATTTGGAGTTTTTTGCTGAGCTCCGCGGTGTTGAACGCTCTGTTGCACGTAAGTGGGCGGATGAGACGCTACATAAACTGAATCTTGACGAAAAAGCCAAAGAATATGGTTACAAACTATCTGGCGGCATGAAAAGGCGTCTATCTCTTGGAATTGCAATTGCCGGCAACACCAAGTTAGTAGTTTTATCAAATGATGAAAGTACAGTAAAGTAATTTTGCACTTACTAGCATAAGTAATTGGTTTTACTCTATGTGTATATATTTATTTATTTAATTTATTAACAAACAAAGTACCTTTTAAACACGACATCTAGCCTGGAATGCCTAAATGCCAATACACTGATTTCCCACACGTTCTCTTCTTTATTTAATAATCACTGTAAAACTTTGGCTTTGTGATTACTGCTTTTTAAATGTAAATACTATTTGTTTAATATTATAATATTGTGTTACCGATGTACATTATCTGCTATAAATTTGTATAATTTGAAAATTTGAGTATAGGGTATAGCCCAATTGAATACTGCCGACCAAAGTTTAATTTTGTTGTTTCATATATTATTAACTGATACACCAATCTTTCACTTTATTAATTCATATTTGGGTTGTACATTTTAGAAGCTTTTATATATTTTCTCACTTTATTTGACAGAATTGTCATCCTAGACGAACCATCGTCCGGCCTGGACATTGAATCGCGTCGCGAGCTTTGGGACATTTTGCTGAAGCTGCGCAAAGAGAAGGCTATTTTAGTGACCACACATTACATGGAAGAGGCCGAGATGCTGGGCGATACCATCTGCATATTGGCCAACGGCAAGCTGCAGGAGAGCGGCTCCCCTCTAGAACTGAAGCGTAAATCGGGCACTGGCTATCGCCTAAAGCTGCAGGCCAATGAGACGAAATTTGAGAAGAATAAAGCCTTACATGTTATTCAGAAATTTATACCGACTGCAACATTGCAGGTAAGCAATTGTTTAGAATTCAAATTTGTTATAGCCTTGACTTATTCGCAACTCTTTTAAATACAGAATTTTGTAAAGCCCACGTATTATATTTGTCTACCGTATGATTATCATATCAAATATCAAGATATGTTACGCAACTTGGAGGCAAATGCGGACGATTTAGGCATTGAAACAATTTCAATCACAGACACCTCGCTGGAGACCGTGTTTTTAAAGTGAAAAAATTGGACAATAGTGTTTGAATTATTATCTGTAATTGTACGCCTTATTTCGTTTTAGCTGTGCTGGGGAACGCGATCAAGTAGATACACCTGCTAGCGATAAATACAATGATGAACCGTTGCTGAGCGAAAATAAGCAGATTGACCCCTCATTCTGGGTGCTTTGTTTTGCAATTTTTTACAAAAAATATACATTTTTGTCAAACAACATCCTTTACGCCGCATTCATGGTAAATAATATCTCCACCCAAACACAACCCAAGTCAAGATATAGCTGTGTATGATAATGATAATGACGATAATGATTGATAGTCCAGCATAGAATTTAGTTATTAGAATGGTTGTACAAATTATTTATGTAGTTTTAGAAGATAGTTTATTATTAATTTTTTATTATTTAACAATTGTAAAAAATGTTTTAACATCAACAGCGTTACTTTAACACCTATATTAGCTATTAAATTACGTAATATTTTGGCGCTATTTGAAGTCAATCATTTATCATTTACAGCTATTTAACTGTAACTTCTTAAAGTTAATTGTTTTTGGTTGTATTTATGTAAAAGTAATTTAAAGTTAAAACTCTAGTCGGAAATACTTTGTACCCAGCTTTGTGCTGTCATTAACCCCGCACACGTACACGAAAATAAACACACACTCACGCAGCAAGCTACACACTACGCTGCGGCTGTGCTTCTTCTGTCCACAGCCCCACACTGGAAAATACATTTCAGAATAGCTGCGGTGTTTTTGTCAAATGTTAAATTTGACCACCAAATGTGTATTTCTCCCAAAGTTTAATTTTATGCGAAAAAGGACGTATGACATTGTTTAATCTGTGAACTCTATACGAGAACCTACATGCCAAACTTCGTGTCTTTCGAAAATTCGATAAGTATCGATTTCGAGAAAATTAGGTTAGGTATGATTAAATCAAATCAAATTGCTTTAGAAGACCCAAAATTTCCAGTGTGGCCACGCTAAAAGCCATACGATGAAATTCCGAAAACTTTGCGCTCTCCGACTGACACGAGCAACGAAATCAGTCGACAGGCTGCCTTAGAAACTATGACTATATATAAACTTTGGTTTAATATGTTCTCGTAAAGCAAGTCTCAAGTCTCTTGCTTCAATAGCAGCGAGAAAATTGAGTTCATACGGACCGACGACTGACAGCAACCCCAATATACTCTTTCCACAACGTGAATAATAGGTCCAGTATCAGCGGTCCAGCCAGTAACATCAGCTATTTTGAATTTCTTACGTTGCTTACAGTTCATCCCGCTCTTTGTTGCCGTCGGCGGTGCCATTTTTTTCATGCACATTTCGTCCGTGGTGACTAATGAGGTTGCATTGATGCTGAAGCTCAGCCAGTTGCGCACGGGCAGTGTTTACATTTACAATCCGATGGGTCGTCACGAGCAGGTGGAGCAACAGTTGCGTCAATACATACAACAGAGTGGCCTCAATGCCAAGACGCTAACGCTGCGCGGCAACAGTACGCGGGAAGGTAGTAGATAAACCAAATTCCAGCTGAAATATGAATTGAACTAAAGTTGTGCATTCTGGTTTTTTCACAGAGTTATGGCAAATGCAGCGCGATAATTTGGCTGACTTTCTGGAGGACACCATTGGCTTGATAGAAATCGGCACAAGCGACACGCCCACTTTGGAGATTTCCTACGCTAGCAATCGCTACCATAGCAGCGTCATTCTCGTCAATATGGTGGACACGTGCATGCTGAAGCTGTTCAGCAATCAACCGGATGCAGATATCGAAGCCACCTATGTGCCCATTAAACGCTTCATTAGCGACGTCAGCTCCGCCCGACTGGAATTCTATGTGGTCATCGTGTCATCCGTCAGTTTCCTGAGCATGTTCTACTACATCGTATTGCCGTACCGGGAGTATGCCAACGGGTTTCGCCAGCTGCAGCCCATGTCGCGCTTCACGTACTGGTTCGCCACGTTTCTATTTGATATGCTTTTGCATGCGCTGGTCTGTTTGGCACTGTTTGGGTTCCAGCACGTCATAATGCCGAAGGAATTGTACGCAATGGAAGAGCAGAAGATGATAGCCATTAGTATTTTCTTCTATGGCTGCAGCTATTTGCCCATTCTGTACGCTCTGGGCAATAACTTTAGGTCCATATCAACGATATCAACATATCTGCTGCTTATGCTTATCATTTCGGGTGAGTCATCAACAACAATCGAATGAAAACAAACTTGAATGAAAACTTTTTTATCGCTGCAGAAATCGCCCCCCTAATTACCTCCAGCAATATCCAGGCCATGAAAGCGCACTCGACAAAGATCTTTTTCCTACGATTACTGCCCGATTTCAATTTAAACCACCAACTGCGCATCATTAATGAGAACCTTATAGCAACACGAGGCAAGTCGAAGAATCCCCTGGAGCCCACCAGCGTGTTTTTTGCCTATGCTGTGTTTGTTTTTACCGCGGTCATGAGCTTCTTCACCTCTGTGCTGGAGCACAAGTACTATCGGCGACAATTGCGTGACTTCTTTTATGGCAAGAGCTGTAAATTTCCACCGAAGAGCAACAGTTCGTCGGGTATTTGCCCGCAGCAGGAGCTCGAGTGCATTGACGAAATCACCAGCGAGGCGCACCTTGTCAAGGAGGTACTGAATGTGACAGCGGCGATAGATGATTACCCCCTGGTTGTGAATAATCTGCGCAAGAGCTATGGCGGCGTACCGGCTGTCAGCGGCATCAGTTTTGCCGCCAAGCGTGGCGAATGCTTTGGCCTGTTGGGCGTCAATGGAGCCGGCAAAACGAGCACATTCCAAATGATCGCCGGCAACAATGTTGTGGACGGCGGCCAAATACGAGTCAAGGGGATTGACATACGCGACGACGAGGTGGCCTATCGACAGCAATTTGGCTATTGTCCCCAGTACGATGCGCTCAACGATTTCATGACTGCCGAGCAGTGTCTGCGCCTAATGGCGATTATGCGCGGTCTCAAATGGTCAGGCAAGGGAAAAGAGAGTGTGAAGCTGAGCGTTGAGTACTGGTTGGAGAAAATGCATTTACTTAAATATCGGGGCGAGCCGGTGTGCAACTATTCGGGTGGCACAAAACGCAAACTTCTGACTGCAATGGCTATGATCGGAGGACCAACTTTGATACTGCTGGACGAGCCCACCACTGGCGTAGATCCCATATCGAGACGCTATTTGTGGCAGTGCATAAAGGATTTCCAGCAAAACGCACGAACGGTGGTGCTCACATCGCACAGGTAACTAGAGAATTGCATTGACAATTATCAATCCCAAATATCTATTTTATCCAGTATGGACGAATGCGAGGAGCTGTGCAATCGACTGGCGATTATGGCGAAAGGTCAATTCAAATGTCTCAACAATATTTGCGCTTTGAAGCGACTGAGCGGCTTCACCATTAAACTGAAGATGAAACTTGACACCGAGACGGAGACTAATGTGGCGAAGATTACCAACGCTCTAAAGGGACAGTTTGAGAAGTTGGATCTACGTGAAAATCATGCTGGCACATTAACGTATTTTGTACGAACAGACGAGCAAATACTTTGGTCTGAGGTATTTAAGGTAACCGATCATTATTTGGCCGATAGACTTAACTATTTAGTCGAATATTACTCAGTGAATGAGTGTACATTGGAGGACATTTTTTTAAAAGTCAAGAAAAAATCAAAATCAGTGTCATCGACATTAGAATCGGTGAGGCCGGGTCCGGTGGACATGGTGTAAGCGACGCCTGTGCGGAATGGTTCTGTCCTGTATTGGCCGTGGCTACCCGGCCCGGTGCACCAAAGATTTCGCAAAATGAGTGTATTTACTCGCGAAACGAGTGCATATTGAACGACTATTCCATACAGTTCGGCAAAGAATGCATGTCATGCGCACGGGTAGGTTCAAATAAATGGATCTGCCCGTGTACATTACATGCATTGTTTGATGATCTGTATGGAGTTGGTCAATATGGACTCGTGTCGCGAGTAAATAAACTCTTTTTGCAAGATCGATGGCATTGCCCGCGGAGTGTCACGGTCTTAATTATAGAACAGGCAAAAAATAAAAAATTAATATTTTGTCGAGCCCCAATAACAAATGTATTTGTAATGTTATCTTTACAATTGACTATACTTCAAATAAAAATCATAAAGATACTAAAGCAGAGAAGCGGAGCGGCGTCTAAACGAATGTTTGATTTTTTCAGTGCTGACGAAGCTGAACAACTTGTGTGTATTTAGAAAGAGAAAGAGAGAGAAAAGAAGCAACTTCTTGGTGTGGAAGCTCAGAAGAAACCCATCAAAAGGCTAGCAATCATGAGCCCCGGACACTGTCCTGTCCAGTTACGTACATATAATAGTAGTAAGTGTATCCCAGCTGCACTCTTTCCTACACTCAAAATAAATATTTAAGTGTCAATTCAGCGAATGGCCAGCTTCACAATGAACAGGCCACAAAATCCAAAACAACTTCAGTTATCCATTCAAATTAACAGAATTTGTTCTTTACAATCACTTAAGACACACTATTACTCACTATTACTAATACACTATTATATTTTACTTACTTTTTTATTCGAACATTTGTTCGGAGTCTGGAACTCTCGCGATCAACTTATCGAAGTTGTGTCCATAAAACGATCAATTCATATATCGATAAGAACTAATCACTTACTCACATTTAAAGAAATGATAATTTTAACGTAACGATATTTAAAAAACTAAAGCTAACATTTTCTATTTAATTAATTTAATTTAAATGATTTAATGCTTAGAAACACAAGAAAACGCAAAACAAAAGTGTGGACTTGGCCGCGGAACCAAGTTCCTAGGGATGAGCAATAAATATTCTGCTCGTTACAAATAACGAGTATTTAAAAGTAACTAGTTACTGTTGCTACCATTTCGAAAAGTAACAGTGACAAAAAGTAACAGCTGATTACGTTATCGTACTATTGGCCTAGGCTTTAGCAGGGGTTTCTTGATTTTGTATGTGAACAAAACATGAATAATGAAAGTGTATACTTTACTAAGCCAATATATTTATTGTTACCCTTTGTATGTATTTCCACAATGTAAATTAAGTATTTCTTTATAATTTCATGCTTGCTGTTTTAACTTGCTTTTTGTAAACCTTATTTTCTGAAAAGCTATATATACATATATATATATATATATATATATATATTAATATAAATTATTTCTATTTGAGGTATTTAAATAAACCTCAAAGTAGCGGACGCTGTTATTTGTCGCTGTTACTTTTATGTAACAGTCACAGCAGTCACTGTGACACATAAGTAACGTTATCGATCATCCCTACAAGTTCCAAAAGTCGATTGATTCACATCTTTCAATAGAACTACTTTATACAACTCTACTGCTTTCACAATCGGTCAATACACATGTATATCGATAGATCTATGAGTTGGGTTCAGTTGTGACTCTGCTATCGGATGAGAAATTTGAATTCGACCGAAATTTACTTCCAAACTATGTTCCAAGCAGCTAAACCAATTAAACACCATTTCACACCTAACTGGGATCAACCATTTTTATGAATTTATACAAAATATATCCGAATATTGCTTATTGTGGGCTGAACGAAATGAGTGAACGGTGAGTGAGTTAGTTCACTCTTCAAGTTCAGTGAATCGTTCGCCTGAACTGATTCCAAGCGATTCTCAATTGCACTGAATAAATGTGAAAAATAAAAATAAACTATTGAAAAAGGCATTACAAGTGCGTTACCTATCAAAAGCCATGTCAAAGTCGAGTGCAGGTGTGTATAAAAGTGGCATCTGTCAAAGAAATACTGCAGCATACAATTTACAGCACGATGGGTGAAGTTTTTCAACACCGGGGGAATTCCATCTCCGGCTGCGGCCAGCTACGCTCACATATTTGTTGAGAATCGCATACAGGAGGACATGCTGCTCGATCTTAATAAGGAGTATCTGCGCGAAATGGGCATCACGCCCATGGGCGATATTATAGCTATACTGCGCCATGCCAAACAAGTCAGCGACCAGCATGCCCTTGACAAGGTGTTGGTACCGGAGACGCCTTTACCCAAGTCGAAAGCCAAGGCAGTCGCTAGTGCAGCTCCTGTGCCACCCAGTAGCAAGCCTGTGTCATCATCCTCAGTTGCATCCAAATCATCGCCGCCCACGAAGCCAGCGCGTCGCGTGCTGCCCGAGCATGAGGGAAAATATAAAGTGACTCTGCCGTCGGGCACGACAGAACGGAGCAAGCAAATTCTGGCCAAGCGTGAGCAGTGTATGTTAACCGTTAACCATTTTTGTTTTTGCAAATGCTTATGTAAGATTTAAAACGATGGCTGAGCTATTGAATTGCATTCAGGAAATTATGCTAGTCTACCAAGTATGGATTTGCATTAGGATATATTTCCCATATAGCCCATACGGCCTCATCATATTGAAGACAAACTTGGGATTAACTGATTTTATCATATTTGCAGTATACTCTGATCGTGTAAGCAGCACCAAGAAGTCGGATGTCTTTGCTCGTTTGCACAAGAGCAAGTGCGATGATGATTCTCAAGAGGGCATTGTTTCTAGCAGCGCGGAGAGCAACGTGCGTGTGCACATCACTGGCGTCCGTAAAGCACCCAGCGCTAAAGCGGCGGCCACCTCTAGTAATAGCTCGGTATTTGCACGTCTGGGCGGCAAGCAATCCCTGGAAGCAGCTCAGCACAATACGGGTCTTGCCAAGGAAATTAAATCGATTTTAAAGAACACATATAACAGCACCAGCAGCGGTAGTGGCATCAAACGCAACACGTCCATAGTTAAAGCCAAAAATGCAGCAACGCCCGTGGTGCGTTCGCAGCAGAAGGTAATGCTGGTGCACAAGGTGCCGTTGAAGGGTGGCGATGATAGCGAAGAGGAAAGCATGGACGATATTGACGTAAGAGAGTCTGACAGTGATATGGAAAGTGAAGCGAACGATAGCGAACAGGAGGATGTGGACATGGCAGCGCCCGCTGAGAAAATTGTCAAATTCGCTTCAACGGCGGAGGTGCATGAAATCGTTACACATACGCCCTATAAAGCGCGTGGCAATAACAACTTTGCGCGTAATATAAAATCTCGTTTGGGCCTGGGTAAGCTTGAATTCTGCTGGCACTCTAGAGTATACTTATAAATCCAATAAATCCACAGTTTCCAAACTGCACGCCACGCGCAAAACGTACAATCTCAAAGCGTCTCCGCCAAAGAAGCCAGGTGCACGCCTTAGTCCTGTCAAAGGCAAAGCAATACGGATGCGCAGCGACGAGCTGCTCACGCGCCAGGATACGCTGCCGGTGCACAAACGTCTGGGCGGAACACCGGCAGCAGCTGCTACACAGCCGCCGCCACAACGCGCCCAGCAACGCGATCAGAAGCCGAAGCACTTTGCTCCACGGCGGCACTCAAGCGTTAATGCCGGACAGAGGCCAAGGGTTCAAGCGAATTCAGTTTTCGATCGCCTGGGATTTAACAGTTCTCTCTAGATTTTAAGCCAACCCTAGTATTTGTTTAAGAGTTTTCTTTAGTTCAGTTTAAAAGTAAATGTTTGCGATTATCCCATATGTCTATTAAATTAACCGGCCGACTTTCAAATGTATAGAATAAAATGTAAATTGTAAACATAACTCTCTTCTACGTACCAATTTAAAAAAACAAGCATCTTCAAATTAACAATTAATTACATAAAATTTACTTTCGTTACTGGCATATTATTACTTGCAATTTTCTCGGACCATTTTCTCCCAATTTTCTCCCACAATTTTAGAACTGGAGTCACCAACTAAATGTCGAGGCAAAAAATAACTAAGAGAATTTTATATTGCATATCAAATTGTTTTATTTGACTCTCTTCAAATGGAAAATTCTAAATAGTTTATGTACAATTACTAAGGCTAGTTATGAAGGTATAATCCACGGTTCTTTTCAAATCATTTACAATCTCTGAGGCACTTAGGTTTCTATATCACTGGTTGCTGGGCAAATCACCAAGTAGGCTGCATCCTTGCAGGGAGGACCACTTCCACCCATCACGGCTGCAGCATGGAGTAGAGGGCGTTGCGCAGCTCCACCGGCCAGGTGCTGGCGTCCGGATTGATGCTGAGCATGTGGCGCATTTGGAGCACAGCGCGTTGCTTTTGCAGCACATAGGCGAATGCCTGATGGTTGATCAACGGCGTGGGCGTGGCTGTGGGCGTATATAATTGATACTGATGCGGTTGCTGCTGTTGCTGTTGTGGGGGAGTTGTTGGCGGCGTAGGCGGTAGTTGGTGTTGCTGCTGGAACTGTCGCTGCTCCGAGGCCTGACGCCGTTTGCGCGGCGAATTATCGCTCAGTGCGTATGGGCGAAACAGCGGCGGGGCGGTGGGCGTGTCATCCTTGGTGCTGCGCTTGCCAAATTTCTTGTGCTTGTAGCTGACGCTCGAGGCGATCTCCTTCTGCGGATAATCCATGAGTGAGGGCGCCATCGTATAGCTCGAGTTGCGTGTTGAAATTGCCGAGATGCTGTCACTTTGCTGGTCGTCGAGAGACTGTGCTCCTTGTGCTGCGCAATGGCTGCTTTTATAGGCCACGGTGCGGGCTACCTGCCAGGAAATTATCATTAAGGTGAGCTGTGTCTTGTTTATGGGAAAAACGACGTTGACAAAAGGTCGGCATTGTCATAAAAAGAAAAGGATTTGTGCCAGGGTCGATGCGGCTACCTGCTCAAGTCCTTTTCGTAATTAATTTTTCATTTGGGCAGCGGTGCTCGGCTCGCACCTACAGACGTCCCTGGTGCATTCTCCTGCTGTTCTCCGGCTGCCTTCCATTTTCCTGGTATTTCTCGAGAAAATTTCACCAGAAGGCGAACACTCGACCAGCGCCTGCGCCCGGAATGTTCTTTGATGAGCCAGCCGATACAGATTGCGATCCCGATCGCTGTCCTATCTCGCTTACCGCTAATCTGGCTCATTAAGTTCCGCACCAGCGCTGGATGCTTAGTGACAATGGCCAATTGAATGGAAATTTATTGGGATTTTCCCGAAACGTTGTGTTGAGGACGTCATTAAAATTAGTTTCCATGGTTGAAAAACACATGTGTAGCTATTTAATCGGTAAATTTCGGAGATTCTGGAAATTTACTGATGTCGGTTTCGAACTTATATGATAATTGAAAAAGGCAAGGAGCGAGGCTGCTGTCTTCAGTTTTTTTTTTTTTTAAACAAGAGTGAGTTTTGATTTATCGGTATACCATTTAAGATAATGTTAACCTTTCTATTGACGTACATTATTATTATTAAAGTATTTCCTTAAGAAACTTCCCAGCTATTTCGTAACATAAAATAATAAAAATATTTATAAGCATCATTCAATATAAACGTCCACAAATTATGATAATCTTTTTATTTAAAATCGATCTTCTTATCTTATTTAAAAGGATTTAGAAGATTTAAATAGTTTTAGAGGAAGATGAGGTGTATGAAAATGCTGACAAACCCAATATACTCTATTCACTTAGTGAACGAGTATAAAAACATTTATAGAATTATTATATATAAAAGAATTATAAACATTTCTAATAATATCACGATGGGATAGCTGGATCGGCCAGTTATGCCTCTAATCACAGCTAATTGCTATAATATGAATGCGATTAGTAGTGGAAATATATTCTTAAATGTAAAACTAATTGATATACAAAATATTCAGGAAATATAATAATGATAATGATTAGCATGTGATAGATAGAGAAATAGAAAGAGATAGAGACGGAAAATCCCTGACCCGAGGGGGGGAGTTTTTTAGGCCATCCGACAAGCTACGCCTCTGCCCACAGCTGAGGGTGGTCAGGGATTTCCCGAGGGTGTTCTGGTTTTATTAGGGGAAGAGAAAGTTCTGAGGAGAAGTAGGCAGAATAGAATGTAAAGGGAATAGGTCGTCTTCTGTACGAAGGCAACAACAAGGATCGATGCCATCATTCGGACAGATGGACAGACGGAGATGGCTAAATCGTCTAATCTATTAATGCTGGTAATATATATATATTTATAAGGTGGTCTCCTTGTGCCTTCTGCAGAAAACCAATATTCCCCACAGTCAATGGCTACAGGGTATTAAATAGATCAGTTGTAATGAACCGTGAGATCGATACAAATTTATAAGGTACAGAATTTCTACGTATAAAAGAGAAAGGTCACAAACTGCATCAATCAAAGGTATTATAATGGATTCATTCACAACTTTTTCCAGCTATCGCCTTCTTCTCGTCTTCTTTTCCCAGAACTCGCCGCAAACTGAAACCGGTAGGAAAGGTATGTCTCATTATATGCGGAGTGGGATCGTTGCATAATCGTAAAAATCGTGGACTTGTTCTCTATATATGCTCCGGTTATCCGGTTAGCAGAAAATGCGACTTGATCATTGTGATCAAACAATATGGCAATCTCTCAGTTTAATAACAATCGCAGCTCTCGTTCTTGACTCGGCATTTGTTGAGGGCGGGACGACAGTGACTGCGTAAATCAATGGACGCGACTCCAGTAAAGAGGCATTGAATGAAAAATCCGACATAATGCTGATCGCACGCACTTAGAACCTGGGCACAAGGAGGTGTACGTGTGTGTGAGTGTAGAAGCGGGATTCAGGGTTTCAGCTGGCCAGAACAGAACGCACAAGCTGAAGTCATAAATGCTTTGAGGATCGGCGCGAACAATAAAACTTTTCAGGTGGCACAAAGGACGCCGAACAATGCGGCCGTAGACAGCGTGGCCATATGAGCGCCAGGATTACACTGGCCGGGCTCTGGGTCTGCTCAACAGGTAATTCCAGGGAAAAAGGACAACTGGTTTATGACGCCCTCAACAAACGCAAGCAACGCCAGCAGCCGGCGGATTAGCCATGCCCGTGGACGACATACCTGCTCCTGGCGACAACAACAATCCGCAGGTAGTCGGCGCTGATAGTGTTCGGGGGGATGGCTGGCATTGCGTTCAAGGTGATTAGTTCGAGCGCAGGCACACGTTGGGATGAATGAAGTTGATCGGGGAATACCTGCGAGGGATCGGTGGGAAAAGCGCTTGGCATCCATTACCTAATGTTGCATAAAAGATTACGCCCAGGACAATAGCGGCACAGTCGGCGACGAGACAGCCAGCAAGAACAACATCCAGCCCAGACAATGGACAACTCCGCAACGGGTCCCAACTATGCGCACAAGAAGTTCTCCGCATCGAAGCGCAAGCACGGCCAGGACGAGGAGGCGGACGAGGTGCTTTTCGCCACGGAGCTGCCCGCCAAGCGGCGTTTCTTTCGCCCCTGGCTGGACGAGCCGCGAGCAGCTACTCCGGACCAGGCGCCGCGCAGAGCCACGCCCACCGCGGTGGTGGCCACCACGTACCACGCCAACATGGTGCGCTCCCACACGCCGCGTCTGCGCAGCCCCAAGGCGCAGCAGCGCCGCGACCGGAACACGCTGGCCTGCCTGCTGAGCCGCCGGGCCCGGCAGGCCAAGCAGGCGGCCATGGAGCAGCAGTTCGAGCAGTATCGGGCGCAGCACGAGGCCAACTTGGAGCAGCAAATCCGGCTGAGTCTCTACTACGTGCGCTTCCTGCAGCAGGCCATGGCTTCAACCCGGGCTCCCCTGCCGGACACCCAGCCGAAGGTGCCGAAGACCCAGCCGTGCTGCCCCCATCTGGAAACTGCCGCGAAGCGTTAGGCACCATGGACACAGATGGAGATACTTCCTTCTTCGGGAGTTTTTAGCTAGGATTTCAGTTTTCTTGACCTTGTGATGACTTTTAAAGTTTTATTTATTATTATTATTAAACAAAAGATTTACATTTTTTATGATCATTTAATCAATCAGCTTTTTATTAGCACTGGCTACTATAGCTTTCGCCTGAGACAAATACTATATCCATTCGATACGAACCCAAATGCTAAAGCCTTTGTATGCCAAGGACTGCTCGAATTTATTATTCTATATATTTACCTCGAATGCAGCTAATGAAAATCAAAGTTAGAGTGCTGTACTCGAGGGAACTCGACTGGAAGATGCCCTGTATTCTTTGTTCTGTACAAATAAGGGACTTATAACATAAATGTGAAAAGGTTTCCGGAAAAAAACAATCACGTTCACGGAAATGAAGCTAGATTTACTGAAATGCTCTTTTATTTTTTCATTAACAAAACAGAATATTAAAAATTAAATAATATTATATATTGTGCAGTTCTTAATTATTGTTATATGTACTTGTTCACAAAGTGAAAAGAGTATATTGGTTTATATAAATATATATAATTATAAATAAATATAATTGTAGCTATCTGTGTTAAGTGTTCAGATTTATGCGCCACGCTCACTGCAAACTTGATCGTAATAATTTCTATATATAATTTAGTTCATTTATAATAATGTAATGTATAATGTAAGTATAAATACATTTCAAATTGTAATTAAATATATACAAACAATTAATTATTACATAAAGAAGTATAAAGTTATCGCTATAAAAGCTTAATGTCTTTTCAAATGAAAAATCTTTAATTCCCTAAGTTAACTTGCTGGGCAAACTATTCAGAATACGATATCAATTAACGTATATTTAATATGTATTCTCAGCCATAAAGCGACGCCCTCTTGAACCGTGGCGATTACTTAACAGTCAAGTTTTAGTGATAGGACACTTCTTGAACTTTAGATCTAGCTGAATATATCGAAGGTTGTTGAAAATGCAAATGTATTTACATTTAATGTCACTTAATTCAAATTATTTTATGTAAATTAGCCACAAATTGAAATTCGTTATCGCTCAGATTAAATAAGGTGTTGATTTTTAGTAGGGCAATAAAATAAATATGTAGAGGTCCGGTTAATGGCTGGGATAGTGGAAAATCAGCACATGTGTGAAAACGTGATTGTGGGATGATTCATAGGGCAGCAACTAAGTAAGACTGTTTCCAACTAAAAGTACGTTCTGTACAGAAACAAATCAAATAATTCGCACTTAAATCAAGGGAAATTCTCGATTTCTTTGAATCCACTGCAAAATATTTAAATCAATGCCGAAGGAAAATATCTAGACTTCGTGATTTTAATTCTGTTTGTAAATATATATTTTATTGCTATTGTAAAATAATTACTACTTATAAAATAAGTAATAGGCAACAGCTCACTATATAGTCATATATTGGAAAAATAGTTGATTGGTTCCAGATCTAAAATAATCAACTTAAAAGGTCAATAAGAGTTAACTTTGCGATTTATTTTCCGTGCTTAATATATTATACAAAATAAATAAATAATACATAAAATATAATAAATAAATTAGATATATTTTCATACAACATAAAAATGTGGATAAAAAGAATTCATATCAAATGAATTCGTTTAAAAGAGAAAAATGTCAACTTTTTAAAGCGAGTTTTGTCGAAGGATAATTGAGTGTCCTCTGATTCTCAGTAACGCCCAATACTGTTAATATCTGAAAATCAGTTTTCTTTCATTTTCGTGAACTGTTCTAACCACATATTGCATTCGCTTCGCCCGAGCTGCCTTTGTTTGTTGCACCCCGTGGAAATGTTGGCCGAGACCCGCAGTAATTTCCAAGAAATTGCGACAAAAAACTAGAAATTGCCTCGAAGGACCACACGCAACGTATGGCGTCAAGTAGGGCAATAAAAATTCGGTGCACACTCGATAGCGAGATAGAGTACTTACCAGTTCCGGTAGCCGCGGTCGCGTTTGATTTCGCTGGGCGAGCTGGCGGCCAGGTAGAGCCGGTAATTGCCGCAAAATGTTGGGCGGTCATAAAAATATGCAAAATGGTCGGCCAAACAACGATTAGTTAGGTAATAAAGATGCGCTAATCCGCCTGTTTACGGGCCGAATGCGTTTCCCAAAAATAAGGGGCAAGCTACCTGAGTGGGTGGCGTGGCCAACTGTTGCCACCCCGCGCATATAAACAGGATATCGAGAGGACGACAGCAGCATTCTGACATTAAACGTCAACGCATTAACAACATTCGTACAAGCCATGGAAATGACAATCAATTCGCCCAGCTATGTGCACAAGAAGTTCACGGCGCACAAGCGTAAGCGCGATGTGGACCAGATTCTGGAGCAGAGCAAGGAGAACATTACGCCGCCAAGCAAGCGACTCCAGGTGGCGGGCCCCTTCTTTCGCCCCTGGATGGACAACGAACAGGACGCTGAGGTCGCCGGCGCCAGCCACAAGGCCGGCGATGCTGCCAGCCAGAAGCAGCACGCCACTCCAGCCCCCGCCAGCACCTATCACGCCAACATGGTGCGCCACTGCCAGACGCCGCGGCAGCGCAGCTCCAAGGAGCAGCAGCGTCGGGATCGCAACACCCTGGCCTGTCTGCTGAGACGCAGGGCCCGGCAGGCGCACGATGCGCACATGGCGCAGCAGTACGAGCACTATCGGGCCCAGCAAGCTGCCATCCTGGAGCAACAGGTCCGCGCCAGGCTCTACTATCGCCAGCTGTTGCAGCAGGCGGTCTTCCTGCCGGGGCCCAGGGCCACAACGCTTGAGCTGCCCCCGCAACAGCAGGAGTTCCTGCAGCAAATGTCGCTCTCGCAGCAACTTTTGATCTTTGGCACTCACCTGTGAGCCCCAGAATACAATTAGCCTTATAATGTAGCCATTGAATGTGATTTAGGTGCATAAGTTTTATTTTATTTATTGTTGACTTTAAAAATATAAACAAAACTATTTTTTGAAAACCAATTATTGATGCTTTTGAAATCGCAATTTATGCAGATAACTCAGATAAGCAGACTAGCATGGTTGTTCGGAGTCATTATCCTACAGTTTTAAAGCTAAATTTTAAACGTCGAAAGTTGGTCACGCTATAAAAAAATCGAAAAAATTTTATTTTCAATAATGAATATATTTGCAGAAATACAGAATCAACCTAGAGGACAAACCATGAATAAAATGCCATCAAACATCAAAATCGGTTCAGTTTTGACAAAGTTATGGGTGTTTGAAATATGGGAGCTATGGGTCCGAGGGCTTTACTTGTCAAAATTTTTGTCGATTTTTGCATGATTTTTGACAAAAAATTTGACCCCCCAGAATCGGCTTTAATGTTGTTTTCTATACTAATTATGACCACCACAATCGATTAAAAATGCAAATTCGGAAATCTAAATTTTGAAAAAAAATTTTTTTCGAAAATGAGTAAGGGGGGGGTACATGCTTTTTTCCAAAAAATTCAAAAAAATGTATTTTCAATAATGAATATATTTCAAATGCAGAATCAATCTAGAGGACAACCCATGAATAAAATGCCATCAAACATCAAAATCGGTTCAGTTTTGCCAAAGTTATGGCCGTTTGAAATATGGGAGCTATGGGTCCGAGGGCTTTACTTGTCAAAATTTTTGTCGATTTTTGCATGATTTTTGACAAAAAATTTGACCCCCCCAGAATCGGCTTTAATGTTGTTTTCTATACTAATTATGACCACCACAATCGATTAAAAATGCAAATTCGGAAATCTAAATTTTGAAAAAAAAATTTTTTCGAAAATGAATAAGGGGGGGGTACGTGCTTTTTTTGCCAAAAAATTAAAAAAAAATTTATTTTTAATAATGAATATATTTGAAATGCAGAATCAATCTAGAGGACAACCCATGAATAAAATGCCATCAAACATGGAAATCGGTTCAGTTTTGCCAAAGTTATGGCCGTTTGAAATATGGGAGCTATAGGTCCGAGGGCTTTACATGTCAGAATTGTTGTCGATTTTGGCAAGAGTACATGATATTTTAACAAAAAAGAAAAAAAACTGAATGGCCGCTAACCGCTGTGTAGAATAGACATTGAAGTATGTGACAAATGTTGTGTTGTAAGTGCTTCTTACACTTCTTATGATGTTTAATGAAGCTTCGTTGGAGTTGGTCATAACTCATTTGATGTTCTGGTTATAATTTTTTGTTTGTTTCTCAAGGTTGGGCCAAGCCGTAAAAACGACTACGTCAAATAGAAAACGAGCTGCAGCGAAATTGCGAAACACAGTCAAATATTAATATTGGCCGAGACGGCTAGCGACGAGGGCAACAACAACTGCAGTTGGCTCAAAGTGCGAAAAGCTCAAGTTCAGCTGCGCCAAAGTGTTGCAACCAGCAGACTTTGTTGCTGGTGTGAAAATCGAATGCAGTTTTCAATGTTAAGCAAGCAACGAGAGAGCCACAACAAGAGCAGCAGACACGGCAACAAAGAAAATAGTTTGCATTTAGCTCAGATTTATGTGGACACACAAGAGTTTGAGTGTGAGTGTGAGTGTGTGTGTGTGAGTGTAGAGTGGGCTGCCTTTGCCGTTGTCGATTGGATTTTCCAACCGCTGCTAAAGCTCCGTAGGAAGTCGCTACGGAGCACTATCAAATGGCCTACAATGAAAATTAAAAGTAATTAGCTGCTCGCGCATTGCGCAATCCCAAAAATAAAAGCTAAAGAGTTAATTACCAGGTGGGGTGGGACGACTACTCAACATGAATACTCAAGTTTAATTAACCAACTTATGAGCACTGTCTGTAGTCGTAGTTGTTGTTGTTGTTGCTTTTTTCGCTCTTATTGTTGCTGTTATTTGCAGCACAGTTGACTGCACTTTGGCTCACTTGAGCCAGTTTGCTGAAGTGGGCTTTTAACATAGGAACTTCCTTATGCACAAACATAGGCTTAATTGTATACTTACTCGAAATGCCCATTATCTTTGGTCCATTGATTTTCTGCTTGGCCTGGCACAGTGAGAGGGAAAATTGATTACACATTGAAGGGAGTTCGTTCATAGGTTCCACAATCGAATAAAAGATAATAATATTAAAGTAACAAATAATATCAGTAAAAAAAGGATTTAAATGGATTTTTAAAATAGCAAAACAAATTTACTAATAATTCTTTCTTTTTTAACTGAATAATAGACCAGATTCCTAACAAGATTTCGCTAAACTTATATACTCTTTTGAATTTGCGAGCGAGTATATAAAGCCATATTGTCAAGAACGCAAAATAGGTTTGTGTAAATATTTAAATCGATTGAAAAAATTATTATATTTATATAAATTTATAAAAAAAAAGAGCTAGCTTAACATTAAAATTTAAAAGCTATGGGTCTTAAGCTCGTAGAGTGGGTATATTATATTTAAATATATACATATATGTTTGATTCAGGTTCATTATTGCTAGCATAACTTGCCTTTTGTTTCTTGTAGAAATTAATCAAGACAATATAACATTAGGGATTACCAATTAATTAATAACGAATAAAGCTAATTAAAGTTCAAGGCTTAGTTAATTAAATGGTGATTTAGCACTGCTCCCGCTTTATCCCGTTGATCAAAAAGTCGATACTAAAGTTCTTGGCCGGCACCGGGACGGGCGCTGGGGCCGGAATCTTGGCCTGGTCGTGCTTGGCCAGCTGATTGAGGTGATTGAAGTAGGCCGTTGCCCGCATGCTCTGCTCGACAATCTTGAGGTGCTGGGCGGTAAACTCCTTGTACTGCTCCTCGATGGCCAGGTGTTCGAGTTTCTTCACGCGTCGGCTCATGCGGCAGGCGATTGTGTTCTTATTGCGTCGATCCTGATCCTTGGGCGTGCGCTCCTTCTTGGGGAACTTCCGCACCATGTTGCCGTGGTATTTGCAAATGTCCTTGAGCGCTTCCGGACTAATGGTGGGTGGCAGCGAGTGCGAGGACGACGCTGACTCGGAGCCATTGGTGCTATTGAGACGTCGTCGCTTGGGCAGGGAGAAGAGTGCGGCGCTATAATCGCTGGAGCACTGGCTGCTCGAGTCCTCCTCGCTGTTGTAGCCAGGTGTGGCAGGTGTGGCAGGCGTGGCAGGTGTGGCAGGCGTGGCAATGCGTGCGATCAGCTCCTCCTTGATTTGCAGCTCCAGTTCGTCACTGCTTCGTGGACGCCTCATGTCGAACTTCTTGTGCCGATAGCTGAGCGGATTGTTGCTTTGCATTATCAGAGCCATGGTGCGTTCGGGCTGTCGTCTCTGGGCCGACTGTTGTCCTGGGCCGCCGCCAGGCGAGCTTATATACTAGATACCGCTCTCTTATCAATCGGCTGCCGTAATCCGCGAACGTTTATGATCTTGTTGACACAAAATCTGAAGGAAATTCGACTTGCAAAACAAAAACAAGACCATAAAATCAACTGATGGCCTGCGCACGTCCCGGCGGCATTTCGCGCATGCGCCGTTACCTAAGTCCGGCCCGTCGCCACCCGCTGATAAGCCTTTTGTGCGTGCATGTTTGTTCTTGCGTGCATGAGTGTGACCAGGCCCGGTTAATGGGCTGGCTTAGGTATTGAATTCGGCTCGAGATTTGAGTATTTGCCCAGCTCCCTAGGTGGCAAAATGCGCGCCTTTTGTTTGACTTTCATTCAATTTGCGTTTGTCCCACAGCCAGATAATTTTCTTCTATTTTCCATTTTCCCTTCTGCCTTTGTCTTTGTCGCAGTTTTTGTCAACAGTCGGGGCTGGGCCATGTGTTCGCTTTTCAATACCATTCGAATTGTTCAATTTTTGGTTTCACTCACAGATATTTGCGGCTTATTTGTCTGCGTAAATTCCTTTTGTCTGCCTACCTATTGATAAGATGCATGTTTGTTTTCTGCCTACTTGTCTCTCGCTTGTTTTCTGCTTTCTGTTTTTTGGTCTTTGTCGAGTGCTGCTTCTCGGAATTGGCATTTCTGGTGCATCATGCTGCTGATTATGATAAGATGCGGGTGCCGTGAGCTGTTCCACTCTCCTTCAGTGACTTCTGATCGGATTGCAAAAGGCAGACGCTGGCATTCATTACGCCGGCCGATAAGGGGGTTGGGTATTGTACAGAAAATAGAGCTCAGATAAAAAGAACTAAGCTGTAGATAGGTGAATGGAGTGGTGTATAAAAAACTAGATGCCGTTTTAGAACCAAGATAAGACATGTAAGCCGAAAGATGATATTCGACATTAAGGGGAAAAGGAGCACAGTATTTTTTTAAAAATATACCTGAATAAAAAAGAATCTCCATTTCGTTTTATTATCATATGCAAGTTAAAAATAATTAAACATTAATAATTAAATATTTACAATGAAGTATTAAAGTAAGCAGTGTATAAGTAATAAAAAATTTAAATTAAGTTAGCTTAGCTTATTTAAAATATTATTTATTACCCAGTAAGCTTAGAAATACCAAATCACACTTGTATTCAATTATCTCTTATAATTAAATTAAACAAGAAATTTTCTTTTTTTTCTTTTCGTCCCCCGCCGCTTTTAGATATATCGCAGATTTGTGATGTGAACTTAGTGTTTTTATGGAAAATATAGAAAAATTATACAGAAGGTATGATCCCCTTTTCAAGGGCATTAAAAGATTATTGATATAAAATATAATTATTATATGAATTCATAAATAATACACATCCGATCTATTTATATGGCGCAAGGTTAAGATGGGAAGTGCCGCACAGTAATTAAATGATTAAAAAATTGGCTATTATAAATGTTTTCTTACTGTTTCATTGTGGTTAAAGTGCACGTGGCAATTAAACAAGAGACGTTAGTGTTTGGAAGACTCTAACTATATTGAATTATAATTCGAAATAGAAACGAAGTTAGATGCGGTTGTAACTAATATTTAACGTGTCTGGTTAGTTTTTCAGCTTGTCACTTAAGCCAACTTCTGAAGTAGTAATTAAAATAAATATAATTGCTAAGAACTTGCAACATCATTCAATTCAATTTCATGCAGACAATTTGCTACGGGTTGTCAACTTATTTGCACTATGCAACATGATTAAGGCGGATTTGTCCCGAAATAGAACTTTTAAAATTAGAAAAGTTTATAATGGCACGACGTATTCGATCTATAATCGTCCAATATAATTATGTTTTTTTTTTTCTTTTGCAGTAAGTCATTCATTAGCATTAAAAAATATTTTTGCACAGTCAAGTTACCCTAGATATAGATATAGAGGTCGATTATAAATGCTGTGATGGATTTCCAATGCAATAAAATATAAATATACCCTTAAGACTAGTGCACTCAGAGAGCAAACATGAATGCATTTTTTACTTGATTACAAATTATAATTTTTAATACGAATCCTTGCACTTTAATGCTATAACTTTTTTTACAGAATTCATAAATGTTGCGTCTTATTTTTGCAACATTAATGTATATATAAATATGATATGAAACTTTTCCTTTCATTTAAAAAACACACACCCGCGAGTTTCTCTGAGTGTCATAATTACAGGGACTTGGAATATATACGAATATATGAATATTAATGTAATATAATTAGCTAGATTTATTGAGCACTCTAACAGAGACTTGAGTTAAGTGTTGATGCATTTTAAATGTTACAGCACAGAGATAACAATTAGATTTGTCTCGGGGATGACGCAGGCAACGGGCTGCTTTACGCCTGGCTAGCTCTCAAGTGTCAGCCTGGCCAGCAGATTCGCCTTAGCACAGCCAATAATCAGCGCTACGAGGAAGCATCAAGCGGCTTGGAGCGCGCATCGAAATTGGACAGCTGCCGGTAGTTGTGTGGGTTTTGGCTGGGCACGAGCAATTCCACTTCACGACTTTTGTCTAGGGTATTTAATAATGTCGTTTGTATTTCTCTACTGATTTTGCTTTGGACTGTTTTTCTTAGCAGCGTCGTCGTCATTAGCTTCAAGCTATTTTCGTTTCACTGGCGATCCCCCAATCCCGTGTGATCGGTATGAGAGCCTATTATTTGCAAACGCTTGCGCGTTGGGGCTTAGCTTTGCGTTTACTCTCTATTTTCGCCATAAATACAAGCCAGCCAACGGTCGGAGGTCTCAGATGCCGCTTCGCATTTGCATGACTCGGGGGTGCCGTTATCTGATTCCGTCCACTTCATCCATCCCTAACAAAAGTGAAATTTGTGTGCTTGAAGTAAAACAGGACTAGTGCATAATAAAAAAAAACCAAAAAAATGGCAACTGTTTTAAGTGCTTTTATTTTGGTCACGTTGCTGGCCGTTAGTTTGGCAGCTGATGAGGGCATTGAGTTACCGCCAATTGAGTTCAAGCCCATCACAAAATTGGGTGAGTATTTAAGGGATTACAAAAATTAAACTCCAAATTGTGATGTTCGTGCCTTAAGTCTTTTTATTGTAATTCGATCTTAAAATCAATTAAATTTGAATACGCATATGATGGAGTCAGCAAGTTGTTCAATGTTCAAATATTATTTAATTAGGGGCCTTTTTATTTACTTAGTGTAAAACTACCCACTCCAAGTCAATAAATTTGTGTGAGTATTTAAGGGATTACAAAAATAAAACTAAAAATAAGTGAAGTTCAAATTTCTTGTTATCCATACGTGAAGTTCGTGCCTTAAGTCTTTTAATTGTAATTCAAATGACTTCAAATCAATTAAATTTTAATACGCATATGAT
The DNA here is from genome assembly GCA_035047465.1 of Drosophila sordidula. Lineage (NCBI taxonomy): Eukaryota > Metazoa > Arthropoda > Insecta > Diptera > Drosophilidae > Drosophila > Drosophila sordidula. The sequence continues at coordinate 1,164,942 of JAWNPQ010000260.1, read as the reverse complement.
GGAGTCAGCAAGTTGTTCAATGTTCAAATATTATTTAATTAGGGGCCTTTTTATGTACTTAGTGTAAAACTAACCACTCCAAGTCAACAAATTGGGTGAGTATTAAGGGATTACAAAAATAAAACTCCAAATTTGTGAAGTTCAAATTTCTTGCTTTCCATAAGTGAAGTTCGCGCTTTAAGTCTTTTGATTGTAATTCGAGCTTAAAATCAATTAAATTTGAATACGCATATGATGGAGTCAGCAAGTTGTTCAATGTTCAAGTATCATTTAATTAGGGGCCTTTCTACAAATACTCACTCCAAGTCCAAGTCGTAAAAACTGTATAATTGCAATGTCCACAAATGAGGTGTAAAAGCCCTTAAACAAGTACTGTCTATTTGCATTTGCATGCCCTAAGCCACATTGGTAAACTAAAGTTTGTCACCAAATAAAATGTGTTTGCATGTACTACTAGCTATTGAATATAGTGTATATAAGCAATAACAAAATTGTAAAATTAGCAGATAAATATCAGCAATTGCATTAAAATGCTATCATATAACAACAATCGTGTGAAGCACGCAATATTGTGTGAATTGTATACCAAAGTAAATTACTTACTAATCACGTTTATAAGAATGCATTTTGGCAACAGCTGACTGAATTAAATCGAATTATTTATTTCGAATAGTTGTAAAAGTCCCATGGGTAATAAGTTCTCATAATTTTTGTATTTTTTATTAAATTTATATAAGTTATTATAGATTTTTGAATGATTATTATTGTCAATTGACAATATGTGCCAATATGTTAATGGTTGATGTTGCTTAAAAAGGCATCGGAATGGCCAGTTATGAATGCGAAGTCAAAATAATAAAATAATTAACATTCATAATGTGAACAATGAGCCAAAAGGCAAATGCTGATGCTGAGAGCCATAATTATAGCCTAGAAGTCTACTTGTGGCTGTAAATATTGTAGCGTAAATGAAAACAAAAACAAATTTATACAAAGTCAGAAGGAAGATAAAAAATGCAGAGCTTTGGTTCTTTTATATCCGCCTGCGTAATACTCTAATTATAGTGTCACATCTGATAACAGCTGGAAAGTGCTATTTTTGAAGGCTATTTATTAAGGGTAAAATAAAATTTAAGCCAGCACAAAATGTCTGCAATTTATAAAGTTAAACTACATTCGTTAATATATAATAGTTGATTCTTAATTCTATAAGAATTCTGTATGATAGTAGTGTGCACGAATTATACTTAATATTATTAGCATTAATGAAGCCTTCAACGATAATGACAGAATTTTCAACAGAACTCTGTACATTTGTCAGACATTTCGTCTAGACATTAAAGTAGAATAAGGTCGCCTGATGTTTGCTCGAAGCAGAAAGGTCAGAATGCTTTTGGGCTCAAAGTAGTTAGATTTATAGCGAATGGAACAGGTCGCAGTCAATTGCCACTTCCGCTAAGTGGCCTTCCCCCGCCGCAGCGACCGTTGCAAAAAGCCTTCGGTACAAAAGATTTAAGCGACAAACTTGATGCGACAGTGCGATTAAACGCTCATTCAGTGCTCAAGCAAAACACTGGCAATTGAATGCTGGCATATTTGTCACACAAAATGTTCGAGTAATTAAATGAAAAAAAAATCTAAACAACAAATAAATTGCGCACAGCGCTTTAGCGACAACGATTAACAAAAGCGGAATTCTCGACTAAAATGTCACGTTCTGTGCATAAAGCGCATAGATGATAGGCGATATGAGATGCGTTTATATGTATGTCAAGGCGCTGAGCTCATGAGCATTATTTCTATTTTTGTTTAAAACTCGTACTCGTTTCGAATTCAAACAGCCGCCGATATACCGACCTGCCGCCAGAAAGACAACAACATCAACGAGTGCATTAAGCAGGGCTTCCAGCAGCTGACGACACGGCTCAAGTACGGCATCAGCGACCTGAACATACCGGCCATGGATCCCTTCCAGCTGGGCAAGAGCTCCTACAACTACAACTCGGGGATGCTGCAGGGCCGCATTGCCATGAGAAATGTGCTCGTTCACGGGCTGAGCGAGGGCATCGTCGATAAGGTGGACTACCGTCAAAAGAACAATCGCGTGCGCTTGGACCTGCTCAGCCATGTGCCGCAGATGCTGGCAGAGGGCGCCTACAAGGCGGACATCAAACTGAACGACATGAAGATAACTCCAAAGGGCACCTTCAACATTACGCTGGGTAAGTTTCGGCTAAAGCACAATGCTGCCAAATGCTATGTAATTACTCACATTTGACATTCCAGCCGACGTCAGCATGAAAACGCGCGCCTTGGGCGAACTATACGAGCGCGACGGTCACACTTATCTGCGTCTGACCAAGCTCGAGACTGAGCCCAAAGTGGGCGACATGCGGATCTATGCCAATGGCCTGGTGCCCGACCCGGCGCTGAGTGAGTGCATAATATTGCCAGACAATCGGAAATGTATTTTGAACAATTCGCATTCGCATTCGCATTCGCATTTTCAGATGATGTCATACTGGACTTTATCAATCAGTATTGGCGACAGCTATATCAGGCTATGCTCCCTGAAACTATGGCCATTTGGGAGCCCCAAATGCTTAAAGTGGGCAACGATTTCTTCTCTGCCCTGCCCTTCGACTTGATTGTCACCAAGGATTAAGTTTGTAACCGTCAATCTTTGTAGTCTGTATGAAATCGTGTTATGGTCATATGCTTTACTCATGGTGTGAATTTAGTTTGTATTCAAATAAAATGAACATAGAAACTTACTGAGCGCCTCGTTTGTGCAACAACAGCAACAAACAGTAAAAAAGTCGATAACCTTTTCAGCGTAATTTCTTATAGAATACAACGGACACATACAGGGTGCATTTCTTTATGTAGTTGTACTAGTGAAGTGGAATTGAGACTTAGCTTGTATAATAAGAAATCAACAGGTTTTACAAAAAATCATCAAGTGTCAAGAATACAAATCTCCATTATAAATAATAATCTCGATCGATTCTTGAATAACAACCAACTTGATCTCTTTCCGAGCGTTTATCCAAGTGACAGTCTAAATGCTCGTGTTTTTTTTTTTAAAACAGTTATCTAACTGTTAATCGTTATTATATTTATTATTATTTTAATTGTATGAAATATATAAGTAGCCTCAGCGTAAGAATTTAATTTAATTAGACCTTGAGCCTTAATCCCAAAACTTCATTGATAAGTGTCAGTCGCTCATTTGAGTTTCTAACTGTATAACTGCTCAATCATCTCAAAGCATTACGTATAAATTGCATAGATTAAAAGTTGGCAAAGTCGTGTGCCAACTAAACCTGTAACTCGCAAAGATTGTCTAGAGTTTGTCAAGCAAGTGGGAACTCTAGATTGCAGCTAATTTCTGCAATATTTATCAGCATTTTTTTTCACAAGTCCTCGAAAATGCTTTGGCAATTAAGTGTTCTCCAAAAACTGGTAAAAACAATCAAGAGTGCTTAACTAAAATATACCCTGTCCACTTGATGGATTATATTATAATAATATAGCCCTATATAAAAAACAAATATGTTTATTATTAATTACTTTTCTGATATTATGGGATAATAACATAATATAAGTAGTTAATTTTCTTTTTTTTGGTTTGGTTTACTGTTCGAACATGCAGGTTTTGATTCAAACCCAGGTTCGTCACAGTTTTCTCAATAAAACAAACCTAAAATTGTTGATTAATTTGATATTCATATCGTTATAGCGGCGATCTTTAACTTATTACAATAATTGGTTCAGATTTGAATACCTTCTTTACCCAAACTTGAACGGTTACAGGGTATAATTAGTTAACCGCCAACGCACAACCCCATGTTTATTGCCAGTAGGCAATTATTAAAATTATTAATGCAAATCATTGTCATACAACATTCAAAACGTATCGGTATTTTGTGGGGTTGGGGGCTGCACTTTAGCTGTCATTTGTTTGAATCGTTTTCCATTTAATGATTCGGCATTATAAATCAGTCGCTAAGCCGGTTTTCAATCAGTCGAAGTCTGCTGCTGATTTATAAGAACGCGTCTCCACGCTTAGTGGAAGCGACTAACTTTAAACGATTGTCGTGCTCGTAGTCGTAATGTTTTTGCGCTATTACTGAGAATAAAATAGCGCCAGCCGTCGCCCAGGTGATTCAGTTTGAGGGCGCTCATTCCAAAAGCAGGTCGACTTTGGCGCACAGTCAGTTCATAAGGAATACTTGATAACCAGGACCGAGTAGCGTCAACTGGAACAGAATGCAGTACATCGCGGTGGCGACACTTTGCCTTTTGGCAACTGGTGGTCGTGCCAGGCCCGAGGAAACACAGTATCTCATGAGTGTGTATGCGGCTGCGGTACATTGCGCATACGCAGGGTATAACGTACGCTATTCTCCTATTTCTAGACAACGATTTGCCAAAGTGCCCAGCGAATGTCGAAGAGGCCGGAGATTGCGTGAAGACCATTATGAACGTGCTAATACCACGATTGCGAAATGGCGACCCCAAGCTGGGCATTGAGCCCTACGATCCTTTTGTTATAGATCGCCTGAGCTTCCAGTACTCGAGCGGAGCGGTTAGCGGTCGGATATCGGTGCGTAATGTGAAGCTCTATGGCTTCGCCGAGCACAAAATCGAGAAGGTCAATATCAAAGTCAATGGCGACAAGATGAAGCTACGCATTGTCTCGCACCTGCCCAAAATGAACATGATGGGCGATTACAAGGCGGAAGTGCAGGTGAACACGCTGCAGCTGAAGCCCAAGGGCACATTCAACGTAACGCTGTGTGAGTAGAGGATATAGAAAACTAATATACATTGGCTAATCGGGTATTGGCTATTCCCCATATACCCATTGCAGTTGATGTGGAGAATCGTGTGATGACGGAGGGCGAGATTTTTACCAAGGATGGTCTCCGGTTTTTGCGTCTCACTGATATCGATGCGGATCCAAAGGTTCGCGACATGATCATTAAGGCCAACGGCATCTTTCCGGATCCCGAACTAGGTAATTTTTCTATTTACTGCAGCTGCACTGAAAACCTTCTAACTGCATTGTTCGACAGATGAGCTGGCACTCAATGTGGCCAACAGCTACTGGCGGGATATCTACGGCATCATATTGCCGGAGACGCGACAGTCGTGGGCTCCCGTCATGCTGCGCCTGATTAACGAGGCTCTGCTCCACGTGCCCATCGATCAGTTTATCGATAGCCCCGAATAAGCATTGGTTTCTAACTGTGAAACAGTTGTTGTGATTTATTTTGTATTATTATTGAAATTTCTTTATTGAAGCGGGCTACCTCTAATAAAATTCGCACCTGCAATTGAATTGGCATTATTAATTCAGTCGCACTCAGATCGAAACAGGTTTTTGTTTGCTTTGGTCATGCCCCAGTTTAAGCATTAAATTATGTGCCTAAAAAATTCAGTTAATTTTCGTAACGGCCCCCTCCCTCTCCGGCTGCACCCAGTGAATGGGGTTAAGTGCACGACACGTTGACCTTGAAACCGGGTATCTATCTATCTATATATTTAAATTTTAATGTGGGTCCAAGTGCATGCAATAAAGTGAAATTGAGCAAGATAATTTGCCACAACTTCAGCAACTAGCAGTTTGAGAGCGACTGGCATCTAGTTGGGCAGTTAGAAGCAGCTACGGTAAATATATTTGTAGTTAAGTGTGGCAAAAATCGTGACCATTAAGTTGTTATTTATGACTCAATTGAATACATTTAAATGAATTATTTAAGAATTATTGCCAGAATGTTGCATTTCTTACCCTGCATGTAGTGATATGTGTATGTGATATCGTGTATGCAAATGGCAGTATATATTTGTATATATACATATATTTTTGATAATTATCATCACGCGAGTTCAATTATAGAGCTACCAAATGTGGCAAACTTCCACTTAGAATATTTTTTATATATGATCTTATTCTTACATTATTTATCACTGAATATCCTTCGTCCCTCGAAAATCCTTTGCCTCGTGTAGAAGTGTTTTTATTTTAAAATACATTTTATTTTAAATATACATTTTAAATATATTAAAGACTAAAATATCCTGCAAATTTGCATTGCATAGTTAAGGGCGCCTAGTTAAGGGCCAGATCATAACAAAAAAATTAAACTAATATACATATACAGTTTGAGAAGCACTTTTCGACTGCCTGGTTACGTCAGCAATACAACGACGTCTGTTGGCCATCGAACCTGGTGGTTGGTTTTTTTTTTGTTATGGGTGGTTTGCGATTTATGGACGTAAACAGACGCCAAAGGTTGATCTGGCGGACAAAACAGTTGACATACATAATGCAGCATGTAATTTAGTTTAGTACGGTGAGGTAATATTCCACTGGAGAACCTGTGCGCCCAGATCGCCATTAACCATGCCATAAATCAGCCTATTATAAGCATGTGCTGCAGATATGCATATGGCTTATAAACGCCGATCAAACGTGCTGTGCTTTGCATATCGAATATAGTTGTGGAGATACATATTTTAATTGTCGAATGGACATGCAAGGCACACGCTCGAGTGTCGTCTGCTCCAAGACTGGCCGAGCATAATAAGCTATAAGCTGTTCGATTAGCATTTTATTTCTTATTTTCTTATTCTGCCAAAAGGTGTGATGACGCATCCGCATAGAACTGCGAAAGCAGGCAGCTCGGAAGCTCCTCAAGTGCCAAAAATCTGGCTGCATTTCAACATAACCTGCACGTCACGTCGATCACCTTGAAAATAAACGCCTATAAACTTCAAAAGCACAATGCCCAACTTTGTGGGGTTTCTTGCTATGTAAATGGCGCAAAAGATTTATAACTGGCCTACATTTTACATGCCCAGACGAGGGCGCTGGCAATGCCTCGATTTGACTCAGCGCCTGCCCAACTGTTTCAGTGCGGCTCAAACTGTAACTGGGATCGGTATTGAAATTGGGTGTGTGGTTGATGGCATGTTGACAGCTTCCTCATTGTTGCTGAATTGACCGATTTGTGGGCGCAATTATTTGATTGACATTGCCTCAACGGATTCATTTACATTCGCATACTTTTGGATTTGACTGAGTTAGCTGATATATAGTTGTGTACCCTGTAAGCAACTTGATTATTTGAAAAGGTAAACTCTCAACTTTCAAAAGGTCCCTGTCATAAACATAAGTAATTCTTACAAATTTTTTTTTAAATTTCTTGTTCTTCTTGATTTTATAACAACCGTATAAATATCACAAAATATTTTGTTGAATAATGATAATGTATGTATTTAATTAAATATAATGACAATTACAATTACTGAATAATTCTTACTGAACAGTTTAATTATAAATGTATGCATGCTTTAAAATAATAAGAATCATGAATTCCTGCATTAAATAATACAAACATATTTTTCCTGTTGAGTTAAAATTTCATTTACTTAATTAATATATAAACTTAAAGTTTTTTAATATAGATATCTTAAAAAGTAATTTTTAAAAATTTTAAATTTTTGAAATTTTAAACTTTAAATTATTATTAAGTATTTTGAGCAACCTTTTTTAGTCGATCAGCAACGAAGACTCCTAATTATGTGAATACAATTACATCTAAATGCGACGATTACATTTGAAATTAAAGCAACGTCTAGACTGAATCAAATTTACCGCACTTAACATTCAAGAGTGGCTTTCGGTTTTGCCAACTCATGCTGAGCATTTCAGTGCTGCTCAAACTGTGGCGCGCAAGTTCTCAAAGCCACTCAACGACTCAACAAGTCGAAAGCTCAGAAAGCTCAGCGCGAGCGCGCTCCGAAAGCCTTCGAATTGGTTATATTTGTTGTACGTTGTTGTTGTTTTTTTTTCGGCAGCGTGCGCATGGAAAAACTTAAAAAACGCCAGTTGAAAACTATAAATAAACGTGAGTTTTGTGCAGCGCTCATTTTAAGATTTGCAAGCGGCGGGCCGCCAACGAAATCGTTCGCTGATTTTTGGAGTTTGCAGTAGCATTTTGTGTGTCTTTGTCAATTGGCTAACAGTGTGTAGGTGTGTGTGTGTGTTTGCGTGTGCCTGTGTATGTGTGCGCAATTGCAGCAACAATTGCAGTTAACCGAGAAAAAAAACAGCAACAAACTGTTAAAATTCGTGTAGAAATAAAAAAGTGAAGCCGGTTTTAAAATTACGCAAAAAAAAAGCGAAGCGAAAATTGCCCACTTGCCTGTGTGTTTGTCAGTGGCTGTCTTAAATCAAGCCAAAAACAAAAAAAAAAAAACGTCAAAGCACAACAAAAATTCAATTAAAACACGTTTATATTGCCAATTGTGAAAAAGCCTTGCCCAAATTGACAACAACAGCCATTTGAAGGAAAGAGAGAAAGATAAAAGATATGCAGGCGTTTTACATTTGGCTAACCATCGCGGCTGTCGCACTCGGAAGTGCCGCGTCCGCCACGCTGCCAACATCCGCTCCGGGTGAGCAGCAGACGGAATCTGTGGCCGCCTCCTCGGCAGGCGCACAGTTAGATGCAGGTAAATATATGTGCTTACGCCGAGTCGTATGTGAATGTATATAATTATGTGTGTATTTCGGTTAGTCTTATGCAACAAGACTGCAAGAACTTGATATTCAAATCAAAAGGCGAAGTGAAAAATCGGCGCAGCAAAACAAGTTTGTTGCCTAAGTCTTTTATTTGCAAAAGTGACAATTGAAAATGGAAATTTGAAGGAACTATAAATCACTTACATATGTGGCAAATATACGAATATCTGAATCCGACGGCAATTGCGCAACAGTTTTGGCGGATATTAAAACCGTAAATATTGGGGTAGAAATCGTATAGTAAACATACTTCAGTTCATGATTGCCTTGATCGAAATATGTTTTTACATAATAAATGCGAAAATGCTTCATAGAGAACATTTTTGTCATAACTTTATTTTAAACAAAATAGATTAAATAAAAACTCGCTAAAACAGTTTTATTTAAATATTTACCTGCAAATACTTAGTTCACCTTTACGTATCATACGTTTTTGAAAAGGTTTGCGTATAATTTACGCCCACAGATTTCAAGACCTAATAAAGGTTAATTTGAAAACCGAACGTTAAATAACTAAAACTAATCTTAATGTGTACTGGTAATGAGATCTCAGGGGAAATCATTTCGTGCGTAATAGTTGAAAAATAAATTGCTATAGAAATTAGCAAGTTTGCCTACCAAAAAATACAAAAATAAATTGCTCTTTTATTTGTTTGACTTTTAACACCTGAGACAGCAATAAAAAATCTGCGCCGCTTGAACTTGACATATATTTTCGTTTTCATTTGTGGTTTGTTTTTTTTTCTCTTTCGTTTGTGTGTGGTAAAAGTTATAAAACCGCAAACAGGGCAACAGCAAAAGCCACACTGAAAGTGAATGCTGTAATACAGTGGCTGTAAAACTGTGCCTATGTGGCGTGTGCAATCGCCAATTCTATCGCAAAAAAAAATTGATTGATTATGCAAAGCACATAACAGAATAAACAGACCAGTTATAAAAAGCACAAATATTTATTTCCAATTGCATTAATTTTATCAACCGCAAAATAAATAAAAAATATTTGTGTGTATGTATTTGGTGGCGGAGTCTTGCGAAAAAAGTTCGCGTCAACAGCACCAACGACAACAAAGAGGCTTACAATATATAATAAATAAAAAACACCAACCTAACAAACAAACAAAAAAAGAAAGAAAACAAAAAAAAACCGGCTGCTGTGCGCATTTCTCAAAAGCACAAAGCTAAAAACTGACCTACATCAATGCGAAAACGGCGCCAACGTCGCTGGGCCTTTGATTTTGTGACGTTGCAAGTTGCAATTGAAGCGTGTGTCTAGTTGCGTAAAATGCCGAGCGAAATTAACAATAACAACTACAACAACAAAAGCAAGTACAAGAAATTGAAAGACTTAGGCAACGAACTTTACTTGAATACGCTGCCAATGTGTGACATTTGCTTGACCCGCCCCGAAAAAGGGCAGCTGCAAAAACATTATCCTCGCCCCGTAATTGTGACATTTGAAGCAAATATAATATATTAGCGTAGTTTCCATTTTATTACTTTTTTTTTTTTTTTTCTCTATCTCTGTGGTTCACCTTTGACATTGAACTTGTCAGCAAACAGCGAAACACGCAAGCGCTCAAAATTTGGCTGAAAAATTACAGACTTTGGAGTTGCTTTGTCAAGTGGCAAGTCTTATATTAATGGGAGTAGTTAACTTTGGAAGTTGAACAATGTGTTGCCTCTTTCGCGAGCGTAATAGGCAATTAGGTAATTTAGTGATATAATCGCATGGGATATTAAAAATAATTGCAACCTCTTTTTTTGGTTTCCGCTTAGAAGATTTATATATTTGCACTTAATTTGAAGAAATCGATTATAGCAACTTTTTATGTGAAGAGATATCGAAGTTTTTTTTTTGTAAATTTTTGTTTAGATATGCGATCTGTCTTTGACAATATGGGACGGATGCGTTGAGCGGTAAATTTTACAAAGTTTGTTTTTGTTTCTTAATTTTAATTTATAAATCTGTGGAGATCTATTGCTGGGTTATTAAGAGAATCATGATCTTCAAAAACAAAAAGTGCTGCAAATAAAAGAATCCTATTTCTTGATATATTGTTTGACAAATATAGAATATTTTCAGGACTTACGCCCAGATCGCACAGAGTTTTCATTTTAGAAAGTTGAATAAAAATAAGATATTTCTGGTTGAGATGAAGCATCATCCCTGTTCGATTTTAGTTTGGCAATCACTTTTTTCGATATATCAGATTTTCAGTTCACGAAGGGATTTGGTAAAGTACTGCTAATATGAGCAATTTCGTGAACTAAGCCCATGGTTAATGCTTAGTTTATTACAAAATTCGTTCAAGTGAAACCCACTGATCATTGAACTATGCTAAAACCTCACTTGGATCGCCAGAGACCTTGATTGCGACGCGTCTTTGTCACCTGTCACCCTGACACGAGGCACCCAAAGTTCACAACAACAAAAGTGACAGCAATTTGAATGTCAAAACTGTGCGGGGCATGTCAAACTGTGAACTGCGCCTCGCTTGGTTGCATGCTTCCAAATGCGATATGCGCAATGATGCATGCGTGGCTGCGCTTAATACACACACGCTCAGAGCCCAGCCGTGACCTAACCAACTGGCTTTTGCCTTTTGGCCAGCAATAGCCGTGGTGTACTAATCCCTGCCACTTTCGCCACACTTACAGCACCACAAGCGTCTATCGATGGCCTCACCGCCTGCAACCGCAGCTCGTCGGCACTGGATGAATGCATTCGCGGACTCTTCGACACGATTGTGCCGAGATTGAAGTATGAGGGGCTGCCGGAGTATAGCTTGGGCTCCGTCGATCCGTACTTCTACAAGCGGGGAATCTTTCGGTACTCAAACGATGGCATTCAAGGCGGCCTGCTCATTAAGAACATGGAAATTTATGGCATCAGCGGCTTGAAAGTCAACAGCGTGTCATCCAATTTCACGGACAGCGGCTTTGTCATTAAATTGGGCGTGGAGCTGCCACAGTTGAAGGCTGGCGGATTCTTTAAGGCGGATGTCAAGTTTGGCGGACTGCGTTTGGTGCCCAAGGGACCATTCAACATTACCATCGGTGGGTCGCACTGGGATTAACCCATTAAGCCCAACAATTAACCATTTTCAATGATTATTTACAGAGGACGTTAAGGCCACCATCCTGACCGATGGACACATTGAACAGCTGCCCAGTGGAAATCAGCGCCTGAGTTTGCATCGCCTCAATGCGAATGTGAACGTTGGCAGCGCTCGCGTCCTGGCCAATGGCATCTTCTCGGACCGCAATCTGAGTAGGTAGCGGCAGCTGTCGACACTGGGCCTTTATAAATATGGCATTTTCTTGCAGATGCAATGATCCTGAATCTGGTCAATGAGAATTTGCCGGAAATCACGCGCGTAGGCATCCCCGCCACCCGAGAGCAGTGGGCGCCCATTTTGGTGACGCATATTAACGAGTTCTTCGCCCCGGTTCCTATAGAGAAATTCTTGGTTCAGTAAAGTGCTTAAAGCTCAAATTTTTATGCATTTTAATAGCTAGCTAGTTTTTAATTATTATTTACAAACTATCATTTATTTTTAATGCTGCTTCCAAATAATTACCCTGCTTCTTGAATTGTCAGAGATCTATCGACAAGTATTGTTATTTGAAGAACGAAACAAAATTTATATTTATTTATGTGATTCTTTCAGCAAAACATATTTTAAAATTTTAAAATCATTAAATTCTAATGACAAATCTAAAAACAAATCAATTGGCTCGTTAACTTTATACAGGGAAAGAAAAGCTTTTCGGAAATTGACATTTTTTGCGATCCTAAAAGTATGCAACAAAAATTTAGACGAAGAGTTGAACCAGATTAAAAAATATATAGCACACTTTACAGCTGAGGCAGCTGAACAATCTGGGACAACTAAATAACCGAAATAATAGATCTTTATATTATTCTGGGGAATAATTAGGTTGTCGCCGAATCAAGCTTTTTTATACCCGTTCACAAAGTAAAATTTGGGATATATACTCGTGGCTACGCCCACTGTAGGCGTGGCAATGCGCTAAAAGACAGATTTCTGATAACCTTTCCTAAATATCGAATGTTTTTGACACTTTTAAGCTGTTATCATACTAGGAATGAGTATTGGGTAGTCGGTTACACCTGCAACTGCAACGTTTTTACTTGTCTTAATTGGATTTCATTGGGTCAAACCACTAAGAAATATTTGTGTTTACACTTGTATATGGAAATATAAACTATTTGCTAGATAACAATTTAAGCCATAATCCCCAAATTGAATTTTGGTACTGACTGCGTTGTTTCTCTTTGTCTTATGATGCCCGTTGAGTGCCTCAGTGAATTACTTTCGAAAATTCAACACTCCACATCGAATCGAGAACACTTTGCGATCAATCAACAGGCAAATGCCCCTTGGCACTCAATTATAGAAAATTAGTTGGCAAAATATAAAAAAATTGTTCGATTTTGCCATGTCGCCAAAAGGTTGCGGCCACCATGGCCGTGACACTTGAGAGCGCGTCATACATTCAGTTTAGGTGGGCGAGCTTTTAGCCATTGTGCTGGGGGGATCAAGTGGGCTAACAATATACTGGCCAATTCTCGTCAACAATCGATTTAATTTGTGATATTTTTAACGCACAAAGAGCAGTCGCAGTTCGTGACAATGCGCTTTGACTGGATCTGGATCCATTTGTATTTTAATTGAATGCTATAAGACATTTCTCTGAGAACCTCCATGCGCTTCGTATTATCGCAAACTGCGCATATAATTATAATTTACTACAGTCTGCACTTTTCTCTCACTGGGTGGTAATTGAAATAAACGCAAACGACTCTGAGATTTCATTTACGTGTTCGCATGATAGACTTTTTGTTACCTTACCGCCATTCAACTATATTCGGGGTTTCAACTGCAGAACTTAAAGTATAAAAGACTTCAATAAAGGAAAATTATTCCTTTGGTTTTGAAAATCTCGTTTCTCAATTGAACTTGAAGTCAGAATGCTCTTGCTATAGTTAAGACACGAGGTATAAAGCTAACTGAAATATGTCTCAAGTAATTTAAATGGAAATTTGATTCTGAAGCTGCACTGAGGAAAATATTTAAAAGATTTCTGTAATGAATATAATTTGTATACTTAATATTTTTTATATTATATAGAGTCTTCAAATCTTTTGGGTTTCGTAATGTAATTTAAAACTTAATAATTCATTTACTCATTATTTTGTCCCTTTTTTGCCAGTGCACATTAATGACAAGGCTAGAAAGCGGAGAGTTAGTTGGCTTTTTAACAGTATGCAGCCATACAGTTTTCAGGTCCCGGTCCAAGTCCCAGTTTGTCAGCATCTGGAGCAACGTGCGCGTTCGGGTTATATCTGGCCACTGGGCCAAGGAGGCAAAGGAACAGGAGCTGGCGTGAGCATTAAAATAACTAGTTTACAAATGCAAACAGCGTGTGCATTAGAAGTTGGCAAAAAGGTAGCCAAAAGGCGGCCAATACGCCGCCTATCAGGCAACGAGAAACAAGCGAATCAATGCGCGAGAATAATTGACGTTTCGGCTGCGTCTGCGTCTGCGTCTGCGCCGAACTTAACGTCGCTGTCATCGCTGCCGTCGACTGGCGGCGGCATAGCTGTTAACCAAACTTCGTTGCTGTCAGTTGGCTCAGAAGCTCGCGGACCTCGCTAGCCAACGGTCCTGTTTCTAATAAGCGCGCGCAGACCAAACGATATCGATTGCGAAACGAGAACCAGGCGAGAACATCTCCAGAGTCGTCTGCCCGCCCAGGTGAATGCCATTGGGCAACGTGCGTCGCATTCGAAAACGAGACGCGTTTCGGTGTGCGGTTATATACTATATTGTATCATTTATATATGGTCTGCAATTCCCGCTGAGTTGAAACGAAAACAAAATAGTAAAAATAAGCATATATATATAAATATATATATAAAAAATGTTTGAATTTTTTCGGATTTTATTACTTTGTGTGCATTTGTTGCATTTTAAAACGACATTAGCTGAGGATGTGCCATCGATAAGAACATCAACGACAACATTATCGGATCAAATTGTACAAACAAAGGCTGTGGAATCCCTGCCCGCTGTCAATGCCACAGTAGAACAAGAATTCGCCGTTCCCGCGGATGGTGAGTAGCGTTAAGGCCATAATGAAAAGTGAAATTTTGTGTGAAGAACAAAAGACTTAGGCAGCGAACTTGATACTGGACTTTTAAATTTGTAATTTGCAAAATTGTAATTTAACAAATTTTTAAATGACAAAATGGCAAAAACTCCACAAAAAAGGATTAAAAACACTTAACTTCTATTTTCTCATTTGAATATTTTGCAAGTGAAAAACAAAAGAGTTAGGCAACGAACTTGGGTAATATTTTAGAAGGGCTTAAGGTTTATCTTTATAAAAATGCATAGTGGATAAGAAAAAACATTTATTAATATAGTGTTAATTTAATAAAAAAATGAGTTGAAAAAAAGATCTGAAAATTAGCGAATATCAAAACAGCAATATAAAAAAATTATTATTTATATTTATTGTAAATCAAAATTATTAATAATATATTTTCAACTCTCTTCTTAGTTATTTTCTCAATATTTACACTACATATCACTCTCAAGTAGTGACATTTTTTCTTTATATACGTCACACAAAAGTTCAACGACATTGTTTCACGTTATAGTGGTAGATTAATTTATGCTTGGCACGCAGCTATTTCGTTGTGTGACCTTCAGGAATCTATTAGTTGGCTAGTGAAAATATAACGAAGGCGAATTTCGTGAATTACTTTTTTTACCGAGTACGTCTCCGCGCTGCGGCCCTTTGTTCCACTTTATAGTTGCGTTCTTTCTATTCAATGTACATGCGCTTCACTTCCGAATATCGCAGTGGAGGCGTATTTTATAGAGCTTTCAAATTGGCGCAAACTGACGATCCGGAGCTGTGGGCTTGTCGTTCGTCTTTGGGCATGACATCAGTTCTCGTTCCAATTTATTTATGACCAACAATTAGACAAAAAGGCGTGATCTTTGCTGTTGTTTAGGCGCGAAAACATCGCGACAACATAAGCCTATTAATGAATTTTTGGCAGAGAAAATAATTAAGCCACAAGCCCTACTCTTCGGCTAATTGAGTTTTATTTTTCTAGGGGTGTCGATTTGTTAAATGACTAACAGCAGCTGCAGAAGCCATAGCTGACAGACAAGCCAATAAATTTAAGTTATATGGACACGCTTGCCAATCCATATTTAAATTATACATCCCATAAAGGTGGCCCAGCTCAGCTTACGTGTCCTGCAGGTTATTTCAAGTTTTGCGCCAGCCTGTGCTCATACTAATCCAGTTTAATTTGTGCGTGTGACTTGGCTGATGGCAGCTGGTCTAGACCTTGAACTTGTGGCTGGCCCATTGCAGCTTTATCTTTGAGTATCTTTAGTACCTTTTGCTTGACACTAAAGTTAATAAGTTTGTAACTCTAGGGGGTGTTTCTTATTATATTATGTCCGATTTTAATCTGAAAGAAATCTGTAAAGTAATATGTAGTAAAATGTGATTAGACTGCCGGCACGAGTAATTAAAGCCCGGCAAGCTGGGCCAAACTAGAGTTCATTAGCCTTTTGAACGATTTAAGCCACATACGCAACTACTCATAGACCAACAAAAATATCAGCTAGGCACAATTTTTAGCCAATCTGTCGCGCTGTTGACAAAGCACCAAAACCACAAAAGAAGACCAACCAATATTTACTTAACATTCGTTCACGCGTCGAGTTCCAATTCGAAGCTGGGGTCCACGCTTCGAGTGATTACTCAATATTTTGACATTTCTGTACGAAAAAATATGTGACAAAAACAAAAGACGGAATATTGACAATAAACTTAAGCGCTTTTCAAGCTGAATGACAATTGCTGTGCCATTTTTTTCTTGTCTTGCTCGTTCTGTTTTACTTTTTTCCGTGTGTTGTGCGCCTTTCAACGCACAATTGACAACATTTCTTTGTAAGCCGCCGTGTCGCTTCCCCTAAGCAACTTTCTACTGTCACTTGTCATATTTATGCAAGTATATGCTTGTTTATTTGTCGGATACCTACATATGTCTATCCCATTGGCTTCGGTTCTTTAAACTGATCTAGGCTCGTATTGTTCGACGGCTTTGTCCGCTCTTGCCTGCTCTTGTTGTTCTTTCAAGTTAACACAAATTTGCCATTTGTTTAATTTATTTCGCTTTTCGCGTGTGGCCCATATTATAGTTGGGCCTGATTTATGCGTTTCAGCTAAATGAGTCGTTTAGTTTTTTTGTGTCGAGTATTTTATGAATTTACATTGTTTGTTATACCCTGAAACTATTAGATGTTTTATTATAATCATTTTTATTTAACCATAAATTAATACTAAATTAATTTATTTTATAATCGTAATAATAAAATTAATGTTGAGAGAATTATAACTATAGAGAGTAGACAGAGGAGACAGAGAGGAGACAGAGGAGATACAGAGGAGACAGAGGAGAGAGATGAGATAAAGAGGAGACAGAGGAGAGAGAGATGAGAGAGAGAGGAGACACAGGAGAGAGAGGAGAACGCAGAGATAGAGAGAGGAGAGACGGGAGACAGAGGAGAGAGAGGAGAGAGAGGACATACAGTGGAGATAGAGGAGAGAGAGGAGATAGAGAGGAGACAGAGGAAAGACAGGATATCGTGAAGAGAGAGAGGAGATAAAGAGGAGACAGAGGAGAGAGAGGAGATAGAAATGAGATAGAGAGGAGATAGAGAGGAGAGTGAGGAGAGGGGAGAGAGAGGCGGCGGAGGAGAGAGAGGACCACGTTGCAGACATGTTGCGCATATTGAATAAGTATTTTGTAAATGAGATTTGCATATTACGAAGGAAACTTTTGCACGCACGCCAAACAGCCCAACGAAAATGTTAGTAGGGAAGCTAAGAAACCGACATTCGCGGACTGAATGTGAGTCATTGGACTGACATTTGAGTGCATAAGATATCCCTGTAGAAAGCCAAATTACTTGTTACTCATGTGGCCCAAATCATGCAAACATTTTTATGTTTGTTGTTAATGGCACAATTCTTTTTTGATGGATTTTAAATTGTTATGACAGAACTTTTCTGCCATAAGTTGTTCAGCATTTAATTAGAGATGTCTGAAAGTAAAAATAACTTCAATTTTTGAAGTGAATAAACCTTTGGGCATTTATATTTTTTTAAAATTTATTTAAAATACAACTAGGATACACCCTAAGCGCTTTTCCGTTTCCCTTTCCCTTCCCGATGAATATCTGACTTTGAATTGGTCTTTGTTCTTTCCGTTTAATTTGCAAATTTTATTCTCCAGCCTAAGCTGTGAACAAAAGAGTAAATTATTTGACCTGTTTATGATCCAATAGCGTCTTCAACGCCGAGCAATGCCCGGACGCAGCGACAGTTTTTCTTTGACCCCAGCCAGTTCATACTGCAGGCCGGCCTGGCTGCCCGCGGACCCTGGGAGGGCTACAGATGTCTGACCCCGAGGGGCCAGTCCGGCGCTTGCGTTCGCATCAGCAGCTGCCGGCAGTTTTTCCGCGTGGCGCGGCAATTGTCCTTCATAGCAGTTCGTCAATGGCCGTCCACGGGCTCCCTGGGACTGGGGGCTGATATATGCAACTTTTATGATCAGCTGGGACGGCTAAATAACGGCGTTTGTTGCGCGGACATGGATGTCAGTTTCCTTGGCAACTTCCCGGCGCCGACAACATCAGCAACGACAACAACAACAACGACAACCACAACAGAGAAGCCCCCGACAGCGGCCGATGAGATTGACGAGGCTGAAGACGAGGAGGAGCAGCAGACAAATGTGGAGCCAGACACAGATCTGGACAGTGCCAATAGCGTGGAGGACATGCCCGACATCCAGGACATGAACACCATTGAGGCCAACGCACCCGAGCCGGCGCCGGCGCCGGCGCCGTCGCCATCCTCCACCCCGCCCACGACCGCTGTCTATCCCTACCAGTGGCCCTTTGGCAGCTTTGCCGGCGGCCTGCCGCAGTGGCCGCCACCGATTCCCACCCATGCACCCGTCGTCGGCGGGTGGCCACCACCGATCCCCACCCATCCGCCCAGCCATCAGTATCCGACGCATCCGACCTCGCGACCCACTGCCACCACGCCCAGCTCCGCTGGGCTGACCACCCGGCGCACCACACCCCGACCCTTGGGCCGACCCCCGCCCACCACCACCACCCGGCGTCCCAGCTACCCGATGACAACGACGACCACGCGCCGTCCCACGAGCGGCAGCAGCCCGGAGGGCCTGCCGCTGCAGTGCGGCCACAAGAATCCCGTGTCGCCCGATCAGGAGCGCATTGTGGGCGGCACCAATGCCAGTCCGCACGAGTTCCCCTGGATCGCGGTGCTCTTCAAGTCCGGCAAACAGTTCTGCGGCGGCAGTCTGATCACCAACAATCACATTCTCACTGCGGCGCATTGCGTGGCCCGGTAAGGTTGCGGCGGTTTCTCCGATTTCGGTCATTAAATTTAGTTTCCTATTCTAGGATGACCTCATGGGATGTCGCCGCCTTGACCGCCCACTTGGGCGACTACAATATTCGCACGGACTTCGAGGTCCAGCACGTGTCGCGTCGCATCAAACGGCTCGTGCGGCACAAGGGCTTCGAGTTTAGCACCCTGGTACGTGGCACTCGCATTCCGGTTGCTTACCACTCAGAACGGTTGACTCTTTGCAGCACAATGACGTTGCCATTCTGACGCTGAGCGAGCCGGTGCCGTTCACCACGGAGATCCAGCCGATTTGCCTGCCCACCTCGCCAGCCCAACAGTCACGCTCCTACAGCGGCCAGGTGGCCACGGTCGCCGGTTGGGGCAGTCTGCGCGAGAACGGACCGCAGCCGTCGATCCTCCAAAAGGTGGACATACCCATCTGGGCGAACACGGAGTGCGCCCAGAAATATGGCCGAGCTGCGCCCGGCGGCATCATCGAGTCCATGATTTGTGCCGGCCAAGCGTCCAAGGATTCGTGCAGCGTAAGCCTGTTGCCCCTACTAACCGAGAGTCTCTACTCATCCAATTTGTCTGCAGGGCGACTCTGGCGGTCCCATGATCGTCAATGAAGGCAGCCGCTACACGCAGGTGGGCATCGTCTCATGGGGCATCGGCTGCGGCAAGGGCCAGTATCCTGGTGTCTACACCCGAGTCACCTCCCTGCTGCCCTGGATCTACAAGAACATCAAGTGAACCAAGTATTTTGTATAGCCTAAGTCGTGATATTGAGACAAGTGTAATAAACGTAATAGAGTGCACCCGAACTGGTTGTTGTCTTTGCTAACGAAACAGGAAGCATATATGGAGAATATATATCAGGGAAAAACTTCACTTTAATGATTTATTTTTTACATTTATTTATTCATTGATTGGTGTAGCTTTTTCTGTAACAAATTTCCTTCATTATATATGTATATATGTATATCCTTGTATGTAACAGCTTGTATGGATATATGTTTGTAATTAATAAGCTAGGCATTGATTATGCCAGTTGAGAACTTTTAACAGGGTATCTCATCGCCGGACACTCTGCTAGAGCACTATTACTTGTTATAAGCGAGATAGATTTGGTGCAATAAATAAATAAAATTTAAGTGGTTTTGGTTCTGGCTAAAATCGATTTGCTGGCAGCCCGAAAATATGCAACACTTTTGCATCAAATTAGAACGCAGCAGGTGAGTTAACTTGCACAAATTCTCTTTTTACACGGTATTTAAAAAGTTTAAAAGATTTTAAATATTCTATTAATTCCTTTTATGAACATTTTTTTGATGCTCTATATATATTATAATATAAATTATAACTTCGCATTATCTATTTAGATTCTAGTGTTCAGGGTATCCCCTAGTCGGGTATCCCAAGAGCCCCTTCACTTGCTAGCACTAATATATTTTTTATCAAACAACACTTTCACTTTTCTGTTTGACTTGTAAACTCTTTTTGAATACTGTGCTTTGTTTATCAAAATCTGGAAGAATCGGTTGGTTTTTGGGATTGCATACGGCATTAATTTCAGTTGAATTATATTCTTCACAGGTAGTGTCTGTTGGCAATATGACCGCGTTTCGGGAGTTCACCTTTGATGATCTCTTCAAGCTGAACCGAATCGTCTTTGATCCCCTCACCGAAGTCTATTCGCTCTCGTTCTTCATTACCAAAATTCTAGAATTTCCAAAGTTAGCCGAAGTTGCCGTTGCCCCCAACGAGCAGCTAATGGGATTTGTCTTGGGTTGTCGCGCAATCGACGACGACGCTACGGTTGGCGATGAAAAGGAGCAGGACGTTATTACCAGCCACGGCCACGTCAGCACCCTGTCCATTGACCACGAGTTCCGACGCCTGGGCCTAGGCACACTTCTGCTGGAGCGCATGAATCTTAACCTGGAACGTGAGCGGGATTGGTACGTGGATCTGTACGTGCGCAGCAAGAATCACGGTGCTTTGAGGTTCTATCAGCTGCTGGGCTATGTCAACTATCGCTGGCTGCCTCGATTCTACGGCGATGATAATGGTTACGAAATGCGCCTGCCGCTGTCGCGAGACACGAATCGCATTTGCCTCAGGGACAGGCGCAATATAACTGAAGGCTTCTATAGCGCCGGGCAGCAGCTGCTGTTGATGCTGCTGAATGGTCTGGTGGGACTGAAGAATGCCATATTGGACGCCTTTTGATAAGTTTGTCATTCGAATGTAGTGTGTAATCGTAACAGTCTGTAAATAACACTCACCTGACATGATCAAAATCTTTTTGTTGAATACTGGCAACGTTTCCCGATTCCCAGCATGACCTGTTTACGCGAGATGCACATCGAGGATCTGTTTAAATTTAATTTGCTGGTTTTTGATCCGTTCACGGAGGTCTACCGCCTCGGCTTCTTCCTGCGCCATCTCGCCCAGTGGCCCGAACTGGCGATGGCCTCCGTTACGCCCGACGGCCGCTTGGCGGGCTTCATCTTTGGCAAGTTCATGAACGAGGTGACGGATGCCACCCAGCTGCATGGCCACGTCTGCGCCCTGACCGTCCTGTCGGATTGCCGTCGCTTGGGCATCGCCTCTCTGCTGATGAAGAGCTTTGCGCACGGATTGGACCTCAAGAGCGCCTGGTATGTGGACCTTTATCTACGGTGCAGCAACCAGGCCGCCTACAAGCTTTACTGCGCACTGGGCTACACTTTACGCCGTGTGCTGCTCGACTATTATCCCGGCGAGCCGGAGGAGGACGCCTACGACATGAGAATGCCGTTGTCGATCGACGTGGACGGCATATCCTTGGCCCAGGCCAGCAGGCAGTCGACGCGCCTGCCCCCGGATGAGGATAGCGATGACGACTACTGCTAGAAGTCTTTGTTCTCTTTTTGGCTTACATTTCGTTTCGTTCAGCTAATTAAGTTAAAACGTTCAATTGCTCTAAATTTAAACGGCAGACAAATTTCCGCTGACGCACAGAACTGAACTAGAAGTCTAAGATACATATTTGTAGCTACAGATACAGCTCGCAGATACTTACGCCCTAACGCAGTTCTTTATGCCAAACAAATTTAATTGCAAAAATAAAAATAAAATTAAATAAAATTAAAAAACATTGAAACACTTGCGACGCGTCCGTTTCGATGGTCAAGGCTCATGCTGTGCTTTTTTATTGGCTACATTTTTTTCTGCTTAAAACAAAGCAATTTTTTTGTTTTTTTTCTATTTTCCTTATACACAGCTGGGTGTGCGGGAGGCAATTTGCATGTCCGAAACACGCGCAGTGAGTTTTTTTTTTCAATGCGCGCAACTTGAAACGCATAAAATCCCTCAATGAGTGATGGCAAATTTTTTTCAGTGCCTGTGTTTCTGTTTCTGTTTGTTGGACCAATGCTCATGACATGTATTTAGTTTTCTTTTGAGCGCTTTGGTTAAACATTTCGTTGAATTTCCCAGACGCGAGTGCAATGAACTTTTCTATGAGAAT
This sequence comes from Drosophila sordidula, assembly GCA_035047465.1. NCBI lineage: Eukaryota > Metazoa > Arthropoda > Insecta > Diptera > Drosophilidae > Drosophila > Drosophila sordidula. The sequence continues at coordinate 1,142,329 of JAWNPQ010000260.1, read as the reverse complement.
TTTCCTTAATGTGCCTTCAATCTATATATTTTGAACTTTGAAAACCACAATCGATAATGGATAATATATATTTGCTAGTAAACAAAATACTAATCTTTTGTTTCTTTTTGTTGGAAAAGTTGACCTATTTACATTATTGTTATATAGATTTGTGCCGGATCAGATAGTTTCTAGTATAATCGTGCCTTTTAAAGCTACACGAATTTGTAGTTTAATTTTTGAATGGTGAGTTTGGTCAAATAAATAATAAAAAAATGGTTTATTTCGGATTAGATTTAAGTAATTGTCAATTCAAATATTTATATTTATAACTGGGCGGCCGCGCCCATTTCATAGACAATCTGTCGGCACTTGAAAGCTTCAAGTATTCAAATATACAAACTCGTAATTCAAACAAAATGTTTTACGCTCTTCTAATGAGGTTAATGTTCGAGGCACGTTGACTCAGACCCAGCCGCTGTGCGCTTTTCAACAATCTATTTATAATATTTAATGGCGCATTTTGCACAAAAATAAAGTACAAACCAATCTGTGCATATACAGGAGATACATACATATGTATTTAAGATCCAGCGCATCAGCATAATTAATGATCAACACTAACAAAAGTGCGCGAAATAAAAATCCAATTAGAATTTAAGGCAGGTGGTCTAAAGTCAAAGTTGCGCATGAAAATATCTAAATCTGAATTTGGACTAAATATATACACAAATGAAGATGAATGAATCTTTAATGCCGCAGACATTGCATGTTCTATAAGCGGTATATTGTATTGGTCTGTCTGGCTGGATTTATGTTTTGTTGAACATATAGTATAGACTTGATGTTTAAACATCGTCAAGTTTTCGTTTAATTTATGTGATTTATTGTGCTTTATCCCAGCAACATTTACTCGCCGCCGATATTTGATTGTCAGCAGTGTGTGCATGATATGTTGCGGCTGCTGGCCCAACCATAATATATATTTATAGATATATACACATATATACTGATTTGACGCTTTTTCTATATACTAGTTCCCAAACAGGCACGAGCTGCATGCGCCTATTTGTTTATATGTTTTCTTTTTGGCGTTTCGCTTTTTTGGCAACCGATCAATTTGACAAAAAGCTAAAGCATATTGCCAGTGTTATATACAATTTAAGTACCAGATGGCTACAGTCTTGGCCACATAAGTAGATACAATTTATATTTGGGGAACTTTGTATAAATAGTATACAATTAATTAAAATTTAAAGTATAAAAATAAATTATTATAAATTTTGTTTTCCGATTTTTCATATTTCCTGGGCTTCTAAGCAAATTTCTTTTGCCTAGTTTAATTTTCGCACAAGGTTTTCGAAAATGGGAGAACTATCGAAAATTATTTCTGAGCAGCAATAATTTATTGTATGCTGAACAAGATCATATACCTATGTATGCCATAAGGCTTCAGGCAAACGTTTGCGGCTCTTCTGGGGCCTGCTGTATGCTCATAAGTACAAATAAATAAATAAAAAGTACAAACAACCGCCAGTGATCGCCCACTGGCTGCCGCTTGCTCAATTCTTCTTTTAAATAAACTCAAAATTCATAGAATTTTCCAAGCAGACGCACTTTACACACACATACATTGGCGCACACGCAGACACAAGTCGGAGAATGGCCGAAATATATAAAGGAAATTCATTTCGAAATGTGATTTTTTTCGGCTTTTCGGCCAAGAAAATTCTGTGTGCGAATTCAGTGCGACTTGGGCTGCTAACTTGAACGCGTTGCAAACGAGAAAAACATCGAAATAGAAATCTTCAACTATAAACTAACATATATCTATCCATCTATCTAGCTAGCTGTCTATATAGCCGAGTGCGGTATATATAGATCTATTCGCTGAGTCTGCAGCACTGGCAAAAGTGAGCAATGCGTCGTGCCGCGTTTTAAAAATAGAAAATTACAAAATTCTTGCGCGAAAATTGTGAAAAAGGTTTTTCATGCTGACTCTTGCAAACCCAAATGACTAGCCGTATTTTTGGAGGCTGTTCTACAAGTGTATTTCAATCCGTACAACTGAATATGCCAACAAAAAAAAAAAACATGACTGTGTATGTGTGTGTCTGTGCGTGCGTGTGTGAATGTGTGTGACTGCGCTCGTGTTGCCATATTTCATGTTATATAAGAAGGCGTGATACTAGTGAAAATATACAAAATTATACAAATAAAATAAGACCCTTGGTATTATAACAGTTGTTAAAATTTTCTATAAATTTTCAGTGTTTTTATGTGCATAGATCGGCAACATTTTCGTAGAAATTGAGTGCACTTGGGCAACAACAACGACTACGACTACGAGTTATTGCTGTCTGTGCAAAGTGAAAATTTAAGTCCAAATAAAGCAGAAAATAAACCTAAAGGCCAATGAGTTCTGGGTAAGTTTCAATCGACAATTATAAATAATAGAGAAATTTCGATAATATTAAAATTACATCATTTAATATAGGAAAAAAATACTTTGATCAAGAAATTTAAAAATTTCAATTGTGCTTGGCATTAATTTGGGAAAATAAAATAAAATAAGAAACTTCTCTAGTTGAATTTTTTAGTTATAACTAAAATGTATTTTTTTTTTACGGAAATAGAGCAAATGTTTTTTCTTATATGTATTTTATATAATTTAAAAATCTCTTGATTTCTTAACTTCTTGTTAATGTCTGGGAGCAAAACTCATACATCTCAGAGCAGGTGCTGATGATATTCTTTACCGAAAACCATGAAAAAATGAAAACCCCACGCCCGGCATATAAAAAAAAACTTGTATTTTCGCCGAAATAAATAAAACATATGTGAGCGCAGTTCTATATGTGTGCTCATAAATACATACATATATCTTATATACATACGAAACACACAACAGCCACACAATTAAGGTTCATATAAAAATTGAAGGCCAACAAACGCCCACGCAGAGTGAGGGGGCGGGGAGGCGATGTCTCCGTCGCTGTTGCCTCTTCTTTGGCAGCCCTAGGGACTGCACGCGCTTTTTGGCAGGCGACATTTTCATCTTGTCTGCCCACTTTTCGACTTTCCCACACTCACGCGAATTAATTAATTAATTTTCGTATTTTCAGCAACTCTTGTTTATACTGTGCAGTGCATTTAAATGTTTCCCGCTGGCTTCTATTATAAAATTAGGCACACGTGTTGAAAATTTCGCTGACGACAACCACCGGAAGCTTTGTGCCACGCACTTGATATATATCGCCCGCCCATTAAAGAATCAAGAGATAAAAAATAAAACTCTCGAAATGACCAAGAATTTGGCATAAAAATGCATTTCATTTTTTGAGATTTTTTGAAAGAGGCGACTTATTTTTTGCATTTCTTTGTTGACGTTGATGTGCCAAGAAAATGCTTTGCGAAAAGCGAAAATATATTAAGAAAATTGGGTCAAATTCATGTACTAGAAAAACAGTTTCGCAAAAGTATGAAGAGAAGCTGAACATTTGAAATATCTGCTGTTAAAAATCTATGCAAAATGCAGTTGAAACAGGCAACAAATTAAAATATATAATACAATTAAGATATATAATATTTTTTGACAACGAATTGAAGAGTTTTGCTTATAAAAATGAATATTAATGTTTAAACAATAAGTCCGTTCTGATCAAGTCTCTGTATTTGACAGTTTTTCAAGTATACTAAATATAACTTATAATATAAAATGAAGGAAGAAAAGAATACAATTAGTTGTTTTCGTTTAGTGCTCATTCTTTTTCTTGTTTTGAATAACTATCTAACATATGAGAAATTTCTTCCCTATATGTATTTATTTCGAAAAACTTGTAAGAATTTCACTTTGTGTTAACAGATTTGCTCAAAATCCATCAATCACACTCTTCTTCTTCTTAATAATTATAGCCGTTAGTAGAAATTTGCTTACTTATCTCTTTCAACCATGACTTTCATATGTTAACTTGTAAACATCGTAAAAACAAAATGTGAAACGCATAAAAAAACCATTAATTTTAGCGCGAACTTGAATTAATTCGGAGTATATATACTGTACTTGATTTTATGTTCGAAGCTGTATTTTATGATGATTTTTTTGATTCATTCCGTTGATTTCTGTCGGCGACAATTATTTTGACACTTCTTAGCTGGCTGTTATTGTGAGTTACGTAAATCAGGTGTGAATTTATTTACTTTACGCATTTTTGCATTCAAAATTTTAAGTGGGATTTTTCGACAGTTTTTGTTGTTGCCGCTGTTATGTGTTCGCAGTTGAGTTCAAGTGCACGAGAAATGACCGTGAAATATATAACCACAACAGGAATAAATAAACAGAATGGGAATAAAGAGGAAAAGGCGCGAATTTGAAGCAAAACATTTGGGAATTTAAGATATTCGTGCGGGTTTTTTAATAAATAAAATCTGCTCTTTGTTTGATTTTCTCTTACCTCTTAACTTCGTTTAGTCAAAAGCACATTATTCATATTTCTAACAATTTGCTTGCGTAATTTTCCAACTTTTCAGAGTAAACACAAAAGAGCAAACAAACAATTTGTTTACTAGTCAAAATCGAAAATAAAAAAGAAAAACTGCTGGCTGAATGTCAGCCTTTTTCGTACGAGCCACATGTGGCCAGCGTCGGAAAATGGATAAAGAAAAAAAAAAAAGAAAAAATGATTCGTATCTCAGCTAAAGAAGAAATATAGCCGCATTATGTTGTGCAACAGGCGGTGGTTGCCACTTCGTCTTCGACTTGAAATTGGACTTGCAACTGCAGCCTCAACTTGGACTTGGGCCTGGGCGCAGACTCCACTTTCACTTAAGTCGCGCCGCTGGTGACCCGACAGATTAATATAAATAATTATGATTCCAGCCGGGCAGCCGGCAACCGGGCTGTCTGATGTGCTCATGTCATGCAATCAACGCAGTCCAGGCCAGGTCCAATGACAAATGAAAAACGGGTTGCAGTTGCAGTTGCATGCCAGAGACGCAGCCGTAGAAAGCGCCGTTTAATGATGAATGCTCTCTGTGCAGCGATTTCAATTTCGGATTGTCAATTTGTTTGCTTGGGTTTTTTTTCGGAAAATTTTATTTCAAGGTCGCACATGATTCACATAATATCAAATTAATTACAATAATTAGCCGGCAGGGAATCAGGTCTAAAATTGTATATTCAAGCTACGCGTGTTGTTTTTATTTATTTTTTATTAAGTTTTATTTTATTTTTTTTTACTGCTTACTGCGGGGGTGTCATTTAAAACAGTTTTTATTGGCCCGTGTTTATCTCAGTTTTTCCGCATTTGCTTTGTCTTTTTCATAAAATACTTTTTGTTGTATTTTCGCTAATGGCGCATAAATTTTGTGAATTCTCAGATACGTCTTTTTTTAATTGATTGGCTTGCATATAATATAAAAAAATATATATATCTATTATTTTACGTTGTATAATGGTGGTTTTTATAGTTAGTCCAATAACATATTTTATATAAAATTAATGCGTGCTTTTGGAGTTGTTTTTGTGTTTTTCTGAATAGTGGAGAATATAACGAACTCATAAATGTTATGCTTCAACAATATTGAATATCTGAGTCTTATGGTGTCAAAAGGAGTGAATAGTTGAATCTATTAACAGGCAATTAAATCATTCTAAACTCTGGCAGACAAAGAAAAGTTCTTCACACCTAATTAAAGCATTTTCACCGTCATTATTTTCCTTTTGTTTCCCAAAATCCATTCAATTAGGTCGCCCTTGCTGATTGATTGTCCAAGTGGTATCCATTTGGTATCTATCTGTTTATCTGGTATTTAGGATGTGCGTATGACCCACTTTCTGGCGCGCCACGAATTATTGAATGAATAAGTTTCGACTATTTTCTGACAGCTGAGCAGCGTTTCATTGAATAACAACAACAACAACAACAATAAGTATTATTGACAGGCACTCAAACCGCAAGAGTGCGTCAATGGACTGAATAGTTTTTTGGGTTGCGGGCCAGCTGTAAGGTCTCTGCAGCTGACTCACAGAGTGGGCTGCCACAGCGCGTCCTCCTGCAGCTCGTCCTCCACCTCGAACAAGTTCGGCTCGCCGTGCAGTACAACCTTAAACTGCAGCTTGCACCTATCGCCGGTGGTGCAGTGCTCCCAAACGTCCGTTGCCGTGTAGATCAAATAGTCCATGTTGCTGTGGAGCAGCTCCTCGCTGTCCTGGAGCGGCGCGTCCAAAAAGTTTCGCAGGCAGCGCAGGCCGCGCGCCTCCCGCCCCTCCGGGCCGTGGAGCAGGCTGACGTGGGCGCTCACTTTGCGCGAGGCCACCGGACTGATCAGATAGAGGACATACATCTGCTCCAGATTGGGCGCCGGCGGGCTGACATAGAGCATCAGTATGATGGGCAGATGGTGCACCAGCTGCAGCTCCGGCCCGATGGGGCGACTGCGGTTCGTATTGTTCGATCCGGCGTAGGCGATGACGCCCACGACATGATTGCAGCCAGGTGTCAGCTTGGCCAAATCCAGGTCGTAGACCGTGTGCCACTCGGCGCCGATTTCCAGCATCGAGTCCTCCGGCCGATGGCGCATTAGCAGATGCGCCAGCAGCTCCTGCGGCGTCAGCTGCGAGCTGCAGCCCTTCACGGGGCACTTTGCCGGAATGCCATCAAACAGGTCCAAGTGGGCAAAGGCGTTCTGGGAGGGCACAACAATGATGGAGTCCGCTTGCAGGCTGGGCGAGCAACTTACCATGATTGCAGAAGGCTTCTCAATTCAATTTCTAACTGGTACAAATTTTATGACGTTGAAATTTCACTTACAACCTGAAATTTGACAGCTGTCAAGAATTGAATTTGACAGTTAATGAGCTTCGAATTCAAATCGACCAAAAACAGTTGCTAGCGATATTCCAGGCCCGGAATTTAGCAAATCTATCATATTTGTGTCATATATATATTTGATTTTAGATATATATTTTTTTCTTTTCTTCCTAAACTATAATAAAATACACGACTAGTTAGAGATGTGATTAGATATATCGAGTATACGAGTTTAAATTAGGTCCTGAAATATATCGATATTTGCATTTTCATATAGACAAAAGCTTATCCATAACTTTTTATATGCACAAAATGTATATTCCACATTGCTACAAGTTTAAATAATTAATGTTCAACATCTGGAATAAAAGCCAAAATTATTTTTAATTAAAAAAAAATAAGACAAAATTTACATTTACCAAACGTTTATTTGTTTTTTAAGTTTTATATTTTATCCTGCTTAAATTTCAATTTCAATCAAGAAAATTTACAAATTTGTTTAGCTTCTTGATTTTGTTAATAATTGTAGGCCAGTGTATTCGATATTGGGATACTTAAAGTTCCCCTTGAATCTAATTTTTTGTACAATAATGGCATCTGTTAAGGCCGCGTTAATCTTGCCACTTGGTGTGTTTTCAGGTGAAGAGCTAACTGATAACAATTACGGCGCTATCAGTCAGCAAATACATTTGTATCTCAAGGCCGCCGTAATATATTTCCGCAGCTTGTGCGCTCAATTAGGGCGCTACGCAGAGAAATGATTTTGGCGAAAACACGCCCCGAGACTTCCACGAATCGTGGCCCGGGTGGGACGACGATGAAATCAAAAGTGGGGAGCGCAGATAAACGTCGTTTTAATTATGAAAAGCTACAAAAGTAATAAGCAGACAACATGAGTTCCAAACGAAAACAATTAGCTGCACGATAACAGTCGACAGATACAAGTTGCCAGATACAAGATACAAGATACAAGATACTCGTAAGCCAACAGCCAAAAGTCGAAAGCGCTTGGCGTTTAGCTTTAAATTTGTCGCCGCGTTTGAAATGCCAGTCGCGGCGGCCGTCCAACAACTTGCCAGGAAATTGACAGACATATAAATTGCTCCACAGCCTGGCAGGCAGGCCGTGTATCTTGTATCTTGTAGCTGCGGTCGCCGCGTGCTAGCCGAACGTTTGTCATGCACTCGGTTTTCCTTTTGCGGCTGCGGTAACTACCACAAATGTATCTGCAACAAGTTGCTAACGTCGACGTCGCCGTCGCCGTCGCCGTCGACGTCGACGCTGTTGTTGGCGTCGAAGTCGCGGGTTGCGCGAACTCGGCTTCAAAGCGCTTCGAGACTTTGCTGTGTGCAGTCGCACAGTGCGCTTCAGATACAGATACAGATACAGATACAAGTGCTTACGATCGCGACTTCCAGATACATCTGCGCCGCGCGTGTATTCAAACTATTGAACGGTGTTCCTGTGTATTCTAAGCATTTGAGTGTCAATTAACAACGACGGCTGTAAGCTCTTTCTAACTGTTGTATCTCACGGATGTCCAATCAATGTCAAGCCGAATGTCGCAAGCTTTTATTCATGGTTCTTTTTCGTTGAAACTTTAGCTCATGACTAAAAATAACGAAAACGCGTGTATCTTTCAGATACATAACAGCTGGTACACATTCAGCACAGCCGCCCGGCATATTTCTCGCAATGCGACGATAAAGATGCTGTTGTTTTGATTGTGAGTCATCATGTTTGCCAGACGGCTGACCAGCACCAAAGGTTGCCTAGAATTTCAGAAGTCAATCGGTCGATCGATCGGCTGAGTCAGTTCCTTATTAATGCTTCTGAGTTCCGCGCCTTTGTTCGGCAAAGTCAATAATTGCACGGGGATTGGGCATGGAAATGGGTTGCACAATCAAACATTGTACTATTTCCCCCCCTGTGTGTGCCAAGCAGCTTATCTGTAGGCAAATGAGCTGACTGAGGTTAACAGATACAAAAATTCGCCAATTTACTTACACTTGAAAAGTAAATTTCATTGAATTACTTTACAACTATAATATGTAGCTTAAACTCTTGCGGCTGAAACTATATTTTCTGGTCAAACAATTTTTCAATATCTTGAATTCTAGTACTCAAAAACATTGTAAGATTATTAAATTATGCAAATTCTTGCAGTGAGTATTTTGTAAAGAAATTAATTTTCAAATATTTATGAACGAAAGCTATGCGAAAGGGGTTTTCATTGAGTGTAGCCAGCTAAGAGATACGTTTGATATTGTATTAAAGATAAGCCTTAAGGATTGCATTGATTGACATCTCTGCGTGATTCATTCGGACAGAGCCAGTGAGCTATGCAAAGTGTCTGAAACAGTGACTGAGTACCCACAATAGTAGCTATAAATAAAACAAGACAATGGCCACCTCCACACTGACGGCCACGGCGTCGCCCAGTCCAGCGGCGATCAAGAATCCGCAGCTGAAGCGCGTCGTCTACTCGAAGTATCGGGAACTGCTGGGCTCGTATAACGATAAGGCCAATGCCATCATCGAGACGCTGCCCGCTTATATGGTGCGAGAGGATCGCGGATTTCAGCTGGAACTGCCTGACAAGAGCTGCGTGGACACGTGAGTGGGTGGGCAAGGGGGATTCTCTTTTATATCTAAAAACTTATGACAGAAATGCGCGATAAGGATTTGGTGCGCAAAAGCTGAAACAATTTCTATGTAAATATTTAGTTGCTGACGCGAGATTAGCGCCCTGGAATGTGCAACTCAAATGGAGCACCCTGTATTGCTCTAACTCTATTTATAGAGAGACTCGCACACAGGCGGACAATGACTATCATTATGTCATGTTGCATGTGGCAGCTTTCAAGTTGTGTGTGCTGCCTGCCCTTGATCTTGAAATATGCAGAGAACTGGCTGAACTTCTAGTGGAGCCGATTCAACAGATCCAGTTTTCCTCGACCCGAGTATCCGAGTATCTCGTGGATGTGCATTGCAAATTGTTGCACGCTCATTTGCATGCGCGCAAAAAGTGAAAATGTAAATTGTACAGATGTTTTTCTACAATTTCTACGTATTTATTTACGTCTTGGCGTTTGTTTCTCTGCCGCGGTTTTCACCTCACGCATGCCAGCTGCTAATGCCACACATATTTCGGTATTATTTTTGGCATATTTCTCATCTGTGCATGTCGCAGATGCCTTCATATATATATGTATGTATATGGCTATATATAAACTACAGCTCTTATTTTTAGCTGCAAATGCAAATGCAAATGCAAATGCAATTTGTAAATGTCAAAAACGATGCCCGGTGATTCATATGCTGATGCTAACTAAATTCTATTGAATTCGTTGCTTGGCTCTTGACCGACTTTGCACTTGGCCAGAGCCACTTCCTCCTGCTGCCAAGTTGACACTTTAATTGCCGACGCTGTCAAAACCAGCTGATGCTCTACTTGCTTCCCTCAACTAGAGCAGACTTCAAATGCGGCAGTCGATGCCAGATTTCTGACATATTGACGTCACCAGACGGCGCTGTCGCCCGATCTTTGTTCTCAATTCTTCAGATCTAACTCGCGCGTCCAAAAAGTTTTATTTTCTTAAAGAATTGACTTTTTGTTTTAGTTTCCTTAGCACACGTGTGACTAAAAAAAATTACGAATAAAAAGCAAATGACGACAATTCGACGGAAGGACAACTGAAGCTATTAAGCTTTTAACTATTTAAAGTGTTTTGGTTTACATAAAAGCATTAAAAGGTTTCTGATGTTTTTCATTTTACGGGAAGCATTTATTATATATATATATGTATATATTTTTACTATATTTTTTTTGCTATATAAAGATAAAAATCGTTGATAATGTAATTATTATTATTTACAAAGTTGATTTTTTCTACTTCTTTCAAAAGAAATTTTCTAGTTGTTTTAAATACTTTTCACATTTCGAAATCAAAAGTGAACGACTTTTAGATTAAAATATATTGTTTATAAAAAGTATCAAGCTTTAATATAAAATGGATAACCAAAATATTCCCATCAACTTTTTTATTTAAAACTATTTTTCATCCCTTGAAAGTTTTGAAAGATTTTTTAAATCATCAGCGTCAACTTCGCTGAATTTCGCCTAGTTTTTGCTTGTCGCCTTCTCTTCGCATAATTTACTCAATTTAGTTGCGTTTAATGTCAACATTTCGCTAATTAAAACTGAGTGCTGAAGATGTTGTTAACATAGGCATAACAGAAAGCATCTTATGGCCCGCCAAAGAGGCCAAAAGAAAGTGATGGGCAGCTGCTCTGCTGGCCGGGTTCTGAAAAGTGGTCAGGCCTGTTGGTTCGCCGGTCTGTCGCCTGTCAGCTTCATTAGTTTTTATGCACACACAGTGAGCGATGCAGTGCGTAAATGCTTCGCTTTTAACAACTTGGCCAAGTGGGTCAGGCGAACAGGAACAGGTGGCTGACAGAGAGTCGCAGCAGAAGCCAGCCGCAAATGCGAAGGCAGACCACAGACTGAATTGCAACAGAGCCAACACCCGAGCACCCACAACTCGCAGTGCGGCAAGCCCGCAAACCGCTCGACATGCAAATTGGAGCGAGTGCATCAATGTCAAATGCAAATCCGAGCCCGAGTCGCCTCGTGACGTAACTGCCTGCGGTCGATGACAAAATGAGCGGCACTAATTGGCCCCCATATGTGACACATGAAGTGTACATATTTATGTGCATCGCATAGTTGTGACTTGCCACCTGACCATATTGGATCGTCGGGAGTTATGGCCAGCTATGCGCAGCAAGTGGAAGACTCGAACTTGTCATTGATAAGTCAGGTCCAGTTATTAGCTAAAGTTTAACGCTCCAGCACATCCAAAATTGTAAGGTCGTTCAGTTAGTTTTTTTTTTTGTCTATTTCTCCCCCTTTTTATGGCGCCTCCAAGTGGCAGCTAACTTTTATGGCAAGTTGGGAAATGCATTTTGCACGGCTAAAATGAGACTGTTTGTTAACTGTTTTTGTGCATTTAATTTGTTTGCTAATAGCGGCTGACCATTTACGGGGGCGCAGTTATGAGAATTATTAAGGCCCGACAAGCCTAGAAAACTGCCAGATTTCGAATGCTGTGAATGCAATGCGCACTTCCTACTTATTCAACTTTGTCGCGTGAGCCATAGGCGGCATATAAATGGAATATCTAACGATAGAGTATATATATTGCATATTGCAAATACATGTTTTAATCATCAAACGGTTCCGATAAATACCACTTAATGCATATTAATAACAATATCAGTTTATTCTTAAGAAATTTACATGTATATAATATTATTGTATATATATAATATTATTATTATTTTTAATGCAATTATTAGATAGAGAATAAAAATAGAAAAGTTGATTTTACTGTTAAAATACAGGATTTTTGTTTGGGAATCTTTTGAGATAATATCTTAGAAAGCCTTGGCTTGTTAGGAAATTGATCTATAAAATGTGAACTGATTTTTCGATTTTAATAATCAAAATGGCATAAAAGTAAGTCAAAGCACGCAAGCTCTCACCTTAAACTGCGTCTAAAAACAGAATAATTGTCGTTGTGGCTCTAATGTATTTTCAATCATTTTTTAATTGTTGTCTTTAGCGAGAGATCCATCTTTCAAGCTCTCACTTTCAACAGCTGGCCATTGTGGCCCTTGGCATTGCACTTCAACTGAAAAGTGGCTATAAATGCCAATGGCAGCATCTTCAGTTCACTTTCCCCGCTCATCAATACAAAAAAAAAAAAAACAAATTGACTAACAAACAAAAAATTGGCTCATTGAACTGTCGACGAGCGAGCCATTAGTCAAGCCAAAAAAAAAAACTGTTGGTCAGACGAATGGGGGCGCTCGGCATGGAGCGTCAAAATTGAACAGTTAATAACAAAAGATTAGGCCAAAATTATGATAAATAGCAAGAGCGAGGCGGACCACAAAATTAACATGAGAATGAAAACAGTTTGATGGCCAAAAACAAACCCAATATGCTAATTATGAATCTCTCTGCCTCTCATTTCTGGCTGTCCGACAGGTATGGACAGCGCGGCGGGGGCGCCGCCGGAGGCGGAGGGGGCTACGAGGCGCCCGCCTGCGTGCAGAACGCGATGATGACAAAAGACAAGAAGCCCTTCACGTACACGCCCGGGGGCATAGATCTCTCGCAAATCCGGTCGGAGCGCATGGCCAAGCGGCTGGCGCGCAACGCGCAAGCGGAGGGCGCCACTGGGGCCTCGCAGCAGAACAGGCCGGCGCCGCTGTCGCCGGGCTCCGGCGGGACCGCGGCCAGCTCGATGGGCGCCGCGGCGATGGGCATGCCCTTTCAGGTGCTGCCGCCGCCGCCGCCACCGCCGCAGCCGCAGACGGGTAAGAATGTTAGCCATGCAGCACCCCCACCGCCACCCCCACAACAAAGCACATTAGCACCGCCAGCGGGTCGGTGCAGTGCGCCCGGTTCGCCGGCAGCGGCGCGCAAGTCGCCGACGCCGCAGCGTTTTGAGCCGCCGCCGCTCGGATTCCGGCCGGAGATCAAAATACCGGCCAATCCGATGGCGGCGCTGCGCAAGGTGCCGCCGCCCGTCGAGAAGAACACCTTCTGGAAGGATGAGTACTGCAAGGAGCGCTCCAAGAGCCCCCTGCCGGAGCCAGCCCAGAACGGCGGCAGCAGCAACAGCAGCAACATCAGCCAAGACGCCGTTGACGGTGAGCAGTGAGAGAGCCTTCGGATATCGCATCATTTCGCTGGCTTTCGGTTTGGTTTTGGGTTCTCTAATTCCACAGTCGGTGGGCCAAAGTTCTCCTGGTACAGTTCTTGGCCCTCAGCTCGCCTCATGTTGCTCGCCGGCTAAATACTAAGCGGTTTCTGGTGCTTTAAAACGACATCTGACTAACCCCCGACATCAAGCGGCATTATCTATTGGCATTCCCCACTAACGGCACTAAAAACTGAACCCGATCAAACTTGTGCCGTTCACTAATCTTTTGTTCTTCGCCTATGCAGCGTACAAGCCGGCCGGCAGCCAAAACTATAACAGCAATGGCAACGGCAGCAACTACAACTACACACCAACAACACAGCAGCAGCAGCAGCAGCCGCAGTTGCCCACGCCGCCGGCAACACCCCCGCAACAGCCACGCCAGGAGTTCCGCAGCGTGGCCATGCCGCAGTCGCCGGCTGTGAATGTCTACACGCGCCAGACGGAGAGTCCGCGCTCGCCCTTCGAGCAGCAGCAGCGTGCCACAGAGAGTCCCTTCCGTTTCGCACAGCAGCAACAGCAGCAGCAGCAGCAGCAGCCACGTCCACCCACGGCAATTTCACCGCTGGCGCAGCAACAGCAGCCGCGTCCATCGCCAGCTATTTCCCCGCTGGCTCAGCAGCAACAGCAACAACAGCAACAACAACAGCAACAATCTGTGCCCTGGCGCACGCAACGCGCTCAGCAGCCCGCTGCACAGCAACAACAGCAGCAGCAGCAGCCAACGCATCCACAGCCCATTTACAACAACGTGCAGCAGCAGCAACAGCAACGATCTCGCGATGTTTTCAGCCCAGCCAGAATAGAGCCAGCAGCAACATTTAACGCACAGCAGCAGCAAAACTTTGGCACTCAGCAACCGCAATACCAAGGAGTTAAGCCGGTGAGTAGCCGTTTATTGGCCAATTCCATTTTGGCCTCAAAGCCTCTTACTCACCCATCACAATGTTGCCCAATTCATTTCGTGGCAAACACGTGGCGTATGAGTAATATTTGTACAGCCTCCACAAAACGAAAGATTATTGAATAATTTATTTGCTAATGCGAATAATCTAAAAAAACATGTGCAAATTCAAGAGAGTCCGACTACGAGATACCCTGGATGGTCTATATACTTATATAAGAAATAATCGCTATGCCGAATAAATTATTAAGTTAGTTACAGATGGGAAAAAAGTTAACTTGTTTACTGTTCTGATAAAGAATGTTCGCACTTTATGGGGTCGGATATGCTGCCTGCTAGCTGCTACAAATAGAGGGTACAATATAAAATTTGTAGTTTTATGATTTGGGGCGAAGTGAAACAGTTTTCTGCAACTCATATAATGTAATTCATTGTAGCTAGAACATTCGCGGAAGCGTTCTATTTTATTTTTAACACATCTTGAGTGAGCCGCAGCTGCAGCAAAGATTCGTACAGCGAATTGCAGCCGCTAAAATGTTGGTGCTAAAATTAGAGATTGCCAAAGGCCAAACACGAATTTTGAACTTGAGGCGATTGGCAATTGGTTGTGTCAATAATCGGCCATGGGGAGAGTACGGACTGAAGGCACTAAAGCACTATTCTTGCGGTTATCACAGATCATTAGATCAGTAATATGTCTAGTTCCTCTCGAATATTTGGTGGATATCTTTAGATATAAAAACTTATATCAAGTACGATTTCTTGAGTCCGACAATTTAACGGTATTCAACCTAGCGCAGTTAGCTGTATTACCTGCCAGTCTTAGCCAAGTCTCTCTATTTTGTTTGCTTACAGACCAACGTCGGCTCCCTTTACATAGCTCCCTTAGCGCCGCCGACTGAGCCGCAAGCGCAGCGCCTTCTGCTCCAGCAGCAGCCACAATCGGGAGCTCGTGACTCGCCGATGCGGCAAATGCCACAACAACAACAACAACAGCAGCAGCCGCAGCAGCCGCAGCAGCAGCAGCAGGTTGGCGGTCAGCCACTGCGCTGGCTGAGCTCACAGCCGGCGGCGAAGGAGCAGGCGCCCTGGGCACGTCCCGAGGAGAATGGCAACGTGATGCCCTCCACTCTGCGACAGGCAGCGCCGTCGGCGCCAGCGCAGCTGCAGCCGCAGCCGCAGCTGGCGCAGGGCAATGGCTATGCCACAGCCCCGTCTCCGGGTCCGGCTGGGCAGCAGAACTTTGGCGCGAGTGCCCAGCACAGTGGACTGCGCTTGCAGATCAGCCCCAATGCAAGTCCCAGCAGCAACAACGCCGGCCAAAGCGCTCCCAGGGTAACATCCAATTTACAGGGTATTACACAGTTGCTAATCGTGCTCACTTCCAGGAGCGCATCATACCCATTACACTGGAGCAAACACCAACATATGCCGCTGCTCAGCCCAACTTTGGTGGTAAGTTGCGAAATTGCAGTTAAGAAGCTTGTTTATGTGCTTTCTAAATACTTTTAACGGCTCTGGCTTAAACCCTTAATGTTTGTCACTAAACCAGCCCCCACGTAGTCGTCTTCCCCCCAAATGCCCGAATGTACCCCATGCACTCTCCACTTTCCCACGAATGTTCCAAACTGTGCCACTTTCCATCTCGATATCAATATGTGTCTATGTATACTCTTTCCTTTCTACGAAAGCGCCTGCTGGCCACATAATTCGCTCAGCTAATCAATTTGTCGATCAAGGTTACAACAACTATCCAACGTCTAACAACAACAACAACAACAACACCAACAACGGCAGCAACAACAATTCAGCACGCATAATACCCATTGCAATCGAAGGCGGTCGGGGCGGTCCGGTCTCCCAGTCTCCAGTCGTCCTGCAAAAGTAAGTACAGTCTCCAGCTAATTGACACTACTTTTTGTGCTTTACCAACACTAAACAACGAGTCTTGCACACCTACCCAGCACTAATGCGTTGCAATTTTGGGCTTCTTTACAAAACCTAACGACTTGCGATTCTCAGTGCCAATTACAATCTGAATGTGCATCAATGTCCGCTCGAGGCTGAGATTCGCTACAGAAAGAACCGACTCAGGTAGTACAGCAACAGTCGCCGTCGCAGCCCGATCACAAATGCATAACGGCCAAATTGTACACGTTAGTGTTGTAAAACGCGACTTGGAGCAGCTGCTGCCAGAGACATAAACATGAATTTCAAATCACGTTCAAAGTTTCGTTATTGAAGAACAAAATCCTTATTTCAAGTGCACTCTAAATTCTCTTTATGCGGTACATACGTTCATACATAAAATAAAATAAATACCTAACGTAATCACATACAAAAGTCTATATCAAATTAGAAACAAGTAAGCGCATTGCAGTCGGAAGTTACCGGACTCGTAAAGCTCTCGGACCCATATTTCAAACGCCCATAACTTTGTCAAATCTGAACCGATTTTGATGTTTGGAGGCATTTTATTCATGGTTTCTCCTCTAGAGTGATTCTACATTTCAAATATATTCATTTTTGAAAATAAATTTTTTCTGAATTTTTTCGGTAAAAAGCATGTACCCCCCCCTTACTCATTTTCGAAAAAATTTTTTTTTCAAAATTTAGATTTCCGAATTAGCATTTTTAATCGATTGTGGTGGTCATAATTAGTATAAAAAACAACATTAAGGCCGATTCTGGGGGGGTCAAATTTTTTGTCAAAAATCATGCAAAAATCGACAACAATTTTGACATGTAACGCCCTCGGATCCATAGCTCCCATATTTCAAACGTTCATAACTTTGTCAAAACTGAACCGATTTTGATGTTTGGAGGCATTTTATTCATGGTTTCTCCTCTAGAGTGATTCTACATTTCAAATATATTCATTTTTGAAAATAAATTTTTTCTGAATTTTTTTGGTAAAAAGCATGTACCCCCCCCTTACTCATTTTCGAAAAAATTATTTTTTCAAAATTTAGATTTCCGAATTTACATTTTTAATCGATTGTGGTGGTCATAATTAGTATAAAAAACAACATTAAAGCCGATTCTGGGGGGGTCAAATTTGTTGTCAAAAATCATGCAAAAATCGACAAAAATTTTGACAAGTAAAGCTCTCGGACCTATAGCTCCCATATTTCAAACGGCCATAACTTTGTCAAAAGTTAACGAATTTTGATGTTTGGTGGCATTTTATTCGTGGTTTATCCTCTAGATTGATTCTGTATTTCAAATATATTCATTATTGAAAATTAATTTTTTTTTGAATTTTTTACTTACTCATTTTCGGAAAAATTTTATTTCAAAAGTTAGAAATGCGAATTTAAATTTTTAATCGATTTGATGTTTGATGGCATTTTTTGTTGATTTTTTCATGGTTTGTCCTCTGGACTGATTCTGCATTTCAAATATATTCATTATTCAAATTTTTCTTACCGAGCTTTTTCTAGTAGCCGCATAAAAAGAGAATTGCATGTACTTTTTTGTCCCAAAATTCATTTTATAAAACAACTTAACAACTATAACGGGAGAACGTTAAAAATGTTTTTGGAAATATTTAAAGTAGGCAGTTAATTTAATTTAATACTCAATTATGAAATTGTAAAAATTTAAAAATCTAATCGAATTTGCATTTATCTCAGGCAACTTAAATTGTCTTACAAATAATTATTTTAAAACAAATTGGTCCATCTGCTCCAAGTCTGTTGTGTTGTGTAACTGTTCTGTGTATTTCACTTGCATTAGTTAACTATTTTGTAACTTGCCAGGCATTCCCTTACCATGAGCTCATTATTCAACACCTGGGCAATAAATTGCAATAAAATTTATCATTCGCTAAATTCTCGAATTATTTACGGTGTCAGTAAACCTTCAACACAAGCTCATAAATACTAGCTAACCCCACCACGATGTGATTTGGTTTTCAGACATAATTTCGAGTGCATGCTAACCAAGAACATAAGCTAACAAACGCCTATATCTACTTGCAGCGATCCACGCTCACCGCCCATACAATCGAAATCGTTTAGAATATTGCAAAAGATAACTGACACAGTGGACGACGGCAGCGGCGACGCCCGGCAAGAGTCGCCCCAGGCCCAGCAGGCCCACCTGGACGTGGAGCCGCCTCAGCTGCAGCGGCCACAGTTCGCTCGCCAGATGAGCGCGCAGCAGGCGCGCAACAGTCCGACCGTTGAGCAAATGAGGCGGCTGCAAATCGCACAGGATCAGCTGTCGGGCACGCCTCCAGCTTGGTGCCCGCAAGGTGAGCCCCCTTCCCCCCCCTTTGGCAAACTGGACTGGTAAGGTTTCACTAGCCGGAGAGTGTCGTAAGGTTTCAGTTCGGTTCCCCTGGTCTGTCATCTTGGTCGTAGCCTGGGTTGTAGTCGTGGGTCTCTGGTCTAACTCGAAAATGGGTACCCCTACTAATACAACGCTTCAGCCACAACAAACCATTTGGAACAATAGAACTAATACGCTTCTTGTATACGTCCGCCGTGAATTCGGCTCCCGCTTAGTATTCAAATCAAAATTGCCAGCGCTACTAAGCAGCCAAAACTGGCTATAAATGGCCATAAACGGAGAATCACTAATAGACCGCTCGGAAATCGCTTCTTCTTCTAGGTAACGGCGTATCTGCCCAGAACCGCTTCACACCACAGCGTTCTTTATATGGTAAGTCGCAGACTACACTCAGAGAAAAGCGCCATTCGAAACTGAAGTACGAACGTAAATTAAATGGGAATCTTTTTTATTTTCAAAATCGATCATTTCACATTTTCACCTCTATTGAAGATAGAGACTTAAAACTTGGCATATTGTATATAATCTATAGTAATCTCAGTTGATAAATCGATAAAATCTATATATCTAGAAATTAATTTTTTTTCGAATTAAAAATAATAAATTCGATCTTCGTTCTTGCCTGTTTTTCTGAGTGTATGTTAGGGGTTCGCCCATTTAATCGCCTTTTCCCGCAGATACACCCCAACAACAATATGTGCCAGCCAGCGAGCAGCAGGCACCGGAACCGAAAAAATACACCGGAAGCGCAATACCAAGTCGATCATTTAAAATCTTACAGGCAATGACAACCCCGGAGAATGCCGGTAAGTGGAGTAGGCTTGCGAACGATGTGAGAGCACTGCAAGAAATTGGGTTTATTTCTATTCTTTTCCACGTACACGAGAAATCGGCAACCTGTATATATGCCATAAGCCATTCACTAACCAGCACACATACACACGCACACTACCACACCGACGTTCACATTTCTATGTACACCTGCATCATGTTATTTTTCACAGTGTTCTTGATTGTTTTACCTGTTGAGAGATTTCACCTTTCTTGAATTTCATATTCTTATGTGTTTTGCATTTTGAACTTTTACCGAAAGTTGGACAGGGATTTTGAAGGTTTTGTCGATGCATGTTGGATTCCAGATTGGATCAGCTGAGAGTATTCGTACATTCTAATTGTAATGTATATGTAAAACACACACACATACGCATCATACACCCATGGCCACATATACACATACACATGTGTGTACTTGTATATAGAAGCTTTGCCTGATCGCTGCATACGTAAAACATTCACAGTCCAAATTGTTGGTGTATTGAACATAATATGCACTCTCACCGTGTCTATATTTCTTTTCTTCTTTCTTTTTTTATTTTTGATAACCGTGCACCAAACCGACCTCAGAACATAAAATTCACACCGAGCTGGACTCGGATTTGGAAAATATTGAATTGAACGAAGCCAAACATAATAATAATAATAATCATAATAATAATAATAATAATGAGAATAATGAGAATAACCATAACCAAGAAATTAACAGTAAACGCAATAAACGTTACAGTTATGCATCAGCCACACCCACACCCACACCCACACCACCGCCACCACCCACCATAGATACACACACAAACACCTCGCACGCCACATACTCATCCAATTCATCACTTAGCTCAGATAGTTCTTGCCCAGCACAGAAGCAGCCCGAACGCTCGCAGTCGGTGCCCCCGCACTATCCCTATGCTTACGGCTACCCCTTCCCCTGGTACATGCCGCCACCGCCCCAGCAGGCGAATGGGGAGCCACCCCAAGTCCTCAACTGGCCCTATCCGTATCCCTATCCAGCACCCGTGCCCGCAGCGGTCGATGGCAAACAGTCGGACGCCTATCCACCCTATCCCTACTACTATCCCTACTATTTGCCCCCACCGCCGGCCTATGGCCAGCCGGCAGCAGACTATCCGCAGTTTGTGCCGCCCTATGGCCCCTATCCGTATCCGGTGGCGCCCAGCTTTAGCCAGAGCTCGGCCGAAAGTCGCGCCAGCAGCGTTCTGCCCGATATTATCATAACGCCGAGCACCGACGATATGCCCTCTCAGGTGATAATGCAGCACCACATCAAGGTCGAGCCGCGTGAGCCGCCCAAGCGGGCGCACTCCGTGGAGATTGAGGAGCTGGTCAGCCGCCCGAAGAGCCGCAACATCTGCAGCAGCAAGGAGGAGGTCATCGATATGCTCAGCCAGCGGCTGGCCAACATTAACAAAATCGCCGGCGGCAACACCCAAGCGAATCTCTCGAAGCAGCTCCAGAAGAGCTACGCCGGCGAACAGCCGAAGGAGCTGGGCGCGTGCTCGCCCAGCGAGAACACGGACACGGAGGAGAGCAGCGAGGAGGATGACGCGGACACAGACACACCCAAGCACGCATCCCCGTTGCGGGCGATCAAGTCGGTGGCCAATGTCCAGGTCTACAAGGGCCTGGGCAAAATGCCCGTGGAGCCGTTGGAGTCGGAGAGTGAGGATGAAGATGATGATGATGTCACGACGGCCGATGAAATGCTCGATGAGGAAGAGCATGTGGAGGAGGAGCTGGACGACGACTATATCGTTGAGGAGGACCTCAGCACAATATACGAAGAGGAGAGCGAGCTGGAGCGCAGCAGCAACTACGCCCGGACAGTCATTAACCGGAACGGGTCCAGCCAAGGCGAGGCAGACGACGACCTGGACCGGCAGATAGAGGACAACGATCAGGGGGAAGTCAACGCCGACGACGGCGACGACGACGACGAATCGAATTCGGTGACGGTGCGCCTGCCCCTGCGCTTCTCCTTCAGCCGCAGCTCGAACGACGAGAACATAGCCACCGTCGAGGTTGGCAGCACCACGCAGATCGAGGAGAAACGCAATTCCTTCAGTGTGGCGAGGGTGGAGAGTGAGGACGAGGCCGATAACGACTGCGAGGTCAGCGTCACCATCAGCTTGTCCAACTCCTCGCGTTCCAACTCAGTGGAGAAGTCCGCCGACCAAGCACCCAGAAGTGACGATGTCTCCACCTCCTTCTCCCTGGGCATGCGCAACAAGTTCGCATCGGAGACCCAGGACGGCGACGTCACCAACAACATTGCCAAACTGGAGGCCCCTAAAGAGGTCGAGGCACCCAAAGAGGAGTTCGATTTCTTCGCCACGCTGCTGGCCACCAAAATGCAAGCGCAGAAAATGATGGAACAGTCCAAGAGCTATTGGAAAACAACAGAAGCCAAGCCGGCGGAGCAGGCAGAGGAACCGCCCCAGAAGGAGGACGTCAAGCTGCGCGTCAAGGATAACGACGAGCAGACCAAACCACCCAGACCGAAGTCGTGTGACATAACAAAGACTCAGGCCTCCTTGGAGGCGGCCAAGAACAGCTTTTGGTCAACGTTCGCCACGGCAGCCAAGCAGCCTGAACCGGAGCCAGAACCGGAGCCGGAGCCAGAGCCGGAGCCGGAGCCGGAGCCAGAGCCAGAGCCGGAGCCAGAGCCGGAGGAAGAGGCCGACTTCTGGGCCAGCGTCGAGAAGAAGAAGCAGAAAACCGTCACGTACTCCCCACTGCAAAGGGAAACGGTGACCACAGTGGAGCACTGGACGACTACCCTGAAGGCCAAAGTCGAATATATGCCGCAATCGCAGTGCGCCCAAGTTCATTTCGTGGTGAAGGAGAAACCCGGTGTCCACGAAGCGCCCGAGGAGGAGGAGGAGGAGGACTTTTGGGCGTCAGTGGAAAAAGCAAAGTCCGAGAAGAGCATAAAGCAGACCAGTTCCCCACCGACGCCATCTGTAGAAAATCTGGAGACGGGCTTTTGGGGAGCGCGCCGCAGTGAAACCCCCATAAGAAATGAGGAGGATATGGACTTTTGGGCCGACATCAAATCCTCCGAAAATGCCAATGACAACAAGGAAAACCAGTTTGAATTCGATCCCACAAAGTATCCCGAGGAGCCGCGCGAGGTGGACACCGATGAGGAAATTGATTTCTGGGCAGAGATCGAGGCGAATGGCAAGTCGGATGAGGACGACGTCACCTTCCACAAATCGGCCACATTCTGGGCACGCAAGGAGCGCCAAAACTCGGTGGAAGAGACGCCCTATAAGCCCGTGGAGACGAAAGCGTTTCGGGCCAAGCTGCCCGATGAGCCAGCGGTGGAAATCGATGTGTGGGCCACGCTGGAGGCGGCCCGCGGCGAGGAGCCCGTGATCGTTGATCCCGTTGTCGAGGAGGAGCACACGCTCGCCGTGCAATACGAAGAGCTGGAGCACGGGCCACCCAAGAGCGAGGAGGCGCCGGAGAGCAACCTCAACAGGATGGACACCATGTCACTGGCCTCCATGCATGAGCCGGCCACTGTGCACACGTGGGCGCCCAGCTACGCAGAGGCCAACGTGGAGGAGCCCGACTTCTGGGCGGACATCGAACAGGAGCGGGAGAAGAACGAGCAGGTCGAGGAGGCCGAGCAGAAGCGTCAGAACTACCGGCAGGCGATGGCGTTCTTCAACACCTCCATCGATGACAACAAGCTCGGCCAGAAGCCGGAGCCCAATCGGAGCAGCGTCATCCCAGAGTCGGAGGAGGAGCCGGCAGACTTCGACCTGGGCGCACCGGGTAAATACGAGATTGTTGGCGCGGATGGCGTCGTCTTGGCCAGTACAGAAGAAGAGGAGCGCGGTGCCAGGACACCGACCAACCACCTGCCGGAGGTGTACGTGGAGCCAGAGCCGGAGCCGGAGCCGGAGCCGGAGCCAGCAGCGGAAGCGGAACAGCAAAGAAAACTCCTGGCCAACGGCCTGCCCGATCTGGGCGTGGCAAAGTTCGAGGAGGCAGCCAAAGTATCAGTGCGCGAGCGGATCAACGTGTTCGAGACGAGTCCTCCGGCGCCCAGCAAGGCGATGGCCGTCCAATCGCTGTCCGTGGACAGCGGGCGGGGCAAGGGACAGCTGTCGCGCAATAGCAGCACACAGCGCTCCGAGTCCGAGATCGAGGAGGATGACTCGGGCGTGACGGACATGAACCGGCAGCTGTCTGAGACGGACACCGAGTCGGAGAGCTTCCCGGAGCTGCGCAAGATGACCAGCTACCAGCGGGCCGCCACACATTCCAGACTCTTCAAGCTGCTGCAGGACGAGAACGATCTGCCCGAGGCGACGGCGCCGGGCCAGCCGGCGGACGAGTTCCAGCTGAAGCCCAGCAGACGCAGGATTGTGCACAACGTGTCCATCACACGGCGCCAGAACCCGAACGCACTCAGCGAGGCCGAGACGATGACCGAGCGCCGCGAACGCCTCTCCCTGCCGCTGCGCAAGAACACCAGCATCGATGCGGACAATCCCTCCACGCCGAACAGCCCCGCCTCGCCGATCGTGGGCCCCTCGGCCAGCAAGCAGCGTGTGGTCAGCGATAAGCTGGTGAACGAGCTGGTCCAGAGCCTGCTGCTGAAGAGCGACAGCACGCACCTGCGCAAGCTGCCCATGGAACGGCTCCAGGCGGCGGCCAAGCGCGCCCTCGCCGAGGAGATGGACTCCGTGGAGAACAGCTCGCTGGACAGCACGCCGGCGCCCACCCCGAAGCAGGACAAGGAGTACGCCGACTACTACAGCAGCTGGACCGAGGCCAGCGGCGGCGACGAGATTGTGCCCTCGAAGGCCTTTCGCGCCCTGCAGGATCCGCGCCGCAGTCCCTGGACGGTGCGCTGTCCACGCGTCCTCAGCTCGAAGACCATCAACCGGGACCTCGCACGGGTCACCGAGTCGCCCGAAATACTGAGCAGTCGCGGCAGCAAAAGTCCCGAGTGTTTTCGGCAACAGTCCAGGGAACAGTCGGTTAGCAGCTGGCGCAAGCTCTAGGGGTCAGGTTAGGGTTAGGCTCATTGGGTGTAGCTTGGGGGGCGGGCGGGCGGGGCAAGGGGTCACACAGGTATAGAATTTAGTGGATCAGCATTTGGGCCGTGGGTCTTGAGGGGCCAGCTATTGCATTTCTCATCACAACACACATCACTCATCAGATAACATTGTACAATATGACAACACTCAGACTAATGATAAACTAAATGCCTAATGAATAATGTATATAAACTGAAACCAAAGAAAAATCGTTCATTCGTTCGTTCGCTCGTTCGTTTGTTATCTCAGTTAAAGCGCAAAATCTTCGCCAGTCATTTCTAAATTCGACTACATAAATACTTATTGTATTGTCAAATCGAACCGAATGAAACCAACAAAAAAGAAAAAACAACAATAAGAACATAACAAACAAAAGAAAAACATACCAAAAGCAAACCAAAAGTCTCTATCAAATCGCCACAATAAAAACAATTTCATCAACTCAATGATTTTGTAAAACTCGTTCAAAATCCAAAGGTACCTAAATTAAATTAAAATGTATATCAAACCCAAATTTGAACTAATTTTTCTTTAATGTTCTCATTATATATTTCAAATTTGCCCTCTTTCTATTCTATGTATTTCTTTTATTTTGCCGCTATTTAATTTTTTTTTTTTTATTATTATTATATGTGCCGTATTTCTTAATTAATAATTTGTTGCGACAAATATTTGCGATAGTCACATTTTATGCTCGACCATTTAAAAAATAAGAAATCCCAATTAACCAGGTTTGTATCGAAGCAATGTTGCCCAATTAACAATTAAAAATACCCTGTAGCTGCCCAAAACATTAACCCAATTTAATTCAAATTTGGCTTAAGTAAAATGTTTAAAGAAACAATTGGAAACAAGTAAAAAGTGTCTTATCGCAAATATTTAATCAATTATATTTCCACAATGCTTTCTATATTAAATTGGAACAAAAAAAAAAAACACCGAATTTTGGAGAGCAAACTCCACCTTGAACAAAATGCTGAACAACGAATGAAGATTTTTTTCTTGCATTAGTGAAACAAACAAAACCATAAAAGAACATCAACAACAAAGAAAATTGTACAATATAAAAGTCGTTCGTAACATTAACCATTCATGAGTTACAATACATAATTGAATGTTTCTTTTTTATACTTGATTAACTTTTTTTTACACACAATTAAAATATATATTCTTAACAAAAATTAATCGTTTTAGTTAATGATAATGATATTGATGACAATGAATATGAATGGCTTTTTCCCAACAAATTCAAAAAAAATTTGCATTTAATAAAAAAATGAAAAACAAAAATTAATCAAAAAGACAAAGAAAAAATTTAAACATTAAAGGTGAAGTTTCCTCTCGAAGTTCTGTTGGCTGCTTTGCACTGCTGAAAGTTAATGTTTTTATTTGCCGCTTCATTTATATTTGCTATGTTTTACCCATGTCTGGTCTTCGGATTTAAATATCTATAAAGTTTAACAAACTAAGCAAGAAGCGAAGACAAACAATTTTCCACAACTTGTTAGCTTTATCTGTATGGACACTGATGTATGCGAATTTTTTAAATTAATTACACTTTTGTTTATTTTATTCCAGGACCTGGACAATCGGATCTATAATTATTTCTCAAAGCCATAGAAATCAATTATAGCTGAGCACAGACTACAGCAAACGATGCAATTTAATGCACTTGTCCTTAGTTTAAGTCCCAGCCCACTTAGGATCACCACAGTCAAATAGCTTGGGAACGGGCCCTGCAGTAACACAGTTTTTAGTGAAATTTCTTAAAACTAACTTAGCATTGTAGTTGAGATGGAAACGTATGTATTTTTCAATTGTTAAACGCGATTTGGTAGCAGCACTAAAACTTCTAACACAACACTTACGAAAGCCACTAGCGAAGCGAATCCCTACTAACCTTAGTTCTTAAGCTGTAAAATGGTTACAGGACAGAATTAACACTTAGACGCAATGAGGTAACAACGAAACGAAACACAACGCAATGACAGCAAAATCGACCAATCACAAAATGTATCCGGATAATACGAAAGCGCATATTGAAACGATTTAAAAATATATAATAAATTTGGTTTAAGAAATCTATGTGTGTTGTCTTCATCAAGCAGCAATTGATTTTTAAAATTTGTTTTCATTTTTAACATGATTCTATTTGTTTATTTCATAGTTATTTATACAAAGCATATACTTAAATACGTACATATGCTATTCGTATGCATACGAATGTGTTATCAAATCTATTTGATTACTATTATTATTTTATACTCATATATTTTGTGTTGTATAATTTTTTATGCAGTGACATTTTTAGTAAATAAAGAAATATCTAAAAACAAAAATGGAATGAACTAATTCAAAGCAATTTTTTTTAAATAAGTTCGTTAACAATCTCCTACTGAAGAGATAATACAAAATCTGTAGTATAAAGATATTGCAATAATATATTTAAAATTCATGCATTTTATGTTCAGAGGTACAGCAGTGTTCATGTAGTTTTCATATTGCACATAAATAAGGGCAGATAATCTTTAAATTCATTCACTTGAATACTATTATACGATGGTATTCATTGATAGGATCATTTACAGTATTTGTGTGTATTTTGCACCGGTTAGTCATTATTGATTTTGAATATTTCGAGTATACAGTATCTTAAAATGGACTTGTTGAACAAAGCAACGGGCAAGATACCTGTTCAAAACTCAGCTACGCGTACTACAGTTAACAACATTAACAGCTAATATATATATGTATATTGTATGTATATATAGGTTATAAATGGTATGTAGATCAACTTTTACCATATATTAAATGCATAAATATGTCAATCATTATAAATACTTTCAACACTAAACTTTGATAGTTAACTTTGAGATACTTGAGATTTGTACAATTTGACTTTGAGTAAACTCGTTTAAGACCTGTTTAAATCATATGTACATATGTACATACGCATAGCTTAACTTGGCACACATTTTAAGGTCTAAGCCTTGTTTAAGCAGCTGGCATAATTGTATATGAGATTAAAGTATATAATTATTGTATATTATATTGCTTAAGTAGGTTACTTTTCGAATTATCTCCCTAGGAAGCTGCGCCTGACGTCTGCAACTCCATGAGTTCTTGCACAATCCGATACTCGTGACAGTCGGCGCATAGGAGACGTCCATTGGAACAATTGGAACGTTGAGATTTTTCATGGCACACAATGTGCACCAATTTCAGGTTCTTCAGGGAGAATATCTCTAGAAAGTATTCCAGGACAGAGATGTCCACGATGCGTTTGTTATGCAGCGCGCACCTGCGTTGCGGCTGCGTTACCATTTCCTGCACATTGGCCACCAAAGCGGGGAGAATTGAGCGAGCCAGCTCGATTTGATGATCAAGATTCCACACTTGAAACAATATAAGGTTCTCGCGTGAGGCATATGGATTTATGGTGTGCTGCAACGAACAGTTATTGCCATTGTCCGAGTAGGCGCCCTGGCAATAGAAGTCACCCAGGTCCGTGCACAACGAAACGGACCACTCGTCGAGTATGCCATGCCGCGACGTATATTCTTTTATGACCTGTCGCAGCCGTTTATTGGGCACGCTTGCCGCATCCGGCTGCTCCTCGCCCATTTGCTGTAGCATCTCGTGCTTTTGCGGGCACTTGCGATTAAACATCATGGAGAAGTAATCGCAGCCTATGAGCAGATAGCGAAACTGATCCAGAACCGAATTGATCACCTGTCGCGCCTTGGCGTTCTGCCTGTACAGCTGATTGCGGGTTAGCTCCTCCTTCGTTTTGTAGTAATAGCCGCGCACACGTGTCTGCGCTCTCATGGCCATGGCCTCCTCCTTGGACTGAAAGCGCTCTTCGCTGCCCTCAAACCATTCCAAGTGCTCGGCCTTCAGGCTGAGATGTGCCTTGGTGTTGTCCAAAGCTCGTCGCTGCTTTTGCTGCTCATACTCCGAAATCATTCGTCGAAACTTGTCCGGGTGCTGCTCAATGAAGTCGTAGAAAATGTCCGCCACCTTCAGCAGTGGTGACTGTTGGCGCATTTTTTCAAATTCAAAGTCAGCATCTGTTTTAAAATATTAATTATGTTATTAATTGTGAAATAAATATAACTACCAAGCCAAGCCAAACAAAAGCAAACTCGTTGAGATTTAAATATAGTTCTGGATGGCTTGGGGGTTTCTTGATTGCAGCCTCGTTACCTGTTGTGATGACTGCATCGGGCCCAGCTACGATGAAAAGAGTTTGGGCAGGCAGACTGTTGAAGTACTCGTCATCGGACACTTCAAAGCCGTCCATGGCCAAGTAAATGTGCAGCTCCTTTAACTGTAACGAGACACCAAGGACAGAGCATTGAGGCGAGGCGTAAGCTGCCCTTGACTTGCACTAAACTGGGCCCTGACCTAAGCACACGTGTCGTGCTTTTCAGGCATTTGTGGCAGCAACAGGTGCTCTGGTTCCGATTTGTTTGCTTTTTCAAGCATGCGCATTGCCCGCACGAGTACTAGTGACATTGAAGTGTTCAGAGCGCCAAACAAGGCGGAAGCCAGAACATTGGCCTTGAATCTCCTCGGCCAGGGGCAGGGCCAGTCGGGGGCGGGCTTTTGTGTAGAAACGCAATTTGTTGGAAATTTCAAACACTTACCGGAAACTTAAGCTGTGCCTTTTGCAGCAGCATTTCCAACGAATTCGCACCTATGCCATATTTTCGAGTACGTTCGTTGTCCGTTATCTTGTAGCCTTGCATCTTGGCTGGAGCACCCTGCTCCCGAGTCCTGTCCTTATCGCGATCCTTGTCCGTTCCCTGGACATCGGAGTTTTCGTTGATTTTGCTGCAATTGCTGCGTGTGGACGGCGCCATTATTGTTTCCTTAATGTAGTTGAGCATCTAAAAGTAAATATCTGGTTAGTTGCACTTTAACTCGCTCCTATATTTGGTTTGGAGAACCTTGCAACAAGCTGCCTTTTACGCGAGTCCGTATAACCTCTGGACAGCGTTGCCAGAGTGCGCTTCCATTTTGCCAGCCAGCAACAGTGATGCGCAGCAGTGATGTCCAGATTCTGAATTTAGGCTAGATAAAAAGAAGCCAAATTTGGAAAATTGATTGGCTTTTAATAAACAAATATAACAAGTTCAAACGTTATTAATACTTGGCGCTTATTTTATTTAACACGACTAAAATGCGAGTAACATGTAATTATTAGACAAATTTTAAATTTTCTTCTAACCCGAACGCAACGGTGATTTGGCGTTGCCAGCTAGTCGCAATTTTCTGCCACACGGCCACACCGTTTGCCATTGTTAAGCCAAAATCAGCTGTTTTTAGCCGAAGTGTTGTTCAAAGTAAATTTTTGCAGTAAGTTTAAACAATTGTTATAGTGCCGGTTTACTATGTGCACTGCCCGTCACGTAGCGTAACGTCGAACGGAAGCAGCGATGCATTTGCGGCCGCGATGTCGCAAGTGGCTGCCGCTGGCAACGCAGCAGCTGCGACTCCGCAACCTGGCGCGCATACAAGGACTGAACATTCAGTGCGCCTTGGACGCCAGCGTCGACAAGGAGTTCGGACCGGAGGAGCTGCTCGTTTACTATACACTGCACGCAGATAAGGCTGGAGAGGCGTTCTACACCAGCGAGGCGCTGCCGCAGCGCCACCAGCAGCAAAAGTGGGCGGAGATTTGTGCGGGCGATGATGTCTGGCGCAAATCCAATGCGCAGTGCGTGTGTGTGAAAGTCTGGGCACATTATCAGCCAGCCGCCCAGCAGGCAAACGGGCAAAATGAGACTGATCGGGCAGCGGAGTCGCCGCAAAGGTTCGTTTTTTTTTTCCTATTCTTTGTAAATAAATCCAATTGGATCGCATATCGGGAGGTCTGTGACTTATTTTGTTTATTTGTATTTGTCGTCGCTTGCAGTTCGCAGCTGACGCAGCGCTTGGCCAACGTGCATCTAACGCCCCACAAGCTGTTACGCCCACCGGAGCTGCTGTTTTGCTGGGGCGTGTACTTCTCCGGCCTCATACCGCTGGAGCCGCTGGCCTTTGCCAAGTGCCGAGCCAACTGTTTAATTTTCCATCTAAATGGCGAGCACTTTACCTCCCCGGCGCTGATCAGTGAGCAGGGTCTGCACGCCCAGCTGCATCTGCAATATCAGCTCTATGCCGAGTACGACAATAACGGGCGGCATTCGGCCAGCGACAGCGGTGCCGGCGGCATCAATTCACCGCCCGTGAGTCGCAGCAGCAGCCCCGTACTGCGGATGAGCACCACACGCTACGCCCAGCTGAGCTGTCAGCGGGCGGACCTGCGGCGCAGTTACAATTTGGAGAGTCTGCTGCTGCTGCAGCGGCGTCAGCGGGATCAGCGCAAACAGTTGTGTGACGTGGAGGAGGTGAGCAGGGAGATCGCACGTCTCAGCGTGCGTTGTATTACTCGGAACGAGCTTCGGCTGAAGCCGCGCACCACTTCAATCTCACTCTCCAGCTCGCCCTATGGCAGCCAGCATTCCCAGCACTATCATCATTCCATGGGCCGCAAACTGAGCGTGCTGCTGGCGGAACAACAGGAGATTGCGCCCCTGACACTCTACAGTGCCCAGCAGCTGATGCAGCAGATTGAGGCGTTGCGCTGCAAGCAGCGTTTACTGCAGATCGAACGGGCTACCTTCACAGAACGCAATGCCCGTCAGGAGGAGCTTCTGCAGTTGCTGCGGGAACAACGCGAGGAGCTGCAGTGTAAGCTGCATAACCAACGGCTTCAGCTGGAGCAACAGCGTCTGGAGTTCCGCACCCAAGCGCCACAGCAGCAAACACATCGTGAACAGAGGCGACAAATCATCCTGCAGGTACAAAGAGCGTATAATTAAATTTCTGATAAACCTAATTACTAATTAAAAGCATTTTACCATTCCGTAGGTGGAGCGTCGCATGTCCACATTGGTGCTGGAACTGCAGGAGATCTACAACATTATAAGTCTGGGTGAGCAGCAGTTTAGCATTTGTGGCATTGCATTTCCCCACATGGAGCAGTACACGAGCGAATCGCGGCAGGCGGGTAACGCGCAGCTGCTGGGCAATGTCTCGCCGCTGGCGGTGAGCGCAGCGCTGGGCTATGTGGCACATCTCGTACAGATGCTGGCATTCATCATGGATCGCCCGCTGCGCAATCCCATTTACTACGAACCGTCACGAGCGCGCATTGTCGACGAAATCAAAGAGCTCACCTATACGACTCGAGAGTGAGCTGTCCATTCGATAACTAAAGTTAACTTTATTTTACTACATTGCATTGCAATTGCAATTGCAGATTCCCTCTGTATACGCGCTCCATTCTGCCATCTCAACAAACCAAATATGCCATTTATTTGCTGCGGCAGAACGTATCGCAGCTGTGCTTTGACATCACCGGCTACTGTAATATGCGGAACACATTTGGTAATCTGCTGGACCTATTCGACACGCTGCGCCACATTGAGCGCACCCAGCGCGATGAGGTTGATAATGGCGACAAGTTGCTTGGCGCTGGTCGACATGTCAACGGCTTAGCCGCAGCGGCGGCCAACACTCAGCTTTCGCAGTCACACTCATCGGTGGACATGAATCATGTTCCACTGCCAACGACAGCAAATGCGGCCAAAGACGCACTGCTCCAGCAGCTGCTGCCGTCGGGCGTGAGTCAAGCACTGGCCATCGAGGGCTATGCGTCAACGCAGCGGTATGAGTTATAGGTTATTTATACTGGTCTATATGTGCTATCAAACTAGACTTTCTAAATAGCTAATAAAAATGTATTTCAGTGTGAGCCTAAGTTATGTATATACTAAACATATTTCAAGATAAACACTTAAATAATGTATTACACTTTGATATTTATATAATCAGAGTTTGGTACTAACTAATTTATACTCGACTTTAACTTCAGCACGTACTACTTTCTTAAGAACCTTTATTTATCTTGCCTTTTACAGAATCTGTCGCTCTGTGGGCTCATACTCGGATGGCGAGGAGGAGTTTCGACCCAGATTGGAACAGAACTATTCCAACTCGGACTCAAACATAACTCTACAAACGGAGCGCAGATAGGACGCGCTGTGCATGCTGCGCTGCAATATAACCACATATTTACCTAAACATAATATCTATATTTATATAAACTATCGTAAAGCCCCAAAAACAAAGCAACTTATTAAGTTGTTGCGTTGCGTTTTAGCAAAATTGATAACCTTTAAACAACGTATTATGTACTTGGAACACTTGTGTATGTAATTTTAAATTATAAACTCCTTTGATAAGTAAAACAACAAACTGGTTTAATGTGTGTATATTTTCTTGTTTTTCGTTTTGATTAAGATCTCGTTGTAAAATCCCGTTCTTTGTTTATATGCTAAATTATTAAGATACACACAAAATATAATAAATATATGCTATTTTATAAAATAGGGATAAATGAGTTGACCTTTTTAAACAAAATGAAACAAGAACTTTAGCTGGTTAAATTTTATTCTTTACAATATTTAATTGAAATATGCGCTCGACGCTGCTCAACATGCAACCAGCCAGTGTTGTCCAACACTGCACGCACAGCTGTTCCTCAGTTTGGCCAAACTAATACAATTGGCCAGTGGGCCACAAGCAGCATATTCGGCAAAAATAGAAGGAAACGTTCGCAAACATGTGCTAAATTATTTTTAAATGCTAGTTAGTTTTATATACATATTTAGTAGTAAATGCAAACAAAATTACGAGCTTGTAAACAGAACGTGAATGCGTTAAATCGAACTAGCTGAAAATTTCTTATCGCGTATGTGTAAGTTTCGTGTGTGTGCGTGTGTGGCCCGGGCCATGGACTACTGTTAATAAAACTAAAAGTGCCGCGTTGTTATTGCTGCCCAGCAGCAGTAGTAATCGAACTGATTGACTGCCAGCCGGCAACAAATTCAATTGATAGCCAATTGTTATCAATTGGCCATTTATATGAACGAGCATGAGGCGACGGAATTCGGGCTTCGATAGATGACGTCGTCGGGGAACGCCCGTGCCCATTAAGAGAAGCGTTTGCTTATCCGATTTGCGATACGCCAAGTGTACTTTGAATGTTTACGCGCCCAAATAAACAACAACATTTGATAAGGCCGCACGTTTTGTTTGTCCAAAGCGATTGCCCAGGAGTGCGTGCGGCGGGTAGAGTGTGCGGAGTGCGGTGCATTTCCAAAACCCGGAGCTCAGTGAAAACGTGGCAAGCCGAAAGCTTTTAAGCTGGGCAAGCATTTAGCTGCATTTATCAAGGAGGGCAGCGAACTATAAACAAACAACGAGAGCTACAAGAAAACTCCACTGAAAATAATTAACTAGAGTTTAGCCAGAATTGAGGCAGGCGAGCGTCCATGCAGAACACACCTGTGTAAACACACGCTCTCTTATTTGTACGCAACACACAGAAACGCTCTCTTACGCCATGACTGATAACGAGCTGACGCTGCGTGACTTTGACGAAGAGAGCGAAGAGACTGATTCGGAAACGGAATTGCTCATACGCCACACTGGCAGCAGCAGCGTTGACGCTGCTATTGGCAACAGCAAAAGCAGCGGCAGCAACAACAACAACAATGGCCAAAGACGACGCAAAAGCTCAACGGGCTACGGCGGCATCGGCGGCATTGCTAGCCCCACAAGCGGCGGCAGCTTTCTGGGCAATCTGTTCAGTCTTGGCTCAGCCGCCGGCCAGATACGTTATAGAAATGAGCGGAGCCGCGAGCGCGCCAAATACTCAAATAGCAATAGCAGCGGCAGCGGCAGCGCCTCGCGAGACATTACGTCGGAACACACAACTGGCGCAACTGGTGCCACGAAACTGGCGCAACTAACACAAACGGGCGCCACTGGCGTCGATAGCTCCACGCCACATGCTCCACACGTGTCCGCAGAGGTTGGCGTGCCTAACGGCATTACCGCACACACGGTGATCGACCCGGAGAGTGGCTCCTCCACGGTCTTCTACCAGAACAATCGCCGGCGCAGCAAAAGTCGCAGCATCAGCAATGTCTGCAAAATGTGCCTCTGCAGGTACGTACATCAATATGTACATACGTACGTGCGTACATCGATCGACGTTGTTCATCTGCGCGTATACGCAATATTTCCCTGTGTAGCAGCTGCTCGACATATTCATATTTGTGCTTCGGTTGTTGGATAATCGAAATAAACGCGCATCGAAACACTTTTACTCTCGATAGTGCACTGAACGTGTATATGATATATATATATACAGATATACTATATGTGTAGAGTGCTCGCTCGCAATTGAAGATCGCTGTGGTTGGAATAAATTAAATTTATATTTATACACTTGCAAAAAGTACTATAATTTTCAAACCAAACGCAAAGCATTAAAAAAAATCAACCTGCAGCGATCTGCAAACTATAAGAGCTTGATACTCTACAAATTTCCACATTAAATTCTGCTATTTTCTTTATTTAAGACATGTTTTTCTGATCTGATCTGATATAGAATACACAGATCAAGAATACTTCACTTTTTGTATACCCATGCCTGACATAAATTTTTTAGTCGTACAAATTTCATGAAGATCAAGCGATAAACTTAGAAGTATTTCCAGAATAAATTTTTGTTAGTGCTGGCTGAGGGAAGAATCTCATCTGAATACTTGGACTGTGTGTTCATATATGTGTTTGTGTATGAATACAGAGAAGTTTGAATGTATGTCCCGCCAGTTCACAGCTGGGAACAGGATATGTGCTAGTCGGGCATTCCCATTTTTATCTTGATGAAACTCGGCTGTTCTGAAGAGTACCTCGATTTGGAAACGCTTTTTTAATTTTATAATTTAACAAAAATGCGAATCTAATCAGATTCTGTTGAATTTTAGAAATAACTTCCTCTCCTTTGATGCAATTTTCTGCTTGCAACATGTTGGGTTACAGTTTTTTCTTTGATGTCTACCTAACGAGGCAAACGCTAGAGCTGGCACTAACTGAGACGAAGAGCTCTCATCTTGAAACCTTTCTTGGTAGCAAGTTCTGCTCCAGCGGTTTTGTTTATTATCGTTTTGACGTTGTGCCTGCTGTTTTATGGTGGCCAGCAACAACAAATCGTTGAAATTCAAACTACCAAATGAAAACATTTCAAAATGTTCAAGTAGGGAAATGAAAACAAGAGCGAAAAAAGCACAAAGGCAAAAAGTATACCACGCGGAAATTGCAAAGGCAAACAAAATTGTCGTTGAGACGTTTCTAAGAAAAGTTCATGTTTTGAAACGCGAGCAAAATTATGCACATATAAATAAATACATATACATATGTATGTGTGTACCTACAAAATGTGGCACACAATGTTTCAACATATGTATTTATACACATGTACATGTATATATGTATGTTTAAAAATACATTTTTAATTTGCTTAATTAGAAGAAAAATAAGAACAAACAAATGGAGAAAGAGCGCAAGGCGAATGCCGCCGGCAAAATAAATAAAAACCAAAACATTTTGCCGTTTGCGACGAAATCGAAATCGATAAACGTGATCCACGAGAACGAGAAACGTCAGTAGTTCTGTTTATACAGACACACGTCCGCCTGGCACCCGTTCCAGCTAAAAGGGAAAATGCAAATGGAAATTTACAAGCGGAGCCAACTCTTTAAACGCTGCGATATCAGGCAGGTGACAAAGCACGGCGACCGTCGCATTTCTCACGTCACGGCATTTTCGTAAGACTCTAATTGTTATGGCTCCCCATAGAGTAGGGCGGGGGCTCTTTGCGATTTGCATATGTAATCGATTTTTGGCGTGCCAACTCTTCCAACAACACCTCTATCGCTCAGCCAAGAAGAAGAACCAAACGCCTTAACTACAGAAACCAGTTTGCTTAGATACGTTTTTGTCAAGGTTTCTAAAACACAAACGAGTTCCGCAGCAAAAGTCGCATCCAGTTTTTATTTTTGTGTGCTTTTCGCAGTCTTCATGTTTCGTTCTTTTTATGTCGAAAAATTGAAAGTTATGTGCCCTCGTGGCTTATCAGAAGGAGGTCAGCGCTCAGAGGCCAGTCTATTAGGGAAAAAAATTGAATGCACAGCTCGTCAGAGATTTCAGTTGGGCAACGGCCACAAAGTGAACAAGAATTCTGTATTTACATATGACACGAACTCAGACTGTAGCCAAGTCTGTGCCTGAGAATTAAACCTCATTGTTCGAGCATGTGGAAGAGCAGTTATGTATTCACTACACTCTATTATGTAAAACCTGACATTTGCGGTAATTTCGCAGCACTTGCATAACTTAGATAAACACTACTCAAATAAGTATTAGTATAATTGAATTGTTATCATGAATTAAGTTAAAAGGGCCTGTCTCACACTAAACTAATTGAATTCTTATCTACAACGAGGTTGTCGCCTGCACTTGAATATCATAGTGCCATATTTATGGTGAAATCATTTAAGCTCTATGAGGCTAATTGAGACCTTACTTTATTTATATTTTTTTTATTTTTATTTTACTTGTCTTTCAAAAATACAAAAATGTGATCAATATATTATCGAAATAATGTCGCCAGATAACTTTATATAAACTTTATTGGGTATTCATAAAATCAGTCAAATTTCAAAGACACTGAAATTATATTTCAACACTTATCTTTTCTTTCTTCAAGGGCCAAAACTCTTCAATTTCTGACCCTGAGGTTACTTTGTTTGCGCTTTATGATTTGTGTAGTTAACTTCAGTAAAAACTTCTCTCAATTTCGGCACTCTTGCGCACTTTGAGTCGGCGTTTGTTTGTTTCTTTGAAGGTCTTGTTGCTCTGGCTTTGTGCCTAACTCATTTTTACACATTTGCTAAGGCCTTTGTTCAGCTCGAGTTTGCCCCAAAGTGGTGCCTGCTATATGAGTCTCAAAGATTGCGGCCGATTAGAATTGCAACGTGGCGCCAGCCGAAGGCACAAGCAACGTTGCGGAACCGACGTGTCATTTGACTGCCCTTGCCTCAGGTTCCCCTACTCCACTGGCTGATGGCCTAATTGCGAGCATTAGGCAAAATGATTTCCATTAGCTCGGAAACTAACCGAACAATATGGCGATAACGTTCTGGAATTTTAATTGACCTTGATCCAACTGTCATTAAGGTTTTGGGCCTCAAGCTTCGCGCTTCATTTGTAAGTTGTATTCGTTTACGAAGTGAAAAGAGTTTATTTATAATAACAATAACACTAATAACAGAGTAATGCGCAGTTGGTTACACCCGACTCTTACTTTTTTTTTTGTCTATAAAAGGATACGTAGATGCAGCTTTTGATATATGTTTACCATAAATTAAGAAGTCTTCATGCGTCAGTACTCAAAAAAATTGTATTTCAGGTTTCCCTTTTCCAAACTATATTGGAACTATATATTTCCACAAACTTTATTTTATTATTTTAGTTTCTCAACCTCATAGCACAAGTTGATTTTCTTTGCCTTGAGCTGAAAAAGCAGCAACAATGGGTAAATGAAAAGAAAGAATTGTTCGCTGGAAATCGCACACAACATATTCGTAAATACCGCAAAAGTGTCGAGACGCTGGAGAATTTTCTCTTGGTTTTTAAACACGTCGCGCCAAAGGAATTAATTTCAGAGCAGACAATGAGCTATTGACTGACTGATGGACTGCTTGACTGAAGCGGATAATTTATGCGCCACTTACCACCTGTCGGTAACCGCTAACCAGGGGCAGCAGCAGCTACTAGGAGGGCAGTTTTCAATTTGTGTGTCAACAAGCGGTACGCCTCCCAGCAACGCCCCGAACCGCTCCTCCACGCCTCCACCCGAGTCGCTCGGCTGATTTCTGCGCAAATACATATAAAAGCCAGTGAGAACGCTGCAGTCGGACGTAACCGACTGCGCAATACTCGTTCACAGTGCACAATAGTTATTGTTATTTTAGAAAACATTTTTGCGGCTCGATCTTAGGAGGAGGTCACCTGTCTGCCAAATTTGGTGACTCCAGCTCTAAAGCTGTGGCAGATATAGCATATAGGTTCTAGTGGGCGTGGCCGGGATATCAAGGGCGCAATCTTTTGGGGAGATCACCAGCAATCTGCCTAGCAAATTTGGTGCCTCTATCTAGGTTTTATCTTAACAGACGGACAGTACCAATATACTCTTTTCACTTTGTGAACGGGTATAACAAAATGATAAGTAGTGCGATGTCAGTTCTACGAACTAGGCGCTATAAATAGGTGCACAAGCTGGAACTAGCCTAGGGCCCACTCGTGGAGGGACAGCGTGGGTTGACTGCGTTCATTTTGCTTATTAACCCACACTGGCAGAGGTGGGTGAAACAATGTACCGTTTCTGTCTCGGCTCTTCGCCAAGTTGTAGCCACGGCAACAACATGACTGCAAATAATAACATTAGGCGGGCCCTGGAAGTAGATCTGGAACTTGGACTTGGGCTGGGGGGCTGTTTTGCATGCGACACGACGACAAAGTCGTGGCTTCACCAAAAGTAAAGTAGAAATAAAAACACGGGTGAAACGCTTGGGAAAATGTATGTTGCCAGTTGGCAATTGCCATATTGACTACGGTTTGTTTGGCTAGCTGTGCGAGTAGCTGATTTCATTACACAGAATATACATAATACTGCCATGTGGGTGCAGAAAACCATTTACGGTTTCTGAATTTCAATAGAGCTTCGACTCTTGCCGATTGCAATTATGTATTTGTCCCATCAAATGAGTACAGATCGTGAATATGTTAAATATAAGGCAGATTAGAATAAAGTTAAAACCCAAACAGCGAAGAATATTAATCGCCTGCTGTATCTTAAACAAGTTTCATGAGATCTATATAAACATCTTACGCCATGTTCTTGCCTTAAAAACGGATGAAAGATCCGGTTCATAATACAGCGCGAATGTTCTGTAGCAGCTTTCTATATACTGGATAAACAATCATTTAGAAAAGAGATTGTCTCTTGTCTCTTGAGATACACAAATGTGAGGTAAATCTCTTTACACATCTAATTGTTTCCGCATTCAAGTGCAAATTTTATCTGATTAGAACTCAACGCAAAACAACACTTGAAATTGTTCATCCTAAGTCGCTAGTAAACAGTAATTCCGGCCTGTAATTACGCTCCAGAGTCGCTATTCGCAATAATTGTAATGGGAACATTAAATATTGCAGTATAACAACTTATCCAGAGAAAAATCGTGTTTGCGATTCACCAACAATGATATCTACTGTTTTCTGTTCTTGAAACATTTTGCAATTTCGTATAAATACGAATCGCAATTCTGAGACGTGCTGTAATATTTTTAAAGCAAAATGCAGCGAATGCATTTCGCATTTTGTAATTAAAAGGCAGCGCATAAGGGGAGAGGAAATGTCAAATAAAACGAGTTAAAATTGCTGTTTACATTTTTGGTTCGGCCAAGCAATTATGAAGAATAATAGCAAAACACTATATATATATATATACAAGTATCGGGCACGAGCTGAGGAAATGGAACGGTGACAACATTGCGGCAAAGCCTTTTGAAGTGCAATTTGCCTTGACGCAACGGCGATGTATCTGAGTCACAGCCAAGAGAGATTCAGGTTCGTGTGAACTGTAAGCTGTTGCCCGTTTGCTGTGGCTGCCTTTTACAACTGAGGACTGACCCTTTGTCTCTGGGTCTGGTCTGGTCGAGATCTTTGTCTTTGGCCATTTCTCAATTTTCGAGCTTTTTACAAAATTAAGCACGTTGATGTCATTGAACCTCTTTTTGTTTTGCCATTCTTTGTGATAGTTGTTGTTGGCATTCTTTTGGAATGGTAGTGGCTGTTTATTTTAATGGGTATTTTTCAGTGGGCTACTTTTTCTTATGAGATCATAACACGAAAACGAAGCGAGAACGCTTAACAGAGACTATTGACAAAACTTTTTTAAGGCGCACTCTATTCCAATGAGTAATATATGAATAAACGGACGGATACGTTAGCACGCCCAACGCCCGCAACAGCCAAAACAAGCGCAAACGAAATGCCCATAAAGGCAAAAACGAGTTTACCCAGAGAGTCAACGCAAACAAGCAATAAAATTATGCCAGCGAGCGAGCACTGTTGATATTGCTGATCTAAGCAGTGACTGACGGCGACAACGAATGTCTGACGAAGCTTATTTAATTAACACGATTGTGCGAACGCAGCCAAGTAGGCAATCTGCTGTATTGGGTATTTGTTGAAATTTTCATAATGCTCAGCAAAATTTCAAATGATGTGAGAGCGCGCGCAATTTCCCGTCATAATGTTGCCAGACTGTTGAAAGCGAGACGTGTGTCGCTAGTTGTACTGTTCTCACACACGTCACGCGCTTAGGTACCTATTGCGCACTCGCTCGCACTTACTCGCATTGGCGTTGTTATTGATTTCTCTTTGCCAGCAGACAGGGTTGTTCAACAAATGCCAGACAACGTAGTTTTGACACGGAATTTTTATTTGCGTTGATTTGTGCATAAGAATTTTGTGTCTGCAATATAATTGCCAGTGCGATTCGGTTAAAGTATGCTGGCATGTAGATGCACGAAGTGAAGCGTGTACCATGCACTATGTGAATAACTGTGCGAAACGATTCAACAACAACAACAATCTACAACGCAGCTGCTGCCAGAACAAAGCCCAAAGGCAGCGCCAGCTCAGCCCTCGCAATTAAAGACTATCAAAATAAGCTGTGCATTATTATTTTGGAGCAGTTGGAAAATGGACGACGGCTCCTCACAAATATCTGCTGCAGTTCCAATGACTAGAGAGAATATTCCGCTGCTGAATCGTCAGCGCAATCGCTGGTACTCGTTCAGGTGAATCATCATAAAACCGCCTAACGGCAATCTGGTTTATCAGCGTTTTCGCACTGAATGAGTGTGCCGCCCACAGAGTGCCGTTGCAGCAAATGGCAATGTTCTCTTTCTCTTGCTACCTCTCTCTATCTCTCTATGACTGGCGATACATAAACAACCTTTCAACTTACTCCCACCGCAAGCATATATGTGTGTGTGTGTGTGTGTGTGTGTATGTATTGGCATGCAGGAATCTGTATATTTTCGTTGGTTTTATCACGCACACATAAATTTCGCTTCTGTTTGATTTTTTTTATTGATTTATTTTTGCCAAGGTCACTTTTTCTTGTTAAATTTAAAACCAAGGCTTCGACATGAGTACATATTTACAAGCTCACATATGAGTTATTCCTGATTTCCTGATATTAGTTCAGTTTATTTTCAAACATTTTGTTTATTTTGTTTTGGAGGAACGGCAAACGTGAGATGAAAAGCTGGGAATGTACTTAAGCAGTAATACTGAAATATTTACTAGTATTGGAGTACTGGATTATAGTACAGTTTAGGTTTATAAATAGAAACTCCTTCTTTTGCAAGCAAGGGAGTTCCATATTAAACGCAATTAGTAATCAATTACAATTGTGAACAATGTATATGGAAATTATTTTTTTGTACTCTTTTGAATTTTTTCTGAAATTCCAAATTTTTAAAAATTGTCTAAGAAATTTTCTAAATGAGACTAGTTGGTTTACTCTGAATGCAAGCGCCGCACTTGTTGCTAGCTTTAAACTTGGACCAAAGCCACATCCAGGCCAAGAACAAGTACGCATCAGAATAGATGGCTAGTAGAGAGTTGTTTCTGACTGTTTGTAAAACTCGATTGTAAACTTGAGGCTGATCCAGCTTGAAAGCCTATTTACAGATGCGCTCTATTAAACGTTTTGTGTTAGCCATATTAATGCTTTTGTGGTCTTACAGTTGCTGGAAGAAATGGTTCAGGCCACGCGAGCTGCGAGCCCGCACCGTCAACTTGGGCAGGCCCAACACGGAAAAGTTTCCCCCAAATGAGATACGGAACCAGAAGTATAATTTCATTACGTTCCTGCCGCTGGTTCTGTTCGAGCAGTTTCGCTTCTTTCTCAACCTGTACTTTCTGTTGATGGCGCTCTCCCAGTTTATACCGGACATACGCATCGGCTACCCGTACACCTACTGGGGTCCGCTCGGCTTTGTGCTGATGGTGACCATTTGTCGGGAGGCGGTGGATGATCTGCGTCGGCATCAACGCGATCACGAGGTCAACTCGCAGAAGTACAAACGACTCTCGGCGGCACATGGCAATGGGTACGAGATGGTGCCCAGTTCAAAGCTCAAAGTGGGCGACGTCATCATTGTCGAGAAGAACGAGCGGGTGCCCGCCGATCTTATCCTGCTGCGCACCAGCGACCGCAGCGGCTCCGTCTTTGTGCGCACCGATCAACTAGACGGTGAGACAGACTGGAAGCCACGTCTAGCGGTGCCGTACACCCAAAAACTGTGCCGGGACGCGGACCTCTACAACATCGATGCGAGCTTTTATGTGGAGAAGCCACAGAATGACATACACAGCTTCATTGCCACCTTCTGCATGACCGACGGCAGCGAGGACACCGGGCTCAGCGTGGAGAACACGCTATGGGCCAATACGGTGGTTGCCGCCGGCACCGCCACTGGCATCGTCATCTACACGGGCTGCGAGACGCGCAGCGTGATGAATAACTCACAGCCCCGTTCCAAGGTGGGGCTGCTGGACACTGAGATCAACGGGCTGACCAAGGTAAATGGAAAGAATATGCTTGTGATTAAAGAATGAGTTTAACAGAGATTCTATTGTCTATTGAACAGGTGCTGTTTTGTGCCGTGCTGGGACTGTCGCTCGTCATG
Source organism: Drosophila sordidula (assembly GCA_035047465.1). Classification (NCBI taxonomy): domain Eukaryota; kingdom Metazoa; phylum Arthropoda; class Insecta; order Diptera; family Drosophilidae; genus Drosophila; species Drosophila sordidula. The sequence continues at coordinate 1,098,916 of JAWNPQ010000260.1, read as the reverse complement.
ATGATGCTGAAGGGTTTCGGTGGTCCCTGGTACCGATACATGTTCCGCTTTGTGCTGCTGTTCTCGTACATAATACCAATCAGCCTGCGCGTGAATCTCGACATGGGCAAGGCCTTCTACTCGTGGCAAATGCAGAACGACGACAATATCAAAGGCACCGTGGTGCGCTCCACCACAATACCCGAGGAGCTGGGGCGCATCTCGTATGTGCTGACCGACAAGACGGGCACGCTGACCCAGAATGAGATGGTCTTTAAAAAGATACATCTGGGCATAGTGTCGCACGATGCGGACACCTTCCATCACATTGGTCAAATCATACAGAAACTCTCGGGCAACATACTGCAACAGCAGCATCAGCAGCAGCAGCAGGGCAGCTTGTCCAGCTCCAGCAGCGCCGGCGAGTCTATTAAACCGATTTTGTTTGCTGGCAACCGGATGCGTCGACCCGAGGGCTGGCGGGAGTGGGAGGCGGTGCGAGCTCTGGCCCTGTGCCACAACGTGACGCCGGTGAGCGATGACGAGGACAATCGTTCGGTGTCCACCGCGTCGACGGTGACTGGTGGCAACAATTCGCCCACCAAATCTGTGATAAACATTGAGGCGCCCGGCAGCACTGACACGGAGCATCAGTATCAGGCCGCCTCGCCCGACGAGATTGCGTTGGTCAAGTGGACCGAGCAGGTGGGCCTGACGCTAATAGCCCGAGATCTGAACACCATGACGCTGCAGGTGAAGACCGCCACCGAAGAAAGTAAGCCCAGAATCCAATATTGCCTGTATATAAGCTTCAACCGATTCCTTTTCAGGCGATATACTGCTGCATTATCAGATCCTGCAGCTGTTCCCATTCACGAGCGAGAGCAAGCGCATGGGTATTATTGTGCGTGAAAGCAAGTCGGGCCAGATCACGTTCTATCTGAAGGGTGCCGACGTGGTCATGTCCACCATTGTGCAGTACAACGACTGGCTCAGCGAGGAGTCGGGCAACATGGCACGGGAGGGTCTGCGCACGCTCGTCGTCGCCAAGAAGGTGCTCACCGAGGAGCAGTACAACGACTTTGAGATGCGCTACAATGCGGCACGGCTTAGCATTACGGATCGTGTGGCCAAGGTGGCCGCCGTAACGGAGTCGTTGGAGCGCGAAATGGAGCTGCTGTGTCTCACAGGCGTGGAGGATCGCCTGCAGGAGAATGTGCGACCCACGCTGGAGCTGCTGCGCAACGCCGGCGTGCGCGTTTGGATGCTGACGGGCGACAAGTTGGAGACCGCCTGCTGCATCGCCAAGTCATCGCAGCTAATTGGCCGCAACCAGGGTCTGCATGTGTTGCGCTCTGTGAAGACGCGCACGGAGGCGCACCAGGAGCTAAATCAGTTCCGGCGCAAGCAGGGCCACGCACTGGTCATATCCGGCGAGTCGCTGGAGGTGTGCCTGCAGTATTATCAACTCGAGTTTCTGGAGCTGGCCACCGCCTCACCGGCAGTCGTCTGCTGTCGGTGCTCGCCCACCCAGAAGGCCCAGGTGGTGGCGCTCATCCAGAAGCACACGCGCAAGCGCACTTGTGCTGTGGGCGATGGTGGCAACGATGTGAGCATGATTCAGCAGGCGGACGCGGGCGTGGGCATTGAGGGACGCGAAGGCCGGCAGGCATCGCTGGCCGGTGACTTTAGCATTCCGCAGTTCTCGCACATTGCCAAGCTTCTGCTGATCCATGGCCGGCGTAGCTACAAGCGATCTGCCGCACTCTCCCAGTTTGTTATACACCGTGGTCTGATAATTACCACACTGCAGGCGGTTTTCTCGGCGGTGTTCTATCTGAGTTCGGTGGCTCTGTATCAGGGCTTCTTGATGGTAGGCTATTCCACGTTGTACACGATGTTTCCCGTGTTTTCCCTGGTCCTGGACCAGGACATTACCTCAGAGACGGCAGTTACGTACCCGGAGCTCTACAAGGATCTTTCCAAGGGCCGCAGTCTTAGCTACAAGACCTTTTTCATTTGGGTACTCATCAGCATCTACCAAGGTGGCGTCATCATGTACGGCGCCCTCATACTCTTCGTAGACGAGTTTATACACATTGTAGCAATCAGCTTCTCGGCGCTTATAATGACGGAACTCATTATGGTGGCATTGACGGTGCGCACCTGGCACAGGTAAGAAAAGTAAATCCAATTTACGTTTCAATATACTAATTATGTTTTTTTTTTGGATTATCCACATCTAAGGCTAATGGTCCTGGCGGAACTGTTCAGCTTGGCACTTTATCTCATCTCGCTGGCGGTGCTACACGAGTATTTTGGTATGTTTAATTGTGAAACATGTTTTTATCTGTTTTATCTAACTTGGCCTTTGCCTTTGCAGACTGGGAGTTCATCTGGTCGTACGACTTCCTCTGGAAAGTATCGCTCATTACACTCGTCTCCTGCTTGCCCCTGTACATAATCAAGTTCTTGCGCAAGAAATGCTCGCCTCCATCCTATTTGAAACTCTCTTAGACGCGGACAAGCAAGCCGAGCAGGCAACGAATTTTCAGATAAAAACTTGAATATCTTTTCTTAAATTATGTTGCACTTATTTACTCGATTTCGTTTTTACATAAGATTTTGTTGTTTTTGTCCAAGTTCTGCCAACCACACAACACAACCCCCATACGTGATATAAAGTGTAATTACTTAACTTGCGCAGTCTCCCTTTGTGTTTTTGTTTTTATGGTTTGTTGAATTACACAAATGTGAGGTCAATGAAAAAGAAAGTGATTATGTATAAATTTAAATGATGATTAATGTTTAAGTCGCAGTAAACCAAATTATGTTACTAATTATGAATTAATAAACTAAACGTAAATGTATCTATGACCTAAACTGAAATCAATTATAAATTTATTGAACTAAAAGAAAACGACAAATAGATTTTGTATTAGGTATTAAAAATTACAGCATATATTAATAAATTTATGAAACTATATGTGAAGTTTGTATGAGCCTCTGCTTGTTGACTTTCAGCTATACACGCATGATACTGGTAAAGGGCATTTGATCCTTGCCGTGTCCACCTTTAATTTGGATCGGAGATTCAGCTATCGGAGCTATTCTAACACAGCTTTATATACATTTTTGCTTGGGTATTACCATTCCCTTCGAAACCTCATTCTCTTGTTGCTAGAACCCATTAAAAATTTTCGGAAATTAATTCATATCCATATCCAACAATATATCAATTGAAGCAAAATAAATAAAGAATTTAAAATAAAATCAATTTCTGTTTTGATCCATTCATTTTTTTGTTCATAAAAAACTGCCGACTGATTTGCAAGATTCTTAACAAAAATCACAGCGGAACTGCCATGCGAACATAAATAATAAGTAGGTTGACAGCAAATCAAAAAATGCTACATTAAGATACATAAAATGGCATGTAATATTCTTCTAAGCACAAAAGTATGCTAATATTTAAATACCTGCACAGCTGTCGCTTACGAAATGTGAAAAGTAAAAGTATGCAATGATTTTCGTTTACCCGTTAAAGATTTGAAAAGAAATTTACGAGCTTCTGATATAGGAAAATGTTTTGTATATCATTGCGTACACCGGTACGTCGGCAATTTCCAGTGTATATATTCCCATAATGTATATATTTTATTAATTTCGTTTACAATCTTTATTTACCACCTTTTGTTTGTTGTTTGGTTGCTTTAATACTAATTCACAATGCTTTGCTTTCAAATACATAATAATAGTTATTTATACTTCATATTATTAAAGTATATATGCGTATTTATGGGGTTTTTTAATCTTTTTTGCGTTTGTTTAAATTTTCATTTATTTTTTTTTTAATTTATTTTTGTTGGTAATAATACATGTAGTTCTCCCTTTGCTAAGCTTATCTTAAGGTGTTTCTCATTCATCTACGTTTCCAGTTTCAAAAGTAATTCTTCCTGTTCTTGTATAGTTGTTGTTAATAAAAACCTTGGTTTAAACACATATGCTTTGTAAATTTGCTGTTCAGTTTTGTTCTTTAAGTTGCAGTTGCTAATGCAATTCAGGTTATAAACACAATTACGGCTCTTTGCATTTAGTGCTATAATTTTGAACAGTTTTATTCATTTTTCTATATTTATCATATACTTGTTATCATTTTGCTTAAATGCGCAGAAATACTTTAAAGGTAAACAATTGGCTTTAGGTCTAATTTATTTCACTTGTGTGTAGCTTTTATTAAATTTCTCAATTAAGTATATTGGAATGTATATCTCTGTATACGCGTATGCTTTTATTTTAAACGCATGCATTTAAGTTTGGGGGCTTTAAAATTGTTATTCATGTATATTTTTATTTTCTTGTGTGCAAATTCTTTAATAAGTTTTCGATCTCATTATCTATGGGGTTTTCACTAACTGCTAATGCCTGTTGAGCAATTCTTGGGATTTGCCGCTACATATTACATATACGTCTGTATAATGAGCCAACCTCTTGCTAAGAACTGAAACAATAATTACTTTCATTTTGTAGCAAAAAGTTTCCGTCCAACAGTTCTAGTATCTTAAAGCTTTGCCATTTCTCGTTTGTTGCTTGAACATTTAAATATAAATACAGATTCTCATCTCGAGTACATATAGATGATCGTTCTTGAATGTACGTATGTTTGCGTGTATGTATTTGTGTTTACAGTAGGTATATAGTAGATATATGCATGTACCTTGACATTTCAGCTAATTTACTAAAAATCTACAAAATATAATATTGAAATTTCTTTTCTTTCTCTTAATTATTTATATTATATATAACTTGAATATACACACATGTTTCATTTTATAATGATTATTAAATATTTGTGTATGTATATATTATGTATTTATTTGGTTTTTGATGAGGTCAACTTTGATTTGGTTTTCAGAATATGCAACTTTGAGTTTTGTTTTGTAGAATATCATTGTTCTTGTTTTTTGTGTATTTTATTTCTGTTTTACTTTTTTAATTATTGATATGTGCTTATTTTTTTTTTATTTTGTGGTTAATACGAAGATTTTTTTTATATGTTACACAATCCAAAACAGTTTATTTTATGTGGATAACTTGATTAAATAGGGTTTTTTTCTTTTTCAGATGTTTATTTAATAATATTCAGTCTATATAAACATACATTTATACATTTATTCTAAAGGCTTGAACGAAAAGAAAAATATGAAGCATATTTTCAGTTCTGCTTAAACCCCAACAAAAATTGGTTACAAAGTCAAAATAAATTCGAAAATACCAAAAACATACACACATACAAATACATATTAAAAACATGAATACAAATAAAGCATAAAAAATGTCTCTTCGGCACGCCGAGGTTCAAATACCCTTGCAGACTCATTATTATAGTTTTGAAGCTAATAGGGCCCGATCTTTATTAAGATCGACGAAATATTTGTTTGTTAACAAAATACGACAGAGAAAAAAATTATATAAAACACAACTGGAAGACTAAGAGAGTATATTGGGTGGAAAAATCTTCGCCTTTGACAAGATTATTTCGATTTTAATTAGTTTGAATGCAAGGGTATAAAAAAAGGAAACTCTAAATGGAGAATAGCTTTAAAACTCTTATATGTACAGACACACATACTATGTTTTAAAACATCTTTAAATATTGTAATTATTAGTTGATTATTGTGTGTCTTTGTGTGTGTGTGTGTGTGCCGTTTATTGATGTTGTTGTTTTTATGTAAATCTATCGAAAATTAATTGCAATTTACACATATTTCTTATACGTACATGTCGTAGGTATTTATTTATGTGTATTTGTGGGTAGAGCACGGTATGTGAATATTTTGGTTTCCTCATTTTATTTATTGTACAGGTGTACAGGTATTGTACAGGTGTGTGTGTGTGTGTGTGTGTGTGTGTTTATGCATGTGTGTAGTTAAATATCGTTTTGTATCTATTTGTTTGTTAACACATTCCTCTTGACGAGTTTTATTCATTGCATTTGATTTTGGTTTTGTTTTTGCTTTTGCTTTTGCTTTTCTTTTGTTTTTGTTCAAGTTTCACATAGTATTTTTTTTCTAGTATGATCTTTATTCTCTTACGTTATTTTTCAACTCTGCGTGTGCATTTAAATATATATATATATATATATATATATATAGTATATGTATATAGAACGTATATGAAAAACAAATATTTACATACACATAAGTATTTTAAATACATATACAAGTATTTTATTTAGCTCTAGTCAATTGGTAAATGTCTATTTAGTTGATAGGTGTTTCATGTTGTTGTCCAGGTGATCAGGTCATTGAATTGTGGTACAAGGTATGCGATTTCCAAATCTTAAGAGCCCTCGGTTCAACATTAACTAGCGTAAAACTATTTTCTGGGTTTGAGCAAAAATTATTGTTCATAACTCTGTTTAATACTGCTGTCAACAAGTCTAACAACATACGTACTAGTTTTTCAATTTTGAATGTTTAAATATTTGATTTAGATATTCCATTATAATTCTTAATATCGTGCACTTATTATTCATTTGTTTTGATTCATTTAGACGTTAACTATATTTATATTGTGTTTTGTTTTTGTTTCTGTGCCTTTTGGTTTTTCTTTTTCTTTTTATTTGATTTAATTTGGTAAACTCTAAGCAATGCCAAGCATGTCTTAAACTTAACGTTTATTTATATAGTTATTTAAAAAATGATTTTTTTTTCGTGAGCTTTGCGTCACAGAATACTGCCGATTTACGTTTGCGAAGCGTGCGCACAGTGTCCTGAATCCGAGAAAACTCCAACAAAAACACGCAGAACACTTGGCACGCGATTGTTGTACTCCTGCACCGATACATATAATTTAGTGTATAAACCAAGCAAAAATGCAACAATTGCAATCGAGCTGAACGCGAAATATAGTGTGTGTGGGTGTGTGTGTGTGTGTGTGTGTGAAGTGCCACGTCTTCTGGCAGTATGGTTTCTTCTTGTTAAATAGCTTAGCAGAATACAAATAATTATTTAATGGACGCTCTGTGCTTATATTGGTTTGCTGCTTGTATCTGAACACAATTGCTGTTAACTAAATGAAATGAATGTGTGTGCTTGTTGTTGTTGTAACATAAGAATGTTCAACTTAGTCCATTGAAAATACTTGAAACTGCTCGAAATCGATGAGTCTGCCTACACTCTATGCGAGGATACGACAACTACCACATCAACAGTTAAAGGATATTCTTTTGCTTTTGCTTTTGCTTCGGCTAACGCGCCTGCGGGCGCTGGCGCACAAAACGAGTGACTACTGTAGCTGGCAAGGCGGCTACACTTACAAAAACTGGCAAAGCTTTTACAAAATTACGAAACTACTTTACAGCTACGAATACCGAACGCCGCTGGCCAAATGCCCAGCCACAAATACCGACAAATACTAAGCGCTGGCCTTTTGGGCCCGGCTGGCAGATGGCCTGGAAATAAAATAGCGAAAGCAAATCTTAAACTAACCACTGTGCGCGTGCGACTCCGCCGCCGCCAGGTGGCGCTGCTCCTCGCTGAAGGCCTGGCGAGCCGCCTCGCATTGCGCACAGTGCTTCTCCAGAAACTTCATGGACAAGCGGAACGTATACCGGTGCCGGGTACAACGCCTTTACATCTTATACTCGACGATCTTGTTGGGATTGAGGAACTGCTCCCGCTGTGCGGCGTCCAGATGGGCCACGGTGCGTGTCAGTGCCGAGCCCGAGCCGGAGCCCGAGCCGGAGCCGGAGCTCTTGTGCTTGCCAGAGCCGTCGGTAGCAGTGCCTCCTCCGCCTCCGCCGCCACCTCCGCTCGTGCGTCCCGCGTCCGTGCCGATTGGCTGGTAGACACCGTCCGCGCTGACCACGCCCACATTCACGCCGGCCACCACGGGCTGCTGCAGGTAGCCCGAATACTGCGGAGGCAGCTGGTAGCTGGCCGGCGGCTGCTGTGAGATGACGCGCGGCTGCTCCGTGTGCGCAATCGGATACTGCTGCTGATGGGAATAATCTTGGCTGCTGCCGCCGCCGCCAACCACAGTAGCTGCACCACCAACCAAGCCGCCGCCCCCGCCCCCGCCCCCGCCGCCGCCGCCACCGCCACCACCGCCGCCCATGCGCGAGCCGGAGTCATCGTTGAGGCCCTCGCCCATTTCACCATCGCGATTGTGGCGCCCGCGGATGCAGAGCTTGGTGAACAGCCAGACGCGGCCGCGGTAGAGCAGATAGCAGCAGAAGTGCACGAAGAAGGTGAAGATGATGGCGCACGCCGTCACAATGATGGCCTTGCCCGGCTTGGTCCAGTCCATCATCGGATAGATGGCAGTTTGGTTCTTCCTGAAAGTCGGGTGAAAAGCAAGTTGGTTGCGTGTAAAAGCAGCTCGGGGCAGCTCACCTGTCTGTGCCGCCGGCCAAAAAGTAAATGCCCGTGAAGATGGCGTACGCCAGCCCGATGCCAGTGGTGAAGTAGGCGTGGCTCATCTTAATCGGATGTCCCACAATGGCCAGATCGATCATCATTATAATGGAATTCAGCACGTGCACCATGATGTTCAGGGTGTCAATCTTGTGGATGTCTGCAGCGGAGGGAAGGAAACGAAAGGAGCGAGATAAGCCAGATGTAGGGCATGGGAAACAGGGAAAGAAAGAGAGAGAGAGAGAGAGATGTCAGATGTAAATCAAATTAATAACATAATAATAAAAGTTTACAAGCGTATAATTATTATTATTTTTATTATTTTCCATTGTGTAGAAACAGGCAGGCTCCATCAAACCTCAATTTCTCAATAAAGATTAATGAGGTTAAATAAACTAGACTCAAATATATTTTGTAGACAAGCCAATTAAAAAATTGTTTAACTTTTTTTTTAAATATTTCCTAAATCTGTAAAAAGTAAAAACCTGGCGATAATCATTTCAGTCACAATCGATGGAACTGAATATAATGAAATGAAGCGAATATACACGAGAATATATTCCAAAGTTGTCTAGCTTTATTATTTACTCGTAGCCACGTCTTTTGGGTATATTCTTCGCATGTGTTACGACAACGTTCACTTCTTGATTTTTGTTACGACTTGCGTCTATGAGCTGTAATTTGGGCAGTATTCTCGCCACAGGGACTGAGGTTTTGGGCTTGGGCCCAGATTTGCTTCAACTACATATTGTTAATTCCATTGTGAATGAGCTGCCGGTTGGAGGTGTTGGCGATTTCGAGAGATACGCCAAACTCTTCGGCGGCATCGGCCAGCGCATAGCAGGCCAGAAATTCGATCAGCAACAGGACCGAACAGAGTGGAATATCCAGAATCGGCTTCGTGCTGCCCAGAAGGCCGTTGATCACCTGGGACTGGAACACTATCACGGGCGACATGAGGATCCACATTACGCCGTGCACAATTAATACGGGCATGTGCTCGTCATCTTCGGAGACCTGCCACGTTGCGACCAGGACGATGATCACAAGGAGCACCACAGTTAGCCACGTGAGGACAATGTACAGAATGGGCGAAATCTGCGGCGGCAGCCAGAAGCCGAGCAGCAGGAAGAGACTCATCAGACAGAGGACTTCGAGGACCAGCAGCAGGCCCTTGGGCTCCTGGTCGGTCAGGATGAGGGCATTGGCCAGCGCGAGCATCACGGCAACGGCGCTGCACACGATCCAGTTGAGCGGAAATTTGCGACGCAGCCGGAGAATGTTCACGTAGACGCAGAAGGTGATCAGGCCGAGGCAGAAGATGACCGCGGCGGCTATGCAGTTGCGGTCGAGGGGATCCTCGCGCAGCTGGCCAACGATTTGCAGTAACAGCACGGCGAAGAGAATGTAGGCGAGGGCAGCTCCATAAATTTGCAGGTAGAAACCGCGCAAGCTCTGCGGCAGGCCACCAAGCGGTTCGCTCATCAAGTTAATTTTGTGGTTTGTTTGTTGTCGTTGTCGTTGTTTTTGCTGCTAACAATGTGAAGCTACTTGTCGGTGTTTGGCAGCTTGGAAAATGTCAGAAAATGGAATTAATTTGACAAGCAGCATGTATAAAAAATCGGCGTCAGCGCCAGAACTTTACACACGGTCGGCGGAAACGCAGACGAACCCGAAGAGGAGCAAGAAGGCGTACACCAGCGTCCAGGTGGAGGACGTCTCCGTCGTCTACGACTCGAGCACGAACACCCAGTACATGCCGCGCCACGACTCGACCGGCGGCCCCATGATGTGCAGCATGTGCCCGTACCGACCCTCCCGGCTGGTGTTCCTCATCTACGTCTATGTGCTGCTCGGCTTCCAGGTGGGTCTCTCGGCGCTCCAGTGGCTGGCCGCCACCTACCGCTGGCGGCCGCAGGTGTACGAGTCGGAGCGCAATTTCTATCTGCTGCTGCTGCTGCTCACCTGGCTGAATCTGATGCTCGGCTTCTTCGGGTTTCGTCGACTGCAGCTGGCATATCCCCTCAACTGGATCGTGTTCGCGTGCCTGTTCGAGAGCCTCACGCTGTTCGTGATGTGCCTGTGCATGCGTGAGCTGGACCTCGCCTGGCACTTCATAGCGGCCAGCATGGCGCTGCTGCTGATCTACGTGCTGCTGGCGCTCGTGGTGCCGCCCTACCTCACGGCGAACCTCTGGATCCTGCTGCTCATGAGCTTCAGCGTGGTCATCACCAGCGCCCTGGCCCTGCTCACCGGCATGGCCATGCACTTCTACGTGCCGCTGACCTTTTGCGTCGTGCTCTTCGGACCCTGGACCATGTACACTGCCTACAACATGCACAAGAACGCCCACGACTGCTCCTCGCGGCTCGGCTACCTGGAGCAGGCGGCCAAAATGTTCATCACCTTCGGCTGCACCGTCGGCGGCCTCGTGGTGGTCACTCGCATCGCCAGCAGCTCCATCGAGAGCGAGGGCTGCCAGGCGGTGGTGTTCTGCCAGAGGCGATCGATTAGCATCACATATGGCCCGGGAATTTGAGTTCATAAAGCGTCAAACCATCTTTTCCACTAATGCCACAAGCTATTTTATTGACCGCCCCCCCCTCCCCCACCCCCGTCTGCCCGCCCACTTACCGGGATTGTGGACCAGCAGCCAGTAGCACATTGTCACAATGAAGGCGTAGACTGTTGCGCAGGTGTAGAGCACCCAGTAGAGGTGATGCAGGCGGCTCTTCTTCGCCTGGCGCACAATCTCGAAGTCCTCGCGCTCCACCATCATGCCCTGGGTGACTATCCAGGCGGCCAGCCATGCCTGCACCGTGCAGAAGAGCAGTCCCCAGTGGGTCAGGTAGATCCACCACTTGGCGTAGTGGTGCTCGAAGTGCTCCTCGGTGCGGCCGATGTCCAGCAGCGAGCACACCAGTGCCGCCAAGCAGGTGATCGCCGTTATCCAGCGGTAGAACAGGTACACAATTCGCACCTGCGTGTTGCGCTGCCACTGAAAGGCATTATTGGAAAAGAAATCAGTTGGGTTCCTTACAGGATACTAATCTATATGTCTGATATGTAGTGCGTAAGTCTTTTATCAGGAATTTTTTACTCTTCTGAAATTGAAGAGCCATATGCACAAAATAACACGCAAGGATTCCAGGCAGTTCATGCTGTGAAATTGTAAGATGGACGGACAGTGGGAGAGTGGGAGGGAACATGTGCCAGAATAAGAATAAGGTGATGCTGAGCAGGCTGCATTGGCTTATAGAACTCCATTACCAGACATTATTCGTGCAGTTGAGTATAATAAAACAAATTCCGACCCTATTAGATTGGGGTATATCAAAGAAGCCCCTTTTAGGTAGGGGTACATCCAGCTTATTTCACACCTACCTGGCACAGATAGAAGTTATGCCGATGCACGTGGTCCGGAGTGAACTCCGGGAAGCAGCTGTTCCACAATTTGCTGACCATCATTCTCTGGCTGCCCAGGCAGCTGGTGGCGTCGTTGGCGAATTGGTTGAAGCCCTCGCAGCTGTCGTGCGAGGGGTATTGGTAGGCCTGATAGGCCTGCTGCTGCTGCTGGAACAGGTGCTGGTGTTGGTGCTGGTGCTGGTGTTGGTGCTGGTGCTGGTGTTGCTGGTGGTGCTGCTGATGGTGCTGGTGCTGCTGTTGGTAGTGTTGATAGCGTTGTTGTTCCGTTTCGCGGTGCGAGTGGCTGCCGCTGCCGGCTTCGCTGCCGCCGCCGCTGGCTGGGCGTCCTCCTCCTCCGGCGGCTGCGCCTCCCGTGCCCGTTCCCGCTCCCGCTCCCGTTCCCGCTCCCGCTCCCGCTCCCGTGCCCGTTCCCGTTCCCGCTCCCGTTCCGGCTCCGGCTGCGGCGCCGTGCTCCGTTTGATATTCGTGTTGTGGCGGCGTCTTGTGGCTGTGTCTGCTGCCGCCGCCGCCGCTGCTGCTGCTGTGAGGGCGTAGAAAGTCGGGCAGATCGAGATCGAGTATGTGGGCCAGCTGCGCCTCCTCGTCGTCGTCGTCGTCGTACTCCGGGTCGTGATTGCTGTTGTACTGCAGAAAGCGCACGTCCTCGAGACTCTCGCAGTCCGTGGAGAGCAGGGCCGCCGGCAGGCACTCCTCAAGCAGATCGTCCTCGTCCTCGGTGGTGCTGGCAAGGCCCGGCAGGTAGCCGTAGTTGTCGTACGCGTCGTAGCGCCGGCGTGGCGTGGCCTTGTAGCGATAGCCGCCAGCTTGCAGCTCCTCCTCCGCCGCCGCAACAGCCGCCGCCGCGTACTCTTGGAACGGCTCGGCTGTGACTATCGCGGGCGCCCGGCTGCTGCTGCTGCTGCTGAAGTAGTAGTCGGTGGCTACGCTCGGCGCCGGTGGCGGCGGTGGCAGCGCCGGTGCCGGCAGAGGCGGCAGGTAACTGGGCGGACTGCCCGCCGATCCCAACAGCGGCGTCGGCGACGCGTCGAAGTTGATCAGCGCCGCGGCCGGATAGCCCCCGCCGCTGTAGCCCAGGCGGTACGGATAGGGCGCGCTGCCAGTGCTGCTGCTGCCGATGTAGATGTGCGCCGAGGTGGAGGGCAGGTGGTACCAGCTGGCCGGATTGCTGCTGCCCAGACCGAAACCCAAGCCCAGGCCCAGGCCGAGACCCAGTCCGCTGCTGCTGCTGCTGCCGCGACTGAAGTAGTAGCTGTACTGTTGCTGCTGCTGCTGCTGCTGCTGTTGGTGCTGTTGCTGGTGCTGGTGCTGGTATTGCTGCTGCTGCTGTTGATGCTGCTGCAGTGGCGTATAGTCGTAGTGGCTGCCGCCGGTGAGCCAGCGATGTCGGGCCGGCGTGCTCAGACGCTCGTAGTACTGTCGCTGATGGTAGAGGAATTGCTGCTGCTGTTGGGCTAGCTGCTGTTGGTGCTGTTGCTGCTGCAACTCACGCTCCAGCCGTTGCAGCAGCAGTTGTTGTTGCAGTTGTTGGATCTGCAGTTGCTGCTGCTGTTGGGCGAGCAATTGCTGCTGCACTTGCTGCTGTTGCTGTCGCTGCAGCTGCAGCTGTTGTTGCGTCTGCTGTTGCGCTAATTGCTGCTGCTGCTGCTGCTGCTGTTGTTGTTCTTGTTGCTGTTGGCCACTAATTGGCTCCGGTCTAAAGTAAAACTGCGCGTAATCCAATGTGAAGGCGTTCCTGTTTACTTTGCCTCACGCCTACCACTTAACAAGTGTTGCTGCGGTTTCTGTTGCGGTTGCTGTTGCTGTTGCTGTTCAGTTGTTGCTGCAAGTAGAACAAGTGAAAAATGCGCTCTAAGTCAAGTACTGCTCACATGCGACGCGGCGCGACGTCGCCGTATGCGTAATGCCACTAATTAGACGGCATTAAGTATACGCCTTGTGGCTTTCAACTGCCACTTGAGCGCAACCAAAGACAACGCAAACAGTCCGCGTCTCGTGGCTCCAATTCAATTTGAGTCCTGAAACATTTCAATGGCGCTGTGAAAGCATCAAAGGAATCAAGAAATCACTCCCACGAACTATGTGGAATAAAAGCAGAACTGAGACAGGAAATCTTAATTAAGGTAAGACAAGCTCAAGGACTAGCTGAAGCCGTCACTCTTCCGGATTTATGACTAAATTAATAGCATTATTTTAATAAGGAGAAGGAGAAGGCTTATTATTTAAATAACTTTGACTTAACGATTAAATCTGTAATAAATAAACGGATGAACTGTATCTGCCTGTAGCTCAAACTTCGGTCAGGATTTATTTATGTTGCATTTGGCCTTGCTCTATAGATCAGACAGATATTAATATTTATGAACATATAAATATGTCATTAAAAAGCGATTCAATTCCAATATATTTTATACCCGGAACTCATTAAAAATGGCTAAAAATGTTATGTAAAATGCTGTAACCCCATCAAATATATATATTCTTGGTCAAATTGTTTATACTCGTTCACGAGGTGAATAGAGCATATTGGCTTTTATTCATTATTGAAATTAAACAAATGAATTAAGTAAACCTGGTAATTGTTTTAAGCGGAACGCGGCAAATGCAAATCCGTTCGGTCACTCTGTCTAATGGATGGAATGATTTGTGTGCATCGTTTACCAGCGACAAACAAACAAACAAGCAGGCAAACAAGCCAACTTAACTGTTATACTAAGTGCTAAAACAACTACAGCAAACACAAGCGACAATGCAGCAGCAGCAGCAATAATGGCAGCAGCAGCAGCAATAAAATCAGATCCAAATGGAACGCGCGTGCGGCACCAGAAACGCGAATGGCGGCCGGGAACTTCCGTTGCGGCCATTTTGGTTGGTCGCTCGCTTCAATTGAGTTCGGTTCAGTCGAGTTGAGTTGTCTGCATACAACAGCCGAGGCAGTGCCAAAGATTCGGCCGGAAGGGGAGTGGGGAGGCGAGTTAAATGCATTTTGCATGCGTGTGTGTGTGTGTGTGTGAATTAGTGTGCTGTTTGTGCTCGGCTTGTGTGTGTTTGCGTGTCTTCTGACGTCAGCAATATTGGTTTGTTGTTGTTACTGCCGCTGTTTACACAGCTGCGACAAGGGTCGAATTTGTTGTTATTGCTGGCTGCTGCCGTTGCCGTTGCCGTTGCCGTTGCCGTTGCCGTTGCTGCTGCCGTTGCTGCTGCCAATGGTTGTTGCAATATTTACAAAGGCAATTTGCTTGAATAACACTCACAACGCCAACAGACCGTGGTTTCAAACAAACCAAAGACTCCAAAGCCTTTTCTAACTACCTCATACATACACACAATCCCCACTCACGCACACACACGCACACAAATATACTAGTATGCGGCTTATACACTTCCGACCACAAAGTCTGTGCCCAACACTTTCGTTATTGCCTTCATCATTGCGCTCTCTTTCCAACAGCTGGCACATCAAACTGAGATTGCCACAAATTCGACAATACGCTTCCATTTCGAAGAATGCTCCTTTTGTGCCAATTTAGTAGTTCTAAACGGGAATATTAATTTTGCCAGTGTTTCAATATTAATGAAAACGCCTTACTTTCCAACTTTCGACTAATTGCATTTATTTGAGGGGCAGTTTTACTAAAACCTTCAATTTTCTGAGAAAGAGTATTTGCGTTTCATCCGGGAAATCTCAACCGTTTTCTGCTAACTTTTTCTCATACTTGCCTCAACTTTTTTTTTGCCGTTCTATTGCATTGGTTTTTATTTTTGCCTCCCTTTCGGGTAAAAAAAACTTGGTTTAACTTTGAGCTTCAACTTTTCGCTTCAATCATTTTATTTTTTTCTGTTTAAGCTAAAAAAGAAACGTTAAGCTAAAAAAACGAAACTTTGCAGTGCATTTGAATAAAAGTTTTTCGCAGCTGTGGTTGCCGCCGCTTTTGCAGTAACGGGTCTTTATTTATGGCCACTTTGCAGGCACGCGGCAACAATATTTCTGCTAATTATTTGTGGAGCGTTTGCAGCCCATAAAATCCAATTGATAGCGATTTGGAAATATAATGGCGGAGTAAAGAGTGGCATAAGAAAATGTAAAATGCAAGCTCAAGGCGTGTCTTCATTGCACTCAAGTCGACTTTCAAGTTCCCACGCGCACACACTCAGCCTGGCACACATGGCGTATGAACGATGTTTAATGAAGTCGCACAAGTAGAGAAGACGCCGATGACGACAATGGTAACGAGCGCGCTGGCAGTCCATAATCCCAGCGACAACATTAATGCTAATTTAATTACAAAAGCATGTCTCAGCATGTCCGCCCCCAGCCCCCACCCCCCACCCGCCCACTCATGTGTGGACGCCCGGGCAAATCCTTAATGCGTTCAAACAGAATTTATTCGAAACTGCGCCGGCTGCTGGAAATAAAATATTGAAATAGCAAAATCATAAAAGGATTGCGAAGTCAATCTGAAACTTTAAATTCTGTTTGTCTCCATGACATATTGTATAACTTGATATATGTTCTTAATTGGTTGGTTATGTGTTACTGCGTTACTACTACACACACACACACACTCGCACACTTTCTTCGGTCGCTGCTGTCACGTGCAGGCCGCGTTTCTGCGCGACGCATTAATTATCCTTTGAAACCGAATCCCGCATTGATTTATCAATAACGGGCGCGTGAATTAATTGCCGAAGACTTTTGTATCGAGTGCCAGATGAATTATGGCAACTGCAGACGCTGACGCAGTCACAGACATCAGCTTCGATTAGGGTTGGGTGCGTGACACGAGCACGCACAACTCCCACACGATAGCCAAAGTAGAACACGATCTAATAAGAATACCAAAAACCGAGTGCGCTCAATATAATCGAATTTATTTATTTATTAAAAATAATTTATTTATTTATTAATAATATTGTATACCAGCTTTAAATATCAGAAGCTAATTAAAGGAAGCTTCATTTCTTGAAATCTATTTTTGAGAAATTTTTTTTTTAATATCTTAACAAATTTGCTGTACATTTTCGTGCTCGATTCGTGCTGCCTCGTGCACGTGGCACGTGCTCGTCTTTAATTCCAGTGCTGTCGTCTCCCAGCAAAGTTATGTAATAATACAATTAAGCATTTTCATGCGGAACGCTGCGTTTGATTAGCTGAAATTCCAAGTAAGTGGGATGTTGGCCCCGAGGGCAGACGTCGAGCTGAGCACGGATGAGACTGCCAGAGAATGCAATTTAATTAAACGAAAAATATTTTTGTGCCAATAATGTTGCCAAGAAGCGAACTAAGTGCCGCGGCAGGGACGAAGGTGGAAAATTTCCTCAGCCTTTGCAACAGTTGCAAATATCTTAGAAGCGTTAGATCGTCAGTCTTTTTAACCGGAAACTAAAGTTAATATCGATTGTTAGACAACTTCCTTTTTGAAAAGAATTCAGCCTTCTAATTGATTTCAATTTATATAATTTAAGCTAAAAGTTTTTATTGAATATAATATAATGGCAATCGAAAAAGTTTTCGCACAAATAATCATTGCGAAAATATCAATATGATAACATTCTCAAATGCATTTAGTTGCCTGCGGACAAAGTCAACTTTTGCAATGCAGCCCCAAACATGCAACAACAACAACAGCAACAACTTTGTCCTCCACGTAACATTTTAATATTGAAAACAAAATCCTTGTTGAGCTAATGCAAAATTTTTATGCATGTGAAGGCGCAGCAACGCCCACGCAGGGAGATGCGGCAAGAAAGAGATAGAGAAAGAGGTGGTGGTGGGGGAGGGGGGGTTTGGGGGGCTGGAGGTGGGTAAGCTGCACGTCAGACACATTGACGTGTTTGTTTATGTAAACAGGAAGTGTTGCGCTGCAGGCACAGTGGAAAAACTAACACACACAGACAGCAGAAGAGTGACTGAGAGAGAGGGAGAGGGAGAGGGAGAGAGAGAGAGAGCGAGTGAGAGACAGGAAGCAAGCAGCGCTGTTATGCGAACACTCTATACGCTATATATTCCATGCCTTTATGCACCCCTCTCATGGCCTCCACCCCGCTCCCCACTCACCCTTTATCTGCTTGTTTTATGACATTTTTTGTCTACTTGTCTGCGCTGCTCGTTTGTTTTACATTTTGCCCACATGAAATTATAGTAAAGTTAACATTTAATAAATGGCCCCAGCGAGCGTGTGTGTGTGTGTGTGTGTGCGTGTGTGTGTGCAACTTTTAATGAGCTATTTACATGTCAGAGCTGTGTGCGTATGAGTAATGCGGTTGAGCACTGCTCATGAACATTTATGCTTAGCATGTGGCGCATTAAAGGCTTAAGCCCAACTTTTGGCCAACACTCGATGTGGCCCAACTTGAACGGCAAAGTTCAACTGAGGTCCAGCCGGCAGCTGTTCGTTATCCTGGCCAATTGCAAAGTGCAATGTGTCCGTGTGTGGCAGCATCACCGAGCGATTCAAGCTGTTTGTTGGGTTTTGTGTTATGCAAATGTTGCCCTTGTCAGTTGCATCTTCTCAAATGCCACTCAGCCAGTCAGCCAGTCAGTCAGGTTGGCCAGGACGAGGTCGTGTCAGTTGTTGTAGCATGACCGCCCTTAGCCACAGAATCGCCTGCCAGAGAAAGCTGTCAAAGACTGTTTTATTGACTGCGCATTTAATGATATTCATTTCATATGGCCATAAATTTACATATCGTATGTGCTTGTATTTATCGCATGTGCATGTCCATTATAACCTATTACACTTGCAGAAATATTCCCTAAATTGCCGAATGTATTGTCAAATATTATGTGCCCAACTTTGGCGACAATTGAATAAAATTGCGATTTATTATATGACCAAAGTTATATAAAAATGTTAAAAATGGTAAAAAAAAAGAAATATAAAATAATATAAAAGACTAACTGATATCTAGAACAAAGTAAATATATAATAAATGATCTATAAAATTTTATTTAAATTCCATAGCCTTGAATAAATATCCCATAAAGAGGCTCTTTTTAAACTTTAGGAATACAGATTCATAGTTCAGTGTGCACAAGCTTGCCGAAGTTTTGTTAAGCCGACAATTTATTGTTGATTCAACACTCGATTATAGTTAGTGTACTCAACTGTCAATTATCACCGATAGCTTTAAAGTGTCCATTAGTGGAACAATTTACCCCTGTGTAGAGCTGGCCCTAATGAATTAGGGCTCGGCCTGTGGTCTGAGGTGGGCCAAGCCTGGGGCTCATCGAAAGTTATAAGCATTGATAAATGGTCATCTTAAATTGCAATTTATATGGAAAATTGTTGGCAGCAGTTGCGCCTGGCTCGGCGGCTTCTCGTGCCAGATTAATTTTATTAAAACGTTGTCACAAAATCCTTGAAAAGGAAAAACGACGCAAAAAAGAAAAACGAGCATCGAGTATGCAAAAATGCTGAATGTTTAATGGCTGCTCAAAAAAAAACCCGGGGGAAAAAAGAACGCATGAAATGAATGTAAAATGCACGCTAACAATATTTCACGCCTGCAACATCAAGCCGACAACAACAACAACAACAAAGAGGAAGAAAAACGAGAACGAAGCCAAAATTTATTATCAGTGTGTGCGCAGTTAAACAATAAATAAGGGAGTCCCGCACCGAGGACCACGCGGCCAGTGGCTGAGATTATGAATACCCAGGCCGATAAGCGCATTAAAATTAATTTATACCTCGGCTCAAGGCTAAGTAGAACTAGGGACTTAAAGGCTATGCAAGGTGTGCCAGAAGGAAGGCCTCCATTTAAGGTCCCTCTGTCGCTGTGTTTGTTTGCCACACTCTGAGCGTCAGTTTCTCAGTTTCCCAGTTTGTCAGTCTGTCAGTCTGCCAATCTGCCAGCTTGGACCAAAAGGCAACCGCTGCCGCTATCGGGGCTTTCGTTTCGTTTCGTATCGCCTCGTTTCGAATGTTTTGACAACTTCCGCGACACTTTTTGCATTTCGCCTGATTGTCGTTGGCGGAAATATATTTCCTTCATCGCCAGCGCCGAGTGCTTTTCATATTCAATTTCGTCCTGGCATCTTGAGGACTTTCTCGCTTTCCCATGCACCCACGCCCATCGCTTACAGCAGTTTATCAAGCTTTTCATGCTACAGCAATATTTTGCACCGGATCGTGTGCGCATTTTGATTTACGCCGCTTCTTTCCCCATTTGCCAAACTATTTGGCCTCTTGGTTCTAGTTATGCCGCAAACACAAATCATGGCGATTTCACTGCCACTTATAAATCTCATCGGCAAGAAGTTCGCAAACTGATATATTCTTTTCATTTCGCTGAGAACAGCAATTATGTGGACTGAAGTTCACTGAACGCTTGTCATAATATTTTTTCTAGAGCATTGAATTCACTTATCATAGTCACAAGAGATAGACAAGGACGAAGGACACCCTCCTGCTGCAGCTTTGCCAATTAAATTTATATAAATAGCTGCTCCCCCCACCCCCACCCAACATTGTGTTATCAATTCATTCGAAACATGGCGACGACAATCCATCAACTAAAGTCAATTCAAATTCATGCACGGGGGCCCGGACACAGCCCCAACCCCCACGAAGCCCCCACTCAGGGGAATTAACTGCGCACATGACGTGCACAAATGCAATGGAAACTAGAGAAAAGCTGCGAGCTGCATGCATGACTATGACATACCCTTGCCATTTTTCACTTTGGCTAGAATTACGTAGAGTAACAAAAGGGAATACAATATCTTTGTATACATACATAAGGTATGTCTATCACATGTTCTGATGAAAGACGGGGATGTCAACGCGAAGAAGAGGAAGGAGAAGGACGATGACGATGAGAAGGCGACCATCCCAGCGCACGTTGATCGTCCTGAACCGCATCGACGTCGCCAACGTTCATCGTCAAATGGGGTCTGGCGAGGGGGGGGGAAGGGGGGCGGCTGTCAGGGCTTTGTCGTGTAAGTTGGCTTAATTAAATGTGTTGCCCTCACCTTCGCCATTTTCATTCACATGGCACACACGTTTGCCGCTGACAATTGCAATGAGTGCGAAGCTCTTTGCCCCACTTGACATTCCATGTAACTAATCAAAGTTGGAATATTACCTAGTTAGCAGATAGATGTTTGGTCGGAAATAAACAGCTCTGTCCGAGTCAAGCTGTTTGTGTCATTTTCGCAGGAGGGGCTTAAATTGGTCAAAACAAATCGAAACACATCTTCAATTAATTTTACAATGACTTTAAAACTGAGCTCCAACGCTTGTTGAAGAACAAAAGAGCATTCGAGAATAGTTTCGCTGGATTGTCCGAGCTTTATTGCAGTTTTATAGTTTTTATCTTCAATGGTTTAACGAGCATATAAACTCATTTTCATACCTTAAATACAAAGTAAAAAGGACGTTTTACGTTTAGTGCATCATCTGGCCGGGTCCATATAAAGCCAAAAGTTTATATCTTGTGTCAGATAAAGTCATAGCAGTTGTGGCCACGTTTTTTCACAGTCCCATATTTTAGAGTTAGAAAGTCACAAGAGATTATTTCGGCTGCTTTAAGCCTTTATTTCGCTGTGAATAGAGTACTACGCAGTCGGTTACAACTGACTGCAAATTTCGAACTTGTGGCTACTTTTTTTCGCTGTAACGTTTTTGTCTGAAAAGTTTTTCTCTAAGCCGGATAATGTTCCTTAAAACAAATATCTTAACTCATTTAATTTATACTATCTTGGATAAAACTAAACTTTAATGCTACCTCTGCTGTTAACTGTGAAATTTATAGTGCTTAGATAATGTAATCTGGAGTTATTCTTAAGTATTTTATTTTTGCTTATGTTATTATGCAAATAAAACAAATGAAACTCCATTCTCGTGGGTATACCCGACATGTGAGTACTGCGCGTGAATTTGGCTTCAAGTATTGAAGGCACTTTGTCGTACACTAGCTGTCAGCAGTTGACATTCTTGAAAAATCATACACATTCGAAATATGTACGCACATGTATGTAACTGATATATGGCCAAGCAAAAAATGAGCGTAAGAGAAAAAGCGCGAATTCTTTTTCGAACATTTGTGAGTGTGTTTACGGTGGTGTGTGTGTGTGTGTGTGTGTTTGACCCTCATAAATCACTTAAATGCTGCCGCAGTGGCTGCCACAGCAACGGCAGCGTCCTCATGAACAGCATCATTATTAGCATTATTATCATCGACATCATCATCATCATCGCTAGCATCAGAAGCAGCTGCTTTTGGTTCAATTAAGTGGTTATCCCAGCAACCGGGCACCTTTTGAGCATATGCTAATTTATAGGTGATGTGTGTGTGGTCTGGCTGTGTGTGTGTGCCTATGATTTATGCGCATTTCGGTTGAAATTTTAAAGTTAATTGCAGTTTCATATAGCTTCTGTCCCGCATAATGAGCTGCGAATGCATCAAATTGCGCATACGCAACGTGCGCCATATCGAATTTCAGCAAACACCCAATCGAATCGCATAATGGCAACTGTGCAATGACTGGAATTGCTGCAGATACCGGATTGTGTGCCGTTAAAAATTTAAAATGTGGCAAAAGGCCATGCGGTAACACGCAGCTGTTCGTGTTCAGATATTAAAAACTGAAAACCATCAATGCATATGGAAATCGGTTTTAATTGAAAGTCAAAACAAAACGTCCGCTCTTTCGCATCGCACAGTGGTACCGTTACCACTAAAATGTAACAGTGCAAATCGGTGATGAAATTTAAAATTTATTTTTTATGAACGCTCTGTCGCCAAATGCATTTGGCTGGGGAAACATTTTTTTCTTGTAAATTGGGATTATTCTATGAATATGTAGTATTGCTGAATTGATGAAAAAATAACATTTTTTTGTTGCTATTTACACATGAGTTTTATCACAGTGCATTGGAAATTCAGATCAATGTGACATGAATCGCAAATGGAAAAAATGAACACGAGAACAGAAGTTGGGAATAAACACAAAAAAGGGACAGACATATGTACATATGTATGAGCAGAGGCCGACAAATGGATAAAATGCGTTAATGTTGCAGTTGACGTTGACGTCGCCGTCGCCGTGGCAGCGAATCAATATGCTGCAAACTGTTGTAAATGCAAACAAACTGAAGCGAA
The DNA here is from genome assembly GCA_035047465.1 of Drosophila sordidula. Taxonomy (NCBI): domain Eukaryota; kingdom Metazoa; phylum Arthropoda; class Insecta; order Diptera; family Drosophilidae; genus Drosophila; species Drosophila sordidula. Next base: position 1,075,985 of record JAWNPQ010000260.1, on the reverse strand, counting down.
AAACTGAAGCGGGAAAAAAGGGTATAAAAAGCAGAACAACACACGACAACAACGCAAAACAAGACCACAAAACGAAACAAAACAAAGTCAAAACGAAACGAAACGAAACGAAAATATAAAGAGAATACCTGAACGCAACTCTGGTACCTACCTGAATAGTATTCATGGCAAAATATTTTCCAGAAGCGTTGCGAGCGCCTAAAAGTATGCAACGAAATTTGTTTGCCGAGTTTTTAGATTTTCCGTTTGCCATTTAGCCGGAGACAAAGACGTAACCACGCTGACCGCAATTAAAGCGAAATGCGCAGGTGAGTGCGAGTCCAGGGGCGTGGGGAGAGTGCGGATATGGGGATTGGTATGAGAATGGTTTTTGTGCTGGCTTGGTGAGCAGCCACAAAGACAGCACTCGGGCCAACAGGAAGCCAGGGCGCTCCTACTCCCCTCCCCTCCCCACCACAAGGCTCCTCGTTCGTCCTACTCTCTGACAGTTTAGCGAAAATTTAGCACAAGAAATTTAGCGTCAACAAAAAACGTAGCAACAATTTTTTGCGTGGCTGCAAGCAAGAAAAATTCAAAGCCAGCCCAAGGAAAAGAATGAGTATGAGAGACAGGATGATAGTATTGTCACTGCTCTGTGGAAAACTTTCTGAGTTTTCCCAGTATGACATACGTCAAGCTTTCTTATGGCTTAATTCCAACAAAGGAAAAGACAAAGCAAAAAATATAAGTTGGAAATGATGGAAAATATGATCAATATTCATTGCTTAAAGGATAATCTGAAAATGTACTATTACATTCGAGTGAATTTTAAATTTGTACCGAATATCTGAATATGAATATAACGAAGAGTATATATATTTATATAAATATGTGCTGAATAACCTACTAAGTGGCCCGAGCTCTGAGATGTTGTGCGAACCCTGTCAGCTGTTGGCTGGTTTAGCATTTTCTTGCCGCCTATCATTAAGGTGCAATTAAAATTGCAAACTGTGCCGGAAAATTGCATTGGCTGTGGCCTAAGTCAGGCATTAATAATTTAGGTCTACATATACGAAATGAGGCTATCAAACGAGGTTATTGACATGTGTTGATAACTGTTGATACTTGATACTTTATGTTAAAGGCTGCTGGAGGACTTAAGGCGGCCGTCCTTCAGCTTTCGCACACAGTCAAGTGCTGCTCAAGTGCCTTTGCTGCATTTAATGGCCAACATCAATTTTGGAGCGGCTATTAAAGCTTAACTTGACGTATCCCATATCCCAGCGCTGGATAGGACAAATAATCGGGCAGCTAGACGACAGCTTGTCCTTGTCCAATGAGCGGAAGCTGAAAATCATGGATGAATGAAAATCATGGATGAGTAGCTCCAAAAAAAAAGCTGACAACCAGCAGACACACCAGAGACCAAAGCGAATCGCCGGACGATTTTATGTTTAACTCTCCCTCTCTGTCCTTTTATTCTCTTAGTTCTTTGGATCTCTGTCAATTTGAGTTTGGGGGCACAAACAAATATGTTGACAGGAACAACCAGTTCGCAATCGATTGCTGTTAAACCCTATATGGAAGCCACTGTAAATTTGAGCAATAAACAAGTCTTTAACGCATTTAGGGAAAAACGCTGTGCTAAAGTATGAGAGGTATGTAAAGAACACTTGGTTTTGGATTTTTCCTAAACTAAAAATGGATTTCATACTCGTTTTGGCGTTCATTAGTACGAAGAAAATTCCAAATACAAGTACTTATGCTAGCTCTCGGATCCATAGCTGCCATATTTTAAACGTCCCTAACTTTGTCAAAACTGAACCGATTTTGATGTTTGATGGCATTTTATTCATGGTTTGTCCTCTAGGTTGATTCTGTATTTCAAATATATTCATTATTGAAAATACAGTTTTTTCGAATTTTTTGGCAAAAAAAGCATGTACCCCCCGCTTACTCATTTTCGAAAAATTTTTTTTTTCAAAATTTAGATTTCCGAATTTGCATTTTTAATCGATTGTGGTGGTCATAATTAGTATAAAAAACAACATTAAAGCCGATTCTGGGGGGTCAAATTTTTTGTCAAAAATCATGCAAAAATTGACAAAAATTTTGACATGTAAAGCCCTCGGATCCATAGCTCCCATATTTAAAACTGCCATAACATTGGCAGAACTGCACCGATTTTGATGTTTGAAGGCATTTTATTCATGGTTTGTCTTCTAGATTGAGTCTGTATTTCAAATATATTCATTATTGAAAATACAGTTTTTTCGAATTTTTTGGCAAAAAAAGCATGTACCCCCCCTTACTCATTTTCGAAAAAATTTTTTTTTCAAAATTTAGAAATGTGAATTTAAATTTTTAATCTATTGTGGTGGTCATAATTAGCATAAAAAACAACTTTAAAACCGATTTTGGGGGGGTCAAATTTTTCGTCAAAAATCATGCCAAAATTGAAAAAAATTTTGACATGTAAAGCTCTCGGACCCATAGGTCCCATATTTCAAACGCCCATAACATTGTCAAAACTGAACCGATTTTGACGTTTGAAGGCATTTTATTCATGGTTTGTCCTCTAGATTGACTCTGCATTTCAAATGTATTCATTATTAAAAATAAATTTTTGAAAAAAATCTTAACACTTTGTCTTAAGTCCCCATCAGATCGATATATATTCTGCAATAAGCTCATCAAACTTCTTTCCTTATTCTATCGTACTTATTTCGCAGATGTGAATCAAAACAAACCGATCTGCTTTATTTAATGCACATGTGACCGACAGCGGACACTTGCTAATGGAACCGCAAAATGTGAAATATGTAAATGTAAGATATGTTGGGCATCGGGGAATTCTCTGCTCTTCTTGATTTATTCTCTAGGGATTCTGTCTACCCTGCCGGCGTGAAAGTGCAGGGTACGCTGGCGAGCTGTTGGCCTGGGGCAACATATGTCGCACTTTAAGTCTTATGCATTTTTCGGTGGCACTCGAAATTGAAGAGGCGCCTAAAAGCATGCAAATGAGCCTTAGCCTCTAGCCCGGTCCGCAACGAGAGAGAGACTCCTTTTCTTCTGGCTGTCGTGTCAAATGCCAGGGCCAGGGAATAGATCCGACGACAACTGTCAACGGATTGTTGCCGCCTCTGATTCAACAGCCCCAAATGTATGCAACGTTGAGCCCGCATATTTGCATGATGGCCCAGTAATTTGTGCTTGTCTCCCAGGCCCAGGCCCAGGCCTCCCCCCTCCCCCCCCCCCGCATTGGGGACGGGCGAGTTTACAGTTTTGACCTTGCGTTTAAAACTTTTGCTGGCATAAAAAACCAAATATTTATACTCTAATTGTGGGCGCAATTCAGATCGCATCAGACATATATATGCGTATATATATTTGCTGAATAGCATTGACTACTTTTTGGCCCACACAAAGAAGCCTCCAATTATGGCATATACAACAAAAAAGCTAGAGGCTGTGTCACCGGGGTCACATACACATACACACTGACAATCACCGAGCTCCCATATCATGGCGTGTCTTTTGTGCTGATGACACTTGTCAAAGCTATAGGAATTTTCAAATAATCTATGTAGATACATGTGTGTTGCTTTGATTGCACAGTAGAGCCGGGTTAGATTTAATGTCTTCAATTATATTTGCACAAAATATTGTTGCTTTTTGACTACGTGAGATGTTAGAGAAAAACACATGAATTGATTGCAAACATGTTGGCTGGACGAAACTAAGCCCGGGGGAAATAACATGAATCCAGCACGATTCGATTTCCTTTACTGACAGATTTGAACCACTGTCTTCTGAGTCTCTTTGTGAAGTAGAAGTAGGTATATCTATGTGTGTGTGTGTGTGTGTGTGTGTGTGTACTTGCCGTTGTTTTGTTGTACAGTTGGTTGAGCAGCTGCTGCTCTCCAAAGGGCCACACACACACACATTCACACGCACAAACGTGGTAGAAGAAGCCCCCAACTGTCATAAACTAGGATTATGTTGCATAAGCTCAGGCGTTCTATTGTTGTTGCCGCTGTTATTGTTGGTCCTACTCTGTGTGTGTGTGTGTGTGTGTATGCCCATTGAATTTTAAAACATTTTGTTGCTTGCGTGTTTGGGGCTCCTAGTTGGCACAAGTTGTCGATAATTACTTTTTGGTTGGCCCTTGTGGGTGGCCCGGGCACTCGTAATTGATGCGTCTACGACATTTGTGTGGACCAATCGAGTTTTCGATGCAGATGCCGATTTTCGTTATTGTTATTGCATAATGCCAGTCATATGTTTTCAAATGGCTTTATCTGCCAAGTGCCGAAACCCAAAAAGAAGCCAGCCAATTAAACTTGCTGCCAGCCACAAATGGGGGCGCTTTCGTTTTCGTAATTTAAGGTCTGACTTGAAGTTTTTGTTCCAAACTAAATCAAACTTCGCACACACACACACACACAGGATACGTGTTGGCGCCTAATGGAAACGCCAGGCGCATAATCAATGCACAGCACAATGGGCCAAGTCGAAAGTACTGGGTAATAGTTTGACTTGCTGCTTCATTAAATTTAATTTATAAACTTGCCATAAGCACTAAATCACCGGGTACTTGGAGGACTCCGGGCAAGACCGCAGCGCGTTGGATGCGACAAAAGAAATTGCATAAAATGGCGGCCAGTGGCCAAAACGGCTGGCCATAAACATTATTGCTGTGGCGCTAGTCCTTCTTACTGTTCTCGGCCATAATTTGCAAAATAAAAGCGAATATATGCGCCAAAGCCTCGGGAAAATAAAAAACGAAATTATACAAAAGAGAAACAATAATGCAGAGTCTTCTTCGTGCCGAAGACCGAGTACCCCTGCTGAAATGTGGCAGATGTCTGATAATCAATTCTTTCTTACAACTGTGTTTTTAATCGATTCCAAAAGGAACTCTATGAAATAGCAGCTCTTGAGTAAGGGCTATGATAACTATATGACCTGACAGACAGACGCAACGTTGTTATATCGACTCAGCTGGTCAAGTATACCCTCTGCAAGGGTATAAGAAATAAATGAAAGCCGCTTTTGGCTTACATAAAATGGAGTAGTCTTTAAGACTTACAAATTTGTACGTTCAGGCTCTTAGTTTATTTATAAACTGGGTAACTGTCAAAATATTACAGAGAAATATTACTTTGCGGTCAACCTTGTGTCATAAGTTTGACAGATGCTTTCCAAGTGCTGGCAGCTTTTGGTCCGTTTTGCATTCGCAATGCGCTTTACACAAACTGATGAAATAGACAAACAAAAATTTAATGCATTTTTAGTTCTGCACTGACTGCAAAATTTAGTACTGCTGTAGGTAAAAAATAAACACATAAATTGTAAATAAAATGGTTCTATTAGCAAACATTTTGTGCCTCTTGTTTTGCTCCGGCTTAAAAAAGTGTTAAATGGTAAACAAAGTTGTAATGTTCAATCTATTATATATCTATGAGGAAGCCCTTTTGAAATACGTTTTTCTTTCATTAGTCCTGGCAACAGGGTTAGACTTTCTAAATAGTATAATAGTAATAATAATAATATTTCATCTTTCTAGCTTAACACTTAGATAACTAGATTACAATTCAAAGTAGAGCCTTTGGTAAGCTTCGGAATAATTTGAGCCTACTTCGAATAGAAGAGTCAAAGCAACCTTTGGCAATGCTTAGCAAACGTCGTAATAAAATTGAATGCTTTGTCCGTTGTACTGGAGCAGAAGAGGAAACTGTGGCGAAAATCAACTCGGCGCTTGACACACACACACAACAACAGAAGACGACAACAACAGCGAAAATGTGCAGCTTATTGTTGTTTTAGTTGTTTAGCTGTCGGTCGCCATTTTGTTAGTCGCCTTTTTGCGAAAAGCATTTCCGTTTCGGCGCTCGAAAGTATGCCCCACTTTGGCGGCCGTGTTGTGTGTGTATTGGTGACGGCAGCGTGTCTGCCAGCTTGTGTAAGGAGTCATGACAACTTTTGGGCCCCACGCCAATCTGTTCCCCAAATTGCCCGCACCTCCAAAAAAAAAAAACGCTTGTGTTTTTGACGCGCGCGTGTCGAGTGATTTTTATGCGTGTTGATTTTAACTCACTCCTGAGTTGGACACACTCATCCAGTGTGTGTGTGTGTGTGTGTGTGTCAACATGGCCTTTTTAATTAAGTTGCTGCAATGCGCCTTTACAGGCGACAACTTGGCTGCCCAGATAAAGTTGCGAGTTTCCTATTTAAGCGGCGTAGCCAAAATCTGACGCAAAACTTGGCACTTGAACGCACACACACACACACATACATATTCCCGTTATATGCCGCTCGCCAACAACGTGTTAGCTGCGCTTGCCAAAATGCAGCGCATGTGAAAATAATATGGGAAAACTGAAAAACTTTTATCGCATGTGCAGCTGCGAGGGTGTGTGTGTGTGTGTGTGTGCATGTTAACGTAAACATTTCTCAAAGCTCCAAACGCGCAACGTGTAGGTATCCTATCAATGGACTCTTAACCTCACCCTCTCTGTCTCTGAATTTCTCTGTTTCTACATTTCCCTATCTCTCTCGCTCTCGCTCTTTACCTTGTGTCTGTGTGTGTGTGTGTGTGTGTTGACCCACCAGCGTCAGGTGCCTCATTTGAACTGTGCTTTAACTTTTGCATCGTAAGCATTTGAAATTTAGGCAGTGGCCAAAAACGAGTATGGGCTCATATACCAACCTAGACACAACTAATGTCCACACTCATTTGGCTTAAAATTCAACATTAAGAATTCTATTTGAAAATTGGAGAGAAATGCAAGAAAACATTGAACATAAATACTAAACAGCTGAAATATATTCTTGCTCTGAACTGGACTGGATTAAGACTTTATTATTATTATCAGACAAAGTTATTCCTAATTAGTATGTAAATATGCTCTTTTTCCCTTTTTTGTGGTCGGAAACGTCTCCTTCCACCCATCAACGAGATTTATTACGAATTTAAAGAGTACGCGCTGCAAAGATGATAAAGAAACAATGAGCACAATTCTAGAAAGTTTTGCTCATCGAGTCGAGTGCGCATTCAAGTGCAATCTCTGTGCGGAGGAAACTGAATCCTTACAGTGCATATTCAATTGTTAGTTATTGATTCGAGATATTTTCGTAAATTGCACTGAACGTCAAAGCTGCCTTGAAATTTGTTTAGTTTCATTCCTAAAAATCAGTCATTCATAAAAATCAGTTTTTCGATTGTAAGTAAACTTAAAGAAGCAGTCTGTTTACTAAAATCAGAATGAGCGCACACTGATGTCCTTAAATTCACTTGTTTGTAACTGTTTTTAATGACAAAAATAGTTTGCCAAATTACCAGTTGTTAGACCAAAAAGGAGACACTTTCCTGTAAAGCAGACTAAACCAAACTAATTGATTGATGTGAGCCCCTGGCACTGCAGTTGGATGCAGCTGCACGATGAGGCAAGTTTCGTAGAAAACAAAATTGGCTGCTGCAATCTAAAATTTATTGCGACCCAACAGGTTATATTCTCGTGAAAGGTCCTCGGAATTCGCAAGAAACCATGATGAGTACTCGATACTGCAACAGATTTATGAAAATTTTTCCTTTGCTTGGTAACTGAGAGGATTCCAGAAAATTCGTTGAAGAATAATTTACAATGAATCGCTTGAGTCGTTATTTTTGGTACTAGAACACTCATTATACGAAGGTAATGGAAGCGTCTACAGGATGCAATTTCTTGGCAAAAATATCAAATGGGAAAAGCAAATACCATTATCATAACCATTACCATTATAGTTGCTAAAACTTGGCGTCTATTTGATTGCATTGGCAGGCAGTTAGCAAACTATCAAATTCAGTTTGGGGCAAGTGCCGCAGATGCACACGAGCTGTGCCACAAGAACTTAGCCGCTGGGCTTGGGTGCATTTTGGAGCTGAGACCTTATAACGACAGTCGTTTGAATTATGTTAAGTGCCTGTGCCGTCGCCTGCAGGCGCCACAAAGCTGTGTCTGTGTGTGCCTGAAATTTATTTATTTGCTACAAATAGCGGCGAGAAATGCGCCTGAAAGTAGGCAACGGCAGATGACAAAGCCGCTTGACCTTAGGCTCGAGAGCGACGAGTGCCTTGAGACACTTGCGAGAGTATTTTTTTTTTTTTGTTGTTTTTTTTTGCACAAAATTCGTTAAAGTGACACACTGACACGCCCCTCCGCACTCGGCTGGGCTCGTGTTCATAATGATGCGCTGTTTGTGCTAGGCAGCCTCTGTGTCTTTGGCACTGTGTCCTTTTTCGCAACAGCAGCAATTTTCAATGTTGTGCGCGGAATTGTTGACAAAGTTCGCCTCAAGGCAAACAACTGCCGGATGGTTTTGCTCTCGCAGGCTCTGATGAAGAGGGGGGGGGGGGAGGTCTCAGTTTCAAGGCAGCCGCCGTCGTCGTAAGTTGACTACATAAAAATGAAATTACACAAGAAATTAAATTAGCGCAAATAAGTGCGCAAAAAAATTTGGCAATAAAAACGGCGACATTGTTGTGACACTTACGCGGACAAACAGGCACGGCGCCAGAGCAGAGGGGGACAGCGAGAGAGTGAGCGAGAGCAAACAGTTGTTCGGGCAAGGCAATAAATTAAATTCAAACAACCGACACACGTCAAAGGCGAAGGCGATGGCGAAGGCGACTCTCTGATGCATCAGAAGTGCCGCTCAAGCTCGGACTTAAGACCGGACTACTCAAGTGGCCGCACTCAGAGCCCAAAGGCCCCAAAGAGCACTCATGGTAAACACACAGACCGAAGTGCAGGCGCGCCCCAGGACCCAATGCCGCTGTGACGCACTGCAACATCACCACACTGAGAACAATTTCAGTAATCGAATGTCCCGATTATTGCTGTTGATATAACATGCAGAGGCGAAATAAGGAAGAGGTGCCAAAAAACATATTACAGCTAGTTTAATATCATACACAATACTGGGTAAATATAAAAACAATTATCTTCATTCACCTGCATCTAAAAAGCATCCCACCCTCTCTCTCATTGTCTATCTCTATCTCTCAGTTCATTTTATATTTATAAGCTGGCAATTGATTTTTTTTTTAATAGCATCATACCCATTGGCAACGAATGAATACGGGTATAATAATTTTAAATTTGGAGTGAAGAAATCGATACATATTTACATCAATCTGGGTTTGAATCCCAGAAAACGAAGAGGTTTTTATTATAAACTTTCTGTTCAAATCCATACCACACCAGTCTATATTATTGATTTGTTAATCTAATTTTGCCACATTTATGAACACATATTGACAGGGGACAGGGTATCTCCTAGTCGCGACCCATCGAATAGAACAATTTTACTTGTTTTTCTTTTTTTTTTTGTTTTGGGCAATTATTTGCAGTGCCAGAAACAGCAACCGCAATAACAACAAACAAAAATAAGTAATTGTTTCGGTGTACGTGTGTGTGTGTGTGTGTGTGTGTGAGATAAACTGGCATTCCGGCAGAGATATCAAATGCGCTCCCTTCCCCTTAATCCAGATGTATTAATTTATCCCATTTGTTTTTGCATTTGCTCGGTTGCAATCGGTCAGGGAATCCAATACTACTAATTAGCACGAAAAACAATTACTTTTATTAGTAGTATTATTTATTGGTTTCACTTTTGTTGTTGTGCATCCCATTTGTCACATTGCCATTATACAACAGTCGTTATTTGGATGCTGCCAGAAGTTCTTTGATTTCCATTTGCCTTTTGTATTTTTTAGCGTCCCCTGAGAAATGATGACAATAAAATGTGGCAAATGGATTTCGGTGGCTATTTTCGGTATACACATGTCTCATAGCTCGTGCGTTTGGCTTGTCTAAAAGTTGTTCAGTTTTGCCAGTCAATTTAAAATGCAATTTAAATGCGCCAGCCCACGCAATGGCAACTGACGCTCCCAAGGACAGTCGGGTTGGCAAATGGTTTAGTGACTGTGGATCGAAGAGTGCATTCGTTCTTCAGATGCACTCAGAGAAATACCAGTAGGTTGTCTACTTAAATGAAATGAGAACTTGAGATCATTTTATATTTAATTTAAGAATTATGCTACATTATTCGTAACATAATTTAAAATAATTTTGTAAATCAAACCGGTACGACCGAAGTTTTTCTTCAAATGTACACTCTATATGTGCATATATATTTATATAGTTATATTTATAGAGATGTTTATCCACCCACGCACACTTTTCAGCAGTTAGATACCCTCTTGTATGGACTGCAGCAGCTGCAGTGGTTTAAACACACAAATACTGCACATGAGCTGCTTCCCACCGGCCCCGCTTCCGTATCCTCGGTTCTGCACTTTAGAACTTTGGCACTGCTCAACATTCTGTCGCATGTTTGCAAAACAATTTAACAAAAATTGACACAACTCGTCCGTGGAGCAGACATCGCCGCTGGCTTCCAGTTTGACTTTCGAAAGCCATTGGGGGGCGCCATGGCCACGCCCACATTCCCCAGTCACGCCAACTCTGTGGCAAATTGCATTTGCCTGCAAATTGTTGTACATGCTCGTCGTAAAAAAACATGATAAAATGTCGCCCGAATTTGTACACTTAAAAAGATTTGTAGCCGGCACAAAAAATAAAAAAATAAAAATTCGGAATGAAATAAAATAGCGATCACAAACACAAACTATTAAATTAAATGCTTAAAAACAATTGTGCGTGAGAATTTATATGCAAAGCGAATATAAAAAACGCTGTAAAAATTGTTTGAACGCCGGAAAAAATACAAATTTATTACACATAGTTGGACCAAACTTTCATACACATAATCCGAAATATTCCAACTATAAATAAACATCAAATAATCCAAAATATTCCAACATAAATAAACACCAAGAAAAAGTGTTGGCATTCAATGCTATGCAAATGACCCGAAAGATTGATCATCTTCTTATAACATACAAAAGTTAATAAACAAATACAAATAACAGACTTTCATTTGTTACGCCGAATTTAACGAAATGAAAGGTTTCATTGTTGTTATTGTTATTAAAAACTGAGGAAAAAACTTGTTGCCTTAATGATTTCTCGTTTTGATTTGTATGAGATTTGTGAGAATTTCTCTTTTTTATATTTCATGTTAATTTTCAATTACCCAGGAAAAACGAGCTGATTGAAATTCTCAGAATAAATCGCATTTTGCTTGAACACATTTATGCCAGGCAAACACAAATCGTTCTACCTATGAAAATCAAATAACACTATACGCATGTCGTGTATATTGAACTAATTTAATTAACAGAAGCCGCAAGCAGAGCTCGTCAAGAATTTAATACCGGCAGCCAATCATTCAGCCAGTTAGTCAGTCAGTCAGTCACGAGTTCAATACGCGCACAATGCAAACAAAACCAAACAAAATTCAAGCCACAACGTTTCGAACATAAACATAATCCAATACAAGTTCAATATACCCTCAGGAGCACGCTCACCATCCCCCCGGTTCCAGCGTCAAAAAATATGCGATGGCACCCGAAAAATGTTTTGTATACACACTTCGAGATGGTGAGAAAACGCAGGTAAATTGAAACAAAATGTAAGCGAATTGTGTTGAATTGAATGTCGGTGGCAAAATCGAATGGCATCGGTGCTCAAAAAGTATTGCCTACATTGTGGCGCGCAGGCAAACGGGCGACAGGGGCGAACGGAATGCAAGGGCGGACGTGGCGTATGCGCAATCAATCATGAGCGAATTCAATTTCGACAAAGCGCAGAGGCCTTCCCGAAAGTGTTGCTATGTATATACGTATATGTATGTATGTGTATTTATGGCTGTGCGTGCGACTTGATGGCCCGGTTTGGGGCGTGGAAGGGACTTACTCAACGCATAGTAATTGCGTAGTTCGCCCTTGGCTTTACGCCATCTGCTTGGGTAGACTAACAAGTTCTGGCATCGGCTTCTTGTCTATTGGCATCTGCTACGCACTAATAACGCTCATTAAAACTGACAAATCATGCAGAAAATGTGTTAAATGCAATTATAATCACAGTTCACGCTCGCATTCGGCGTGTCCGCAGTGCAAATGACGACATTGCAAATTATTATGTTTACCGATCCGTGGCGGATATATTCTATTCTATTCTCTCTGAAACTGTTGCTCAAACAAGAGATAATAATTATGTTGCGTATAAAAAACGAAGTTAAATTATTTAGAATAGGCAGGATAAGTCGAATTCATTATTTTTATTTATTTATGATTCATTTTGCCTTTCACTATTACAGGGTATTGAGCTGCCGTGTATCTATGCTTAATATGTAAACATTCCTTATCTTTTCTTTACATTCTTTTTGGACTTTTTTCTTGTTTGAAGTAGGCCCACCGTTTGCCTCATTTTGCTCAGAGACAGCTTCAAAATTATTGGCAACCGTTCACTTGCCCCAACGAGCCTATTTTCTTCTTCTTTTCCGTTTCATCTTCTCCGGCGTGCTGCTGCCCATTTAACCTAATAGCTTTTCATTGTGTTACTTTTGCGCTGCTGCCTCTTTCAGGTTTCTGCCACTCATGGCAGCTCGAATTTAAATTCTATACGCTGTCTCACTTTTCTGGCGATTTGCAAGATTGCTTAAAGAGACTGTTCGGACGTATGTATATATATATATATATGTGTATATATGTGTGTGTGTATGTCAGATGCGTGTGGCTTGCATAATAGCATTTGGTTTTAATTCCTCATGTTTGAATAAAACAGAAGCCTGAGCCTTATGATTGATTGCCTACTCACGAGTCTGTTTTGGTGTTTGGTAAAACAAAAAGCCTTAAATTGTAGGCAATTATGGAACGACATTTTAGGCTAAATTAAAATATATATGTACTTAAACCCATTTAGCCGCATGACTGCAAAATTTAATGACCCGCATCTAGGCATGGCGCAGTTAGCAGTTAAGTAGCATACTTTAAATAAACTGTTAAAATATATGAAAATTATCAATACTAATGGCAGAGACGTGTTATTCTGAATATGTTTGCAAGATGTTTTATTAATTCGCTTTAGGTGGGTTAAACAGTTTCATAAATCATTTTCAAATGGCTTAGTCAACAATTTATTTATTTTAATATGCGATTAATTATTAAGTAATTAAAAAAATATGTTGCTGACCAATGTTTATTATTCACTATTTAAATATGGCTAAAGTATGGCTAAAATATTAAAAAAAACAATTTGAATGATGTTTATTTAATAATTAATATTGTTTAAAACTATTTTAAGTAATACAGGAAATTTTCATTAGATTTTTTCCAAGTCATTTACATACAATTTCACAACAACAGCAAATTTATTAACGCTGCGTAGGCAATTTGTATATTTTATCTGCAAGTATTCTCATCCTCATTTTACATTCCTTTTTGTGTTTTTGTTGTGCTCTTCCCAACAAAACGGAACATAGCCGTAATGCGTTTCAGCCCATTTGGCGGAATCAGGGCCGCCTTTTCGCACCTATCCGGCAATTAATTTGGGCCAACACTTGAGCGGCAAGCGCTTCAGGCAGCAAACTGGCAGAGGCCATAAAATCAATGCCACATGTTAAATATCGTGGGAAATGTACAAATATAGCTCCGACACGCACAAATATACACACGAACTGAGAGGCTGCCAAATTTGCACGACGCGATATATAATGAACATTGTTGTTGCTGTTGGGTCATAAAATGGCGAAAATTCTTGGCACACACAAAAGCCAACGACGATGACGAAAAGTCAACTTTGTTGTTGCTGCCGTCGCCTGTGCCATAAAGTATGCAATATTTATTTTGTATAAAACGTGTGCAAAGCATTATGACAAGAATGACAAAAGCACAACTATGAAATACCCTATATCAAACGGTAAACTAATTAAATCTATCAAATCGTAAAGTTAAATGATAAATTATTTAAGTTTTTCAAATAATTTTTGTTTTTAACTCCAATTAAAAACGTTTAAATAAAAGAAAACTTTAAATAAAATCAGTTAATAAATTAGAATTATTATCCAATTTAAAAATGTAGAAAATCATTTCGAAAATGCTATTTTTAAATTAAAACTCACAACAGTTGCGGTCCCTGGCAACAATTAATTGAAAATATAACGAAAAGCAATGGAAAGAGAAAAATGTTTGCTGTTATATGCGAGCTCGCATACATATAGAAGTTATAGTTTCAGGTGCATACACGTGCACATTTTTAGAATACCCTTTTTAATTAATTTCAGGTACATAGTATCTCAACAATGACGATAACAAAAGGGGCTGCCATTAAGAGCGAAAAAAGCCAACGAGCGGCGAAAAGAGTCCGCCTGAAGGATAAGTGCACATAAATACAACAATTTGCCAGGGTTTCTGTCTGAACGCACTTCTGTTTCTGGGCTCTTAGTTCCTCCTGGTTCCTGCCACCTGACTCCCTCTGACCTCTGACTCCTGACTCCTGACTCCTGACGCAGTTGAAACATGAGCTCAAATATTTATAAGCTACGCTCGGTACATTCGCTACTGAACTGATGAATTTCATCAGCTATGTAGGACTTTAATAACACTTGAAAACTGTCAGACATAATTGGTTTTCTTTTCCCGGGCATTTGGCTTTCCGCGATATGCATTGACCCATGCAAAATGTCAGGCTCCATTTGCTGATGCCGTTTTAATGAAGTCGTGCGCAATTTTAATGTTAATTAGCTCTGATCCGAGGCCCGCGCAGAATTCACCAAAAATTTACCATAATTATTTTTTGATGACACTGCCCGCGTACTTATTTTATTATTGTTATTATTTCAGCGCACTATGTAAATATTATATTTTTGTTGTTGTTTATCGGTCGGCCTCACAGGTGAATGAATCTGCGATGTCTTTTCACGCGAATCGCAGTTTCAAGTTCATAATCATACGTGCAGGCAACAAAAACAAAAACAAAAACAAAAACACATCCACGTTTGTTATTATAATGCCCCCCGACAGTCGATGAAGTGAGTGCCAGACGGACAACTGGGCACCGAGGCGTGTAATTAGTTTTAAAATATCGGCTGCTTTTATTTTTTATCCAAAATGAGTCTATTTACCGTTCTGCTAACGGCCTTGACCATAAAAACTAGTTTGAATAAGTCCAGATATTGGCATTTGTTTATTTGCGTATAAGAACACGCTTAAGTGAACGTTCGGAAGTACAAATTAAAAAATTTATTTATTTATTTAGCGCTTGACAACTACAACAATATTTGCTCTTTCAAATGCCAATAAATTTCCCATGTTCGGAATACGGAATAAATATACATTGATAAAGCTATCAATAACTTTTAGCTATTAAAAAACGTTATGGTTATTTTTTCAATGTAGCAAAAACAAAATATATATACATTGATTAAGCTATCTTTAACTTTTTCCAAGCAATTAAAGTAACAGGTTTGTTCGTTGCATAACTAGGTTTGCAAAATACCTCAACGGAATATACTTTACGTCTATTTTGGGCTGTTCCAAGACTGTGAACAGAGTATTGCGCAGTCGGCTACAACCAACTGGACCGTACTTTATATGGATGTATTGACCTAGCGTTATTCTATTTTAAATTGCTTTAATTGCATGTCATAAAGTTTATACAATTTAACTTTAACTTTAACGTCGATATTTTCATCAACTGTATTTAAGTTTGCGACATTTTTCAATATTTTATTTGATTGTCTAATTTAAAAATACTAAAAGCTCCACAGCTTTTGTTTATGATCATTCAACCCTTAAGTGAATTTTACCTTAAACCTAGAATTTCAAACTTTCAGGCGTAAATTGAGTATAAATGATAGGAAAAAAATGCGTCATCTGTGAGATGTGCTAAACATAACTTGCCAGACATAAATCTTTATTTAAAATTTAATATTGTCAGCTGAATTGACAATTGATGTCAATTTATATTTCGCGCACTTATTATGCGGCCTGCCTGAATGTCTTTTATCAGCATTTGATTGCAATATTGCCATTTATCAATATCAACAGAGCCACATAATTCAATTTGCGCAGTGGGGTGATCGTTGAATACAGGTTAAATTCAATTGAGTCAATTGAATCAGTGGCCACCCAGTCATAAATTAAAATCAGGCCAATTATGCAGAGCGGAACCGAATTCATGCTGAGTCCGTCGCGTGACGTGGCCGTCGACATTGGGCGAATGATTGATCTGAAGATCAGCAGTCGTGAGACTGCGTCAATCAAAGGTGCATGCCACAGCTGGTGGCAGAGCTGCCCTATCTCTATAGATATACATATACACACATTTCTATATTATATACTGCCATGTGCCACTGGCTCGGGTGCCGCTGGATCAATTAAATTGACCGTGCTTACGTTGCCGGCCCCACGGCTGATCACACACCGTAGTCCGTAGCCGAGTGTGTGGCCAAGTGTGCTGCCAATAACAATAAACCCGCCGTTGCCCAGCGTGGGAGCTCCCAGCTCAGCGTCTGACGCGCCCCTCACAAAGAAAGTGCCGCGTAATTGATGCGTGCGTCGCGTGTGTCGCCGTTTTCGTGCCGAAGGTCAGCGCGGTGTCAATTGAGCGGTCGGTGGCCATCTGTCGGTGTCGTCGGTCGCCTCGGTCTAGGCCTAGGTGAGCGCGCAGCATTAACCAAGTGCGGCGGGCGCCGCGGAGCCTGCATGCGATTTATGTTGACGCAGCTTGGCCGCCGTGTTGTAAGGTGAAGGCTGCCGCAGATGCGAATTCAAGGATACACTCGGAGGAAAGCCAAGTACTCTCTAAAAAGGCTGCACTCAGTCTTGCAATTCATTTGGGTGCGAAGCCTATTGTTTTTTTCTCAGTGTAGAATAGCGACAAACGCAGCAAAGTATGCAATAGAAAACAGTTGCACCCGCACCGAAATAAAATGCAATTTTAATTTCATTACATTGCAAATTTGTTTTGGTTTCTGTTTCAAGCCCTGGCTCTTTGGCATGCACGTGTGTGCGTGTGTGTGTGTGTGAATGAGTGTGTTCGTTGAGATTTTTAGCACTCGCATTCTCAAAGTTATTTTCGTTTTCGCCTGTCGTCATCTCTCAGCCATTAAAATGCATTAGGCGTGGCCAGTGTTGCATGAATGGTAAACGCTCATGCGGCAAGCAGCCATGGGGCAAGGGGCAACATGCGCAGTGGCAGGCTTAAAATGTTTGAAATTAAACATTTTCCATTAAATTTGAGATTTATTAAGAATTATTAGGTCTTTCATAACCCTCCCCATGTTCGACTATATTCGTATTAGCTTTAAAAGCAGTAAGTGAGAAATACGAGGAGTCAAATTTAATTGACCTTCTGCCTGTCCGTTTTCAATATACACTCTCGTCTATCTTTTCTTGGTGTCTTTCTATGTGTATTAGCTTTGATTAGTGTTATTTATACATAAATCGATATTCTCCCTAAATAACAGTTTCAGTTTAACAGAGTATTGCGCTGCCAGTAATACCTCATTTGCAACATTTCCAATAGTTTTATTTTACAAGAGATCAGGGAGATCCAATGCAAATTAATATATTTATGATATTTGTACTTAAAATATGAATTTATGAATGTAATTTTTTTAAAACGCTTTTGATGCACATATTTATAATTTATCGCTAAGAGAATATATGATGTGTGCACTTGACGTTAATAAGGATAACTGTCTGATAAAATACAAGGATAAGCGATGAAAAATTCGCAGTTGGCTCGCGGCTGAATCTGTTGCCAGCCAGTGGCAAGAAACTTGCTCCAGTTGGCCATTAACGCAGACATAGTAATCTCAAAGCAAGCGTGGAAATTTAATTTAACTACCGCAGCTCGGGGCTACTCATTGCCGGAACTCTCTAATAGTGCGCATTAATTTTTAATTTTAATGCCCGCAGCGGGCCGTGCGGGGAAGTGGCCGATTTCGACGATTTCCTGGCGGCCATCGACGGGCGACCGGCGACTGTCGACTGGGCGCCTGGGCGCCTGGAGCTGGCCACCTTTGCCCGAGTGCACAAATGTGCAGAACTCTCAGTAGGCAGCGCCGAAGGAGCCCACATGAAAACAGGAAAATCGGAAGACAAAATGAAATGAAAACAACTAAGCACGTCAGGCGTAACCGACTGCGCAATACTCGTTCTTTTGCTAGGATATACTTATATGTTTATGTTCTGAGGCGGTATTTTGAGGAGTGATCCTGAGAATTTATACATTTATGTCTATACAATTTCAAGACGGAACTAACAAGCCAATATACTCTTTTCGCCAGGTCGCAGTTGGTAATTGCGCGCTTATCTTTGTTGCCCCATTAGCAGCTGCCTGCCCCCCGGCGTCTGGTGGAGTCCTTCGCGGGCTAATTTCATTCTACATGCAAATCGCGCAGTTTTCGCCAGCTGCCGATTTGCTGTTGAGTTTTAAAATGCGTTCGATTGTTTCGCACCGAAGCGAATAAAGGAGCAAAAGAAGCAAACAAAGGCGAAACTTTGAGCAGAAATCTCATTAAAAGTTTTTGGCATTTCTTGCCCGGAATTCGACTGCGGCCCGCAATTACGCGGCACAATCGGCGTGATCCAGCGAAGTCAGGGGCTCCGGCTGGCTGCGGCCATGCAGGTGCCTGCATGTCCTGCCCAGCTGCTCGACGAGGGTTGCCGCCCATTCATGCGTGTCCAAGATCGGGCAAATTAGCCTGCCTATAATTAGGGTCTGATGTGTTTTCGTTCGCGGCGGTCAGCAGCCGGCAAACGAACCTCGTGCCACACGCGATTGGATCGGCGATTGGACTTGGGTCTGGGATTGGGGTTGCGAGTGAAACTGAAAGTCGACAGTGGGAGTAAAAGTGGATAGAAGAACGCACATCCTGGGCACAGTCGGCTCACATGCCCCTGACATTTAACGACAATAGAAGCTGCAACAACACCAAGAGCCAATGCCAAAGCTGTGGCTGCACCGTTCGATGATTGGCTGCTGCCGCTGCAGGGGAAATGGTAAGCTGGCTCTCATAATTTGTTGTTGTCGTTAAGGACGTTCATGGCATTCATGTTATTCATTGGGAGTTTCGAATACGCACCTCTGACGCTACATTTGAAGTTGTTTGGCTGTCCGAGTCGTTTGTGGCCAAATGAAGAGCTTCCAACCTAAACGGAACATAAACAAAAACACTTTTCCTTGCATTTCTTAATGCTGCTGCGAATGTTGTTGTTGCAGTTGTTGTTGCTGCTGTTGTTGTTGCTGTTTGCGTTGCTGTTGTTGCACATAGTTTGTATTAATTCGCGCACTTTTCTGGCCGCACAGCGCACAGAGTGTTGCTCAGTGGCAAAATCCTTCAGCTGTTGTTGTATACAATTAAATTTTCACTAATTTATTTCCAATATCATTTCGGTTGCAGCGCTTGCCACTCGGTGCGTTTCAGCTCGTCGTGTCCAGCGTTTGCAGAGTCTGTCGCCCAACTGAACGCTCGCTGGCGCTGTCAAGCGCTCAAAGCCTAAATTGCAAAAAAGCCAAGCGCTAATAATGTGTGTGTGTGTGTGTGTGTGTGCGAGGACTGCACATGGCCTAAAGCAGCAGCAGCAGCAGCAGCAAAAACGAGTGGAAACCACGTGAGCATTCTTCAGCGACGACGTCAAGCGCGTATCAGCTGAGCTGAGCGAGAGAGCGGAGCGCGGAAAGCGAGAGAGCGCTCTCAAAGCTCCAAGTCACTCTCACTCGCACTCTCCGGCTCGCTGAGTCATCAGCAGCTAACGTGTGCGTGTGTGTTAGGCGTTGCTTATGTTTGTTGTGCACTTTTTGGTTTTGTTGTTGTTGTCTTGCAAAAAGCCGGTTTGGAGTTGCTACATTTGTTGTGGAAGCGATTTGCAGCAGCTCCCAGAGGGAAAAGAGGGGAGAGAGCGCACACAAAGGGGAAGAAATGGGCAAGGACTGTTGTCCTGAAGGGTTCGTAATCGAAAGAATTGACGCTTAGGCAGGTGGGCTTATAAATGATGGATGGAAGGATAGACAGTTGATGGCTTAATATATGACTACGGCCAGAAACAAAGGGTTTAATGAGAACGAAATGTTTTTCTGAATCACAAAATACACAGATACTTGCTTAAAATTGATTACAATTGTGCGAATGCTGAATTGTTAAGTCGCTTAATTGAAGAAGAGCTTGAGCCGTCATCTCCGGTTTTATAAAGAGGTGTTATTTCAAATTTATGACAACGGTTACAAAGGCCGAATAATGAGAAAGCATTTCTTAAGAGCAGATAAACAGTTGATAAATGATGCGATTATATTTATATTAAGAGGTAGTTCTTTCCTAGGCATCCAATTCAATATACTATATATATTTGGTCCAAACATACTGTTTACCCACTGCCAAACCTATTCGAGCTGCTGTCCATGGTCTTTACAAGGCGTCCCAAGAACCTTTAAGCCAACAGACACCGCGGCGTCTACTCTCAGAGGCACACACACTGTTCTCCCGCTCTCGCTTCATCTATTTTACAGAAGTATGACAACGGAATACGGTAGCCAAAAGGACGCCGTCGTTGTCTTTAAGCACACACACACACACACACACACACACACAGAGAGAGCGCCAGGACCACCGACAATAGACGCTGCCTTCCCCACTGCTCCTGCTCAATGAAAAGCTCGCAGAACTGCGGCTCACAGCTTTCTGCACAATCTCTACTGCAAAACGTTGGGAAAAGCTTTTGCTACTTCACAACGGGCCAAATAGAATCATTTCCGAGTAAATTTATTTAACTAAGATAAATTAATTGTACATTAAATTTTTAAAACCCAAATATGTTCTTTACTAGTTCCTAAAATTACAATTAATTTAGCTCTTTAATGGATAACATATTTCAACTATGATATCTCCTATTTATTTACACTTAATTTTTGCATTGACAAATCGATTTCTTTTCCATAGTGCAATGCAATTTGCAGCCATTTTCTTTGGGGCGTTGGGGATGGGATGGGCGGGCGGCCCGTTGGGCTGAAGGCCGTGGAAATGATTTCGTATTAGGAAAGGTTAGTTGTGGCTGTGTGTGCTGGTGGTGTGCGTCGGGCGGCTGCTGCAGTTGGAAATTGTGCTTTTCACGAGTTGCGGGCCAAGCGGCGCCGCAAACCTTGACAGCATCCCAGCCCGCGTCGCGGATTGTTGCAACAGTAAAGCAAAACACAAATGAAGCCGTTGTACTTTTGTTGTTTGCTCACCTGTCGCGGCAGCAGCGAGGCACACGTATTTATAAATTTATGTGTGCATGCTGTATGTATGTATGTGCATACATATAGGCTGGCGGCGAGTCGGGCTGTTGATCGGGGTGGCCACTGTCAAAGTGAAGGCGAAGTGAAGCGTCCTTCTGCCCCGGCAACTTTTACTTTCAACGTGCGTCGTCCTGGCTGGGTAATTGCCGCCTCCTGAGTGGCCCTTTGATTGTTGTCTAAGCTGCAGCCCGCGCAGTTGCATTAAAAATTGATTAGTAGACACTCAAGTTTTTCAGTTTTTAGCGTAATTGAGAAAGTTTTCGGTTTGCTGTCAGTAACTCGCGCAAACAACAGGGAAACAACAGCAACAAGAATTCTGTAAATCTTTTATTATCTTTTATTATATTTTGAGAAGGTGAAATCAAGCGTACAAATTAGCGACTAATTGCATTTGAATATGCTTAAAGCTAGTGGGCTCAATTTTGCCTTATTCTATTTATTTAAATAAATGAAGTGTGCACAAAACCTGCCTTATTTAGTTTAAATTAATTTTGTGTGGTCGCTGCAAAAATATTACATTTTTTCGGCATTATAAAATTAAAATTGGAGCAGAATTTGAGCGTCTACTGTATTTTACGAGTACATTACATGCACATTAAATTGAATACATTTTAAATATTTAGCCGTTAATATTTAATTCAAATTGTACACAAAGTAAGCAGTACTGCAACTGCACTGAAATGTCAACCAGAGGTGCGCGTATCAAGCAGTGTAATTTCAAGCAGTTCGATGTCAAGCAGTATATTTGAGCAGCCTCTGGTGGCTGACCAGGCTTTGCTAGGAACACTTTATATATTTCTGAACCGTTGTCCCATTCTCCTCAGACTGCTTGGTTCGTAACTTGGATAAGATGCATTTTTAAAATGTAATAAAAAATGCTGTCACACGATCTTAAATGTCGAATAATACAACAAAATATTAGAATTATATAACGTATAGAATTAAATATGAAATTAAAACATATTAAATAGCCGTCAGAATAGTGAGCGGACACCATAATTGGGCTCATGCTTGAAAAATGCGACTCAAACAATGCACATTGGCATTTGTATTGTCCTTTATCTCTGTTCTTACTGTCAGTGACTGTGGCAGGAATAAAATTCGAATACTCCTTGGCACACAACCACCGACAACCCCTCTAGCCACAGAGCAGGGCTCGACTGCAGAAAATGCATGCGAAATAAATTGCAGTCCGAGGCACAGAAAACTAAAACGCACTCATTTATCATCATTTCGGGGCATGCAATTGCGATATTTGGCTGCCAATTGGCAATTGTTGTGATTGGAAGCAAACAGGCGGCCACACAGACGCACACACACGCACCCACACACACACACACACATGCACAGCATTGATTGCTACACACTCACACTTATGCATATGCCTGTTGGTGTAATGATTGTTCATACATAAAGCAAATGGCGCAGTTGTCGAAAATGTTCATTGGCAATTGTGCAAACAGTCAAAGATGCAACAAGTGGCTGCCAATTTGCGAGTGGGCGTGCGGGCCGCAGGGTGGGCGGGGCTGCTGCAGCCTGCAGGCAGCAACGTTTTTTCAAGCAGAAAATTGCACAAGTAAAGTGCAAAATTAGACAGAGTCGCCGACTGCGACTTCGAGTCAAAGAAATATACAAAGCAAAGATACACACACACACACACACACACACATATGCCTGACAGATGTTTCTAATTTAGATTTGTTTGTTAATTGTGCAAGTCTCAATGTGGGTGGGGGAAGGGTCTGGCAGGACTTCAGCTGTCCTTTTGATGTGTCCACTGAAGCAACCTCGAACCTCAGCAGCCCATTTCCGAATTCTGATGAACAGAAGGTGCCACAACTGTTAATTAGTTAATAAAGGTCTAGTGTAAACTAAACCAAATTATGTTTAGCTTAGATGGAATCTATTGATTAAAGGCTCTTATTAAATTAAAACTGAAATTGATTTTTCCCAATTTTCAATGAAATAATTTAATTTTAAATTTATATCACAGCTCCTTTTATAGTAACATATTTTATAGTTTTTTATAGTATTATTTATTAAATAGAGCTAAAACAATTCGCATGTAAAAGTTGAGGACTTTAGAACAGGGCTTAAGCAAAAATTGAGAACTTTTTTCATATTATGGATACAACTATATAAGCTAAAGGCAGCAGTTATTAAGCCAGGTGCTTATTTATTGCCCAGCTTACAACTCATTTGGAATTTTACACTTGGCTAAATAAAAAGCGAAGCCATGCAAATATTGGCTACCATTATTCCGGCTTGTTGACACGGAACCCAACTGTCAGTTAATAACCTTTGTCACTCTCCGACCTATCGTTTTTCACATTATTACCAGGTTTCAATAAATATTTGCAAATTGAAATGTAAAATAAATGCAACGCGTGTGTTTGTGCCTGTCAGATGGATTTATCAGTTAATGCTGTAAATCGTGAAATCTGTCAGGTCCGTTGGTCTATATCATTTGCCCATATTTCATACATTTGCCCAGCATCATTTAATGCGCTTACGGCGCAAACCAAACATTTATGTGCAACGTTCTGCACTGCTCAATTAATTGATATAAATAAAGTCAACTCCGCAAAAATATATGTGTACACTCGGAAAAAATAAAGCTAAAAATCAAATCTAGTATGGAAATTTTCTACCTGTATAGATACTGAGTTAATTTATAGATCAGCGTTTTCTTCAAGTGTATCTGTATAAGGACCCATACGCATACTCGTAAATATTGTCCAACTAACGGTACACATTAATGCAATTAATTTTTGCATTTGTCGCAAGTGAAAAACAAAACAAAAACAAAATATAATTAAATGCGCTACATTTAGCGCATTTTCAATTTCTCTCGGCGATGGAGTTTTTTAGTTTTAAAATATTTGTGGTATTTGCATACATTTTTTACTTTTGTTAATTTCCATTTAAATCGTGTTTGTGGCAGTTAATTATGTTTTACAGCTAATGGCAAAATGTCAAAATAATTAAAATGCGTGTTACGGCGCAAAAGCCATCTTCCACCACCTGAATCAACCGGTTATTTTCAGTTTATAATTGACAAGTGGTTGCCAACTGTCAGCGCCGATTAAAGTGTAAATCTGCTTAATTATAAGTTCAATATAAAAAGCTTCCAATTTCGCAATCAATCAATAGGCAGAGATACATGGCTTGTTTCCAGTTTTTGGAAACCCAAGCACAATAAATTTCATTCAAGAGTCTCCTTTTCAACTCATTAAAACAAATTTATCACTCTCCTTAAATCAGATCATTAAATACTGTTAAACACTGTGTGCGATATTTGCGTTCCTTTGTCATTTACACCCGAAAGCCTATCGACCATTAACTCTGCGCTTTTGCAAAGGCCATTAAACATGTGAGCTGCAATTTAATTTTCACAAAAACAATCATTAAAGCTCTCTAATTACGCGGCGAGTCGTGGCATGCCGCGTCGCAAGCGTTGCAATGTCAAATGAAGCGCCTAAAGCTATGCAACATTATACAAATGCAATTTATTATTAATAGAAAGCCGCATAGCGGATGGTCGAAATATTTTGTAATTAGCCGCTTGCACCAACAAAAAAGAGCACAGTTATTCGACTATGAAATACCCTATTATTATGGTTTGAGTTTGTAGTCGCCAAACTCTGGGAGAAAAAACCTATCCAAAAAATATATAAATATAAATTAAGTATGTACGCTCCGAATGTGCCTGTAATGAGTATTTTGTAAATTCCAGATTTGGTTTTTACTTTTACAACATTAACAATCGATTATAACATAAAAACTATTCATAATTAAGAAGAAAAAATTAAGGACTGGACTTTTATAAAATAAATCAGCAAACGTTGCCATGCCACATTTATGTTTATTAATTTTTAATGTATGCACAGCTATGCTCGAATGTAAATTGATTACTTAATAATAATAATCATAATGATGTTAATCGAACGAATGAATGAAAATTCTGTAATCATTATTGCAAATTAATTAATCTCGCTGATTAGGTCAAGCTTGTTCAAAAAGTAGCTAGTCTTTACATACTTATATGTACAGGGTATTATATTTGGCATGCATAGAAATACAATTATAAATTAAAATCTAATTAAATTAGCAGGCCTGACAGGCAATTGACAAAACGGCCGAATGGTTAAATGATTGAATGAATGAATAGATGCATCATGCGTGTCAATCAGGTGGGAAGGGGGGAGAGGGGGGAGCGAGGTAAGCCCAATGAACGCTCAATCAGACAGAGGTCAGCGATAAACGTGCCACGCGTCAATTGAGGCACATAAACAACTTAATAATTGAATATCGGGTTGACACGCGAGTAAATGAACTCTTAATAAAACGCATTTTATGCTTCACTTCCAATACACAAAGTCTTGAACATTTAGTTCCGGTGAGGCTTAGCCTACGTTAATATGCACCATTCCAAAGGCAACTTTCAGATACACTGAGTGTCCTATAACGAACAAAATATAAATAAAAAAATATAAAATATATATAAGAATATTTTGAGGAGGTTACCAGAAATCGACTTGCTCGGTATCCAAAATATTTCATGCATCCATCTTTAAAATTGAGGTATATAAATAGATGTTACCGATTTGCCACGCCGCCAGTGGGTGTATCCAAATATACCAGTCGCCCGATATACTCTTCTCACTTCGTGAACAAGCATAAAAACTTGGAAAAGAGATTCCACGCAGATAAATTTGAGGCGCACACGGTGGGATATGCTTTTATTATTGCCGCGATGGCCGAGCGTATCTTTGGGATGCGCACTTGTAGTTGCACTCGTGCTCGCACATTTATGCTAGTCTCATTAGCATCGTGATATCGATTTTCTGGTTAACCATCAATCAACAAAACGCCATACACAAAATGAGATTGCAATGCAATTGAGGCTTCGAACCGCAGCACACGCCATGCTCGAATGCCTTAAAGCGTCTGCTTGGCATGCAACAATTTATGTGCGCACACACAACACACGCACACCCCAGCATATGCACCGAAATACGTTGCGAAATGGCAGCCACTGTGAATTCCTTCTGCGTCCCATAGTTACGCCTGCCCCGCCCTGCCCCGCCCCGCCCCCGTCCCTGTATCATAGCTTTTGCGGCCTGCACTCTGTTCTGGTTACGGCTCCAACTGGGGGCGACTCTGACTGGGGGCGTTGTCTTTGCGCGGTCATTTGGCTTCGATAAACAATTATGGCCAAAGAGCCAAGTGCATTTGCCAGACGACAAGAACAATTAACAATTGCGCAAATGGCCCTAATTAACTACATAAATAGGAAATATGCATTTCATCGGCATTGAACTCGTGATCGTTGAACATCCCAGGGACAGCAAATGTTTGCCCATCCTCCCAGGAAACGGATGACAAATGGTCGAGAACGCAAGCTAAATGCTTCAGATACACTTACTTTCGAAATAAATCAAAATAAGTTCTTCTTGGTGTGTATTTAATTGTGTGTTTACCTCGTATCGAAATCACGACAAATGTAAAAATAAAACAAGTAAGAACATTGCAGTCGGATGTAGCCGACTTTGGCAAATCTGAACCTGAATCTGATGGGAGATATTGTCATTTCCGATATATATTCCAAGTTGCAAGTCTCTAGCTTCAATACAGGCGCAACAGCTCACTTAACGGTGCCCGTCTAGTTGCCACCTGCCACATTGCAACACATGCAACCCCAGCCTGTGCGTGTTGCTGCTTAAGCTCATTCCGGAGGAGTTGCATACTTTCGGGCGACAAACAGTCTATTGCGAAAGAATATTCACGCATTGCGCACAAATATATCCCGATTGCAAATTGAACTTGTCACGGTGCATGCAACACGTTCCTGCCACGCTCGCTGTGTGGCGCCGCCCCTTCCCTTCAGGAAATCGCCCCGAGAGATGGCACAATCAAGTATCTGCCTGGGTTGCACTCGTTGACTGACTTCCGCTCTGTTTGGTGCGACAAAGTAATAGGAAAATTTCATACTTCCGCAAATCTTTGTTGAGGCCGCACAATGCGCTGCTCAAGTTGCCACGCCCACACGCCCAGACGCCCCATCAGTTGTCGCTAGTCGCATATTTTGCGCGCGCCCAATTATAAGCTGAAATGAAGCTGCTCATCCAGTTGCGCCCCCGGCTAGACCCGAGCCCGGACCCGGACCCGGAGCCGCAGCCGGACCCGTACTCAGCCAGACAAACTGTTCACTCCAACTCCATTCTCCGGCAACTCCCCTCCAGCCAACCGATTTAACTATTTGGTTTGTTGGCATTTCATTTAAGAGCAGCCCCGAGTGCAACATATTTTGTTGTCATTGTTTGCACTGTGTCCGCGTTGCTCCTGCTTCCAACGGAAACTCAATGTGGGTTGTCCTCTCTCCCTCTCTCTCTTTCTCTCTGCTTCTCTGCGGATTTGTGCGAATCTTTTGCGCAGCGACAGCAGAAATGTAAATCAGTTATTGATAGTCAAAATAATGAAAGATTTACATAGACTATCAACCCGGAGCAGTAAATGCCATTCGCCCGGTTCCTTCCAATAGGGCCCAGGGACCCTCCAAAAGCTGTCTCTGATCTCTGGCAATCACAATCAGAATTGCCAAAGCAGCTGCGTGGAATAAGGAAATATAGAAACTACTTTAAGAATTTCCTCTTTATTATGGCCTACTGATTACATAAATTATTCATTTATATAAATAAACAAAATACACAGATTTTTCATAAACCTTAACCGAAATAAACGTAAGTTAATCAGTTTCAATCTGAATCTGAATATAAATCTCTTTTAAAGTGATTCATCAAATGCTATTATTGATATTGCTTCCAGGTGTGGCTTAACAGACTTTGGAACGAAATAACGGTAGACAGCTGGGCAGTATAAAAAATAAAGGTATACCTGGTATAGATATATTATTCTATGAATACCTAGAACGAGCATCTCCATTTGTAATATACTGATTCACTTGAATGTTGTTGTATTCAACGAAAGAAATAGACTTGGAGACACCTTGTACCCAGACAATTAATATACAATATGTCTGATAAAGAAATTCGCATATTTACTTAAATCGGAGATCTTTCGGTCTTTCGGTCGTTATATACATACATATACAAGTACATATTTTTATGCATTTTAAATTTAATTTAATTTTAAATTTGGTCGTAATTTGCTTTATAAAATATGCAAATATGTAATTTGACTTGAAAATTTATTTCGCTTACTCATCCTGCGACTTCAATATTTATTTATCAATGTTCTCAATTTCAGGCTAAACGTTTTAAGAAAAGCTTTTAAAAAGTCGCACTATTCTCTTCTTCTGATTAGCCTCAGTCACCATTTGGTAGCGGACAAAAACACACACATGCACACTAACACTAACTCCAGGCAGGTAGTTAAACATTCCCAAGACACAACTTTGCGCACACGCGCAGATAACGCGACCGATCAGCAAGGCAGACACGCACTGACTAAATGGTCTCATCAAACTCTCGCGTATTATTACAACAACAATTTAGAAAAGCAGCGCTCGCACCAGCGACAAAGCTCGCTCCTTGCGCACACGCTCTCTTCTTGCTACACAACGAAGTTAACGGGATCGCAAGCATTTCCGCCAATCGCGTTTAGTCAAGCATAAAAATGATCTCTATCTCTATCTATCGACAATAGTAGATAAATAAGTTATATTGTGAGCTCTTAAAACTGTGACGTCACAACAGCAGAATTTCATGTGCGCGCGTCGCTTTTGCTTAATGAAACTTAATGAAACTTGGCATAGATCTGTATTATTCGTGCACACTGCACATATATCAAAATTGTAGTGATAGGACCTCTAACTCATAAAGCTTCCATAGGCAAAATCGGATAAAAACTTAATCTAAAAACAGCTCAAACGAATTAACGAAACTGTTTCTGATGGATGGCCAAATTCTCTGCATAGAAACTTTCTTCGACAAGCAATGAAGCCCTATGTCTTAAAATCTAAAGCAAAGATGAAAAAGAAAAACAAATTTGATTCAAAAGTTTCACTTTACTAACAACTGGGTAAATGTAGCCTTATACTCCCCACTCAGTCAGTCAATCAGTCAACTAGTCAATCAGTCCGTCAGTCAGCAGCCAGAGCTAATCTTCATCTCATTACGCAATCCGTTTAATAAGCAAAAGCAGCTGCAACGACAGCGGCAGTTGCAGCTCAAAGAGAGGCAAATGTGTCAACTCATAGTTGACAGCTGGACACGTGCACAGGTGAACACGTGAACTTTATGTCCGCAAAAAGCTAAGCAACCGCAACCGGCGAACAGGGAAAGTGTGCGAAATGTAGTGCTAAAAGTACGAAAAACTAGCGTCAGCTTTTTCCAGGATGCAAGGCGAAAAAAACGCTGACAAGCTGTGCCGGGTGGCAGCCAGAGGGGCGGCCCCTCCTGTGGCATTGACTGTGACTGTAATATGCCAAACAGAAGTCTCGGCCAACAAACTACAGCTCCAACTATTCCGCTTCGCTGTGAGCCATTGCATATGCACGCGACGCACAAAAACCATGTTGCATACTTTTAGGTACGCGCGCGTGTGTGTGTGTGTGTATGTGTGTTTGTGTGTGATAAAGTGAAAGCAGCGCCAGCATGAAAAACTTTAACTACTTTTTCAATTGTTTGTAAAATGCAAATGCAAATGCGGAGCCGTCGCTCGTTCGTTCCTCATGTCCTGTTGCCTGCCCGCCGTAGACTGGCCCCTGCCAACTGTCTGCCATTTTGCTTGTTGGCCAGATACGTTATGCATACAATATTTTTTTTTGTGTTGTGGCATTGTTCTCTCGAACGCCCGCGCTTCGGCTGCCGCTTAGCAATAAGGAAAAACATAAAGAAATGATAACGCTTTTAAGCCATTCGAATGACATTATAAGTTATGTGTGGCCATCTCTCTGTGTGCCTTCTGCACATGTATTTGTGTGTGAGTGTGTGTGTGTGTGTGTGTGGGCGGCGCATTTGCTTATGGCTCATTCAATTAGAAATGTATTAGCATACGTTGGGGCAGCCAACCCTTTTAACGTTTATGAATTGCGGCAGCTATTCGAGTTTTCTGATGTGTGAAAATCGCATAAAAGTATGCAACAAATAGTTTCTGGCAGGCCTCTCAAATATCCACACAGACGCCTCATTAGCTATGAGGACTTTTTAGCACTTCTTTGGTATTTTTTGGTATTAAATATACAATAGATCGCGATCAAGGAGCGTTATGCTATTATAAAATAAAATCGCTTATACATTAGGCTGCACATTCTTTAAATTTTTTTTTATTTTTTTTATTTTTTTTTTTTATTTATTGCAGCATATTGTCCAAGACTCTCTAGCGCATTTTTAACTAAAACCTTCGCAGTTGGTTGGCGAACCGCTTTTAAAATTATGACTATACTTAAGACTATGACTTATAACAATGACTATTTTTTTTAAAGGTTTATGTCGTTTCTGGTGTCTAAAGGGTGCAATCTTTTGAGTTTTCGCCTGTTTGTATTTGAGTCACTAAATTAAAGTTAACAAAAATTAATGCTTTCACCTGCCTTCAAAATGATTATGCCCAATGTGCATTTGTTGCTGTTGTGTGCTCTAATGTTCAATGTGCCGCTTATCCCCGCCGTTGACCACTCGACCACTGACCGCGGACCACTCGACCCCCGACAAACACCTTTTGCATGCAACTGCAACTGCAACTGCAACAGCAGCGGTGACTGTTGCAGCCGCCGGCGTAATTAGTTTTTGGCGTGTTTTGCAGCAATTTGGTAAATTTCTTATTTAATGCGCTCGCAAGTGGCCGACAGGCCGCCAAAAGCCAAAAGCGTTGCGCCTAATTGCAGGCAATCATATTTTGTTTGCCCAAAAAGCAGACGATGCACGAGGAGATGGCCGAGTGGAAGTGGGAGGCGTGGGCGTGCAATCAACCCATTGCTGTCAGTGCCAGTTCTAGGCACATCCTGAGTATATATGTGTGTTAGTACACACACACACACACACACACACGTGGTGTGTTTGGCGTGGGCAAGCGCAACCGCTTGAGCTAAGCAAATCAATCAATTTAAAAGCAATTGCCGTTAATGCTGTCAGAAGTATGCACCCACACTCACACGCCTAAACATTCATATCTGTATGGAACACACAACTGGCACTTGGCTCCATGTCTTGGTTTATTAGCCAAAGTTGAGTCCAAGCTGGAATTTGAGTTTCAGTTCAAGACTGTAGGTCAATGGGTGGCCTCGTCTGGGCTGTTGATTGATGTTTTTTTTTCTTTCTCTTTTTTTGGATCGTGATTACGCGTTGAGGCAGTCTACTTATACATACAAATACACACATCGTTCAAGCAGACTTCTGCCAGCATTCAAGAGAAGCTTCTGATTGATGTTTGCTGTCAGAGCTCATAATTAGAACCAGGCCCTAAATATTGGTTGGCTACTTATTGTGGGTTTTAACAAATACAACTGCAGTGCTCTTAAGGATGCAAAGGATCTATAAATGCAAATGTTAAACATGGAAAGCGCAATATTCGTTCACAGTATATATGACAGTCGAACAGAGTATAATAACAAGGTAAACTATTTTTTGCAAGAAGGAGCATTCTGAATATAATCAGAGAATTTTGATAAAATGTTAAACAAGTTTAGTTAGTGTGATATATACACACAATAATAATAAATAAAGAACCCGACAAATAAGAAATTGTTTAATTATAGCTTCAAAAATATACGTCTATAATCTAAGAATTTGCTGCTGACATTGCTCGCCGAATATTCGTTTTCTCTCATTGCTTAACTTAACCGATGCTTTTTGCCCTCTTGAATGGAAACAATGGAGAACAGTTGCCGGTAATTATTTCAATTTTCATTTACATTCGCGCAATAATATTTGAAAACTTTTTAGCAGCTTTTTTTGCTGCTTATGAAACATTTTTTTGGCCGGCAAAGTTGAAAACAAAGGCAAAAACAAAGTTGCGTACATGGAAAAATGAAAAAAAAAATGTAACTGAAAAGTCGGCAGGGCGTGCGAAAACAACAACGAGAGCAACGAGAACTGGAACAATCATTGCAGATCGTTGGTTGGCTCTGTCTGCTGCATGGCTGGATATTAAAACTGTGCATTTACGAGTTTTAAGCGTTTACGGAGAGAGGCACACACACTCACACAGTATTGTTGTTGTTGCTGCTGTTGTTGGGGCAACTCAAGTGGCATTAAACGTAAACCAACGCGCTCTCAATTTTAGTTAAGCAGCCTTTTAATCAACAAACTGTTGAGGCAGCAACGCCGTTGCGCCACCTTTGCCAGGCATCACGCCAAATTGCCAATTTTGCCATATCGGCAGTTTTGTGAGCAATCAATTTCGATGCAAATGCACTTGTTCTTGACGACTAAATGAATGAGGCGAGGCTGCGGCCGGTGCAACGTGGCGTATGAGTAATGTTGGCAGCAGGCAACAGACGACAGCGGACAGCAGGCGATAGCCCGTTGACGCTGCCAATGCCAATACCGGAGCAGGATGAGCACGAGACAAAGGCAGACAACACGCATCATCATCATTTACAACAGGCACGGCAGCAGCAACAACAACAGCAACATTCTGTTAGGAAGTTTCCCTTGTGTCTGCGCGTGTCGCAGCTGGCAACTTCTGTGCGTATGCATGACTTTTTAATGCGCTTTAATGGGTTAATGCAATTTGCCGTGAATTTTGCAACAGTCTGCAAAAGGAATCCTTGCACAGCTTTAACCAAGGCCTCTTCTTAAGACTGCGTTAAAACTATCTTTTAAATTGATGGCAAAACATCAGCAGCAGAAAATTTGAATTTTTCCATTATTGCCGTCTCTCAGCCAGACAATATAAATCTTACACTTTATACTTGATAAGCATGGATGCAAATGAAATCAAATATTATATACATTTCATTGCTATTCAGAATTAGTTACCAAATATAGGTGAACAAATGCAAGAAATTGGGGCCCATTAGGGCCCGTCTTAAAAACAGTAATAAAGGGAGTTAAAACAACAAAAAATTTCATATTCAAAATTAAAATACGTGCGAGCGTAAATATATTACATCATGAAATAACGTTAAATAAATGGTGGCTCTCAACGGAACTTTGTCATTCCAGTTTGAGGGAAATAAATGTATCATTGTTGTGAAACATGGTCGACTTTTGCATTTGGACTGGCTTAACGTACATATTTTCAGCTCGTTACGCGTTTTATTTAAATTGAGCGCAAAAAAATGAATAAAATAAAAATGAGGGAAAAACAGCCAACAAGTTGAATGGGCGGGCAAATAAATGAGTTAACCACACGCGTTTCGTAAATTGATTTTTAACAATTAATTGTCAGTTGCTCTTGCTGGATTTAAAACGCTTCAGAAATGCTTGCAAAAAAAAAAAAACATGCGAAATATTTGAACAAATATTCAGCAGGATTTTTCATATTTTTATGGCCCTCCAAAGTTTAACCACATACCAATGACAGCGCCCACAACGCCACGCCCACTCTATACCGACCGAACCATTAAACGTAAGCCGTTCGCGTTTAATTATTTTATAAGCCTATTATATAAAAACAAAAATTAATTTTCAACCTTTGTGTGCGCAATTGTTTATTACGATTGTTGCTTTGTCGGCGCCTATATAAATATATGTTTGCGCGGAGGTGTGTGTGCGTGTGTGCGTGTGTGTTGAGTGTTTTTGTATGTGAATTGCATTAAACTCACGCACATTGATTTCATGCCCTGTCCGCTGAGTGTTGGCATTTTAAATGCGCTTTAACTTAATTTTTATTGTTGTCGTGATTTACCCGCACTCATCATCATTATAGCGATTCCCATTCCCATTTAATGCCAACTCCAAACCCAATCCCAAGCCGCACACTCTCCCGACATGTGCGTGTGAGTGTTGCATTTTTATTTTAATTAAAAAGTCGCCGGCTCAAAGCGAACCAAAGCGATGCAGCAGCAGAAGTTGCGCGAGTTGAAGCTGTTCCAGCCAGGGAGGCGGGGAGGCGGGGAGGCGGGGCTGGCGGCCATTGAAGTGACCATCGCCCGATGCCAAATGTATTTATGGCTTCATTTTGTTGTTGTTTGTTCGCTTGGCGGTCTGTTGATTTGCCGTTCCTTTGAGACCGCGTTAGTCGGCGGCAAAAGTTGCCAGTGCATTTTAATGCCATCGAGTGGCTTTCACTCGCAGCTGTTGATTATTGGCGATTATAACTGTTCATTGCTGATCGATTAAATTTGTAATTAAAAATACTTCTCTCACACATTTCATCATCTACATTTCGATCAACTGTTTTGCATTTGTTTTTACTAATAAGATATATTAATTCAGCATTTCTAATAATAAATGTAAATCAAACCAGTTAAAATATTGCAAGTACTTAAGCTTAAAATATCACTAATTAATAATTAATTAGCCTTTTCCCGTTGTTCTCCACTGTTATGCTCACAGATTAAGCAAAATTATCTATTCTGTATCATCTATTTAGCATCGAATTTCCAGTATTTCCTAGCATATTCTTTCTTTACTTTAAAATACAAACATGCAGAACGTTTTGCTCAGAAATAATCCCAAGTGCTCAAAGTGCAAGTAGAATAACAGCTCAAATGAAAATCCCATTACAACGCACTCAATTGAGCTACATGAATTTTCTCTTACTGAAGCAAAGAGAAAATGGTTTGAGTGGACTCAAATAACATATTCTCACTGAGGAAATATTAAAAG
The DNA here is from genome assembly GCA_035047465.1 of Drosophila sordidula. NCBI lineage: Eukaryota > Metazoa > Arthropoda > Insecta > Diptera > Drosophilidae > Drosophila > Drosophila sordidula. Next base: position 1,041,040 of record JAWNPQ010000260.1, on the reverse strand, counting down.
CAACTCTTATGCAAACTACAAATTACTCAATTAACTAAGAGCCTGGCAGAAATGAGTAGAACAAATGCATTTACACTCAAACTTGTACTCAGACTAAAATGCAGTTACCTTTAAACGCAAATTTTATTTTTTAAATTATGAAAGTCCAAAATAAACATAGAAGATTATATTGAAAAATCATTAAATCAGATTGTTTTGTGTTTAATGTAAAACAGCTAATCACATATTCTATCGAACGAAATTATTTAGCAAATTTACTAATTTTACTAAAATATTTAATTGTTTGTAAATGTATTAACAAATGTCAATTATATTATTTCTATCATATTCGAAAAGTCATATAGTATAATAATATAAAAAAAACAATGAGCAAAATATGATTTCATGAGTAAATGTTTCCCGAATGCACTAAATATGAGTGTTTTAATTTCACTCTATTTCTTAATACTTCTCTTAGAACTCAAATCAACTTTGAGCTCACAAACTCTTTAAGGTTAAGAGAAAACATTTCGACTGCACTCCACTCAAATCACAAACAATCCCTTACAGAGTTCTCTTAGATAAGCAGAAAAGCTACTCACTCAACAGAGAGGCACTCACATTCGCACTCACAGCCAGAAGTCACTCATGTTGACCGTTACGCACCCCGTTGCCTCTGCAGCAGGCAGCGATACATTTCGTTGCATACATTTCAGCGCCAGCTTGCAAATATTTCAAGCGCCGCCACATGCATGTATTGAGAAATTATTGCACACCCCCTCTCACGCCCACTCTCTGCCACCATGCACACACACATGCAAAAAAATGTAAGAAGAAGAAAATGGGAGCAATTTGCAATGATTTATGATTTTGATAAATTTTCTTCAGGTGACTTTATTATTTTTCCTAATAATGATCTATGGCTACGCGCTGCCGGCGTAAAGCATTTCAACAATGTAAATGGCGCATTGAGGTGGGCTCTCTTTGTTCTGAACGCAGCTAAACTGAAAGTTCTTCCATTTGCAGCTAGGAAAATCATACGTTTAAAAAGTATATATATAAATATTACTAATTAGAAGCATGTCTTTCAAAAATAAATTTGGTACAAGCTAAAATAAGGAACAAATTATTTTTGTTTCTGCACCCATGTATAAAGTTCTACGCAGAAAAGTGATTAGATTTGAACTTCACTATTAATATGCTAAGAATAATGTATTAAAATCTTGTTTCTACCACAATGAAATCTTTTATTTCAGGATACCTTCGGGAAAACACACTTTGAGAACATTGCCTCCCGAACTGGCTAAGAAACTCACTTGAATTGTCGGTAATTGATCATTTTTGTAAATAAAAAATAATTATTATACTTTTCAGCTGTCTATTTAATTAATAATGTAAAACTATTTTCAAATAAATCAATGCAAATCTGTTCAATTAAATGGCATATCACGCAGTTGACTTAATTGTGGCTCGTGTTTGTTGCCGGTGGTCAATGGACGCAAATTTCATTTCATTAGCCAACATTCATGGGGCATTAAAAGCTATCACAATTTATTAAAAGGCAACAAACATTTAAAGCTCCTCCATAAACAATTTACAATGAATTCACCACATTTTTGGCAAGGCCACAAACTGAAACCAACACCCCGCATAAAAAAACAACATCCCCCGCACAAACAAACTTGAAATTTTAATGCAACATTTGCCAGTCGTTTCACACGTTGCAACAACAATAACAACAGTAAAAGCAACAAATTTGTAACAATAATAAATGCATTTTCATGTAATTGCCCAGCCACACCCCAAACCCTGTTCCACCCGTACGGGTGGAATTTCAAAACCAAAAAACTCACCCAAAATCAAAACTTCATTGGGGCAAAAAGTTTTGGCATGTCAGCTAAAAATGTTTTACGGACAGCAAAAAAAAAAAAGTATGAAGGTTGCAGTCAGGCGTAATTGGCTGCGCAATACTCATTCATAATTATAATATTATATTATTATTATAATACTTGTTAACTGTTGGCCAAAATGTGGGTACTCTAGCTCTAAAATTGTGGGAGATATATCGATTTGATCGGTAAAGAGGAGCTCTGAGTTCTGTCTGACATGGCATAAACCCCATATACCCTTTTCGCTACATGCACGAGCATGGAAATAACTGAGTGCCAGCCACTAAAGCGCATAAATAATAAAATATTTGAGCTATACATGCCACAAACATTCACACATACATGCGCATGCCAGCACAACGAAACTTGCCTAGTCAGAGCGACAAATTGCTGGGGAAAATAACAAACAACGCGCCAAAAAACCACAGCAAAAACAACACCGAAAGAGAGGGCGTTTTGCGCAAGTGGGCGATATATAATCAAATTCCCTTATTTTAAATCAAATTAACTGCGCAGCAACCGAAAGCCCAAATGCAAATCCAAATTCGAATTCAAATTCGAATATAGTCGTAAATTAGGCTCAAATCGTGTAGGCGTCAAAAATGTTTTGTGTGCGATTTCCGTTAGCCAAAAGCTCTTTGAGTCACGGAAATAATTCAAAAACGCACAAATTGCAACTGATAGCAATATACGGCTGGGAAGAGGGAAGCGGAGAGAGCGGAGTGGACAAGGGCTCCAAAAGCCCTACCATGTGGCAATGGCGTGTTGCCAGGATTCGGTATCGGTCTGAACTACACTCAGGGAAAAAGAATTTTGTCACTAAGTAAACTGTTGTTAAAATCCGGGCACAGCGACAAATTTACGAACAATTCTCTGTATAAGATACACAATCTAAAAGTCTTCCAATAGGAACTTTTTATGCCTCTTTTATCTCCGTTGTTTTCGAATATTCAAAATGGATTCGATCTTGTACTTGGACTTGGTTTTCTCTAAGTGTAGGAACTGGACATCTGAACATTTGGCTTGTCAACTTAATTGCCTCGCATTAACTTTTAGTTTTTCGACGTCCAATGCCAAACAACAGCAGCAACGTCAACTGCAACAATCTGCGTGCGAACGTGTGTGTGTGTGTGTGTGTGTGTGTGTATGCCAGCCAACAAACTTTACATGCAGCAAATAATTTGGCAATGCCAAAAGCGTGTACATATTTTTTGGCCAACGCGTTTCTCGTATGTTTTCAACTCGTGTTTTGCCCATTTCTTCTGCACAATTAAATCGCAAATGCGAATACCCATCCATTGTACATTTAATTAACATTTTACAAATACGAAATATGCAGTTTTTTAATTGTCGAAATTGAAATTTCATTGCTGCGCAGACAAAGGACTTTATATTTTATATAAAAGCCTCTTTTGAAACCGATTTCAACTCGTCAATTGATTTTTCTTGCTCGAAAATCAACCGATTCAATTGAATAGAATGTGTACTTCATTTATTATTTAAAAAACAATTTGTAAATTATAAGAATAAGCGAATATTATTTATATTTTTATATTTAAAAGTTGACTTTAAAGAATTAAGCAAGTTTTCCTAGCCGCGCCTTAAAGACCCAGATATTACAGTTACTTAACCATCGATCGATTTCTCAAGAACTTTCCATTTTACGCACTTTAATGGACGCATTTCAATAATAAGCCACGCACAAAAACTATTTAATGAAGCGTTGTCCATACGGAGAGCGCTTACTTAAATCACCTGCGTCGCGGATCCAGCCACATTCATACATAAATACATACGCAAACACGAATGCATGTGTGTGCGAGCGTGTGTGTGTGGGCCTGTATATATTTATAGAGAGAGGCCTATCATGGGCAGAACAGACGCATTTGCTGTCCAGCAGGCTCAGCTGCGTGGACCGTGGGCTGATTAAAACTGATTTATTGCTTTAAATGCAATTTACATGCACAGAAATCGGACAGAAAGAAGAAAGGCGGAGAAGACCAGCGCGTTTGCTTTTTAAGTCGTAAATATTAAGCACTATGCGAATATATGCATATATACACATATGCATGTATGTGTGTATATGTGGGGGAAATAAAATGTCAAGCATACGCAGTGTGCAACAAGGGCATTATCATAATGAACATTATCGGCGCTAGCAACTTAATATTGCTGTTTGTTGCCTTTAATTAAATAAATTACTTTGGCCGGCGATTCAATTTAGAGTTGGATTTTAATGGACTTTCAATGCCGGCCGCTAGATGGCGGCACGCACAGAAATTTCGATTGCGAATACGAGTGCGAGAATACGACAGCAGCATTTGCGGCTGGCCGCATATGTGGGCCAACTTAGTGGCAATAAGTTAAATTAGCATAAACTTAATTACCATAAAAGTGCTCGGCCGCAGTGCCAACCGGGAATGCAGCCAGATACGTCCGTGCTGGCATATTTCACAGCAAATCCGCAGCGCATTAAAGGCAAATACGTGGCGAAAAAAAAAATAAAAAAAAACAAAATATAAAAGCACAGCAAAACAATGAAACCAAGCGAACAGAGGAGCAGTCGAGCAGCCAGAGTCTGGGGATTGTGCCAATGAAGTAACGACCGCATCGGGCGGGGGGCAAGGGGCAAGGGGGCCAGCGAGAGTGCGCTAAGTGACTGCTGTTACACATTTAGCAGCCGGCTAGAAGGCAGTGTTGCAGCCGTAGATGGGATTGCCAGGCAATACAGTTAGAGAGCCGTGTCGCGTGGAACGCACGTCAGGCATTCTCATATGAACAAATGTTGCTGCCACTCGTACCTGCTGCTGCTTGATCCCCAGAGCAGCCAAAGCAGCATATAGCAGCGCGACAAGATAAAAAACCTGGCACACTAAATCTGCCTCATGTGCGCCAAGGGGCCACAGGCTGCACTGGCCCCGGCCAACGCGGCGTATGAGCAACGCTGCCTCGCATAGGTTTTAGATTTGGATTTAGGCTTGGGCTTGGGACTGGCACTGGCACTGGCGCTGGCACTGGGACAGGGACCGGGCTCCAGCTCAGGCATATGCAAAATAATGCACACACATTTTTTCCGTTCGCTGAATTCACTTAGACAAAGGTTTATGAAAACATTCCACTGCAATCTGTGCACGCATTTCACTCTGATTTTTATGAAGGCTTTTAAATTAGTGTTTATGGCAGCAACAGCTTAAAAAACAACATTGTAGTCGGGCGTAACCGACTGCGAAATGCTCGTTACGAAGGTAATCAGAAACCTGTCTGCCAAATCTTTTGAGGAGGTTACCAGCAATCTACGGACCGACGGACATTGCACAAAACCAATATACTCTTTTCACTTCAGGAAACGAGTATAAAAACAGAGCATTGCTGTTGGGCCACTTAAGTGATTGAGTGTGCGCAAAGGCAACAGGCGAATGGGAATTGTGCAGAGCCGACCCCGCACAGATTTTGTGATCACAGCTCAAAGGATGTATTTACACCTCTCCTCTTTTCATAAACTAATGCACATTTGCATATACTTATCCTGTCCTACTCAATCATTTCGAGTGTGAAAGCTTGCGATAAACTTTTTTAGCAAAGGTGCAAGTATTGATAAAGTATTAGCTTATCAGCAGTTTTATTTCTATTCTATTGTTAAGAATCATTTAACTTTGCGTCCTTAAAATTAAATTCAAATTTCTACTTCGTATTTATACACTTTATAAGTAACTATAAATCATAGATATTTAAATTCACAAAACTCTTATTTTAAGCATTTTAACAGCGATAGCATTAATGGCAAGTTTTTCAACTTTATCTGTGCCGAGCATAAAAACTGCAAGTTAATTTCGGGCAACACTTTATGCGCTGCAATTCAAAGAGGAGTTGCATTTGGCTGGCCAGACAACAACAACAACAATACATTCGGTGAGCAATAAATTGAACAAGCAGCCACCTACTTTAAAAGCATTTACAGACCTTCAACCCAACGTGGCGTTCTCATCTCAACCACCCAGCCAGACGCTGGGCAGCCCGGCAGCAGCACTCAGGCCACGAGGCTGCTAAAAAGATACCGGAAATGTTACAGGAAACAAAATGACTTAATGGCCGCGATTGCCACGCCACGGCGCCAGGCTCCAGTTTCCATGGCCGGCCATTCATTGCAGCGACTGAGGTCAGCGAAAAAATATAATGGCATATCCAACACCAGAGCGCCGAAGCTGAGGTGCACTTACAAAGAGCCATGGATTCATAGCATGGCCAAAGTGCATATCCCATCGTTTGGCAACGCAGGTAAGGAACTCAGGCATGGGGCCTAACCAAGTCAAAAATAATATGTTACCTTTCAGATTGCCAAATATCCGCATAATTGAAATATACTCGAGGCATTTCGGGCAGCATCAAAGAAACTTTGAACGAACCAACTGATAAGGCCCCAAAGGTTTTTCATTACTTTGCATCTTACATTATCACAGCTATGTGGGCGACGCCTCCACACACATACACACACACACACACACACATGCACATGCAGTTGTGTCTTTCTTTGTGCCAAAACATATTTCTAATTAAATTAATTAGGCGAAGCGAGAATGTAGCGTATGCAAGCCAATTAGTGGAAAATGCAAATGAAATGTCTGGCCGAGAGTGGTCAACAACCAGCGTCCTGTCGCAGGACGGCGCAAGGACACCCGCCCAACCACATTTAAAATATATACTATAAGCACCAGCTACACTCAGAGAAAGGCGAGTCTAAACTAAGTTAAGTAAGTATTTATTCTGTCCAAGAAACGTTTTCATTTTATTTTTGGTAGGAAAATCCTTGAAATAATTGTTTTATAATTGCTTAATGAATTTTTACTGTGTTTTGTTTGTTGACTTTGTTACTAGGTTTTTCTCTGCATGTACAGGATATTGTCTCTGGACTGCGTTCCACTCTCTAATGTCCGTGGCTCTTTGTTCGGCACTCGGCAATAATTGCGTTTAGACATGTAAGCTTTTGTTTTACAGTTGTCCTTGCCTTTGCGTGTATTTCCATCCGTGTCTGTGTGTGTGCGTGTGTGTGTGACAAAGTTAATGACAGCATAATTAAACAAAACAAACAGCAGACTAATAAAATACTTTCTACCACATGTCGCTCACGGCTACCTTGAAAACTAACTGCCCCCAGTCGTGATAAAAGCAGGCAAGATACGACAACCATTTATGTGTATGCATTTGTACCTGTAATTATGGCCCTCTTCCTCAGCCGCCCCTGCCACCTGCATGTCTATGTGATTCTCCGAATGCCTTGCATGCCGATTTAGTTATTTATGCACAAAGTTCGCCACAAAGGCAAAGGGCCCTGATATGGCAAGGGCCAACTCCCCTGGATGGGCCTATAAATTGCTTACCGAAGGCAAAGTTTGTCTTTATCTTTCGCATTGGACACCCAACCCGCATTTTGTTCGTTCTTAAATTGGCCTAATTTAATCAATTCAGCCAACACAAATTATTAACTTTGCCATGATAGCATTACAAATTAAAATGTACACAACATTCACATTCATACACCCATACATATACGTATACATATATATATTTATGTAAATATGAGGTGTAATATTCACAATTCGGCTGCCCTTAAAATTTGCAAGATATGTTTAAAAAAGGAATGTAGCAAATAAATCAAGCAAAAACAATACAAATTAGTTTAGTATTGAAAGAAGATCGTATAATAACAAATAAGCAATATTTTATTAATTTAAAAAACTACTAAATAAATAAATAAATAAATTAGAAACCGGGCTTGAATATTTAATGATTTACCAGAAGCTTATTTTCTTAAACTGAAATATTAAAAAATAAATAAAGAGTTCTCAAGTCGGGAGTGCTCGACTAGAAGATGCCCTGTACCATGTATATTTTATAGGGTCACAGTTACTAGATTACTTTATGTAATTTATAATACAGGTGCATCCGCTATCTATTATATTTTTTTTTAATACGAATGAAAGAGAAATAAAGTTGATTCTTTTATATGCATTAGCAGCAGAAGTTGTTTAGCAATGTAATGAAAATGTGTTTAAATATTTACCTCCCCTTTGACGTGCACATTTTCACTTTACAAAGGTCGCACCGAATTCCGCCGATTTATGACATCAATGCGCAGCTTTCTGTTGACGCGGCATTTGCCCGCATTTGGATGCAGTTGGCGCCCCGTGCTCCCCCTTTGCGGTCCGAAGCGGACAAGGGCCGCCCACTACGAGTGTCGGGAATAGCAGCTGGTTAAATATTTGATCATAAAATGGAAGCGAGAAGCGTGCAAAATTATTTACACTGGCTCGATATAAAAGCCGCTGAAATTGCAGAGCCGCCGACGCATTGGAAACTCAGCTAACGAGATGCAGTCGATCAAGGGAACCCTCTTATTGCTCGCGCTGTGCCTAAGCGCCGGTGGCATCTGTGCGAAGCCCAGTTTGGCCATTTTTAAGGATCTGTTTGACGATCTGGAGGATGGGGGTAAGAGCATCATCGAGGGATTGCGGAATGCGACAAAGGACGGCGCCTCCGTTGGCAAGGGCATCTTGGACAATCTGGACAGTCGCAAGGGCAAGTTCGTGAACGATATCACCCAATTGGGGGAGGATCTGTCCAATGCAATCTCCGAGAGCTTGACGACAGGCCTTCGGGACCTTTCGCAGAACCTGAAGGGCAGCATTGCCTTTCTCAAGGGAAAAATCGACGCCGAAAGGAACATCATCAAGAAACGGGCTCTCCTGAGCGGACTGGCAGCGCTGGAGAAACTGAGCTCATTGGCTGATGAGCTGGAATCCGCACTCTTGAACCTGAGCCAGAGAATAGGCGAGAAAGTTAACAACCAGCTGAATGAAGCACTTCTCGGATTAGTGGAATGGGGGAAGAAGCAACTGGAACGCGTGACCGAAGGCGCCAATGAAGCCGGCCTGTCCCTGGCGACCGACATTATCAACGAGCTGATCGAGCGGACCACCAAAGGTCTGATCTCCGCCCTGTCTGAGCTGGAGATTGTGAAGGGCCTCTTCGAGCAGGAGTTGAACGACAAAATCAGCGAATATAGCGACTACGCCAAGGCACTTATCGAAGCCATGGCCAAGTGTAGCGATCAGAGCACCCTCAATTGCCGATACAGCATTGAGGAAGCGATAGAGAACCTACGCAATGCCGGAAATGAGCTGCAGGCTCTGCTCGAAAAGGGCAAGGAGTTGATCAAGGATGGCGCCTTCGCGGCTAATTCCCTTGCCACGCTCTTGAAGCAGTTGCCCGCGCTGAAGCTGCAGATCGAAAAAGAATTGGATGACATTATTAAGGACAACCCAAGGGAAGCCGAATCAACAACAGCCTCAGACGATTCCGACGATTCCGACGATTCCCCTGCCGAATCCGGCAGCTCAACAGGCCTAGCTGGAATCCTAGGCGGTTTGCTGGGCAAACTAAGCGATAGCAGCAAGAGCGTCCTCGAGGGTCTCTGGAATGCAACTGCAATTAGCAAAGACCTGGTGGGTGGCCTGACGGGAGCCTTTTTCGAGGAAGTGTCCCAACTGGGCAAGACCTTGGCGAATGCACTCTCCGAAGCCTTGATCAGCAACCTCGCAGAGCTAACGCAAAGCTTGCAGAGCAACATTACAGATCTGGAGGGGAAGATCGCAAGCGAAACGAACCGCCAGAAGAAAAGCGTATTGAACAGTGGACTAGCGGCGCTGAAGAGCCTCAATTCGACGGCCATCGAGCTGCAAACAGCGCTCGCCGACATTAGCCTCAAACTGGGCTCGTCACTTAACGACCAGGTAGACGAAGCGCTCAACGGGCTGACGGCGTGGGGAGAGGCGCAACTGCAGCGGGTGATGAAAGGAGCCACCGGAGTTGGACTGCAGCGGGCGAGCGACATCGTTAAGCTGATCACCCAACGCTACACCTATAGCCTGCTCGGTGCCCTGAACCCGTTCGAGGCCGTTAAGAGCGACTTCGAGCTGCAGGTGAACAATATAATCGACGATTTCACTCGCGCCGCCAGGTCGCTGATCAATAATATGAACCGGTGCCTGCTGCGACCCGGCAACGTCAATCTATGCCGGACCAGCACAGAGAGTCTGGTGCGGAAGCTAAATACTGCCCAAAATGAGCTGCAGAGACTGCTGAGGAACAGCCAGGTGTTGCTCAAGAAGGGCGCGTCCGTCGGCAGATCTATTGCGAGCCTAGTGGAGAACCTGGCCAAGGATAAGCTCAAGTGCGAAAGGGACCTGGACAGAATCATTGAGGAAAACCCAAGCGAAAGCGAAGAGACAACAACGTCCGATGATGCAACCACGGCCGATGAAAGTACAACGGTATCCGATGAAGGCTCAACGACAGCTGATGGAAGCTCAAGCGAATCCGATGGAAGCTCAACGGAAGCTGATGTAAGCTCAACGGAAGCTGATAAAAGCTCAAGCGAATCCGATGGAAGCTCAAGCGAATCCGATGGAAGCTCAACGGAAGCTGATGGAAGCTCAACGGAAGCTGATGTAAGCTCAACGGAAGCTGATGTAAGCTCAAGCGAATCCGATGGAAGCTCAAGCGAATCCGATGGAAGCTCAAGCGAATCCGATGGAAGCTCAAGCGAATCCGATGGAAGCTCAACGGAAGCTGATGTAAGCTCAAGCGAATCCGATGGAAGCTCAACGGAAGCTGATCAAAGCTCAAGCATTGCCGATGAAAGCTCACCGGCAGCAGATGATACCACAACGGAACCCCAGTAATAACCAACGATAATACACATTGAATCGTACACTAGAATCAAAGGACTTTAGCATAATCCTGGTGGTGGGTAATTAAGCACAGCATAATAAAAAACCTTGACTCAATGCAAAAATCAATCGATTAACTGCACAAATGCAGAGTCACATTTTCCGTGGGGTTCACTCGCTGCGTGTGCATTTTCCATTCAATTTTCGCTTTCATTGCAATTATGACGCCATTCACCGTTTGCCGCTTTCACGGTAAAGCATTTTCCGCTGACCCAAGCGTAACGTGCGCCGCCTGCTTAAGTGCATCATCGTCCCGTAACCGGACCGTTGCCAGTGTCCATTGCCATTGACCATTGCACTGGCAATCGGCGAGCATTAAGTCATTTTGCTTCCTGTTACATGTCTGGAATCTCTTTTTCAGCGTCAGAGGGTGTCCCCAGTGTGCTATAGATAGAAACTGGTTGGGTTTGGCATTGGGTTGCAGAAGGAGCTGCTGCTGAGCCTTGGTTCCCAGTTGGTGGCATGTTTCAAAAAGAAAGCAGCACTAAAAATATCTCTTTTTTTGGCTTGATCGGATGAAAACTTAAAGAACTTAAAGAAGAGCATGATCTTAATGAGATTTTCTTCGTAGTATTTGAATTGGGTTTTTTTTTATATTTTTGCATGAAACTGAATAAAGGGGGGGTACATGCTTTTTTCCCCAAAAAATTCCAAAAAAATTTATTTTTAATAATGAGTAAATTTGAAATGCAGAATCAATCTAGAGGATAAACCATGAAAAAAATGCCATCAAACATCAAAATCGGTGCAGTTCTGCCAAAGTTATGGCAGTTTTAAATATGGAAGCTATAGATCCGAGGGCTTTACATGTCAAAATTTTTGTCAATTTTGGCATGATTTTTGACAAAAAATTTGTCCCCCCCAGAATCGGCTTTAATGTTGTTTTTTATACTAATTATGACCACCACAATCGATTAAAAATGCAAATTCGGAAATCTAAATTTTGAAAAAAAAAATTTTTCGAAAATGAGTAAGGGGGGGGTACATGCTTTTTTTGCCAAAAAAATTCGAAAAAACTGTATTTTCAATAATGAATATATTTGAAATACAGAATCAATCTAGAGGATAAACCATGAATAAAATGATATCAAACATCAAAATCGGTTCAGTTCTGCCAAAGTTATGGCCGTTTGAAATATGGGAGCTATGGGTCCGAGGGCTTTACATGTCAAAATTTTTGTCAATTTTGGCATGATTTTTGACAAAAAATGTGACCCCCCCCAGAATCGGCTTTAATGTTGTTTTTTATACTAATTATGACCACCACAATCGATTAAAAATGCAAATTCGGAAATCTAAATTTTGAAAAAAAAAATTTTTCGAAAATGAGTAAGGGGGGGGTACATGCTTTTTTTGCCAAAAAATTCGAAAAAACTGTATTTTCAATAATGAATATATTTGAAATGCAGAATCAATCTAGAAGACAAACCATGAATAAAATGCCTTCAAACATCAAAATCGGTGCAGTTCTGCCAAAGTTATGGCAGTTTTAAATATGGGAGCTATGGGTCCGAGGGCTTTACATGTCAAAATTTTTGTCAATTTTGGCATGATTTTTGACAAAAAATTTGACCCCCCCAGAATCGGCTTTAATGTTGTTTTTTATACTAATTATGACCACCACAATCGATTAAAAATGCAAATTCGGAAATCTAAATTTTGAAAAAAAAAAATTTTCGAAAATGAGTAAGGGGGGGGTACATGCTTTTTTTGTCAAAAAATTCGAAAAAACTGTATTTTCAATAATGAATATATTTGAAATGCAGAATCAATCTAGAAGACAAACCATGAATAAAATGCCTTCAAACATCAAAATCGGTGCAGTTCTGCCAAAGTTATGGCCGTTTTAAATATGGGAGCTATGGGTCCGAGGGCTTTACATGTCAAAATTTTTGTCAATTTTGGCATGATTTTTGACAAAAAATTTGACCCCCCCAGAATCGGCTTTAATGTTGTTTTTTATACTAATTATGACCACCACAATCGATTAAAAATGCAAATTCGGAAATCTAAATTTTGAAAAAAAAAATTTTTCGAAAATGAGTAAGGGGGGGGTACATGCTTTTTTTGCCAAAAAATTCGAAAAAACTGTATTTTCAATAATGAATATATTTGAAATGCAGAATCAATCTAGAAGACAAACCATGAATAAAATGCCTTCAAACATCAAAATCGGTGCAGTTCTGCCAAAGTTATGGCCGTTTTAAATATGGGAGCTATGGGTCCGAGGGCTTTACATGTCAAAATTTTTGTCAATTTTGGCATGATTTTTGACAAAAAATTTGACCCCCCCAGAATCGGCTTTAATGTTGTTTTTTATACTAATTATGACCACCACAATCGATTAAAAATGCAAATTCGGAAATCTAAATTTTGAAAAAAAAAATTTTTCGAAAATGAGTAAGGGGGGGGGTACATGCTTTTTTTGCCAAAAAATTCGAAAAAACTGTATTTTCAATAATGAATATATTTGAAATGCAGAATCAATCTAGAAGACAAACCATGAATAAAATGCCTTCAAACATCAAAATCGGTGCAGTTCTGCCAAAGTTATGGCCGTTTTAAATATGGGAGCTATGGGTCCGAGGGCTTTACATGTCAAAATTTTTGTCAATTTTGGCATGATTTTTGACAAAAAATTTGACCCCCCCAGAATCGGCTTTAATGTTGTTTTTTATACTAATTATGACCACCACAATCGATTAAAAATGCAAATTCGGAAATCTAAATTTTGAAAAAAAAAAAATTTCGAAAATGAGTAAGGGGGGGGTACATGCTTTTTTTGCCAAAAAATTCGAAAAAACTGTATTTTCAATAATGAATATATTTGAAATACAGAATCAATCTAGAGGATAAACCATGAATAAAATGCCATCAAACATCAAAATCGGTTCAGTTCTGCCAAAGTTATGGCCGTTTGAAATATGGGAGCTATGGGTCCGAGGGCTTTACATGTCAAAATTTTTGTCAATTTTGGCATGATTTTTGACAAAAAATTTGACCCCCCCAGAATCGGCTTTAATGTTGTTTTTTATACTAATTATGACCACCACAATCGATTAAAAATGCAAATTCGGAAATCTAAATTTTGAAAAAAAAAATTTTTCGAAAATGAGTAAGGGGGGGGGGTACATGCTTTTTTTGCCAAAAAAATTCGAAAAAACTGTATTTTCAATAATGAATATATTTGAAATACAGAATCAATCTAGAGGATAAACCATGAATAAAATGATATCAAACATCAAAATCGGTTCAGTTCTGCCAAAGTTATGGCCGTTTGAAATATGGGAGCTATGGGTCCGAGGGCTTTACATGTCAAAATTTTTGTCAATTTTGGCATGATTTTTGACAAAAAATTTGACCCCCCCAGAATCGGCTTTAATGTTGTTTTTTATACTAATTATGACCACCACAATCGATTAAAAATGCAAATTCGGAAATCTAAATTTTGAAAAAAAAAATTTTTCGAAAATGAGTAAGGGGGGGGTACATGCTTTTTTTGCCAAAAAAATTCGAAAAAACTGTATTTTCAATAATGAATATATTTGAAATACAGAATCAATCTAGAGGATAAACCATGAATAAAATGATATCAAACATCAAAATCGGTTCAGTTCTGCCAAAGTTATGGCCGTTTGAAATATGGGAGCTATGGGTCCGAGGGCTTTACATGTCAAAATTTTTGTCAATTTTGGCATGATTTTTGACAAAAAATTTGACCCCCCCAGAATCGGCTTTAATGTTGTTTTTTATACTAATTATGACCACCACAATCGATTAAAAATGCAAATTCGGAAATCTAAATTTTGAAAAAAAAAATTTTTCGAAAATGAGTAAGGGGGGGGTACATGCTTTTTTTGCCAAAAAATTCGAAAAAACTGTATTTTCAATAATGAATATATTTGAAATGCAGAATCAATCTAGAAGACAAACCATGAATAAAATGCCTTCAAACATCAAAATCGGTGCAGTTCTGCCAAAGTTATGGCAGTTTTAAATATGGGAGCTATGGATCCGAGGGCTTTACATGTCAAAATTTTTGTCAATTTTGGCATGATTTTTGACAAAAAATTTGACCCCCCCAGAATCGGCTTTAATGTTGTTTTTTATACTAATTATGACCACCACAATCGATTAAAAATGCAAATTCGGAAATCTAAATTTTGAAAAAAAAAATTTTTCGAAAATGAGTAAGGGGGGGTACATGCCTTTTTTGCCAAAAAATTCGAAAAAACTGTATTTTCAATAATGAATATATTTGAAATGCAGAATCAATCTAGAAGACAAACCATGAATAAAATGCCATCAAACATCAAAATCGGTTCAGTTCTGCCAAAGTTATGGCCGTTTGAAATATGGGAGCTATGGGTCCGAGGGCTTTACATGTCAAAATTTTTGTCAATTTTGGCATGATTTTTGACAAAAAATTTGACCCCCCCAGAATCGGCTTTAATGTTGTTTTTTATACTAATTATGACCACCACAATCGATTAAAAATGCAAATTCGGAAATCTAAATTTTGAAAAAAAAAATTTTTCGAAAATGAGTAAGGGGGGGGTACATGCTTTTTTTGCCAAAAAAATTCGAAAAAACTGTATTTTCAATAATGAATATATTTGAAATACAGAATCAATCTAGAGGATAAACCATGAATAAAATGATATCAAACATCAAAATCGGTTCAGTTCTGCCAAAGTTATGGCCGTTTGAAATATGGGAGCTATGGGTCCGAGGGCTTTACATGTCAAAATTTTTGTCAATTTTGGCATGATTTTTGACAAAAAATTTGACCCCCCCAGAATCGGCTTTAATGTTGTTTTTTATACTAATTATGACCACCACAATCGATTAAAAATGCAAATTCGGAAATCTAAATTTTGAAAAAAAAAATTTTTCGAAAATGAGTAAGGGGGGGGTACATGCTTTTTTTGCCAAAAAATTCGAAAAAACTGTATTTTCAATAATGAATATATTTGAAATGCAGAATCAATCTAGAAGACAAACCATGAATAAAATGCCTTCAAACATCAAAATCGGTGCAGTTCTGCCAAAGTTATGGCAGTTTTAAATATGGGAGCTATGGATCCGAGGGCTTTACATGTCAAAATTTTTGTCAATTTTGGCATGATTTTTGACAAAAAATTTGACCCCCCCAGAATCGGCTTTAATGTTGTTTTTTATACTAATTATGACCACCACAATCGATTAAAAATGCAAATTCGGAAATCTAAATTTTGAAAAAAAAAATTTTTCGAAAATGAGTAAGGGGGGGGGTACATGCCTTTTTTGCCAAAAAATTCGAAAAAACTGTATTTTCAATAATGAATATATTTGAAATGCAGAATCAATCTAGAAGACAAACCATGAATAAAATGCCTTCAAACATCAAAATCGGTTCAGTTTTGACAAAGTTATGAGCGTTTGAAATAGGGGAGCTATGGATCCGAGGGCTTTACATGTCAAAATTTTTGTCAATTTTTGCATGATTTTTGACAAAAAATTTGACCCCCCAGAATCGGCCTCAATGTTGTTTTTTATACTAATTATGACCACCACAATCGTTTAAAAATGCAAATTCGGAAATCTAAATTTTGAAAAAAAAATTTTTTCGAAAATGAGTAAGGGGGGGTACATGCTTTTTTTGCCAAAAAATTCGAAAAAACTGTAGTTTCAATAATGAATATATTTGAAATGCAGAATCAATCTAGAAGACAAACCATGAATAAAATGCCTTCAAACATCAAAATCGGTGCAGTTCTGCCAAAGTTATGGCAGTTTTAAATATGGGAGCTATGGATCCGAGGGCTTTACATGTCAAAATTTTTGTCAATTTTGGCATGATTTTTGACAAAAAATTTGACCCCCCCAGAATCGGCCTCAATGTTGTTTTTTATACTAATTATGACCACCACAATCGATTAAAAATGCAAATTCGGAAATCTAAATTTTGAAAAAAAAAATTTTTCGAAAATGAGTAAGGGGGGGGTACATGCTTTTTTTGCCAAAAAATTCGAAAAAACTGTATTTTCAATAATGAATATATTTGAAATACAGAATCAATCTAGAGGATAAACCATTAATAAAATGCCATCAAACATCAAAATCGGTTCAGTTCTGCCAAAGTTATGGCCGTTTGAAATATGCGAGCTATAGTTCCGAATTCAGAAATGCTGAAGTAAATGGGTTGCATAAGTACTTCAATTGGCAATTAATAGATTCGTAAATTTCAAATTTCTCGTAAATGCATCAAGAGGTAACTTTACAACAGTTGTTACAACTAAAACGTCAACATTTTGTTGAATATACTTTTACCCCTGGTAGCAAGAATACAATTAGTTACGTTCAATTGTTTAATTGATTTTCATTGTTAGCTGTCGCTGTAGCTTATTACAGTTCCTAGCACCTGATTAAATATTGGCTTTATGTGCATGTCCACAAATATTTGAATGCAGTTATCTGATGCATTTATGACTGTTACAAACCTCTATTTAAACAATTAAAATAGTAGCTAAAATATTGTTGAATAGGTTTTGCAATTGACGGAAATGCACATTTATGCATGTATGTATATATAATCTATATTTATGTATATCTAAAGAAATTAATTGCCATTTAATGTAAAATTTCAATTTTAATTAACCAAAGTTTTCCCTAATACGGCACTACTTGCACTGTGTGTGCTTGTTTATGTATATGTATTTGTGTACTCTAGTCAAGCACTCTCGACTTCCGCATTCTTACCTAATAAGTAACGCAATTAACTCCAAATATTTCTCCGTATTTTTCACTTTGAGTGTTTTTAACGTTTCCCCTCGTTGAGCTGGTATTAAACTGTGCTAGATTTGTATTTGATTTAACTATAATTTGTGCCATAATTATTTATGGTAAACTTATGTCTACAGTATATTTTTGAAATAAATTAAAATGTGTGCTACAAGCATATGAAGCCAGCTGGTATAACAGACTGTGGGGGCTAAAACAAAGTGTTCTACTGCGTATTACTCTGCGTTATACGAGCTTATAAAGTGTTTGTGAACTTATAACTTCCATTCGACTCGGCATGTGGACAAAGCTGTTCTAACACTGAGTAGCCAATGTGCACACAGAATGTTTTCGAACTTTGTGTAATATGAGCTTTTAAAGCATTTTCGCCTACGACTTTCGAGGGACACTATTTGTGCTACTAGCTTTTATGACAGTATATATCCACAAAGCTTAGGCAAGGTGTAAAACTTAATGTTATACGAGCTTGCAAAGTATTTGTGTAAATAAACTTTTAATAGAACACATTTGACTAAATCCTTGCTACTAGCATATAAATTGTTATACTTGTTATCACAGTGTGTCATAAAGTCATGTTTTAACTTTGTGTTATACGAACTTATATGGTTCTTCCCAAAACTAATATTAATATTTTTTATAGTTGATATTTTTATTATCATTATTACCGATGACTGCTGCAGAATTATAAACACCATTTGCAAGTGTGTGTTTTGGCAGGCATTTATTAGACCTTGAATAGCACAGTTTTTTATAGCTCTCCTTGGCTTAGTTAGAAAATATACTCTACAAAAGGAGGGGTACCCATAAAAACTCCAGCTTCTTTCGGTTTGCAAACATGCACGTTTTTATTGACTGTAATGTATATTTAAACAAGTTCCCTTATTTTTGGGTATGTTTTGTTACTTATCGACTATTGAGCACTATTACTAAATACTGCTTCGTATAAATTTGGTTTAATTGTTTAGTAGACGCTTCTTAATTTTTTATCTATTTTGCAGTCGCTGTTCAAGCAAAAAATATACAATTATGTGCGAAACTTTGAAGCATTTAAAAATTCGTTTGAGTTTATTGTTAAATTACTAAGTATCTCTTACGTAAACAAGTTTATCCTTTGATTTTTGTTTTTGTTTTTTTTTTTGGTGCTTAGCTCGAAGGTGTTGCGAAAAAAACGACAAATATTTTGCAATTGAGAAATGCATTACGTAGAACTAACAGTACTTGGGGATTGTAATTATCTTTTGTTCAACTCGCGCTTACACTTACACTAAACTTAGGCTAACAGTTTGACTTTATTATTAGGAATTTTCAGAATTTAGCATAGGAATAATTTTGTATAAATACCAGTTTGAGATTTCTTAGGATGACCAAAACAACCAACCAATGTAATTCGTAGATTGAAATACTGTTCTTATAAATAAAAATGAAAATGAAAATGAATATGAAAATACAAATACAAATCAGATTCATGTCATGGAATCTCTAAGAACTATGAGCGGACTATTTGTTTGCTGGACTCACCTTGATATGACATTGAGCAAAGTTTAAGGGAACAACCGCACTGAAGCACAACCGAAATACTAAAACCTATTCAAATTATTCAAGCTCAGCTTTCTTCAACTAATTGGCACAAACGCAAAAGATCGGCGCGGGTCTCATGTGCGTACTATATCCCCAATCAAATCAATTTCTCAGTGGTATTCCACACGCGCTATGGGAACACCCATGTCATCCAGCTCGAAGACGATCAGTTTGCGTCTCTTCAGGATATTTGCCGGAGGCGGCAGCTGCTTGGCCTCCTCCTTCGTCGTCGTCGTTGTCGTCCTTGTGGTCAGGGTTGCCAGGGTAGCTGCTCGGCTGATGCCGTGGAGCAGCTGCTTTGGGGGCTTCCTCGTTGTCGTCGTCGTCTTCCTTGTCGTTGTCTTTGGTTGCTGTTGCTGTTGCTTCGTTGTGGCGCCTGGCTGTGCCTTCACTTCCTTCACTTCCTTCTCCTCCTTCGCCTCCTTCGACTTCTGTGCGTTCAATTCTCGCATCTGCTGTAGTAACTTTGGTTTCTCGTTGTGCTGCTGCTCGGTTTCGGCTTTCGGCCGCTTGGGCAGCGTCGGCAGCGCGGGCAGATCGCAGCGTTGGCGCAGGTGTCGGTAAACCGCGTCCACGCGCTGCACCAAGCGGTTCACGTACTTGGTGGTGGTCCGGTCCAAAATCGAGGGCGCCTTAATGCAGTCGTTGCCACCGAATTCGCACACCTGCGCGGCACAAGGGAAGTTATTTATAGATGGGTAGATTATCGGTCAGGAAAATAATACTGAAATTAGCTAATTTACTTACCCGATAGTGCTGCAAAATGGCCTCCTTTGGGGGCACATTCAGCGAGCCCATGCCCGGCGAAAACTCCCAGACGAAATGATTGCCAGCCTCGACCACCGCCTCCGGCTTGCAAATATATTTGGAACGCTGCTTCTGGGGATGCAGCTTGTAGCGTCTGTTGGAAATGGACAATTAGACAGGTGAGTAAACAACTTCAGCCAGCTCAACTCACCTGCGCGTCTTGCGCTGGGTGACCAGGGAGGCACGCACGCTGCCCAGCTGATCACTGCCGCCCGGAATGCCCGAACTGGCCAGGGGATCGTCCGCAAACTGGAGATAGTAGAAAGCGTTCTGGAACGAATAGGCGCCCGTGTTGCGATTGCGAAAGCGCTGATTCAGGGAGCTGTCAAACGAAACGAATGAGAAGAATTCAATTACGTCAGGGGTATTCCCTCTTTAAGAGATTATCACCTCAACAGGTCGTTCAGCGTGTCCGTGTAGCGCGGCACGATGAACTCGTCGAGATCCACCAGCGCCAGATACTTGTAGCGGTACATGGTGCGGTAGAGACAATCGTTGAGCGCCGCGAAGAGACCCTCGGTGCGAATCTCCTTCTGCGAACGCATGCGCAGATTCCAGGGCAGAATGCTGACCGTGGGCCGCCGGTAGTGCAGCGATTTGAGCACACGGGGCGTCGCGTTGTTGGCCACCTCAGCTGGCTGCAGGGGCTCCCAGTCGAAGGCCGTCAGGTTGGCGGGCACCTGGCCCCGCTGATAGCTCTGGAGCACGCAGGAGGCGTGCGGGCCGAGCGTGTGGTTGTAGAAGGTGAAGTGCGAGACGCCGAGCAGTGCATAGAACTCCAGGTACTCCATCAGATACAGCGCCTGGTCGTAGCTGAAGTGGAACGGCTTCACGCACACCGCCATTCGCTCCGGTATCTGGTCGCCGTTGGGCGGCGCATGCGGCACCGGTCGCCGCGTGGCGCCATTCCCGCCAGCGGCGCTCGCATTGCTCGGCGGCGGCGCCGGCGCAAAGTCCGCATCCTGATCCGTGTTGCGCAACGTGATCAAGTTGCCGGGCGGTGCGCGCAGCCTGGACACAACGCTCACATATTGCGGCACCTCCAGTGGGGGGGCACGCACCGGACACAGTATAAAGCAGGCGCTGTACTTTAGATTCCAGTTCTCGCGAATAACCTGCAGATAAATATTATTGTGCTCCACTTGAACTAACTCAATATAATCTTGGGTAAATAAGGGTATCTCCGACACCATAATATGTATATATTCTTGATCAGCATCAATAGGCGATGCTTCCTTCTGTCCGTATGTCCGTCTGTCCGTCTGCCCGTATGTCCGTCTGTCCGTATGTCCGTCTGTCCGTATGTCCGTCTGTCCGTATGTCCGTCCGTCTATATGAACACGTCGATTTCGGAGACTACAAAATCTAGAAAGCTGATCCGCCCCCTCGTCACACATAAGCAAAAATATGAAAAAAAAACCCGCTGCCTTCCATCATGCCTGCTTATACGAGCCAATATTAAAGAGACCGCAAAGGAGCCTTTAACTCACCTTGACGCGGGCCATTACCGTGGCTGAGGTGTACTTGGCACGTGCTGACGATGAGGACGCCTCGCTGCTGTTGTGCGTCGTGGGCCCGTACCAGAATCGGCACCAGACGCGCTCTGGTCCGCGTGTTTTGGTTGCGCCAATGACGCGGACAAGGCGCGCTCCATCGCGGCGATCAAAGTAGGCGGAGTAGACAAAGAACTTGAAGCGGGTGCCATTGACAACCTGCCAGGCGCCGTCGCTGGGCGCCGTGCCAAATGGGAAATGTGGCAGCGTCTCCTCCACTTTGGCGGGCAGCAGCTGGCCCCAGGGTATCAGTGGCATGTTGAGCCCGTTGCCAGCGCCAGCAACGCCCACGCCAAATGCCCCCGCACCGGCGCCGGCTCCAGCTCCAGCTCCAGCTCCAGCTCCAGCAGCGCCATTGAGCAGCATACCCGCATAGCGCGGATGTTGGCCGTCGGCGCCTGCGGCTTCTGTGAAAATGTCCAAGTGCATGAGATACACGTCGTATACGTAATGGCTTGTCGTCCTGCTATTGTTATCGCAGCCGTGGCCGTCCCTGATTGCATTATGGGCCATTGTGTGTCGCTGATTGCCATTTGCTACTCACCTTGAATTTTAAGTTTATTGTCACGAAATTGAATAAAACCTAATTTATTATCACTCAGAATGCTGTCATCCAGATCATAGTCGTCCTGCAAAAGCAAAATCATTTTGATAGCCAATGGAAAAATAAATTCAATTCAGCACTAAATCGAATTTTTAAAGTTTCTCCGATTTCATCAGGAATTTAATTAAATGAAATCGGTATGAACATTTGAGGCCCACTCTCCAGTTTATTGCAAATTTTACATTATATTTAAGATGCTTTTGTTAACATAATATCCGTCGTAAGAGTTTTTTTTATTATTAGAATATACAAATTTCGAGCTAAGAAAGCAGACCTCAGCCTTGCACGTAAGATCTTTTTTAGCCACTTTGCCAAACAACGAAATCAAAACCGACTTCAACCGAAACTCTCATGGAGATTATAACACAAAACTATGAAAACCCCCCATGCAGGCTTGTCCCAGTCCCGCAAATAGATTTAACAACTGTCAGCTTATGGGTTATGGGGATCTTATGCTTTCATAAGTCACTGAGTGCATTGCGGTGCGCTTGGTTGCGAATAAATCTGCTTTTGTTTGCATTTCGCAGAAGGGTAAATCATATGCATTATGCGCTGTGCTGCTTGCTTAAATATGCAAATCTCGCTGCCTTCATGCAGCCGAAAAGTATGCAGCGAAATATGGCGAGCGGCATCTTTTGTTTTCCCACGGCCCCACAAAGAGTTGAGACCATAAAAATGGGCGCAATAGTTAAGCTGTCACGCCCCATTCCGAACGGGTGGCGCTGGTGGAGCAACAGCAACAACAATTGCTGACCATGTGGCTGGCCACGTGCTGGCATCGCGGCTGCATTTGCATAACAAAACTTACCTTAACATTATCATAATCCGGCATCGAGTCGCCCATGCGGCCGCCGAGGCTGGCGCCACCCCCACCGCCCGCCCTCATGGCCATCAGGCCGGTGTGGGAGCGCTCGTCGATCATAAAAACCTGGAGAACAGAAGATAACAAAGAGCAGGCGTCAGTGGGCAAGTCGGCAAAGATGGTTTAGGCAGCCTTCGTTAAATTTTAGGCTAATTTCTAGCGGCGCTCTTGGCGCTTTTAATTAACGTCTGGTCTTGCAATTAATTGCACGCTGCATTTTTAATGCATCTTAATTGCAATCATAAATCCACGCCCAGCCAAACCCACAGCGAAAACAATTTCGTAATTGTTTAATGCATATTTTATGCGCAAGGACTTGGGCATGAATTTAAAAATGTGCTTAAAACTTGTTAAAAGCAAATGATGAAAGTTGTCACAGAAAATAAAATCTTTGAAGCACCAAAGATAAAATCTTGCTAATGGAATCTCGAAATGTGAAATATGTAGGATATGTTGGGCATAGGATGGCTGATAAGTTTCTGCAGGGTATTTAATCTTACCTCCGTCAATATGATGAGGCCGAAGACGGCGAAGAAGAGAATGACAATCAGAAAACTCATGCTGGACCTCTCCCGGCTGCCCCAGTTCTTCTTGCCGCGCTTCATGGTGGGCGTCAGGGAGGTGCGACTGCCGTGTCCGTGTCCGTGTGAGTGGTGCTGCTGCTGGTGTTGGTGTTGGTGTTGGTGGTGGTGGTAACAGGCGTGGGAATGGCCCAGGTAGGCCTGCTGGTAGTGGTGGCCGCTCAGGGAGCTGGAACTGGAACTGAGAGTGGAGGCGCTGGCGGAGCCCCCCGTTCCCGTTGCGAGTGGCTTGTAAGCTGGGGGGCTCCTGCTGCCCGACATAGCGGCGTGCAGGAGGGTGGGTGAGGTGGTTCGTGGTTAGTTGGGGACGCTGGTGGCTCTTGCGGGGTGGCTTGGCTTATGGGCTTGCACTAGACTCTAGGTATTTGGCATGGCTTTTGCTTTTGTGGCAACTGAAAAGGCAAAACAGAATTCGCAATGAACACGCGTAGCAAAATAAAGACGAAAAAAGCGGCAAAACAAGCATCCGCCAAGTGCCACCAAATGAGAGAAAACAGCGAGAGAGAGAATCAACAGAAAAGAGAGTGAGCCTGACAGAGTCCTTGTTGGCCAATTAAAAAGGAAAAATCAATAAAAATCCGTGCAGCGCTTTTCCTTGATTGTGATTCTGACTCGGTTTAGCTAAAATGCAAGCGATTTTCAGCATTTGATGTTCTTTCCGGCCAAATCGAGTGCTGCAACAATGAGAATGGACGACTTTGGCCGGGACAGAAGCAACTCGTCCCTAATCCCACTTAGGGGCTACGCTTAGGCCTTTGCCGTCAGATTTTCACACTTTTCACATCTTTCACCTTTTTAATACATCTTGGGGAATACTTTGTGCGCTGAACTGCGCCTCGAGATGGAGTAGAAACCTTTCACTTTTCTCTTTTGCTAAGATTTTTTAACTTTTTCACGTTCTCGTTATTTCGACTGGTTGGTTATGCCAACTGTCAAAACAGTCAAGTTCGCTCGGCTCTCTCTCGCTCTCTGTCTCTCTCTCTCTCTCCGCCCCATCTCCTTTCTCGCAGCAACAAGAAAACAACAGGACGCAGCTGAGCCTGCACGCAGGACATGCGCACTTCCTCGCCAGCCACGAGAGCAGCTGTTGCCACATTTCGAGGCCTGTTTCCAGCTGACTTTTAGTTAACCAAATTGCGCGCCAGGTTGCTAGAGAAATTTTGGAACAACATATTAGTGTATTCAAGCTTATTTACCTAAGCTGGAAATCAATTCAATATTTCTATTTTAAGAAGAGAAATGTAAGAATATAATAACACACACACACACACACACACACACACACAAACACACACACACACACACACACAAACACACACACAAACACACACACCCACACACACACACGCACACACACACAGACAGACACACACACACACACAGACACACACACACACAAACACACACACCCACACACACACAGACAGACACACACACACACAGACACACACACACACACACACACACACACACAAACACACACACAAACACACACACCCACACACACACACGCACACACACACACACACACACAGACAGACACACACACACACACAGACACACACACACACACACACACACACACACACACACACAGACAGACACACACACACACACAGACACACACACACACACACACACACACACACACCTAAATGCAGTACTCAATATTGAAATTGTTGTACTGCCATTAAAGCCGTTCTAAGCGTATTTCAAGTACGCTCAAGTTAAGGAATTTTTGTCCAATTTATGCCATTAGTTTAGAATTATTTCAGAATTAGTTTTAAGATAACATATAATAAATATAAGGCATATATTTAAGACCTCAAAATTGAATAACGCTTTTGTGCGGGTTTTGAGCAAATAACTATCTGAATCAACTATCTGAACTATATGATTCAACGTATCAAACTGAATATCGGAATATACAATCACCCTATTTAAAATATAAGGAGAAATTTCTATTTGGTTAGATGCATTTTAGCCACACTAAATTAAACTTTATTATAGTTTTTATATTTTTAAATATATTTTTTTTTAGAAAAATCAAAAACTAAAACTGCAAAAGAGCGCTCCAAAGAGTTTTTACTGTATGACTTTTCTATGGTCAAGAAAATTTCATATTTGCCGTTATTTACAGGAAACTAAGAAATTTAATTTGTAACTTCAAGTTATTCTACTTAATGTTGGCTTGGCCTGGCTTATTCTATCAATTTACGAGCGTTAAGGTCTTCTAAACTCTATTAGAAAATGTGTTTAGTTTAAGAGGAAGCCACAAAGTAGAGGCTATTAAAGCGAGACCTAGAGTTCACTAATATGCATTTCCCAAGGCTCACATACTATCCGCAAACAAACGCTACATAAAGCCCAATCCCAAGTATCTAAAAGTGCTTCATTTCAATGACTTTCATATCCGGCCCAACTTTGCTGCATATATCTTTTGGCCATTTTCATAGCTGAAAGGATGCACAGTGCTTGCTGCCTGCCCCACCCACAAAAAACCCTTTTCTGCCAACCGGCATTATCCGTTTTTTTCTTTTTTTTCTTTTTTTGAACCGACTGTTGAATGCTCGGCTGTTTGTCTCTGACCGGCTGTGTCTGCTGAGCTGGACAAAGGAATTAGCGGAAACAATAAAATTCGTAAAGTTTTTGAAAACCAATAAATTTGAAGTGTTTGAAATCAATTGGGAACAAATTGCGAAAGGCAAAAACGAACGGCAAATGAAAAGTGCAAAGCGCCGACAATAAGGGAAAAGGACAGTGGGTGCAAAAACCATTTGCGAAGAATTCTGTGTGTGTGTGTGAGAGTCGTCCAAACTTTCTCCATCTCTCTCTCACGCCCTCTCTCGCTTTCTCCACATTTTGTGCGAGTGCATCTTTATTTGTGTGAAAATTCAGCAAGCAATTGAAAAGTTTTCAAAACAAATATGCAAAGAAAAAGGTGCTCGAGTCGACGACTCCAACGCCTCCTAAGTGGCGTTAGAAGTGGGAGGCGGAGAGGAAAAGGAAACCAACCCGGAGCCATCGCCATCGCCATCGACCCACAGCCCCTGGGCGCTGGGAATAACAGTTTTGTTTGCTAAACTTTTATCATTGCATCGTTGCCAAACAACGGCAACAATGGCAAAGTAATAGCCAAAGTTCTTGGCCATGGCTACTGGAAATGATCTGCAGCCGGACTCTGCACAAATCTCAGTGCTTACATACATCATGTATTTTATCGAATTAATTTGCCTGCAAAAACAAACCCAATGCAAGAAATTGCCCAAATTAACTAATGAGAAATTTGGTATAAGCAAATACCTCGCACACTCAGAGAAAAAACAAAAATTTTGTGCTTAAATCATCGCATCTGAAATCAACAAAGATTCATCCCTAATTTAAGAGTATTATTATTACAAGAGTATTAGTACAAAATCTGCTTGAATTTATAAGAACAAGCAGCCCGTTTTTCTTTGAGTGTAGATATAACATTTCTGCTCTAATCGAGGTTGACCGACTAGAAAATACCCTGCGGGTGAAAAACGTTTTTTAAATGCAGTTGTATATATTATCGTATATATTGTTTAGTAACTTCAATGTATATTGTTCGACATTTATACAAATGTCTGGAAATAAATATCACAATAAATGTGTTTATTGCTTTACCTAGTACTGGGAAGAACTAAGGTTTAAGCTTAAGCAGATAGTTGTTGTGCCCGATGCCAAGCTGAGCTATTTCGCTTAGTGATAACTGTAAATGAGTGGGCGTGCCGACAGCAGAGTCTGTTAACTCGGGTAGGGTGAGTCAAGAATTTAACATAAAAAACCATTTCCCCGTATTTTGGATTTTAAGTTGAATTATAAGGAAACGAATGTGAGCGAGTATTGCGCTGTCGGTTACACGCGACTGCAATTTGCTTTATTTCGGAGTAATGGGGGAAAATATCCGTAAGACATAATTTAATTGCTCTTCTTCTTATACCTTGAACCCATTGGAAATGGTTAAGTCAGGGTATAATGGTTTTGTGCAAATGTATATATATTCTTGATCAGGATCACTTGCCGAGTCGATCTACCCCTGTCCGTATGTCTGTCCGTCTGTCAGTCTGACCGTCCGTCCGTCGCAGATACATTGCAGATTTGCAATATTCTCCCTTGTCTGCTACATATACTACTTTTTACCCAATTACAATGGCAACGGGGCAATAAAAGCAAGCCAAATAAACAAGCAGTGAGCACATTTAAGAGAATGAATATGGTGAAGCCACACACATTAAACACAATTCCACAGACAGTGTAAACCGGGCAGGTCCGCCGCAGTTCACTCCCCGCCCTCAATCCGTACAACCTGCCCGCCCGGCACTCCGACAAAGTAAACACTTGAACGCATTCGTTGCACCTGAAGTGAGATTAAATAAAACTGCAGCAAGAAAATTGAAATGAAAATTCAGCACGGCAAACAAATTCGAGACAACTTATAGTATTTCTCAAGTTCTCTATTTCTCGCTCGCTTTCTTTTTTCTCCGCTGCCAAAAATATTTCATTTATATACAGAGATATATATGTGTACATACATAGATGGAAGGCTCCTCTCCATCTCTGCGCTCGTAGGCAACTCAACTTTGATGAGTTTGCAAAGTAAAGTAAAGCATTTCTCGGTCTTAATCCGGTACAGCAGAAACTTACCTATGCCACTTGGCGGCATCCCCATCCCCCATCCTCCCCCACTTCGCGAGCAGTCGACTGTATTTGAAATTATGATTAAAATAACCAAAATGATGAGCCGAATAACGAGCAGAACGTGAAGAAGCTGAGAGCTGTTGCCACTCGAAACTTGGAACTTCCCCGGAATTGAGTCCGCCTCAGTCCCCTATGCGAAGCAGCTAATACGGCCGTAAAACGGGCTCAACTTTCCCGTAAACAATATTTGTTTGTTCTTTACATAAGAATTAAGCAATTATACATTAGGAAATAAGCTTCAATTTACGTACAATATCTAGAAGAGCTTTTGCTCTTATACTCTGTTCACAAAGTGGGAAAGAGTATATTCGGTTGTCAATATTTTTGGCGTTGTAAAAGTAGAGAAGTCGTGGATTATATTTTTATATATACTTGCGTCAGATAATGTATTCAGATTTTTTTTATTATTTTTATATTTATTTGAGGTTACAATAATTGAAAACAATGTTTTCGACTGGTTTAATCATTGCCATTAAAACTAGAATTTGTATTATGAATAAAATGACTATACCCTGTACCCAGTGAAAATTATATATCATTAATTTTTTATTTATTTATATTCTCTCCTCAGCCCACAAAAAGAAAATTAAGCCATACTATGGTAATAATATTATTACTAATTACAATTATTTATATTATAATTACGCTATTATTATTATTAGCTAATAAAAGTGTTAAATGCACTTAGCTTGCATTCGAATCCATTTTGCACACTCTGCTATTCAAATGTCCCATTGGCCGATTTAAAGAGTTAATTCAGGTTAACATCGCGCGCATTGCAGCGTTAATAATGGAACGATCCGGCGCAGAGTCCACTGCAAATCCCTAGAAAGCGGGCAACTAATGCGGCAGCCTCTCCGGGCAGTGGGAGAGGGAAAAGTGGCATGCTGCTAGGCATTTCATTAATTTAACTTCATTTCTGCGCATTTTGTAGTCCAGACGAGGACGTCGGCAAATGGCTGTGCTCAAGCACAGGGACAGTTGGAGGAGCCGAAGGGGGATGGGCAGGGGGCAGCAGCTCCGCAGGCGCCGCATATCGGCCGGATGCGCGCGTTGTTTGGTAATTTCCTTAACGGAAGCTTATGCAGTTGCAGCCCGGGATCGGGAACAGTCCGGTATGCAGCAAGGATAACTGGGCGTCCTGCTGGTCTGCTCGTGTGCTTGTCCGGTATCTGCTGGTCAGACGTACGTAGACGAGAAATTCGCTCACAAATTTGTTGAAAAATTTCCGTAGCTAATAAAACGACGCCTTCGTGTGCGGACAGCGCCTTTAAAGGCGTCGCATTACCCACAGGACCTGCCCCCATACACTTCCAATTGATTAAGCACTTTGGCCAAACCGAACCGCAAAGGCAGAGCTAACGACTGCACACTGAGAGAAAAACACTAGTAATTAGGCAAAAAATATTCTTGCATTTATTCTCATTACATTCACAAGAAGATAGAATAAAATTTCTCAAATTACGTCTTATATTTAGGAATATTGGGATGGTAAAGAAATAACTAATATTCTTGAATGAAGCAAGTAGAAAAAGGGGTTTTTTTTAATTAATTTTTTTTTAAATTCTCGAGTTAACGCGTATAGCGAAATTCTAACTTTTTCGCTGAGTGTAGATCTTAGCAAGCACGCAAAAAAGAGCACTCATGAAATCAAATCGAATCAAAGCGAATCGAACCGAATCGATTGGTAACCAAATGCACCGAAATGTGAAACAAACCGATGCCCGTCCGTCCGTCCGTCCCCTCGTGGCTGTGTTAACGCCATGCCTTAGCGCTTTAACCTCGCCGAGCAGATCGGACCTGGCTGGACGAGCCTCCACCCGAATCGCAACTTAAAATCCACTTTGGGGGCTTTTTCATTTAGTGCGCCATAAATTAGGCAGCCCCGTTTGAGCGGCGACATTTGGCTCCCCCCGCCCACATTGGCCAGACAGTCCGGTCCAAATCCTGGCGAGGCAATTAATCTGCCCGGGTCACGTCGGCGCCAGCTAAGCTAAAAGTGCAAAGGTCACAGGACAGCGTTTTACACCATAAAGACACGAATTAATATCATCGAACTTCTTGGTTTATATTTAATCAAATAAACTGAATTTATGAGGAGTGAGAAAAAGAATCTACATACATGCATATATTAAGTAGTATTAAACTTTTCTTTTCAAAGAGAAAATCGTGTAAAGAGAAAGTTAGAAGTACTTAGATTCAGTTATATATCGAAATTGCTTGTGACCTTTTAATGTTGCACCGGAAACACAATTAAGTTGAGTGCTGGACACATGTCCAAGCCAAGCCACAAAACTTGTTTTAAATTGCTGAGGCCACAGCTCGACGAGACGAAAGTCTGCCAAGTAGCAGGAGTCGGAGGCGCTTGCCACATAAATTCAATAGCCATGGCAATAAGTGCATTAGCAGCATATTTCACAGATTGGCAGACACGTCGCTCGATGGGCACCATGGCAACCAACCCCAGCCGGGCAGCCAGCCAGTCCGGGCCAGGCCGGGCAGCTGGCAGACAACGGGCCAGACGGTCGCTCGACCAAAAGTAAGCCACAAATTGCATGAGATCATAAATATTTCAAGCATAAAGTACAAAATATGCAAAAGTTTTCTTTCTACTTTCTTTTGCGCTCTTCGCTTTTCAAGTTGCCATTTGCCGTTGCAGTTGCAGTTGCCGCAGATAGTGGCACGAACGACGTCAAACGAAATAAGAAAAATATATTGCTAAATTCTCGCACAGGAAACGGCAACAGCAGCCGGCGGGTGGACCAGGACCTTTTCACAGCCCGGACCTGGCAGCACGTGCACGCCAAATGCCAAGCGGAAGTTCAAAAGCGCAAAGAGCATGTAACGATACCGACCATGGCCAACGCGAATTTTAACGGCAACGGCAACGCTATTGGGCTGGGCTTGGTCAGCCGATTGTGGCAACAAATTGCAATAAGCAATTTTTCAATTTTCAATTTAGACGCCATCGACGACACCAGCGACATGCAAAGCAGCAGAGCCAGCGCCTGGCCATAATTCAGGCCAGCCCTCCCCGGATGTCAGTTTGCAGTCGCAGTCCGAGCTGGCCAGGCCAACGGTGCGACAAGACAAATGCCTGGCCCAAAAGGTTCCTGCAGTTGACACACAGAGCTGGCCCCGTCCACAATTAATAAGTAATCCATGCGGACTGCATCTTGGCCCAATCAAAACCCAGATTTTGGCTAATCACTCGCTAATTGTTCCTCAGTTCTAGCATTTGGTAATCAAAAATAAGAAAGTTATTATTATAAAAAGCAGTTATCTGTTTGCAAAGCCCACAATCTTAACAATCTGACTCGAGTATACTCCAAGTCTCTTAATAGTTATATAATATATTAGACTTCCAAGAAAAAAGACTGAGCTGTACGATATAAAGGAATCCCCTACATTCATTTATTACAGTAGCCAGCAAAATTGCGCTTTAGATGTTTGGGGAGCGCAACTGTTCGTAGGCGTGGTGAGCTCCAGCTTTAGTTCGGCGCCAGCGTTGCAGAGCCACCAGAACGCCCAGGCAGAACCACATGATCAGCACGACGATGGAGTAAACGGAGATGGCAGCTTCCTCGCGCCCGTCCGAGTTTTTCAGCATGAAGACCATGTTGCGGAAGTTTCGCTCGCACTCCTTGCAGTCGTCGAACTTCACGTCCACGAAGTCATCCTCGGCGGGCAGACCCAGGAAGGACAACTGGCCACGCACCATCAGCACAAGGCCAAGCAGCGGGATCACCAGGCGGCACTGAGTCATTTCCAAAGCGGCTTGGGCAACAACTGTTGGCTAATTGAACACACGGCCCTAAGGCCGGGCCGCTTTTATAGCTGCCGCTGCGAACTGGGTTCTCGGATAACAGTTTCAGTCGATCGGGTCGATTCATGGAAGCGCCGCTGTCGCTGGCCCGTACCGGAAAACCAATTGCAGTGCTTCCACTGAAGGAACTGAGTCTTTAATGAAAAACGAAATGTATAAAATTGCAGTTTGGCAATAATCAAATTTCAATGCATTCATTGAATTCAATTAAACTTTTACTGTTGGGCTAATGAGTTAATATATTTTTTTGGACACCCTTGGCCTATAGTCCTATAATTATAGGTGATCAGGGAGACGCGCACAAAACGTATAATAAGGACTTAAGCTAACTAAACCAAGCAACTAAAAACTATTACAAGTCTCGCCTACACCATATACTGCCTGGTGTCCAGGTCGCGCTCCCTGAGCTCCTGATCTATCCACCGCCTGTAGAACTTCACGTTCGAGTAGATGCCCAGCAGCTGGGGGCCGTCGCAGCGAGCCGCGCGTGCCAGGAGCCCGGCGAGCACGAACTGATCTTCGCTGCCGGGCAGGGGGCACATCAGCGGAATGGCGCCCAGGTCGCCGCAGACAAAGTCATCCTTGTCGCCGCCGGTGCAGAGCAGGGTGTCGTTGAGCGCATAGCGACGGCCCAGGATCGCCGGCCGGAGTTTCGCCGCGCACTGATCCCGCGGCAGCACGTAGAGCGGCCAGCGCTTGGGCAGCGTCTCGTCGGCCCCGAAGTCCGCCCGGCGCCAGCCCGCCACGTAGCACTGGCTGAAGTTGTAGACCAACTCCGGCGGCGGCAGGCAAATCAGCTGGACGTGCGGCGTTGGCTCAAAGGGCGTCTCCGGCTGCAGCAGCAGCAGCGCGACATTGTGCGCCGCCGGCGAATCCGTATAGTTGGGATGTGCCAGCAGCTCGGACACCGTGCGCTCCTGATGCGGCAACGGCTCCAGCTGCACGGCTGCGTCCCACTCGCCGGCAATGAGACGCAGCTCGGATACCGTTTCGCCCAGGACACAGTGGGCAGCGGTGAGCACGGCCAGCGGCGCGATCAGTGCCCCGCTGCAAAGGTAGCCGGCGGAGCCGAAGATCGCGACCAGCCAGGGAAACTCGCCGAACTTGGCCTCCTGCTTCTTGTAGCCCAGCGGACGCAAGTGGAACCAGAGATCCAGGCGCCCGCCGCACTGCTGGAGAGGTCTCACGGCATCGCTATAGTCGACCGAGCCGACAGCGGGAAGCTATGAGTTGGGCGGAATCTGCGATTAGCATTAGCCAAAGTACGTATCCAGTATGCTTTACCGTTTCATTGACATTGCAGCACTTTTCCATGTAGTGACAGTGCTCCTCGTCCAGGAGCGTGCGACTGCGATCCGGGTAGAAGTGCGCGTCGACGAAGAGACCCTCGTTGCACAAATCGTAGGAGACGCAGTGCTTGCCCGGCGCACAGGACTTGTAGACCGCAGATCCCTCACTGGCGAGCACAGTCGGAATGAGCAATATCCAGAGCATTCGAGGCGGGCGATCCATCTAGATAAACTGATCGTGAACTGCCACGTGAACTGGCCACGGGCTTTTATAGCCTCCAGCCGGACCCGGCTCTGATTGGTTTAAATATAGCTGACGGCTGACTGTTGCAGCTAAAAATAGCCAACTATCACTTGACGACCTCTGACTCTTTTTCAAATGAAGAGCTCATAAACTTCAATAGACGCTTGGTCAAGTCCAAAGTAAAATAAATGAGAATCCCAGGCTATTTAATGGGGGGGGGGGGTCTTTATCTTAGCCAAAGGCAGCTTAAACCGGTTCAAAAAATGGATGATCCGGGTTCGTACTTGGTTAGCATTTAAGAAGGATTATTTGAGATTATTGATTATTTATTATTTAAGCCTAAGTCTATTTA
Organism: Drosophila sordidula; assembly: GCA_035047465.1. Classification (NCBI taxonomy): domain Eukaryota; kingdom Metazoa; phylum Arthropoda; class Insecta; order Diptera; family Drosophilidae; genus Drosophila; species Drosophila sordidula. Next base: position 1,007,185 of record JAWNPQ010000260.1, on the reverse strand, counting down.
AGTTAACAGCCTATTGGCCTATACAGAAGTGCTAAGGCGAGGGTATTTATTATTGCAAGGGTATTCAAAGTGCAACACAACGCAACACAAGCGCTCTTTGTTGTTCTTGTTTACTCTCGGCGCCGACATGAACACGTATCCGTATCTATTACGGAGCATTAGACGGAGAAGGCGTTGCAACTTTTGCGTCATATCTTAATGCACAATCGTCGCTTAAGTGCACGTAAATTGAATAAAATTTCGACAAGTTTTAATACACAAGATGTGCATAGAACATGCCAGACAGTTGGGGAAGATGCACACAAAGCCACGGAGACAATCCGCTGAGAGATGGGGGCCTCCGGGTGCATCTGAATGTGAATGCGAAGGTGAATGCGAATGCGAATGCGAATGAGTTCGATAGACACACAACTCAACCGACTGGTTTCGTATATAGTACTTATTTGTTGCACTCCGAGTGCTTGTTTGGCTGAGATTTACGCAACTTAAACAGATTGTCAACAGGAATTGTTGCCGGCAGGAGACGAGCGACGCTTGGAAAGGACAACATCGGCGGCAAGGCACGCGCCGAAAGTGCGAACAGGGCTCCCAGGGCCAAGGAGTCGTCAGCGCCTTCTGGCAGTCCTTGGTCCCGGCTGCTGTTGTTATGTAAAACTTAATTTGTTAAATCGTGTTCAAACACTTTTAACAGATGTTATCCTCAAGGAAATTAAATGCTATTGCATCTACCGAAAATACCCAAATAAATGGTGATTTATGTGGTACATCATCAGCGTATTCGTATATACGCCCAGCCACGCCCACTTTCAGTGCAGCTTGCTATGCTTTCGATTATTTGGTTATCCACGATTTTGCGGTCAACATTTCCAATTAATATGAAAATTTATTATGTGCTTTTGCTGAACGAACCGGAAGTTTATTTTCCATAATACCCACAACATATTTATCAAATTGAGAGCTGATTCCTGTTTCTGGCCTTTGGCAAATGACAGCAGAAAACGCTGTTTGCCATCAACTAAACAAAAAAAATTTAAATCAATTTGAAATCAGCACAATTCTAGAGAAGTGTGAAAAATGAGCTCACAAATAAATCAGAAATTATTCAATATTTATTGATTATAATCATAACGAAAAAAAATCGTAAAAGGTAGCCAGGTTTTACATTTTAAATGTACATCTACATAATTCTCTGTTTACACGAAATTGTAAATGGTTCTGAATTAGCACAAATTCAAAGTTTAACATTTTATTTTAATAAATAAATAAATATCTAGTCCACTAATTGGAACTTTCAGTCTCTAGGAGTTCAAATTACCAATTATCCACATTGTAAAATGTGGTCAACATATATAAAATGTATTTAGTGAAGCCAGAAACAGTAATAATTAAAGTAAGAACTTAAAAAACCTCAGTCCAGGCAATACCTAGTATCACGGTCAGAAAATTAAAATAAATGTGTCCGCAAAACTGTTTCCAAATCAAAATGTTGTCCAAGGTTAAGAAAGTGGTCGAAGTAAAAATTTCTGGGTTTTTTATCTGAGTGCCAGCAATGTTTGATTTATTCGATTTGCATATATATGTATACAGGTAAATTATAATTTGACCTTAAATTTAAAGCAAGTCTCAATTAAATGTCCAACAAATAATCCACTGGCTTGGGTTAAAAATATGTAATACAAACATTTCTTAACTAATAAAAAATAATAAATTGCAAAACTCTCAAATTGCGTTTAAACAGAGTAACATTCGCCTTTAGTGCAAGCTAGAATCTGTTTGAGCTTCTTTTTGAGATACGTGTTGAGCGCCACAAAAATAATACTCAAAGGCTCTCTTCTTAAAATGTGACTCGACTGCATTGTCAACGGCCCTCTTAGTTGCCTCCGTTGAGTGCATAAAGCCAGTACTTTACACTCAAAGAGTCGCAGCTAAGCGCAGTTGTTCATGTTGGTGAGTGGAGTGCAAATCCCTTGAGCACGCAGTTCTCTTAACTGCAAGCTCCGCTGCTTAAATAAATTGAAGAGAACTGAGTGCAGTTTGAATTGCATTGAGCAGACTCAATGCTTGAGAACAGCTTGAACAGTTCCTATGTAAGGAATGTAACAGTAAAAGAAATGAGTCGTGGTAATATTTAATGTATGTTTCATAACAGACCAAATAATTTACTCCATCAGCATTCTGCATTTCAAAAATATTGCATTGAGGAAAATTTTGACATGTAAAGCCCTCGGACCCATAGCTCCCATATTTCAAACTGCCATAACTTTGTCAAAACTGAACCGATTTTCGAGTTTGATGGCATTTTTTCATGGTTTGTCCTCTAGATTGATTCTCCATTTCAAATATATGCGTTTTTGAAAATAAATTTTTTTGAATTTTTTGGGGAAAAACCATGTACCCCCCTTACTCATTTTGGAAACATTTTTTTTCAAAATTTAGATTTCCAAATTTGATTTATTTTTCATATAAGAGATATAATAACTTAGAAATGGTTCAAAATATCGACACAAAATGATAAACTCGCACTGCGCATGGAACTACAGAATCTAAAATTTGTTTATAGCTTTTGTAGTTTTCGAGATCGCTGTGTTCATACAGACGGAGAGACGGCCAGACTAAGAGAATTACATCGACTCAACTTGACGCCCTGATCAAGAATATATATTGGAGATGTTTCCTTCCGCTTGTTTTACTCATTTCAATGGGTTCAGTATAAAAAGACATTTCATATTAAATATACTTTTATTCCAATTTAAATATCAATTCAAAATGTGTCGCATATTGAACATGAAAAAATAGACTACGAGCAAAATAATATGGAAACATAATAAGCACACTATATATGTAAAAAATATCTGATACATATTAATCGTATTCACTATGCAGGCTGATGCCTGAATCATGCACTCGACTGCCTACACTGGAAGGGGACCGCTCGAACTCCTCCTGCGCCCACTCGGATGCAGTGCAACGGACTGCAGGCCTGGTAACTAGCCCAATCACTCAGTCCATTCATCCGTGGTCCAGCCCAGTCTCAGCCAGTTTACGCAACGTCACAGCGTATCGTTGAACAGTCGCTTGGCTTTCTTGTAGTTGGGATTAATCGGTCCGGGCAGCACGTGCGGCTTGAGAGCACTCTTGCCGGGCAGGCGATTCGCGTCGAATGGCAGCTGCGGGGACAGCTTCAACTGTCGATAGTAGTCGCTCTTGGGATAGGCGCTGTTGCACTTCGTCATAATCCGCACACGTTTGCTGCCGCTCTCCGTTTGTGCAAACTTGAGGCGCTGTGCGGGAGTCTTCGGCGTGCTCTGGGCGGAGAGTGGATTAAGCAACAGTTTCTTGTTGGCCTGTTTCAGTTGCAATTTGCGCGAGGGCACAAAATAATCTTGTTCGCCGGGCTGCAGTGCCTCGTTCCAGCCGTTGCTTGCCTTCAGATTGGTTTCAGCAGCTGTTGCTGGCGCTGTTTCAGCTGCTGTTGTGGACTCCTGTTCGGGTTGAGCAGCTTTCGCCTGCTCCTCCTGGGCTGGCTCAGCCTTGGTGTTCTGCTCAATGGGCAGCTGCTCGTTGGGTTGCTGCTCGTTCGACAGCTCCTCCTGGGTCAGCTGCGGCTTCTTGGGCTGTTCCTTGGCCTGCTGCTTGGTCTTCTGTTTAGGCTGCTGTTTGGGCTCCTCAAATTTCTCTTTTGTCTGCTTCTTTGCGTTTTTTGCCTCCGGTTCAACCGTCTCGGTCTTGTGGGTCAACTTCTCGTCATTCGCATCCACCTCCTCCACCACCCAGGCATTGTTAATGCTGGAACGCACCTTCGCATTGCGCTTCACTTTCTTCTGTAGCTTGGGTGAGAGAGCTTTGCCAATTATCTCGTCGAAGTTGTCCTCATCAACCTCTTCAAAGTTGATGGACTTGAGGAGGCGCTTCCGCTTCGATTTGCTCAGCTTCTTGAGGCTGCGCCCAGTGCCGAAGTTAGACTCCTCAAACTCATCCGCGTCTGCGATCTTCTGCTCGACGAGCTCGGACAGCGTTATGCCATCAGGCTTGGGCATGTTACGCACGCCCAGCGGAAACTCGCCCCGCGCATACGTCTCGAAGACGCTCATTAGATTTCGCAGTCCCTTGCGCCGCTTGCTGTTGTACTCCTGGGTGCGCAGCAGTGTCTGCAGCTCGTCCAAAACGCAGTCAGCATTGAGCGGTAATTCGGGCATAAGCACATCAACGTTACCCGCCCGTGGGTCGAGGGATATAGCTTCTGGCTGTTGCTCTTCCTCTTCATCGTCCTCCTCCTCATCGAAGCCAGAGTCCAGTTTCTCAACGTCGTCTATGGAGCCGCTGGGAAAGCCCATTTCCTTCCATGCCTTGTACTTCTCGCTGTACTCACGACCCAGTTCACTCTGATAGAGCAAATGATAGAGAACGCGCGTGCGGCACTGAGCCACGAGCTTGGCGTCCCGCTGTGTGCCCACATAGTGCACGAAGGGGCGCAGGAAGAGATTGACCTGATCGGCGGTGATTTCTTCATTGGCAGCCTTGGCCAGCTCTTCGAAAAAGACGTCCATGTAGTGCATGCTAAGGCCCCGGGACTTCGGCTGCTCTGCCAGCACCGATTGCTGCATGCTGGCATTGAACGACTGTATTAGATCCGGTGACCATTTGCTCTTCTTTATGAGGCGCAGCATGTGGCGCAGCATGCGCCGCACAAGCATTAGAAATTTATCCATGCGCCACTGATCGATGCCGAACCACTCCTGGCACATGGTGCGCATGAAAGCACTGAAATAGGCCACGCTGCAGGCAGTATTGCCGCCAAAACTGTCCACCATTTGGGCCAGCTGCTCGGCCAGCTCCTCCTGCACCAGCGGCTTGTCAGACATCCATACATTGTAGTACAAACCTTTCCAAATGCGCATAAAATCGTCCTCCGTAAAGGGAAAGGAGCTGACCGCGCGCAGCTGGAACCACTTGCGCAGCTTGCGAATCTGGCGATTGCGCTTTGTTAAGTCATTGCAGGCCAGGGCACGCACTATTTTCACCTCCTGGGCAATCACCAGCAGTTCTTTGGGCACTTTTGGCTGTGATGCGCCGTCGTGTTCGGTTTCGTTGCCTTTGTCAATGGCCGCCACTTCGGCGTTGCGCTTGATTGGCCTCTTTCTCGTTACCATCATTGATTATTAACAAAACGGCCGGAACTTTTTCCAAATTCCTTTGGTATGTATTGAGAGCTGAACTACGAGAGAGGAGGGCGCACGTGTTGTGCGGCCTCGTACAAATCGATTAATATTTCATGATACGCTCACCGCGCTTTGCAACACTTATCAAGAGTTGCATTCGGTCAATATTGATAATGTTAGAAGGTTACCCCTTTACAGCCAACAACTATTAAACATTTTTCAAAATCATAAAATTATTATAAAACAAACAAACTTTAATTGTTGCACCGGTCCTTTTACTATTTTGTAAATTATTACATATCGGCAATATTTATAACGTAGATTCTCAGAATGTAACGATAACAAATTATCGTGTTGTAATCTTGTACGTTCGATGTATTTTAATTCTTGCATTACATGTATATATAGAAAAAATCCAAATTGCGCATACAGTACAATTGAATTTATACACATAGCTTCATTTATTTATTAAAATTAGTATTAATTTTTAACCGGCTTTTAACACTAAACTTATTGAAACATTGATGGGCATCACTTTTTACCAGCTGACATTCTAAATAGCAACCTCAACTAAATTGGCTTTACAAAGTTAACATAACTCAAATTTGATCTTTAAAATGCCTGTGTTAGCCGTAGAAAATCCCGAAGAGTACCAAAAATATATTGGCGCCGATAAAACGACCGTTGCACTATTCGCCGCCGACTGGGCCGTACAATGCGGCCAGGTTAAAGACGTGCTCAAAGAGCTGGACAGCCTTCTGGGCGATAAGTTGCAATTCATTACGCTAAATGCCGAAAACTTCCCCGAGATATCGATGAAGCATCAGGTAGGTTGTTGTTCACTTTTGAAGTCAGACTAAGGTCACATTTAATCTTGCCAGATTGAGGCTGTGCCAACGGTTATATTCTTCAACAAGGGCTCGGCTGTGGATCGCGTGGACGGCTTGGATATCGCCGACATCACCAAGAAGTCGAAGAAACTAGCCGAAAGTGCGAGCAGCGCTGCGGCGACGGGACAAAGCCTCGATGACCGTTTAAAGGCGCTTATCAACAAGGCGCCGCTTATGATATTCATGAAGGGCGATCGAGACGCGCCACGCTGTGGCTTCTCGAAGCAACTAATTGCTATTGTTAACGACACAAAGTATGGACAATTGGCGCTGTCTTACGTTTATTTATTTAATACCTTTACCTGACTGCGTTCACAGTTTACCATATGAAACTTTTGACATTCTTTCCGATGAAGAAGTACGCCAGGGTTTGAAGACCTACTCAGACTGGCCCACATATCCACAGGTGTATGCAAAGGGCGAACTAATTGGTGGCTTGGACATCATCAAGGAACTTTTGGCTAACAACGAGCTGGAAGCGTCGCTAAAGGGTTAAATTTCGCCAAATGCCTTCTAATAAAGCAAACGAAATCAGGAACAAACATCGCTTCTCACGAATATACAATGTCTCATCATTTTTACAAGCAAAAATAAAACAAATGTTGAAATGAAAGGTACCCAAATACGATGAGTTATTGAGAATCTATCTATCCAGTTTAGAATAATATTAATATTAAAAAATAGTGAATATTCTCAGCACCGAATTAGTTGAATTCTTTTGTTTTTCTCTTTTTAATTTCATACCGTAAACATATTCTAAATAGATATCCGTTTATTCCTCTAAAATCAACTTTTATCGATCATTTGTTAATATGTATCTCACAGTGTTGCGTTAAACAATACTGGCACATGGTTGCTTGGCAGCACTGCTTGACAGAATCAGCTGGTACAAGCAGCTTACAAATTGTTCTGGTAGATAAAAATTGTTTGAAATTCATATCAAAATATGGCTGCCGCCGCATCTGATGGCGAGGAACAGAAACTCTCCGATATCTTCTTAAGTGGCTGGAATCTCTTAGACGAACTAGAGGTTACCGAACTACCCTTCAATGGCAGTGAATTTCAAGTGAGAACAAAAAATACAATTGACTCGTGCAAATGTACAAAGTATTCACGTATATTTAATTTAGAATAAAGTGAAAACTGCAATGGGCTACTTTGAGCAGGCCACCGTTATTGTCAATGAAGTGAGCATGTTCAGCCCCAATGAGCTGATTGACGAGGTGACCACAGATTCGTTGCCCTTTATGCTGCTGCCCTACTTCCTGGGGAAGCTCACCACGAAGATTAACAATCCGAATAGCGCAGAAGCCCTGGAGTTGGGAGAGGTCTATTTTAGGGATCACCTTCAACGTTGTCAGGAATACGAACTCTGCGAAGCGCCCAAGAACAAAGTGCAGCAGGACAACAAAGCCGATGCAGCTCAGCAGAGAAGTGAACAACGTGAATTGATGGAAGCGGCATATAATCGCAATGACAAAATCGCACAGTACCGCAAGATGAAGGAAATCGACGAATATATGTCCCGCATGCGCCAAGCGGTTAAAAACAAAACCGCTGATGAGGAAGTGCGACGTGAATTCTTTTTGAAATATTTGCAAAAGAGCATCATGGATGCCAAGCAGGAGTTGGAGAGTCTGAACATGATGAAGGAGATGGTCAAGATGCGTCTTTCACGCATGAAGGCTGGCCAACAGGAGCCGGTGGAGAACTCTGGTGCAGACCAGCAGCGCAGAGCTCCTGGGCATGGACACAGCCATGACCATCATCATCATCATCATCATGTGGAGTCGAAGCCGAAGCCGCTGCAACCATTTATCATAACACGCAATGCCACGCAGAAGGCGGTTTTTGGCTTAGGCTATCCCAGTTTACCCATTATGACCGTGGACGAGTTTTATCAGCAACGCGTAGACGAAGGCATTTTCCCCGACGAGCAAAAAATGGCAAAGATAAATCAAGATAAGGCAATTGCCGCCGCATTAGATCCCAACGAACAGGAAGACGAGGAAAATGCAGCTGTGGAACTGCAAGTTGAGGATGACGATCCAGAGTATTTAGCGCGTATGCGACGCATGGACGAATACAAGGATGTGGTGCGTCGAGGTGACGGAAATCGCCACAATCGTAGTTAAACTACACACTTTCAACTCAAATCCTAAAGTATTTTGTATTTTTTTATAACGATCGCAAATAAAGTGTCAGCGTTTTCCAATGAAATAGATCCGCGAAAGGCAAAACTTGTCTAAATAGATTTAACAATGAAGTACATTAGTCATATAAAATATTTGGCGAAATAAAAGTATGTGAACAAACATCAAATACTTATTTGTATATATGTAGATTTAACGCATTGCCCTTAGTAAGCTACAATACTATTACATCCTATATTATACATACACATATGTACCAAATTCAAATATATTTTCTAAAGGAATTAGCAAAGAAAGAAACAAAATGTCTACGAGCTTCAAGCTATGTATATACGAATCGTATACACCTAAGTATGCAAAATTGACTTCACCTACAAAAATATCGACAATAATTTAGCTGTTTTTCGCCGATTTAACGGTTAATACATTCCCAAAAAAAGCTGCCAAACGTTTTAGCAACCATATTTTGAATAAAATGTTTCTATGTTCTTGTTCAAATAAAAATATAACTATTATATATTCGTTATTGCTTATTTAAAAGTAAATAGGGAATACCTTAACTATTTTAGCTTGAGCTCAGTTGGCCTTTGGTATTAGTCCTATTGGTAATTACAATATACAGAGCTTCAGTATTTTAGTAATTCTTGCGGTCACACTGTATTTCAACACCAAGCAACAACAACAGCAATCACAACAACAACAAAAAGGCAAGGCACTTATAATTTACATTTCGATAAGAGCACACCATCTGAGTCGCAAATTAAGCATTTAGTGTGTACACTTTCTAAACAAAAGTCACCCAACGCGACGCACAAAGACGCAGCAAGTGGATTTTCGCATTTGTAAGGCTGTAATTGTAATTGAAAACATCGATACCATAGAAACAACAAGCACAAGCATGTCTGTTAGTGATTTTATCAAGGGCTTGCCCATACACGATTCCAACAATTTTACACACTTAAGCAACGACCACGGCATTCGAACGTCTCAAAAGCGCGCTTCAGTCTACTTGCCCACAGAGGATGTGCCCGAGCAGGCCCAGCTGATAGTGATGGACAAGAGATGTGTGTTGCTTCGCTACCTCACACAACAGTGGGACAAGAAGACGCTGCAAAGAAAACGCGAGCACGGCAACGATGGGAGCAGTAACAACACCAGCAGCACTCCCAATGGCAACAACAGCAAAAAGCGCCCACGCCTAGACGCCAACGAACTTAACTAAGTTGGGACGCACAGTAGACTCACATAGACATCATACACATCCACACTCTGCAATAGAGCGAGCCGCTACCACTACCATACCACATTAAGATTTATCCCATTTATGTTTTAAATAAATACTCTAGAAAGTAACCAACTAAACTCATTATTTATTGAGAATCCTTTAAGAGCATGCCCTATCTAAAGTAGAAAAACTCCTCTTGGCAGTCAAAAAGTGGTTGAGTTCGTCCAACAGTTTTAATTCAGAAACAGACATTGTATTTGACTACATTATTTTAAAGCTAGCTCAATGGTGGCCCAAATCCTTGGGATCCGGTTTGCCGTATTGCTTCTCCCACCAAACCACAAATTCCTTCTTACGCTGCTCACGCTTGGCAAAATATTCTGGATATTGTGCCTTCTCCAGCGGATGCCAGTAGTCGAGCACCCAATCTGGTGGGGTGACCTCACGTTCAAAGGCACAGCCGCCGGGACTATTGGCAACTGCAAATAAATTATAAATCTTTTGATACAAGTTTGAATTTGATAAACACGATTGAACTCACAGGAGCGGGGCTGATAATGCTTGGTCTCGAAAAGCTCCTGTTGACCGCAGGCTAGCAGACGCATGCCCTCTGCCAGATCCTTGCTGCGGTTCTCATCGAAGCGAGCGCGCATCTGCACCGCCCGATAACGGTACACATGACTAGCACCATGGATTTGGAATGAAGAATGCACAATTTATTATATAATCGAGCGTCTCGCGATTATAGCGTTTCTGTGTGCACTTACCGGCGATCATACCAGGCCTCTAGATTGCGCAGGGCACGCTTGTACAAGCTGCACACCTGGCGTTTGTGTGAGACAATTGCCAAGGGGACTTGGGCCATGTTTCGTTGCGCTCGATTTGTATTAAATCTGCAATTTGCTGCTAGCCAACAACAAAAACAACAACACTTGGCGAGAGCTGTCAAATATTGTGTGCTGGAAAACGATTTTGTTTAACGGTTGTGCAACACTACATTAAAGTGTTGCCAGACTGTAAGTTTATTACTGGTTTTGTTAAAAAAAATTGAAAAATCAATATTTGTATTTTAACAAATATTAAGAATGCCTTAAACTATCAAATTAGGTTATAACATTAGGTAAATAATTATCTGCCATCTAACTCATAACATTCAATATACACTGAACAATATGCTCAGGTATATTCAGGGGATGTTCGCACAGCTCTCCGGTCTGTTTGTCGTACATGTAAATTTCATTAACAACGCGATCCTCTTGTTCAGCGTCCAATGAGGACACCAGAACCATTGAACCCTCCGACAGCTCCGTTAGTATTTGCTCGACATCGTGCTCGTTCACAGCCTCCGTAGAATTGGGGCTCGCCAAGGGCTGCGGCTCCGAAATAATGTCAACCATAAATGTTGTTTCTGCCGCCTCACTATCTGTGGCCGTGTCTACGTCGCTCACATAGTTAAGCGTGCCATCATCCAGATCGATGACAGATTTTTGGCGCATCGCCATCTTATCATTGATCTCAGTCTGTCCCTCGTCCAGCAGGGAGTTTAGCTCCAGCTGGAGCTGCTCCGCCTTGGCCTCAATCAAAGGTTCGCTGCTTATTTGTTCCGTTTCGATGTTCTTCTCCTTTTTAATGGCGGGAAATGCTCGTAAAATGAGCACGGGAACCGGTTGCGGAGCCAACTGCTCCTCCAACTGTTGCTGCCCATTTGGCTGCGACTTTTGAACCAATTTCTGCTTTAACTTTTGTTTGACGTTTTGGGTCACCTGCTGATGGGTTTGCTGATGGACTTGCTTTTGCGCTTCATTCTGCGCTTGCTTTGGCGCATCTGTCTGCGCTTGCTGCTGCCCTTGCTCCTGGTCCAGTTGTTGCTGCTGTTTTAAGGGGCGACGCTTGCGCTTCGGTGGGGCAACTGCTCCACCCTGATTATTTTCAGCCGCACGGCGCTTGGCCAACGCATGTTTGCCCAGCTTTTGCTTCGTCACGTGCTCGTTGTCGTACACCAGATCGCCATCGCTGAGGGTGCGTGCAGCTCTGCTATGCTGCGATTTGGACCGCTGTAAAACAGATAACTCAACTCTAGAAAGTGGCCAAGAGACGATCTAAAATCGTTAGTTTGCATACCTTTTTAGTATTCTCGGCCTGAACTGTCATGATTGCCTGCCACTTGCGATCTGCCTCAGCGCGCTCGCGATCCTCCTGCTCGAGCTGATCCTTGAGCTCCTGTATGTTGAACGCCTTTGGGTAGAGCAGCGCCTTATTGATTAGCTGGCCATTGATGCGCTCCTCACGCTTGTACTTAAGCTTAAGGTCGCGTCGCGTGCGTTTGGGAAACATTTGGCACATCAGCGAGAAATCGGTGCCAATGATTTGGAGGCTGCGATAGAAGCGCACGGTGTCATCCGATGTCCAGGTGGGCGTACGCTTGTGCCGCTTGTAGAATCCATTGTCGCCTGTTGTTTCGTCCATTAAAATGAGCGATGAGTTGGCCAAAACCTTGCGCGCTTCCACCTCAGCGGTGGTTTCAATCTCCAGTGTTTTCTCGTCTATTATCATCTCCCCGTTGGCGTCCAGTTTCAGCTGTGGCACTGGCATGGCTGCTGCTGCTGCTGCTGCTGCTGCTGCTGCAACTGCTGGTTCCGTTTTGGCTTCCATTAGTTCGGCCGATGTGGGCTTGGACTCATCGGAGCTAATGCTGGTGCCACTTGCCTCCGCCTTGATGGTGGTCACCAGGGGCTTCTGCTCCATTGGATTGCTCTCCGGATTGTAAAAGATCATGTCAAACATTTTAAATGTGGACTTATCCGGTATACCCTTGTTGAACCGCGTCTCGAAATCACGCTTAGCGTTTACCCGCTGCTGCGCCTGAGTCTGCGCCTTATCACCATCTCCTTTGCGCTGCTTGCCGCCCCCGCCGCCACTGTCGGAGTAAACGGAGCAGCTGGACTCGGTGCGTATGCGTCCCATGCCCGGGCTCATGACGCCACCTGGATAGTATTTGGGCGATGACTGCACATGCTGCGGCGTCCCACCCGCACCGCTCGCTGATGAGCCGCTCAAATAGCGCTCCCGCCTTGTGGGCGTGCCCGGCGACTGATATTCGCCGTCGAAATCTGCCGCCAACGGCGAGCCCACGAAGCTGTTGCGCCTCTGCCCAAACACGGGAGTGGGGCGAACTCGCTGGCGTGCCTGCGCCTTGCTGGGCGACATGGGAAAACCACCTGGTGTTTTCTGCAAGTCCATCTGTATGACACTGTCCTCCAAATCGGAGTGAAACACATCATCCAGTTGGCCAACGCTGCTGACAGCGGGCATTTTAAATGCAACTTCAGACGCATACTCCTCTGGACGCTCCTGCTTGGGGGAAGGGAGTGCGACTGGCAGTGGGGGAGGTTCGGACTCAGCGTGGAGCTCTGCATCTGCATCTTCCCTGCGTGGTTTGCGCTTTATTTGGGTTAGATTGGCAGTGGCCTTTATGCGTTGCCGTCGCGCGGACATGGCGTGTTTTTTGGATTATATTTCACGCATTTAAATGGGAAAACAAATTAGTGACGAAATTGATGCGAAAAGAACAGCAACAAATGTGCAGCAGCACGAGTTTTGGATGTAAAGTGCTGTACAACGAGTAAAAAAACGAGTTCATGAACAGTATGCTGATCAAGCAAAGTAAGCAAAAGGCAAAATATGTTATAATGACATTACAAATTTAATGTTTAACTTAACTTCAAGTTCGAACACTCTATTTTCACTATTGCTAGTTTACGGAATCTACTTTTAACCTTCTTTTATTTCATTAATAATAATAATCGTTTGCAGAAACCATTTTTTTACAATAATTAATATCTGAAAGTTATGAAAGAATTCCAATTCCATAAAAGCTAAAAACCAAATTTATTCTATTACATTTGTTTTAAAAGTAAAAAATAAAAATTATATAATTTACTGTTTACAAAATTCCGTATTCAATTTATTCGGTATACATGAGAAGTATTTTGATAATAGCTTATCAGGCGAGTAATTTTATACGAAATTATTTTGACGAATATATAACTCAATGCTTAGTAGTAAGATGTGTATTTGTTATTTATAAGCCATAGAAGACGTGTGGATTTTATGAAAATTGATTATTTGTTGTGAAATGAAACTGCTTACCCAGCTTGGAACTGGTGGTGCACAATTTTGGAGTTTTCCAACACTAATTTAAACAACAACAACATCTAATTGCAGGTTGCACGTTTTGAAAGTAAAATGTGGGCGCCTTGATAACAAAGCAACGACGTGAAACTATATTATATACATTGAAATTGTCAACAATCAAAAGGAGGCAAATACAAAATTATACAAGTCGAAAGGCAAGACAATTAATGTGACAGGAGGTGTTTGTCAAAATTTGTAACGGAGGAACAGGCAACATTAATAACAGTACAGCCGCTGCCGCTGCCGCTGTCCGATTGTTATGCAAGCAGCGCTGCAACCCCCACCCCCCTGAGCAGAGCAGCCAAAGCAGCAGCAATCAATTAGCCGGTCGCCATGCTGCTAAATCGTTTCGTTTCAGCCATCAAAAATCAATCGAGGGAAACCCTGCGCGCCTGGAGCTATCAGTGCGAATCGATAATCGCGCAACGCTCGCGGCGCCTGCAGCAGCTGCTCAGTTTCTACCAGTCGGTCTATGGGACGCAGGGACTGAAACAACTGTGGCGCGCCTATTACCGGAGCGAGCTCCAGCCGCCGCTGCGCGGCATGATCCTAAGTGCCGTGGGCATCATGGGCTTGAATATGAAGAGGCCGGGCAGCGACGGCTTCGACTGGGGCAAGGAGCGTTTGGCGCTGTCGAACTTCGATTTGTGCCAGCGCGACATAGATTTCATAAATACGCTGTCGGTGAATCAGCTGTGCGAACGCTGCCAGGCCAAAAAGATGAAGTACTGCTACTGTCTGCTGGGCAATCAGCGGTGCAAAAAGGGCGGCGTTGTCGTTCTACCCAAGAGCGAGGTTACAACGATGAAGGAGGAGCAGGCGGCCAGCATTAGTAACTGCCATAAAGCACTGGACCTGGATGTACGTGCGCCGGAGGGGCAGACGCGCATACAGGCACAGGAGGATCGCAACTGGGAGCCGTACTTCAGCAAGAATGAGTTCAGCATTTGGCGGCGCGAGGAACGCTCCTCGCTCTACTCGTACAAGGTGTACGCACGGTTCGATGATATTACAGCCGATGATTTTTTGCACGTGCAAACGGATTTGGACTATCGCAGACAGTGGGATGATACGGCGCTCAGGCTGGAGCTGATTAGCGAGGATCCAGTGCCCAACAGCAATTCGCATCTCATCTACTGGGAAATGCAATGGCCACGTCTGTTTGCCAATCGGGACTATGTCTATTGCCGGCGTTTCCACAAGGACGATACCAAGAAGATGATATTTATCTGCAGCCGCGCGGCCAAGCATACCACATATCCAGCCATTTCGGGTAAGGTGCGCGTCACCGACTATTGGAGTCTAATGGTCATCAAGCCATTTCGTGGCTTCCACGAACCGGGACTGCACTTTGTGCTAACATACTACGATGATCCCGGCATACCCATACCGCAGAACATCAAGTCCTGGGTTACTCAGAAGCAAATGCCCGAGTTTCTTACCAAAATGTATGTGGCAACCAAGAACTATGCCTGCTCGCGTGCCATCAAGATGAAGGACATGTTCAACAGCTTCACCATAATCAACGATGAGTACACGGCCAACGAGCAACGCGGCAGCTGGCTGGGCACCCTCAGTCGCCATCGGCGCAAGCTCAACAATGACGCTGGGACTGAACGCTGAACCGTTGAACTCCAGTTCCTCCTGACAGTCCAGTGAGCAATTAACAATATATATTGAAAACAAACAGCTACAGCTAAAAAGAAATACCAACTGCAATATAGCCCGATCTTATGTTGTAAATCATTTTTAAGTAAACACATAATTATTATAAATAATTAGGGATCACCAAGTTTCTAGAATTAAACAAATTTATTCATCAACTGTGCTGATGTGCAATAAAACACCATTCGCAATTTGGAGGCATTTAAAATGTTGAATCTTGTGTGCCACACTGAAGAAATCTAATTTAGCTCCATACATGTACAACGCATACAATATATATATTATACATAAAATACTGATTAAGTTTAGAAGCTTGTTTTTAAAGCAACTTAATAGACATTATTGAAATTATACATACACACACGTAAAATAAATTACGAATCCCACTCTTATACCAACTTCATTGAAAATGGGAATCGCGAATTCAGAATATATACACAATAGTATCGAAAAGAAGAAGAACATTGCAGTCGGGTGTAGCCAGCTGCAAAATACACGTTCACAGTGTAAATAATTTTTTAATGATTTGCCACGCCCCCTCTTTTTCACTTTCTGAAGTAAAACTAATTGCTGGAACGCTATTGATATTATTAATTGGGTAAGGAAGAACATTAAATACAATTTGTCCTATAAACAAAATTTATTAGAAATTTGCATTCGGCTTTCCGAAGCTAAGATTCCCTTGCAAAACTTCTGAAAAAAGATTAGCGTTAGCGTTAGTCAAAGTCTCTTCGTAAATAAAATGAGTTTGCAAAAATCCTTCACAAAAAAATAAAAGCATTGCAAGGGCTCAGAACGCAATAAATGCAAATACAAAATTAATACAAATCATGTTAGAGATTCAATCAGTAATTGTCCAGGCGCTCATCACAGCTCGCTGTGCTCCTTCGCGCTGGGCGGATTGTTCATAAAGGCTATGAAGTCTTTGCTGGCACGTCCGCCGCTGTATTCCAGCTTGGTTTTGAGGTAAGAGAAGTATATAATGGTGGGATAGCCGCGTACATTATACTTGGCGCACAGGGCAGCGTATTTGGTGCAATCCACGGCAACGAAGGCAATGCGAGGATCATCTTGCAGCGCATTCGCAGCAGCCGTGAATTCCGGCTTTGTGTGCTTACAGTGCCCACACCCTAAGGAGTATTGAAATTAGGAAATTAGGATCATTTGGCAAATGCAATTCTCTTACATGGAGCATAGAACATGACCAGAGCATGCTTCTTGCGCTTCAGTGTTGAACTAAAAGTTTCGTCGTTGGGGAAGAGCACCTCAGTGCTTCCCTCCTCCTCCTCCCAGCTCTTTTCTGGCGGCGGCGGTGGTGGTGGCTCTTTGGGATCGCGCATAAAATCCACGATTTTGGAACTTTCGCGAACGTTCACATCGAACTTATAGACACCATTGACGAAATATTTCACCGTTGGATAGCCCTTCACCTTGTGTTTTTCGCCTATAGCCGGCTCCTTGGTGGCATCCAGTGCGGCGAGCATTCCAGGCACATTGTTCTGCTTCATTTCAAGGGCTGCCTTCTCGTACTCGGGTTTCATGCGCTTGCAGTGGCCACACCAGGGTGCATAGAACATAACTAGCACGGATTTTTCATCCTTTAGCGCCGGCTCAAAGCCCTGCGTGGTCAGGTGAACAATCTCCGAGTTTGTATCAGCCGACCAGTCGGCTTCTTTCGGCTTGGGCGTTGGCTTCACATTGGGATTCAGCATAAAGGCTATTATCGCGTCTTTGGTATTCTCGCCTTCGTAGGTGAAGCGCATTTTTCCATTCTCAAAGTAAATTAATGTGGGGAAACCTGCACAATAAATACAATTAAGTTTCAAATGATTCAAATTCAGGAAGAGCACAAATAATACCAGTTAAATTGAACAACTTGCGCACGGGAGCGTTCTCCTGGCGCTCCACATTCATGGCTGCCAACAGATATCCACCCTGCGCCTTGAGTTCCGTAGCCGCTTTGCTGTAATCCGGCTTCATGCGCTTGCAAAAGCCGCACCATGGCACGTGGAACATGACCAGCATGGGCCGTATGTCTTTGCGCAGATGTTTGGTGAATGCGGCGGCGTCGCTGAAGTGCAACACATCCGCGCCAGCGGGGTCCTCTTCCCAGGGCAGATCACCAACTGGATCGCGCATGAATGTGACCATGGACCCCACGTTCAGCTGGCGATCGTAGTCCTTGTGATAATCGCCGTCCTTGTAATGGCGCAGAGCGTACGGTGCGGGCGAAACCTTCAGCTTCTTGCAGAGCTTCTTTCGCTCCTGATTCGCACAGTCCACGTACAACATGGTGCCTGTGCCGCGTATCGCTTCTGCCGCTTCCCGGAATACCTTCAACTCAACTGCAGCTTCCTTAGCGCTGGACACATACAGGGCCAGAACGTTGTTCTTGGTTCGCAGCAGTTTCTTAAAGTCCTTGTAGTCAGCGATGTCCTCCTGCACGGCGGAGATTTTCGATTTGGCGGCAACAAGTGCCATTGAAACCAACATCAGGAGCAGGAGCTGCTTCCCAAACTGCCGGTGATTCGACATAGTGTTTACCTTGCACTTTACACTTAATAATAGTAACTAGATAATTTAACAGTACATGTAATTTGCTTAACTAATGTAATAAATGCATTTTTTCTCTTCTACAGCTCAACAATTGTAGCTTAAAATGCCGATGAAGACGTCAGCGTTTAACTGCAGCGTTGCCATATCGCGTCAAAGACTGTTGCGTCAAGTGCCACTACGCTCATAAGTCAAAAAGTGTTCTGAAAGTTGCATATGCCCATGATATTTTAAATTATATGAAATAAGTAAATTCTGAATGTAATTTTGAATTTAAAAAATAGGTTTTATAGAAGAATGCTAAAAAAAATTTAATTTTCTTTAGTAAAACAAAGTTTTCCGCATAAACACGAAATCGAACACAAAATGCAACGCTGTCAAATGTATGTGGCATTTGGCAACACTACCCCACAACACTGACACATTAACAAGAAGCAGAAGAAGTAGCACGGCAGCAAGTTTTTTACAATCTAGCCGCAGTGGATTTAAGTTTGATTAGCTGTAGTAGGATATTATTAGACCAGAAGTTCTGCCAGCACAAAGATGCCCCTTAAATTGGACATCAAGCGTCGCCTGACGTCGCGCTCGGACCGTGTCAAGTGCGTGGATCTGCATCCGGCCGAACCGTGGATGTTGTGCGCCCTATACAATGGCCACGTACACATCATGAATTATGAGAACCAGCAATTGGTCAAAGATTTCGAGGTGTGCGATGTGCCAGTGCGTTCCGCACGGTTTGTGGCGCGCAAGAATTGGATTATAACCGGATCCGATGATATGCAAATTCGCATTTTCAACTACAATACACTGGAGAAGGTGCATTCGTACGAGGCGCACTCGGATTACCTGCGATGCATCGCCGTGCATCCCACACAGCCCTTGGTGCTGACCAGCAGTGGTAGGTTGCACATCCATTTAAAGAACAATTTTGATTTGTGATATTGATCTGGTCTCCCTAAGAGTGTAATCCCAGCGGGTTGACCTAAATTTAGTTAAAAGTTGTACTACTTGTAATATTCTTATTATTATTCCTTCATATTTCATCATAAATCATATCAGAAATCAAAATTGTCTTCTGAACACTTATCTATAAATTCATAATGATTTCATCATCGTTTTTACAGATGACATGCTCATCAAATTATGGAACTGGGAGAAGCTGTGGGCCTGTCAGCGCGTCTTCGAGGGCCACACCCACTATGTCATGCAGATTGTGTTTAATCCAAAGGATAACAACACCTTTGCCTCCGCATCCTTGGATCGCACCGTGAAGGTATGGCAACTGGGCTCGAATTTCGCTAACTTTACGCTGGAGGGGCACGAGAAGGGTGTCAATTGTGTTGACTATTATCACGGCGGTGACAAGCCGTATCTAATCTCTGGCGCCGACGATCGCTTGGTCAAGATCTGGGACTATCAAAACAAGACGTGTGTGCAAACGCTCGAGGGACATGCCCAAAACATTTCGGCCGTCTGTTTCCATCCTGAGCTGCCCATTGTGCTGACCGGCTCCGAAGATGGAACTGTGCGCATTTGGCATTCGGGCACATATCGTTTGGAGACATGCTTGAACTATGGCTTTGAACGGGTTTGGACAATTTCCAGTATGCGTGGCACCAATAACGTAGCCCTGGGCTACGACGAGGGCTCCATCATCATCAAGGTGGGCCGCGAGGAACCGGCGATGTCCATGGATGTGGTGGGCGGCAAAATCATTTGGGCCAAACATTCCGAAATGCAACAGGTAAGGAATTCTATTATCATATGATCGAATCAATAATCCTCATTTATATAAATGATTCCCATTTGGGGTAATTTTTAGGTCAATCTGAAAACTATTGCCGACGGCACCGAGATTAAGGACGGCGAGCGTCTGCCAGTTGCCGTGAAGGACATGGGCGCCTGCGAGATCTATCCACAGACCATTGCCCACAATCCCAATGGCCGGTTTGTGGTAGTCTGTGGTGATGGCGAATACATCATTTACACGTCTATGGCGTTGCGCAACAAGGCCTTTGGCTCGGCCCAGGAGTTTGTCTGGGCGCTGGAGAGCAATGAGTATGCCATTCGCGAGAACAATGGCACCGTCCGACTGTTCCGCAACTTCAAGGAGCGCAAGAGCTTCACACCCGAGTACGGTGCGGAGAGTATTTATGGCGGCTACTACTTTGGCGTGAAGACCTCCTCGGGCCTGGCCTTCTACGATTGGGAAACATTGCAGTTGGTGCGACGCATCGAAGTGCAGCCGCGCAATGTGCTCTGGAATGAGAGCGGCAGCCTTGTTTGTCTGGCCACCGATGAATCCTACTTCATATTGTCCGTGGACACGGCGCAAATTGCCAATGTGCTGGAGACAAAAGAGGGCCTGGAGGATGATGGCGTGGAAAGTGCTTTCAATGTGCTTGGTGAGTTGACGTTTACCTAATGCAATATAGTTGAACACATTTGAAGGGATTTTTCGGGGAATGTTCGTATAAGGAGCGTTCAAAGAGCATAGGGAATATTTCATACCTTTAGTCTTCAGAGTATAAAAATGTTTAAACTTATGGTTTTTCTCTTCTTGTCTCGCAGGCGAAGTTACCGAGTCCGTGAAAACTGGACTGTGGGTGGGCGATTGCTTTATTTACACCAATTCGGTGAATCGCATCAACTATTATGTGGGTGGAGAGATTGTGACCATCTCGCATCTGGATCGCACCATGTACTTGCTGGGCTATGTGCCCAAGGACAACCGCTTGTACTTGGGAGACAAGGAGCTGAACGTGATTAGCTTCTGCCTGCAGTTGTCCGTGCTGGAGTACCAAACGGCCGTGATGCGTCGCGACTTTGAGCGCGCCGACCTGGTGCTGCCCACCATACCGAAGGAGCACCGCACGCGAGTGGCGCACTTCCTGGAGAAGCAGGGCTTCAAGGAGCAGGCGCTGCAGGTGTCCACCGATCCGGACCACAAATTTGATCTGGCGCTGCAAATCGGCGAGCTGGACATGGCCTTGCTGCTGGCGCGCGAGGCGGAAAACTCACAGAAGTGGACGCAGCTGGCCGATGTGGCGGCGCGCAAAAACAACATGGCATTGGTGAAGGAGTGCATGCAGAAGGCAAACGATTTCAGTGGCTTGCTGCTGCTCTCGACTGCCTCGGGCGATGCACAGATGCTGGAGGAGGTGGGTGCGACCAGTTCGGCTCAAGGACGCCATAATATTGCATTCCTGTCCGCCTTCCTCCGTTCCGACGTGGAGCGCTGCCTGGACATTCTCATCGAGACAAATCGTCTGCCCGAGGCGGCGTTCTTTGCGCGCACCTACTTGCCCAGCCAAATGTCTCGTGTGGTGGAGCTGTGGCGCGAGGAGCTCGGTAAGGTCAACGAGAAGGCCGGCCAGTCGCTGGCCGATCCAGCACAGTATACAAATCTCTTCCCGGGCCTGGGCGATGCGCTGCGCGTCGAGGAACATCTGCAGGAGGAGCGAGCGCGCAAAGCGCCAGCTCGTCTGGCTGGACAACTGCCATTGAATAGCGAGCGCAATCCGCTAGAGGAGCTGCGAGCGGTCGAGCAACAAAGTGGACTCGGTCAGCTGGAGGAGAAGGAGAAGCCGGTGTTTGTGCCAGCGTCGTTGCCAACAACAAGCAGCACAAAGCCGGCTGCCGCTGCAGCCCCAGCTGTCGTCAGTGAGGATGATGACGATGATTTGGATTTGGAAATTGATGGCATAACGCTGGACGATAACATAGATACGACAGATGTTAATCTCGATGAAGACTTTTTGAGCGATGATTAGACGCGAAAGTTACCCAAAGTACACGCTGTATTCGATAATATGGATAGAATGCCGTAAATTCTTTTGTTAGTTCGGGGAGAGTGTCCCCAAAAAAATCACGCAAACGAAAGCTACTAATTCCACACACACACACACAAGCGCATGCATTCACTTTTGATTTGATTGAACGAATGTTTCCCGTGCATTAATTATACAAATTAAAAATCTATATATATATATCTATTATGTAAAACAATTATGCAGCAACATCCGATTGCAATAAATATACGTTTAAAAAATATGTAATTGCGCGCTGCTTCTTCTTACCTTTTTTGACATTCGGATTTGGACAGAATCAGCGTTGCCACAGGGTGAGCTGTCAGTTTAAATAAATACGGCAACACAGCAGCATCACAAATACATATATACGCAGATATCGTGTGTGCGTCTGGATTTTGCTGTATTTTTTATTTAAGAATGAATTATTAATAAATAATTAATAAATTATTATTAAATAAAAAACAGTACAAAACCGCCAATCAACCGTGAGTAGAGATCATCCAAAATAGTTAACGTCCGGATTTTGTAGCGCTTTGCAACGAGCTTATTGATTTTTTCACGCAACGTTGCAATTATTTGCAGATACACAAAGTCTATAATTAATTACGTTGAATATGGAACCGAACAACTATCATGCCCACGAACAGCAGCAGCAGCAAATGCACGAACAGCAAATGCACTTGCAACATCTCCAGCAGCATCAACAGCAACAACAACAGCAGCAACAGCAGCAGCAGCCCATGCAGGCAGGTTTTGCCCCGCGTCGGCAGTATGACAACATGGGCCATTCGCCTGCTGCCCTTGCGGCTGCCTGTTTGGCCAATGGCGCGGCTGGCGGTGGCGGCTCCTCCATGGCCAAGCCGGCGATGATGCCGCGTCCGAAAATGAAGAAGGAGAAACAGCTGCAGGCGCTGCAGCAGCAACAGCAACAGCTGTCGGAGCTGAACAGTGTGGCCAACGCCGGCATCCTGCCAGCTGAGGAGACGCTCAAGTTTGTCAACGAAACGGATGCCAACGGGCTGACCATGAAGACGCCGGTCAGCATCCTGCAGGAATTGCTGAGCCGACGCGGCATCACGCCGGGCTACGAGTTGGTTCAGATTGAGGGGGCTATTCACGAGCCAACGTTTCGGTTTCGAGTCTCGTTCAAGGACAAAGACACACCCTTCACCGCCATGGGCGCTGGACGCTCAAAGAAAGAGGCTAAGCATGCGGCCGCACGCGCTCTAATCGATAAGCTCATTGGAGTTCAGCTGGAAACTCAGGGAACTGCAGCGGCAGCCGCAGCTGCTGTGGGCTGCTCCATCGCTGGCAGTGGTGGCGATGGCAATGCCAATGTCAGTGGCAGTGGCGAGTAATTATTGTTGCCTCTTCTTGATCTCCCATTTGGAGTTGATATCAATTATATTAATTGCTTTATCTTTGCCAGCGGTAGCGATAAGATCGTGGGAAATCCTATCGGCTGGCTGCAGGAGATGTGCATGCAGCGTCGCTGGCCGCCGCCATCGTATGAAACGGAGACAGAGGTCGGCCTGCCGCACGAGCGCCTGTTCACCATTGCGTGCACCATACTGAACTATCGCGAGGTGGGTAAGGGCAAGAGCAAGAAGATAGCCAAGCG
Organism: Drosophila sordidula; assembly: GCA_035047465.1. NCBI lineage: Eukaryota > Metazoa > Arthropoda > Insecta > Diptera > Drosophilidae > Drosophila > Drosophila sordidula. The sequence goes on along the minus strand of JAWNPQ010000260.1, from coordinate 983,913 downwards.
TCTGGCCGCCCATAAGATGTGGACACGACTGCAGGAGACGCCCATCGATGCTGCCAAAATCAATGATAGCATCTGCAGCGAACTGGAGGGCGATGTGAGTAATTTATCGCGTGTAGATGCCGTGCAGCTGCCGGTTTTGTCAAAGAGCCTAACTCCCAGACGGTTTTACGAGCGCATCTCCCCAGTTATAAATATAATTGATATTTAGAGCTAACAAGCTTTCACTTATTTTATTTTCTTCTACATACCTTCTGTCTCCTTCTGTGCATTAATTCTTCAGTTTTTCTAGTTCTCCTTATTATTGCCTTTTATTTGATTTGATAATGGTGGCCAGCGTTGTGGCGTTAGTAATTAGATTAAACGATACCACATCTAACATGGATTCCTTTTATTTGTAAATTCTTTGTGATTTTATCTCTAATTTAAGTCCATAACAGTTTTCTAAAAATAAATTTAAATTTAGTTTTGCAGTGTTGCTTCTAAAATTTAAGTATGTAGTATATTGGTTTTGTGCAATGTCCGTCATGCTGTCCGTCCGTCTGTCCGTCTGTCCGTATGAACGCAATATTTTTCGAAGCTATTGAAGATAGAGACTCGAAACTTGGTATATATTCTTGTAGTTATCTGCTTCAGACAAAGTGTTAAGATTTTTGTACCACGCCCACTGGGAGGCTGCCAAATCGATAACATGTCGATCAACCTCAAATCGCAAATCGATTAAAGTTCAATATTTCCAACAATATTAAAGTTAGAGTCACCAAATTTGGAATGTAGACAGCTGGTGATCTCCTCCAAAAAATGAGACCCTGATTTCCCGGCCACGCCCACTAGAAGGCCCCCCAGCGCCCCCGCCTTAAAAAATCGGAAATGGCTATATCTCCCACAGTTTTAGAGCTAGAGTCACCAAATTTTGAATATATACTACTGGTAAGGTCCCCCAAACATCACAGAAAAATTTTCCGGCCACGCCCCGCCACCGTAATCGCTAAAATCGATATATTTGCAGGCTCTAAACGGTAACATGTGTATAATTTACACAATTTTAAAGCTAGAGATACCAAACTTGGTATGTAAATTCCTGGTGACCTCCTCAAAAGATTGAGACCTTGATATCCTGGCCACGCCCACTGCAACGCCCCCCAGCGCCCCCGCCTTAAAAAATCGGAAATGGCTATAACTTCCAAAGTTTTAGAGCTAGAGTTACCAAATTTAAAAGGTAGATTCGTGGTCAGCTCCTTTAAATAATAAATAATTTTAAATAAATTTCCCGGCTACGCCCACTCCCGCCCCCGCAAATCGCGAAAAGCTATATCTCCCACAATTTTGGAGCTAGAGTCACCAAATTGTAAACGTAGATGGCTAGTCACCCCCTTTAAGGATTCGAAAAAAATTTTCCGGCCACGCCCACTCCCGCCCCCACAAATCGCGAAAAGCTATATCTTCCACAATTTTGGAGGTAGAGTCACAAAATTTGGCAGACAGTGGGTGACCTTCTCTTAAGATCGAGCCGAAAAATATTGGCCCCACTCACCCCCGCCCCTACGTAATATAAAAATTCTATATTTTTCCAAAATAACAATAATATCTTCCGTGTACTGTGAAGGAGTATTACGCAGTCGGTAATGCCCGACCGCAACGTTCTTACTTGTTTTATGATAGTTATGTTTTAAATTTATTAAACATTTTATTCAAATATTAAATTAACTAGAGCAATTGTTAATTTCGTATATTGCAACAATTTGTTCTAATGCTTGCTAATTTTTAAGTTTAATCAAATTAAAAATATTTTCATCAATTCCATAATGTTTACTAAAGTTATTTTTATATTTATCTTAATTTCGTTTAACAATTGAGGAAATTGGGATGCTTTACTGTCACCAGCTTTTGTCTTATTTTATTTGGCATGTGTGTTGTTCATTTAAAAACTATTTAGTTTATCCTATATTAAGCAGTTTTGTCGTGACTATCTGCACATTTTCTGTTTGTTTACAAATTTGTGATATGTTTCAACTCACCATTGAGTGGCGAGAGTTTGTGCGTATTAAAAGAAAACGTTGCGCTCTTATTTACAGCCCCGCATTAACGATAACTATTATGGTGATTTGAAAGATATCACTGTTCCAACACTGACCACGCAGCACAGTAATAAAGTGTCGCAGTTCCATAAGACCCTGAAAAATGCGACGGGCAAAAAACTGCTCAAATTACAGGTAAATTAAGTTGCTACTGGAGATGCACCAGACGCGCCGTCCTTAGTAGAGGCCAAACAGTAGAATTTGTAATGCTAACGATACTTGATATGCAAACGTATTTTATTTTTGTTCCGCTTTCAGAAGACTTGCCTCAAGAGCTCGAAGATCGACTACGTGAAGCTGCTTTCGGAGATTGCTGTCGAGAATCAGTTCGAGGTCACCTACGTGGATATTGAGGAGAGGACGTTTAGCGGCCAGTTTCAGTGCCTGGTGCAGTTATCCACGTTGCCAGTCGGCGTTTGCCATGGCACTGGGTCAACGGCTTCTGAGGCACAGCGACATGCAGCTCAGAATGCCCTAGAGTATCTGAAGATTATGACCAAAAAGTAGGCCACAATCTGAATAGCAAAATCTAAACGCACATTACGACGACGAGGAAAATTGCAACGTCCTTATTAGCCCCCCGTATTCCGTGGTTCTCAGCAATAACATTCAACACTGTATTTACTAATTATTATTCTGTTTTGAGCTTAGTTCAACGCTATGACTTTATACCTGATCTGTTCTATTCGCAAATCGTAGATATTAAACACCTTAATACGAATTATACACAAGCTAAGTTTCTAGTTGATTTATATTCGAGAATTCGAGACCTACCCTTAAGAAACATAAAGTAATTGACATTCAGGGAATACTAAACAAAATAAAAGAACCCATTTGTTTGCCGATCATGTTGCACCCTAATTTTAATCAGTCAGTGATCAGTGACTAATTGTAATATACAGACATAGATATAAAATTTTATATAATTGTGAATTAATTAAGAAATAATGTTATTTTTTTGTTTTTGATCTTTAAAACATAATTTATTAACCGACTGTTGTACAAATTAACTCGACAACACGCAAAGTCAACAGTTAATGGAAACAAGAAAAAAGCAATTAAAGTAAGCAAAACAAAACAAATTAATATTTAATAAATTTTAGAATTATAATAAAACATAAATTATTGACAAATAAACGTTATGTAGTTCTGGGTGAGAAACAGAATGTTAATAACAGTTTAATGTAGACTAAGGGTTGTATGCAGGGGAATCCCCTTGAACTATTTATATTGTTAAGTGTGTCGAGCCATTTTCGCCATCTATCTGTGACCGAAGCGAATCGGTCTAACAAATTTTGAATAACTAATACTTTATACTAAAAAGTACACACATCTCAGTTTACACGTCATATGAAATAGAAAGATATTTATTTTAAGTATGCGATACTTATGCTAAACTAAGAACTAAGTGGCGTTATAGATTATTTACATTCACCGACAGAGGCTGCTTCATAGTGAAGCCTTTGAAATTTGTTATTAATCTATTTCTTTTTACGGTCCTGCGTGCACTTGGGACAAAACCATTTGCCCTTTGGCTTTGTGGTCAGACCGACACAGGCAAAGTGAAACCACTCAATGGGGCACTATAATAAGATGAGAAAATAAACAAGAGTAGGTTAAAATCCATATGCAAATACATTATTCATAAGCAAACTTACATCTGGATTGTCGCAGCCAATCATCTCTCCGTAGGAGACTTGGTGACATAAGCAATACGTTGGCTCGTTTGGATCTACAGGCATATCCATGACATCGCTAGGATGTGTTGCGTTCGTGTGGCAAGATTCCTTCTCAGAATCATCGATATCCGTACTTTTCTATATGTGATCACAAAAAGAGATGAAAGTAAATAATTGCTTGCCGAAACGTTGGCCTAATAAAAGATCATGCAGAGTTGAAATGTAAATGAAAAATGCGAAACTGACTAAACGGTCAAATACACTGATTATAAATACATAACCGTGATAGGATAATGGACGGGAACGTAAGTGCAAGTAAAACATCGTGTATGTTCAGCGTTTTTGCTACTGTGTAGGCTACCAGGCAAACAAACTATATAGATTTAGGAAAAGAGTAACAACAGCACAACAACGAATACGGATATAATGAGTAATGTTGATGAAGATGAATTACCTTTTGAGCGCCCCCCTTGCGTGTTTCTTTTTCTTGATTTACCTTGGACTTTTTCTTTTTGCTACCTTGACCAGCACTGCTGCTAGCATTTAGATTAGCCCCGCTGGCACTGTTCGATTGGTTGCCACGCCCGGTTTCCTCATCCGAGGATGCTGGTTTTTTCTTTTTGCCCGTCGCCTTGGCATCCTTGGCCTTTTTACGTCCACCCTCTGCAGAATACATTGCGAAAATAATACAAAAAGGAAACATATTGCAATTGTTTACATACTTTTGGCAACCGCTTCCTCGGACTTGGCGCGGGTCGATGAGGCCTTTTCTTGAATCTCACCCTCGAAACGTGCCAAATCATTGTCAAGCCTTCGGATTTGTTTGTCCACCAGCTCATACGTTTGTATGGCCAGCTGCACTTTATCATCGCTGTACTCCTTGGCCTTGCCAAACAGAGCCTTAATGTCCTCCAATCGCTCTTTCCGCTCTTCCTCGCTCATGGCCCCATTTTCAGTGGTCAGCTTTCGCATAAAATCTTTCGCATGGCTGTCGATGCTCTTCATCGCAGTTTGTGCCCGATCATCCAATTTTCTCATTAACTTGAAGTTTCGCTCCAGTTCGGTGGGCAGCGATTCCAATCCTAGTAGGAAAGAGTATTTAAGCCGCGGCTTCAAAACATTTGTTGGTTTATTTAGCATACCGTCTAAATAGTTCTCCAAATATATAGCTGACGACATTTTATAGGCTTATTGCGTGGTCTGGTTTTATTTACTTATTTTTTCTTTTGCGTTAATCACAGTTTACTAACAAAAGTTAAGCGTCTATTTACGACGTGCCAACAGCTGTTTACCTGTGTGTGTAGCAATGTATGAATTTGTATCGATAGTACCGACAATTATTCTAGAATTGGTAACTAGCGCCATCTCGTTCTACTGCTGAATACGCGCTAAGTGACTTGGGCTGTGAAAATTTAATTGGTTTTAGAAGACGTTGATGCAACGTAAATTTACATAAAAGTTCAGAAGAATTTCTCTAAGAAATGTAAAAGGCTTTCAAATCCAATAACATGTTTGTAGGTGTGAACTCAATAATCGATAACATATTCGCTCCATCGAAAATGCGCTGTGCAACACTGCTCGGCACAGCTGCTTTTTTGCGCTGGTCAACATTGTAGTCAGTGGCCCACCGAGAAAACGAAACCAAAATGCAACTGAGCAACACAAAATTTGGCTAAATTATACGCTGAACATGTGCTGTTGCGCTATAGATCATTGAAGAACACGTCAGCTCTAAGCGACAACAGCATGTACAAGAAATTGCGCAAAATGTTGCCTATAATGCGTCCGGTGCACTGGCTTATACTCCTCTTAATTTTTACCTTCGTCACATGGTGGCTGCTGGGGATCCGATTGGATCTTTCGCATCCAGCTTTTAAGCCACTGTCCAAGCTCGCAGGTAGAAGCGACACGCAGACGGAGCCATCGTCACTTGCTCGGATTATTCCCACGTTCGACCACTTTGACTATGAGGAGCAATTGGTAGTGCTCTACAATCGTGTGCCAAAAACGGGCTCAACCAGTTTTGTGAATATAGCCTACGATCTGTGCAAACAGAATAGGTATCACGTCTTGCATATTAATGTGACGGCCAATATGCACGTCCTATCACTGCCAAATCAGGTAAGACTCTCAGGCGTGGCCCAGACAAACGCTATTAACCATGTTGTTGGTCATTTGGTTAGATCTCTTTTGTGCGAAATGTGACCAAGTGGCATGAAATGAAACCGGCACTTTATCACGGACACATGGCATTCCTCGATTTTTCCAAGTAAACGCATTTCGCATATTGGGTATATATTTATTATTTTACGTAATCCTTTTGACAGATTTCAAATCGCGCACAAGCCCATCTATATAAACCTCGTGCGGAAGCCACTGGATAGACTCGTCTCCTATTACTACTTTTTGCGCTACGGCGATAATTATCGGCCGAATCTGGTGCGAAAAAAGGCAGGCAATAAAATTGTGAGTCGATATTCAAAATAATAAGCCTTTATGATATACTAAAATTGTTCCTTATGCAGACCTTTGATGAATGCGTGGTCCAGAAGCAACCCGACTGTGATCCCAGAAATATGTGGCTACAAATACCATTTTTTTGTGGTCACGCTGCCGAGTGCTGGGAACCCGGCAGCGATTGGGCCTTGAAACAGGCCAAGCGCAATTTGGTCAACGAGTATTTTCTAGTCGGCGTCACAGAGCAAATGTACGAATTTGTCGATCTGCTTGAGAGATCGCTTCCTAGGTGAGCTTAAATTCTTTACTGCCTACCAAAATAAGGTTTATTCAAATGTCTTCTCAACACAGAATCTTCCAAGGCTTTCGTGAGCACTATCAAAACTCCAATAAATCTCATTTACGTGTAACGTCATCAAAGTTGCCGCCCAGCGAATCTACCATACAGACCATACAAAGGTCAAAGATATGGCAAATGGAGAACGATTTGTACGAATTTGCGCTGGAGCAGTTTGAATTTAGTAAGAAAAAGCTCATGCAGCCCGATAATAAGCATTTGCAACAGTTTATGTATGAGAAAATTCGACCAAAATGATGGTATTGGAAATACAGGGGAAACAAGGGCAAACACCGAAACAGAGAAGGCAAATTACAGCTCAAGGCCAGCTTTAGTAAAATATATAACATTGTATAACAGATTTAGATTTTAACTTTAATTATTTAATATTGTATATAGCTCCTCCTCTAGATCTGATCTGTACTTAAAATCAAGCAAACAACTCGTGAAAGACACTAAAGACTTTAACATTGAATATCGTTGACATATTATCTTTTTGTATGAACGCATATATAGTTAATTTAAGTAAGCCATACCATAAACTCTCGATAACGCTTTCTTAGATTTACGTAAGCAATAATTAGCAACAATTTGTAACTATTCGAAGCACAATGAATTTACTCATTCGTCTAGTAAATTGTACTCCATATATAAGTATTTGACAATACCAAGTAGAGTGCCCAGAAATATGTAAAATCTTGAGCGATAATTAAAAGAAATAGTTCGATCTGGGCAAACAATTACCAATTAGATAATTAGCGATTATATATTGTGTAAGTTTAATGATATTATTGTACTCTCAAATGTATATCAGCTATCAGCACTTGTAACTGAGAAACTCATCAAGTAAACTACATGTAAATACATATACACTATAACTATAACTATACTAACTTTACCTTGTGTCTTCATCAACTGTCTGTAGGCAATTAGTCGCATGCAACTGGCAAATTGATTAGAACTGTCGATTGACTGCATACCTTGTAAACATGCACACATATGCATTTAGCTATAAATATTTGTTTTATGCACTTGCGAATTTAGCTTAAGTTAAATACCGTTAAAATTGATCAGTCGGTGCGAAATTCCATTGAACTTTAAAAGCTGACGTAGCGCGATTATCAGCATTGACTGATTGACTGTCTGGCGGTTTGGCGCTGAGGTAAAGCAGAAATCGAATTTGAATTATATTTCGGGCACACAAGTGAAATACTTAATTAATTGCTCGAACGCTTGAAAGCCAAGACAATGAGTTTGCATTATCGACAGTTGAACATTTGAACGTAGACACGCAAGTCGTCGCATCGTTCGACTTGGGCTCGTTCCGTATCTTACTTTTAAGTAGTTAATTATGAAGTAGTGCTAAGCACTAAAAGTGGTTAAAACAAAGTGCGATCGCTTAGATTTCCAACCCAGGCAGCAGTTATTATTATTAAAGCGACGTGTGTAAGATTAACAACGTGTTTTATTTTTTTAATATCATATAAGTTCACTAACGTATCTCCGACTCTTGATTAGGCTAATACTGGTTATGTGTACTGAGCGGGTTTGTGATTGAGCGATCAAAAGTTCAACAATAATTACGCCTACTGATTGCACTGAGCCAAAATGCATTCGTGTTAGTGAACTACATAGCACTGTGTATAACAGTTTCACACATATGTGTATAATAGCATAAGATGTGTGAAATTATACGTGTATAAAAAAAAGCGGCTGCAAAGGTGTGTATGTGTGTGGCTTTGACCTTAAACCTAGTGCTGTTTTTAGTTTTTTACATTTCTTCTTTCTACTCAAGCAGTCAACATTTTCCAATTAAACCGCTGTATAACAGCTAACGAAGCGTGCACTTTCCAACCCGCTCACACTAGCCGCGATTATTCGCTTTATGTGTTATTTATTTATATATATACAAGTATATGTTTTTACATGTATGACTGTATAAGTTCGTACATTACTTCTTAACTACCTCGATACAAATCTGAAGCGGGTATAAAACTGTTGAATAAGCAGCATTATATTTTCAGTCTTTGAACGTGCTAAGACCGAGCTAGACCTGAGTGAAAAATTCAAGTGTATCATCGGGGGCAAACGTGATCTGAGGATTTCACATATACACTTTGGATTAAGCTAAGCCTGTATTAAGTTTTGGTAAGTTTTTTGTTTTATAATTGAATTAACTTTTACTTTCGGTTCGTGCCGCGCTTCGATGCGTGCGCAGTTTGCGCATTCTGTTTTGGCTTCGTTGCGCTTGTCTTTTGGCGCCTTACTTTTGTTTTCCAGTTTCTGTTTTCTTGCCTGCTTGCCCTTTGCATAATGAGGAGCACGAATTCAATGTCTACGCGAGCGAGAAAGCAACATCAACAAATGCAGTTCCAACAACTCGATGCATTTTGACGCTGCCCAGCACTGCCAAGCTGTTCGGGGTGTTCGCTGTTCCTTTTGCAGTTATGTTCCGTTGTTGTTGTTTACAGAAGGGCCAAAGTAATCGTGTCTCAGCGTGTAAAGGAAGCAGGCATAACGAAAAACGTACAATTCGCATGAAAAGTTCAATAAACTGCTGGCATTGACACACATTCGCAGGCGGTTCCTGTTCAAGTGCAGCCGCAGAAGCATTTTGTCGCTGTTTGCGCTGCGTAATTAACGTGAATAATACTATTTATTTAAATCAATATCGAGCGACGAGTCGCTTGAAGCGAATTGTGAATCTGTCGTAATGGCAACTGCAACAAGCTTGCTCACGGCAGCCACCATTGATTCAGGTGAGACAGAGTACAGTAAACACATACACACGTACACTTACATGTATGTATGTGTGTAAGGTTAAGCACTTTTTAAATTGGACTTGGGCTTGCCCTTGTCATCTACTACATACATAGCTTAACGTATTTTGCGCGTTTTTATTTTCGCCAAGACTTCTGACCTCAGAGTTTCTTGACATTTATCTTAACGATCAAAGTGCGCGTTGTCTGTCATGGTCTTTTCTTTTAACCCTTTTTGTTGTTTCATTTCAATTTAATTTGTTCTCTTTTCACATAAATATTACACTCTTTTTTTGTGGCTTTTGCTTTAAGACACTGAAAATACACTGAACAAAAATTAACAGCTTAAATTTTGTAGCTTTATAAACATAAGAAAACGCGTATTGAATATTATTATTTTGTTATTATTAGAGTATAGGATATGCATAGCTATAAACTATCAACCTGACTATATCGAAATTACGACTTTTTCCATATCTAGGAGATTATACAAGCTTAGTATCTTCTCGTCCTGTCCACAAAATTTAAAATAACTAAATTTGCACATAAAGAGCAGAATATAAACTTGGGAGTTTTTCAAGAATTTATTTCTTTAGTGTATATCTGATTTTGTGTGTGTGTCAATGCAAGAGGATATATTATACGTAAATACTCTTAGCTACATTCAGGGTATTCCCAGTCGGGAATTCTATTACTTAGATTGCCGTGTTTACTTTTAAAGAGAACTTTCAATCAGGTATTAAATTTTCAACTCAAACAGAAAGTATATAATTTATTTTACTAGTACTTTAGACTTTGAGCAGACTTTTGTGTAACGTTGCAGTTTTTATTATTTGTCGAGCGTAATAGATATTTTTAAAACTGGCTTTCATACCTGTCAACCTGCCACCACAAACCAAACTTGGCCCATAATAAAAAGATAAATAAAAAGAGTTTGTGCATGCAAAACTAATGAATGGATGGACTGTTGCACGTGTTGGGGTCGATTAGGCCAAAAAAGCAGCCGAAACAACTTGTCCCATGCCCATGGCTGGGGTGTTGTTCGAAACGTGTTGGCCAGACGTGAGCCAGGGCACCTCGGATTGTTGTCAAACAGGTGTAATTACGAGGTAATGGCTAATTGACGTGTATCACTAATGCTCCAGCATTGAACCGAAAGTACAAAGCCGCTGAGGGTCAGGCGCTGGCATAGCAAATGAGAAGAGCGTCGTCAGACTATCAATCAGGAATATCCCGCATCTGTCAGCGACGACAACAACAACAACAACAGCAATAAAAACCCGCTTGCAGTGGCTTAATTTCCCAAATGCATTTGCTTCTCTTGCACCTCGAAGCTCGTTCTCTTCGCTAAATCTCTCGCTCTCTCGCTCTCTCGCTCTCCCTCTCCCTCTCGCTGGCACGTGAATGCCATGCTCAAGTTCAGCTTCAGCTTCAGCTTCAGCTTTTCATCTCCCCGTTGGCAGCGGTTTCCAGTTTTTGATTCTTGGCCTGGTATAAAACGTTCGTAACGCGCTTTTGGCCACAACAGTTTTGTCTGCTCTTTCGGCTCCGTTACACGCGTCGTCTGCTGCTCCGTCTTCTTTATCGCAGATCTTTATTGTAGGCCAGAAACGAGTTTTACGTTTTCGGTTTCAGTTTCAGTTAAAATTTCGTGTTGTGTTTTGTTGTGCTGAGTGTGTACTATATAAATTATACGATTATTATATTCAAAGCGAACACACATTAACTATTCATAAGCTAATATGCTGTACGCATTTGTACGCATCTTGTGCATTTTGGGTTTTGCCCAAAAATTCCAATATGGTTAAAGTTCACATTGTTTTTGGGGCAGCCCTCGCAATTTATTCAATTAATTTCCCACTCACCTAGTTTAAGTCTGTTGAAAATTCGTGTTAAATATACATTGCCATAAATAGATGGATGAAGTTATTATTTCATACCTGGGTGTTATATATTTCATTTATCTACTAATCTTCTAAATAGTTTCTCCTAGAAAGCTTTTTTATTTAATATTCTAGATATTTATTCAGTCTATATATCATTAACTGATATGTATACGTTAATATTCTGTAATTAAAAACGTTCTAAACTAGTTTTTATTACGAATTAAACTGGAAATTAATCAAGTAGAACGAGTTGAATTCGAGAATTCAGCTCAAGATCTTGGTTGCAAATATCTTCATGGCAATTGCATTCTCATGTCAAAGTCAACGAAACTGCGAACTAGTAAACAGAAAAATATATTTAACTGTTATGCAGCATCCGTTATTGATTTGCGAATATTTGCAAGCCAAAAGTGAATGTCAAGGTTAAGGTTAAGGCTGACAAAGAAGAAACAACCGGATGATCGGCACCGGAATAAGTCGGCATACAGCCGGTTTAAATAAAATAACAATTGTGAACTAAACTAATATGCACAATTTGTCATTCAGCACACTGCAGGCTTGAGATATTAGAGTCAGTTAAACAAATACGAAATTAAAAAAAAGAATATTCTGCTTAATTTGAAAATAGCTTAAAGCAACGGCAACAACAACAAAAACCGCAAAATGAGTAAGTAATAATTGCTGTACCTGCTTAGAGGCCTTACATAAGCACTATAATTGTGAAGTGCCCAAGCAGGGAATCAAAGCGCAGTCCCCAGTTTCCATGAAAACACGCTCGACGTTACGTGCGCTAATTGCATTTTAATTGTGATTATCTCCGACCCTCTCCCTTTCTATCTTTTTCACAGGAGTGCCCACCATGCTGTCGGAGATCGATGAGCTGCCCTCGATCAAGCTGGGCGACTTTACGCTCCAGTTCGAACTGGGCGAAGCCTCCGGTGCGACCAAGGAAGTCGCCGTCCGGGAACTGCGCGAGTCGCCCGAGCGCCAGAAGGAGGCGGCCCAGGAGCTAAAGCGATTGCTGGAGGGTAAGTGCTGGAACTGTCTCTGATTGCCCAATGTTCAGACTCTCAAATAAGTTTCGAAGTTGGGAAAAAGTCTGTTATGTAAATCAGCCACAGATATCTAGGTAATTCCGCTGAGTGTATAGATTCCCAATACAACAAAAATGCAGCCACAATATATTTATATATAATAGACCTTGACATTTTTTCTTATTGATAAAAAACCAACAATTAGTGTTCCGATTGTTTTCAAATATTGTTATTTAATAATATGCCTAGTATTTCCCTGATACGAAAAAAATATTACTATATAATACTATAATAATAATGAGGAACATACGCACACTTAGACGAACATAGCTTAGTATAAACTAACATTAAATCGGGTCAGTAATAAATGCCTTCTCATACTTCAAGCCGATGACAATCGAAAAAAACATTCTCAGAGATATTAATCGCTCTTGACATCAAACACAAAGAGAATATATGCGAAACCTCAAGTTTTCAAACCCGAGTTAAATGCAGTTCATTATAATCATTTGTTTTTATAATTTCGATCATGTGACCGATCTTTTTTTGTAACAGATTTATAGTGGCACGATCCAGCCGATTCCAATTTATGTACTGGGTGTGTCAAAGTTTCATAGCAAAAGCTTTAAACTCGTAAACAACTCATTCAAACAGACAAAGACAAGAATATGTTATATAAAAAACTTTTGTTGCATGAACAATTTTCAATATTGTGTAAAATGGAAAACATTTTACTAATTATAGAATTTTACTAAGTCCATAACGTGGAAAATAAATATTTAGATGGAGTCTTTAACAGATAAATGATTTTATTCCTTTTGAAAAAAAGTATTTCATTATTTCATAAAAAAAGTATTGTATAATCGGGTAACCCAATGTTTTTTCTCAGTGCAGTATAAGATTTACTAGTTTGCTCTAAAGTTCTTGTATACTTTGAATGCAGTTATGACCTTTGGTAATAAAGTCGAGTATATAGCATGTCGCTAATCATATAGCAGCACCCATTACTTATCTTTAAAATTACGATGAGCCCAAAGTCGACTCCCCGACCCCTTCGTTATAGTATAGTATAGTTGACGCGATAATCGGACGGTAAACTTACAGGCAGATAGGGAGAAACTGTATAGCTTTGAGAGATATTGTCAATAGAAATAAGTATGATTGGCTGCTAATTTGGTTGGATAAGGCCAACGAGATCAGCTCAGAGCAAGCAGCTTTCGGACTCTGTTCAGCGAGTTTATATAGTTTATATAGTACTAACATTGGACATCTCTCGTTGATATATAGCTGAGACCGATCTATACTGCCCCAAGGACAATGAGGAGTGGCTGATACGCTTCCTGCGGCCCTGCAAGTATTATCCAGAGAGTGCGCGCGACTTGGTGAGTTCTCCACAGTTGAAGGCAATGATGGACCCTTACGCTAAAGTTCTATAATTTGCAGATCAAGCGCTACTACTCCTTCAAGGTGAAGCATTCGGATGTGTACAACAACCTGAAACCCACACGGGAGGCCAACATATTCAAAAACAATATTCTCACCGTGTTCCCCAATCGCGATCAGTGCGGTCGTCGCATCTTGTTACTGGAGCTGGGCAGTAAGTGGGCAACCTTCGGTCATCCGTAAGGGCAGCTTTGTAATCTCCACTTTCCCACACTTAGAACGCTGGAAGCACAAGCAGGTCTCGCTGGATGAGGTCTTCAAGGGCGCCGTCATTTTCCTGGAGGCCGCCATGCTGGAGCCGGAGACGCAGATCAATGGCGCTGTTGTGATCTTCGACATGGACGGACTTAGTCTGCAGCAGACCTGGCAGTTTACGCCGCCATTTGCCAAGCGCATAGTCGACTGGCTGCAGGACTCGGTGCCCCTGCGCATCAAGGCCATTCACATTGTGAACCAGCCGAAGCTCTTCAATGTGGTTTTTGCGCTCTTCAAGCCCTTCCTGCGCGAGAAGCTGCGCAGTCGGATCATTTTCCACGGCACCGATCGCGATTCTCTGCACAAATACATGTCGCCCAAGTGCCTGCCATCCTGCTATGGCGGCATCCTGGAGCTGCCGCGCATCGAGGGCGATCAGTGGTACCAGCTGCTGCTGATGTGCGACGCGGAGTACGAGGCCATCAACTCGTACGGCTACAAGCAGAAGAAGTGACGGAGTCACTGCGACCCGGCAATGTGTACAGCAAGTGATATTCCCTCGTATACCCAAAACTCGATTAATATGCATTAAGCTTACGTAATATCTGTTATACGCTTGTCCAGCCGACGCTTGCGATAGTTGTTTCGTTAGTGCTAGAGCCAAGAAGTTTGCCGTAGTCTTAAGCGAATAATCCACTTAACTTGTTAACAGGGGGTAAGCATAATTATAGTCTGTTATTACATTTATTACATACATAGATAAATATATATATATATATACACTTGAGAAGCTGCAATGAAACACTCTTCACTTTATTCTTGAGTTTCTTCATTCGTATAGTATACAATTAAGTTTGCAGTAGACTGCTCTTCATTGGCGGTATATAAGTAAGTTTGCAAGTCGTCTTGTTAAACAAAAATTTAATTAATAGCCATCTGAGATTAGTTGCCACAAGCACAAGCTATAGTATATGTATATGTAGATGCCCTTTAATTACTTGCATAACTGTTATCCATATGCATAGAAAAAAATCGTTTGTATTTTAGCTTAGGGAGTTACACCAAAATGTCATCTTAAGCGCTAAGGTCAAATCAATTGATCCAAGGCACAATTTGTAGTAGTTTGCTACTCTTAATTTGTATTTGGTCTGTGCTGGGATACGCGTCCGCAACTATCGCCAACCCGGCTGGAATGTGCTGGGTGCCTTATAGCCGGTAATTGCTGGCTGGCGCCTTTGGCGAACTGCGCGACTGGCCAAACAAATGGCGCGACATGGCGGAGGGTGCACGCATGGCAGCGTCCGCAGTTTGCCCGTCCTCGTCATCCGCACCGACGACGTCACCGGTCGCTTTGCTCGTCCCGCCGCCCGTGCAGCACTGGCGCCGTTGCACCAGCCGAATGGGCTGCGTCAAATCGATTGTGTCGCCGTGCTGGCGCTGCTCGGCCTCGGCGACGCACTCCATTGTCCTCCACTGGCGCAGGGCGAGCACAAAGGCGTCCGTCACATTGGTCGCCGTCTTCGAGGAGGTCTCGATGTGCGAGCTAATCCCATGGTCCGTGCACCACTGCTGCACGTCCTCGTAGCTCACCTGGCGTTTCTCGCGCCGAATGTCGTTCTGCGAATGAGAGAGGGCCAACTATTATTTGCCAGCCTTGGCTGTCTCCGGGCACTCCCACCTTGTTGCCCACCACAATGAAGGGGAACCTGTCCGCGTTCACGTCCGCATAGTTGACAAACTCGCTGCGCCAGAGCCGCAGCCCCCGCAGGCTGTCCCGGTCGTCCAGTGCGTAGCAGAGCAGGCACATGTCGGAGCCGCGGTAAAAGGGCGTGCGCAGGGCCCGAAACCGTTCCTGTCCGGCCGTGTCCCATATCTAAAAGAGCGGGCATTATAATCGAATAATAATAGACACTGATTGGCATTCAATTGAATACCTATTGAAATTTGCATTCACAGCTCTTAATTGGGGCAAACAAGTGTACATAAATATACAAAACTCAGGTCGCCGCAGCTCACGCCAGAAGATAGCAAAAGTTGCGTCAGAACCCCAATCGGACAGGCCCCGAGATCTCTAAAGCCCAGGCCCAAACACAAACCAAGTGCCTGATAACAAGGTGCTGATAACGAAGTGGAAACAAGTTCAGACTGAAAGCCTCAAAAGTTGTCAATAAACAAAGGTGTGCTATCGAATGGGAATCGGGAAATGAGCATAAACTATATAAGGAAACCAAATGTTATCGCAAGTTATGGTTATTTATAATAGCCAGAAACTATCTGCGACTTATTCCAGTATGAATGCAATTTTATTCGTCGCTGATTAGGCTACGAACTTGAAATTTGGCATATATTCCCGCGTCACTTAAAATGTTACCACTGATGGCATGTAGATTTGATCTATATCTTGTTGTAGTGTAAACGAGTATTACGCAGTCGGTTACACCCGACTGCAACGAGAAATACTAAGGTAACACCTTAGTGTTGCCAATTTATTTATTTATTATTAGCATTTCTTTCATGTACTACCTAAAAGACAAATATTAGTACGATAAGATAATATTTTAGTAGTAGTGCATTTTTCAAAAAGATAATTGATAGTTTAAGTTTCAGAATTTCATAATGTTTAATGTTTAATATTTCTAACAACATTTTAACACACAGCATAGCATATATATGTATATATAGTATAGCATATCAATTATTCTAAAGGCTTAATTCAATTATAGTTCTAAAACTGTTCAGCCCAATTTTCAAAAAGTCAGCTTTCCAGCTCTTATGAAAGCGGTCTTATCGGTCAGTTAATAAGCACAATCAGTATATATAGTATATATAACAATTTTTATATATTTATATTTACAGATCTTGTACAAATCAGCTTAATCAAATATGAAATTCAGTTGATTCGCATACATACGATCAAATATAGTATGTTAATTCATGATTAAGAGGTTTGCCTTCATATTTTCGTCTTGGGTATTCCCATTATTAACACAAATCTCTGGAGGGCAGCTGTAGGGTCAAATGTATATAATAAATGTATATAGCTCATCCTACTCATCAGATTGCGGAGAAGTTCTTGTTTAGCCCAAAATCAGCGAAGCGTTAACGAACCAAAAAAACTAAGAACGTTACAGTCGGGTGTAACCGACAGCGCAATTATCGTTCACAGTGTATTCACTTGGCATTTTTGTTCATGATTTGTCCTCTAGATTGATTATGAATTTCAAATATATTCATTATTGAAAATAAAATTTTTGCATTTGATAAAATATTATGCCTCTATTTTCGATGTTCCTTCAGTTCTAGTGGTCGTCTATCTTTGAGGGGGTCACCAGTAATCTACATACGAAACTTGGTGACTCTAGCTTTAATATTGTGGCAAATATTCACCTTTTATCGATTTGCCAGCCTCCCAGCGGGCGAGGCACAAAAATCTTAACACTTTGTCTGACGCGGGTATACACGAGTATATATTCCAAGTTTCAAGTCGCTAGCTTAAATACAGGCGTAAGAAATTGCGTTCATACGGACAGCAAAAGGAACCTTGTACAAACCCAAAATACTCGTTTCACTTCGTGGACGAGTATAAAAACTGACGGTTTTTGCATATTTGGAGGTTTTCGCTGCTGCAAACTAAAACATGGTATGACTAATAGATATAATTATTATAGGTATAGCTACGTAATGCTAGTTGCTGGTCAGGAATGTTCTTGTATAATTTGTTGTTTCGATTTGCGCAATTAGAATTGAATATTCGATTAGTGAAAATGACGCTTTGCACCAGTTTGCTTATTCATCTTGATGCACAAACCCCGCCAGCCCCCGCCCCCAACAACCATTGCATATTTATAAGCTACGAAAGTTGGCGGACTGTGAAAACGCGAACGGACAGCATAAAGTGCATTATTATCAAACAAGGGGGAGAGAGCGGAAGAGGGAGAGCGCCGGAAATGGAAAAAGAGTTCGGGCAAAATGGGAAGACGTTTGGAATTTATATGCAGGGTGTGCTAGACTATATGCTTGTATATATACTTATGGAACGTATATATATACGTGCTGCACATTACAGATCTGAAACAAAGTCGCCGCATTGTTTTGAAGTCGTTGATGGGGATTCCAGCATGTTAAACTGTACGTTAATTGAGCTTTGAATTGGTGTGTGTGTGTGTGCGTGTGTGCATGTGTGTGTCTGTGCGAGTGGGGGCAAATAGAATAGATGTCGAGACAGAGATAATACTTGGGCGCACAGATGCGCAAACAAGTTGCTGCAAACAGGTGGAAATCCCTTTGCGCGAGTTGGTCCAATTGGAGCGAAAAGTGAACGAACCGGAGCTGAACGAAGCCCACGATTTGGCAACTTCTGAATCATCACAAGCGTGACCTGGTAAACCCCCACCCCTTTCCAACACTGACCTGTAGTGTATACTTCTCGCCGTCGACAACGATGTCCTTGTTCATGAACTCCACGCCAATCGTGTGGAAATTGTTCTCCTCGTACCGATTGGACACGAAGCGTGTGAGCAGCGCAGACTTGCCCACGCCTCCGTCGCCCAATATGACGACCTTCAGCAGCTTGGACTTTTGCGGTGGGCGCATATTTGTCATTTTGCCGTCGATTGTCTCAATAATAATTTAATTGTCGTAATACTGCGCAGATATAAATTATTTTCTAAACAAATGCGGTGCTTTTAAATTAGCTTTTTCGGTGCCATCAATCACGTTTTTCAATGTACTGCAATTACATGCACGGCTTTAATTAACCGTTTTTACGTGCACTTTTAAAGGGCAAACAATTAAATTAATTGAAATTGAACACTCAACGCAATCGCGCCGCGTTGCGTCTTATTGGTCCAACCGACAGCTGTCAAATGATTGAGTGAGCGGAGAAGAACATGTTCCCGGAACTAGTACGCTGTTGAAAATGTAAACAAATGTTATGTTATGAGCGGAAAGCCACGTTAGGTACGCAGCTCACAGCGTTACAAAATAACGATGTATATTGAGCAGGTTAGTTTTATGAGTATTTAGTTAGTTTTAAAATTGTTTTTGATGTTTTTTTAATAAGTGAATAAAAGACTAAATAAAGAAAAAAACATAGTAGAGGACTGCAATCGAATCTTTATATTTGCTAGCATTTGTGTATTTCCTTTTGACGCTACCTTTTTGATCTCCGAGTTTTAAATATATATATATATATATATATATATATATATATACATTAAAATACATTGTGATACATTTTGCACAACATTACGATACCCTTTTCGTCTATTTTATAAGTGAGCTGTACAGAAATAAATAATAGCTCATGTTTTCCTGTACCGATTTAATATCAAACTTCTTCCATAATAATAATAATTATTCAGCCTTTGATCACTGCAATGGGCCGCATTTTGATGCATTTCTTGCTGATGCCTGCCGCGTGGCAGGTGTCGACGACGTCAGTGACATCCTTGTACGCCTCGGGTGCCTCCTCCATGACTAGTTTGGGGCTGGCCACGCGAATAGCGATGCCCAGTTCCTCCAGCTTGTCCAGCACCTCCTTGTAGTCCAGATTGCGTCGCGACTTGGCGCGGGAGAGAGCACGACCCTGTAGAAAATGATAATTCAAATTAAAAATAGAACATCACATTTGAATGCTGTTGTGCTTACCGCGCCGTGGCAGGTGCTGCCGAAAGTTTCCTGCATGCCGCGCTCGGTGCCGGTCAGGACGTAGCTGCAGGTGCCCATTGTGCCGCCAACGAGCACTGGTTGTCCGGTCAACTGATAGTCGACGGGTATCAGTGGGTGGTGTGGCGGAAAGGCGCGCGTGGAGCCCTTGCGATGGACCAGCAGCTTGCGCTCCTTGCCATCGACGATGTGGTTCTCCACCTTGGCGATGTTGTGCGAGACATCGTAGATGACGTGCATGTCCAGGTCGTCGGGCGTCGTGTTGAACATCTTGGCGAAGGCCTGGCGCGTGAGGAAGGTCATCGAGCTGCGATTGACCCAGGCGAAGTTGGCGGCCGCGGCCATGGCCTTCAGGTAATCCTGGCCCTCCACGGAGTTGATGCGCGCACAGGCCAATTGACGATCGTTGGTCTCGATCTTGTCCCGCTTCATGGCCTTTTCCATCTGGACGAGGGCGTCGGTGGCCACCTGATGGCCAAAGCCGCGGCTGCCCGAGTGTATCATGACGACCACCTGGCCCTTCTCCTCAATGCCCATCTTGGAGGCGCTCCACTTGTCGTAGATCTCGTCCACCACCTGAATCTCCGCATAGTGATTGCCGGCGCCCAGGGTGCCCAGCTGGGGCAGGCCGCGCTTCTTGGCGCGCATGCTCACCTTGGCCGGATCGGCGTTCAGCATTCGGCCGTACTCTTCGCAGTGCTCCTTATCCTCAGCCCAGACGTAGCCCTCGCGCAACGACCAGTCCATGCCCATTTCGAGTGCCTCTTCGAGATCGCGCGCATTCATCGGTATGATGCCCTTGGAGCCAACGCCCACGGGTATGTGATCGAAGAGCGATTGCGCCAACTGCTCCTTCACCGGCTGCACGTCCTTCTCGTACAGATTCGTGCGCAGCAGCCGGACACCGCAATTAATGTCAAATCCGACACCGCCCGGGCTGACCACCGACAGCGGATCGTCCATGTCAAACGCAGCCATGTTGCCAATGGCAAAGCCGTAGCCCGAGTGAATGTCCGGCAGTCCGATCGAGCGGCCCACAATGCCCGGCAAGGCAGCCACATTTGCAATCTGCTTGACGCCCGGCAGAAAGCCACCGACGGCCCCGGGACGGCACGAGTTCTTCAGCTCCTCCAGCATCAGCTGCTCCAGGCGGCTGTTCACGTAGAAGACGCCCTCGACGTTCATGTTGGGCTGGAAGCCCTTCTTGATGCGCCAGCAGTGATCATTGATCTTCTCCAGATACTTCAGCTCCTCGATGTAGGGCCGTACGACCATCTTTGCCTATATTTGGGCAACTTCTCGGCAGACTATTTCGCAAGTTATACAAGTTTATCTGTTTATAATGAGAAATTCGATCAACTATTTCGTCAGAAAGTGCAATGCAACCGGCAAATTGTGAATTTAATACACTAACAGCTGTGGCCACCCAAAAATGTTTACATTAACCTAAGTATGCGAGCGCAGAGCTGCTTTTTATTGTTATCGCTAGCACCACATTTGCAATCGATAACCACTAACAGCTCTGTAACAAATGTGCGTATTTTTAACCAACTGCTATTCATTTCACTCACGACAAGTGGATTTACCCGATTTTTCTGGCAATCAAATCTAGTGGAAATACCCGACTTTTCCGACAACAGGTGGTCCGTAGACATCAACTTGACTGGTCTGGTATACAATAATGCTCAAAAATGGATATTGTTGGCTGATCGCGGCGACATCGAACAGTTCGGTTGCAACCAACCAGTTGATCTTCAGGAGGTGCAAGCGGCCCAGCACCGATTGCTCCACACCGGCCATTTCCTTGTTGTACAGAGCGAGCGTCTTTAGGCTCGTGGCGGCTCGTAATAGCAGCACCAATTGATTCGGGTCGTCCACATCGGAGCGGCTGAGATCCAGTTCGAGCAGGTGAGGAGCCACGGGCAGGATCACGTTTATGTAGTCGATTGTAACGTTGGCATGTTGTATTTTCAGAGCCCTCAGCCGGCCGCCCTCTGCCGCGCCCAGACACAGGGGTTGCAGCACGGGGAGTACATTGCTGGAGCGTACGGAGAAGCCCACATTTATGTTGAGACTTTGCAGGTGCCGGCCCAGCGCCTGCAGCTGGTTGGCGTCATATTGCGGCGGAAAACGCATGCTGAACTCAAAGTGACGAAACCTGTGCAGCTGCCGCTCGACGGCGTCGTCGATGAGAGTGTGAACTTTGTTAAAAAGCAGCATACACTCGTCCAGTGTAAAATACTGGAAGATATTGTCCAGGCAATAGTCGTTCAACATTAGCAGTGAAGTGGAAGTCGAAGGTGTTTCCATGGTGAACGGCGGCTGAAACGACAAATTTGAAACTATGAAAAGGGCGCGAGATCTATCGATATATCGATAGTCGGTCAGCTGTGTGTGGAGCGCGTGTTGATGTATGTGTGTGTATTGTTTATGCCTGCATTGTCTACGTGTTTGTGGTCGACGCCGCCGCTCCAAAATTAAAGTGAATCATATAAAACTCGTCTCCAACTTACGCGACACTCGCGAGCAGCGCTCACTGCCATTTCAGCAAAAATATTTTCAATTCCAAACGCGAACGCGACGGATAAAACTTCGAGCAGTCGTCGTCAACTCTAAACCGCTCTCTGGTTGTTTTTGTTGCTGTTGCGTTGACGCGCTACAGGAAAAAACTGTTTGCGTGGATTACAAATTTAAGTCAATTAACTACGTTTGTCTGGCTTTAAATATTCCAATTGGAAATACATATATATAGTATATGTGATTGTCAATAAGTGTATGTACGAGGCGTGGCAGAACTTGTGAAAACTCTGTGTATTTCGTATAACCCAATTGGACACACACACACACACACACACACATTCGCACAGTTTGCCTGAACTAGAACAACAGCAAGGCATAGGAAACGGCGGAATGGATGATTTAGGTGAGTGCCCACTAGACACACGAATACTTCCTGTTTTCACGGCACCCTGTATTGAACACAGGGTGCGGCAGCAATGCTGTTATGCTGTTGCTACGACTTCAAGGTCAATTGTTGTTAGCGGCATGAGCATACATTGCTAATTAGCATTCCAAGCGTGTAGTTGCGGGCGATGGCCGGTAGATGGCGGTTGGCTGTTTCTTCGAATCTCGCTGACACCTAAGAGTGCGAATCATGCGTCTCTTATCTATTTTGGCTGCCTGGTTAATCATATAGCGATTAGCCCATTGTAGCTATCACGAACTGTCGGGTGCCCTCGTACCAGTACAGTCCCCTTCGTATCCACTCATAAGTATACGTATGTATTTTCATGTACATATGTATAGGTATTTGTGGCATCCTAATCTTATCACAGCTTATGGGTACTTTGCATCCTCGCCATTGCATTATTCACGATTTTATGATTTATACGCATTCCTGAGAATCAAAACTATATCCCCAGCGACAGAAGCAGCAGCGTCGCTGTCGACGTCATTCACAATTTGACGCGTGGAATTTATAAGCATTGAGCCTGGAATTTGTCATGCAACTTGGTAGTGTAAATGATCTGAATGCGTTGGGTCGACCCAGCTTTTAACTGGGTTTGCCATTTATTTGTTTATTTTTATTTCCACACACACTTTTAGTCACCATCAGCAGAACTTCGTGTATCGTCATCTTGTTTGCAGCTGCCCTTGTTGTTGTCGTGGTTGTTGTTGCTGTTGCTATTCTGCCTTCTTACTTTATTTTCTTTATGACACAATTTCTCGGCTGTTTACTGCCTGTTGCGCTTGTTGTTAATGTCTTTTGATAAACACGCACACACACACACAAACACGACTGGAAACATTCCTAAGAGCTGACTAAAGGCCACTCATCGCGTTGTGTGGAAAATCGACCAAATTGACAGCTCTGCTGGAACTTTACAGTTTGACTGCATTCTGCCCACGCACAGTGGTGCACTTACCCGCAAAACGAAAGCGCACATTCCACTAACGAAAAAGAGCTCAAAAGCGCTGCTCTGTCTAGCCTGTATTTTGAGTGGAGTGTGCCCACTTTATAGACAACTCCCGTCAGGAGAGGCTGCCCACTCGGCACACGCAACGTCCGGATTCGGATTGCGTGTGCAGCAAAGTTGTTGACACGTCTGATCTTGATGTTGCTTTTAGATGATGATAATCTCCCATCGGAATCGGAATGATGTTTTTGTTCAGCACGTAAAACTATCACAATACTAGGCTAAGGTGACATCGATAATAATAGAAGCCGTATAAAAATATAAGAGACAATGACAGGTCACAGATCAGTTGTCATTATTGTACTCTTGTTTTCAAATGCTGTGGCTATGTTTATACGTACGAATGCCCTTTAAGCCACCGTGTGAGTGCAGGGCGCTTGACAATCTTTGTTTGTCTGCCTTGCTGCTTATTCCTTCGTTTGCCTTTTGCCTCCCACTTGCGGCTTTCGCTTTGCGGTTTTCTTGCTGTCGCCGTCGCCGTCGCCGCCGTCGCCGCGGCGTTGCCGTCACAACCTCATCATCACGACTTGCAGCAACCGCAGTCGGCAGAGAGATAGGAGCCGCAGCAGCAAAAACGAAACAAACGAAACGAGCGAGATTTCGTTTGTTTACGCTCTCTTTCACGTGCTCTTTCATTCGTTCGCTCTCTAACTGCGCGCGGCGCTCGTGAGAGCCGCATTGCGTTTGTTTTTCATGAAGCTCCATTGACGCTGCGTTTCGGGGTTCCATTTCATGTTCCGTTAGTGTGCACAAGCGCCCAGTTCTATTTCAGTCGTTTGCGACGCTTTTGCCTAAACACGACGCGCGCGTTTCTTTCGGTTTCTCTGCATAATGTTTGATTGACAACAAAATATGAGACAACATTTGGACAAAGTGCAATCAAAAGTTCAAAAAAACCTATTAGAATTGCACAGTGTCCGGTGATATACCCGTGGCGTCGAGCAATCGATAACAGCAAAAAGTGCCTTCAACTAGTCAATCAATCGATCAAGTGCTCAATGTGAATTGAAATACGCGAACAGCAGAAAGAGTCAATGAAAAATCGGTGGGCATTGCGATTGTGGCAGGTGGCTTAGCGTGGGAAAATTGTTTACATGGGTGGAAGTCTCTGTTTGTGGGCCTAAATAGCGATATTAAAGTTAAAGTATCTTTGAGATAAACCCAGCGCTCTGATAAAAGAGGAATTTCAGTAGCGTCACTGATAACACAGAAACAACAACTAAAGCTAAAAGTCAAAGAAGAGACGCAAATATTTCGGTCAATAATTTTGTCACTCTAAAAATCACGCGAACATTTTTCGCTAAAATTCTTCGCAGCGCTTTTGAGAATTTCAAATTCAAACTAATTATGAAGCTAATTTTTTAATCTAATAAACAACTAAATAAAGAACAAGATGAATAACGAGAAATATGCCTAAATGTGACAAGAGCACTGAAATTTGGGTAGCGCCATTAATTTTCCCCGTGCCCGACAGGCGGATTATAAGCGATATTAAAAATTGAGACAAACTCGTGGGCGTTGAAGAGGGAAATTTGTTTGATCAGCTCTCAGGCTGGAAAATGAGCACAAAACAACAACTAAAACAGTTATGTTGTGTTTGTCAGAGCCGAAGACAAAATACCCTTGTAGTAATAGATAATATTTCAGATTTATCTCAAAAGTTTTAATGGTAAAGATAGAGAGCGAAAATTTTGGAATAGATTATCTGAGGTATTTTGTCGAATCACAGCTACTGACAAAATTAGTACATCCACTGAAAGGGTATCCAAGAAACAACAGCAATTAAAACGACAATTTCGAATGTACGACATTTTACACACGTATTTCATCCACTTGAAAAATAATGTAAACAAAGTTTCTCGCATTACGAGCGTGCTTTAAATATTGCCATATTGATGTATTGAATGTATGTTGCAAAACACTCACAGATGCTTATTGAAATTGCGGCTCATCCAGCGTTGCATTCATTGAATGCACTTCAACGAATTGCTTTCGAT
This sequence comes from Drosophila sordidula, assembly GCA_035047465.1. Taxonomy (NCBI): domain Eukaryota; kingdom Metazoa; phylum Arthropoda; class Insecta; order Diptera; family Drosophilidae; genus Drosophila; species Drosophila sordidula. Next base: position 958,407 of record JAWNPQ010000260.1, on the reverse strand, counting down.
TTGCCGCCAAACGAATTTCAATTAGTCTCGAACTGAATCTGTATCTTGCGAGGGCCCCACAGTCGTTTTGTTTATCTGGGCCCCAGTCCTCAAATCTAGCCCCCACGCATGCGTTGGGGGCTTCCTCTCCACAGAGCCGGATCGAATGTTTGTGCAAAGCATTAGTTCAAACATTGCAGAGGAGGAGGAACGAAGTTAGCACCTCTTAGCACACATATAGAGACCCCCCACCCCCCACCCCCCACCCCCACTTCGGCTCGTCTCCGCTGTACTGCAATGAGTTCATCGTTCAATTTGTTAGCGTAGAGCAAGTTCTCGTTTTCAATCAACAAACTGATTCTTATCTCCAAGTGCCAACTCATAAAATTTCAATTAGTGTGTTTTGTTTTTGTGCTCGCTCTCTCTCTCTCTCTTTCTCTCTTTTTCTCTAGCTGATTATTTGAATAAGAGATTCATTAAGCTTGCTATCGGAAGTCAAATATTTTTTAAATCACGAACCGAATCAGTTGCTTAAAAATGTTGCCAAACCTAACCATAATTATTAGAAATGTCTTCTCTTAATTATTTTACTTTGGAAATAATAGCTCAGAATGATGAAAATAATGAATTAATTTAATTCAACTTTTAGCGGTTTTTTTATGAACAAATATTAGATTAGCCGTCGGTGAAAGTACAACTTTAAATGATGGTTAGAGAGGTCAGACAAAGTTATAGAACTTTTAGTCGTGCACATTACAAATGGACAAAATATAAAATAGTTTTATGGCGGCATAAACTAAACATATTTATGGGCCATAGAAAGGCCGGCGTGGATCACCCACGTGAATGTAAATTTTGTAAATGGTGCTTTGGGCATTGGGCACATTGCGTTTCCACCTTTGGCGCCTGCGGCAAGGTCAGGCGCACGCATTCACACACAGCTTTTATGTACTAACCGATCAAATATTCATATATATATACAATATAAAGATCGCGTTCGTCCGAGGCGGCGGTCAACGAGAGTCCAAGTTTATCGAGCACTGGCCGAGAGTCTGCTTGGAATTTCCTGCGCCCAAAAAAACGACTTTTAAATTTAGAACTGGCAAACACGATCGTTAGCCTCTAGTTTCTTTTGTTGGCCGGCAGCTCTGTTTGCGGCCGACGTCAGCGCGACCTGGCCCGGTGCGAGACCTGGAAAAGCGGGCGCGCCTGCCCCGCCCAGGGGAGCCCCGCCCTGTGGAGATTCGCGGGCAACTTTTTGGCAGTGCAGTGCGGAAATGTTGCGGCTTTTTTCAATTAATTTTGAACCGTTAGCTGAATTTGCTTCGCTGCTGCGGCCAAGACGAAAACGTCGCCTTTGATTTGCGAGAACTTTTATTTTTAGTTCTCGATCATGGTGTTGACGTAATTTGGCAACCTTGATTCCCCCCGCCAGCATCCATTCCAACAACAATAACAACAACGACAAAATATAAACCTGACGCTGCTGCGTTCGGCGTTTTTTCAGTTCTCTAATTTATGTTTATTATTTGTTACCTTTTCCAATGTGTCGTTATTTGTTTAGACACATGTTAGCTGTGTGCTGTTTCTTTTGGTATCTTAATGGTTAATAAATCTGGCAATATAGCGCTCGGATCAGCATCAGATCATCCCATGTGCATTTGTCGTCCGTGGGTGATCATAAGTTACCAAAGTCTCATATATCAACTATGATTGCATTTTTGAAATCCCACTCACGCAATCTGGCGATCGACATTTAATTAAGACAGATTTATTTATATTTATTATATAATATATTTTTAAAATGTGCCCTGACACTGGATTATATTTAGAGAGTGGCTGCGAGATAATGAAATATTAACACAATTGAATATCTTCGCTCTCTGTTGTATTAGTCTCCGACAATTAGAATCCATTTTGAATGCGCTCGTCGCCTAGTCATGAGTTTCTATCACCGAGTTTGGGTGGGAGAGTTCTGACAGACAAGCGGATACCGAATGACAGGCGAACTCAACACAAACAAAGCGACAAATCCGTCGACGGGACACGAAAGGCCAAAAATAAAAATGCGCTTATAAATAATTCAAATGCACGGAGACTGAGAGCAGGGCAAAAATACACTCGCCACAAAGCTTTTTAAATAAAAGTCTATAAGACCTGAAAGTAGTCGCAACTCTGTACTTGCAGATTTACGATTATTCGATTTTTCATTGACTTTTTAATGCAGCTGAGGATCAAAGTGTATTACAAAAAATGGATAGAACAATGTATGGAAAAATCGATCCCGGAGCACGGCAACCCTATCGCACGGTGCGCAGCAAGGGCATCCAGCCGGGCTGTAAGTATTGCCAAACCGAACCGACTAACCCGACCCAAGGCCCAGCTCACATATGAAGGGCAGGGCCGTCTCGCACTGCGCATCGTTCATCTGGAACGAGCTGCTCGATCTCCACAGTTCCACGCAGTGCTCCCGGCCACCGATGTTGTCCGGCTGGCCGGCGGACCAGCTTAGGAACAGGGCATCCCGGCCCGTGGCCTGGGAGGCGTATACGCCCGGCACGGCCAGCTCATAGAGCGATAGCCAGTAGCTGTTTGAGGGATGCAGGTGCTGGCTGAGTGCCTGCAGCTCCTCTTCACTCTCCAGGTGCACCAGGAAGCCTCCAAACTGGCGGCAAATGTTGCCCGCCTGGAACCAATTGACACGCGGCGAATCCACAATGCGGTAGAACTTCTCTCCGATTCTTGTGATATTTTCTGGGGTGCGGTCATCGATAACTGTAGAAATATGACGGCTTATTAGAATGGATATTACTCAGAAGAGCAGGGTTCCTTGCTTACCTGCTCGAGTTTCTGAGCTCGAAGCCCAAAATAACAGCAGGAGCAAAAGTCGGAACATTACGTCGATGTCTGAACGTTAAGAGCGTGAATTTGTGACTGTTCGCTTCCTGCTGGATTCTAATGATAAGTGGCACAATCTGATAATATTGATAATATTGATAATAGTAATCGTCATGAAAGCTAAAGCCTTCAGCTACAGTTGTCGCTCGATTATTAAAGCTTTTAGAAATTAGAATGGTCGAGAAGTTAAAATTTAAATGCATATAGACAAAAGACTGATTCTATGAACTTACGAAAATGAATATTTAAAACTTCCTCGAAATGTATTATATTTAGTATTTAAAAGACATATATTTTTCAAGCTTAGCCTAGCTTCGAACCGGTTCAAAACATAGTTGCAGCACTTTTTATTAAATTCACCAATTTTGTACGCCAAATATTAGAATTCCTCGCAAATAATTATCGCCTCTGCAACTAAAGCGTTTCTATTTGCGAGCGTCCACTGTATTGGCTATTAGCTATCACAAAATGATAGGCTTCCAATAACTTGATACATTTTGCAATTTTCGGGGCATTCCCCATAAACATTACGAATTTATTTACCATTTGGAAATACAAATTTTGTAGTACTCAATAGTACAGATTTCTATACTATTTCTATGTTTATAACTATAGGTTTGCATTCTTGACCAGTGATAAATACTGATAATATGAGTTAATATTAGTTTCCTCACTTTTTTTGTATTCGATGCCGTACAAAGCGCCATCTGTCTCTCGTTTGCTGAAGCTAATACGCATCCAGATTCTGTTGCATACTTTTGGGCTTATCAGTTTTTCAATATCAAGCAATGTAAACTGTTTGTTTCTTTAAGTGGGGAAAATACCCTTTTCAAATATTTAAAATATGATTAAATCTTTCTTATCAATCTTTCAATAACATTAGGGTATTCACGTTATTTCCAATAATTAAATATAATACACAAGCTGCAAAAATTATTTTAATAAAATAGATAATAGATATCGACTGATTCATGTTTGCAAAGTTTTAGAAAGTCTAAGAAATAATAAATATACTTCTAGAAATATGGTAATTTCCACATTTGGGAATGGAACTAAATTATTGTACACTTGCTACTAAAACAATATTGTATGTGTTTTATTACCTTAAAAAAAAACTTGTTGCACAATTTTAAACAAAACGTATAGATATCGACTTTTGTTTTTGTTCTTCTTGCATAAAATTATTACAACGCTTTCACAGCGTAAACAATTGAAGCCCAAACAACACAATGTGACGTAACGTTCAAAGTTTATTGCAACTGTATTCTATAGGGAGGGGGCGCAGTCGAAATTGTGTGGTTCCCGAATCGATCGGAAGTGTAATGAAAAGTAAACAGAAATTTTAGACTGCTGCCGTTTATACCCTGTACTTACTGAGAAAAGAAAAATGTAAGTTAAAAAAAGTTATGGAAAATATATTTAATCAAAGGTTAAGGGGTACCCCATGGAATCTGATATTTTTAAAAGCTTTCTGATCTTGGAATAAGTTAAAACTTGTATAAGGTAAAAACAAAATGAATTCGAATAAACTGTTTACAGAGTATCTAGTAGCCGTTGCTGGCTGTCCACAACACTGATATTTGTTAGCTTTTGGCTCATCGTAATTACAAACACAGAGAGCCACACACATGCATATATACACATATACCCCACTGAAAACAAACACCTCAACGTTTTTTAGAGATTGCATCAAAGTGAAGTCTGAACTTGTCAGAGATTTGATTTGAATATTTTGAATTCAGTTTGTAATTAGACGCCGTACGCGTTTCATCGCTGTCATCGGCCGACAAGTGCAATAGAACTGTGCATATAAAACATGAAAATCGGTAAGCTGCAATCTGCATCTGAAGGCGGTGCGGGGCGGGGTTACTACGACGCGACCCTCACGTCGCGACGTGGTTCATTCATTAGATCATTCCATTCATTCGGCGCTCGGAGCGACAACTAAAAAGCTATATTCGATGTGGGCGTCACGTAGTATATATGTATGTGTATATATATAATATGTATCTGTGATTGTGTAAGCGCTCTTAATTGCTTAGGTAGATTCAATGTTATGCCAACAAGCCTTGATAAAACGAAGTCAGACCTGCCAGATGTTAATGCAACGCTTGGGATTATAATTCAGCGCTCCCTTGTCGAACCGGAAGTCATAGTTCTTGAACAACCTGTCCGCATTTGTTTCGGAACCAGTTCGCGGAGCTTACAGTTGGCTTGGATAATCTGTGCTTTTGTTTTGTACAACGTAACCGAAGTTAAATTCAATGTCAATTTAAATTTCTAGCAGTTAACCTTTCTGAACTGCCCGGGCATAAATAATCTGAGCAATCAATTGTGGATCGCAACGACAAAATAGAGACGGCGAATAGAGAAAGATAAAAACAAAACAAAACTCGCTGTCAAATTAATACGAAAAAGTCAACAACAACAATTTTAATTTGTTGCCGTTCGCCGTTCGTTCGGTTTTGCTTTATTTGTTGCTGCATACTAATTTTAGTTTTGGTCAAAGTCAAGTGACTCATCGGCGCCCCAAACACTGAAGGTGCGCGGGATTCTGTGTGATAATTCTGGCCGGCAGGTGGCGCCACTGCGACAAACGCCCACCACGAAGCCTGTGGCAGGCAGCAAATGGCAACGTTTACTCAACACTCGTGTTGTACAACAACGGGCAAAAGTGTTGTAATCAACAGCAGCAGCAGCAGCAATAGCACCAACACACACACACACACACACACACACACACACATGTATATGCCCAATTGAGTTTGAGCGAGTTTTCCCACCCTCTCTTGAGTGAGTTATGCGCTGCACACTGATCACAGATGGAGAACATGTTTGATGTAGAAATTCTCATTTAGATTACATTGTAGCAGGCTGGCAAAATATTACAAATTACTGTGTTTTTAAACAGTTAATTTATACAGCAAAAATAATAAAAGAAATATTTTGTTGTTCCATGCATTTTACTATCATTGATAAACATTCATTTACTTATCACAACATATTAAGTAAACTAACCTAAACATTTCAAAAATCTTTACAAAAAAAAAATACTTCATGTGGCAAGCCAAAGTTTGAGCCGGCACGGTTTTCAGAAAAACCAGATTCTGAATTTGGTGCCAGTGTGCGCTGCTGCCGTGAGTCTCGTAGCAGCCTCAGCTTCAGCGGCGATTTTCGTCGGGCGTCTTGTTCAGTTGCTTTTAAGATTTTGCCGAGCGAAAAATAATTTTTGGTGCTCTGCTGCCGTCGTCGCTGTCGCTTTGTGCGTGAAAAATCGTCGATCGATTGTTTGTGTATTTCTGTTTCTGCGTGTGCGGCCATAGCATAATATTTATACTTATTTGCTGCAGTGTGTGAGTGTAGAATTTAATAAAGGCTGCGAATTTCGATCGAAAGCAACTGCAACAACAACGACAACAGCAACAGCAACAACAACAACAACAACAAACAAGTGAAGCACATGAAATCGAAAGTGACAGCCGCAAGCTGCAAAAATATGTAACAATGTCAACAGCAATTGCGAGCAATACGAAGGAGAAGAGCAGAAGCTGTTCAGCTTCAGCTGAAGCAGCAGAGTCAAGAGCATAGCATTAACAACAACAAACAGCAATAACAACAATTGAAATTGCGCGTGTTGCTTGACCTGCTCTACGCTTTCCGTTCGCCCACGCTCTCACTGTCTTCGTCTGCACTCGCCTCTCTCTCTCTCTCTCAGTTCGTGCATTGTGCAAGGCATCGGTCGTCGTTTTAACAGCTGTCATATGCTCGCCTCCGGCTGCGACTGCGACTGCGACTGCGACTGCGACTATTGTGAATGTAACTGCAGCCGTCCACTCCCCCTGCTGGCTGAACCTCTCTTTGCTGCCTTTGTTGTTTGTTTGATTAACTGCATCTTTACAACTTCGATGCGATGCTCACTCAATTGATGGTCTCTCCCTCGCTCTCCGCGTAACTGGTCCGTTAGTGGCTTTTAATTGGTTTTAATTGCGTTTTAATGAACGCAACTTGACGAAAATTTTAACCAATAGTTTAAATTGTCATCTCAGCTGCATGTTGTCGCTGGTTGATGGCTTTTAAATGAATCTTGACTGTTGTGTTTATCATTTCCACTCAAATGAAAAACAAATTCCATTCGAATAGATAACTCGAGAAGAGATTCACACATAAGTGAAGTAAATATTTTCTAGTAGCTTCCTCAGCTGATCGTTCATATTGAACTAATCTCCATAATCTCTTAGGCACAATCTATTCCATTCTTCAGCCCACTCCGTTGATCTTTCATATTGAACTTTCCACTTCTACGAATAATTCACAGTCAAAACATAACGAATAAAATACAGATTCATGTCACTTTCCGAGTCATTTCCTTTCCTCACAGTTCGCATCATAATTCTCAGTCTTGACGTTGACCCACTGAAGCGCGACGCTCTGATAACCCTGTCAGTTCTATTTTCAGACACTCTCCCCACCAACACACAGCCAATTGCCATATGGCGGGGCACACAGCGAACCCACATATGTTGTATACTATATAGACACTCCAAAGAGTCAACCACATGTTCGTAGGCCCATTTCTTGGATCGGTTCCCTTCGATTGAATTTATTTTCAAGCAAATTGCGAAACGATTTGCCATTTGTCTGATATTTTCCATAAACCAAAACAGTCTTTTAAATATAGATATATGTATGTATATGCACATATACCTCCCCTTCGGAGTCCTTCCCATTTAGCGTTTTTATTATTTTCACAATAAATTTGCTGCCAAAAATACGCGTCACACCCATTTTGGGTTTACATAACTCACGAATTGCACTCAATCTGAGTGATTTTGGCGCTTTGCTTTCTCTGTTGTTGGCATTGGCCCAATTACAGGTGGCACTAACTTTTGAGCCCGCCCGATAGAATCGATGCCAACAAAAACTCGATGATTTGTTTGATTTATTCTTGGGTGTTTCCTAAGTGATGGCTTAATCGCTGGCTGTCATGTTTCGTGTTGGACAGTGTTGTTTTTTGCTTGGGCTGGGTGGGTCAAATTTTGGCTGAGTGACAGTCTCGAGAGGTATATCAAAATGCGCATCGTTTAAGTTTTCCTCCACCCAAAGTCAACAATCAGCTGTCATGACTTTGTGGGTATTCCGGGCCTTGGCTTTGTACTTTCTTCATACCCATTAAATAATGGAGTTGTGCATATGTATGCAACAGACAGAAGGCGACATCGTCGATGCTATACATTATGTAGGTTCTTATTTCCTAATTGAAAATGAACAATAAAAATGTTTTAGAGTTTTTATAAATAATAATTTTTCTATTAAACTTTAAAGATTGCGTTAAACATTGGATCTTGCAGTTGTCAATTTGTGTCAAAGTATGCGTGGGAAGAAGAAGCACAGCCGCGGCCTAATGTGTTACCCTGGCTACAGGGTATTTTCTAGCCACGCACACTTGACCAGCGCACTTTCTTGTTTGTTTGTTGCTTTTAGCCAAATTATGGCCAAACTGAATGCAAACAACGTTAATTTGATCAAATATATCTTTAACGAGGCACACACACACACACACGCACACACTTACACAATCATATATGCGATATTTCGTGCCCTGGTGCGATTTTTAGCTCGCTCGACTAGTTCGTCCCACGAGAAACGAATCAAAAATGTGTTTAGACCTCGTCTACCGTCGCCGGGCGTCCGTTCCCCCACCCTCCCCCCCGTGTCTACCTGCTTGCGGCTGTTTTTGGACGCAGTGTGGGAGTCGATGGCTTTGGCTTTGCTCCCCGATTGAGTTTTCACGCAGCTTTTGCCTCTGCTCAAACTCGGTCAGTTGGCAACTAACTTAAAAATATTGTTTGCTGCCGCTGTTGTTGTTCTTGTTGCTGCTGTTTAAATTTGGCCAAGTTGCGGACACATTTCTAATAAAGGCACTAACCGAACCGTTTGTACCTCGTTCAGCGGCGTCATCGATTTTGGCCATATCTGTTTTGGGCTAAGAAATGTCTGCGAAACTGATATCATCGTCGTTCCACAGCACGCCCCTCAACGACTGCTTCAAAGTGGGCGCGTTTGAGAGACGTCTGGGTAAGTCCATTCTGAGGAGGAGACTGTGGGCTGGGGCCGTTGACTGCCGTGCGGGCGGGGTCTAATGCCAAGGTCAAGTTCGACTGCCAAACTATTTAGAACTGTCCATTATTGAATTAACCGAAATTACTTTTGTTTTGCCTCAACTCACTGTCCTAGAGATCAAAACTCAAAACAAGAAATCTACTGTTATTAAAGGTTAAATTTTATATGCCAGTTAGCCTGTTTGCCCTGAATACCACAATGATATTATGTTAATGCAGTTCAATATCAACACATAAATCAAGTCATATAATGCACTTAAAGTAGAGCTTATGTTTAAATATTTAACTGCAAAGCTTTCAATCAAATTCTACTCATATTTGGTCTAGTGGGGACACCAACCCGGGGGAAAACTATAAAAGCCCCAAATGTGTCAAGTTTTCATAAGTTTCGCTTCTTAACCACGACTGATAACGCCGCACAAAAGGCAAACATTTCTTGACATACTCACAGGTTATTTCTTATCTGTAAATTTCAAGATATATAAAAAAACTAAAGTGAAGCATTTGGTCGGTCGGCAGTTTTCAGTTCGCTATGCGTCAGAAAAGTGGCGCTACAGACCATGGCCAACTATGGCGATTACGATAATTTGGGTGGCTATAAAATGCGCCTCAGTTTTGTTGCATCCACTCTAACTTATGCTATTGTTGCTTGTCTTCTCCAGATGCACTCCTTGCCGATTTGCAGAACAGCGTGCCGGGACAGCCCCCACAGTCGCAGCTGCAGTCGCAGTCGCAGTCGCAGTCGCAGTCGCAGCCGCAGTACGGAACTGTCCAGCCCAAGCAGCAGCAACAGTTTGTGGACAACACGCCCGGCTATGGCAGCCTGAGGGGCAAGGGGCAGCCGCAAGTGGTGAGTGCCTGGAGATAAGCACTTTGACTTCAGCTGAATAACCAGCTCCTTCTTTTCTCTCCCCGCAGTATCAGGAGCACTACAGCGTGGAGACGCGCTCCCCAACGGCGACCGACTACAACGGCCCCAGCCAGCAGAGCAATGGCTATCAGCAACAAGGCACCGGTTCGCTGTCCCGCTCGGGCTACAAGAATGGACAGGGCGTGGCGCAGAACAGCTCCGGAATGTCCGAGCTGGATTTGCTGCTGCAGGATCTGCAGAATCCTCCCTACAACAATGGCAGCGCCGAGCGAAAAGCAGACGTTGACGTGCCTCTCAACTACAGCACGCCCGTCTCCAAGTATAACACCTTTAACAGTTACGCCTCGGTGGAGGAGCGACCCACCATGGATAGTCTCCTCAACGAGCTGGACAATGCGCACATCTATGCCGTGCCAAATGGGTAGGTGGAGTGCTGGCATATCGCTTAAGCAGCTGCTCAATTCATGCCCTTGTCTATTCCCCTCAAGCTCCGCACACAAATCCCCCACGCCAGGACGACATGTGACCATCACGGTGCGCGAAACGAAGACCGAGAAGCTCTCGGGACCCGATGGACCAGGTACTGTGCAAAGTGCTTCAGTCTGCACTCAATATACTCACATGTTTGCCTTTTTTGACAACAGTCGGTTCCATAGAGGAGCAGATCGTGCAGCAGAAGGATTCGTATACACCAAACCTGGCAGCGCCTGCGGCTCAGCATCAAGGCTACACATCGCAGGCCACCAAGGAGCTGGACGATTTAATGGCATCCCTGTCGGAGTTTAAGGTGAGCCAACATGAGGACTGGGCCCGGAATATAGACCAACTTTTAATTTTTGTGTGAGATTTGATAGAGGTCTGCAGGCAGCTCCCGAAAGTATGCAACTAAATTGGCATCAACTACAATAGGAGACAAAACTAAAGCAATTTAAGGGCTGGCTAGGCATTTAATTTTATATTTATTTTATTTTACTGAATTGATTTGCTCGCTGTCTTATGATCAATTGACTTCGATCGATCGAAACGAGCCGAGTTCTATACTAGTTGTTTCTCGATGTAATTCGTCGTTTTTCTTTGAGTGTACACAAGTTTTATTATACAGTTAGTTAACATTGCTTGTCAGAGAGATATGATTGTTACACGCCGATTGCATTAGGAATTATTATATGCATTAGGAATCAACATATATATATTCTCTTGCATGGGGCATTAAATTTTGCCACGAAATATGTAAAGATTAGAATACTCTTTGATGCAATATAGTATACTTATTATTAATAACGATGACAAAAAAGATTTGCTCGTCTGTCTGTCTATTTTATAGTAAATTTTCGGTGTCCGCAGGGTTGAATCTAATTTGTAAATTCTTATCCACATCAAAAGTATGGCATTTTGCCCCATATAGCCCCAATAGAATTTACTGATCAAATTCAAATTTTGTATTTTCCAGGATAGATATTGTGCCTTTAGAGAGTACAATTTCATTTATTACAACAGTACTGCATTTATTTTTAAGTGCTATTTCCATTTAATACTAATACTCTGTTAATTTATTTGTTTTGTACAATGTCCGTCTTATTGAGATCCGGGTAGACCGTTGTAACACTAGAGTTATCCACCAGAGGATAGTTTTAAAATGCAGTTAATTGGAAGTAAGAACACTTCCTTATCCTGTATCAATTAAAAATCGAGCCAGTTAGCATTATCATACGCTGATGAAGTATATAAAATATATTAATCTTTTAGTCACTGTCCAACTAACTCTTGACTAGCGCATTTCTTTACTTTATTGCAAGGCAGATTGAACATATAAATATGTATATGCATATATATTATATCTTTGGCTCCTTTGCATTCATTTTGCGATCTTTTGATTGGCCGAGCTGCTGAAAACAAATTGTCTGATATTTTTGGCACAGATAAAACCCGAACCCAAACATTTGTTGTCTGCATTTCATATTTAACTTGTTCTAAATGGTAATAAAAACTATAAAAATCAACAAATTTTTCATGTCAAATCGTGTGACGCATGTCGCTCAAGCAAATCTAATGGTACCTGTAGTTATTCCCCCTGTCGCCCTTAGGGGCTATAAGGTATGTCAGAGACTCTTTGACTTTGACTTATGCCAAATAATATTGAAGGTGGAACTTTTAATAGCTGCATAAATTCACATACTTTATGGTTCCGATTAAGAACAAAACGTATGAGATCTGAAATTATTGTCACATTTGCGCGATTTATTGCACACGGCGCCATAAAATCAGAGGCCCATATATCTTCGCATAAATACTCAACTGGTATCTCTGGGTCCATAAAACAATCAATCAGCGACCAATAAAGTAAACAAAACATTTACCATATTCGCATTCTCAGCGATCCATCCACCAAATGCAGAGCCCGGGGCGCATAGGCGCAACAGTTTCCGCTTTTCATCTATTTCATTTTGGGGATTATAATATTTTCCTTGTGCTTTCACATTTGCCGCTATACGCTCAGCTCGGACAGTTGTTTTTAGAACTTTCTGACATTGTATACAACGGATGGATGATGATGATATATCTTAGCAGATGTTCTGCATTTTGTTGTCAGCTTTTTTCTCGACCAGCACGCGCTTGTTCCATATGCGATGCGGTCTCAGTTATTTGTTTATGTATTTCCCATATTGGGTCAAGGCTCTGCCTTCTACTGAATTTCCCTGGAGTTCACTTAATGCTGTCCTTGGTGCCTGCAATATGTCCGCCATCATATCGTATTTACGACTTGTCGAAGTAATTATTTTGAGTGCATAATAAAACGAGCAATCCATTAAATGAAAAACGGGGCCCAATGGAAAATGGGAATGTTTGTCGTGGGGTTTAAATGGGAATTAAAAATACAATGGATCTGTGCATATCTATATATTTCACTTTTATTTTATTTATTACTTATTTATTTTTGATAAGTAAAGTTAATTCAATATACACTTGCTTTAAGTTTCCATTTTGAAAACGGGTTAGTTCTTCATGTTCGGTTGGTAACCATTATAAAAATTGAGGCACTATATAGAGTCATGGAGTTTATAAACATAGGCCGAGATTACATATATATATCAAACTATTCGTATCGGTTTTACTGCTTTGAAGGGAAAACCAAAAACCTTCTAAGGGTATTGTAATTCTGTCACCAAAGGTGTAACATATTGATAAATATAATACCATATCCTTAGAAGGAATATATATTTACCTGTAGTAACCGTTTTAAATATTGAAATTTGACCCGATTAAAACTGCTTGCTAAAATATTTTGTAAGACTGATGTTTATCTAAGGGTCGCACAAAAATGATGGTGCACGCCCACATGGGCAGGGCAAATATATGGTTTGGGTGCGGATAAACCGAGAAAATCCTTATCCACCACAATTTTAAATCGCAAACAATTTTCGGATCAGCTTCTACAAGGCAAGAGTATTTAATCTTCGGCGTCGCCTTCCTTTTTTTGGCTTTGAGTTGACCTCAAATTAATAAGTGTTTATTGGCCATATTATGTTCCCGATCTGTAAAATTCGGGGGCGGGAGCTGAGGATAATCTTGCAATTTTGGCAAGTGAAGCAATGCAATGAAATTAATTAGCCACATTCCTGGGCCGTCGCACAGATTACTGCCTACATCTAATTAATTATTAATTAATTACTAAGTGCAGCATATTTTCTTGGCAATTGTCGATGGTCACCAAAATGTTTGTGAAAATTGCAATTCAATGTCATTGACGAGTGATCATACAGAAAATGCGAAAAGATGTTTGCGTGTGTGTGGGTGTGTCTGTTCCGTTGGAGTGTGTGTGTGTGTGTGTGTGTGTTTGCGGCCGTGTCTGTTAATTATTTAATATCATTTTCAATTTTTGCCGTCGTGGCGTGTCCGTGACTTTTGTTGATATGCCGCAAAGAGATGATAAATATGAAAATGAATTTGGCTTGTTGTGTGCGAGTGTGTGTGCGTGTGTGTCTATTTATCCGTGTGTATGAAAGGCGCAAAAAATAAAATACACGAAAAATATATAAACAATATTGCACACGGCACCTAAGAACTGATCGCTGTGGTCGCTTCGCTTTGGGTTCTTTTGAGGCGCCCACACGACACTGGCAGTCAGATGGTGGCGCCCCCGCAATCGCCGCCGCCGCCCTCTTGGGTCACCACTGTCAACACTTTTCCACGGAGCGCTCGTTATAGTTTTTCTATTTATTTTTTGCCCGCTGCTTTTTCATTGCAAATCATTTGCATGTCTATTTTTGAACACGTTTTTTAATATTCGTTTATTTGAATATCTGTGTTTATCTATGTATGCCTAGCGTCTATATTTATTTCGCTCTGCGGATAAATATTCTATATTCTCTAGTTTTATGCTCACTTTCATTGCCGCCCCGAATTGGCAATCTGCTGTCTGTCTGTGGCTCTTGTGGATTCTACGTCCGCGCCGCCCTCTCCGCCCCATTCATAAAAACCGCTCATTGATCGAAATTTCCTCTTGGCATCTTCCTGTGCTCCCAGCCCCAGCCCCTGCACCGACTTGGCTGCATCTTTATTGGCCAGCGTGTGCCAGTCGCGGGAACGTGCCCATGCGCTTTTTATGGGGAAATCCTGTTGGCCAACCGGCAAGCTTTCAGTTTTATAGCGCCCCAACGAGGTTCTGATCGCAGACGTATCTACATTTTTTTTCTTTAAATAGCCCCAAAAACCCGCCAACGCCTAAACAAAATAAACCAAAGCAAATCGGCTTTCGTAGCGGAGTGCGGGTTGTTTCAGCAATGGGCGCCCCCTAAATGTTTAGTTGAATAAAACTCGTTACCACGCTCTTAAAAAAAAGTACTTTGATTCCCTTTTAAAAATCTGCCCGACAGGAGGAGTAGTCATTTACTTAATTATATTTTAAAGTTAATCCTAATTTGTGCTTACATACAAGTTCAAAGTAATTATGAAAGAGCAAATTGTTTATATTTATATAGAGATTTATATTTATATAGTAGTCGTCTTGATTAAGAGTATATATATTTTTTAAGGTCGAAGATGCTTCCTTCCGCCTGTTCAGGGTATAAAAATTCGTATTTTTCCAAAATGACAGTTTGGAGGTTACAATAATAATTTAGACTGTTGCAAGTTGTTATTTTGCTGTAAACGAGTATTGCGCTGTCGGTTACACCCGACTGCCCCGTTCTAGCTTCTTTCTCTGAGTGTAGCTTAGCAATTGAGGCCCCTCTAAATGCCCGTTTTTGGTGCTAAAACGTCACTGTTTCTTAAGATAATAAGATAAATAGATGGTTGGGAAAACACACGCACACACACGCACGCAAAGTATAGCGCTCAATTAGGCGTCTAGCAAATACGCAGAGACACAACAGCAACGAATATAAGTTTATGAAAGAAAATTGAATGTTGAAATGGAAACTCGCACGACACGCAAAGGCGAAAACCGAATCCCAATTCGAAAAGCAGAACAGCAGACAGACATCCAAAAAGAAAATCGGCATTGTTGTTGTTGTTGTTGTTGCTGCTGGTGTTATTGTTGTTAGTGTAGTTGTTGCTGCTTCTTGGCTTTTGGTTTTTCGTATTTTTGGCAATGAACAAAAACTACGTCAACTAGAAATGCTCCGCGGCGCGTATTTATGAGCAGAGCGTCGTGCGCAACGAAAAACGACGACAACAATCTGTAGCAAGAAGAAATTCTTAGGCCAAAAAGCAAAAGTTATTCTGTTGGCGCGCGCATAAAATTGAATTCAGTCGAGCCGAGCACATCGAGCAGCGACGTAAGCGAACCAGGAGGCGCGGACACAGACGTCGACTAATCTGGCGCCCATTTGTATATTGCAGGTCAGCAACGGCAGTGGTCAGTTGGGATACGAACAGCAGTCGGCACAACAGCTGCAGCAGCATCAGCACCAGCACCAGCAACAGCAGCATCAGGTGACGGACTACGCACAGCCGAACCGGGGCACACAGCAGCAGGCGCATCTGACGCAGACGATCGAGGAGACGACCATAGTCGAGGACAGTCGCGAGGATCAGTTGGACTCTATGCTAGGCAACCTACAGGCCAACATGAGTCGCCAGGGAGTCAACACAGTCCAGAAGGGCTGCTGCAACGCATGCGAGAAGCCGATTGTCGGCCAGGTGATCACCGCCCTGGGCAAGACCTGGCACCCGGAGCACTTTACGTGCAACCATTGCAGCCAGGAGCTCGGCACACGCAACTTCTTCGAGCGCGACGGGTTCCCCTACTGCGAGCCCGACTATCACAATCTGTTTAGTCCGCGCTGCGCCTACTGCAACGGCGCCATTCTGGACAAGTGCGTCACCGCCCTGGACAAGACCTGGCACACCGAGCACTTCTTCTGCGCCCAGTGCGGCCAGCAGTTCGGCGAGGACGGCTTCCACGAGCGCGATGGCAAACCCTATTGCCGCAACGATTACTTCGAGATGTTTGCGCCCAAGTGCAACGGCTGCAATCGCGCCATCATGGAGAACTACATCTCGGCCCTGAACTCGCAGTGGCATCCCGATTGCTTTGTCTGCCGGGTAAGTCTGTCGCCTCCTTTCTATAACACTCACTCTCTCTCTATATATATATATATATGTATATGTGCATAATATGATCATCTAGGACTGCAAGAAGGCCGTGCGCGGCAAGTCCTTCTATGCGATGGAGGGCAAGCCCGTGTGTCCGCAGTGTGTGGGCGTCGACGAGGAGGAGTAGGCCCCAGCAGCGACTTGTTGAAGTTCGCCAGCCCGAAAATAGCCCCCGCCCAGATACATTTTGTATCTACACACACACAGTTGTTTACCCAGCGGCAGCTGCGTGCCACTTATTCTCACTCTTCGTTGGGGCTATTTTCGTTGAGATCGTGAGAAATGTTTTATTTTGACTTGTTGCCACCTGCCTCTAGCTGTCGGCTTTCCATCCAGCGGCAGCAGCAACATCCTAAGGAGCAGCCAACAACAACACACAACACACAACACACAACACACACACACGCACTTTTGCAGGCGGGCGGTTCAACTGGGCGCTGGACACGGCCGACCACCAGGCAACTGGGCGGGTCGCCTGCTGGCGCCTGAGACCGCTCGCTTTACCTTGTTTATGCTGGTTTCGGCCATGTCTCACGCCCCTGTCTGTTGCCCTTGTTAAGAGAGCCCCCTCCCCTGCTACCCCTTGAAACTGTTAAACTTTTCTATATATGCAATTTAGACGTAAGTTTTTAGGTATTTTTTAAATTTAAACATTTATGAAGCAATATTGTAATTTGTTTTTGTAAATAAAATTTAAATAATTAAATATAAAAACTAAAAAAGAAAAAAAAAACACAAAGAACATACAAAAATACAATTGGAGCCTTGGCATTTGGCGGGCCGTGGGGCTAGTTGGCAACCCCTCCAGCGGTTTCCAGGCCACCCCACCCCGTCCCGCCTCGCCCCCTGTCAAGATCAGTGTCAAGATCTCTGACCTTGAGTCAGCGCTCGCATGTCGCGTTCTTTGACCTTCAATTGTTTTTGTTGTTCTTTGCAAACAATTTACACTATTGCTACATCGATTTGGGGTTTAGATTAGGAGCAAACCACCCCCCCCCCTTCCCCCTCCTGCTGGGGGATTTTATAACTAAGTGGCAACTATTTTCGTTGCTGACGTTTCTCTCATAAATAAAACACACACACAAAATTAGCAAATGATTTTTTTGTACTCACGAGTACTATATATCATTCGTAACATGTAAATAATTCTTTTCACTATTTATTTGACTTTCTGTTTATTTTCCAATTTAGTAATAAAGTTTATTTGCCCATCTCCACTAATCATGAAAATTTCTAAAAATAACCAAGTGCATATTCATAAAAAATTTGCATAATTATAGACTTTCAAAAGATTTTCTTACAATTCAATATAAATTTCGATGAAAATATATATATAGTATGTATATATCAGCGTCAAGCTTGAACGCTGGAAAATGCCAATTATTCTGAATTGTGTTTATTCAATATTATTGGCCCAGTTACAAAAATCCCCAAAAATTCTCAACAAAGGGGGAACATATAGATTGATAAATGTATAACATAGGCCAAAATAATAATTCGCCAAATTAAAAAGCAATGTAAAAGTATTGCCTTAAACTAGCTTAAAAGTCGTTTTTTGTTAACATTTTTAATAGGATATTAGATTTTGTAAAGTAAATGGTATTTTATTATTTACTTTATGTTTTTTTTTTTTATTT
The DNA here is from genome assembly GCA_035047465.1 of Drosophila sordidula. NCBI lineage: Eukaryota > Metazoa > Arthropoda > Insecta > Diptera > Drosophilidae > Drosophila > Drosophila sordidula. Next base: position 940,306 of record JAWNPQ010000260.1, on the reverse strand, counting down.
AATTAAGGTATTTTAATATCAACCGTTTTAGCATATTGCAAAGATCGGTCGTTAATTTTTTTAATATTTTTTTTTATTTACGATCTATCGTCTTGAGGTCAATTATTAAATTTTATGAGTTGATTTTGGGTGAAAATTTATTATTAACAATTGTTAGTCGCTAAAAGAGCTTTTAAAATGTTGATCTAGCTTTAGTGAATATTTATCTAGTATCTAGTAATCGGAGATTCTACAGGTAGATTCATTACGAAAATTGACTGCACTTCCGTTTTAGTGGAAAAATGCCAGAACTTGGTTTACACCAAGAACTCGACAAAAATATTAATTTCAGGCAAATTTAGTGTTCGTTTAGGCAGCTGTGTGTTCGTCAAGGCAATATATTTAATTGTTGCCAGTTCCATATTTTATAATCTATATATCCACTTATCGGTCTATATATGAATCTATATCTTGCCACTCGTTTGCTCTTGTCGCGCCTTGGAGCCTCGCCAAAAGCGTGCGCAAAATGTTATTGTTGAAACGAATGTGATTTGTTGTTGTTGCGGCTGTTGTTGTTGTTACTGCTGTTGACTTGGAAATGTTTTTCCAAAACACTAAAAAAAAACAAACTAAAAAAATGTGCCAAAATTTATCATTTCGATTGTTGGCATTTTCTTTGTTTTTCAATTAGCGAATATTGACTATACTTTTATGTGCCTGCCTGCACCGCCCACTGTGCACAGTGGTGCAAGCGCCTGCCACTGCCTGCCAATGCCCATTTCAATATTTCGTTTGGCACATTTCAGTTTGACAAATCTGTAATTGGGTTGCCCAGGCCAGGCGTAAAATTTCACACAAATTGCATAAATAATTTGCAGAATTTTAATTTTCATATTTCCCAACTCGGAGAAATCCGCTCGGTACGCGGTCATGCTATATGGCCGCTAATTTATGGTTGTAATTAGCATTATTTGGCCCGTTCGCAGCGACTGAAGAAGAACATTTAATGACATTTGGCTTATAATAGATCTTCTAAAATGTGTTTTCTTATTTTCAATATATTCAAATAATTGCGCAGTAACATACAACTAATTCTCTATATGCAATAAAAAGTAGCTAACTTGAGTATTTACATTTTAACTCATTAACTTTTAATTAATTACTTCGTATAAAGAAATAATTACTTTAAATTAGGTGTATTTTTGTTATTATTTATTTATTTATTAAGTATTAGGGTGTTTAAACTAAACTGATTCCGTTTTTGCTTTTCTGTTTCGCAGGACTGTCGACAACCGTTCCAGGGCGGTTCGTTCTTCGATCACGAGGGTCTGCCCTACTGCGAGACACACTACCACGCCAAGCGCGGATCGCTCTGTGCCGGCTGCTCGAAGCCCATCACAGGACGCTGTATTACGGCGATGTTCAAGAAATTCCATCCGGAACACTTCGTTTGCGCATTCTGCCTCAAGCAGCTGAACAAGGGCACGTTCAAGGAGCAGAAGGACAAGCCCTACTGCCACGCCTGCTTTGACAAGATCTTCGGTTGAACCGGTTGGCCATATGCTCCAAACTCTAGTTACGATATAATGCTGTTTTTTGTACGATTTCGTCTTTTTTCAATACTTACAATAATTCATCTGTGCTTTGTATAATCGAGTCAAATTAGTAATATAATTAACACAGACACTCGATATGATCAGAATAATCAATTAGACGACACTAATACCCAGCCAATATAATGGCCAAACGATATTTCTGCCCTTTGAAAATAAAATCATTGCAATAATAAATGCGTTTCTTATTAACATCTTCTCTGATCAGATTCGAATTAACTGATCGAAGGTTTCTACTACTATTTAGTGTACTATACACTATGTAGTAGAGAACATTTTTCAATCGGAATTTAACCTGAGCGTAACAGTTTTTGCAGATATAACAGGGGAATTATGTTTTAAAATAAAATGTTTTATATCATTTTTAAATTAACTTTTTTTTAACTTTTATTTTTAAAATAAAAGTTGCAGAATAAATTATAACCAATTTTTATTGAAAAACGACTTAATAGCATAAATAATTCATAAGCTGAAATTTGGGTTATCAAAAATAGGTCACAGTGTTAATTAACAGATATGTCAATTAACCGCTGCAGCACAGCCAAGGCACGAACCCACAATCATTAACGGGCAGGTCAGTTCTCTTGCCCATTGTCGCTCACAGTTTGACATGCGTTTGTAATTTGTTTGCTCACCATCTGCGCACCGAAACTGTAGCTCTCCCACACTCTCTCTCATGCACACAAATACAAACATGCGATTCATCTCTCTGGCAAAGATGCCGGCCGGCTGCTCGCTTGTCGCCTCGCTCGCACTTGGCGCTTGACATTGAGCGCAGCCTGCGTGCTCACGCCAATTTATTAACGTTCTTATGATTGTATTTAACTGTCAGTGCTCCCACATTTCAGTAGGTGTGTTTGTGTGTGTGTACTGGGTTCGGCGCTGTTGTGTGTGTAGGGTTCGCAGCACGAACGTTTGTTATGAATCAGTCAGCGTCAGTCTCGGTCCGCTCACTCACTTTTCATCTGTTGGCTGTGTCGGTTGAGTCGGTCCTCCTGGTCGCGTGGCCCGTCGCTCATTGCTGCCGTTTTATTTGTTCCGTTTGTGCGCTCTGCTCGTGCTGTCCAGTTTGCATAAAGAACCGGCAGAATTGGAGCATTTCAACGCTATAAACGAAAAAGTCAAATTAAACTGCATGTGCCCAGTGTTAAGACCAATACAGAAGCAAGAACCGGAGTCAAAAGGAGGCGCTACAGGTTGGTGAGCAACAAACACAAACAGACATCGACAAATATGGGTGTATTATCGAATTTGACTCTCTTTCGCACTCTGTAACAATACCCAAGAACTGTTTACAAACTGTGATGTAATAGGAGCATACGCTCAAGTCCTTAACAAAACAAACGGTATAGAGTATGTGTGTGTGCGTGTGTGTGTGTGTGTGAGCGTGTGTGGGTGCGAGTGCTTTGCACGGCGAGTCGTGATATCATGCTGCGGCATACAGATGCGGACTCAAATTGGAGTCAAAGTCACGCTTTCCACCCGCATACCCAACTCTAAGCTCTCAGCGGCGAGAGAGCAGCAGAGAAGAGAGCAAGGAGCCATAAAGGCAATTAATTTTGTTCTGCCACACACACACACACACACGAATCAATTGCCCGCCAGACTGCCCAGCGTGTCTGTGTGTGCGTGCGTTTGCGCACCAATTTGTCAACGATTGCGATATGTAAATAAAAGCGAAATTTACAGTTGCAGCTATTATTGTGTAGTTATTTCTTCTTGCTGCCAATTGCGACATTTGAACTCATGTTTAAATTGCATTGTAAACTGATTGAACAGTCTCACACACGACACAGTCTCACAGTGCTCACAAAACTGTGCATATGTAGCCGTGTGCTTGCATATTCGGGTATATAAACAGGTGGCCAGCAATCAGCAATTTGGGGCAATTCAAATACTGATTTGCGATAAAAGTGCGCCCATTTGTACATACATGTGTAAGTACATGTTAATTATATTTAATGTGAAGCATTTTGTTTATAATTTAGGAAATTGGCGAAGCGCACGAGAGAGTTCGCCTGCAGTTTTAGAGGCGTACACGTAGTGCAAATGGTTGGACATGCGCTGTGCCAAGTGCAGGCGGTACAGTGACGGCCCAACCAATGCTGCATTTACATACGTAGCTTATCAGCCAGAGTCAACAATGGGCATTTTTCGCATTTCGGCATTCCTAATGCGGCGCGTGACTTTCGAAGCATAGATAGTTATGCTTCCATATACCCTATAAATCGTACGCTTATCATTTTAATAGCTACTCACATTAACGTTCAGACGGCAGACAGTGCGCAGTATTTGTTTTTTAATTGTGGGATAAAGGTTAAAAAGACAAAAAAAGAAAAAAATCGATATATAAATTTATTTCCTACCCCAATAATAAAATATTGACTGATACGTTATTATCTTGACCGAACTTGAAGGCCGAACCCCCGACGACTGATCAAAGGCCAAACTCGCATGACGACCATTCGGGCGGAAACGCAACTTTACCGAAAATAACCAAAAAGTAATTGAACCAGACATGGTTAATCAAGAAAGCAGGAATGCGTCATTTAAGACTATATCGGAATAGTTGGAAATTTACTTTTAAAAGACAACACTGTTAGTCAAGTTTATAATCATTTGTGGATATTGCCCAAGTTATTTTTAAACTAAAATTCCAGTTAAGGTATCTGAACTTCGTATAACTGTAACGCCAGATATTTCATGGGCTGCACCAGAACGGAAATTCAAAAGCGATTGTTGCAATATTCAATTAGATTTTTTGTCAACAGGAAGTGATAAGATAGAAGACCTTGGGGGGTCGCTGATTCAGCAATCATTGCCAGGGTATTGGGTAGTCGATGTAATCCGTAAACTTCTTCAATTGCGCTTTCGACCGACACACTCCCCCTTTTTGAGTACTTTTCATGCTTACTTATATGCATAGAGACATATATATATCTTTATATTTACGGGCTACTGAACGACTTTGTTGTTGCTGCTCTTCTTAGCAATTGGCTGATTGTCTCATATTCTAATTTCTGCCTCGTTTTCCGCTAACGAGTGTAAGCAAACAATTTATCGGGTATCTTGCGTGTCGACCTCGTAGTAAAAGTTTATGTATATATGTATGTACATACATACATATATGTTTGTTTATCTCTCAAGTATCTGCATATGCTGAAATGTCCGCGCTCTTGACTGCCGACTTGAATTTGTAACACCCTGTACTCATTAACAGCATCAATAGGGTATATCATTACCTCGTTCACGAAGTGAAAAGAGTATATTGTGTTTGTGTACGTCTTGCAACGACTCTAATTATCGATTCAGTCAGGTAGTCAGCACATTTGTATATATAGATATCAGATACTTTAGAGCTGGGTACCGGGTACCTCTTAGTCCAACACTCTCAACGTGCAGGGTATTTCCCAGTCGAGTACTCTCTACAGTTGGCAAAGAGAACAAAGGAGAGAGAGAAGTGCTAATGAATAATTTCAGCTACGAGACTGTGCTCTTGAAATCCATTAAAAGCGAATAATAGTTGGTTCCCTCGTGATGGGGTTCATAAAGAATCATCCAGCTTTGTTTTTTTGTCACACTCTGATATTGAGAATGCTACTGACAAGAGTGTGCTAATTACCTGTATATTTATTTGTACCGATATAAACGCAATTTAACGTGCTCCCTTGATTGAAATTGAATTTATGTGTCATTTGATTACCTGCGCACAGTGGGCTTCAAGTTTAACATTATCAGTAAAAATTTTAATTTAATTAAGCATTACTTGCTCTCTGATCATTTTGCGCTTGCTATCGTGGCTGATTAAACTTTATGCAAATTAAGCGTAAAGTAATATAAACAAGTAAGAATTCGTTAACGCTAAAAAAATTGTGGTGTTATCTTTATAAGTTATCTGTTATCTGTCTGCTAAAATATTGGTATTATTATTATTAGTATCTAGCGTTAAAACTAAGGGTGATATATAGATTATATATGTAAAGAGTCTTAAGAATTTCTTTGAAGCGTTTCAAGTGTCAACTGCGTTCACTTCACAAAGCACTCAATATACAATATACTCTTTTAACTTTATGAACGTGGGTTACTTGGGATAATTAATTTTGCTTGCTCACTTTTTGGTAACACTATCAGATCTATTCGAAAAAAGAACGCTGCACTATAATTCTATGAAAGCGTTTCGAAAGAAAAGAGGGAACTTCTATTTGATTTGCGATATTTCAGAGGTAAGCAAAGTGTGCACGTGAATCCCACTTCTCTTGTTATTACACTTGAGTGCTTTTATGGTAGCTTATAAGTGTTAAAATTAGAATTAAGTTTAGGGCTTGATATGGTCAAGTATATGAGTGAATATTGTTGCTTTGACTACTAAATAGCCAACATCGTCAGATTCTTGTCTGACACATCGAGTTTATCGTACACTTGAATGTTTCCGATTCTATAACTTGAGTAGGTGCTTATCGCCAGTCGTTTTGCAATCAAATCGAAGTTCATTGTATTTTTAACTAACGGATTGAAGTCCACAATTGATATTGAGACTATTTCTGGGAGTCATCTCGCCGCAATCAGTTGGTCAGGAAATTGATAACCGAAGTTTGGATTATGGATTATGCGCACAAAAGAAACTTCTAGATGTACGTTAATTTTAGCCACTGCTGTCAGTGCTTAGCAACGAACAGTGGCGCTAAAACTGTGGCTTGCGGCGTCACAGTTGCTCCGCAACCAACCAGTTTGCCAAACGGGTCAAACTCGGCTATGACTTTGTTTACCTGATAACCGACTTTTGTCTACCGTTGAAGCAGTCAATAAATTACTACGGCTTCGCAAAACCTTGCTCAAGTGCTGCACTTCAGTGTAACGGAAAAAAACTGCATTGCTTCGGCGCATTTGGAACAGTTAACAACTTGGCTAATCGGCCTCTTCTCTTCCAATTGCAGTACACACACACACATACTTGCACACAGGACCATAAAGTACAGAATGGAAAACGTGGACACGAGCTTTATACCCGATCTGCCATCGGGCGGCGCCCTCTCGGTTTACCGAAAACGCGCCAACTTTGAATGGAAGCGCTTGCGTTTGATCTTCGAAAAGGAACAGGGACTGCGCATCAAGGTAGGTGAATTCTCGCATGAGACGAGCCTTAACACACTACACATAATATGAAGTGTCATTAGGCATTGCGTTGATATTTTCCCCAAAAAATTAAAAAAAAATTGATTTTCAATAATGAATATATTTGAAATGCAGAATCAATCTAGAGGACAAACCATGAATAAAATGCCTTCAAACATGAAAATCGGTTAAGCTTTGACAAAGTTATGGGCGTTTGAAATATGGGAGCTATGGGTCCGAGGGCTTTACATGTCAAAATTTTTGTCAATTTTGGCATGATTTTTGACAAAAAATTTGACCCCCTCAGAATTGTTTTTAATGTTGTTGTTTATACTAATTATGACCACCACAATCGATTAAAAATGGAAATTCGCATTTCTAAATTTTGAAAAAAAAAATTTCTCCAAAATGAGTAAGGGGGGGGTACATGCTTTTTTCCCCAAAAAATTCAAAAAAAATTAATTTTCAATAATGAATATATTTGAAATGCAGAATCAATCTAGAGGACAAACCATGAATAAAATGCCTTCAAACATGAAAATGGGTTAAGTTTTGACAAAGTTATGGGCGTTTAAAATATGGGAGCTATGGGTCCGAGAGCTTTACATGTCAAAATTTTTGTAAATTTTTGCATGATTTTTGACAAAAAATTTGACCCCCTCAGAATTGGTTTTAATGTTGTTTTTTATACTAATTATGACCACCACAATCGATTAAAAATGGAAATTCGCATTTCTAAATTTTGAAAAAAAAAAATTTCTTCAAAATGAGTAAGGGGGGGGTACATGCTTTTTTCCCCAAAAAATTCAAAAAAAAATTATTTTCAATAATTAATATATTTGAAACGCAAATTCAATCTAGAGGACAAACCTTCGCATTTCTAAATTTTGAAAAAAATTTTTTTTCCAAAATGAGTAAGGGGGGGGTACATGCTTTTTTCCCCAAAAAATTCAAAAAAAATTTATTTTCAATAATTAATATATTTGAAATGCAAATTCAATCTAGAGGACAAACCATGAATAAAATGCCTTCAAACATCAAAATCGGTTCAGTTTTGACAAAGTTATGGGCGTTTAAAATATGGGAGCTATGGGTCCGAGAGCTTTACATGTCAAAATTTTTGTAAATTTTTGCATGATTTTTGACAAAAAATTTGACCCCCTCAGAATTGGTTTTAATGTTGTTTTTTATACTAATTATGACCACCACAATCGATTAAAAATGGAAATTCGCATTTCTAAATTTTGAAAAAAATTTTTTTTCCAAAATGAGTAAGGGGGGGGTACATGCTTTTTTCCCCAAAAAATTCAAAAAAAATTTATTTTCAATAATTAATATATTTGAAACGCAAATTCAATCTAGAGGACAAACCATGAATAAAATGCCTTCAAACATCAAAATCGGTTCAGTTTTGACAAAGTTACGGGCGTTTAAAATATGGGAGCTATGGGTCCGAGAGCTTTACATGTCAAAATTTTTGTAAATTTTTGCATGATTTTTGACAAAAAATTTGACCCCTCCAGAATTGGTTTTAATGTGGTTTTTTACACTAATTATGACCACCACAATCGATTAAAAATACAAATTCGGAAATCTAAATTTTGAAAAAAAATTTTTTTCCAAAATGAGTAAGGGGGGGGTACATGCTTTTTCCCCAAAAAATTCAAAAAAAATTTATTTTCAATAATGAATATATTTGAAATGCAGAATCAATCTAGAGGACAAACCATGAATAAAATGCCTTCAAACATGAAAATCGGTTAAGTTTTGACAAAGTTATGGGCGTTTAAAATATGGGAGCTATGGGTCCGAGAGCTTTACATGTCAAAATTTTTGTAAATTTTTGCATGGTTTTTGACAAAAAATTTGACCCCTCCAGAATTGGTTTTAATGTTGTTTTTTATACTAATTATGACCTCCACAATCGATTAAAAATGGAAATTCGCATTTCTAAATTTTGAAAAAAAATTTTTTTCGAAAATGAGTAAGGGGGGGGTACATGCTTTTTACCCCAAAAAATTCAAAAAAAATTTATTTTCAATAATGAATATATTTGAAATGCAGAATCAATCTAGAGGACAAACCATGAATAAAATGCCTTCAAACATGAAAATCGGTTAAGTTTTGACAAAGTTATGGGCGTTTAAAATATGGGAGCTATGGGTCCGAGAGCTTTACATGTCAAAATTTTTGTAAATTTTTGCATGGTTTTTGACAAAAAATTTGACCCCTCCAGAATTGGTTTTAATGTTGTTTTTTATACTAATTATGACCACCACAATCGATTAAAAATGCAAATTCGGAAATCTAAATTTTGAAAAAAAAATTTTTTCCAAAATGAGTAAGGGGGGGGTACATGCTTTTTCCCCAAAAAATTAAAAAAAAAATTAATTTTTAATAATGAATATATTTGAAATGCAGAATGAATCTAGAGGACAAACCTTGAATAAAATGCCTTCAAACATCAAAATCGGTTAAGTTTTGACAAAGTTATGGGCGTTTAAAATATGGGAGCTATGGGTCCGAGAGCTTTACATGTCAAAATTTTTGTCAATTTTTGCATGATTTTTGACAAAAAATTTGACCCCTCCAGAATTGGTTTTAATGTTGTTTTTTATACTAATTATGACCACCACAATCGATTAAAAATGGAAATTCGGAAATCTAAATTTAGAAAAAAAATTTTTTTCCAAAATGAGTAAGGGGGGGGTACATGCTTTTTCCCCAAAAAATTAAAAAAAAATTTACTTTTAATAATGAATATATTTGAAATGCAGAATCAATCTAAAGGACAAACCATGAATAAAATGCCTTCAAACATGAAAATCGGTTAAGTTTTGACAAAGTTATGGGCCTTTGAAAGTCGTTGGACACCAGGAATGCCAAACTGTGACTGATCCACTCTCTTAATTGTGCCCTTTCAGTACAAAGTGTGGCGTTGTCTGGAAAGCGATCCCCTCTTCGCACACGCCTCGCGAACGCTGCCCATGGACGAGCAGAAGCGTCTGGCCGCCATGCAGGTGAACCGGATGAAGCATCTGGAGCTGGTGCCCAAGGAGATTGAGAGCCTGAGCTTCTCGGCGAAGACAAAGTACTTGATGCACATCAACGAGGCGTTGGCCAGCTACTCGCCCAGCCTCTCGGTGAAGATAGCCCTCGGCGTGGGCCTGTTCAACAATGCCATACGGGCGATGGGCACGGAGAAGCACACGAAGTACATCGAGGCTGCCTGGAATCGGGAGGTGATCACTTGCTTGGCCGTCACGGAGCTCTCGCACGGCAGCAACACGAAGCGTATTCGCACTACGGCCACCTACGATCCCAGCACGCAGGAGTTTGTCATCAATACGCCGGATTTCGAGGCGGCCAAGTGCTGGGTGGGCAATCTGGGCAAAATGGCGACCGTGGCCATGACCTTTGCCAATCTCATCACGGCGGACGGCGAGAATCATGGCCTGCACGGCTTTCTCATTCCCATCCGCGACCCGAAAACGCTGCTCTCGTATCCGGGCGTACTCGTGGGCGACATTGGCGAGAAGTGCGGCCTGAATGGCATCGACAACGGGTTCGTGGTGTTCTCCAACTATCGCATACCGCGCGACAATCTCCTCAATCGCACCGGCGACGTCACGCCCGAGGGCGTCTACGAGAGCGTCTTCACCGAGCCGGGCAAGGCCCTGGGCGCCGCTCTGGAGAGCTTCTCGGCCGGACGCATCGGCATCATGCAGGAGTCGGCCAACACCCTCTGCAGCGCCGCCGTCATCGCTGTCCGCTACGCGGCGGTCCGCAAGCAGTTCGGCCCGGAGCGCCAGGGCGAGGAGGTGGCCATCATCGAGTACCAACTGCACGTAAGTGGAGCCGAAGCCGCCCTTCTGCCAACAACTAATTGCCAATTCGCATTCACAGCAATACCGCATCTTCCCCTTCCTGGCTGCCGCCTGTGTGCTGAAGATTGCCGTCGAGGAGCTGACCAACACCTATCTGGAGATCATCGCCCGCTCGCAGGCGGATTCGAATGGCTTCGATATACTGGTAGGTGCACCCGAAGGGACAACTGCTGCACTGAAACAGAACTATGGAAAATTCAGCTATTGCATGAACAGGTTCATAATTCTAAAGATCAAATCGAAAAATTTGAGTCACGTTCAGGCCGGCCCCCACAAATCTAATAAAATCAGATGTTGACTTGAGTTTGACAAATGTCCTCTTTCGCAAATTGCAGACACAGAACGCAGCGGAGATTCACGCGATTGTCTCGGCCTCGAAGCCGCGCATCACGTGGTCGGCACGCGACGCCATTCAGGAGGCACGTGAGGCTTGTGGCGGCCATGGTTATCTGCGTGCCGCCAAGCTGGGCCAGATGCGCACCGACCACGATCCCCTGTGCACCTACGAGGGCGACAACAATGTGCTTGGCCAGCAGGCCTCCAATTGGCTGCTGCGCCAGTGGACCGCCAAGGAGCTGGAGTCGCCAATTGGCAGCGTCAATTTCCTGAAGCGCCGCCAGGAGCTGCTCCAGCTGCAGTACGCCCAGCTGGTGCAGCAGAGTCCAATGGACAGCTGGGAGTGTGAGCATATTTGCACCCAACTCAATGTGGATAATTGAATAACTCTGATTCTGTTGCAGTTGCGCTCAGCTGCTACGAGTGGCTGCTGTGCCACCTCATGTCCCACACGAGCGGGCACATCGAGACCCAGCTGGCCGCCGGCGTGCATCGCTTTGAGGCACGCAACAACGCACAGGTGGCGGGGGCACGGGAGCTCTCGCTGGCCTATGCCGAGTACTTTGCTCTGAGCCGGTTTGTGGGTCACGTGCGGCAGCTGAGCTTGGAGCAGCCGTACGCCAGGGTGCTGCGTCTGCTGTACGATGTGTATGCCATGTGGCTCCTGGAGCAGCATATGACCACATTCTATGTGGGCGGCTTTGCCGTGGGCGCGGCCTTCGCCGGGGCGGTGCAGGAGCGCCTGCTGCAGAGCTGTGCCCAGCTGAAGGATGTCGCCGTGAGCGTCGCAGACGCCATTGCCCCGCCGGACTTTGCCCTCAACTCGGTCATCGCACGTGCCGACGGCCTGCTCTACGAGAATTTGCAAAACGAATTTATGACCAACGAGGGCGCCTTCCAGCGGCCCGCGTGGTGGCGAGACGTCATCATCCCGCAGGCCCAGGAAAAATCAAAGCTCTAAGTCGACGCAGGAAGGAGGGACGGAAGGACAAGTGCCTGGGCAGGTCGATCGGTCGGTCACCCAATTCACGCTAAACGTAGTTATTGTTAAATCATGTCGCATCATGTCTTACGGCTAATTGTAACGGAATACATCCCATTTACATATGTTACACTTTACACTAGATCTGGAAAACATTTCTTTGTCCACAAAGTTAGCATCGATTGTGAAAGCTCTCAATCACCCAAAGTATAGAGCCTTTGGTTTATTTTGATCAGTTCGACGTATTTGTGATTTGAATAAGATTGCAAATTAATTCTAAAAATAAGTATTCCTTTATAACCCAGTATTTCGCAGTTTCATACGAAATTCGATCGTAATTAATAATGTAAAAAATGATTTCGATGGTTACTTTTTTTAGACCACGATGCTAACGGTACTGGTACACACATTTGTACATCTACTACATTAGTATCTTAGTGTTTTGTTTAAGATCAAATCTGTTACTAACTATGTGAATAACAATTCATTAAATCGGTTAAAATGATAATAGTATACTTTTAATTTGGATGGAGAGTTTTAATTAATTGCCTGCTGAATTGTGAAATACTTTTAAGACCTGTCGGACATGTAACTGAATAATTTAAAAGCTGAAGTGCGACGTTACACTCGGAGAAAAACGCCGTTCCTTATTCAAATATGGTAGATATATAATGCGATTATTCAATCTTTTTATCTTTTTTGGGGGTTTTTTTAAACAAAATATTTTGCCCACGCCACTGATAAAAAATTAAATTAAATTAAATTATTAAAAAAAACGAAAAAGGAGAGAAAAGGTTTCTGTTGACAAAATGCTTCTTTGATTTTCTGAGTGTAAACTGGATTATGAAGGGAGGGAGGGGGCTTGGTTCACGAAACAAAAACTACCTTTTGTTAAAATTAGTCAGCTACCGAACGTTTTACACACACACATAAACAAATTTACCCATTCAGCTGCACACATGCATGCTTGTTCATTTGTGTGGGCAGTAGGTGTATGTGTATGTGTGTGTGTGTGGATCATCATCATCGGCCGCGGCCAAAGGTGCTTGTCACTGTCAATAAGCTTAGGCCGGGCTCTGAGGCGGGCCCCGTTTATAAGAGGACCTGCGTTTACCTGTTCCAGCTCAGACGTTCTCAAGTTGTCGCGCAGTGAAGACGAGCGGGCGTGCGATCAAAGTGATCAGAGTGATCAGAGTGAGTGAGCGGCCAGCGAGAGCGACCTGGTCGGAAATCGTGCCCGGCTTGACAAGAACAATTCAAGCGAGTCGAGCTCATCATATCAAAATACGATCCGACGTGAGAGAGGCGTGAGACAGGGAGAGAGAGAGAGAGAGAGAGAGAGCGAGCTCGTAAATAGAGACGTCGCTTGTTCTATAACTTTGTTGGTTGTGCAAATTTGAGGCGCAGTTCTATTTCGTTTTTGGCCAGTGTGTGTGTATATTGGGAAGGGCATTTGAGGGGCTTGTATTATTTTAGAGTGCTTGATAAGCAGAACAACAACGAAGCCAACTGTTGTAGCCAGAGTCTACCCACTTAGAGTTGCTTCCTCAAAGACAAAGACAACTTCCAGCCAGTGCGAATTTACGAATCATATGTTAATTTGTTGCCTGGTTTTTCAGCACTCGAGTAGAAAGCTCTGAGAGGCATAAGATCATTTGCTATTCTGGTATTAATGCGTTGGCCAAGACAAAACACTTAATATGCATAGTCCGAGTATGGCTGGTAAATCCTAATTTATGAAACGAGAACGGTCCGAAAAAATCCCCAAAAATGGGCTATAAAAGAGAGCTACACAGCGTGAAGTGCACTTATAAAATATTCAGAGAGCTCTCCAATATAAAGCGCATGACCGACAGAATTTCGTATACAAACAATAGCAAATAAACATAATAAAGAAATAAACTTCTTGTGCTCATCTTCAAATTGATGTATAAAATGCGCACCAAAATGTGAAACGCTTTAAAGAACAACAAATTTTATTAATTGCTAAAAAAAAACAAAACAAAACAAAACAAATAGAAAAAGAGCAACCAATTAGCGAAACCGGTTTAGAAATCTCTCGACAAGCAAATCGAGCCGAAAAATATACAAAGTCATATAGAAATCCATTAATTTACATTTCGGGGATTTCCGCTTTCAATTTGGTTATTTTCTCACCCTACGGTCCATCGGCCGCTCCCTCGTATTCCCCATATGGAGCTGCTCCCAGCACTTCCCTATAATTTTCGCAAATATTGAATAATTGAAAAGTCGTGTAATTGCAATTAAACGGGCTTCAGACAATTTATTATCAACTAATTGTCGGTTTCATTCCGCCTCGTGATGGGCTCTACAAGTATCTCCGGTTTCGGGGGATGCTCCTGCTTTAGAGTATAGGGTGGTCGGCTAGACAATATCATTGCCTTAGCTCTTTATTCGTTATTCAAGTTAGGTAAGCTCTGATTAATTGAGTGAGAATGCAACAGAACAATGAAAATTACGGGGTAGTATTACCTCAAATTTGCATAGATGGAGGAACTGCAGTTAGCTCGCTTCTCAATACAATATATATATGCAAAAAGGGGAGATAAACACACAATGTTGTAATTTATACAGCATCATCGAATTCAAGACTAACATCTACAGCACCAAAACCGGATAGTTTACACAAAATCTAAGACCAGTTTTTATTTGAGAACATTTTATCCAATGTTTGTTTTCAATATCATTTATTTATTATTATTTTGTACATTTTTTTTTTCAGCAAGAACCAAACGAATTTTTATACGCAAATGCAAATTCAATAAGATGTGGAAATTTTTGCTAATTTGTATCGTCATGAGCGCATTATACAGTGAAGGTGATGCCGCATCGGGTGAGTTCAAGAAGAAGCACAGTCAGACCCCTTCGAAATATATATATATGGATATATACGTATATACATATACAAAGTGGAGAATTTTGCTGGTTTTTCAATCATTTGCCGTTCATTAGTTACAGCTTGCGAGAGTTAATAAAAATATTTAAATTAACATTTCGAGAAAAATATCAAATTTAAATTTCATTACCTTTCGAGTTACAAAAATTATAAAACCTAACACTTTATCTGACGCTGGTATATATTCCAAGTTTTAAAATATTTTATAATATTTGTGATTTGGCTATAACTTTCCCATTGACCTTCAGAGAATTAAACAAGAATTGTCAGTTGAAAAGGTTCATTGACATGTTTTCGTAATAGAGTTAACACCAGATTACAGATGAGCAAGTTCAAGGGAATCAGCCATTTAGACAAGTGAACAACTTGTATCCGGGTTCGATTACCAGAATATGGATGTAGTGTTCTCTAGTATTTAAAAACTAAACACAATAATAACAATAGTAAATAAGAGAGAAAATCAAATATATATATACGTGTATGCCTGCATCAGATAAAGTTTTAGAATTTAATATATATATCTCCCTCAGTTTTAAAACGAGATACATCCAATTTTGTTTTGTTTTTCTAACAACAGTTTCTGACCATTCCAGCTACTCGCAAGGTGTCCCGTCGTCGTCGGGGCTACGCCGGCGGCTATGCGGGGGGTTATGCCAGCAGCGGTGGAGGAGCGGGTGGCTACACTGGCAGCTACAACGACTACGATGATTATGGCGGCGGCGGCTATGTGCCCCACTTCGGCATTACAGATCCCTATCTGTTTCACCAGCAGCTGACCAACCAGATCCTGGCCCAGAACTATGCGACCCAACAGTGAGCATTGGCAGGGTTTTAACATTGGCCGGTTTAATTGGGTAGTTTTAGTGGGCAATGGTGATGCTAACGGCGCTTGCTATCTATTCTTGTAGAGCTATAACGGGACTGGCCACGTCTGGCGATGCGTTCGCATCCGCGGATGCGACCATAAGCGACGATGACACGTAATTACCCAGCTTTCCTACTCGGCTTTCCTTATACTAATCCGCACTAGATGAATTTGATTACTCCCGGCTACTTTCCGATCTCTAATCCCTGTGCATTGTTTCTCCCAGTCGCATTCAGCAGCAGATCGCCGCCCAGCAGGCCTACCACGACAATGTGGTGCGCCAAAACAGCTACAGGGGTGGTTCCGGTTCCGGTTCCGGTTCATATAATTCGCATCGGTATGCGCCCAGCTATGCACTTGCATCCGGCTCCATTGGCTCCAATGGCCACAGACAGACGGCCTACATAAGCCCGGCCAATCCGGTGAGTCCCCTGCTGATCTTCTCCTCACGAAAGACCCTAAGACTAATTTACCCTTCCCTTCCGCAGGCCACGCCCAACATTGTCAATCGCTTTGGCGGTGGCTCCAGCGGCGGTGGAGGCGGCGGCGGCGGCGGTGGCTACAAGGGCGTCTCCGTCTCCTCGTTCAGCAGCAGCAATGGCGACGGCACCAGTCGCCGCGGCGCCCAGACGACCATCAACGACAACGGCAAGGTGACGTCCTACTCGGTCCACTCGTAGAGCTGCCTCCCAACTCAACCCAGCTCAATTTTTGGTGTTTAGCATATTATAACAATTCTCTATTTATATGTTCAAACACAAATATATACCTATATTATATATATATTATGATATCATATTCGATCTGTTAGACTTTCTCATTTAATGGGTTTTTACTGTGACAGCTTTGTTAGAAAGTTTTTTTCTCTTCTTTTTTTTTTGCAAATGGCTTTCTACTGATAATTCCGCCCATTTGAATGATAAGCGTATGCAAATTATTTTTTTTTTTGTTGCTCACAAAAAGCTCATGACCTTGATATTGTCAGCTTCTAAATGAGTATATAATTGGTAAAAGCTTGCCAGATTATAACCTGAACAAAGTTTATCAGGCGCCACAGGAAATTGTCTATGTATAGTTAATTAATTTGACTTATTAGAAATACATGATATGTGGTCGGATGTACTATATATAAGCACGCAACACGCTAGCTAAATTTCCTCCAGTCTAAGCTGTCCAAAAGAACACGTCTGCTAGGATACGAACAGTTTTTATACCTTCGATATCTTTTAGAATTGGTTGAGGGTATTTAAATCCGTATTCCTCGAGCTTAGAGCATCTAATCACTAACATTTGGCTCATTAGCATTGAGCGGAAGTAATAAAACAGAAGCTTTTGTTTGTAAACAACTTACATTATTTTTATTTACAAATCAAGCAACATTTATTCCGGGAAGCGGCATCAAAAACTCGCATTAAAACGAATGCGTAAAAATATCCCAAGCGGAATGAAACCGGTTCATGTGGTTCCCATCGCTTAACCCTATTTTAACTTTCAAATTTTTGTATATCTGAACTGAGTTTTTCACATTAATATTCAAAAATGATTAAGTAAGTATTGTTTAAGAAAAACTGAAAAATTTATAACGGAAGGAATCTGGAGAACTGGGTTCCAAACACGCTAAATATATTTAAGGAAAATATCCATTTCAGAACTATTAAAATTAAGTGTTAAGTAATAAAAAAATGTGACAGCTAATTAACTTAGAGAATTTAAAAAAATATCTGTATATCTAAAAACTGTTTAATTTATTTATATCAAGTTCGTAACAGAACTCTGAAGCCCAAAAGTATGCTTTTCGCTATATAGAGTTAAATCATAAACAGGATAAAATAGAAAAAATAAAATCCAAGTACTTAATCCCGTTAATTTTTCGTCGACTAATTACATTTAATTAAAAATATATAGCCATATATTTTTAGATTTTATTAAAATATTTAGGTATAAATATGCTTAAAATGCATAGTCATCAACACATAATTATAATATTAAATATTGTTATATATTATTAAATTTTTTAAATGTACATATAAGAATCTTCCCAATGCAATTGCTTAGATGTGTATATACGCAATACCAAAAAACTTAACAACGGTTAAATAAATAAATATAAAATGTTATATATAAACTTCAGATAGTGTAAACATTTAAGTTGTTTCACTATTTTAATCAATGGCCAATATATATACACATATGACATCTATATATAAGTGTACCTATTTCCAGCAGAACTGTACATGGCAACTATGTAGAGTACTATGTGGATGCCAAGGTTTCGACACGACAACAATTCGTATCAGTTGCCTATATGGGAGCACATACAAGGTAATAAATGTGCATGTGTGTGTGTGTTTATGTCGCAATTACTTTCATCATTGATTTAAATAAATATTGTCAAGATTTTCTGCACCAATTCCCAGTTGAATTTCATATAATCCAGCTATAGCCCCACATTATCTGCTGTGCCCAATGGCAAGCTCTCTAGGTCAAGAAGCGATCCGTTTCAAGTCCGAGTAGAACGCGGGCTTATCTATGATCGTCTGGGCCATTCGTTTGGTTTTTAAAGCGCGCTCCGATCGTTCCTACCCATTAGTACAATTTCAGGCGCGAGTCTCGCACGGTTTTACGCAGCTCAAGTTGAAAATATTTTGAAAGAACTCAATATGAGATCATTGTTGGTGGTGGCCTTGTGCCTGGGCGTGGTCTGTGCAGGTAACGAGCTCCTTTCGAGTACTCAAAGTGCCCAAAACAGTGTCAACAAGTATCTTCCGATCCTGCTGACGTTTCACTTTTCGTGCGCATTGCATAACGCGTTTTTCCCCGCTTCCTCCTGGAATACACTTTTGCTGATTAGGAAAAAACGGTTTCGTCGTATTTTTCCCTGAATGAACTTTTCACACAACTCAAATTGTGCAACGCCTCGTTGCAGGCATGTGTCGAGATAAGAATAAGATCATTAGAATATATTGCAAAATTAAAAATAAAACTATAATGCTGATTCCCTTAACGCTTTTTACTTACAGATTTTCAAAACAGGTAAGTTGAGCATCGAAGTGATAATCGAATGACGTTATCTTTGATATCTCTGTGTCTTTTGTGCCTTCGGTTGTTAACGCTCAGACACAAACGGGACGATTTCCACAGTCGGTAAGTGCCGTGCGGCAATATTGAAGAGATCATTTTGTGCTCGACAAAATCGAAATTTCCAATTGGCAACATGGTACTAAACTTGAACTGATTTGGCAACCAAACATTAATAGTAATTATATAGAACATACCCTGAACCCACAGGCAGCAGTAGGCATAAAGTATATATATGTTATAGCATACGCAGATCATGTTTATTGCAAATGATCGATAATTCACACCATTTTCTTATTATCGACATTATATTTATTTAGTTTCGGATTTTCGGATTTTGGATACCTCCTCCACTCTCCCACAATTCATTCAAAATTTGATAAAGATCATACTTTTAGTTGAGAGATGGTTCAGGGTATTCGCTAGTCGGGATAAATAAAACAGTTGTCTAATTGCTATCCCGTAAATCCCCTTCGCAGCCACTACAGCGCCCATCAGCAGGCGATTGAGACGGCGCGCAAGAATGCCTACGGCGCGAGTGGCTACGGCTCCGGCGGATCGGCCGGCTTTGGCGTGGGGGGCAGCGCGGATCTGGCGATCGGCGGCGGCGGCGGCGGCGGCTGCAGCAGCTGCGGAGTCGGCGCGTCGCTGGGCAACTTGGAGAGCTCGTACGACTCGGTGGGCGCCGTTGAGGGTGCGGAGAACAGCGGCAGCAGCTTCGGCAGCACGGCCAGCACCGGGTTCGGTGCCAATAATGCGGCCGCGTTTGGCGCCCAGAACTCGGCTTCCTTTGGATCGAACAGCGCCTTCTCCGCGAACTCGGCCTTCCAGACGAGCCACAGCGCCAACTTCAACAGCGCCAGCGCCCACAACGTGGGCAGCAACGTGGAGTTCGCCGACGCCAACAACGCCGGCAACGAGGTGAACTTCGGCGGAGTCGGCACCACCAACTCCGAGTCCCTGCTCTCCAGCAACCTGCAGGCGCCAGTGGCCCTGACGGCGCCCGTCAGCACCGGCGGCAATCTGGAGTACCTGCACCACGAGCGGGTTGTCTCCTCGGCACCGCAGCAGGTGGTCTACACTCTGCCCGGGGGCTCGCAGAAGTACGTGCAGCACGTGGAGCGCGTGGTGGAGCAGAAGCCGACGGTGCAGTACGTCCAGGTTTCACAGCCCGCCGGCACCTCCGAGCACTACTATCAGCGCAAGGTGACGACCACCGCCTCGGCGCCGCAGATCGTGCAGCAGCCCTCGGCCAGCTTCAGCTACGGCTCCAACGCGGGCTCCAGCTTCGGCAGCAACTCCGCCTTCAAGGTCAACCAGAACGTCGGCTTCGACAGCAACTTCGGCCACCGCTCCGGCGCCCAGTCGCTGCTGACCGCCGGCCAGACGGGCGGCATCAGCTTCGGCAGCGGCAGCTCCCAGCTGCACCAGCTGATCAACCAGGCCCACCAGACGGCCCGGCAGCAGGCGGCCAGCGGCAGCTCCCTCAGCAGCGGCGCCGGCCTCGCCGCGGCCAACCAGGTGCAGCTGGGCGGCTCGAACGCCTTCAACTCCAACTACGGCTTCAACTCGGCGAGCTCCCTGAACGCGGCCAGCTCCCTGAACGCGGCCAGCTCCCTGAACGCGGCCAACTCCCTGAGTGCCGGCAGCAGCGGCTCACTCTTGAGCGGCTCCCTGCTGGGCGGCAGCCAGGGCTCCCTTCTCAGCGGCTCCCTCTTGGGCGGCTCCTCCAGCAACAGCCAGCTGAATGCCCAGAACAACTACGGGCTCGGCCTCTCCACCGGCCTGACCGGAGGACAGCAGTTGCTGAGCTCGGGCAACTTTGGCGCTGGCGCCGGCGCCGGCGGAGCCGGCGGCTATCAGACCAAGCAGTGGGAGAAGCAGTCCAAGTGGTCTTCCCAGTCCGAGGTGAGTACCAGCTAGGCTCTAGTCCCCCTCCTCCACATGGCTGACCGTTCCCACCAACTCCGCAGTTCGACTCGGATGGGCACGTGAAGAACTACAAGGATCTGGCCACCGGCGAGAGCGAGAACTACAACGTCAACGGCAAGCAGTTCGGCTACAACGCGGCCACCGCCTCCGTCGATGACAACGGCAAGGTGAGCACCTACAGTGTTCACTCGTAAGACGCGCCGCTCCACTCCCACTGCCAAAAATAGTAGTAACAAATTTCGCACATGCCAAAAGTAATAAATAAAACGAATTTCATATATATATTAACTCTCGTTCGTATTTTTTTTGGAGACTTAAAATTCGGGTATACTCGTGCCAGATGAAGTGATAAGATTATTGGATTATTTTAGAGCTAGAGTGACATCTTTTCTGATGATATCCATTACAGATCGAGCAATCCAGTTTATTTTTGATTTTATTTGGTTTATAAACCAAAAAGAAATTTCCACAAGACCGACTTATGCTAATACTTCTCTAAAATCAATAAAAAGGCAACCAAAAATAAGCTTTTAAGCAACAATTATTATTCTGTTTACAAGGTCAAGTTAACTGTTTTTAGTTTTTAGGACCAAGTCCTTCAGGAGAACGGCTGCTCCAGCTTGCCGTCGACGTGCACAACCTGGCTTTTGACCACTCCCCTCCGGGCCGTGTCGGCCCGTCCTCTGGCCTTGCTATCCCGGCGGCGTCGGTAGTCGGCGCCGTAGGAGGACATGCAGTAGCAGGGCTTCCAGCTGGGCCGCCGCTGCAGCTGGCCCTGCTCGTGCGGCGACCGCTCCGTGGTCCATACGGGCACGTAGTGCGTCCAGGTTTCGCCGTTGCTGGGCAGGCTGCTGCTGGTGTAGACTGGCTGCGGGTAGTACTGGGGGTAGTAGTCCTCGGAGCGAGGCCTGGAGCCAGCTCGGCTGTTGCCGTCGTAGCCGCGGTGCTCGCTGGAGAAGTTCGGATTCCACTGTGACTTGGGGTCCTGGGGATGTCGGGACTTGTGCTTGGGGTCGCTGCTGCTGGCTCGACCCTTGTAAATGGGCACGCTGGCGTCCTCTGGCGTCGATAAAATGGAAAGTGACCTGGTGACCTGACGCGGATGCAACCCTTTCACTCACCCTTCTCGCCCTGCTGCTGTGCGGAGCTCGTCTCATTTGCGTCCCCCTCGGCCGTAATCTCGAATGTGATGTCCGTGTGGATGCCCACACGTTTCTTGTGTTTACCCAAGTCCGTAATTTCGACGCTCTCCTTGGATTCTGTGTCGAAGTTCTTTTCGCTTTAGTCTCATTTGCGTTGCCCTTTGCTCTGCGCCAATTTAATTACCTTTCGTTTGCTGCTGCCCATCGCCCGTATCGACAGTTACTCGCACGCCGTGTATCTTCGGTCGGTTGCCACTGTTCCCCCCGCCTCCACCACCGCCTCCGCCTCCGCCTCCACCTCCGCCTCCACCTCCGCTTCCGGTGCGTCCGGTGCCTTGATCATAGGCACCCTGTTGGCCCTGTCCCTGGCCGATTACGACGGGCACACCCGTTTGGTTGTTGTTGCTCTGGCTCTCCGTGTCATCGAAATCCAGCTTAGATGACACTTTATTCGCCTGACCTGGTTACCACGTACCAGTATCACATCAGCGTTGTTTGTTTTCGGTTTAGCATAGAAATTAGATTTAGCAGAGAAATTTAATTCAAGCTATGTAAACTCTTCGAGCAGCCCCAACCCCCAAGAACAGCAGGTGAACTGGAGCGTGGAGAGCATCTGTAAGTGGCCCAATTAGACCACGCTGACTTATTTATGGCTACTTCTCCCGTAACACAGTTGCCTGCCTCCCGAGTGGACCAATTTTAATTGCACTTCAATATGCAAACTTTGTATTGCTAACTAAGTGGATTATAAATGGGGTTACCCCCAGATAGGTTTAGACTGTACAAAGGTTCTTGTTTATATTTTGCTATCTATGTTTAATTGACTTGCAACTGCGGTAAATGAAATCAGTTGGATTACCAAGAAACAAACCAATATGAATCTATAATTGCACTTTTATTTTTACTATAAGCTGAAAAATTGTCCACAAGTCATTTTCGTAAATAACTAGGAATAGTTTGAGCCGTGAATCGAACTATGTAAAAAAATCGAATGTAAGCTACAATGATACAGAAACAGATTTGAAAAGTATCTTAATACTAATTCTCTTTTAAAATATTCTTTCCAACCTAGTTTTTTCACAATTGATCAAAATTCGATATTTGGGGCTGTGTCATATGACTTGAACGACCTTATACCCTAACATCTATCACGTGAATTACTGAATCGTAAGTTCCTTCACCTCTATGGGGAATACTTGGCACAACGTTTGGGTTAGTTCCGCGAAAGTTCCCAAAGCACTTTCAAATGATTTCCGTGGGTGGGCTACTGAGATTCAAATCTTCCCAAAATATTCACAGCACATGTGACTAATTGGTAAATACGCAATTAAGAAACCAATTTGCTGAACAACCTTGAGTGCAATGATGAGTCAACAGAAAGCAGCATAATCCCAAATAGGCTACAGGTCCCAGGAACATTTCGGCACTCACAAAAAATTGTTTATGTATTTCGAACAAGTTAATATATTTTTTTTTTATTTTTACACTCGACACTCGACTTGTGGGGTTTTGTTTTAGTGGAATTGTCGAGAACTTGACTTGGATTGAAGCGCGTCTCATGTGCGCACTTGAAAACCGCCGACAAACGACTAAAAAACGCCAACGTAAACCGCCAGCAAACCGATTTCAAATATCTGCCGAGATTCATTAAAAAATTAACTAGCCAACTGTTCAGTAAAGTTTTTGTTTCTGTTTTGGTTTCGGTTTTATACTCGTTCACGGAGTAAAGAGAGTATATTGGGTTTGTCGGTCTGTCCGTCTGTATATATAGAAGTTAAATGCTTGAAATTTGGAATATATACTTGAGTATACCCGCAAGGCTATGACCAATTTCCAAAATAACAATAACATACAACAATAATAAGGCTGTTATTATGAACAAGTACTGCGCAGTCGGTTACACCCGACTGCAACGTTCTTACTTGTTTGTTCTGATGTTGACGTTTGAGCTTTCGAGATAACATCTTGACTGGGCCCCTAAGTGAGTCGCTGAGCTTGTTACCGGACTGCAGTTGCAGTTGGTCGCGGGGGCAGCCCCAGCTTTACCTTCTAATCGTAATGCGTATTAAGGCCCCGCCGGGTCCCCGGCCCCTCACTAAATTGCCACTAATCGGTCGGCTGGCATCTTTCGTTATTGTTTCACTGAAGTTTCCGCTGTAGTACGTACGAGTATGTATCTTAAAGATTCCATTGTGTCTATGTTTTTTTTCTTCTAATAAAAACTGAATATTTTGTTGTTTTTTTCGGTCTTCTCGTAGTGCTCTCATCGTTAATCATGAGATGGCGATTCGCGTAGCTATCACAATTATATTTTGTGGCAATTTTGACAGCGCAAACGATTATCTTCATTAGCCGGCAGACCACCGAACAACATCAAAATCACATTCAAGTTCAAGTTGAGCCCCCCCGTAATCCCCCATCTGCATTAATGAATTATGCGAGCCCCAGCCATTTGTCAGAACCACCCACTTGGACTCCGCCTTGCGCCAAATTGCATTCGCACCGCACACATGTTGGAATAATAATGTCAAGCCAAACAAATGTAAGGACCATAAATTCTTTTATTCGATGGGCTCTTAAGTTTTGGCCGGGCTCCTGGGCAATTAATTAGCAATTGCATTTGGTGCTGTCATTACGTGTGATAATTAAAAGGGCGCACGAGTCGGCCGAGTGCTCAACTGGGGCCACACAAAAGAAATTCTGGCAAATGTATGGCCATAAATTTGACGACCCGGCCCGGCCCGGCCCGGCCCGGTTCAGTTCGGTTTCGGCCCGGTTCCTGCCCTGAGCTCAACTGCAAATGCACTTTAATCTCGAATTTATCAAGTGTAATAGTTGGCCCAAGGGTGGGATCTTCACCCTAATGGGGATGAGATTATTGTTGCCCCGCAGCCACAGCTCCAATTTTGCCGGACTCTTTTGTAATCTGGCGGATTAGAAGCGCACACCCAACACCCACCACAGCACCCACAATCAGGCACATGAGTGTGCGGACGTGGGCTGGGCCTTTGGCTGGGTCTCGGTCTTGGTCTTGGCGTTGGCTGCACTGCGTGTGGATCCATTAAACAGATGGATTTCGTTGTCAACATTTTTAATATACTTTTGCTGATTCGCAATCTCATCGGGCTGTTCTCCCCGTCCGTCCCGCTGCTTGTCCTTCTGGCTGGTCGTCTTTTGCTGGGCTGCATTTGCATAAAGTTGCAACAACTTAATTTTCATTGTTTCTATGCATTTATGTTGCACTCGCCGGACGGAGTGGAGGCACTCGAGTGTAGCTGGTAAGTTCAAGTGCGTCGTCTTCCACTCAAGATGCTTTCTGCGCTTGCATAATTCTCAGCTTTACACAATTGTCAGCTGAGTTTTTTCGTCTCAGCGATCAAATTATTTTGTTGCATACTTTTGGGGATTGCCGAAATTGCATCCTCTATTGGTATTACCACTAGCCAAGAAACAAATCTTATTTTACATTAACTACACTAACAAGATATGTTACAATGTCAGTGGTATTATCTAATCTGTTTGAATATTCAAGTCAATTCAATTCAATATAACTTTCGCAGTCAAGATTGGTGCGTTTATCAGTAAAGATTGTTTTCAATGGTTCTATCTATACCGGATTTCTGCACAACTTTTATCAAATACCACAATAGTTAGATCATAAATATTTTAAGCTGTAAATATTTTTAAAAAGTTAAAAAAAACGTTCACAGCATAATAACAGTGAATCGAGAGTTTTACTTGATATAAGATTACTTTCCCTTATATTCCGATTTTTTTTATTTTGCTTAAGATTTGTTGCGGTTTTACTAATATCAAATATGAGTTTCAAGAATCGTAAATATTTAATTCGTGTTCATTCCTACTTAATTTTATTCCAACTTTCTTATTTCTGTTTAAATGTTTTGTTACGGCCCAACACGAAATATGTGTATATAAGACATTTTTATTATTAATATTCTGTACATTTTTATATTATATTATATTTTCAGTCAGTTTATTATTTTGCACTCTGGTAGAGTGCATTGAACTTTTAGCTTGAACAAAATTTTGGCATAAAATACCGATTATTGTTTATGATAATATTGACTGATGTTATTTATACTTGATTAGTCGCAATTTTGTCGGACCTTGTCGGGGCCTCAGCACGTTAGTTCAGGCTTCTTACACAGAGAATTGTGTGGTTCGTTGGACTTTTATAAGGCCACAACCATGATAAGATTCGCATTTAACAGTAATACATAATAGATATATTGGTCAACTCTTGAAGTAACTTTCAAGCTGAGCAAAAGTTTCTGAACAAAATCAGATAGGTGGAAATTATATCAAAGTTTTGGCCATAAATGTTAATTACACAAACGACGCTCAAACGCTGTTGAAAGCCTGTTCAGATACAGATACAAAGATACGACATGCTTGGCCAACAAAGACGCCGCAGACAGAGGGACCCAAGGACAGACAGGCAGCTAGAGTGTGGCAGACAGACAAAGGAGCAACTGGCCGAGCATGTGGCCAGTTTACAAACAATTAAAATGGCAAAATCAAAATCGAAATTCACAAATTTATGCGTCTAGCTGCCACAGCCATTTTACAATACTAACATCGAGTACAATACGGAAAATAAATTGCACAATTTTCGGTGGGCCGACGCTCAACTAATGAAATAATGGGCCAGCTGAATTAAATTATGGCCTAACAATTCCCTCGAGTATCCCGGCTCCGACTCCGACTCCGACCTCGAGCCCGGCCTCCAGAGTCTAGACAATAACTAAATTTGCACCAAGGTAAAGGAAACGTAAATGTTGATTGCATTGTTGCCGTTTGATTTCCACCACCAACACCGATTTCCACCCCCAGAGCATCCAGTCACCCACAGAGATCCGACGACCTGGTTACCCCCAACTTTCAACGCTCATTGACTATTCACACTCATGTTTCTCATACACAACTATATTTGGCCCGTCGCAATCTTATAATATTTTATTTTCTTATTGTGCCGCTTTGGTACACAACATTTTTATTATTCACTCGTTAACGGCTTTAGCTCTCCTCTTTATCGTTCTATGTGCAGTGCGAAATTATCACACAACGCATTGAGCTTTTATTGTCGGCCACCCTCGTCCTCGTCCTCGTCCCCGTCCCGGGGCACACTTCCCACCCTGACCGTAATGCAGCGGATGCCGTCTGCTCCGAACCAGCGTCTGTCGTCTTATCGTTTCCCGTTTTGAGTGCACAGAGCAGCCGCCAACGCCGCTGTCGCGGCAAGCAGGCACAGTGGTTGCAGAACGATTGGAAATGTTGCTGAATTGGATATAAATCCACCTGATTCTCTTTTCACACGCTAACAAACGTGAACTCGTTTTAACTGATAAACTTATATACATATATATAACTGATATCGCTGACATAGTACAGTTATAGTGTCGGCTCTGCGTGATTCGTTGAACAACTTCTTTATCGCTGGGCGATAGTGTTAACTTATACTACTTATAACAAGGCCTTTTATATAGACTTTTATATGAAGGCCTTGGCTATTAACCACTTATCATTTAGTTTTAACTTTATGATCAGTTTATATAAATAAATAAAATAAAAATTGATTGACCTACAAATAACATTAACACTAGAACAAATTCAGCATTTCCTCTGGTTATACTATACAAGTAAATTCTAGTTGTAGTGGCTATAATAAATATACTAAAGGCATAACTAACTTTTTTTTTTTTTTAAATAAGAATAGCTAAATACCTTTACTTTGTCCCACTGTGCATGCATGCTTTCTTTCTCCACCTCCCATCGAAGCCAGCAGGTTGCTCTGAGAGCAAAAAATTTGGTTTAAGGCCCTTGAAAATGGAAATGCGCTCCGCAACTGCTGCCGCTGATGTTGCTACAGCTTGTTGTCCGTTCGTACAAACTGGTCCACCTCCCGGCCTTCAGCTCCGCCCATTGCCCGGCACTTAGCTGACAATGAGCAGTGACAGCACCAAGCACGCGGCGGGCGGGGGAGGCGCCCTTTCGAGAGCCGCTTGTGGTTTCGCCACGGACTCCGGCCCGCTGGCCGTCTGCACGTCGGTTGCATCTGTCGCATGCCGGAACTAAACAACAACAGTGGCACCCGAGAGACGAGACCCACCCCCCGAGCCAGGGCCAGAGCCAGAGCCAGAGCCAGAGCTAGTGCCGGGGTCCGATTCCGATAATGATGCGTACGCGTTGGCGATTATGATGGGTTTGATAGAGACGACAACTACTCGACTTGACATGCATGATTTAGTGCGTTGTTACAGCCTGCCCCGCCCCCCCCCCCCAATCAGCAGCCCGGCCACCCCCTCGATTCCACTCGACGTTTGCCTCGTTTCCATTTCGCAAATTGCAAATAAGTCGCCGGGCAGTCGCCGTGTGACATTTCTCGCAAATTATGTTTTTGGCGAGGCCAGCCAACCTAATCCGATTATTGTCTGCTCCTGGCCCTAGCTCCTGATCCAGCGCCGGCTGCACTCGCTGCAGTTTTCTACCGCTGCCGGCATATGGCGGGCACACGGACATTGTCCTGGCCAGGACTCGGGGTTACATGCACGCCCCGTAATTGGATTTCGATGACTGCAAATTGGTGATAATTTCGATTTGCTTCCGGGCAGCGCACGTGATTCGACGCAGCTCGCGAAATGTGAGCATCTGCGCCCAGCTCGAATCCGGACTCTTTATGCCGGGTCGTGACTGGATAAACATGGATTCGAATTTCGCCAGCACAAGCCGCAAAATATGCCAGGCTGTCGGCACTCCGAGGAGACACACGGTCACAATGGCTACAGATTTGCGTAACATTATTCTTGCACAGTTTTAAATCTAGAGTCACGGACGAGTATTGCGAAATCGGTTCACAAATAGCAACTATTGAACTATTAACATTTATTGTCCATAATTTTAAGGTTTCTAATTGGAGCAATAATTGATGAAATAAATTAATTAGTCAATGGGTTCAAAATATGACTTCCGATATAGATTTATTAATCATAAAGCAAAGGTTAAAGAAAAATACAAAGTGTTTATGTTATTTTTATAGCTTTGCAGCAAAGATTAGAAATGAGCAATCAATATTTGAAACAAAAAAATCGATAGTGAGAACTTTTTGAAATGTGTTAAAAGTGTTTATTAATAACCCGTTTTCCTATTATCGATATTGATCGGTTTTTATATAAGATTAACAGTATTTAGGTTTTTCACAGCCTTTGCCTTTTGTACAGCCTTGCGATTTGGCTTGTAAATACCAATGTTGAAGTTTTTAAAAAGATTTCAGAGCATTTTTTAAGTATGTATTAAAGTTCTTATTCATGTAATATTATTTATAAATTAAAATTGAAAAGTAATCAATCAAAATGATATATATATATGTATACTTAGCGATACTTTTCGTTCGCTCGTCACATGAAGGATGCAGTTAGAAGTTAAGAGGCAGATTCCAGGTTCAGCTCGAATGGAGTGGGGGGCAACACTTTCGTGTTCCTGGGCCGCATCG
The DNA here is from genome assembly GCA_035047465.1 of Drosophila sordidula. Lineage (NCBI taxonomy): Eukaryota > Metazoa > Arthropoda > Insecta > Diptera > Drosophilidae > Drosophila > Drosophila sordidula. Next base: position 910,953 of record JAWNPQ010000260.1, on the reverse strand, counting down.
ATGGCTGAATTGTGCCCACGGGGCGTTTCGTGTCAATTTATGCAACTCTCCTGCAATTTCCGGTATATTAAAGCAATTTCCAGGCCAGCGGCCACCGCAGTGTGGGCCCTGGACACGGTCATGACTTAATGCATATGAATATGTGAGTGGTGCGAGTGTGTGTGTGTGTGACGGAAATGCTCTCCTGGGCATTGGCCTAGCCAAGCGGTGGCTCCTCACGCCAGATTCAATACCAACTGCTAAGAGTCTTGAACTGCACAGCTTTTCAATCTCTGTGCACAGTTTTCCACCCAAATCAGAGCTTGGCGCCCCGCGGCGAACCCTTTGCGCTCCTGTGCAGGCAGATACATCCGCCGATGAGACGCAATAAAAAGTTGTTCAAAAACTGCGTAAAAATGTCAAAACGTTTTAGCGGCATTCGAAGCAGCACAATAAAAATGAAAATGAAAATTCGCAAGCAGCCAAATGCAATTTATCTGGCGGGTGGGTCGTCAAGTGACGCTGCACCCAGGGGGACTGTTTGATTTACCGTCAACAGGAGATTAAAAAGAAAAAAAAAATAGAAATTCACGTTATACCCAAAAAGTGAATTAAGAACTTGTGTGGTGGAACGAAGCAACCAATCGGAGGGTGGTTTCGTTCGACACGAGACGGGCCGGGGCCGGGGGCCAAATTGAGTTGCAACACTTGGCAGGTTTTTATCTACGCACCACAATCGAGCAGCCGGGCAGCCGGCCGGGTGGTGCGCGCAGTCAGCAGGTCGCAGGTCGCAGGTCAGAGCACAAGCCACGAAACTGGCCAACCAGGAGCCAGGACTGTGTTGTGTTGGCTTGCGTTGATAACAAGATTTGTTTTTCAAAATTATGGAGGGTCGTACTTAATTACGTTGAAAAGCGCAACAGAACCACAGAAGCCATAGAGCCACATCCCGTTCCGAGACCCAGTTCCCGTCCCAGCCCCGCCCACAGCCCTAGCAATGCGGCAATTTAACTAAATTAATTTTAGAGCGTGCTCGTTCTTCGATTCCTGAAAAGTGCCGGCGGCAGTCAGAAGTTAAGAGTGTGGCCCAATGCTTGATTTTGGCCAGATATGGGCAACGGCAGACAAGCAGACAGACAGGCTGGCAGGCTGGCAGGGAGATCGTACGCACCATAGGGAGGAAGGAACACACCCTCTCTGGGCCTTAGACAAATGTGGCTGCCAGGCAGACAGTCAGCGGTCTACATGGTTATTCCATTAAACCAGCCGGCGAATTGAACAACTTTCACTTTATGATATATTGTAATGAGCTTTTTATTTACGGCGCCGCGTTTCATTGTTGAAAAGTGTCTGCACGGCAGAAGCTTGTTTTGAAAATTAAAAATTAATTAGGCATTTATCATTGGCTCCCCGTCTCGTTGAAATCGAGAATCGCTAACAGATGGCTCGACTTTGCGTCGGAGCTGGGTTATGGTATCTTTCTTTCAATCTTTCAACCAACTCGAAATTGAATTAAACTCAAATTTCCTTTTACATATAAATAACACACAATTGTTTAGTATAGCTCTGGTCTCAACCATACTGATTTTTTATTGCATATAATTTCGAACCTAACTGACGATAATTTTCATTTAATTAGAACCTAAGCAACTGAACCAAACCAGTTTGTCAAAGTCAAAGAAACTGAAACTGTCATCAATGCTTGGAGAGCGAGTCCTGCCCATCGGGACCCTGGCAGCGCGGGAAGACGCTGCTCTCGTACGTGGGCACCATGTACTTGATATTGATGAAGGCATTGGGCCCGCCACAGAACTCGAGTAGCTTCAGCGTATCCTCGATGACGTCACCGATGCGCTTGCTGCGATCAGGATCGATGCCCTCGCCAAGATTCACATTGATGTTCTTGTAGAGATTGCATACGGCCAGCAGTTGGCGGTAGAAGGGGACTAGGGCCTGTCCCACGCAAGGTCCTACGAGGTCGCGAGAATTAGGCTAATGGAAAATCTAGAATCGGGATGGGCAAACTAACCCAATCGCACCATCAGCTGCAGCACCTGAAGGGCCGAGATGATGATGCCCTTGTCGCGCGTCTGGAAGGCGCGCTTCAGCGGAAGTATTAACTTGGGCAGTACCGGGAGGACCTTGTGGGGCTGCCTCATGATCAGATCAACCGCTGCATTGACCGCCAGCAGGCGCGTATCGCTGTCGATGTCGGCCAGCCCATCCAGGAAGATGGGCAGGTAGTAGCAATAGTCGAGATCCTCGGGCGTGCAGTGCCAGCGCAAGGGGCGCTCCTTGGTGGGGTCCTGTTTGTTGCTGCGCCCAGACAAGGCCACAGGAATATCGCCGCGCATGAAATAGATCTTGAAGACGGTTTCCTTAACCGGCTGACGCTTGAATATGTCAATTCTGCAAGCGGAAATATTAAAGGTTGACCCCTTGTAACCCCTATCTGAAGGCTCACTCACTTGGTGGGGGGCTTTACAACTGTGCCCTTCTGCAGCGCCTGGTAGGTAAAGGCGGGCACCTCACGTTTGGGCTGGGCGGGGGGACAGGTCAAGTGCAACTACTCGGAACCCAATTCCGGGGATACTTACCCGCTTCGCGCGCAAGTAGAGCAGCTCGCGACAGACTCTGCCCGGTTCGTGGATGCGCTTGGCGCGCTCGTGAAGGTCCGGACACTTTTTGTCGTTCATTGTTATAATACAGAAATGTAAAATGTGTGTGTGTGTATGTGTTACTTGCACAAAAAGTATTTAAATAGAACAAGAGTTTACGAGACTGCGACCAAAATGTTGTTGCTTGAATGGGCTACTCTGTGCAAATGCCAAAGATATTTGTATTGAATAGTGTTGGGTTAGGGCCTACTTGGATAACAACTGCCTCCAGGGAGACAGACAGACCTTGGCCTGGTATGCCAGCAAATATTCATGTTTGTATGCGATTACCGCAATTCTAGAGCTAAAGCCCTTACACTTTTCTGATGACTTTCACTAACGAACGAGTATTGCGCAGTCGGCTACACCCGACTTCAAAAGTCGGACTTTTTCCCCTCCGTGCATGTATAGAAATATTCATATTTATACTTCTGCAATATTTGCTTATCAAGACGTCGACACGCCAACAGCAAGAACCGCCCCCAAAATTTGCTTGGCCCATCGACACGTAGGCAAGCGGATGTGTGGCCGGAGAAGGGAGGGGGTGGGGGCGGCTCAACACCTAAATGTCTCTAAAGAGTCATAAAGGGAAAGTGCAAACATTTGCGCACTTTATCATCTTTTCCATTTCCATGTTACGGTAACTGTAAATATTTTGTAACGCGACCAATTACGCCGTCTGTCAGAACCTCAGACCCCACTCTTCCCCCCGACTGGTCTCTAAGCGCATTAACCTACTTTGAGTCTGGGTGTGAACGAGACACGTGACTCGCCTATCGTTCTATCGCCATCTATTGCCCTCTCTGTCTTCGAGTGCGCTCTAAATTAATTAAAATTCAACATGCGAATTAGGTTTCATCTGTGCGCTGCCTTCTCGACGTTAACTTTTTAATTACCCACGCACAGGTTTTCGCTTTCATTCACGTCGCGATTTATCCGTTTTAATAATGCGGCGGGCGCAACCCGAAAGCCCCGGTATGTAAATGAAGTTGGAAGCGTTTAGGATAATGGGACGTAAGCCGGCGGCATCCGAGATGCCAAACTGGCGATATGCGACGGTTGTTAATTGCTAAAATTGGAGCGATAATATGACAAAAAGCTAGATAAAAATGAGATAGAGTACTTCAGATACGAATTGTGTCGATCACGTTTACACCTGTGGATTAAGAAACATCTGATTTGAAATACCTGCGGCGCAGGTTCTGTCTAAGAGCTCTAACTAACATTTGTATGCTAATTAAGTAAGTACCAACCACATGTAATTAATCCTGATTTTACACACACGCAGAACCAGATTTTAAACAATATGTCAATTAACATTAGCTAGTTAGAAGTGTAAGAAAGTCTGAACATATTTGTTGTACATTTTCATCAACATCAACTCGATTATTTTTAAATAGCAAATGCCAGTTAATTTTGTTAATATTTTTTTTTTTATTATTTTAATGTATTGTATCAAAAATTACATTATTTTTTCCTTACGACACATGTCTAGATTAATATATAGCGGAGTTAAGAACCTGGGGAATCTGAAAGTAGTTTACAATTTTTTAATTTAATTCGATTGTTGTTTTGAACCGAGTAAGGGCCGTGAAGCGAGGTAAATTACTCTTTAAATTAATATAGGCATTTCTATGAGCACCATGTAGATTAACATAAATATGTGAGCGTGCTAATTGTGTTTGGCATAACAAGAGAGACAAGAGAGCTGGTGGATTACCATATAACAGCATTGCCAACATTTTATCAACCAATTTGGACGTTGGTCCGAACGTAAAACAAAAGCAAGAGCCACAATCCTGTCCAGGACATTTTAATGACACAGAATACCGCACGCTGTTAGGCTCGACGCATTCAAGCCCCGATCATAATTTATTGGCCAAAATGGAAAGCGTTTGCAACAAAGGGGACGAAATTTAAACAAAGCGCCAAAGCGACGGGGCCCAGTTTGATGATGGCCTCTGGTTTGGGGTGCGTTTGTCTAGCTGACACTTTCATTAACAAAAAGTCAGAGCGATGACAATCAGCCCTGTGCTGGTGTGTGTGTGTGTTGTTGTTTTTGCATTGTTACAAAGTGCAGCGTGGGCAGGGGCTGCTGTGCCTGTCACACCTCTTGATGGCCATCCGTCCGACTCCGACTCCGTCTCCGTCTCCGTCTGCGTCTGTCGTACCTCGTCTGACATTGCTGCACTGCGGCACGTAAATCTAAACAGCCACTGACAGCTCTTAACTCCCCCCCTCCCCCACCCAGCCCCCCGTCCGACCGCACTGTAAGCGCCTTTTTATGTAGCTCGAAATGTGCAATCCGGGGGCTGAGCCAAATCGGTGGGCGGCTGTCAAATCTTGAGCGTCACACAAGCCATATATCTATATCCTGCACACATCGATCTAGCTACACATATATAATCGAGTTTGCATACAGTCGGCTTGTTTGTCTGAAATTGACGTCGCTTGTTGCTGCTCTCCTGGTCAACAACGTCGTCAGCCCGCCGGACTGGGCATTGCCATCAGTTGCCTTTGTTTCGCCGCCCTCCCCGTTGTCTGCCCGAGATTTTATGTATTGTTTGCTAAAATTCAGGCAGCAGCGAGTAATCGAGCATCCGACTACTCGAGTGGCATCCGAGTCTCTGTAGGTGTTAATCTAATAACTGTCAAATGCAGCATGTTGATACTACGCTGGAAGCCAAGGATACATATTGGTCTGCAAATTGATGTCTATGCTTTAAGCCATTCAAAATGGGCCATTACTGTTGTAGTTTAACAAATTTCAAATTGAAAGCCAAACTGAAAGATACCCGGGATAACTAAACAAAATTTTCATTTTTTATTCATATTCGGAACTGAAGAACAGGCGTCCCAGGCACTCATAAACTCATAAATTCGTGTAAAAAGAGAACAATTTTAAATTTTTAGCGCGTGTTATTTCAAAACTGTGTAAAAAGAGAATTGTGTGTATATATTCTCTCTGATATATTTATTTTTCAACTAAGACAATATCCAAGTAGACTGATAAATTTTCGAATACACTCAAGCCTCCTAGACCCATGTAATATTAATAAGTGCTAACTTTGCTAATTTTCACTTTGCCAGATGTTGGAAAAATATTTGATTTTTAAATGCAGTTCACAGAGAACAAAGGAAAGTTATGGGTCTGCTAAAAGTTAAGAAGTTCACAAAGCTATTACGTCTGCAGCCCACTTGAATACGCCAGTTATTAAAATGCTAACAACATTGGCTTCTTCCCTTGTTGAGGACGTCTAGAAAAATAAAAAAAGTAATAAAAAATAATAGTTTTGTGGGGTGTCAAAGGTTTTATGTCCTCTCGTATTATTTTTCACACAGATGTTTGCACATAAAAACAACGTGTTATAAACGTGACAAAAAATGCAGTTGGATAGTTGGGTTTATTTATCTTAAAAAACAAGGAAATGTTTGTATACAAAAACTATTTTATTTTGACTGTGTTGTAGAAAAAATATTTCACACCAGAAGACCCCAAACAATAGTAAAATATTCTAAAATTATGACTGTGTTTATACAAATAAAATGTTGTATTGAATTGTAACATTACTTAATTTCTTTTTATTGATTTGATGAATGGACATATATTTATTGAGTGCAGTTTAAAATAAATTTGCTTAGGGATTTGACTGAATGGCTGTCATAAATCAGAGTTCAGCTCGGGCTCATTTCAAACTCGACATTTTAATAGTTTTAGTTGGGAAGCCAAATTGAGAGCAACATATCCAAATATTTTCTGCATTACTAAATGGCCATAAAATGTGTATAGAGACGTTCGTGCAACAAATTGTCCTGCAGACAGCAGCCGAGGGCAGTCAAGCATAAAAACGGGAAAAACAGCGCTGAGAATTTTCCCAAAACGCTATCTACCAAAAAAAAAAAAAAAGAAAAAACGGATTGAGACTGGGAGCGAAAGGGGGAATGGTTAGGAAACGTTGGCGCATATAAAGTCGCTAGCATTTTTATGAGTCGTAAATCGAAGCGATAAAATCACACGACCAAAACAGAGGCCGGCCAGGATGGTCTTGGCCCGGTCAGCTAAGCTCCAGTCTGTCCAGCTGTTTTGTGTGGTGCTCGTCTCATAAGTCACACGATAAATTTTGCAACATTGCGCTAATGACAACAGCACGCGAGGAAGGGGCACGAACGGAGCGGGGAGTGGAAGAAGAAGAACGAGCAGCAGTTGCAATCGCTGTTTCGTCCGTTTCTAAAAGTCGGCGCCATTTTGCGACTACAAACGACGGAAGTTCATTATTGTCAGTGATTAATGACACAACAGACGAGGAGCGGGAAGCCAAGGGGAGGCGGGGGGCTGCCCCTGCGGATGCCACATAAGTTAGCCGACCAAATGCGCTGACAACGAGCAACATCTCCCGGTTGCCGCTGCTGCTGCTGCTGCTGTTGGCAGCAGACTCCCCCTATGACATTTATGGGTTTACTACTTCCGGCACAACAAGAAAAAACAAGTAGAAACGGGTGTAACCGAGTGCGCAATACTCGTTCACAGTGAAAGGGACAAGAGGAGGTAATCCAAAATTGTAAGAGATGCGTGAATATATTGCAAATCTCAAGTCTCTATACTCCACGAACCCAATATACTCCCTTCACTTTGTGAGTGAGTGCGGAACTGTGAATGTGAATGCGAGTGCGTTGGACTCGGGACTGCGGCTGGGGCCTTGGCACAGCGACAAGCTGTTGACATCCTTGAATGCCATTGAGTGAGTGCGTCTGCCGGCGAGTGAAATGCAGGGCCTGGCCATTGCCATTGCCGGGCTGAATGATTAGCGCGCTGATTTGGCAAACGATTGAGTGCAAATTGGGATAAAGGATAAGGCAGCGGCACTTAACTGAACTCGACTTGCTGCCAACTTCTAACTTTGTCCTTGGCTCCGGCGTTTCAGCTATGCGGCGTTGAGCGCCATTGACAACGGCACGCACGCACAGGACCCCCGGCGCGGTAGGGTTGCGGATGGGTCCGGGTACGACAAGTGAAATTAATTTCAAACAATGCAGCAAACAGAAGACAACAGCGAGCAGCATACGACGACAGCCGATCAAATTAAATAAAAATTCCGACACGAACAACAGACGTTGAGGAGGAGCTGGCATCAGCAGGAGCAGCCGAAACCGAGGTAGGAGTCCTCGCAAGTTTCTCATCATATGGCGTCTAACTGCCGCTACGTGCCCACCGAGTGGAGGCAATGCAAATAGCTGCCGAAAAGCTGTTAAGAGCCAAAACAGCCAACTTGTCGAAAATTATTTCATTTTAATTATGCCAAAGGGCACCAACGTAAGCCGAACCGAACTGAACCGAACTGAACGGAACCGAATAATGCGCCGGGACGTGTCGAAATGTGTCGCCATTTTGCATGCACAAATGAAATCACGTCACAACCAGCAGGCAGCCGTACTTGTACACAGATACACTCACACTCGCACACTTGCACGGCTTCCCCGATTCCGGCAATTCCCAGCCACCTTCAACTTTAGTCGTCATTATCAATTTGACTTAATTGGCGCCACCGTCGCGTCGAGTGGGGGCATAAAAGTTTCTGTTCCGTTGGCTGCTTTGCGGCGCGTGAGTCGTGACTCGCGTGAGTCGTGACTCGCGTGAGTCGTGACTGTGTGCAACTGCTTAAAAGCGTTTAGTCGAAATTTATTTGCGTTACATGGCGAAGCCACTCCTCGCCGGAATGAGTCAGAAACTGTGAATTATTAAATTAGACACTCGTTACAGAATATACGCATCTATATATGCCATTATTTTGGAACAGCATCCCCACTGGGGACAGCTGCTTCCGCCACATAGAAAGGCTGTCATTATATAGAGAGTTAATCGGTTTATATATGATGTATATTATATTAGTCAACTACCCATATCTCTTTGAAAAAGTCATTGTTTAAGTACTGAAAATGATGTTTATAGTTTCTATGTCAACTGTAGGGTGCAACAGTAACAAACCATCATCAAAAAGTTATAGATTTTTTTTTATAGATTTTAAATTAAATTAAAATTATTCTGATTCCCTCGCTATATTTGTAATGCATGAACTGTTGTTCGTTGGAAATGTCATGTAGCAAATATAATCAAGCACACTATCTGCAGTTTTGAAATGTAAAGACATTAATCTTGTAACAACAGCACAAAACTGAATCACAGTATAAAAACGAGGTCTTGATGGGAATATATTATATAGATATATATTATATATAATGTATACAAATAGTCTTAACACGATATATTTTCCCATTTTCAAATCTCGAGTCCAATGCACAAGTATGAGAAGTATAAAAATCGGATTCACGAGGAGGATGCGTGCTCAGCAGTGGATTGTGGAACTTACTCAGTTGTGTCATCTTACTGCGGTCATGAAAAATACTTGCTGGAGATAATCCCAAAGACGGTGACAAAGATATCGTGACAGCTGCATGCCATGGGGGTATTCACACACTTAAGTGGGGCATAATGGGTTGGCCACTGTAGCTAAGGGTAGAAGCTTGCGGGCATTCAACTCTGGATTGAGTATTGCAAGAGATGGACTAATTTAGAAATGATGAAAGGAAATACCAAGAATGTTGTACCACAATCGTATGCTTGATGCAAAACAGTTCTCAATATACCTTATTTAATATTAATATTCAAGAATAAAATAATCTCGAACTCGCACTTGGACTTCGATCGTATTTTTCTCGGAGTATATATATGGGATTCAATCTTCCACGACTTGTAATATATATACTTAATATATAAAGTGTAAACAAGCATTATTACGGGTCATATTTACACCTGCACGAAATTGATCCCTTGTCGGAAGCTCGTCTAAACGGAATGGATATGGATATTCTTATAACAAACTAAGTTGGCCCGTTGGGGCCTGGTCGTACCCAGTTCGAAGAAACTACTGGTACATTTGATAGCTTCCACAGTCCTCCCTCCCTCGCTTTTCCAGGCAACTTTTGTCAAATCCCAGCCAACTTGTTGCCAGTTTCAGTTAGCGTTCAGTGAATGCAGTTGCTGCCCCGGTTGGAGCTCTATAAAAGCAGGCGATCCCTTCGGTCTGCCGTGTAGTTGACATTTGCATAGAATATGATGGCGTTGGGGAGGTCCTGGGAGCTGCTCATTCTTGCTCTGCTCATGCTGGCCAGTTATGCCTGCATCTATGTGGAGTTCTCGAAACGTAAGTCTTGGCCATCGACAGCTACAAGCCAAGTTTCTCATTCGGGCCACATTCACAGCCCGTTGCGTGAAGCCCTTCGTGGAGATAGGCGATGGCTGCTACTTCTTCTCCACCAACAAGGCTGTGCGTACAAATACACCCTGTATATATCCAGGTGCTCCTAACTATTCGTTTCTTGCAGCCCACATATGATTACTATAAGTTGTCGTACAATGGGCGCATCTTCAGTGTGCCCGCCATAGTGAGTGGTCCCTAGGATTCCCTCTCTCCCCCTAGCTAGGCTCTACATGCTGTTCTCTTCCTCTCCCCAACAGCTCGACTGGCTGCACGCCAGCTTCGCCTGCGAGACCCTCGACCCCAACGCCCGACTGGTGACCGTGAAGTCCGTTGAGGAGCTGCGCCACCTGTCCCATTTCATGGCCCGGTATGCGCATCCCGACAATCACCAGTTCTTCTGGAGCGGCGGACATCGCGGTAGTATGGCCCACAGTACAGCCCCGAAGAGCTCGCTGGACCACTTTTATTGGCACTATGAACCCCATCCTATGAACTTTTCCAACTTCGTCGAGCCCCAGTCGAATTCCACGCGCTTCCCTTCTGGCTACTGTGTGTATCTGGAGTATGTCGGATCGGAACTGGTTATGGCCACGGCGAATTGTAAAAACAAAATGGCATTCGCCTGCGAGCTACAGCCTTCAAATTGATATTACGCCGACATAAAATATATATATTCTTTTTGATAAGCTCAGCTGCCGAGTGTCTGTGTACATATATACACGAACTTAGTTTCCATAGTGGGGCCCAAGCGCAGCAGCTGTGTGTGTGTGTGTGATTCTGTGTGTGAATGCAAGCGGCCTGAAATGTATGAAAAAACTGGGTTCAGTCTATACCCCAGTCGGGCGTTCTGGAACCCTCTCACTTGTTTTTATTTATTTATTTTTTTTTTATTTAATTGGTTAAAAACTAAAAAAAAAAAATTAAGACTTCATCTTTTTTTAAAAGACCTCATAAGATTAAACTTGTTCCTTTTCAGGTAATTGCAAATTTTTGTAACGAATTTGATTTTCATTTCTTTTTGTTGTTGATTTTGTTGATTGATTTTCATTTCTTTTTGTTCTTGCCTTAATTTTGATGAATATCGCGCTTATAAGAGCTACCGTTATTAACAGCAGATAAGGCGTGCTATCGTAACGCTTTTTCAAAACTTTTTGCCAAACGGTTTCGTATTGGCAAATATAAAACGGATCAAAGCCCCACGACCTGATCATATACAGCTCCGAGTCGACTATCTGGAGACTTAAAAAACAATCGGGCGGGAGCTCCTCTCTGGGCAACCACTTTGAGATGCTGAGAGTCTTGTGGTGATCATACCATTGAAACGGATTCTCACTTTCAAAGCTGTGTCCCGACGTGGAGAAGATGCTTCCATTCGGATATCCCTGGCTGAGTAAATAGGCTTGCAACTCTAACATCTGAGCCTCCGACTCCACAGCTACCAGTTGGCCATTATTTTCCTGACAACTGCGACGTGCATTAAACCAACTCATTGTATTCTGATCCAGCAACTGTGAATTGGCCAATTGAGTTTAGGCCGTAACTGTTTGCCTTCTCCAACTCTTACCATGTTTCTCTTTCCAACGAAGTAGGCTGCATCTCCGACTTTGTCGTACGTATATTTACATTGGCAGACAGATAATGATATTGTTCCGATTGTAAGACTTAAAAATAGGGATCCTTTCATTTTATGACAGCTCGAAGAGCTTTATTCTATGTGAGCGCAACCAACATACTAAAATAAAAAACCCAACAGCGCCAGTATATAAAGTTGATAACAAGCTCAATTGCTCCCAATCAACACATATAAAGAACAGTGGGAATAATGGGATATATATAAGTTTAAATAAAACAATAATCTGCACTATCCCTTATATTGTCGCCTCAAGTTATATAATTCATACAAATTAAAATAAAATAAATAAATAAAAATTTAAAAAAAAGTTAAAAATATCGAAATATGAATAGATTTTTATAATTTGTAGGGAGCAGGATTGGGCGTAGCCAAAAACTCTTTCGGCGATCTTTGGAGGAGGTAACTTTAAGTAATATCTCCTATAGGTTATACAAACTTTTAAGCTTATCAAACGTTATCTGTCAATATTTAAGTACTCCACACATGATGATTGTCAACTCGTAGCTGTTATCTATGGGCTCTCAACTTGGGCAGTTCAGTGCATTACGGTTGGTTCACTGGTGAGGAGCTGCTCGCAGATGTCGACGGCCCGGGTGTAGCAGGATTCGGTGGACATGAAAAGCTGGCCGGCCTGGAGCGTGAGCATCATGCAGTTGCGGCCCATGCGAGGCGTGGGCTCGCCCTCCAGCCAGTTGGTGTAGTTGATGCTGCGGGCACGTCCGAAGTAGTTCCAGTAGAACCGCAAGTCGCCCGGCCAGCGATGGCCGGCGCTCCAGAAATGCGTGCCGTTCTGGTAGCCGCTCTCGTACAGATAATTGGCCAGGACGCGCATCTCCGTCTCGTTCTCGAGGCAGACGCGCGACGTGCGCTTGTCCTTGTAGCAAAAGTTGCTGAACGAGTTCGCCTGGAGGTGTAGGCGTGTGAGTGTGAGATCCTCAGGCCGGCCAAGCTGCTACTCACCAGGGGCTCCTCGTGGTCTATGTAGTAGCAGTAGTCCTCCTGCACCTTCTCGTAGGGCACCTTGCAGCGCAGCGCGTCCACCAATCCCAATCCCAATCCCAGCACCAGGCCGAGTCCCAGGCAGAGCGTCGCCAGGCGGCGCCCGAATTGGCAGCTGTTTGGCATTGCGAGCAACATTCAACTGCGGCTCAAATAGTTCGCTTATCGCGCCGACCACGACCACGATAAGGTAATGCCAAACGGACCCTAATCAGTTGCCATTCCACCTAGTACACGGTGTTGTCAACCGAAATGAACCGACATGACTCTCGCCCTGTTCGATCGAATCGCAATGACGTTCTTAACTACGCAATCTTTACTACGTTTTACGGTTGTTTGACTATCTACACAGTTGACTTGTCAGAGTTTTGTCCGCCACTGTATGTTTTTTATTATATTGACGATAGAGAATGTTTCGACTGTTCTAAGAATATATTCGACTACTGTCTACGGGCGTTGCGCATACTTGTTTTTTTTTTAGTGAATAGCCTATGTTTATGGTGGCTGTCGCTATCTAAATTACCCCCTTTGGAGGTTGTGTTTTCGGGCGGCGGGTATTTTTTAATAAATAAAAAAAGAAACAAAGGTGTTCTAGTCGGGTATTCCCGACAAGGAATTACCCTAAGCCCAGTTGTGAGCTGATTTAAATACGCATGCATAATTAAATAAATTAATAATTATTATCGGTAAACATACATGGAGTAATCTTAAGTAATCTTAAGAAATACACATTTTATTACAAATTTCTCTATGTGTCGATATTCATTTATCAATTCGAGGCAATTTGAGCTGAACGTAATCCACAAACTCCTACTCTTCGAAACTGTACTATGCTCTTATGAGATTGTTCGGTGTGTATTCAGCATTGCTATACGAGTGTTTACGCCAGATGGCGTATTTGTTGTTTCTGATGTGGCAACCCTGGCCACGATAAATCGGTCGCGAGATATCGACGGTTAAGCTTAAGAAGTACCAGCACTAACATAACATGAATTTCATCAGCACATGTAATAAGTAGAGAGTAATAAAGTATTCATATAATTATACATTTACTCAAACAATGATTGGCCACGCGCCAAAGTGGTGACCCCGACGTGTTTATAGAACAGCACATGCAAAACGAGCGTTATTTTCTGCGGTCCATGTCCAAAGCACGCCCAACCGGCGACATTGACGAATTTTTCGACGCAACAAACATGGCGACACAAGAAAGCGCGCTCAACGAAGAACTGCAAGAATTGAAGGTGCAACTCCAGCAACTTCAACTGTCAGCCGCACAACGACCAACTGGAAATCTTCAGCAATGCACACAAATTGGCATTCCAAAATTTAACAAATGCAACCCTCAACTGTGGTTTGCACAATTGGAGCGCCTGTTCATTTTGCATAACATCTTGGCGGACGATCGCAGATTCGATCTGGTGTCGGTACATCTGGAGGAAGATGTCGCCCTCACCATCGAAGATCTCATCACACAGCCACCTCTGCAAAACAGATATGACGCAATGAAACAACGGCTTCTCGAAACATTTGCAGAATCAGAGGACTCCAAATTAAAGAGACTGCTGCAAGGCCGCGTTACAACTGGGAAAAAGCCATCGGAGATTCTCAGTCACATGCGTCGTTTAGCACCCGCCCAAGGGTGCGAAGCTGTTATACGCAATCTTTTTATCGCCGAGATGCCAATCTCGATTCGTCCGCTAATTGCTGCATGGAAGGAGGACAACTTAAATGAGTTGGCAAAAATTGCCGACAAAATGCTCGAAAACATGGACACGGAACCAACTTACGTTATGTCGACACGAAATGCCACTGCTCAGGCAAATCAGCAGAATGTCGACGCGGTAAGTAGCAAGTGCCCTAACGTGTCAGACATTGCTTCTGCGTTGCACACTCTTTCGCAGAAAGTGGATAAACTTCAGAACGAACTGCGTTCCTCAAAACAGTCAAATGCTCCACGCACACAGAAGCCCCAAAACAACGACGAGCAAACGGACAAGAAATCGACCTGTTTCTATCACAGCAAATTCGGTGATCGCGCACGAAAGTGCCTCCCAGGTTGCCGCTACCACCAACAGTTAAACTAGAACGGCTGCCGATTCCTCAGCTGGTGGGCGGCAGCATTTCTACGACCAGCAACAATTCAGCACTTGCGACGGGAGCTCAAGACTACCGTCTACATGTCAAGGATCTAAACACTCAACACACCTTCCTCGTTGATTCTGGATCCGTGGTGTCCATTGTGCCCCGTACTATGGCCACCTGTAAATTACAAAAAAGCAAACTACAATTGTATGCGGTAAACCAGACCGTAATACAAACCTACGGCAATCTCGACCTAGAACTCGACTTGGGTCTGGATCGTACTTTCAACTGGTCGTTCATCGTTGCTGATGTGCAAACGGCAATAATTGGCGCTGACTTCCTAGCACAGTTCCATTTGCTTATAGACATCAAACTACAACGACTAAGCTGCACAACGGAGCGTCCAACGACAAGCAGCACAATCAACTCACAGGATTTCGGTGCCTCGCGTAACGCACAGAAACCTCTATCGGAAGACACAGCTGCGATCAACAGGACCCACGAAATATGCAAAAATTTTGCCTCACATGCAGTTCGCCATTACGTCATTACATCTGGAGCACCAGTAGCAGATCGGGCACGGCGACTGATGGGTGAAAAGCTATCATCCGCAAAAGCACAAATAAATCAATTAATCGACGAAGGAATCTGCCGCTACTCTAAAAGTCCGTGGGCCAGCCCGCTCCACATGGTAGCAAAGTCCAGTGGTGGCTGGCGCGCTTGCGGTGATTATCGTAAGCTGAACGCGATAACGATTCCTGATCGGTACCCGATACCGCACATACACGACTTCGCTGACCGGTTACATGGCAAAAACATTTTCACAACACTGGATTTAGAACGGGCATACTATCAGATTCCGATGGCCCCAGAAGACGTGGAAAAAACCGCAATATGTACACCGTTTGGGCTGATTGAGTTTGTGTACATGCCGTTCGGACTCAAAAATGCGACGCAAACCTTCCAGCGTTTCATGGATCAAATATTTCGAGGCATCGACTATGTATTCTGCTACATCGACGACATCCTAATTATGTCGAGCTCAGTAGAGGAACATAAACAGCACGTGCACAAGGTCCTACACATCCTGCAAGCACACGGTCTCAGAATCGACACCCAAAAATGCAATTTCGAAAAAACGGAAGTTATGTTTTTAAGCTATACGGTAAACGGAAAAGGCATTAAACCTCCAGAGGAGCGCGTAAGGGCGATCATGGAGTATGCTCAGCCAAAAACCATATGCGAATTGGGTCGTTTCCTGGGGATAATAAATTACTACCGCCGTTGTATACCCCATGCATCAAGCACTCAAGCACTGCTCAATGACTTGACTCGCAATATGAAAAAGAATGACAAACGACCAGTGGAGTGGACACCGGATACTATTGAGGCATTTTCAAATTGCAAACGCAGTATCGCAAACGCAACCACTCTCGCTCATCCTAGCCCACACGCAGATCTGAGCCTCACTTGTGATGCCTCTGACACAGCCATCGGCGCCGTTCTGGAGCAAGACAACAGAGGCACATGGGAGCCACTCGGTTTCTTTTCAAAAAAACTCAGCGCAACCGAAGGCAGGTATAGCACCTACGACAGGGAACTGCTTGCAATCTATGAAGCAATTAAATACTTTAAACATATATTGGAAGCAAGGGTTTTCATCATTAAAACGGACCACAAACCGCTAATATATGCATTTGCCCAAAAACCTGAAAAAGCATCGGAGCGCCAACTACGCCAATTGGGATTTATATCGCAGTACTCCACAACGATCCTACACGTAAGCGGCAGTGACAATGTTGTCGCAGACGCTCTCTCCAGAGTAAATGCCATAGACATGCCAACATCTTGCGATAAAAAAAGCATTGAAACTGCACAGGCAACCGACAGCGAGCTGAGTTCCGTCTTAAACAATGAGACTTCCCTACAGCTAAAGTTGATGCCGGCTGATGATCAAACTCAGATATACTGCGACGTGTCAACCGGGATTGCTAGACCATATATTCCGCAACCACTGAGATACAGCATATTTTCAAATGTCCACCGACTATCGCACCCAAGCGGCAGGTCCACGCTCAAACAAATTTGTACCAAATACGTGTGGCCCTCTATGCGCAAGGACATTTTGGAATGGTCGAGAAATTGTTTACCGTGTCAAAGGGCAAAAATACACAGACACAACTCCTTGCTGCCAACCAAAATCACTGTTCCGGATCACAGATTTGATCACATACACCTCGATATAGTGGTGATGCCGTTGGTTGGAGGGTACAGATATTGCTTGACGATAATTGATCGTTTTTCCCGCTGGCCAGAGGCAGTTCCCCTGCAGGACATGACAGCGCAAACGATATGCGACGCAGTTTGGTCATGCTGGATATCACGATTTGGCTGCCCACTGGTAATAACAACTGATCAAGGGACTCAATTTGAAGCGGCACTCTTCAAATCGCTGGCGAATCTATTGGGAAGTAAACACATTCACTCGGCACCATACCACCCGCAATCAAACGGGATGATCGAGCGTTGGCATAGGTCCATGAAAGCGGCTTTAATGTGTAACCCAGACACTCCATGGACCAAACTACTTCCAACTGTTATGCTTGGTCTCCGGACATGTTTTAAACAAGACCTGCAAGCATCGGCTGCCGAGATGCTGTATGGGTGCCCCCTTCGCCTCCCGAACGAATATTTCAACGATTTGGATGCACCCTCAGATCCATGCCAGTTTGTGAATCAATTCCGCACCAGCATGCAAGCGATAAGACCAACTTCAGCGTCGCATCATATTAAGCCGAAGCTCTTCCAGCACAAGGATATACACGACTGCTCGCATGTATTCGTGAGGACTGACTCAGTGAAACAGCCACTGCAACCACCATATACAGGGCCGTATCAGGTTATAGACAAGCCATCAGATCGGGTCTTCGTAATACTTGTAAACGGCAAAGAAACAGCTTTGTCAATAGACAGATTGAAACCTGCGTTTATAGCAAATGACGAAGCTGCCACAGATGACGAAGGAGGGTCAAAAATTCAAGCCCCACCACTTCATACGTATTTGAAGCAGCAACGGACTCGCCCCTACAACCTGTGACTTCTCTAAGGGGGAGTACTGTGGCAACCCTGGCCACGATAAATCGGTCGCGAGATATCGACGGTTAAGCTTAAGAAGTACCAGCACTAACATAACATGAATTTCATCAGCACATGTAATAAGTAGAGAGTAATAAAGTATTCATATAATTATACATTTACTCAAACAATGATTGGCCACGCGCCAAACTGACATACTGCTATTCGTCGCGTTGCTTCCACAATGTTAAATCAACAGACGAACAGCGGACAAGCTAACAGTGCAGCAAGTTGTTATTGTTGCCCTCAACAGAGATGTTTCTCTCCGTACATTGCATATATGAATGTGTTTGTTTTATAACACAAATATTAAGTCCGTTGACCAAAGAGTTCAAGTATTAATATTTATATAAGTAAGTAATATATGACAATGGAATCGATATATACCAGTGTTAAGAAGTTTAACTGTTAAATCAGTGCTCGAATACAGCCCGCCAAATACAAAATCAGCTGTTCGAACAGCCGCTATGCAGAGCGTTAACATTTAAGGCAACTATTGCTGCAGAGAGAACTAAAGTAGCGTTAACAGACCTGTTATTCATGAATTTTCTGCTGAAGCGTGTGGTTGTTGCGGCCGGTAAATGCAAAGAAAAACGAAAAAACAAGAAAAACTCGCGTACGAAATTGTGTTAAATATTTAGTAAATTGGTTGTGTGAAGTGTTGAAATGTTGTAGCTACACAAGCGGAGACAAAATCGCGCTTTTCACTTGTTGTGCGACGCCACTGTTATTCCACTGCGCTGCTCGCTGTTTTCTCTGCGCGTGTGCTTTGCCATCCCATTCGCTGCTTCCATTGTTTACGAATTTGTGTGTGTGTGCTTCAATGTGCAAAAACTAACGGAAAATTACAATTTTTGAATGAAAATGCCAATTAAAGGCCCCAAAACAACAACAAATATGATCAGCAACATCAACAGAAAAACAATGTTGCTCGCGCTGCTTGCGCTATCTGCGCTGCTGCTGCACGACGGCAGCGGCGTCGCAGCGCATCTGAATGTGTTCTTGAATCCAGAGGAGGTGATGCGTTTGCTCGGTAAGTTCCACCACCACACCCTCTGTCCGATAAGTCGCGCCCTTTGTTATTGATTTCTCCACCTCAGCTGAAACAACAACAACAACAAAAACAACAACATTAATGCGGAGCAATTTAACAATTAGCGACATTTGTGCTCCATTTGTGTCAACCAATTATGCGGCAGCTTCAGTTTTCCAAATTTTTCATTCACTAAAAACTGAAATGCTTTTCGAAATTATGTTGATTTGTTTGGTTTGGCTTAATTTTAGACGCTCTCTCACTCTGACTCTCCCTCTTGCTTGCTCTCGCACTCGCTCACGCTTGCCGCTGCCGCTGCCGCTGCTGCTGCTGCTGCAGGTGTTGTTAAACAGTTAAACAAATAAACAAACAAGCAAAAGTAAATGCAAAAGCAGCATCAGCAACAACAACAAAACTGTTTCTTCTATGTACATACATAACTTTCAGTTGGTTCGTTAAGAAATTTTACGCTTCGTAAAAAGCAGCAACAACAACAACAACAACAGATATTTACAAGCAGCATTAAATTTATTTCACTGCCAGGGAATATTTTTGAATATTTCTTGGAATTGAAATTCCACTACCAAAAAAAAAAGAAAAAAAAAAACAAGACACACACACAAGAGACACGCAAACGAGATGACAACGCAAAGGAAACAACAACAACGGCAACAACAACTGCAACGGAGCTGAAACAGGCAAAGGCAAAACGTGACTTGGAGCAGCCGCAGACGCAAGCGATGCGATGCGAGGAGGAGAAGAGGGCGAGCAAGAGCCTCTGCCAGAGAACGAGGCGTGGCCAGGAGAGGGCAGCAGCATAAGAACACAGCCATCTTCGTCAGCTGTGCGTTGATTGTGTTGCCGCTGGGTTTGGTGGGGGCGCAACTGCGCACAGTGGGCCCAATAACAAGTTGCTGCCTCAAACAATTTCACAAATATGCAAATACGCACTACAATTTCTTTAGTAATATTAAACGAGGATCCGGGTTCGATAGCTTACAATTATATACCATACTTAAAAGAATAATTACAATTAATTTAATTTGTTTTTAATTAAATTTGAATATTCCCTATTCTTAATATCGTGCGTCCTTCTTCCTCTTCATTCCTCTTCAGCGTCCGAGCCCACTGTGCGACGCCTGTGGCTTGTGTGGCACTCGTATTTTTTGGCAAGTCTGCAACTTCTGCCGCCCACTGCAAGTGCTTTTGTTGTTGTTACCGTTGTTGTTGTTGTTGTTGTTGCTTGGCATGCTGCCTGCTTGAAAGTTTAGATAGAGTTTTTTCCACTTGCCATGTGTGGGAGCCGGATTTTTTCTGTTGCCGCCGACGATGACGACGACGACGATGCGCATAATTTGCGTATGCATTTTGAATTTCGGGGCGTGAAATCAAATATGCAAAATATCGTATGTTTGGATTTGGATTTGCACTTGGATGGCTGACTATGGGGCTATGGGGCCGTGGGCGCTTTAAGCGCATTCCGTTTTCGCCCATTCGGCCATTTGGCCCGCTGCAACTTAAGCCACTGGGCGACTAATTAAGACTAAGCTAAAAAGTTTGCAGACCGGGCAAATGCTCTTTCTCTCGTTGATATATGCGAGCAATAAAGAGACGCGCTAAGCCATAAATCAATTAGGCAGCATAATTTGCATTTGATTTGTGGGTCTTTTGGCGAAAGGGGTTGGCCAAAGTCCGAGGCTCATCCGAGGCTCGAATACATTTTTATTTGCCTTGCATTTTTATAAGCAACGGGAGAGCAGCCAACTCATCCCCACAGGGAGTCGGCTGGCTGAGGCAAAGTTCAATGC
This sequence comes from Drosophila sordidula, assembly GCA_035047465.1. Classification (NCBI taxonomy): domain Eukaryota; kingdom Metazoa; phylum Arthropoda; class Insecta; order Diptera; family Drosophilidae; genus Drosophila; species Drosophila sordidula. Next base: position 890,368 of record JAWNPQ010000260.1, on the reverse strand, counting down.
CGCTCGGTTTCATATTTAGGGCCTTAGTCATAAAAGCGGCATATGAAATATAATCAGCCAGAGCTGGGCAGGGTCTACACGATCAATCGGCTTGTTGTCAGTTGGGAAATATATTTTATTTCCCCTCCCCTCGCTCCCCCAACTCGCAAGTTTTATGTGCTTTACTGCTGCTGTGACACGCGCTACATTTTAAAATGCCTTTGGCCGGGGCATTTTATTTAAATTGAATTTTAATACCAGTTTACTTTGAACATTTTGGACAATTTTCGTAGTTTTTCCTTTGACAACGTTTTACGACTTTAACGCTTTGGAATTTCCGTTGTCTATTTCAACTGATTTTTATGGGGCCATTGTTCGCCGTTAATTTTTGGGGTGCTTTGCTTTAATTTTATTGCCCATTTGCTGTGTGTTAATCATTGGGTATAAAACTTACAATGCGTGTTAATGAAGCTGCATAGTAAAGTTCACTGCACGCAGAGCTTTGCGAGAGAATTTCCTCTCTCGCTCTTTGTCTTCTGCCTGAAAGCTGTTACTGGTGCCAACAGCGACACGCCCACTGAGCACCGCCCCCCCCCCCTCTTGGCTTAGCAGAGTGATCGATTGGCGCAGCAGCTAAAGAGGCATAACAACAACAGCAACCAAAACAAATATAACAATGGCACGAATGTGTTAAATTTGCCACCAACTGTGTGAAATAAATTAAGCTAGGCTCCCCAAACAGAGATGGGGCTTGAAGTACGGTGGGATCTATTTTTTGTCTTCTTTCTGGCCAATTTCCAATTTCTATAAATACGATTTGCATAAATATTATGGCTTTTAGAGCGCCTCTCAGATGGCGGGCGAGCTGAAGGTATCTGAAAGATACACAATGACGGCAGCTGTTGCTGCTACTGTGGCCACATTTAGCACCTAGCTGGTCGGCGGTAACCGTATACCGTATACCGTATTTGCCAGTTGGCAGTTGCCAGGCTGGCCATAACGAGCATGCAAGCGCAATATTATCGTCTCGGGTTTATGGCTTGTTCTTCGCGCTGCTCGCCAAGATCTTTGCGGCTGATATCGTGGCCAACAGCTTCCTTCGCCTTCTGCTGCGACTTGTCGTGCTAAATGCCTTCCACGAACTGCCTCCGATCTCTGGGGGCCAAAGTTGTGTTAACGGTTTGTGCAATGGCTGCGATATGATCAGCAGACGTTGCCTCGTTCTTGCTGTTGGCTTGTGTTCTTCTTGTGGCATGATCTATATTTTAATTGGTTTGTTGCTGCCGAGCACAACTACAAAGTATAGGAATCCGTTGAGCTTGTTCCCTCAGCTGAACAGCGTCGTATAATGAAGAGCCCATTAGCTAATGAAGCTATATGAGCGATAAGAGTGCCCCAGCGAATTACGCCGAGGATCTTGTGACACTCGCCTACTTTAATTTAGCTGGTCATTATTTGTATAACAGTGATCTGGTAATTCTTAGAATTATACGAGTGATAGCAATAACTAAATGTACGAGAATATCATGTTTATCATTCCAGATAATATTCAAATATTTGCTGCAAAATATTTGACAATTAATGTAGTTTTTTTTTTTAACAAAATGAACGATAAGCAGATGCGAAATTAGAGCATATACAAAATTATGTAAGCCCAATTCTGAGTAAATCAGCAAGCAGATAAGTTTTTTTTAAATTACTCTGCTTGGTTTTTAGAGTACAGACGTGAAATTACGCAACACTACTAGCATACTTAGTAACTTTATATTTTATTTAGTTATTATATATAATTATATAGTTGCTAATATTAATTACTTAAGACCTATAAATATATGTTTACATTGAAGGTAGAATGTCAACCCACTGTCGTTTATATTCGTTTGTTGTCAGCGTATTTAAGTTGACCGATAGTTGTGGCCTCGAATGCGTTATCGATTACTGCTTGATGCTCAACTGACGGGTCACAAAGAGTCACAATTCCGCGTCTCAAATTACGTTTGTTGGCGGCATTGAAGATCTCTCATTTTGTAATGAGGCGAGGGCCATTAGCATGGGTCCCATGTCCCATGTGTCTGTGTTGGCCATAAGCCGCCATAAACTTGACTGAGTCAGGGCTTAAACTGATTTTGTGCGTGGTCATAAAAACTGTTCACAAAAAGCTGCATTTAAATAAATGAAAATGGCATAAACCGATTGGAAAGGGGTGGGGAAAGGGGCGGGGGACAATCAAACGAGTGCAAAACAAATCAAATCAAATAAACGCGAATTGGTCGCTGGCAACGTTTGCGTCAAAGCTCAAAGCCTGCTGTTCCATTGACTCTGTCAACTGAGGGAGGCGGGATAGCTGGAGGGGGCGGGGCTGTGGTTATCAGTGCCGCTGCACAGAGGCAGCAACTTACACTGTCAACTGATAACCCCTCCGGGTGGCACGCACGCTGCATGTCAATAATAAATAACTTGCATTGTTTGCCAGGCCGCGCTCTGTGCCACATACTCGCTTATATATTTGCAGCTACATATATATATTTATATATATTGTATATATAGCGCAAAAAGGAATAATCATATTTACATTAAACAACAACAGCGACGAGGCGCACTGAATGAAATTTCAACCTCGTTCGCTGCCGAGTTTATTTCCATGCCACATGGTTGCGAGGCAAGCTGACAACAGCGAAACCGCTCGTAAGTAACAACTGCAACTGCAACAGAAATTGCAACTGCAAAGGGGCACAAAAGCTGTGAGCTCTGCGGCAGGCAGATGCATGCATCTGCATCTGTATCTGTTGTTATGTTTATTGAGCTGTACGAGCATGTTTATTTGGGCCATGCTCTGTGGGAATTTGCCAACATACGAACCTCCTCAAAAGCATGAATATAAGAGTGAATAAAATCATGCGTCGCGCATTGTTTTGCTGTCTTCCAGCGGTGAGAAATGTGCGAAAAGGGGTCAGGGGGTTAGAGTCATTTTCTTTAGAGACAATTCGGTTGGTCGTGAATATGTTTCGAAAAACTGGTTATGGAAATATATATTCCGGAGTGGGTTAACAGGGTAATCGGGAACCATAAATTACCTCAATTTTGTAATATTAGTATTTAAGAAGAGATCATCATTTAATCCTTAATTCCTTTTGTTACCTAACCCTCGTTTAGCCTTCTGTTAGCAAGCTGTGTGCATTAACATTAACAGCAGCATAACATTAACATGTTTGTGACGACAGACACTGTTGAACTTTTCAAACATTTTAACGAGTTGAAATTGATGATTGGAGTTTTCATCATCTATTGCACCGCTCGAGAAGGTAACTTCTCCCGCATTTGGCTAATGGTTAATGGTTAGCCCCAGTTGGCAGCTTCTACAAGTCAACACCAGCGACGGACAGTGTTGAGGCGATTAAGGTTAATTACTATTGATTTTGGCCATCACAAGCTGAGCCATAAACTTTTGTCAGCTAGTCAAAGCGTCAAGCGAAAAATTTGAATGATTAATTTGAGCCAATTTGCAGGCATCGAGCCGAAAGGCAAAGAGCCAAAAAGCAAAATCTGTGCGCCTAACTGTGCCAAATGGTTGCCAAGCAGCTGAAGAGGCTGGCCCTAAAAACATGGCTAATTTAGCTGGCACAAATTTGTTACAATCAAAGCCGTAAACGAGTAACAAGAAACGAGAACGCTGCGCCCGCGGCTCCAAGAGCGGAATAAACCGAAAATACAATAACAGAAAAAAGAAGACACAAAAACAGTAAAAGCGAAACGAAAATATTAGGCAAAATACCAACAACAACAACAACAACAGCAGGCGCATCATTTATCATAACGACGACGTGAGGCACAGAAAACGGCAAACGGCCACGACTTCCAGCCAGGGCTACGTGGATACCGGAGATGTACGGATACAGATACATTCTGCAGATAGAGATACAGACGTGGCTCAAAGCTCAAAAGCATGTTAAATGTTGACATGTGGTAGGCGTTCTGCTTGGGGGCGGGGCTGTAAGCGTGTAAGCGAGATTGTTGTGCGTGATAAGCTCCGTCACATTACAACGAACGAAGCGGGGCTGGAGAGGAGGACCAACAAAAGAGACCATTTGTTTTATTTATTTTTCGATTTGGCCCGCAATGCAGAAATGCAGCCGAGTGGCATATTAGCTGATGGCTAATACGCCCAGCTTGGCAGCTTGCAAAGCTCATCATTTATCATCTATTGCAATTCGATGTGGTGGTAACTAAGGGCTGCCAACCGAAACCCAACCCAGTTGACAAATGAATCCGCTCTTCGGGGAGTTTGACCCCGCAGCCACTCAACGTTTTATTTTTTGTGTCCAACAAAATCGGCATAGGTAAAAAACTTCACGAACTGCAACGCTAATTACAGGAAAATGGAAGCCACTGTCGGAGCCGCAGTGAAAACGTTTTGAGTGTCTAAAGCCCGGTTGGCAGTTGTCTAGTTTCGATTTAGTTCCTTTGGCTGTGCTTCCTCCTGCGCGGTGCCTGCAACAATGGTCACGACTCTGTTCGGTAGCAGAGCTATTAAAAAATACTGCCAAACAACAACAACAATAGCAATAGCTAAAGCTATAACAATAACATCAGCGACAACGACAACGACAACGACAACTACAACGTCATGACTGCACGCTCTGAAAATTCGACATACGATATGGAAACGTACCCATGGCTCCTGCCTGCTGCTCCTGCAGCTCCGGGCACGCCCCGCCTGAATGCTGCAAAAAGAAATACAGCTAGTTATGAACATGGCGCGCACAGGGGTTAAAAAAGTTCAAGAGCCGGCGAGCTGGGCACATGCGAGTGACATTTGCTCGTGACATGAAGGTAGACGACGCCACTTCAAGACAGCCTCGACGGTCGGCACTTGGGTTGGGGTTGGGGGCTCTCCCACCTGGCCCCACCCCGCCTGGCGAGTGCAATAAAGCGGCGACTTTCACATGAACCTGTGAACTGCACTCTCTGCCGCTGCACGTTGCATGCCACTCACTCGCATGGCAGGCCAATAGAGCTGCCTCCTCCGAGCCTCTCACAGTCAAAGGGTCAATGGAAGCGTGCGGCCTGCCCCGCGGGGCTCTGTATTTGATTAAGTCATGGGCGCTATTTTTAAAACGCTAGCGAGGAATTTGTCGCAGCTACATACACAACGTGCAACATGTTGCACATCTAAGAGGAAGTTGCCGCGACGCGACGAGGCTGTCTGCCCCAGCCCCAGCCCCAGCCTCTGTCTATATCTCTGCCTCCTACTGTGGGCCAACGTGTCTATGCCTGACACAATTTATACGCGACTTTGTCGCCGCCAAGTTGAGACATTCGGCGCGGCGCAACGCGGCGCTGCATGCCCCGCAGTCAAGTTCTCTGGTCTGCGTCCACGTCCAAGTCAACCTACATGCTCACTGATTTTTATTGTTATTGCCAGTTGTCAAAGGAAGTGCGCCCCGTCCTCTGCTTTCCCATTTTTCGTAAATTATTTCCTGTGCTTTTTTGTGGCTCCCACAGACGACTCGACTGAGTGCAGCCCAGCAGGCAGCTCTCTAAAGAGTTGAATGCACCAAGCAGAAGGCTTAGAGGTTATATATATTACCACAAAAAGGTTCACCATGACCAAAATCCAAAAACACGTTTATCCCATGTCAATAATGCCATTTGTCTCAAATCGAATATACTGACAGCTAATTTAAATTGTCGAAATAGAAACGAGACAGAACAGTTATCATATATTGTAAATTAGTTATGGAATTGTCTTTAATCTTAATCCTATAATAACATCATAACATTTTCTGTGCGATTGTTAGAGGGGAATTGAGGGATATATACATATTTTATCGAATTGTCCTGACAAAATTATAATAATAATTAATAATAATACTTGTATATTAGATGAGAGTGGAAATAAGTTGCATTTGAATAACGAATGTCTGACACTAAAAGTGATATCCGAAAAGCAATCAAAGTACGATCTTTGCCTGGGGCTTAGCATAACCATACTTATTCATTTTTTTGTATCTCGCATATGTGTGTGGTCCCTGCTATCATTCGAACTACTTGTAATATCTTCAAGACTACCTGCACTTTTCAAAGCAATAATCATTAACATAAACAGCCAAAACAAAGCAAATGAGTTGGCAATCGTTGCCAGACATCTCTCTGCAGCTCGACGCTGCTTCATTAACTCGATTTTTGGTCAAACCGCAAATAAACCCAACAGCGAAGAAGAGGAAGAACAACAAGAACGAGAACGAGAATAATAACCATCAGGCGAACGAACAAATCTCAGACATGGTCATGGCTCATTTCTGTTTGTCTTCTTACCTTTTTCCTCAATGCTGTTTCTACTTTAAACTGAATCTAAATCGTGGCCTGGCGACACGAGTTGTTGTTTTTCTTTTTGATACAGATGGATCTACCTACAGATACAGAGGCAGATACGCTTGCAGATACAGATACTGATAAAGTCGAAAATAGTTTCGAGGAATTCCCTAAACTCGGTCGCGCATGTTTATTTATACAAATACGTAGTCGGGCCTCTCCTTCCCTTTCTCCCTCTGCCTCTCCCTCTCTCTCCCTCTTTTTCTTGGCAAACAATTCTCAACCTGCATATGGAAATCTCAGCGCATTGAGTGCATCTAGATACATTTACATGTAAACTGCATGAGTTTGTTTTATGAATTTGTCGGGTGTTGCACGTGATCTGAATGGTTGCTTTGCTGCAAATGTGAACTAGTTCAACGTGGTTTGCGGTCTTGCGAATCGCGTGAGGTATTTGTTGAGGTAAGACTGGATTAATAAACTTCTTGGGTGGCAAGCGCACGCCAGGGCGTTATTTAGTCGGTATGTTACTTTAGATAGCGATAGGAATTTTATATCTACAAGTCAACAATGCGGTTGTTGACAATAGCTATACCTTTTTAAAAATATAAATTTGCATTTTTAAATTTTGAAAAAGAATTTTTTTCGATAATGAGTAAGGGGGCGTACATGCTTTTTTCCCCAAAAAATTCAAAAAAAATTTATTTTCAATAATTAATATATTTGAAATGCAAATTCAATCTAGAGGACAAACCATGACTAAAATGCCTTCAAACATCAAAATCGGTTCAGTTTTGACAAAGTTATGGGCGTTTGAAATATGGGAGCTATGGGTCCGAGGGCTTTACATGTCAAAATTTTTGTAAATTTTTGCATGATTTTTGACAAAAAATTTGACCCCCTCAGAATTGGTTTTAATGTTGTTTTTTATACTAATTATGACCACCACAATCGATTAAAAATGGAAATTCGCATTTCTAAATTTTGAAAAAAAAATTTTTTCGAAAATGAGTAAGGGGGGTACATGTTTTTTTCCCCAAAAAATTCAAAAAAAATTTATTTTCAATAATGAATATATTTGAAATGCAGAATCAATCTAGAGGATAAACCATGAATAAAATGCCATCAAACATGAAAATCGGTTCAGTTTTAACAAAGTTATGGGCGTTTAGCTAGTTAGTTAGTTTATTGAATAAATATCTGTTCTTGTTAATTGTTGTGAAAGTAGGTAGGAATTTGTTTATTGGAGTCTATTCTATAAAAGATTTTAGCTGTAGGTAATACTAGATAATAATAATTGAAGTATATTTTTGACTTTATAAAAGCGTTTTTTAAACTATCTAATCCCAACTCCGCTTGTATTTTCAGGCGTTTCGGCCGAGGTGTACTACGTCCGGGAGGGGCACATCAACAACTATGCGCTGAACTTCATTGTGCCGGTGCCGGCGAACGTGCAGGACGTGAGCTTCACGTGGCAGTCGCTGGTGGGGCGCTCGCTCCCGTATAGTCTTAACGTGGTCAGCTCGGACCAGGAGGTGCTGCCACGGCCGGCGCTGAATGTGTCGAACATTGGCGAGATTCCGACGCACATTCAGACGTGGGCCGTGGCGCTCAAGTGCAGCGGGGTGCGCGCCGCGGAGGTGGACATCACGATCAGTCTGGAGGTGATGCTGAATCGTGCTTTGAATAATGTGACCCACTTGGTATTTCGGCGCAAGAAGATCTGTCTGCTCACCGAGATCGATGTGCAGCAGTTCGAGACGGACGGCAACGATCTCGACGATCCGCAGCTGCTGGAAACGGTGGTGCCACCGCCCACGGGCACGATCACTCTGGTGGTGGGCATCACGGTGGCAATGGGCTCCGTCGGCACCCTGCTGGTGATTGCCTACTGTGTGCGCGGCGCGTCCAAGCGGCAGCTGCATCAGCATGGCGGCCAGCCCATGCGCACCTCCAGCTTCCAGAGGCTGAACACGCAGCCGCCGTGCCAGTCCTCCCTGGGCTCCGCCTCGCTCATTGGCCCGGTGCACGCGTCTTCGCTGCCCCGCAAGGTGGCCGTGTCCGTGGAGCAGCAGCAGCAGCCGGAGGAGCTGCATCGCCGCATCTCCGAGCTGACCGTGGAGCGGTGCCGCGTGCGCCTCTCCAGCCTGCTGCAGGAGGGCACCTTCGGACGCGTCTATCGCGGCACCTACAACGACAGCCAGGACGTGCTGGTCAAGACGGTTGCCCAGCACGCCAGCCAGATGCAGGTGCTGCTCCTGCTGCAGGAGGGCATGCTTTTGTATGGCGCCTCCCATCCTGGCATACTCTCCGTGCTGGGCGTCTCCATCGAGGATCACACGACGCCATTTGTGCTCTACCCCGCGCTGAACAACACGCGCAATCTGAAGCTCTTCCTGCTGGATCCCGCCTGCGCCCGCACCGTGACCACCATCCAGATTGTGATGATGGCTTCCCAGCTGTCCATGGCCCTGGATCACCTGCACAGTCACGGCGTGGTGCACAAGGACATTGCCGCCAGGAACTGCATGTGAGTAGACCCAAAGAGCTCTGAAGGAGGTTTGGTTGCTTGTCCTCTGTTATTTGAAGTGTTCTCCCTCTCTCTCTCTCGCTCCAGCATTGACGATCAGCTGCGCGTGAAGCTGTCCGACAGCTCCCTCTCGCGGGACCTCTTCCCCTCGGACTACAACTGCTTGGGCGACAGCGAGAATCGCCCCATCAAGTGGATGTCGCTGGAGGCGCTGCAGCACAAGCATTTCTCGGAGGCCAGCGACTCGTGGGCCTTCGGCGTGCTCATGTGGGAGCTGTGCACATCGGCCAAGCAGCCGTACGCGGAGGTGGATCCCTTTGAAATGGAGCACTACCTCAAGGACGGCTACCGCCTCGCGCAGCCCTTCAATTGCCCCGACGAGCTGTAAGTGAAGAGCTTCCCAATTCTTGATTTCACTACATAAGAATTCTGAGCTTGTGACGTCACAATACCGGAATTTTCAATATAAAAATTGTCCCGATCCCGAATACCTTTTTTTTAAAGAGCCTCTATTGTGACTTCACACTCTCACGTGTTTGTGTACCATCTTTTTATGCCGCTCACCTTCTCGATCTCTCTTTGCTCTTTCTCTCTGCAGCTTCACAATCATGGCATACTGCTGGGCCCTGCTGCCCGGAGAGCGTCCGACCTTTGCGCAGCTGCAGTCCTGCCTGTCGGACTTCTATTCGCAGATCACGCGCTACGTCTAGGAGGTCAAGGTGCTTGTCGCCCTTGAAAAGGGCGTGGCTAATCCATTCAACTCAGCCGCAGACGCGTCGCAGCAATGGTCCTCGAATTCCCCATACTCTTATCATAGTTACCACATAGTTAGCCCAAGTCCCCTTAGCCATGTACGTTGTTATATTGCCAAATCTTATCTATAAGTCTCATGCAGCATTTGGGCGGATTTATATATATATATATGTATAGTTACACTATCTAAGTTGTAAGTGCTTGTTTAGTCAACAACGAAAGACTCAAATACGGAAAGTAGTTGTGGTTTTAGTGGGTGATAGTCCCACGCCTCGGCTCTTGAAATACTTTCCCCCTATACAATAAAAAAAAAATAAATAAATACATATGCAGAGATATGCGACTTACAGAGATTGCACAGGTTTTATGCAATCTCCCAGCATTTTTATGGTTGAATAACAATTTAATGAAGATGTATCTAGCGAAAGAACCTTGAACCGAAATCAAATATAGTGATATTTATCTCTACAATTATGTAGATTAGTAAGTTTTAACGATTTACATATAAACATACACATATTTATAAAACTGCACAACAATATATATATATATGAGAACTATATATATATATATGCATATTTTGACTATTTAACACTATACGAGAGGAAAAAGAAAATATATGAAATAAAGAGATTAAACAATAATCCAACCATTTCAAATAAATCGTGTTTGCCTTTGCTGGTAACTGCCGATTTAAATCGGATTACCAATAAACAGGGTATTATTCCCGATAAACACATTAAAGCTGAGTCACCTTCTTTTCAGTTTTCCAGTGAAAAACTCTCTGGCATTGCGGAAATTTATGACCTGACCCTGGCCGAAACAGAGCCCGAAAATGAAGAATCGGGAAAGGCGGCACCAAATACCGAAGAATACGCTGAGATGCCAGATGAGAAAAAACGCTTCGGTCACACAAATTAGCCATAAATTGTAATTTTACATGACAATGTTTGGGCCAGGCCGACACTAAGAGGATAAAGGCATGCCCCGTAAGTGTTGGGCAGCGCCTACGCCAAGCGGGAAGACAAATCAATTTCGCTGGCGGCTCTGCCTGCGGCTGGTGTCCTTGGCCGCACACACAGAATAATGGCACATGTAGGCGATGAGCGTATATATCTTATGTGAAAACTGCGAAAATTGCGCTAAGTAGGTGAGGCAATGTGAGTGTGTGTGTCTGTGTGTGTCTGTGTGTGCATGTGTCCTTGCCGGGCCATTCTAACTGTGTGTGTGTGTGTGGGTGTCCTTACACTTTAACAGCCATTGCCAGAGCCATATCGTAAATATTTTGACAGAATCGCTTTTGCTATGGCCCTTCGTGTTGGCCATTGTGTTGCCCAGCTTCCGCTCTCGGCTCTCTCGCACATCTCGAATTCTTGTTATTGTTAGTGTTGTTCCTGGAAGGGGCGGCACCTGCCGTCCCAGTTGCCGTTGCCTTGCTGCCTTGCGGTAATCCTTGTGTTTGTGACTTGACCTGCTTCGTTTGCCATGGCATTTGGTTATAGCCGTAAGCGGCTTTAAAGTTACGTTTACCGCTGCCTGTTGCTTGTGACTTGCCCTCCAGGAGCCAAAGCAGTCATGTGATATACGGGGCTTTACGGCCAGGACAACAGCCATTGTAAACAGTTTGCTTAAGCACATAGTTTGTTTATACTTATTACTTGATAATACCCATCTGAAATATGGCCGGGGCTTTCTATCTATGCAAGCAATAAGTGCCAAATCCGACAGCTGCACTCGTTCGCAACTAGATATCTGGCTTATCTCGATATGTACCATACTATATGTATGCCTCCTTCGCCTAACTTGTGTACCAGTTGTATAGCCAAGTTGGCTATATTTGCAACATTTCACTAAACATTCACCATAAACAGTTCAATCGCCGAGGCAAAATACTGTCTTGTGTTTCCGGCTGCCTGGGCGCCAACAGGCAGACAGTCCGACAGACCGACAGACCGATCCGTGGAACTGCGTCCCTTGTGCTGTTTGAATTTCCGCGGAACATGCACAGGCCGCTGACGAGAGCTGGGAGGGGACAGGGAGTCAAATGTGGGAGCTTGGCTGGGGCTCTATTTCCATTTCACATGGCCATGCGATTTTCACGTACGCCGCCTGCTCAAGTGGCAGCCGGTTGAACGCGCCCCAATGGGCCGCCCTGGCTTGCCACGCCCCCGCCCCCCCCCCGCCGCGCACTTGCAGTGCGCCTCGGTGATAATTTAAAAAGTTTATATGCCCCCGACACACACACACACACATGCACACGAGCAGACGGAGCTGCTGCAGCATTCTAATGACAACTTAAATAAACAACTGCACAGTGCCGGGAAAGGAAACGGAGCAGTTCAAGTTGTTTTCCCATCGTCGAGGGCGGCGCATTGTGTGGAAATATTTATTTTCTATAAATTATTTTCGATTATCGCGAGTCGAGTGAAGTGAAGCAAAGCCGAGTCGAGTCCAGCCCCCACCCGTCGTCCAAATAAATAAATACACTGCGCTGCAATTAAAGCCAAACGAAATGCATAATTTCTGGTCATTTGCCCGGCGCGGCACGGCGATAAGCCCCATCCCGGGATGGAGACTCCGGATTTATGTACGGTGCATCCGCTAATGGAATTTTAATGTTTCATTTGAAATAGTCACAGTGGACGCATAAATTCTGCTCTACACGAATCAATATTTGAATGGAACATTTTTTCTTTATTGACTATTTTTTGTGAAGCATTGTTGTTAATAACTGAAAATTGTTGATAATTTTATGTGGAATTGGTATGTCTACTTGGCCCACATGGCGCCTCGATTCCGACGAATTGAAAAAACCAATTCTATGGAAAAACTCAATTTATAAGAATAAATTAAAAAATGGGAAAAATAAGAGTGGGAGAAACTCGAAACAGTAAACACTATCTACAAGCAAGAGCATTGCCGTTTATGGCTCTAATATTTGTATATTGTAATTGTATAGCCAGACCTTGCAAATCATATATCGATTTTATCGAAATATCTGCCGCGGCTATAAACGAGTATTTATTCAAGATTCCAAGTCTGTAGCTTCAATAGCAGCGTTCTATTTTCAAACATGATGTAATATTTTGAAAATTAAATGTAATTTGTATATTTTAGCTATCGCAATTAGCTATTATTAATCAAGTTATCCACATATTTAATTTTAGTTTGTTTACCATGTTAATTGCAAAACAATGGTCTGTATGTTAAATTTACTTAATATGTGTTTACTTTTTAAGGAAAACTTTCTATGGCAGCTGTGTGCGGGTGAGCTATTATTTGGAGCATTAGTTCCGAGCCATAATCTAGGGGAGAGCTGCCAGCCAACTTATACTGTTAACTTGGCCAACTCTTTCGGGTTGGCAACTGCGCAAGTTTCTTATTCACGCAAATCCTTTAATGCCATTTATCATACAAGGTGCGCACATCTGAAATGCATGCAAAATATAACGCGTCCTGGCTGATCTCTGGCAAAACAACATTAAATTGAAACAAATTGAACATAAAAAGCATTCAAAATAAAGCAAACACCTCAACGACGACGACGACGATGAAGGCGAAGGCGAAGGCGAAGGCGACTGACGCCAGAGCTGAACACCAGGAGCAGGAGCAGAGGCAGAAGCAGAAGCAGAACCAGAAGCGAAACTAGAACGAGGATGAGGTGCTGCCAAAGTAAACACATAGTCCGACACCGACACACGCACACACACAAAATGGCAGGAACTGGAGGTAAAAGTTGGTTGGGCAGAGGGACGGGGACGGGGGATAACTTGTTGGATGGGTTACTTTGGTAGTTTCCGAATAGAACGCAAAATCAAGCAAAGGTACACAACAGACTAAATGGAAGAGAGAAGAGAGCGAGGAAGAGAGAGACACTGACAGACTGACAGGGAAGGAAACGGAAGTATTTTCTGTTGATACTGAACTCAATTTAGACGAAATCAAGTCAAACATGGCAGCCGCTACCGAGCGGAGTGCGGCGAACGCAGAACGGAAAATGTTGTAGTACATCATGTGGGAGCCAAAGGTGAATGGAGGAGCAGGGAGCCAACGCTTTGCACTTGGCGTGTGTCCAAAAGAATGCTCAAGACGAGAGAAGCCCCCTCCGCCACCTAACGAGTGCCTTGACAATGTTCAACAGAAAAATGAAGAAGCAAAACCTGAGGCTTGATTGATGTTTGTGCTCCTAGCTGTTGTTTGCAGACAGGACGACCAATCGAAGACCGAACACGGCATTCAATTTTCGATTAAAGTCCCGCTAGCTGGCAGTAAATTGGTTTGTCCATTGGTCGCACTAATCAGTCGCATGTCCAAATATTTATGCCCGGCTCCAGATCTAGCCGGGTGTCCGGGTGTCCGGGTGTCCGGGTCTCCGGCGGACAATAAGACGTGGGTGCGAAGGAAAGTGAGAGTCAGCGCCGAGGATAAGCTGAGAATAGTGCAAGACTAGCAAATAGGATGTTGTTTTGTTGCCATTATCCTGTCAGATACCCCGTAGGCAGTGCGGGCAGTAGGGTGTTACGGCTAACAAAGACAACATGTGCGGAGTGAGCACATTTAGGGTATCTCTTAGTTGAGCAAAGTGCGAGCTTAGTCACTACTTGTTTTTTGCTCGCTTCTCTTTTGTCGGGCACTTTTAATGGGTTTAGCAATGCCGTTTTTTTCCGGGCTCGGCTTCGAACAAAACGTTTTCCTTTCGTGGGGGGTTCAATTTCGTTGGTCGGATAGAGGACAATGGATCCGGCGCAGACACCGGCTCAGCATGTGGTGCAAGGATTTGTGTCCTTTTGTGCGGCTCTCTCCTCTCGTGTGGCCTGTCCGCACTTTCACTGGCCGCTCTATTTACAGTTTGGGCCAGCGGGCAGCGCAGCGCAGGATTTGCTGGGAATTGTGTTTGGTAAACATTTTCGACTCTGTTGTTTTTAATAAGAAAATTGGCCAAAGGCCACACACAAGAGCAACAGAAGGCGTGGGAGTGGGAGGAGCAGGACCAAAGGCGACTGCCTGGCAGATTGCTTTTAAATCTAAGACCCGCTCGGTCTCGGTTCACTTTTTATTCCATGCAGCGTATGTGTGGGCCTGGGTGTGCGAGTGTTTTCCTGCTGATTTATGTTTGTTTGTTTTGGGCTTGTGCACGGATTTGTGGGTCAAGCCGAGCGAGGACGAGTAAAGCGTTTACGAGCATTAGTTGGCCGCACATTGATAGAGTTTCCAGAGGACAACAGATGAGTCGGAAACGAATGAATTTTCGGATGCTTGCTGAATAAATAAACCAACCCAAACCAAACACAACACGAGCCGAGTGGAAACCAACCGAAGAGCAAACAATAAAACCTAGATGACATTTGCATTATAGATAAGAAATCTCCTAATAAACTGCGATAAAATCTGTGTTTTCATATTTTTGGAAAACTAATTCCCAAATCAAATGCAAATACGCATTGAATATTTCCATATTAAAATGTAAATAAACCAAATATGAAAATAAAAGATGTTCAGTGAAGAGCAAACGACGTGAAAGGAGAACATCAAAAGCCAGGCAGCGATAAAAATCACAGTCACAATAACCACTGGGGAGCTAGCCCCACAAGGGAGAAGCCTCCGCTGCATGTGCTTCGGCAGTGGCGTAAACTTTGTTTTTTGGGGGAGTTCCAAAATAAAATAAATTTACAAACCCCTTGCCTACGCCCCTGGCCAGACATCGCTCCCAGAAAGGGGTAACATCAAGAAGAAGAAGCGAAGATGACGAAGATTATGATGATGGAGATGAAGCCGCTGAGGATGGAGGCGCGCCTTTTGGGCGTAATCAATTAGGCGGCTCCAAAGGTAAACACGCTGACAGGGGCTCGGGGCGTAGAGGCAGTCCCGTTAAGCGCTGGCTAAACGCACTTATCGATAATCTCTCGCTGATTAATGCCGATTATTAATACGGGCTTTGTAGGGCGCAGGAGTTGGGGCCAGTTTAAAATTAATGAGCCCAAGAATGTCAGCGGCTTCTGACTGAAAACTTTCATTTGTTTACTGGTTTCATTTGATAAATGACGCAATTATAGGAAAGCGCTTACCCTTTTGACGTCTGCGCGAGAAGATCGTACGTTAATGTTATAGATAGGGTCATTATCGGGGGTTGTTGTCCTCTCCACAGTGCAAATGTCAATTAGTGAAGGTCTGCCCAAAGAATAGATGTATGCAAACCCCTTTCGGCTGAGTGCACTCGAACAGTAGCCTGAAAAATGATAAACGAGATATTGAATCTAGATTTAAGCGATTAAAGCTACTTTACTCGATTTAGATGGAAAATGCTCCACCTTGGTACTCCAACTTGGCCCCCAGGCAGTGGCGAGTGAAATCGCCAACTAAGTGTATACTAACTATATATGCAGCTGTCATCAACGGCAAAAGTGTTGACAAAAGCAGCCGACAACATCAGACGTCAGCAGCTGCGGTCCGGGAGCAGCCAGCAGATGACTTAGAAGTCCTCCCTTCCAGGATAGCTGTGGCAACAAATCCAAGGTATTTGCAACGGAAATAAACTGCGCACATTGCACAAACTTTTGAGTTTTTATGGCAGCGCGGAAAATTGTCTGTGCCATGGCAGTAGGGTGTGTGTGTGTGGGGGGGGGGGGGGATATATAACATGAAGTTTACTAAACATATTAAAAAAAGCAGAGAAAAGATCTACTCTGGCGAAGAGGAACTGTAAAAATTGGTAGCAGTGCCGCCAAGTGAAATAAAATAAATAGAGAAAAATATCCCAGCATTAAAAGCAGTTGAAGTCGTCTCTCCCAGTTGTTGTCTTCCCCCTTCCCGCACGCGAAGCAGTTGCTTTTATGGCCAGAAAGTTTTTTGCGCTTGCAGCTGCGTCTCAGCTGGAAATCACTTCAACTGTGGGCGGCCATGGCTGCGTGGTGGTGGCTTGTGGGCGTGGCATTGGCTTATTTAGCATAAACTTGGAACTCCAACTGCAACTGCAACTGCAGCAACAGCAACAATGCCAAACAAGGCAAACTAATTCCGTATGCAAACTTGTACCCCCAAAAGCCATTGGAAATTGTGCGGAGAGAAGGGGCACGAGAACGAGAACCGAGAATCGAGAATGGAGCAGCTCTCGAGAGAACTAACTGAATTTTATGGCAAAATAATCATTGGCACTCGTGTGGCCTATTGATTAGCATGTCGCTTAGAGAACACTTGCACCCAGCTCCCCATTGGGGCCACCTGTATCCGTGTATCCATGTCCAACCACCGATATCTACGGCCCTGCTTATGCTAATGTTGCAGGTGCAACGCGTTTTGGCATTTGCATGCCAATTAGCCTGCGGAACTTGCTATTTTGGAGCCCAACATAAACACACGTAGGTCGGGCATTTCAGAATGTGCTCGCCGCACGGATTACAGATCATAAGATCCAAGTCAAGTCGTTTACGTACATACATATATACTATGTAATACCTATGAATATATGGGAAGCGATAACACTATAAGCTCTATAGGAATACTCTACTTTGATTGTTAGCACTGTAAACAGACCATCAAACGGAGTTAATATATTTGAATAACAGAAAATCTCTGGATATAGGATAAACGCCCAGAAGGACGGACAGCCAATCCACATCTCTAATTGATTAATGCTAGTACACTATTTACTTAGTTTGTTTATTTATGTGCATCATCTTTCAAACTAAACAGTTTGCTTAATACAAATCTGAGAAATTAAATTACTCTTAATAAAATGATTTTGCCAGTCATTGTTGTTCCATAAATAGAATAATACTGAATATATAATAAATAAATAGGCGTAAAGTGTTCTCAACGGCACTAAAATGTTCTTATAATAAGAATTTTTATGTTAGTGAGATTTTGAAACGCTTTCCGATGGTTATGTAAAGGTTTAAAGTGTGACTGGAATTGATATTTGTTGGGCCTATGACACGAGACTCACGCTAGGAACACGCGTCCATCTCGAATGGAAATCTTTTTGCCCACGTAGCTTCATTTGCATTGGAAAACCTTTGCCGGAGCCAAATGTATGCACGTGGCATTCTTTTGGGCACATTGTGGGCCGGCCTACTAGAGCGACGCCTTGCAATGGTTTTTTAATCAATTTCTGTCAGTTGGCTGTCGGGGCAAATCAGGCAACTTCGTCGGGCCGACTGCGGCTCTGCAACAACTGGCAAATTATGCGCATAGATTTGAGAGATTTGCAAGGTCCACAGACGACTGAGAGCGGCTTGTGACACTGTCCAACAGGCGAGCCCAGCTTTCGAGGTACACTGCACAACATGAACTTGGCCAGTTGCTGCTGATTTTTAATTACGATAAGTCGCAAGTGTAGCACAGATTTTTATGACCCATTGACAAGGACGAGCCGGAGCGGGAGCGGGAGACAGGGAATTTCCGCCAACGCGATTAGGATCTAAAGCAAATTGCTGTCAAAGTGGAAAATGTTTTCCGTATTTGTCTGGCAGCATTGAGAAGCGTTTGATGGCTGAAGGAGAGTAAGGAGAGTTGATGCCACTGACCCAATGAGTTAGTTTCGGGTTTATTCAACTCAGCTTTTATTTGAAATTGAAACAGAAAAGGAGCGAACTTGCAAAATGGACAAAAGCCTCTGAATTGGAAGGGATTATATTATTATTTGTATAGTTCAAATTTATCTATTCCAGCGTAAGTAATGTCCGAAGTTACGACTAGTTCAGAGGACCCTAGTGGTTTCCTATGGATCGGTCTGGCTTTCCCCTTCGTTGCGTGAGCTCCATCTCCAGGGCTCCTCCTCCCACTAATCTCCGACGCTTCGGCTGTCGGGCAGCACGCTGTGCGTGCATGACGCATTGCCTCGTTGCCATAATGGCCATAATGGCCGGAGCGATCGTGTTTGGGAGGCATCATCATCATCATCCAGCCAGGCAGCTATCCACGCAGTCGTTGCTGTGACCACGAGCATTTGTATTGCGTATCGCGTTACTTATGCAAATAATTTCGGTGGAAATGAGGAGACGAGAAATCTGTTGCCCCCCCCTTGCGCCTCCGGCTTCCCGCGCGACCCTCTCTTCTTCGAGCAATATAATTTTGTGTCTTTTTCAGTTTTGTGCGGCCGCTGTTGTAATTTAATAACCAAGCAAGTCATTTTTTGCCTCCTGCTGCTAAACCCGAGGCTTCACTCGCGAGGAAGAGGCTGGAGCTGGAGCTGGCACCGGGAGAGGGCGTGGAAGAAGAAGAGGCTGCAGCTTGGCGTGGGCTGTTGTTGCTGCTGCTGCTGCTGCGGCTTTTAAAGCACTTGTGCAATAAATTAAAAAGGCGATTTCGTGTCACCGTTGTTGTTGCTGTTTGTAGCTGAGCAGCTGCTGCTGCTGCTGCTGGTGGAGCAGCAAGTGGTGGCAGACATGCAGATTTTTGACATACTTGTTTGCATTTTGCTGCCGCGGCGACTGCTGCTGCTGCATCAGCAACAGCATCAGCTTGTCGCCGTCGCTGCGCCAACCTCAAGCAGCAGCAGCAACAAAAAAAAAAAAAAAATAATGTTGCCGTTTTCCTGTTGCTGTTGGCGTTTCAAATGTGCTACGTCATTTCAGTCGTGTTAAATGTGCACTGCGAGAAAATTATGCATATATGTTAATTTCCACACAAGTATATGTAAATGTCTGAGTGCGAAAGCGCTCTTCTAGTAAATTCTCATGCGAATCATATGACACTGGACTTAACCTCAATCAATAGAGTTTTGGTAAAAAAAAACCAATAATAATAATTTTTAAATTTAAAAATGAATAGATAAATTAATTTTATTACACTGATTTTTTATTTTTTTTGTTTTAGTTTAATTTCGGTTGCTAGTTTCTAAAGTGTAATTAATTCTTAAATTGCTTAGATTTAAATTTTGCCGCAGTGTATTAAAGATGTGCCTCACCCAAGTGGCTCCAGAGTCGTCTCTGAATCTGGACAGACGTCGGGCTGGTTCGCTGTGCTGCTGCGCTCGGGTGTCGTTGTCAGCTCATGTCCCCAACGAGATGTTTAACATACCCGTAGAAAATTGTTTTTCAGCTGCAGCGTCAGGATTTATGTCCGGCAAAACTGGCGGCCACGGCAATGGCTATTTAGCGAAGGCTGCAGCTGCCAGGCTATGATTTGACCCACTTTTCAATGGGCTATCATGGGAAGAGGATTTACAGACGGGGCCTTAAGCTGGCACCTAATGGGCTCAGCCTGCAAGTGGCCGGCGCCTTGGCGCAGTGCTCAGCCCCGAGGGGAGAGTCACCTGCCGTGGAGAGGCCTCCCCAGTGCATTGGCACCTGCGGTGTCCGAGCTCGAAACTGGTCGCCTGTCACCCGGCAATAACTTGCCTGCGCCAAGAGCAAAGAGCCAACAGCCAACAGCCAAAGGCAACAAAAGCCAAACAACTTGGCACAAGTCACAGCAGGCCGCCGGGCGTACAAATTGTCCCAGCTCCCAGAGAAATGCAAAATTATGACAACTGCATTTGCAGTAAGCCAACGCCAACGTAACGCAGCAAAAGCTCAGCCGCAGCAGCAGCAGCAGCAGCAGCAGCCTGGGCGGGCCTCCGCATCCTGCCCGGCAGGAGGTCCTGTTCGGTTCTGTCCGTCCGCCTGTTGCCTGCCCCGTTTTGCAAGTGTCAAAGTTAACTCGAAATTATTGTTGGCTAAACTTTTGTGGCGCTTAGGCTCCTTGCCCCTTGCCCGGCCAGAATTTATTGTTTGCGGTGCTCGCTGCAGTTGGCCTGGTCCGAACTGGCCTCGTCGTCGGCTTAATCAACTGCAATTGGTGCAATTTTGTGGCCAGCATTTTTGCATTCTCATTCAGCTGGGCTCTTTTTTGTGCATAGTTTCTCGTTGCATTGTTTTGCCTTCAATTTCAAGCCCGACTGCAGTTACATTAAAACTTTTGATTGCCGCTGCGGCCTGCATGGCAATATGGCCAAGATTAGGGCAGAGGTCAAAAGCAACAAGAGCTCCGGATTCCAAAGAACATAATTCGAACAATTGCCCATCCCCTCGTGCCAGAAACCAATTTGAAAATCAAAACTTTAATTTTTCTTGTTTAGTTTAATTTTTTTTTTTTCTGGACTTTAATGTTATTTTCAAACGGCAAGATTTTCATAATCTGTTATTCTCATACCATTTCAATTATTGATTGAATTTTCCGCCTTGGCCTGCCTCACTTTCCACACTCGCTTGACCGCTGCTTGACCTCAATTAGACCTTATCTAATCCGTTTTCCACACGCTTTGTTTTGGCCTAATCACCTTTGCGGCTCATTGGCGAGGGTACCTGAGCATCGGTAAATATAAATATTTGAAATACCAGAGGGAACCCTCATAAAAACAGCGTGACAGTTTCTACGCAGTCATGCCCCTCAAATGTGGCATTTGTTTTAGGCCAGTTTTCAATATGCGGCTTATTCCGGGAATTGATTTTGTTGTTGTGTTGTGTGCTTGTTAAAGGTAGGACTCGAAGGAATTCCTTTAATTTAATCAATTACTTTAATATTAGCTATTTTGACAAGTACATTTTCTGAGATTTATAAAAGAGATAAGTAAGTAAAAGAGGGTTTAAAGTGAAAATGTTAATCAATAACGAAGATCGATAAGTGCACTCGCAGCGAGGATCCAATCTCCAGATGACAACCACTAAATTCGCTGCATAAAAATGCACAAAGTTGCATGCCACAGGCACAATCGGAGGCAGGGCTACGACGTCAGCTCGAACTCTGACTGATAATAATGACGCTGCATAAATTGCGTTTTAATGTCAACAAAGAGACAAATATTATAATATCCCAACTCGACACGAAGCCTGCCGGTCCCAGCCCCCTGGCCAGATGTCAAAGTGCGAGCGCAAACGTTGAGAATTATTTGCGGCTGCCGAAAGAGATTTCCTGTGGCAACTTTCCATGCCACATGCAACTTGCTGTTGCTGCTGTTGTAGTTGTCATTGTTACTGTGCCCCTTGTTGTTGCTGCCGCCGCAATCTAATGGAAATTTATGTTGAAAGCATGCTCCATCTTCGTTCATGCCATCAACTAAAAGTCCAACACGTATCCAGGCCCCTTCACTCCCCTCACCAACGAGCCTAGTTGACCAGCCAGAAACAATTTGTAGGCATTTTTATATTGAACTGCCCCAAACGTCGACATAACAAATTACACTGGGCAACATTAAACAATTTTTCTATATGTACGACACTATTATTAAATTGTTAATTACAATATTTATTTTTATAATAAAAATAAAATATCTTGCTAAATACTAGTATATTTTAACCCATTGGGAACTTGTTATAAACCGCATTTATGTTGTTCAGTGTAATTGGTTGCCAATTCAAAGGCAAAACGGAGCTTCAGTCCGAGCCCGAGTCTCAGTTTTGCGCTCGGGTGGGGGAGCCGTGGTTGGGCTGTAATTTTGCAATTATTTGCTTGCCGCGGTCATAACTCACAGCGAACGTGGGTGCCATCCCCCAGCTTGCCCCGCAGTTGTCCGTTCTGTTTGCACGTTTCCTAGGCTTGAACTCTGACACACATTTTGCATTGGACTCCCAGTTGCTCTCCCATAAAGCCGATAATCGCATGCCAGGCAGAAATATGCTCCATGTTTGCGCCTTTGGGGCGTTGGCCCGGCCCGGCCAGGCCAGGCCAGGCCAGGCCAAGTTGCCGTGAAAGTTTTGGCGGTAAGCAAAAATTGTTTTGGCTTGAAAGGTTTTCCGGTATTTACGATTCGAATTGGAAAACGAGGGAGAGGTGGCAGCCTCTACCTGCGTTGTTGGCTTGTCCCTCTCCAATCTGTTGCTCTCCCATGGCTATCTGTCGGGGCCCCGTCCTGACAAGAGCACACACGATCTGGCTGCACAGATAAGGATTATAAATCATTTTTATAATATTTTCCACACAGACCAAGACAATAAATCAACTACAAAATGTCACTTGGCGC
Source organism: Drosophila sordidula (assembly GCA_035047465.1). Classification (NCBI taxonomy): domain Eukaryota; kingdom Metazoa; phylum Arthropoda; class Insecta; order Diptera; family Drosophilidae; genus Drosophila; species Drosophila sordidula. The sequence continues at coordinate 867,857 of JAWNPQ010000260.1, read as the reverse complement.
CGCCAACAACCACCATAAAGACTGAGGAGCGTTTCTTTTTGTTTTTAAACAGATTCTTACATATGCATGACGTTGTACCCATCTAATGGATGATTAATGTAACTGCTACGCGTTTTTGATAAACGCCTCAACGTAATTTGCATAATTCGTGTCGCGTTGTTTAAGGAAATCAGATATTTGATATTAATCGACCTTGTCAGGGCTCCTCCTTTCCCACGAGTAGCCAGCCCTGCTTAGGACTGTACCGCAGTTGTAGTTGCGAGCTGTCGAATAGTTTGAGGGCCTGTAAATATTATCGATAGCTGCGCAATTGTTGCACTTGCCATAAATCACGGCGTCCTTATCAGCTGGCCCAGCTGTGTGCCCTAAATGAGGCGATAGCGGAGAGAACCTATACCCAAAACACAGTCCGACATTCGTAATCGCTGCCTTGAAATCTCCCGTGAATATTGCTTCATTACAGCCCGGGTCGGGTTCTAGGGAACTTTTCGCCAACGAGCATAAAAAAAGGTGCTGCTGCCTTTTTAATTGATTGCTCTCCGCTCTCGTCCAGTGTGTCTCGCATTATCACAACAAGGCAATCGCAGCGTGCACACACACATACACACACACATGCACAATAAATAACAGCACGCAGCGGGCACTCGAATTGGGTCTTCTACGTGCGTTGCCTGTTTAAGGTTGGGCCATAAAGGCCTGTAATGAACCCTTTCTTTGGGCCGTCTTGCCTTGACTTGGCCTCCTCGGGCTGGCCGGGCGATAAACATCGCTCAGAACTGTGCTCATCGTTAGTCCGTCTCTTCCCCCTCTTGCTCTTTAACATCATCTTCGTTGTTTTGACTGCCGTTTAGCTCTCGCCTAACGAGCTTCTTTCTACCTGTGCCCCTACCTGCTGCAGCTATCGATTGAGCGATTGAGTCCAATCGGACTCTCTCTCTCTCTCTCTCTCTTTCTTATCTCTTATCTCTCGCTCGCAGGAAGCGCATAATTAAGTGTTTTTGTAATTTGTTTAAGCCCCGTCCAAGTTCATAGTTCAAGAGTGTTGCAACTGGGCCACAAATTGCTTGTGGTTTCGTCTGCCACTAAACTGTCGCTGCCTGCGGCCAAGTCAGCTGTCAGCAGCAGCTAACTGAGCACCCGATCCACAGCCACATCCGTCCGGGATAGATCCAGGCCGCACCCACCAGCACATGTGTCGCCATTCGCGTCGTCACTTGCATTATTTTGACAGTTCATTTGTCACTTCTTCTGATTTGACTGCGGTCTGGATCTGGGCTATATGCTGCATATGGCGACCACCATGCCGCACAATGGCAGCAGATGTGTTGAAAGCCGAACCCACACACATCAGCTGAGACTTGTGTAAAACTGGGAACGAGCTCTTAATTGAGTTTCCCATGCAAGACCAGTTAAATTTTAAATATGCATATTGTTAGCTATATTTGTGGATTAGCACCCAAAGAATTTAATAGTTACTACACTTACTTTTCTGATCTTTCAAATCTGCTACACTCTAATTCTGTATCATTTCAAATTGTCCAACGATTTCTTTTCGAAAGCCATTCTATATTCCTTAAGCATTTGCCTTATTAACTAATCTATGCCCATCTAAAGGTCTCACATGCCCAAGCTACAAACACACTCATATATGTATATTTATTTATGCATGTGTGTATGCATCGAAATTTATTACCCTGTAATATTTGTTTTCTCTCTTTTGTAGCATCGTCATGCGGACCTCGACAATGACCCCTTCGATTTGTTAGCAAAATCACCTGCAGAGCGGGCCAAGCAGCCAAGCGAAGGTTTTAATAATGCAGACGGCTCTGTTACTGCCAACTGCCAACTGGCAACTGGTAACTGGCAACGTTCCTCCCAGCTCCAGCTTTTGGCTACCTGCTGCTCAATACGTCGAACTGATTTTGAATGATGCATTTGCTTTGTTACTTGGGGCTTTTTAGCTTTAGTACGAGCTCATATGCATATGAAATATTGGACGCATGTCGGGGCCAAGTTAAGTTATTGATGCTACCACTTTCAACTGCATAACTTCTGAGGCCAAAGAGTCCAGGCAATCCATCTTAAAAGCACAAATAATTAAAAACTGTCAAATAAATAGCATTTACTGCACAACTTAAAGTTCATCCCAACAACCTCGACAGCTTCTGCACTTTTCCAATTGCCTTTCCATTCGACCACAACAAAATGAATTTGACAGCAGGATTCAATTTACTTTTCCGTAAACAACTCAGCGAATTGAAATTGCACCCGAAAAGCACGCCGAGACCCATTTAGACTTACTTAAAACTGTTTGTGTGATGACTTCTGGCCAACTGAAGACGTTGTCCCAAATAACTTGCTGTACTAGTACAGTAGTGTCTGGCTATAAAGAACGTTGCAGTCGGATCAAAAGGTCAAGTCGAAATACTTACTATGGGATCGGAGATGTTTCCCTCCCGCAAAAATATTACTCCGTCCTTACCAATTTGTTCAGGCTATAATAAACTAAATAATTGTTTGTTATAATTTTTCTCGCAGGCACAGTTCTCAAGTAGTTTCAAGAAGTGCTCATAAAGTTCATTGCTAAAGAATAGCTGAAGGAGAAGAAGTTCGTTTTATGGACACAATAAACACAACATGTGATTTTGATTCTGAATGCCAGCCATGCCATGGAAAATTATGTAAATTTGTGGGGCTAACAATGGGAAAACTGTAAACATGTCGCATAAATTTAATTAATTACAATTTCTTTATCCAATCGACCCAGATCGCGGCCCGATTCCCCGTTCGAGGTAATCGTTTTATGGCCGCACAGCAGCCGCCTACAGATCTCCTCGAGATTAGACGACGACACATGGCCAAAGGCCGCAATCACTTGATCACCATTCGGCGTTGTCATCCAATCGAAGAGAGCTATTCGATTCGATTTTTACAGCGAGCGGGCCCATTCTTATTCAAATTTGATTTAGTTTTGTGCCAGTGGGGAGGGTCTGACCGCCTTTGGCAGCTCATTAAGAAAGTTGTTCCGCATTCATTTTTTATCGCCGTTGTCGCCCCGTTGCCGCTGATTATCTGAGCTTTTCTCCAGCTCGTCTCGTTTTTTATTGTCGGGCATTTATTTTACCTAAATGTTTTGATAACTTTTCGTTAAGCCCGCCTGTTGTTGGTCATGTTCTGCTTTGGTAGTTGGGAATTTACGATGGCATCGTTTGTCATTTGGTTTATGGCTTGTTTAGCGTACGGGAGATCTGGGTAAGGTTTCTCTTCTAACGAAAAAAGATCTCACTAAACGATCGTTCTCTTAGTATTCTTCCCTCTATTCCGCGTTTATCAGGCAATACTATCATATCAGTCCAGTTTCATATCATCAACGGGTTCACAGCTACTTGTGGACACACTCTTCACGCAGAACATATAAGCCATAATTTTTTTATAGCCGACTTGCCCAACTGCATGCTATATATTTATGTCAGCCATAATTTCAACATTAGGGCATCATAAAAACGTCATGATTATTTTAAAACTCATTTTCGTTTATTTTCGTTTATTTTTTTATGCACATTACAAAACTTTCATTGAAAAGCAGTGAAAATGCAGCGCTAAGAAAAATATTTTATTAACACTTCGTTCCATTGAAGACCAATATTATTTTTAAACGTGGGCTACGCGAAGCGCCGGCAACTTCCTCGCACGGATTGGGTTCTGGGGAGTTGTGGCTTCGGGGCTGCTGGGATATTTCAAGTAACGGGAGGGAAATTAATTTCAGTTTCTTTGGTTTCCATTTCCACGCGCTTTAATTGTACAATAAAACCATCAGCGCCCTGTCGATGAGGCGGGCGCTCGCAGCTATCTGCGGTAATTTGTTTATTTTAAATTATATTCGTTGAAGTTTTTATTTATTCGTTTTCCATCATAAAGTCGGGCTAGTTATAAACAAATAAATCGCTCGTCAGAGCCCAAACCTTGGCCCAATCTCCTCTTGCAGGGTGGGCCATTAGCTCAAGAAATCGGGTACAACTGCAGCAGCGCCCCCTGTGGGTGATTTGCGCCATTTCTCTGCTCTCTCTCTCTCTGTTTCTCTTTCTCTGCCTAGGTAATTACCGGCCATTAATAATATGCAGATGTGCCAACAAAACCCAAATTTTATTTCGCTGTTTCGTTCAGTTTTCGGTGATGTTGTGTTTATGCTTTTATGGGCAACATTTTCGAATACACAAGTATTTTCAAGTGGCAGTTAAAATTATATAAAAATGAAAGAATATTGCCGTTGCGGCCCCACAGCCACTTCCTTCCCATGACCCCAAGGGAGTTATTCACATTTTTACGATGCGAAGATTTCTGCGCAACGCTCTAAAGAAAAATATATATGGACACTTATTACCTGAGTGGGCTCACGAGGCCACAGCGGGAAAGGGGGGAGAGAGAGGGAGAGGGGGTGTCTCGGGGCTGCGATTAATATTGGAATTCAGATGCACATAGTTCCTAACTGCGCTTCGGAATAAAAAGTTGTAGACTCCATTCAATAAACATAGGGAATGGACACTTTTAGCATCTGTGTATGCAAGAGTAGCAATTTTCACTGTTCAGTATCTCTCGGTTAATGAATTGTATGTCCGCATAATAAAATAAAATTTTATTACAGCTGCAGCTGTTGCATGCTGCAACTAATGAATAAGTGTAAATTCTAATGAAAAAGCGTTAAAGCAACAATAGCAACAGCAGCTACAACAACAACTGCAGCCGCAACAAGAGCAAAAGGAAAGAGCGCTAAAGAATGCCAACTATGGCGAAAATTCAATTAAAAATGTAAAACAACTCTAAAGCGCGAGCAGCGTGGAGGCGGATCAACTGGGGCGGTGGGGCGGCGGAGCGGTGGTGCAGCGGCGGGAAATGGCCGAATGGGCACAAGTGGCAGCTGATGGAGCGCAAGAGCAGCGACAACGCAAACGAGCAACACAACATGCAATTAGAGAAGGAGGAGGCCCGGGCAGGGCGGGGCGGGGCGGGGCGGCGGATGAGATGCGGCTGGTGCCTGATGCGCCTGGACGCAGTTGGCTTTGATTGCTCAATATGGCCCCCTCCCCTCCCCGTCGGCCCCAGTTGCGGCGTATTTATTGTATCGTGGCTTTAGTGCGAATAGTTGCCGTTCACATAACGCCTATGGAATGGCCACTGAAATTGACAAAGAACTTGGCTAAGCCAGCGGCATTGCATTGTTGTGGCCCAACACGCAAATCACCCGAGGCCGGGGATTTGCCGGGAATGGCCGCTGCGCCAAGCTGGGCTGGATGAATATATGTAGTTTGGTTTTGCTAACTCTATGCTGTACTGGTATTTTTATGGGGTTAATCCGCTCCATTAAGGTATATTCGTCGAGTATCGAACTTTTTGTATTATTATTAATTCCTATTTTTATTTTAAAATAAAATGCTATTTATATTATAAGTGCCAGTTTTAATCACTATTTTGGTTTTAAAAATATCCCAATGGGCAAACGAATAAGAGAATCGCAATTCGATTTTGTTTTCTCTCGTAATATTATCTAAGCTCTTAGAGTTCTGCTAAAAATGCAATCTGTACTCATTCCGTTTAAACTAATTAAACTTAACCTGATTTAGAGTAAATCCTTTCTCAGCTTCTTCTTTGCTTTAACAAATCGCAACACTTTTACCCAAGGCTATAATTTACACCGAAATAAGGAACTTTTGCGTATCTCTATCGCACATTCTCCGTCTCTCTCTGTCTGTTTGGCGCGTTTAAGCAGTTTGTTACCCTCCAGTTTTAGTGGCCAAGATTTATCTGTCGAGATTTTGAAAGAGTTGTTGCCGCTCCCAGCCGCGTGATTATCCAGTGCATTGAACGCGGCCAGCCATTAATTACCAGCAGCAGCTGCTGCTGCGGGGGTGCAGATCAGGGATTCCCAATTGCCGCTGCTCCTGTCCTCGCCCCACTCCTCGCCCACAGCTCACATCGGGCCCTCAAGGCCCGTCGCATTTTTGCCTATTTATGAAATACTATTCCAGTGCAACAACAAAAATGAGGTGAGCATTTTTCTTGCTTGCGACCAAAGGAATTTCCATGTCATATTTTTTGTGAGTTCCCCGGGGGAAAGGGCGTAGGTGTAGAGCGCCTCGGATTTCCGTTATTGTCGTGGGGACTTTGTTTGTAAGTCGTCTTATTGTTGGGGCGTGTTGTACCCGTTTATGGGGTGCAGTTTTTATAGAGCTAAAGACATTAAAACTGTCATAGCGGGCACTTAATTTGATATTCGAGTGCGGCATAATTGGAACAGACCCCGACAACATGTGTAGAAATGGGTGTACAAACATCCAAACATGGGGTAAAATCTGTTTCGTTTGGCGACGAGTATTAATTCCGACGTGTCTGGGGTTCCATGGGTGGCCCACGCACACGCACACACGAGCACCACAACGGGCCGAGGAGGGGATCGCGTGGGAGTTGCTTTCACTGTGGGGCCGCTCGGGCTGAAACTGGGCTCCACCATTTTTTCTCAGCTTTGCTGTGGGCTTAAGATGCAGATACCTGTACAAATATTTTACCTTTTTATTCTCATATGTCAAAGCAGGGCTATCAAAATTACGCCTCGTATTTGAGTGTTTATTTGCAGTTTATTTTCCTTAGGGTACTATTTTAAGGGTATGACAAATTTTAAAGGTTGAATAACAGCTTAAGAAATACATTCGAAATATCTGCTTTCATATTTAAGTTTCTTCAATTTGCAACTCCTCAAAAAAATTAATTAACTATAAATGCTTAAAGAAATTCAAATTATTATGTTATATTCAAGTAGATAATTGTAGAAACTCTTTTACAGAAAATGTGTTATTATTTTTAAATTTTTCAACAATTTAATTATAGGTTAATTGTAACACTGTTTTATGGAGTTTTCTTACAAAAAGTAAAACTTGTTCTAGATTTTAGATCATGATCGGGCAAGTAAATTAGGCGGTAAATGGAACTCCGAAATAAAAGTCTGTTAATGTGGCACTAGTTAGATTTTAGTATTCTCTTTATGTTCGTTGATTACATACGACCACAATTTCTTTCTCTCCCTCTCTCTCTCTGTGCATCGTAGACTGTCTTTCAACTTGGATACACTCTTATCGAAATCTCGCGCATAAATCAGAACCCAATCCTCACTAGCTGGTGTGGCATGAGCAATGGCCGTGGCACGGCTCATGACCATGGGCCAGAGCGGCGACTATTCCCACGCTTTGGCACACACAGTCATAAAGTTCGCCACCCAAATGGTCCGCGAGTCGCCAGCGAGCTGTCCGCGAGGGGAGTGCGGGGGGAGGGGACTGCGAGTTTGTCGCTGGTCATAAAGCAGACGACGCCCGATGCAATGTCCTCGCTGAGTGGAGCGCACATAAAAAGTTCTTCTACAATATAATAAACAATTTCCTGATAAATCGCCAATGCCAGCTCACACTCTGCCCCTGCGCCTGCCCCATTCCCCGGCTCATTGGCATGCCGGCTGACGAGTGCGAGTCGAAATTTATGCATTTTAAAATGTAAGTGAAATATTTAAAAGCCAAATGCGAGGCGTACGTGTCTAATGTGCGAATGGGCCAAGGCTCTAATGAGTGCCGGCCCCCATTCCCATCCCCGACCCCCCACTTGTCCGTTGGCCTGCTCCCAGGCCAATTCATTGGCCGATTGGTTTGCTTTCCATGCTGCATTGTTGCACAAATAACTCAAGTTGCAACTAATTACGACGCATTTCGTACTTTACAACTGCGGCCATAAATTTCAAGTGTGTCCCCTGACACGACGTCGCCCATGAAGCGACTCTCGGCTCTCGACTGCCTGGCGACTGGCGACTGGCGAGTGGGGCAGATTCAGATGCAGCTAATTTTTTTCTTCGTTGTTACAGCGTTTAACACGCCTCGTCATCATATTCGGAAGCAATGCATCATTCCGCGAGGCAGGCCAGCTTCAGCCACGGCCACGGCATGTGTCATGGCAACGTGGCACTTGCCGCAAATTGGTTTGCATTTCACTGAGGATCGCTCCGAGGCACTGAGCTGTATCGAGGGGTGGGGGGAGTTCAGTTCGTTAGTTTCGTTGCATGTGCAACATTTGTGCGCACGTTGCGTCGTTTACATGGCGACCAAGAGCCGCGGGGCATGCAGGTAGCCTCCAAGTTGCAAATGAGTTTGATGCTGACGATGAAGCTGGCGACACGAAGCGACATCCAAGACGGAAGCCTGGCCAAGATGTCGCTGCCAATCTGACAGCGCACATATTCAAATGTAATTGGGGCTAAAGCGAACAGCGAGAGAGAGGGAGAGTGAGTGAGAGGGAGAGAGAGGGGGAAAGGAGCCCCTTAATGTAACGTATTAATATCCATTTATAATCATATTTGCTGTATTATCTGATTTGGCACTCATCCTATCTCCAATTCAATCAAAACAACCAGTAAAACAACATTTTTCGCACCTGACCACAACAACTGCGCTGGCCCCGCTCCCCCCCCCCCTCTCCACGCCCCCGTCATACAAAAACATAGCGTACAAATTCGCGACAAATTTGATAATGAGTTGTGTGCTGCATATACGTATGGACAAACATGTATTCGCTTTTAATTGTAAGTCAAACATCGCAACAACTGCCGGTCACGCACTCCAGTCCCTGCCCCAGACCCAGACCCCAAGCTGGAGCTGCATGGGGCTGCATACGAATAACAGCACCGACTGCCGCCTTGCCCACCTATCGCCTAATCAGGCAAACACATGTGCGCTCCATAATTACATTGGAGCTGAATACGTGCGCGCCACCGAAACCCGAAATTAAGAGCACTGCAGCAGCAACAACAACAACAGCTCAAAATGCTCCAAAATGAGCTACTCCGGCAACAGTGAAAAACCAATGGCAGAGGTTGCATAGTTGAGTAGTCGCGTGTCCCTCTGCCCTAGGGATGGGCACAAAATGGCAATGCCTGTTGTTGCTACAAAATGTTTATGGGGCACCGAAAAGTTCTGGATCAGCTAAATAGTTGCCTCTATAAACAAACTTTGAATGAAACAATTCCATTTGAATTTCACTATATGTTTTTATTGTATTTATTCATTTTTAATAAGGTCGAACAGCAACTTTGTGCTCGAATCCCGAATTTCGTTGATCATTTTTGAAAATGTTTATAAACTGCTGACAAAATGTATATTCAACAATTTCCGTAATTTTTGTAAGAATGTGATTTTAATTTATTTATTAACTATCAAAAGAAAATATAGTTATTTATTTTGGTTAGACAAAATATATTTATAATTTAAATGTATTTTTAAAAGCGCTTAACTTAATCAGGTGCATGTAACTCGACACGCTGTAATAATGATAAACCCTTAAAAATCGTTAGCATTCTTTAGGAAAGATGGTAGATTTATATAACGATTTTCGGTCTATAAATACAATTGCGAATAATTCTTGTCATTTCATATTTCTTTCCCAGTTCGTGAATTACTTTGTGTGCAGAATCACAGTTTCCTCGAATCTCGCATCTCTGTCGCCCGTTGCACGCATCACCGTCGCGTGCAGGCAGCGACAACAGCAATAACAATGACGACAATTGTAACAACAACCGCACAATCAGTTGGCACCCGTTCCCCCGCCCCCCTCCGCCCACTCCAGGCAGCGCTTCCTATAATTCGGCTGCGTAAAAATCACTCACAGCGGAATATCGGGTCGTCGAGGCTATTGAAGTTTTATTGGGCACCGGCGGTGCAGCTCCCGTATGCCGCCTGCTCCCCGGCGTCGCCGAGCTTCCGTTTGACATTTTGTTAACAATTTCGACCACAATGCGTTTTCATTGCAACGAAAGGGGCCAAGGGGTCGCGGGGTGTTGCCGGCTCGGGCATGCGTGTGAATGCGAATGAATGCATGAATGAGTTCGACGCTGCAGCGGGACACAGGTCGAAGGGGCCTTTCGGGGAAGGCAGGGGGAAGGGCCGGTGGGGCAAAGTTATTGCCCGAGTGAAATCAAACGACAAATGTCACGAAGCTAATGAATTGAAACGTGCCAAAGATTTGTTCGTATGTGACTGCAAGCGCAATGATGATGATGATAATGAAGATGAAGATGATGATGACGATGTGGCATGGTGACGTGGCCGGGGAGTGGGAAATGTTGAAAGTGTTGATAGAATTGCTGTTGATTAGGAAAGGAAAAGTTGGTCAGTGGAGTGCTCCGAACTATTTTGGAATTGCCCGGGAATCAGGGTTCTAACTTCAGGCGTGGCAGCTGCCAACTGACCAGCTCATTGAAATTTAAAAACTCATTAACATGTAAAAAGTCGAGTTAGGTGCGGATGGGAATGGAAAGGCCAAAGGGCAGAGAATGGAGAAGGTGGAAGAGGGGCGGCAAGGGGAATATCTAAGCGCCGAACCCGCGAAAGTGGCCCGGCTAAATAAATGTTAAACGCAACGAAGAAGTGTTAAAATATTCACTAACTTTGTAACTCTTTTTAACGAGGAATCCGGCAGGCGGCCGGGCGGGGCGTGGCAACTAAAATAAACACATTTAAAGCGAAACTTTATGCAGAGCCAAACTCATTTGCATGTTAAATATTTTACCAGCGGCTGTTGAGAGGTGGGGCGAGGCGACAGAGATTCTAGGGGGTAAGCCCCATCGCGGGAAGGCTGAAAAAGTGTCTTGGAACTTCACACTTTAAAGCTGAGCGGGAAAGCGCACAAAAAGGACAAAGCGCTGCGAAAATTTTAATTAAAATTTGCGCTCAAGACGAGCGCGTTGTGCGTAGAAAAAGGGGCGTGCCACAGGGGCCAGTGGGCGTGTTGGGAAATTTCAATTAAATGTGCACATGCCGAAAAGGAGGAACCAACTACCAACAAGCGAAAACCGAAGACCGAACACCGAAAACCAAAACCAAAACAACAACAAATTGAGTGCCGGAACTCGAAAGGGATTCGAGGGAGTCGAACATTGAGTTTGCGGTAAGCGATATAGATAAACACTTCAAATGGCTAAAGGATTTGGCTGTTAAGCTGCTTGGGGCGTGGCTCGAAATGGAAATTAAACAGAGCTTTAAAGCCTGGGGAAAGTCGAGTCGCACCACGCTGAAGACCTTACCCAAGGCCAGGACAAGGCTGCAGCTGGAGGAGCTCGCTGAGCTGGGGCTGCAGTCAAGCACAAGTCAACTGTCTGCTTTGCGTGCACGGGACAACTGTCGCCTGTCGTGGGCGCTGGGTGCTGGGTGCTGGGTGCTGGGAGGAGGTGGGGCGACCTGGCAGTTGGCAGCTGGCAGGCACTTGACAATGCTCAAGTGTTCCGCTGGCATGTTTAAGATTAAAGCATTGCGCCTTGCAACAAAAGTTGCACTGACAATGGGCGGCCAGGCGTGGGACGCTCACAAGTGGGTCCCGGCCGGGAAGGACCCACAATGAAAGTGCTTGAAGCATTTGCAAAAGAATGGCAGCGGAATTGCACTGGCATTCTGGAGTGCGTTGCAGGAAGGCGGCTACGCAGCGAGGGCTGCATTGTTGCCACTGATGGGTGCCCGCCAGGCAGACAAGGTGGGGGAGGAGGGGGGGGGGCGAATGTTGATGCGTGTCCTTGTCCTTGCTCAGCCAGCTGGCAGAGCCGCCAGCCGCGGGTGGCAAGAGAACAGACCTGACGTCAATCACTTTGAAGATTTGCTGCGAGATATGAAAAGTTAAGTCTGAAAGGTTTCCACGGATCAGCACTTGGCTAAACAGATATCCAACTATAAGAGTCGCATTTGATTGCTTCATCTGAAAATGCAAATCCCACATTCGGGTTTAGTTATATGAACTCAATAAGTATAATGGTACCTAGGACTTTATACATGTCTGCAAGAAATAGGAAACCAGAAAGTTGGATTTCTACAAACATTCTAGAATCGAATAGAATAGAAGCCAATTTTATTCACTCGGCTGCTCTCAAAAGATATGATGGATAAAAAGATTCCCATTAACAATTGAATTTACTTTTCTTAATAACATGATATACTTAGATATAACTTTAATTAATAATCAATCAATCTATTTTTTGCTCAGTTTCTTATTGTATTTTGTGTAGGTACTAAAAAAGTTGGCATTGCCGAATAGAAATTCAAAGCGCATTGCTTGAATTCTCCATAATTTAAAGCATTCTTTGTTCCTAGCGATTTCCTCATATGATTAATAGACGACACCATGGCACAAGCACAATAACATCTTTGGTTTCAGCCCCCAATTCTCCGCTGGACGGAACTAGGCGTCAACATTTCGCTTAGCTTAAGTCCAAAAAGTTTTTGCATTAGCAACTGCTTGCAACTTGGCAACTCAGCAGTCTGCCTCCCTCCCTCTTTCTCTCTCTCTCTTCGCTCCCTTGGACCTGATTGCAACTGGTGTCTGTGGCATAATTGATTCGCCAGCCACTGCCTGGTTGTTTACGTGTGTGCGTGTGTGAGTGTGTGAGTGTCTGGTGTGTGGTTGCACCTCGTGTTGCTGTTGTTCTTGTTGCCCGAGTAACTGGGTGAGTGTGCGTGTGTGTGTGCCACTAAACGTTTTGCTGACAAGCAGTCACTGCATCATGTCTTCCACTGCAGCCCCGACTCCTGGCCTGCGTGGCATGTCGGCAACTTTGCCTCAATGCCGTCCTGTTAGTCAATCAGTGACTTTTCTTTAGCAACAAATTTTCTAAATGAAAATGCAACATCATTTATCAACATCAAACGGCAAACGGCAGCACATTGGCCACATCAAGTGGATGCCAGTCGGACGCCAGTGAAGTGGCCGATGCCGGGGCTGAAGATAAAGTTCAACTGCAGGCTGGCCGGCCTTGCATAATGGAGTAGAAGCTGCAGTAAAAGTTGGAGCTACTCTTGAGCACTTTGATGCCACACCTTCAGAGCCACAGCCCGAACTCATTAGAAGCCGCCGAGGAAGTCAGCTCCCTCCCCATCAGCCGAGGATTTGCATGCACTTCATTAGCCACAGCATTCAACACACCCACGAGGAGGCAGGGCCCAACTTAAAGTGTCCATCGCAGGAGTCGCCACATCAGCGTCGGGGCAAGTCAACATGCCAACAGTCAACAGCCAACGGCCAACAGGCGGAGGAAATAAATTACAGACGACTTTGTCATGTTGTTCGCTGGGCTCGCACTCGGCCAAGACGACGGGGAGGCGGGAGGTACATTTCGGCTAAATAATTGCAATTTTTATCGGAGCGCACAATAAATGCCAGGCGACCAGTTACCAGTTAGGAGTGTCTGCCATCGCATCGACCCCCTGGCAACTGGTTATTATCCCCACAGACATCGATGATGTTGTCGGCGAGAGTTGTCGTTGTGGTTTAGTGTTTGGTCTGCCTCGTCCAAGAAAGTGCTCTCATCTGGCATCGGGCATTTAATTGGATTTCTGCCCAAATTGCGTTTATTATTGCGGTCTTTATGAGGTGTGAAGGGGCCAATCATGAACAAATTTCGCCCAGTTGAGCTCGGGCCCCGCCGACCAGAGACTAATTAAGTTTTTGCACACTGTCCACGCCTGGTCTGTGGCATGTGTGCTCTTAATGAACGCATCTTAAAGCCAAATGTCGGCTGTCAATTGGCCGCTTCCTTAAAGCCGTTGATATGTTAGACAAACTCGTTTCTCGCGCCTGTCTCCGAAGGTAAACTGTCAGTACATCAATCTGACAGCCGAGAAATTTCATGTCAATTGCAGGACATAAATCAGCAAAAGCAGCTAGCTAAGAAATGTAAATGTAAACGCTTTGAAAGCCACCCAGCCATGGCCTCCATCTACCCCACATGTGTATCTTGGGTGGGGCTCCAAGAGGGGGCGCCTTGTCGAGCACAGCAAATGGTGACAATTTGTGCAGAGTAGAGAAAAAACGAACTTCAATGGAAACTGCGTTGGATAGCAAATACTTTCATGTTCGTGGCACATGCTCGTATGTGAAAGATGCCCCCCCCCTCCTTCCCCGCCGCCCCTCCGCACTTTTATTTGCCTGACCCACTTTGCGGAGCAACGACTTGATTACAGTTTTCAATGCAGGCGACTTGAATGGCGTTTTGATAGCCTCTAATGCAGCTATCTGGCATCGCGATGCAGTCCACTTAGTCCCCCCCTCCCCTGCCAACCCTAACAAATACCCCCCAGGCACTTTCACTGCCAGTTTGAATTACATTTCACTTATCTTTGGCAACAAATTCTCTGCTCTAGCTTGCAAATCCGCACAGGCCGCTTAGTCCTTGAGCTGAGAGCAGCTGTTGACTCGGCCTTCCCCCCTATCCCCTTTCCCCTTTCCCCTCTCTCTGGGCTCAGCTGCCATAATGTACTTGAAATATTTTTGCATCTTCTCGACGCTGTTTCTTTTGTGACAAAGTGTCCAGATCCGGATTCGTACAGCTGCCAGTCTAGCATATCTCTGAGTTATATATTAAAAACGGCCGCCTCTTGTTTGGGTTGGGTTGTTCGGGCCAGGGCAGCACTTGGAATTTATGGCACTGTGATTATTGCTTCACTTGTCTACAGATATCGCAGCCTGCCTGCACATAAATCCTTGGCTTTGTCGCACTCGGGCGTCCGTCGGGTTGGGCGCATTAGAGTTGTTTAAACTTAAGCCGACAACTTCCGCTCGCTCCTCTCTCTCTTCCTTGTTTGGGCCCGTTCTCTTACCACGTGGCCGTGCATTCATCCAATTAGACGCTTAATTGTCTGACAAGCAAATTGCTTTGTCAATATTTTCACCAAGTCATCTCTCGTTCCCACTATCCACATTTCGCCCTAATACCCAGCCCCAGTCCCTTCCCGCCCGACTGTCTGCCGCACGCACTTACTTCTGACAGTTTCAAGTAGCGGACTTTATTACCCAACCCTCCGGCTGTCTGTCGGGGAGCGGGTCTGTTGCTTCACTAGTCATGAGGTAACCATCAAAACAGGCTTTCGAGTCTGACCACAAGTGTTGTTGTTGTTGTTGTTGTTGTTCTGTTGCTGTTGCTGTTATTATTGATATTGCCTTGCCCAAAAAGCTTCCTTTTTTTGGGTCGGGCGTAAAAGACTCGTGTCACTTATAAACTTCACTTTAAGTTGTCAATATTTATAAATGTTTACACGCCCAACAGACAGCCGCCGGTCCCCTAAAGGGATGCCGACTTGACAGACTAGGCGCCCGATAGATCTCCCTCGCATCTCTCAGTCAGCAACAGAAGCTGCTTCGAGCAGATGCGAGAGGCGATGAAGTAGTCTGGACGCTTATCTAAGTGGTTCCACGAGCGAGTCCCGCTCGGCTCCTTAAGGGTCTTTCCTAGGGAATGTAAAGGGTCACTTTGCATACCTGCCATCATTAGATATCATAAATTTTCCTTGACATCTATGCCAAACCATTGTAGCTCGTTTTTATGTTCCTTGATGCGCCGCAAGCAACCCATTTGGAATTACAAAAGAAACCATAAACAGCATCGTTTCACTTCCTTTAAGCCCGGTTCAATAGCCCTAAAAACCGAACATAATTTTCAGGCCTTAACGATGATTTTATGCAAATCGTAATCAAGAGAGCAAAGGGCACACATATGCCCAGCCATACAGCTCAATAAAAGGCAACAAATGCCTCTTGATAAGTGTAAAATTTACAATTCCGAATTTTTACAACAGTTGTGCGGAGTCCTTAAACTGCCGTGCAGCCCCACCCCAACCCTAAATGGGACTTAACCCAATATGAAAGCTTACAAAATGCTCTGTTAAATACTTCGTTCGCATTCGCAGTTGAGGCCCAACAAAGGGGCCGCAATTCAATTGAAAAATCTGCTGGAAAGGAGTTGGGCAGTGGAAATTCTCGTATTCACCTAATGCCACATCTGCCATACAAGGGTATTCAAACATAATTCTCAATTGTGTGAGCTGTCGCCTTTGACGCCTGGCAATCAAATTAAAAATTAAGATAAATCTTGTTTTTTTGCCCGCATAGACAGGGCGGATCAGCGGCCTTAAGATAGTCGGCTTGATTGCTGGCATTGTCGAAGGGGTAGCTCTGTTCCTCTAATGAAGTCGTTAAGGGTAGCTGCCATATCTACATCTCTCCATATGAGTGTGTGTGTGCGTGTGCGGTTAACTTTGAACAACTGAGTCCTGAGGTCCATAAATGTTGCTGCTGTTGCTGCTGTTGCTGATGTCGTCGTCGTTGCCGGCAAATGAATAAATTATCAACTATGTGAAGGTACTCACGAGTAGAATGAGTGCTCCTTTTGGGGGGGTGGTAATTGCAGCGCCTTGTCGTCTAGGCCATTAGAACCTGGCACTAATGGGCCTCTCGGAGCTGGCCAACTTAAGTTGCTGGCAAAAAGCCACAGCGACATTAGCGCATAAAAAAGGCATTTGTAAGACATGAAAGGCACTCCGTCAATGGCGGGCAGGTGGCTTTTAAAGGAGCCCCGCCTGGGGATGGCCGGGGGGGCGCCAGTAAGAAGACAAATCAATGCAGGTGTCACAAATGTCAGACGACAGCTTTGGCCCGCCCGGGAGGATATTAATGTCGCTGACTGAATTGATGATGACGATTGTTGTTTGCTTGTCTGTCGGGACGGAGCAGGCGGACCTGCGCTTAAGCCGATTTGCAATCTTATCACAGGCCAAGGCGCACGGCACACGGCGCACGGCAAAGCGATTCCGATACCAATCTCTGCCTGAAGCGCTCCAGGCAGCTTTTATAATGTGCTTTTCCTGCCTGCCAGCTTGCCTGCCAGCCTGCCTGGCTGCCTGCCTGCCTGTCAATTGACAGGCATAATAAATCATGTGTTATAGTATTAATCAACTTGAAGCCTTTTTGTTGCTCCTGACTTTGTAGATGTTGTTGCCGTTATTGCTGTTGCGGTAATCGCATGACATTTATTGCAGTTACCGCTCGGAGAGCCTTCACTTTAAATTGACTTAAAGGCAACTTTGTCTTCAAGTGGCCTTTAATTGCGCCTAGCTCCTTTTCTCCATTGTCCTGCTGCTCAAGCTCTCCTTCAATTGTTTCTCTAATTGCCATTTGTCGCTCCGCCTACTTGGGGTTACCATCCCGCACCTCAGCTGTCTGGCCGGAACACTAAGAACTTGTAAAGTTAAATTAAGTGTTTCGTCTACTAGGCAAAAAATTAAAAGGCAGCTGAATCGTGTGTGGCCAGAAAAGTTCTCCAAACTATTATTAACAGGAGTTGGGTCGGAGGCAAGCGTGCTTTGGCAGAAACTTGCGTAGTCCTTAGAAATTCCCTCTGTTCTTGCTCTTGCTTCTAAGTTTCTGAATTGCTTAGAGAAGCTTCCACAACATTTCAGGCAACCCACGCTAATTGCTGGCCCGTATTCTTCTTTTACGCGTTGTCAAGTACAATTGAATGCGGCTTATTATTTAATTTGCAGACTGTGAAATGTAATGCAATTAAAGGATTAACTGGAAATGCCATTAGGCTTTATTGTCATCAACATACTTAGGGCTAGCGACAGGTTGGTCGAGCGGCGAATAATTCTCACGAACAGATCCTGTAGGAGACCCCATTGTCTGGCAGGACGGAGTTCCATCCCTGATCAGAATAACAATTGATATATTTTCAATTATTTAAATGACAGGCAACAAATCTTAGACAATTTGCCAAATGCGACGACACGACAAAAAGGGCGAAACCGAAACTATTTGAGCCTTAATGTAATTGCTGCCCCTCGCCTCCTCCCCTCCTCCCCTGGCACGACCACAATCCGAACGCCCAGCTCTCCGGCGGGAATGTGGGCGGTCAGCTGGTGGCATTTAAATAAACCAACGTTGACTTTTTCAACTACGCACACACACTGCTGTAAATAAATATATATATGTATATATAGATTTTTCTGAAGCAGAATACGGTCCTTTGCATTTTAGTTTGCTCCAAGTAAATTTGATTTGATTTTTAGGCGAGAGCGGCTCGTCGGCTCCCCCCGTGGAAGTTAGTTCTCGAGTGGATATCGGCAAAAGTCGCAAATCAAATAAAGTAAATTGAATAAAGACAAACGAAACGCCCCTCGCCCAAATGCAGCCGAGCCAAGGAGGCGAAACGGCTCTGGAAGTGGGCGTGGCATTGGCGGCACGAAATTAGTTGGTAGTTCTCTGCCTTCCGCCTAGCTCCCAGTTTTCCGTTCAAATGCGAGGACAGAAATCGAAATCAAAATGTTCGCATAAAAGAATTATCTGTGCTTAAGTTGGATTATCTCTGGCCATAGAATCCAATTGCCAATTGAATGGAAAGATGCAAGAGATTCGATTTGTCGAGTTGCTGCCGAACGTTAAATTTATTTGCCGGGGCTTCGTCTATTTGAAGTCCTTCCCCCGAGCGACAGCCACTTGAGAAGTTGTCCAAATTCATTCCATGTGTGCGTTTTTTGCCCTTTATTTTTCTTATCAAATTTCATTTGATTTGCTTGGGTCTTAGCACAAATTTATGAGAGACAAACATATGTTTTTTAAATTGGGGTGCTAAGGGTTAGTCTAATATGAAATAAAAGCAGTGCCTAGGCGGATTTTTTGCTCGTGAGATTTCACACAGCTACTTTACTCGAATAACTCAACGGTAATCGATATTCAACTTATACTTCTATTATCCACAGAGAGCGCCTTCCTGATGGGCCGACTTGCTGCCTTTGTTGGTGCCCTTATCTAGTTCACGCAACACCAGTAATAGAAGCTCTATTTCTCGCTTAATGAAATCTACAGTCTTCTCCACCTCGCGCCGATTATAAGGAGAGTCAATATCTATAGAATTAGAATTAGAATTACAATTCAGAATTAGTGGGATAAATCAAGGAAACCCTACTACGACGTTTGCACAACATGCGATAGAGTATTTGAATGCCATCCAAAGCGCGATCCTTATCCAAGTCGTTGTTGCTGATGGTGTCCTTACAAAGGCTCAGGGTCGTCTCCCACTTGAGCCCCAGAGCGCGCGACTGATTGTAGGATCGCTCCAGCTTGGCCAGATCGTTCTTCAGGCCCAGCACGGTGAGAGCTGCCTCACTGGTGATCTTGACCATTTGCTGGCGCATCTCCTCGATCTCCTGCAGCTTTGTGTTCTCGAGCTCGTTGATCTCCACCTGGGCAAGCACTGTGCAGGGAGTTTTAGGCTGAGGAGTGTAATGAAAGCTTTACGTTAGCTTACTCAGTGCATCGCAGCGATCGATGCAATCCTTCGAGGAGACAAAAATGTCGGATATCTCCACCACATCATCCAAAACTCGCTCGTAGGGCTGAAACTCCCGCACGGTTTCCTTGAGGGCATTTCGAAAGGTGTTCAGCTCGCTGATCGACCTCTTGTATTCATCGATGCCCTTGGTCAGCTCGTCGTGCAGAGCCTCCTCCTGGCGGATGATCTTCTCGGCCGTACGCTTTTTGTCGGCACAGTCCTTGATAAAGCCATTCACCTCAATGAACCGCTTCCGCAGGCGCTCCTGCATTCTGTACATCTGGGCTATGCGCTGGTGGTTGAGCTCAGCCTGGCGCTGGGCATCCACCAGCAGCTGGCGCTGCAGCACCAGCATGGCCTCATTCTCCCGAGCATTGGCTATGTAGAGCATCTCGATGGAGTCGCCCGCCGAGTCCCAGTTGGGCGGTTTCCTGCCGTTGGCGACATGTTCAGTGCCGTTGGCCTGGTCAGTGCCGTCTACTTACACGAAAAAGCGCTCCTGCTGGCGAGAGAGCAGGTATTCGCCCACCGCCTCCTCGGGACTCAAATCCAGATTGCCGATGACATCGGTCTTCAGGGTGGGCTTATGGCGCGGCATCTTTCTAGACTATTTTTTGGCACTCTATTTAGGAAATATAATGTAAGCCTTCTACACGTTTTGCTGTCGACTGAATGTAAAGTGTGAACTATATGAGCCGATTGAGACTACTTGACAGCAAAAGCAAAGATCCCAGCTTTTGGCATATTTGTTTTAACTTATATAGAGACTAGCCAACAGCGACATGCTATGGAGATTGGGCCCTCAATATGAATTTCAAACGAAGTCTGTAAACGCAGAGAAAAAGGAACTTCCAGGAGAGGATTTCTATAAATCTGATCCCAAACTCCTTTGCTCGTGAATGTTCGTCACTAGCGTGGATAATTGTTAGCAACAGTCCATAGAGGAGATTGGATGCTTTGAGGTTGAACTTGTTAACAAGTTCCCCAGTTGCCACCCACCCAGATTCGAATGTTGCAAACATTCGTTGCCATAACCCAATTGTTGCCTAGGCAACAGACTTTGTTATCCTGAGTTTTGTTTGGCAGTGCCTAAAATGTTAATTTTTCATTCATTCATTCACATTCAATACACCTACAACATTTCAAGAGTTACACGATTTATTTATTGTTTTTTTGTGACTTGTTGTTTGAGTTGCGTTAAGAAACACTTTGATTGCAATTTTCGGAATGCCGCGCACTAAGCCGACGAGGACAATCGATGTCCTGGGCAATCTGGACCTGCGGCCCGAGGAGGCGGTGGGCGACTACATCGAGTCGAAGGCACAGGAAAAGTACTTCATGTACGTGAGATAACGAGATGCTGTAGTTTTAGACGCCCTTAGCTTAAGCCTCTCCACAGAAAGCCGCCGAACACGGACGCCGCCGGAGACTCCATCGAGCTGCTCTACATACACAATACCCGGGAGCATGAGGCGATGCTCAAGCTGCAGCACAAGATGCTGGTCGAGTCCAAGCGGCAGTCGGAGATAAATGAGAGGCGAGTGAAGGATATGTACAAGACGCAGGAGCAGCTGAGGCAGCGCTTTATTGATGTGAACAGCTTCATCAAGGACTGCGTGGACAAGAAGCGCAATGCGGAGAAGGCCATCCAAAATGAGCGAGAGCTGCACGAGGAGCTCAGTGAGGACATCAAGACGTTCAAGACCTCCATTGGCGAGCTGACGGCCTTTCGCGAGGCACTTAAAGCCACCGTGGACGAGCTGCATCCCTACGAGAAGGTGCTCGAGGAGGTGGTGAATGTCTCGGACATCTTCGTCTCGCCCAAAGATTGCATGGATCGCTGCGATGCGCTGAGTAAGCATGGAAGGTCAAGCGATCAACCAGAACCCGACTAAGACCTCTTCGTTTAGTGCTCGCCCAAGTGGAGATCAGTGAACTGGAGAACAGGAAGCTACAGGAGATCGAGGAGATGCGCCTGACCATGGTCAAGATCACCAACGAGGCGGCTCTCACCGTGCTGGGCCTTAAAAATGATCTTTCCAAGCTGGAACGATCCTATAATGAATCACGTGCTCTGTGCTTTAGGTGGGAGAAGATTCTCGCTGTCACCAAGGATGTCATATCCGCCAACTACTTGGAAAAGCAGCGAAATATAGCTGCAATTAATGACCTGTACTCTCTTCTGTGTCGACGTCGTAGTAAGTTCCCTTTTGAAAAACTGTTTGGTCATTTAACGGATTCGTGAATTCCCAAAAAAATTAGCTGGTCAAACTCCCAATTTGCGGCAACTCGATATGGAAAATCAAATGGACTACATCAAGAGAGAGGTGGAGGTGTTGCAAGAGCTGTTGAGAGAGTTCGAAAAAGAAGATAAGTCGAAAGACAAATCGGTGCATAAGACCTTACTGGAGGCTTACTGCTGAAGCGATCAAATTCTACGTATTGGGTCAAGATGAAAATAAAATAATGAACACATTTACTTTAGTTTTGTTTATGGAACCTAACTTCCCTCTTCTGTACATCAGCTCCTCCTTCGTTCTCTTTGAACTCTCGCCATTCCGCAACTCTTAAACGTTATTAATAGTGTCCCTCTGTAATCGCTTGTTCATGCCACTTTCTAATTGCTTTTACCTCATAAATCTTGGCCCACTCGGACGCTGGCTACTGGAAGCCCTTCCAACTCCGACTCCGAGTCTGACTTATGTCGCGCTCTCTGCATCTGCCGTCGTCATAAGTCACAAAATTGTCGGACACTCAAGACAAATGTGACGCTGCATTGGCCGTTGGCTCATTTAATTAGAAACCCGGAGAGGAGCGGAGTCGGAGTTGACGATGTCCGGAGAGCTCGCGTCTATCCGCAGCGAGCCGGGAGTGCAGTTAACGGCCTGTCGCATCAATTGCACATTACCAACAGCACAAACTACGTCTGACGGCTTTTTAATTACGTCAGTCAAGACATTCCTCCAGATCCCAACCCAACCAATACCTTGCACACAATTAGCGGAATCGCTATGGCTAAAACAAACAAGAAAAAAGTATTGTCAATTGCACGACTTGACACTCGGCGGGCGCATATTGAAAAACTTTTTTAATTACCCCCGAAAAAAGCCCGTTTTCAATTATTCATTGACAGGCCGCCGTTTAACCTGTCGACCACTTGACATTGTGGGCCAAACCCTGCCGCCCAAAAAAAGTTAAGGCTTAAAGTTCACGAGAGAAGTCATCGGCTTAACATTTTTGCCGAACCGAAAAGTTGAATGCACTTTTGACCTAAAACAATTGACAGTTGTTGCAAAGTTTGCCAATTGAACATGATATTTAATAATTTCATTAACTGCTTTTGAATTATGCGCAAAATGTCGAATAAAACTGCCACCAATTAAGGGGAAATTGTTGAATATTTAATTCCAGCGATTTCCATTCAACCGAGCAGAAATTGAAAAATTGGACCGACGACAAATTCAATGCCCAAAATAAATTTCAATTC
Organism: Drosophila sordidula; assembly: GCA_035047465.1. Classification (NCBI taxonomy): domain Eukaryota; kingdom Metazoa; phylum Arthropoda; class Insecta; order Diptera; family Drosophilidae; genus Drosophila; species Drosophila sordidula. The sequence goes on along the minus strand of JAWNPQ010000260.1, from coordinate 845,202 downwards.
TCCAACTCTTTCGGCAGTGGGGAACGGGGGGCTTTGACATTTTTATGCCATGTCGTTTTCTGTTCGTGTTTTGATTCCCATTTCTGAAGACATTTCCGCCCGTGGAAGCTTGAAAGGTGTTAGAACTCTGCCGTCCCCGTCGCCGTTGCCATTGACGTTGCTGTTGATATATAGACGAGTCTGGAGTATATGAAAACATTTTAATTAATGCTGACAGCTGAAAAAGTCGCGGTTGCTTTTGTTGTGTAAATTTCTCGTCGACTCGAATGCCGTCTCATCGAGGCATTGGGCTCGATAATTATTATTGGATTTCCTTCTGCATTCACTACTGGTTTTTATTTCGCTTCGGCTTGTGTTCTTGGCTTTTTCTTGTTTTTTTTTTCTATTGAGCAACACGTCAACAAATTAATCCGCTTAGCGTCGCATTTTTACATTACTGAGTGGGGGCTCCCGCTGGGGCTGCCGGACTAGACAACTGCCATGATTGAGACACAGAGCCCAGACGCATAACCAGACAGTTAAGCCCTAATCCTTAATAGTTGGCTCTGGCTCACTCAGGTCGGGGTAGACTAACTTTTCTAGGGTTTCCTCTTCTCGTTGCCGCGTGTCAAGGTGAGCCACTCGGGAATGTCCCATAGAGTAACTAAGTTAATTAATGGACACAAACTGTGGGATTTATTTTATATATAGTATATTATTTTGTTACAATTACTCTATTTTACCTTAGCTATCCAATCGGGCTTTGTTCGATATATGTATTTGCTATTACTATTATTATTTTAAGATGAATTCTCTGCTATCAATTGCTCCTCCAATCCCTTGCCAAAATACGGAGAGCACAGAATGTGTATGAATAAATGTTATTAAATAGTATATTTCAACATTGATCAATTGAAGCATATTTATTAATAAATGTCATGGGGCTGAAATACCACATATGTGATTAATAATTGCGAATAATGTCAATAAGATCTAGTAATATATTAGCATAAGCTTAAATAAATTAAAGACATTAAAGATAAAACTATCGAGGCATGCCTGCAAAAGCAGTCTAGGAAATCGCCTTGTCATGTCATTTGGCTGCCAGCAACGACAACAAGGTTTGCCGTCGGCCAATGCACTCCCCTGGTGCAGCGACAGCAACAACAATTTGCACTGTAATAACAATATATAACACACAAATTTGAATAACAAATTAACTTGCACACACACACACACACACACTCGATGTGACATTTCAGGCTGGGTATGGGAGCCTCGAAGTTGCCATTCAGGCAGTCAGGCAGTCAGGCAGTCGGAACTTCGACTTGCTGGCACAACATAATTGAATGGCTGCAGGACACACACGACAAAGCAGCGCAGGAGCACAACAGGAATACGGAGCAGTAGCCACAAAATATTTGCTTATGTCGCTGCCTGGCAAAAGGCAGCCACAGCCACGGCAACAGAAGCAGCCACAGGCCGACCACGCGCTGCCCAACGTGCAACGTGCAACGTGCAACGTCCATCAAGCATCGACCAGTGCGACTTGCAGCAACGTCAACGTCAACGTCAACGTCAACGTCAACGTTGCATAAATCAACACAATGCGAGCGGCAACTGTGCTGCCAATTTCGTTGCAGTTGCTGGCCCAAAGTTGATTGAATATTTCAAACTATGCATCTTTAATAATGCGCAGCAGCAACGACGACGCCTGCGGATATTTGTGGGCGCAAATGCAAATGCAGAACAACAACAACGGCCCTTAGTCGTTGTAATTTCGACTTGTGACTAACTGACCAATGGCCAACAGGCCAATTCCGGCTAAGACTGTCTGGCTACTTGCATTCGGAACGCCTTCTAATCAAGTGCCTTCAGAATTTGCTCCTTTTTTGCGACCGAAATTCGCAGTCAAGTCTGGGCTTGGGCACTGAGCAGCATCTAATTGAATCTGACCGCATCAAGATGAAGTTTGTCGTCTTTTGCGACAGTTTTGGTTTGGGGATCCGGGCTAGTCTTGGGCGTTTCTCTAGCACTTTGTGTTTGTTTAGTTGACCGCAGTCAAAAATAGCTTTGAAAAAGTTTCGACTACAAAACTCTCGACTGGGTTGACGCTGATGATGCGTCCCGTCCAAAAGATTCCTCGGCATCTTTGTCAAAGTCAAAAGTTGGCCATAGTTCAAGTTAATGTTGTGTGACTTTTGTACTTTTGGCCACTGCTGTCAGGCAATGAACCATGTTTGATGCCATCAATGATGCCCTGCCGTAGTATTGGCGAAAAGTTTTAATAACTTGGCCAATTGCCTGCATGCGTTTTGTGTCGGCTAATGCGAAATTTTGAGTAGCTCTAACAGAATGCAAATAAGCACCTTTCTATACCCTGCAAAAGGTTGGCATAAGTAACAAACAGCTGCAATATGCAGCAGAAAGAGGGTCTTACTCGCTGCCCGTTTTGTGGCCATAGACAACATCCGCTTAATTAAAATTCTGTATTAAAATTAACTACTGCGCCGGCTAATGCTAAATAATTCCTAGCGCTGCACGCGTCGTATACGCAATGTGGCAAATGTCTGGCCAAAAGTTGCACTGCGGCAACCTAAGCCAAGCCCGGACAGCCAGCAGATCAGCTTAATGCGGCTCAGTTCTGCCAACCTGGTTGGCAGTCCGTCTCGCCCTCGAGCTGGGGCCAGCGAGCGCAAAAAAAAAACTCGCCCTGCTCACAATGCGAAAATTTAATTTGGCTTTTGCTTTTTTCGCTCTTGGCCCCATGAATAGGTGGCTGCAGTGGGGGCAACAACAGCAATTCGCTCGCAACACGAGACGCATTACACATACGCAGTGTTGTCCGCCCGGCGTACGTGAAAGTGTGCAAAAGTGTGCGGCAAGCCACAGGAGATTAATTTCGTGTCTGTGCATTCTTTTCACAACAGCACAGACAACCGGACAGACAACAATAGGGCAAGCGACACGACACGACACGCCCTAATCGCAAATCGGGGCAGGGCCAAAGGCGACGCATTAAAGTCAATAGTTGTCCGTTAAGGCCGCACTCACATTTAACAATTACGGAATAACTCGCAGACATTTGCAATTCTCTCCAGAACTTAGCAGTTGTCAATTTAACTGCCAACCGTCAAGTGGAATTTAAATTTCCTCGCAGGCAGCTGCAGATAATTATTATACAGCTCGCTTATCTCCTCTTGATTCGACCCGTGATAAGCCCGACAGATATCACATCGGGCCCAGCAGGTGTCCATTAAGTAGCAATTAGTCGCACGTCTGTTTAGTGGCTGCTTTGATTACAGCTGGCGAGTGGGCGTTGGCCTGCGTGTGGGCGTGCCGGTAGGCGCTATCAAGCTTTCCAATATTATAAACACGCTCCACCCCCGACAGGACGACCTCCTGCTGTGGCTTTTGCTGATGTTGATGACGTCCTGCTGACACTTTAGTGCGCCACAACCTCGGGCGACCTCCCGACTTTGATGTGGGCCAAAAGGTGCGTTCAGTGTGTGCACTGGAAGCTGTGCATAATTGGGAAATAGTTGGCCAAATCTCAGGCCAACTGCCTGCAGGTTCGAGACCCTTAAGTGGCTTATTGCCCAGCAGCCATTGCATTGCCAGATAGATCCTGGCGGCTTGTGGTCACATAATTAGAAACATGCTCAATGGGTACTTGCCCCATGTGAGGTAGTTACAGAAATTGACAGCTCGACACTCTCGTGAAATCTGTTATCAATAGCAACCGTCGACTGGCAAAAACGTCTGCGGAAAGCAATTAAGTAGCTCATATTTATTATGCTCTATCAAGCCATAAGAATTCAGAAAATTATTTGTCGTCGCTATTAAGGCTAGAAACTTTAAGCTTATACCCAATAATCCAAAATTGCAGTTTGAAGGACTGCTTTGAGCTTGCAATAATCATTAATACCATTTTCGTATTAAATTGTTTATTCATTGCAAACGAACATTGCGCATTTTAAATTTATATTTAGTCCCATCAAAACTTTTGCTGGACAATTTCCAATTGTAGTAATTGTTGACTTTGTAATCAGTTATCAAAAATGCTTTTATCTTAGAGATTTTTGCTTCGCGTCTCTTCTGCCTTTTCCTCACTTTCGCGGAAACCACCTTTCAGCTAATTGCCTTAGAGCTCGGTCAAACATTATTCTTGGCAAACTTTGGCTTCACTTTCAACCAACTACGGCTAATTTGTGGGCCCCTGTCCCCTTTCGCTGCTCTTGGCAAATTTATCCAAAAAAGTTTGCGGTGTTGGCTCATAAATTTCAGATTTTCGGCATAAACATAAGTTCCCAATTTTGAAGTGGCGCATCGCTTAAAGCCCCCCACCAAGCGCAAATCCAAAAACTCATTACGGTAATTAGGCATTGTCCGGACGGACGTCGGGTGAGGGATAATAGGCGTAAAGAGGCCATACAAAAAATTGTTGCAGAACAATATTGGCATTGATTTTTGACCAAAATAGACAAAATCTACCAAAAGTTGCCTAATGAGTCCGCCATCATTTAGGCCAATTGACTGGACCAGCATGGAGATGTGGCAGAGGGCTGCACTATTTCGAGAATGTGCAACGAGCCCTCCTGATGCATATCGAGTGGTCAACTACACCAGGACGAGTACCCACATGAGTGCCATAGGGTATATCGAATGTCAGTTGGGTTCGGCTCGGGCTCGGGGTGGGGAGTGCACTTTATGAATTGTTGTTGGCAATGACAATTGGATTATAATTATGAGCTTACATCGATAAAAATTGCATTTAAATTCGTTCACTTTTATCATGTTAATAAAAATGCCCCATTATTGTTCATTATTGTTGTAGTTGTGCCTTAATTCATTTTAAAACTAAAGTGACATTTACAGGCAATTATTTAACGGTTTAATTGCACGACAGGCCATTGAACTGTGAATGGGAATTCGACACCATGGACAAGAGTCGATCGCCTACTCACGCACACACACACACACGCACACAAACATATTCTGAAGAACACTTGCTCGAGAACCTTCAAGCCGCGCTTCTCTCATAGCTGGCAGCTATGGCCGTGTCCGCTGGCGCTGGCAGCTTTTGTGTGGCCTCGCTCCTCAATGGCCGCCATTATGTTGTTAATATCTGTGCGTGCAACAGACAGAGGCAACCACAGCCACGCTTTATAGAGTTGGCTTTTGTTCGCAGTGCCGTTGCGGCAACCGCATTGAAATTAACTTTAGTGCCATTTAAAGTTATGCGCTTCATAAATTGCAAAAACAGTTTCAATTAAAATGCGGCCATCATAAAAAGGAAATGCTGCCGACTCGCACAGCGCCTGCAAATGCGTTGTTCTCGTTGTTGTTATTGTTGCTGCTGCTGCATATAGAAACAAAAGGCAACAGCATCAGCCGCCGCTCAACGCCCTGGCCAATAATGCAACTACCCACAGGCGGCGTCCCTTCGCATTGCTAAGGGGGCCTTGTATATCGATAACAGGCCCCCCTTGTGTGGCGCCCCTGGCGTCTGTTCTCTGTTCGTGCTCATCATCATAATTTGAATGCAACGCGTTTAATTGCAGACTTGCATTAATTATTATTGAACAATTTTTTAAATGCACAAGCGTCCCCGAGGCGTAAACTTTTTGCGGCACCTGTTATCTCGTGCTCTTTTTAACCAACCCGCGTCTGCTTTCCACTGCCTGCTTATCGGCGCTACGCAAGAATTTTGAAGCTCCCGCGGCGACGCGTGCAATTTTTGATTTCCGCCTTTTGTATTTCGGGCACATTTCCCGCTTATCGGCCATGAAATTGTGTAGGTCTTCCCTATCCGCGCCGATCTCTGGCTCTTCCTGTTGTTGTGTTTGCTGTTTGCCTTGGCATTGCTCCCGGCACTTGAGTCGATAAAATGCGAGCAGGTTCGGTGGGCAAATTCGGGTAACTTGTCCTAGTTAAGAGTTGTGGAAATTTATTGAATTTCACAATGTGCCAGCAATGTGGGCGAGGCAAAACTTCTGGTGAGGGTGAGTGCTTTCGAGTTGAGAGGCTGCCAGGATATTAAAAACTTTACGCAACTTACTAAAGAGTTTATCAGACATTTTTAAAACATCATGAATTTAACCTCAAAGATACTTGAAACGATATGCAATATACCTATTTGAATATTGTACTAAAAGCAGGTGTTAAATTTAATCAAAAATATTTCAATAGTATTCAATTGGCTTTAATATAAAGCTCTTAATATTCAGAATTTATCCTACTAATGAAATCATCCCAGTCCTCGCCTTTCTTGCTATGAGTTGGAGCAGGTCCAATCTACTTTCACGCCAACAACTTTTTTTCGAGAGCAGCAGCTAAAGGTTGTTTTAACCTTATATAAGTGTTTGACAAAAGAAACAAATGGTTGCTCTATTTGTTTGTTTTATGTATTTTTTCAGGTATTCATTTGAATTTGGCAGTTGAATGCTTAAACAAGAGAAGCTTAAGCAGCACTGTGCAGGGTATTGACCTGTCGACCTTTGCTACAAAGCTGCCTTCTTCCTTCTGCAATTGTGAAAAAATGTAAAAATTAAATTTACAGTTAATCAGACATGGCCACAAATGCGCTATAAACAAACAGCAAAAGGAATGAAAAAAGAAGTTGGCTAACGATGTGGACACTCGTTGGGGCCGCTGCTCGCCCCAGTGGTTGTGGAAGGCGGAAGGTGGAGTGTGGTAAGTGGAAGGTGGAAGGGGAGGGCAGTAATCGATAGGAGCATTGCGCACTTTTTGCGACTCAGCTGCCGTCAGTTGAATGGCTCCCATATCCGTTGGCACGCCCCCCGCCCCGCTCCCGGGTGCCGGCACGTCCACAGCACATTGAAAATCATAATTGTTGAATTTGCCATGGAGGCTGCCTATAAAATAAATCAAGGATAATGCTGCGCGGAATTAAAAATTAAACGAAGTGCGCCATTTACTCTTGCACACGGCATCGATCCCGTTGCTGCTGCTGCTGAAGTCGGAGCCGGGTGAGGATGCGGGCATTCTCATATTCCATATATCGTGTGTGTGCATTGCCGGTTTTTATAGACGCTTTTTATTGCGCATTTCCATTGATGTTAAAATTTTCGCCAATTTCTTTTATTTCTGCCGCTCGCCCAACATTTTTCCATTGCGCGCTGATTTTATTTGAATGAAAATTGGCGAATTGTATGATAGACGTCGGTGTGGGCGTGCCAATAGGGGCGTGGCGCAGCGTATGCGTAATATTTCACCAACTGATGGCGCCGCGCGGAGAACGCACGAGGAAGGCACTGGCGCCCTCTCAATGTGTGCATTGAATTGGGTGGCGAGCACCGAAGGACACAGAGGGCCTGGAGCCGGGGGATAAACATTTGCTTGGATGCGCATCTGTTCAAGTGCCTGATTATATTTAAACTGGTGGATTGGAGAGCTTATACAGCGATGAAGGATGCGCTGGAATGGACGGGAAGCGAGGGCGAACCCAAGTTGTTGATGCATTCGAAAGGAATCCACATCAATTTGATATCTGAATCCGATCCAATATCGGAGCGGAGTCTGGCAAAACGCTGACACAGCTCAAACTGTTGTGCCCCCCACACGTGCCACTCAAAAGTTGCCGATGGCCATTTGCAACGCGTTGCCCGCATCTCAATTTATAACGCAGCAAATTTGCGGCAAAGATAAATTTGTCAAAGCGAGCGCACAAATGTGAGCAAACAAATAACTTAAAGGACACACTCTCCCCTTACCCCCCACCCGGTACTCCCCCCTCAAATAAGGCTACCCGCCCCAGTGGGCCTGTGTCATTTATGCCAAATGACCCTCATTATTTTGTCTTATTACCAAAATAAATTGAGTCGGGCTTAAAAATTGTGCAACTTACAGCGAGGGGTTAGTGCGGGCTTTTGGGCCTCATATGTAGAAGCAAAAGGGCGGGTCTTAAATACGCCACGGAAGCCGTAGTCAAGTTTTGTGGGCCTAAATAAAATATTAAATTTGTTGTGAAATTGCTCTTAAATTGAAATGAAATTGAATTTACCTGAGTGGGAGCGCCCCGCAGAGGCCCATTGTAAATCCATCAGGGCCGCTGTCAAAACGGCGCTCCCCACGCCTGCTCCCCCTACCCCCAGTGGGCACGCACTTTAATTGCTGCTGCCCGCCTTTGTAAAGTGGCAGAAATGCTAAATCAAATATTGACAAAAGTAAGTAATATTCTTGCCTCCTGGAGCTGCTTGCGCTGCCACTTCTTCTGCTTGTGCTGCCAGTAAGCAAATTCGATTAGTCGCCACGCCCCGAGGCCATTATGAGGGCCTTGTGCGAAATTGAATTAAAAATGCATCATGAAAAGGCCGAAGATTTGATTAATGGCGCCTACAACCGGACAGCAGAAATGAAACGAAAAGTGTCACGGAAGAAGGTCCTCAAAATAAATGGCACGGCGGGCAAGTCGGCGCGTCAGGACAACTAATCATAAGATGGGTGCCAACTTCTCAGCACGCCCCGGGCAACCGGAGTGTCTCGAGCCCCATCACTTGGCTAATGAAGCCATTCCACGGCCAGTCTAAACTTCCAGAAACTTGAGCTTCAGCTCGTCTTCTATGTGTCGAGGGGTGGTCGGGAGGGGGTTGGGTCGCATCGTAAAAATCAACGGCCATATGGCAAGGTAACAAAATATAACAAGCCCTCGTAACAACAGCTACCCCTAGCGACACATTACCGTTACTATTACCCGTTCCTGCCGCCGGTTGGCGGGAGGCGTGCTTCTCAGCCGTAGAAATATAAAAATATATATTTCAATTAGTTGCGTTTATTTTTTCAGTGTTTAAATGCGACCATAAAATGTCTCTGGAGTGGTTTCTAGTTCATTTATTGGAGTCCCTCGTAAATTATGCCGGGGCGATCGTAAATAATTTGGACTCGTAATGGGTTTTTTCCTCGACAAGCAGATGTTCTCGTTTATTTGTAATGCTCATAAAAAGAGACTGTCGCAAGAGTTTGGCCGAAAAAACAGCCCACAAGAAAAGAGAAATGGAATTGAGAGGTGCTTAGCACATCGTACAAAGATACGCAACAGACAACATACTATTCAAATCACATTTCAAATCGAATTTGCCAGCACATTAGGCGCATTATAAGCCCATCCGTCATAGAGGCCCCCCTCCCTCCCTCTGGTATGCCGCTTAAATCCGTCAAAGCAATGCAAATAAAATTAAATCGAATTATTTTTTGGGCATCTGCCGGACAAACTAATGCAGATATGTCCTTTCCACATACCCATACATAAGTACATATAACATAGCAACTGGCATCGGGCGGGGGGCATCGGAAGGGGGCAACTCACAACTGCTGCAGGTTGAAATTTCATTTTGTGTGCATTGAAAATTCGCAGCAAATAAATTCAATTTGTGCGCTTAGAGAAAAAACCCTCGTCCAAACCCAATCAATCGAGCGACTGACAACATTTTGATATGCCCAAAACAAATTGAATTTGCCGCAACCGAAAAGCTTCATAGTTCTGTAGCAGATCCCCACCCAGCTGCCCGCCCACCTTTCCAGGGTACGCCTCCGTCAGAAATCACGGCGGTTCCCCGTCTGGACAACGTCTAGGCCACAAAGTTCCGTTAGGCAGGCATTGGCTAAGCCAATTTTATGCAAAATTGCCTGAGAAATTGAAAAGCAAAATAAAGAAGTTTTTTTTATTATTATTTTGTCCTGTTTTGTTTTCGGGTTTTACGCCACTTATGTCATTATTTTCACGATGTCGACTGCGGTTCGGCGATGAAAGTAAATAGAAAACACGGCAATATATATAAAAACGCAGAGCCATAAACTTGGGCGTGTGCGAATGATGAACCCGGGGTGAGGGGACATTTGGGGTTGTTCTTGTGGTAGACACCCAGTGGTGAATTGAACAAGGACTGGCAATGGAAATAGTGGACAAAAAACAGAGTTTGATATCAAGACTATTTTTATATTTATTAATGAACGTGTATAACTGCAAAACTATTAATACATCTGCATTGTCAGTTTAAAAATCATTTCTAATATACCTTTTATTTTTGTTAGGCTAAAAATGATTAGAATTATTATTATTCATTAATTTAATTTTATTAATTTAAATATGAAAAAAGTGCCCACCTATTTGTCCTTTCAGTGACTTCGATTTTGGATTGCCGGGATTTGCATAATACTATTGTACCAGTCTTATCGCGAAATATCTTTACAATATATTTGCTATTGGGCAGTTTGCGGCTGCTGTCTTGTATATTCCGCTTCTGGCCTTGCTGCAGTAGGCAGTAGGCAATTTCAGTAACGACAGTCAGCAAAATAAAATGATTTCTTTCGGAGGCTGTGCGGCGCGTTTGCTAAAGAAGAAATATCATAAAATACGTAACGACGATTTGCCTGCCATCTACACGACCGTTTTTTCCTTCTATCTATCTATCCATCTGGAGGCCCACATGCGTGTCCTGTGGCTGGTCGTAGTCCTAGTGCCCATTCTGGTTCCTGCTTTTTGTTTTCTATTTCTGTTTTTGCATGCTCAGGCAGTCGACTGATAGAATTTTAGCTTTGTGTAAAAGTTTTTTCTATCCGCCGCCTACTCATGCCCAGCGAAGCGCATAAATGGCGTTGACAATGGACGTGGTATGGGAGAACGTGAGGGGCTCGGGGCACGGGGCGGGTGGGTGCGATGGAGCAACATCAGCAACAGTGGGAAAATTCCATCTATCAACAAATCAGCTGCCAAATTCTTGTTGACGCGTGTAGCCGTTGACAATGGCGTTTCCCGCTTCCCGCCGGCCGGTTCCCGTTCCCGCAGCTCTCCGGCTTCCGATTCCTGCTGGTTATGCAATATCATCGCTTTGTCTCTTGCTCTCGCACAGCGCTGCGCTGTGTCGTGTCTCACACAAACTGCTGACGCATGCGGCTGGCACAAAAAAAAATCACTGAAACAAAGGCAAAAGGGCGATTGGCGAAATCAAATAAAATTGTTAAATTGAATAAAAATCGCGAGCTGAAAAACGGAAAATATTTGCGCATTTAATGCAATTGAAGGTCAGTTTGTAGAGCTCCCGGGTCTCAGCTGGACAACAGCTGCTACTTCTTTGCCCGGGAGCAAAAAACACTGCGTAATTAATGACGTCCCTCAGTCTCTTTGGTAACTACATTAACGCTCACATTAAGGCAATGACCAGGTCGGATAGTGGTCCACAAGAAAAACTCAAGTAGAGCTACTTGGCCATTTGCTTTGAGAAAAATTGCAGACTACAGATTGAAAATAGTGAAGAGGACCTTAAGTAGGCATCACGAATCCACAAAAAATAAGTAAGAAAGTTGAGGTTGTTAATATTGGTATTTTGGAAAAATATGGAATTTTTATATTTCGTAAGGGCGGAGGTGGACGTGGCCAACATTTCTTTGATCGATTTTAAGAGCCGGATACCCAAACACTGTCAGCCAAATATGGGCGTGGCCGGGGGCATTCTAGTGGCATGGCCGGAATGTTAAGGTAATCATCTTTTGGGGAGGACACCAGCAATCTACATACCAAGTTTGGTATCTCTAGCTTTAAAACTGTGGGAATTAAACACATGTTATCGATTTGAGCTTTCAGGTATATCGACCGGGAAATATTTTTCTAGGATGTTTGAAGGAGCTTTCCAGTAATATGTATTGCAAATTTGGATAGTTTCTATATTTCAACGCCCATAACTTTGTCAAAACTGAACCGATTTTGATGTTTGAAGGCATTTTATTCATGGTTTGTCCTCTAAATTGATTCTATATTTAAAATTTATGCATTTTTGAAAATAAATTTTTTTTTAATTTTTTGGCAAAAAAGCATGTACCCCCCCCTTACTCATTTTCGAAAAAATTTTTTTTTCAAAATTTAGAAATGCGAATTTCCACTTTTAATCGATTGTGGTGGTCTCAATAACCATAAAAAACAGCATTAAAACCGATTCTGAGGGGGTCAAATTTTTTGTCAAAAATCATGCCAAAATTGACAAAAATTTTGACATGTAACGCCCTCGGATCCATAGCTCCCATATTTCGAACACCCATAACTTTGTCAAAACTTAACCGATTTTCATGTTTGAAGGCATTTTATTCATGGTTTGTCCTCTAGATTGATTCTGCATTTCAAATATATTCATTATTGAAATAAATTTTTTTGGAATTTTTTGGCAAAAAAGCATGTACCCCCCCCTTACTCATTTTCGAAAAAATTTTTTTTTCATAATTTAAATTTCCGAATTTGCATTTTTAATCGATTGTGGTGGTCATAATTAGTATAAAAAACAACATTAAAGCCGATTCTGAGGGGGTCAAATTTTTTGTCAAAAATTATGCAAAAATCGACAAAAATTTTGACATGTAACGCCCTCGGATCCATAGCTCCCATATTTCAAACGCTCATAACTTTGTCAAAACTGAACCGATTTTGATGTTTGAAGGCATTTTATTCATGGTTTGTCCTCTAAATTGATTCTATATTTAAAATTTATGCATTTTTGAAAATAAATTTTTTTTTAATTTTTTGGCAAAAAAGCATGTACCCCCCCCTTACTCATTTTTGAAAAAATTTTTTTTTCAAAATTTAGAAATGCGAATTTCCACTTTTAATCGATTGTGGTGGTCTCAATAACCATAAAAAACAGCATTAAAACCGATTCTGAGGGGGTCAAATTTTTTGTCAAAAATCATGCCAAAATTGACAAAAATTTTGACATGTAACGCCCTCGGATCCATAGCTCCCATACTTCGAACACCCATAACTTTGTCAAAACTTAACCGATTTTCATGTTTGATGGCATTTTATTCATGGTTTGTCCTCTAGATTGATTCTGCATTTCAAATATATTCATTATTGAAAATAAATTTTTTTTGAATTTTTTGGGGAAAAAAGCATGTACCCCCCCCTTACTCATTTTCGAAAAAAATTTTTTTTCAAAATTTATAAATGCGAATTTCCACTTTTAATCGATTGTGGTGGTCTCAATAACCATAAAAAACAGCATTAAAACCGATTCTGAGGGGGTCAAATTTTTTGTCAAAAATCATGCCAAAATTGACAAAAATTTTGACATGTAACGCCCTCGGATCCATAGCTCCCATACTTCGAACACCCATAACTTTGTCAAAACTTAACCGATTTTCATGTTTGAAGGCATTTTATTCATGGTTTGTCCTCTAGATTGATTCTGCATTAAAAATATATTCATTATTGAAAATAAATTTTTTTTGAATTTTTTGGGGAAAAAAGCATGTACCCCCCCTTACTCATTTTCGAAAAAAATTTTTTTTCAAAATTTAGAAATGCGAATTTCCACTTTTAATCGATTGTGGTGGTCTCAATAACCATAAAAAACAGCATTAAAACCGATTCTGAGGGGGTCAAATTTTTTGTCAAAAATCATGCCAAAATTGACAAAAATTTTGACATGTAACGCCCTCGGATCCATAGCTCCCATATTTCGAACACCCATAACTTTGTCAAAACTTAACCGATTTTCATGTTTGAAGGCATTTTATTCATGGTTTGTCCTCTAGATTGATTCTGCATTTCAAATATATTCATTATTGAAATAAATTTTTTTGGAATTTTTTGGGGAAAAAAGCATGTACCCCCCCCTTACTCATTTTCGAAAAAAATTTTTTTTCAAAATTTATAAATGCGAATTTCCACTTTTAATCGATTGTGGTGGTCTCAATAACCATAAAAAACAGCATTAAAACCGATTCTGAGGGGGTCAAATTTTTTGTCAAAAATCATGCCAAAATTGACAAAAATTTTGACATGTAACGCCCTCGGATCCATAGCTCCCATACTTCGAACACCCATAACTTTGTCAAAACTTAACCGATTTTCATGTTTGAAGGCATTTTATTCATGGTTTGTCCTCTAGATTGATTCTGCATTTCAAATATATTCATTATTGAAAATAAATTTTTTTTGAATTTTTTGGGGAAAAAAGCATGTACCCCCCCCTTACTCATTTTCGAAAAAAATTTTTTTTCAAAATTTATAAATGCGAATTTCCACTTTTAATCGATTGTGGTGGTCTCAATTACCATAAAAAACAGCATTAAAACCGATTCTGAGGGTGTCAAATTTTTTGTCAAAAATCATGCCAAAATTGACAAAAATTTTGACATGTAACGCCCTCGGATCCATAGCTCCCATATTTCGAACACCCATAACTTTGTCAAAACTTAACCGATTTTCATGTTTGAAGGCATTTTATTCATGGTTTGTCCTCTAGATTGATTCTGCATTTCAAATATATTCATTATTGAAATAAATTTTTTTGGAATTTTTTGGCAGAAAAGCATGTACCCCCCCCTTACTCATTTTCGAAAAAATTTTTTTTTCAAAATTTATAAATGCGAATTTCCACTTTTAATCGATTGTGGTGGTCTCAATAACCATAAAAAACAGCATTAAAACCGATTCTGAGGGGGTCAAATTTTTTGTCAAAAATCATGCCAAAATTGACAAAAATTTTGACATGTAACGCCCTCGGATCCATAGCTCCCATACTTCGAACACCCATAACTTTGTCAAAACTTAACCGATTTTCATGTTTGATGGCATTTTATTCATGGTTTGTCCTCTAGATTGATTCTGCATTTCAAATATATTCATTATTGAAAATAAATTTTTTTTGAATTTTTTGGGGAAAAAAGCATGTACCCCCCCCCTTACTCATTTTCGAAAAAAATTTTTTTTCAAAATTTAGAAATGCGAATTTCCACTTTTAATCGATTGTGGTGGTCTCAATAACCATAAAAAACAGCATTAAAACCGATTCTGAGGGGGTCAAATTTTTTGTCAAAAATCATGCCAAAATTGACAAAAATTTTGACATGTAACGCCCTCGGATCCATAGCTCCCATACTTCGAACACCCATAACTTTGTCAAAACTTAACCGATTTTCATGTTTGAAGGCATTTTATTCATGGTTTGTCCTCTAGATTGATTCTGCATTTCAAATATATTCATTATTGAAAATAAATTTTTTTTGAATTTTTTGGGGAAAAAAGCATGTACCCCCCCCTTACTCATTTTCGAAAAAAATTTTTTTTTCAAAATTTAGAAATGCGAATTTCCACTTTTAATCGATTGTGGTGGTCTCAATTACCATAAAAAACAGCATTAAAACCGATTCTGAGGGTGTCAAATTTTTTGTCAAAAATCATGCCAAAATTGACAAAAATTTTGACATGTAACGCCCTCGGATCCATAGCTCCCATATTTCGAACACCCATAACTTTGTCAAAACTTAACCGATTTTCATGTTTGAAGGCATTTTATTCATGGTTTGTCCTCTAGATTGATTCTGCATTTCAAATATATTCATTATTGAAATAAATTTTTTTGGAATTTTTTGGCAGAAAAGCATGTACCCCCCCCCTTACTCATTTTCGAAAAAATTTTTTTTTCAAAATTTATAAATGCGAATTTCCACTTTTAATCGATTGTGGTGGTCTCAATAACCATAAAAAACAGCATTAAAACCGATTCTGAGGGGGTCAAATTTTTTGTCAAAAATCATGCCAAAATTGACAAAAATTTTGACATGTAACGCCCTCGGATCCATAGCTCCCATACTTCGAACACCCATAACTTTGTCAAAACTTAACCGATTTTCATGTTTGATGGCATTTTATTCATGGTTTGTCCTCTAGATTGATTCTGCATTTCAAATATATTCATTATTGAAAATAAATTTTTTTTGAATTTTTTGGGGAAAAAAGCATGTACCCCCCCCTTACTCATTTTCGAAAAAAATTTTTTTTCAAAATTTAGATTTCCGAATTTGCATTTTTAATCGATTGTGGTGGTCTCAATTACCATAAAAAACAGCATTAAAACCGATTCTGAGGGGGTCAAATTTTTTGTCAAAAATCATGCCAAAATTGACAAAAATTTTGACATGTAACGCCCTCGGATCCATAGCTCCCATATTTCGAACACCCATAACTTTGTCAAAACTTAACCGATTTTCATGTTTGAAGGCATTTTATTCATGGTTTGTCCTCTAAATTGATTCTATATTTAAAATTTACGCATTTTTGAAAATAAATTTTTTTGGAATTTTTTGGCAAAAAAGCATGTACCCCCCCTTACTCATTTTCGAAAAAATTTTTTTTTCAAAATTTAGATATCCGAATTTGCATTTTTAATCGATTGTGGTGGTCATAATTAGTATAAAAAACAACATTAAAGCCGATTCTGGGGGGGTCAAATTTTTTGTCAAAAATTATGCAAAAATCGAAAAAAAATTTGACATGTAACGCCCTCGGATCCATAGCTCCCATACTTCGAACACCCATAACTTTGTCAAAACTTAACCGATTTTCATGTTTGATGGCATTTTATTCATGGTTTGTCCTCTAGATTGATTCTGCATTTCAAATATATTCATTATTGAAAATAAATTTTTTTTGAATTTTTTGGGGAAAAAAGCATGTACCCCCCCCTTACTCATTTTCGAAAAAAATTTTTTTTCAAAATTTAGATTTCCGAATTTGCATTTTTAATCGATTGTGGTGGTCTCAATTACCATAAAAAACAGCATTAAAACCGATTCTGAGGGTGTCAAATTTTTTGTCAAAAATCATGCCAAAATTGACAAAAATTTTGACATGTAACGCCCTCGGATCCATAGCTCCCATACTTCGAACACCCATAACTTTGTCAAAACTTAACCGATTTTCATGTTTGAAGGCATTTTATTCATGGTTTGTCCTCTAGATTGATTCTGCATTTCAAATATATTCATTATTGAAATAAATTTTTTTGGAATTTTTTGGCAAAAAAGCATGTACCCCCCCCTTACTCATTTTCGAAAAAATTTTTTTTTCATAATTTAAATTTCCGAATTTGCATTTTTAATCGATTGTGGTGGTCATAATTAGTATAAAAAACAACATTAAAGCCGATTCTGAGGGGGTCAAATTTTTTGTCAAAAATTATGCAAAAATCGACAAAAATTTTGACATGTAACGCCCTCGGATCCATAGCTCCCATATTTCAAACGCTCATAACTTTGTCAAAACTGAACCGATTTTGATGTTTGAAGGCATTTTATTCATGGTTTGTCCTCTAAATTGATTCTATATTTAAAATTTATGCATTTTTGAAAATAAATTTTTTTTTAATTTTTTGGCAAAAAAGCATGTACCCCCCCCTTACTCATTTTCGAAAAAATTTTTTTTTCAAAATTTAGAAATGCGAATTTCCACTTTTAATCGATTGTGGTGGTCTCAATAACCATAAAAAACAGCATTAAAACCGATTCTGAGGGGGTCAAATTTTTTGTCAAAAATCATGCCAAAATTGACAAAAATTTTGACATGTAACGCCCTCGGATCCATAGCTCCCATACTTCGAACACCCATAACTTTGTCAAAACTTAACCGATTTTCATGTTTGATGGCATTTTATTCATGGTTTGTCCTCTAGATTGATTCTGCATTTCAAATATATTCATTATTGAAAATAAATTTTTTTTGAATTTTTTGGGGAAAAAAGCATGTACCCCCCCCTTACTCATTTTCGAAAAAAATTTTTTTTCTAAATTTATAAATGCGAATTTCCACTTTTAATCGATTGTGGTGGTCTCAATAACCATAAAAAACAGCATTAAAACCGATTCTGAGGGGGTCAAATTTTTTGTCAAAAATCATGCCAAAATTGACAAAAATTTTGACATGTAACGCCCTCGGATCCATAGCTCCCATACTTCGAACACCCATAACTTTGTCAAAACTTAACCGATTTTCATGTTTGAAGGCATTTTATTCATGGTTTGTCCTCTAGATTGATTCTGCATTTCAAATATATTCATTATTGAAAATAAATTTTTTTTGAATTTTTTGGGGAAAAAAGCATGTACCCCCCTTACTCATTTTCGAAAAAAATTTTTTTTCAAAATTTATAAATGCGAATTTCCACTTTTAATCGATTGTGGTGGTCTCAATTACCATAAAAAACAGCATTAAAACCGATTCTGAGGGTGTCAAATTTTTTGTCAAAAATCATGCCAAAATTGACAAAAATTTTGACATGTAACTCCCTCGGATCCATAGCTCCCATATTTCGAACACCCATAACTTTGTCAAAACTTAACCGATTTTCATGTTTGAAGGCATTTTATTCATGGTTTGTCCTCTAGATTGATTCTGCATTTCAAATATATTCATTATTGAAATAAATTTTTTTGGAATTTTTTGGCAGAAAAGCATGTACCCCCCCCCTTACTCATTTTCGAAAAAATTTTTTTTTCAAAATTTATAAATGCGAATTTCCACTTTTAATCGATTGTGGTGGTCTCAATAACCATAAAAAACAGCATTAAAACCGATTCTGAGGGGGTCAAATTTTTTGTCAAAAATCATGCCAAAATTGACAAAAATTTTGACATGTAACGCCCTCGGATCCATAGCTCCCATACTTCGAACACCCATAACTTTGTCAAAACTTAACCGATTTTCATGTTTGATGGCATTTTATTCATGGTTTGTCCTCTAGATTGATTCTGCATTTCAAATAGATTCATTATTGAAAATAAATTTTTTTTGAATTTTTTGGGGAAAAAAGCATGTACCCCCCCCTTACTCATTTTCGAAAAAAATTTTTTTTCTAAATTTATAAATGCGAATTTCCACTTTTAATCGATTGTGGTGGTCTCAATAACCATAAAAAACAGCATTAAAACCGATTCTGAGGGGGTCAAATTTTTTGTCAAAAATCATGCCAAAATTGACAAAAATTTTGACATGTAACGCCCTCGGATCCATAGCTCCCATACTTCGAACACCCATAACTTTGTCAAAACTTAACCGATTTTCATGTTTGAAGGCATTTTATTCATGGTTTGTCCTCTAGATTGATTCTGCATTTCAAATATATTCATTATTGAAAATAAATTTTTTTTGAATTTTTTGGGGAAAAAAGCATGTACCCCCCCCCTTACTCATTTTCGAAAAAAATTTTTTTTCAAAATTTATAAATGCGAATTTCCACTTTTAATCGATTGTGGTGGTCTCAATTACCATAAAAAACAGCATTAAAACCGATTCTGAGGGGGTCAAATTTTTTGTCAAAAATCATGCCAAAATTGACAAAAATTTTGACATGTAACGCCCTCGGATCCATAGCTCCCATACTTCGAACACCCATAACTTTGTCAAAACTTAACCGATTTTCATGTTTGAAGGCATTTTATTCATGGTTTGTCCTCTAGATTGATTCTGCATTTCAAATATATTCATTATTGAAAATAAATTTTTTTTGAATTTTTTGGGGAAAAAAGCATGTACCCCCCCCTTACTCATTTTCGAAAAAAATTTTTTTTAAAATTTAGAAATGCGAATTTCCACTTTTAATCGATTGTGGTGGTCTCAATTACCATAAAAAACAGCATTAAAACCGATTCTGAGGGTGTCAAATTTTTTGTCAAAAATCATGCCAAAATTGACAAAAATTTTGACATGTAACGCCCTCGGATCCATAGCTCCCATATTTCGAACACCCATAACTTTGTCAAAACTTAACCGATTTTCATGTTTGAAGGCATTTTATTCATGGTTTGTCCTCTAGATTGATTCTGCATTTCAAATATATTCATTATTGAAATAAATTTTTTTGGAATTTTTTGGCAGAAAAGCATGTACCCCCCCCCTTACTCATTTTCGAAAAAATTTTTTTTTCAAAATTTATAAATGCGAATTTCCACTTTTAATCGATTGTGGTGGTCTCAATAACCATAAAAAACAGCATTAAAACCGATTCTGAGGGGGTCAAATTTTTTGTCAAAAATCATGCCAAAATTGACAAAAATTTTGACATGTAACGCCCTCGGATCCATAGCTCCCATACTTCGAACACCCATAACTTTGTCAAAACTTAACCGATTTTCATGTTTGATGGCATTTTATTCATGGTTTGTCCTCTAGATTGATTCTGCATTTCAAATATATTCATTATTGAAAATAAATTTTTTTTGAATTTTTTGGGGAAAAAAGCATGTACCCCCCCCTTACTCATTTTCGAAAAAAATTTTTTTTCAAAATTTAGATTTCCGAATTTGCATTTTTAATCGATTGTGGTGGTCATAATTAGTATAAAAAACAACATTAAAGCCGATTCTGGGGGGGTCAAATTTTTTGTCAAAAATTATGCAAAAATCGAAAAAAAATTTGACATGTAACGCCCTCGGATCCATAGCTCCCATACTTCGAACACCCATAACTTTGTCAAAACTTAACCGATTTTCATGTTTGAAGGCATTTTATTCATGGTTTGTCCTCTAGATTGATTCTGCATTTCAAGTATATTCATTATTGAAAATAAATTTTTTTTGAATTTTTTGGGGAAAAAAGCATATACCCCCCCCTTACTCATTTTCGAAAAAATTTTTTTTTCAAAATTTAGAAATGCGAATTTCCACTTTTAATCGATTGTGGTGGTCTCAATTACCATAAAAAACAGCATTAAAACCGATTCTGAGGGGGTCAAATTTTTTGTCAAAAATCATGCCAAAATTAACAAAAATTTTGACATGTAACGCCCTCGGATCCATAGCTCCCATACTTCGAACACCCATAACTTTGTCAAAACCTAACCGATTTTCATGTTTGAAGGCATTTTATTCATGGTTTGCCCTCTAGATTAATTCTGCATTTCAAGTATATTCATTATTGAAAATAAATTTTTTTGGAATTTTTTGGGGAAAAAAGCATGTACCCCCCCTCCCCTTACTCATTTCCGAAAAAAATGTTTTTTCAAAATTTAGAAATGCAAATTTCCATTTTCCAACATAAGCATGTGTACTTTAATTCTTCAGTTAATACTATTTTTCTCCAATAAGCATATTCCATAGTTTTCAACTTCGCTGTCGTCGCTATTATTATTTCAATTTAAAACTTTACTTTTGCTTTGATTAATCAGGCTCAAGCAGTTGTGGCCAAAGGTCTTTCTTGATTAAGCAGATTCAAAGGCACTTCGAATTGTATTTACAATTGCAGTTTCTGCGATTAACAGCGACTTTGAGGCACTCAGAAAGCGCTCAAGTCCAGAAGTTTTTCGTTTGAAGTTCAACTCTTTAAAGTTGCGATGAAAACAAAAACGCAGCAAAGTCAGTCTGTCGCTAACTTGAATGCTTTTCCAATGCATCTCAATCCGAGAAGCAAGTCTCAAGCGGCGCTGTACACACTTTTTCTCGCGGTCTCAACGAGTTCGCACAATAAATGCCACAAAAAGATGATGCGGCGTTGAAGACGAATCCAAAAAGTGAAGTTTCCTCTATCTCCGGCCTTCATCAACGCAGCAAAATCGTCAAAAATCGCACTTATCGCCGCCCAGTGAAAAAGTCGTTGGCTAGGAGCGCGATGGGGCGAATAAAAAGGTTGGGATGGCTCCCTTGAAACTTAATTTCCGCCTTGACTGTGGGGCCTGGCTAAAGTTTATGGTACAGCCGAGTCCTTGGAACAACAAAATGAAACTTAAAATAACAACAACTATTTGCTCGTAAACAAGAAATTTCGCTCAGTGCCAGACACTCGAAGATGAAAGAAGTCTGGAGTCTTGGGTCTAGATTGCTCCGAGTTTTATAGAGAAAACTTTCATAGAAAAAAAAAGAAACAACACAAACCAGACCAACAGCAAGCTCCAAAACCAAACTCTGAATTTGTTTGCCGGAAATCCGCAGGAAATCGCCGGATTTTGTCTCTTGTCTCGAGACACGAGACATAGAGGGAGACAAAACTGAAGGGTTGTCCATGTCTGACAAATCGACAGCACTTTCCCTTAGTTCTGGCAAATTGTTTGGTATTTAGTTGAATTTCTTGGCCCTTTCCTCACGTTCACCTCGTAATTATGCGCCCAACAATCGACGATTGTTGCTTGGATTGCGGCCAATCCAGTTAATGTGCCAAACATCAGCATTAGCATCCAGTCCACCAGTCAAACATACAAATAGCCAAATAGCCAAGCGAACAGTTGGCCCTCTAATCGTTTGACGTACAAATAATTTCCAATGAGTTTGCGGCTCATTGAATCCTGGACGTGGACGTGAGCATTGAATTCAGTCGGGATCTCCTTTGTCCAGCGTTCGGGGAATAGAAGTATTTCCAACTTAATGGTTGGGCAGCGTGGAGCACAAAGGGTGGAAGAGCACAATTCTTTAAATAGAGTTCTTCTGCCTTCTGAGGGCAATCAATGTAAATGAATAATTTCTTCATTAGTGGCAATCTTTTGTTTCCAAAACGCAGTCAGCAGACTATAGCCATTTTCCAGGCTATGGCATACTATGTGTGTATATATTGAATGGAGTTTCACAGCACTTAGCACGCTGTCAACTATTAAGTTTCGCTGCAATAAAACTTGGCAAGTTAAATCATTTTCATTTAACCTATCATATTCTGCACTTGTACTCATTATTCGACAATGGCTTAGTTACTTTGCACCTAGCCACAAAAAGCCCTCCCCCCCTCGGAAAACTCGCACTTCTGAAGTGCTGCCACACAAAGACGCAGCAGCAACGGACGGGCAGCTCGACAAGTTTTGCATTTTCATAAATGGTATAACATAAAGTAAAGTTGCTGAAGCTGTTTTTAAGTGCATAATTTTAACTGGGAAGCCACGCCCACCTGCTTACATGCATACACATACATATATTGCAGAAATTTTTTCATACATTTTGTTGTTTCTATTTAATTTTTGTGAAATTGCAACGCGACCAAAGGCTGCCAAAAGGAGGTGAAACTTTTGCCATGGAGGTCGTTAACTTGCTTACCGCCCGGCCCCCAGCTCTGCTCCACCTCAGTTCTGCGCACTGCCACGCTTGGCACGAAGGAGCAACAGTTAACGTGGCGTATGCGCAACGTATGCATTTAATTTAATTTCATTATATTTATGCGCATCTATAGAATTGTGGGCTGCTGCCGCTGCTGCCGGGAGTGGGGTTGGGCGAGTGTAGGCGTGGCACGCAAATTTTAAAACTTTGCACACTTTGTTAAATAATTGATGCGCCAGTTTACGAACAACGTTTATGAATTTAAGATTAAAGTGTCATTTAATTGCAATTTCGATATAAATATTTATTGCCTCCGTATTTTTATGCGAAGTGTGCATTATTAAATGCCATCCAACGAGCATATAGCATAATTAAATTAATTAGCAACAAGTATTTGCTTTAAAGAGCAACAAATTTAACTCATGTTGCTCCACAATTTCCATTATATTTTCAAATTTAAAAATTTGATTTCAATTAGGCGTCCGATATGGACGAAGTGCCCGCTATTAAAACTGTTTGTTAATTTGCATTCAGTTTCAACACTCATAGAAAGCCCAATTTGAATATGCATTAGTCCTCACCCTTCCCTCCCCTGTTAATAGCCAAAATGGCGCGATTCGGCATCAAAGTTGGGGCTCATCTTTGTGGGGGCAGGCGACACTTTCATAAATAAACATTCAACGCGCCAAATTATGCAACGGAATTGTGGATGCATTTGGCTTATAACTAAGCCACGCTCCATGCGTTAATGTTATCGCAATTTAAATTTTGAATTATGCCTTTGGAATGCTAAAAAGGCATCAGCCAAAGAGCTGCACTCATTGAATAAACAGCCGGGGCAAGAGTTGGGAGGGGACCGTATCCGGTTGGGTTTGGCTTGATTAAAGTATGCGCTTAAGAGATTACGCCAAGTTCGAGATGCAAACGTAGCTTAAAAGCAACTCGCTTTCTCGTTCTCTCTTACTATCTTTAGGTTCTTTTTTTGGTTATCGCTTTCACTCTCTCGTTCTTTGTGCTCTGTTTGACCAACTTATTTACAAGCGAATTAACTTATTATCCATAAAGTAAACCTCATTTGGAAGCTCTTAAAGCAACAAGCAAAAGCTTTGGGCTTTGACTCACTGCGCTCGACTCTGCCTCACTTTTCTTTACCTCATTGTTTGAGTTTCTTGCAATTGCAGTTCTGGCCCACAATGGAGCAGCCCGAACAAACCGAGCAAACCGAACAGCCCGGAGGAGCTGCCCGTCATCCTGACGTTGGACGTGGCAGGAGTCGTGGAAGTCAAGCCAAGCGGAAATGCAGCTTTTAGCTAGTTTTTAGCTCGTTTCCATCAGTTGTTGCATTGTTTTTGCTAAGAGATTCCTTCACGACTAACACAGTTTCTCCTCTCTTCTTGTCCCGCCGCTAAAGCTTTTCTTTTTGTATTGTTTCTTCAGCCCTTTTGTTGTTGTTGTTGTTGTTGTTGTCGTTGATGCTGTTGTACAGATTCGTTAGTTAGCAGCAAAGAGGCCAGCGGCTTGCATTAGGAGGCGTGCCAGACGACGCTAATGCAAATGCGAATGTGAATGATTTAATGCACAAGTGGAAGTCTAAGCGCGCTTTTAGCAAAATTAAGCATACGCCACGTTCGCCGCAGATGCGCCAGCTAATTAAACTTGCCAACAAAGAGGCAACTCGCTTTCCCTTTGTCTCTCTATATCTGCATACATAAAACTGTTTCCGCCGACTGTCCGGCTGCCTGACCGACTGAATGGAGACCACCGCGCAAACCGAACCTTTTGCGAAGAACCCACAGATACAATTTTAGAAAACTCTTCCCACAATGCTGATTACCATTTAATTAATGTTAACAGACAATTTTCAGCTTTGAGGCTATCTACTCTTCAGGAATAAAATATAGGTCTAAGATATGGTAAAATGCAATTCTTCATAATCCGACCGACTCCAACCTATGTATTGCTTCCACCGAGAGGACCAATTCTGGGATGTAATTTTAGGAAGCGTCCCATTTGATTACTTAACCCTAAATACATATCCCTCATAATTGAATTTCGCCTGGCGCGCTTTGTTTTTAGCTCTCGCCTGCTTCTCTCTTCTCTTTCTCACTTGTTCCCGGCCCGAAACAAAGCCCGTAAATGCGTAGCAAACTTTTTAATTACTTTATATGCGAATATTTTTTTGTTGATTTAAATAAATTTTCAATTGTATTTTTTGTTGGATGTTGTTGTTTCTTGTTGTTGAATTATTATCATAAATTTGTGTGGCTCAACTGCTGCCATTCCCGACCCCCCTTTTCACTGTTTGTCACCCTATTTTATTTTTGTTTTTCCTACTAATTAGAAGTGTTTTTCTGAGTGGGCGGGGCACAACAACGCCGTCCTCTCGACCCCATGTACGTGTTGGGAAGTTTCTCCTGAAACTTTTTCCACGTTTCTCTGTTGATTGCTTTGACACTTTAGAGTAAGTTGTTTTTCTGTTTTGTTTTTTTATGTTTTATGTTTGTCAAATTCAATTGAATTGTTTAATAAAATGAAACATGGATATGATTGCCTGGCATTCTTTTCTGAGTCCTTGCAAGTCAGACAGAAAAAAACGGATTTTAAGAGCTGGAAATTGAGAGGCAAAAACACTGGCACAATAAAAATTAAAAATTGAAGCTTTTACGAAATTTTAAGGATAGGATATTTTTGACTTTCGCATGCCCTTAGATTAGAGTATTTATATTCAACTTGGAAAACTTTGCATTTCCAGCTCATTAACTGGGACAAACTGCAAACATGCCATTCCAGAGGAATCCCCAACTAAAACGCTCCCTAACCGCACATGCTTGACCTTCTAACAACAACTAACTGCGAAACTAAACACATATATTAGGAGTGGATTCAAGCCTCGTCGGGGAGAAGAATACACTTTACGAACTTTCTAAGCTGCACAAACTTGCTCCGAAATTGATAAAAATATCTTAAAGTTATCCCGGGTCGCATTCCCAGGGATCAGGGACCTGAATAGCTCGCACTGGGCTTAAAGACTTGGGCAGGCAAAGCGCATAATCATTTGCAAGTCTCATTTGTGCTAAGTAGGGGAACTGAGGGAGATCGGCGGCAGGTCGGTGGCGGGGGCGGGGGCGGGGACGTAGTGGCTCAGAGATTGCAACCACACGCAGTTGCAGCAGCTGAAAATTTGCATTTAAAACTGTTGACGGCATTTTATTAAGTTGAAGATAAAACCAGGAAAGCCACAAACTAAAAGTAAAACACGAAACTTTGCCAAAACCTCTCGAGCGAAGCTGTGAAACAACAACAACAACAACAGCGTCGACCAGAGAAACTCAAAGAGAACTGCGAAACGGGAGTCGGAGAGAAGCCGGATAGCCGGAGAGCCGCAGAGGCAGCGTCGCGCTCTGGTCCTTCAGCGCCCGGCTCAGCGGTCGGCTGTGTGTGTAAAAGGATATGTAACTTGTGGCTGCCTTACACAACCGCCCCACCCTCCGCCAGCCCCCCCTCCCCTTCCCCATTGGTTGCTGTTTTTGGGTTTTTTGGGTGCAGAAAAAAGTTGCATGTAAACGAAAGTGTTTACAAAATGAAGTTGCCACTTGAGCGAGTAAACAAATGAATGAATTCATTGCTTCCTGCGGCAGTCGAGGATGTTGCGGGGGTGCCGAGGGGCGCCTCATGGCCTCGTAGGTGTCAAAAGTTAAAGCATCGGAGCGCAAAAGTTGAGCAAATTTAAATGCTTTCGCATTTATACTTTTGGCAACGTCCAACTTTTGGGCCCGTTGTGTAGGACTCCGCAGGATATGAGGCGGTGCCAAAGCAATTATTTTAGCTGGCAGCAATTTGCATTTGGCTTCGAGACACGTTAATAGATGAAAAAAGGGGCTTCTTCTGCCATATGCTAAAAGCTGTTAATACCCAGCATTGGTTCAGACATCCGAGCATTTACATAAACATTTCAATAGAATTCTCAATCTAAGAAATGTTGTACTTCCTTAGAATGTTTAATGCTATATTTAAAGTATTCCAATCTTGTTATAAGTATGCCGTATTTTAGCTAATTTGTTAAGATTAATTACCAATTCTGAACAATTAAACAGCATTAGGGGCATTCCCTCACATGCTATTTTAGACCAGCATGTTCTCCAAGTGTAGCTTGGATTTCGACTTTTTTCCAGACGAGGCAATCTTTCGTTGGCTCACTTTCAGGCCTAAGCTAAACCTGATTTAAAATAAATTTAAAAGCTAAGACGCATCTAGGTTTGTTGGGCTCGCAGTGGACTTATTCCATTACTCAGTATATTAGGCCCCAAATCTTTTCGAGCACTGTCCGCAGATTAGCTTAAATTCTTTTGTGATTCTTTCAGAAATGTTTTAAACAAATTTTAAGCTGATGCCATATAAAAGATAAAACTGTTTCATATTTTCCACTTTCGCACTTCATGACCATAAAGCATTTGCTTTATGCCAGGCTAACGAATTAGACCCATCAAGCCAACAACAAACCAGCAACTACAACCCAAACAAAACCCCAGAACAGACGAGAAAAGAACACAGAAGAGGAGACCCGAGGGCCGATGAGGAGCAGAGCCGTAGACGGAACCAACTTGAACTTTCGCCCCGAAATTGCGCAACAAAATGCAAAAGTCAAAATTCTGCGGTGCCTCTGGAGGAAGTGGTTGTTAGAGGGAGGCAGGGGCGAGGGGCGAGGGGCGTGGCTATAAAATGAGCGTTGCCAAAATTCTGTGCTGTTGAAACCGAATGCATGCATAATCAACTTTGTTTAAACTTGGGCGCCATTCTCGTAGTTGTTCTTGTTGGTCCTGTTGTTGTTGTTGTCGTTTTTGCCGTTTCTGTTTATGCTCCAATTGCCGGTTGCTTCATTGTCGTTGTTGTTGTTGCTGCTGCTGCTGCTGGCGCCTTATCTCTGGCAAAAGGCGCCAAGTTAAACTCAAGTTAAAGGTTCATTTCATTAATTTGCAAGTCGCATTTAGTGCGTCGATGTCGACGCAAATTTGCATTTAAATCCCGTGGCAAAACGAGCAGAAAAAACGACAACAACAACAATGAAAACAAGTACGTTGCAGTCGCCTGTAACCGACTGCGCAATACTCGTCCACAGTTTAATAACAGCTAAAAACTGTCTTAATCATTATTGTTCTTATGGACAAATACTTTAAGGCTTTATAGTATATTCAAAATATCAAGTTTCTAGCCTCAAGCAAGACGGACATTGCAAACCCTATATACCCTTTTCACTTCGAGAACGAGTATACAAGTTTCGAGGACAACGATAACAAAACGTTGCCTGGTTGCTTGGCTGATGGTTCTCAATGGCTGATTGCCTCGGAGTTCCACTTGGCCTTCGTCGAGGGCAGGCTGGGGATTGGATTGTGGATAATCATATGATAAACTGAGGGCTGCTTAGCAACCGGGGCCGTCAGCAATAATTAGATACCCTCGACAAAATTATGATTACTTTGATAATCTAATAATAGAATATTATTCTGATCATTCATTTGATTTTCTAAACTCTATTGTGAAATATAAATTTTGTATTATACAGAGTTGTGGCTTTAGCTTAGTTTTCCAGAAACGCATGTATTATTTAAAAAGAGGAATCATATTTTGTTTTCAATTGAGTTTATTTTCTAGAGTATACCAACTTCGTCATATAATGGCTGCCCCATTCTGGGCTGCTTATGTAAAGGCAAATTGTTTACGAAATTAAGTTGCCACTTGAGCGGCTGCTAACTTTTTTGCGCCCCCTGCACCGCCCCCGCCTTCGCCCTCGCCCCTTTCTGTTTCTCTATTTCTCACTCGGCCCCCTTATTAGCCATTAATAACTTGATATCGATGAGCGGCCAGCCATGGCGCAGATTTGGGCCCACGTTGGGGTCAGTCCGGCAACCACAGGCCGCAAGTGGGGCGGCCGTTGCTCGGACAGCGGCTGCCTGCGGTTATACGCAAAATTATGTTTGCGATTCGGAGGGTTTGGTTCCTAATTGGCCGCCGTTTAAGGCTTTAAGCTGGACACCACGCATTCGCCGCGTGCAACGTCGCCGGACGAGTGGCAGCCAGCTTGGCCCGCCTGTCGCCTGATGCGCGCGACGTTTCCTTGCATAATCAGTGGAGGTCCTTCAGCCGGCGGCCATTAAGTGCCGCGTGAGAAACGATGCAGCTGCCGGAGCCTTGGGACATTAAGCGGCGCAGAAGCTGTTAAAATAAACACAAATTATTTGTGTAAACTTTGCACAGATCTCCCTCCCAACGGAATGAATAAGTGCCCATGGTGGCGTCGGCTGACTTTGATATGGGGCTGGCCTCCTCCACTTGATTGATTGAAATTGATCGTCCGGCTGTTGGGGAAGCGAACGAACCCCTTTCTCCCACTTGAAGGAGGTTAGCCCATTTCTTAAGTTCCTTTGTGTTCCAATGCAAATCGATACGTCAATTTGTCACGCTATTAGCAAGTATGTCAGCCGCTGAATGGACGTGCAGCGGAACTGAACTAGCTCGGCATAGTTCTTGAATAGTTCATGTTCGCTTGTCCCGCCAATCTCCACTTAATTGAATTTACTCCACTGTGTGTTGTATTCGGTTTTGGATTTCAAGCGCCCACGCCTTGGAGACGAAATTTCACTCGTAACTCATTCACATTATAAACGATGACAGGGGCGGTGCGTAACGGCAAGGCCCCTAAGCCATTTTCACACAAATCTCCGACGAATGTCAAATTCTACACCGATTTCCCCCCGAGTCCCTTCGCTGCTGGTTCTCTAAACAACGCCGCATATTGTTGTCATTAATTAAAACGTTTTATGGATTACACGGAGCAGCGGGGCGTTTGTCTGGTCTCTGTCTCCACCTCCGTCTCCGTTTCGGTCTCGGCCTGTGATGTGTTTTCCACCTACCCACCGATTTTTCACAATTTTTCAACTTGGCGCACGGCAAACACTAAATCACTTTAATATTCAAAATTTTCAGCAGTCGCGAGCAAACGAGAAAAAAAAAACAAAAAATAAGAGACAAAACTCAAACAATAAAACATAAAAATGTCAGACAAGCGCCCCGGACAGGAAATCACCAAAAGCAGCCCGAAACTTCGCCCTGACAATGTTCGATGTGTGTTCAATGCGCCAGGAGGGGGTGGGGGCATGGGGCCCCGTGTCAGAGTGCGCGCAATGCTTGCTATAAAAATGTCACAATAAATACCCAAATGCCAAGACGAACTCTCGTCCAGAGCGCGTAGTTTTTGGGTATTGGCTGTGACCCACTTTCGGGGCCTGGGGCGAGGGGAGCTCGCTGGTGAGGCAGAGCGCAGGAATTTCAATTTAGCCCGGCGGGATGTCTGCGTGTCTCAGCTGCCTCGTTGCCTCGAAGCCATTACCAGCGGCAGCGGAAATTAAACCCAATGACAGGCGGGCCACGTGGTGAGCCGAAGGAAGCCCGTAAGCCCGGCCCACATGAGCGCTTTAACCCTTTGTCGACGCCAACCGACGTGCCTCACCCACGCCTTGGATGTCAGTGCCTGCCACAGAACTCCTTCACCTGTCACCTGTCTGCCGTTATGTTTATGTTTGTGAAAAATGCCGAACCCGCAAAACTCTGGACTACTTTGTGCCTACTCCATTCGGCGCACATCAAAGGCAATTCCCAGTGGAAGTCGCCGCTGACAAAGGCGCCCACTTCGATGCTGCTTCTGGCGGCCCACTCATTTGCCCCGTGCCGAAAGTGACGTGCAACGACAAAATGCAAATGCAAAGTGTTTTCCATAAAGCAGTTTTTAATTTATTTTATGCAAGTTGCGAAAATGTCAAAGGCGACTGCTCCCGAGCCCAGCACAAAGTGCTTTCGCCGACTACAATTTTGAGATCCGAAACACAAAGCTTCTGAAGTTGGGCAGGCACTTGACACGCCCCTATTTCCCCTCCTCCAAGCCAGAGCGAACAATAAGTGGACTTAAAGAATCGGTTAAATTTAAGGTCCAAAAGCTAGGATAATATGGCAAACATATAACAAAGGAATCTGCACTCAGATAATGCTTTTGGATATATAAAAGTGAACTTTCGCTCACAAAGATTTATGTTTAATTTTCAGATTCATTTAACTTAATATATTGCAATAATAATATATGATATTAAAATGATTCTAGAGTATACTTTTTTAAAACGTATCGAAACGTATCGTTATCGTTATCGGCGTCCGCCATGACTGTAATTTGAAAGGAGGACTCCTCATGTAAGTTTTAGACGCTGACTGTAAGTGTCAAAAACTTAATTAAAATCGCGTTGCCTGAGCTGCTGCTGCTTCTTCTTCCACTTCGACTACTTTGCGCACTCGAAAGTGGTGGGAAAACAAACTTGTAGATACTTCTACGCCAGGCACTTAATTAGACGTTAAACACTTGTAAAACGCTCAAGGATAATGGATGCGAGAGAGTTAAGCACCCCGGACCAGGCAGATGGAATGAGTAATGCGAATGCAATCAAGTCGAGTGAATAGACAGAGAGACACTATCTGAAACCGAGAGTCCCGAGGGAGCTGGCCACCTTTAATTTAATGGCCCAAATAGTAATTTAAGTTTGCAATAATTTTTAAACATAACCCACATAGAAATGA
Organism: Drosophila sordidula; assembly: GCA_035047465.1. Classification (NCBI taxonomy): domain Eukaryota; kingdom Metazoa; phylum Arthropoda; class Insecta; order Diptera; family Drosophilidae; genus Drosophila; species Drosophila sordidula. The sequence goes on along the minus strand of JAWNPQ010000260.1, from coordinate 813,810 downwards.
ACTAAATTAATCAGTTGCATGGGCCGTGTTGAACATGCTCTGGTGATTACCATACCAGGACAGCGTCCCCGCCCCCTGGGCATGCCCATGTGTTCTCTGGCTGTAATGTGAGTGTGTGAAGTTGGTCATTAGTTAATTCACTGCACAGACAACTAGCTAACCAACTAACCATAAATGCGAGCAGTTTGTGTGGTCGGGGGGCTCTGGGGGGGTCTGGGGGTCTGTCGGATATTAGAAGCAGCTATCAGCTACCAGTTAGCAGCAGCTACAAGCAGTGCTGCCAAAGTGAAATCGTGTAAATTGGACCACACAGACACCGAAACAAGCCAACATGACGACCAGGCACACCAGACTACCCGGCCAGGTGGCGGCACCACCTTCGAAACTGGGAAACTGGGAAAGTTCTGCATACATTCAAGTTGCATGAGACTGAGTCGGAGCCGTTCATATGCACCACGATTGCGGGGAGTCGGGCATATATATTTTGCATAAATTATCATCGGAGAGCTGGCCGCAGTTGAGTGCGGCCCAGCAAACAAGATAATGCCACAGCGGCGCAACATCATTAAGGAAATTACTTGTAATGCAGCAAGCAGCAACATCAGGTACTTGCCCCGCTCCACTCGCGCCGAGGACGTGCAGCTGGCCGGGGATGGCGACTACTTACTGGCCATCAAACGGCTCGCTCAGCCTGGCAGCAACTTCAACGGGAACGGGAACGGGAACAGGCCATGTGGAAATTATCATAACTGCGGCCCGGCCAAACTCCGAACTCAATATTTTAGATGCGAAAATAATTAATGTGAGAAGCTTTAGTTCTGGTGTCTAAATTACTGCGTTGCTTTGCCAACCATCGTTGACTTTTCCAGCTCCCAGGCTATGGTCTCCCCCTCGACTTAGCCGTGTTGGCGTCGTCTTAACGTGGGCCTAATTAGTCGACTGCACGTACTCGCTGCTTGGCGGGAGTGGGAGGAGGCAAAAGGCTTACAAATTAAGCTATTTGCCATAGTTGTTACGTTGATTAGCACGAGCAGAGAGCAGCTGGAAGAGAGCACGATTAGCAAACTAACCAAAGATTAAGGCGGAAATTGCCAATATGTTAACTGTGATAATATCAATGTATCAATATAGTACTAGCTCTCTTTTATACTTATTATTAAGAAAAATGTGATTAGATGGAAATTGTTTTCTTTTCACTTTGTAAACGAGCATAAAAAGCAATTAAAACGAATTCGTTTATTATCAGTAACCAAATTTAACCCGCATTGAATAAAGATAAACCAATATTTGATCATCTCAATAGTAAGAACAGAAACCTCTGTCAATATCGGAGACCGCTTTGACGCTCTCCGACCGCACAGCATCCAACACTTTCGCTAGCCCGCAAACCACGACACAGATTCACAATCACTTGTTATCCAAAAAGATGCTGCAATCACAACAACAAAAGCAACAACAAAAGCATTCAGCAGTGCAATAACAACTAAGCCAACGAGTCTGAAGGAACGTCGAACATTTGGTTTGTTGCTCGGTTGGCTTTCAACTGGCTCCGTTCATGAAATTTGTGCTGCAAATTACACGAAAATTAAATGCATGAATAATTCGAATGGTTGCTGTGGTCTCAACAGCCCAAAATGGCTCACAGCACCGAGTTGTGGGCCGCAGCTAATCAGGGGAATGGACCCCCAAAAAGGGGGTGGGGCGTCTGCTCCTGCTTTGTATTTGCACTGCATTTTATCGCTTTAACACTCTGACACAATGAATATAAATATTTAGACAGCAAAAACAGCAGCAGCAGCAGCAGCAGCAGCAGCAAAAGCGTATCCTGGCAGCAGGACACGGCCAACAGATATGCAAACCTGCCAGCGTGTGTGCGGCTGTGTGTGTGTGTGTGTCTGTACACTTGACCTGCGCATAAATTTCAATATAAATGAAAGGTTGTCTGCCCTTCGGATGTGCTGTGCATTTCTCGCCAATTTCTATTTTATATTTATTTTTTAAACGTCATGTTCACTTGCCAAATATTTCAATTCATTACGCTGCCTCGCATTACGTTGCGTTGCGAAACATTTCGCTATTAAAGATGTCCTCGATCGATCGAGTGCTGAATCCGGAAGCCTGAAACCGGCTGCCACTACGAATTTATTGTTTGCCATTAAAATTGACGCAGAAAGTCTTGTTTATGTGCACTTTTAGTTAACAAACTCATAGACCCATAAATTGAGTGGCAAACATGAAGTCAAAGTTCGCTTAAAAGGCACAGGCCCCCAACAGTTGGTCCACTTGTGCCCCCGCCCCGCCCCCTCGATTGGCAAATTTGTCGCAGGAAATGTGCGTATATTGCTGGCACCACTGAGGATGCCGAGTCCTTGCTAGGTGCCAGCACTTGCGCCCTTCTAGCACTGGCGCCTTAAAGCGAAATCAATTTCCGCTATAGAACTGGTTTCGTCCTCTTCCTTGGGCACAAGTTTCTTCCTGTTGCACAAATAAATATTTTGCACCGGATGTTTGGGTCACAATCGCGCTTCTCCACCGGCAGATGTGTTTGCTTTGGAATATGAATTTTAAAGTCCTCCACATGAGCAACAATTTAAATTCGTTTTTTGTCGTGCAATGCGCCCACTTGGGGATACAAGAGATATTCATTATATTTGATTTCGTTTGTTTGATTATCAATTGGTTTGCAAATCAAGGCTTGATTAAATTTGCAATCGGCCAAAGAAGAGTTCGTGAGTGTGAAAAAGTATTGAGATAAACATAAAATTGTATTTCACTATTTCGTTGACTATTTCTTATATTATCCAGAGATTGAAATAAAGACTGCCCAGAAGATGCAGATATCATCATGGCCCAGTTTAATATTCTGTTAAAGTTGATTCAAATTCAATTCACCATTACAATATTGTAGCCCAAAGTCCGATAGGAATATCGTGCTCGTGACAGCAGATGCTGCTGACATCTCTCTTTTGAGTTTTAGTCAAACAATCCGCAAACTGATTTACACGTGCAAACTGCGTAAAAAATTCATCAACGTTCTTTTTGTATTGATTTTTTTTTTTTGAATTAGTCAGCCATTTACCCACAAATATTTATATTTATTTATAAACTTCATTTTCAATTAATGCCGCGAATTAAATTCGAAGAATGCCAGCGGGTAAATTGCGCACATTCGAATGTATATAGTTATATTCGTATGTATACTTATATGCATCTAAAAATATATGTTGTGTATGTAACCTTTGATAACCCAGAGACCGAGTCCTGCCGTGAAACGGCTTCATTAGTTGCCCAGCACGCAGCGTTCGAGGTCGGGGGGAAAACCACCAAACTTTAAGGCACGCACTGCCCACACTTAAGCCGAATTCTTGATGAATTCCGATCCTAGCGATTGCTGTCTCAGCTTGGCGCACTTAGCTCTCAGTTTTCACTGCTCGGCGACGGTGCCTCAAGTCACAAAAAGTGGCGAACTTTTTTCTCAACAATTTTGTTGTTGTTTCTTTCAGTTGATTGTTGTTTGGCGCAGTCCTCGGAATGTTGCTAAAAGTTTTATTATGATTTTTTCTCTTTGTGTTCTTTTTTCCTGTTTGTGACTTTGTGTTGACAATTGAAATTGATTTTGCGGTTCCTGACGCTGCCACTGCCACTGTCGCTGCTGTTGCGGCCACAATGCGCTCTGTGCGTTTTTCAGTGGGATATAATCACAGATTTCAGTTGGGTTTGCTCTTGATTGCCGTATCGCAAGCATCTATAACAGTTTTAATGAGTTAAAGCTGCAATCAGAACGACAATAGCTAACTGAGCATAAACCTTTCCTATATCCATATGCAATTATATGAATTTAATAGCATTCGATGTTTACCCGCTCTGAACAATGCAATCGCGAATGCACGAAAAATAAATCACAAAATATTATGCATTAAAAAGTGTCAAAGAGGCCAACAGGGGAGGGGCTGGGGGGTGAGGGAGGGTATGGGCATAAGCAGATAGATTATGCTCAGCATAATTGACATTTTAATGCGCTGATAGTTGGCAAACGATAAAAACAGATTTAATATTCTGATAATTTGGACAACAATTACGGAACTTAATCGAATTGTCAACGCGTTACATTGTGCATGTGGCACTCAAATCAGTGCAACTGCAACTGCAACTGCAACTGCAATGCGCCGTATGCGCGATATTAACGCTACAGGAATAAATTGGCAACAAATTGAACGCTCGATTGACCACGATACACTATAAATATTCTAACCAGGGGTTAGGAATCAAATGAAGTGCACTGAGTACAAAAGAGAGAGCCAACACAGTCAACCAAGTGGACATATTTAGACACTAATCGATTGCATGCCTTGATTGGCCAAATTAAATGCTCATAATTCGATTAATTTATTGTTGCAGATTCGACATACATGAAGCAATGAAAGAGTATCTATAAGAGTCCCCTTCAATGCAACGCCTCATTTAGCGAGACAATGTCGACAAAGGTATCTTTCCCACGCGACATGGGATCGTTTCTAGGCGCGATCAATGCTCAGGGACACAGCAGGGGGCTAGTGGAAACGACTCACGTGGACAGCTCGCTTGTGCTTCAGTATATATGATATTGTCTTGATTCTGTGCCATATTCATATTTATTTATTACTTGTTTATTTGTTGCTTGCATTAAATTGAAATTGAAATTGAAATGCCGCAGACCGCACGACAGAAATGACACTCGGACAGAGGGACAGGGCGGACGGAGGGACGGGACATGTCTGCTGTTGCTGCTCTGACGTTGACAGCCGACGTCAGTCGCCGAAAAACAAACACAGTGAGCACATAACCCACCAACGAACTGGCTGTCCGTTTCACTGGCGTGTTCACTGTGGCCCATAAAATCGCTCATACGCCACCGCCGCAATCTATACGCGGCGGGGTGGGGCGAACGGGCGTGTAAGGCAAACGAAATGAGAGCGCATAGTTTCATTATCCTTCGGCTGGCAGACGGAGCGAGGACATGGCACAGACCTGTCGCTACATGTGGCGCATTACAAATTTTCGAAATGAAACTGAAATCAAATAAAGGACAACAGGACATGCCAGAGAAATAAAACCCACACACCTGCAGGAGAACAAAGGCAACAACAATGCAATGCAATTAAAATTGGCTGTGTAAAGAGCATGGAGAACAATGGGAAGGAGTGTGAGAGGGACAGAAAAAGAGACGAAACAAGGTAAAGAAAATCTCAAATGTGGAATGACAAACATGCTGCGAATTTGTAATTTGTAATCGGTAATATGAATTCGAATTTTCAAGATACATATTGTTGGCTGCCACGACAGGTAAAAATGCGGAAAAGGGCGAGCGAAGCAGCTCGGGAATATGATTGCAGCTCGATTTAATTGAGTTGCTGGAATATTTTGGCCAGCTATGCGCATCAGTCTGATGCGGCATCTCGCCAAAATGGCAACAATCCCATCAGCCATATTGTAATTGGCAAAATGTAAATTTGCAAATGAACGAATAATCGAATGTATGAATACTTTTTGCGGCGATTGATTGAATCCGGAAATTGGCAAAATAATGCAATGATATATGTAAATGTGGTTTAGCCACATGTATGTATGTACATATATTCAAATAACTAAAATGAATAGGAAAATTAAGTGATTTTCCCAGTCAAATTGAGTGGAACGGGAGGCGAAAGTATGAAATATCTTTTATTCAATTAATTGTTTTCTTTATTTACGTGGCCTGTGTTTGTAATTAGTTTTGCTTTTGTTAATTTAACTAAATAAAACTGAAACTCGTTTGTTTATAAGTTAACAATCGTGTATAGCTGTGTATAAAATACTGAATAGTAAATTCCTGAGATTAATTAGCTTCAGTTCAAATATTCACAAATAATTAATATTGTAATGTAAATAACTATAGCTGTGCGTAAGATAAATTTACGAATGAATATTTTCTTTGCAGTAAAGAATCCGTATTATATTTAAAACACTTCGTATGTATTCAGTCAAAGAATAATTTATGAAGCTTGTTAGCTTTATCACAAACATATCGATTACCTTAATGACTTTCTCAGCTAACAAGGAATAAATATTTAATGTAATAGCATTTCTATCATGTTAACTGTAATGTTAATTAGAGCTTTTTGTGGTTAAATTGAATTTTGACGCACATTTTTAACCATATTTATGCCACGGAGACAGCTTTCAGGTTCATGTAATTGAAGAACTTAACAGGATTAACTTCAAATGCGACTGCCATCAATTCTGGCTGCATTTATTCGAATCGATCTTGCTCAGCCTACAGATACCTGTTCCAGCTGGCAATTATAAGAGCCTTTGAGTCCTGGCAGATATTTTGGCTCTGCATGTTGCCTGTTGCCATTAGTTGGTTGACTGACTGATTGCTTTGTCTTATCATGTGGCACAGGCCCATTCCAAAAGTCGAATACAATTCAATTTGCTCTGTTGCCACGCCTACCGGGCCCCTGTTCCTGTCCCTGTCCCGCCAGGCGGTTGAATTTTTTACTGCTGGCTGTTTGTTGCTGCTTGTTGGTGCTTCTAATCAGAATTTGTAACCAATTTTGGGTGCTGCGTGCATTTGTTTCCGTTTCCTTTGACGCTCTCGCAATCAGGCTGAGAGGCAGCCAGGCAGCAAGGACATCAATCCAAAGGCTGAGAGCAGCATTTGATTTTGCGATTGAATCAAACAATCAATTATCTTGTCTTTTGTCGTTGCTGCCTCTTTGCGTTTGCGTTGCTTTTTGCCACTCAGCTGCAATTTTTATTGGCCACATTTACGTTAAAAGGACAAAATAGCAGAGTGAAAGGCAAAATCTAATGACTTAAGGCGAAACTTCCGAACGAATGCGAAAAGAAACCAGTCAAGAAACAAAAAATATTTCAGCTGAGTGAACTCTGCTCTAATTGGGAAAATGTCTTATTTTACAGCACTTTTATGCGATAGCTATCGAAAGAGCGATCGCTTCGATAGTTATCCTTATCCACTTGTATCGCATCCATTTTGCGTGTTGTATGAAATTGCATTTGTCAGCTTTGCTTTTCCTCCGCTTGGCACACACACTTAACTACGTCAACAGGAAGCCAAATGCCAAGTGCAAACACACACACACACACACACATATGTATGCCAACATGGCGATGGCAAAATGGCGTGCATAAATTTCCGGTCCGCCAACCGACAGCGTTTTATGAGCTTGCGACTGAGCCGAAGATTGTTTATGGTGGCCAACAGTTGATTCATCGTATTTAATGGATACTGCTCGCATATTCAGCGTAAAGCGGAAAAGATACGTCACAAATGGAACGAATGACAGCCGGAGGGAGGGGCGGAGAGAAGAAGAGTTGCTCAAAGCACACAAGAAGTTTTTTGGCGCAATTTATGCATTATTATTATTTTGTTGTTGTTTTGGATTAAGCGAATATAAATTATGGCTGCGTTACAGCGTTTTTACTCCTCTTTACTCCTTTCTTCATCAGCTTTTATTCTTTGGCCTTCCTTATTGTTTTCTTGGCAACAGGCGCCCATTGTCCCATTCAATGCCAATCCCCAATTGTCAAGCACTGCCAATGGCTTATCATTTAATGAACTGCACAACTACGAAACACCACAGCAATATACAACATATAGAAAGTGTGGAAATAAAGTGACTTAAGCTTCACTTTGTCCTCTGTACAGTAAGTATATGGTACAAGGTCTTATTTAGGTCAACTTTATTATATGCACATAATTACAAAAGCCAACAAACTGGGAGCCACAGATAAAACATTTATGAAGACAGACATGTGGGAATTGCTGGCTGGTCGAACGGGCGTACAAAGTAGATATCGGCCCACTCCAAATTCTTGGAGTTTTCCCGGCCTGCTTCCGTCTCTCATTGTCAGAGAGCGTCGACTCTCATTTATTTGCGCTGCTCTAATAATAAGAAATAATGTCGTTTTCTGTGTACTCGTATTCCTCTTGCCTATTGTCTATGGCCTCGTGGCCTGCCAGCGAGGGAGGGCGGTAAAGAGGCCAACGAGTCGGCCTTCAGCTCGCTTTACTTTTCAGCCACAGGCTAAAATATTTATGCGACAAACGACAATTCTGGATTTATGTTTGTGTTTTTTCGCCTCGGCCCCAGTCGACGTAGGACCTATAATAGTAGCTCAGTTTCATTTTTCTTTCATATTTTTTCCCTTCTTTTTTTTGTGTGTAGAACAGGAACTGGTCCATAAATAGCTCCGCTATGGCAGCAGCTCTTGTGTGCGAATTTATATGGCAGTGGACAGGAAATTGTGTGGGTTTGTCGGGGGAGCCGAAGTCGGTGGAGTGGGGGCATTGCCGGGCCGGCTTTTATGGTCGGCTTGAAACTGGAACACCAAATTAAAGTGCTTTTTATTAATTGCATTGCATTCTGATACATGTGCTTGAACAAGTGTCGAGCAATTCCTTAACTCTATTTCCCACTTGAAACATTTTAAGAACATTTTGCACACGTCCGAAAATTCTTATTGCCCATAATGTTCCCATTTTTCCAAACTGTTTTCTTATGCTTTGGCAAGCTTTTACTATCGCATCGCTGTGCTCCTAATCGCCTGCTTGCCCCGCCTCGGATCTTGTTTGGAGAGCATTTCTATACTAACAATCTTATGCCGCATTATGCCACTCAGCAAACAACACTCAGGAACACACACCCACGCACACTCGCACACACAAACGTGCAGCATCAACGTTTCAGCCACTTCATTTTCAATATCAAATTTCCCAAAAATTTGCCAAACAGCAGCCGCAAACACTTGAAAATGTTCCCAGAGCTCAATTAAAGGCCATTAGCTGAATATCGAAAAGGCTTCCCAGCCCAAACCCCCTCTCCCCCGCCCTCGCTGGTTGTGCTGTGCTGTGTATGGCCAAAGGATATACACGCATTGAATTACGCAGACAAAAGGCCAAGGCATTCAAAATTTCCATATGCAGCAATTCACATACATACAAGCGCCCAATGGCCGCCCCTCCCCTTCTCCATGGCCCATCAGCCAGCTTGGCCTGGGGCGTATTTCTAGACGAAAAACCCTCGCCTTGTCGAGTAATTAAAGTTTTGCGCAAGTGTCGATAAATTATGCCGAAGATAGAAGATGGAGCATGCTGCTGGAGCAGGAAAATGCTATGCAAATGGCTTACAACTACAACATACAACATACAGCTGAGAGCGGGCCGTGAGCGGAGAACTGAGCGACAGATGGACATTCTTTTGGCTTTCGAATGACAGGCACTTCATCATCGTGTCCTTCGGCGAGTGTGTAATTCATCACGCGAACAACCGCAGCCTCCGCCCCCCCCCCCTCGCTGTCCTAGCCAAGCGAGCAGTGACATGACATGTTGAGCCTGCATTTGAGTTGGCCAGCCCAAGGACGGGGGACGGGCAGGAAATTACTGCGGCTCTCGACTGTCGGCCGTCTTGGCAGGCGCGTTGACTGCGCTTTAAGTTTCGGGACCCGCTTTGCGAACGGAACCTGGAATGCTATTAACCAAGTTGACATTAATCGCCTTGACTTTTGCGCAGGGCCCAAGCGACACGTGTGGGTTGAAGCCAGGCCCGGACTGCCTTCCGGAGAGCATGTAATGTGAAAACAATTAAGTATGTAAAATGTAAATGGCTGGGGGCTGAAAGGCAGTCAAGGGTAGGCATAAACGCTATGCAATGTGGCTACATTCTGTTGAATCCTAACATCAACCAGCTCCTGACATATGCCTTTTAGGCGGAAGATGTGCCGAATGACATTGATTCATAATTAAATGTTCTTATTAAACTGACACAGCACGTCATTCATGAGGAATTTGATGATAGAACAATATTATAAGCAGTGCCTATATACCCTAGCAATAGATTGGACGATGCAAACAAGTAAGACTGCTCTAGGAGATACCCTGAGCCCAGCCCCCACTATGGGAATTCTTGTATTGTTAGAAGTTTCTAAACTAAGAGTATCCTAATTGAACAATAATTTAAATGTTTGACAAGAGAGGGTTACATCTGCAAAAGTATTTAATCTTCGGCATGCCAAAGATAATTGTATATACTCGCCTTTATTCAAATGAACTCCCTGAGCAGTCATAATTCTTGTGCTTTACTTCTCCAGCCCCTTTTGCTTTGGGGGGGAGTTGTCTTTGGCAGTCAACCCCCGACTTAATTCCATCAGCTCATAAATTCAATTTAATAAAAATACACACACATGCCCCCACACACATTAGCACATAATTATGCATAATGCTTGCTGCTGTCGGCTTTGTGAATTGGTTTTCTCTGACCAATCCCCGGCACCAGTCTCCACCTGCTTTCCAGTTGAAAGCTAAACCGTATTAATTTATGTTGTGGATAGGAAACAAGTTAACACAGCCACAGACTAAGCTGCGAGGCAATGAATACTGTTGATCCATTTAACAAGATTACGCATACGCCATGTACTCGTCCCAGTTCGAGTCTTAATTATTGTTGTTGTCGTCATTATGCAGCAACAAATTCCTATAGTTTACAGCGCAATTAATGAACAAGTAATGGCCACCTCCCTGATTTCCTGTTGCAATCCCCCGTGCCGTGATTCTGCCTAGGGCAATATTAACTGACCTGTCCCAATGGCACCTGCTGTGCATTCATCCTAATGCAAGGCACTCTAATGAACATGCATTGATTTATCATTTATTGTACTTAAAGCCATGTCGTTGCCTCTCCTCTCCGGGCTATTGTTTCCAGCATTAATGTTATTGTAATTATGAAATTCACATCTGCCTAGCTGCCAATAAATGAGAGGCTGGCAAATATTATTGCTGCCAATCTGATATTCGGATACTCAAATGCCAAATGCCAGAAAGATAAGCACAACCCAAATATTTTCCGATGATTGAGAAAATTTTCAATGTTTGGAATTCGGTTTGTGCTCGTGTGCGTGTGTGTGTGTGTGTGTGTGTGTGTAATTATGAAGAAAATAGCTGCAGGCAGCTGCATACCGAACAGAGAACTTGCTGCAGAAGAACGATTTGATGCCCAAGGCAATCGATATTCCATGTATATTCTCATATTTCCCACTTATTTCTATCGACCATCAAATTTGATACCATGAAGCCAGGCCGCTTCCGGGCCTCCCATTCCGAATATTTTATGGGCACCAAATCCGCAAAACATTATCAAAAATCGCTTACAACCAATTTGATTTTATTAAAACGAGCGCCCTTGAGCGTGCCTCCTCCTGTCACCCGTCGCCCCCCCCCCCCTTCCATATCCCCACTTTCGTTTTAAGTTACGCTAATCATGAGAGCCGCTGGAATAACTTGCACAGCATTCGTGCAGATTATGTTCCCTATACGACCCAGAGGATGACGATGGCGATGACGATGACGATTAGCATTAAAGTTAGCTCCGAGGGGAGCCCACATAAAACCGTTTTATGGACGCCCATAAACAGGTGAGAGGCGGATGCCCATCTGGCTACCGAATTTGGCACGAATCTCTCGGTCTTTCTGCCAGGTGGCATTGATGGAGGTGGGCGGAGCGGGGGAGGCCTCGACTGCTCAAAATGGCCGCACATAAAAATTATATTAAGTCATAAAACTGCGAAGAGACACACACACATACACACATCCACACGCTAACGGGAGCACAAGGCACTTATTTTATTTGCGGTCAGGACAATTCAATTCGCATTTGGTCACACTGTAGTGGAGTACAGAAAATGCTTTATTGCCCTTGTTACTCCGGAAAGCAACAACATAACATTGAACTTAACAGACAGAGAGCAACAGAGGCTGTTACTGTAAAAGCAACATGGATATATACATTTGGATATATACTTGTAGTAATGTTCTTCGGACAAAGTGTTAAGATTTTTGTGCCACGCCCACTGGGAGGGAAAAATTGTATATTTTGGCAAAATAGCAACGAGTATTACGCAGTCGGTTACGTCCGACTGCAACGTTCTTACTTGTTAATTTATCAGTTTCTGCAATTAATTAATACAACGCTATCACTGTCAATGTAGGATATGTACAATTTATTTGTAAGCGCAAATAATTAATGTTGGCCTATATACAAATGTATATAATGGCTTAAATTAAATGTGTGCCATAAAGGTGATTATCGCATTGAATTCAATGTACTTCCGCTGTTGTACTGTAGGTGCTTCCCGTGTAAATACAAATCAGCAGATCCGAGCTGAAACCTAAGTAGATAGAGCAGATAGAGCATTGTGGCTTATCTGTGAATAATCTAGGCAAATATGAGTTGGCAAGAAGAAAGTAAACAAACGAAATTTATATATTCCAGAGAGCGTAAGTGCAGCGCTCCGGGGATTACTTGAAAGCAAACTAAGTCCGCACTTGGCCCAAATAAGATTTCAATTCTTTTTGCAAGCGCATTTCAATTTATGTTCATTCGCTGGCCTGCTCAATATGCCAGCTACATGCAGATGTCCCGCCTTCACGTGCCGCCCCCATCCGGTCGCGCCCCCGCCTGTGGCAGCATAAATCGCAGAGCATATTACACAATGCGATGCGTGCCTGGCCCAATGGAGGCTCCTCCACAAAGCAGCCAGCGACGTTTTTCGGTTCGCCTTTGCCACTCGATGTGTTTGCATTGGCGCTCTCCATGGGTGGGGGGCAGGGGGTCGTGTAGTTGCGGGGTAACAATGCAGGGGCACAAACTTTTTATGCAGCATTTGTCCTGTTGCTGCTGCTGCACACAGAGAACCATCTAGTTAAGGTGCGGGCGGGGCGGAGCTAGACGTTCCGGATAGAGTGCATCCTGGTGAATCCTTGCTGCCGCCGCCGCCTCGGCTTCCTCCCGACTGCCGCTACGTGTCCTGCCTGCGAAAGCATTCAAATTGTTTACCGTATGAGCGGCGCGCACGTGAAAGCCAAAGAAAATTGTAGTAAATTTTAAATGGAACGGCAGCAAAAATGTGCAATGTGTCTCCCCGCACCCGGTCCGCAGCCGGCCAGAAGCTGCTGTTCGCCTTGACGCAGTGTAATTTATTGGCAGCACGTTTATCATGCCGTCTACCGCGTCTCCAACTCCGAATCCGACCCGACTCCGACTCAGTCTCGACGACATCTCCTCTTCACTGGTAAGCCCAAAAAATGCAGCCATGCGGCGCATGCAAAAATGCCTATGCGAGGCGCAGGATGCCAGACTAGAAAGCTGCTCCGGATCTGGCAGCCTGGTTGCCTGGTTGCCTGGCTGCCAGCCTGCCACAACATTTGCACAAATTGCATCCACAGAGCGACGGCGGGCGCCCTTCCACATCCTTTTTACTTACTTTTATGCTCGGCCAATGTTTGCCGAGCGTTTTGCCAGTCGAGCAGCTCGAGGAGACTCGCCCAGTCGGAGAGTCCCTTCCATTGTTTGTCTTTCGGGGCTGCGCCTGATGCAGCATTCATTAAAATGTTGCCAATGTGTTTTTGTGGCAAATTGAAGCTGCTGAACCTGGAAACACCCCCAAACCATTTCGATATCCATTTTCCAAGCAGTTGCATATGCAGGCCCCTCTTTAGAGGGCAAAGGATTAGGCCCAGCAAGGGTAAAAGGCGCCACTTTGTGGTAGGTCTGAATGTGAACAATCATAGAATGAGAAGAGTCCTACGAGTGCAACATACACAACTGTAATTTCATGATCTCATGGAGAGGCGTCCAACCTTAATGGATTGTTTTTAGGTGAAAGCTCTAAAATACATATGAAGTTGATTTCAAATATGAATGCAACGGCTTGCAAAAAAGACTAGGATATAAAAACAGGAAAACCAAAAACAAAACAATATGCGTTTATTTCACGTTGTGGCTTTTGTGCTAATTTCTGACATTTACAGCACACGAAAATATTTGGGTTTAATATAAATAGATGAAAAAATATAGAAATACAAAAAGGGCTGACATTTTTAAATAAATTAAAATTAATTTATTTCTGCAATAAATTTGCTGCAATTGGGGAAATTATTTTTTTTCACTTTTGGATTCATTTAACTGAGCGTAATACTCATTCATATATTTTGGACAACTAAGTAGCTGTTTGAATCCATTAAAAATGGAAATTTATTGCAACAATTTAATTGTGAGTATCTTCCTCTCAACTTTTACACTGTGCTACCAAACAATTTGACAAGTGTCCGGCGAGAGCTGCATCTAATTGTTATTTAACTTAATCATAAACGTTTACAATTTGGTCGCCCTTCAGCCAATTCCGTTCTAGCGAGGACCATCTTCTGACCGTTTTCCGCAACTGTTGACACTTTGTTAGCAATTAGTTTGGCCAATGCGGGGCGGGGGAGGGGAATTGGGCAGTGCTGGCCACGCCTGCCTTAAATGTACAAAATCGCAGCAATTTTTTCCAACTAATTGGCCAGCCACAAAGAGCACAGTCACTGCAAAAGCCAGAAAGAGAAAGCGAATAAGAAAGAAAGAGCGAGAAGTTGGGGAGAAAATTAATTAAAAAGCTGTTTTGTTGCTATTTACTCAACAAATTGCTTCAAATGCGCATAAATCAAATTGTTCACACCGTTCGATGGAGCCAGTTCCAGTTCTCGGCTCTCAGCTCGCAGTTCTCCATATTGCTGCAAAGTAAATTCAATTTTCCGTGCATATTCCATTTATTTTGTGTGTGTTTAAAGCCACACTCGAGTGTAGCCACTTGAGGGGGGGAGGGGGGGCTGAAACGGAAAACAAAAATAAGAATAAAATGAACGTACATGAAAGCAGTTCTCCCTTGGTGCGTGGCCGTGTGGGTGTGTGGGGTTTGGTGCCACTTCCTGTTCCTGGCAGCCTGACAGCCTGGCAGCCCGACTGTCGACCTGTTTTTGATTCATGCGTTAAATGAAAATTAATCCGATTTAATCTGTCGCTAATTAGGTTTACTCTGGGATTTGTTTCGCACCTCTCCCGCTGGCCACACGTTTGGTGTCGATTTCTGCGTGCACAATATGTATTGTGTGGCCGAGCCATGAAGCCATCAATTAGAGATGCCCAGCCAATTAAATTCTACACTATCCATTAATGGCACTCGGATTGCTCCGTCGGCAGCAGCTTTAAATAACAATTCGAGCCGTGCGCTGGCACAACCCAAATCAAGGCTGCTGATGACACTCATACGCACTGTTGCCTGTCAATCCCGCCCACGCCTCCAGCTGCTGCGGCACCTGCAATGCCTTTATAGTTGCTGCTGTTGACAACATTGTTTCGCCGTCTGGTCGGTCTAGTCAGGTCTAGTCCTTGTGACTGCCTCATTTCCATAACGCAACCCGCACACACACACAGCTTGCAAAACAAAACTGAAGTTTCATTACGAAAGGATGCGCCGGCATTCACTCTCGTATGTTTGTGCTGTCGTTTTTGGCCATGTCAAAACCCAGCAAAGCCAAAACAGATTCTGCTCATCGTCGTTGTATTTGTCGTCTGGATGGCGTCTGCTGTGCCTGCCCAGATAATATGCTTAATATGTTTTTATGTGCCTGGCAGGCGGGCTGGCTCCGGCCCCGCCCTCCTTCATTGTTATTGCCAACTGGTATTGACTGTTGGCTCGCGTGAAATCAAATTTCCACTGAAATGACTTTTGGGCCCACAACAGAAAGTTTGCTTTTTGCCTCTGCCATGAATTATGCAAAGGACTCTTGCCAGGCTGTCGCTGGCTGCCTCGGCTGCCTTATCGAAAGCTATTGACCCATTAACGGGTTTTGGCGCTAAGAGCGACGCCTGCCAACGGAAAACTAATTAACATAACGCATTAAACCAGCAAACACTTTGGAATTATGTCAAGTGCCGCCAAGGCGTCAAAGGATTATGCTTCAGTGCAACACTAGCTGGAAGCCGGATAAGTTTTGCAACTGACAACCCATTTTTTGCAGCAACCGAATCGCATTGACGGACGGCCAAATCGGGAGCTGGAGGGGCACTTAACGCAGCCGAAGCCGACTTCTGACGGCGCACAGCTCGCCGCCATTGACGTGGCAGAGACGCCTGGCTGCATATTAAACATCAAGAGACTCAAGTGGCGCCACTTCAAAGTGCGTCAAAGGCGAGTGCAGCAAGTTGAAGCAACTGCATGTGCATTCCAGGCTTGAGCGCATCAAATCTTTTAAGTCAGCTGCACTTATTAGGTAAGTTGACTTTAGATACGATATCAAAGGAGGCAGAAGTCGTTGTGCGCTTATAAACTGCGCTTGGTTGAATATTTTCTTGCTCAAAAAGAGGAAGCCCTGACACGATAGTGCTTTTCATTTCTCTCTGTTTGACAGACGCTTTAACGGAATTAGCTTACAGTTGTCACATTTACTCACAATTAAGATTCAACCAATTTAAGTTACAAAAAAAATTGCTTAACATTAAATAAGTGTGCAATAAATTTATAATTAAATAATAACACTTGACCAAAAAACTTTTATTTACCAGATGTCTTACGTAGAAAAAGAAGTATTTAAGGCCTTTTAGCTATATAGCTATATATCTTCTAGTAGGTGCAGCTGATCAGGTTTCATACCAAAATTTCTGATCATTTGTTAAATATGGGCTGTCTGCGCACATTGTCGCCTGTTCCGAGTTTTTGGCCCTTGTGTTGTTCTTTTGCGCGATTTTGCCACAGTCGCCGACTTTTGGGTCTTGTAATTTATGGGGCACAAAGCCGGCCATAATAAGCAATTACATAACAGTTGATGTAATTATTAATTATTTAATGTAAATGTGTGTACGCACGAGTACATGTGTATTTTAATAAAAGAGAGGCACGTTGCACGCTGCACTTCGCGCTGCTGCAAGTCCTCGTTGGGCCTGCGGCATGTGTGACGCGCAATAAATGTATTTAAATTTATTGCATAATAAAGATTAAATATTTATTTACACAACGTTTCAATTAACTTTCGGCTTTGCTGCGCCCCTGCCTGGCCACGCCTTCGCGTGCGTTCATTGTTTTTGTTTCGCGCCAATTTAATTATAAAATTTATTGTTTAAACTTGCGCCAGCTACAAAATGGCGGCCCAAAACCGGATGTAAACAAGTTGAACGACCTTCTCGCCTCCGGATGCCGGCCAACGAGTCTCGTATATCCCCCCGCCCGGGAATGTGCCACATATTATGCGGCCGAGTGTAGTTGTGGCTGTGGCACCCAGAAACCCAGAAACTTGCCATACATTTTGGGGCCGCACGCGCAGAGCCAAATGGCAAATGGGTTAAGGATTCCCATGGCGGGCGGCATTTTTGTGTAAATTTCACTCAATTGACATTGACTGCAAGTGGAGTCGAGCGGAGTTGGCTGCCCATTTGAGCAGCCCCTTTTGGGGCTCTTCAAAGTCAGCGCAGCTGCTGCCCGGAACAAATGCGGAAACTGCACGGAAACGGAAGTCGCAGTGGCTGCAGCACCGGCACCAGCACCGTACCCCTGCAGCGATGACATCACGCTCCACGCCCCCTCCCCAAACTATCCTCCACTCCTGCAACCGGAGCCGGCCAAATGCCCGTGGAGACAGCCAGAGGCTCACAGGCAACGTGTGGCGCGTGGGGCAGGAGGATGCGCGGCTGCTGTCGCTTTCAAAAATTCATATTCGTAATTGTTGACTGTATTGTCTCTGGCGTTGCTGCCAACGAACCAAAACACGACCACGGTGCACACCCGCTAAACGCGACCGCAATTTGCGAACTAAGCCAAAAATTCGTATTCCCATTTTTACCAAAGCAGTTTCATCTACAAGGTTTGAAACAGATAAGAGAAAACACTTTATAGGGTATATATTCTTAATCAGACAGACAACCATTTAGCTGGTAGCTAAAAATTGGGATTCTTTCAGTAGGTTAGCCAGGTCTGTTTTCTAATTGAGCACGTAGCGGGTACTCACTGCACCGTTAATTCTTTAAAGTCGCTTATGCATTTTGCACTTTATCTCTGTCATTGTGGAGTATGCGAAACATAAAATATTTTACTGCTAATCTTGTGCGGCGGAACTCTCGAGTTCCGGCTCAGTTTTGCAAACACTTTCCGTTCCTCCGACGGGCTTCATGCATATGTCTAGCATATTCAATGGCAGTAGCCGGAAGGGATATGATTTAGGGACTTTCTGGACATAAGATACCCTTACGTATGAGATCTCTTTATTTTTTGGGACCTCTTGCTTACCCTAAAAGTTACTTGGATTGATCTATTGGCAAGCATTAATTGTCACATCAGTTTCTCTCAAAGATATACCCCCCCATTGTGAAAATATATTTTTAGCTTTTCGCTGATAGGCGGCCATCGAATACAGCCGAAAGTTGCAGCCCGGGTTGGTCCGGGTTCAATGCATTCGACTGCACTTAAGAGAGCGCCGAGTGCCGCCTGCATTATTAACATAAGATATAACGACCACACATCATATTTACGCTTATGGAGGCCTCTCCACACCCGCACTCGTACTCGTACTCGGATTCGGAGTCGGAGTCAGAGCCGGAGCCGGAGTCAAGTGCGTTCGCTTAATTGCAGCGGAGGCCGTCGCTGATGAGTTTAATTGAAATAATGCGCTCTGCTCTCGGCGGGGGCACAGCCGGAAAGTGTTTTTATATTCAGAGCATTAATAATATTTATTCTTCTTTTCTTTTTTGTCTTTCTAATGAAGTTTGTGTCGAAAAAGCGAACAAGAAATGAAAGCGACGCTGTCAAAATGTTTAATTGCCAGCAACGGGGAGCGAAAAAGTGAAGCTCGAGGGGTCGAGATGGGATGTGGGGGGCGGGTCGAACCATTAGCCAAATGAAGCGCATGATTTGTCACAATTCTGGATTGCAGTTCCGCCGTTTCAATTGGCCCATTTCAGATTCTTTCAGTCGTCAGGGGCATATTGTCAACGGCTTTTGCTCATCTGGATGGCAAGAGCTAGGCATTAATGGGTTAAGGCTCGCTGACAAATGACTTAATGCATAACAGTGAACTCGAGCTAAATGCAACTGTGCTGCAAATGCGCTCGAGCTGAAAATAATTTCACATCACCTCGTTTCAAGTTTTCTGAACTTTGTGCATATTTTTGGCCCAGCCACGCACGACGTGAAATGATCTATTGTGCTTATGGGGGCGTATGGGGTAGGGGGGCGTGCCAGAGCTGGCGAAGTGAATGCGCAATAAATGGGTTACCCAAGGAGGATGTCGTCGCCGACGCCAGAGCCAAAACTTGCGGCAACGGCGGCTGCCCGAAAAGTTAAGTGAATTGTGCAAAGTTTTTCGGTTTTTGGTACCAGCAAATTTGTGCACTGCGAAAAGTTGCTCCCTCTATCTGTATGTGTGTCTTCCTCTTCCTCTCCCACTCCCTCACCATCTCTCTGTCTCTGTGTCTGTCTCTGTTTCTGTGTGTGTGCGATAAAAAGTGTGCCCATACCCGTGGCCGGCTAAAAGGTAAATATGCCCCGCCAGCACCAACAATAACAACAACTGATCCAACAACCAACAACAATGGCTTTGGCAATGGCCCTACAATGGGACCCCATAAAATGTGCTACAAAATGCAAAATGGCTTCTGTGGTTTCAATAGCAACAGCGACTGCGACGTCGACGTCGACTGCGACTGCAATCTGCCGACGCTGTGAAATTTAACGTTGTGAACTTTTATGGTGCATGAGCCCAAGTTGCCACCAGGTGGCAGGCGGCAGGTGGCAGGTGGCAAGGGTGACCTCGTCCCGTGCAGACACCAGTTGCATGGCCAAACAACATTAAATGCAAGCACTTTTTTCTGGGCCCTCGCGAGGCAGCCGCAGTTTGCCTTTGTTGCCCCAGCTGCCCCTTCTGCTGCTGGCTTTTGCCTAGATGAAGTAATAAATGTTGCATTTAATTTATTAGCGAGCACCCATTTGAAGTGAAATTAGGTGTGTCGGCGCAAACACTCAAACTGATTCGATTGGGCCGAGCTGGGTGTGAAAAGCTCCTCAGTGAGTAATTTGAAAACTTTTTGCAACGTGCTCGAATCGACAACACCCTGTACACTCAGGAAAAAACGTTAGTACAAAATACTCACTGCAATACTTTGCGTACTTAAAATAATATTATTATTTAAAGTATAGGAAACTATCAACATACATTTACATTTGCATTAGTTAAGCTAAGCGCAATCCCCTTAGCTCCAACCACCATCTGTCAGAAAATCCAGTGACCGCAGAATATTTCGACAGTCGAAAACAAGGAGCTGAAGCTCTAGATATGCTTACCAAACACTATAATCGCATAATGAGAGACGGACAGCGATACTCAGGATCCATTTGGAGCCTCAGTTGCTGGGGATTAGGGCCAAAAACGTGTTCCCTGCCAGCTGTGGGGCTTCACAAAAGCAATTTAGAGGTATTTCAAATATGTGCGAGCGGAACTCGATATCATAAATCAAGTTGGACACTTCAGCTAAGCTGCGCTCCTGCCCCCTCTTGCGCGACAGTACAGTAAAGACTCGGCAGTCGATTAATTGATTGTCTAAATGCACTTGTAAGCAACTCGACAAATCAATGAAGTGTGGAAAACAAGTCAAAGCTGCAAACAATGTCCAAGAGTCGCCACCACCATCGGTCCCCCCATCGGTCCCCCTAGCTGCCCCCCGCACGCCCACACATGACGGTGCTGAGTGGCGTCGAGTGACGAGTGAAGAACGTAATGGAGAAGGTAACTGGTAAAAAATGCTGTCTGGGAATTGGATTTTGCGGTTTCACGTTTCGAATTACCATCGGCAGCAGCTGGAAAGGCGAAGCCAGCTCCGCGACAGGGTTAGCCATGGTTAATTGTCGCTATCGTGGCAGATTCTGATTCTGATTCTGGCTCCTGTCCCCGCTCCGTCGCTGTTGGCATGCAATTATGCCATGTTGCAATGCAGTGGGCGTGTGGGCCAGGGATACTCAAGGATGGGGCAGCCGGAGCTCGCCAGCTCTTGACGTAACTCAATCGCTGCCATGGCTGACAATTTGCCAGAATTCACAAGCGAGTGAGTTTGGCTGGAATTCGCCTGGAATTCGACTGGGCCACGCTTCGTTGACTGCTCGGCCTGGCAGCTCAGTTTGTTGGCAAGTTCATCAAGTTGTTAAATATTTAACATTTTTCACATCTTTCTCAATCTCTGGCCGCTGCCTTTGTTGCCCCCCTGCCGCCATTCTCAGCGCACTGCAGCACGTTTAATCGTGTTAAACATTTTATGAACGCCGCCCGGTTTCCAGTTCGTTTCGGAGCCATCCGGCTCCAGTTGGAGCGCAGTACGCAGCTCGCCTTTTTGTTGGTGCACCAGAAAACCTTTTTGCGGTTGTCATAATTGTAATTTTGGTCACTGCAGGCTGCAGAGACTGCATGAATTTATGATGAACGCCCCAGCAGCCCCACCACACTGCTCGCCTGACACAAATTCTGTGCCATAAATGTCACAGAGTATTATATATACATATAGTATGCCCTATACCGAGTACTATAAAGTCAAATGTATATATTTGAATTTATGCAAATTTTAATTCCAAATGGTCAAGGCAAAATACGAAGAGCGAAATTGGCCACAGGATGTGGCTAAGTGCCTGCTGAGTAAAATATTCTTTTTTTTTTATTTTTCTAAAATGCGAAGTGCAGTACAAACAAGTAAAAGTGTATTTAAATAATCTGCCTATTTTCAGTATAGAGTATATACAACTGCGCTTTTGTTTATAGACAAAATCACTTTTGACCTGCCGAAGGTCTTGATTGCCATTCATTCATTGGGATTCAGCCCGGTGCCCACAGCGGAAATAACATTTGATCCCATTTTGCTATGGCCGTCTCGGGACCTGCCTCAATTCGAACAGCAAACTTTTCAGCCTGTGCAGCCATGCAATTATTTTTGCTACACATTGTCAAATTGGGGAAGACTGTCGGCCCCTCGTCCGTTTTTATTGTTGGCTGAGCATTTGCACAATTTATACGTCAACGTTTATTTTATTTAATTCCAAAAACAATTTCCCATGGCTTAGATCTGGGCAAAAAAGCAACAGCCATATACCAGATAGTTAGCGATATGCAAAAATAGCAAAAATTGCATCAACTGAAATTGTTATCCTCGTTTAAATGGCAATCCGACCCGCCTGCCCGTCTGCCCGTGCAGATGTCCAGTTGTCCGGCTGTCCGACTAGATGGTTGTTATCAATATCTAAACATGGCTGAATTGCTCTTAAATAACCAAACAATAACTGCAAAACAAGTGGGGGAAGATGCCAGCTGGACTGTCCTTCTGTTTCGTTTGCTTGTTGTTTACAATGCAAGCAATAAAACTAAATAAAAGTCTACTGGAATAAAAGTGCTCAATTCACTGGAGTGATAAAATACTAAAGGGCATAAGAAGAGTATATGAACTAGCTCATTTAATTGCTGTAGGGAATCGTTGACCAAGTGCTCTTATTTAATAATAATTGAGTGTTCACTTCTTGTCTTTATCTAATAGCTTTAATTTCCAGCTGTTAAAGTGACGCTGCTAATGTTAACGTAAAAGCTAATGCCAACCCCATTGTTAAGGGATGTCAAATGATAATTACATATTATTTAAATTAAGTCAGTTCAAGGGTTTTTTCGCTTAAAACATATTGCAAACTTGCTTCCGATGGGCCCAAAGTACTTGTATACCCTGCCATTGTAGGGCATACAAAGGACAGCCATTTATTGGGACACCCAACTGGACAGGGTGTAGAGCCTCAATTTGTTTTAGCGCTAAAAATACAAATAAAATACGCTCATCTGGAAAGTGGACGGGGGTTCCCGGAGCCCGCCGAAACCCGCACCAATTTGCAGCAGCCACCAACAGTTTACGTTAGATATTGTAAATTTTCGTAGGGCCCGACCACGGTCTAAAAAACAACAACTGGAAACCGAAACCATAAAAAAGAAGAGGGGAAGAGCAAACGGGATGGTCGGGACGAAAAAATATGTCTATTTAAATTTGTTCTGTGGTCTCGTTGTGTTCGTCTGCGGTTCTTTTAGGTAATTTGCACATTTTACACGCCGGCGGGACGAGCAATTGGGACACAGATGGATATCGAATCGGGCGGGGCGAAGGCGGGGCGCGGAGCTACACAGCCTCGCTATAACGCAAATATTGAAATGTGTTTGGCAGCTGCGCTCAAATTTCGGCCAAAAGTAAATAAGACCAATGGCTGTTCCGGCGGCGACAAGAATTGCGGGCGGCACGCGGCGAGGGGTCGAGGGTCAGGCAAATACATACGTATATGTATGTATGTAGTGTAATCTACATATGTGCCGTGTTAGGCTGGGACGTGATTTGCATTTTAAAGCGATTCCCCGGCACATGGCCCGCTGTAATGGGTAGCATGTAATCGTAATGCAGCGCGAATTAAAGACGCCAAAATATTAATCATACGCCGCGTGGCGCTCATTATGCGCCACTTGAGAAAATTTGTAACCAAGCCCACAGAGCTCAGCGAGCGGCGTCTGGGCGGCCATAATGAAAAGTGAAAGGAGCCAGGACAAGGCGGCTGCGCCGGCTCCTAGCAGGCAGGCATAAACGGAAGAAGGAAAATTTAATTAAAGCTGACGGCCCTGCAGGCGCGTACGAAGTGTGGAAGCACACAGACCAGAATGGCAACTTCCAGCCAAGAAAGAAACACGGCCAAGTGGCGCAAGCCAAAGCTGATTTCATTTTAAGCGTTGCGATAGCAAACAGAGTGGGAGTTCAAGCTGGAGTTGGGCGGCCAGGCAGTCAACTTTGAAAAGCCTTTGGGGCAGAATAATAACACACAAGTTATACATAGCGAAAAGAGTTGTGAGGACGTGGAAGACATAGTTATAAAATGCATGCTTCATCGATAGCCAAATTATAGAAGGCAATGTCTGTGAGTATTTTGGGTGCAGTTGGACACTCGCATACCTAATAGCTGTCGCAGAGGTAGCCCGGACCGGCACGGACCAGGTGCTGTGGGTGCTGTGGGTGGTTAGGTCTGTGCATGTGGGTTAATAACGTCATTTATTATGCACTTCTTTCCGGTATTTCCGGTATTTACCGCGCACGCGACACGACACATAAATGTTGCCATAAATTTAGCCCGGTGCACCGCAGGACTTCAGGACACACGAGTGGAAATGCAGCGCACGTAGCAACTGCAACAAGGGGGGGGGGGGGGGGCGTCTCAGATACGAGCTCTGAGCTCTGGGCTCGGCGACTGCTGCAACTTTTGCTCAAATAACTTGCAATTTATTTGGTGTGTTGCGAAAAGCAACTTCCGTTGACGCCTCCGCCATTTTGTTGGCGCGCCGCAAACGCCATTTTGTAAAGGCAACAACATGGCGTCAACGTCGCTAAAAGAAATGCAAATGTGTGTGCGAATGGGAATGGAAATGGGAGGGGGCATAGAGATGGCAATGTTAACGGGATATGGCGGAGCGAATAGCAAACGCGTGCTTGCCACCTGTCTGCCACCTGCCACCTGCCACCTGCCACTTGCTCACCTGCCGCTGCACTTATTTATATGTATATATTTTTGCGGTTTATAAATTTTTACATTTCACTTGGTGTATTTTGGATTTTACGGCGTAAACTTCACGACGTTTTATGCGGCGAAAGTGGCTGTAAATCGAACGCGGTCCGGACGGAACGCGAGGAACACAGGGAACTTGAGCTCCACCCTGCAGAGTCCCGTTAGCTTCGGTTTATGTGGCGCACATAAATTTCCATTTCGTTGCAGCCATTGGTTTCGCCTAGAAATTGAGTAGATACTCATAAATCTTGGCGAGTTCAATAACATAAATACCAAATTGAAGGTTGAACTTTTTTTAAACTTTGCTGCATTTGCATTTATTTCATGCAGATTTCTCAGCTGGAAGTGCTACCAGAAAGCCGGAAGTGCATTAGCTGTCTGTATGTGTGTGTGTGTGTCTGTGCATGAGTGATTGTGAGCTTAACCTAAACTTTAAACAAGTGTATATGGATTTTGTGGCTGGTTCCTTAAACTGAACTTCAAATCAGTTAGTAAGTTTTTGCACACCAAAAGTTAAGCATAAGAGCTCAAGTGAATTGGAAAAGTCAACAAAGTGTAAAAAAATGTACGAAACCTCCTGTCGGCAGTGTCACCGAATAGAAAATACCCTGCACTCTCATATATTAAGCGGCTGTAACTTCTAAATAAATTACCTGAGTCAAGCATTCATTCCGTACAAACAGTTAAATGTGTATACACTTTTTACTAGATGTACAAGTTATAGTAAGATACTATCAACCTATTACTGGGAGCTCTTAGATATTTTGCCAAGATATCATAATTCGAAATAAACTTGATCCAAGGGTATAGGGTATACAGAAAGAATGGGCCACACACACTGCCGACTAATTAACTTTGACTCGATGGCCACCAGCAGCGTCGCTCAATTGAAGAACATCAATATTCTCGCTTAGCGGCTCCGTTTGCCGCCCACTGGGTAGAAATTGACATAAATTACTATCAAAACAAATTGCAGCCACAGCAACGAGCAACGACTGCAAGTGTTGCAGCGCGTGGCAACTCTGGCGGCGGCGTCTTCTTCTTTGTTTGCTTGTTTGCCTGTCTTGCTAATTTTCCATTTTCTCCGGCCTTTGTTTTATTTATTGCCATAATTCAAACTCAATTTTTATCATTCTCCACTCGCAATCGGCCTGTCTAGTAAAATATGCAAAAATAATTATGCGCAAAGTGCAACAAAAAACAAAATAACTCGCTTCGGTATTCTATTCTGCTTTACAAATTCTGTCCAGTGTTGTCCCAGTCCCTCCCCCTCCCCCACCGCCCACATTCCCTGCCACGCATAGCGGCAAATGCAGTTGTAAATATGTCCGTTTATTTGTCTGGCTATCTGGCGGGTCCTGCCGTTTGTTGGCCTGTTTATTTGTTTGCCTGTTTTGCATAGTTTGTTCTCGTTGTTGTTGTTGGTTTGCACAATGCAAAATTTAAAACTCATTTGATTTGCATGAAATTTCATAGCGGCGCTTTGATATGTGGCCCAAGTATCATTTGATTTCGCAATTCGCTAATGTCCAAAGCTGCAACTAAAACAACTACAACAACCCAAACAACAACAACAACTTAAATGGATGCGCATTTATAATTGTTTCGCATTGTGTATTCAACACAGAGAACTCATTTTATCTGCAATCCAAGCCAGCGCAGAGCTAAAATAATGAAAATGTAATTTCATTCGCGAACAGATCTACCAATTCACTCAATCATTCCAACTCCCCCTCCAGCCTCTACCCACCACCCCTCCGCTCAGTCCCCCATCTACCCTGACATTTGTTTACTTTTCGGCAATGTTGTTCTTGCTTATGAAATTAATTTTCATTGATTTGCCAAATGTTGAATTCATAATTTTGACGCATTATTTTTGTGTGAATTTCGAATTGTGTTTATCCCAAACGATGGCGCATTAAAAGATAATGAACTGTGTGGAAGGCGGAACGTGCTGTCTGCATGCCACAAAATTTGCATTTCAATGGGACTACTTAAACAAGTAGCTAAGTATATAAATTCGTGCCAAATGAGCCGTAATGGAACCTAAGAAACTAACAGCATTATCATTTGCTTTGCCAGACTGGGAGACAAAGATTTGATTAATTATTAAACAGCAATTCTGACACGTTAAACAACTATTCCTATTCTTCGAAAACTTGGACGTTTCTGTTCGTGTTGAAAAAAAAAAACAATTCCACATCCCATTTAATACAGGAAATCTGGCAACAAAAAAAACTCCAAAATCATTTTTAACTCATAGCTTTAAGCTATTAATAATAAATAAAATAAATACTTAATGTGATAATATTGAATTAATAAAGGCCGTCGGCCACAATTGCCATTTCTGAATCCCCCGTAGCGATATAAGCTTTTAAATAAATAAAAGAAAAAGCCAGCCTTTTAATTGAAAGCAAATGCGTAAGCTGGACTCGTAAACCGAGCCACTGGCTAGCACTTATATTTAATATTTAAAAGTAGTTAATTCCATTTTCCAATATTAAATATCTGTATATAAATATTCCGATGTTGTTCTGATTGAAGATATCATATTGAAACATTCATAAGATTAAGAGAATTCAAGTACTTTAACAACTGCTCAAAATAAATATATTCCCAGAAAGCTCCCCCTCTGGACGTCGGCCCCAAACAGCAACCTTGACATCTTAATTAACCAACTTGGCAGCTGCTTCATGCCACTCAAATGGCCAAGCAGCGTGGCCACTTCTCGAGCGACCCCAAGGAGTCAGCTAAAATTTCAAGAACATTTAACACATTGCCAAATCTAGCGTAACCCAAGCCAGAGTCCAACTCTCGTTCTCCGCTTCTTCATGTCGAGGAAACTGCAAAATACCCACGCAAGAAGTTCATGAAAATTTTATTTACACGCTGCCAAACGGTCCGAATTAATCTCTTCGCAAATTTATTTGAAAATGTGCCATAAAAATGCATACAAAAAATCCAAACAGTGTTCCTACCCTTCGTCAAAGGATCGCAGCGAGGGTTGATGGGGTATGGGGTGTGTGGTGGAAAGCTGGACAAACAAGCTCTATACAATTTTCTTGCGATTTCCCTTCTTTCTCAATGCTTGATTTTCGATTTGTTTCTTAATTTTTACGAATTTGTTCTGTGCTCTTGGATTTGGGCAAACACAGCGACAACGAGCATCGGGTAAAGGCGAGAACCCCAGAAAGGAAGGCGGAGAGCGCCTGCGGCGTCCACTCGTTCCTGCCACATTGAACCATAAATACTTCCCCTGTCAGCAACTGATTTGCCTCTGATTTATTTGCAAATGCGAATTTGCTTTTTATGTTTTTATTTCTGTTTACTTTATATTCGCACCACGAATGCGCCAGAAGCCCGCAAATGGGTGAGGCTGTGCCATCAGCCTCCCACCACTCGACGCCCCTCTCTGGAGGTGTGAATGTGTTTTCTTTTACTCAGCCACCCTGGCTCTCACAGTTGGGCAATTTCCCTCCGTTTTGTGCAGTACTTTCACTTGGCTTCCTCTTGGCTTCTCGCTATTCACTTCAGCCCGAGCAAAACACACAATAATCATTTCAATTTTAATGCTCCAATAATTTGGAAACAGCTACCAAGGGTTATTAAGCTTTTTGCTCGACTTTTCATCTATACAAGTAGCTGTAAGCAATTTCGAGTGAATTTATAAAGTAGAGTAAAACCTTGAGTTCATTATATAGCTGCAATTTTTGAGCACTCGTTCACGAAGTGTAAAGAGTATATTCGGTTTGCTCTCTTTCCCTCTGATCGTATCTAAATTGAAGCTAAATTGAAGCGTTCACACTTTTTAGCTACACTCGATTTAATCAATTTATGTCAATTCTTTTTAAACAGATTACTGATTTTTGGATACGCCTTCTGGAGGCGTGGCAAAGCAAACAATTCTATAAATATTTGGGGCGAAAATCGCATCAAGTCATATCTCCCACAATTTTGCAGATAGATCAAATTTATGTGACAGTTTTCGGAAGACCTCCTCTCTCCTCCTCCATTCCGCTCTTTTATGCTGGTTTTTTTCTGTGAACGAGTATTAAGCAGTCGGTTACACCCGACATATTCTGAAATATTCATACTTGTTTCTCACTGATTTCTGTTTGGACAAGCTTCAAAATGTAGGTCAATTTTGACGCCATCGTAAATAAGATTCGCAAGATCTGCGATGGAGCTGTCTTTAAGCTGAACCTAAAAAATATGTAGGTTTTAATAGACTATTACAACATGCTCTAATGAAGTCATTTGCAACCCTTCGGAAAAATGAGTCATATGTTGGGTAAATCAGCCCACTAGAAAATCACAGCCTACGATTATATCATAGACCCTCGCAACCCCCGAGCCGAGGCCGAGCTCTAGCTATGAATAAATGCGACAAATGTCAGTTAACGCCTAACGCCTACCAGGATTGAAAAAGAAGAGTCACGATGTCTAAATAAATTTACATTAGCGGCAATGGCGGCAAGAATGTGCGGATGGGGGTTGTCCTGACGGGGGAGGGGTGCTCGCAACGTTCATATGCATAAATTATCCGAGCAAAGGACGTACGCAACATTTTCATTTGGAAGGCCAAAAGCAGAACTTGTTTATATTCAAATTAGTAGGCAACACAAACAGAGGCAGAAAGGGGAAGCCAAAGCCGAAGCCGGCAACAAGGACACGACAGGAGGACCACAACTGGCGCCCTATAACTGTTTTTATTGTCTGCAAGGACGAAAGGGTGACAACGACTAACTCACAGGACCTTGAGCTCTGCCATTTGCCATTTGATTTGCTTTGGTTTTGGCTTGGCGCCGTAATGAGCATTTTATGAGGATGCTTCTCCGCCATCCGAACTGACAACTTAATTAAGTTTTCATTGTGTGCGTTAGGCAGGTTGGGGGGGCGGGGGGGAGGGTGCAGGGGGAGTGGGGCAGCGGGGTAGCTGGATAACTGGGCGTTCGTTAGTTTTCGGGCGCATATAGCAGTTTCTAGGCAATCAGCACACATTGTCGGGAGCATAAATGCGTGTCCCCAGCAGCTCCCCACCCACTGCAGCTGACTCAACAACCGCTCCGCCGTTGAGTGGCACTTCAACACCAGCGGCAACCCACCAAAGTGGTTCGGCGCCGCCTCGTTATGATCGATCGCCCAGGCCAGACCGAGCCGAGCCGAGCCGGACCGGGCCTGGCCAAGCAGCTGACTGTGCAACAAATGACTGCAATTAATTTGAGCGTTCGTTAATTAATTAATAACTGTGTCTGCTGCTGCTCCGCCGTCTTCCCGCCTGCCTTTTTGCATAACGACTGCGACTGGGGCAACAAGTGGACAAGTGGACGCCGTCGGAAAGTTGTCCCCGACATCGGGTCTCTTGGAATGTGCGGCTGCTGCTGGTGCTGGTGTAGTGCTCATTAGAGTGCAATTGAAATATGATTGTTGCAATGAAAATGTGACAGCTGATCAATCAAACCGGTTCGGCGTAGCTGCCCGACCGCAGCAGACCAAGGTGTTGCAGAAGCCGACATCTAAAAGATTGTACAACTGTCATTAAGTAAGCTCACGGGTTATAATAAGGGTGTACATGACAGTCTAAACAGGCGTTGATTGCCTCCTTACCCCTAATTCCCCACATTAATCCAGGTAATCATCGATACCACAAGATCCGTCATTCCCGCGTTCTCTTCAAAGATATTTCCTTAATTTATAGAGTACCTTAAGCTGAATCGAATCAATCTAGAGGTTAATGCGTGAACAAAATGGTAAACATTGTGAAAATAGGTTAATTTTTGACAAAGTTATGAGACTTTAAATTCTTCCAAGTTTGGTCTAAATTTTTGACAATTTTGGCATAAATTTTTCTCTTTTCACTTTGTAAACGAATATAAAAATATATGACTTATTAATATAAGACATATTAAACTACAAATAAGAACTATCTACAAGAGTTTTACATTTAATTATGCAACATTAACTTCGAATGCATTTCGATTTAGGCTTTTTCTGAATGAAATGTTACACTTACATCTATTACATTAATTCGTACAGTAAAACTCAAGGGATTTGGTAAGTTTCTAGAATTGAATTCCCTTAATTCCCGATTTTAGGCAAACCAAACTTTTAACACTATTTCGTTCCGCCGCAGACAATCATTACGATGCTCAGGAGCAGAAATATTTTAATAAAGTGCCCAAAACTGTCAGTGACAAAAACTCAAATTACTCTCAAGCCCCGCTCCCCTGCCGGTCTATTTGGGTGAATCTAAAATGCAAAGACTCAAAGCCATTGTCTGATGCACGCCCCAACTGGACTCATATTTATTTAAGCAATCAACAGACCGCTGCTGGGCTAGCTTGGCATGGAGTCATCTCTGCTCCTTGTGCAAATCAAAAACACAAAACTAATTCCTTTGACAATGCCACACGCCGGCACCAGCCACAGAACATAGGCCGGGGGGACTAGTCAGAATGGAAAATGGGTATGGGAGTGGGAGTGGGAATGGGACTGGGACTGGGAATGGGCACTGGGTCTGTCAGGCTTAGCGAGAAGTTGGCTGAATGGCAAGTGAGTTGAGCTGGGCTGAATTGAGCTGAGTTGAGTTGTTTCTCCGCAACCGAGGAGCCTGTCAAAGATGCATTCAAGGATTAAATTAATGTCATAGCAAGTGGACAATAGCCCCGTTCCCGAAGGGGACTGCCAACTCTGCAATATTAACGCTTAATTGTTTGTGGACAGCAGGCGGAGGTAAGAGGCAGCTACCTGCTACGGCCCCTGAGATGAAGCCATAAAGAACTGGCAGAGCTGTGTAACCTTTAAATATGGAAATGTATGCTCAGGGTCGAAGGTTGCCCCGGGGATCTTTTGCCCTTCCCTTCCATTGCCGTTGCCCGCCTGCTTCTTTTTTATTTTATTTTATTTTTTTTTTGCTCTTGCCTTTTCATTCTTTAAATCAAATCGCATTAACATTTCTTTACAATTTTCTGCTCAGCATCGTGACAAAAAATAAAGTGTTTGTTGGTCGGGGGCCAAAGCGCATAAAAAGGATATTTGACACTTTTAAATGTGCGCTTATTGTGACTGCCCCTCTCTATCTGCATTCCCCCTCGCTCCTGCCTCCGCCCTAGCTCTGGTCGGTTCTTTTGTCTGTTCAACTATTTGCTGCCTGGCTTCTTGAATTTTTGTTATATTTCTTACTGACGTTCTTTTTTTTATTGTTTGCTTTTGTGTCTTGGCCTTTGCTGCCTGCCAATCCCATTCCCATTCCCTTTCCCGTTCCCTCCCCAATCCCATTCCGCTTCCTGCCTTGGAAAATCAAATCTATTGTCATTTTGCCAGCTACGTCTAGGTTCGTCCTGGGCCTGGGCCTGGTCTTGGCCCTGTGCCTCAGCACTTTGTCGGCGTGTCGTTCCCGTCAACCTCATCGTCCTTGCAGCGTTTAAAAGCCATAAGCGTTTGCTTTTATTGAGTTTTTATTGTTTTTTATACGCTTTTTTTGACGTTTCTCGTTCTTCTCCAATTTCTTTTCCCTGCTTTGCGGTGCGATGTTGCGCTCTGGAGCTCCAGCTGATAGTTTTATTATCAGGAATCAATGATCTATAAGCGTTTTCACAGCGCCTTCACGTCACGTTTCCGGGTTACAGTAGATTCTGCCAATGACTAAAAAGCGTCCAAACATTTTAGATGAGAATTTCAAGTTCTTACTGTTATTTGATTCTTATTGATTCCTCAAAACAATTCAAAATAGTTTTTTTCTTTAAATATGAACAGCTGAACACCGTTGTAAAAAAGCCTTAGCCCATCGATACTGACGATAGGTTGATGGTAATCCCCTTAAACGGAGGGCGTCTGTCACATTCAGCCGCTGCAGACGTTTTCAAAGCCTTCGAAGGACTCCTGAGACGTCGCACTTCATTGCCAGACAATGCACACTGTGCTCAACACATCAAATGTATGTCAATAACACTGGCCAACACCGCATTCAGCTGCTGTCAACATGGTCGCAAACTCGCTTTTCTACTTTCCTCGCTCTCTTGCCCCGCTGCTCGCTCACGCCCTTGGCTATTGGTTGAATGCAACGCCACAGCAAATCGCATCTCGAAAGTTCATTTCAATTCATTTCCAGGAAAAGTACACAAAACGACAACAAGGAGTTCCATAAAATTGAGAAATGGGAAATATTTTGCAATCATTCGTTGAAATTATGACAAACGCATTTCTAAGCTGTCGCATTGATTGAATTCTCTTTGCCCTTTCTTTGCCTACTCGCGCTTCCCTCTTCCCCCTCCGCCGTTGAACTGTCAAATCTATTGTACTCGGATTTTTGCACCTTTCAATGGCGCGCTGCACGAAGCCGGATTTAAAATCTATGTCATTTGTTCGGCTTGTTTGAATTTCATTTTCGGTTTGAAGTTGCAGTTGCATTCAATTTCCATTTGACTGTCGTCGACACCTTTCCCTTTGTGCCCCTAATGAGGTGCTCCGATCCCGATCCCAACCGACAGCTACAACTGCATATTATAGAGCGCTTAAAAATCAATTAAAGAGATTTTCGCTGCGAAATGTTTACAGCTGGTCTTTGTGGCTTCCTATTGTACGTTTATCCACCTTTGTTGATATGTCAGCCAAATGAGATTTTCAAGCATTAGATATAATCAGTGCAGGCATACATATACATACGTACCCATGTGACCATTTTCTTTTCCTCTTTCGATGACAGTTGGAGGAGTTTTTTGAAATACATTGATTTTTGTTCGGCTTGTGCTGGTACTTAATCCACCCAGCCAACTCCCAGTCTTTAATTGACATTGATGTTCGAGTGTTTCGGAGTGCCGTCGAAATCAATTTTCATAAATATTAAGACAGGCGCATAATTGATGCCCCCTCCCCAGCATGGAAAGAACTATTTACATTCCCTCAGATAGTTGCGAGTTGATTGATGGATGGACGGAACCAGCGCCAGTCTGAAACTGACTTGCTCTTCGCTGGGACAGCCTCAGTGGCCTACAAGCCTCGTAGGCAGTGCCATAATTTATTATCTATTTACAGAGTATTTGTAGCGTAAATTTGGATGTCCGTTATCTTATCGGCCTCGCTGGCCCCCTCCTGAGTCGAAATGACTACTAATTGACTGATTTCCCCGGCTCCCCACTGCTACTCTCTCTTTCTCTTCTTCTTGACTGCTTTCTGGTTTTGTTTTCTCCGCAAGACTTTTTGTTTTATTAATGCGACTGTGGTAGATTAAAATCTGCCTCCCCCACCTCCCTCTGCCACCCGTAACTGCCTGCTGGTTTTCCTGGGTAGCGGCAATTTCTGTGCATCCAAGTGATCAATCATTTGATTGACGCCACGATGCTCAGCATGAAGGATGTGCTGGATGTGTGGGCGCCTGTTTGCCAGCTTGCACTAGCTGGTAATGGAAAAGGCGCCGGCGGCTTGAGCATGGTGTTGGCGGCACCTGTTTGGTCAAAACTAAAACAGAAAGTTGTTTGGCCAACCAACGGTTGCCTCTTTCGGAGGCCAAGAGAAAGCGCCAGAGAAGATGTTTGAGTTGACCATAAGAACGACTGCATTAGCCCAATTCCAATTAATATCGCAAGCTTACATATTATGATAGTGACGGAGCGAGGCATGTGGCAATAGACATGTACCATAATTTAGCTTGATTTGTTTTTTTGTTGTTTTCTTATTTAATTTAAATGCTTTGTTTTAATTTATTGCACACTAAATACATAATCTAACAAATACACATCCCTATATAAGATGTGTACATTTTCGCTTGTGTAGTTGTAGTTACATTTAATACCATGATGGACAGTCTACTTTGCCGCACTAGTCCCCGCTTAACCTCGGACATCAAAGGCACGTTGTGCGCTCTGTTTGCTCTGGCACACGCTCTGATTGCAAGTGCGGTGCTGCAGCAGACAGCTTTTGACGGGCTGCGGCACAAAGCAGATGTAATTGAATTGCTGCAACTAATTGAGACAAAAGCCCGCAAACTAATCACGAAACAAAACGCATTGACATGTAAATAATGCACAAGTACAAATACATTTATCTCCCTTTTTCACTACCCTTTTCCCCTCTCCTCCCTGGGCTCTTTATTTCTAGTATTGGTTTCGTTGCGCATAACTTATAGCGATAGGGAATGGGGCTTTTGTATATTATTTGATGTGCAACAACAAGAGGGGGTCGGCAGAGGCAGGTCAAGGAGCGGGGGACGTTGTTCGTCACGTGACCGCGCCATTTTGTTGTTAGCTTTGGCAGCACATTTTTTTGCCCGAATACACACACCCATCCACAAGCAGCAACAAAGCAGCAAACAGGGCGAACACGGACAACAACTTTTGCTTTCTTTTATTATTGAAAATCGCCAGCAAACAAAAATAAAAATAAAAAGGAAAGAGAACGAGAAAGAGCAGCCAAAAAATGCGCTGCTAATTGCTTTTAAAATGCAAAAGCCAGCCAGCGCTAGAGAGGGAGAGAGAGAGAGAGAGAGAGAGAAAAAGAGAAGACAAGAGGGGCCGCAGCAGGAGCAGGACCAACATTGACTTTGGCAGGACATGCGAAAAAGCCGCAGCTGCCTGGCAGGCTGTAATTGTTTATGGCAAAGCCCGGCGAGAACAGGACGCACAGGAGAGCACTGGATAGACCAGCAGCGGCAGCAGCAGGATACACATAAATCAAGGATAATGGGCAGCGTCGTCGAGTCGCCGTCGCCGTCGCCGTCGTGCGGTTAAAATTCGTAATTTGATGCTTTTGCATTTGCTCGGGTTTTGGCTTAATGCTCGCTTTTTCTTATTTCATACTTTTTGCTTTGGCTTTATTAAAAATTGAAAACGCATTCAATTGATTCAGCCGCCGGCAACAAGGTCGTCCTCATCCAGGCAAATCGATTGAGCGGCTCTGCGGGACAGCGGGGGTTGGCCCGGGATCAGCACGGCGCGACTCCGAGATTGGGATTAGGGCGTCGTCTGAGTGACGTTTCGTGGCAGTTGTGTGAAATGTTGGCCTCTCTTCGTCGCGTTTTTGTCTTTAAATCAATGTTAAAGCAATTTGTCACGGCCCCCGCATGGTGACAATGAACGGACGGACGGGCGGGCGGGCGGCCCGAAGGGGGTCCGCAGGACAAAAGCGCCATTGTCTGGCCAGAGTGCGCGGCAGTGCCATTACCTGTCAAGTGAGTTGAAAACAAATCGCAATGGGAATGTCAATAGGCCAACCGCCCAATCGAGAATGCAAAGTGGCGGCAAAAGGGCGGCTGCGATAGGGGCCACCAGCTCAATTGATTTAGGATTTAAAGTGAACACAGACATCGATAATGATAGACGAGGACCAAGGGCAGAGCCACAGCCGAAGCCAGAGCCAAAGCAAAAGCGGGGCGATAAAATCTGTTCGCGCAAAGCAAGCGACTAATTCGACCCAAATGAAGAGCGCCAGGAATTCGCGCTGCACTGAGAGAAAACTTGTAGTTATGCTTCGAACAAATGATTAATTTAAAATTTAAAGAAACGTGTAATCTTTGGCTAAAATTACATTTATCGTCGAGCCAAATCAGCGGTTATTCTTTTATTCACATTTTTAGCTGCAGTTTAGCTGTAGAGAAAGCCAGCTGTTTCTGCTTAATTAATTAGATTGGGAAATTCTAGTTCAATTTACCACTTTGAAAACTCTTTTTGTTTAGTGAACAAGTATAAATAGTTAGCAAAACCTATTTGCAACTCTTTGAGGCGACTCTGGTCACTTAAATCATGTTCAAAGCTAAAGCACCTTGCTGTAAGTGTTCGACTACCGTCTTGAATTTGTAATTTGATTACAGCTCATTTCTAGTGTCGACTGAGAACGGGAATTGGGCTTCATTCGAAGCTGAGCTTTGCTCCCAGCAACAAATTTACAATGTGCATAATTGAGTAGAGTTCGTTTAGACAAAACATAACAACTGCATTAAAGGCGACTGCAGCTGGAGGCGGGGCGAGCGAGGGGCACTTCTCCCGATAATCCATTTAGGCAGGCAGCAGACTAAAATTTCAATTAAATAAAACTGCAGCAACTGCAACTCTTGCCACTCTGGCAGCAACGGCAACAACCGCTAGCTCAGGTTAAGGTGTTTGAAGTGTGGCATCGATGGCATCGATAGCCAGCGGGGAGTCGGTTTGCCAAAGGCATTTGCGGCATGCAAAAAGCCGCAGCTGCAACGGGGGGGCAGGAGCCATAAACAACGCAAGGGATTTCCCGCAAGGAAGGCAACGTCAAAAAGGCGGCAAAGGCAATGCCAACCACGCCGGCACTTGGCATCGGAGCGGGGAATCTGCACGCGCAACTCGCTTCGAGAGCGATAATTACGGGGGCGTGGCTGGCAGGGCGGCGACAACCTGCTGCTGCTGATTCCAAATGTGGCCTTACGCGCGCTCGCTCGCAGGGCATCAAACGCAAATGCCGCACGTGGCATCGTCGTGCAGCCATTCCATGCCCCTTTAGCCGCGTGGGTGCAGCCAGCCAGCCGCAACAACCATTGCCGATAATCGCGGCTGATCGGCGGCGTTTGCGTCGGCGTTTCTGCAACTGCGACAACTTTGACTCATCCTCCCGATTCGCCTCCCGCTTCAGCTGCGTCGTCAACTTGCACTTCACTTAATTAAATTGCAACCCAGCACCGCTCCACGGATGTGCCGCACTAGAGGCAGTTCCTCTGGCTTTTGCGACGTCACTTGAAAGCCGCCGCGCCATAATCGAATTATGCGGCAAGTGGCGGCAAGAAGAATTACGATGGCAAAGCGAAAACATTATTAAAAGCTCATCAGCAATTGGCATGCAACGTGGGTCGCCACGCCACGCCCCATGGGGGGGGGGGGCGGCAACAAGGTGCCCATCGCAGTAGGAATAGGGACGGGGCGCTGCGCGAACCCACCGGCGACCCACAATTAAACGGAAGCAGCAAATATGACTTCATTAACAAGCATTTTCAGCGTGTCGCGAACAAAGACGGGCTAAAAGAAGCACAAATGGTGGGAAAGACGAGGGCTCAATACAGGAAGTGTATGTGTATATATATATACCCCATAATGGTTTGATCAAGTTCGAGATCAAGTGCAGCGCAACAACATTTTAACTTCACATCAACAGTAAACAATCTTCAATAACGCGAATAAAATGCATTTAACTTTTTTGTATTAATGAATTTCTGATATTATTTTATACGGACTATATATCGCTGAGTGTAAACGAATTTGTCTATCAATTCAGATGTGTTCACGAATGCATACTATTGTTATTTTTATTATTATCAGTATCGTTATTATAAGTAATATTTCCCATTATTCAAGGGTCCAAACTGGTTTAAGCCAAACCGTTTTTATTCCTACGAACCGGTGCGGACTATGTTTTCTCTAATAAATAAGCTTTTAAGAAGCATTTGCTCTCAGATCAGTTGCCTTAATGACTCATTCAGAGAAGCCAACTTGCGATAAGTTCATTTCGGATATATAGGTGTATAAAAATAACAACAGTAATTCAAATAGAAACCCGTAAAGGACCTTTCCCCGAGTCACCTCAATGTGCAATTGCATTGCAATTGAATTGAAACGAAGCCAAATCAAATACTCGCATACCCGTATCCATATAAGTACTCACAAATGCGCATATAACGTGTGCACATTGCCATGGCCATTATCGGCAACATCAGCCTCATCACAGCCAGCAACAACATCAACAACAAGAACAACAACGACTGCAGCAGCACTCTCGCCCAGCACATCAAGAGGAGCAGGAGATGGAGCATCAACCATCACCATCAGCAACAGCTTCAGCATCAGTGATGCAATTCACGTGCAAGTGTTTTTATGTTTGTTGTTTTTAGACTCCACGTCGGTTGGGTCGTCATGAATTGAATGCGACAGGAAAATTATGTCCACACATTAAATTGATGCTGGTCGAAGCCGGGAGAGGCGACTGCGCAGCTCGTTTGCTTTGGGCGTTGCACTCGGCAGTGGCAGTGGCAGCGGAACTACACGAAACACGTTTGTACCACTGCAGAGAGCTTGTCAACTTAATTTATGCTCGATTCCGGGCCCCCCCCCTCGGTCTACCCGGTGCCCTTAGCCGGTCCTGCCGCATTTGGCAAGACTGCTCAGCTATGGCCATGGCTATTCATCCATCGGGTCCGATCGCATTCGCGGGCCCGCGAGTCGTCATCATCGCTCAGGCGTCTTGTGGCGACATTTTTCATGTCTTCATGTGATCGAAGGCATAAATTATGCACACGACGAGATCGCAGATCAGAACAAAGTCAAACCAGAGCCACGGCAGGGCAGGGCAGGGCAGGGCAGGGCAGGGCCAGCCCGAGGCATTCAATCTTTGTGTCAACAGAAATTATTTTTAACAGCAGCAACAAAGCAGCAAAGATCTCAGATGTAGACTCAAGTACGTCGCCAGCA
This sequence comes from Drosophila sordidula, assembly GCA_035047465.1. Classification (NCBI taxonomy): domain Eukaryota; kingdom Metazoa; phylum Arthropoda; class Insecta; order Diptera; family Drosophilidae; genus Drosophila; species Drosophila sordidula. The sequence goes on along the minus strand of JAWNPQ010000260.1, from coordinate 774,940 downwards.
GGAGATTAATTGGCCCTGATTACAAATGTATTTCGTTTTTCGTACGGCAAATGCAATGGAACTCGACTCCATTCGTATTCGTAAAATATGCATTTGGATCTATTAACGCTAAAAAGTGATAATGGCTGACATAAATGTTTATTCCTGCCAGCTTCGTTTTATGCTGAGAGTTCCGTGAAAGATTAAAGTGCGGAAAATGTGATGAACCTTTCTTTGGTCTTTCAACTACTTTTACATTAAATCTCTCACCAGTTTATATAACCTGTACCCAAGAAAGAAGACATAGGGACAACATTTTCAAACCTCCCTTCGATCTAACTCCTATCCTTTAAATAACATTTTCTGTTAGGTTCTGTTAAACGGTAACCAAATTATATAAGGGTTCCCTTTTACATTTTAATCGACTTGTTTATTTTGATGCACTTAATTTACGAAACTTCCAAAAACGCTTAGCCTCAGCATCATTATCCCGTGTAAGCAGTTAACTATAATTTGCAGCGCATCGAAAGAGTTTGCCGAGATCGAGTTGCATTCTCCCAAAGTTTCTGGGCCACGCCTCCACTCGAACACGGAGAAGCACTTTGAAGACCTTAATAGTTTATTAATGATTTGTTGCTGCTCCTGCTACTGGTTGTTGGCACAGAAACTTTATTAAATGTGTATGCGTCCCGAGAGAGCCTCGAGACGGCTTCACGGCCAGGAGAACTATCTGCAACTATCAAACCAGGCCAACACTTTGCTTTCACGTTTCCTTCACGTTTTTTAAACCAATTATAAGAGTATGCAGGGAAGGAACCTACGAACACAAGCTGTCTGCCGACTGGGGCCGCCTGGCAACACTTCTCTCGCTCCTCTGATCCTGGCTAGGCCCCTGTCCCTGTCCCTTCCACTGCCTCTGCCCGGTGGCGTCTATGAAGCCATCATGTGGAAAAACACTTAATTACTTTAGAAGAGCTGACGCACAAAAGTGTAAAGTGCCCGGCCACGCCCCTGCCAGAGGTGGGGTTCATAAACAGTTAACTAACTAAAGTAACTGCCAGTCGGAATAGTAGTTCTCAGCCGGGATAGAAGCCATCAAAGGTTGCCAGCCTCCCGCCTCCCGCCTCCCGCTTCCCGCCTGCCTGGCCCGACCGATGTGTAGTCGTATTTAAATTAGATTTGCCTGAAATCGTGCGTGATTGTCAACGTCGCTGGGATCTGAAACCGGAACGGGAACGGGACCCAGTGTCGGCTTGGGGTTTTGGGTAAACAGCAGCCCGAAGAATTTTGCGTGTGTGCACTCGAAAAACTTGCAAATTGGATTTTGGTTTTTGAGTTTTGCCTGAGCCCAAGACAAGCCCCACAACTTTGCGCGCACATACATAGCTCAAGTGTTAAAGTTTTTTGATGGCGTTTTTAGCTACGTAGGTGCCCCATAGGCTCGGCCCCGTCGAATACCCAGCCCACTGCCCCGCCACGCCAATTTGCCAGTGTCTTTAATTTAAATCTTTCAAAATTTTGGGTCAATTAAACTGAAGCCGGCTCTCAATCAATTAAATTCAGCTGCAATTGTCTGAAGAGGCCCTCGAACCGAACGCGACATAGTTAAATATATATTTATGTTCTTTAAAATTCGTCAAGAGTCGAGGAAGGAAATGAATAATTTGGTCGCTTGGTCAGTGCCACAGCTCGGGCCGCTGAACACATGCTTAAACGATTCGAAAATTTGTCTTAATCACCATTTGACTTGTGTGCCGGGCGGGGCAAGTCATTCTCTCGATAAAAAGAAGTGGTCAGAATTTATGCGATAACATAAACCATCGAGAAAGCAGGCAGTAGATGGAGGGGCCGATTCCCAGGCCAACAAATTCCAATTTCACAATCCATTATCGTATCAAAAAACAATTGCACACTTGAACTCAAGCTCGAACCCAAATGGAAACTGAAACGGAAGCATAAATAAGAAACAATTAAAGGCATTTTAACGCGCATTTCATGCCGCGGCACCGCAGGACTCCAGGACTCCGTTCTTCCTTGGCGTGCATAACACAGATAATAAATGAGGTTTAGGGCACGGACCGAACGGGGGACGAGCTAAACTGTTTTGACTTTGTTAATAAATTGAAATATTATGATAATGCCTCAAGAGGGAGCTCAAGTACGGGGCGCACTGTTGTGTGGGCACAGTAAATTAAGGCAAAAGGACTCGAAGGACGTGCAGTGCGCAACGCAACATTAAACAGGCGACTGGCAACCGCCAACTGGCACTGGCACTGGCAACTGGCAAGGACATTAAGGCCACGGACGAGAGATGATGCAACATATTCTCGTTGTCTCTCCCCCCGTCCCCCTGCCCCTGCCACAGTCCCTTGCTGCGCAGTCACTCGCGATGTAAGCAAGACGCCGCAAGTGCGCAATTACATTCGACCGTGTCCTGCGTGCATATCCTGCAGCCGGCGCCGGCGGCTGCGCTGCAATAAAGTGTCACTATAAATAAATAATAACGCCCACGAAAACGCTCCCGGCCAGGGAATGCTCAGAGCTCAGTTCCCTCAGTCGCCCGCTGTGCAAAAATATTGAAAAATTGTAATTGTATCTTATAGATACAATTACGGCGCAGCTCGTGACACGTGACCGTCGCAACGCATCGCGTCGCCTCGCATCGAGTGCGAAAAGTCACCAGCGGCATTTGGCCGCCGGCGGCTGCAGCAACGACGTCACTTAATGGACCAGAGTTCCGAAAAGCAAACAACAGAAACGCTTGATTGCAAGCCGTGGATCAGAGGGGAATATTTAGTTGCCGCTGCTCGCAAAAGGGCAACTGGCCAAAAGGGAAACTTGGAAACGGGGAATCTGGGAAACTGGGCAGTGCGTGGCAAAGGCGGGGAATGCAAACAAACACACGAGACGGCGACCGGAAGCGGCTAACGTGCTACGGCAGCGGCAGCAGGGGCAGGGGCAGGGAAAGAGTGCCCCGAGGGCAGGACAATGGGATGTGTTAAATGCGAAATGTGAAATACTCGGGACGGGTGAAAGTGTGAAGTGGAAAGCAAATGTGGGCGACACAGATAAAACAGAGGGGGTGGCAAATACCTTCCTGTAAGGTAGACAATTCGTTGCTGCGGGTGTACGGAGAATTGGAAATTAAATTATCGTAGAGTACTTTCAGTATTCAATAATGACTGACTGCCTGATTGACTAACTGATTGACTGACTGAATGACTGCAAAACCACAAGAGTTAGGACTTTTAACAATAATTACTTTTGGCAATATAAGTGAAGGCAAAACTTCTCTCTTAATTGTAAAAAATTTGCGGAACTCCGTTGCATGAAACTATTTTGCTTTTTTCGTACAATGGCAATAAAACTTATTTTTAGTGATTTTTGTGAAAACTTATTGGAAACGTGTTGATGCTCTTTAAAACATCGACCACCTCAGGGTGTAAAGTGGAACTCGAAAGTGGTATTAGCGAAAGTTTAATTTACGAACGATTGCTTGAATGTATTGTTTACTACGAATAATATTGGTTACCCAAAGCCATATTAATATAGTCAGATTTAGCATAATGACCTCGATTGGAGTCACTCAATTACGTCAAGCTCTCTTATCCCAATTTCCACGGCTTCCAAAAGGCTCACCTCACAATTTGGTGAGCTCTCGCACATGGCCATTCTGAGTTCTCATAACGCAGGCTTATCGCAGCCATTCCCAATAAAGCGCAAAGCCATTGGAACATGCATGAAGCTGGGACGGTCGCCGAGAAGGGGCAGACGTGCGGAAGCTGCGCCACTTGAAAATCCGAAGCCACAAACAGCACCCAGCACCCAGCACCCAGCACCGAGCAGCCGCCTGCCATTGTGAGATGGGTCTGGGCGGGGAAGGGCTCGCTGCTGGCACTTGGACAGTCGCAGATTTGAATGCGGGGAGGCCGCAGCGAATCAATTCTGGTTGTGGGACTCTGACATTAATATGACATTTATTTGTCACAAGGCATTTGCTGCGGCGCCCGTTTGGGATGTTTCGATAACCCGCCAGACGCAGGCGAGGAGGAGGAACTGGCGCAGTACTCCTGGCCCAAAGACGTTGCTGCTACCCCGAAGAAGGCCAGACGCATAAATTCAGTTGCCGTTAAGCACTTGGCCGGTTATCAATGGGTTAATAAACGTTATAAAATATGAGTTCATTATGGCTCAGTTATAAATTTTTGTGCTTGTTGCACTCGACGCGACGCTCGCACTGCAGGGGCTATAAATTCAGCAGCAGCAGCAGCAGCAAATGAAGTGAGGCGGAGGAGGAGTCGGAGCAGGAGGAACAGCATATGCCACAGGCTGAGCTCGCTGGGTCGCTTTTGTTGTAGTTGTAATGAGAGATTATATTGCTTTATGCGACTCGGCATTGGGCCGCGTGTGCGTGTGTCCTTGTCCGTGGCGTGTGGCCGACTTGATCCTGCGCTTTTGAGCCGGGGCTTAAGTCGGACAAGTCGCAACCACAGTGTCCTTCAGAGTGTGTCTTGAAACGAGGGCTGATTCGGTTAATGAATACATTGAAATGATAAATGAATCGAATATGATCTTACATTTAAAGGTATACATTGTTGTAATAAGTTGAGATTGCGTTTCTGCACTTTTATGTATAAATTATAACTAAGTCGAACTAGAATGAGAGCTATGCTAAAAAGAACAAACAACGTGAACCGATTGCTGATCTAGCTATCGGAACTGAATAAAAGACAGGTTTTGACGAGAACTTGCATACAAATCGAATATCTGCGAAATAAGAGAAATGCCCATCAGAGGCATTTCCGAAAACTAAGTACAATAGCTTTTGATGTAGAGAGGAATAACTCAAATTACCCATTGTAGTCATGCATTTCTGCCAATACTTATCACTGGCGAGAGACAATGGAAACTGATGCCATAATTGGGACTGGGGCCAGAACACAATGCACATATAATGACCATGGATAATGCGCGTAAAATGAGCCAATCCGCAAATGAAGTTGTCCGTTCCGCTCAGTTCTGTGATGTTCTGCGTAATCTGGGTCTACTCTTTGGCACCTGCCCTGCAATAATCGCAGCTTCACTGGGCTCAGGGCTGCTTTTGTGTGGTCTCGCAGTGGGAGATGAGAACGGGCCGATTCTCAGACAAAAGAAAAGAATCGTCACGGAGTGAAATGAAAAGAAAAGCAAACAAGTAACAGACAATAAATAAACAATTGATTGGTGCTTCGTCTGTTCCAGGGGCTGTCGTCCTCGCGCGCACAGGACATGTGTTTTGAATTTGTCGCCTGCATAAATTTCCTCTGCAGATCTTTTCATTCGCTTTCTTTCCCTTTTTCTTGCTCCTTCTCAAGTGCGTGTTGTGCCTTACAAATTTCATGCTAATGCCCATTTCCTTTGCAGCCAGCCTATCCAATATCCAATATTGTGTAAACAAATGATGCCAGTAGGTGTCGGCTTACAAATGCTTTCCCTTCGCTCCCGCTGCCTGCGCCGGGCAGGCTCTCCGTAATTCGCTCAAGTATGTGTCGCATAGATCAACCGCCTGTTGGACTCGGGCCCCCTCCCGTATACATGTCCGTACATGTACGTATGTATGTCTGGCATTAGTTTTGAGTCATCCAGTCATGACAGTTGCCAGCAGCTGTTCCCCCACCCCCCGTCCACGCCATTATCGTCTGTGTTTATCTCCTGGCTCCTCGACTCGAATGCGGGTGAACTATTGACACAATTGTTTTTGCCACAGCCGGCTAGACCTTTTTCCCCATCCACACTCTCTCCCCGACATTGTCTCTGAGAGCTCGGGCTATTTTTAATAATTTGTATTATGTTTCAGTTGGCGATGTCGCGGGCTTCGTTTGTTTTCGGAGTCCCCCCGACTCGTTAATTACGTTACAACGACTTTCAGATAATGCCAGGGAAGACAACGGCCGCTTTTTCAATATTTGTGAATGGTTGAGGTTATGGTTACGCAGTTGGCCACTTAACCGACATGGTGGTCTGGGTTTCAGTTTGAGTTTCAGTTTCAAAATCGGTTGCATTACTTGTTTGTTATGTTCGTGGGCCAGGGGCGGGGTAATGCGGTTACTGTGTTAGGTCAACCCAAGGTTTGGTCAACTGCACCGCTTGCTAAGCTACAAAGTCCATTCGGCTCCAGACTTTCACTTTCCCCATTGGTTGTTCTACCCTTAATGTTTCCAAATCCTCTCTTTCTCCCACGGATATATAACGGTTTATTGCCAGATAATTTCATTATTTAGCCAAAACATAATCAAATGCGCCATATTCATCACATCTACAGACACACACACACACACACACATTAATATACAATTAATTCCATAAGCTCATAAAAACGAGCTGGAAAAAACCGCACACAGAGTTACAAAAATCAGATAAAGGCGCATAAATAGGTACCTGAGCAGGGATGGCATAGAGTGTTGATGGCGATTGCATGTGGAACGGTGTAGGGGGAGGGGGAGGGGAAGCCGCCGTCGAGAAATTATATATAATCCCGACGCGCAATCAGCGTGTAAATTATAAGCGGGCCCGACCCTAAGGGGCGGGGCTGGGGCGAGGCCGGGCTAAAGTACCGCAAAACTTGCAAGCGGTTGTGAAAATAAAGTAATGCGAAATAATCCTTGGGTTGTTATCACACACACACACACACCTAGTGTATGTGCACAGCACGACATTCGCTGAGCTCGCGTGGCACACAAAAGCCTAAAGAGCGCCCGTATTTGGATAGGGCGCAGGGAAATCCGGGAGGGAGCGAAAGTGGAAAATGCAAAATGGAAGCGAAGCCCTGACAGCGACGGCGACAGAAACTGGCACTGGGACAGGATATTTACACAACGGGGATATTTGCTTAGACGTCTGTGCACATGTATTCGTGTCCGCCCGTGTGTGTGTTTCTGTGTGTGTGTGTGTATATAGCGGTAATTTGAGCAAAGCAAAAGATATTATATACGTGCTGAATACATTGTATTGGGCATGTGTGGAAAATATATCAGATTGTCGCTGCGCTACATTGGTAAAGTTGATCCAATTGCGGACTGAAGCTATATACACATAAATTATGATCAACTAGGAAATTGACATCGAACGTAAATGGATACTGCAAACTGTATCAATAAATTCAAAAGCCATGGGGTTACAGTTACTGGTAATTTATTATGAAGAAAACATTTTCAAAGTTTGGCTTATTAATTTCCTTACATTTTCTTAATTTTTGCAGTATAGAAAAAAAAAACCTTCAGACCGTACATCATATATCATATATCACCATATGTCTATCTAATGCTTATTATTATTAATAATAATTCAATCAATCAAATTTAAATATACAACTCTTCATACCATAGTCAGACATCTTTTCTTATACTTAAAAAGCTGAGTAATTTATTTATTAAAGCATTAAATTTTGCATATCGTTAAGAGAAATTTATGTATACCCATTTCCGAAATCTCCCTGTACCGACCTCGATAGGCGAATATTTCCGACACGTTTTTAGTGCGACCTCGCTTAGCTATCATCCTTTTTCCATTTTTTTTTTTTATTTATTTTTTTCTGTTGCATCAACGACGGCAGTTATAATGGTTTTAATGAAATTTTTATCTTTTGTTGCAGGAAGCCCAACAGCAGCAGGAGCAACAGCCACCGAAGCCGACGAGGCGTTGACAAGCCGCATTGTCATCAATTTTGCCTTTGAGGAATATACATACATATATATACACGGGGAGGACACAGGATACAAGTGAAAGGTGGTTGGTCACCCGTTTTATGGGCTTATAGTTTAGATTATAAAACATTTTTTAATTTATGCACAATTTCACTTAGCCCCAAAACACTTGCAGGCGGGGAGGAAAGAGGCATCCACAATTAGGTCATTGTCACAAAATACGGAGGCGACACAAGCAATTGGCTTCGGTAGTAGGAATGGGAAAAAAGGTGCGAGCACTGCATGAAACTGGCCCCTAAATCCGATTAGATGTGCGTGCAATCATTTGTGACCCTCGGGCTAAACTGGCACAGAAGAATGGACCTAAATGGATTAACGCTTCAATGAGAATTCATTTAAAAACTGAATCGAAGCGGCGCATAAACAACACAACGAACTTCCCCCATCCCTCAGACGAATCCTTTTTCCAATCAATTGTTCACACAGCCAGACTCCAGGCCAGGCCAGACCTCAGTATCGAGTGTTGAGCGGTTTTGAATTACACGTTGTCTGAAATTCGAGCATGAGTAATTCTTCAGTGTCGTGCGACTACAAGATACAAGATACAAGATACAAGATACGCTCCGTTCGAGCGCAAAATCTATAATAATTCGTGGAAGTAACATGTTAATTGAGTTATCAATGGATACAAGCACACCTACAAGATCTCGCTAGATGCTCGTTACCGGGTATTGTTATCTTCCAATTGTTGTTTCATTAAAGCTGCAAGGTTTTCGAGTGTCGTTTTCCGCTGCGTCTCTAGAAAACCCCTAGAACAGATTATATTTCACAGCCGAGAGATCGATAGTTTCTATGAATGGGATGAGTTATGACTTGGACTAGTTTGATTCAGTAAAAGAGCTTATAAATCGTATAACCTATTTAGGTATCTCGCATCTTTAAACCTTCGCTTATCTCGCATATACCGTTTGAACCGAGCACAGTCACATAAATTTTTCCCCTCAATATGGCACAAAAAGTTTCCGTGGCTATAAGTCAAGCATATCCTGATGGCCTGGCCTCAAAGCATTCATGCAAAAGAAATAACTCGTGTACTTTTGTATGCCACAGCATTTTATTGATAAACTTGTGCCATAGTCACAGACCACAGCAAGTCCAAGGACCACAGCACAGTCGAATGGGCAATGAGCGCACAAAAAGCCAACTGTGCTCTGCACATGACTTCGGCAATAGAAGCTTCCATTCTGCCATCGCTCCTCTTCCCCCTAGAGCCGTGCGCAATCAAAACCCAGTTGTCGCAGACCAGAGAAGCACCGGGAAATACTTTTTTCAATATGCGCCCAGAGAGCTCAAACTTTATGGCGCTTGGGCTGACTAGACATTGAAGCCCGATGCGGACAGGGGGGCGGAGGTGCATACGACACCTTTTGCCAATCGAAACAACGGGAAGCAGTTGAGCGAGTCCCAGGCCCAGAATGATTAACCAGTGCGAACATGCAAGCCGGCTCGAGGACTTGAGTAATGCGGCCGCAGCTGGGGAGCTCCTCGAGCGGCTCAAGAAAAATGAATTAAAATCAATAAAAATAAAATATACACAGCAGCAGACGTCGGTCCTCGGAAAAACTAATGAGCATTTGCCTACTCGCTTAACGTTTATGGCGAAAACTCTGCCCTGGGCACCTGGCCGTACTCCGGAGCGTACGTGAGGACATGTGGACCCGACCGCCTCAATGGAGTGTTTTATTTATGCGTCGCATATGTCACCAGCGAATGAAATGAAAGCATCGGACCCCAGGTAGACAAGGCGTGGTCGCCACACTCCTCACGTAGGCTCCCCGGCCTGCCCCAGCCGAAAATTTAATTAAATTGCCCGCTGCACGAGTGCTCCTATTATTATTATAAAAGTTCATATGCGAGCCTTGGCATTTGCCCAGTTCTGTTCTGGGTCTGTGCTCCAGACATATCAAGTGCCAAAATAATAAACAAGTTGGCAGCCCACAAAATTTTTGAAGTGTCGATGACAACAGAAAAGTGAATACATTAAGCTCCTGAGTGTGGCTAGTTACTAGTGTAAATAGCCTGGAAATGTCCAGTGTAGCAGCCTGGCAATGTCGTCGGCAGCTCTGAAAATACCCAAATCATATATAATTTCACCAAAATCGAGGTTATTATCTGATCTTTAACATATTGTCCGACGCCTTAAAGAACAGAAATGTTGGACTGAATTAAGATATGAATATATTTTATAATAAAAATATTTCGGTGCTACAATTTTCATATAACCAACTGTGTAGCACAATCGGGTAAAAATGTGTTGCAACTATTCATATCACAGTTATTAAAAGCAAAACATCCAAAGACCAAAAATAAAAATAAATGTTTCTGTTTGTAGAAGTATCCTAATTTCATAGTCTCTTACTGTATTAAAATCTTTATCTGTAACTAGTGTTCGAATGCATGTAATATGCTATACTGTTCGAATCCTGCTTACCACAAATCAGCTTTATGTTAGCAACTCAAATACATATTCAAAAGGAGGAGCAGCAACCCACAGCTGGACAAGGATTACCAATCCAGCCAGACAATATTAGAAAATAGCAAATGGCGCAATCTGAAGCGATACAAACCCAGGCCCAGAGGAAGACCCAGCATCGAGACCAAGGCAAATACAGAGGCATCATTAATCTTCGACCACATTCAATAATCATACATAGGGAGCAGATAGTCAAGCTGCCAGACGAGCTGAATGCCTGCCTGGCTGAATGCCTGGCTGCTGGGCATGCTTGCTGTGCAGACTTAACCCCACAATGCCCCCAAAACTGCAGCAACAGAAATGTAAGAGGCCAGAGACAAGAGACGAGAGTCAAGAGACAAGAGCACCGAGCAGCGAGAACTGAGCACTGGGCATCGAGCGAAGCTTTAAATTATGCCAATGATTTGTTGCATAAAAGCAAGTGGCAAGTGGCAAGTGGCAATACGGCAATGTGGCAATATGGCAGCTTGGCGATACGCTTGCAAGCGGAGAGCCAAAAATGAAAGCCGACAAATTGTGCAACTACAGTCGAAGCCGGAGCAAAGCCAAGTCAACTTGGCCACGCCACACAGTTGCCTATATGCATATGGTTGTGTGTGCGTGTGTGTGTGTGTGTGCGGGTATTTGCTGATTTTGGCAGCAAGTGGCATGGCCACATTTGTCGCTTCAATGGTCCGCTCCCCCGCCCATCGTCGCAGTCTGCATAATTTTTATTCTATGAATGCTTTGGCAACGCTTCTGTTGCATTGTACGGCCACATTCTACGGCCCCCGAGAGGCATCCACAGTCCAACAAGAACAATAACAAGTTCAGCACCAACGGCAGCAACAGCAGCCCCATTGACAATGGCAAATGATTAAGTTGCTTATTCGACAAATTGATGTTGAAAATTGTAGGCGTTTGGAGCACAAAGGCATCTCGGAAAAATGGTTCGATACACAACAACAAAATTTAAAGAACACAAGTAGGACCGTTGCAGTCGGGCGACCCGACTGCGCAATTCTCGTCTTCCATATCTTCCATAACTGAACCGATTTTCAAATTTGATGGCACTTTTTTTCATGGTTCAAATATAAAAAGAATAAAATTTTTGGAATTTGTTGATAAAATATCAAGTATTATTTTATATTGTATGGATTCATTGGAATATTGGCTTAGAGTTTTTGAATATAAGAAACAAATTGATGGTTATGAAGATGAGCACAATTAATCAAAACGAAAGTGTATAAAATGTTACAAATGATATTATAATGCTTTGCCAAATGCTGATAATGGTTAAACGAGAACATCTCATAATCGCTGCCTGAATAAGCCCATCCATGTTGGACCATAAAACATCCAAAGCGTACGCCTATCCCTTGAAGCTACTAAACCCAAAGTGGTTTACGGGCCACTGGCCCAAAATGTTATGTCGAAGCCAATAACTCAGCTGACGATCCGAGTCCCCACTCGGGCAGCCGTGGCAAGAGCAGCAGCAGCAGCAGCACTTGCAACAATTAATCACACGTGGGCCTTGGTCCAGTCCGCACTCCGTAGTTGGCGACATATGTGGGAAATTTGGAAAGTTGGGCTGGCAACTCGCTCGCTGGCTAAGCGAAAACATTTTGGATGAATAATGACAGCTGGCAAAAAGTCAAAGGCGAGTCAAAGGCGCAAAACGGCAACACGACAAACGGCTGTGAAATGAAAAATGAATGCAGGTGCCACAGCTCCCCGTGCGCTGGGAAGAGAATGGGGAATCGATTGACAATGCCAAAAAAAAAAAGTTTTAATGAATTTTCAGAGGCGTGATAGTCTAGAGGGAAGCCAGCTCCCATTATCAGCAACGATGTCGCCCGCCCCCCTCGACGTCTCACATCAAACGCTGCTCACGGCAGATCCGAGGCACGCCCGAGTAATTCAATAAAACTTTGCGACAAATGAAGCGCCTGGCGTGGAGTTGCAGCTAACTTTAACCGACAGCCAATGACGACAATTTGGATATGGGTCTGGGTCTGGGTTTGGGTCTGGGTCTGGGTTTGGGCAATGAAGCGATGGCTTGCAAATGAAAATGATTTCCTTCCATGTCATTATTATGTGTTTTGCCGCGACGCGACTGTTTTCACTTTTGTCTGGTCTCGACGCCAACTCCCCCTGTCGCCCCCAAATGCAAGTGCTTAGCTCATCGAGATAAAAAGGCAATGGGAACGGCGATTCCTCTTAGCCAGCATCGAATTTGTTGGCGTTTGTCTGCGTTGTATGCTTTCCGTTTCCGCTTCCTTAGCTTTGCAGTTTGTTGCGCACCCCGCCCACCGCCCACCGCCCACCGCCCACCAGCCGCCCAAGCCCTTGGCGAGTTTTCGAAAATTTTTCACATAAAAATAATAAGAAAAGTTGTATGCTAATGTCTGCTTCTTCCTCAGTTACTTCTCCGGCTGCGTGTTTCGTGTATTGTAAAATAGAAAAGAAATTGAAAAACAATTTTGGCAGTTGGCATTTCTCACTGGGGGGAAGTTTCAAGGCGAGTGCCTTAAGAGAGAGAGACTCCAATAAGCATACAAAGTCAAATACTTAGACATTGATTATGTGCATTCTTAAAGTTGAGCACAGCTCGAAAAGTTGGCAATAGCGAATTGTGATTAGCTATTGCCGGAAGCAACTGAAACGAAGGCGGCACCTTGACAACCATTAAAAAGTACAACCCACTGAACCCTTGCCGAGCCGGCATTAAATCTTTAAAGCAACTCCAAATGAGTTTCATCAACTTTTTAATTAGTTTTGCAATCAGAAAAACATCCAACTTTTCTGCAATTTAGAACAATCGCAGACCCAACCCCGGCCCGAACGGGGTTGCCATCCGCCGGCTCACTTATGCCGCCGTTAACCACCGATATCAGAAAACTTTGCTTAATAATTTCAAAGGTAAATATTTATTTTTGTGCTAATGCCTTGTGGCCATAATCAACAGCTTCAAAATGCCAACCGAAAAACTGAAACTGCGTCGCGCGCTCCACAAAGTAATCAATTTTGAGGCCATGGCGACCCACTTTGGCGAAAAGTTGCTGCAGTTGCTGCCGGCCCCTACCGCGCCTACGGCCCCCACCGATACCCTACCCGATACTGGTCGAGCTCATCCGTTGAAAGTTCAAACATCACCTGGCGTAGCCGCAGGACTGCCAATGGCTCCGTGGGGAGAGACTGACGACTACCTGTCGTCATTCTCTGCTGTTGTTTCTGTTGTTGCTGTTGTTATTGTTGCGGTGGCTGTCGTTGCTGTTGGCTTGCGGAGAGCGGTGGGGTTAAGGTGGCCGACGCTGTCAAAGTTTTTGCGCGCACACAGCTACTGAAAAATTGAAATGCTGCCTCACGTGCTATGAAATTTTTTATATTTGTTGATTTTTGGCTTAGAGTGTTGACCAACAACAAAGTTCCCAGTTGCCTTTTGTTTTTCAATTTTGCACTTTTTTCCCCAACTTTCCATTCGTTTTCTCTGTGTGAGTGGAAGAGTGGAGCTCAAGTTTCAATGAGTTCAGCCCCCAATCTGCACGTTTTCTGCTTTAGTTGTGTGACTTTTATGACAACATTTCCCCCCGAAAAAAATGCCATTTCGACTCGCGTCGTTTTTAATAACTTAATATCTTTTGTCAATTTGCTGGTGCGCTTTAATTTGATTGAAACGAAACTTTTCAAGTTTGCCTTTCGGCTTTTCGATTCGGTTCCCGTTATAAGGGCTCTCAAAAGGGAAATATAGACTCTGTGAATGGAAAAACTATCTATTTGGTATTTGGATTCAATATCGATCACGCACTATATATGTGCGTATAATTATATCAACGCTTAAGGCTAGTAGTGTCTGTAATTTATATAATTTCTCTAAAATGTTATTTCGCTAATATACTCAAACTGACCAACCTAAGACAACCCAACTTAGATTTAGTCAGGGCATATCCTTGAACTCTTGCACAATTTTACCTAACAGTTATGTTTCTTTAAGGAGTACAGCGGCTTTGCTGTAACTGCTCTTCCTATTAGCTTCTGATTTGGATAGTGGCTTTAGTTAAATGCTACGCATCTCAGCCGAGGCACGTGCCCAACGAGCTCCGAGCTCTTTGAGCGGTTTTTAAAGACGTTGCCTGCGTTAATGCTGCGGGAAAGCCAAAAAGGAAAAAAATTGAAGGCAGCAACGAGGAGGGACACGAAACTAACGCTGTGACAGGCATATTAAAAAGGACACAGCCAACATCGTGCCTCGCCATGACGTGCCAAAAACTAAGTAGTGTCAGCGCAACCATCAAAGGGCAGGCCACGGAACAGCGTCTACCTCATAAGCTCTGCACGCGCTCGACGGGCTCTCCACGTACAGGTGTGGGCAGGCAGTGGCTGCTCCTGCTCCTGCTCCTGCTCCTGCTCCTGCTCCCTCCCTCTCCCGCTGCCCCTCCGCAAATAGGCAGTTGGCATTACAGGCCTTTTGTGTTTCCAGCACGCTTGGCATGGCAAAGAGATTGGCTCCGGGCTGCGTGTGTGTGTGTGTGTGTGTGTGTGTCTTGGTTAACCCAACCCCCTCCGCAGTGCAAACCCAAACAACACATTGCTCTTAGTGCGAGTTGTTTTAGGGTAAGTGATGGGCGTGGCTGGCTCAATTGCTGGCGATATACTTACACACGAACATTTTACTTTCCCATTTTTGTATTCCATTCGCAGGCAATTCACAAATGCATTTGTTTGGTTTTTGAATGTTATGCACGGACGTTTATTGAAATCGTTTTCTTTTCTTGTTCTTTGAATAAAAATCATAAGAGGAACTTAAAACTAATGCGAAATGCTTAAGTATATTACAAAACTCTTTTGCGACTGAATAAGTAACACAAATGCTGGGTTCCATTCGGGAGTCCCCAACTTCCTGGGAGGCAGCCAACTGAATGGGGAAGTTCTGTAGTGCACCGTTGGTTTTCGACATGACGTCACTAACATTAGTTAAATAGATTCGAGTTTGCTAGCACTACGTCTTAGACATACATGTACATACACATTTAGATACATTTACATAGATATATATATATATATAGGTATACACATACTATATATTCGATAATATATTCTGCTGTTAATATACGACGAATGCGTTGACAAAGTCGTATATGCCTAGCCTAGGGTGGTGTACTATATTATGGATCTTGTCTTTAGCTATGTATCTATATAATATTATGTTATGCAAATGTATGGGTTTTAGGGGAGTCCTGAACTGGGCTTTCTCCGGTTAATGTGTGTGTTCAACATGTATATGTTTAAGTTTAACTACTACGATTCTTGCATTGAAATGTCACATGTCTTCCCGTTATCGTAACGTCGTAACTATCCTAAGATTACCTATCTGCTAATTATAGAGAGGGGCAGTCAACCGTTTCTAACTCACAGTTCAAAACTGCCCCCCACATTATACGTAAGTAAGTAACTATTTATTGTGGGGACAACAATGGGCCCACACACGTATCTATATCTCCCACAACATCGACTCTTAGGCGCCCCTTAGGCGCTATAATTTAAATATGTCTTTGGAAACAGAGTTGCGGACGTCGTTTGCTGCGAAATCTTCCGACGTCGCCTCTTGTTGTATTTACAAGTCTTCGTGTGCTTCATTACCGCAGGTTAAACATATCTGGTGATCTGTGTATGGAACTCCGATAGGCAGATCTGTAGCTGGCTGAACGAGGGTCGCTCGACGGGCATGGAGGCCCAGCAGTAGGCCATGATAGTGAAGCTGCAAGTGGCAGAGCAAAGGGAAGGCACCCGTTGAGTTTTCGGTCTGGGGTAGCTCGATTGCTCGTTTGGTACTCACAGTTCGTCCGGACAGTTGAAGGGCTGGGCCAGTCTATAGCCGTCCTTCAGATAGTGCTCCATTTCATAGGGGTCGATCTCGGCGTAGGGCAGCTTGCCCAACGTGCACATCTCCCACATGAGCACGCCAAAGGACCAGACGTCGCTGCCCTCGTTGTAGTGGGACTTCTGCAGTGCCTCGAGCGACAGCCACTTGATCGGTCGGTACTCCCCATCCCCCAAGCAGTTGTAGTCTCCCGGGAAGAGGTCGCGGCTGAGGGCGCTGTCGGTTAGCTTCACGCGCAGCTGGTCGTCAATGCTAAAGGAAGGGTTCCAGAGGGTTGCGGTTAAGTTAAGCGAATTACAAATTGCAGGATTAGAGATAATCGGTTAGTGGGTTCTCTGGCACAGCTCTACTTACACGCAGTTCCTGGCCGCAATATCCTTGTGAATGACTCCGTGGTTGTGCAAATGCTCCATGGCCATGGCCAGCTGGGAGGCCATCAGCACTGTTTGAATGGTGGTCACGCTCCGGGCATACGAGGGATCCTGCAGGAAGGTCTTCAGATTGCGAACACTGCCACTGGCGGCATAGAGCACGAAGGGCGTGGCAAAGTCCTCGATGGAAATGCCGAGCACGGCCAGGACATTGGGGTGAGTGGCCTCGTAGAGCATCATGGACTCCTGGAGCAGGAGGTTTACTTGTAGCTGGCTTGCATGCTGCGCCACAGTCTTGACCAGAATCTCCTGGCAATCGTTGTAAGTGCCGCGATAGATGCGCCCAAAGTTGCCCTCTTGGACGAGGCAGGAGAGGCGCACGCGGCATTTTTGGACTGTCAGCTCTTGGAGACGGCGGTTGAACTCCTCAGGCTCATGCTCATATTCGCGAAAGGGCCGCGTCAGCGTCGCGTATGTGGGTGTGATGGTCGAGGGGCAGACGTAGATCGAATTGTGGGCCGTAGAGGAGATGGTGGGCAGGCGCTGGAAGCTGGAGGTCTTGATCAGATGCACGCCGTTCGAGGGATGACGTTTGGAGGGACCCTTCGCGCAGTAGGCAATCAGGATGAGCGTCAAGACGAGCACCAAGGCCAGAATGCCGCCCACTATCAGAGTGATGAACCCACTGGTGGGTGGCACGAGTGTTTCCCTCAGCAGCGGATCAAACTCATTGCTCGCGCCTGCCCCACGTCCCACAACGACGGCCGGCTCCGTAACCACCACACGGTGTCGCTCGGTGCCCTTGCCGTGCTCCACGTTGGTCGGCAAATGACCGTCGGATATGACGTGCTCGGCGGTGTCCTCATTGTGTTCCGTGTAGTGGATTTCATCGTGGCCGGAGAGGTCTGGATGCAGCGGCTCCTCGTCGTCGTATTCCTCGCGCGCGTCGTTCGGCTCGTCCTTCAAGCAAATTTTCTTGCGCTTGAAAATGAGGTTGGTGTTGTTGTTGGTCGCGCGGTCCAGTATGACCTCCACGCTGATGGTCACGGTCACCTCGGCGGCCCGCGTGCCCGAGCACTTGAGGCTGACGCCCCATGTCTGCGGCTCCTGGGGCACGTCGCCAATGCGCGAGATGTTCAGCAGTGGGCGTGGCAGCACATTCACGTCCGAGGTGGCCACACTGATGCTGTAGGGCAGGGGGTGCTCCACCAGCGACTGCCAGGTGAACGTCACATCGCTGATGTTCGCCGGCACCGGGACCGCAAAGTTCAGCGCGTAGTCATTAATGGCCCCCTCCCGCACATAGTAGAGTTCCGCGGAGACGCCTGCAACACAGCGAAGAAGAAGAAACCATTTGAGATGCATGTTCGAAATGGCGGCTTACATGGCAGCCACCCCTTTCGCTCTGGAAATTAATGATACGCTTGGTGACCCAATCGAAGCCGGCCAACTTTTGGCCAGTCACTCGACTCGGCTGCATAATCAATCACCGGGGATAACAGTTTTCTTTACTTTGTCAAATTGATTTTCTTCGAGCAATGGCCAAGCGGCCCACGGGCCCTCTCTCTCCTGCTTCTGCTGCCACTAGACTCCGCATTATCTGTCCACTTAGACACTTCGGTGACATATTGAAGGAGTTAAATAGCTGAACCCCAACAACAGCTTCGAATGCCAGACAATTCCTTATTGCATTCCCCCCCAAAATCAATCAAAAACGACAAACAAGTTGGCCAAGAAAGACAAGAAAGTTTT
The DNA here is from genome assembly GCA_035047465.1 of Drosophila sordidula. Lineage (NCBI taxonomy): Eukaryota > Metazoa > Arthropoda > Insecta > Diptera > Drosophilidae > Drosophila > Drosophila sordidula. The sequence continues at coordinate 756,763 of JAWNPQ010000260.1, read as the reverse complement.
CCGAACTCGACCTTAAAGAGCTATGCACAAGTCCCAGCGATTGAAGAAGTTCATGTTCGATTTTTAAATCGATGGCTGTTAATTGCAAATCCCACTTAAATGTGATTAACATTTATTATTTATGTTATATATACCAAAATTGTTATGTTAAGCACATGTTAACTATAACGCTTGCATGTTATGTTAAATAGCCGTTATCCACAGGAACTCTTTCATAATCATGTGCACACGATCATGTTAACATAGCCGAATATCTACCCCAGAAAGCACCTGGCTATCTACTTGCCTGCACTTCAGATACATTTATTATATCTCAAAGTTATGACAGCTCAGTTTTTACTCGCTGCTCGCTCGGCCGTCGCCTCGCAGTGCATTTAATTAAATTAGGTTTAGAGAAATATGAGTCGCTCTCCCGGGGATCGGCCTACAGCTGGCGCCTTGCCCAATACCTGCTCCGGCTGCACTTGCCGCTTGCCACTTGCCACATGCAGCTCAATAAATCAATCAAAATTACGGAAAGCGACTTGAACAAAACACAAAGCGGACCCTTCCTTGAACCGCGGACACGCGACTCCGCGGCGGAGGCGTGTCTCGGGGGCAGGTTAAATGTTTATGCTTAATTAATGTTGATGTTGTTGCTTTGCTGCACATATGTTGCATGCCTCAGTGTGCTCACGAGGCCGCGGCTAGCCGCAGTTCGGGCTGTTTATTTTAGATTTTTATCGCAGTCGACGTCGCAGTTACATTTTATACTTGTACATTTTATTTTAATTTATGCCACTTACCCGTCCACCAACTATAAATGTGCGCCCATACACAGACACACACATATATAAATATATATTATATGCTCCGTATGTATATCGTACTAATTAGTGAAGCGAACCCAGACCCAGCTACGTTCTAGTTGCCGTTCCTGCCACCCCCCGCCCCCCGCACCCCTTCTGCCCCCCTTCCTCGCACGCTTCGTTTGCACTTTGAAAATGTAATTAGTGAAAGCGGCTGCTGGTGGACCACGCTACGTTGGGGCAGGAGGGAGGGGCTGAAGGAATATGACGTTTTGCAGATATGAATACTGACTGCCGCATAATGAACCAAGGTAGATAGCGGAGTTCTGATAACTCCAAAGGGTTAATGGGCCCAGACATGTGAGCTGGAAAAGCAGCTCATTTAATCAAAAAATGAAAACGAAAAGGAAATAAAAATGATTGCTTCAAGGCGAAGTAAGTCAAGCAGTTGTCCCACAAAAGTTGCCTAGTTGCCTCGCGTTGCGCATTCACAATTAAAATTCCACAGACATCAAAACTTATGCGACCCCCCACACCCCCAATTATAGGCAAATAATAGCAAATTATTCAGCCCAACCACCTGCTTTGCATTCCAAGTGCCTGGCGCTAATTAGAGCTGATTGCTCGACAAATGAAGTCCCCCCCATCCCCTTCACACAATAGCCAATACCTGAGTTCTTCTCGCGTTGCTTCTTCCGCCTGTCACCTGGGCAAAATCGATTTTCTTTATGCAGAACAAGTGCCAGACAGCTCGAGCTTCCGCTGTTCCCAACTTTGTCAAGACTGACATAAATATTTGCGCCATTGCCCCAAAAAGTAAAAGTTGCCCCAAAGTGTAAAAGAAGCTGTGAAAATATGCTTAAAGAGCTACAAATTGCGAAAGCGTGAAAAGCTGGCAAGTGGCATGAGGCACGAAGTAAAGCGAAAAGAGACGCAAGCAAACAATGGAGTACAGCGATAACAGATAACGGTAACGTGTGGCAAGATGCTGATAAACTGAACTGCAAAAGAGGCAACCAAAGAGGGTTCCCCAACAGAGAAAGGGACGAGCGCTAAACATGAATATTCTGTACAAAGTAACGATTAAACAAACATACAAGCGTGAAGAAATGGGCTGCTTAAAGTACTTGAGAACGTTAGTCAGTATTTATAAATATTTATGTTCTTTCAATTCTCAAGATAGCTGCCTATATATATAAGAATTTTATATATCCAAGTTTATTTTTAAGTCTCATAAACATAGATACAACGTACATTTTAAAAGTTGTATTAAATATTTTAAGCACTATAAATATTTTAAACCAAATGTAGTTTAAGTGTTTCCCATGGCCAGCTCAAGAATTACAGAGAGCATCCTTCCTCCACAATACAACCCCCAGCAAAAATTTAAAAATCCTTTTCGAATACTTAAACAAACAAAGCAAAATTCTCACAGATTACCTACAAAGCAACTAGCTTCTAAATTTTACTTTTGAGCTAGCTTTATTTAAATCGATAAATAAATAACTAAAGTGTAAGTCCCGCTTTAAAGAAACTCTTTATAAATGTTCGCATTTTTTTATTATTTCCTTAACTCTTTAAGACCGATTTCTATTGCTATGCAACGAATTCCCCAAAAAGAAGGCAAAGCGATTTGAATTCATGGCACGACATCTATTTAATTTCAATTACAACCCTAAAATACCAGAGCAGACGCATAAAGCAAAACTTTCTATGTGCCAAAACGGAAAAAGAGCCAAAAATGGAATAAAAATGGCAAATTTTGCGCCCCAAAAACGCCGGGCCCATGTATCCCGCCCGTTATCCGTTCTCCGCTCCCCTTCCTCGGCCCTAATTTATGCAAACCAAAAAGCCGAGTGAGATTTGAATGTGTCTCTGAATGTGTGTCTGGCCTCATAGCTAGTGGATATCATTTGATGCTTTCTTAGCATATTTTCCCTCTATGCTAATGCAACGGACCCCGTTGGCCCCGCCCACTATGCGTCATTTGGTGGAATGCCCCGTCGTCGTCTGTGTCGTTGTCGGACATCAGCCCGGGGATTTCGCAGGCCATAAATCCGAAATTGTCTTCTGACACATGAATATGTTGTGCATTAAACGCAGACGGAAGACTAGGCCACAGTCAGAGCCGGAGTCCGACTCCCAGTTTGAGACGGCGACATTTTTATTTTTATTATTATCAATGTACGGGTTTTTGTCTGGGGCGAGTTGTCTCCGCCCGCGGCTGATGATGACATTGGTGGCCACTGAACTGGAGCTGATGCTGATTTAGGGCCTCTGGGGTGCGTGCGTGCGGTGGGTGGGCTTCCGGCAAGGGTTGCGCCTTTGACAATCAAACTTTTTATGTGCTGCAAATTTGAATCCGGCCAGAGCCAAGCTCAAGGCACAAGGCACATGCTAATGTCTTTAGCAAGGGGCATCATAACTCAAGCGAATTCAATTTGTTCACATTTGATTCGGGCAGCATGTAAGTCGTGCCCAGACGAGTAGGCTAACGCAAGAGTCAAGAGCCAGATCCACGATGGGACGACGCGCTTGCAGCTGATTAAATCGCACTGCCAAAGTCAACGCGCAGCCAGGTAACTCACAGCCAAAGAAGGTCAAGACGAGACGAGAGACGCGGCAAGGTAATTTTTATGCCCAAATGGTCATGATTCGCTAGCTCGTTTGGGCTGCATGCTCGACTGGTCGACTGGAGTCTGGAGTCTGGCAAGACGCTTGTCTGGCCAAACAACTTCACTTCAGCCCGCTGCAGAGGAGCGTCAGAGTGAAAGACAAACAAGCTAAAGGACATGTGAAGTGCACGATGCTCTCTGGCAACTTCATCGCCAGCCAGACCCAACGGGCAACGTGCAGCGTGCAACGTGCAACGCGCAACGGGCAACGGGCAACGGGCAACGCCAACGGTAGCTGCCAAGTATTTCTATTTGTATTTCATCGCCCTGGCCGAGCAGCTGCAATTTATTTGCCTCGGTCCGGGCCCTGCCTCTGCTGACGTTTTTGCCTGCAGGCCAGACGCAATCAACGTCCCCTGCTGCCTCCACCGGAACCCTTTCGCCGCCTTGCGTTTATGTGTTTTCTTTTATATTATCACCTCAACGCCGTGCCGGCTTCAGCTCCATCGATGATGCTGCCGCTGGCTGGTCTGGCCATAAATTCAAGTTCATGGAACCTGAGCGGCCAGCGGGTGTTGCATAAATTATGATCTTGTACATTTCTATGACAAACCATAAAAAAACACATTACGTTTATGGTGATGTTGCCATGGACGAGCCGTAGTTGCGTTTTCAATTTAAAATGCAAATACCGCCGCAGCCCCGCCCTCGCACAGAAATGGGATAGAAAGGGCGAGGCCCGTTCCCGGAACAGCCTCCTCTCCATGTAGGCCAATTAGGTCAAGGCACTCAAGCAGCGCGACAAATGCGTAATTAATCCTGCCGATGCCTTAAGTGCCTTTCTTTGGGCCAGGCCAAGCCCTTTCGGTGCAAGTTATTGACTCATAAACATGAAGGCAAAGCGAATTTAATGTGATTATCTGAAAAAGTTAATGTGATTATTAACCGAGGCCCAGACAGACCCCAGCACCTGCCACTTAGCTCTCTAGCCACCCATCCATCAGGTGCCCGGCTGTGATTTCGAGCCACACAGCGAGTCGAGGCCAAGTCGAAGCTGGCCATTAATTTGCCACTGGTGTAAAGTTTTCATTCAATTTCTGGCAACGCTGTTGCGTGATCTAATGAAATTTTTATCACCACTGGCTGGACGCAATCCCAGACCGAACCGTGTCTAGGCGCTGCCATCAAATTTATGGACAGCCATAAAACGTGGCCAGGCTGCAGCTGCAGGTGGGGAGCTGGCGAGTGGCCCAGTTAGCTGAGCTTGTTGCGGTCTGGGCTGCCTGGGTCAGCCCGTAATGTGCCCTGTGGTTTGATTTGCATGCGGCTCTGCGGTCAAGGCCCAAGCAGCCTGGGTGGCCCTGCGCTGATCCCCGAGATCACAGAGGCTGCACCAAAGACATTCTGTGGCGAAGCCACCAAAGTTGTGGCTGTGTGTGTGAGCTTAAGTAAACAGAAACTTCCTGTGCCGAATTTTTGGCCCGAGAGGTGGAATTTATGAACACTTTGACATGACCAAACAAAAGCGCTGCGAGATGGCTCTGCCAGCGACACTGGCCTGAGGGAGCAGCGCAAATTGTTCGAGCCCAACACCTCGGGGGCAGTGCCCAAAACAAACAAACAACAGCAGCAACAACACACACACACGCACATACATTTTTCAATAGCACCCCCGGGATGGCGTAATTTATGACTCTGACCGACTGAGCAGCGGCTCGTATTGACTTTTTCGGCCAGCCGACAAGGCAACTGCGTCGCCAGCTGCTCGGCCAACAATAAGTGCTACTACGGTGCCCATTACTGGTCCCAGACCCAATCCCAGACCCAGTCCCAGGCCCCGTCCCAGGGCAGTAGCTCTTCCAGGTCTCAGTACCAGGCGAAACAGAATGTAAGAGAGATTAGCATGCCTGCATTGCTAACTTTGTGTGTGTGTGTGTGTGTGGGCGGTGCCACTGAAGTGGACGCATCTCCTCCGCCTCCTCAACCCCCGCTGCCCGCTGCTGTTTGTTGAAAAGTTTTCGGCTTTGTTTATGGCAGCGTTTTTTGCTTTTGGGTCAGAAAAATATACTTAGACATGGTACGTCCATAAATATATTTATATATGTATATGCACACACATATGCACGCTTTCGATTTTGGTTATTGTTTGTGTGCTTGCGTTGAAAAGTAGTTAAGGGTTTATCATCTTGTAAACGTGACAATGCAGAAACTTTTTAAGAGGGCCACACAAGCTCAAAAATGGGTGAAGAGGGAGAGGGGGGGGGAGGAGACCAAGGTGTCAATGTGTTTGTGGTTGACTCCACTCTCGGCTCGAGAAAAAGGAGGAGGTAATTAAGACATCTGCATAATTATCGGGGAAACAGTAACAACAATAATTCTTAGACAACCACGCCCATAACATAGGAAATTTTAAAGATATAAATGTATGACAAATTGTAAGAAAAGGTGGCTCGATCTATTGAAAATTGACTCTCTATACACTGTACTTTAATATTATATCTCTGACTATCAAAATAGAATTATTCCACTCATTGCTTGAATGAAATGAACGCAGAATCCACCCTGGTCTCGCTTCTAAATACAGTGAGTATTCATTCCTTTGATTCAGGTCCTCTTTGGCAGCATAAACCGCCATCGTTATTTATACATTGCCCCATTTTGTGCTGCTCGAATTCATTTATTCGCTGTGCTTATCCACATTTAAATATGTTAATGATAATGTTGCTAATATTCTCACACCCAACTCAAAGACCCACTCAACGCCATTAGCCTGTCCAAATAGAAGCAGGCGTATAAAAAACTCACACACACACACACGCACACACGCACACACATTTCACGCCATTTGGTGGCCTGAAACAGGCTCGCAAAAGATGAGAATTGATAATAAAGAGAGGCAGACACGATAATAGCCGCGACTAATGCACGGCGGCAAATGAATGTCGAGTGTATTCGTCGAGGAGAGCCCAGAACGAATCGCATTCGCAACGGAACGAATCGGCTAAGCCCAGGCGTTATGTTCGCCGTTCGCTGGGAAAGCGGCAATATAATTTATGCGAATATGTTTTTAAATACGGATGCATGTATGTGAAACGAGCGCCTAATTAAAGTTAAAACAAGCCGCACAGCAATCAGGACTCTCCTCAGCTGACATTACTTGTTGCAGTCGCAACTTCTTCACGTGTTTTATCGCGCGTGACAGGGAAATTACCGCAGACAGAGCGGCCCCTAGGCTCCGCCGGCCCCCACCCCCCTCCTGTGTGGAGTCGCCGCTGTCGTCAGTCAGTCAGTCGTCAGTCACCCTGTTTGATTGAAGGCATAAATTATATGGCAGAGTCGAGCGCACAATCTTTCTGTCAGCAGTTCCCCGACGGGAACGGCTTTGAGTCGCGCTCAAAGATTGATTCCCATTTGATGTTTTGATTAGCGCGTAATTGGACTGAACGGTTCGCAGTTGGTTCTTATCAACATCAGCCCGCCCCTGGGACAAAAGTGGGTCAAACAGAATCACCAATAATGCCTCTTTTAGTGAAATACAAATTATATTCAAGTATTCATTTCGATTTCAAAGTGTCTTGTGGAGGCGTAAATTAAAACAAGAACGATGCCGTCGGGTGTAACCGACTGCGCAATGCTTGTTCACAGCAGGGAGTGAACATGGCCAAAACTTGTCGATTTGTGACTCTACCTTTAGAGAAGGCCATCAGTAAACAGTCCATAATATTATATGTATCTAGCTTTACAACTTACAGAGATAAATCGATTTTATCAAATTGCCAATTTTCTGGTGCAGGGAGACACGAGTATATATTCCTAATATCAAGTGTCTAGTCTTCAATAGCGGCGAAGAAAATTGCATTCATACGGACCAAAGGACATTGCAAAAGCTTTTCACTTCATGAACAAGTATAACAATCTCATATATTAATTTCCACAGACATCGCAGCTCACTAAAACGTATTCTTCTGGACCCTTCAGCTGACTCTCTATAAACAATTGGCAAATTAGTTTTTCTCTTCTTCTGTCTTCCATCTGAACTCCCAAGGTCTGATTATGGGCACGAAATGCATTTCGGGAACATTAAATCATATTTTGCGGCACTTAAGTGCTCCAAATTTTAATTACTTCACATTTTCAGCACTGCACGAGCAGCCCCAGCCAAGCCCCCCTCATCATTATCTCCCTCTCTCTCTCTCTCTTTATATATATATATATATATATTTTCATCTATTTGGAAAAGTTCTTTGGCTGCGTGGGAAGCTGCTCGAGGGTGGGTCGAATGCACTGGGAGACGAGTGAAGCGCTGCGGGCGTGTGAAATTTTCCAATAAGTTGCATTTGGTAAAATGTCTATAAGTAAAGCTATTATAAAAGAAAGAAGGACAGAGCGAGAGGGAGTAAGAAAAGGAAATTATGCTTAGTATGTGTGTCATGTAATTGTGCGGAAAGTAATTAAAATTTAACATAAATTTGTAGTTGGCAGTGGGGCACGATTGTGTTCCATATTTCCGATGTTAACGCGTCTAAGAACGATTTCTTTAGAGTGTAGGACAAGTTAAGCTTGCTCTTAACCCTTAGCTCATTCCTCTCCTTCTCAGATGCAACCCCTTCCGTAGGTCTTTCGAATATCCGATTCCCACAATCTATTCGAAATCAAATGGCCGCCACACACGCGTCGCGCTTTGGGTTCTTTTTTTCGAGTCAAACAAACAGCAATGAAAAAATTAAATACGAAATAATAAAAAATAATTTACGGGCTCATTAAGGGCCAGGGGAGGAGAAGGGGAGGGTGGGAAGGGGGAGAGAGTCAGCCTGGAATTCGCTCGGCAATAAAAATGTGCGACGACACCGGAGTGCGGACGCAGTGGCTCAAGGGGCGTTCCACCCCCGGGTGGCGTTTCAAATGAAGCCCTCAACAACGTGGCTGGCTGCTGATAGAGAGGCGGTTCGGTTCAGTTCGGTTCGGTTCGGTTCGGTTTGGTTCGGGGTGCCATTGCGGCGTGCTCAAGTGCCGGCGGCAGCCTCGTGCGTTGCCAGCGCATCGCATTTCGCTTCCGGGCTTCGTTTGTTTGCATACGCAGCAGGACGAGCAGGCAGGAGCGGAGAAAAGAAACGGAGACGGGGCAGGGACCGGGACCTGGACGGGCGCTGTGTTTGCCCAGCGCATTTCTGGTCCATTAAGTAGCGTTGTTGTTGCTGTTCACGTTATTGTTGTTGTGGCTGTTGTTGTTGTTGTAGGGGTAGCCACCCTCCTGCCTTGCAGCGCTTGTCATTGTTGTGTGCGACTTTTCTCACTTTCGCAAATGCAGGAGGACGCATCCACAAGATACAATTGCTGTGCACGCGTCACTTGCCTTGTTTATTTAGAAGTTTGCTGCCGCTAAGCCCTGGATGCAACTGCAACCTCCGCGTAACACAATCACTCAGCGTTGTGGGAAGCGGTTTGCTGAACACAAGTTAATTACGCTAAATGGCGAGCATCCTGAATCCTGGCAGATCCTTAATATCCCGCGCTTAATGCGGATATTGTTTAAGCGGCATTCTTAATGCAAATATCATGTACTTTATTATCAGTGCCATTTTGTGCTGCCCATTAACATAATTTAAGCATTTCCAGTGCAAACTGGCCTGAGAACGCCTCCGAGCCAAAGTCCTGGGATTAGGCCACGATGGCGACGGTTTCCATTGCGTTGGTCATAAATTTATGCGATATTATGCTGGAAACAGTGCCAACGGACAGCTGGGCAATTTATCTTTCAAGTTTGAGCTCCATTTGGGACTGTGAAATATCTATTTTCAAATCTATTCAGCATTCATGGCGATGGTTTCCACATCGTTGTCAAGTAGGTGTCAGTGGCCATTTGACGACCCACATGTGGCTGCCATCGGACCCACCAATTGCTGACCATTAAATCGGCTCATAATGGGCCCGACAATTTGTCAGTTCCGTTAATTGCCGGAGCTGACGCAGCGATTACTACAAACGAAATGAGAAAAACATCTAACAGAAAAGAAAATTTCAAAACAAGTCAATTGAGAGTTGTGCAATCCATTCGTTTCGCACTCGAAGAAGGGGTTTTGGGCTTTGCTCCCTTGGCCGGCTTCCGTTTCGTGTCTAGCGGCTACCAATCATGCAAAAAGCCAGCCCCCGTATAAGAAAACGAAAACCTAAACAATTGAAACTGATTAAATTCATTTGATAACAAGGCGGGGCCGAGTCTGGGGATTGCCACTTGAGATATGGGACTCGGACTCTTGGGGGTGGCATATGCAACTGGGCTCCCAGTATATACGTATGCGTGTGTGTGTGTGTGTGTGTGTGCGTGTGTGCGTGCTGAAACCCATTCGTTGCCAAATGTGAAAGTTGCTTTCAACGAGCTTAAAAAGAATCGCATTGCAATATTCAAAAGTTATCTCGAATTTATGCATGAATTTACATAAAAATAAGAATCTCATACCGAATTGGGAAAAACTTTTTAACGAAAACCACAAATAAATATACCAGTTTTCAATATTATAAAAGGAAATAAAATATCCCAGGCAGATTCTTTGAAATTATTAATATGAATATCTGTACACAAACATATATAACTTTCTATTTTCTATACTAATAATGATAATAAAAAATAAATTATAAAAAAATCTGCCTGATTTTAAATTTCATATAAACAAAATATTTTTGTTTTATACATTTTTGAATGCAATTCGATTCGACCTTTCTATTTCGATTAAAGGCATTTCGTATGACAGAAGCATTTATTCTCAAAATTAAATTAAGAATATGTGAAATGAAAATGCAAATCAGAAAATGAGTCGCTTGCTAGTTTCAAATTTCAGTTTGCACCTATTTTTAGCTGGGTTCAATAAATTTGAATAAATACAGCTTTAATGGGTCGGAAGATTATCAATATGATATATGCCCAATCATGATAATTAAGTATTCGCGTCTATTGTGGCTGGCATGTTGTTGTTCCTGTTGTTATTTTTGTCGCCAATAGGAACAACAACAACATCCGCAAAGCATTTAGCGATTTAATTAAGCGCAAGTGGGCGTCGAATGTTGTTGCTGATGCATGGCTGCATATATATGTACATATATGTCGTATGTCGGGGGATATGGTAGATGAGTGGGCGTGGCCAGCAATCCGTGACCGTTGCTGAAGTGTAAACAGTTTACGCAATGAAGGGCCAATGACTTGCAGTAGATAGAGAGCAGCAGGCGGCAAGGAGCCTGATGTTGCAAGCAGTGCTGACGTTGACACGTGTGGCAGCCATGGATAAGTGGCAGCTACACAGACACAGCTGCCAAGTGGCAGGTCCCTAGCGGCCAACCCTCGAACCACCCTCGTAATTAAGCGCATTGAAATGCAACTGAGATTTCGCCTACTCTTCTGCCTCTCTCTCTCTCTCTCTCTCTCTCTCTGAATCTTTGTCTGCGTCTCTCATTCATTTGCCAATTACGCACTCTGCGACAACTCGCTCGACAGACGTGGAAGCGACATGCTGTGGAGTTGTTTATAATGTTGTTGCAGCAACTTGGCAACACACGCGCCACGCTTTGCATGCCAAACGGCGCCTGCTAATGCCTCCGATTTCGACTGCAATGCTGCTCCTGCCCCAGGCCCTGCTGCTCCCCTGACTTACACTCGTATTTATTAATTATTCTATGTGGCAAATTCGTCTCGAACAAAAATTCGGCACGCACGTTGCGCACTTCTCGCCAAGATTTGCCTGCAATGGGCTTAAAGGGCTTTCCATTCCTAATGCCGCTGCTGATTTCGCTGTTGTTGTTGTCGTCGCATTTCACTAATTGAGTTCACATTACTTGGCAAAATAAGTGCGCCTGTGTATTTTTAGCCAAATGTTGCCGTTTTATTAGCCAAACGTGAGTTGGCAACATTGCAACAAAATCTCTTGCTGCTGCTGCTGCTGCTGCTGCTGCCTAGTTGAAAATGTCAATCGCTCAGCTGTGCTTTGAGTTGGGTCGAAGATGGGCTTAGACGGGCTAAGATTAGCGACGTTGATATACTGCGAGCGTGACTCAGCATGGACTCAACTGACCCGGGCAGTAAGGAGAGGGAAAAATGCTATTACTTCGATTTATATTTTTAATTAAAATATACATTTCCACTTGTTATGGCTGATCTCCGGCTCAATATTGATTACTGCGTTGATTAACAAACTAATTGGATTAAGTATGATATAACACAAACATGAATGTTAAAAGTTATTAAATGTATGGCGTTGGATTTTAGATTTCTTATCAAGAAATTCATCGTTTCTATTAAAGTTAAAGATAAAGAAATTAAAGTTTCAAACAAAATCTATTGATATCTAATTCAATTCGATTCCATATTAACTCGACTTTTGTTAACACGGTAAGTAGAAAAAATTGTACAAGGATCCTCAATTGATCCTTCGCTTTTATTTCGCTTTCATTTTATTTAGTGATCCCTTCTACTTTTTCTATCTATGGCATTACTTAATGCTCGGCTTGGCGGCTCCTCATTTAAGCTGCCAGCCCATTAACGGTACTTCGGGCCGCTCATTCCGTTAACGAGCTGGCGCAGCAGTGCGGCAGTCCCTGACATGGTTTATATGCGATTTGGTGGCGAGCGTCCTGCGGCCCACTTCGCAGATAGTTGCCCATCCTGGCCAGCCAGAAGTGCAACCTAACGAGCAGCAAATGCCGGAGCTGCAACGAAATTGTCGTGTTCTTTTTTGTTGAGCTCTGACAATTTAATTGATGTACACGCATGCATACAAAGGCAGGACAAATACCCACACACACTCGCTAGCTTTTGAACAGACCGCTAAAAAATGACACCTACTACAGAGGGAGAGCTCCGCCCGAAAAGGTAGAAAGTAGGTCAGGCATGCAACCTGCTGTCAACGCCGAATAATTGGAGAGGGCGCTCATCAGTGGGACAAGTTGCAAAATGAGAGGGACTACAGTGGTCACACACACACACACACGCACGCACACGCACACATGAGCCCCCGAGTGAATCGATTATTGGCTTTAAATTTGATTTTGTTTGACACGCGGCTGACACAACTAATAAATTTCCATAGCACTTGATGGATCACCCAGTCGGGGGCAGCCTCAATATCAACTGGCAATTGGCCGACGGGCGCGGGCTACTCCCGCCAGGCGCTGCACCGAGTGCTGCACTCTGATTGATTGTCCGGCGCTCCGATAAGCCGAGGTGCCAGCGCACAACAAACCCAAACATGAATTACGACGAGTGCCACGGCGATAGCTGCCAGATAAGCGCCTGATTAGCAGTCGCACTCGCGCTCGTCCAAATATTTACCCAGTTATTCACAACTGACGCGATTTGGTGCCCGATCCTACTCCCTTCTCCTCCCCCCGCACCCATCAATCACTTGGCCTGTTTGCACAGGCAGCCGTCGCCAGTTTCGTTGAGAGTTGTAAATTTTACAACATAATTTCTGATAATTCAACCGTATCTCTCTTCAACAGTGGCGAACGCTTTGCATCTTTTTATGACATTCAACATAGATTTATATTTTATACATTTCCCCCAACAAACAAGCTAACCAAACAGCGGCAAAGGGTTTTATGCTGCATTTTTGGCAGCACCTCGTAAAACACTTTGGTTTTTACGATTTGGGCGCACATGGCTAACAGCAAGAGTATCTTGTTTAAGTTCCTGCAAGATAAATGCCTAATGTGAAATATATTCGTAAATATATTATTTTTATTTTATTTTAAAAAGTCTGAAAATTTGTTTTTCTAGTTAATTTGACATGAAATCGGGCATACAGACTATATCAAACTAAATACTATAAATAATAAGTAATTATTTTCAGTTTAATAAATAACCTTCCCAACAGCAATTTGTCAAAAATTTCCTAAATCGTATCAAAATTCGATTAGCTTAAATTTATTTAACCAGGAAAACGCCTAATGCTAGCAGCTAATTGATATTAGATATTAAATTAAATTTCAATCCAATCGTTCTAACTATTTATATCTCCATTTGGGAGGAGGCCACTCACCGATTAGTCGAAGCACCTCGTGCAAGTTCAGAAATATATTCAAATGCGTTTGGCCGCTGCTGAGCAGCGCCAGAAATAATCCGATTGTGAAGAGGCCTTTAAAGTTCTTCTCCATTGCGCCAGTGAGTAAATGACACCTTAATTGCACACTTTGCGGTCTTATTGTTTACAAAAAATTACTGCTTGTTAATTGTCTAAATTCTATTTTTCGGTTGGCACTGGCGAAAAATATGCAATTGCTGCACACTTTTTAAATACTATTATTATGCACTTTATAAGATGGCGCGCATTTCGCGTTTAAATACTTCACTGTGCGTTCGGCACTTTGCCTCGCCTTAGACTCAGACGCGCATATTCCAATTGGAATTATTACGTTACGATGCGCTCAGGAGCTCAGCTTTTGAGCCAAGCGCCAGCAACAAGACAAATTTATCCCCGTTTGGTACTTGTTTTTTCCGCAACGAATTTTCGTTGATGCGCGCACCGTGACGATTTTCCACAAACTGTCAACTGGATAAACAAAACAATGCTAATGCGAAAGTATCTTTCAGATAATTTTAACAGCCCTGTTATGTGCACGCTCTGTTATTCACGGAAAACACATTCAAACATCCACTGTGGATGTTGTGCTGTGGACAATGGCGCTGAAGAGTCGCTGCACAGCTGTTTTCGAATTTTCGAACTGAGCGAGAATATCTGTTGGGCTCCTGTTACGGTGCTGGTACGATGCTGTTACATTCAAAACAATGTGCTTGCGTGCTGTTAAAAACAAGAATTTACAATGAAATGGTTTTTTCTCTTAGCTATTAGAGTCAATCGAATAGCTTTTCATTAAGAAAGCATTCATTTTGCAGTCGCATGTTAACAAACACAAATGTTAATGTTAACTCACTGTTACCTGAGAGAACTAAAAAATGAATTCCGCTCTTTATTTTAGTGCTCTCTGTTGTGGCTTTTGCAGCGCCCCACATCGTGGATTTTACGTACTACGCCATGCAGTATAACAGCTAAGGGGTAAATTTCGGTTAGAATAAGTCAAATGAGATCTAAACCTTTCAATTCAGACCAGAAAAGCAAAAACTCAACTGTATAATATAGTTACTATATTTATGTATTTGGTTTTAAATATATTATAATTAGCTGCACTTCAGACCTAACTTAGAAACGGAGACATTTAGACTGATCATATGTACGTAAGAATACATATCACATAAAACTGGTAAGGAAATACAATTAAATTACTTTGAGATACTCATACTCCTTTTGGTGAGGGCCATTATCTTTACGTTGGCTTCGAGCATGTAATACAAATATTGTGTTTGAGGGACAATCCAAGTTTAGAGATATGACGTCATTGTTTATCCTATGGCATTATACAAACATACTGTATTTACTTTTTAAATACTAACCGGGCAGGCTGCACTTTCGATTATGTTTAGACATTTGACACTGACTTTGGCCTACGCGTAAATAGTACAATTACTTAAACTACTCGCTGACTGTTAGCTGCTCCATAGAACTGAGCGTCGTTTCGATTAGCAAATTGTAGTCCAGTTCGTTCAGGCTTGCTTTGGCTGTTAGCAGGTCCAGAAAGGAGTCGAGAGGCGATAAAGTTTCCGCGGCGAGATCTGCAAAAACAGCGAGAGGTGAATACAAAACTTGAACTCGGCATTAAATGCAGTACAACAACAAGAAGAACGAGAACAACTCTAAGGACTGACAGACACGGGCGAACACAGACAGAGGCGCTGCTTACCAACCAGCCGCTGATCGGGAATCGTGGCTAGCTACAAAGTCGGCTACCGCGCGGCTCGCTGCACAAACACAAAGCGTGCCATGGCCAAAACGGCTGTGGTCAAAATGACAAGCAAGAAAACCAAAAGCAACGAGTGACAAACGAGTGTTGAGGGCTTGCCCAGTGCTAGGCGGGCCGATGGATGGGGGGAAGTGCAAATGAGAATGCGTTATGCGTGATCAAAATTAAAGTGAATGATGAAAAAGTAAGCTCAAGCTGCCCCTTACCGCTTCTGGCGTGCATGCGCGTTTGCGCGACGCCGCCAGATCCGCGCCTCTGTGGCGGCTCCTGATGCTGGCCCGACAGGATGTTGGCCGCGTGTTCGCGACCTCGAATCATAAGGCTCTCAGGATGTTGCCAGCACTTCAGTAGGCGCTGGGCGCGCTGTTTTGGTAGAGCGGACAGCAGCGACAGTTTCCGCTCGACGCCCTGCGACGAGTCCTCAATGTCTGCAAACAAAGGCCGCTGTAGGATTATCAAAGGCCACAGGGCAAAGGAGCTTTGAAAAACGCACCGAAGACAATGCTCTTCATAACATCCACTTGAAGCTCAAACACGTGATTCTCCACGTACTGCAGGAACATGTCGTAGTCCAGGGCGCGATAGCCCAGGTACGTGAAGAACGAGGAGAAACCCTCGGGCAGCGGAAAGGCAATCGATTCCACGGCCAGGCAATAACGCTCCAGTATCAAAAACAGCGAATGCTGCTGGCTGCTTGACATCTGGTCACTGCGAAGCAAATCGGAGTAAAGTTGAGGCAGAACATTGTGTCTAATTGTGGGACCTACATTAACTGGAAGCCGCGCAACGTCTCCAAACGCGCGTCCAAGCCGGCGGCGCGACAGACCAGCGAGCACAGCGCACGCGATAGCTCCAACTGTGCGGAAACGAACTGCGAAGCCACGGCGTGCACGTGAGCCGGCGCCTGGGAGCGCTCGAAGAAGGTCTCCTTCAGCCAGCGGAAGCCCGAGTGCGGCTTCGACGAGTGCTTCACCAGATGCACGCTGAGCTCCCGTAGGTACTGAGGACAAGTTAAGAGATAACAGATTAAACACGATAACACCCTTTTTAGCCACTTTCAGTAGGTTCAGGGTGCAACAAGCCAGCAGAGTTACCTTGCTGCTCCACTCACCACAGAAAGCACATGCTCCTGCTTGCTGGCCGTGCAGCCCTCGAGCTCAATGAAGGGCAGCACCTCGTTGCTGAAAGGAAAGGCGCCGCCGCTGCCGTACTCGCCGAAGCCGCCGGAGCCGCCCGCATTCGGCGTCATGGGTGTCGTGCAGCGGGAGAGCGCCTCGGGCTGGTAGCAGGCCAGACTGAAGATCAGCTTCTCGGTCACCTGCTCGGCCGCGAAGCGCGGCTGCTCCTGCTTGGCGGACTCGTTCAGCAGCTCCCAGAGCCGCGTCCAAATGTCCGTGCGGTACGGAGACAGTCGCTGCTGGGGCGACAACAGCATCATGCTGGTGTTGTGCAGCGCCTCGTGCGAGAGGCCGACGCTGATGTCGGCGACGCGCGCTTGGATGGGCCGCGTGGCCACGGCCGTGGTCAGCGGAAGCAGGCGCATCAGCGGCTTCGCCTCCTCGGGCAGGCCGCGCACGGCGGCCGCGTAGCTGCCGGCGATGAGCGCCTCCTTGAGCAGCGCCACCGTGTCCAGCGAGAGGGGTCGCTCCAGGATGTTGCTCAGCAGCTCGGCCAGCACATCCATGTCCGCGGAGTGGATCAGGAAGTAGTGAATAATGCTAATGCGGTTGTCCAGCGAGTTATCGTTGCGGAACGCCTCGATCAGATGTGCCTTCGGCACACTCAGCGACACCAGGTCCAGGGTGGCCGCATCGAAGGCCAGTGCGCCCCACTTGCGCAGTGGGACCAGGTGGGTGACGTCGGGACCGCGATTCTTCACCGCCGGACAGACAATGTGGCACGTGGGCTCATGCTGCAGGCCCACGTCCAGCAGGTGCACGAAGAAGGCGGACGAGACCAGCAGATGATGAGATCCCTGCAGCGCAAAGGTGGGACGCAGCAGGCGCGCTTTGTGCCAGGGCACGCCCGGCATGACGCAGTGCACCACACAGCCGTGGTGCAACAGCGAAACGGAGTAGGCAAAGTGGACATCCTGCTGCCGCGGCTGCCTGGTCGCTTCCTGGGCGTACTGTGGCTGCAGCGGCTGGTACAGATAATAGTGGCACACAAAGAACATGCCCGAGCTGTCCGCCAGGATGACCAGATTCAGCGAACTGTCGTGCACGCGCAGCGGCACCGCATCGTCGTCATATCTGGGTGCCTCCTCTGCGGCATTCGTGGGCAGCTTCGGTAAGTTGAGTGGAATGTTGAGCTGGCAAACACGAGGCAGATTATCCCAATGGGTGCCCAACGTCTTCCATGTGAAGCATGCTTACCACTGTTTCCGTGGGCTGCTTTTCGTTGAACTGAAATGCCGAGAGCGTGGGGCTGAGCGCCGGCGCAGTCTGCTCCCCGATCTGCTCCCGTTCGTCCAGCAAACTGAGGCTGACTGCCTTTGGCTTGAGGTGTATGTAGTAGAGGGCCTGGCACTCGGCATCCCACTGAGCCCAGCTGAAGTTCTTTGCCAGTGTCTCATGCGTCAGTATGCTGACGTCCAGGCGCCAGGCGCTGCCCTCCGCACTGCCCGTCTGCGATGTCGTGGAGCTCTGCTTCACCGTGCAGCTGTACTGCTTGATGGCTGAAAGAAATCGGCGTTAAGCTGTGCCATTGCCAAGTAGCAGTCTTCCCGCTTACAGTCTTCGTGCGTGAGCACCAGCAGTTTGTCCTGCCAGCAGGTGCGCGTGGCACTCTCCACTCGCCAGAGGAACTGCGTCATTATCTGGCGGGGCGAGGGCTCCGCGGTCAAACACGTCGGAGTGCCGCCCTCGCTGCTGCGCACTTCCACCACGTACGCCTCATAGCGCTGCGACGCCTTAGCCACATACGACAACAGTGTAATGCTGCTGTTGATGCTCGCCTGGATCACTTCCACGCAGCCTGGCAGGGTCCAGAGCACGCGCAGCTGCTTCTTCGTGGCATGGAAGTGACCAATGCAGGTCTCCCGCTTATCTGTCTCGTCTATGTACTCAAATATCCAAGAGGTCAGCAGCGAACCATCCTGCTCCTGGCCCAAAATGCGCCACTCGTTGGCCTTCTCTGCATGGAGGAGCAACAAAAGGGTTTTGATTAGTACGACCCATTGTTTCACTGTTGGAGCACTTGCCCTTGTAGCCCTGCGCGGCCAGCAGTCCGCAGAAGTTGGCAGCCAAGTTCTCCTGCCGCAGCATATTGATTTTAATTTATTATTTTAAAAACTGAGACTGCCGTTGCTGCATTGCAAAATTATGCAAAGCGCTCGAAAAATCAATAAACACTGCGAAAAAGTTGGCAACGCGGCAATCAGCTGTGTAGGGTGACCACGTATATTTTTGAGATTTAATAGGCAGCTCATTAATGCAATTCGAGATGAACCCTAGCAAAATGTAATTTTGTAAACGACACTTTTATATAGTTATGAAATTAGATATTATCCAATATTCATGGCATTTTTTGATTGTCAAGGTACTATGTAACAGCACCATAGCGCTATTAATATAAGCTACCAGGCATTAAGTTGTGTAGGGTGACCACATATGTTCTTTTTTAAATATGATATATAGCTAATAAATGCAAAATAAACTAGCAAAATTAAATTGATTTCCAGCATCCTCATATAATTTTGAAAATTTTTAAATGACAATGTAAAGAAATTGTGGTATTATATATTTTGCAATACCATTATCTTGGTATTTGTTTGCCTTTCAAGATAATATGGCAGCACCATTCTTGCGTTTTTTAAACATGGCGCTAAACACTGTTATATTTAACTTTTTACGCAAAGTGGAAAAAGCGCGAATCAATACAAATGCCAAGCGAAATAATTACGCTGCAACTGGGCCAATGCGGCAATCAGAGTGAGTCAACTAACAACCATATAACAAATATGTATATAAACGTTATGGTACAAAATCAACAGTTGGCTTTGAGTTCTGGAAGCGCCTTTGCCTGGAACATGGCATTTCCCCGGACGGGGTGCTCGAGGACTTTGCGGCCGATGGACACGATCGCAAGGACGTGTTCTTCTATCAGGCGGATGACAATCATTACATACCACGTGCAGTGCTTATAGATCTGGAGCCGCGCGTCATTCACAACATTATGAGCTCATCCTATGCCAAGGTAAATCTCAGCGGCAGATCAGAATTAATAAACGCCAAGGATGTCTTCATCAATCCAAGCTGTTGCAATCCATAGCTCTACAATCCGGAAAACGTCTTCTTGTCCAAACATGGTGGCGGTGCTGGCAACAACTGGGCTTCCGGCTTTAGCCAGGGCGAAAAGGTGCAGGAGGAGGTGTTCGACATACTTGATCGCGAGGCCGATGGCAGCGATTCGCTCGAGGGTTTTGTGCTCTGCCACTCAATAGCCGGCGGCACTGGTTCGGGCATGGGCTCCTACGTGCTCGAACGCCTGTCCGACCGATTCCCCAAAAAGCTCATTCAAACGTACAGTGTGTTTCCCAACCAGGACGAGATCAGCGACGTTGTTGTGCAGCCGTACAACTCGATACTCACCCTGAAGCGGCTCACGAAGTGCGCGGACAGCGTCGTGGTGCTGGATAACACGGCCCTGAATCGGATAGCTACCGAGCGCCTGCACATACAAACGCCCACATTCACCCAGATCAACAACCTGGTGTCGACCATCATGAGCGTGAGCACCACCACCCTGCGTTATCCATCGTACATGAACAACAATCTGATTGGACTGACGGCGCCGCTGATTCCCACGCCGCAGCTACACTTCCTTATGACAGGCTACACACCACTGATCACAGACCAGGAGGTGAGCCAAGAACCAAGCCAAGATCGGCATCCATTTACCCTTCCGCAATTTGTTCACCTCCAGACGAAGACAAATGTGCGCAAGACGACCGTTCTGGACGTGATGCGCCGCCTCCTGCAGCCGAAGAACATGATGGTATCGTCGACCGCCGATAAGCGCCACTGTTACATCTCCATATTGAACATAATACAGGGCGAGGTGGATCCCACACAGGTGCACAAGTCGCTGCAGAGGATACGCGAACGTAAGCTGGCCCAGTTTATACCCTGGGGTCCGGCTAGCATTCAGGTGGCGCTTTCGCGCAGCTCGCCATACGTGCAGACCGCGCACAAGGTGTCCGGCCTAATGATGGCCAATCACACGGGCGTCAGTGCTCTCTTTAACCGTGCCCTGGCCCAGTACGACAAGCTGAAGAAGCGCAACGCCTTTCTGGATCAGTTTCGTCGGGAGCCCATGTTCCAGGACGACCTGACCGAGCTGGATTTGGCTCGCGACACCGTTGACTGCCTGGTGCAGGAGTACGAAGCAGCCACGCAAATGGACTACCGACACTGGAGTCCGTATTCGAATGGTGCGAAGGCTTAGGATACTAAAGCCAAAACAATAATTCAATAATTATGTGAAGCCTAGCGCAGTAGACTGTGCTTTCTATGATAGTTAAACAAATATTTAAATGAGAGCTTTAGTCGGCTTTTTGGGCAGCATCAAGTATCGATAAATTTAAGTTTTTCCCCAGCCCTGGCAATCGCAAGGTTTGTATATTGATCTTCGCCATTTTTCGCAATTGCAATTGCACTGACAACTCACCTTTTTCCACAGCAGACCAATCATGTCCAAATTCCATATGTCGTTGAAGAACTTCTACAATTGTATGAAAAATTACTTCGGTACTGGTATCCAACGAACTATGGAATTGTACACTCATATCGGCGGCTTAGCGTTCCCCCGTTAGCAACGTCTTGAAAAGACGCGTCCTGCTAACTTTTCCCAGCCAGCCACGTCTTGGAGCACAGAAGTAAAGATGCATAACATGTCCGTGAATATACATTAGAAATATTACTTACCATAGCGTTGTAAATGCAAGCAAACGAGAAATACACTGCAAACCAATAATGAACCACTAAAAATGCATTTTTGCAGATGTATTTAATTTATTCATCGATATTCTGTAAATGGAAAAATAGTAGATTGGTTCCAGAGCTAAAAAATTAACCAAAAGTTTCATAATCAACAACTATGGCGGCTCGTTGTCTCAAGCTCTAATAGTTTCTGAGATATTTGTCTTCATTGTCTGATGTTTGAAGGAGCTTTCTAATAGTACATATTCTAAATATGGAGCCTCTAGCTCAAAGGCTGTGGGGGTCACCAGCAATCTATATAACAAATTTAGTGAATCGCGCTTCAATAGTGTGGGAAATATTAACCTTTTTATCAATTTGCGGTCATCATCTTATCGACCAGTCTCCCAGTGGGCGTGCTAAAAAAATCTTAACAACTTGTCTATCGCGGGTATACACGAGTATATATAAAAAGTTTCAAGTCTATAACTTTAAATAATAGAAAAAAAAATTGCGTTCATACGAACGGACAGCAAAACGGACATTAAACAAACCCAATATACTCTTTTCACTTTGTGAACAAGTATAAAAACCAATAATTTTCGATTATAATAGTAGAAAGACAGGGTTCAGAGTATCCTCTAGTCGGGCACTCCCTTCTCACATGTTTTAATAATATTTTCCTAGGCAGGCCTTGACAACCAAACAAATTTGTTTGACTGGGTTAGATGGGATTATATTGGGATCATTATTTACAAAATATTCGTGTAGTAAACACGTACAAAAAATTTAAAAAACTTTACATTATTGTTTTGGTTACTGTTCTCGACACATTGCAAGCTTTACTCCTAAACTCAAGAAATATTCGGCTTCTACCCATAAATTACTACCAATAACCTGTATTAAGCGTATGTATAAGAGATGATTCCAACATAAGAACTGCACTGTAAACATTCTTTGATAGAGCATGTGTTGTGGTCCGGCCGGTTGGTGTTCATTCTGTGGACCTCCGTGTGGCGGTCCGTGCTGTCAGTCCTGCTGTGTCGAGATGTGTTTTTCGCCCTGCACTCCGGCGTATTTGCAATGTTCCTTCTGCTGTGGCTGCTAAGCGACAGCATACTTGAAGAACCCCAGCGAAGACAAACGGACGAGAATGCAATGGACCAAAGTGCACTGGTCTGTAGGTATGGCCCACAGACGTGAGCACTTTATCACTCTCAAAATAATAATGTAAAACCAAAAAAATTGTCCACTGAATGTAATTTGACAGAACGTATTATATTTAAATAGAATATACAAATTCAAAACCAATTATCTAAACTTTCTCTCTTAGAAGCACTTATTATAAGCCTTCCAGCCTCAAGAAGGCTTTTAATAAATCGGCGAAATAAGTTTTGTTTATTAAATTTCTCGGTTTCAACCGGACTAACACCTTTAACACTAAAGTATTGCTCAACGAGCTATGGCCTGCATGAACTTTCCCGCTTCCTTTGCGATCATTTTAATACATATTACAGAGTAATACGTTCGGACACTTCCGTCCCTCGTATTGAATATTCTCTTCCAAACTATTAGCATTAGATAGTCATACTTTGTCTTGTTTTTGTCCTGTGAGATAATGCTCTTAATTCGAAATTATAAAAATAGTTTCGCATTCCGCACTTTACACATGAAGCTCCAGCTTCTTTAATCCAAATAATCACCAAATTAACGTCCGTGCCGGAAATCGAATAGAAATACTTTTCTTTAAATATTTGTATTTAATGTAGATACCTCCATTCGATATCTCACTCCCTGTGGGAAAAACAAATTCCAACTGTAAGACCTAAATTGTGGTTAAATAGGCCTTGCTTTTTGAATACACTTCTAACTTTTGTAACATGCTCCAGTTTTTACGCTAGGCTCAAACTGAGAGGTAGGCTCTCCGTCTGTTTTTCTTAAATCAGAAAAGTTGAAATCTCCTTGGTAAGTAGCTGAAAAAAAATGCTCAAAGAAGTTAAGTGCATCAATTGGGTTTGCTAGATCATAGTTCGCCATGTGCTGCCAAAGTCGCTATTACCGAGAAACACCCTGTGTTCAGTGCTGCCTAGTTGACTGCAGTTACGGCTGCTACCGCACCAGCTGCGCCGGACCCTGTGGGCCCTGTGCAACCGCTGCGCCCTGCTGCTGCGGAGCCGTCGGCGACTTGAACTACAAATATTCGTTCTTTGGCCTACATTTGCTGTAACTATTGAAAGCCGGCAACATTCGCGTCCCGAAATTCCCACAGTTGTGTCTACGGCGATGTACCATAGAGAAAAGAATCTGGCAGCACCTGGGGCATTGGCCTTAAAGAACGGAAATGTCGATCAATAGAGCCTACTTATCAGAGCAAATTAAAGTTTTTAAAATAAATGTAAAATCAACTAACGCATCGGCCTCATATTTATTGTAATTTAAGTTTTTACAGAGACGTTCGGACTAGAAAACGGGACAATGTCACAATATATTGAAGCATTATATCTGTACTTACTTGTTTTTAAATTAAACAAACTATCGATTTATTAAAAACAAAATTAATTATTTTTATTTATTTTTTTGTGATGGAAATAGAAATTCTTACAGTACAATTGTTGTTGCTGTTTGTCTTTTATTATTACTGTTACACAACATTTTTTAAATGTTAATCAATACAATATATAATAATAATAATAATAATAATTTCATTTTTAATTATGTACTTCGAAAATTGTGGCCCCTAAGCATTAAAAAGACTTTTATTTTTGCTTTAAGTTCTGGTTGGTTGTAGTTGGTTTTTTTTTTGTATTTTTTCTGGTATTCGAGTACATGATTAATCAAATTCATAGAAATTAGTTCAAATTGAACATTTTATTTTTATTTTCCATTCGCGCAAATTGCTAAAGTTTCAGTTTTTTTGGTGTATAAAAATATTTGTATATATTTTACCATTTTAGCGTGTTACCGTTAATAATTTTCCTTTTTCTTTTTTTTTTCTTACACATTAGAATAATGAGTGTCGTTTATCTTTTTTTTATAGTATCATTTACGCATAGAATTATAATCGTAATAATAATAGTTTAATGAGTTAATAACGTTCACATTTATTACATCGGTATTCGATTACGATTACGTTATCTTTATGTATATATATATATATTTATGTATATGTAAGTATGTATTTAATTTTGTTGTTGTTGCTTTCAAGTACATAATAAAAATATAAGTACATAAAAATATACTCCAAGTAAATGCCTTTCATATGCGTTTAGTTCTTGAGAATTGCCATTTTGCTGTGCTTCATTTTGTGGGCTTTAAGTACTTATTCATTTATGTATGTAGGCGTGTGTGTGTGTGTGTGTGTGTATGGTATATGGGTAAAATTACATATGCAGGGTGTCCACTGTGCTACTCAGAGCGCATAGAGAAGTTGGCAGTTATGTAGTTAGTCAGTTTTACAGTTAAACAGTTGAAATTGAAATCATAATCATAATACTGAATGAAATATGCGATTCGCATTTGTATCTGCATCTGTGTGTATCTGAGATGTTAAAAGATTGCTTGTAGTACTCTACTATATGCATAATATAAGAAACAATGTGCATATAGTATGCATTGGTGGGTGTGTGTGTGTCTTTTCTTTTTATATAACTTTTTTGTTTTTTGCTTTTTGTTTTTCGTATTTTGTTTTCTCTTTTCTCAACTCATTAACATAAATTTAACAATTTCCGGAAACAGCCAAGAGTGCCAGGGGTGACACTCAAATTTGTTTATGTTTTTTATTTTTTTTTTTATTTTTGTAATGTCAACCCTTTATCACTCCCATTGATATATCATTTACCTTTCAGTCCATTAGTCCATATTTTCTTTGTTTTTGGTTTTTACTTTCCTTTTGCTTTAACAAACTTCCATTCATATTAATAAACTAAATTTGAGCGAAATGTGCTTTAACTAAGAGATGTGTTAAACAATTTGTTTAGAAGAAATAACCATATATAGAAAACATGTATGTAAATAAGACGTATGTTTGTCTGTATGTAGTGTGTGTGTGTGTGTATATATATAAAGCCATTAAGCAACACCCTGTATACTATGTTTATTAAAAATTCAACTTGGTTTCATCTTGTCTTCTTCTATTTAGCAGAGTTCAATAATGGTCAAATCAATGGTGAAATGTCAAGTGTGTGTATAGTAAAATGCTTAAAACGTTGGCTAAAACTTATCAACTTAAGTGTAACGACATTTAACATTAAATTGGTGTTTCTTTTTTTAGTTTTTATTTTGTAGTTTTGTTGTTGTTATAAGTTATAAAAATACATATATGTTTATTGACATATAATAATTTGTAAAATGACTAGATGATGATTCCATGATCTGCACTATATCTAGGATGTAAGTATGTATGTATTTGTATATACTAGATGTAAATGCATGAATATGACCGTATTGTATATAAGCTAACAAACTTGCATATGTCAATTAGAATTCTTAGCAAATTTCTAATGCATGTGTATGTGTGCGGTTCGACCGTAGAGACTCATTACACTAGAGCTAGTAATTAACATTACTTTCTTTCAAACACATATTATATATTCTTGTTGAGTCCCGAAATTGATTTAAATTATGTATGTATGTAATTATGTAATTGCAAAACGTAAACATCCAATTAGGTAATCAAGATGAAAACAACTTCAACGCAAATGTCAAAAATTGTGCTCAATAATGGAATGAATAATAAAGTTTTTTTAACTGCATTCAAGCGCAATCTCAATGTTAAATAAGTGTGTCCACAATATATGTGTATAAATATTTTGTTTTTTCCTCAATTCAATTGTAAGTCAATACAATTAATGAAGTCTGGCTGGATTCGGTCTGCCAAGCTGTTGTGCATTTTACGCGAAACTGCAAATAAAGAGTGCAAATGAAATGAAATAAATAAATGAAACAACGTAAATTTTTTACATTTTTCTTTTTAACAACTCAAATAACTTTAATCATTAATTGATATAAACAACGAACAAGTATTGTAATAGCAAAGAAATACAAAAGTACTAAAACTATGGAAATAAAAACTAAAATTATAAATAATAGTAATGTAGATAATGAAACTTATTAACAATCTTTTTTTTTGTTTTTTTTTTTTTTTTTGATTTGTCATGCTGTGTCTGACTTGAGTTACATACATAGCGGTTGGATCTATGCATAAGCAAAGTACATAGCTTAATTTCTTACTATTAAATGCTTGAAGATGCGTATTAATACTTTAAAATACAAATACAAACTACAAATGCTTGGATATGAATGTGTTGGTAGTCTTCAATAGGAAGTATAAGCAGCTAACAACAAACAGTTATGTATATGCACTCTATGTTTAATATGTTTTACAAGCTACTATATATGCTATAAACTTTATTCCTTTTTTCAACGTTTTTCTCCTTCTTACAGATATAAAATATACTGAAACTGTATTTGCATCTGTTTTCTGTTCTCAAGATTTATTTGTCTTGCGCGCAAAGCAAAGTTGAGTTTAAGATAGTTTTCAGATTTGGATGAAGTGGAAGTGAAGTTTTTTTTTCTCATTTTCAAACAAGTGCTTTGGTGCTATGAGAAATGGAAATGAAATAAATAAAACAAACACAAAATGAGCTTTGAAATTTCCCTAAACGAGTCGCAATCCTTTTAATCATTTCACAAAGTTTTTATTATTATTTATATGTGTATATTTTTTTTTTGTTTTATTTTTTTAGTTTTGTTTCACGTTTACGTTTTCGAAGCAGTCTAAGATTTTGTTGTTCTTGTTCTTTGTTGAGTGTCATTAAAAAATGTGTTAAATATTAAGTTGTTCACTACTAATTCCTTAAAGACACAAGCACACACATGTATTAGGTAAGTACATGTGTATATGTTGTAGTGGTAAGTATGTACGCACATACATATGTTTGTAGATATATGTATATATATTATCATAAAGTAGCAACATTTTATATATATTTATATATGTATGTATATAGTAGTATATGTATATTTTGTGTAAATGTTCTCGTGTAAAAATCAGTCATAGTTAATTGTTTATCAATTATGTTCGCATGCATGCATGTGTGTGTGTGGATGTGTGTACATATGTATATCCAACTGCGACGCTCGTGAGCGCGAAGAGAGAGACAAAATTGCACCAGAGCGCAAAGCTCCTCGTGCATTTAAAACTCTGCAGGCGAAAGCTCAAATCATAGGAAAACATATGCGCACACAAACACACAGACGCACACCTGCACATGTTGTGCACACATGCATTTAGCATTACTATGTACTTATGTATGTAAGTATGCCTGTTGTTTGCACAGTGTGTCCAAATGCATTTTGGAGTAATGCAATTGCGAGTTATTTTGCTTGTTGAATTGAACTTGTGTTTTTGAATTATTCTTATGCATTTAGTAGAATCGTAATCGTAATCTTAGATTAGGAAAACTATTGGCGACAACAACAATGAAAAATTGTACAGATGTATGCATGTATATAGGTATATATGTAGGTAGTGTACTTATTAGACAAACAGACAGACACTACGCAAGCAAGCTTTTAATAATTGATGTAGTTAATTTATTAAAAAAAATATATATATACACATACATCTATTGGCATGTATGTATGTAAATGTGTATATATATAAATACATATATGTTATATACCTATATATATTGGGTTCTCTAACATTTAATTTAACATTTCATTTCGTTTTTTTGGTACTTATCTACAATAAATATGCATTGTTTTTATTATTATAAGTAGTTTACGAGTATTTTCCTTTTCTATGCTGACGGATAATAGAACTTTAGCTCTCTACTTAAAAAAAAAGAAACGTAAATATAAAGAAACACTCAAATTGTTGTACATTACATATACATATGTATTCAATTCTTACTGAATTTCATTAGATGTCGTTTAAGTTTTCTCTATGTTTTGTATATAGTCTAATAATACTTAAAAACACTTCTACGAAGCCAGTTTGAATTTTGTTTATTAGTTCGCTGCTGTTGCTTGCCAATATCGATATCGATATCGTTATCGTTATCGTTATCGAATTTTCATCATTCATTTTTGTTGTAATTTATTTTCATGTCATTTTAGTATTTTTTTTTCTTTTTTGCTTATACATGTACAAAATCTAAATTCCGTACAAAATGCTCAACAATCCGCCGAATACGCGGTTTAAATGGTTTTTGCTTTTTGTTTGCGTATGCGTTTGCTTATCATTTTGCTTTGATTTTGGGTTCTTTTCAATTTTTGTTTAATAACATTTATCAAAAATATAAACTACATTAAAATTATTTCTGCTTATCCGTTCGTCCACGGGCTCATCTAGATCTATTTAACTTGTGCCGACAGTCTCAACCTCAAACTCAACTCCAACCAACGCCAAACTAAACCATTGCCCTATTTTATATGTATGAATGTGTGTATGTATGTATGTATGTAACCAGACTTGGACTGCTGAAGTTAAGAGTTTTTGGTTTTAATATTAGTGTAACATTCATAGCCTAACAATGAAAAAGTGTTGCTACACCAGCACTTTACGCTTATTATAAAATATGCCTTAGTGTATCGTTTATCGGTTATCGCTTGATTTCCATTCAATTTTTTAAATTTCCATTCTCAATTTTGGTGGTAGTGGTGAAACAATTGATTTTCAAACGAGGCGGCGCCCAAAACTAATCACAAATGGCGGCACACGCATACCAACTACATATAGTTAATGATTTTAACATACATATATATAAATAGATGGGGTATATGTCTTAAAATTCACGAATCCCCAGCTAGAGCTTCAAACCTATCGTTTATCGATACGACGCTCAATATGTGGGGTATATATGTATATATGTTTATGCATGTGTATATTTAGAGAGCACAGTTAATTGGCGGTATAAAAAGTTTACATATTAGTTGATTTTTTTTGTTTGAAAAAAATACATATTTTAAAATGTTCAATATATATGTGTGTATGAATGATGTATATATATATATATATATATATATATATATATAGATTTATGTATATAGTTTTGATAGATAGCGCAGTGTGTTATAGTTACACGATTTAGCTTACATAAATATGTTTTGGGCTTTAGTTCTTTAAATATATATACCAATACAAATATATATATTTAAAAAATTGTTACATATTCATTTTGCACAGTCTATTAGATTCTCAATTCATCAAAATTGTTATCAACATACATTTATATCATATACAGATATTTTTATATATATATTTTTTTATATTACGATTTAATTTTATATTCTTTCATATACATAATGCAATCGAAATGCATCTCTTGAATGTTCTGTGTGGGCGAGAGTGGGAGGGAGCGCAAGCGAGAAGGCGCGCAAGCGAGGGGGGAATGTACAGGGGCCACTGCAAATGCACTGTTCAGCAAATCAAATGTTAGTTAACAGCGGCTCGCGTTAACATACGTTAAGCCGCAACAAAATGCAAAAAGAAAATAAACGGTAAATGAAAACACAAAGCAAACAGTTTGTTTTTTTTTCTTTTGTCGGAATATATAAAAAAAAATCGTTTAATTATGTACTTTTGTAATTTTTCTTTTGTGGCGGTTTGCGTGGTTGTGTATTAGTGTTTTAATTTTACAACAATTTGTATTATGCATGTAAAAGTGTTGTTTGCATTTTATGTTAATATTAATATTAATTTTATTTGTGTCCCTTTTTTGTGTAACATTTAAAAATGTAATAATAAAAGTTAATAGTAAACATAAAAAACAAATAAGCACAAGTCAAATAGTCGTCTGGTTTCTTTCGTATTTTTTTTTGTTTTGTTTTTTTTCTATTATTTTTTGCTTGCTTTTCTCATTGTATTATTGTAGTTGTTGTTGTTGTGCAAGTGTTAATACGCTAATATAATGAATAATAATAATAAATACAATTAAATAGTATTATGCATACATATATGTATATATATACATATGTTTTAGGCCATAATAAATACCATCAATTAGCAGTTTCGCTTTCGTGTATGATTAACAATTTTATGCATATAAAAAATTTTCAACAGTTTCAGTTTTGGTGTCAAGTAAAAAGTTCTCACAAGAAATTTACAATACTTTGTTTTACCGTTCCATTAGAGCTACACACACAGAATTACATTACAATTACATTATACATATTACAGTACATTAAATTACAGTACGTGAATTAATTAGTTTATAGTTTACAACAAGCATTAATATTAAGAATTGCCCTTGCAATGCAAAGCACATTACAGATATACATACACCCATATATGTGTATATGTACATATGTATGTCTGTTTGTATATAATCTACAATTTAATAATCTCACTTAATTGAAAACGAACGAACGTCAAATTCAAAAATGCAAATTACTAAACATATTCAAGCGTTTTTCAAAAACAAATAGGAAATAATAATATTAGAGAAGAAACAAACAAAAGCAAAATCATACAAATACAAAATTAATTATAATACCTATGCGTAGAATTTGGGGGCCCAAACAAAAAACCAACAAACATATAATTTAGTTATATTATATATATACGTTGATTTATATTTTAATAAACACTGATATAATTCAGCTTTTGTAAATTATAAAATAAACATTTTTTAAATGCTGTTCCTGTTACTGTTGCGTTTGTAGTCTCAAAAATTCATACATTTGCTTTATGGTTTTTTTTTTTTTAATTTGTTATTATTATTATTTTGTTTCAACTTTCCACAACTCGATTCTGAACCGTGCTGTCATCTGTTTTGGATTCAAGCGAAAACGATTATTGGTTAATAATAATAATAATTGGAACACATGAAAAGCGCTTAAATTAATTGCAAAATTAACTCAACAACGGCACAAACATTGAAGACAGATCATATTTCAGGTTTGATTTCGAGTTTGTGTTTGAGAAAAGAATATGTGTCATTGGAAAAATTTCGATAAATTGAGATTTTTCTATACTTAAGTTTTTGTCACACTAATATTATGCATATAAATATATATGTATATACATATATTTTTTGTTTTTTGTTTATAGTAATCATTTATAATAATAAATTGTTTAAGTCTTCTGCGCTGATTGCCAACCATTTTTACTGTTATTTTTCATTTATATTAAAATTGTATGTTTTTATGTTTTCTCATTTGCCATCAGCATTAAAAACATCTAATTTTATTCTTATTTTCATTTCGTCGTTTTTTGTTTTTCGGTAAAGAAGAAAAAAATGTTAAATTCAATTTGACGCGTACAACACTACCAACAAATAATTTAATTGTAATTGTAATTTTAAATTCAATTAAATTAAATTAAATTTTTAACAACAATTGGAAAAGTCGGTTAAGCAAAATGCTTAAATAAAACAAAACCTAAACAAAAAGATCAAATAAATAAACACATATGAGGCACATACATACAATAAATATATTTATATATTTATATATATGTACGTATGTATGTGTGTAGATCAACAATTAAGAACAATAATTTCAGCTATTTTCAGTGCGTTTAGTTTGTGATTAAAAATTAAGAAGCGGCAATGTCTGTTTGTTTAAGTATTAATTATTATTTTTATGTCGTATTTATGATAATAATAATAATAATAATAAAACAATGAAACATAAAAACTAAGCGAGTATAAAAAAGTTTTGTGTTGTTGGTCTTGTTTTGTTGTTGTTGGTAAAAAAGTAGCAAACATTTCATAATAGTTTTAATAATAATAATAATAATAATAATAAGTATAAGTATATTGTAATAATAATAAAAATACATGTATGCATATAAATAATCAGTAATCAGTAATCAATAGGTTTACAATCAAAAAATAATTTATAAACATAAAAAACAGTTCAATATATATATATATCAAATTTTTTCATTTTTTTTTTTTTTTGTTTTTGCTGTTGATAATCAAAAATAATAACAAACAATTTGCGCATTACTTAAAATTACATTCAATAAAGTATTTGTTTATGCTCGATCTACTTGTGTAAAGTTAATTGTTGAAGCAGTTATTAAAGATTATCTTTTGTTTTGTTTGCTTTTTTTCTTTTGTTTTTTTTTTTTTGTTTCGTTTTTTGTTTGACGAGCGAACATAAAAAAGTGGAGGGATTGTTTTTTCTGGTATTTTGTGTATTATTTTTTATATAAAACGAAATGTCATTGAAGAGACTTGCAACTGCCAAGGAGGCGTGGCGCATTAAGGCGCCATTCGAGTTCTTGTAAACAAACAAAAAGTAATACACGAATAAAATATAAAATATAAAAAAAACATTAAGTCTTAACACAGTGTAAAAAACAAAATTCAACAATAATTTAAAAGGTAATAATAAAAATATAGTAAGTATATTATATATAAGAGAGAGTTCTTGCTATGCTATTCTATGCTATGAGAGACAGAGACAGATAGAGAGAGAGAGAGAGAGAGAGGGAGACAGCTAGAGCGTGAGAGAGCAGTAGACTAAAGACAGAGAGAGAGAGTGTGTGAGAGAGAGAGGGAGAATCGCGCGCGCGCGCAAGTTAGAACTGCCAACTTGTTTTCTAATTCCGAAAATCAGAATTCCGAATTTCTGGCGTGTGTGTGTGTGTGTGTGTGTAGTATGTGTGTATGTTTTTCTGATTCTTTTTTTCTATATATTTTGTCAAGGCTCTCTGCTTACATACCCACGGGCGCCAGCTGCACATAGCGGTAGATATATAGTCGATAGTCCTTGCTGGCGAGCACCACGCTGCCATCGTCCATGAGGGCAACGTCGAAGCACTGGGCGTGCTTGACCTTTGACTCCAGGGCCGAGATCAGCTGGCCGTCTTGCGTGAAGATGGTCAAGTTGAAGTTGTTGTGATTGTCCGCAATGAGGATCTCTCCGTTCGAGTT
Source organism: Drosophila sordidula (assembly GCA_035047465.1). NCBI lineage: Eukaryota > Metazoa > Arthropoda > Insecta > Diptera > Drosophilidae > Drosophila > Drosophila sordidula. The sequence goes on along the minus strand of JAWNPQ010000260.1, from coordinate 723,707 downwards.
GATGCCGACACCGATCGGATAGTTGGTGATGCCCTCGCCGCCAATCTGGCGCAGATACTGTCCCTCGTAGTTGAACACCTTGACGCAGTGCGCCCGATTGTCGCTGATGAAGATCTCCTGCTTATCGTTGACCACCACGCCATTGGGGAACTCGAGGTGCTTGGAGCACCCGAACTTGTGCAGCACATTGCCATTCTGATCGAAGATGATCACGCGCATCACCTTGCACTCGACGACAATGATGCGTCCCTTGTTGTCGACGGTGACGCCGCGCGGGTGCTGCAGAATGGTCGCTCCGAACTTCCGGACGAACTGGCCGTACTGATTGTAGATCTGGATCTGGTGCGTCGGCGAGCGCTCGGTGACGATGATGTCGCCCGAGTTGCGGACGACGGCCACACGGTTCGGGTAGAGCAGCTGCGAGTCCCGCTTGCCGCACTCGCCGAACTGGAACTTGAAGCGACCCTCCTTGTCGAAGATCTGGATGCGATGGTTGTTCGTGTCGGCGACGATGATGTCGTTCTGGGCATTCACCGCGACGCCGCTCGGCTCCGTGAACTGGCCCTCCATGACGCCGAACTCGCCGAACTTGCAGTGGTAAATCATCTTCTGGCGCTTGATCTGCGACTTGGGCGGATATATCGAGGCCGAGAGCAGCTTGTTGGTCAGATCCAGCAGGGATTCGCTGCTGACGGCGCTATTGTTGCCACTCCCGTTCAGATTGACCGACGACAGGCTGGCGAAGGCGTCCACGACCGCCGAGCTGGCGCCGCTGCTGCCGTTGCCGCCGCCAATCGCAGCCGTGCCCGCTGTGCTGAACAGGTTGTCGCTGCCGCCGTTGCTCCACTTCTCGTACGGATTGTAGTGCGACATGGTCGTGGTGCGCTTCGGCAGCAGCTCCCCGAAGTGCTGCAGATCATTGAGATTGCGCTCCCGTCCGCCCAGCAGCAGGCCGTTCGTGTAGCCGTTGCTGTTGCCGACGCCGACGCCGTTGCTGATGCTGCTGCTGCTGCTGTTGTCCAGCAGACTGCCCAGGCCCAGGCCGGGCAGCAACTGTTGCTGCTGCAGCTGCAGATGTTGCTGCTGCTGCTGTTGCTGCTGCTGCTGCTGCTGATGGTGATGGCTGCCCGCGCTGCTGGCGCTGCTGTTGCTCGCACTCTGCGTGGGCCGCGCAATCGGCGGCTGCTTGCCGTGACTGTGACCGTGGGCATGGCCGTGACCGTGAGCGTGGCCGTGGGCGTGGCCGTGACCGAGGTGACCCAGACTCAGGCTCGACTCGGAGCAGCCGGCACCGGGCGTGGCGACGCCACCCACCCCGTTGCTGGCGCGTATGTAGCCAAAGGTGTTGCGCACGCCCGCCTGGATCGACTGATAGTTGGACATGAACTCCAGCTCGAAGGGCATCTGCATGTCCTGCACGCCCGCCTGCAGCTGCTGCTCGAGCGTCTTGCGCAGCAGCAGCGCCTCGGCAAGCAGGGGCGGCTGGACGGCGCCCGCTGGCGAGCGCTCGACGGCCTCGCAGGCGGCCAGGCCCTTGTCGATGGTGTCCTTGGCGCGCTGCAGCCAGAGCGAATTGCTGTTGACCTTGGCCGTGTAGAGGGTCTCCATCTCCTTGAGCAGCTCCGTCTTGCGCTCGTCGAGCATCGAGGCGAAGAACTGGTGCGTCTCGTTGAGCTCGTTGTGCGCCTTCTGGTACTGCAGCTTCACCTTGGTGACGCTCTGCTCGGCGCTGCCGGCGACGCTCACGATCTCGCTAATCTTGCCGCGGACGTCGGCGAGCAGCGTCTGCAGCGCCGCCTCGTTCTGGCCGCTGGCCGTAGACGCCGACGCTGCCGCTGCCACTGCCGGCGACTGCACGTTCTCCAGCTCGTGCAGGCCGGTCGAGTGCTCCAGGACGATGCACTCCTTGCACACCAGCGTGCAGCAGGTGCGGCAGCTGAACTTCAACAGCTCGTGCTTGTGGCGGTTGCAGAAGAGTTGTCGCTGCTGCTGCTGCTGCTGCTGCTGCTGCTGTTGCTGCTGCTGCTGTTGCATGTGTGTTCCATAGAGTGTCTCGTGCTGCTGCTCCTGCGAATTATTCGCCGCTGCTGCCAGCACAATCTTCGATAGCTGCGACATGGGCTGCGTGTCCGATAGCTGGGCCTGCTGCTGTTGCTGCTGCTGCTGCTGCAGCATCATGGTGAGCGAGCTGGCGTACTTGAACTCGCTGGAGGCCGGATTGTTGCTGCTGCTGCTGACGCCGACGCCACCGCTCGTCGCCTCGAAGCCCTTGATCAGGCAGACGTTGTGTCCGTTGAAGCAGTGCATGAACTCGTGCGCCGTCACGCAGTTGGCGCACAGGTAGCTCTGGCACTCGAAGCACTTGGCCACCGCGTCGCTGCACTTGCTCTTGCAGGCGGTGCAGCGTGCGGTTGTGTTGTTGCTGTTGCTGTTGTTGTTGCTGTTGCCAGTACTGTTGCCACTGCTGCTGCTGGTGCCCTTGCCGGCGCCCACAACCAAGCTGCTGATGCTGTTGCTGCTGCTGTTGCTCGGCAGGTTGCTGCCAATCACGCCCGGGCCGTTGCTGGCGACATTGGAGCTGCTGATGACGCTGCTGCTGGTGCTGCCGCAGCCGCTGAGGCCGCTGGTCGATGAGCTGGACGATGACGAGGACGACGACGACGACGAGGAGGAGGAGCAGGAGGATGAGCTGGCCGACGAGCTGGACGACACCGAGGCCGAAATCGGATGGTGCCCATTGATGCCACTCACATCCTGGCGCACCTTCACACCGACCTGGCTGCCAGCTATATACTCGTCACTGCAGATCGCCGAATCGCTCGCCGGCGGCGACGAGCCGCTCAGCGTCAGCGGCGAGTCCGACAGGTATCCGGCGTGCTCGTACGATTCTATGGAGTTGGCGCCTCGCATGGAGTCCAGCGATGGAGTCGGCGAAGCCGCCATCGTTCTTCTGTGTGCGTGTGCGTGGGTGTCTGGATTGGGGTTTGCTTTTACCCTCTTTCCCGTTGTTCTTCAGTTAACCACCTCTGTCTCTGTCTCTGTCTCTGTCTCGGGCTCGATGGTTGAAGCAACCTGTAAAAATAAAAAGATTTAAGGTACACTTTATTTGAGTTCTAAACAAAGCCACTTTCGAACTTTCTAGAATATTAAAGAGTTCAAACAATAAGCGAGTTTACATAAAATAAATAATCATTAGTTTGGAATTATTTCCCAAGTAATTAATTTGAATGGATTTCAGGTTAATAAAAGCCGAGAAGGTATTTGTTCAGTTGGCAGTTGCTGCATGGGAGCCTCCTTGACCCAACTGCAACATGACTACGGGTTCACCCAGTTCTCCCTCCCCGCTGCAACATTATCCTTTGTTTTGAAGCTTGCTTTGTGTGAGTCAGCAAACTTTTGTGCCCCTTTGCCCCTTTTCAAAGTTATGATTCACCTTCTTTGCCGTAACATAATTTGTAGCTAATTGTCCCTCTGTAATCCCCTCACACAGCAGTGACCCCTTTATTAAACGAAGAGGCCTTCTTCAGTTGCCAAACAGAAACAAAGTGCTTTTTAACGCAACTCGAGGCTGTACCCGGTGGCAGTCTCCCCCCTTGTCATTTGTAGTCCTAGCAACCCCCCAGCCCCATCCCACTGTCCTGCTTCAGCTGCCAACGCCAACTTCGCCCATCAACAGGAAATGCAATAAGCGCACGCACAAAGGGGGGGATTCCCCCGCCCGCATGCTGCTTGAACTACTTGCCGCCGGCAAAGAGGGTGCACAACCCCTCGCAGCCAAAAAAGAAAAAAAAGTAAACAAGCGGCGGCGGCAAACGGACAAGGAACTTTTCTAGATTTCCATTTCCAGCAACACACAAACACACACGCACACAACATCCGTCAACAAAAGCCTCGAAGAAGTTGGAAGTGAAAGCAAACCGAAACGAAATGAAACGAAAAACAACCCTCGAAAAAAGCGCCCAGTGAAGCGACAAGGCAACAAAGCGCGCTCCCCACAGGGCGGGGATGGTTAGCTTGTGGGGTGGGGTGAGGGTGGGGTTTGATTGGTGTTTGGGGTGGTGCAACTGTCTAGACTGAATGTATGTGCACATTTATCACTCACACACACAAGCACACAGAGCCTGTTCAAGGCATTGACTTACCTTATTTAGTTGTATTTTACGTCTACTTTTTATAAAAGTTATTTTGTCTGCTGGTTTGTTATTTGCTTTTTGGTTTTGCATTCACTCTTAATGCTGTCAAGAAAATGCTGCCAATTTGGCGTTCTATGGTCCTTGTTGTTGTTGTTGTTGTTCTATGCAGTACTTGCTCTCGTTGTTGTTGTTGTTGTTATTATTGCTGTAGCTGTTGTTGTTGTCGTCTGTGCAGCGGTAACAAGTTGAATATTTTTGTATCATACTTTTCGGGTGCTGCCAATTTCAGTTGCCAATTTCAATTGCGTTGCGCGCACAAAATGCTGCAATGGAAAAACGAACAGGAGCGCATTTAGTATTTGTTAATTTACCTTTGTCTAAGCTTAATGCCAAATAATAAACTATTTTCCCATTTTGATAATCGGCCATGCACTTCACCCTACTTCACTGTGAGTCCCTGGGACACCAACAAGGAGCCGTGGAAAATGACAACGCGACGCGTTTGCGACGCAGCTCCCTGCAAAACTAACTTTGCGCATTATTCAGCGACCCGGGTAAAGCTGCCAGCAGGAACAATGGCAGCGCTGCTGACGTCGCTGTCGCTGCTGATGCAGAGAGAGCGAATGAGAGAGTGTGCGTATCCTTTGGCCGGGCAGAGCAGCAGCAGCGAGTGCAACGCTGCACTTTGCATTGGTGAGTGCACAAAAACGACTGCGATATGCAACAAAATATTCCCAATTTCCCGCCGGACGGCAAAGGCGGCAACCGAAACAACACACACACACACACAAGTTGGGAAAAATCAATACTCATATTTACAGTGCACACGGAAAACACAGGCACACGGCAACAAGCGCCCTCGGCGCGCAAAAAAGAGAGTTGCTGCAATGGGAAAGCGAGAGAGACGGAGCATAAATGCCGAACTGTTGAATGCCGGCCCAACCGGTCCAAAGTGAATTGTACAGCCCCCGCACAGCGCAGAGCGCACGGAAAAACAGAGCAACCCTTAAACAATATGGCGTCGGCCAGTCACCCACTCAAACCAACTAAAAGCAACAATTTTTCCACGGCCGCCGCAACCGCAACGCTACAGGTTGCGCGCTCAGAGAGTGAAACGTGAGACAGGAAGCAACAGCAAACGTTAAACCGATAACATAGCCTCTCTTTATGGCTCTCTCACTCTTCCTCTCTCTTTCTCGCTCGCTCGCTCGCTTTGCGGCCTGCGCATGTTTGCATTTTGGGCAACGACCGCACCAAATACAAAAGCAATAACAACAAACTGCGCTCTCAGTTGCTGATGCTGCGCTCCCTTTTCTTCTTCTTCTTCTTCGTCTAATGCTCAGTGAGTGGGGGAGCATACATATTTCGCCCATGCTGCTGCCGGCGGCACCAGAACTTTCGCGACGAATTCATTCGAATTCGCCGGTTGCAGTCTAGCTGCAAACAGAGAAGTTCTTCCCTTTTGCATGCTGTTTGTTTGTTCTTTTTATTGTCACACTGCATGGAAAATGCTAGTTGTGATGCGCAGACAGCAGATACGAGGCACCGCACACAGCATACAAATAACCGTATTTCTATGATTGTTTGTACGTACATATGTACAACATGTTTATGTAAGTGCATCGTGCAAATTTCTCTACACGTAGACAAAATACCCAGACGCTTATACATACACATACGCATAGAATAATTACATTACACACTTACGTATGGACACATAAATCTATCAATTAGACAGCGTTGCCAACTGTTGCAAAAAATAACGCAACGCTTTCTTTAGGTAGAGCAATGCCTTGTCTCCTTTTGAGCACACAATTTTATACGCTAAATTCATTAAAAATACAAAAAATTATAATAATAAAATATGAAACTAGAACGCATCGGTTGCACAGATAATTTAAATTTGGGTTCAATTCTTACTTCTAAATAACATAAATATAAGAACAAAAATTAAAGATACAAAAATAAAATACTGCTTCTTACATTTTCGTTTTCAAAATCGAAATGGAGTCGATATTTGATGAACAATACATGATCAACAGTGAATAGCATCGATCAAAAGATTTAATTTGTAATACTAAAAAAATTCGGATTAATATTGCTCGAAATAAATATATTGAAAAATATTTGTGTTTATTTATTCGACACTAAGAAAGTGGAAATACCAACTAATGCCTTCGATCGTACATTTATATTAAAAATAACGTTCTGACACAATAAAGATTTTTAGTTGCCAATAATTTCAACTGGTTTGCTAATAATAAACCTATTGCGTGACAGTGGTTACTACCAGAATACTAACAACAATAACAACAGTTAATACAACAGTAGTTGCTATTTAGACGCCAATGACAGCAACATATCCAAAATAAAAAGCAAAAATAATGCACATACTAAATTACCAATTGATAATGAGAGGCCAACCGACCTGGCGGATGGGCGATTAGATTAGCAAATTGGGTCTGTACGGGTTGGTTGTGCGATAAAGTCGTGTCATATGCACATAAGTATATATGTACATATGGACAAACACAGACAGTTGGATTGTATTTTATCTTGTCAAGATAGATAAATATCAGTTTCTTTCATTCGTGGGCTAGAGGAACTTTATGAATATGCCATATGTTTCATCTTCGGACGGCTGATGGAAAACATGTTCAACAAATTCCAGAGGGCCTGTAAAAATATTTAAAAATAGGAGCTAATAATAATCAGGCAGGCAGGCAGGCTAATGGGCTGACAGTGCACTGCACTGAGGGCGTGTGTCCGGGTCATTAAGTTCAAAACTGAGTGTGGTTATGTGCGTGTGTGTGTGTGGGGCGGGGGTGGAAGGGGGGTTCTGCGCAGAGAATGGGAATAAACTGCGCAGGCATTACTAATGCAAAACAATTTGTAAAAGATTATTAATTTCATGGCTGAAAAGTATTCACAGAAACAGACGGAAGCAAAATACAAAAGCAAGAGCTGGATCAAGAAGTAGAAGATGATGAAGTGGTGGGGAAACAGAATATCAGCCAACCACATCAGCAACAAAAATAATATCAAGTTCAGGGCAGGCAGGCGGGCAGGAACAATAAATGTGCACGAAGAAGAGGAGGGGAGGCAGGGCGGCAACTGCAAACGACAGTGGAATGCAAAGCACCATAAATTGCATACAATGTAAAGCGTAACAGCCAAAACGAAGCTCTGTGCAAAATACCAAAATGCAAAAATGCATTTGGAGTTCGGTTTTGTTTCGGTTTTGCATGCAATTGCATACAACAACAAATGGACTGCAGAACAAACAAACGTTTCAATTCCAATCGTTCCCTTCTTTCCATTCGGGGTTGCAGCGGCGGCAGCAGAGTTCAATGGTACCCAGCGGCAACAACCACAACAAAGCCAAAGAGCATGACACAGACGCGCAAAAAATAGAAGGCCAGCACAAAGAGCAAACCGTAAAACAGAACAAAGCATGCGAAATTTGCGACGACGACGACGAAACCGTTTACCTGCGCCACATCATTTCTAAACGAACTGCAGCTGCAGATACGAACACACAGCCACATACAAAAGAACTCCATGTGTGTACGTGTATGTGTGTGCCTAGAGTCATGGACGTGGCCATCGACAAAGGTACCGCCTGTCAGGCCAGCCAGTCAGCCTGGACGGATAGTAGGCAAAAGGCGGGCACGATGCAAATTTTTTTCGCCTTTTTTTTTGTGTAGCAAATCCAATTCGTTGAATTCAGAAGACGTCGTCTGAACCCCTGCTCCCCATTACCCCTTTGCAACAGATGTCGCGGGCTATGCGTCAGCAGCATGCGACCCCCAAAGCCGCAGTTACTGCGGCGGCTGTTGAATGAAATTCACTCAACGACGACGACGCATTTTATTGAACAAGAAGACAATGGCAAGCGACCCCCACACAAGGGAGTTGTTTTTGTTGTAGGAGCAGACGGCGGAGAATGGCAGACAACCAGAACAGAACAACAACAACGGCATCCAATTTAGCAGACAACGCAGCCTCAGAGTCCCATTCCATGTACTGTTGCTTCTTTCTTCGTCTGCTCTTACTATCCTCTCTTCATCTCTCTCGCTCACTCTTTTCCTCTTGCCGCAGCATCTGCATGCTGCTCCATTTCATTCTCTTTCCTCCTCTCACTCTGGTCCGGCAGGTCATCGTATACCCTGTACAGGTTCAAGCAGGCAGTATATAGTGTAGAGGGCACACGGTACAGCATGTACTCTTATATATTTGATATTTGCCATTAAATGTTTTAAATTTCGACTCAATATATATCTCATACACCCACAATTGTTGATTAAGTTTGCTACAAAACTAATTTGCAAGGCAACTCGTAGTCGAGCAATCTCTCGTCTGTTGCAATTCTTGCTCGTTTTGCATTACGTTTTCTTTCTTACTGCGCACTGTAGTGTCTGTGGCCCGAGAACTGGGCTGTTGTGCTGCGACGCTCCTGTTAATGTTAATGATGAAGTTAAATGCGCCTGTTGTCCTCCCGTTTACAGTGGCGTGCTGGAACATAGTGCCTGCTCAATATTGTTACACATGTGGTGCAGCGTATGGTAAGCACAACAGCTAATTGATGCAACCGAAAAACCATGTTTCACATCTGTATCTCAGTTACTGCTGGTGCTCTCGCTGCAGCCAATCAAATTGTACGTGTCCCATGGGTCGTTTACTTGTAAACTTTTGATAAATATTTACTATCTACTTTAACATTTTCAATTAGAGTTGTACCAATTTTCGTTGTGTGCACATATACTGTGTATCTTTCTTTATCTATTACGTGGAACTCAACCCAAGCCCCGAGCCATGCAGTCGAGCAACTAAACAAGCGCAACTTTTTGATAATGAAAAATATATAAGAAATTGCCACACAAAGATTGAAACTGGCAACGGCAACGGAAAGTGTTGCAAAGCTCCAGAAAAACACAAAATATGTGACGAAAGAGTATAGATAAGAGTCCTCACTGTATATGGAAATATGTATGTGAATAGATTCAATTATATTTAAGCACTATTATATATTCATACAGATCACTTCTAGAGGGCGACACCTTTTCTGGATCGGACAAAATGCGACATGAAGTGTGAAACAACCCACATGGAATACAATACTTCAATACACAAGTGTGTAAACATTTTAAACACGTTTTCAGATTTTTGTTCAACGTAAATAAAGAACACATACACACACACTCGCCCGTTGTATTTTAATGACTTGGAAACCAGCGTGGCTCACACGTCGTCGATCAGTGAGTAAAATTAAAGAACATTGCCGTAATAATTTGTTTTTAAAATACATGTGCACAAAGCAAAAGAAAAAAAAAGAGAGAGGAGAAAAAAATACAACTCATTTTATTCTTCCGCATCGGCGCAACAGTGGCGGCAATGCCCAATAGCAGTAAAAATCTTGATCGTTGTTTGAACAGTTGCTGCCAAACAAATAGGCACAGCACAAGGTCGCGCCCCTCATAAGGTTGTCGCACCTTTCGCCGCATCCGTCATCTGATTATTTTTGAGTGGTGCAAGGTAAAAATAATTATTTCAACTTAAGCATGTGTATATTATTCCAATTAATCGCGTTTGTTTGTTAACGAAACAAGATGTGGAAATTATCCGCGATAAAGACATTCTGATAAAGAGACACTGGGCGAGATAATCGAAACCCACAAGGGCAAAAGCAACACGATGATTGGTTTTGAATCATTAATCAGCTGTTGATCAACTTTTCAGAAAATCAAAAATCCCACTTGAGCACACACATAACTATAAGAATCATAATCATGTTCACATTTCTTGTTTTTATGAATTTTTTTTTTGTGAATAAAACAAAATTTTGATGCGGTTTACAGTGGTAGAAATAATCATTTATTTCCTGTCACAGATCATCGTTCTATATATATATATATATATATATATATATATATATATATATATATATTTGAACCTCGTCACTTGTCAAAACTCGTTTATCTTTGGCTACGTACTAGCCTTTAGGCACTGATTAATTTATGCACTGGGCCTTAATTTACAGATGCGACTGTAGGCAGGCCGTAAAGCAGCGGTATAAAAGATACAAGACAACAAAAAGAAATGAGATAATAATAACAAAAAAATATGTGTAAACGTTAATACAAACAACAACACGAAACGCGCGGAAAAAGAACAAACACGAAGCAAAGCAAAATCTAAAAGCAAGACGTTTAAATATTGTTATTCCCGCTGTTGTTGTTATTATTGTTATTATTGGTGTTGTTGTTGTTGACTGCATTGCGCGGTATCCGTATTCCAACAACAACAAACAAATACATGCACAGCTAGAGCAAGTGAAGCGGCTCTCGTAGACAAATGAAACGTAAAAGGCGAGCAGGAAAAAAGGCAACAGCACAGAAAGGCACAGGCACAGACACATATACACATATATATATATATATATATATGAATATACACATGCACACAAACAAACGAGACAGCCACGCACTCACGTACCACGTACTCAGCGCGCCGATTCTAAACAAGTTGATGAACTCTGCGACGCCAACGCCGACGCTGCTGCTGTGGCTGTTTGTGTTGGCGTCGCTTGGCGTGTGTAGAGGAACAGGAAAAACAGTTTTCATACGTATAAGTACATATGTATGTATGTACATGCAGACAAGCGTGCACTGCACTTTTATTTATTTATTACACTATTATTAATATTTTTTATTGCTGTTTTGCGTTGCAAACTCACACATACATTGAAATATGCAACAACTGTTGGTAGAAACGAACGACGCAGCGCGACGGATGATGATGGACAAGACGACAACGAACACAACGAGGACGACGACGACACTAGCGTGTATACGTTGTTTATGCGGCGAGCGCAAAGAACTGAATGAGAATGAGTAAACATAGAAGAATTTTACAAGAGACAAGCGACGCCGTGGAACAGTCGGCCCGAAATGAAACGAAACAAAATGGAACGGAACGGAACGAAACAACGCCAAGCCAAAAACTCACACAACCAGTTCGGCGCGCACAAAACAGAGACAAAGAACGCAGCGGCGGCGGCGTCGCGTTGCGTTGCTGCTGGCTGCCAGGCGGCATGTCATGGTAGCAAAATCTAGTTTGGGGGTCCCACAACACAGCACGAAATGCTCAATGCGCAACGAAATGGCATATGGAACGTATGTACATGTGGAATGTATTGTACATAGGCCAGCAACGACTGCGCTGCCAGCGATGAGACTGACCTCTGACAACCTCCTACACACACACACACACACACCGTACAGTGACAGAAGCACAAGAGTGAGAAGCAGCCAGAACAAACATTAATTGCGAGAGGGAGCAGTGCACTGGATTGCTGCAGGAAGTCTGTGTGTATAACTGTAGGAGGGAAGGAAAGACCAAGAACGAGAGTGAACGAGTTGCAGCAGCACCAAGATGAAAAAAGAAGTTTGGGAAAAATACAACAACAACAAACATTTACATACGAATATATTAATCGTGTGCAGACAATGAAAATTCCTTAGAATCTCTACTGCTTGTACATTTATCTCTTTATACCTCTTATTATGCCTCTCAAGCGCTTTACAACACTAATCGATCAATATTGCCATATCGAGTTATTGACAATGTTACCACCCTGGATCATCAACGACTATGAGTAAGAAGAAAAAAAACATGAAGAACAAAAGAAAGAGGAGACAGGTAAAAGATAATTTGCGGCCTGGTGCTTTTCAGTTAAATGTACTATTTGTTGTTGGTACATACAACTTTTTTTATGGCTAAAGCTACAAAAGCAACAATAAATAAAACGATCAGGTACGCGTGTGTGCACACACATACAAATGTACAGACTTATTAGTCGCTACGCGCTGATGCAATAGGAAAAATGTAAAAGTCTGCGCAGCAGCGGACGGCGCTTGCGTCATGTGCGTTGAGCGGGCTTAAGAATAGCGCGCAGCAACTGCGGCTGCGGCAGTGGCAGCGCACAATAAACCAGTCTAGAAACGAGCGCGCTTGACTTTAATACATACACATACACACTTGTACGGTTTGTATATAATTATGCTGCGTGCGTGTGTGTGGGTCTTTGCTGGCAACTAAAAGGGCCTTAAACTTTGTTAAAAGTCAAGGTCAGTGATTTCTTGTGCGCTTTGGCCAACGTTGCCAACTTTGATTGAGTCTGCGCTGCGTACGTATGTATGTATATGCAACTGTGTGTGCGCTTGAGAGAGAGAGAGAGAGAGAGAGGGAGACAGAGAGAGAGAAAGAGTGACTGCGGCGCAGTGTGTGACTCACGCAGGAGGTGGCAACAAGGCGAGGCGGGGCGGGGCGGGGCATGGCACAAAGGCTGCGTGCTGCGCGTCTGCCTTATTTGCTCTGCTCTCGGCCTCAGTCGCTCTGTCTGGATTCTGAGAATTATGGGTTCAAGTGTTGTGTGTGTAGCACAGGAAACAAGTGGAAAATGGCACACGGGATCGCGCCGTCTTGTTTCAATTTCGAACTTAAGCTCTGTGATCGATCTGCCTGCCGACTGTCCTTGCCAGCGGTTCATGAACCCCCAATGACGAACAAGACGTCGAACGTGCCAAAGTAACAAAAACAAAAAAAAAAAAAAAAGGGGCGAGGCGTCGGCAGCAGCAGCAGCATCAGAAAGAAAAAAATCGACAAGCGTTCAAATATTTTTGCTATTGGCAAATACATAATTACAAAACAAAAAAAAAAAGAAGCCAAGTCCGGCTAAAAAACAACAATATGCTGAGCCAGACAGACGCTGCATTCTTGCATTAGTCAGCCCTAACCTCAAAACAGTTTTATTGCCATATTGACAGACAATTCAATCAAGCGCGCGCTCATTAAACACAGCCAGCCAATTAAACGCCGGCTTGGCTTGGCTCGAGTGGAGTGAGGAAGAGAGAACACAATGACTGCAGTCCCTAGACTCTGGCCCTTTTAGCAGCTGTCATCGTCACAGGCAGCCAGATGTTGTAGCTGGAAACCCAACCCAAAAACTATACAACAACGAAAATGCAGGCCATGCTCACATATACACACACATAGGAGATTGTGTTTGTTATGGCTTTTTCAATAATTTTGGAGGAGAAAAATGTGACACTTGAAACCGGAAATTAGGCAGCTTGTACCCGAAAATTAATGCAGCTGTCGTGCGAACGCGTTCTCGCGCTCTCTTCCTTTTGCTCTCTCAGGTGTGGATCGTGTGTGCAAGGCTGGCTGCTCTCTGAGAGTGACCACTTAATGGCCGGAAGTTTAAAAGCTCAAGGGAGCTTCGCAATGACGCGTAGCCGTAGCCCGAGGGAACGACTTGTGATCGATTGTTAAATTTTTTTAACAATGGTGTACGCTTATGAGGGTGTGAGTGTTCATTTTTTTGGTTTAGTTTCGCGCTCGATTGCGCAATAATACAATAGTCGGAGGGAGCATACAGCTGTTAACTGTAAACCGAAGTGCAAAGAGCATTTTCGACAATTGGGGTTATGTTTTTATGTTAATCTCTCGCAGTCTTACTCTCTATGATATTCGCACTAGGTCACGCTCGCTCTCTTTGAAGCCTTTAGGGTGCAGCATTGCAAAATGTATTTACCTGCAACGAAAGACAGAAGGGAAAAATATTATGAATTTGATATGTTGGTTGATTGTTTTGAAATTTTAAGAATTGTATTTGTAATTTTAGACCCTTGTGTATTGTACACATGCCTACAAATTGAGACTGAATCTGAGAGATGTTCTCAGTTTTCAACGCCCCCACGATATCCCCTTACATTATGGCTAATTGGGGAATTTTTATTGAACCCTAGCCCGCATCAAACCGCTTCCCTTTGCTTTTTCTTGCCATTGGCCTCGCACTGACCTCATAATTCGCGTTAAACTAATGAGCGACCCCCGAGTCCGAGTCTGAATTTGAGCTTAAGTCGGAGTCTGAGTCGCAGACCGGACAGGCATTTGCAGGAAATTTCAATCAGCCTTTTACACACGCTGAAATCTGAACTACTGCGGGCGTCTCAATCTTAAGCTTGAACTTGATTTTGATGTTCCCAGAAACGGTTGCGAAAATTGTTTAAGGCCTGCGGTACGCAACAATAATAGAGCACAAAGCAGAACAGAAACCAGTGTTAAAATGACATTAGTTGGGGACAAGCACACATACACACATAATACAAATAAATACGTTAACAAAACAAAAGTCAACGAACGGCTAAAAATTCACGAACTTGAAAAAAGTGGCAACAGCGACAGCGACAGAGACAGAGACGCAGACGCCGGCAGCGATGTCAATAAACCAACTAACCGTCGACCCACGTCGTTGTTGTTGGCTTTAGTGCGTGTGGAGCGCTTAGAGAGCGTCGCCCATGAATAGCCAAGCGACAACAATAAGAACACATCAACTATCAAAAGCCCAAAAGCAGTTAAATTTATAAACTTGTTGCTCTCGCACAATCATACAAAACAACCTAAAAAAAAAAAAAAACAACAAGCACAAGAACGACAACAACAAAACAAAGACAATAAATTACAAACGTGAGCTTTGTAAATAAATAAAAGCAAAAACGCAAACAGCATGGGCTGTAAGCTAAGCCAACGTCGTCGTCGTCGTCGTCGTCGCCGTCTCGTGGTGATTATCGTCCTGTGGTGAAATACGCTCTGCACAAGTCGGAAGTCGCGCTCACTCACTCTTCTGTTCTCCTTCTATTCGCTACTCAGGCACGGGCACCCGCATCGCATACAAATTTACGTTTGTACGTGAGTTATGATGGATGCGTCTGCCGCTGCTTCTTCTCTTCTTCTTCTATCTGGCACACTCACCGTCGAATGATTTTGGCAGATATTGAATTTCTAGTGTGAAGGACAGAGGACTGTCTGAAGATTTATGGCTGCTGTTGGCAGGAGATACACACACATATGTGTGTGTACTGTTTGTACTGTGGGCTGCAAAGCTCGTAAGTACACGCATTAATTTTAACAAGTCGCAAAATGAGAACAGGCACCAGGCTCCACCCCCCCCTTCCCCCCTCCCCCCTCTAGTAAGACAATGTTAATTACATGCCTTCTCTGAGACAAAAAACATTTTTAGTTACTTTTGGGCAGCCGAATATTTAATTCCCTTACCGCATTTAGCTCCAGCATTAAATATAGTCTTGTTTTAGTTTTAGCGCTGACATTTCAAAATTGAAATTCAATATTAAATATATATAGTTATATATTTTCAATGGGTTATACATTGTAATTCTGCTTTCAAAAAGGGTATCAGAAAAGAAGAAAAACTTCACCGAGTGCGGCCTAGCAGGGGTGGCGTTTAAAGCTTTGACTGTAGTGCGTTCATGTGGGTGGTGGTGTCGGATGGTGGTGTAATGTGTGTAATTGATGAACGCTGTTAATTATGGGTGGCTTTTACTGTCACTTAAGGTTAATTTCGCAGCTGAGCTAAGTCAAATAAAGGCACGGAAGCCCTCGCCTGCCAAAGTTTCTTTTTTTTTATAAACAACAAAATATATAAAAACACATTAAATAAGTTATTCCCAGAATATTTATAATTCTTTTAAATATTCTAAACTATTATATTTTTAAATTTTCTTTTTTTTAATATAAGAACAGGTCGTTTCTTTATATTTTTGAATTAAGTATTGATTCGTGATTTCAAATTCGACTGGTAATGTAATAAGAATAAAGGTACAGTTAAGTAGAAAATAATATGTTAATATTATTACAAGAACTTTCGTACTTGAAATAAACGTAAAACGTAAACGTAAGTAGATATTTTCTATTTAAAAATGTTCGGCTTATTGCTAGCAACTTAAGAAATGTGTCTTTGGCCCGATTTTGCCATTAGTGCAAATACTTGTTTTTTATTATTCATTCAATTTGACTAACATTTTCTACACATACAAACACGCCTAATCTATGCATATATATTTTAAGCAAAATAATTAAGATCTTGCCATTTTCTTTGCTGTACAAACCCCTATTTGTCTAGTGTGTCGCCCATCCCATCCCATCTTAGCATTGAGGCTACTCGGCAGATCTCTCAGTTCAATGCCACGATGATTGCCCCCACAAGTTTCAGTTCCAGTTTCTGTTCCAGTTCCAGTTACCATTTCGTTCCTCTGCAAAACACCATCGCGCACTGTTTTGCTGCTGCTTCTGCTGTTCTCGTGATCTTCACGCGGTCGCAGCAGCGAGGGCGGTCGGCGTTGGAGTGGCATGGAGGGGTAGGTAGGTTGGAGGAGGGGGAGGGGGGGTTCTGTTAAGCGTCTGTTCTTTTGTTTCAAACCCGTTTATTGGCTCTAGCTCTGCCGCTGCTGTTGCTGCTGCCGATGCCCTGAGAGTCAGCCTAGGCAGCATTTCAACTTTCAAAAAGACAAAGTCAGCACCAGGTTATACATAGTACAAATACATATGTATGCCATCCCCCTCCCACTAACCCCACAAAGTGCTGTCTTTGGTTAGCTCTGCTCTTGGCCAAAATGTGTGTGTGTGTGTGTTTTGCCTTTTGGTTATTTATTTGCCTTTAAAAACTTTTTGTTCTTCTGCTATTTGGTGGCGCAATCATCTCTTTCTTCTCGGCTCAGCGCTTTTATTTACTTAATTCAGCCTCCAACCTCCCCGGCCACCACAGTTGTCATTAGATTCTGTTCTTTTCTTTTCTGTTTTGTTGTGTCGTATTGTGTTCTGTTCTTTCACCTTTGCATCCGCTTCGCAGTGGAAAATTTGGCAAAAAGGTCAACGTTCATAATTGTTGGAACGCTTTTCAGCTGCCCGCGTACAACAACCCAACGAAGCGCGGTCAGCTCCTCCACTATTAATATTCCCAGTACGGTCGCCAATTTGAAGTGTGTGTGTGTGTGTAAATACATATATGTACGTATGTATTACACGTGCATATTTATTTCGACAGATTATTTTCATCGGAAATGGCACTTTTGGGTCGCTTGGCTAATGCTCGATTTCAGTGGAGTCCACACCTCCAAAGTTTGCTTCGCTGGTTTTGTTTTTGGATTTGGTTTTGGTTTTGGTTTTTCCCGTGAATTCGCTGCTTCTGAAAAACTTCTGTTTGGGTGAAGTGTTTTGCATACATATAAGCATGAGTGCCGCCCACCCGCCATATGGTTCTTTGAACCCCGTTTTCCCATGGGAGTCACACACCAGCCCCTAATAACTTTGTTTCTGACTGGGGGTTTCGTTTTTTTCGAGTCCGCTTTGAGCCGACCTAAAGAGATTGGGCAAGATAAAAGCACTGTGCTGCGAAATCTTAAAATTCAGCAAGTTAGAAGATAACGTAATCGTTCACAAATAATAAAGTCACTGAAACAATGTTAAATATAATCTAAATAAAAGCTCTTCAAACTTCTTGCAAGAAACTTATTTTAAACACACAGAGGAGATACGGGGTAAATCAGCTTTTGTAAATGGTTAAGGTAATCAAAAAATTCAAAATAATATAATTGCTTAAAAATTAGAACAACGAGCTGTTGGTTAAGATCGGAAAACAATGTGGGGCAGCTGGCATATAAGCCATATAATTAATATCTGCATTATTATTAATGCTTTTTCACTGGGTTGGGTAAAGTTCAATTGTGCTGCGTGTAGAGAATGTGTGTGCCCCAAAAGGTCAAAGGGTTTGGTTCCACAACGTTCGGTGCACACAGATTACCCCAGAAAACGGAAACCTCCAGCTCAAGAAGAATCTCGAGGGTGCCGCCAAGCAGACAAAATTGAAACAATTAAATTATGTTATACATAATTATGTGCCAGTCTCACCGAGAGAGAGAGAGAGAGAGAGAGAGAGAGAGGGGGAGTAAGGGAAAGAGACGCCTGCAGCGCAATAGGCATGAAAAACCATTAGCAACAAAGCTCTGTTTGGGGTTCGGCTCTGGGCTTTGACTCTTGTTTGTACGCTGATGAACCCGCGACTTGTGGCTTGTGCGCCGATCCGCCAACAGTTCACTATCACAACCAACAGCAATAGCAACAACAACAACAACAACGTCAAGCACCCGGGCTAAGCTGAACAGAGCGTAGCAGAGGAAAAGAACGTCGGCGGCGGCGGTGGCGTCCAACGCACGAACATTGACCTTCATTAAAGAAGAAGCAACAGTCGACGCAGCAGCAAAGTTTTAAAGCTCTCTCATTCTCACACTAATTGCGCACTGTTTCTACCCTGTACAAAATGATAGATGGGGTATAAAAAGCTATTGTAGCTTATCCATTAAAATTCAAAAATAACGTTGTTCATGAACAGTATTTTCTAATAAATTAAATATATAAACAGGGTGACAACACTGTAGCGTGAACTATGATGTAGCCACATATCTTATTAAACGGTTTAAATACATGCCATTTTTAATCACATTCTAATCTAATTTAATAACAGGGTATCGCATGGTTTATCAGCTCGACACTAGCATATTCTTGTGATCATCAATCAGAAAAACACATACGCAATTATAGAGCGACAGACGGACGGACAGAAGAGCAGACGCTGTGTTTGAGGGGCCGTGGCTTCCTTTTAATGCTATCTTATTCGCACCCGCTCGTTTGCTGCTCTATCTCTTTCGCACCAATTGCCAATAGTAATTGTGCGATTTTAGTGTTTGCATACAACAATAAAATAAACGTAATATTATTTAATGCCGGCCAACACCGTGACATTTTACAACTTAAGCTAGCCAGAAAAATGTGTTGCCTCATTTTTGGGTACATTCACTTTGGGCCGCTGAATCACCCGGCCACACGTTGTTGTTGTTGCCTTTATTTTTTTGTGGCAGCAAAAGAATAAATAATAAGCAAGTATCGGGCCAAGCAACAAGAATATCTAATATGAAATCAGCAGTGGCTGGTGAAAAAAACGTGTTTCTTTCTGTGTGGATTCATTTATTGTTTCGAGTCGAGAACCGAGAACCGAGAACCGAGAACTGAGAACTGAGAACTGAGAACCGAGAACCGCGAACTGAGCCTGAGAGCAGAACGTTGGTACGCGAGTTGGTTCGCTTGGAACGGGTCGGGGCGAGGGGGTTACACACGTTTTGCCGATCAGAGTGATGCCAAAGCGAATTGTGAAATCATTTCTATTTCTAAACAACAACAAGCGGAAGCAACAACAGCAACACAATCCAAAAAGCTATACGAAAACAAAAAGAAAACTTTATACACTCAACCACACATGTACTTGTGTGCATATAAGAATATTACATTATATTATATGCATGGGTTCTGGGCCTTTGCTTTGTTTTATCAGCGCAACGAATTTCCAGCGAACTAAACACAAGCTCTGATAAAATTTCTCCATATGTACTTGCTTGGTGCTCTCGCGTGTAGATTGTTTCAATATGGCAAAAGTTTTTTGTTTTCTTGTTTTTTTCTTTTTTGGGATCTGCTGCTAACAAAGCCACATGATGTTATTGTTTGATTTGCATTAACAGCTGTCTAGCCTGGCCAAGACCGCAACAACCAGAGCCCCAACAACAACAACCACATGACAACAGCAGCGTGTGAACTTTTTCTTGAGCTTAAAGCAGACAAACAAGAGCGCCAAGTGCAGGCAACAAGAAAAGAATAAAACTCCACAGCCAGACTATGCATATAGATACATATGTATATGTATCTGTATCTGAGACCGCAGATGAGGATCCCAATGGCATTCGACACTAAAAGTCGAAACACATGCTGAGGCTGTTCCAAGAAAAAAATAAGAAAAAACTGACAAGTCGTATGACAACACAAAAACAACAACATTATGACAACAGGCCTAAGGCAGTCTTCGGCTCGTCTGGCCGTCATTTTGCAAGGCTGTTCTGATTATGTTGCTGTCCAGCTGTCTTCTAATTAGAACTTGATTCGAATGCCTATCAAAAAAAGCGCATGTTTTGCGTTTGCTTCAATTTTTATACTATGATAAGCCGATATTCTTATTTTGTTTCAAACTCCAATTTGAAGTTCATTAATTCACAGAATATTTAATTACGTGTTAAAACAAAACAATGCGTGTATTTCAAAACAATGTAATTAAATCGAGTAAAAAGAGTATTACGTGTATCTTTATAACTTTTGAATGAGTATTCGAATTGGAATGGAATATTTAAGAAACATGCCTGAAATGTCCCAATGGCCCATCAGTTCCCAGATGAAGTATCAAATATCTTAGCATGGACGTCACTTTGTGTATGAAAGAAGTTCGGGTATATCCTAGTCGAACATTCCCGCATTCTCTTACTTGCTTCTACATATACAAGAATTTGTCTCAAGTAGCCGGTTTCCTGCGACGCCAGTCATGAACGGCCAACCTGTTCGAGCCCTTACTCTGCTGCTTTCTCCTCTTCCCTCTGCCCCTGGATAAACTCATTACACTCAAAATTTCCCACGAACCCTTGCAGGGCAACACACACACACACGCGCGCGTCGCAGTTCTCACATACACACAGTGGTGGCCATAAAGATCTATTTACAAGACAGCCGCCCTGTAATGCCCTGTCGGGTCTGGCACTTTCTCGGACGTTCCCATTTACATATTGCACAAAGCGTGAAATTCTGCCAGCACACATATATTCATGAGCTGAGCACCCCTGTTGTTTCCCAAGGAATTCAAAACTGTAAACTACCCCTAAAACCTCCCTACCAAATGACCTTTAATGATGATGTGTTCTGTTGTTGGCATTGTTGTTTTGGCTGCAGAGTTACGGAAATTACATAGCAATGGAAGCAAATCGTTCTATGTAAAGTTAAATGCCATTTGCAGCTAAGACAAACAGGAAGTGTCCGGCCGTCCGTCCGGCCGTCCGTCTAGCCTCGGCATCATAATATCTGACCACGCCCATGACGAGGCATTTAGCCAAGTAGCCATAAAACAGTTTTATGTTTATACATAAATATACATATGCACACACATATGTGTGTGTGTGTGTGTGCCTGTGTATATCTCATGCTGCCGCGCACATTAAAAAGAGAACACTAAAAATTTGTACCACTGTGCAATTAAAGCCGTCTTGACTTTATGACATCATAAAGGTGTAATCGAAGGTGCATACATAGAATATGTATTTTATTATATGTACGCCCATACATATAGACACATACGCGCACACAAGTACATTGATATAACCATAAAAGCACAAACAACCGAAATCTATAAGGTTCAGGACACTGCGCCATTCCCCCCAATCCCGTCCAGCCCCTTACCTGCTCGGCCCCACTCAGACGTATGAAAATCAAATCAACAAGGGTTGCCATTGTGTGTGCGGGCGGGGGCGGGGGCGGGGGTGTAGGCGAGGGTTCCTCGGTGCGTGGGGTCAATGCACAAAAATGCGTAGAACGTGCGCTGCGCGAAACGACCCATCGTCGAGGGTGACTAGAGAAGGAAAAACCGGTTCCCGGTTTTGGTTCGTTTCGGTCTGGAATGGTCCATCGCATTTCGCGTTCGCACACACAGACATGCACGCACACACACATACACACAGCGCAAGATGGTGGCGCGAAAGTTTATTGACCCCACAGACACACGCACAGACTTGCGATATATTTTGGGGGAGGCTGCAGTTGTTCCTCTCGTTCTGGCCGAACTTCTTGTTCTTGTTGTTGCCGTTGTCGGGCTTACAGCGCCCCAGAGGGTTGATTAGCAACGCTGCCGCCCCCAACTTAAACTTTGCGCCACCTTCCTGCCGTTCAGGCATTAATATTATGGCTGACATGACTATTTATTTATTTGCAAGACACTTCTCCCCCTAATGCTCAATTCGGGGTGGTGCTAGCGGTGGTGGTGGCCAGACAGACGTCTGAACCAAAAAATAATAAAAGCAAGCCCAAAAGGATCAAAGCCAGACGTACGAATGTTATAAATTTTTGTTTTGTGCGACGGCTGCGACGAAGCGTTGAGCTGTGTTCCACCCCTTGCCAAAAAAAAAAAAAAAAAAAAAAAAAACAAGCAACAACAGCAGCCACAATAACAAAACAGCAACAACCAGGAAGAACGAACGAGAAGGGCGAAAATGCAAGTTGAAAAAGTGGCAGCTGTAAAAGTAAAACAATAAAAGTAGGAAGCAGAAACAGAATCAGGCAATGGCAAAAAATGAAACGAAAACGAAATGAAACTGCACAAACACAAATAAACAAACCTACACACACACACACACGCTCGAACATAGTGGGTATGCATGCAGCCACAGGATACAGGATATTGCCATCGGGGTAGCGTAAGGTATGCGTATACATATTATATGTATGCAGTATATAGACTGGCTAGCTAGGTAGATAAGCATAATACACAACCATTTTCCAGTTGCACTCACGCAAAGGTGCGAAGTGCATTTACAATCAGCCTTGTTCACAGATAAATGTCGCACTTTGTTATCGACAGCATGCGATCGCAATGCTGCCCACCTCTAGGTCCGATCTGGCAACATCGCTTGCGCTAAATTCGTTTTTCCTTTTGCAAATACCAAAACGAACCACCGAAAGGATTTTTTATCGGCAAAAAACATACAATAAATATAATATTGTATGCCTGAAGTGTGTACGTGTGTATTTATGTGTACTTTGCTTCGGCATCTAGTCTGTCCGATCACAAGCACAGTAAAAAAAAACAAAATTAAAACGACGTGACAGTGTTGCCAGACCTTCCCTAGCTCTGGCCCTGCTCCCATTGTCATTGTTGTTGTTATTTCTGTTCTCTGCTCTCATCATTTGCTTTTTATGTTGATTTTGGGAATTCTAAAAATGCTGCCTCCTGTCTGCAGCTCTCGTACCAACGACGGCCGAACAGCGTTCAATGTCCTCTTCAAGTTTGCTTTTCGCTATAGGTACACTAATACGTACAGATACAAGTACATATATTGTTGTATGTATGTATTCCATA
Organism: Drosophila sordidula; assembly: GCA_035047465.1. NCBI lineage: Eukaryota > Metazoa > Arthropoda > Insecta > Diptera > Drosophilidae > Drosophila > Drosophila sordidula. The sequence continues at coordinate 700,718 of JAWNPQ010000260.1, read as the reverse complement.
CATATAGTCGCAGCCGTATCGGATGCAGGCTGCTGGGCAGTCTCTGCAAATCCAAACTTGTGACCAGGAAGGGAAGGGAAGACCAGCAGCAGATGACAGGTTTTTTTCTTCTCCGTTTTTTGCTTTATGTGTTTTTAGTCGTGGCTGCAGCACAGGATGTTGTCGTGGTCTGTGCCATAGCCTTGTCTGTGCCGACGCCCGACAGGGTTTTTAGTTTTCATGGTCTGGCGCGGTCGTCGTTGTTCCCTTGGCAGCCAGCCGCCGCCGCCGCCGCCGCCGCCGACCCTGCCACAGAGCCTGTGACCCGACCAGACACAAATATGCTCATTTTTACATACATATGTACAGGCACACACCCATACATAAGCATATTTGTATATGGATACAATATTACACCATGTTTTGTTTTAATTATGTCCACTAAAAATAGTTCGATGGAACAGTGACTCCTTTTATTGCATCGCTCCCTTTAGACAGCATTAGTAATATTAAGATGGGGATCGCATTTATCTTATCGTTTATCGATAAATTTCTCTGTGTATGTACTTATGGTACATATTTCAAATCGCATTTTTACATTGCAGTAAATGCATCTAATAAACAAACTCACGTGCAAGTAAATGCAATTCGCAGAGAATCAAGTAAACATTGTTGTGACCATTAAGAAAGTGATCCAAACATACCCGATCAAACAACATGCAGTGTGCTGATAAATAAATATGGCAGCTGTCGAGCCCAACTTATATATATATATATATATATATATACATGCATACATAGATGAATGCAAATGCACTGCCAAACATGCAAAAGGGCGCACAGCATAATGGGGGGAACGAATTGAAAACGAAACGCAGACTAGACCAAATTGCAAATATGTAAGCGGAACGCATAGCTTTGAATGAAACATGAAACGGCGCCAAGCGCCATAAAAGCAGCCAATGACACACACATACAGGCGCTCATTAAAAACTCCGCTATTACAACACATGCTTTAAGTGTGGGTGTGGATCTGGATTGGACACCGGGACGTGAGAAACGTTTTGAGATAACGGAACACGGTTTTGCGTTAGTCACCACCAAAGAGACAGGCGGCGGGCGACGGGCGGCGCGCAGCTAAAGACAGGCTGCTTTAACAAACAACAGATGTGAGCGCCGATGACGACGACGACGACGACGACGACGCCGCCACCACCAAACAAATGAGCCGCAAGGCAACGCTTTCTGCCAGAACATGTAAAAAAATTAACGCAGAGGCGGAGTAGGGTGGAGAATAAACGGCCTAGCAACTACTAAAGTAATAATGTACATACATATATTAATGCATGTATGTATTTGTAAATGTTTGTGCGTATGTATTGAAGTAACAACAAATAAAAAAGAATAACCGAGTGGTGCGCTGGCAGCGAACTGGTCTTCTAGCATACGCTTCCGCCTTTGCGCACGCTTGGCATCGGCGTCAGCGTCGGCAGCGCAGCTGCTGCTTGTGTGCATGAATTTGCATAATTTGATATTGTGTGAGTACAACACATACATACGAACACAAACATGCATACTTGTGTATGCGGAGGGAGGCGTGGTAATCACAATAAAAAGAAATGCACAAAAAATGACACCTTTTCGGTTTAAAAATTTCAATAAAATATATATATTTTTGTATGTACAATAAGCTGATTTAAACATTTTTTATTTTATTTTTCTGCTGTTTTTGCACAAACCTGTATTTCATTTGCTGTTTCTTTGCTTGTTTTTGTTGGATCACTGCAGTTTATTTTCGCCGTTTCTTTCTTTATTCCTGTCTCCATTGACGCACAAAACGAAGTGCTGCAAAAAGTTTTGTGCTCGTTCGTAATGTCGGTTTTTTTTTTTTTGTATTTGGTTTTTTTTTAGAGCAATGCGGCGATGCCGACGTTCACGTTAAATGCATTGCACAAATAATTATGTTTGCAGTTGCAATTTTTTTGCCGCCTTGCTTTGCATATCATGTGCATTTGTTGTTTTTGTTGTGTTTCTTTTGCCGCCTTTTCTGCTGTATAAGACTTTTTGTTGGATTCAAACAGACGCACACATATACGTATGCTCACATACACGATCCAAACTCACTCGCGGCACTTTACTGTATACAATATATGCTTATGCTGCTGCTTCTGTTTGGTTTGGTTTTGTCACAAGCGTTGAATTACACTAGAAATTGATTATCGTATTTTTGATGCGCCCTAAATAACGATTGCACTAATTATAAATGAACAACAAATGCTATGTTTATAAATTCGCAGTGATTCAGTTTCGAGCGTGTTCTCGCTGTCTGTGCAAGAAGAACACGAGTGTTGCAAGACTCCGAAAACCATGGAATATCGTGTATCGATTACACACAGGCACACAGAGTTGCCAAGCAACCGATAAATCGTGTGCACGTTTTTGATATATATAAAAACAACACAGTATTTCTGTTACACACAATTATTTAATTTATATCACAATGGGCGCATTGGCAGAGGTAAGAGATGCGTGCACAGAATCAGCTAAAATCAGCTAATGCATAAAATGTCTCTTAGCTTGCGGGTGATGAGAAAAACGGTGACGGTTCCCGAACATTTGTTTTCATAAACGAGGGCCACACTCTGGGCAATGCATTGAAGACAATTATAGCGCGATATCCGGAGGTTGACTTCTGCGGCTACACGATACCACATCCCACCGAGCAGAAGTTGCACTTCCGCATACAATCACACCGCGAGCGTGCCATAGACCTATTGAAGCGCGGTTTGGAGGACCTGGAGGCACTGTGCGATCATACAATGGAAACGTTTGAGAAGGAGATGAATAGTTTTAATGCCACAACTGTGGAAATTAATTAATACAATATACATATAGTAGCCTATACCCCACATCTTTAATCTAGACGACACTGCGTGCCTTCTTCGGGTCGTAGTTGGGCTTGCGCAGGTGATGATAATTGGGGAGAACCTTCCGTAAAAAGTCGATCTGGAGGGTTTGCGAACCCTGCTTCTCAATGGCCTCACGCTGTAGGGCTTGCTGACCATATACAATTGTATTTTCGGGCAGGACTTGGACGGTGAGCATTTGTATGCCGGCTCCAATCACACAGCCGCTTGATACGGTGACTCCTCTGCCCACAAAGCTCTTGCTTTCGAAGACGTTCTTGTCGCCTATCCGTGACGCCTCGACAGTGCAGCCTACCTCAAAGACGTTGTGATTGCCAATGCTGAGAATATTATTGGCGTCCCAGCTGGCGCCGTCTGACAGTCGATGTGCTATAGTTGCATACTCCTCCACTATGCAATTTTCCCCAATTATCACGGGCCCGGCCTCAGCTATGACTGTTGCGCTGGGATGCACGACGCATCCAGCGGAAAAGGTGATGTCACCGCGTAAAGTGCTCTCCTCGCACACCACCGACTTGGGCCAAATTTTTATGCTAATTGGAATACGTTCTGTGAATAATACAACCTCTCACCTATAACAAATACAACGCCTTACTTGTTTTCCATGGGCATTTTGAAGTTGCAGTCACTTTTCCAACTTGTTTACGTTTCGCAAAAGTTTTTAGATATCGATATATGGCGGTTATCGAAAAGGGGCTAAAATTCCCTTCGTAATTTCCCACTGTTAATAAAGAAAATATTAATAAAAAAATATATAATAAATGATATATTTAACACCGAACTGAAGAAGAATTAATTTTCAACTTTTTGTTTTAAATTAACTTGGATTGCCTAAACTTAAACCGAAACAATATTCACTGTTAATAACAGCCCACATTAACATGAGCGATGTTAGATTCCAGGGCTGCGATATTCCTTTATATTTCCTATCGTGCTGGCTGATGCAATTTTTGTGCATATTTAAGGAGGCTAAGTCTCTCTGAGCCGTCAGATTGCAGTTGTAATTAATTAAATAAAATGCCTACTGAACAGTTGTCAGAGCTAACAATGAGTAAGTAATGTTAACAATTCAGAGAATAAGATTAACAGACGACTGGCCTGGTCGTCCACGTTGCTAAAAAAATGTACATACGTACATATATCTAAAAATCAAAATGTCGATGTGCGTGGAAGTTAATGTGATTTATGTTTTTGCTGACCACTGTCACAGGTGCGCTATTCACTTCGGAGAAGCGTGGCGACGACGGTACCGGCGATGGCAGCGAGCTGAAGCCGTATAAAACCATTTTGCAGGCCATGCGCCATGCCGGCAAGGAGCCCTTCCCCACAATCTACGTGGACAGCAAGGACCCGAAGGCGGGCGAAGCTTTCGAGCCGGCAGCCAAGTCGCAGCTAAAGAAAATCCAAAAGCTGTTTGTGCGCGAGGGCCAAAAGAATGCAGAGAAGGAGCAGCGCGAGGCCGAGGATGCCGTGAAGCGGCAACAGAATCTGGAAGAAGCGCGCAAAGTGACGATCAAGGAGGATCCCAGCTGGCCAGCGGCCAAGAGAATTCACATCGTAGATGGCGCGCAGCATCGCGGTACTCGTGTCAAACTCTACGGCTGGATCCATCGTCTGCGCCGGCAAGGCAAGGCTCTGATCTTCATCACGCTGCGCGATGGCACCGGATTCGTGCAGTGCGTGCTGACCGATCAGCTGTGCCAGACGTACGAGGCGCTCATGCTGAGCACTGAGAGCTCTGTGCTGCTCTTTGGCACTTTGAACTTGGTGCCCGAGGGCAAGACGGCGCCGGGCGGTCATGAGCTGCGCGTCGACTATTGGGAGCTGATCGGATTGGCCCCGCCGGGCGGTGCCGATGCCATACTTAACGAGGAGGCGCATCCCGACGTCCAGCTGGACAACAGGCACATCATGATACGCGGCGAGAACACCTCCAAGGTGCTCAAGATGCGATCCGTGGTGATGCAGGCGTTCCGTGGGCACTACATCGATCGCGGCTACAACGAGGTGACGCCCCCAACGTTGGTGCAGACCCAGGTCGAGGGCGGCTCCACGCTGTTCAAGATGCAGTATTTCGGCGAGGAGGCCTACCTCACGCAGAGCTCCCAGCTGTATCTGGAGACCTGCCTGCCGGCTCTGGGTGATGTGTTCACCATTGCCCAAAGCTACCGCGCCGAGCAGAGCCGCACCCGTCGCCATTTGGCGGAGTACACGCACATTGAGGCCGAATGCCCGTTCATCACCTTTGATGACTTGCTGGATCGCTTGGAGGACTTGGTCTGCGATGTGGTTGACCGTGTCTTGAAGTCGCCCTGGGGCTACGTCGTCAAGGAGCTCAACCCCGACTTTCAGCCCCCAAAGAAGCCATTCAGGCGCATGCCCTACTCGGACGCCATCAAGTGGCTCAAGGAGAACAATGTGACCAAGGATGATGGCACGTTCTACGAGTTCGGCGAGGACATACCCGAGGCGCCCGAACGAAAAATGACTGATACGATCAACGAACCCATTCTCTTGGTCAAATTCCCGGCCGAGATCAAATCGTTCTACATGTCGCGCTGCAAGGAGGATCAGCGCCTCACCGAGAGCGTCGACGTGCTTCTGCCCAATGTGGGTGAAATTGTGGGCGGATCGATGAGGATTTTCGACAGCGCCGAGCTGATGAAGGGATACGAGCGCGAGGGCATCGACCCCACGCCGTACTACTGGTACACCGATCAGCGTGTCTACGGCACCGTGCCCCACGGTGGCTACGGCCTCGGCCTGGAGCGGTTCCTCTGCTGGTTGCTCAACCGCTACCACATCCGCGAGGTGTGCCTGTATCCACGTTTCCTGGACAGATGCAAGCCCTAAGCCGCTTCGTAAACATCCACAACTTCTGCATTTACACGTTGGAACGCGTCAAAAGAGCTCCTGCTTAAAGCTTATATCATATATGTCCCTATATCCACTTACTCACGTGAAGCTCGCGTAGAAAATGAAAAATTTGCTAAAAATCTGCATATGTCTAAAGAAAAACAAAATGTATGGACTCTGTGATCCGTTTAGCTTTTACGCACCTCTTTAATGTCCGCTTTAAGAGTTATCAGAGCTCATAAAAATAAACTTGCAAAGTAATATTAATGCAGCCACACTTTAATCTCGTTTTTATCTGCAGTTAATGTTGTCGCACTAATCCTAATCCTAATGAAAAGGGACTGAGCTACGGCGAATAGAAAGGTTCCACATCAATGACCCCAGGTTCATCAAATGGTTTTAAATTTAAAGGGAAATTACTATATATTTTGTTTATTTTTCAGCATGAGATAGAATATCAGCAAGTTTTTCTTCACAAACCAGTTCGCATTGACATAAGACTATTTAAATATTTATATTTATAGTATAGCAGTATAGTAAAAAAGACAATATAAATATTTATATTTATGGTATTTAAATTGTCGTTGACGCTGCTGACGCATCACGAGGTGATATACATATGCAGGAACAATTCAACATCTGTTGCGATAGTCGGATCAGAACAAAGTCGTTAAGATATCATATTTTTGAATTTTTTGGCAAAAACATTTTCGGATTTTTGATACCTCCCCCACCTCGCCCCAAATATGAAAAAAGCATAGTTCAATTTATACTGACTTGCGATCAGATTTGTGTCTAGTCTAGAGTGCCTAACTGGAATATCTTCTAAGGAGTCCTGGATGAATGCTTTTATTTTGCTTAGGATCCTAATCGATGAGAGAAATAAACTGAAAATTTACAAATTGTCGCTCGAGTGGCATATTTTCTTTCATCTATGGCCCGATTCGGAAGTCACTTCCCAACGCATCCGCTGCGGCGAATGCGGCGCCTACAGGCTTTGACCTGGCAAGCCTGGCGAGGAGAATAGCGTTTAGCGATGGCGTTGGAATGTCGTTTTCAGATGAATGTCCTACCTGGCGACGATAGCGAAGTTTCTTATCTTCACTCAGACACCTCCATTCGTAGGCCGCCAAAATAACCAGTTGCTTGGGCTTGAGGCCACAGTATCGGCGCCGAATGGTGCGCACGAAGTTCAGATAAGCGTTAGTCGTGATGGGACCCGGTTTGACCCACTTCCTGGACTTGACGGTGCAGGGCTTTCTGCGCTTGCGGGGCGGACAGGACCTGCGAAGTATCCGGCGTGCCGGGCATATTGTGCTGCGTCTGCTGGAGCAGGCGAGCTCTTGCATCCCGGGAACTCTGGGCACAACAGCTCGTTCATCGCAATCCAATTCCTCGCAGAGTTGTATAGAACTGTTCAGGTGGCGGAATCTCTCCTTTTCATTGAACGTCATCCTGTTCCACAATTTGGCGCAAAATACGGAGTCGCTTAGAGTCCCAACGCCGCAGTCGGCGCTTCTTGATGCGAGGTCATTGCTTGACTTCCTGACCATTAACATTATGTCTCTTGACTGGATTAGAGTAATAATAAGTTGATCGCGTGCACTGAAAAATATACTTACTGAATATTTTTAAACGTGTCAAATGAATTTTTTCTTTTGATAAAATTAAACTGGGAAAATTTTTGATTTGTACAACAATAACGTACAACCGTATCCATAAAGTTAAAACTGATAATGACAATACAAAAATTCTACTAAAATGTACAATTTAAACTTTGTTTGTGTACGGAAAAATAAAAGCAAACTTTGTTATATAACCTCTGTGTCCATTGAAATATATATTAAACGGTTCGTGGTGCGAAAAGTCGTAAAAAAAAAAAACACCTTGACATGAAAAAATATCAGTTTCTGAATAATATCTGAGTTTGATAAAGATACATCTTCTTAAGCGGTATATGATACCGCTTATTTTTAATTATTTATATTTGTATAACTTTAACTTATTTAGGAATTACAGACAAATTTGATATTTAGTCACATTCCTCGTTTTCTTATTCAAACCCAAAAATTTGCATAAGGGAATTTACTGTATATATAACCTTATATTGTAGTTCGATCCTGCCGCCACGTATCTATTCATCGTTTTTTTTTTTTGTATGAAACAGACAGACTCTATTGACTTGGCTGTTGAAAATCAGTCTTATTTGAAGACTGGAATTTCTTAGATCAGCTTTTGATATTGTTGAGCAACTATATATAAGATTACAGTTGTAATATCGCACAAAGTAAAGGATATTTGATCAGATCAGCTTGTGATATTGTTAAGCAACTGTTCAATATTCTTATCGTCGAAACTTTCTGTGGCTAGCGTTTCATCCAGGTCCATGTCCTCCTCTTGAGTCTCTTCGTCTTCGACGTCATACTCCTCCTCCTCGGGCTCTGCCTCCCCATCCGCCTGGGGCACAGCCTCCACTTCGGCGGTGAGATGCTCTTTGCGATAATGATTACGCAGCAGATCACTGATGGTGGCGCACACAATTTGGCGCACCTGTGAATCGAAGCTGGGTGGCAACCAGCCGGTGCGTTCATTGCAAACAGCGCCTGTTAGCGGCGTGGGGATCTTCTCTAGCATTTCCTGTATCTTTGGCAGGCGCACGTCGCAATAGCGCAGCATGCACTGCCTGGAACGCGGCAGCTTGTGCTCGTCAAAATAGGGATAATCGATGTTTTGCACCAATTCACATTTCAGCTCCTCGCTGGCGGACGTAGATCTCTTCTGTTTCAGGGACTTGCGCGAGTACACAAACTCCGAGACACCCGAGCCGAAGCGCAAACGAAAGTCAAATGTTTGATAGTGTCGGCTCTTAAAGTCCTTGCGCGGATCGTAGCCATAGCGCACGTACAGCGTTCGCCAAGGGCCGTTGCTAAAGTAGAATGCCAGCGAAGGTATGATGCACTTCAGCTTTTCATGGGTCACGCCCGATTCGTACAGCAGCGCTACACGCGTCCAGATGGGGACTTCATCGAACAGCTTCTTGACGCGTGCAAACTGCTCATCCGACACGTACTTGACTTTAAGGCGCTTGAGTATTTGTGAGTCTGGCTGGGTGGGAAATGTATCCTGCATGTTGAATGAGACGACATCGTGATTGTCATAGGTAGACTTGGCCAATACACCTAGCACCTCATGCTGGCCATCCTCAGAGCCATCGATTCTATAGTGTCCACTGTGCACAATGTCCACGCGTGCAAACAGCTCCGGCAGGCAGAGCAATTGGGCTTGCGGACGTCTGTGGAAACTAATTATTGCAGTATGTTTCAATGCCATAGCTCTTTCACTCACTTGAAGTAGTCCAAGTCGGTCACACCGCGGGGCTGCACCTGGTCAAGTGCATATGTGAGTTCTGACGCGGCGCGGGCATCATCACTTTTCGGCGTGTGCCACAGTGGAAGGTACTGAAAGTCACAGAGCGCTGCAAGCAGCTGATCCCAGTTATTACTCAAATCGGGAGACACGTGTTCCACATTTCACTTACACTCGAAGGAGAAGCTGCGGCTGCAGTGGCCCAGCACGCGCACAAAGTGCTGCGGAGGACGAGACTTGTCGCGTTTGTGTCGACGCACGGTTACCGAGAGCAGCACCCCCGACTTGTCAGTGCAGTCACCAAAAGTGGGCTTGTTGTACGCATTCTCCGGATGAAAACGCAGCTCCAGTCGTTTCTTCTCGTCACCCAGCACCTACATAGATAATGCACGTTGCAACTGCATAAACAACATATGTATCTCATCTCTTAGGGCCTACCTTTGATATGTTGACGATGCCGCCCAGAGTGGACAACATGCGGTCTGTGTTGACCACACGGCCTGGATATTCAATGAGTTCATACTCTTGCTGTGGACAAAAGCTTAGTTGTCGCGACATGCTTGAAATGCGATTGTTTACCAAACAACGTATTTATGTGATGTACTTTTTGGGAGCCAGGGCTACCGTAGTCGCTATGTTAAAATATGGTAGGAAATTCTATCGATATCACGATAATAAGTGCAATCCAAAATATAAAGTAAAATTCAATTATCATATAAAACATAATATTTTTCAAAGTTAATTAAAAGTGAATATTGTTAATGGAATATTTTGTATTTTATTTTACTGTACGATTTTTGTATACAATACAATTGAGCAAAACAGACTGGTTTACAAATTGTATTGATATTTACCATATTGAGCACAGTGAACAGCATATCGTGCTTAAACAACCGGCGAGCTCTTGTTTGTTGTGGCTTGTAATTCAGTTGTTTTGGAAGTATGTCGAGTAAAAGTCGTAAGCGAACGGCCAGCAGCAGCAGTAGCAGCGCCGAGGAGCCAGACAGCGAGGAGGAATCCCGTATAAAAGATCTGCGTGAAAGAGACGAGTTTGCCACTCGCCTCAAACAGCGCGATGAGGAGCGCACCCGCAAAGTGGTTGAGGCCTCCGGCGGGCGGAAGGCGATCGAAGAGGCCACCAAACGGCTGAAGCTTGAGCATGAGGATCGTGACAAGATTGTACCCCATCTGCGAGTGCAATCACGCCGCCAGTACTTGGAGAAACGCAAGGACGACAAAGTGGCCGAGCTGGAAGCAGATATACTGGACGATGAGTATCTCTTCGAGGAGAGCGTGTACGTGTTTCCCTATTTAATCTATTTAGCTATGTTTAAGCGTGACCTGCTCTTATTGCTTCTAGGCTAACTAAACGCGAACGGGAGGAGCGGCAGTACAAGAAACAGCTGCTGAACATAGCCAAGGAGCATGAGAAGGCGCGTGAGCTGGAGCGCATACAGCGCTACCATATGCCGCAGGATCTGAAGAAAGGAGAGAAATGTGAATATTTAACGTATATAGCATATATTTCAAACTGACTAAACTTTTAATGATGTAGCGGAGTACGTGGAGGTGGACGAATTTGAGAAACAGCCCAACTCCGAGCAAAAGAAATGGGAGGCCGAGCAGTTGGCTTCGGCCCGTTTTCAATTTGGTGCCAAGGACGCCAAAGCTGAGGAGGAATACGAGCTGTTGCTAGATGATCAAATTGATTTCATTCAGGCACTGACGCTTGATGGCAATCGCGAGAAGACGGCCAAGCAGGCGGAGCTATCTGAAAAAGAACGCAAACGTCTTACGCTGGATGAAACACGCAAGTCATTGCCGGTTTATCCATTCAAGGAGGATCTCATATCAGCTGTAAGGGAGCATCAGGTCCTGATTATTGAAGGCGAGACAGGCTCTGGCAAGACGACACAAGTGCCGCAGTATCTGGTTGAGGCCGGCTTTACGCGGGATAAGAAGATGATTGGTTGTACGCAACCGCGTCGCGTGGCCGCCATGTCCGTGGCGGCTCGAGTGGCCGAAGAGATGGGAGTCAAGCTGGGCAACGAGGTGGGCTACAGCATACGCTTTGAGGACTGCACATCGGATCGCACCATCCTCAAGTATATGACGGATGGCACGCTGCACCGTGAGTTCCTCTCCGAACCGGATCTGGGATCCTACAGCGTGATGATCATTGATGAGGCGCACGAGCGCACACTGCACACGGACATTCTGTTTGGTCTTGTAAAGGACATAGCACGGTTTCGGCCCGAGCTAAAGCTGCTCATCTCCAGCGCCACCCTAGATGCCGAAAAGTTTTCCGCTTTCTTTGACGATGCCCCCATTTTTCGCATACCCGGCAGGCGGTATCCGGTGGATATATTCTATACGAAGGCCCCCGAGGCTGACTATATCGATGCCTGCTGCGTATCAGTGCTGCAGATTCACGCTACGCAGCCACTTGGTGATATTTTGGTGTTTCTCACCGGCCAGGACGAGATCGAGACGTGCCAGGAAGTGCTGCAAGATCGTGTCAAGCGTCTGGGCTCCAAAATACGCGAGCTCATTGTCGTTCCGGTGTATGCCAATCTGCCCAGCGACATGCAGGCGAAAATCTTCGAGCCGACGCCGCCAAATGCACGCAAGGTGATCCTTGCCACGAATATTGCGGAAACCTCGCTGACCATAGACAATATCATATACGTTATCGATCCGGGCTTTGCCAAACAAAACAACTTCAACTCGCGCACGGGAATGGAATCGCTGATGGTGGTGCCAATTTCAAAGGCATCGGCAAATCAACGAGCAGGACGAGCTGGTCGTACGGCGCCAGGAAAATGCTTTCGTCTGTACACCGCCTGGGCGTACAAGCACGAGCTGGAAGAGAACACAGTTCCAGAAATCTGCCGCATAAACCTGGGCAATGCGGTGCTCATGCTCAAGGCTTTGGGCATCAACGATCTGATACACTTTGACTTCCTCGATCCGCCACCACACGAGACATTGGTACTGGCACTGGAGCAGCTCTACGCGTTGGGTGCGCTCAATCATCACGGTGAATTGACCAAGCTGGGCCGGCGTATGGCGGAGTTTCCCGTGGACCCTATGATGGGAAAAATGCTACTGGCCAGCGAGAAGTAGGTCGCATATGGTTGTTTCAAATAGCAAATTAAATAATTTATGTTTTTTGCAGATACAAGTGCTCCGAGGAGATGGTCACCATAGCGGCCATGCTATCGGTTAATAGCGCCATCTTCTATCGGCCCAAGGACAAGATTATACACGCCGATACCGCGCGCAAGAACTTCAATCACATGCACGGCGACCACCTAAGTCTGCTGCAGGTCTACAATCAGTGGGCGGAGACGGATTACAGTACGCAGTGGTGCTACGAGAACTTTATACAGTATCGATCCATGAAGCGGGCGCGCGATGTACGCGAACAGCTGGTCGGTCTGATGCAGCGCGTCGAAATTGATATGGTTAGCTGTCTGCCGGAGACAATCAACGTGCGCAAGGCTGCCACAGCCGGCTACTTTTATCATGTGGCCCGCCTGTCCAAAGGTGGCCACTACAAGACAATTAAGCACAATCAAACGGTAATGATACATCCCAACTCGTCGTTATTTGAGGAGCTACCGCGTTGGGTGCTCTACCATGAGCTTGTCTTCACCTCCAAGGAGTACATGCGTCAGGTCATTGAAATTGAAAGCAAATGGCTGCTGGAGGTAGCGCCCCATTACTACAAAGCAAAGGAACTGGAGGATTCAACTAATAAAAAGATGCCCAAAACGGCGGGACGTGCAGAGATGACGCAATAAATATTTCTTTTTAATTTCAATGCCGGTCTTTCATTTGGGTATTTTGCAGCCTATCGACTTATCGATATTTACCAACGGCGTCCACCATATACCACCACTATAAATCTCACATTGCCGCTATTGGTGATTTGCAACACTGTCAGCTGTCGTTTCGTTGCGTGCGGTTTTCATAAAACGAGTGATTTTGTGCAACTTTAGCGCAATTAAACATTTTTAACGAGCACAGAAACAAAAAGTTAGTAAAAATGGTTAATAGTTAAAATAACCCCAAAACAAGTTCATAATGCACCACAATAAGAGCGCAGACTTTGCACTTGGCGAGTTTACATGACGTTCTAACCTACAAATCTGATGAAATACAAAACTTAGTCGGCTTTTGGATAATTTACATAAACATACAATACACACATCATTTATATCTTCGATAAACAGCATATATTTTCGTTGGTTTTTTAGGGAAATGGCTGCTCAGTTCTTTAATCGTATTGGCCAAATGGGTCTCGGCGTTGCCCTGCTGGGTGGTGTTGTGAACTCCGCATTATATAACGTTGAAGGCGGCCATCGGGCTGTGATTTTTGATCGCTTCACTGGCATCAAGGAGCACGTTGTCGGCGAGGGAACACACTTCTTTATTCCCTGGGTGCAGCGACCCATCATCTTTGACATCCGCTCGCAACCCCGGAATGTGCCGGTGATTACCGGTAGCAAGGATTTGCAGAATGTTAATATCACACTTCGCATCTTGTACCGTCCCATTCCCGATGAGCTGCCAAAGATTTACACAATTCTCGGCCAGGACTACGACGAGCGTGTGTTGCCGTCCATTGCGCCTGAGGTGCTAAAGGCCGTTGTCGCTCAGTTCGATGCCGGTGAGCTGATTACGCAGCGTGAGGTGAGCAACAATTGAGAGCTGTAGCTGAATTTATTTTACTTAACTTTTCTGCCTAATCCACAGATGGTCTCGCAACGCGTGTCTCAGGAGCTGACTGTGCGTGCTAAGCAGTTCGGTTTCATTTTGGATGACATCTCGCTGACGCACTTGACCTTTGGCCGTGAATTCACGCTGGCTGTTGAAATGAAACAGGTTGCCCAGCAGGAGGCAGAGAAGGCCCGCTTCGTGGTGGAGAAGGCCGAGCAACAGAAGTTGGCTTCCATTATTTCAGCTGAAGGTGATGCTGCCGCTGCCGATTTGCTGGCCAGGTCGTTCGGCGAGGCTGGCGATGGTTTGGTGGAGCTGCGTCGTATTGAAGCTGCTGAGGACATTGCTTACCAGCTGTCTAGGTCACGTGGCGTTGCCTATTTGCCCAGTGGACAGAGCACGCTGCTCAATCTGCCCTCAAACATGGCGCAGTAACGTGCCTAGTCGAATAAGTTGTAACTACCTGTAGCATTTATTAAGTACTTTCGATTTTGTTTCTATCAAAATATGCACTTTGTAACGCGTCGCCTTTTGCAGACGTAATTGGCCAACGTTTTTATCACTTTTGGGTTTATTGTGTGCGCGCGCTCCTTGTTCAATATTGTTGTTGCTGAATGGACACTGTGCGCGCATCTGAGCTAATCGTACAAATTTTTAACTCAGACAGAAGAGCGAAAAGTTACATATTGCAGAATCCAGGAAAATTTGTTATGTGAACAAAAGAATTCAAAACAATAAATACATATTAAATATGAAACTACGCGTTATTGATTTGTATCCCCTGATCCCGACTACCACTAAAGTTGCGGGATATTGTGAAAGCTTACCCGCCCCCAGATTTTATTGATTTAACACGCCCCCAGCAGGCGTAGTCAAAATATCTAGACACAAGTATATATTCAATCTCTAGCTTCAATAGCGGCGAATACGGACAGACGGGCAGTCATTACACAAACTCATCTCATTTTTTTTTAAATAATTTTTTTTTTAATATGTAAGGTAATAATGAATGTATTTTTTAAACTTTAAGCATTGCTGGGATTTTGGTCGGCCTCTAAGGACTATCAAAGGTTGGCTATGGGTGCCTACCGGTATATGCAACAATTGCATAGGAAAAAGCAAATTGATGCCAATTAATAAAATTACGCCGTTCGCCTAGATCTACTAGTCGTTTAGGGTATACATATAGAATTCCGAAAAGTCATGGCCAACAATCTATTGCTGAAGACCGTGTTGGCAGGGGACTTAGTATCAAACATGTTTAAGAATATACCTGCATCTTTTGTGTTTAAACCACATAGGAGTTGTTGCTTATCTCTTCGCACAGAATTAATTTTATGCTCGTCCGCTCGATTATGCAATCCCCCACTTCTAGGCGCCATCAGACTTCTCCTCGCTCCAGTGGGCAAGCTTTTCAACTCAAGTCAGCCATAAATCAAATAGAAGTACTTTAACATAAAGAAAGGGAAGCGAAAGTGGGCAGCCTTTCAGTCTTTCCTCTCCACCCCGCTCATTAGAACAAGCGCAGATACCCAGGAGCACGTTGGGGTTGGTTAGAAATGTGTTGGGGGTGTTGGGTGCGGGTGGCATCACAATAAGAGCCAAGTTGCCGTTGGCATGGCAAAAATCTGTTGATTCAGTCAAGTGATTTTCCAAAGTGGCTTCGTTGAAATGCCAGGCACACGCACGCACACACACACACACACACACACATACACGCAACAGTTGGGTGACCTGCGCTTTCCCGTCCCCCTCTTGCCTGATATACTGCATAATAGAGAGTGAAGCTTTTGACGTCATTAAACATTGATGGAGTCTCGTGCTCGTTGGCCCGTCGTGCCAGCTCGTGCATGTGCTAGATACAGATACACACACTTCCAGGTGCCACTCGTGCGGCACTCACATAGAGCTCTACGAATCAGAAAACCTGTCGCAAAATGTTTTCGCGTCAGAAATGCAAATTTTTATTTTGTTTTGAACTATTTTTCCCGAAGTAAAGGAAGTATATTGGGTTCGTGCAACTTTTTTCGCAGCTATTTAAGCTAGATAATGTATTGAAATGTTATAGAATTGATTTTATATTCCTCAGATTTAAAGTTGGATACACGCATTTTTTTTTTGTCTGATCACTGAGCATGGTAAATCAAGAAAAACTCTATAGAATTTGGGGGCGAGTAAGCAACCAAAATGCATATCTCCCACTGCTTTAGAGCTATAGTCAATAAGTTAGGTTGATAGAAAAATCAATATTTTTCGACTGTATTAAGCTGTGATTAAATTGTGAACGAGTATTGCGCAGTCGGTTACACCCGACTCAGTTTCGCATCTCTTTTAACTTGAATCTCTTGTTGTTTGTGGTAGTTTGAGGAATCCCCACGCACAGAGTGACTCACGAGCATCGGGGGAATTCTTCTGTTGATCGCACTGGATTAACCGATAATCAACTCATTCACATGCGTTGCTATAGTTTGAAGATGGTTGATGTTTCTTATTATTGCAAGTTTAATGCACTTTCTGAGACCGAAATATCAAAAACAGCTTATGAGTTGTCAACAATTTATACTGAAATAAATATTCGCAAACCTCTGTAATATGTGTTCATGTTTACGACAAAAAATGTCTGCAGCTTCAGTTCAGCGATTGGGGGTTGTGATTGCAATGGCGAGCATGAATCGAGGGAAGCGCCTGAACCGGTCCTGCGGCTGCTTTCGGAGCACACAGCTCGCAGTTCTCAATTCCGAGCTTCAGCGAGGCGATGCTTTAAAAGCCCTGGCCGAGCGGCGAGCAGCACTCAGTTGGCAAACAGATGCCAGAGCGGGCACAGATTGAGCAATTCAGTTAGAACTAGCTAAATAGCAAACGCAAAACTGAACGGAACGTAAACGTAAATTGTAACTCGGCGGCAACAACGACGAAAAGTGCAAATAATCGAAAGCAGTCAACTTAAGTGCAAAACGGTGAGTGTGTGTGTGTGTGTCTGTGTCGACGTGCGTGTGCCTCTTGGGCATATTTAAACAATTAATGTGCTTTAAAACACACATAATCGCACTGAAAGGCTGGGCGTATACTTAATATTGCCAGTGGCCTTTTAAGCTGCGCTTTAATTCAAATTTGAGCTCAGCATTCAGCACTTGGCCTTGAAGACTATTTTCTGAGCCTCAACATTTGAACAATCTTATCAATTTTTGGCTTGTTCTGGTCTGGTTTCCACAACTTGGTCTACACGCCTTTTAGTTATATTTGAGTAGAAGTTGCAGCGTCAATGCCAAACAGCTTTGTTGACTTGTTTCCATCGCAGAGGGCTTTAAAAAGTTTTTAATTAATGTTAAAAATTAACTGCAGCCGAATAAATTTAACTAAGTTTGTGCTCAGAGCAAAGCTAACGAATTGGCCAAGACAACTTTTGCAGTTGCTTAAACGAGTATTCTAATATATACACTTGAAAAAACTTTTGCAACTGCTTGCTAAATTTAGAGAACTCTAAATATAAAATAAACGCAATCAGAAATAGATTGTTTGCTTGTTGATTTTCTGATGATATTCTAGCATCTTAAGGAACTAAAGTCTTACAATTTATATATTGAGTATTCGTATTTAATTAAGTATATTTAAGCTGTACTGCACTGATTAGCATTATCTCCGCACTAAGCTCGAACTCGAGTATAAGAGCCTTTAGACAACTGCATAGTTCTAATGTAAATAACAGCACCTGCTGCCATTATCATTGCTAAGCTTTTACTACTTTACATTCAACTCATTAATAACTAACACAGCATTCCTCGTAATACCCATTATTCACTGATCATGAGCAAAACTCCCACTAATACTGCGGCGCCCTTGCCAAGTAAGGGTAGCTCGAAAGCTAACACTGAGGTGACGGATAAACTGGATTCCGGGGTTTCGGTGAGTGGCTGTTTATCTGATTTTAATGTGTAAATTAAATTTATATATGGGCCTAATTGATGTGAATGCTTGAACTGCTCTTACAGATCGATATGGAGGCGCCCGAATTCAAAGATTTTGCCAAATCGATGGTGGATTATATAGCCGATTACTTGGAGAACATACGAGACAGGTGAGTGCTATACGTTAATAACAATTTAATTCAATTTAAAATAATAAATAAAAGTTTGGGTATCGATGTCTGAGGTATTTTTAACGTGAATTGACCTCAGTGTAACACGAATTCAATTCGAAAGTTCGTTCTGATTGACCCACAGTTAGACACGCGTTCCCTTGCGATTTCCGCATCGATGTGAATGACTTTTCGATACAATACTCGAGTTTTGAGTCATGGGAAAGTCTCGGCCGGATTTGTTCACCCGTTTCGGCCTTCCAGTACCCAACTGTTGAGACCTTTCACAAGTTTTGTTTTTTTGCCAGTGCTTTGAAATCGCAGCTTATTAATTACAACATTATAAGGTTTTTAACTGTTTGCTGGCGTGTCAAGGTCGATATAATTATTAACCCTCGGCTACAATGCTTGACTGTATATTGTTCTTGAACAATTTTAATGGTATTGCCTTGGAACGATCAGATCTCTAGATGGTATTTCGCCAACGTTGTCTAATCTATGAGTTATTAAAAAAGTTTGCCAGTGTCTTTCAGTGTACTCTAAAATATTTCGAATATTAATAAAAATATCAGTTTATTTTTTTATATACAAACCACATTTCTATCCATAAGCGTGCACTTAAAAACCATTCGAAATTAACTCAACTTGTAAAGTTTAAGCTGTATATTTGGAGTCGAATTGTGAGTTTATCTAGTAAACTATATTTTACGCGCCCCAGAGGTCACAGGATTTAAGCAACTGAACTGAACAGGAGGAACCAAGAGGTATAGTAGGCTGACAGCGTATCCATTAGGATCACAATTTAAGCAATTAAACTGCCAAGTGTAGAGTTCGGTGTCAATCTCTATTATATAGTTACTTAGCCATTCGAAATTTGTTTTTATTTCAATTTACTTGATTTGCTTGATGGGATGTGAATGCATCCTTAATTCAAGCTCTCTTCGTGTACGCTGTTGTAACTTATTTCCCTACGCTGATATTGATTGCAAGCTGGGTCGAGACTGGAATTTAATTTGCTCCGCTTTGTGCAGCTTTTAGAATGGCTGCTAATCAGATTACTAATGCAATTAGACTCGATTCGTGTGTTGTCTTTGCAGGCGAGTGTTGCCCGAGGTGAAGCCCGGGTACTTGCAGCCACTGATTCCAGACACGGCACCGGAGAAGCCCGAGGACTGGCAGGATGTGATGAAGGACATTGAGAGAGTCATCATGCCCGGCGTGACACACTGGCACAGCCCCAAGTTCCATGCCTACTTCCCGACGGCCAACTCCTATCCGGCGATTGTGGCGGATATGCTGAGCGGAGCGATTGCCTGCATCGGCTTCACTTGGATAGCCAGTCCGGCGTGCACTGAGCTGGAGGTGGTCATGCTGGACTGGCTGGGCAAGATGCTGGACTTGCCAGCCGAGTTTTTGGCCTGTTCGGGCGGCAAGGGCGGCGGCGTCATCCAAGGCACGGCCAGCGAGTCGACTTTGGTGGCGCTGCTGGGGGCCAAGGCCAAGAAGCTGCAGGAGGTGAAGGCCCAGCATCCCGAGTGGGACGAGCACACCATAATTGGCAAGCTGGTGGGCTATGCCTCCGCCCAGGCACACTCCTCGGTGGAGCGGGCGGGTCTCTTGGGTGGCGTCAAGTTGCGTTCGGTGCCGGCGGATGAAGATAATCGACTACGCGGCGCTGCCCTGGAGAAGGCAATTGAACAAGATCTGGCCGATGGCCTGATACCCTTCTACGCGGTGGTTACCTTGGGCACGACGAACTCGTGCGCCTTCGATCGGCTGGACGAGTGCGGACCTGTGGCCAACAAGCACAAGGTGTGGGTGCACGTGGATGCGGCCTACGCGGGCTCCGCTTTCATTTGCCCGGAGTATCGGCATCACATGAAGGGCATGGAGACGGCGGACTCGTTCAACTTCAATCCCCACAAATGGATGCTGGTCAACTTCGACTGCTCCGCCATGTGGCTGAAGGATCCCAGCTGGGTGGTCAACGCATTCAACGTGGACCCGCTCTACCTGAAGCACGACATGCAGGGCTCGGCGCCCGACTACCGCCACTGGCAGATTCCGCTGGGTCGTCGTTTCCGCGCCCTCAAGCTCTGGTTCGTGCTGCGTCTGTACGGCGTGGAGAACCTGCAGGCGCACATCCGACGCCACTGCGCTTTCGCCAAGCAGTTCGGCGAGCTCTGCGTGCAGGATGAACGCTTCGAGCTGGCCGCCGAAATCAACATGGGCCTAACCTGCTTCCGCCTCAAGGGCAGCAATGAGCGCAACGAGGCGCTGCTCAAGCGGATCAACGGGCGTGGCCACATACACATGGTGCCGGCCAAGATACGCGATGTCTACTTCTTGCGCATGGCCGTCTGCTCGCGCTTCACACAATCGGAGGACATGGAGTACTCCTGGAACGAGGTCAGCGCTGCGGCCGATGACCTGGAGCTGAGCGAGGCAGCTGACCAGAAGTGAGCTCCACGAGAGCATTCACAGTGACATGTTTAGGGAATTTAAGCATTGGTTACTCTAATCCTCCAGATCACAATCATAAACCTGACCTGTTCCGGTTTTCACTTTCAGCCAGCTAGCTTAATATTATATATTGAAACTACTTTTGAATTTGTGAATTATTTCGTTCTATACGCCCCGGACCAAAATGCAAGCGAAAGTGATTCACGGAGCAGGCCTAATAATCTATAAAATTATCGTTATTGTTGTTGTTTTTAACTGCTACTCGTATTTAATAAATCTGCTTAATTTAATACCATTTATTTAATACTATTGTAACCACAAATTTTGACTAGGCCCGTGCTGTCCGCATTCAACGACGAGTGCGAGATTATACGCTATGCTTCCTACTGTAAAAGTCGACAATGCGCTGCGCCTCGCGTATTCCGCTGGAGCGTGCCCCGTCAATGGTGCCGAACCCGTGGAGGGCCGTTGCATCGCCAGCAAAGAGCAGCGTGGGCGCTGAATCGCCCAGGGGCGCCGCCAAACATTGCACGTCTCGGACGCTGCTGTTCACGGAGAAGTACGGCCGGCCGCCCAGATAGCAGGCCGAGCTGTTCCAGTTGGAGCGCAGCATGCTCTGGGGATAGGGCACCCGTTGGTTGCTCAGGCACTGGCGCAGCAGGACCGTAATCTGCTCCAGAAGCGACGCATCGGGCAGCTTCTCGATCTCATCGTAGAAGCCGCCACCAACGCGAATTTCGAGAACGTGCTGGCTACTAGGCAGGTGAGATATTTCCACAATCTGTTGCGTCCAGCTGCGCTCCAGGTTAGAGTTAATCGCTTTATCGGATGGGGTTCGATCTGTCTGCGGTAGTGGACCCAAGGGACGAAGGTTGGAGTTCAGCCAGCGACTGATTGGCCGCTTGTAGGAGAGATAGATCTTAACAGGATTACCAAAGCCCAGATTGTGTATGGCCTGCAACTTATCCAAAGGGAGCACGGGATTAAACAGAATCCCGGAGAAGTTCTTCAGCACACCCAAGGGTAGCGTACAAATAATGTGGTCTGCATGGTGCCGGCTGCCATCTACGCAGCCTACAAATTGAGATTCTGTCAACGTTTTCCATTGTATCTGGCCCACGGGCTTGCCCGACTGCAGCTGCTGGTTGCCCAAATCGTGCGTTAGCGCATTGACGATGTTGTCCAGTCCAGTCGGCACATAAATGGGATTCGTGTCCTGCTGCACAGGGCAAGTGGTAATGTGCTGGATATTCACATACTCTAGACAGCAGCCCAGTATGCTGCTGAAGTCCTTGAACAGCGACTGAAAGATGTCGCGTGCTATTGCCTGCTCGCCAGGCTGCTTGAACGAGGACCGTATGAGCTTGTCGCTCTCCGACTGAAAATAGCTCATCACATTGTCCAACGAGTGCAGATCGCCGCCGCTTTTCACCTTGTCGCGAACCTTGAAGCCGCGACACAAGTCCCGAAAAAGCGTGTCTATCAGCTCAACCATGCTAGGCGGCACCTTACCGTGCCGCGCCTCGCCCTCCGTGCGCACATATCTGACTGCTGTGGGCTGCCTCAGCTGCTTTGCCAAACCTTCGGCGTTGCGTAACAGCTGGTACGTGGAGTCGTGGGAGCCGTCAATGTTGACCCATTTAGCGCCCAGCTCGCAGAATGTATCCCCAAAGCGTTTCGAGTTAATTCGACCGCCATACCGTTCCGTTGCCTCCAGTACGAGAGTGCTATGAAATCCGTTCGATAGGAGATGCTTCGCCGCCGACAAGCCCGCTAATCCACCACCGATGATCACAACCCGGGCATTACGCTTCGCCGACTCCAAGTTGTGGTTGAAATCACAATGGCCGCCATGTTGCTGCAACCCGGTGAGCTCCGCTTTAAGTGCCGCCGCATTGTACAAGGTGCGCCTGCTGGCTAGTTTATACATAACTGGGGGGATGCAGCAGCGGGTAGAAAGCGGCAATTCTTAAGGATGCGGTTATGCAACAGGAGCACGAGCACTCACCATTGCATGTCAAAGTCCCAACAGGCTTGATCAGTATTGTATTTTTTTTTTTGTAAACGGTATAATTTTTTTTTTTTGTGTCGGTGTCTTTAATGTTGAGTTGACATTAAAATTTTTATATCGAGACATATTTTCCAATACCCTTGTCGGTGTCACACATTTTATGTCGCATCACCCGCTTACTAGTTATTTTGAGGTAGACAATACAATCGCTTGTAAATCGTTGAGTTCGCAAAATTGTATTGGCAAATGTCTGCAAAGAGTATATACATGATGTAAATATCTTTTATTTAAACAACAATCAATTGCAAGTGTATATTGGGTTCGATGTGAAGTTTGCATGGTTTGCACTGAACAGCTGTTTGAATTATCGGATGTCTGGCAGCACTGTTTTATATCGATTGCTAATAGAGCATCTATAACATATATCGGATGACCGAGAGATATTTGCATTTTCGTACACTGTTTAAGTGGCGGTAACATTTGAATTGCTGATTTGAAATTAAAAGTGCAATTTGATTTATTTTAGCAAACAAGTAAAGTAAATTAAATAGATTTCATGTATTTTCTGTAATGTATATGATTTACTCCATTTATTAAATCTTAACTATGTGTTACATTGCCAACGGCTGGACCAACTAAATTCAAATTAAGCATAATTATTGTCTTCATACTATATGTGTGCATTTGAGAGGTGGAGTATTTTTAAATTTACGGCTATCGTTGCAACGTTTCATTTGTGAACTGTAGCCCACTTAAGTGATGTGTTAGCTCGGCTACGTCTCCGGCCTTGCGAGCGGTAACCTGCTGCTTAGCACACTGTGATGTCAACTGTGTCTCAATCTCCGTCCAGGCAAATTCAATGTCCGATGGCTTAGGGTCCATGCCGCACACTGCAAAACGCAGGAACAGCTGTCCCCGATGCTCTGCCTTGACCATGTAAATCTTTTTGCGCTCCATCAAACGTTGCAGCAGTTGTGCCGTAATTTCATTATCACCCTTCGCCCTAAAGCAGACCAAGCCCAGGGCGCGTGGAGCAACCAACTCGAAACGTTCGTCTGCCTTGACCAGAGCCTCGAATTGGGCAGCCAAGTCGATGTGTTTGCGCATGTGTGCACGGAGGCCCTCAGCGCCCAGCGTGCGGAATGTTATCCACACCTTGAGCGCACGGAAGCGACGACCCAGCGGGATCTGCCAGTGGCGAAAATCCGGTAGCTGTGTCTGGCCTTCGTACTTGTGCTTCAGATAGATGCGATCCACATTGAAGCTGTCCACCACCTTGTTGGCGTCGCGCAGCCACATCGCCGAGCAGTCAAAGTTAACCAGCATGAATTTGTGCAAATTAAAGTTCAGCGAGTCCACACGATCCAGGCCGCGACGCAGCTCTGTACACTCATCCAGGGCGAAGGCGCCGCCCGCGTATGCCGCGTCCACATGCAGCCACACCTGGTGCTGCTCGCAGATGCTGGCCAGCGATTCAATGTCGTCGTAGGCACACGTGCCCGTCGTGCCCAGCGTGGCTATGCAAATGACCGGTATGAGACCGGCGGCCACATCCTGTTCTATGGCCTCCTTGAGCGTGGCGCCGCGTAAGACAAGATCCTCGCCGGCGGGCAACAGTTTGATCGGCATAGCCGCCAACACGCCCGCCTTCTCAATGCAGCTGTTGCTCTGGTCCGAGGAGTAGGCCATCAGTTTGCCGCGAATCTCGCTCTCGCTTAGCTCTGGATGGCACTCGCGCTCCCGGCGCACTGCCTGCTCACGGGCCGCCAAAACAGCCACCAGAACCGCTTCGCTGGCGGAGCCCTGAATGACGCCACCGCCGGGACCCTCGGTCTCGTGCAGGAAGTGCTTGGGCAGATTTAGAAATTTGGCCAGCCAGTCCATGACGACCACTTCGAGTTCGGTGCAGGCTGGACTACATATCTATAAGGAATTAATATTTTAATATTATATTATTGTTCTTATTACTATTATCTAAAACTTATTTGAAATTTGAGTATGTTTCGTACTATAGTTAGAACTAATATTCTAGAGTGGAGTGTGGCTAGTCCAAAATACTTTCCCTGTTTACTGTTTAAGATAGTTCGTTTTGAGCTCAGTTCAAGCCATTAAGCCAACGTATTTATTTAAGCATTTTGTACTAGTTTCAAAGAAATCCGGACTTGGCTTGCTTTAAGTACCGATTACATGATTTTTTTTCTGTATATGACCTTCAGCTAAGACAAGACTATATCCATGGATCAACCCGGATCTACTTGTTCTGCTTTTCTGCTATAATGCTTGTATTATCTATGAAATCAGTCAGGTTAATTTAATTCATATCGTAAAAATCAATAGATTGTATGCGTGAAGATAATTGTATTGAACTTGACCCAATCCCGGAGATAATAGAGGTCTCTGCTTGATTCGGTGGCGCGTTTACAACCTGTTTGTCGAGTTCTTTCGCTGTCGCCGCTTTCACTTGGCCAGAGCGGACAAAGGGCTTTCATTGAGTCTGACTGAACAATGCCCTGACTGTGCGATTTCACCTGCACGTACCCAACTGAAGCCAATGATGCCGAATCCGCTGGCCAGCATCTCGCCCACGATCGATGGATAGGACAAGCTGGTGGGGTAGTAGGCGTGCATGTTTGGAGACTGCCAGTGGGTGATGCCGGGCTTGATCACGCGGTCGATATCCGCCAGAATCGCAGGCCAGCCCTCGGGTGCCTCGGGCATCTGCTTGGGCAGTAGTTGCACCAGGTAGCCGGGATCCACCGAGGGCAGAACCTCTTGGTCGCGTATATTCTCCAGATAGTCGGCTACAAAGTCAACGGCCGCTTTGCCAAACTCGCGGAACTCTTTGGCATCCATTTTGCAATGCCGTCACGTTTTGGATTCGGAGTCGGAGCTATGTCGCTGATGTTGTTGAGCGCGTTTCTATTTGTACTTTTCACGTGTTGTTTGCCTTTAATTTGTTTGCAAAGTTCGAAACAGCCGTATCCGCTACTTGTTATCGGTCTTCTCGCCGTGTTGCCCCTGCGAAGTTAACGCTAACTCTGCTGTCGCGCGCCGCGAACTAAGCGCTTTTTATACCCCCAGTCGGAGCCGGAAACTGAGCCAACGCCAGCGGCAGAGCCACAGCCAAAGCCGGCGTCTGCCTCCGATGTCACGACTCTTAAACGCCGCTCACCAAATGCCACAAAGGTAAGTGGGCTAGGTCCAGTCGTGTGTCTAATTGCAATACGCAAATTGACGGCCAAAATCACGTGTTGGGCGGTGCAATCGGCGGATAATCTCCCTTCTAATTATATGCTATTCAAATAATAATAATAATACTCGACCAGTCGTCTAAAAGGATGCAACTATGTTCAACTTTTAAAATCAGCTAAGTATTTTCGGCTTTTTACTGGGAGCTGCTGTCTGCTTCGAACTGTTCCCAGCTGGTTCCAACTGTTCCGAACTGTTCTCAAACACAACAGGTTTCTCTTACTGTTGCTCTTAGCGCGGCCCTCTCATCACTTTCCCAATACCAGAATGACACTTTCAATATTTTTTTGCAATTCTGTTGCCGCGTACGAAAAATAAACAATTATATTGCACATAAACCCGAACGTTCGCGCGGAAGTTTTAAATGGAATTAATTGGTTTTGCCAAGTAGCTGTGGCCACTTTTGTAATTTAACAGTTTTGTTACGCATTTTAATACTTTTGCTCCATTAAAATTAAGATTTGATTATGCAAAACATGTAAATTTTATCACAGCCGAAACATTTTAATATATTTAAATTATAAGAAAATTTCACACAAGTTTGCCTGTTAAATGATTACATTAGCACAACTGTTTTCCATGATTTCAGGTAAGTTCGTGTTATATGGCAGCCGTAATGGCAATAATTGAAAAGTGCATGAAAGTTTGTTATGCCGAAGGTAGTTATTATTTATTGTTAATATGATTTCGGTACATCAAAGGCCAAAGCAATACCGTCATGTACAATTACATATGTGTGCCTGTATAATATATCGTATATAGATACTCGATTTTTAAATATATAAGTTCTTATATACCCTCTTATGAGAAGTTACGAATCACTAAAACTATCACTGATCAATGATAGCACATTGAGCACTTAAAACTTAGAGCTACGAATCAAGTGAAAAGCGCAACTCAATATAAATGTTAATTGCTACGAAATGTTAATTGCTACTCGGCTTGAATTAAAATTTTACTAAATCAATATTTTTGTTGCTTTGATAGATCAGATAATTCTTTTTTTTTGCTTTTAGTTTTGTTGCTTTGAGCAAAAGATTTGCAGATTGATTAACAATACTTACCCAACTGAAGCCCAACACTCCGATTCCTGCAATAAGCAGCTCTCCAACTATGGAGCCAGCCGATGTGGATGACGGATAGAAGGCGTTGAAGTAGGGTGATTGCCAGTGGGTCAATCCGGGCAGAATAATGTGCTCCAGGTCGTTAAGAACTTGACGCCAGTGCTCCGGCTGCTCTGGGATCTGCCTGGGCAGTTGGTTGATGACTTCGTGCGGTACCACGCTGGGGAGCACATTTCTGTGGGAGTAGCGAGTGGAGTGTTGAAAAAGGATAACAAAGACACGCACACATCACACACACACACACACACCTCTCACGTATGCTGCTCAGGTAGTTGATTATGAACTCGATTGAGGCGTGACCAAATTCGCGAAATTCGCCAAAGTCCATTTTAAAGAAACGAACACTGTACACGAATAGTTGTATATTATGTGCTGGAGATCCGTTAACCTATTGTTAATCGGTGCGCCGTCTGAATTTGCACTTGTTCACCGCTGACATTCGGATCAACAAATGAACTCGCTGCGACATGTCAAAGCCTCGATAAGCTTTAAATCCGACGCTTCGTAGGCCGTTGTAGGCAGTAAAAACTTTCAAACAATACTTGAAGACGCAGCTAGCCAACTACATACTTACACATGTGTCAAAATGTGCACAGCCAGCAAGTTTTGGATACCATTGGCGAGATTTATGTAACTGTGACGACGCTCAGAAACGACATTAAGACCGTTCATAGCGTAAACATGAACACAATATAAAAAAAAACAAAAACCAAAAAAAAAAACATGAAAATCGTCGAAGAAATTTTAATGAAATGCGTTTAATTGTCTAATAAAGCGACTACACTGCACAAAAACTGCAGGTCAGTATGCAAATTAGCTTATAACTGATCCACTCAAGTATTAAATGATCTACAAACAAAGAACAAATTGAGCGGCAATCAATTGAAATACAATTAGTGACATTATTTGTTCTGTTTGATAGTTGAGCTCTAAGTTCTTGACTTTAAGGAGACATTCTTTCTGATCTTCATCTACTCGATCTGATGTTTCTCTCACTGCAACTAATGGATGATCCATTGTTGTCACAATCCGGTTTATAATAACTACTACCTTGGCTTGCCTGCTGCCACTTGGCAAAAATCCCTCTAAATGGTTGATTTTCCAGCTTTATTAAATACCTGCTGTCCACTCCGCCCAGTCATGCGACCGTGCTCGAAATTTGAAAGTCACAGTCACAGTCTATCGATGACGGGTCAAATAGATTCGTCTATTTTGTAAGCGTCGCTCGAACTGGGAGTGCATCATTATTATCATCCGACGGGCCGAGCCCGTGCAGCGGTGGGAACCCGCTTCGAGCGGTCACTGCATTTCACAAGTCCGCGTTGTTTCTGCATTCATTATAAATTTCAGGGTCACGCTCCAATTTGGTTCCGCTTTGAACAAATATTCGTATGGGGAAAGATTATACTACAAGCGGAGTTTATTAATCACCTGATCTGAAAATTGTGGAAGAGCAACGCTTAGCACCTTTATATTTTTTTTTTTATTAACTTAACTGATAAAGTTAATATGTTTCATAAATTCCTTTATGAATATAAATATTTTATTTCATGTAAATCAGTATTGAATACCCCTGGTGCTAATAGCTTGGTGTGATCCCCATGTTGAAAAGATACTCGGCCTGGGCATGGCCACCAGCTGTTGTTATCCGCCAAGTCCGTCACTGTGGTTTGGGGTGTTAGCCTGCAGGGTTCAAAGCGCTTGGCGCGCTCTAAGCGGTTCATAAATAAATGCGAAAACAAAATGCTAGGCAGACGGCCAGGCAGGCGGGTATCCATCAGGAAGTGCCAGTTTCGGAACCCTAGACAGGCAAACAGACCGAAACGTGCAAGGGAATCACAACTGGCAGATACCCAGCACAACTTTTGACAAAAGCATCTGCTTGCGTAAAACATGTTGTTGCCAAATAAATATATGGAAGAGGTGCCGAGTAGATATATATGCATATATACATATTATAATACTTACTTGTTATAATTATAACTAAACGAATTATTGTTATTTTTACTTTTGCTTTTGTTGACTGTTGTACACATTCAATCAGCTCCACATTACGCTACAAGCGCACAGGGTATTTAGAGCAGCGCTTCGGCCCACAGGGTGATCCCAGCCAGCGAAAATGATTGACTGCTTTGCCGCTCTGCGCATGCTGCACTGCGCAGCCGCTGGAATGCCTTTAACCCTTGGACAAACACCCTCGCACCGCCCAACCACCCAACCAAGTTCCAGCTTAATGGCGTCGGCAGCGATAAGATAACGGATTCTCGCGCATGCCCAAAATGCGAACTGCGGCGGGGTATTTGCTGGTTATGCTTGTTGTTGTTCTGGCTGTTGTTGCTGCTTTTTTGTTGTTATCAACGATTTCCAATGTTTTCAATATAAAGGGGCGGTGCTTGCTGCGGCCTGGAAGGCAGGCAAACTCTTCTCGTTGTAGTTGTTGTTGTTGTTGCTGGTGCTGCTTTTGCTGCTTTTGTGTTGACCGCGCGTATTGACTTGGACTTTTGAGTTAAGTTTCTCATATTTGTGCTATGCCACTGCCGTCGCTGACTTTTAAGTGCTGTTGACTGTTGTTTTGGGGCCACAGCGAAGGTGTCGCCAGGCGTTGGCTTATTTCTACTACTGTTACTGTTATTGTTGTTGTTGTTGTTGTTGCTGCTGCTGCTGCTGCCGACGCGGCAGTGCCTTTTTTGCAGTTATAACTCGAAATTCTTGAGAGGAAAACTTTGGCCAAACTTTTAGGTTTCACAAAATATTGTAATGCTGCCTGCATAGCGAACAAGAACGAGAGCGGAAACGGAACGGGAATATGTATAGCATTGGGAGTGGGAAAAGCAAATGGTAACTGATAACTGGTGGGCGGGGCGGGGCAGGAGCGCCAGAGTTGAGCGGAACATTGCGCATACTAAAAACAGCATAAAAATGTCGACGACGTCGATGTCGCCGTCGCCATTGTTGTGTTGCTTGCTAGCCTGGCTGCCTGCATTTTACCATATCATTTGTGTCACATTAAGATCAATTGGTAAACACACACACACACACACGCGCGCGCGCTAGCTAGAGTGTGCACACACAAAAAGGCAAACGGCATAAAAAGTATCGTAAAAGTCAAATAAAAAAGCTCACACAACAACAACAACAACAACAGCTGCAACAATAATGCGAGTCGCAGATGCAGGAGCAGCGACAGCGGCGACAACGACAACAAAAGCGTCAAAAAGTGCGCAAAAAATGCAGCCCGAGTGCCACAAATAGCAGCAACAAAAAACCTCACAAACAACGCAGCAGGCGGCCGCCAGCTTTAGCCAGTGTTGCCATGCCCTGTCAGGCCGTGTCGTGTCGTGTCGTGCCATGCTCCGCTCAGCTCTGCTCTGCTCTGCTGCGCTGTCGCCGTTTAGCCGCCGCCATTTTGTCGAAGCTTTCCGTCGCGTTGCCAATTGCCGTCGCAAAATGGCGTTCGAGTGAATTTTCGATTGAATTCAAGTGAAACAGAAACAGTCTGCATTTCCAATTGTACCTAATTGGCAGGATAAAATAAAATTATTCAAATATTACAAAAATTAAAAAAAAGGCAAAATATCTATAAATAAAGCTTAACATAAAGAGAAGTAAAGTGCACAAATTTCATACAAGTTCAAAGCAATGAATACCTACCTTTGAAACAGTAATGAGTGCAATTCAAGTGTTTTTCTTTAATTTTTGCAACTCTTATGTCACTGGCCATACACACACAGACACATACATGTAGTTGAAGTGGCACTGTTAAAGTGACGCTGTTAATGTTTATCAATCAGTAGACGCGTATGAAGAACATCGTGTCATAAAATATCATTTTTCAATTTAACATGCAAGAGAAATACTTTGTCGCAGACGTAGTTAGGTTTTTAAAGCGAACCGTGTATCTTTTAATTTTTTCAAATTTCTAGACAAGGTTTGTTCACAATTTCGGTAGCTAGCTTCTTGGGTATTGATGCATAATTATGTAATAAACAGATAGGCGTCGTTTGTATAATGTACTCAACTCTTGAAAACATGCACCCTACATTATTGACAAGCAACCTGCAGATACTTGCTCTATGTACTTATGTATATTGCAATTGTTGTTGTCTATTGCGAAGCTTATACTTGGAACTAGTACTATAAGAGCCCAAATTGATATAGAATAGCAACGAGTAGAGTCTAGAGCACAGCGTCGTGAGGAACACGCAAGCACACACTCGCACACTCGCACACACGCACTATCGAACCGAAGTACCCAAACCAAAGAAACCGCCGCGCGTTTCGCTCGCCTGATAAGAAACATCGACGCGTCGGGAAACGAGGCGAGCGACGGCGGCGGCGCTTTACACGGTGCCAGTACCAGTTCTCAAACAGTCAACTAACCAACCGCCCAACCAACCAGCCAACCAACCAACCAGCGATCCAATCTTGCCCTATCTATAGGCAGTGCCGTCTGCCTTACACGTAAAAATAAAAACCTGCGCCGCGTGACTTAACATTTCCGCCTCTCTGCCAGGTTGGATCGCTAACGGGAGTTCCGAAAAATCTCGCGTGTGTGACTTCAAATAAATAAATAACCCTTTATATTTAAATAAATGTTTGTTTCAAATGCAGGCACGCTGATCACAGTGATCTGCCATATTTAAAATAGAAAAATTGTGACGGAAAAGTGCCTGCTAACAAGTGCCAAATTAACTGCAGTTAACACGCATACGACACGTGTGACGATCCGCCCATTCAGCAGACCCAAATACCAAAGTAAACGAAAATAAAATCCCAAAACCCTAATTTTGGCAATTATCTGTTGCCGTTGTTGTGAGCGTGCATGCAACTGGCTTTAGAGATGATGCAAACCCTGAAACCGCCACCGCCACTGCATCAACATCAGCATCATCATCAGCACCAGCAGCAGGCACAGCAACTGCATCAGCATCTGTCAGTCATGGATAATCACCAGCATCAGCATCAGCATCAGCAGCAGCAGCAGCAGCAGCAACAGCAACAGCAGCAACATATTCATCAGCCGCAGCAGCAACAATTGCCGCCCACGCCGCAGGCTTCGCACCTGCTCGCTGGCCAGCACAATCATCATCAGCACGGAGTCGGTGTCGGTGTCGGAGTCAGTGCCGGAGTCGGTGTCGGAGCGGCGCCTGTCGACCATGATGACCCAAATCCCGAGTTTGTGCTTGCTTTAATTTCGAGGAATCGAGCGCTTGAGGGTGAGTACGACGGTCTCAGGTCTCAGGTCTCGGGTCCAGTGGCCAGGCCAAGTTGTCATCCGGTTTTGCCAAGGGCTGTGCCCCCGTCTGCCTGTCCTACTGGATTTCTGTTTCATCCGGCGCTTGTCCAATATTTTTAGTTACTCTCTGCTGCAACTAGCTGTCAGTTATTTATTTATGCCCTTAATTATGCAGAGTTTTCGCTGTTGTTTTCTGATTTCAAAGTGGGAAAAGGGCTGTAAGGCATGTGTGTCTGTATTTATGCTTCTTTATTTGGGTGTGGTTAAGGTGTTGCTCTGATTGAGCGCCGTTGAAAGCGGATCATGCGCTTGCCTGTGCAGAGCCAGCACCTGTGGCAGGTGCGGCAGGCGGGCGGAAAAATGCGGTCGGCCTGGCTTAGGGCGAAGTGTTTCCATTTGAAGCTTAAGTGTTTTTCAATTAAGGCCATCTGCTCACCCTTACCGCATTATCTCGTTCGTTTAGTTCGCTCATTTCATATGCCGTTTTGGATACTGAATGTGCGGCAACTGGCAATTAATAATATTATTGCAAAACTTTAAAAGATTACTGTTTAATTATAATGTGCTGTGTCCTTTAAAAATGGCAAATTTGTGCATTCCCGACTTCATTAAGTACTTATTTTTAGACCTAATAAGCGATCCTTTTTCTTTTGGAAAAAATCAATTTTTATCATTGTGGGGCTCGATATTTGAAGGAGGTTGTTCGAAAATTGTCTGACAAATTCGGTGACTTTAGATGTAAAATTGTGGGAGGAGGTATGTATATGGGACAATAAATGTATTGTGCAATCTTGACAGAAGGTCATCAGTAATCAGTAATTAAAAATAGTATTAATAGTAATATTAATGACACCTGTAGGTAAAACTATGATTTCCAATTGTGTGCTTAAACAACAGATCAGTAGTATTTACTATTCTTAATCTGTGTAAACTACATAAATCTACTACATACATACATACATTCATTCTGATCAAGAAAATATATACTTTATGGGGTCGCATTTGCATAAAACCTTTTTAGCATTTTCAATGTATATGATTATTTGTGCGAATGTATGTACGGGGTATTTTCTAGTCCTCCTCCTTCTTTAGTCGTCTATTATAAAATGTGCTATTATTCATTATATTTTATATTATCCCCTGCTAAACCCAAGACTTGTTTTGCTTCACTTCTATGCGCAAATCCTTGCCGCAAGACTTCGTGCCTTTCCTTGCTGTAATGCTGTCAGAATTATGATTTCGATTCATGTTTCACATGTCTCGCGATCCCACGCAAACCAATTGACAGGCTAAGGCCGCAGCTAAAAGCCAGCCCAAAATGTTGACAACTGACACAATGGCAGACTACGGAGGACACGCGCCGTCGTCCTAGAGAAAAAAGACAAGACAAAGCCGAAGTCGAAGCCCAAATTGTTGACAATGTCCAAATGGCTTAGACTCGGGCTCAGCGCTATTGTCGCTAATGCGCAGGGAATAACAAAGGCTCCCATTCCCAGTCCCAGTCCCAATCCGAATCCGAATCCGAATCCCAGCCCATTTTGAGCACGTGGCGCAGCATGGAAAAGAGCATGCCAGGCTGCAACAACAATCGCTGATGGAATTGGGCGCGTTTTCAAGTACGCCGGGATTTTGTTTAGAACACGCATAATTACAAACAAATAAATAACGGGGCAATGCGAAAACCGCATATGCCCTGCCATGGAGGCCACGTGTCGCTAATATGCAGCGCCGGCATCGGGAAAGTGCCCGACAGACCAGGCCAGACCTGCTAGATACGCCACATCCCAACGGAGTTGAGCGGCGTTCGACGAGCGCCGTGCAAAACGAGCAGAAAAATTGAATTATGCGCTTGCGGTGCTTCCCCGTGAAACGCCCTGCCACATCCCCATCCACAGGGCATCCCGCACCCCAGCCAGTTCAAGCACCGGCAATCGACAAATATTTTGTTATTTGCACATAAACATATTTATCGAGTTTGTGTTGCCGTTTGTTGTGCGTGAGCCCGGGAGGGTGAAGAGGCCGAGGGCAGCTCGCTGCACCCACGGGTGTTCGGTTTCACCCGTTCGCAGCTCCTTGGACTGCCTTCGGAAAGTAAAGAATATATCGCATTTGGTTTGGGCCTGTCAAAAATTGTGTAAATATGTTTGTCATTTCCACTTGCCTATGCTCGTGCACTTAGCACTGGGCAAACAGAGCCCTCCTCCGAGACCGGCCCCGGGACAACCCTCAACTGTGCGCTCGCGCACTTGTCGCTCACTCGACCGACCAACAGCTCGCCGGCCGCCGACCGCCTGCCGCGTGCCGTTCGTTAGCCGTTCTTGTGTGGCTTTCCTATTAACGTCGGCGGTACCCGCACCCTGCACCCGGCACCCTGCACCCTGCACCCGGCACCCTACGACGCTTAATGCTTAAGCGTATCGCTTTGGCTTGTTGTTTCCTTCCGACATCCTTCCGGGGGTGGCTTTTGTTGCCTTTTGCGCACGTAATTTGTCATAATGTCAACAAGCGAGTGTTGCCCGGCCCAGGACCTGCCCGAGTACGACCGGCAGGATCTGCAGTTAGTACGCCAAGCGGATAAGACTAGAAATTTGAAATTGTATTTCGAAAGTACAGCCCTCCCTACATGTATTGATAGGCAATTAGATATATGGCCCGCCTGCTCCCGCCGGATGCCTCATTGATTAGCGCAACCTCGTTGCAGAGCAGGTTGCGCAGATCGGTGCGGATGGCCTGAACCTGTGCGTCCGTTGCGTTGGCTTCGACGCCCACGTGAATCTCATGGAGATAGTTGCCCGGATAGGGCCGCTGCTGGCTAATGAAGGAGGTGCTGCTGAGGCTGAAGTAGCTGCCCGCGGTGGCCGTCTGGTAGCTGCTCTCCGTGGTGTACCCCGAGGATTGCGAGTCGGTTGCCCGCAGCCTTCCGCTGCCAATGGTGGAGGCGCTGCTGTTGCAGCTGGCTAACGAGGATCTCGAAGTGGCTGCTGGCAGCGAGGTATCCGAATCTGGCGAACACAGCAGATGCGTGCAGCTATTGCGGCTGCTCGTGAATTGCTCAGAGTTGCTGCACCGCACGAGGTTCGCGTGACTCAATAGGGAGGTCTGACTGTGCTCAAAGCTACTGTCGGACTTGGTTAGGCGCGGCAAGCCGCGTTTCTCTCGGGTGTCCAGTAGGATTGTGATCGAGTTTTTCGACGCGCCGGAATTGCTTTGCTGGTGAGCCGATGCAGAGGTCTGCGGCAATGGGTCCATGGTTCCGTTTGTCGACTCCGCTGCTTGGTTATGCATCTGGTCTATTGTTGTCCTGTGAGCTCGCCAAGTTCTGCCTTGGCAACGGTGGCGGACCCTTGCCCAAGAATTTGCAGCCCAGCGTTAGTTCGGTTAATGTGCCCACCTCTTCGGTGAAGTCCGTTTGCGTGCAGGAGTTGAATGTCTTATGAACTTTGGCCAGGTCGCAGCGAAAAGCGTTGTAAGCGGCCCAATTGACATCGGACATCTGCGTGAGTATTCGATGAGTATTACGAAACAACTGTTTTGGCTAACTACTGACATTATCTACTGCTGAGTTTCCATTCTGTGCCTTTTCACTTGAGCCCAAATTTGTTTCCTTACCCGAACTCATAACTAATTATTGTTTGATGAACTCGTCACTTACAAGTTTCTGATTTTGGGCCAAAAACTGTACTCTACTCGAGAACATCATTACAGTCTACTGTTGTCCATTTGTTTCATGAGTTAACTTTGAAGACAGCTCAGGCAAAGTATTTTGATGGGCCAGATTCATTCTATAATTTCCTCAAATATTATAACTCTTATGATAGGGATAATAAAATGTTTTTGGGCTTTTATAAATGTGATATAGTTTTTATTAGATGTGTTTGACTCATCAGACTAGATGTGCGAGTCCCAGGGAATCGACTCACGAAGTCTTAGCTTATTTTACTGCTTCCAATTTGCAGTGACAAATTAATCTTTTATTTTACTAGAATATTTTGTTCCCCCCAGTTAAAGGAGCAGAATGCCTTCAGCCGAAACACCTTCCCAGCTCTCCATCTCTCAGCAGATGCCTTTTAAGAAGAATTCGCGCATTTTTCATTGCTAGGCCAAACAACAAATGAATGAAAAAAGATATAAGGTAAGGCAGGGGGACTCGCGGGCTCAGAGCCAAGTCGGGAAATCAGTTGATTTTGTTATTGTTATTGTTGCTGCTGGTTGTTCGTTTTTCGTTATTCGTTGTTTTTCATGGCGTCCGCATAAATCATTTTTTGTTCGCCATTGCCCGGACTGCC
The DNA here is from genome assembly GCA_035047465.1 of Drosophila sordidula. Taxonomy (NCBI): domain Eukaryota; kingdom Metazoa; phylum Arthropoda; class Insecta; order Diptera; family Drosophilidae; genus Drosophila; species Drosophila sordidula. The sequence goes on along the minus strand of JAWNPQ010000260.1, from coordinate 664,421 downwards.
TGCTGCATATTTCATAGCGGTTTGTTTACTCTGCTCATGAAGCGGGGCTGGAGACGCTGCAGCGATGGGTCGAGGACGGAACTTGCGCTTAGCATCGACGACAGCTCTTTGACTAGGCTGCTTTTGCTGGCAGGTAAGGTTAGCCAGGCGAACGCCTTCCCCCACCTCCATTCCAAGCCCCACACCCCACTTTACGAGAAATTCTGTTTGTTTCTTTTTTCGTTTTTTTTTTTCGCCAATGTGTACTGTGAGTAACCCCAGTCCACGCTCACAGCCCCAAAAGAAGCAATTCAAGCAACGAGGGGGAGGAGGCGAATGTTTAACTTACGTTAAGTAAATAATGGGGCGTTCATATGACATTGCGAGGCGGAGTGTGAGGGGCGTGGCCCTGCGGAGCTCACGTACCTACCTATATAAAAGCGAGGATATCTAATTGTGTTTGTGTGTGTGTGTTTGCAGCCACTGTTTACTTCCACATTTCCTTTTTGCTTAATAAAATAAAATATGAAAGTTGCTTGTTGAAAAATCACACACACACACACACACAAATGGCATATGTAGTCGGAGGTCGCAGGAGCCATCTTTTGAGCTTTGACAGGGTGTTCAGAAATAAGCCTCTAATTGAAGCACACGGCTTTAACCTGCCTAGAAATAACGAAGCGCCCAAAGAGTCTAGAATACGCTCAATATATTGATTGAATAATCACAGACTAGCCTAGGACTCGAACGCGGTTGCTCCTTGGTATACAAATTACTGTGTATTTTGCGTTATAAACTGCAACATTAGCATTTTAAGCTTGAATTCTTGATTTTGGCTAACACAAATCCTGTCACATTCCGAAAAACGGGCTTAAATATTTGAGTGTGTTTGCTGTTACCAACAAACAGGCAATCTAAAAATATTAATAAGAAAATGTGCACTCTATGCACAAACATCCTGACAGTTACACACATACCACGTTGTATACTGTATACAATACTGAATTAGATAATATATGAGACGGTCAAAAGAGAGCACAGTGGCTAAAAGTACACTTTAACGCATAAAAATAATAATTACACTATATCTAAGTAACCGTCACCTATAAGAAAGGATGAAAAACAAAAAGCTTCAACCAAGAATTTTTCACCGATTTTTTTTATAATGCGAAAATTATTTTGCATAAGTTAAAAACAATATCTTTTAAAAAACAATCCCTTGCGGGAAAAATTGTCCTACTTACCCTTTTTAGGTCTTACGAAGCAAAATAGATAAAACAGAAAAGCGTCGCGTCTGTCTCTTTGCTATATATCTTTGCTTTATATCTATATACATAAAATGTGAATATACAGAACATAGTTATATTTCGTATATGAATATAAGGTATCTCGGGAATTGCACATAGGAAATCGACTAGTTAATAACTCCCAGAAGTAGGCAAGATGTTTGCAACCACTGTGCAATAGAAACTCCAAATTTAAAATACCAAATACAAACACAAATAGAAACACAAAATCTACATGAAGTTGGTTGCTTGTGCAGCATGCTCTGAGGCGCCCCCTCTCCCAATCCGTAGCTGAAGGGGAGGGGAACACGCAGCAGCTGGCAAAGTCGCGCTGAAAAGTGCCGAAGGAAATAAAATGGGGTACGTGAAAAACAGGATACGTACGAGTACTATGTGGTAATATGTAGATGCTTCCGCACCAACAATATCCCGCAGCGAACTTTATTAAATTACACGATTTTGACAGTTAAGCAGCAAGCTGCCCCCTGCCCCGTGCCCCCCGGCCTCTGCCCCGACCCCAACTTCATCCACATTGCCATCTTCATGCTTGTTGTCCTTTCAGGTTCTGTTGTCGTTGTTGTTGTTCTGTTTGAGTGTTGCCAAGTAAAAAATCATAATATTTTCTTATATTTTATGTAATACTGTTGAAGCTGCCCCCCACTCCAAAAGCCGCCCTCCCTGCGAGCACAGCGCACATTTACGTTGTCTGGCAACGCTGCCGACTTTCTGAGTATTCCTTGGGGGCCGGTTTAGGCAAATGGGAAGGTTCTTCGGGCTGGCAATAAGAATTGTGCGTTTGAAAAGCCAAAGTCGAAATCTTGGCAATTGCGCGTTTCACTTGTGGCCGGGAGCGGTTACCAACTTTTATCATTCCGCAATTAGCGTGGCCATGTCTGCAGCGCTTATCGTTTGTAGACGGTAGTCGGGTGCGGGTCAAAACTTGCCTCCTCTAACAAGCCGCTGCCGCTGCAGCTGCCACTGCTAACGGTAAATATTTGTACACCGTTTCAGTCGATACCTTGAAAAAGGCACAACAACAGCGCCGATAACGTCTACACTCTACACTGTGCGACGTGTACACTCAACGAAAAACGCCGTTACCAATATTAATATGAGAGGAATAGATACCGTTCAATTACCTTTCCTTCTAAAATATTCTACACCTAAATATGAGGGGTAGGGTCTATGGGGTAGTCTTCAAATCTTTCTTTAAAAATTTGGTATATCTATCTTTTAAACTGACGGAGATATATACTGTAAATCCAAGTTTCAAATCTCTAGCTTCAATTGCGAGGTTTCTCCGTTGCGTTCATAATGACGGACAGCCGGACGGACAGCAAGGCAAACATTCCACAAATCGAATATACCGTTTTCACTTCGTGAATGAGTAGAGAAATAAAAGCTTAGTTTTTCTCTAAGTGCATGTACAAGGAGTGTGTATCTTTTTTATTTCTATAGCATAGATAGAGAGCTGTTTAAGAACCCAGTACAGAGTCTTGTCTCCGTCGGGGGGCATGTTCGACGGTTATCTGTGGTACTTAAACGGCATGGTACAAGATTTGCCCATTGAGAGGAGACATATATGTATGTTTACATTTTCACCGGCAACATGGCCTCGTACATAAATGTTTTGATAAGAAAACACGTCTAGCTGCACGCCGAAATGCTGTACACCGGTTCCTAACTGTTTTTTCCCCCGAAAACTACATTTTCGATTTCTAGTTTCATAAAACATATTGGAAAAACTAAAAAATATAAAAAAATACTCCGTCTCATCGCTTACAAGCATTCGCACCCACCCACATAGTGTTAAATGAGGCCTATTAACATGGATGTCTCGGTAATGCAAATTCTTTTCATGTCCAACCCTCTAGCTGGTACGGTCGCCGACTTTGACTCTCCCATTGTGCTAACCCTTTGCACAGAGAGTGCGCCTTTTATGCCTTTATGCTATCTGTGATTATTTTCCACATCGCTTTGTCCATTGTCTGCCAGGCAGCGGGCTTTTGTCCAGGCGTATCTAAACAGGTGGTCCCAGCATGTGGCCAAGTCGCTGAAGTCGCAGCAGTTCCAGTTCCCTTTGTCTGATCCTGCGCACCCCCAGTGCCCTCACCCTCTGCCGCCCTGCTTCTCGTTTGTAGTGTTTACCTTTCAATCAACAATGATATTATACATTTAAATAAACAAAAGCGAGCCAGTCGTCGGCGAGTTTTGATTTTTCGGCCTCAAGTCAACCGCAAATTATTTTTGGACTTGAGCAGGTAATAATTTTATTTAAACAGGTGCGCTAATTGTGGGCTGCAGTCGATAGAGTTTTCGAAGTTTGATATTCAGTTATATATATTTGGTATTCAGGTCCAGCTCCGAATGCGGATATGTTTGTCATTATAAAACAATCGAATTTTCGTTATGTCAATAGTTAATAATAATCGCAGTGATTACTTAACTTATCTGCCTCCCGAAGGTGGAGTGATTCGACTTTATGCCTAACGCTCATGAGAGGCACATCAAGTGGGTTTTCAAGCATTAAAATACTACAACAAATTTTTTGTTATTTGGATCTCACAGTGCGCACTTTGGAGGTGTCTCGAAGCAAGCGGAAAGGCCTTTGGCTATAGAAATCCGAATGATTACGATACCCCAAGTAAAAAGTAAACAAGTAAGAACGTTGCAGTCGGACGTAGCCGACTGCGTAATTCTCGTGCACAGTACACAGTAGTTACAAAATTGATTATTAAAAGTTTTCACATGTAAAGCTCTCGGGCCCATAGCTCCCATATTTCAAACTGCCATAACTTTGGCAAAACTAAACCGATTTTGATGTTTGATGGCATTTTTTTCATGGTTTGTCCTCTAGATTGATTCTCTATTTAAAATGTATGCATTAAAAATAAATTTTTTTTTTATTTTTTGGCAAAAAAAAGCATGTACCCCCCCCTTACTCATTTTCGAAAAAAATTTTTTTTTTAATTTAGAAATGCAAATTTACAATTTTAATCGATTGTGGTGGTCTCAATTAGCATAAAAAATAACATTAAAACCGATTCTGAGGGGGTCAAATTTTTTGTAAAAAATCATGCAAAAATTGAGAAAAATTTTGACATGTAAAGCTCTCGGATCCATAGCTCGCATATTTCGAACACCCATAACTTTGTCAAAACTGAACCGATTTTGATGTTTGATGGCATTTTATTCATGGTTTGTCCTCTAGATTGATTCTGCATCTCAAATGTATTCAATATTAAAAATAAATTTTTTTGGAATTTTTTGGGAAAAAAGCATGTACCCCCCCCTTACTCATTTTCGAAAAAAAAATTTTTTTCAAAATTTAGATTTCCGAATTTGCATTTTTAATCGATTGTGGTGGTCATAATTAGTATAAAAAACAACATTAAAGCCGATTCTGGGGGGGTCAAATTTTTTGTCAAAAATCATGCAAAAATTGACAAAAATTTTGACATGTAAAGCTCTCGGACCCATAGCTCCCATATTTCAAACTGCCATAACTTTGGCAAAACTGAACCGATTTTGATGTTTGATGGCATTTTATTCATGGTTTGTCTTCTAGATTGATTCTGCATTTAAAATATATTCATTATTGAAAATACAGTTTTTTCGAATTTTTTGGCAAAAAAAAGCATGTACCCCCCCCTTACTCATTTTCAAAAAAAATTTTTTTTCAAAATTTAGATTTCCGAATTTGCATTTTTAATCGATTGTGGTGGTCATAATTAGTATAAAAAACAACATTAAAACCGATTCTGGGGGGGTCAAATTTTTTGTCAAAAATCATGCCAAAATTGGCAAAAATTTTGACATGTAAAGATCTCGGGCCCATAGCTCCCATATTTCAAACTGCCATAACTTTGGCAAAACTAAACCGATTTTGATGTTTGATGGCATTTTTTTCATGGTTTGTCCTCTAGATTGATTCTGTATTTAAATTTTATGAATTTTTGAAAATAAATTTTTATTTTTTGACAAAAAAAGCATATGTATATCCCCCTACTTATTTTCGAAACATTTTTTTTCAAAATTAAGAAATGAAAATTTACTATTTTACTCTTTTCACTTTGTGAACGAGTATAAAAATAGGAGTGGTATACCCAACTATGATATACCCGATCAGCCGTAAAGTTGTCCCTATTATATTATAGGATTTATACTTAAAAACTTATCATTTTCTATTTATGTGTAATATAATAATCTTTTTCTATATATAAAGCTGTGCTAAAACTGAGTCACTGACTGATTGACAATCAATCACGAGAGTCCAAGGTTGCGTGGAAGTTAATTTTACATGTGATTGGCCTCAAAACCAATTTCAACGATCTAGAAAAAAGTATTGCTCTAGTGGGGACAGCACGACTGGAAGATACCCTGTGGCCACCTCTTCATTAGCAGCCTCGCAAGATAGAAAGTGCAACCTGCATAACTGCGGCGTTCATTGTCCGATCTTAATTAAATTTTTATGAACTACCTAAGAAATTCAAGTGTGTGTATAAACCAAAACGCAACGGTATAACTCTAATGTCTCCACAAAGTAAGATATTATTAAAATAAATATTAATATTATTTTAAAATATTAAATATTATCTGTGTGTACTATACGAGTTTTTCCATAGCAAATTCTGTTTAAATATGTGTAAAATAGACAACACGGGCAGAAAAAGCAAGAAAACTGGTGTTAAATTAAATTAACTCTAAATTAACTTAAAGACACACGGAGAGTCAAATTTCGGCTCTGATATCCAACAGGAAATTCCAATCGCATGATCCATACAAATTTCACGTAATATACCCGAATAAGTGAAGACCCAGCTATAGATAGCTATGCGCAAAATATATACATAGCTGCCTACGACATGGTGACAACTGGCAGATCAGCACATTGAATTGATTTGAAGTAGCAGTTGGGTACTTCTGTCGGCTTATCAGGCTTACGGGCGATAAGTTAACGTCTGCGTTCCCGTATTCACACTCAGCGTTAGCCAAAGAGATAAGTGTCACTCTTGGCACACGAAATCAGTAACAACACCAAACTGCGCACACGCCGGATCTGTGGGCAGTGGACAACCAGAGGCCGGGAGGTTCGTAACTCCGGGCAGACAGTTTCGATTGTTGTGCAAAGAACCCGTCGACTTCTAAAAGAAGCCGCCGGGTCTGTTTACCGCTGGGCTATGCTGTGGGTTATGTTGCGCCTCTAGCACTATTTACACTAGCTGTTGAACTACTTTCCAACTACTTGCAACTCTACTTCGGGCGGTACTTGAAAATGTCAAGCAAAGTTGTAGAACTGGAGGCTTCCAGTGGGGGCTTACCTACTACTCCAGGTGGTTTAGCCCACTGAAGTGCCATAAATGTGGCTGTGATTGCGCCCAGAGTAGCTCCAGCTGATTATGGCCTGTTGTAGAGCCCACTACTTGGATTTAAGTCAAATATAATCGTTTATTAAATCTAAAGTCAATTTATTTAACTGCTTTGAAGTCCCCGACTTCATACAGCGCCAACGCTCTCTTGATAGCCCAGATTAGAGCTCACAGTTGACCCAGTAAGAGAAGTAGGGGAAGGGCATGGCTAGATAATGAGAGGCAATGAGATAAGCCAGAATATTTTGCACCAAAAAACGATATATTAGATAAAAGCCTCAATGCCTCAAACAGGATTGAAGAAATTTATTAAACCGTTTAGTAAAAATTTATAAATATTCAACTAAAAACTTTGGAAAACATTGAAGTAAAAGTAATAACAGGAGTTATCCCAATTATTGGCGTTATCAATATTTATACACTGACCCTAAAAAAAGGAAGCACCGACCCCATAACGTATAAATGTTCTATATATGATATAAAAGGAAGAAAAATGAATTTGGGGAGCCTCTATCATAGTCCTGTGTCCGGTGGAACTCTATAAATCCCGACCAAAATCAAGAGCTGTGAAACAGATAAATGGTTTTATTTACAAAATGCACCACACCACGTCCAGAGTAACGATAAAGACTCTGGATACGGAACTCGAGTCTGAGTCCAAGTTCGGCAAGTGCGGTCCGGAGACCTGGCCACTGACTTAAACGTATGTCGCAAATTATGCGTCGCTCACTGAAAGCGTTCAATGAACAAAATGATTTTATTGCATGCGGCCTCCTAAGCCCGCAAACCACTCGAGCTATTTGGCCATATGTTGCCATTTGTGACAAAAGTGCACCAGGCAGGACACACAGGACGAGCAGGTCGGGTGGCTTGGGTAGTTAGTTGCTTGACAGCCAGACAGAGAGGGAACGGGCAAACGAGGACGAGAGGGTAGGGGTGCAAGGGCAGGAAGATGCTGTTGTCGTTTGTTGTCGTTAATGCCCAATGGGTGGCAAATTGTTTTTTATTATCGGTCGGGCAGAGATAGAGACGACCCCTCGATGGGTTGGCAGCGTGCTTAGTTGATGTGACAACGGGGCAAAGGAGTAAGCGTAAGCTCGTCTTTCCGCCCACTGCCGCAGGCTATTGTCGATTGCGTGAATAAAACTTTAATGGAACGACACAAATCCCTTCGTTTTTCCCATTGCTGTTGTTGGTGTTTCTAATGCCAACTAATTGAGTGCGAAAATGCCGTCAGTTTGTCAGAAGTTTTCTTCTAGTTGGCGTTTTTGATATTTTATGTGGCCATGTTTCAAGCCGTTGGCAAGCACAAAAAATGACGCACAAAGTGCACTTAAAATGCACCCAACTAGGGGCTATGGGAGTCCGGGACGTGTGTGCTGCCACATTTGGGAATTGCGCTCAAAAAATGCCTGCAAATGGCTTTTAACAGTACGTGAGCGACAGCAGATCAAAAGTTTGTAAATATGTACATATGCACATTTCAGCACAAATATGGATGTACATTGTACACACACAACTGTGTGTGTGTATGGGCATGTGTGTATGCATCATGGTCACGCTCTGGACCAGACTGACAGACCCGGGGCGATGTCACTGGGCACCCACGTAAATAGTTGATGGGGGCCATTGCACGTCTCAATTTCAGTTGAATCTCGACTGAAAACTTGCAGCTAAGTAAAATTTATAGCCCACTTCCAGGCGCTGGGCACGTGACCATGCAGCTATGATTAGGAGCTGGGCTTCTTTCGGCTGAGATTAAACTACATGGGAATCAACCTGATGTGCTATAATATAATGTTAAACTTTCCAATACATACGTTTCTTTTTAAGTACTCTCTATTGTTAACATAGTATTACATCCAAATACTTGCTTGGAACGTTAACCCGGTTTCTCGTTATTAAATTGACTAACTTTGAAAAAAAAAAATGTTCTTCGAATAATTTATTTTCTGCCCGATTTTTTTTAGTTTTGACAGTTATTTTTTAAAGTATTTTTGGTCACAACAGAGTATCGCTCTGTAAAAAATTGGATTCTTATTATTTATTGCAAATATTGTTAGAAATTTGGTTAACAATATGCATAAAGTAGTCGCATGAATGGCAAATTTTCAAATACGGCTACTCTTCTATGGAAGCTCCCCCAATCATAGGGCAGCCAACCCCAACTGCAACCCTCGGGCAAGTCACTTCTGTCCCTTTTACGCACACTCTGCCAATCTTTCTCCCTCTATAAATATGGCGACGTCCATTTTTGTGGCTGATATTTCAACAACAGCAGCAGCAAAGGCAGCTAACGTGCCCGAGCCCGAGGCCGGGGCTCCCCATTTACCCAACCATTCGGCGCCATCTTGGCTTCATCAAACGCACACAAAAGCCCATAAGGGCAAAGCCAAGATAATGGTAGCCTGGCAGCCAAGGACTGCGAGCAGCTCGGCTTAGTTCAGCGCATCAGGCGGCAGGCAAATAAAATGGGCACCAAACGAAGTCGTTAGACCAACCGCCTCCCCGTCCACGCCCCCCCCCCCACTCACTTAGCCAGCCACTCCTCGCCTCCTCCTGCCAACCTGCACCTAGGACGTTTTGTGTGCGCGCTTCAAAAGGAAATCACCCCAAGTGTGTATTTTTATAGAGACCGCAATAAACCTTTTTCTTTTCTGGCTCGTTTCCGAGTCGTGAAGCGCTCCGATGAATGTGAAAAGGTTGCTTCTGAATCCATATCCCGTATACGTACGGGACCGGGACTAGCTCCGGGTTCAGCTTTGCCTTCGCCTCCGCCTTTGCGTTCGCTCGTTTGATGAAGTTCCAGCTCAGACACAATACACTTGCAAAAAAATACTTGCCGCAGCCGTTGCCCATTTTTCTTGGCCAGGCATAACCATAAAGGCGGCCCGGCGATGAGGGCCGATTGATGGCCGCAGCATTCAAAATTGAAAACGAGTAACCATGTGCCCCTTACATGCAGCAAGGGCCTGAGCCATGTCATCGTCGTCGTATATTCTTTGCTTTCTTCTCTCTCGCTCTATGGCCCGCTGCTTGTTGTTTTCTCCGTTTTATAGCCCGGTCAAGGGTGCTGGTCAGCTTGCGCTGGCCGTCGGCTTGACGCTTGAATGGCTGCCAACGAGTGCGCGCCTTTTGTTTGGGCAACAGCGCAAAAAAGGCAGCAACAAAACCATAGAATTACAAAAAAACGAAAAGGCGAACAAAATGCTTTTTGCAAAGTAACCAAAAGCGAGCGTAAAAATAGAAAATTGAAAATAGAGAATGTGTGGCGGTCCCATTGTTTAATGGACGTCAGCTGGAATGTGCGCCAGAAATTGAAAAGTTATTGTGCTGCACGTCCACTAACCAGCCGCGGGGCACGACAGCGGGGGAGGTGGACCGAGGCGTGGAATGGGGCAGGGCAGGGCGGCGCGCTATCGTATTGTCGTGACAAGCTGCTACTTGGATGCCACTCGTACGTTTTTGTGCCAGTGCGCAAATTGTTCAACTAAAATATTTGACAGTTAATTTTTTGGCCGCGGCCTTTTTATCCACTTGCTGGGCCAACAACTTTTGCACAATGGTTAAAATTTGAATTTTTTCGTAAATAGTGGAAAATTTGGCAGGCGCGTGCAGCCGATCCCGTAGCATTGAGCTTTGCTCAACACTTGCAAAAGCTGATCGAATTCGGCAACTTTTTCTCTCGCTCTCGCTCTCGCTCTCGCGTACTGTCTCTGCACGCTTGTTCATATGCAATTCTTTCACACCTCGTTCGACCGCAATTAAGAAATTACAATGCCAAAGAGAAAAGCGCAGTAAAGTAAAGCGCACAAATGCTCAACAGCAGGAAAGCAACAAAAAGTGCGAGAGCGAGAAACACATGCATAAAGTAAATTATAATAGGCATAATAAAAACGAAGCAAAAACCAAGCGACAAGTCACGGCTTTTTGTTGCCATTTACTTTGTGTGTGTGTGTGTGTGTGTGTGTGTGTGTGTGTGTATGGAGCGTTGGTGTAACTGTGTGGTAAGACCGTAAGTGCTTCGTGCGGAATTAAAAGCAAACGCATTAAAAGGTGTCCAAAAAGAATTTCACCTTGGCAAAGGCACAAACAACAAAATGGCGCAGCTGCAGATGGCGACAGATTCTCGTTGGTTTTAATATTACATGAGGAGGTGGAAGAAAAGACACCCACACACACACACACACACACGCACAGCTAGAACGGTAACGAGCAACGGCAACATTTTTAATTATGAAACACTAAAAGTGGCAAAGCCAAAGTGCAACGAGCACAGAAACGGGGCGGGACGTGGGGCGATGAGCTTGGGGTCGCTTTGGCCAAGCTATTAACTTAAACGCCTTTTGCCGGTTAATGGAAATGAACCTCGTCGTGGCAATGGGCAGTTATCTGGTTAAGACAACGATGGGGAGCTGGCTGCCGGCTGCCGACTGCCGGTGTTGTCGTCGACACGCGCAGGTGTTTAGTCCGACCCTCTTAACCGTTAACAGTTAACGGTTATGAGCAGCGTGCACAGTTCGTGTTAACATGGCCTAATTGTGGCATGCCCTGGCCCACTTGCTGTACTTGCTCTCGACTCCTTTCACTCCAGCCGTCTGCAGACCAAAGTTAAAGGGGCTCAACGGGAATTGGGCGGTGAGGCGGCGTCCGAGGGGTTTGTCGGCTGCACATATTGAGTTACTGCACTTGCTTTAATTGCAGGCACGTGTGCCGCACAGGTGAAACGTTTTAACACGACCCGCCAAGCCAAGTGCGATGCTGGCGCTTTTTGTAGGGCCTCCTCGAAGAGTTTCGCCTGCTAATTGCATGGAAACTTAAGAAGCGCCTAAGCCGATCGTCGTTCCGCGAACCCACTGGCTTTCCCAAACCGATTGCCGCCAACAGGCGCTGCACATTTCCACGCAGCTACAATTTCGATGCGTGAAAGGAAAGCAATAATTGATATCCATCCACTCACAGGGGGCGGCGTGGTGCGTGGTGCGTGCGGGCGTCCAGTCGCGTGTTGCGATGATGAGAACTGGCCGGAGGCAGGGCGAGATGGCCCAGCCCAAGTGCCTGGCTCGTCTCTAGTTTCATGGCGTTAGGTTTTATTGCGGCGTTTACTTTACTTCGGCCATAAGCCGCAGCAACAATTTGAGTGCCAATACGCGTCCATCGCTGTGTATATCCATGTCCACACATGCCCCATTCTGAACCAAGTTAAGTGCTGGCCATGGGCTGTGCAACAGTTTGGCGAAGCTGAGCCGTTGAAAACAGTTTTCAAAGTCGCGTAGTTTTCCCTGAAATGGGAGGGCTGCTTTCAGGGGTTGCTGCTCAAAATTGATTAAGGTCATTATGCAGCCGGGTAGCGTCGAGCTGTGAACTGTGAGCACCGAGTGCCGACTACCGAGCGCCGAGCACCGACTCACTGACACTTAATCCCAGCGGCATAATCAGCAACATATTGTAGCAAAACTTCTTCACACTGCCATAAAAAGTAGCAGTTTTGTATTTTCGAAATTTTACACCCCGCATGCGAGTGGTATTTGGAAGGGGTGAGGGCTATGGGGAGGGGTTACGAGGCCAGAGGTTAAATGCCATGGCTCGACTCTGGGCCAGCCTTAGCCCGAGTTTTATGGCTTACCCATTTTTGTTTAACAATAAACCTTGCCCGGCTGTCTGCACTCGTACAGGAGTGCCATCTCCGCTCTATATGCTCGCTTATTCAGTTGCCTTTTTGGGTGCGGCTGGCATTATTCATGAGGTCAGTGGTTAAGCTCAAGCCCTTGCCAATGCCGTGCGTCGAAAGGAAATTTGCCCAGCTGCTGTCGGGGGCACCGCGAGCGCCGCCAGGCAATCAACGGAGGCTTCTGTCTGAGATCCCACTTCAAAGGCATCAAGAACAAAGTGATATTAGCGACCTGGGCCCCGTGCAACAAGTGAATCAATATGAAGCCACCGCACTAAAAAGCACCAGTTGCCACCTCCCTCCGGCCATAATGAAGGTGTCTCATGCTCGGTAAACGCCCCTAAACGCTGCAAATGCTTTTATTACATTAAAAGCATTAACGCTCCGCATTAACGGTATGTAGAGCACAATACCAGCGAGTTGGCGGGCCGGGAACAATAAATAAAAATTGAGCAGACATCCTGTCGCTGCCCCCTGCAAGAATGCAAGCACAAGCCACAGGGCAACACACCAATATGTCATCAATGCCGGAGAGCAAACTCGAAAGCAACCCCTCCGCCCTTTTGTGTATACTTGAGGGTTGTCCTCAAAAACGCAGTGGGGTTTTTCTAAACAAACAGCGGGATTTCGTCATAACTGATACGCTCGTCCGTCAAATATGTTAACGGCCAGAGGAAGTCGGAATGGGCACAGTTGAACAAAACACCAAAGCTAATCTAAGCTATCAAGCAATTAGGTGTATTGATGATCAACATTACTATTATTATTAGTTAGGATTCGACTAATGTTTTAAGATCTACTGGGAAACTTTGAAAATCGAATCTTGAGAAATCTAAGGGATCCCTTTTCACGCCTTTCCCTGATGCTCATAGAAAATGAGCGCGTATTTACGTTTTCCGGCCCACTGTGCATATATTTGTTTGGTGTAACCAGGCTGGGACTTGACTTTATCAGAGAGTCGGATAATATCCTGGCGAGTGTAGTGCCAGCACCACCCCAGCGCCTTTTGTTTGACTTTGTTGAATTGATTTCGTTAGGGAAATAACAACAACGGCGACAGGATACACTCAGCGGCACCCTTGAACGCGCACTCTCCATTCAATTTTGCTTTCCTTGTGCCCTGGGCGAGGTTATCGTTACCAGCTCCGGCTGTGATGTTTCCATTTGTACAAAATAGAGCACTTAACGGGGAAACTGCAAACAAATTATTGCACTTGCTGTCACCAGTGAGCGTCGCGTCCCGCCCTCCGCCCTCCGCCACAGCCACAACGACAGTCACTGCCACTGCATACACTTAAAGGATTACAAGCGGATCTGTCGCTTGTTTGCCGCTAAATGGACGCATTTACTCGCCGGGCGCGCACACTTACACAGGGCAGGAGCAGAGCGGGTGGAGCGGGTGGAGCGGCGGCTTGGCAGCACACAATGGCCGGGCGGCTGCCTTGCGCGCTTTTTATGGCCAATGAATAGATGAATGAATGGATGCATGACAAACTGACAAACTGACTAACTGACTAACTGTCTGACTGACTGACTGACTGACTGGCTGAATGGGCGGGCGGTTGGTCGCTCGGTCGGATGAGTGCCCATGGAGTTACTTAATGGATTTGGTTAAGTGCTGCATTGACATTTTGATAAATGCTTTGGAACAGATGCGCTGACTGGCGCTGCGCTAAATGGGCGTTGCCATTCGACCACCGCTCCCTGCCCTACATTCTACATAGATCTCGTTGTCCTTGCCGCTCTCTTATGATAAATAGTTTGTACTCCGCACGCCAAAAGACCCAAAAAGCAGTTCAACATTTGTCACAAGCCGCGAAAGTGTTTCCAAATTGATTATCCAGCAAATTGCCCGAGGCCAACATATCCTGATGTGCCGTGAATTGTCTACCCCACCCATGTTGGCTTTATTAATGAACCGATTTTGTCTGTTTTCCACAACTGGACACCATTAAAGCGACTGCCAACCAAGCAAAAAAGTTCGCCTAACTCAAGTTTTTGTTAAATGCTTTAGAGGAGACAACTCCGTACACACACTTCATAATAGCCATGTCCGTCCTTCCGCACGTCTGTTTATATGAAAACAGTCTCCCATATCCGTTATTTGCAGAAGACACATGTATTATATGTCGGAGTCGGTGGCGGCAAAACTTTATCATATAGCCGACAGCAGTTTGACGGCAGTTGAGATCATTCTATTTTTGTACTAGTTCACGAAGTCAAAAGAGGGTTTTGGGTTTCTGAAATTCCGTCTTTCTGTCCGTATGAACGAAATTTTATTTGCAGCTATTGAATGTATACCCGCTTTAGATAGACTGTAAAAATTCCGGCTACACCCACTATAATTCATTTATCTCTCCCAATTTTAAAGATCGATGCATCAAATTTTTGAACACAGATTAACACGACCTTGGCTAAATATCTAAAATAACAGTCTGTTATACTCGACTGGCAATCGTCCGCAAAGGTATTAAAAATGCGCTAACACAAAGCTAATTCATCTAACTCATACTTAGCTTAGCCATACTTAAAAACTCGCTTATCCCAAATTGTTCTTAGCGCTTTCAACTTTTTAACCGCCAATTGGTGTAAAATTTCATCTCCCCCCCACCCAATAAATACACACAAACACATTAAGCAGATTCGGGCCTAGGCAGACAACACTGACCATAACCAAGTGTCAATTGTTGTTGTTGCTACAGTTTGTTGTTGTTCTTTTTATAGGTATACAAGACACTTATTTAGCTGCCCTCAAATGGCAAAACTTTTTGTAATGTTTTGAAGTGCCTCTAATTAGATAATATGCGGCCTGGGTAGGAACGAGCCGTGCAGATGACGCCGCGTTTTCCTATGCAAAGTGACTACGCGTGCAGTGGCCAACACCCCCCCGTCCCCACGATGGCCTGAAATAAAAAGCCAAAGCCAAAAAGCCAAGCGCATAAAAAGGCGGCCGATGGCACCGCGTGCGCAATTTGAATCCTAATGGATGCGTGTGGCCCGACCAAACGACTGTCGGACACGCGATGAGTCCGCCAGCTCCGGGCTGGAGGAGTGCGCACAGCTGGCGGAGGTGTAAAGTTCACGTGTGTCCACTTACCAACCCTCCAGCCCAGCACTCCCCCACACAGCCCGCTCAGGCTGGTGACGCTTTATTAATGCTTTTGGAGTGCTTTCAATGTTTTATCGCGCATTCTGCTCTATGCCTCGGACCCGGCCCCGGCACGATGTCTATCGCGGGGCTTACCCCTTTTGGAGTGCATCGACTGTTGCGTAATAACTTTTAGTTGGTCACTTTGTCCGGCCATCCCACACACTACCACACAGTCTATACATAGCCCCACTTCTATTATGATTATGGATTTCAGCTGCGACTACTGCTAACCGCTGACCGCTGACTTTTATCTAAATGGGTCTTTTGTTTGGCTAGCGACTAATGGAGTAGGCGTAGCCCTACTCAGGCTACACTATATAATATCTGTTCTCCGTTGATTACGGACCGACTCTGCAAGAAGCAAATTATCGGGGACTCGAAGGGTTGCTGGCTAATTAAGTTGTCATTCTAATAACTACAAACGTCGAACATATGCCATTCATCTTGATATCAACAACCAATACCACTAATAACCCACATTGATAGAAGTCCAGAATTAAGCCCAGGCCATGCTAAACTAAATTGAAACTAACAGAAATAACCACATTTAGTTAAAATAACTAACTGACTTCAATCGCTAACATGTAATACTAATATGGGTCCCGGGTTTGTATCTCAGGCTATTATCTTACCTCAGTTAAAGGTCATGGCGAATTTTATTTATAGCTATGGTTGTTGTTTAATTGTAACAAAAACTTATACATGACAAAAATATGTAAAATTATCATAACTTCCTGTTAAAATAAACTTATCTGGATTAGGTATAAACAACTTATAAGAAGATTTCTTAAACTTCAAAGAATTTAAAACCATGTTTAAATTGTACGCCTTGTAAATTCGAATTGAAATCTCCTAGATGACTACTATATCCTTGGTTATCATACCATAAAGAAAGTCCTTGTTGACCTTTCTAACCAAATCCTTGCAAATTTTGCAAGGATGATATCACGGAATGGGAACTTTTATAAGGCGCCCACAGTAGAAACCACACCCGTTCTCCCCTTTTCAGGCCCTGAAAAGTATGCAGTAGAAAAAATCCATCGTGCTTTTGTTTTTATCTCATTGCCTGGGCCATTATCTTACCAAACCAGTTGGCCTAAGCTGTCCAAAAAGTTGTGCAATAATAACAGAAGCTGTATATTGATTTTAATTTACTTTTTTCTTTTCGTAAGGCCTAGTTTTCGAAGTAGGATATAATAATAATACGCCCACTGGGGGCATAGGAAATCGATTAATCTATATATCGATATTCTTCCAAAATAATAAACCATTACTTCTTTCTTTAACTTCTTTCTTTACGCTATACAACATATAAACTGTTTGTCCACCAATTTAATTTGAAAGACTTTGGAATGCTCAAATGGGCGTGACAAAACAATTTTTCGCTTTAAAAATCCTATTTGATGAGACTGAATAAGGTACATTTGGAATAGCGTTGAAACTTCAAAGCAGTTTAAAGAGAGAAGCAGATTAATATTGAACAGTTCCGATTGACACCAGTACCGCTATTTTGGAAACAGTGTTTACAAAACGAGAATTAAATTTCAAATTATGTGCTAAGGAATTGTTAATAAAGGCAAAACCAAATTCAGCCGAAACACAACATAATGCTTGCCAACAACATTCTTGTTGTATAAATTTGTACTTGTAATGTAAATAAGTTTTCGGATTGAACTCTCGTCAACTACATAAACCACTATTTGCTGTGATTCGGAAATCTTTTGAGCCGAACTCAGTTAATATCTAAGAGAGATGGTTTTAAGTGCACATGGAAGCCCATAAATTATCAGCACACACATACATGTGTATGTAAAGTGCGAGTCACTTTAAAGCATTTGACCAGCTGCTGGCGATGGGGCAGAGCCGAGCAAATAAGCGAAAGCTTAAGAGCAGCAGCCCAACGTGGCGCTTTCAAGTTTTAACGCCAGCGACAAGACAGGGTAAAGCCCAAGTGAATTTGGCACGGCGAGGAACATGAGGCAAAGCCAGCAGCGGCTCCAGTGCCAGCCATTTTGTTGGGTGTTCCCCAAACCCCGCCCACCGCCCATCGCCTGCACACTCACTGCGCAACGCCTCAGACCCAGCATTATCATTGTTGTTGTTTGTGTTGTGCAAAGTGTGTGGGTGTTGTTCGGCAGCCAGCTTGAACCGTGCGGCCCCGCCCCGCCGCGCCCCCCGCCCCTCACAGCTTCGCCTGGCTGCCACACAGACATTGCCCCGTTCTTGTTGTGTATTTGTCTTTGGTATGCTGCGATTATGCAACAAGCTGGCAGCGTGTCCAGTTCAAAATACAATTTTTTGGCAATATGAATTTTTGAACAGCACTTCCATATAGCCGGACAGCGAGGAGGGCAGAGGAGGCGAAAAAGCTGCAAAGACGAGCATACGCTCGCATACATACATAGACATGTACATGCATACTTACATACATCATGTACAAAGGCAGCGACGAGCCTTGAGCTCTGGCAAATGTAATCCCTGCTTTCACGACTGCCTTTCAGGTTTCTAGCATATTTAAGCTTCGTTCAGGAGCCTCGCCTGATCCACGTCCTGTCCGTCCACATGGCCCTGAACCTTGGCTTACACCTACTCTCCTCTTCTTGTTTACACAATTGTGTGTGCGTGTGTAAGTAAGCTTTCCCTGTCTGTCCGCAATTCAGACAGCTCCAGCATAAATTTAGTCACCTTCGATTGCAGCCGCGGCTTTTACCTGGGGGTCATATTTAACTTCGAAACATTTTTTGCTCCTGAATTACGTTGAATTTCTTGGCTTGCCCCTTAAAGTATACCATAATAGGCAATAAGAACAATATAGAGGATGCAAACAGAATGGCAAGCATAAAATGCTATTGATTGATTAGCAAGTTTACGTATGCAATGTCTAAAATAAACCCAATTGTCAGCCATTAAGCTGCAGAGTGAGGTTACGTCGCGCATATTTCGGCTATGCGAATGTCATTAAAATCCCCCAAACTGGCAGCCGGCAGCTGAGAGCCTTGGCGTCAACTGCAGCAATTGGCGAGCGAAGCTGAAATGAATTTGTGCGCACAGTTATTTGCCGTACAGCAGTCGATCAGCGCGGCGACCAGACGAAAATTTAACAGCTTTAAGGTAATTTTACAGTTAAACAATGACACAACAGTATGTATCATAACAACAATAAGGCACTGCCAGCCAAGTGGTGTGTGTGTGTGTGTGTGTGTGTGTGTGTGTGCGTGTGCACGCACAAACATATTTATGTATATTTTTAGTACACGTACAAATTCGCAACACTGGTCGCAGACAAGGCAGGAGAGAGCGAGAGGGACAGAGAGCGAAAGAGAGAGAGAGAAACATTATAAGATAGCAGGCGAGTGAGCGAAAAAAGCTGAAAAAGCTTTGAGACCACTCCCCGAAAAGTTCAGGCGACGGCGCAACGTCGACGCACACAAAACAACCAATCCCAGGCATAAATATACAAAAAAAGCACACACACAGGCACAACGAAAAACTGAATCACACACACACACACACATGCAGAGACTGATAGAGGCAAAAGCAATGTGTTACAATGCAATTTCCCCGCCAAAGCGGCTGCTAGTGTTGTTTTCGTTGCTGTTGTTGTTGGAAGACCAACCCAAACTCAATTGTTTGGGCCAAAAGACAAAAAAGGCAAGCTTGGAAAACTGGCACAGCTGAAATATGAGCAACAACAAAAACAACAATCAGATACACACATACACAGCTAAGAGCACAGGGTGCAGCAGCAGTTTCCAATTGGAAGTGCAGTCTGATTTCTAAGGGTTGGGCTCTCTGTTGGCGTGATTATGTCAGCAACAGCAACAGCACGGCGTGTGTGTGTGTATGCGTGAGTCTGAGTGCGCCACCCTCACCCACCACCGCCACCAGCAACAGCCATCAACAACATATGACTGCAAAGCAGAGCAGCGGTTCGTCAGTTGCTTTCCAAGCGCCGACGCCGCCGCACTTGCTCCACGAGCGCTCGGTCGTCATTCGTGCGTCGAATTTCAAACTGCAAGCTTTGGTAACGGTAAAAACGTTGTCGTTACCTCGCGCTGCGTCGCCGTCGTCGTCGTCGTCGTCGTCGCCGCCGTCGGCCAATGGCCGTGCGCCAGCCTCGCGCGGAAAGTGTAAAAAAACCAAGAGCCAAAAATGTGACCACTGAATGCTGTTGAATGTTTAATGCTAAATGTTTAAAGCTAATAGATAAATGTTAAATGGTGAACGTGCGTGCGATTCACCAAAGAAAAGCGCCCACTGTTAGGGTCCTACATATATGCACATAGGTGCAAGCGTGATCTAGCCTATCCGACAGCGCTTAGGCATGGAACTTTTGAAGCTAATGATGTTCAAAAGTGACTTTCTGTCCAATGGCAAATGTGACGATCGCGTACCGCCCATTAACCTAAGTCAATTGCCGGAGTTTCTATTGTGTAAGTCTGACCAAAAGTGTATATCTTGTAGGAAACAGGTTCTCCAAGAAGTCCCAGTTTTTAAATTCTAAATTTTTCTCATCGAAATCAACATTCTTAGAATAAATCAAGCAAAAATATGCATTATTATGCAGGATATATGAAAATAACAATAGTAATATTAATATTGAAAGCAACAGTATCGCATTCGAAAAAGGTCTATATATAAACAAGGCTACAATGCATTATTCAAATGCATATGAAAAGTAAGGATGTCAATGTACACTCAAAAACCATTTATAGATTACAATATTATGAAAGATCTACATTTAATTCCAAGTTTCCAGTTTTAAGGTCTTCTTTGCACGCTCTACCTTAAATTTCTGTAATAGAAACGATGGCAAACAGGTTTTTTAAATTTTACAGAAAATCACTTATTTATTTAATTTAAAGACCCCATATAGATAGTTATGATAAGTTTGCTGAAGTTTAAAGTGTCTTTCTATTCAAATTCACAGTTTACTTTAAACATTGAATAATCGACAGATATTTCTCATTACGAAAGTACTTAAAACTGTTTACATAAAGGTTACGAACCATTGTACAAGTATATATAGCATTGAGTCTTGTTGTCTCTCACATAGAAAACAAAGCCATGTTAAGAGACGAATTTAAATTACAGTTGTCTTGTATATATAAACTGAACAATGTTTAATTATTCGACATCTTTTAATACATGCTGCAATTCTTTACACAAAAACATTGCATAAAACTAGGATTTGTTTCGCCTATTTGTCTATTCTACTGTTCTGAATTTTGGATCAGCTGCAGTCTCTTTTCAATACGAACTTACCTGCTATAAAATTATAAAGTTTGGATTTATAAATAATAATAATAGTTGCTTAAGGAAAAGTTATTGTCACACCAGTTTTCAACTATTATTTGTGATATGCATACAAAAAATTAAGTAAAATAAATTAGTTTCTACAATTTTTTAAATTAATTAGTTTTACCCTTGCAATGCGCAACAAAACTCAATTGTTGGTGTATAATTCCCTTGCTGAAAAGATTATTATTTACGGTTCAATAGAAACATAATTGAAAATTGAATAAATCAGACACACGTTAATTGTGAACAGCTTGACGAAAAATCCTTAAGATTATAAACAAATAGGGTGGTGTTTTGGAATGTTTACAGTCAGATAGACTTTTGTAAATTCAAAACAGGTCTGAATATCCCATTTACATTTCTCATAATGACAGTTTTTAAATAGACGACAAACCCGATTCAAATTACAAACAAATAGCTCAATTAAAATTTATTTTGAATTGATTTACGAAAAAAACGAAACGAGAAACGGATAGAGAAATTCGAAGAAGTACAAATGGGTAAATAGGAGGCCGGAGAACGATCTACAGACACTAACCGATTGGCATTACGTACCGAAATTTCATTAAATTGGGATGCTAATTAATGATGGCAACGTCTCTCGTTCATCCAACAGCAACGATACCAAAGTGTGGCGGGTGCCACGAGCTGATCCTGGATCGCTTCATACTGAAGGTGCTGGAGCGGACTTGGCACGCGAAGTGCCTGCAGTGCAGCGAGTGCCACGCCCAGCTGAACGACAAGTGCTTCGCCCGGAACGGTCAGCTCTTTTGCAAGGAAGACTTCTTCAAGTAAGTAAATTTCTCTAATGGCAGGCACCCAGGCACCCATCCGGCGTGCCGGGTCGTCAGTTGATGTTGCCGGTTTAATGAAAATCTCCCGTTGCCCCGTTGCCAATGTTCGGGTCGAACAGACGTTATGGTACGAAGTGTTCCGCTTGTGATATGGGCATACCGCCAACGCAGGTGGTGCGGCGCGCCCAGGACAACGTCTATCATCTGCAGTGCTTCCTGTGCGCCATGTGCTCGCGCACTCTCAACACGGGCGACGAGTTCTACCTGATGGAGGATCGCAAGCTCATCTGCAAGCGCGACTACGAGGAGGCCAAGGCGAAGGGTATGTGCCCGGTCAGCGCGACCAACGAGCCGAACCTCAAACCCAACACCATTGCAGGTCTCTACTTGGATGGCTCGCTCGACGGCGATCAGCCCAACAAGCGGCCGCGCACGACGATCACCGCCAAGCAGCTGGAGACGCTGAAGACCGCGTACAACAACAGCCCGAAACCTGCCCGACACGTACGCGAGCAACTGTCGCAGGACACGGGCCTGGATATGCGGGTGGTGCAAGTGTGGTTCCAGAACAGGTGAGCCGACAAACCGCCCGATTTGACCAGACCCAACTTGACGCTTGCATCTACTTTAGGCGCGCCAAGGAGAAGCGACTGAAAAAGGACGCGGGCCGGACACGCTGGAGCCAGTACTTCCGCTCCATGAAGGGCAACTGCTCGCCCCGCACTGACAAATTCCTGGACAAGGATGAGCTAAAGGTCGACTACGACAGCTTCAGCCATCATGGTATGTCCCCAGTCGCAGTCGTTGCTCTGCCCAATTAGCTTCTCACCTCTCACATTCCCGATCAGATCTTAGCAACGACAGCTACAGCACCGTCAATTTGGGCCTGGAAGAAGGCGCTTCGCCGCACAGCATACGCGGCTCCTACATGCATGGCAGCTCGAGTCCGTCGCAGTATCCGCCGAGCAGTCGCTCGCCGCCGGCTGTCGGTCAAAGCCACACGTTCGGCTCGTATCCAGACAATATTGTGTACACCAATATCGGTGAGTTTTTCACTTGGGATCGACCGTGGACACGTGGCCAAAATGAATCCGTTTTGTTGCTTTCAGATCATGCAGTGGGTTCCAATTTACATCCTAGCAAATCACATAATCGCCTGCACAGTAGCAACAATGTTTCGGATCTGAGCAACGACTCCAGTCCCGACCAGGGTTATCCTGACTTTCCGCCGAGTCCTGACTCCTGGCTCGGCGACTCGGGCAGCACCAACAATACCAGCAACAACAATAACAATGCGAATAGTACCAACAACAACAACAACAACAACAGCAGCGGAGGCAGTGGGCCGACGTCCAACTCAAATGCCAGCGCCACCCCCAACCCGGCAACACCCGGGGTACATTACTGATACTCAAAAATACTTTTGCGTTATTTTGAGATGCAGTCGCGGAATCTGCTGCTCGCAGCTGCCCAACAACAGAAGCATACTTCACAGCGACAGCACTAACGGCGCCATGTTGAAAGCTCTTCGACACTTAACAGTGACGGGCGAAAAGCTGCGCAGTTAACAGTGCCGCCACTCGAGAGCTTTTTGTTTTGACTGCATTTCGCGGTATATGCACCAAATTTTTTTATTAATTTTACTAACGTAACACAATTTGCTCAAGATTTAGTAACTTTCATTTAGTTTACACTCGATACAATGATTAAAATATGAGTAGCTTGAGTACATAAAAAGTACATACGGAAATGTTAATAGATATTTGTATTGTGTATGTATTGCTTTAAAAGAAACTGGCTTAAATGATACTTAATGCTCGGATTACATCACTTTAACCCTCTTTAACCGCTTTTGTTCATACTTTCATCTTTGGTATTTTAGTGTAATGTAAATATTGTATATTTGTGTATAGTAAACGAAACGAACTACATTTTAAAATTAAATTAAGTCTGTATAGGGTCATACAAATGTGGGGGACAGTGCACGACATTTATTAAGCCGAACCCCAAACCAGTTATTTATTGCTTTATATAGGAATACAAGAATTGCATAGGAGAAATATCAATTACGAAAAAGTGATGTCGTATATACATACATATATCTAAAGTGAAGTAATACCAAAAACGATTTCAAGCAAAATAGAAATTTCAGTAAAATGCAAACTACGTAAAACACAAATGATAACGAATTTTTAAATTTATTGTGTATTACAATAAGTTTAATAAATTCAAATAAATGCGATAAAATTAATTACTATTTGACATGTAAGAATAAATGATACAACAATTGTTAAAAATCATGAGTTTTTTCTATTCATATTTTTTTAACCCTAAAACAAATATGATTGCAAGAGTAAGGCTTGAATCCCCTGAGCCCAGGTGTGAGGTTTCCTTACATATATTTCAACACCCTCGCACAGAATCACACACACACACACACACACACACACACACACACACACATAAGTACACGGCGTAAACTACGCCCTTTAACATCAAATTATTCGTATCTTTATGAAATTTTCAGGATTTAAAAAGACTATCAAAATGGAATGGGGGAGACTGGGGGCAGAAATCCAAAAAGATAAGTATTACTAACCAAATAACATACTAAACAAAATTTGGTAGCCTCAGCTCTTTTAGTCTGTAAGATATGATCAATAAGAACAAGAATACACATAAAATTTATGGGGTCGGTCCTTCTGCCTGTTACATACAACCGTTTAACTCTTTTCCAATGAGTTCAGGTATTATAAAAAGAGAGTTGTATTTAATTTTGGAAAATATGTAGAAAAGTTGCAAAATCAAGGTGCACCGAATTATTAAGTCCCCTAATGTATTTAAATTTCGTATTCCTAAATTTATTATTAGGTTATTAGATATTTGTAATTCAAAGTCTGCAGACGTTTTACACCCTGCTCATGGGACGGAGAGAGACGAGTCGAGTCGAGTCGAGTTGAATCAAAGCTCTCTGCGCTTTGCTTTCTTCTCACTGCAACGCTCTCTCAGTCTGTCTATCGTACGCTCCTTCTACTATTTCATTCATATTGAGCGCGCCGAGTGACCGTTTGATGGTACATCTGTTCTGTTCTGCTGTTCTGGCCTGTATTCTGTTGTTCTCAGTCTCTTTTCCAACGTTCGCGCAACGACATCTCTTACCGGGGGAGCTTTTGATGCGCCAGGCGCTTAAACTTACCATTTAGTTGATTACAATTATATAAAATGCTTAAATAATGTTTTGTCAACTGAATTCTGCACTAATTGAAAGCCGTCTAATTTCCACGGTGCGTTCGAGAGTTCGATAAAAGTTCTATAAAAAGCGCTGAGCACTCTTTCAAATTCAACTTTTTGTTTTTGTTGTGCGTGTGTGTGTGTGACAGAAAATGTGCTGCCAAATCGAAATACAAATGTCGTAAAATGTTCTATTTTTATTTTTCAGTAAACTACAACAAACAAGCGCAGCCACAGCAATTTGTTGTTGTTGTTGTATTCTGTGTGTGAGATGCAAATGTGTAATATGTTTTTGTTTTTGTTGCGACGCCAAATTACATTTGCGGCCGATACGCCGCTCGATCCTTAAACAGACACATCGGATATACCAGTTAACAATCCAAAAAGTAACTCTCTCACAGAAATTTTGTAAACTCTCAACATCAAGCTCCGCTCGCTCCGTGCGTTTTCCAATAATGCAAATTCAATGTATGCCAATACTGAAAGTAATTTTCGTGCTGTCAACAATTGTCACGGTCACAGGTAACACGCACTCACGAATGAAAGCACGCGGCGTTGCCAGATCGGTGCGTGTGCAGCTGTTCACTGACATCTCTCATGCTCTGCTTCCTTTCACTTTCTCTCTCTCTCTCTCTGCACCAGATTGTTGTTCGAGCCGGATTTTACTGTTGCGCCAGCACACGCTTCAGATTGAGGAGCATGTGGTCCAGCTGGTGAACCAATTGGAACTGCAGCAGCAGCAGCAAATCAGTGTCGATGGGCAACCCTCTGCACAGGATATTTTCGCCGACACGGCGCAAATGCTGCAAGTTTCGCCGGATCTGAGTTTCGACGGCGAATTGGCGTCCATTGCGACAACGGAGCGCGACAGGAGCACAGAGACTTGGTCCCTGGACGAAGAAACGACGACTACGACAACAGCAACAATAACAACAATGACTTCAACAATGACATCGGCAACCGGGGAACCGCCGCCCGATGACAGCACGCCGCCGCAGCTGGCCACAGACGCCACCACATTTGACCTGAACGCTGTTGTGCCAACGACGATGACCACAATCAGTAGCCCAAAGCTAATGGAAGACTTGAGCTTCAAGCTGCCCTGCAGCGAAGAGTACTTAAAGTACTTCTGCCTGAACGGGGGCAACTGCTTCCGCTGGGCAAGCAACGCCAACAGCTTTAGCTACTGCGTGTGCGCCGTGGGCTACGTGGGCGAACGGTGCGATTCAAAGACTGAAAATGGTAAGCAGTGGGCAACGGGCAACGCTGGTCGATTAACACTTAATTTCTATTGCCATTTCAGGAGTTTATGTGTCGTTGCGGCCAACGACGGCCGAGCCACAGTTGAAGACGGCGCACATTGTCTTCTCCTTCCCCATGCTCGTTCTGCTCTCGACCATCTACGTTCTGTTTGGCGCCGTGTTTATGCTGCGCAATGTGTCAGCGCAGCGGCGCAAGCAGCAACAAATTCATTTGCACAAGCAGCGCTTTTTTGTTAGCTGTTAGAAAAGGGGGAGCTACCAACTTATTTTTTTTGTTTTTTCGTTCTTTTCAATTTGGTTAAGAGAACCAACTAACGTTTTGATTTGGAAACGGATTTTTGTTTCACAATTTGTTATAGATGCCAGGTTAGGCATTTTTTCTAAGATTCATTCTTTCTTTACGTTGCGCAACGCTTTAATTTATTTAATTACATATAAATTGTTTTGTAAATTCTTTGTATTTAGTTGCAAAATAAGAGCGCTCTTTGCTTTAGAAGCTTCGGTTTAAGCTTAGTAGATTTGTTTTGTAGTAACATTTTGTTACGCTATTTAGTATGTATTTAATATTTAAATTTAGCGTTTATCACTGTTAATATTAATATTTTTGTAACACTTTGTTACGCAACAGAATCGAACAAAGATTGTAATTAATTCATGTATTTATGAACAAATTCTTTTTGTAATGCATTAAAATCGGGACTCAAAAGTTTATAAAACTTGAAATGTTGCACGTGTTTCTGTCTTATATTTTATTTTATTTTATTTTTGTTTTTTTTTTTGTTGAGAAGGCAGCTGTTGCTCTTCAAACCATTCCAATATATATCAAAGCTCAAGTTCAGTTTAGTGGAGCACACTTGCATTTTATATTTTATAATATATATTTATCCAATATTTCGTCCAAAAATTCTTTACAAATTTCTTAGAACTTACAGTTAAATGTATAGTAGAAATTATTCAAAAAATTCTTAATTTCATCATTTCATGGATGAGTTTTTGTTTTTTTTTTTATCATGATCATCAATATGACAATGGTATGTATGCGTGTGTGTGAGTATGTGTGTGTGAGTGTTTGTGTATTCTTATAAATGCGTACTGATGGATTATTATACGAATATACGTGTGAACGAGATTAATTTGTGCAAATGCCGAGATTGGAGAAATGCCAGCATCAAATTCAGTTGGACCATCACTTGACAAGGGTTTCCTCGACTATTGGTGGGTGACGGTTGGAGGTGGTGTTGGTGGTAGTGGTGGTGGTCGATGTGTGTTAGTGTGTTTGTATATTCAGTAGTTTTCTTTTTCTTGAATATATGCTCATGTAATCTTGGATTAGGGATATGAAATTCGTACAAAAATGATTAAAATATGTAAATGTTAAAAATGTATTTTGCTTTTTTTTGCTCTTTTGTTTATCATTTAATTGTTGGTTTTACGTTGCGTTGTTTTCTTATTTGTTTTTATCATTTTTTTCGTGTTTTTGTTGTTTTTTTTTTGTTTTGTTTTTAATAGTATGTAATATATATAATAATTATTAGTATTATTCGCATGTCACGGGCAGGTCCTGTGTTGTTACATCTGCCGCGGCGTTTTTCTCCTTTAGATCCTTAGCAATATCCTAAAAAATGTGGGAAAAATGTGCGTTAGTATTGAGTTGACATTTTTGAGAGGTATTTAAATATGAAATAGATGGGAATATGAACACAGAGCGAAAGAAAAAGCAACTTAAAGCACAACAACAACAATTAATGATCAAATGGCAAATGGGAATGACCTTTGCCGACGTTACGAATAAATAACGAAAATAATGATACCAAAAAATAAGAATAGGAATTCAGAATAACTCCAATGGCGGTTTCTCTCATTTTTTTTTTTTAAAGTACAGTTGTATAGTCTGTGTTTAAATGCGGCCAGAGTTGTTAGATCAGGTGATTGGAGTAAGGCTGTGCGTAATGTGTTGCGTGTAATTCTGAGTGTGCGTGTATGTGTATTTGTGTGTGCGTGTGACGGAGGGCAGGATGAGGATGGATAGGTACTTAGGCGTCAGTTTGCGTTTGTGTGTTGGTTAATATTAAAATGCTTGTAGAGACAACGAGCGCAAGTACATTACATTCAACAGCTGCGCGCCGATTGTTTTTTAGTAACATTCCATTCACATTCACAATCTAAGATCATGCAGTTAGTTACCAGCAAGAGCGAGCATAACAGGGTCACCGATTAACATTACGATTACATTTAACAGACTACTGCAGAGCGGACTACAGCAGAATGACAGGACCAACCATTTACATTAACATTAACTGTAACAGGCTACTGCAGAACGAGAATAGCAAAGTTAACTGCTTGGTTACTGCTTGGTTCGTTAGGCAAGCGTACAAGAACAACAACTGATGCATTCGAGAAGCACAGAAGAGAGCAAAGAGCAATGAGCGGGGAAAAACAGTTAGAGATAGGAGACCAACGCAGGATAAATTTGGAATTGTTTTAATGTCGGTTTTTGATTGTTGAAGTGAAGCTAGTGAGCGAGCGGGCGAGCGACGAGTGTTAAAGCTCGTTACGAATATGTCTATGGGTAGGTGGGTGTGGTGAGGCAGAGTTGAGTTTCAATTGTGTTCGGTTGTTATTCACCTCTTCTACGTCCGCAAATGCAGCCAGCTTTGATTTGCTATTATCGCTGCTGATTATGTTATCATTAGCCCTTTGCATATCGTCCAGCTCCTCCTGCACGCCTTTCGTATCGACTGTCACTTCATCGTCATCGTTCCCCCGCAAGCTGATCAGCTTATCTGTAACTATGGTGGTGATTTCCTCGCTAATCACCTCAAGCTGTTCAACAATATCCTCTTTCTGACTGATCACCTCTGTTTTGTCAACGATCGCTTCCTCCTCGCTGATACTCTCCGGTTGTTCAGCCAGCTCCTCCCGCTTGGTGATCTGTTCGGGTTTGTCAAATTCCTCTTCCTTAATGTCGGAGCTTTCAGCATCGATGTCGGTTAAAATCTTAAAGACAGAATGTACAAGTTCCTCGCGTATGTTGTCGAGTAATTCGTCTTCAATTATTACGGGTGACTCTGCCTTATCCTGCTCCGCTACGATATCTGCCGCCTGCTCGGTGATTTCCTCAACAATTGCATGCGCCTGTTGCTCAATGTCAGCCAATATGGAATCCTGCTCCACAGGTGGTTGTGGCGAAGATGGTGCTGTCTCCTCCTGCTGCTTTGCCTCCTCCTTCACGAGCTTGTCATCGTCGTTGTCCTGCGTTTCATCGTCTGTGGTTAATGCGAACGCCGAAACACGCGAGGGCGGTGGGGACTTGGGCAGTGGTGGCGGTTGACTGGACTCAACAGCGACCACATCAGCATCGGTACTATCAGCAACAGAAACTAAAGCAGCATCGGAATTGGGCTCTGGGGCGAATTGAGGAGCCTCGGGTTCAAGTTCTATAATGGGCACAGGGGACACAGAAACCAAAAGTTTTTCTTGTTCGGGTTCAGCTTGAATTTCCGACTGGGGCTCGTCAGCCGACTCGGTTTCAGCTGGAGGGGCAATCAAAACAAAACCCTCGGGATCAGAGGTCTCACTAACTGCCGCTATAATAGCCGCGACCACTTGTTCTTCCTCGGCGGCTTCGGTCTGCACTTCTTCCTGGGCTTGGGAGGTGGGAAGATAGTCGGATTTGTCGGTGGTGTTGGTGGTTGTGATGTTAGGTAGTGTGTTATTTTGGGTGTTGGTTTGGGTCTGAACTAACTCTGCGGCTGCAATGGTCTCGGTCTCAGTGGTTTTTTCAGTGGTTGTGATAGTGGTGTTCTCTGTGGCTGTAGTATTTGTTGTTGTTGTTGTTGTTGTTGTTGTGGTACTCGTATTTACAGTGTCGTTTGTGGTGTCTATTTGTTTTACCTCGATTTGCGACTTGTTCTTAATTTGGTCGGCCTCGGACTCGGCGACGGGTGTTGGCGGTGGCGTGGCAGATTCGTTGTTCTCACCAACTCCGTTTGTGCCGTTCTGGTGGTGCGGCTCGTCGTCCACATTGGTGGTGGCTGCTGCCGCCTCCGGCTCGGTTGGCGATTCGGACAAACCGTTCTTGTCGCCATTAGTCAACACCGGCTCGGCTGCGCCATGACCGTTGGTTACCACTTCAGCGCCATCGTTGCTACTGACGGGCTCCTGCACAGCGATCGGCTCGACAACTTCCACCTTCGACTCGGTGGCGACGGTGACGGCGGTGGTGTTTGTAGTCTCCGCCTTGGCCGCCTCCTCGCTAACTGCTGGGGCGGACTTCTTATCGTCATTCGCCTGGTGCTCCTGCTGTTGCTGTTCCTGCTCCCTGGCTGCACCATTTTCGGTGGGTTTCGATTCAACCTTGGCCGCCGCATCGGCAGGTGCTGCGTCCGCGCTTAGCTGCAAATTAATTACTTTTGCTGCAGTTGCAGAGCTAAAAAGAACTCATCGAATTTACCTCAGCTTTGTCGGCGACGACTGCTTCGGCAGATGCTCCTCCCTCTGCTTCTGCTGGCCGCTCAGCCTCGCCGTTCGTTGGCGCTGCCTCAGAGTTGGCTGCTGTTACTGCTGTTGGGGAAACTGGCTCCTCTGCCTTGGCTGGCTTCTGTTTGTCCTTCTTGCTAAACGATATGCTGCGGAAGGACCACTTCTTTTTCACCTTATCCTTCTTGGACTTGGACTTGATGCTCTCGTCGGCCAGTGGTGAGATCTCCTCGGTGCCACTGCCCTCCTTAGGCGAGCCGGATGCTGCCGCTGCCTCGTCCTTTACAGTCTTAGCAGCCGCATCAGCGGATCCTTCAGCTTTTAATGCAGCATCTGCAGCGCTTTTCTCGGTGGTTAGATCTTTATCGTTTTCAGAGTTCTCTTCGTTCTCCTTTTTCTACAGTACAGGACAAATAATATCAGTACCGGGATCTGTTTGATTAATCTAGCTGTATCTTACCTCGCCCGCGGCCGTCGCATCGTCGCTGCTGGCGCCCTTTTCCTTTGGCGTCGCTGCGTCACCGTTTACTGCGGGCGCCGACGTTTGATCGACATCTTCAATTTTCTCGACTTTGCCAGCGACTTCGTCGCCCTCGCCAACCTTTTTTGGATCGGTGGTGATATCAATTGAACGCTTGCTCTGAGCTTTACCCATTTTGCTGAACCTCTTTAATTGCTAATTGGTTCTGTGTCTTCAGTTCTGTAAATGCGGGTGCAACAAGAATTTAGGAAATAACAGCAAATTAATTGTTTGTCTCTCTTTGTTGAGATGTTATTTATGTCTGTACTTTTTTGTTTTTGTTGTGCTTTATGTATTTTTAGTAAAAATATATATATCTATATTCAACTGTATGTTTAGTTTGTTAGTTCTTTTTGAGTATCGAGTATCGAGAAATGGCAACGCACACTTTAAAATGAACTTGCTAATTTATTTTTATTTTTACATTTGACATTTTAATGCACGCCAACTTTTACTGCAACAACAACCTGCCAGACAATTGCGATCTCATTAGGAAAGTGCGTTCTTGCGTTAATGCAGCTGCTTTGATAAGGCACAAATACACATAACTATATCTCCACACTTGTATATATATATATATCTATTTGGCAAATGTTATTAAATACACGCGTCCAACACAACTTGTGATAAAATACTGCGTTTATCTTGCAAAAATATTTTTAAAATTTGTCATTTCATAGCTTTAACAAAAACAATAACTGGTAACAACAGTTATCTTCTAAAGTGGCGAAGATTAAATACCCTTGCAGAAATAGAAAATTATTATCGTTTTCACACAAAAAAAAATTAAAATTTTTACCGAGGCTACATTATACAGTATTTCTATGTTTGTGATATTTTATTGCTATGCAAGAAGACCATATATGATATAGTGGTCCGATGTTCACGGTTTTCAAGAGAAAAGGCTATAAAAGTTATATAATAAATAGTGTTCCGATCCGGCAAACTAAGACTACTTTACATTGAAGCAGACAGACAGACCGATATTAAGTCGGCTGCTTATACTGATCAAGAATGTCGTGACAAAATTATATCTTCTGCAAGGTATTAATAACTGCATTGTCAATGCGATTGAACATGTTAAATAAATTAGACAATTATTTTTTATTTATATTTTCGACCACAAGCTAAATTGGCTGCGCCTCACATATTTATGAATTGACGCGCAATTTGTGATTATGCATGCGGTTTTTAGTTGCTTTCCGCAGTCCGCCGTATGACTCAATATTATTTACAACTAGAGTCAAAAGGCGGCTAAATAAATGCCCATTTATCAGCAACGAAAATTGAGTAGTTGATACACTCTTTTGTTAAGCTGTTTTCCATTCAATCTTTCGGGTGGGTATTATAATAGCTTAACCCTAGATGGCTGTTCTTTTTATCTGTACACTTAGATTTTAAATTTTTGCCGCTCGCTCTCTTCGTACAGAAATGTCTTTTGTTATTTTATTATTTTAGTTAAGCAATTATTTAAATTTATTTAGCCAACTAGGGTTTAAAAGCGACTAACATTGAGAGCCAAATATATACAATAAATCAACGATATGGCAACGCTCTCAGAACGTATTTAAATAGCAGTCACAAAACTATGGCCAGCTATTGCGTTATGTTGTTTAGTGATTAGCCGTCAAAAAGAATATATATATATATATATATATATATGTGTGTATATATGTACGCATGGTATGTGTCAGTGTTCAGCGAATACTGCTGCTCATCTCTATTTGCTAGGCAATAGCCTGTCGCCAGCTTATCAGTCGTAGCCATAAGACGAAACAATAAAAACATTAAAGTAATGAATACGGCTAAAGTAGACAGCAATTGCGAAACTGTTTCGGCCGGCAAATGAATCATCAAATCCAGGAAATTTTTATGAAGCAACACATGCCGGTGGCGGTAGAGGCTGACACATGCAGAGCAAAAGAGACAGAGTGCGAGCAAAAGAGAGACTCAGCAAGGCGGGCGCGGCATTAAACCCCCTTTTTTGTTGTTCTTCTTCTTGCTACTGCCGTACTATGCGTCACTTTAAACATCGAATTACTCGACGCGACTCGGCAAATGAAACAGAAACCGTTGCACAGAATTTAAGCGAAGCGAGAGACGAACAAACATCCCAAGGGCGGGAGCGTGGGGAGTTTCGAGCGCAAAAATTAAAAAGCGAAAAGTTTCGTCGTGTTTAGGGGTTGCAAAAAAAAAAAAAAAAACTATATGCATATAGGAGCGGCCGTCGAGGACATTCATTTGAAGCTGCCTTTGTAACTTTTTGCGGCCACTGTTTCAGCCACTGTTTGTCTCAGATGCACATTTCATACGTATTTATATATGTATATACAATGTGACTAGAACAGCTGCGGGAGCAGCTGTTTCTGCGGATAAGGCCTACTGTTCGTAGGTTCCTTTCGGATTTCACCATAACAGCTTTTTTTTTTAGAAAATTTAGTAACAATATTAAATTGCATAAAGACTTATATTTCACGTATTCCACGTATTTCATTTTAATCAGATCTTCGGTCGAGTTCCTTCTATCAAGACTTGACTGTATTTACGTACATTCCATACGCACACGTGCATTTAAATTGTGTCATTGAATACGAACGAAAACGAAACGAACAATTTAAGAGCAAACTTCCAATTTCATCAGTCTCAACGTTTCGTTCAATGAACCCCATAAAATTCACCAAACACCTCAAGCACGAGCACGAACCCGGCAACAACAAAGTGATTGCCTCCCTCCTCTGCTTACAATGTTTTGGATCCACCACAAGATTAATAGGAGTAAATCTAAAGCATATTTGAGGCTAGGCAATACGAAAAATAAAAAGCGAGGCAGCAATTAATTTGATCGTATAATTTCAAATTAAATATCCAAGCGATTCGAACAGAATGTATGCAAAATGTCGATGAGTAATCGCAAGAATATGCCGAGACACACACACACACACACAAGTACAAACAGGTGTAGCCGTAACTCAACCCTTACCAAAATAGACCGCACAATAACCAACTGTGCGCGTACTAAGTAAAATGGCAATAACAGGCAAAAACGACTACAGCATATAAAAGCGCAAGTAAAATTGCGGTATGACGCATCAGCGAGGCGAAAAGGACAGGAGAACAAGGACAACGAGAGTTTGTCAGGGTTGCCGGCCGGCACTTCGTTCCTACTACTACAATACTACTACTACTACTACTGCTAATACTACCAAACACTACTACACTTACGCAACAGAGAGCAACAGTGACGACGACGGTCATTGCCCGTCGTTTCCATGGCAACGGTTCGACGACGACGCGTCGCTAACGCTGACGCTTATGTCGGCGCTGCGCCGCAGCCAAGCAGCAAATATGGGGGGTGTGTGAAAATACTTGAGCGCCGCCGCGGCCCACATAAAAAGGCGCACCAAAAATGTGACAGCGTTGCCAGACTGACGACACACGACATGACATGCAGAAAATGCAAGGCGAAGGCGAAGCGTGTACGAGATTAGCACAACGAGAGATTTACATGCATATGTATGTGTGTACATCGCGCCCAATGTAATGCACAGACTCAACGTTACACACACATGTGCAACGAGTGGCAGCCAAAAATCGGTTGTTCCATTAAAATTACTCAATTTTGGCTGCGTCGGCATTGTTAAAAGCATTTTAGCTTTTATTAGTTAAATTTAATTTAAACTTGACCTTTGATGTGTCACACACACACACACACACACACACACACACAAATATAATATTAATGCCGCTGGCCTCTCACGCCTCTTGCTTTTAAGCCGCGCCTTTGTGTTGTCTTCAGTAAAAGAAAAATTATAAACGAAGGGACAAAGGAAAGCGAAGAGCAAACACAGAGGCAGGCAGGCACGGGAGCAGAGTGGTGTCGTCTATAAATAAAAGCGCATTTATCAACAATGAAACATGCTCGAAATGCAACACAAAGAGCTATATATATTACCGTGCAAGTGTGTGTGGTGTGTATGTGTTTCTCTACGTTTGTATGTGTTCAATTGTCTGTTCTCTATCAATTTTGACACTTTAAGCTGTTGTATTGCTGCTGCGGCTGCGCTTTCAATTTGACGCCTGCTACCCCTCCTCTCACTCCGCCCGCCGCTAGAAGATCGCAGCCATCACAGATCCACGCTTTGGGACCAGACGATACGTAAATTAAATTGATTGTGCAGGAATGCGTACACTAGAGCCGGGGGCCGGCCAACTGGACAAACATTAATTTCATGTCATGCTACACACACACAAACACACACACATACACACACAAACTTATAAGCATACACACATAAATATACAGATTCCAGTTGGTTGCATTGTCGTACAATTGTATAGGGCATTTATAACGCTGGGAACTTGGTAAGTGCGCGCGCACTTAAAGCCGCAAAGCAGACGTAATTGAACTTTTATAAACTAATCAAGCGAACGCCCACAGTCGCAGTCGCAGTCGCAGTTTCAGTCTCACTCTCCTTACATTCCTCTGCACACGCACTTGACAGCTGACACACACACGCACACACATATTCACATATACATAGAGACTGCATCTCAGCTCATTCCTTCCAATTTCTTCAATCAGCCGCCAGGCGGCGACAGTTGCTTGTACACATACATATATATGAGTATAATAGTAAGAAAAGGAGCGAAGTGCAGTCGAATCAACAATAAAATACAGATGCAGCCACACACACAAACATACAAACAAGTGCAAGCATTGCATATTTGTCACTTTGCTATTTGAGACAGATGTGTATGTATGTATGTTTGTATTAGCGCTGCTGATAAGCCACGCCTAATATAACAGAAAACCAAATCACAAATCAAACACATTATAAATATATACATACGTATGTAGCTATATATATATATACATACATATGAAATGCACTTAAATACAAGAAATGCACATCACACACATTGTCAAGAGGAAATATAACTACAACAGTTTTGTGGCCCACGCAGCCAAAATCAGCAGTCGAGAAATTGAGCGAAGCGCACTTTGAGAATTTGTGCGAAAAGCAGAAAACAGCAACACGAAAACGAAGAGGAACCAGAACAACCAGCAATAACAACAACAACAACAACAACAACAACAACAGCAAATGAGCGCGTCTCGGGGAATGTCTCAAGTAACCGGATATAATTGGTTGGCGCTGGGGCGTTGTTGCTGTTGTTGTTATTGTCTCTGTTGCTGTTTTCTTATGCGTTGCGACAATATGAAAAGGATACGTAAAATGAGTGCCATAATTAGTTACAAGCTGAAAACTCATATACCCCATACAAGTCGCAATACCACAAAATACTGGACAAAAGAAAGAAAACATTTTTCAATTATCATTTCCGGTCAGTTCTTGACGGGCGATCTGGCATTGTTGCTATGTCTGCCTGCCTGTCAGACTGAATTCTTCACAATTATTGATATGTATAATAGAATTCTCTACGAACATAGCCCAAAAATACAAACATAACGGTAGTCGCCGATACTCACTTTGCTATCTGGCAGAGAACCCCACCAATGATAAAAAAAATGTAGTTATATATATGAATATATAAAGAAAATACAGTAATAGAGAGGAAGTGTCTTTACAAGGCAACTCAAGCAACGCACATACAATTGATAAACGAAGGGAATGAGGCACAAAGAAACTGCCTATCGATTGCGTTGCATGGGGTAATTGTTTGTGATTCACAGTTCTCGCTTAACAATAGAAATGACGGTTTACTTCTTAACTTATTTCACTCTAACCTAATCTAGTACTATATATCGCAAAGTGGGAGCTACGTGACCCCAACTACCATGTACCATATACTACATGTACAGGCGAGTTATCTGCCTATTCTGTGACAACAGCATATCAAATGATAAGCCAAAGAAAGT
Organism: Drosophila sordidula; assembly: GCA_035047465.1. NCBI lineage: Eukaryota > Metazoa > Arthropoda > Insecta > Diptera > Drosophilidae > Drosophila > Drosophila sordidula. The sequence goes on along the minus strand of JAWNPQ010000260.1, from coordinate 627,497 downwards.
GATCTTGGCAAACATTATATATTTATTTTCTTTACGGACGTATATTTACTGCGATAAGACGAACGGGCGGTGGGCAAGTAAAGAAACTAGCAAAATTAAGCGTATCTCTAGATTCAAGAACTTGCAATCTCGTTAACTTTGTTTTAAATAGTTTCAGTTTGCAGTTCGTTCTCACATTACGTATTGTAAATAAACAACAAAAAAATCGATACGTTAAATTATTATATCAACCGTTAAATTAAATTGAAGCCTTTTCAATATGATTGATGAATTCTGAGGTTGTTGATATCTTTTTTTATTTACCATTTTTAATTTAGCTTGACAGAAAATGTTATCTATAGGCCACATAAACAAAACACTCTATATGGTTAGCTATGGAATCTATGTGACTTTCTTATTTGGCAACGCTTGCAACGCAATCAGAGAGTGAAAAAAACATTAAAATCATTTGGCGAGACTAACGAAATCTGAATGTGCAGCTGGGTCAGTTTTCCTCCAATGAGCCACAGCTGAGCCCGCTCACTGACGACAGCACTGTTACCGCTTTAGCTATATCAAACTTTTTTTTTTTTGTTTGAAGCGAGGTAGGTTTTTAGGAAAGTTACTAGAAATTCGGCTATTTACTATCGGTCACATTTAACAAGGCTGCAAACCGGTTCGAGCTCGGAGTTTGCACATTGCAAAAATCATAAACCGAACCAGTTATCCAAAGATTCAGTCGCACCAATGTCTCTTTTAAAAAGGTTTAGTTTAATTTCAGAACCCAACATTTTAAAACCGAAATAAATATATTGGCTGATTGGTTCCAGTCACCCAACATTTTATTCTTTTGTTTTTTCTTTTTCTTTTGTTACTCAAGTAAAACGATTTTTTTGGTGGCAATACAGTCAATACGCCTTCAAACTCTCTTCTGGCAACACTGACCGACAGTCTTACACGAGTAGTCAAAAACTTGAAACATACACATACACAGGCAAGTGGCAATATTGTCGAAGGATGCGGATGCTAGTAGAAAGCGTAACTGGCGAAAAAATAAAATAAAGTGGGTTGCGGCGGCTGGCTGAACCGGTTAGTTGTGCCATTCTTGTTCTCTACCTCTATGCTTTAGTCTCTGGATTTTGCGGCTAATTAAATCTTGCAAGCGTGCAACAGCAAAGCGTATGATTGTGTGTGTGTGGTTAAATAAAGAGTTGTAGTAATAAAGGTAGTAGAAACAACGGCGAATTCCAATTAGAATTGAGTTGTCACAAGTTGCGCGCACACCGAGTATTCTGATTAGAAATTCAATGCACTGCACGGAGACGCACGCTTTGTCCAGACCACTTTGGCATCGTTGTAAACGGCGTTTTAATACATCCATAAATAATTCATAAGACAAAACGACAATTGGCGAAAATCGACGCCCGCTATTTCTGCTTACATATTTCCGGTACTTACTCTTTGTCGTGTGACGCGACGTCAGCTGCACGGGTGGCCACAAATTGATGTGGAGAGACGAGAAGGAATGTTCCTTGCTTCTTTTTAGCACGAGTAGGAGAGCTTTTTTAAAAAACAGTTAATAGTCAACAAGTACACCAATCACGAAGCGCTGCTAGAGAAATCACTCGGATTCGTAATGTTAGGAAAAACGCCGTCGTACAACAACCGCACACAAAACCGTTCAACTCAAACAACAAACGACGACTGCTGCTGTCGCTCGACGCACGATCAGCAACGAAACAGAAACAGAAGCAGAGGCAACAGAAAGCAGCAAAATGAAACTTCTACTTCAGCCGCTTGCAGTGCAAGCAGAGCTGGAAGCAGAAGTAGACAAAGAGAGAAAGGCCGGAAGCGTCGGCAGCGGCGTCAACAGCTGAAATGCGGGCTCCAGAGGCAACAATATTGCATTAAGTGACCATCAGAAGCTATCGATAAAAGCGATAGTGATATTGTTGTTGTTTCTTGCTGTTGTTCTTCTTTTCCTTCTTCCTCTTCATGTGCTGCTGCTGCGTGCAATGCGTAAGGAGTCAATAACAAAACTAATGAGCCTTGACGGCGGCACCATCGATATTTGTATATGTGTGGATGCATGTGCACACATACACACGTACGCACGCTTTATTGCTTGATTTTGCCATTCATGCTTCACACAATGACCCCACATGGCAGCAAGCGGGCGCTGTTGCTGCTTCAGTAGCAACTTTAAATAAACAATGACACTACAATGAAAAGAAAGGGTGGCAAAAAGGCGGTGTAGAAGTCGTTGCTTATCTTCGCTCGCTGCTTGTTTAATTGCTCAAACGCAAGCTGATTATCGAACAGACTATCACGAAAATTGAAACGAATTCGAATTCAAATTTGGCAATCGATTCTACATTCATCGAAATGTAAATGTTTGTTGGTTTCGAATGCGAAAAAGTGTTGACATGCCTTGTCAGTGGCTCACACCCCCTTCCCGACAAACCTATTCCACACACATGCCCACACTTATACGGAACATGTGTGTGAAAGATGTTGCTTAAGCAGCACTTCACGCCACTCCATCATCTCCTAGATACATATATACAAACATATGTACATAGACAAGAATGAGCATATACATGTATGTATGCATTTACTTGTGTCTGTGATGCGGTTTGCTGCTTTGCATATAGTCGTCTTTTTTCCATCAAGGCAGCACATTTTCCGCCCCCCTTCCAACCGATCAAATCAAAACTAACCACTTGAAATACTACAACTACATATTTACCGTTATATACACATACACACAACTATTTATTTATTTATAGCAATCGATGGCGCGCAATTTAAATTGTTATTAATGCTAATTCAACAAAAAGCATCAGCAGCACAACCTCTTATGTATATAAAAAATAAATATGCCACATTCAAAAATATTCGTACGCCAAGCGAAAATCAATCCGCAACAATAACAAACAAAGCAATAAGATGATGAGCAGTACACGAAACGAGAGACGCTGGCGCAGCGGACAGGTCGGGCCGGCCGGCCGGCCGGTCGCTTGGCCACAGATAAGCGCTCGTGGCTGGGCTGGGAGGCAATGCTGCCTGATCGGCACAAATTGCGTTGTTTGAGAAAAGCGGGCACATTTGTTATTGTTGTCAAGAACCGAAATGAAAATCGAGTAGAGTTTGACAAATATTACGAATGATGGCAATATAAAAAAGTTCTAAATTTATGATATATCTTTGAATTTTGTTGGGATGTACTAAAATCAGTAAATTGGAATAAAAGGGATTTATTTTTATAATTGTATCTGCCAACTGGCTTTTTCTCGATAACATTGCTTAAATAAGGCTTTGACGGCTGCTTCAGTTTACCTATTTATTATTATCCGCATACGATCTTGCTAGACCCCAATTATCTTCGGTGTGAAATTGAATTGCCCACCCAGTTTGAGTCACCCACGTCCACAAACCACAAATTGCACTTGACGGACAGCACATAACGGTATTGCAAATATTGGCCACAGACTTATTTGCGTTTATGGCAACCGCAGTCGGCAACAACGTTCGCAATTCCTCCAATAAAAAACAATAACAAACGATTGTCAGCCCCCGGCACCCCACCCCAAACCTCGCACACCCTCATCTAAATCCATGTAATTTGAAACGACTTCAATCTAGCCCCGAGCTAAGCATTAATACGATTTAGAATGCCAATCGCAAACCCAATGAACATCCAACAGAAAGGACAGATATACAGTGAAGACTCGACTGACAAACTAAATTTAAAATACAAAAATAAACAAAATTATGTTTATAATTGGGATTTTAAATATTTCGTAATAAATAATCATAATTTGAAATCAACCAGCCCACACAGGTAATAATTATTGGCTATATTGGCGAATGCAGCCTCATCCAGAGTATTCACCGTACTGAATGCATACACACGCACACACACACACACACACACGCACACGCTCTCTCACAGACAGGCACGTAAGTGGCGACGCCAGTTAGGGCGGTGGCTGCCTGGGAGCAGGCTAACTGCTCTCGTGTATTTTGTAGCTTCACCGACTGCAAACTTGCGACGCAATATTTTTATAACAGAAGTCGGTGTTCCGTCTCTTTCTTTCTTACTTTTATTTTTTGTTAAATCAAAACGATCATATACCGATTAAACTAAACTAAAACACACATTTTGTGTTGCACATTAAACAAGGATATTTTTAGCGAACAAGTCCAAGCCCAAACGTGTTGGCAAGTGTAATCGGGCTCAAACAAAGCAACGACAACGACAATGAAAAATAAGTCAAGTCAGGCATCTCGAACGAACAAGGCAACAGCCGCAGACAACAACGCACCCATACAGTCGCACTCTTACTCACGCTATGTATATGTTGGTATGCATGCATATATACACGCACTCACAAAGAATGAAGCGGAAAAGCAAGGAGCGTACGAGTGACAGCACAAAGCGTAAAAAAGGATAAATGAAGCACGCAAGGGAAGAATGTTGATAAGCAACGTAGAGCACAAGGCAGGCTACAGAGAGCAAATGAGACAGAAGGAGGGTGAGAGAGGGAAAGAGAGAGAGAGAGAGAGAGCCAAACGGATACAAAGCCACCGGCAGCGACGCCGACAGTGGCGACGTAGTGGCAACGCCGACGCAACTGCAGGCGGCACACCCAAAATTGAAAAAAGGCTACTAATAACGCTAAAAATTATTAACAGCCAAACGTGTTGGTTTGGTTAAAATAAAATGCCGGCTACATAATTTTTTCATTTCTCTTTCACACTTTAATTGAAATACTGCTATTTATTTGGAAAATTTTCAGTCAACGCGCCCAGCCCACACTTATATACTGGCAAGAGTATGGCGTCCTTTTTTGAATTCTGTATGCTTGGGCTGTATGCGGAATATGTATCAATGATACTTGACGCATTATTGAACAATTGAATTATTTTGAACACTTGGCGTGTGTGAATTACAATTACGCTTACTTTTATCCACAATTTCAAGTCATAATTCACAAAAGTCTCGTCCTACACTCGCATTCACACACTATTAAAACTCCAAATGTATATATACAAAGCGTTATACAGAATTTCAACAGCAGCACTTACACATACAAAGGCACTCAGACAGCTTGGCTTGGTTTTTTCAAATTTCGTGATTGCCATTTTTTTTTGCGTTTTTCGAACTCATTTTGAATGAAATGAATATTGTAATTTGCATTTACCTGGCTAGTTACTTATATTAGGCACACGCACTTTATTCTTATGTTCTGAATTTTCAAATATAAACCGTACTTCGTTCTTTCTTTAAACTACTTTCCGTCTCTCGCAGAGCTGTCAAACAAACCGAATGCGTTGAAGCAGAGTGTGTGTGTGAACGAATGGGCACATTTTTTTCATTTTCATTCCCTTAACGTAGCTAAATGCCGCCGATACATATCGATATTTTTGCAGGCCTTAGATAGTGAAGTGGACTAAACCAATCAACCGCTGCCGAGTTTAAACTGCAGCCTTAACCACCGTTTTAGACAAATTGTTGAGTGCCGCACACTTGTTAAGTGTTGCATAAAAATATATGCTTTGTATTTTGTATTTGTATTAACGTTGCTAATAATGCAAGTAAACACTGTTTTGTGAAATAAAGTTCGAGTTCCATTCAGAATGTGCACTTTAATGAATTTATAGATGATTGAGAATATCGATACATGTTCAATATATCGATAGAGTCTTGTCGACCGTTTACGTCAGTGTCCTACTTTTTATCTCAACCCAGGCATTCTCAGTATATTTTCGGTATATTTAGTACGGATTTCAGGTATTTATACACTGTCCGTAAGAGGTCACACAATAAAAGCACACGCCAGTTTCGGCGGGAAAATTGTCGCAGGAAGCATTGAAATAAAAGTAACACACATCTGAAACACAGCAACTAAGACTGCTAGACTAAATATTAATATGTCACCAACGACAAGGCAAGCCGCAGCGCGTGCCGCATCGAGTGCCTCATCGCGTACCGGATCGCGGGCCTCATCGCGGCTCGCATCGCGGCCCGCATCACGGCCCGCATCACGGCCCGCATCGCGGGCTGCATCGCAGTCTACATCGCAGTCTACATCGCAGTCTACATCGCGGTCTGTATCGCGGTCTGCATCGCGGTCCGTATCACGGGCTGCATCGCGGGCTACATCGCGGGGTACATCACGGGCCGCATCGCATGCCGCATCGGATACCACATTGAATACCACATCGGGTACCACATCGGATGCTGCATCGGTTGCCGTATCAGTTTCCGACTCGGATGAAACACCGATTATCCCATCGGATGAGACTCGCAGGCGCTACTGCGGCCTGGGTAACCATTATCTTCGCGAGCCGCACAAGACCATCGGCGACGAGAAAGTACTCAGCTTCGCGAAACACATAAATCCGGAATTGCGGACCGCCACGCCCATCTGTAGCGCTTGCTACGAGACGTTGATTAAGATCTACCAAATCAAGGTGAAACACGCAATAGAACTGTACAAGGAAAAAAAACGTGCAGGCAACACAAACTCCCTTTCGGACGTGAGCTACAGTCAGCAGCAGCAGCCGCAACAGAGCACTACTCCAATATCTGCCTACTCCATTACATATGGGACATCCTCTTCAGTAAACTCTTCAAGGAGCTCGGCCAAACGAACGCGTGCAGACGACGACGATGATGAGCCAATGTTAAGTCTGAACGCAGTGAATGGCACGCGTCTACCCAACATACAACCCATTCCCAGGCGGCGCCAGTTCGTGCACTTGAACAAGGACGTGATGGACATTTACCTGGCCGGCACCACAGGGGGGTGAATTCGCCTTGTAATTTAGTTACATACTTTATACTTTATACTTATACTTTATTTGTTTTCCATCTCTCGTTACTTAGACTGTGAAATAGGGTGAATTCGCCTTGTAATTTAGTTATATACTTTATACTTTATACTTTATACTTTATACTTATACTTTATTTGTTTTCCATCTCTCGTTACTTAGACTGTGAAATAGGTCATCTTTTTTTGCCCAAAGATATTGTTTAAAGTGAAGTTTATATTTTCAGGCAGAATCTGTGCCTTATAAAAATAAGCCAATGTTAAGTCTGAACGCGGTGAATGGCACGCGACTACCCAACATACAACCCATTCCCAGGCGGCGCCAGCTCGTGCAATTGAATAAGCACGTGATGGACATTTACCTGGCTGGCACCACAGGGGGGTGAATTCGCCTAGTAATTTAGTTACATACTTTATACTTATACTTTATTTGTTTTTTATATCACATTGTTACTTAGACTGTGAAACAGGTCATCTTTTTTTGCTCAAAGATATTCCAGATAAATGAAATAAATCTGTAAACAAAACCTTTGTATTCGAATTGCGTTTTTTTTTTTCATAGATCTATGGGGTGAATGAGATATGCTCAAAAAACTGATATTTATCGATAATAAGAAAACGACGAGGTTTATCTTATTTATTTGCTCTGCATATGGTATACAAGAATTTAGAAAACCAATCTTTCTAGCTCTTTTCTCCGAGATCGATACGTTCATACGTACAGACGGACATGGCTAGATCGACTCGGCTCTTGATGCTGATCCAGATTATGTCTGCCTGTATGGATGACATACTCGTCATACAAAAAATCGTATCGTGTATGAATTGCATATGCTGATGTTTTTGAATATTAAGTAGAGGGTAAGATTTCGCAAATGTTAAAAACAGCTGAGTCTGTTATGCTTCTGTTAAATCGGTTATCATCGATGCGGTGTCGGTTCACATCTCTTAAATTATAAGTTTTATCAAACTGGAATCTTATTCGGAATACCAGAAACGGATTAAAATAATAATAGGCAATAAATTGTCATTCGCACAAACTTTGTTTATTTTTGCGCAAATAATAAGTAGTAAAACTATTGGTGGCTGTTGACAAAATGTTAGCAAAATGTTAAGTTAACAGGCGAGCGAAGAAACAGAATCAGAAAGCAGACGAGCAGAAAAAAAAAAACGGCAACAAAAATACATTCACAAAGTATTGCCAAAACCGCAATCTAGCACCGAATGGGCTAACTGTTCAATGGTTATGGCTTCAACGTGGACAAACATGAAGGTGTTGTTGTAACGACTGGCCCGCCCCTCCCCCGGCAGAACCTTAATCTTTGCTTCCATACGCTGTTTCCATGATAGAGATAACAACTCTGGTGTCTACAGGCAGGAAAAGGTAGTCACAGTACATTCACCTTCATTTCGATTTATTCGAGTGCAATTGATTTTAGATCGTCATGGGCTGTATTACGAGCACCAATAAGCTGAATGAGTTGCACCAGGAGAACGTGTTCCGAGTGCGTGTTGCCCACTTGCAGCCCAGCGGACCCGAGGCGCCCATCGTGCGCAGCGGCTATTTGGAATTGACGCCGCGTGAGTTGATTTTCCTCACGCCCGGCTGCGATCCGATTGTGTGGGCTCTGCAGCACCTGCGCCGCTACGGACTCAACGGCGATCTGTTCTCCTTTGAGGCTGGACGGCGGTGCATGTCCGGGCCGGGTATCTACACGTTTCGCATACACGATGCCGAGCAGCTCTATCCGATGTTCCAGCGCTACATAAACGCCGTTAACACCGACGCGTTCGCCCAGGTGGAGCGGGAACGCGAGCGCGTCAATTCCGCGCATTCGACGTCGGTGCTGCTGGGGCAGCTGCGCAGCGACGTTCAGCCGCACAGCAACAACTACTTGGAGCCGGCGCCAATGCTCGCCCGCAACGCGCTGCAAGCGCAACAGCAGCAGCTGCAGCCCAACGACATGGCCGGATTGGCGATCGACACACCCGACTCGCTGCCCAATCTGCAGCTCGTTGTGGCCGAGCAGGGCGCAGCCGGCAGCAACGGTGCCCTCCAGTCGCCGATCACGCCGGGCGCCTATATCAACACCAATTCCAACGTCTACTTTGATCAGCCACTGCAGCGCATGTTGCAGGAGCAGAACGGCTACAGCTCCCCGCCAGAGGCGACGCCCAGCTCGACAAACAGCGCATTCAGCACCATGCGCCGGCAGCAGCCGCAGCACTTGGTCGACTTGCCGCCACAGGAATCCGCGCCGGCGCTCAACGAAACAGTGCGCATGTACGCCAATGTGGAGCCGCCTCGTGACCGCCTTCTCTTCGAGATGCCGCTCGTTGGCTGCAGCGAGCGCTGCTACGAGAACGTCAATCGCTTGGACCTGCCCCTGCTGCCGCGGGAATCTTCGCAGCATTCGGTGGCGGCTGCAACGCAGCAGCAGGCACAGCAACAGCAGCAGCCAGTTACGCCAACCAGCTTACCCGGCGTAAACTACATAGTCCTCGATTTGGATCAGCCTCGTAGTCCCGCACAGTGCTCGCCCAAGACGGTGAATAACGGCTTCGGCAGCGGCCAATCCCTAACGGCAACAGCAGCGCAGACACTGGAAGGTACTCAGGCATCGGATACCTCGCATCCGGCGCAGACCAGACACTTGAATGCAGGTGCAACGACAGCAGCCGGCTCTGCACCGTCTACGGAAACTACGGGCACCCAGGGCTACTCGACCATTGATTTTATACGCACATACGCTTTAAACAAATCATCAACGGTGCCTCCCCACGATGCCGAATTGGCGACGATGTGCCAGCATCACCAGGACCACGCACACGAGGAAGCTGATCTGCGCCTCACGAGGCACAGCAAATGTGTGCGCAAGGCCTACTCCATCAGCGAGTAGCGAGTGCGAATGGGACTCGTCGAATGAGTAGCGGGTAGCGAATTGAATGTGGCGAGTCTTGATTTTTAGGCCAGCACAACGAATTTACAACTTAAACCAAGAAGAAGTTAGAGAAGACGACCATAACGGGTCCAATTCACAGCCCGTTAAACATTTTAATGTTTATTAATTATAAATTAGGTGAGTTGCACGTCAGGCAGCCAAATCATTGCCCGCTTTTATTTGCCTTGGGCATAGTCACAAACACAAAATAGACACAAATTGCAATCAGGTTGTTTCAGAGTATGTACTTAACAATATATACATAGGCATATATTACATTGTGCACATACATACATAAGTATTTTTACACACACGGGGCTGTTTAGTGCTAGTCGTTTTGAAATCTTGTGCAAGTTAATTTTCCTTTTTTAGTGAAAATGCAACGTGAAAGGCTTTTTAATGTACTCGTTAGTAGTTAAGCAACCATATAGTATCTATATGAACATAGTTTTGTTGTTGTTAGAATCGCGGAACAATGGCCCAGTGCTTTTAACTTGATTTGTTGTCAGCTTTTGAACAACCGCCCGTTCTAAATCTAGTTTTTATATTGCTTTATTGTTATCCAAATTGTAAGGAATTAAAACGTATTTACTTATGCAGATATGTAAGTTAAATGCACATGATTTATGGATCTTGTATCCAGCACAATATTATTGCAAATGTATTCGAAAAGCAGAAGATTTGAATACAAAATATTTGTATTACTGTTAGAGTCTAAGACAAAAGACGTGCAATAAAAATTAAAAGAAACTTTAGTCCAACCTTTTTTGAAACAAAGCATCGGATTATAATCAATAATCACTAGTCAATAATTATTGACAACATTGTAAACAAGAAATATATTTAAAACAAGTAAGAACTCTAGGATATCACCAATATTTCAAACGCCCATAACTTTGTCAAAACAGAACCGATTTTGATGTTTGCTGGCATTTTATTTATGGTTTGTCCTCTAAATTGATTCTGTATTTTAAATATATTCATTATTGAAAATAAATTTTTTTTTGAATTTTTTGGGAAAAAAGCATGTACCCCCCCCTTACTCATTTTCGAAAAATTTTTTTTTTCAAAATTTAAAAATTCAAATTTACAATTTTAATCGATTGTGTTGGTCTCAATTAGCATAAAAAATAACATTAAAACCGATTCTGAGGGGGTCAAATTTTTTGTCAAAAATCATGCAAAAATTGAGAAAAATTTTGACATGTAAAGCTCTCGGATCCATATCTCCCATATTTCAAACGCCCACAACTTAGCCAAAACTGAACCAATTTTCACGTTTGATGTCATTTTTTTCATGGTTTGTCCTCTAGATTGATTCTGTATTTAAATTTTATGCATTTTTGAAAATAAATTTTTTTTTTAATTTTTTGCCAAAAAAAAGCATGTACCCCCCCTTAATCATTTTCGAAAAAATTTTTTTTTCAAAATTTAAAAATGCAAATTTACACTTTTAATCGTTTGTGGTGGTCTCAATTAGCATAAAAAATAACATTAAAACCGATTCTGAGGGGGTTAAAATTTTGTCAAAAATCATGCCAAAATTGACAACAATTTTGACATGGAAAGCTCTCGGATCCATAGCTGCCATATATCAAACGCCCATAACTTTGTCAAAACTGAACCGATTTTGATGTTGGATGCCATTTTTTTCATGGTTTATCCTCTGCATTCAAAATATATTCATTATTGACAATACATTTTTTTATTAATTTTTTGAGAAAAAAATCACTCATTTTCGAAACAATTTTTTTTTTCAAAATTTAAAAATGCGAATTTACTTTTTTAATCGATTGTGATTGTCACAATTAGTATAAAAAACAACGGCAAGACGGACATTGCACAAACTTTTTCGCTTTGTGAACAAGTATAAAAAATTAATCCGAGACGCCGAAAATTGCGTTGCAATTAGCACATGTTTGATATTTAGCTTGTATAGAATCTACATAAATCTAGAGTTCGATGATTTAAAGCTTTTAGATTTATTAATTGGCTACATTATACTCGTTATAATAATTGATGGACATTACACACACCCAATATACTTTCTTCGCTTTGTGAACGTGTGTAAAAAAAAACGAAAAAAAAAACACCAATCTTTGGGGTGCTAAAGATTAAGATTGACGTTACAATTGTGATTTGTTTACATTGCGTTACAATTGACACATTTTGAGTTTTTCCCGATTATACATATATATATATAAATACATATATATATTAAACCGAGAAAAAAGATTGAAAAAAAATTGTCATATAAGAGACTAGTTAAAGTACTGTGAGAGTGAACAATTGAAACACATTGGGAGCGATAGCACAAATTTAAATATCTATTACACTATCCGATATCCGATTGGGTCTATCGACAACAAGTTTAACCAGTGTGTACCCATGGGTGCACTCTCGGAGCGATAACCTGACGCCGGTGTGTTGTGTTTACTGTTTTAAACTCAAATGCAAATACGATTAGTGCGAATTCAGAATACATAATAAGTAAAGTGACCTAGTGAATTATCACGTTTAAATTAAAACGACGATTAAGCGATCTTTCCAGACAGAGTCCATTGTGCGTCACGCTCGCTATCAACATCGGCACAACTGAGCCGACAGTCCCAGTACAAGTTGTACTCTTGACATTGAGTGCCATGGTCAGGCATTTCAGCGTTTCCTTGGCCTTGGCCTTAGCCTTCGTCCATGTGTTGAGCTTGGGTCATTGCCACCTCGGGCCAGAGCTAGTGTCGCGTGTGGCACCTGGAGTTCCCCCGGATGTACAGGAGGAGGCTGTGCGGCAGCTTATACAACGTGTGATTGGCGGCCAAGCGTCCAATTTGTTTCAGGTGGAAGTGAACAAGGCAATGGAACAACGAAGTTATAAAGTGAGTAGTTGGCTGAAAAATATTTGAAAAATAATCACGTCAATAGGTTTAAAAAGGTTTCGTTTAAGAGTACTTATGCAAATACGAAAACTGAGAATTTTTAAATTAGGTAATAAAAAAGTTGGCATGGAATTAGTACACGCTTGTTTTGAAAGCATATTTCATTTATGAAAATAAAGCGGTGAAGTTAAAAAGAAAATCTGCTTGCTTAAATACAAATATTGGCTTCGACAGTATGATAATCAGATATATATACAGATATATACCAATATCTGTTCTTCTCATCTCAGATTAAGTACCGTAGTGGGTTTATCTATATGAATAAAAAATGTACCTAGATTAAGATGCACCTGAGCTCTTACACTCAATCTAATAAATATTTATACTTATAGATCGAACTGCTGGATAGTGGTAAAGTTTTGATAGCCGGATGGGATGGCGTCTCGGTTTGCAAAGGCTTCCATCACTACCTGAAGTATGTGCTGAACAAGGATTTGGACTGGTTTAAGACACACATCGAGCTGCCCGAGAATGTGCATCTACCGAATGTGACAATCAGCTCCAAGTCGGCCAGCTCGTTTATCTACTACCAAAATGTTTGCACATGGAGCTACAGCTTCGTTTGGTGGAACTTCGATGAATGGCGCAGACACATCGATTGGATGGCGATGATGGGAATAAATCTGTTGATAGCGCCCAACCAGGAAGCCATCTGGCATATGGTCTACAGAAAACTGGGTCTCAGCGAGGATGAGATAGACGTTCACTTTGCCGGTCCGGGCTTCCAGGCCTGGCAGCGCATGGGCAACATTCGTGGCTGGGCTGGACCACTGCCACCCGCACACAGGCGGCTCCAGCAGCTGCTGCAACAACGCATTGTGCAGGCACAACGCGAGCTGGGCATGAGTGTGGCTCTGCCTGCCTTTGCAGGACATGTGCCCACGGCAATGCGACGTATCTTTCCTAATGCCAGCTATTCAGCAGCAGAGCGGTGGAATAACTTCCCTGATAGTTATTGCTGTGACCTATTTATCGAACCACATGATCCGCTCTTCCAGCAAGTTGGGGCTAAGTTTCTGCGTGGAGTGCTCCAAGTCTATGGCACCAATCACATATACTTCAGCGATCCCTTTAACGAAATGCAGCCACGCCTGCCAGAGCCTGAATATATGCGTTCGACGGCCAAAGCAATTTATAACTCTATGCGGGAGGTGGACGGAGATGCCGTATGGATGCTGCAAGGTTGGATGTTTCTAAAGAATCTCTTTTGGACTGATGATCTTATAGAGGCCTTTTTGACTGCTGTACCGCTTGGAAGGATTTTAGTACTAGACTTGCAAAGCGAGCAGTTTCCCCAATTCCGTCGCACCCACTCCTACTACGGCCAACCCTTTGTGTGGTGCATGCTGAACAATTTCGGTGGAACTCTGGGTCTCTTTGGATCTGCTCAGATGATCAATAGTGGTATTACGGAAGCCCGCTCCATGTCTAATAGCAGCATGGTAGGCGTTGGCATTACCCCCGAGGGTATTGGCCAGAACTATGCGATGTTTGCTCTGACAGTCGAGCAGGGCTGGAGTGCGTCCGAACTTGATTTAAGCGAGTGGTTCAATCACTTCGCACTTACACGCTACGGCGTAAATGATACGCGTTTGGCACAGGCCTGGCAGCTTTTACGTGGTAGTGTATACGCTTTTCATGGCTTGCAACGCATGCGAGGAAAATACTCATTAAACAAAAGGCCCGGACTATACTTGAATCCATGGACCTGGTATAATACGTCCAATGTATATGATGCCTGGGAGCTAATGCTGGCGGCAAGGAGAATAGTGCCTCAAGAAGACGACAGGTATTCTATCTATGAGCACGACCTTGTGGACATAACCCGCCAGTTTCTACAAGGGAGCTTCGATCAAATCTATGTCAATCTGAAGTCATCGTATCGCAAGGAGCAGCTTACTCGGTTCGAATATTTGGCTGGTAAGCTGCTGGAACTTATGGACGATATGGAGCGTATATTGGCAAGTGGCGCCAATTATTTATTGGGCACCTGGCTAGACGCTGCCAAACGGTTGGCGCCCAGCGCAGACCATCGTCCCATCTACGAGTTCAATGCACGCAATCAGCTCACAGCCTGGGGACCCAACGGTCAGATCCTTGATTATGCGTCAAAACAATGGTCTGGCATGATGAGCGATTATTACCGACCGCGTTGGGCAATGTTTCTTGAGGCTGTGACGCTGGCAATGAAATCCAACAAGCCGTTTAACTCCACCGACTTTAAGCAGCGCGTTGCCAACGAGATTGAGCTGCCTTTCAGTAACCTTACCAAAGTGTATCCTACTAAGCCATTGGGAAACACGTGGCTTATTTCACAAGATATCTACGAAAAATGGAAATTATATACAAAAGATTCGGAATTTTTACACAATGGCCGGTTACCAGTAAAGATATTAAGTGGAAATAGAGCGTACGACTTTCAAATACAACATTTATAAATTAATTGAACCAAACATATTTTATATTAATTTCGACAACAAATGTAGTATAACCGAAATTTGTCATTATCTCTTTTACATATAGCAGAGGCCATTATAATTAGAAGCTAGGTTTGAGACCAAACTTTTTTTTATATAAGAACCAAATATAAGCTTCGGATTTGCGTTTTATTAATAAAAATAATTATAATTTTTGAGTTATAAATATAAAAAAATTATCATTACTTTTTAGTTCAAATATAAAACAATTGTAATTTATTATTTTGGGGCTGTCTCTATTAATAAATGAAAAAAATAAACAAATAAATGGTTAAATCAATTGAAATAGCAAAATTAAGCTGTTTTAGTTGAAAACCTTCCATAATAACCATGCTTTCAGGTCCCCGCTAAACACATGCCATTTACAAATACATACATCCGTACATAAAGGTATGATCTTTGTGTTTTTAATTGATTTTTATTTAAATTATTGTACAAACTAATTTAAATGTAAAAATTTAAACATCTTCATCAATCATACGCATACGAATTTCTATGGTTATTTTTTTTTTTTTTTGCATGTGTGTGTGTTTTGTGTATGTTTTCGGTTGTGTTACAGTTTGTTTGACGCACATTACATACATGTACATTTTACTTGTATTGAGTTTATGCAATGTATACATAGAATTAATTACTCATTACTCATATTCTTGATGTGTGGGCAAACTACAATGAAGTTTACTTTAATGTAATTTGTTTCTTTCGTTTGCATTTGGGAAGGAGTATGGGGGGAGTGTTCGCCTGTTTTCATTCATACATGATATTTCTACAAATATACTCATTTAAAAAATTTCAAACAAACATTATCATTATAATATATATTTAGTATTAATGTATGTATAAAGTTTTCATCTTTCGTTTGCTTTGTAATGTAGACGACGATGTTTTACAGCTAAATTTGGGGGATAGGGGGTGCGTGGTTTTGTTGTTATTTGTTCTCGGCAAGTACGCAAAAATATGTTAATCATATTAAGGTATGCAATTGCGCACATTAACCGCTCACTTTTTCGTATGATGTAACTTCATTCAACATAAACCCAACTGTCAGCATGTAGATGCGTGTGTGTGTGAGTGTGCGCGGGTGTGTGTGTGTGTGTGTGTGTTTGTATATATATATAACGTTTATACTCATATGCATTCAATCAAACAAACATTTATACTTTTTCTCTAGACGAGAAAACACTCATACATCATTTTCAATCATCAATCATCATTATCATCAGCATTCGCAAGCTTCAACTAACATCCAGAGGCAGCTACGCGGCATATTTTATTCATCCTGCATGTCCTCTGGCAATTCATGGGGATTCAACATGCCCGGAATATTACGTTGCATTTGACGTTTATTGGACTGCTCCTCAGCCAATGCCGCTTCACGTTCTTCCAGATACAAATCCGAATCATCCTCGCCGGTGGCCTCCTGTAAATGGTAATTGTGATAAATAGGGTACTTGCATAGTTTATGGCTTTTTACTCACGCGTATCTGTATAAGAAAATCTCTCAAATGCTCCTTAAATGCTTGTACATTTTCGTCCAAATTAAAAAGGCCAGTGACAAAGACTTTGATCTGATTATCTGATAAATGATTAAATGCTGATTTTAGCAATGAGGCCACATATTCCTGTATAAATATCATATTGTCCGGTATGGGACCAAGATCAACTGTTATTTTTCGGTTTTCCACCAAGGAAAACATATAGGCCAATATGATAGCATGGTTCGGCAGGCCTGCCGTATGCGAAGTATCAGTCACCACCGAGAAGATTTGCATAAGGATATCCGTAAAATAGGTTTGATAGAAACTCTGCGCCGCATTTGGGTGTTGTTCAAGATTTTGCAGCATCTGTTATACGGAAACCAAATTACAAAATAATTACAAATGACAACTCAAGATATCCTCGGTGAAATGTAGCACTCACTTTGTAGAGTATATTCAAGCCCATGTCAGCCACGTTGCGCATAGTGTGTTTGAACGCCCAGACCACAGAGTCGAAAACCAATTTAAACTGTGCTGGCGGTATGTTGAGGAACGCTTTAAAGCAATGCGCATTAACCGCTTGCAGCAGCTCGTAGAAGCTGAAACGATGCTGCGGAAAATCTTCGAAATTCTTATTGATCATATCCAGCGTGCATTCAAATACAGCATCGAATATTTTTGGTACTTCATTCGTGATATGCTGGCGCAGTTTGTTCACAATCGTTGCCATCGCGCTCAATACTTTCGGTTCACGCGCTGACGGAACTTTACACCGCTATAAAATAATTAAAAAATTGTGTTAGATAAACACTATTTAAATGATTGCAAACGTAGCTTTCAGACATGTTCCAGAACTTATAGCTAAATCGATATACAAGAAAGAACTATAAACTATGTATTATAAAATCGGACCAAAAAACATACATCATCTTGAGAAATTCATGTATAATCCGTTTCGGGATAGAGAAGCGGTCAAAATATTGAAAATTCACATTAGCTGTTGGTATGTGGTGGTGTGTTTGGATCGTACATACAACCAAAAAATAGATATATAATATATGGCTTTCTATTTGTTATATTAATTTTGTAGTACTTAATTGTACGCGAACAAAATACTAGTGGCTTTAATCAAAATCCTAGTGAATTTAACGATTTAGTCGTTTAAGCCTAACTTTAAAAAATTAAAAATAAACATATACTATTCATCCCTTCTGAGGCTTTAAAATTACTCTTACAATAGGAATTTGAAAAAGCAGATAAAGAGAACTGGACTGTAAAAATATTTAAGGCAGAAGAGAACTACGCACCTGATAATCCATTAAAATGGCATCCAGTAAAGGCGGTATAAAATTGTCCATAACTAACTGATTGTCATTGGAGCGCGACACCCATTCAGCTATTAAATTAAGCGTCTCCTTCTTCACAACATGCATTGATTTAATCAGCGGCTGATTGTTCACATTGACGCCATTTACTTCAATGGCCTGTATGATGTTCTCCGAGGTGATCTTATACACATTAAGCATATCCAAATAGATGCGACCTAATTGAATGACATAGGCGTGACCCAGTGCCTTGCAAGCGGCCACATTGGTTTTCAGTATGCTGCCCAGCTGCTTAACTGCTGTCATGTTTTTCAGAAAGTCAACATTTTTTGATGCCCGCGATATAATATCGTCCCAGACCTGATTGGGCAGCAACATATAACGCTCAATGAGCGCATCCTGTTGCACCTGATCCACCTGGGCCGAGATCATATAGCCAACCGCCTCATAGAACGTATGCACCTTGATAAAAGTGGGGGAAATTATGCTAACATAGGAATAGCTTGAGACAATTTAATATGCTTACCTGTTGTGGCTGCAGATCACATATAATGCTGCTCATAGTGCTCAGGATTTCGTCAATAAAGGTGCACGCCTCGTTTGGCTGTATTGTGACGAAATATCGCCGACACTTTATTGCTATCTTGATGAAGGTGTCACAGGCCATGTCCTGAACTCCGTCGTGCGTTTCGTGCATAAATTCAAAAAGTTTGTTCACCACCGTCTTCAGGAATTTCCAGTGAGCGCGCAGAAAACGGGGATACTGTCCGACCACATACATAATATTGGAGGCAATGATCGCTTTATTGTCCTTGCCCTTTTTCTGCTCACAGAGTCCAAGTAGATCCTTAATGACAGTGACCAGAAATCGTTTTTCGTCCTCTTCACAGAAGGCACCTGCAGAATAATAAGTATAGTAAATAGTAATAGTAATTAATATAATCATGACCAAATTACCATTATATTTGCAGTAAGAAACGTTCGATTTATGGGCACAGCAAAAATATTCTTAACTCAAAACAAAACGTAAATTCATACAAAACTACATTAAATTCGTACAGTCAGACGCACAGATGGACTAACAGAGATACAGACTTTGTAACAAACTAATAAACAACGCTTTCTATTTGAAAGCCGAGTAAAAATGTCAGCACAAACATTAAAACTACATTTAACTTGAGTAAACTAAAGTTTGTGCTTTCAACCAATATCTGGGGTCTACTAATATCACCACATATGAAATTATGGTATAAATGCTGTTTGATAGGAGAAAATATAAGTGATTAATAAATAACAATGTTACTTAAATGCAATGAATTCAATTCATTTTCACTGTTGTATATAAGCGGTATGTACTGTACAAAGATGGGGTTTTAAACTGCATATATACGATATAACATTGTCATTATGAATAGCACACAGATTGCTTTAATTCGACAATACTAATCGGTGCATGAATCTGAGCAAAGTCACTATAACTTAAGCCACAAAAGCTTTTATTTCGACTCAAAATTGCAATTATAAAATCGTATGTAAGTATTCCATACATTTGAAACTCACCCGATATCGAGCCAATGGCCCAGCATAGTGTGTTGAGATTTTTCCAAGAGAACTCAGTGCCATTGACTTGGTTCAGTAGTTTGAGGGTCATGATCCGATCGGTGTCTGCACAATCCAAGTGGGTGAGGAAAACCAACGTCTCCCTCATATTTTTGTACAAATTAATCGAATTGGTATCCTTCATGAATTCGCGAACCACTTCACCATTCTCGTTCTCAACAACGAGAACCTCCTCTGGCTTGGCCATACGTGAAATCATAATGAATCGAACCTTGGATAAAATGGTAGCGTAGAAACGGCGTCGTGGATAAACTTGCTGTCGCTTCGAAGACTCCAGAGTGGGATGGAAAAATTCGGTGTTGTACAAATTTTCGACAAGGCTATTCCAGTATTCCAGACAGATCTTAAACACCTCAACGTCGTCGACCTCGCTGATCATGACCAAATACATTAGCGCCTGATTCAGATAATCTACGTACTTGGCATCCTCGACTAGTTTGCCATGTTCTTTAAGGAACGTACAGAGGAACATAGCTAGATTGAGCACCAGCTCTTGTTCCGTATCGGTGCCGCACTGGAACACTTGATTCATATTCATGTTCTGGCCAATAATTTGGTCCAGCTGCACCATTGTGTCCTTGAATAGCGTCGCAAAGTTATCGTTATAATTTGCTGCCGTGAGGCCGGCAATTTCGGACAGGCACTTCAGTGTCACATTGCGAAACATGGGTACGCTAAGAAACTTGAAAATCAGCGTTTCAATAAGCGTCGTCTCGAATATGTAGCCCAATGGTATCCAGTTGAGAAAGCGCAGCAGAGTCTCAAGTGTCACCTGTATCAACGCTGCGTTCATCGAATTCTCCAGCACAAACGAACACAGGGTGAAGATTTGAGAAAACTCCGAGCACATCGTATCCTTCAAATGCTTGGCTTTCGTCTGCGTTATCTGCCCAAGCGAGAAATCAAAGACTTCTTCGCTCAGGTTCTTCAGTATAACCATATTGTTCATGCACAAGCTTTCGTTCGTTTTTGAAGCGCCCACAATATCGCTAATAAACGTTTCCCAGTTGCGAGGCCATTCGCGCTTTAGTATCTGCACCAGTATCATGTTTAGCTTGTTTAAGTAAACTTTATTCTGTTCCATAATGGCCGGATCCGAGGATGTTTTTATGATCAGGCTGACGACATACTTTTTGATGCCCTCGCACTGATTGCGCGGCAACACCTTCCAGCGCGTCTTGATAACCTCCTCGAGTATTTGGAGCGCATAGAACTTGGTTTGCTGATTTTGTGAATATTCGAGTATGCTGTCGACACGCGTCCACGCCTCCGGATGCTCCTTCAATGTGGTGAGTATGTCCTGCGCCAGTCGCAGCTGCTCACCCTGCGATGAGTAGAGCGCCTCAACGATCTTATCGAGCAGATTAATGTCCAGCTTCTGGTTGAAGTCGAGCAGCTTGCTCGCTTCATCGGAGCTAAGCATCGCCATCGCTTTGTAATAAAAACAGCGTTCACGTCTGCGTCGCTCAGCAGCAGCAGCACCACCAGCAGCAGCTGTGTCCGCGTTAATTTTGATGGATTTTGGCTTGCTCCTCCGGCTAAAACGAGGGGGGAAGGCGCGTCAGTGGTGAAATCTGCGGTAGATTGCAGCTCTTGGTTGGATTGACTGGATGAACTCTATTGAAGAATCGAAAATATCGAAATTACATTTATCGGCATAAAGGCAACCATATTTTTTTATACATACATCTACGTATGTTTTCTTATTTTCTACACACACAAACACAAATGCATGATTGCTTGTAGCGCGCGCTTACTGTTTCGCACATATTCACACACACATAGACAAAGTAGAGATGAGCGATAATTCCGTACCTGTTACTTATCCCAAGCATCTCATAGTTATACTGACTGAAACAAAAAACACGCATTCAATACACTATTTTTACCTAAGAAACTAAATATATAAAATATGATTCGAATAAAAGCCTTTCATACTATCATTTGGGCGTACTTGAAGAGAAAAGGCACCACATTTCACCAACTTCCTTGCTGCTTGTCACCGTCAACCAGAAACCGCTCATCTCTAAACACACAAACACACACGCACACATGCCGCTTACACATGCAAAATACAATCAAAGCAGCGCAACGCATCTCGAGACTGCGACGGCATTTCACAAATTTATAATGTGCGCACGGCTTGGGGTTGTTGTACAACCAATTGTTGTTAAATTAAACGAACTATTTCAAACATTTGCATATTTTAACTTTCTTACGCACTTACCTAGTTTTAGAGAAGCGTTGCAACCTACGAATCCCAAGAAGCAGCGTGGAAAACGAAGAGCGCAAAACGAATGAAAAAGACCAACGTTTTGTCCAGACGGGAAAAAAATTATTTTCAATTTCCTTGGTGCACAAGTCAAGTTTCTTTCTGTTGTACCAAAGCACATGCACGCTGAGCAATTATTTGCAATTGGGCTAACAACGGGTGACGTTGTGACCAATTTGTATGTTTTAAACAAACTTTTTCGCAGTACTTTTCTTCTCCTTCTGTGGTGAAAACCAGGGATGGATAACAAGCGTCATGCGCGGTGCCGGAATCGACTGAAGTTTATATAAATGGAAGTAGCCAATAGAGAGCAATAAGGGTATACGCAAATCTCATTTAATGAGGTTTCGGATTTTTTTTTAACAAAGAAGTTCTTTTGCATTTAGCAAATATCTACCGGCACAATTTACGAAACACAGTGTTCCCATATTATACGAATATGCAACCCTGGTCCAAACTAGGTTTGCTTTTGCAATTATCGCTTATCGTACCAATGTGTCTATATATAATCAAAATTAGGGTTTGTGGCGTGTCGTGCTCTTACAAAACTAAACTGCCCGCGCGAATTCCGAAGTCATTTGGGACAATCAACACAATATTAAACAAAAATAAATCAAAATTATAATGGATATTAATTTAAGAAATTATTATTTAATTGTTTCAATTGATTGATTAACACTTTTATATAGTATTATACAAAATTCTATGTAAGCGCGATGAATATATTCTAGTCAGGCTCATCTCTAATATTACTCCGAATTAAACTAGAAACTTGGCAACAACAACGTTTGATTTACAAACACTATATTTTTGAGATTCGATGTCCATTTATTTGCATTGCTTGACAACAAATGGCGGTTTACCGATATTCACGCGTAAAAAGGGAGAATGCGATAATGTAAGATTTTCTTAATAATAAGCTTTAAAATTCGTATGTGTGCCAGAACGTGCATATTGGTACCAGTTGTTGTTAATGCCACTTGTTGCTGCCTTGTTTTAGCTACCATTCTCGACTGTGGCTTCTTTGAATGGATTTCACATGTTCTTCAAATCACTCGGCATACAATTGCAAACAACACACACTGAAGAGTGGACGTACATTTGGCGCGACTTTCACAATGCAATCACCTTCATTGTGTGTGGGCGTGGCATGGGCGAACTTCAGCTTCAAAGCCTGGCGGAACTTGCTTTTGGAGGAATAGCACTTTTCATCAGTCGCGATGAGTTGGCCCATCCTGCTCTCCTCGAAAGGCTAAAGAAAGATGCCAAAAAGTATGTGCCTGTTGTGGATGCTGCTCTGGAAGCGTCGAGTGCTGGTACAACTCTCCTGGGCTACACGGACTGTCTCCTGGCAACAGAGAATGCCCATCTGTTAAACCGATTGAATGAATTCAGTGCAAATTGTGGCTCATTGTTCTGTTGCCTTGTAGTGGGCCAGCGCATTGCTGTAGCCACGGAGGGCTGGTGGGATTTGGACACACTTGACAGAGAGCTATTACTTTTCCTACTAAACTCTTCCAGTATGCTGCAGCTCGATGTGCCCGTCTACCTGCCAGGCAAGAGTCCAAATATCGCTTTTCGCTTTGTCACCGTACCAGTGTCCGCCAACAGTGCGATTTGCGTTCTTTGCGGCGCAGAACCGGCTTTCCGAGAACTCCATCTCAATGCTATGAATTCCTATCGCAACGAAAGCAACTTGTTGGCAAGCGTTGAGCGCAGCATGCTACGTAGTTTGCCCGAACAGTTGGACATCGACGCACATATCTTGGCAATTATACTGATCAACACTGAGACACGCAAAAGTGTTTTTACCCGCAATCTTCACCAGTCGTCTAATGCTAAGCGCATTGTTGTGGGCGATTTGCAGCGCTTGGACATGCTTAAGAAATTCTTTGATCATACCTTGGAGACCATGCACGAACTTAAAGTTGCGAAGGGAAATAGCAGCGAATTAGACGCGCCAAATTCAAATTCATCCACAATGTTAGATCAGTACAGCTGCTCTGATTATCACAAGTGTTATGCGCATGCGGATGACCAAAATAATGTGATTTTTCTGCTGTTTGTGGCCGCCGTTCCGACACATACTATGAGGTGAGTAAGATATAATTATGACCGTACAGAATTAATTGAATCGCTTTTTTATTTGCCAGATTTCTCGCAAAACAAGTCCACGCTAGCCTTTTACAAGATAAGACCGTCTGCTGGTGATCAATAATGCGATTCTATCACAGAGCATATAAGACTGAAAAATGCAATCCTTTAATTAAAAATTATTTATATTTTAGTATTTAGTTTCCCATCTGAGTACTTCACTATACCTTATATATGGAATAACATACATTCTATTTAGACTCATAACAAATATACAATAAACAATAAGAACTGCTACATTAGAGAACACCTTTTTCCCAGGATTGATAATTTAAGTTTCCGTTAATATTATTTGATTAAAACTATCTTATACTTGTCATATAAATGCATATATACAATAACAATATAGTTTAAGAGGGATGAAGGGCATCTTAAATCTGGGAATAGGGTATGTCACCTAAATCTTGATTAAAATATATATATGAGATACATGAATAAAAGCAGGTGCTGGAATAAATATATATTAACCACAAATAAGTATTGTGTTGGCTATGTTGTTTATAGTAAATTGAAGGTAATTTGTTTAGTTCAGTGCGCATTTTAAATCACGGTTGATTTCTAATACCTTTGGAGTAGCTCTTAGAGCCTTCGTTTTAGGGCCTAAGTACTGCGATTTATATTTTTGTGCCCTGCATCATCTAGAATTTAGTAGGTGTAAGAACTTTCACTAGATTTTAAGTTCCTATATAATCCATTTTTCATATGCATCGCACTAATCTGATTTTCTGTATTATAATTTCTTAATCTAGTAATCGAATGTTTTGAGAGATTTTTTGTTATTTGTAAAATTCGTTAGTCTTGTAAAAAACAAAGAAAACAGGTTCGGTCCTACTAGAAGAATGGTAATTGTAAATTTAAGTTTTATTATTTTTATATATATAGCGTCCAGCGATTACACAGCTAATAAAAATAATTAAAAATTATCTATTCAAAATGTCATGTTCATTTCAATGCTAATTTGCACATTTCCATTACAGTCACGCCTCTGGGCAATGCTCTTAGCTTAACACATATGCGTCATTTGCCCAAATTCCATTAACAGACTTGTTTACAATATTTGGCTAAGTACAAGTGGCATGGAAGGGGCGGCTCAATGCGTGGTTTGGCTAATTTGCGTTTGATGGGATTTGAAGGAAAGTCGCATTGAACGGTTTTCGTTAAAGAATCCGAGCCAGTTCCGAAACCACCCAGTCCTGTATTAATTACAGCACGTTCCATTTAATTTGAATCTAACCAGACCAAAACACACTAAGTGGGCCATTAAAATGTTCAACGCGTTTGGATTATAAAACTAATAAACAATAACGCCAAATCAAATTTCAATAGTATTTGAAAAATCAGTGCGCTCTCGGCGCACTTCGAATGCGGATCGCTGTCGGAACATTAAAAAGTTTACTACAAAATTTCAAAAAATTCGATGTCAATTTTGGATTTTGAACGGAGGAATAGAAGCACACGGTTATCCATTTAACGAACCCTCTTCAAGATGCTATTTCTGCGCACTCACGAGGAACACTCCGCCGAGGAGCTGTTCAAAATAAAACAGTTGCGTCAACTGGTGGAGAGTAAGAGAGGAATCTTGTTTTCCCACCATGTTTTTCAGAGCAACACAATTTCTGATTCCATTCACAGAGTCTGATGAGCTGCACGTGGGAACGGATGAGGTATTTCTGACAAAGTTCCTTCACTACACAAATTGGGACACATTCAAGGCCTACCAGGCCATCCACGCCTACTACGACTTCAAGCAGAAGCATCCCACATGGGTGGCCCAGCATCCCATACAGTACTATGCCAAGATTTTCTACGCTACACAGTGTCGCTTTGTGATGCCGCACACTGATAAGAATGGACGCGTGCTGGTCATCTTTAAGACGGTGGATGCCTTCCAGCAGTTTCCCGACTACCTGCAGCATTTGGTCGAAATGGATGATCTAATTTTTGAGTCGATGTTGATGTTACCGAGAGTGCAGAGGAACGGCATAACGGTGATCTGTGACCTTCAGGGGTGAGTGGAAATGGTTTAGAAATATTACTTGTGGCCTTTGACTAACCTAGCCCAAACTTTCCTATAGCACAACACGTAACTTTCTGCGTCAGTTCTCTCCCATGTTCATGAAGATCGTTAATGAAAAGAATTCAGTTCTGCCATTCAGTCAGCGAATTGTGCACATCATCCAACGTGGATTTCTCATGCACGTCACGTCCTCATTGTTTCTGCCTTTTATGAATAAGGATTTTAAGGAGCGCGTAAGTGGTAAACATAAAATTCCATATTAGTTGTACTCTCATCTTTTTCTATGCCAGATTTTCACACACGACGGTCGGCATTTGAGCAAACTACGCGAAATGGTCGGGATTGATTATTTGCCCGCGGAATACGGCGGCCCAGCGGCAAATGTACTTGACACAAATCTGATTTTCAATCATTTAAGTCAAAGTGCGGATTACTTAGAAAAATTGCAGCGATATAAAAAGCGTTAACTAAATGCGTTAAGCTTAAATATCTTCAAAATAAGCAAATTATCTTAAATTCATAAAACGAAAACGAAAAAAATACAGTTTAAAACAAATTCGATCATTAGCCCTGCAGAA
Organism: Drosophila sordidula; assembly: GCA_035047465.1. Taxonomy (NCBI): domain Eukaryota; kingdom Metazoa; phylum Arthropoda; class Insecta; order Diptera; family Drosophilidae; genus Drosophila; species Drosophila sordidula. The sequence continues at coordinate 600,883 of JAWNPQ010000260.1, read as the reverse complement.
ATAGTTTTACGAAACACTTTCCCTCGATTTACTGTTATATTTAATTCATGGTAAAGTAAGTGGACTGGGCAATACCCTGTTTCTGGATGCGACTTCCTAACGTCTCCCTAAGTAAGCCAAGACTACGCGCGTTGCGTTGCACGTCTATATAGTAGAGAGTATATTATAAACGTGTAAAGTTTTGCGAAAAAACACAATACGGATCTATGCCAAGTTTCATTACGAAAGCTAGTCTACTCTAAGAATCCAGAAAGAATTTCTGTATTGTAAAGTCACAATGCAAAAAACTCAGAAATCTTTGCATAACCTGTGGCTCCCTTAACCTATTAACCTGCGTTGGTTTCATTACACACATTTGCGTTAATTTTGTCAACTATCGCGATGCGTGTTATTGTATATCGATTCAGTAAACATCGATCATCGAGAGTGCAAAATGACGATGTCGTGATGCAACAAATTAACGATAAGCGATCTATCGTATTTCGATAGGTTTGTGTGTGTTGTGAAATTGCGCCGGTTTCTAAAAAAACCAATTATTCTTAACTATATTTCCCAAATGGCATCTACTAAGGTAACAGAGCAATTGCAATCGAGTTTTTAAAGCTGTGAGAACCTTTTTATTATTCTTATTTTGCAGGAGTGTCTTATTATTGTTGTAGACGTGCGAAGCTGTGTGCCTGAGGAATTAAAATTAAAGGCTTTAAAATGCGTCGCAGAAATACTTAAGGATAAAGTAGATGATCGCATGGACATAATGCTTTATTATACTCATATATTTCTTCTCATTTAGATTGTCAGCGATAGAAAGGACCTTGTGTCTTTTGTACTAGTGGGCTGCGATAAGAGCGAGAACGATCTAAATACCCAAGGGTACTGTCAAGACAGCAAAGTCTGCCAGAATGTGGTGCAATACACGGAGCCAGAGCTCTGCTCTTGGAAGCTGTTCCTCAGTTTCTTCAAGTTTGTCAATGCGCCGCACTGCAATGAGGGTGAGTGGTTGGACGGTCTCGCCGTAGCCATAAATATGCAGGCCACTCAGAAGTAAGTTAGTGACACTCCCATTAAATATTTTTGCTTACTCACCAATCTGATGCAGAGTAAGTTATCCCAGGCGACGTATTTTGCTCCTGTACGACTTCAACTTCATGGTACAAAAGTACGATGACTACAAAAAGATCACAAGCAAGTTGCTGGAATCGGAAATCGAACTAATTGTGGGGTAAGAGCCTTTGCAGAGTACAGCGCTCGAATTGCCCACTAATCTCGCTGTCACTTCCTCTTCCCAGTGCGCACAACATTGTCTACATAGATAATGCTATGACCAACCGGCCGCAGGCCATATTTCAGGCCCCGCGCAAGGCAAATATCGTTGAATTGGAAAACCAAAAATACGCGCTGCAGCTGGTTAGCGACTGCAATGCTACGCTGTGCAGCTTCAAGGAAGCTCTGGCCTCTGTGTTTAAGATATCAAATAAACATCCCTGGGTGTGGAATGCCAAGCTGCACATTGGCAGTGTGATTGTGATCAGCCTGCAGGGCATCATAGCAATGAAGAACGAACGTCACATTAAGCTAAAGAAGCTCTGGGGCGAGGATAAGGAGACGGTGAAGCGTGAGGAGCATTATTTTATTAAGGACACAGAAGTTACACTGTTGCCTAAAGATCTCATTGATGGCTACATGCTTGGCGGGACCCCAGTGCCCTATGATGAAACGCTCGTTGAGCTGCCGCCCTCGTATTCACCAGGCTTGCACTTTGTGGGCTTTGTTAAGCGCAGCAGTATACCAGATGCGTATTATTGCGGGGATTCTCTGTACATGTTGGTACATAAGCCAAACACGAGTTCAGCGCAGAAACTGGACGCATTGGTTAGAGCATTGCTGTTGCAAAAGTCCGCTATACTCTGCTGGAAAATTTTCAGTGCCAAGTTCAACACACCACGCATAGTTGTATTACTGCCGCAGCAGTCCACAGAGGATCGCCCGGCCATGTTGTTCATGCAGGAATTGTCTTACCATGCTCAACACCAGTTCTGGGATTTTCCCGCTCTTCGCACAGCAAAGACAGAGTGCAGCCCGGATCAGCTGCAGGCAGTTGATAAGCTTATTGATAGCATGGATCTGGAGTGCTCGCTGAAGGATACCCAGCAGCCTAGACAGCAACGGCAGAACGACCTGCTCCCATTCGATGATCTGCCCAGCATCTTTGAGCAGAATGTGATGGACGTGTTGGAGCACAGGATTATCAAGAAGGTAGAGAAAAATGACAAGTCGTTTAAAAAAATGCTTACAACAATAAATGTTGCTGACATCTTTTGGCGGGTCCCTGAGCCCATTGAGCAAAAGTCCAAACAGGCCGCTTCGGCTCTCAAAAAATTATTTCCATTGGAGCACAGTCATGCCTGGTTAGAGAAGCTCAAGGCCAAGGAGCTGGAAGAGAACGCACCGCCAAACATCCAACAGGAGCGAACAAATCCGGAAACGTCAAACAATATTGGCAAGGTGGGCTTAATCACGCCCGCCGAAGACTATAAACAGCAGTTACACCGCGTGCGCTCAGAGTTAAATACTACCCAACGGGATGTAAAGTTTCAGTTGCTGGCGGCTCAAATGCGAGTAGTTGTTATTACGCTAATGGACCGCAACAAATTGAATCTGACTCAGTTGCACGAAGTGCTAGCACTGTATCGGAACAGTTGCCTGGAGTTCAGCAACTTTGCGGAGTACAATCAGTTTGCGGCTCAAATAAAAACGAAAAGTTCAGAAAGGAACCTGCAAGAGTTTTGGGGCAGTGTTGTGGTGGAGAAACAGCTGGGCCCGCTGGTGCTGGGTGAGCCAACACTAGAAGATGAGCTGCGTTTGAAGGCGTATTATACGAATCCAGAGTTTACGCCGGTGGCTGAAACCGGAGATCAGGAAATGCAGGATTCCTAAAAAAATCGCATTTTGTACAATATGTTTCCAGAATTATATTATATTATATTATATATGTCCTTGTATCAATAAATATAAAATTATATAGCACTCAAACAGATCATTTTTGATTGAGAAATGCCTAAAATTTGAGTAAGTATACGCTTTTTTAATTTGATATTTTTTGTTTTAGTATATTTCAAAATACATTTACAGCGCACACGAGAAATGTACAACATAAAGAAATAGATTCGTTTGATTTAAGTAGTATTTGTTTTTTCGTTGACGCATATTACATATTAATTGCAAATGTAAATTATAAAGAAAAAAAAAAAAAAAACAAAGCTTAACGAGAAAAAGGTATAAGGAACGAACGATTTGAAATGTTGGCCGATCTTAATGAAAAATTAAAGTAGACTTAAGATTTTACGAATGGTGCGTTAATAAGCAATACCAACTGTTTTCATTGTATGCAGGTGTTTCTCTGTGTGTGGATGACAAACATTAAATACGTTATAAGTTTTTAACACATTCTGCGTATCGCTTGACGCAAACGTTTTCACTCAACACCACAAGACAGCAGCAGGCAGCAAATGCATGCAAAAATTCAAATTTTAAGTTGTCTTGTGTTGCAGCCAAGATCTTCTTTACAGTGGGCTTCCACTAGTCAATATTCAGTGAGGACATCAGCTCCTCCACACTGTCGGAATTAGAAGCAAATGTTAGTAACAGTTATCAGTAATAATTATTTCAATCTGTACGCACGTTATATCTAGATCCTGAAAGGCAACGCCCAGCCAAGCGACAACGAGGCAATAGTGCTGAAATAGCTGTAGCAGTAGCTCGCCCTCGTCCAACATTTCAAGACGCTCGATGCGCTGGCGCTCCGATGACGAAATGCTATCGTACACCTGCACCATGTCCCAGGCGCGTGCCCCGCTCCAACCGCAATCTTTAAAGCGATTGGTTTGAGTCTCAAGCGATAGACAGGACTCCACGCCGGCCAGGCTGCAGCCTCGGCTGCGCAGATTGTTGAGCATAACGTCGCCAAAGCGGTCGTTCATGTTGACCTTTGAAATAGAATCAAATTCTATGTATATTATGTGTATATTATAATTATGATCGCGCTGAGCTTAACCTGTTCATAGTTGACGAAGACGGCGGCTTGAAACTTCTGCGCTATCCATTTGAGCAGATTTCGACAATTCTGAGCCTCAATATAGACCAGTACACACTCCGCCAAGAATATGGTGGGTAGCGTGTAGTCCACTTCGGCTTGCTGAAGCTTATTGTCTACCTCATCCAGATTGCGTAGGTCAACGCCCATCAGATGATAATTAGGCCCATGCAAGTCAGTGGGGCTGAGACGCACCTCTCCGTCCTCGACGTGTATCTTGGCAAGCAGCGCCTTGTTGCGTTTGATTGTATAGCATTTGCGTGCTGTGACCGTGGGGAAATCCAGCTCAATGAAATTCTTCACCTGGTGCGCGGTGTCCCGCAAACGAAAGTAGAGCGTGTCAAAGCCACAGCCAAGGTTGATGATTTGGCAATTCCCAGAGGTTTTCTGAAATGGTCATGGCCAGCTTGTTAAATGAGTGAAGTGCAAGGCCACAGTTGGGGTGTGACGCGCAAATGCGACACATGCGCAGCAGCAACATCTTTGGTCTATGCAACAGGATTCATATTTCAATGCAAATTCAAAACTCAATGCCATAGTTCAGTTGTGCACTTGACCTTAACTTGCGCCCGGCCAGACAATTGGTTGGCGGTAAATATGAGCCCTCAACTAGAGATGCAATGAAAACTCATTGGCAATGGATAAATGTTAGAAAAAGAGTGCAAAACAATAGCGGGTTTTTATAAAGTAACTGGCTAATCAACAAATAAGCAATACTCGTTGAGAAATGATCGAGTTTCACTACTTGCTGTTTGCCATATAAATTATTAAATTGAAATTGAGTTTAAACAATCAAAAGAAATCATTTTAAATTACATATTATATTTCTGTTTTTTTAAAGGTCTATAAACAAACTAGTAGTCGAATTATTGCAATTCTTTTATCAATTCACACCACTATAGTCTTAGTAATTCTATCACGTGGGTATCTCAAAAATGAGAATGTTAAGAGCATGACGCGCATGTCCCATTATTCACTTTTGCTGTGCGCTGCAGCCTTCAGCAATAATGCAGTATATACCACTAACCTTCAGAAACTTCTCCACACACATCTCAACGCCCTTGACGCGTGCAAAGTAGCCTCGATTTATCTCCGGCGCCTTCCTATCCTGGTTGCGCACAAAGTACCCAATATAGTCGTCCTTCCAGTAGCCGAGGCGCACAGCACCTCGCTTGCAGTCGCTGGCGTCGTCATTGGTCGCTATGACTGCCTCATCGCACGGATGGAACTTGTGTGTGCTATTGTTATGTGCAACTCCTCCACCCGATGTGGGAGGCTCCATGGTGAAGGTGAAGGTGCTTTTGTTGGCGTTGTCCTGCAACCTCTTGTTGCACGCTGCCTATGAAGAGAACTGCACTTGCTGGCTTGTGAATCCCCGTTAAGGACTACTTTTTAGCAGTAATTAATGGTTTTTTCCTTGATTCTTTGACTTTAACTTGATGCTTCTTAAGCAAACAGTGTGAATGCAAATTAGTATTAAAATAGTCTGTAAACAGCTGCGAATATCGATTTGACTAGTGTTGGTAACCTTTTTCGAGAGTTCCGCTTGTTTATATCGATATATCAAGTAATATGTGAAATATCGATAAGTTAAGGTACCGCCAAGTTTAATTCTTGAAAAGAATTTATCAAAATTCTTTAAATTTACAATAATAGAAATAGTAGATTTTTTTTTGCCAATCCTAACAATTTTGGTCATTAAATGTCGATTATCATAATGGTCTGCGGCAGTTAACAGTTAATTTTTAAGTAACGATCAAAATGAGCTCATTCTTGTAAGTTTGTAAGCAACGCGTGCCACAATAAAGTGTATGTTAACTCCATCATCCAAGTGCTCTAATTGTTTCCCGCATCTTTGACATCGGAAGCGGCGGCTGTTATAATTAAAATTGTCAGCTACGCCCAAGTCACCGAGTCTTTAACTCAATAACTCGGGGTCAAAATATGAACTGGCTTTAATTGTTGTCTCGTTTTGCAATTCTAAAGACGGTAAGTGAATCACAGCCTCCCTGCGAGAACAAATTAGATTCTTGGTAATGATAGAATTGGAAATTATGCAAAGCGCGAAACTTTGTCATGCAAAAATATTTTAGTGTGCCGACAAATGAATCTAACTGAATCATTTACTATCCAACGACGCTGCAACGTTCAGCGTCTTTAGGCTTCGGCTGGTGGCCCCTAATTAGGCTGCTTTTGTTAATTGACGACTTTTTGAACTCAGTCAATGCAGCGATATTATTGCTATTGTTCCACGTCAATTCAAGGGCGTGAACTGTGTTTTTAATTGCGAAAATTCCAAATACCCATCCCAAAGATTTGGGCGAGCTGTGTTTTAAAGCGTAGTTTCGGGGGACAAAACTAAATAAATTACTTTATAGAATTTATATTGAAGTAGCAATGTTGTATGTCCGCCCGTCTGTCCGCATATCCCCTCTAAAGATTGAGCAAAAATCAATATCTGCCACAGTTTTAGAGTCACTAAATTAGTCACTACTAATATCACCCAAAAATATGATTTTCTAAATTTTTTGTTTTATAACTTTAAAATACAAATTGTGATTTAACCTCATACCTAATTATTTTTTTGTAAATATTCTATGAATTCTTTTTATGATTTTTTTATGTTCCATGAGTATTTTTTATTTTCACTCCTTATAAATTATACATTTTAGCTTCGTATTATAACAAGAAATATTTTATATACTTTACTATACTTTTAGTTTTTTTTTAGTCTATCATTTCTCTATTTAAAAAATATCTTTTTTTTGCATGATTTTTTAAACGAATTTTTAAAAAGAGAACAGAGTAAAATTAGCAAACTCCTTTTTAACTCACAACGTGAGAGCGTTAGTTTAATACATGTTATTAAAAATGTTTAAAATCTTTGCGTGCATTCGGGCTAGTATTAGTTTTTGGTTCAATTATTCTCTCTCCCCCTATCTGATCTCTGGCTCTCTGTGCGTTGCTCTCTTTGTGCTCTTGCACCCACACTCGTTCAGCGAGTGTGAGGTTAGCTCCGACTGCAGAACCACTTGCCGCATCAGTTTGACTGTAACGTTCGTGTGCGACGGTTGTGCGAGCTGAAAGCTGCGCGCGTCTACTACGAAATTCACTCACGTGTGTGAGTCAAAGCAACTGTTGGTAACAAAAGCAGTGTCGCTCACGTCAGCCAGTTTACACGTATGTGTATGTGTGTGAGTGTTAACAACGCCAAAAGCAACCTTCGGTGTATTGCGTATGCGTGCACTTGCATTGGTGTTGTGCGTGAGCTTGTGTTAGTGCAAACATAGCTTCTGCTGCTCCGAGCCCGACTCGCGTTTTGACGCTCGCCTTGGCTGGCTCTGTCTCTCTACCTGTGCCCTGGCTAAAAACTCAAAACGGTCATTTTGTTACGTTGACGTTAACGTTTTTCTGGCATTTCTCGTAAACCGTATTTGTTGTTTTTCGGGGCGTTGGCGCGTACCCAAAGAAAGTTATTATTTTGTGCATCGCAGTGCGAAGTGAATCATTTAAGTGGATACGTCAAATTGAGTGCAAATATTGCTGGAACACACACACGCAAAAGGGCTAAGATAAGATAGTGGCTAACGCAATAAAAAACCGAAATAAAAAAGGTTACAAGGTACGAAGTTGCGGTCGGCGCAGGCAGCGACGTCATCATTTGGAGCATAACTGTAAAAAACAAGTGAGATTAACGAAACAACAACAACTCGACAGTGGGCCAACATCGCTACACAAACTAACACACACACACACATACGGCACCTGCAAACGCTTCACTTTCAACATTATCGTTGCGATTATTGTTTCTGTTTGCCTTGTGATTGCGAAAATAAAAACTAACCAAGTGCCCGAGCAATATTTCTGATTCACCAACAACAACAAAAACGTGTAATTTGATATAAAAGTTCCCGCAAGTATTTTTTTACTTTTTTTTTGTTTTTGGCTATACCGTTGGCCAACCATTGGCAAGAGGGCGACAGCACTCCGCATTTTGTGCAGGCGTTTGCATTTCCGTTTGCATTATAACAAGAATAAGCCAGAGCAGCAGAAGCTGACGCAGAAATACACACTAGAGGAAGAAGAGGACCCAACACGCCGGGGTTAACGGCGTAACCCGAGTCGGTTGCGGCAGGTTAATGCACTTTTTAGTTTGCATGCAGCAGCAACAACAACAGCAACGATAACAACAACGTGTGTGTGTGTGTGTGTGCATAAGTGCTTGTTAGTCCTTGTGCCAGTTAACATGACGTTGACGTTGACGTTGACGCTCGCTACTTGCCACAAATTGAGCTTGTGTTCAAATGCCAAAAGTGCAGCTCGAATTTGTTTGTATTGCTTATTGTTGTTGCTGTCGTTTTTATTATTAGTTGTTGTTGTTAATAGTGACATCAAATCGTGCTAAATCGATTGCAATTGTTGTTTATATCGGCTGTGCCCTAGCCGCAGACAATTACAATTAATTTTTACTCCAGTCTTCATCTGCATAGAATCATTAGTTTAACTGTAAATGATCAATTTTGGCGATTTCAATGAATATTAAGACATCTTATGACTATGCTTTATTGCAATTGTAATGGTACTGCATTAACTAAGCAACGCAAAACTTGCACAACATAAAGAAATCAGTTGATTTATGAAGAACTGTGACCCAAAACATTTAAGCACGTTGCAGTCGGGTATAACCGACGGCGCAATACTTTTTCACAACAGCTTAAAACAGTCAAAGACGGTCTAAATTGTTCTTGTTGTTTTGGAAAATTGCTCTCGATCTTTAGAGGAGGTCATCAGAAATCTGTGTGTCAAATTTGGTGGGAGATATTGATATTCGCGGTTTAGTATTTGAGATCTACGAATATGATTAGATCAGATACTGACCTACAATGGGATCGCATATAGTAACGCTATTGCCCGATTATTAAATGCACTTTATTTTTATATATTCTTAAAAAAAATACAACTTCAAAATAATAATTTCTTTACTTTCCTTATGCAGGCCATAATAAAACATATCTTAACTTAATCATTTAGTCGAGATTTAATTCATTTTGTTTTGTATCGGAGCTCATGTCAATTTGTAATAATTTTCAATGCGTTAAATATACTCCTTTAAACATACGCTTTTCTTTCAATAAAACAAAAATGAAAGAAATATTGCTCATGATGATTGTCATGAAAAATCCCATATTGCTTGCAACCCGATGTAAATAGGCTATTTCTTGTCTTTATATTGCCTTAAAACTAAACTTAAATAATAACCGATTCTAATTAAAACTTCTATGTTCTGTAGCTTAAGGAAACTTAAGCATATTTAATGCATTCACCAACCAATTAACCAATTAGCTCCAATGCCATCATCGCTTTCACAAACAATGGATATAATCGTAATCGTAATTGCTCCATTGAAGCAACTCCCTACACATGCCCCATGGAGTCGACTCCAATTTGAAATTACACACAAAGTCGCAAAAACGCGACTGCGTTTTATGCTGTAACTTATTTTTAGCGCATATTTTTCTTAAGCCTTGTGGAAGTGGAAACGGGTTTGTCTGTCTCTTGCTTCTAACGAAGGCTTAGACTTAACCATAACACATAACAGATACAACACACACACACACACACATATACGCGTACACACCGATGAACAAGTAACACAGCTAACGTAATTTGAAAACCAGTTGGGTCACTTTTACTCAGCCCCGAGATTTGTTTATTAAAATGTATCTAAACACAGAAGTACAAAGTGATAGTTAATTTAATGTAGAAGAGCTTTTCTTCTTCTTTTAAGCTTTAACTTTTAACATTTTCAAAAATTGTAGTATGTTTTGATATCGGTATTTAAATGGGTTTAGTCTATTTTGATATAAATTACGAAATATTACGTAGTGAGCAAAAGGCGATTATCATATATATTTACGAAAATAGTGCGATCAGATCGAGTTATATACTGATCCAAATGACGATGCTAAGACATTTGCTAGTTCTCGTGAAATGGGGCTGTAAGTGGTTCAGAAAAAATGTAAATTATAATATACATAATTATTGTTATTATATTAATAATTCCGGAATCTAATTTGGCCATTGGGTTCTTTCAGAAATTCCTTTATTTGTATTCTATATTCTTAGTTTTACAACATACACGATTTTCTGTTTTGTAGATTAAAATGGCACAGAAATTCAAATATCGCGACAAATTGAAATGTCTATCGGTGATTCTCTTGCCACTCATTGTGCTCCACTCGCTGCCCCAGTCCAGTGAGGCACAAACACGGGATCCGCGATTTTATTCGCGTGTCGGCGTCGACTATCGGTGGCCGAGTCCCGGCGATCCGGATTATAGGTGAGCGAAATGAATGCACTACAATTTCTATAAATTTGTATCAATCTTTCAATTGTAGAACATACACGTTCAACGATCGTCGTTACGGACACTATCAGCCAAACGGATACGGCGCCAATTACCCCGGCAGAAATCCACCTGGACAATATCCCCAGGGTATGCCCAATGAGGACCGTTTTCGCTTTGATCCGGTAAGTGTATATTGGACGACCATTTTCACCGAGTCTAATCAATTAAGTTCGTGACATAAGAGTTGACCCCAAAAGACGGAGAAATCATTGGGAACGCACCATAAACGAACAATGAGCGACCATTGAGCACAACTTTTGTGCGTGACCCACACTGAGATGGCAGTCAGTAATATCAAAGCAATAATCTTAATTAAGTTTTCATGCGTTCAAAAGGCCGCGAATGCGACGTAATCAATTACACATGTCGCCCATCCGCCTACAACAATGCACCGATGACAACAACAATTATAATCTCGTTTTCATCCACACTTTGCAGAACGATCCCAATGCCCGAACGCAGTTTCCGGGCGTTTTGGCCGGCTGGCGGGAGGATTTGCAGGGCAAGCAGCGACGCGACTCGTTGACATTAGAGCGCGATGTCTTCGTCACGACCAACTATGGACAGGTGCAGGGCTTCAAGGTCTATATGTACGACAATCCCGATCCGAAGTCGTTCTATCGACCCTATCACTCCACTGTGGATCGCGTCATGGGTGAGTGCTCCGTGTTCTTGGGCATTCCCTACGCCCTCCCGCCCACATTTGAGGGACGCTTCAAGCCGCCGCGCCTCCATCGTGGCTGGCAGCTGCTGCAGGCCGTCGACTTTGGGCCGGCATGTCCCCAGCCGGTGCGTTATACGGGAGCCACCAAAGGTGTCATGGACATGGACGAGGATTGCCTATATTTAAATGTATATTCGCCCAAGGTTGGTTCAAAACTATTACAAATATATATGTTTTTCTTCGCACCGAGTCGGGAAAACTTTTCTTAAACAAGTCAGAGTGTTGCAGCTGGGTGTAACCGACAGCACAATACTCGATAATGTCCATATAAACGCAATTTTTTCTCCACTATTGAAGCTAGAGACTTGAAATGTTGAATATGTACTCGTAAATAACTTTTACCCGAGGTGGTATTATACCCGAGGTGGTATTATACAGTCGTCCTGGGTTCAACCCCAGCTCAAGACGCATAGTTTTTATTGGAAGAGTACATAATTTGATTGTGATTTCACCCGATAGCAACGTTCTTACTTGTTTGATTCTTAAGAATTAAGATAAGTTGCATCAAATCGAAAACCCCTTTATTATTATTATTATTATCAGTCTAATCTTTGAAATAATCTCTTACAGACTGGCGCAGGCGTGGCCCAGAAGTATCCGGTTATGGTTTACATACACGGCGGAGAGTTTGTGCGTGGCGCCTCAAACCTGTTCCAGGGAAATATGCTGGCTTCCTTCTATGATGTGGTGGTGGTTACCCTGAACTATCGCCTGGGTGCGTTGGGTTTTCTATCCACGGCGGATGAGAACTCCCCCGGCAACTACGGCATCTTGGATCAGGCAATGGCCCTCAAATGGGTGCACGACAACATTGAGTTCTTCAACGGGGACCGCGACTCGATTACTTTGTTTGGGCCGGGCGCTGGCGCCGCCTCTGCCGGACTCCTGATGGTTGCACCACAGACACGCCACATCGTGAAACGGGTTATTGCCCAATCGGGCTCCGCCTTGGCCGATTGGGCGCTTATCCAGGATAAGTACAGGGCGCAGAATACGAGCCGAGTGCTGGGGCAAGTGTTGGGTTGCTCCATAGATTCCTCCTGGAAGCTGGTTAACTGTCTGCGAACGGGACGCAGCTTCTACGAGCTGGGCAATGCGGAGTTCTCGCCCCAGGTCGGCAGCTTTCCCTGGGGTCCGGTGCTGGATCATAACTTCACGCTGCCTGGCGATGACTGGTACGAGGGCTGGCGGGAGAAGGACTGGCGCTTTCTTACCCAAACACCCGAGGCGTTGATACGCGCTGGCAGATTCAATCGGAACATTCAGTACATGACGGGTGTGACCACTCAGGAGGCAGCCTTCTTCGTGGCCCAAAACGAATCCCTGGCGCCCTACTACGAGCTAGATGGCCGCTTCTTCGAGCAGAAGGTGAGGGAGCATGTCTTCCGCTACAACTACACCCTGAATCCAAATGGCGTCTACGAGGCAATCAAGTACATGTACACCTACTGGCCGGATCCCAACAACAACACAATCATACGCGACCAGTACATCAACATGCTCAGTGACCTCTACTACCGCGCACCAGTTGACCAAATGGTCAAGTTACTGCTCGAGCAGAAGATCCCAGTCTTCATGTACGTGCTGAACACCACCGTGGAGGGCCTGAACTTACCCCAGTGGCGCAAATACCCGCACGACACGGAGCACTACTTCTTGACTGGAGCCCCCTTCTTGGACACCGAGTTCTTTCCCAAGAAGGAGCACCTGCAGCGCAACATGTGGACGGACAATGATCGCAACATGAGCCACTTCTTCATGCAGACCTACTCAAACTTTGCGCGATACGGGTAAGTGAAGAGACCAAGCTCAAATCTATATATTACAAGAATTACAAATCGATTAATGTTATATATATAGCAACAATATTTTTATCTCGTTCACGAAGTGAAAAGAAAGATTTGTGTAATGTCCGTCTTGCTGTCCGTCCGTCTGTCGTCTGTAGAGGCTTGAAACTTGGAATATAAACTAGTGTTTACCCGCGTCAGATAAAGTGCTAAGACTTTTTGGCTACGCCCACTGTGGGCGCAATATTAATAATATTAATGGCAAACGATGTGATCCTTTACTAAAAAATCGCTTTCCTTGTGAACACACACAGAAACCCAACGCCACAGCAAGTGCTGGGGATGCACTTTCAGCGCGCGTACCAGGGGGAGATACGTTATCTGAATATCAACACCACCTACAACTCGTCAATACTGCTCAACTATCGGCAAACAGAGTGCGCCTTCTGGACGCAGTATTTGCCGACGGTTATTGGGGTCTTGGTGCCGACCTATCCGCCAACCACGGAGTACTGGTGGGAGCCCAAAGAGCCGCTGCAGATCGCCTTTTGGAGCATGTCGGTGGCCTGTTTCTTCCTGATCGTACTTGTCGTCATCTGCTGCATAATGTGGCGCAATGCCAAGCGGTAAGTGGGGGAGTTCAGCTGAAAGAGACCGGCTTTTTTAATAATAACTAACCACAGACAATCCGATCGATTCTACGACGAAGACGTCTTCATCAACGGTGAGACAGAGCCGGAGCCAGATCCGCGTGGCGTGGACAATGCGCACATGGTGACCAATCATCATGCGCTACGGTCGCGGGACAACATATACGAGTACAGGGACTCGCCGTCGACGAAAACGCTGGCTAGCAAGGCGCAGACGGATACGACGTCGCTGCGCTCGCCCAGCTCACTGGCCATGACCCAAAAATCCGGTAGCCAGGCTTCGCTCAAGTCGGGCATCTCGCTCAAGGAGACCAACGGCAGTCTGGTCAAGTCGGAGCGCGCAGCCACCCCGCGCTCGCAGCCCAATGGATCGACAGCCAAAGCAGCTCCCGTCGAGGAGAAGCGTCTGCTCCAGCCTATCTCCAGTACGCCCGTGGCGCAGCTGCAGGCGGAGCCCACGAAACGGACGCCCGCTGCCAGCGTTGCCAGCAGCAGTCGGAGCACCACCCCTGTGCCCTCGGCGCGGACTACAACGTCGACGGCGACGTCGACGGCGACGCAGCCTGCCGCGCAGCCGCGACGTACGCAGCTGGTGGAGGGCGTGCCTCAAACATCTGTCTAAGTAACCGCTCTCTAAGCGCGGGATGCGCTTAGAGAGGATCTGCAACAGCCTTTGAATGAACAACGGAACCAACTGCCAGGTTTGGTCCTGGGGTAAGTACTCGAATTGTCCATTCCGACCGAACGCCTTCTAATGGACTCTCGCCAACAGCTCCGTTGTACTGGAATAGTTCACATTTCAATAGCGCCAGAGACATAGCTTTTAAGTTGTTTTGATGCCTAGTTTTTATGTATTATTTATAATTTATGTTTACACAGATCTAAAAGATCTCTTAGGGTCCTAAGTGCAACTACCTTTATTTGTATCTATTATTCAACATTTGCATTTTATTCTAATTTTTGTATATTTTGTAAGTTCGATAACCCAACGAATACGAATCCATATCAAATGACATTCCGTAGAATAGTTTAGGCCTTTTGGCAGCGAGATCCTTTTTTCAAGGCGAGGTTCATAAATGTATATATAAAATAATATAAAAAAATGATCAATATTTACGCTAAGTTTGTTAATTTAAAGCTCTACACGTGCTTTCCCTAATTATCGTTTGAAACCAGTCAATTAAAATATGAGAGGTCGCTAACAATAAATTAGCTATAATTTAAAAAGACATCTTAAATATTTATAAAAGGACATAATAAAACTAAACGACATACGGAAAACTTTTAAAATAATTTATATATCACATCTATATCATAACACACTATAATAACTATTTATCAGTTCCATCAACAAATTTTTGCATGCATGAAAGTTGACATCTCGCTCGAACATTCATAAAATATTACGCACAAGTGCCTTTGCCCTATTGGATCCATCCTAATGTTAAGTGTCTGTACTCATATATTCGTATAAGTGCCTTCCATAAGGATTAATTTACATAGCTGTAAGTTTTATATGTATGTTTTATGTGTCACATATATAGGGAAATCAACGACCATACAAATCAGTGTAAACCGTCCAATATTTTTTATGTTTTCATGTGTTTATTTTAAATGTATATGTTCATAATTTTATGTATATATTTATATATATATATATGTTAACATGTGCGAAAACATAAGAAATACATTTACATTTAGTTAATTTTATTGTGTGTAGTTTTGTATTTCATCCATAAAATAAAGTTTTTCTTCTTCATTGTAAAATGTCCTCGCTCTGTCTTGTCTCTCTGTGTGCTTGTTTTTCCACAATGGCTAATTATGAGACATTTACGATTAGGCAAATATCAGCACTGTCTAAAGATACAGCGAGGCGGCAAACACAATGTCTCGCTTGAGCAGGCGAATGCCCTCGGAGAATTTGTTCTCCAGATCCGTGTTGCCAATGGTTTTGGACGCCTGGCACAGCTGCCGCAGCAGCTCCTCAAGTCGTCGCATGCAGCGAATTATGGAGCCCTCGAAGATATCGGTCATTTTGCAGACGCTGAGGAAACTGGAGCCCTTGCACCAGGCCAGCACGACGTCCATTAGAAAGGGCTTGAACTTTTCCACGTAGTTCTCCTCATCCAAGTTCAGTTTGCATTCAATGGACACCTTGGCAATGCGCCGCGCCAGACTCTGGAGGGCGCGTAATGGTCCGGACAGCTCGGTGGCGCTCTTGGGCGCCTCGCTCGACTTCTCATCGCACACGAAGCAGGAGAGCAGCGCGACTGCCTGCGGGGCTGACAGTTCATTGAACACGCCGTTGAAGATCATTTCGGTGATGAGCAACTCATCGGCGGAGCTCAACTCACAGGCGACGCGACCCTTGAATTCAATGACATCGCCTGGCTTACAGTAGCCCATCCGGCGGAGAACGCGCTTGCGGTACTTAAGCTCGTCCATCTGCAGCAGGCTGCGTGCAGCCTTCAGCTCGGCCTTCAGGTCGTTGAGCTCAGACTGTAGCTTCAACTTGTCCAGATAGCGTTTGTGGATGCGTTCCAGCTCCGGCGATTTGTGCAGCGGATGTTCCTCCAGCAACGTCTCGAACTGTGCAATGGTGTCCATTACCTGGCGGAACTCGGGATCCTTGATGTTCATGTCGTCGATGGGATGGAGTACAGGTGGACCGAGGGGAAATCGTTTTTTGGCCTCCTGAATGGTCTTTAGCACGGCACGGCGATTGTCGGCAGTGCGCAGATCGCTGGGAAAGTAAACCCGTATGGAGCTGATCTGGGTAATGAGAGTATTGGTCACTGGTACGACCTCCATGCTGCCACGCTCGTTGGGCGGACAGGGATCGGTGTCGCCAGTTTTGGCCGCTTCCTCGCTGACGTGCAGCAGCACATCGATGACAACTCCCGGATCAGCTTTGAGTGGGTTCTTGCGATTCTGGTCCTGCTTCTTGAAGTTCAATACAAGGCCCCAGTCGTACTCCTGCTTGCCAGCTGACACCTTGACCAGCCGACCCGGCTGCAGGAAAGGAACCAGATATTGTGGCTTGGTTAACCACTCGCGGAACTTTTTGCCGTTGAACTCGAGCTGATCCCGGATGTGGTGGTATGACGCAATGTTGTGCTCATCCTTGATGGTCAGCTTGTTCAGCTGTTGTGTCTTCTGCTGTATCTGGTCGTACAGACCGGGCAGGGCAGCCTGATTTTGAAACTGATAGAAACTTCGCTCTAGCATGTACTCAGGATTGATTTCCTCCACACGGAGTAGATTCAGTACCATGTTGTATGTCAGATGGAACGCCGAGTTCAGCATATCCGCCTTGCCCTGCACTATTTCACGGCCCACCACCGGCGACACCTTCTCGTCGATCATCAGTATAACAATACCCTTGTCATCCAGGCCACGACGCCCAGCACGCCCCGCCATCTGTATGTACTCCCCCGAGCTGATCCAACGGAAGTCCTTGCCATCGAATTTGCGCGGCGCCGTGAAGAGCACTGTGCGCGCAGGCATGTTCAGGCCCATGGCGAAGGTCTCCGTGGCGAAGAGCGCCTTGATCAAGCCCTCGCCGAACAGAATCTCAATGGTCTCCTTGAGTATTGGCAGCAGTCCACCGTGATGGATGCCAATGCCACGTCGCAGCAGCGGCAGTACATTTTCCACCTGTGGCAGGCGACGATCCTCCTCGGAAAGCACGTCCATGGCGTTGTTAAACACCTCGTCCACGAGCTTCTTCTCGTCGACCGTGTTAAAATCCAGCTTAGCCATTTGCATCGCGTAGACCTCGCAGTCCTTCTTGCTGAACGAGAAGATGATGACGGGCGCAAAGTGACGCTCCATGATCATCTTGACAATCTTGAAGATGTTCGTTTGGCCCGAGTTGACACCCTTGACGCCGCCCTTACGGCCTTTCTGATCGCCCTTGGCCGCCTCGCCTACAATAAAAACAAGTAAGAGCGTTGCAGTCGGGTGTAACAGTCTAATAACAACTTAAAACATTCCTTAATTATTATTTTAGAAAAATGTAGATTTTTTTAAAGCGGAGTGTGTCTAGTAAAGTACTCGTTAATTGACAGAGAAATATTTCTTTACGTGTTCAAATGTATATTACCCGCATTAGCCAGCACGGCCATGGCCGTCGTAAAGTTGTCCTCCTTGAACTGGCCCTTTTCGTCGACAATCAAATGAATGCCGTCGCCACCGGCTGGGAAGATATAGTGCTGCAGCGGGGTCGGCCGATAATCCGTGTAGACCACGTGGCATGGCTGCTTGTGGAGGTGGCAGACCCACTCGGCAAATTGTCGAGCGTTGGGGATGGTGGCCGAGAGGAAGACGTAGCGTACGTTGTCCGGCAGCAGGATGAGTGTCTCCTCCCACACGACGCCGCGCTCCTTGTCACGCATGTAGTGAATCTCGTCGAAGACCACCCAGCCCACCTCGCGCATGATCTCGCTGCCGCGGTACAGCATGTTTCGCAGAATCTCCGTGGTCATGATCAGACAGGACGCCGACGGATTGATGGTCACGTCGCCAGTCACCAGTCCAACATCTTGAAACTCATCCGTGAACTCGCGAAACTTCTGATTGGACAGCGCCTTAATTGGCGTCGTGTAGATGACCCGTTGCTTGGCCGCCAACGACTTGGCGATAGCGTATTCCGCCACCACCGTCTTGCCCGCCGAGGTGTGCGCCGAGACCAGCACGCTCTGGCCGTTATCTATGCAGAGTATGGCTTGCTTCTGGAAAGGATCCAGCACGAACGGGTATTCCTTTGCTGGAATGCCAGCAAACGGCTGCAGAGGGATATACTCCTGGTCGGGGTGTGCGGCCACCTCGTGTGTGCACGACTCTGGTGACACCAACTGGTGCGTGACAATGCGCACCCGTAGCGCCTCCAACGCACAATCATCCAATTCTTCCACATTGTCGTCTTTTTCATCCTTGGCCTCATCATCGTTAGATTCGTTGTCGGTAGTCTCAAGCACCACATCTTTAATTACGCTGGTGTCCCCAGCACGCTGTCGCTTCGCAGGCTCTTCCTGCTTCTCCTCATCCACCAAGACAGCTTCATCTGGCTGCTGCTCCGCATTGCCATCCGCAACAGCTGCCTGACGCTTGTTCGCTTTTCTGGCGCTTTTGTTGTTGCCTTCCGGCTCGTTTTCCTGCAACTGTTTTGGTTTCCTTGTAGGAATGGAAAGTGGGGCCTGCAGACTTTCGGACGGCGCTTCATTGAAGCAATCAAATAGCTCGTCGATGTCCATGCTGTCTGCTTTCGATGCGGTCCCTATTTGTCGCCACTTTTATGCACACCGCGTTAAAAACATGTGTTTCGGCGTGCCTCAGTTGTCTGTAAACTTAACATAAGCTTAAATGTTATATTCAGTGGGCAGCAATTTTTTGCCAAAACAGTTTATTTTCGTTTTTATTTAATTTAGTGCATGGGCCTGTAATGCGGCTTAGCATAAGAATGTTTTTGCGGATATTTTTTAAGGAATACTGCCAAAATTTAACAATTCCGGATCTGTTATCGATTGGTAAATTTTCTTAACCCTAACGGTTAACAGAACCATTACAGAATACATTTCGTTAATTGGTGTTTTTTATTTAAAATGGACTGGAGTAGTGGACTGGTGTATGGTTCAGTTCAAATGTGAACTAGCAGTTCGATAGACTTATAGAATGAACTAGCGGAGGTTAGTTGATAAATTTATTAATTTTCTCCACAACTACAGAGCTTTTTCATATGAATGTTAAAAATGACTTAGAACATGTATCTATAAATTGGTATAACGTGCAATGTGCAATGATGTGAGATGAGCACATTTTGTATGGGGCTGGCAATAAGGTTTCTGCATATCGATTCAAAAATTTTTAAAATGTTAGTGACGACTTCAGTTCTGAAAAATCTAAGCGAAACTATAGGCTTTAATCGTAAATATCATATTTTGAGGGCCATTCTCTCAAAATGTCGAGATTTTCGAGAATGGTAAAAACTTAATTTTTTTACCCCATATTTTATCCTTAAAAAAAATAAATACATTTATATAATAGAGAATTCAATTCTTAACAATTTTGCATTTATATTTATTAGATTTAGCGCTAAAAAACATAAATAAGAGCAAAACAAAAAATTTTAATCGGCCCCGGAAAAAGTCGACGCTAAATGACCTATGCTAATTTGACGGACGTGTTATATGTGCTTGACATATTTTTTATGGTCCAATTTGTGTTTGCGCTTGTACCAAGGCAGAATTATATTTATTGATCTCTTTTTCAAAATAAAATAATTTATAATGTACATATAGTTTTCAACTTAACTTCTTCCATGAATATAGACAAGAATTTCTTGACCTTTTATGTTAACTGCTTCCAACAGCTATATAATAATATATATATATTTTTTTGTTGTTTATATTATAAACACAACAACTTAATAATCTAAAGACCATTCATTCTCGGCTATAAATGAGTCAACGACTTCCTTCATCGAGAAGTTCGGTATCAATTGATCTTGCGTGAGTTTGACTCGTGTTACAGGATCAAAATGGCCAACACGCTGCAAATGCTCCTCGATGTCCTTACGCTCATACGTGATTCCTGATGGCGTAATCACAGGATCTGTTAAAATTTCAAAACTTATTTTTCCACACAGAAAGTCCGGCACATCACGTTTCTGCAAGTACATTATTTAGACTTTATATAGAGGTTGTAATATTTCTTGTTAATTTCAAAACCTACCCTCCGACGTTCGTCCACTTTTGCGAATACATTGTTAAGCTCTTTAATGTGGTCATCCTAAATGAGAAATATATATATTTTATTTATCAAATAACATGATAAAAGCGAATAAACAGATAATAGTAATAAGTATTATTCTTATTCTTATTCTTATTCTTATTCTTATTCTTATTATTATTATTCTTATTCTTATTATTATTATTATTATTCTTAATGAACTAACTACAGATATGTCCTGTTGTTCCGATGTGTGACTATATTATATGGTAGTAAAAATGCTTCCAATCGCAGAAATATAATACTTTCTGCAAGGTTATAAAAACTTACACTTTCTTGTTCAATTTCCTGCTGTTTATCTTTAAGGTGTTCCTCGTTTAAGCTTTCATTTAACTTTAAACTGGCCAAGCGATTTTCCATATCATCTTTAATAAGGCTGCAAATAAGTTAGGGAATAATGATAGGTTCTCGTAAGGTTTCCAATTGATTTGGGCAACTACCGATTTAAATAACTCTGTAGTTCGATTTCCTGATGTATTCGCTTTTCCTCCAGAACGTTCCAACGTTTTTTGCGAGCCAATCGCAGTTGCAATGTAATATCATCTCCAAAGTTCTGTTTTTGTTCCTTTGACAAATCGTAGGCTACAAATAAAATATCTTTAGATCTGGGAGCAACGCTTCTAATATTCAGATAAAAGTTTACCACGCTGAAGATGCTTTATAGCTTCATCGTAATTGTCTATCTCCATGAGGCCCTGTCCCAGGAAAAAATGACCCTTCAGTAAATTTCCATCGATATCCAAAGCCCGCCGACAATCCTGACAGCAGAGCTCCCAACGCTTCAGCTTTAGATTGCAAAGGGCACGGTTTGTAAAATAAGTTGCATTTGTGGGATTTTTAATCTACAAAAATTAAAGATATTCTGTGTGATTCACATAAAAGATTAGAACTTTTCAAGTGACTTACAATGGCCTTGGAGTAGCATATAATCGCATCGTCATATTTACGAGCTGCAAATAAACAATTACCCTGCTCTTTCAATTGCAGGTCAGATAAATTTGTGGTTGAGTAAATATGCTTGCTCGTCATGCTGGGAAATAGTTTTGCTTTCTTAATCGTATTATATGCCTGAGAATATTATTTGTGTAGAATTAGGAATTGTCAAAAACAGCTGACACGAGTATCCGGAGCAGTAGAAGCACTATGAAATTTGCGTATCATTTAAACCGTATTCCGATGCACCAAAAATAAAAAAGCCTCTTTTTGTTTTTCTTCCAACATAAAATACATATGAATATGTCTATGTGTGTGTATGTACGTAATTCAAAAAATCGGCTTAACACTGTCTTATCGATAGTTGCACATCGCATTATTGACCATGCATGCAAAACGCCGATACTGATTGTGCCGCACACCGTTTAATTATAGAAATGTAAATCGTAGTAACTCAAGAGAGCTACAGAAGTGTCTAACTTTTTGAATTCAAAAACGGTCGTGTCTTACAGATTTAACTGCAAACTTTGTGTTCAGCTTTCAGAGCTTAATATCATCTAAATTTGCAAAAAAAACTGAAAAGGTGTTTAAAAAAATATATAGAACAAACAATAATATAGAAAAAGTGCAGTGGACTGGTTGTCGATAAATGTTAAGATCAGCTGTTTTGGAAAGGGTCTGTTATGATCCAGAAATCTGTTTTTAAATTTCAAACTTGTTCTGAGTCAATTCAATGTTTTCCTATCAAAAATAGGCTGGAAAAAATTAAAAGAAATTGATATTTGGCTGTTACTATTTTACACTAAGCAGCAAAAAAAGAAAAAATAGAGTTAAGCAATACTGAAATATTCCATAAATATTGAAGCTTACTGTAAATAACATGTTAAATTAACAGACAGCGTGAAGAAGAAGAAGCGAAAATTTCGTCAGTGCATATAAATTAATTTTTTGTCTTTGCAGCCGAAAAAAACAAACGATTAAAAAAAGGTAAAGGAAAAATAATAAACAAAGGTTAAATGGCTTCAACTTCAAGGTAAGTAATAATGTGTATGATATTTCTCGGTAATCGATTAAACTAATGCAATTGACAATTCCTTAGACTCGAAAACAATAAGGTGTGCTGCTATGCACACCCCGAGTCTCCATTAATTGAGGATTATCGGGCTGGCGACATGATATGCTCCGAATGCGGCTTGGTCGTTGGGGATCGCGTTATTGACGTGGGCTCTGAGTGGCGCACGTTTAGCAACGAGAAAAGTGGCGTTGATCCCAGTCGTGTTGGCGGTCCGGAGAATCCGTTGCTCAGTGGCGGAGATTTGTCGACAATTATTGGTCCAGGCACGGGCTCGGCATCGTTCGACGCTTTCGGCGCACCCAAATACCAAAACAGACGCACAATGAGCAGTTCAGATCGTTCGCTAATCTCTGCATTCAAAGAAATTTCATCGATGGCTGATCGCATCAATTTACCCAAAACTATTGTCGACCGTGCCAACAATTTATTCAAGCAGGTAAGCGACGTCACAATTAACATGACATACATGGCAGGAACTCATGTTTATATCTGTAGGTGCATGATGGCAAGAATCTGAAAGGTCGATCTAATGATGCCAAGGCATCTGCTTGCTTGTATATAGCCTGCCGTCAGGAGGGTGTGCCACGCACATTCAAGGAAATCTGTGCAGTTAGTAAGATTAGCAAGAAAGAGATCGGCAGATGCTTTAAGCTGACACTCAAAGCCCTGGAGACAAGTGTGGATTTGATAACTACTGCTGACTTTATGTGCCGCTTTTGTGCAAACTTGGGTATGTTTGGACCCATGTAGACAATGGTTTAGTTTGTGCAGCATTTTCTTGTACTTCATTTCAGATCTGCCCAATATGGTACAGCGTGCTGCTACACACATTGCGAAAAAAGCTGTGGAAATGGACATTGTACCTGGTCGATCGCCAATTTCAGTGGCTGCGGCCGCAATTTATATGGCGTCGCAAGCTTCTGAACACAAGCGCAGCCAGAAGGAAATTGGTGATATTGCTGGAGTGGCTGATGTAACCATACGCCAATCGTACAAGTTGATGTATCCTCATGCGGCAAAACTATTCCCAGAAGATTTCAAGTTCACAACACCAATTGATCAGCTGCCGCAAATGTGAAATATCACGCAGCGGATTATATCGATGCTCAATTATCATTTATATATACGTTCAGAAACTAAGATTGCAAAATTTAGCTATATGGATACGTTTATAGGGCAAGCCTAGTATAAAACAAAAATGAACATATTTTAATCACATGAGAAATACGATTTTATTCATATTAAAAATGCAGAAATGCAAATGAACGCGCCTTGTAGAATATTTCCACCAATGAAGTAGAAATGAAAGATCCTAGCACGATTTCACATTGTGCACTGTATAATAAATGATTTCATAGTTATTTAAGGTCATAACATTAACTAACCAGCCATTTGTCACTAAGAAAGTAAACATTTATTCAGCATAGGCATATATAATTAGTATATTCAAAAGCACTCGCTTGAAAGCTTTTTATCAATCATAACACATAATTGTAATGTATATGTATAAATAAGTGAGAGTAACTCGATATTACAACAGTAGAAGCCACATAAATTAATCAATACCCAAAGAGCACTTCTCGTTATCCGTATGCCCGACGCACTCCAATGCCGGTCGATGCTCCGAGTCCCACATGCCAGGACCACACCGCTTGCACAGACCGCTCAGTGTGCATGGAATCTTGGGCAGCTGTCGGTACTGATAAAGCAGGCCACGTGCCTTCCGCAAAATCAGCTGACCATCCATGTACATGGCCAGAGAGCTAAAATGCAGGAGCATCTCGTCGGCACGTAAGTTCTGAGCAATGACGTCATCCGCATAGACGGCAATAATAGCGAGGCAGAGGAACAAATGAAAGTAGTCTGTGAGATAGTTTGACCAGCAAGCCTCCCACATCCGTATGACGACGGCCTCGGTAAACTCCCGTTTAAAGCATAACAAAAGCCACCGATGACAGAACAACAGTTCCATAGCTTCGTTGTGTCGCTCCAAGTGTTCGTAAAAGCGTGGCAGCATGAGTCGTATCAGCTCCCGCAGGTAGCTCAGATTGTGGTCGACATCGTTGTCCGTTGGCGTGCAAACAAAGAACGCTCGTTGCATCAGGCCCACGAAACACCAAAACGTTTCCGATTCGTTTTGCACTTCGCACAAAACGGGTGCCAGTAAATCGCTCATCCCCTGCAAATTAAAAAAAAAATGGTTAACCTTTGGCAGTTGGAAATTACAAGGAAAGAAGGTAACAAAAAGAGTGATATAAAAGTTAGAGGTGAGAGAATATATGTATATATATGTTTCTATCAGCTGGCTCTTCGGATAAATTGAAGTCTTATCAAGTTGATGTATAATACAGTATTTTTCATCTACTTACTTTTCCAATTACTGTTCGATCGAATAACAGAATAATAATTCTTACCTGCGAGTAGGAGATGCTCGTGTTATAAATGGCAAAGTTAAGTAGAATGTTTTTCATCATCTCGGTGTTGGGATTGTCGTCTCCGCAGAAAAAGGGATTCGTTCGGTCGGTGCGCACAACGTCCTTTTCGACAACGCACTGCACGGTTCGCCAGAATTGGACCTGTTGCTCCGGGGACATGGAGTAGAGGCGTTTACGTGTAATCTCATCGTATTCTTGCCGTTTGATATCCATCAGCACCGCCCTGTCCTCAAAGGTGGAGGAGAACGAATAGCACTTTAGGATGAAGGGCCAAACGGTTTTGCGCAGACTCTTCTCAAGGCCGCCGAAGAAGACGCACTTGCGCAGCAGCAGATCATCGTCTATTTGGCCCTTCTCGTTGAGAAGCGTGCCGTAGAAGAAGTTTGTGGTGATTCGTTTCACGTTGCCCTCGTCAGGATGCATTTCGGACTGCTTAACTTCGGGGCGACAGACCATGAAGTGTCGATACGGCAAATTCATCTTCTCCTGCCCGGGAGCCAGGGTAATGTTGTGTAAAAAGCAGTGCCACTGGTGCAGCACCTGAGCCAGGTGATCCAAGCCGCCGTAATGAAAGTGCAGTATCTTGTATTGTGATTCGCGCGATGCTATCACCAGTTGACCGGACGTGCACTTGTCATCGTTAAAGAAGAGACGCAAAGAGCGCATTTGGCTGAGATCGACGGAAAATCGCCGCCCTCTGATGACGGCCTTACGGCGCACGGTAGGGGTTGCATTGGCACTCTCCGGAAAGACAAGGTTATGCTTGAACGCCAGCAGCTCCGGGGTCATCCAGTTCGGATTATTATCGTCGGACGCAGATCCATCCGAGTTGAGCTGATGCTGCGGCTGACCGGCTGCTCGGCCGACGACAGCTCCATTGCTGGCCTCGCTGTGGTCGGGCGAGGCAAGGATGCAGTTGTAGGACTGGGAGATATTGCTGTTCTCGATCTGGGGATTCGAAATGGTTATGTTCACCGACGTAATGGGATTCTTTTTGAGCAGCGCAGCCAAGTCGCCAATGGAGGCCGTCTGTCCGCCCAGCAGGGGCTGCAGCTCGTTTTTCAATTCTTGCATTTCGGCCGCATTCTCATCCTCAGCGCGTATGCCCATTTCCTGTTCGGCATCGTCGAGAATCTTTGGTGCCGGCACAGCCACCTGGGAGGTGGGCGAGAAATGTCCATTGGACGTGAAGAGGTCCTGATTGCGACTGCTTATAGCCTCAGACTCGGTCGAATTGCATTTGCACAGTGAGCTGTTCGGTATCCAGGTAAGCAGGAGGGTCGGTCTCTTCACGCTGTTGTACTGGTCTATGAAGGTCTTTGTGGTGCATGTCAGATAGCCGGGATAGTGTAGGATATCTGATTCTTGGCGAGCCACGGTCGGTGGATGAATGCAAACATTATTCTTGCAAAAGAGAATTTCGTTGTCTTCGTAAGCGATATCGATTTTTTCATCAGACCTCTCTTCGCCGAGTATAAAGTTGGATGCCTTCTTAATAATATTTCCAATTGGCATTTTTGATTAAATCTTCTCCGCTAAAGTAAACGCTTGTTCGTATTGCAGCCTTTTGATTTGTTATATTTATTTATACAGTTGTGTGCGGAAAAGTGGGAGAGGCCTTTGGAAAGGTATCGCGCCTTGATATTTCTATTTCCGACCGGTGCTCACATAAGATTCTAACTACGAATGACCATTTTTGTAGTAGGTGCATGAGAATCGGTTATAAATCCTGCCTAAGTTTGCAGATAACTTTCAACTTGGAATGTTTAATAGGTAACTAGTGTGAAGTAAGGAGTAGGATACCGACTCACGGTATAACTAATTTGAATACGATAGTATCAAAATTCGTTGCCCTAAAATATCGAGTAAAGAAATAATCGATAAATGTGCTCTTATTGGAAAAGTGCAATATGTCAATGTATAATTAGAAACTAACTATTGTTAACTAGCGATCACAATTATGGTAATTTTTATTTTTTTGTTTATCGAATTGGCGAACAATCGACAGTTTCACAACTCTTATTGGAAAAGTGTGCCCCCTTTTAACTAAGAGAATATCCACTTTTTATAGTAGGGGACACACTGATCCTAATTTTGGATAAAATAAGTTTATTTGTGATTCATTCGTTCGGTTAAACAAATTAAGCAAACTGCAACAAGTTCGAGCGCTTATCTGTGTTTTTAGCCCAACCAATCAAACACACACAGATATACACAATACCCAATAGCATAAGTAATTGTTGTAGCTCCCAATAATTCTCTCTCGCAGTGAAAGAATGGCAGCCGAGATAAAACCAGCTCAGCGAAGCAACAATGACCGCTTTTTGTCGACCAAAAAGCCGGAATTACTTAGTAAATTGGAGGGCAGTGGGGACGATGTAAACGCAGCAATATTAATACCAGGCGAAAATGGTGTAATTAGTGTTTCGGATGATAAGTACGTGTGCAGAAAGCAACCCAATAAACATTACTCTTTCATAAATTAATTAATTACATTTTTTTCATTTATATAGAACTGTGCGTGTATGGCTGAAGCGCGATTCTGGCCAATACTGGCCCAGCATTTGTCAGTATATGCCCTCGGGGTGCACGGCGTTGGAGTACGTTCCGGATCTGCGACAACTGTACATTGGCCAGGACAACGGCACCGTCACCCAATACACACTCTCCGAGGACTGCAATCGTCTCTCCTTCGTGCGCGACTATTTGTCGCATCAAGGCCGCGTCGTGGCCGTTGTGTTCTCGAAGACCCATGGCTGGATTCTCTCTGCCGGTAAAGATAAACAGTTCGCATACCACTGTACGGACAGTGCAAAGCGAGTGGGCGGATACAATTTCGAGACACCATGCACAGCACTACAGTAAGTAGATTTGCGTCCCCCTATCTCTGATTACACCTCGAATCGAACTTTAATCTAGGTTCGATGCTTTGGCAAAGTATGCCTTCATTGGAGACCAGGCGGGCCAAATAACAATGCTACGCTGCGACGTGCAGGGGGTCCAGCTTATCACCACATTCAAAGGACACACTGGTAAATGATTGAAGATAATAATTATTGAGGCGTGCTGGCGGTTTTCAATGCCAATTCGAGCTTAGATAAGAGGCCGGAAATAACAGCAGCGTTGAAGATATCTGAAACAAACCGAGCAGTAGGCGTGACTGCAAGGGTATTTAATCTTCGTCAGCCCAATGATAATTATTCAATCTACCGCTCTCTCCCTCTCTCTCATATTAATCTCCGCCAGTCCAAAAATAATTATGCCATCTTGTTTTCAGCTGGGATTAAATGCTTAAGATGGGTCGAAGGTCCGCAGTTGTTGTTCAGTGGTGCGTGCGATCAATCCGTTATTGTCTGGGATGTTGGTGGCAAACGGGGCACAATTTATGAATTGCAGGGCCACAGGTAAGCCATCTTATCTACACACACCTGTATATTTGTTTACCTTTTATTGTCACGCTGTTTCACTTCCATTCAGCAACAAAGTGACGGCATTGGCCTACGCCAACCACACTCAACAATTGATTACGTGTGGCGAGGATTCAGTTGTTGTGTTCTGGGAAATGAATGCCATGCGCAAGGAGGTACCCGGCTGGGTGGAGTCCAACAATTGCCAGCTCTGCTCAAGACCATTCTTTTGGAACTTCCGTTCGATGATGGACCAAAAACAATTGGGCAAGTTGAATGGTTTCATAATGAAAAATAAAATGTTATATTATTTAATGTTCTTTGCATGCAGGCATACGGCAACATCATTGCCGCCATTGCGGCAAAGCTGTTTGCGACAATTGTTCGACGAATCGCATCAACATACCAATAATGGGATTTGAATCCGATGTGCGGTGCTGCGATCCATGCTTCAAGCAGCTGCAAACTGTGGAACGCCCCTCGTTAGCAGCCTTTCACGATGCCAAGCATTCCATTGTGCACATGGACCTGGATGAGGAGCGAAAGCGTCTCCTGACCGTTGGTCAGGATCGACTCATTAAAGTGTGGGATTTGTCCACTATTTGGGTATAATATTAATTTCACGGTGTCTACACTGCATGACTTGACCGCTCGGTTCGGTGTTTCAATTTCTAAACAAAAATTATAATATTGTATTGTATGAAACGAAATAAAAATACCAAATAAATATGTAAGTATTAAACAAAATGAAACGAAGAGAAAAAATTGCGACGGTAGGAAGAACATTTACAATATAAGCAATGTTTAACATAAAACGTATATACATATAATTATATATATTTACATAAGTTCTATTTTCATCATATTGAAATTGATGTAAAACTAAAATCCACGGATATCAATAAAAACTAGATAATGTCTATATCAGTCAAATAATTATATGTGTACTGTACTGCAAACTATATAAAATATATATTTAAAAAGGAGCCTGCATTTTGGGAATATTGAAATCGAGTCCCAAATTCTACCCACATTAAAACCATAGAAACCCGATTATTGACTGAAATTTTATTTTTTTTATTTACTATCAAGTTAAACAAATGCTCTTAATATCCACCCCGACCTGGCGGCGGTGCTCCTCGCATCATCGGGGGTGGTCCTCGCATTGGTGGTGGTGCGCCTCGTCCGAGACCACCTGGCATCGAGGGAATTCCGCCTGGAATCATGCCCGGTGGAGGTGCGCCCATCATTGGGGCTCTAGGCACACCACGGCCCATCGGCGCCATGTGCTGTTGGGCGGGACCGCCGACGCCTCTAACGGGCCCTTGCAGGCCAGCTGGCACCGACGATATATTCATCGGCACGCCACGGCCAGCCACACGACCAATACCCGGGCCTGGGGCAGCGCCTGGAATGGGCACGCGCGGCAGACCTTCCTCGGGTGGGGGCGGTCCCTCGACTGTAAGCGAAACAATATTTTCCCCGCGTAACAGCACAAATCCCAGCACTCGCTTTTCTTCGCGCTCCGGCACCTTGGAGTTCTTGGAGCGTATTTTACGGAACTCTTCGCAGTCACCCAATATAAGGTTCATGTGCTTGTCAAATGCCTTGAAAGTTCCGATGAATGTCCTCGAATCCTGCAGGACGATTCGCACCCGATAGTTCAGGTGCTGAATCATTTTGTTGTTCTTGCCAATAGTCTGCAAAAGTTTAACATACATATCAAGTTATTAAAAACGAATTAAAACATAACAAGCGTGGCCGGCAAAGGCCACATAATGAATTCATAAACGTTTCAGTATATTTGTGAATTTGTGCCCAAGTGAAACATTCTGATTAGCTTACCATTTTTGTGGCGTTATCCTATTCGTTTATTGAAAGATATTTCTTTTGACAGTGCTTTATCAATTATTTTTTTATGCGAAAATAAAATGGCTAAACAAACCAATGCGTCCCAGTTAGCGATGTAATCAAACATCGCAGCTTCGATATATTCTGTATCAATCGGCTTTTTTGCTTTTGAATTTAAACGAAATATATTTAAATAAGTTAATATTACACAAGAAATCATTCCGCATGAAAATCAGTAGAATGTTAATAAAGTGCTTAAAAGGAATTTGAATGATGTTATTGGTATTAAAATTAAATTAAAATAATATAAATATGCATTATTTAATCGATAACAAATATTTATGTCTATATACGCAACGTTTATTAATCGCATTTACTGCGATTAAAAATAATGTTATATATATCGAATGAGCCGGTACACTTTTCGTATTCGATTTTTTGACGCAGCCCTGTTTTTTAATTTGGCGAGAACAACTAAATTGTGCTCAAAAGACTCGGACGCTCATATATGTATGTGGCCACGTCACTTTGGCTCTCTTTGTTCCTCTCTTTTGTGCCGACATTCTACGTACATATAGGCGGCACAACACCAAAAAGTTTTAGCTCGTTGGCAAAACAAGTGAAAATTAAACAATATCCGTGGTTTGGTAAAGTACGCTTCTGGAATTGCATTAATTAATAGACATGTGGCAAGATTATAATGTTAATTTGTTCCACGCAGGCTGTCGTCGCGTAAACCAAGCAACAACAAGAAAGAACACCACACTAAAAAACGAAAGAAAAGGAAAGAAGAACTGACGAATCAATCAGAATGAATATTTTTCGGTTCGCTGGTGACTTGTCGCATGTATTTGCCATAATAATACTGTTGCTTAAAATATGGAAGACACGCTCGTGTGCCGGAATCTCTGGCAAGTCGCAGATATTGTTTGCCGTTGTCTTCCTGACACGTTATCTGGACTTGTTCACCACATACGTCAGCCTCTACAACTCGGTGATGAAGGTGCTCTTCCTGGTTACGTCTGGCGCCACGGTTTACCTAATGTACGTGAAGTTCAAGGCTACCTATGATCACAATCACGATTCATTCCGCATTGAGTTTCTGCTAATACCGTGCGCCCTACTCGCCTTGGTCATCAATCACGAGATTACACTGATGGAGGTGCTCTGGACATTCTCGATCTACTTGGAGTCGGTTGCCATATTGCCGCAATTGTTCCTGGTGAGCAAGACAGGCGAGGCCGAGTCGATTACTAGCCACTATTTGTTTGCCCTCGGCTCGTACCGTGCCCTCTATTTGCTCAACTGGGTCTATCGCTACATGGTGGAGTCGCACTGCGATCTAATCGCGGTCTTTGCGGGCATTACGCAGACCATTCTCTACTGTGACTTCTTCTATCTCTACATTACCAAAGTGCTCAAAGGCAAGAAGCTGCAGTTGCCAGCATAAGCGGGCCCAGCTGCCCATAGTTCCATACGTGTGTGTGTGCGTCGGTCAGAAAGGATTGGGGAGAGAAGTGAGGAGAGGAGCAGTAATATCGAGGATGCAGATCGCTTGGTTAAGCGATATATTAGTTGTTCTAATCGTATATAAAATGATATTGTATATCGAACGGGAACATTTTTGTGTTAAATTCGTTTAAAGAACTTAATTGAATTGTGGCACCAATCAATATGCATATACCAACTCAAATGCAAATTATTAAAGTATACAAATAATGTACAAAATCTATTTATTATGATTTCCCATCTGCATTTAATAACATTCGGCGATCGTTATTCTTGCTTATCCATCAATGTGTGCGTACTTGTATGTATTTTATCTTACCTCGTCTATTTCCACAACCAAAATCAAAATGTTTACTAATTATAATTTACTTTAAAACATAATAAATCCGCCAGTTCTATCAGCGTTACTGGTCAATTTCGATACTATACCAACATCATTTAAATTGTATCGTAAAAATAAACATAAATGTCTTCGCCTTATCAGACAAGGTTATCTACATAATTCAAATGATAAAAACGTGTAATTTTCTTATTGACCCGATTTGATCGAAAAATTGTTATCCACTCAAGTATAGGGTCCTATATCAGCACTAAGTTTTAAATTTATTATTCACTTTTAATCAATGAATTGATTAAATTTTTATCTTTAGTCATTCTTCCCGCTTAGCGAAAGAAGTTTTAATAGTTTTAATCTGACCATCATCCGAATTTCAAAAAGTGGTGTAAGCATGATAATTGAAAATTTTAATATTAAAAATATATAATAATTTAAAAAATCTATTTTATATTTGTAAAGAGTATACAAAATCTTAAGATCTTATTTGCACTTATTTAACAGAAGAACCAGTGTGCCAATTTGTACGATGATTTTGTTCATAGAACACGATGTGGGCACATCTCTATATTGAACTAGTCCAATTGGATCAACAATTATTTTACATCAATTTCGTTGAAACCACATAAAGAATTCGAAATACAAAATGTCCTCAAACTTTCGATATCATATGTTGAAGAGCGTTAAGCCATACACAGTATATATACCACAATTAACCAAATCTGCTCTTCGTGTGCTAATACAAGTCTCAGTGCATTACATCGAAAACAAAAAGTCTTCGCCTGACGTCTTGGCACTCGCCATAAACAAACTCAAAAATGCAGGCCACGAAGTACCAAAGAACTTTTGCGAATTGTTTACGATGGTGCTGCTAATAATGCAAATCTATTTGCGCTATCCGAAAGGAGTTGTCAAGGATCTGGAGCTGCGCCAGTGCTTGTCAGACGATTTGAGGTAACAATGAAATATGTAAATCATAACTAACCAGCGAGAGTGATCCACTCGAAAGTGACCGACTAAGTGATACCTTGTACTCAACTGCGAGCTGCTGTAACATATATATGAAGTGCAAGGATCCAAAAAAATATGCATGTTATTCTTGATCTTTGTATGCCGTGATTAACGCATTAAAGCGTTCTTGAGTTGAATCAATTTTAATTAACATATTTTTATGGGTTTTTTAGCTTTACAGATGCATGTGCGGAGGATTTGACCAAGGTGTTGCTTAACCACCGGACAACGCTCAGCAGGAATTTCTCGGAAACCAAAATGGAAAGAGCCAAAATGCTGGACATGCAATGGCGAATAAACATTTCCCTGAGCTCAACGTAAGAAAATTATATATTTCCATCTATATCTAGTTCTACTTACATCGCGCACTTTTTTTAGGCTGGCCCAATTGAATAAACCCACCATTGTGTTGCACTTTAAATTAAATAATGGCGAGTATCGAACTTTGGAGCTTCCACTAATAATGTTTCAACGGTTGCGATACAATGTGGCTGTCATGCTTAGCGAACTACAATCCCTGCAGAATCGTCCTGTATTGAAGCAGTTCTAATTAATTGAATAATCTTAATTATAGACAATATTAAGATAAGTCTTCGCTGTTAATTATGACTTTAGCTTATTTAATGTAAACAGTTATCGTAATCGTATTCTTAATCTAATTCTGATGTTCTTCATTCGCTTGTTTTACGCTTTTTAATCAGTTTTTTGTCTATAAGCGGTTTATATATTGAAGAACTGCTATTGCGATTCTTTGCTGCAATCCTTTGATGTTCCTTGAATTTCTTATCCAATTCTTTAACATATTCTTGCGGCAGAGTCCATTCCGTAATGTTTGAATGCTTTGTAGGATCACAATCTTCCGAGTACTCTGAAATTTCAATGCCAAGGCGTTTGCACACTTTTGTTAATATATCGTCAATATAACTAGATATACTTAAATATGCCTTCTTGTCCTGAAACGATTAGAGTTTTCTTAAAGAGAAGGTTGTCGTTTGACATTAATTATTATATGTTTACATGCTTTGTGGGCTGCAAGTTGCATATCACGAGTTTTCCATCATGCTTAAGATTCTTAAGAGGCAAATTTCCGCTTGGAACAATTTGAAGAGTGGTGCCCAGGGTTATGTTTATATCAGCTATACTAATTTTGAGGCAAAATATATTTTGAATGGGATACTCTTGGCATGGCTCTGCTTATCTTACGTGGAATTCATAAATGCCATATCCAGGTCGCGTTCGGGTAAGTCGTGCTCCCAATCCAAGACATTGTCGTGCATAACTCCACCGCGGCAGCTGCGACTGTTACAAAAATCAACGGATCTACATGGCAGCCCTAATGGTTTCTGACCCACCGTCTCCACAGCCGATTTGCGCACAAATTGTCGTCGACATTTGTGGCACTGCTCTATGAATATATTGCCGTGAAGCTCTGCTAGGAATTTTCGATCCAGCCCAGATTTTAAATGCAAGCCATCAATGTTTTGCGAGACGATGTACTGAACATAGCCGTGTTCGACTAATGACTTAAGTGCCATATGAGACTTGGTCGGCTTTGCCGCGTCAAATGATGTGTTAAAAGTCGGCTTTTCACCTTTTTCTTCAAGCGTCCATACCCCCTTGGGGCCCCTGAATCGGAATAGGGATTAGGGGTAAGCTTGTTTTTTTTTAATAATTATTTATTACCTAAAATCAGGAATACCAGCTGATGTGCTTATGCCTGCGCCCGTGTGGAATACAACGTGCTTAGAGTCTTTTATCAAGTTGGCCAATTCTTTGCATTTTTGGTTGACAATTTCTTCACTGTCGAAATTCTACAAAATTTTTATTTATATGATAAATGTATGTATTGGAATTTTATTGCTCACTTCTGGCACACCCAGAACTCCTTTGTTTTCGTATGCCGAAAGCCCTTCTGCATAGTTGCAACTCATTTTGGCTATTTATTAATTTTACTTTTTAATAATTGGCTTTCAGCTAAGTTGTTTACGTGTGTTTACGAAAAATAAAAAAACAAATACTAGAGCAATTGATCGAAAATATCGATATTCGGTAATATCGATATATTTGGAGCAACGCCAATTATCTTGCTTAACAGCTGTTCGAATCGTATTTTGGCCTTTTGTTGTTTAAAACAAAATGCAGTTGCGAATATCAAGAAATACATGGCATGTTTGCGGCCAATATTTGCGGCGGAATTTTTTCCAACTTAGCAAGCGGTATGGTCGATATTCAATATTTTGTTTGTAATAGTAATAGTAATAGTTTTTCATTTACACCTACAATTTAAGATATATAAATATATATTACACAGTAAAAATTAAATATACATCTATATACATTGTGTACAATGTTATTAATTAATAAGTAGTTGCATTCCGAAAAAATAGTGCCATTGATTCTTGATTGATATTGAAAATGTATTCCAGTGGATATCTAACCCGATCATCTTGATTATGTAGACTCCAAATGCTCGTATTATATAATTTATAAGTTCAGTTAAATTAATTGAATTGTTTAACTGTATTACAGAGATGAGGGTAAATGGGATAAGATTACCGCCGCCGGCAACGTTTCCACCGAGCGCAGTGTTCCCGATCAAATACAGAAGCCTCCGTACTACTTTAAAAATATGCCGGCCGGAAACACATTGGGAACCCCCGAAATAAAAGATATGGAGCAGCAGCATCACATGCGCTCCAGCGGCAAGCTTGCGGCACAGATCCTCCGTGAATGTGGCAAATTGGCGAGAATTGGCACGACTACGGATGAGATCGATGACTTTGCTCACCAGCGAATTGTAGCAGAAAATGCGTATCCGTCGCCGCTACGATACGCCGGATTCCCAAAGTCTGTGTGCACTTCAGTTAACAATGTAGCCTGCCACGGGATACCGGACGATCGCCGGCTGGTTGATGGCGATATAATCAACATTGATATCACAGTCTATCAGAATGGCCACCACGGGGATTGCTCGGAGACCTTTCTCGTTGGCGACGTTGACGAGCGTGGACGCTTCTTGGTGAACTCAACACGCGAGTGTCTCAGCCTGTGCATTGCGCTCTGTGGTCCGGGTGTGCCCTTCAATGAAATCGGCAAATGCATACAGAAATTCTGCATGGAGCGGGATCTTGAATCGGTGGCTGCATTTATTGGCCATGGCATTGGAAGCTACTTTCATGGTCCACCTGAAATTTATCACTACGGTGAGGATTTTACTTAACCTCCACTCACGTTAACCGATATTAGAATTAACCCTGAATATAAATAGATAACGAGGAGCCGGGACAAATGCAGCCCGGGATGACCTTTACCATTGAGCCCATCTTATCGCTCGGCGGTGGATCAATTGGAGTACTCGAGGATGGCTGGACGGCAGTTAGTTTGGACAATTCGCGCAGTGCACAGTTCGAGCACACAATATTGATCACAGAGACTGGCGTTGAGGTGCTTACAAGATAAAAAATCAATTTCTACATAAATGGTGAATTTTTATTGCAAAATTTGACATAGAATTGTTAATAAACACTTATGCCGGGTTGCGTGGAAATTTTTATCCAAGTGCTTGTTTTTAGTTAAATATTTCGCTAGGGTTTAGCGTTTGGTTAAGTTTGGTAGAGTTGAAATTACGTGCATATTTGTGTTGAATTTTGTACGACTAAATGGCTAACTGCAAATGGCATTCGATTTCTGAACTGGCTTCTGTATCGGCAGGAACAACTTGAACTCCGGAGGCAGTTCATCTTCTGAATAGAGTCGATCCGAGAAATAGACGCGACGTATTCGACAGTTTGCATGAATCTGCACCCGAAGCGTCTCAACGTAGTTGGTACCGTAGGCACGCCGTGTAAAGTCTGACAAATTAAACTGTATTTGATTCCAGCCCTCATCCAAACGCATAGGCATTGTGCATATGAACGGCTTCACCCGAGTGGTTGACTGATAGTTACTTGCGCGAAAGCGACGCCGCACATTTTTGTCATCAAGAACCTGTTTGTTTTAGCATTATATTAGATGATGTTAAGGGGGTTGCGCTTGCAAAGCGTTTGCTTGCTTACCTGCACTTCGAATGTGAAGTACTTTTTCATGTTCTTGATGATCATGACCAGGAAAGGCAACTTTATGCCCAGCGTCTTTTTTGGGTCTGCTGGACATGTTATGAACGTAGTGCTTACATTGGTTCCGACTATTTCGAGAACGAGGCTTTGTATATCATTATCAGTGATTCGCTTTATATGCCCGTTTCGTACTTTCTTGTCCCAAAGCTGTAGGGGCTTAGAGCCAATGCTGTAGAGTATCGACAAAAATCCTGATTGAAACGTGTTTTTGAACATTTCGCGCAATTGGTTGACTGTCGTCAGCGGTAACTCGAGCTTTTGCAATTTATTATTTGGCCAGTGGGCGCTGGCCGATAAATTTTGCGAAGCCGGAATTTGTGGGGATTACGAACACAACTACAAAAGTTTACAAATTTTCATATGTCAATAAATTTGTAAACAACAATGTGTTGCTAATAGCAACAGAGATGTTGAAAACTGCCTATCGGGTATACTACTATCGAAAGCCACCACAAAATATCGGTCGGTTTATGCGAAATTAATATTCTTTTTAATTAATTATTTCTAAGGGATTTCACAAAACAAGTATTTCAAAACGTTTTAAATTAATAAAATTTCTTTGTCTTGTCTATTTAAATTGTGATATATTTTATAAAAACACTGCACTTACAACTAATCGTAAGATCCAATTCTTTTTTCTTAACATTCAAATTTATGTACAAAATTTGAACTTTCTGCTCAACATGAAGAATATCAAATGTTTACAAATACAAATCAAAATCTATTCTTTTGCTAGAATAAAAATTTGAATTTTCTCCCACTTTGCGTACATACACTCCGTCTTTAAAGTAGTCACCTTGAGACCAATTGTACATTTTCTCTGTACTGTATGGGCCCTGGATTTCGTCGTCGCTCTGCTTCCATTTGAACTCCCATTTAATTTCGTTTGTACTCGGCTCATTTGCCTTCTGTGAATCCTTTAAAAGCTTCGACTCCTTCTCCTCAAAGTCGTCCGCATACATATCGAAAGATTCCCCGGCTGGCTTGCTCGTGCTTGGCAAGTCTTCAATCTGTTGCTTTATTTTCTCATACGTCTCTTGATATATATCCATGTTGCCAGTGTTGGAGAGTATTTCGTTCGCCAGTTCAGTGAGCTTCGAAATCTGTTGCGTTTCACTGTTCTCTATACCGGATTTCTTTTGCCGCAGCTTTTCGAGTGTTGACAACTTGGGCCGCTTGCGGCCTAACCTCTGCAAAGCCATCTGTACACTTTCGCCCGGTTTCATGAACTCCAGCATTTTGCCGAAGGCCATTGACAGGTTAAATGGATTGGCGGGTAGATTGCCATCTGTGGAGTTTTCTTCCTCATTGTTTGGATCAAAGTAGTTTTTGTTTTTTTCAACCTTTTGCATTGAGTAGTTAGTTAGTATAGATATATATACACATGTAAAGCACACAAATTTTACCTTAACCCAGTCAATGTTATCCAGCCAATTATCCTTAATTTCCGTCTCTTTGTTCCAATGATAGTGGCCATCTTTATCGAAATGCCCTTCTTCCAGTTCTTCGCGCATATTAAATGGGGTTATCTTGACATCGTCTTCTACCTTTCCAACGCCTTCCTCTCCACCCTCAATATCGCTATCATTAAGGTTGTCACTGCAAAATAAATAGAGAGAAAAATATGTTTTTCTGTTTTGTTTTGTTTGTATAAGGCCCACCGTTCGTAGTCGTCGGAGTCCTCTTCATCCGAGTCCAGTGTGTGCTTCTTTTTAAATAATTCACTGTCAGCAAGGCCGAAATTCTGTTTTCTTTTTGATGCCATTGTTAAAAGAGTTGTGAAGTTTTGATCTCTGTTGCTATTTTTAATTAAACACTAAAATTAACATATATTTTTGTTTCTATTTCTTTCAGAGTTGCATCAGGGGGTTTGGAACAAGTTCGATCGAACCAAGTTCGTTCGATTCACTATCAAAATTCGATTGCTATCGATAAACTACAGTTCTTTCCTCTCCGAGAAACTAAATGCTTGTTTTATAAAAATAACATAAAAATGGTAATTAATTTTTTTTTTAATATTTCATTCCCATTAAAACGTTGATATTTGTAATTGCAGCTTCCGTTGTCTCTGTTAAAAACGGCACAAAGTCATCCCATGGTAAGTGGTCTGGCTGTTCACATTTCAGATTTGTTTTTATTGTAATAATTAAATTTGCCAGCTAGTGGAGTTGAAAAATGGAGAAACCTACAACGGACACTTAGTGAGTTGCGACTCCTGGATGAATATTAACTTGCGCGACGTCATTTGTACTTCAAAGGTACGTACGCTCTTTTTCCTTACCAAATTCTCAGGAGTAAATAAAACTTCTGTATATTTCCTATGGCAAATGTGATAAACTGTATTAAATTCTTTATATCTTTTTTGCAGGATGGAGACCGGTTTTGGCGAATGCCAGAATGCTACATTCGAGGAAGTACAATCAAGTATTTACGTATACCAGACGAAGTTATTGACATGGTTAAGGAAGATGCTCAGGCGAAATCTCGAAATCGGGCCGAACTGAACAAGAATCGTGGCGGCAACTCTTCACAAAACCAAAATCAACGTGCACCACGAAGCGGGAATAGAAATAACTTTGGTGTTCGCAGTGGGCCCAGTGGCGGAGGACTGGGGAATGGCGGCATGCGTGCTGGTAATTCAGGGCAAGGCAATCGGCCACCCGTGCAGGGAAACAAGCTTAGGAAGTAATAGAATGTAATAGTGTGCGTAGACGTTAAAAATTATTAAAATTGCGACTAATTTGATTCTTATATACGTAAATATATTACTTAATTTTTGTATGACTCTGTTGCGGGCATTTGTTTGATTTAAAATATTGTTTTGAGTCATTAATTGTATAGCTAAATATTCTAATCAGCTGGTTGCGCCATTTTAAACGTTAAGAGTATCGATATTAGATTCGCTGATTCTTTGATTCAAATATCGAATACATCATATGTCACATTATCGAATTGCTATCGCTATATAAGCAGCGTTTGGAGTATCATATATAATATTTTCAAAAGCGCAATGGACTCCACGGAAAGTATGCTCGCTACTCGGGGCGATGAGGAAATTGAGGAAAACGAGCGTATAGTAAAATTGCAGGATTTAATTGAAAAAAACATCAAGATCGGTAAGCGTAGTAAATCAATACTCAATAAATACCTAAAGGCGCCATTTTCCATAGATCAACAGATCGAATCCCGCCCTTTCTGCGAGTCAATATCGGCTATTTATAATATTTTGAGCAGTGCTAATGAAATAGTAAAAGGCTACGAAGATCGCAAAACAAATTCTACAGAACTTGTGCTAGACACTGAGCTGCTGAGGCGTAATCACGAAGTTGTTGGAAAGGCCATACAACATAATACGAATTTCACCGACAGAATGTTCTGTACGGCAATAGTAAGTAGAAGCTAGAGCCCTGTATCTGCCTAACATAATGGCCAGCTGCAGGGCTCAACAAATAACGAGATATGGCCACATACTAACATAGTGTGTACATATCCCTCGTGCAAAAGTTAAAACTCTGACCGGCATACGCTTTATAAAGAACAATCTTGTTTTCAAAGATAATTCTGAAAATTGGGATGCAGTGTGTGGTCTCGCTTGCCAGTATGGAACATCATTGTTTACGAATGCCTCCATGTTGCCCTTCATCAATGTGGAGCCAAAAGCGCACATTCCAAAACAACGAGCTCCTCGCAATGTTAACGCAAATGTAAGTTCACACTACAATATATATAAATTCACTATAATAAACATTTCTTCTGGCCATTTACTTCATAGGCGATAGAAAAACGTCCCAAACAAAGCGACAAACTCGAGCGCAAGGGCGAAGGTTCCACGGCGGTGAACCATGTGATGAAACAAATTAGGAATATTTACCGAGCGGGCAATAATGAACCAATTCCTTATTTTAAACTTATCTGTAATCCCCATAACTTTATGGACAGTGTGCAGAATGCATTGATTATATCGTTTCTTGTCAAAGAAAATCTAATTAGGATTGAAAATGGGCCAGATGGATTGCCACAGGTTCAAATCAACAGCAATCCCAATGAAAGCGCTGCAAATGAGCCCTATCAGGCTATCTGTTGTTTAGATGTTGCATTATGCCAGGTAAGTGTATGTTAGATAAATGAAACTAAAAGTACATAGTTATTTAAGTTTTGTTTTATTTATTAATTTACAGAAATATGCCAAGCATTACAATATCAAGGAGCCCCTGTTAACACGCACAGAGTTCGATGAAAACTGATAATTTATAAGCTGCACAAGTATTTTTAAAATAGATTTATACAGAAGGTAGTTGACTTATAATGTAAACATACGATCACAGTCCACAGGGCACGCATGTGCTTTATGTATTTCTCAAAACTTTTTGAGCACGTCTCGCATAAGCAAATCGGAGCAGAGAAATACAGAGCAGTCAATTTTTTTAGATGAGATGCACGGTTTGTGTTAGCTTTAAGGCCAAACATTTGTTAAATTTATTCGGAATGTTTCAGTTGTGTTTTAGGTTTTTCTTATTGCACACGCACTTTCCACACAACGCTAGATTTGTTTATTAATAGGTGAATTAAATAATCGACAACAGAATGCAATTGATAAGGTCAGTAGCCGGATTTATTAATTATTCTGCTATGAGTTCAACAGATAACCGAAGTTCAAGTCATAATACTTAATGTTTAAACATACAATAGCTTATTTGAAATAATTACCCATTAACATACATATATTAAAAAATACAATTCAATGGAATTTTACTCTTTGCGTTGCTCATTGCTTTTGTTTTTAGCCTGGTTATATGTTTAATAGCGCTATTTTATTTGGGTGTTCAGCGCTGTAACGCATCCGCAGAGAAAACACAATTGGATATAGGCAATGTAACGAATTTATTGGTTAAATCAGATGCAACCGAGGATATTGACGATGATTATACGGACTATGTAGATGAAAATGAAGTTAGCAAGCAAACGCGTCAGCGCAATCAGAGCACATTCGATAGAGTGGGCACATTTTACACGTGGGATCGCTGGGAAAAGTGGAGCAAATGTTCCACAACCTGTGTGCAAATCAGGAAACGCAAATGCATTGAGCGGTAAGCGCCTAAATAATGAGAACAGTATGGCTTGGAACAAAAGAATTTCTTATTTGTTAGTATCAAGAATTCAATCGAGGAGATCACCTTGGAAAATCGATTCTATCCTGGCAATGGCAAGACGGGCTGCTTCGGTGTATTGAAGCGCTATCGGCAGTGCAAGGAGGAGCGCTGCAAGGCTGGCAAGCAACGACTGCGTGATGAACAGTGCGAAAGATTCAACAGCGTGCCATATCGTGAGACGTTCTATAATTGGGTTGGATATGAGAAAGAACACGACGAGTGCATGTTATTCTGCCGCGCTGTCAACTCTGATTTGTTCATTAGTATGAATCAATCCGTCACCGATGGCACGCCGTGCAATCGTCCGGCCGTTTACTATACCCACTTCTACAGACGTCAGGCCGTGTGTGTTGAGGGAATTTGTCGGGTGAGTTGTAAATGGAAAAATATAGCTTCGGTTTGTAAAGTTGGTTTTCCACAGCGACAATCTCTGTTTAGATTAAACCTTGGTTCATCACATGCCCAAGCTCGTTTTTTTTTTAAATATGATCCGGTCCGGGTTTAGATTAAATTGATGATCTTGAAAAATGTTGATTTGTGGCCTCGAACCGGCGTGGAGCCTTTGTTCTTCATGGAAAGCAGGGTATTTAATCTTCGGTAGAGCGCGTTCTTGTTAGTTTCTTCCATATAACATCTGTAAATAATAACTTTGGCTCTTCCGGTCTGTGTGGGGATTTTAATTGCGTACATTTATTCCAATTGCAAATTGAATTCTTCTCGCTGTCGAATAGGCAAGTCAATAAAATTTCATTTCGACTTGTTATGCGGCAAGTTGATGTGCTTGGACGTGATGTCATCTAAAGAAAAGGAAACTCACAAAAAATGCTATTTCATGGCTCTTCAACTTACTCTAATCTGCAGTGTTATAATAATACATGTGACATACACCATATACATACGTATGAATAATCTGTAGTAGACCCATGCTTTTGGCGACCATTTAAATCCATATTTTTTGTACACGTATTTGGGTTTTAATGATGGCATTCAGCAAGGGCAGCCACAATTCAATGTTGAATGCATTCGATTTCTGTTTATGGCCAAGTTAAATTGGCCAAAGCCAATTTTCACCAAAGGCATGCAAATTGCCCAAGTTGCTGGTATATGGTTAGGTATTTGGGCTCTCCTCGGTCATACAGTCCGTTAAACTGTTTTATGCGTGGCCACACGCATGCAACTGGTTCTTGAAGTGCTGCCAAATGTAATAAATCTTAATTAATATCGTTTGCCAATGATTTTCATATTCGTTTGGCT
The DNA here is from genome assembly GCA_035047465.1 of Drosophila sordidula. NCBI lineage: Eukaryota > Metazoa > Arthropoda > Insecta > Diptera > Drosophilidae > Drosophila > Drosophila sordidula. Next base: position 557,360 of record JAWNPQ010000260.1, on the reverse strand, counting down.
TTCGGGTCTTTTCAATTTATAATTTAATTAGTTTCTGTATGCGACCGACCGGCCAGCGTGCGTAAGTAAAAGAAAAAGTATAGATAATGGGCCTATGCGCTCATAGGCTTTCTGTTGACATGACCCCATTATCGCCTGATAATTACAAATACTTACATACATATGTAATTAGCCCAGATACAAAGCCTTCGCATTGTTGTTATGGCTCTCCACGCTCCGTGCCCAGCCCAGCTCTCGAAATATATCAACTAAAAACTGTGTCAAAACATTCGAGTGGCTCCCTCTTAGGTGCCTTAGATTAGAGCCATGCCGGTAATGAGCGTGCAATATTGGACAACTTGCTGCTTCTGGGAATACGCGCCCCTCCCGCAAGATCAAAGTACTCTCCGATATATTTGTAACAGGCGTAATCAAACTCAACACCATCTGAAAATTCGCACTAATATCTGCGCATCATAGGAAGGAGAAGTACAACTAATTCTCTTTATACACTATATGTACGACTTTGGACTGAGTTTCGGCGTGTTTTTTATACCGAACTGCGTTTGATTTCAGGCTGTGCATAGCAGCGGTCTAATTCGTCCGGTGACAACCCGTGATAGTCAAGTGAAATGTGGTTCGGTGTTGTGCAAACATGTTTCTAAAATGTTTAACAAGACAAATCCAACAAGAGGCTATAACTACATCACCACAATACCCGTTGGCGCTATGAATCTATCAATTAGGCAAACTATATCAAGTAAAAATTCGTTGGGTAAGTTCGCTTATACATCATGTTAAACTTTTTTCAATGATATTTGTGGTTTTCAGCACTAAAAAGCCCCGATGAAGTGTTTCTTGTAAACAAAGATCGTGCGAAGATATCAGACAATAGCATTTTTAACTTTAATGATAATGCCTACGAATTTGATCAGCTAAATGGTTGGCTGACTTCAAGGGGGCCGCTTTCCAAGGCTATGATTTTGATGGTAATTGTAAAATTGAGAGACCTAATTAATTACTACTTATTAAATATTATTGGAACAGGAATTTGCAGATGATGCTCGGAGCTCAATGATTGATGTTCAGTATAATTACACTATACCCATATCCTCGCCACCCGTAATCGAAGAAGAGGAACTACAGGTCATCTGGGATGCGTCAGGCGTGGCCATCAATGATACGGATGCCAGCTATGCACAGCGCATTAAGGACCGGAAACGTCGGCGTTTCAGCTGGAAGTTGTTGGGTTTCGGCGAATGTAATCGCTCCTGTGGCCCTGGCACTCAAACGCCCATTTTCCGCTGTGTTTGTGTACGTGAATCCCCGAAACGTTACTACTCGCCCCGACGCTGCGCCGCTATCGAAAAGCCAACCTTCAATGACGACATCTACAACTGCAATCGTGGCCTCTGTCCGGCTTTTTGGCGCCCGAGCCACTTCGGCAAATGCAATTGCCCTGAGGGCAGCTCCATCGGACAGCGCATTCGGCACTTTGAGTGCATGCAGGAGCAAATAAAGGGCAATGTCCTGCTGGTGGCAGACGGCCTGTGTCCTGAGCGAAACGATCAATCAGAGGTGTGTCGTTGTTAGACTAAAATCAAGTAGAAACATAGCTAAAACATAGATGACAGCGGTCTTTTCATACTCATTTGTAATAGGTAATAATATTTGCTGGGTATCTTGTGGAATGGCGCACTCGTACTTTATTTACTATGTTCTTCATTACTATCGACTTTAATCTCTGTAGAGCTACAAAATAAAAAACTTGAATATAAAGAAAGAAAACAATTTTGTGATCGAACTATTCGCTGTGCGTTCCTTGTGTGAATTGCCTTAAATATATTACACAGAAGTCAGAAGCGGGTCAATAAAGACGATTATCCATTTAAAATCTATGACTTCGTGCCACAATTAATGACCCACAATGCAGAAGCTCAGCTCGCTGCTGTCTCTTTCTTTCCCTCTGACCCCCCTCCCCCCCCCCTCTCTCTCTCTCTCTTTCTGTAAGGCTTCTTTTAATTTTCAATTGGCCGCAATAAAGAATATATCAAATCAATTAACGAAAACTATAAATTAATGCTGAATTCTAATGAAAATATTCAATTTATTCTACGCGCTTAGACGAGTTCTCGTGAATATCAAGTTACGCAGAAGATTTTTGTTTTTAATTTTTAATTTTGCTTTCGCTATTAACAATTGCCCGAACAAAAATAAGCCGTTAGGAAAAATTTATGGATCGCATGAAATTAATGATTTTGTAACTAATGGAATGCAGCTCGCAATTCAATTGCCCAAAAATTTTAATTGAACTTAATGGTAATTTCTTGCGCAGCTTTTAATGATAAAATGCCAACACATAAAATAAATTTATTAACGGGCTTGTATACTGTTTTAAATGTACGCATAATCTTAATTTAAATTTTGCGTGGGTTGTTTTTATTTTTAAAGTAATGAATCTAGTTGCACAAAAATCAGCCGACCCTTAACCTAAACGGAAAAATTGAACCTAAAAATATGTACTACATTACAGCTTACAAGAAAATAAAGTAGAAAATAATTTGCTGTTTAATATATTAATATTTGAATATTTTCCTTATAAATTTGATAAACCAATGTTCGAACCAATACCAGGTTTTCTTGATGGAGAAAACCAGTCTTACGAACCGAACGTTAAGACAACAGTTTGTTTCGAACCCTAAACCGAATTACCTACAGTTTTGTTTTGTTGGGTATAAAGCAACGGTTGTGTGAAATTTTTTCATGTGTTATAAATAGTATATATTTTTTTTTTAACAATTCATAAGTGAATCATAAAACATTGTAGCTTGAACTCCAACCCCGACATTCTTGCGAAATAAATATTTTTTCAAGTTTCGCTCAATTTATGTGTATGACATAATTTTAAGCTAATAATATGTACATATTTAGGATTTGTTTGTGGGCCTCGTAAAAGAGCATTCCATGCCTGTATTCATATTGTACTCCAAATGAGTACGGCAAGGTCTTTGGGCATTATTTGATGCTGTAACTATTGCTTTGGGCGATGTTACCGTTGTGACAGACCCGTTGGGCGATTAGCATGACAAATATTTGATCTGACTACTTACATTTATAATGTACGTGTAAGTCCATTGTAAACATTGTGAATGTGAATGTAAATTCACCTGTTTGTGGCTGAGCTGCGCGCAATTCTGTTTGGCCAACATTTCCGCTTCTGATAAAACAATGGGTATTTGCCTATCATGCGTACTTGTATACATATATATTATCTATGTAAGTGCTTGGGATTACGAATATTTTTATGCTCTATTCAACTGCGAGTAAAAGAGTATATTGGCTCAATCTCTGTCCATGTAAAATTTCTAGACTCTAAATATGCCTCGCATACCAGAGAGGCAAAAGATTTTTATACCCTAAAGTATATAAGCTCTTTATACATACATATTTCTGCCTGTTTGTTCCATAGGTACAATCAGTCAAATTGAACTTTGCAATGTAAAACAGAGTATTGGGCAGTTGGGCGATTACAATGTTTTTTTATTTGCTCAGTCTTAAATACAACCAAATTGTTGTGATTTAAAGTGCGTACCAACAACAGTTGTTGCTGCTATGCTCCTTATATTCAAATAAGCACATGCAAGCGAGCACTCGCACTCACACTCGCACTCGTACTCGCATTCACACTCGCACTCATACTCTGGGAGTGTGGCGCGTTCGCAGTGGAAGCACGCATCATCCAGACTTTTTGGGCGCTCGTCGCCAACAACGAAGCCACCACCAGCGCCACTGTCGCTGCCACCGCCAGCAAACCACCGCCCGGCGCCCACCTCCCCCGCTTTTACAGTTCTGTGTCGCAGGCAGTAGCTGTGCCGGCGTCTGCGTCGGCGGCGGCTGCGCTGAGGCTGAGGCTGCGGCTGCGGCTGCGGCTGAGGCTGTCTTCATCGCGCTTTAGTTCCCAAAACGATTTCCCAGCGATTTTAGTTTGGATTTGCGTACCACGCGATGATGACGGCGGCTTTAATTGACACGAAAATATATATCGGGAAGCATACGTACTATTAGTTGGGCTTTGGTTTATGGTTTTGGAGGCGGTTTTCTAAACAGACTAAACGTTATCACCGAACACCCCTGCCCCCTTTAGTGAAAACGTTGCCATAAAATGTTAAAAGTTTAATTTTGTGCGTTTCATTTGAGTGATAATTGGTGAATGAAAAGCCATTTATGTGTAATGAGATTTATAAAAGTGACGCTTTTCCAGTTCAAACAAATTTATATCAAATTATTTGCCTATTTTTAAAGGTAAGGTGATTTAAACGATAACGTGTCTGAAACATTAGGCGAAAATCAATATAAACTTGGCCAACTTTTATTCAAGAACTGCAGTTAAATTTATCTCATGAGTAAAAGTTATTTTCATACATATAGAGAGATATCCTCCCTTTTTTAAAGCACAATTCCACTAATAGACCCGTCATAAAGCCGAGTTTAAAGCGTGTGACCAACATTTTACAACAATGCCCAGTGCTAGGCCACGCGTGCCCTTTGAAGCTATTAAAACTGGATGATAGGGCTGTGGTTGAATTGAAAATAGGAGAAAACAACGAGTAAGAGTTTGCTCGACTTGCTGATGCCCTGTTACCTGCTGCACCACATATTGATCTATGTATTCTACACGGGAACATATATTCCAATTTTGAAGGCACTAGCTTTTTTTTTTGTATCCAAGATATGCCCAGAAAACTCTAGGCTGAAAATCAATATTTATATTTAGGCAATATGGAATTATAAATGAATTATAATTATTGTAATTATTGTGAAATGTTTCGTTACAGTATTTACACCAATAAATTAAACGAATTTCATAATCCGTATATTTGTTGTAAATTTACACATGGATATAGAAATAGCTTATGGTACTCGAAAACATTATATTAACAATTTTTAAATCTACGTCTTCAAAGATGCTGTCAAGCCCAGTATACTCTGCTTTTTTTATACGTTTTCAATGGGTACATGGTATTTTTGATGGCTATGGGCATTTCATCGCAACGTCACAATTACAAAATGCACTTATGGCCCAATGACATTAGAGCCAAAGCCACCCGCCTCCCGCCTTCGTTCTCAAGTGCATCAATCAATCTTACAAGTTTATTGTCTTCGCGGAGACAATAGCACCCAGATCTGTGCATGTGGATAAAAAAGTATAAAAATCGAAAATGAAGCCATTAAATGTTGTAGGTAGCTTGAGCCCTTGTTGTTATTTCTTCGAATATTGACCGAATATTGACTGAGTGTCGTTTGTATAGAAAAAAACGTCCAAAGACTCGATCAGATTGAAATCTCACGCGGCCAAAAGTCGCACAGAAATTGTAGAGAAATGTTTCTTTACAGTATTTACAGCGATAAATTAAAATGTTTCATAATCCGCATATTTGTTGTAAATTTACATTTATATTTTTTTGTACTATGGGCATGTTGATGAACGATTGCCGGCTGTTTGGCTTTGCTGTTGGTTAAATGTTTGCCACGGATTGATTAAAAGAACACTTGTATTTGGGTCAGAAAGAAATTATTTGCAGAATTGTGCGTTGTGGCTCTTGTCAGTGCACACATAATTAAATACAGTGCTGGAATCTTCTTGGGTCCGCAGATTTGCCTTTATCAAGGCTCTTATTAGAATTCCCGGTATGACCCGGTTCAATTCAAAACCAGTAAAAATGTACAGATATGTATATATACAATAGAATAGAATAAAAATGTGTAAACACTTCCTAATAACTAAAACTTAAAAATGCCAAAGCATTTGTTTTCCATTTCTTTCTCTCTCCATGCAAAACTTGAAGCACTTGACTCGATTCACTTCATATCCGATCTATTCATTTGTCGCTCTCATTGAAGTATTTAAAAATGTTTGTTTGCTTACAAGTATGTGGCGCAAATATGCATTTAAGTTGCCACTTTTCACAGTATTTAATTTTGTAAGAGCCTGTTCACAGCTTCAAGTGCCGCTGCCGGTTTGTAAACACACAGAAATATGAATATATTCACATATTCAAACATACCACGAGATATATATGTATGTGGGCATATGCATTGGAATGGCAATGGGTCGATTGACATATATTCGAGAAGTGCGCGAACTCATTAATGTTACTTAACGCTGATGCACTCTCTGCATCTCATTTAGCAGCCAACTGGCTTATTTAGATACAATTGTTGATATACTCTAAGTTTGGCAGATTGCTTTTTTGGATATACTTGTATTGAAAACTGTATAGAAAGAAAATTTAAAAAGGCGAGGTTTGACCAGTGAACCCGTGACTTGTGACCTAATTCTCTAATTTGCCACGTACTAAATATATTAAAAATCAATCGATCGATACTCTAGCTATAACATTGAAACAAGAAAGGTCTGTTGCCATTTATTTGGACTAATAGGGTGTTCTTTGATTGAACCGTCGACCGCAAAGGTCATTGGTTATGCTCTATATACATATATATGAAATCTAGGCTGATGATGAACACCCAACGTGAAATATGCGAAAAAATTGGGCAATGCTTATTTTGGATAAAGTGGGCTAGTGGTGGCAGACAGAACCCAATATCGAAACATTCACTTTGAAAATTATCCACCATGAAGGTCAATACTATGACAATTTCATTCGAATCCATTCAAGCAAACATATTCACAAATCTATACAAGTCGTGCAGCTGGGTGAAGTTCTGTGGGAGCTTGGCATAAGAACACACCCTACTCTACACACACACTATATCTACACACACATATATATCGCTCAAAAATGTCCAAATTATATAAACGATACCAGCTACCGCTTTGGCAGTTCTGTTCGCATTTCCTATCGCATTTGGTTCTTTTTATTTTTTGTTGCATGGTCACGGGCGATTTGCTTGGCTTTACAGTTTTCACAATGCGTATTGTATAATAATGTGTAGCTTGACTAGCTTTAACTAGTGTCAAAATGTTGTACACATATAAACATCAATCTACAAGCAAAAAAAATCAAAAGTGCTGACTAAAAAGGAGACATTCCTTTGATTCGCAATCAATTTATAATTTATAATAAATATATGTAAAGTAATTTAGGGTAGGAGAAAAAATAGAGATATTTGTACTGCCTTGAACAAATGAACGAATTTTGAAACCATCTTCATTTAAGACAGACACAGCTAAAGCTTTAGTTCATATATGTAGGTCTATCATGACTATCTATTAACATATTACCAATACATATTTTGCGACAGAATTATAATACCCTTTGCAAGGGTATAAATACGTCTGCTTTAGTTTTGATGAGTAACCAATGTTCTACTAACATAAATACAGATCTTTGGTTATAGACGTGTGTGGAGCATACATATGCTAGTCTATTCGATCTAACGACTTCCGATGAGCCGGCGATAATATTCGCTTTTCATCCCGAAAATTTTGTGACGCTATCGCAAAAAGTCAATCTACGCAGTTAATTTGGTCGCGCCCGCCGTTGGGAACACTCCACAGACAATTTGCCGATGTAATGTTTCGTTTTTCAACTGAGCCGATCCGATCCGATCCGATCCGATCCGAGCTGTTCAGAGCTGAGCTGAGCTCATTATAAATGAGGGATGGGCGTGTCGAACTCTGTCGCAGCCAGCGCAAATTACGAGCAGATTAATGATCACATGTTTCAATGCGTTCTTTCTTCGTTTTTTTTCTCTTCTTTTTTTAAGCTCAGCTATGCGTAAAGGCATCCGCAAGAGAAATAAGCTGTGTACATAGAAATGTGTTGAAATCTATTCAAACATTCGCATAGAATGTACGTAGGGGTAATATACATACACTCAGAAAAATATATCAATTTTTACTTAAAAGTTGACAGAAAAGATTCACGCTCAACTTTGTTGTTTTGAGTACGAAATTCGTTTTGCAAGAGCCATGACAAAAAAACCTATGGATTATATATTCATATTGGAATTTGGAACTTTATTTTCTCCGAGTGTACCAGATGTACATTCCAACATGTACATAGATTTGACAGCCACGACAAAAGACTAAACAAATCATCAATTTGAGAACATGATTAATTGCAAATATGCTCACTTCATTTAGAGTTTATTTTTAGCTGATTTTCTTTGGAGCTGTGCTAAAATCGAACTTAACTGTAATTAGTTGGTGCTATCATCTGATAAGTTATCGTAGTTTACAGCTCTTTCAATTTTTTCTCTTTTTGAAATTAATTGACTTAATTGATTTTATTTTATCGCGAGCATTTCGCAAGGGAAGCCATCGCCTGGGAATCGATCGTTAAAGAGTAAATAAAAAATGTTTACAACCACATATAAATTAGCAGGCAATCAAACGTAGTTAGTTCAAATCCCCAAGCTACCTTTTAGATAAGTGTCAATTTCGCATGGTGTTTAAAAGGGCAGGCACCTCTTGCAGAGAAGTCAATTATATTTAATTAGCGGTCTGTCCTCGTCGGACATTATCTTAACCGGGGTTGGGAAAACAGTGTTAGCTAGAGTACAATTTACGACTAAGTATCTCTCTATACAAAACTCTCTGTGCTGCTTGATTGGCTGAAAACTTTCTCCCGCAAGGTCGTAAAATGGACACAAGTTATGTATTGAAAGTTTTTAACTTATTAAATGTAAAAGAATTCCTTCACTAGAAGTTGTCATAAGATCTGAAAATAAATAGAAAAGTGATTGTTCAAATTAAAAAATGTAAATACCTGCTCGTATATTATAAGCTTCTTTTTGTAAAGACATGTATTTTATAGATATTTCTGTTCCTTTTTTCAGATAAGTTGCATACCTATGTAGTCCGACAGCTCGACAATTGGCAATACAATGGCAAATTATATTTATATATTGACGTAAGTTTAGATTTTAAAAAATATTTAAAATGACTTGTTTACTATATATTTTATATATATTTGTTAGCATTTGCCTGGTTATTGCAGCTTTAACACAATTGGTCGTTGCGGATACATCAGCCTTGGAACGCATTAAGGTAAGTCCCTGGATCTTGTATAGTGCTATCTAAAATATTCTTTGCCTGACTTCTTACTGACTGCAAAGTGCGTTCTCAGAAGTTATTCTTAGTGGATTATTGCTGTAACCTTTATTGTTTAGAAACATCAAGAATGGCTGAATCTGCATAATAAACTCAAAACGGATAAGGTGAAATACACCAAATGGAAATCATCCGTTGAGCTGGCAAACTTATGGCGCATTAATAAGCAGCCATCGACGAAACAGAATTCGAGTCTCAACGAGGTATACGCGGAAAACGAAACCACTTCAATTAACACCAATATAATTGGCGATGCTAACACTCAATTGAGGCCCACGATTTTAACCCCACCGACTCGCTTGCGTAGCCTCAATAATGCACAGGATACAAATAATATGACGTCCCCTGAAACACCACATCCAACTTTGGAGACGAAATCCTCTATTGCCGAACAGCCTGTGGCTCTGACCACTGAAACAATGTCGCATAAACCCGACGAAATACCTTCAACAAGCACGACGACGAGTACGACCACAAGGAAACCCAAGCTCAAGGTGCGACCCTATCCAAGATGGGCGAATTGGAGCCCCTGGAGTGAATGTTCGCGCAGCTGTGGAGGCGGCATAATGCATCAAGTACGCAAGTGCATTGATCGGTGAGTACACTCAGAAAATAGATTTGTGCGGCAAGACTGCAAACCGAGTTTGAAACGCATTATATAATTTTAGACGAGTTGTCAAATCAGGAATCAATTAACAATTTTCATTTCATTTATTTGTATATAAAGTATGAATCAGTCTGGGTTTCAAAAATGTCCCTTAAATGCTGCATTAAAAGTTGTATATGATGGAAATACAAAATTGTTGTGTCTTTTCTCTGAGTGTACATATATTAAATAGAGTCATAGAAGTAGCTCATTTTGAATATTCACCAGAGTATATTTATCTTCGGTGCAGCACAGAGATTTGTTCTTTTTAATTTGCAATTCAAATTTAACGACGTCATTATTAATGCTTAAACAAAGTGACCTTTAATATCTGAACGAGAGGTAAATCGGCTGCTTAAGAGACATTTAAGAGGCTGGTCACGCGGTTGTGATTGTGTTATCATGATCTACGTGTCGTTCCGTACGTTCTGTCCATTAAATCCAGACAACGATGATATGTTGTAACTAATTAAAAGTTAAGCAATTTTTGTATTAATTGCATACAGCTATTTATTTTTGTATGAAGGAAACTGGACACATCCATTAAGCTTTAATGTTGATACAGGTAGTACGACCAAAAACAGTTAATTCTTAATAGAGATGGCACTTCGAACACTTTATTTTTTCAATTATTCGTTTTAAAATGAATAAATATTTCAAAAATTATCAAACACTTAGTTCTAAAATCAATTTCAATTGAAAATTTAATTAATCTTTAATTTATTTTCGATTTTCGATTAACACGAACACGTCGTGTCGACTCGTGCGTATTCGTGTCAAGTAAGAAAACACGACACGCGTTCTACTCTAATTCTTAGTCATCTCAGCACACTTTAAACTCGTTATCGTCTCGCGGTTGGGTTTTTTCTTGATTTTCGTATGCGTCTAGCGTCATTTTGGCTGGAAAGTAATTCATGCTAATTGTTTTGTCAACATTTAAGATATATTTGCCGAATATGAAATAAAAACCAACATTCAGTGTACATAGTCGATTGATATATTACTCTATAGTTAAAAAAAATATGTTAGGTTTCTAAGTTTTCTTAATATCAATAGATTTTTAACAAAGTTCTTTTGGTCGTAACACTCTTTCTTGCTTTACAGGGTACTTTGCGGTCGTTCAAATCGTGACACTGCAAAACTCTTATTTGTATTTTTCCGTCTCATGTACATAAATAATCAATTTGTGTTTTTATTTATCCAAGTCTTAAATAGATAATTATTGACCTAACCAATCCACTTTGTGTGCAAACGTTTCGTCCGACTTGGCTCGTAAAATCTAGAGAAATATCGTATCACGGAAACCTGTATGCCATATAGCCAAAGAACTTGTATATATTTGCCGTTAGTTAAAAAAGAAAACAGAAATTTGGCACTCTGAACTCCCTTAATGAGGAATAACTGAATATTTAAACAAACCCAAATGCATATTGTTGAATATGATATTCAGAAGCCATATATGGTCGCACATATCAACGGGTATCTTATGCTTATAGAGTATATATACGAACCGTTGAATACTATAAAACTGGGTACTATAGGGTATCCTCTAGTCATGTAATCTTCACTATATTACTCTTACTCGCCTCACTCTACTTTGTGGACTTGTTTTGAGTTAAAAAGAAATCTCAACAAGGCGAGAAAAGCAACAAATACAAGGCTCCATCTGAACAATGCCAGACTTTGTACGCTTGTTTTGATGACCGACTAAAAAATAATAATAAAAAAAAAAAAAAAAAAAATCCCCCAATGCTGAGAACAGATTTTTTGCTATAAATACGAGACCTGAGTTTTAAGAAGCGTGAGTTTCCGGCAATCCACGAGTCGTTCGAGTTGTTGGCCATTGAAATCTTATACTAGAAAATGTCCAGATTATTTTACATTTGCCTTCTGTCACTGGCACTGGCTGTGCAGGTAATTCCTCTATAATTAAAACATACCTGTGAGCAGAACCTAAACTTAATGATATTTAATTAAAGTGCGTGGTATCGGAGAGTCCTGCGGAGGCATTGAATAATCACATACGCGGACAACTTCAGTCCTACGAGTCGTTCCTTGCCAACGACGATGGTACGCACAAGGAGGATCTGCAAAAGCTGATCAAAGTCTACGAGTCCGCCTTGAAGACCGAAGACTTCGATGAGAAACAGGCCCTGGTGAACGGTGTGCCCCAGCAGTTTTCCAAGGAGTTCGGCACCTTTGTCCAAGCGAAGCTGCAGGAGATTCAGATCAACGAGGATATCCTCGCTGCGGCTAGCTTCTACAAATCCCTCCTAACGAGTGGTGAATTCAAGACTGATATTGAGAAGACTGTCGCGGAACTCGAAAGCCTGCAGAAGCTGGAAGATTTTGAGGCAAAGAAGAACGGCTTCCTCAACCTGGAAAAATCCTTCAGCCCCGAGTTTGTTAGCTTCCTCAAGAAGGACGCCCTGCCAAAGATTAACCATGATCTGCAAAGCGGCGTTGACTTCTTCGAGAAGTTGTTGGCCGACACCGAAGTTCAGTTCGCCACAGAAATCAAAGCTCTGAAGGCCCAAGCCGTAGACGCCATTGCCGACGCCGTGTCCATCGATGAGAAGCAGAGGACGCTCTACGAGATCAGAAATCCGGCTAACCCGGAATTGACAGAATTCTTGAAAAAGAAGTTCGTTGAACTGAACTAAGGACTGTCTGTGAATTCAGGTCTTTCATGAAGTTTTATAAACTGGAGATTGATTTTCAACTGTCACCTTTCCTATATCATCAACATTTGTCTTCACCTATAAATTAAATAAATTAAAAAACAACAAAATCTATTCGGTTAACAGCTTATTTAAATTTTGGGCTGTCAGCTTTTAAAATACTCTGCTTCAAGTTGTAGAGAATATTGACTTCATATGAAAGCGGAACCTTTATATTGGGCAGCTACCTATTTAACTTTACTTTATATAGTATTTATTTGATCTTGGTAATAATTGTAGAATAAAGTCTAGGTGATGTAGATCCTTTTTGTTTTTCAAAGGTATCCTATGAAAATATGACTATTGAGAGTATCACTATGTCCCTAATAAATCTGCAAAATATCATCAACAGCCAACTTTTATATAATATACCATTCTAGTAGAAGGGGATTTCATCTTCGGCCTGCCGATGACAACTTTGCGATTTTAATTGATTTTAATCGAATTGTTTTTTATCTTGAATTAATCGTTCTACTTACAGAACTTCTACGGGTAGAGTATTTACAAGCGACACTTGCGTTGGCCTCTCCAAGCGCTACCAGATATGCAATGACCTTCCCTGTCCCACGGAATCAATTGATATTCGTGCATATCAATGTGCTGCATACAATAAAGTTGATTTTCAAGGTCGCCAGTACAGCTGGGAGCCTTACATAAAAGGTATATGGTGTAAATAAACAGCAGCGAGTATACAGCGTATTGCAGAGGAATCTCATTTTTAAACAGAGCTCGATTTAATCGGAAACAACTTTCTACTAATCATTCTTTATCAGACGATGCCGAGTGCGAACTCAACTGTAAGCCATTGGGCATGAAATACTTTGCCACTCTGAACGATACCGTTATTGATGGAACCCCTTGCCAACGTCCAGCGGAATATTATCGGTCCAAGTCCACCTATGAGAGCCGCGCTATGTGTGTCGACGGCATTTGCAAGGTGAATGTTAATACAATAAACGCACAATTATAAGTAGAGCCAGTTGCAGATAAAACTTGCTATCAATGCGAACAGTAGTTCCATTAATTAACAAGTGGTCACTATTGATACCCTGTTCCACTAAACATGCTTAGAAGAGGGCATAGTGGTGCTGTCAAAGTGAATGCTACAGGTCCAAGGCGGATTCTCCCAACCGTTTTTATATTTTTGTTTTTCGTTAAACATTAACAATAATTAATCAAATCTTCTTTTAGTTTATTTTTCAATTAATGAATTGTGTTTATGTTAAGTGGCCCTAAAAGAATTTCTAGGATATATATTCTCAATCCGCGTCAACGTATCCCCTCCCCTCAAATAATTTTTTTAATCCGAACCGAACCTTGAGCGGACAAATTTTATACTCACGGTTATGTTGCAGGGCATGTGCTAGTCGGACACTCTCGACTGGAGCACTCTTGCCTGTTTTTTATTACACGCCATGTAAATGCAAATGAATACAAGATCGTGATTATTTATTCGTAGTGCTCTGTTAGAGCAAACAGTATCAATTACAACAAATACCTGCGCTTCATTATTACAATGTGCACAAAAAAGGTTTTTTATGATCTTCTTGGTTAGTGAACTCTTTTGCTAAGAGTCAAAAAAAAAAAAAAAAAAAAAAAAAAAAAAACCGAGAGCAGTTGTTTATGTGTGTGTGTCAGCCATATACTAAGCTATCCTATACTCTTGCTGGCATCGGCACAACAAGAGTGCCGATTGTGCGTGCCTGTGTGTGTGCGTGTGTGCACACACTCCGAGTTATGAAAAACTCTTTAGAAATAAATGATTCGCTTTGCCGAATATTTAGTAAGCAACGCGAATCGAAGCACGCAACACATGCGTATCCGTATCTCAATAAAGTCGCGCATGCCAACCGCAGAACAATCCGAAAATCAAACCAGTTAAAATATTTGTAAACTGATCGGAAATCAGATTCAAATACGCGCTCATCAAAACTAATAAACACCTCATTTTGAATTTAATGCAATAATCATGTCAGCTTAATTAGTGATATTAAAGTGATTTTTAAATGTTAACCTAATTGCCTGGAACTTTTCACCAAAAGATCAATTTTACAAACTAAGTTTTTATTATTAATGCAATTAATTTTCATCTTCCAAAAGTTGCAATCGCTTTTTTTCCGTATATTGGCATATAAAAAAAATTAAGAATTAAAATTCTTTGCTTTTTTTTGGCAATTTATCCAAAAAACACTTGAGAATTACACTTGAATGCATTATACCTATACAATTGTACAATATTCATTTACGTAATGTACTAATATACTTAAATTGTTTAAAGTCTTTAATTAGATCCATTTGCTGCTTTCTAGAAAATTCGGACACTTTTTATTTTTATTTAAAATCAAAATCTACGTCATGTTAGTTTTTCCTCGTTTGCATTTAGATCAAAAATTACATTTTTTATCCGCTGATTTCTTTTATATTCTTTTGCAAAATTCGTAATAGTGGAAATAATATGTGCATTTCGATTTTTTGTTATATATGTACCTTTGTAATGTCGGGATTTCTTTCTTCTCTTGCTAAAGGCTATTTTAATAATATTTCTGTATATAGCTCATTGTATCTGAAAGTGGCTATAAAAATTTCAATTTGATAGGCACAGACTAGTGGGGGGAAAAATAGCTAATATATATACTAATTTTAAATTCTAAACGATATAGATAAATAAATATATGTGGCTGTGGAGTAAGCTGCTGACAAGAAATTGAACCCTGCTCTAAATACAGAATACCATATATTTAGCAACATTTTCTCACACGCTTTAAAGTATGCTATATAAGGACTGTTGCAGGGAGTGAACATAAATAGCCACTATTAATAATCTGTAAATATTTAGGACTAGAAATATTGTTTTAATAACTTCTCCTTGTCCTTGGCCCAGCTAACCTGGTTAACGACCGAATCGCAGGTTAATGTAAGGATGTCGTATTTTTTTTAGGTTGTAAGGTATAAAAAATATATATTTATTATATATATATATTACTATGAATTCCTCCTAATTAAATCGTTCGCAAATCGTATCGAAGAGATTCTGAAGTTCTCACGGAATTTTCGATTTAATGTTTTGGTCCTTGAACAGCACCCAGTGGTAGTTCAATCACATACACATCATACCCTTAGTATACTTTAGTATAGGGTATCGAAAAGCACTTTAATCTTACGCTGGCCGTGTCGTAAACAACAAACTGAGTCTGGCCAAGTGAAATGTGGCCATCGTAAACTTGCAAAAGTGCGTCAAATGCTGCTGCCTCTTTTTGCCCGATGCCATTAAAACAGAATAATCTCTCGACTCGGAATGGTGTTGTACCACAGCCGATGACAGTCGCACGCGGCACTCAGCGATCTGCCATTTACGAGTTTATCACAACTTCAGCGCAAATGTTGACACCCATGCAGATTCAAGCGAATACGGCAGACACTTAAGATTCGATATTGCCAATTTGCACTTAGCCCGGAAGTGAATATCAAATTTGTTTGCACCTTCGCCCACAATTGCGTTTGCATATTTATGTAGTTTTTATTGTATATAAATTGATATACTTTGTATACTCTTGCAAAGGGTATTTTAATTTTGTCACGAAATGTACATAACGTATATAAATTGCTGATCAGTACTAACAGTCGGGTCGATATAGTTAAATCCCATTCATATCTGAATACTAAATCAAAATAATGAGTTTTTGTACGATCAACTTTTTTGTTTTTTAAAATATCCAAAGCAAATTTGGCAATTGTGTCACTATATTGCCAACATATCTGCAAAGTCTTATCAACATGGGGCCATAGCATATATACCTCCCATAGCAACAATTGGTCGTAAAATGAGTTTTTGTATGAAAAACTAATTTATTTTCAAAGATAGCCTCTACAGGAACAATAGGTCAAAGATAGAGTTCTTGTGTGAAAGCACAGCCAACATCTTCTATAAGTCTGCAAGGGTATTTAATCTTCGGTAGCCCAGTTCTTGCTCGCTATTTTTTATTATTTGGGGAACGTGGAAATTTATACAAATGCACATATAAATATGTTTGTTTATGTAGTCCGCTGACATCGAGTATAAATCAAACAATTAAATCGACGCATAAACAAAGCACATTCAACGGCCAATCGCAGAAATCACCTTGCATATCATAATATATAGTCCGGTATGCCTGGGCCGTGGCACTTGGCGTTAACGTGGCTGGTGAGTCAATTTAGACATCTGTCGAGAGTTCTCTACTCGGCCGCCCCCTTTGCGATTTGTGTAAACAAAGCAATGTATTCTCGCGTGCTTTGATTTGCTTCAATTTAAATCAATTATATTATTTGCGTTTTATGGCATGCATGCTTGTCTACTTTCAGGCCGTTCTTGGCAGTGGCTCCATCAAGGGCCTATATGCGAATAGCGGTTCTGTCAGCTGTGGCGGACTGCTCTGCCGTCCGGTAACTGGAATCTTTACACGCGATCCCTTGCCAGAGGATGCCTACATCCATGTGGCCACAATACCCGCTGGTGCCTCGAATATCTCAATAACCGAGCTGAAGAATAGTGCAAATTTGCTTGGTAAGCGCCACAGTTTTATGTATCATATTTTATACTCTGTTCGCAAAGTGAAATGGATTGTATTGAGTTTATCATATCTACATATCTGACAGTTTATGCGCTGGCAGTTAAATTACTGAAGATCTTCTTTAAGGATCAAACATATAGCATAAAATGTATATATCGGATTCAGCAAACCAAGTAGGAACGTTGCAGTCGGGTGTAACCGACTGCGCAATACTCAGCTTTAAGCAATCAGAAAAGAGTCCTATTTATTTTTGTTACTTTGGATTTTTGCAATTTATGTATTAATAAATGTAACTAACTTTAAAACTGAGGAGATTAAATCGATTTGGCACGCTACCACTAAATTTGGCGCGGGTATACGCGAGAAAGTATTTCAAATTTCAAGTCAAGAACCTAATATACTCTCTTCACTTCGTGAATGAGTATGAAAAGTTTCTCTGCGATCTGTTTCTAGATGAGTAGGAGTAGCTTAGTGTAGGATATCCCCTAGTCGGGCACACCTGACGGTTAATTTAGCTACTTACTGTTGTACTTTCTTCAACCACAGTCTTGCGCACAAGCGAACAGAAGAGCATCTTCAACGGCGAGAACGAAGTGTCAGAGAGTGGAACGTACGAGGGTGCGGGCACGACCTTCGACTATCACCGCATCGATGGACTGCAGCAGGGGGAGGGCGTAACCGAGTGGGTCACTGGCACGGGTCCCATTAAGGAGCCCGTGGAGCTTTTGGTATTTGAAAGAGCCCCACCGCACAAATAATTGAATAATAAATATCACGCACTTTATACCAAACAGGTGTACAGTAATCTACTGAATCCGGGCATTAAGTACGAGTATTTGCTGCCGATTGTCTCGGACTCGGAGGAGAATGAACTGTCACTGGAGAGCAGCGATGGCTTCTTGAAATCCGGCGCCGGCAGCGAGGACGGTAGTTCGGTGAGCAGCGCCCGCTCGGGCCGCCGGCGTAAATTCAATTGGAAGGTGGTTGGCTTCAGCGCCTGCACGAAGTCCTGCGGCGGCGGTACCCAAGCGCCGATTGTGCGCTGTGCCCGCGAGAATCCGGTGCGCTACTATTCGCAGCGCCGTTGCAGTCACTCCGAGAAGCCGGTGCTCAACGAGAATCTGCTGCACTGCAACACGCAGCCGTGTCCGGCCTATTGGCGCCAGGACGAGTGGGGCGAGTGCCGTTGCCAGCACGGCGAGGCCGTGCGTCGCCGTGAGCTGAGCTGTGTTCAGGAGCTGGCATCGGGCATTGTGATTCACGTGGACAAGGCCGCCTGTATGGAGGAGCAGCCGCCCAGCGAGAAACAGTGCGAATGCCCCAAGGCGCGACGTCGCAACTCCGCACGCTACCGGATGCACCTGCACCCGGACGGAGTCAACGGCACGCACCTCAGTCGCCACAGGGCGCCAAAAACAGTCAGCGATGCGGTCTGGCTGATGTCCGAGTGGAACCAGTACTGTTCATCTTCGTGCGGGCCCGGCGTTCAGTACCGCACGATCTTCTGCGACCGGCCGAAGACCAAAGCTGAGCGCTGCGAGCCACGCGACATCCCGGAGAATCGACGACCCTGCGAGCAGAATGCCTGCGAACTCGGCGACTGGTTCGCCGGACCCTGGTCACCCTGCAGCGGCGACTGCTTCAACCTGACGCGCAGCCGCACCGTGCTCTGCATCAAGAACCAACTCATCACGGATGAGGAGGAGTGCAAGGTGGACTTGAGACCGCAGCCTTGGGAGAACTGCTCGCACGAGGAGATTGAGTACTGTGCGCCTCGCTGGCACTACTCCGATTGGTCCGAGGTAAGCCACCGTCTGCCCCACTTTAACGCTCAGCTACTAACGATTATTCCGCCCGCCAGTGCTCCAAATCCTGCGAAGGCGGCACCCAACGCCGCAGCGTCAAGTGCCTGGAGTACGACGATAAGCAGAATGCACTGCGCGAATCCACCAAGTGCAGGTACGCACTGAGGGAGCCCATCTACCGGAACTGTAACACACAGAAGTGCGAAGGTATTTGCTCCACATATTTCGTATTTATCACTCTGATACTCTGTCTTCTTACAAAAAATTATATTGGCCAATGACATAAGAATACAACTTAACAATAAACAATATTAAAAATTCTTGTTATTGAAAAATGTGAGATTGGTTCCAGACAAAGAAAAAACTTAAAAGCACAGAATTTATTTTCCAACATACCAAAATTTCCTTCATTGTCACTTTTTGACAATATAGACTGCAATATCAGTGTTCTCACTAGACTTCTATTTTTGTTTGTTATTTTAGGAAAGTAAATTGAAAAATTTTAACATTTTTATTCGCTTTTTAATCGTTATTCCTTCTAATATTCTAATATTCCCGCAGATCTGAATAACGAACTGCTCCAAAACGATGAAGCTGCAACCTGCCTGGACAACTTCCCCAACTGCAAGTGGGCTGTGCAGGCCAAGCTGTGCAGCTATGAATATTATAGGGTCAACTGCTGTGTTTCCTGCACCAAGCTCCATTAAGTCGAATACGGATGGTATCCAGCTCTGGAATACACAAAATGTAGCTTTATTTGTTGCGGAAACGAAAAAGTGATCTTAAAGCAAATTCTAATTTTATTCATAAACGTTCATTAGTACATATAGCATATTTTATACATACATACATATATGTTAAGCATAAAGAACTAGCCGCAAATTCTCAGTATGGATTCCAATGTTACATACGAGTGCATTTACCTTGATTAATACATACCACTTAAGTACATAAATACGTAAAATAAAAAAAAAACAGAACAGTTTACTAAACATATCTCACTAATGAAAAATATTGACCTGATGTTGCATGAAGTGCCACACTTAAAGATATTATACAAGCTTTCTTTTAACCCTGTAATGTGTTTTTTAATTATTAACCTCTTTTGTGGTAGGAATTGAATCTATAAATATATATCGAATACTTTAAAAGAATATGTTATAGAACTTAAAGATTTTTGTCACAGATTAAACTAGTAATTTTTTTTAAAGTTATTTAATTGTCAAAAACTGTAGTCAAGCACTATGAACTGATTTTTACTTCATCCTAGCCAAAATAATGACGCAGCCCATCTGTAAATATAATGATAAAAGCAAACGTTGCGTTACCTGGTTTAATCAGGTTTGCGCCGACTGCCGCTCGCAATTCCCCAGAAACAGCGATAAACTGCACTTCCAGGTGCGGGGTCATTCCAAGGATGGCCTAATAACGGCTGAAGAGTGCTATTCGTCGATTAAGAGAAGTACCCATCTTCTGGCCGCAAACAGTTACGATCGAGACGAAATTTGGTGGAAAGTACCGCTTGTTTTGCTTATTTTCGGTTGCGCTCTTGTACTCTTTATCGTCAGCTGCTTGGTTTGCCAGAAGGTCGTGAAGAAAATCCAAAATCGACTGCCGCAGAATGTTGACTTTGACGTTTGCGAACGGAAACAGAAGCGTACAGTTCCTAATGCCAAAAAGAAACATTCGCCGCGTCGTAACTCATCCCGTGGTCGGGCTAGCAGCTCAAAATGCTCCTGCACGGTTAAACAATCAAAGAAACCTCCAAAACAAACCTCCAAACCAAAAAAACCTCCTCCCGTGTCGAAATGTAGTTAAATAGTATATATATAATAATGTTTATAAAATGTAATAATGTGTGTGACTGTATTTTGTGCATTGTTACGGATCACACTTATCCACAGATTCAACAATGTAGATGGTGTGAGTGTGAGAAATAACTTATTTACACTCTGGAGACACGCCATTGGCGTTGATGCTTTTGATCCCGTTATATGTTTGGATTGACGGCTCTGCCACGAGCGGGAGGGTTCATTATTATTACCTAAGTTGTGTATCCAGTTGCATATGTATGTATTAAGCTTTTCACATACAAAATAAAAATGGCGGCATTTAAGTGCATTTACATAGTCAGCCGCTAGAGGGCGGTACGAATTTTAGTCTGTTTGTGTTTATTATTTTTCCGAAATACCAATAACTTCTGTGTACTGTGAACGAGATTTACGCAGACGATTACGTCCGACTGCAATGTTCTTACTTGTTTTCTATACGTTTGACATGTATTTAATTAAATATGAAATGGATTTGTGATGTATTTTTATATTATTCAACAAAGGTGAGCTTGTCACGCAACAGAATTGAAATTGTAAACAGGCTCGACTGTTAAATACCATTTATTGAAATAATAATACTAGGTGAAAATTAAAATTACAGTTATTTTTGATTGTAGACACTGAAAAGCTAATATACCCACTTGTTAGACATGTTAAATAAGATTTAAAAAAGAACACTTTAATCTGATATTTACGTGCGCTGCACACACTTTGTTTTCGAGCGTTCGACTGTATAATCATGATATTGAATTTTATACGTTTGTACTTAAGTACTTGTTGTATCCACGGTTTTCGTTATTTGGTAAAAAGTATGTTAATAGTCTTTGAGAGGTAATAAATGCTTTAAGCTGAATTATTGACAGATAACTAATGAAAAGCGTATTTCAGATTATTGTGGTTTATTCTTCTCGTCGTATCCATTTATTTCTGCATTATTTCGTGCATTTCGTCTGTGCAGCGCTTTCATACAAAGAGTACCCACATTGGCCTCGAACGGAATTCGTATTACTGGAATACATCGATGCCCGGTCTAACAATGTGATTTTAGTTCAGCTCAGATATGTTTTTTATCTATGCTTAACATTTTTTATCCTATATCTTTAGATGTCCAATGCAACGCATAAATGAGACACTTTTTGACAGTTATTGTCGGTAAGATTGTTTTGGAGGGTACACTCAGAAAAATAAATCGTTCTTGCCGTAAGAACTTTGTTTTGAAGTTAAGATTTAAGTACAACATTTTTCTTTGTTTTTCCTTCTCAAATAATACATTTTTTAATTATTTTCAAGAGTCCATAAGTTAAGAGGACGCGAGAAAACGGAGTTTTGGGACTTTCTAGAAAATTTAGCCAATTCGACGTACACGAATTTTCAAAATATACCGGAATACGATAGTATAGACACAACACTAGAACATTTAGGCGTGAAACCAGAACACTATATGGAATTAATTTACAATCTGACGTTTGACGGGACCTATGAGCCAATTGAGAAGCTCCGAATTCGCTGCATTGATGGCCAGGTGCACCTCAAGACGAGGCAGATCCTGACCGAGTTTGGGCTGTGTTATCTGTGTAGCTCGTATCTGGGCGAGGAGTACAGCTCACGGTATCTAATCTTCGGCGAGTATCCGGAATTCAACAAGTATCTAAATTTGCATCGATTTGTTGATGTTAAGAAGGCAACTTTTTTTGACAAGGATGTAGGATTCACTCTAATGGGCTTCGGTGCCGAGGCCATTGATGTACGTATTTTAGAAAAAGGAATCTTATTGTCTGTATTATTGTATTATTATTGTATTCGCCTAGAGTTATATACACTCTGCTTTTGAAGTCATGAAGGTAGATAATAATTTCGGCTACTCACCCGAGGGCGCTGCATATGAACCAGAGGTTGAAGAAATAGTTGCTGAGGAAAATCTCGAAACGTTAGTATATAAATTTTCCCCAATTTAATGTATTTTTTAGAACCAAAATTTAATTTAAAGCGAAACTTCCATAGAACAGAGAAAATGTCGATTCTATTATGAAACTAATCTAACGCACTATCCATTTTATACGAAAAATGTTTGCCAGCAAGAGTGCCGCATTAACTTGGCCTATAAAATTTGTAAATGCATTCCTCACTTCTATCCCAATCGCAGTAAGTGATTCAATTTTATTTTTGTCATCTTTGTTCACTGATTAACTTAAACAAATTTTTTACAGTTGCTAAACCGAAACC
The DNA here is from genome assembly GCA_035047465.1 of Drosophila sordidula. Taxonomy (NCBI): domain Eukaryota; kingdom Metazoa; phylum Arthropoda; class Insecta; order Diptera; family Drosophilidae; genus Drosophila; species Drosophila sordidula. The sequence continues at coordinate 534,526 of JAWNPQ010000260.1, read as the reverse complement.
TGTATGCACTTACAAAACGTTAAAATCCTGCTTTCCCAAGCATGCTGGTCAGTATAACAAATAAAGTAAATATGATAACCTTAGACCTATATTATTTATTTGATTTTAAGGGTATTTTCTAAAGTTTTACGAAGATAACGGTCATCATGAGAAGCCCCCAACGTGTTATTGCGAGCAAAATTGTATAGACGCGGTGATAAAGCTTAAAAGTGCTCTTGTAAATATTATAATTATAATGCAATTTTTTTCTTTTAAGATTTGTTTATTTTACTAATTAATTTTATTTTTTTAGGCCATGCGTGGAGCAAGACAACTGCTTGGAAGCATGGGAAGTTCCGTTTCGATGAGCACTTGGCCCAGGAATCAATTCAAGAGGCAAGTCATATTTTCCTTTACGGATCTCTTGGGTAAGTCCGACACATGGTAAAAACAATCTATTAATTATAATTCCTATACTGTCTTGTAGTTTCAATTGGGGGAACTGCCGGTCTATATCTTGGCTTTAGTGTTCTGGGCCTAGTCGAGTTCATATACTTTTTTACACTGCGATTACTTTGGCAGCTACTTGGATATAAAATTTAAAGCAATTCCCGCCTGATGTTTGAAAAATATTGTAAATTATCTGCATTGAAAAATAAATTGCCGAACTGTGGAAAACTTTTGCTGCTCCCTACAAATTTGTATATAGCACCCATTATAAATATCAAGTGCCTAGAGGTTGCTATCAGCTGAAGTACAGAGTATTATTGAAATAACCGTACATCGTATAATGTTGTATGAGTGCATTTGTTTGTGTGTATACTACGTATGCCACTTAAGAGCGGCAGGCTGATCGCGCTTTGAGTTCCAATATAAATATACTTTAAATACGAACATCGCTTTTTTACTTGCAGAAAATACATATTTGCGATCCCTTGGTTAATTGTGACCTTCTTCGCTTGTCTCACAGAGATTTCGGAAGGAAACAAGTATAGCTGATTTCTCAAAGCCCGGCACAAACCTCAATTTATTTATATGTACATATGTATAACATATCTCCATAGAGAGCTGCCTATACATATATGTATATGTGTTTATTCTCAGAAAACTGCGCACTCGAGCCCCCATTCTCAAGTTGCACGAAATAAAGACAAGGAAACTGTACAACGAAGGTAACTTATTTGACAACAACAGCTAAGCCCGTGATGTCATAAAGTTGCACAGTAACTTAAATAGCTGACATCAAAATGTAAATATGTGACGTCACTTGCGGCTCCCTCCTCTGTAAAAATAAGTCACCTGCGCAACGCATCTCAAATTCATCTCTCTCTCACTCTCTAACTTTTTGTATGCTCACAGGTTCTGAGCAATGTGGCCCATTTTGAGCGGCTCAGTGCGCTTTCTATCGTCCACGCGTGCGGTTCATGTCGCCTGCTGGGTAGGGGAGAAAAAAAAAACAAATACTGAAGCACCACTTGAACAAAGTACATTATAATTGTAATTTCCCTTATCGCTGTACGACGGATTGGGTCGTACTATAAAAACGGCAACTTCTACTGGAACAAATTTACTACTAGTTGGCGATAGCTAGCTTCAGCGAAGTGCAATGTTTAACAAAGTCGGCGCTTGGCTTGGAGTGCTGTTTATATTGAGCTACGCTGTTCCCCATGTCGTGCTCAGGCATATTAGGACAGTTCCGAAATCTGATCAAGGACCACAATGTGGTTATCCGGTAAGTCAGTCCGTCGTGTATTATCTTTATATGCATCATTTAAATGCAAGTCTAAAAATTAAACTACATGCATACGTATATTTGTATGTTTTATTGAACCTCTCTCTCCCAGCTGATTTCTCTTTCTTATCTTATCTTGAAAGTAGAGGGTGTAATAACAGAAATGTAACAAAATGTGCGTGAAAAATCACGAACAATTTGTTTTTTTAAATTTAGAATTCTGAAGGAGTCAAATTCGTTGTTAAAAATCATCCCAAAATGACAAATATTTTGATATGTTAAGATCTCGGATTTATAGCTCCCATATTTCATAACTTTGTCAAAACTGAACCGATTTTCATGTTTGATGGCATTTTTTTCATGATTTATGCTCTAGATTGTTTCTGTATTCAAAACATATGCATTTTTAAAAATAAATTTTTTTTTTAATTTTTTCCAAAAAAATGCATGTACCCCCTTACTCATTTTCGAAAAAAATTTTTTTTCAAAATTTAGAAATGTGAATTACCATTTTTAATCGATTGTGGTGGTCATAATTAGTATAAAAAACAACATTAAAACCGATTCTGAGGGGGTCAAATTTTTTGTCAAAAATCATGCAAAAATTGACAAAAATTTTGACAAGTAAAGCTCTCGGATCCATAGCTCGCATATTTCAAACGCCCATAACTTTGTCAAAACTGAACCGATTTTCATGTTTGATGGCATTTTTTTCATGGTTTCTCCTCTAGATTGATTCTGCATTTCAAACATATTCACTATTGAAAATAAATTTTTTTTGAATTTTTTGGGGAAAAAAGCATGTACCCCCCCCTTACTCATTTTCGAAAAAAATTTTTTTCAAAATTTAGAAATGTGAATTACCATTTTTAATCGATTGTGGTGGTCATAATTAGTATAAAAAACAACATTAAAACCGATTCTGAGGGGGTCAAATTTTTTGTCAAAAATCATGCAAAAATTGACAAAAATTTTGACAAGTAAAGCTCTCGGATCCATAGCTCGCATATTTCAAACGCCCATAACTTTGTCAAAACTGAACCGATTTTCATGTTTGATGGCATTTTTTTCATGGTTTCTCCTCTAGATTGATTCTGCATTTCAAACATATTCACTATTGAAAATAAATTTTTTTTGAATTTTTTGGGGAAAAAAGCATGTACCCCCCCCTTACTCATTTTCTAAAAAAAATTTTTTTCAAAATTTAGAAATGTGAATTACCATTTTTAATCGATTGTGGTGGTCATAATTAGTATAAAAAACAACATTAAAACCGATTCTGAGGGGGTCAAATTTTTTGTCAAAAATCATGCAAAAATTGACAAAAATTTTGACAAGTAAAGCTCTCGAATCCATAGCTCGCATATTTCAAACGCCCATAACTTTGTCAAAACTGAACCGATTTTCATGTTTGATGGCATTTTTTTCATGGTTTCTCCTCTAGATTGATTCTGCATTTCAAACATATTCACTATTGAAAATAAATTTTTTTTGAATTTTTTGGGGAAAAAAGCATGTACCCCCCCCCCTTACTCATTTTCGAAAAAAATTTTTTTTCAAAATTTAGAAATGCGAATTACCATTTTTAATCGATTGTGGTCGTTATAATTAGTATAAAAAACAACATTAAAACCGATTCTGAGGAGGTAAAATTTTTTGTCAAAAATCATGCAAAAATTGACAAAAATTTTGACAAGTAAAGCTCTCGGATCCATAGCTCGCATTATTTCAAACGCCCATAACTTTGTCAAAACTGAACCGATTTTCATGTTTGATGGCATTTTTTTCATGGTTTCTCCTCTAGATTGATTCTGCATTTCAAACATATTCACTATTGAAAATAAATTTTTTTTGAATTTTTTGGGGAAAAAAGCATGTACCCCCCCCTTACTCATTTTCGAAAAAAATTTTTTTTCAAAATTTAGAAATGCGAATTACCATTTTTAATCGATTGTGGTCGTTATAATTAGTATAAAAAACAACATTAAAACCGATTCTGAGGAGGTAAAATTTTTTGTCAAAAATCATGCAAAAATTGACAAAAATTTTGACAAGTAAAGCTCTCGGATCCATAGCTCGCATTATTTCAAACGCCCATAACTTTGTCAAAACTGAACCGATTTTCATGTTTGATGGCATTTTTTTCATGGTTTCTCCTCTAGATTGATTCTGCATTTCAAACATATTCACTATTGAAAATAAATTTTTTTTGAATTTTTTGGGGAAAAAAGCATGTACCCCCCCCTTACTCATTTTCGAAAAAAAATTTTTTCAAAATTTAGAAATGTGAATTACCATTTTTAATCGATTGTGGTGGTCATAATTAGTATAAAAAACAACATTAAAACCGATTCTGAGGGGGTCAAATTTTTTGTCAAAAATCATGCAAAAATTGACAAAAATTTTGACAAGTAAAGCTCTCGGATCCATAGCTCGCATATTTCAAACGGCCATAACTTTGTCAAAACTGAACCGATTTTCATGTTTGATGCCATTTTTTTCATGGTTTCTCCTCTAGATTGATTCTGCATTTCAAACATATTCACTATTGAAAATAAATTTTTTTTGAATTTTTTGGGGAAAAAAGCATGTACCCCCCCCTTACTCATTTTCGAAAAATTTTTTTTTCAAGATTTAGAAATGCGAATTACCATTTTTAATCGATTGTGGTGGTCATAATTAGTATAAAAAACAACATTAAAACCGGTTCTGAGGGGGTAAAATTTTTTGTCAAAAATCATGCAAAAATTGACAAAAATTTTGACAAGTAAAGCTCTCGGATCCATAGCTCGCATATTTCAAACGCCCATAACTTTGTCAAAACTGAACCGATTTTCATGTTTGATGGCATTTTTTTCATGGTTTCTCCTCTAGATTGATTCTGCATTTCAAACATATTCACTATTGAAAATAAATTTTTTTTTGAATTTTTTGGGGAAAAAAGCATGTACCCCCCCCTTACTCATTTTCGAAAAATTTTTTTTTCAAAATTTAGAAATGCGAATTACCATTTTTAATCGATTGTGGTGGTCATAATTATTATAAAAAACAACATTAAAACCGATTCTGAGGGGGTAAAATTTTTTGTCAAAAATCATGCAAAAATTGACAAAAATTTTGACAAGTAAAGCTCTCGGATCCATAGCTCGCATTATTTCAAACGCCCATAACTTTGTCAAAACTGAACCGATTTTCATGTTTGATGGCATTTTTTTCATGGTTTCTCCTCTAGATTGATTCTGCATTTCAAACATATTCACTATTGAAAATAAATTTTTTTTTGAATTTTTTGGGGAAAAAAGCATGTACCCCCCCCTTACTCATTTTCGAAAAATTTTTTTTTCAAAATTTAGAAATGCGAATTACCATTTTTAATCGATTGTGGTGGTCATAATTAGTATAAAAAACAACATTAAAACCGATTCTGAGGGGGTAAAATTTTTTGTCAAAAATCATGCAAAAATTGACAAAAATTTTGACAAGTAAAGCTCTCGGATCCATAGCTCGCATTATTTCAAACGCCCATAACTTTGTCAAAACTGAACCGATTTTCATGTTTGATGGCATTTTTTTCATGGTTTCTCCTCTAGATTGATTCTGCATTTCAAACATATTCACTATTGAAAATAAATTTTTTTTGAATTTTTTGGGGAAAAAAGCATGTACCCCCCCCTTACTCATTTTCGAAAAATTTTTTTTTCAAAATTTAGAAATGCGAATTACCATTTTTAATCGATTGTGGTGGTCATAATTAGTATAAAAAACAACATTAAAACCGGTTCTGAGGGGGTCAAATTTTTTGTCAAAAATCATGCAAAAATTGACAAAAATTTTGACAAGTAAAGCTCTCGGATCCATAGCTCGCATATTTCAAACGCCCATAACTTTGTCAAAACTGAACCGATTTTCATGTTTGATGGCATTTTTTTCATGGTTTCTCCTCTAGATTGATTCTGCATTTCAAACATATTCACTATTGAAAATAATTTTTTTTTGAATTTTTTGGGGAAAAAAGCATGTACCCCCCCCTTACTCATTTTCGAAAAAATTTTTTTTTCAAAATTTAGAAATGCGAATTACCATTTTTAATCGATTGTGGTCGTTATAATTAGTATAAAAAACAACATTAAAACCGATTCTGAGTGGGTCAAATTTTTTGTCAAAAATCATGCAAAAATTGACAAAAATTTTGACAAGTAAAGCTCTCGGATCCATAGCTCGCATTATTTCAAACGCCCATAACTTTGTCAAAACTTAACCGATTTTCATGTTTGATGGCATTTTTTTCATGATTTGTCCTCTAGATTGATTCTGCATTTCAAACATATTCACTATTGAAAATAAATTTTTTTTGAATTTTTTGGGGAAAAAAGCATGTACCCCCCCCTTACTCATTTTCGAAAAAATTTTTTTTCAAAATTTAGAAATGCGAATTACCATTTTTAATCGATTGTGGTCGTTATAATTAGTATAAAAAACAACATTAAAACCGATTCTGAGGGGGTAAAATTTTTTGTCAAAAATCATGCAAAAATTGACAAAAATTTTGACAAGTAAAGCTCTCGGATCCATAGCTCGCATATTTCAAACGCCCATAACTTTGTCAAAACTGAACCGATTTTCATGTTTGATGGCATTTTTTTCATGGTTTCTCCTCTAGATTGATTCAGCATTTCAAACATATTCACTATTGAAAATAAATTTTTTTTTAATTTTTTGGGGAAAAAAGCATGTACCCCCCCCCTTACTCATTTTCGAAAAAATTTTTTTTCAAAATTTAGAAATGCGAATTACCATTTTTAATCGATTGTGGTCGTTATAATTAGTATAAAAAACAACATTAAAACCGATTCTGAGGGGGTAAAATTTTTTGTCAAAAATCATGCAAAAATTGACAAAAATTTTGACAAGTAAAGCTCTCGGATCCATAGCTCGCATAATTCAAACGCCCATAACTTTGTCAAAACTGAACCGATTTTCATGTTTGATGGCATTTTTTTCATGGTTTCTCCTCTAGATTGATTCTGCATTTCAAACATATTCACTATTGAAAATAATTTTTTTTTGAATTTTTTGGGGAAAAAAGCATGTACCCCCCCCCTTACTCATTTTCGAAAAAATTTTTTTTCAAAATTTAGAAATGCGAGTTACCATTTTTAATCGATTGTGGTGGTCATAATTAGTATAAAAAACAACATTAAAACCGATTCTGAGGGGGTCAAATTTTTTACAAAAATCATGCAAAAATTGACAAAAATTTTGACAAGTAAAGCTCTCGGATCCATAGCTCGCATTATTTCAAACGCCCATAACTTTGTCAAAACTTAACCGATTTTCATGTTTGATGGCATTTTTTTCATGATTTGTCCTCTAGATTGATTCTGCATTTCAAACATATTCACTATTGAAAATAAATTTTTTTTGAATTTTTTGGGGAAAAAAGCATGTCCCCCCCTTACTCATTTTCGAAAAAATTTTTTTTCAAAATTTAGAAATGTGAATTACCATTTTTAATCGATTGTGGTGGTCATAATTAGTATAAAAAACAACATTAAAACCGATTCTGAGGGGGTAAAATTTTTTGTCAAAAATCATGCAAAAATTGACAAAAATTTTGACAAGTAAAGCTCTCGGATCCATAGCTCGCATATTTCAAACGCCCATAACTTTGTCAAAACTGAACCGATTTTCATGTTTGATGGCATTTTTTTCATGGTTTCTCCTCTAGATTGATTCAGCATTTCAAACATATTCACTATTGAAAATAAATTTTTTTTTAATTTTTTGGGGAAAAAAGCATGTACCCCCCCCTTACTCATTTTCGAAAAAATTTTTTTTCAAAATTTAGAAATGCGAATTACCATTTTTAATCGATTGTGGTCGTTATAATTAGTATAAAAAACAACATTAAAACCGATTCTGAGGGGGTAAAATTTTTTGTCAAAAATCATGCAAAAATTGACAAAAATTTTGACAAGTAAAGCTCTCGGATCCATAGCTCGCATATTTCAAACGCCCATAACTTTGTCAAAACTGAACCGATTTTCATGTTTGATGGCATTTTTTTCATGGTTTCTCCTCTAGATTGATTCTGCATTTCAAACATATTCACTATTGAAAATAATTTTTTTTTGAATTTTTTGGGGAAAAAAGCATGTACCCCCCCCCTTACTCATTTTCGAAAAAATTTTTTTTCAAAATTTAGAAATGCGAGTTACCATTTTTAATCGATTGTGGTGGTCATAATTAGTATAAAAAACAACATTAAAACCGATTCTGAGGGGGTCAAATTTTTTACAAAAATCATGCAAAAATTGACAAAAATTTTGACAAGTAAAGCTCTCGGATCCATAGCTCGCATATTTCAAACGCCCATAACTTTGTCAAAACTGAACCGATTTTCATGTTTGATGGCATTTTTTTCATGGTTTCTCCTCTAGATTGATTCTGCATTTCAAACATATTCACTATTGAAAATAATTTTTTTTTTAATTTTTTGGGGAAAAAAGCATGTACCCCCCCCTTACTCATTTTCGAAAAAATTTTTTTTTCAAAATTTAGAAATGCGAATTACCATTTTTAATCGATTGTGGTGGTCATAATTAGTATAAAAACCAACATTAAAACCGGTTCTGAGGGGGTCAAATTTTTTGTCAAAAATCATGCAAAAATTGACAAAAATTTTGACAAGTAAAGCTCTCGGATCCATAGCTCGCATTATTTCAAACGCCCATAACTTTGTCAAAACTTAACCGATTTTCATGTTTGATGGCATTTTTTTCATGATTTGTCCTCTAGATTGATTCTGCATTTCAAACATATTCACTATTGAAAATAAATTTTTTTTGAATTTTTTGGGGAAAAAAGCATGTCCCCCCCTTACTCATTTTCGAAAAAATTTTTTTTCAAAATTTAGAAATGTGAATTACCATTTTTAATCGATTGTGGTGGTCATAATTAGTATAAAAAACAACATTAAAACCGATTCTGAGGGGGTCAAATTTTTTGTCAAAAATCATGCAAAAATTGACAAAAATTTTGACAAGTAAAGCTCTCGGATCCATAGCTCGCATATTTCAAACGCCCATAACTTTGTCAAAACTGAACCGATTTTCATGTTTGATGGCATTTTTTTCATGGTTTCTCCTCTAGATTGATTCTGCATTTCAAACATATTCACTATTGAAAATAAATTTTTTTTGAATTTTTTGGGGAAAAAAGCATGTACCCCCCCCTTACTCATTTTCGAAAAAAATTTTTTTTCAAAATTTAGAAATGCGAATTACCATTTTTAATCGATTGTGGTCGTTATAATTAGTATAAAAAACAACATTAAAATCGATTCTGAGGGGGTCAAATTTTTTGTCAAAAATCATGCAAAAATTGACAAAAATTTTGACAAGTAAAGCTCTCGGATCCATAGCTCGCATTATTTCAAACGCCCATAACTTTGTCAAAACTGAACCGATTTTCATGTTTGATGGCATTTTTTTCATGGTTTCTCCTCTAGATTGATTCTGCATTTCAAACATATTCACTATTGAAAATAATTTTTTTTTTAATTTTTTGGGGAAAAAAGCATGTACCCCCCCCTTACTCATTTTCGAAAAAAATTTTTTTTCAAAATTTAGAAATGCGAATTACCATTTTTAATCGATTGTGGTGGTCATAATTAGTATAAAAACCAACATTAAAACCGGTTCTGAGGGGGTCAAATTTTTTGTCAAAAATCATGCAAAAATTGACAAAAATTTTGACAAGTAAAGCTCTCGGATCCATAGCTCGCATATTTCAAACGCCCATAACTTTGTCAAAACTGAACCGATTTTCATGTTTGATGGCATTTTTTTCATGGTTTCTCCTCTAGATTGATTCTGCATTTCAAACATATTCACTATTGAAAATAATTTTTTTTTTAATTTTTTGGGGAAAAAAGCATGTACCCCCCCCTTACTCATTTTCGAAAAAAATTTTTTTTCAAAATTTAGAAATGCGAATTACCATTTTTAATCGATTGTGGTCGTTATAACTAGTATAAAAAACAACATTAAAACCGATTCTGAGGGGGTCAAATTTTTTGTCAAAAATCATGCAAAAATTGACAAAAATTTTGACAAGTAAAGCTCTCGGATCCATAGCTCGCATTATTTCAAACGCCCATAACTTTGTCAAAACTTAACCGATTTTCATGTTTGATGGCATTTTTTTCATGATTTGTCCTCTAGATTGATTCTGCATTTCAAACATATTCACTATTGAAAATAATTTTTTTTTTAATTTTTTGGGGAAAAAAGCATGTACCCCCCCCTTACTCATTTTCGAAAAAATTTTTTTTCAAAATTTAGAAATGCGAGTTACCATTTTTAATCGATTGTGGTGGTCATAATTAGTATAAAAAACAACATTAAAACCGATTCTGAGGGGGTCAAATTTTTTGTCAAAAATCATGCAAAAATTGACAAAAATTTTGACAAGTAAAGCTCTCGGATCCATAGCTCGCATATTTCAAACGCCCATAACTTTGTCAAAACTGAACCGATTTTCATGTTTGATGGCATTTTTTTTCATGGTTTCTCCTCTAGATTGATTCTGCATTTCAAACATATTCACTATTGAAAATAAATTTTTTTTGAATTTTTTGGGGAAAAAGCATGTACCCCCCCCTCACACATTTTCGAAAAATTTTTTTTTTCAAAATTTAGAAATGCGAATTACCATTTTTAATCGATTGTGGTCGTTATAATTAGTATAAAAAACAACATTAAAACCGATTCTGAGGGGGTCCAATTTTTTGTCAAAAATCATGCAAAAATTGACAAAAATTTTGACAAGTAAAGCTCTCGGATCCATAGCTCGCATTATTTCAAACGCCCATAACTTTGTCAAAACTGAACCGATTTTCATGTTTGATGGCATTTTTTTCATGATTTGTCCTCTAGATTGATTCTGCATTTCAAATATATTTATTATAGAAAATAAATTTTTGTTAAATTTTTTGGGAATAAATTACTCCTTAAACATTTTCGAAATAATTTTTTTCCACAACTTAGAATTGCAAATTTATATTTTTATCCGATTGTCATTATCACAATTGGTATAAAAAACAAAAAACTGAAAAATGTTCATGTTTGATGGCATTTTGGTCTTGGTTTGTGTTGGATAAGTTACCTTAAGTTTCGGCATTTACTTTCGTGTATTACGTGTTAAAGTTACTTTCCATTAATCCTTATTAAAATTATTTTTTTCAGAGCTGTCACCCAACGAAACCTAATATGCTAAATGTGCATCTGATAGCACACACCCACGATGATGTGGGATGGCTAAAGACCGTGGACCAGTACTACTACGGAAGCGAAACGTTGATTCAAAAGGCTGGCGTGCAGTACATAATCGATTCGGTGGTGGAATCGCTATTGCGAGATCCGGAAAAGCGTTTTATATATGTGGAGTCGGCATTTTTCTTTAAATGGTGGATGGAACAGACGTCGGAGCTGCAGGACAAGGTCAAAATGCTGGTGAATGAGGGCAGGCTGGAGTTTATTGGCGGAGCCTGGAGCATGAATGATGAGGCGACAACTCACTATCAAAGCGTAATCGATCAGTTCGCTTGGGGATTGAGGTGCGTAATTAGAACAGAGTCTAAATACTTATGCTCTAAACGAGAATTAAAACATTTATAGACGGTTGAACGATACGTTTGGTGAATGTGGTCGTCCACGCGTCGGCTGGCAAATTGATCCCTTTGGACATTCCCGGGAGATGGCTTCGATGTTTGCACAAATGGGATTCGATGGCATGTTCTTCGGTCGCCTGGACTACCAGGATAAGGATGAGCGTTTGATGACACAGAAAGCCGAAATGATATGGCATGGCTCCGAAAATTTGGGTAAGCTAACATCTGTTTCTAGATATAAAACTGTATGATTGACAACTGATTGATCGACTGATGGACCTCTTAGAAGAATTCCAGGCAGGAAAACAGATTTTTAGTAACGAATAAATATACCAATTTTCGAATTCAATGTCTAGGTGAGAAATCGGATCTGTTCACGGGTGCGTTGTATAACAACTATCAAGCACCGGATGGCTTTTGTTTCGACATCCTCTGCGCGGATCAGCCAATTATAGATGGCAAACATAGTCCAGACAATAATGTGAAGGAACGGGTAAGCTAAAGGCTTTTTATTTCGGTTATTGGACTTAATGTCTCCTTATCTACCTATCCTTGCATATGAATGTTGTCCATGTTTTGTCGTATCACTGCCTCACCCCTTAAACTGTATCAGGTTAATACGTTTTTGGATTACGTCAAAACTCAAAGCACTTATTATCGCACCAACAATATCATCATAACAATGGGCGGCGATTTTACCTATCAAGCTGCCCAAGTCTATTACAAGAATCTCGACAAATTAATACGGTAAAATATATATATATGTGTTTTTCTCTTCTCGGCATACTTCTGTTAACGAAAGCCCCCCAAACAAAACTCCATCCATTTCGCTTGACCCATAAGCAAGTTGTTTTTTCGAACAATATGTTAAGAGAGTAAATGCTTTTTGTGTATAGATCGATGCGTTCTTTGAGTTCGTCACTAAGATGGCCAAAGGTTATCGTTCACCTAACTTACTTATAACAATGGGTGAGGATTTCCATTATCAGAATGCCGAAATGTGGTATAAGAATCTGGATAAACTTATTAAGTGAGTAGCTTAAGGGGCTTTCCTTAACGCAGTAAGTCAATCTATCCCATAAAATAATGTGTTGAAGACAAAAAAAGCACTATATTGTCATATTGCACCCACCGGCAGGTACGCAAACGAGCGCCAGGCAAATGGATCGAATATAAACCTGTTGTACTCCACGCCGTCGTGTTACTTGAAGTCGCTGCACGATGCTGGCATCTCGTGGCCGACGAAGAGCGACGATTTCTTCCCGTATGCATCCGATCCACATGCCTACTGGACGGGCTATTTCAGTTCGCGGCCAACGCTGAAGCGCTTCGAGCGTGACGGTAATCATTTCTTGCAGGTTTGCAAGCAACTGAGCGCCTTGGCCCCCAAACGGTCGGCGGAGTTTGAGCCCCACTTGAATTTCATGCGAGAGACCATGGGCATTATGCAGCACCATGATGCCGTCACGGGCACCGAGAAGCAGAAGGTCGCCCTCGACTATGCGAAACGCCTGAGCGTCGGTCTGCGCGCCTGCTCGACAAACATAAGATCAACGCTAAATCAATTGTCCACCGGACTCAATCCCAGTTTGAGCTCCCCACGACCAGCTGTGAATGCCCCATTTGAATTTAAAACGTGCTCCCTACTGAATATTAGCAGCTGCACCTCATCCGAATCCAACAGTCGCTTCGCGCTAACGCTCTACAATCCGCTGATCCATGCGACCAATGAATATGTGAGAGTTCCCGTTAAAGGTTACAAGTATATTGTGCTCGATCCGACAGGTGAGAAAAATGGCAATATTTGAAAGCAAAGTTGTACTTGGTCTCTTACATTTAGGCAAGAGCCTGCCCACTCAGGTGGTGCCTGTGCCCAAGGCCGTGGCCCAAATCAAGCACAGAAACTCGAGTGCCCAGTACGAGCTCGTTTTCCTGGCCTCCAATTTGCCAGCTGTTGGCTATAGGACCTATTATATTGAAGAATCGGATGACATTCCCGTTGATTTGAAGCCCAGTGCACAGCCAAAGCAAATGTCGAGCTATACGGTTATTGGAAACGATGTAAGTACAATTTTTACACAAATGTCTGCTCGAAAAATGTTTGGATAATAACGCTCTCTATAGAACATTAAATTAACATTCGATACAAATGGCTTCCTGTCCGAGGCCACAGCCGATGGGATGACGCGCATGATTTCCCAGGAGTTTTTGTATTACGAAGCTGCCACTGGTAACAATGCGGAATTCCTGAACCGATCCTCGGGCGCTTACATATTTCGGCCCAATAACAACAAAATCCGTTTTGCCACAAATCATGTCACCATCGATGTGTACAAGGGTCCGTTGGTGCAGGAGGTGCATCAGAAGTTTAACGATTGGATAAGCCAAGTGGTGCGCGTCTATAAACAGAGCAACCACGCGGAGTTCGAGTGGCTAGTGGGACCTATTCCCATTGACGATAAAGTTGGCAAAGAGGTGATTACTCGCTTCAAGTCTGACATTAGATCTGATGGCATATTTTATACCGATTCCAATGGTAAGAGGTTTATATAGTAGATAACTTCGCTATGAATGACTGCTTACAACCGTTTTCCGCAGGTCGCGAAATGTTAAAACGTAAGCGAAATCATCGTGAAACCTGGAATTTAAAACTGCACGAAAGCGTTTCGGGCAACTATTATCCGGTCACGACGAAAATCGCATTGGAGGATACAATGGCGCGTATGGCTGTACTGACGGACAGGGCTCAGGGTGGTACGTCATTGGAAGATGGTGTTCTGGAATTGATGGTACATCGACGACTATTGCATGATGATGCATTTGGTGTTGGCGAAGCGCTCAACGAAACCGAATACGGCGAGGGACTGATTGCACGGGGTAAACATTGTCTAATTGTGGGTCAATCCTATCTACGTCCGGATGTGTCGCTCAAAACAATTGAACGTCTTGTCCAGCTGGAGACGTTGCTGCCCTCCTGGAAATTATTCAGCAATATGGAGGCATACAGTGCCAATCAATGGCTAACATCATTCAGAAATACAGTGAGTCTACCTCAAACCAATTGCCTGAATTATCTTTAGTCTTTGCTATAATTACTGTAACTCTCAGTATAATGGAATTTCATTGGTCCTACCGATATCTGTGCACCTGCTTACATTGGAGCCGTGGCATGACAACGAGCTACTCGTACGATTTGAACATATACTGGAGAAAAATGATGATAGTCGGTATTCGAAGTACGTTCAATTCAACGTTAAGGATGTACTCGGTGCCTTCGAAATTGAAAACATACGGGAGACTACTCTGGATGGCAATGCCTGGTTAGACGAACATAGACGAATGGAGTTTGTACCTGATTCCGAGGATGAGTCGTACGAGTCATATGCCACTTTTGTGAAATCATCAAGTGCTGTTCACCTGCTTTCCGCATCAAAACCCTTGCTAGATGTTCAATATTCAAAAGAGTCCTTAAAGCCGGGAGAGCTGGGTGCCGAAAGTAACCGGCTTAAACGAAATTCCAACTCTGGTCATTTTACATTGCACAGAAGACGTAAAATAGAGATCGGTGCAGATACCGTTAGGGTCTCAGCTGATCGCGAAAAGTATCTTATAGAGCTCAGCCCCATGGAGATACGCACATTTGTCGTATATTTGGCCAAATAGAATGTTGAATACCATCTAAAGTGCAGTTTATAATCTTCTACATTTTAATTAGGCCAACAATTATAAGAATTAAATAAAAGAGTTGCCAATAATAATTACAATTAACCAAGGCCTCCTCAGAGCTGCCCGTTTACTATATTTTTACAATATAGATGACATTGTCTTTTTAACGATTTTTTCTCAAGCTTAACCCGCAATTATCTTGGTCGATAGAAGCCCAGCTGGGAAGCTCTGTTGTATACTCCCAGCCAATACCCTAAAATGAAAAAAGTTCCATTATTTTTTTAAAATTAAATATAGTGAATTAAGACATACTTTATACTTCCATGCATGCAGATACATAACGAGATCCTCTGGCTTTGGATCCCTATAGTTAATCTTACATTCACAGCAATGTGGGTCTGTAGTTACCTTATTGGAATCAAAGCTACAGTCGACAGATTCATGGCCAGTCTGGGTAGATATTGTCACCTAAAAATATCAATTGGAGTTGCATAATATTAAGTGATGATACAAAAATCGTCAATTTCTACCTGAGCTTCAGGCGTTGACTTTGTTGTACTTTTCAATTCAGAATTGTTTGATTGACACGGACTGTCAACAATAGCATCTGGGCACTTGGTTGTTTCAGCCATCGCGACTTCGCGATCGTTATCAATGCCCAACCAATTCTCAGCATTGTGTATGGCAATCAAATCACTTATTAATTGATCATCAGATTTTCCTCCAATGTCACCACCGCGTCCCTTTAAAGGACCAAACACATCGTGATTATACAATGGATCGTTGACAATTGGATAACCTATAAAGGAGAATACTTATTGTCAAGTTTCTTGGGAAAGACTAATGCAATCGTTTGCTCACCTAAATATTGTAGATGCACTCTGATCTGATGCATTCGTCCAGTCAGCGGCTTGCACTGAACAATGCTATAATCGCCAGCTTGCGCGATTCTCTTAAATGTCGTTTTGCAATCTTTGCCCTTCGGCGACACCTTGCAAACTCCAATTTTATAGCTTACAACTTCAATCGGTTCATTGCACTCGATTGTGCCACTAAAAAAATTAATATGCATTGAAATATATTTTTATGGGGTAACCAACACTAATTTTATGTTTTGTTATTTTTTCTCTCTCTTAGTCTTTTTTAATTACTAAACAGAGAGCAAAACAATGAGGAAATGTTCATACGTCAAACTTTTATGGCCTCAACAATTGGCATGTGTGCAGTGTATGTGTAATTAGCAAATAATGCAGTAGATTCATAAATTAGTACAGGGTATCCTTTGCTTACGTGGGTCTAAATTTTTAACTATTTTATTGAGCTAAAAAAGACTGCTTACTCAGGAAAGTTACCCTCCACACAGCAAACATATTCCTTTTGAACTTGTCGATTTCGTATCTGTTGCTCCATTTGACGGGCTTTCTCTGAGCTCCGTCCAAATAACAGCAGACCGGAAGTCAGCCGATCTAGCCGATGGATCGTTCGCAGATTCTTTAGGTTGAATTCCTTTGCTAGTATAAAGATCACCGTATTATGTCTATATCGACCACATGGATGTACCTAAGTATATAGTAATGTTAAATAGAAATTACAAACATCAATGGCATCGTACAAAGGTTTGCTTACTGGTATTGAAGCTGGTTTGTTAACAACTAAAATGTCCTCATCTATGTGCACTATCGTGATAGGCTGCGAAGTGACCGGAACTTCATGTCTGCAAAACCAAACACGATTTATTTATGATCCAAAAATGAGTTACATTTAATTATAAAAATTGTTTACCTGTGCACTGTATTAGCAAGCAGATCGTTGTGTTTAAGCCTGTAATCAATGGGCACCTTCTCATAGTTGACCGTCAGGTTGCCAGCCTCTATGCTCCGCTTATATTCTGCGGAAGAGTGCGCTCGAAATTCGCGCGAGAATACATCCAAAATTGCTTCTCCCACCCAGCGCCCCTTTGTAAATGTTGTGAAAGTAAAAGAATAGGGGTAAACCTTTCGCAAACCTTGAATTGCGTATTATGACGATCCATATAGAGTACATTTGATGCTCACCATTTTCTATATAATAGGACGTCTCGTCATATCTTTCCTCGCTGAAGCCGGGTCGTGTCAGTTTAAGATCTTTCGTTTCCAATTTTGGCTTCTTGGATTGCACAGTTTCTTCTGTTTTGGGTGCCTTTCGCTTTTCAGGCAATTGAACGAACGAGTCCTCAGCAATCGTGGCGAGCTAAAGCGGATTTAAGTGTAACTATACATATGTGCATAATTTTCAAGTTTTTCTATTAAAAAGCTTATCAAAAAAAAAAAAAAAAAAAAAGAAAGCAGTAGGTTCAAGGAGCTTGCTTGGCACAGTAAGACGCAAAGTCTGTGAAAAACGAACAGCAAAAAGTTTAACAGCAGGAAAAGTAATAGAAGGTTGTAACAAACCCAAATTGTCATCATAAAACAGTGGTCTGCATTCGTATCTTAGAGGAAGGCGAGCACAATCACGTTTGCACACAGTCCCAGCCCCAACCGTGGCCCCAGCACCCAGGGGAGTGCAGTGGCGGGAAGTGAGTAAAACTGCATTCAAAACAAAGAAGAAGCTAGAATAATAAAACTGCTGCTGAGAACACCAATACATTCGCACATTTGACATTCTCTATTTTAACGTCGAGACACATTCCTTATTTCAATAGCACTCCTACCAACAAGCACATGTAGACGGCGTACATAAGCACACACACACACACACCACACAGATTCACTCCGTACATACATACATCACATCACATTACATTACATAGGTATTGTGGCAACTTTAAATGCAAGTGACACAATAGGCGCGCATAATGGAAGACAAAAACATTTAGAGCAATTTACTTTTAAGGAGCATAGCGATACCTACTTAAAAACAAGCAAGCATGGTCGAATCGAGTGTGCCCGGCTAGTGGATACCCAGCACAGAGTTGCCGTAAACTTGCGTGGCTTGGCACATTTTTACTGGTTAAAAATAATATTGAAATTTATATACCAAAAGTCGAAATTGTTAATACAGTACGAACTCAGTAATCGCTTTTGATTTTAATTTGCGCAAAACTATTAAAGCCGTTTTGCTTAAACCATATTACGGGGTATAGGATATAAACAGGTGATGGCAGGCGCACTGATAATTGCGGAAGCGTCAGGTTGGCCAACTTGACAAGGAGCTGCTCGTCAGCGAACAAGGCACAACGACACGAAGCGTCGAAAGCACCCTTCAAAACAGGCAGAAAGGAAAGGCAAAATGAGAAATAATTATGCCAAATCCGCGGTTGAAAAATGAAGGTAAAACCAGAGACAGCTCAGGCCCCCAAACGGCCAACTAAACGCCATAAGTATTCTAGGCGGCGCACAGGCAAACAAAGGTAAGCCAACCAAAATGTTTGTTGCGCTAGACAAACGTGTATAAGCTTATTTAGTAGAGGTTAGCATAGGCTACATAATTAGTTGCCATATCAACATGGGAATAAGGAGCCAACCAACAACGGGTTCTGCTTTGGTAATTCGACCAAAAATTCGATACCCAGATTTAATGCAGATTCCATCTGAAGGCCAACCCATTAACAAGAAATTATTCAAAAATTGGGTTTCTAGATTTAAATGTAGAGTACATCTTTAGGTCATGAACAAAAAGGCATTTATCATATAAATCGGTTAAGTTTTCCAATATGCAGCTCATTTCAATGAATTCATGGTATAAAAAAAACTAAATAGCGGCCCAACAATTTTTCAAGCCGAACCAGCCATAAGAAATTCATAAAGGATTGATCGGATTTGGTTTGTAAAAGCTGCGAATTGCAAGCCTGTTTACAAATTTAAATCTCTATGAATGCGCAAGAATATTCAAGTGGTCGGGGAATGGAATGGAATTAGTTTTGTCCTGAATGTGAATAGATGAATATGCTGCCGGCATAGATGCTCCACATTTATATATATCCATTACGTGTGCAGAGGGAATGAAAGTAATTGTTTTTCTTTTCATTGGTATACCCATAAATAAAACAATACAGCAGTGCAGACGTAGTTAGTTTTTCCTCTGATTAGGTTCTACTTTGACAATGACCCATAGCGGATGCAGCGTAGATTGTCTCTGATGCCCTTTATAAATACCTATTCATAGAGCACACACCAGTTGCACATAAAAAAGGTCTAGATTCTAGGGTCCAAGCTAATTGACTAAAAAGAGGAGAGATTTGTTACTTAGAAAGAAGAAGATTTAATACCCTTGCAGAAATAAAAATTTGATTTGTTAGCGATTAGAGGCTATATTATATAACAGTTTGACACTGGTGATATATTGCTCAATTCCCAAGTATAGTCATTCCGACTAAACAAAATTTAAAAACATAATAGTTTTTCGTTTCTATATAAAATAGTTATCAGATCCGGCCTAGTTTACACAAACGGACATGGATATATCGTTACACGAGACATATAATTTATAAAGTCGGAGACGTCTCCCGTGCGTTACACATTTCATACCCTCTGCTGGGGTATAATTAATTATTAAACTATTATCGCTTACTTGGCTGCCACAGTCTTCACTGGCTTCGTAGGTCCAAACACCGTTCAATGCTGTTGGTTTTTCCGACTTGGTCTCAGCACTTGCGCCAGATTCGGCGCCAACTTCAGGCGCACTCACTAGCGAGTCGCCGGAGGCGTTTGTCAAATTGGACCGGAATAGGAATATGTTCTCCACGTCCACGGTATCATCGCCGTGCTGGGTTTGGACATGGCGTACAGTTTTGGGTAGTGTCATTGTTGGCCAACAGAAGGACGCGCTCTTTGCTTGTTTTTTAACTTTGATTTGGGCGCTGAGCAATCGCCTCGTAATGAACAAACTAAAGCACTGCAAACAAAAACAAAACCATCAACACGTGTGCGACACCAGCAAAGCGAACGAAAAAATGAACATTTAACCAACAACTATGGAGCGCTGTTTGATAATATCTGGCTTTGAGGACTTGCCAGGCGAAATGTGTTCTTCATAGATTATTCGTTAATTATAATTATAACTTATTTAACTATTATAATGTGCAAAACAAGCAAGCGCGACTCCAGTAGTTCGATTAATTTGGTGAACGCGCTAATGAACTAATCGAACTACAGAAATCGGTTCATTTGTTCAGTTCAGTTCAGTTTGCATACCTTGTAAACAAACTGAGTTTATTGGGTATACTAATTGTGTAAATTAGATAATATGCTTTAGATATAACTTACTTCAAAGATATAGTTGTGCTACATTTTATGAAGTTAGTAATTAAGAGTTGTGCTTTATTTGAAATTCAAAACTTACAAATGTAAACTTATTTTGTAAATGAGGAAAAATTTATGTTAGTTTAATTTTAGTTAGTATTTTCATTAGGCGCAATTAATATATGTACATGTCTTGCAAAACACACCTTGCTATAGGCCTTGTGTGTACATTTATGCCTATGTAAACATATATAATTTTTATTTAAACATACAAGTAGGTATACATAGTGCACATTTATATATAAGATTCCGCACACAATATTGTTTGTAAACACGCAGTAGTAGCTGGGTAGGTTTTACAGTTTATATGGTTTTTGATGAGGAAGCGTGATGTCGTCATTTCTAGCTTTTTGTCCAGGCGAAAAGTCAATTTACAACACATACATACATAAATCTACTCACATACACACGCACACACACTTAGAATGAAATGAAAAAAAATGTAATCGGTGAGTGCGCACACCTACAAAATATCGTGCTGATTTAATCACTTTCTTCGTTGGCACCAGCAAATGCCAACTTTTACTCTCATATACACGCACACGCCTACACCCCCCCCTGCACCGCCCCTCCCCGCCCTTCTTTGGTTAGCCAAGACCGAGAGCCTTATGGCCAGTGGCCATTAAATGTTGCCCTAAATAAGGGGCAAGCCTTTTTTGGTCGCCTTAACCTGAGTTGTGGGTTTACAGAAGGATGTTGTAGTTTGTTTCGTGACCGAGTGCTTTTCAAGGAGAACGTCCTTTTAACAGACCTTTAAATAAGGGGGTAGGGGGAGCACTGTTGGAGAGTGCAGGTGTGTTAAACTAGTCACGCAGTTGGACATGCAATGGCCGCGCTCACAGTCGGCTATTCTGTTCTGTATACACAATATTTTCGGTTTCATTTTGGGAGACATTTTCTAAGTCCTCCTCCCTCACCGAATTGGTTACGTCAGAGCATCGCGAAAATTAATATTTCTGAGTTATGAAGCAATCAAATGTTGACTTGCAACTTTAAAGAAAAACTGGAATATCGCCAGCCCACATCAACCACTGATAAAGAAACAAGTCCGCTTGAGGCAAGCAAGAAATAAGAAACGGGCTTTAGGAACTTTAACCTGTTTAATCGAAGAGGAACTTAACAAAAGATTTCAATGTCAACCTTAACGAAGGTCAACCTGCCCATAGCCCTCCGAGCTGAATGTTCCGCAGCCACGTACAATAAAAATAATTGCGATATAATTACTTGGTGTATGTAGGTCAACATTAACCAACTTGTATGCAGACAAGTGCTGTATAAACATAAATTAAACATTTAGGAGCTAACATGCACATTTGTTTGCCTGGACGTACAAATGGATATTTGGATTTCAGAAAATCAAATTTACATTAGGAGCAGAGCAATTATGAGAATTCGCTAGAAGAAATTCGACCTCTTAATTGAAAGTACATAAAAAAGATGAAATACCCTTGTAGACAACATAAATTCATACAAAAACTAATTTTCATCGACCCTGATCGTTCCATTAGTTATGGCAACTATATAATACAGTGGTCCAATCCGAACTACTCCGACAACAAAAAGAGGGGCCTTTGAAAAGCTTCCCGAAGACATGGCTATATAGACTCGGCTGTTGAAACTAATCAACATTTCATTTTTTTAACTAACAAAAAATTATATATTTGTATCTAAATCAAAAAGAATGTGACGAATCAATGTTCCTGGGTTCATGGATGTGGTACACCTTGACCCTTAAATAAAATAAAATCTCTTATATTTCAAATTATTAAGAAATTTTAGTTTATAGATTTTAGGATATATGTACATACATGTTAACCAGTGCTAATATAGTACACATTTACATATTTTTGTCACGAGAGAGTGACATTAAATGAGCATAGAAATCCCAATTTATACAAATATCCGTCTACCTATGTACAATACATATGGCATTTACATACATATGTACATATACATTTATGTATGTAGTACAAGTGGATGTGTTTATGTAGTAAGAACATCTAAACATCTTGTAGATCCCGCACAGAGATGACTTCGCCCTGTGCAACTAAATCAAGAGGAATTTAATTTTTGTTGGGCCTACGCCAAAAATATTCTTTTGTTTCACGTAACAATATGAAAGTTTCATCAAAATTAAACATTGATATGTATGCGTCGCTTAACCATGTATATATATAGTATAGTATGAGTAAATAAGTATGTATTTTCACATTCACGTAATGGCACGTGTATGTACATATACATAGGTATGTGTGTCAGGAAAATTCTTATTTATGGGATTAGGCTGGGAATTTATTATAATACATATAATAAACAATAACAAAAACCGAACAGACGACGAAGACCAATCAAGAATGTTTTCTAAAAACTTGAAAGACATTAAAAATGTTAATTCCTTTAAATAACTTGGCTTGACCGGTATATCTTTATATATTTTTTTACAGCACTAGCATTATATATTTCGAGATACTAAAATTAAAAGTGCCACGCGAAAAACCCTAATTATTTAAATAGTATATATTTTAAAAATATTCAATTAGACTCCTCAAAAATGAATTTTCACCAAAAAAAAATGTAATTTAATTAACTTTCTTGTCAATTACCAAATGTACCCCATAACCAACAGTCTAAACTCTTTTTAAAAATAATAACCAACTATATCCGTGGTCAAGCACTAAAAATCTAAAAAAATTAATAATTCTCTTTGAAAACATGATATACCATTTCTAAGAAAGTAAAAAACCTAATATTTAATTATTTCATATTAGCAATACTTGAATATATATATATACATATATTATTGTTGCGTAAATAATATCTTAATTAATATCGCGTTTGTATTAAAATTCGAAGAGTTACACAATGAGAGACAGAACTAACAGCGCTTCGCTCTGGTCAAGCTCTGCAACTTATACACAAACGATAACATTGCAGTTGTAGCAGAGCGCGCGCAATTTAAACTTGAATAGCGTGCCCGCAGTCGGTGGCCGATTGGGGCTGCTCCAATCAGTCGGCCGCTTGCTTTCAGCCAGTGCAGAGGTTGTCGCGTGCTTGCCATCGCTGAATAGATATTAAAACGTGTGCGACGAAACTATTGAAAACGCCGACGCTCGTACACCTCGACGACATTGATGGCTTACAATCTGGGTAGATAGTAAACGGGGGATGAGTGACTGTGCGGGCGTGTCGCGCAACTTTAAATATAAAAACCCGTTCCGTTTGGGTCTCAGATTTGTTGCGTGGTAATAACTAATGCTCCGGCGCCAGGCTAGATTCGTTATCAGATAATCAAGGCAATGCATGTCGATATGAAGTGAAGTGATTTTAAGCCTATAATAAAGGCATTTATTGATGTGCATACAAACTTATTAATATGTGTTTTCTAATGCATCTTCATTGGGCACGTGCTGCAAAGCCTTAGAGAAAAACAACATACACATTTTTAAAAATAATTTTTTTTATTAAAATTTTTGTATGCAATATTGTCCACATCCTTTCAAATATTTTCTAAAACAAAAGGCTCTTATGTTTATTGCCTTTTATAGATTAAAGCGACTTGAATTTGAGTATTGAACTTGACGTTTACATTCAGCCTAACAGACATTTGATCTCTTATTCCATTTCACTGATCTGCATAGTTCTTATTATAATTATATTTGGTCGTTGTAGACATTTGACAAGCGACTAAATAGAAGGAGTGTGTATGAGCAGAGCTATTTGAGGACAACGTTTTTAGAATATTTTCCTTTGCTTGTGTATCTTAAATGCATGAGTGTGTGTGCGTGTGTGTGTGCCCGTGCATGGCTCTGTACCAAAAATATGCGCCATTGCCGTAGTCTAACATCGTCCATTTTTACGTACGCAAATAGTTTTTGTTCTGAAAAATTGTATATTTTCTAAACAAAAATTTTTGTTGGCAAGACTTAGTTAGGGGTGACGTTTGAAATATATCAAGTAATTTCAGTAGCCCTACGCACAGAATGGCCTTTCACCATCATGCCAGACGTCAAGCAGCGCACATGCAGTTACCTAATATTCATTTAGCATTGTGCTATTCAGGACAATATATGCCTACATATATAAACATATATTTGTTCAATAATGTTGACATACAATGGTTATACTTTTATTTTACGTAAAGTTTCTTTCGAAGAATTCCGAAAGCGATTTATTTGAATTAAAAATGTATTTTATATGGGAATGTTAGGCGATCTTTTGACATTTTTATTGGGTAATCCTTTGTCAATTTGTATTCTAAGACAAGGGTATTATATAAGAAATTAGTCTCCGAATATCTTTTAAAAATACTCGTAAAACAGACATCATCTTGTCACTATATGATCAAACAAAAAAGAAAACAACGCGGAGATGAAAATGAGCTCACATAAACATACGCGTACATAGTACATATTGTAGAGCCGAAATGAAAATTTGAAATAATTTGTAGCTATTTCTTTGTGTATGTGAGCAAACCTAGTAATACATCAGACTTATTTTAGCACAAAGCCCCCGAAAAATAAATACATAAGTAAATAAATTCATAGCCACCGCGCACACTTCAAGAACAGATAGCAGCAGCTGCTCGACAAAAAGAGGGCGGAGGGGGAGGTGGGGGGAAAAAGGGTGGGGGGTCTGAAGGAGTGTGTTGGTTAAGGAGGGGTGTACATATTAACTCACCATTTGGCGATAACCAACGACCACATTTTATGCGCCATGAACGATATAATTCTAATTACAAATGGGTTTCGACATTGCCAACAAAAAAAAAAAAAAAAGAAAATAATATTTAAAAAAAATAAAAACAATATTCGGTTTTCCAAAGTGGATTTAAGTATCTTTGTTACAGGCGATTTAGATTTAGAGCACGCCTGTTGGCAATGTCCCACTTTTGGGGCATGTAACGTACAACAACCGGGACCCAAATACACCCCACTGCTGTGTTCTATTGATATCCATATCCAATGATATGCCATATTTCCTAGAAGCTTTGTACTGTATATCGTTCAAATGGGCGCGCACAAGCATAAAATTTTCTATTTACACTGGCAGTCAGTCCATCAGCCAAAAAGTAAAAAAAAATAAAAAAAACCATCAGCTATCAACCAGCCGTCAGATGTCGAATGTGCATTTAAAATCCATTACGCTATATTTAGTGGCTTTTCTAGCCATTGTTCCATTCCATTTTCATTTATTAGACGATAAACAAGTGCACAACGTAGCCATCAAGACAGGTAGTTGTACTTGTAGTTGTATGTGTGTGTGTGTGTGTGTATGTCCGCCGACCATATTGGCGGTTCAGTTTGTGGTTGTGTTTGTATCTGTATCTGTGTGCGCTCGTGCTCGTATGTGTGTTTTGGGTACATTTTGACAGTGCGTCGCTAACAATAACAACAAATTTACAAATCAACACAGTCTTCTAATTTCGCTCATGATTGTATATGTGCTACATTTACTTTATTTATATAGTTATTTATACCTTTTCAATAGATAGAATTCATTACCTTGACTTAAAAACTTGTAATCTTCAAAATCTTCTCTTAATTATTACAATGGCTGCATTATAGCTGGTTCGGTAAACGGCTTATTGTATTTTTATTAGCCGTATTCTTTAAAAAAAAAAAAAGTTCAATTCGGGCTTAGATTCGACTGTTTTTAAACAACTGTTCAGATCAATGTCAACACTTAAATTACGGTTTCGATTTAAATTCAAATTAAATTTAATTTACAGTTGTTATACTGTCCAAAAGATATTATATATCGACAAAAGTTGATATTCAGTTTAACATTAGATTTAACAATGTAATTTTTATTGAGTATTATGATACTCTTAAATTTTTAGTATTTAGTATTTGGGGGTTTATGCTTAAATACTTTATCGTTTCTTAGCCGGATTATTAAGATTTATCCCATTGTGCGCGGCATAAAATCACAACGACTTGTGAACAGATAAAGCAAACAAAAGCAACCAAAGTAAATTCAACTTCCAAATTTCAAATAAACGCGTCGAAAGTGGCAGACAGCGCAGAATTGATCTTCTCTGTATATAGTACATAGGTAAACAATTTATATAGTTTAATACATAAATATACACTACAACAAAATAAATAACGTCGGAGGTGTTGTAAATTAAAATTTTCTTAATTTCAGTGCGTTTTTCATTTCTAAAATGTGTTATGTTTAACACGTAAGCTACGCTAACAATGAAGATGTATTAAGAGAATAAACTTGATTCCTTTGAATTTAGCAAAACGTTAACAAAGAAAACCGTATGATTTTTTATCTACGTGATTTAATCAATTATGCAATGCAAATATTAAAAAAAAAGATAAGCAATAAATCTTAACGCAGAGCTTGTGAGTGATAAAAACCTTTACAACTATATACCCATATCTAAATATTACAAAAACCAAAAGTCAGCCACAGAATGCAGAACTCACCGTCTTCGTGTGCCTGGTACTTGCCCTGGTCCCTGGCTGCCCAGCAGCATCACCACAAGCTGATGGCCATGCAAACACCCTTTGCGGAGAAAGTGGCCGTAACACCGCCGGGCGCCATATACGCGCCTCAGCCGCAAATCCATCAGCAGCAGCAGCAGCATCAGCAGCAGCAGCAGCAGCAACAGCCGCAGCAACACTCACCCAACACTGCTGCAGCACCGCCAACAAACTATCAGCAGCCCGCGCTGCATCCCAGCGCCGGCACCCATTTTTCCATGGCGCCCGCCTACAACTTCGCCCAGCCGCTGCTGAATGCCGCCCAAGCGCCCAGCTATCCGGGACAGCTGGCGCAGAGCACGCAGGCACATCCACACGGCCACTCGCAGACGCATCTGCTGCAGTCGGCGATGTTCTCACCGCTTTCAATGGGCGCCTACTACTCGGCGGCGGCAAATCATGCGAATGCAGTGGCCGCCTTTGGTGGCGTCTCTTTGTCCGCACAGCAGGCGCTTTTGGCCGCCGCCTCCGTGGCTGCCTCGACCGGCACGCCAGCAGGCCTAATGCCGCAGACGTCGCAGGTGTCGGTGCCGGTGCCGGTGCCGGTGCCACGTCCCACACCCCAGCCAACATGTGCTCTAGTGCAGCCCCTAAACTGCATGCCACAGGATCTGCAGCATCTCTCTTCCATTAACCTAAACCTGGGCAGCGTCATGGCCCTCAGAAATCACGGAACTGCCTCCGGTCTCACATCCATCAAAACGTTACCAAATGCAGCCGCTTTAACAATTAACAGAAAGGTAAGTGAAAAAAGTTCTCGAATATACCCCACCATAAGATACCCCAAATCCAGCGTACGTTAAATAGTTTATATTTTCTTTGACGCTATGGAAATTATTTTCTTAAACAAGTTGCATAAAAGTCAGCTGAACTAAATCCCAAGCTAAAAACATTTCTTCAAAAATAATTAAGCTTATATTGAGTACAATGTAAAATTTCGAACCCAAAACCCAAAAACAAACGAAGAAATTGAGTAAACAATATATCACTAAATTTAATATTTTCCTTTAAAATTTTTAATAGTGTTTGCTACATGCACAAAACTAGTATACCCTATTTATTTATTATTATCGAAAGAAATTTCCCCAAGTGAATTAGCTTGGTGATTTCGAAAGTTAAGGTTGAATCTTACAACACACTCAAACACTCCTCTGAAACTTAACGTTTGATCGAAGTTGTACCCTAAACGGCATGTCATGATTTCTGATTGCCAACCAGGTAGCTAGCAGAAAGACAGACTGCCAAACGGACGGACGGACGGTCGGACACCTGCAATCAAGCACTTACGCGAAGGTCATCGAGACACAATTGATGTCAGTGCCTGAGAGCCAGCTGAGTAGCTGCTGTTTACGTTGAAATGAGCCGTGCTCTTGAACCATACGTAAAATACATTACATACATGTGCATTACATAAATATGTAGATTTATGTGAGCTCATCTTAGACACCGGATAATAATTTATCGTTAGTTGTGAATCTACACAAGCTATCGTGCAATAGCACTCGTCAATAGTTGTGTTTAGACACAAATTCATACATATTCTCCGTTTAATATATTCATACCCAATACCAGATTCTTGTTTGCAAGTAGGTGCCGCAATAAATAGTAAAAACTGGAAGCTGTTTTTTCCCCCAAAGAATTACATATTATACAACACTCCCTGTATATTTATGTGCCATTATAATATATCGAAGCACTTACTAAAATTATAATAATTTTATCACAATCACTATCAAGAATCAAGCCGATATAGTCATATATCGGTATGAGCAAAAGCCTATCAACATTGGTCTAAGTACTTTAGTTAGTCTAAGTACACAAAGTTCCGAGGGAAACAATTTGATTTAGTGGAAATGTTTAGTTAGCCAGAAAGATACTTCACAACACACTTGAAATTAGTTTCAAATAAGATATATGTGTATATACATATGTACATTTCAACAGCTAAGTCGTAACACGGGAAGAGAAAATAAATTTGTTTGGCGGATGTATAAACTAAACCCCCTAATGGTGTGAAGATATATACTTACATATCGATATGTGCATACTTTCTATGGCACAAAACCAAAAATATTTGTCTGTTGTTCGGTTTACGATTTGAATCAACGCCTTGCCTTTAGGTTCGATTCGTGAACCCTTAAACCAAGATTTATTGAATTATACATTCATTTTAAATGTATCCATCAAATTTAAAATATATATCCATAAACTAAGTAACTCAAAAAAATACAAATATATTTCGATCCAAAGCATTCACAAATGTTTTGGTTCAGGTTTAGGTTTAAGTGCATTTTAGCCAACTAATCCGATTATTCGGCTATAGAAAAATATAAAAACTTCAACTCTATCGAACCGGTTCGGTACAATAGAGTGTTAGCAAATATATATGATATGCACGTATATATAAATCTGAAGTGCCCCCAAATCGACTTGGTTAGTCATTATGAGAAAACTGCATCATGAAAACCTGACGGTGACTGTTTGTAATCACTCTGCGTAATAATGTAATGTTTGGACATTCACTTTAACAACTAAGTAACTTGGCGTCAGCGATTGTAATCAGAAATTGCCTATTACGATTTCTATTGTTGGCTTCTGAAATACTCGTGTCTGTACGTATATATCGCCGTTTTCTATAATTGCTAAATACCTGTCTACACTGTGTGCGTGTGTGTGTGCTTGTCTGTGGCAACAAAATAGTAAGATGATATCATAAAAACCAAAAGTAATTATGTGCTTTGTGTTTAATAAATAAATACTAATACTATTTATAAACAGACAATCTGCAATCTCCTTGTGCTTTGCTAAAGAGACCTTTCAGATTTTCCGCATCGCTACGCACGCTGTGTGGTGGGCTTTTCTACAGTGATTTCCACAGTCTTTTGAAATGCAATAGTTTCATGAGCCGCGCTTCGAGCGGTAAACGTTAACTGAGTTGGTCAAGGTTCTTCACATAGCCCATAAAGTAGCCCCAACTGCATGTTGTGGAGCTCTCTTGTCTTTTGTTGCTTACAAAAAATTCATAATACGCATGTTAAACTTAGCCATTCGGCAAACAGACAACAACACACGAGATATTTACTTACGACTAGCGGCCCTTGAAAACAAGTTAAGGCACACAGACCTTTAAGTAGCTTCGACAAGCTGGTTGCATACCCTTGCGAGAGGTTGCTACAGTTTTATTTTACGACTCGACTCGGCTGTTGAAACTGAGCAGGAATATATGCAGTTCATAGGGTCGCCTTCTATAATTTAAATATAAAAATAAATGCATAATATTTAAAATACAAAATATAGAGGTCAGAGGCAGAGAGGAAAATATATATGAAACTGTAACTCTTCAAATTTATTAGCAAGTTCGACATATATATATATATATATATATATATATATTTATTTTCTATATTTGATTGAATAAAAAGAATTGTACACTTTTTGCACATACTAAAATATAAATAATACGGCATGAGCATTTTATTTTCTATATTTGATTGAATAAAAAGAATTGTACACTTTTTGCACATACTAAAATATAAATAATACGGCATGAGCATTTTAAATAAGCAAAATGCACATTATTAAAAAATGCTTGCTGGCTGCTGGTCCAGTTCCAATGAGGAGCGCCTCAGTGTTTTCTTATTGAATAAAATGCAAAGACTAATTATAAAAGGAATTGTTAAAAAGACTTTTCACATAAGAAATGCAGTTTGATTGTCAACAGCTTTCCTTTTGAGATTTTCTTTCTTGTGCAGAACTAGAATTTACGGTATTATCCAACTTGGCCCGTTCAACAACTGGTACTTGTCAATCTGATATGTTCCTGCTGTCTGCCAGGCAAGAACTCAGTTTGGACTTGTGTGCGGGGAGACAATCAGTGCTCTAATTAATGGCAAGATTCTTTTTAATCTGGTTAAAGCACGTTAAATGCCTGTGACAGGTTCTGCGTGAAGCATGAAACATCTAAAGAGAAGCTGACGAAGATGGAATTAATAGTATCCACGAGTGTTCTTGAAAATTGGTAATTAACCAAATCGTGGCCAGTGGTCACGTGCTGGCCGTATTCGACTTCCAGGTCCCGCACACGCATTCGCCACTCGCACACGCCTGTTTATAACACCTTGCGCAACCGAGTGAAGAAAGATTGTGTCGCGTATATATATATATAAATATATACATATATACGTATGTATATATACGTCTCGCCCCTGAGCCTGCTCTGCGCATCGCTATGCTCCGTGTTGTGGGTGTTCTCATAAATATTAGCTGCGGCTTCGTGCTGATGCCGCCAACGGGATGCTGTATCTGCCACAGCAGCCGTCGCACAGTATCCATGGGGATCAATCTGACTTGAATTGGGACAACGTTTTTCTATTATTATATATTTCTAATTTTCTTTATTTAGCCTTTTCCTAATACTTTCAAAAATTACATATGTTTCAGTAAGTGCGTTATTTTCCCTTTGCTCAATAGATTTTTGGTTTATTTTAAATAAAATTTTCTTGTTGTTTTTTATTCAGTAATCAGGGTGCAAAGTACCCTTTTATCAACTTTATGCTATATATAATTGGCACCATTAATACAAGTAGTTATTAATTTACAAAAAATCTTGATTTGTCTTGTTTGAGCAATTATATTAAAGAAAATAACAAACTAACGGTGGGATATATTTTGTGTGCTTGCAATTATAAATAAATACCACTGTGCGTCGCTTTCCGATGCGTCGGCAGATAGCGTTCGTTCGCTTGGAACAATATAAAAATTGCCCACTAAACTAAGGAGCATTCAATGTACATGTGAACAATCATTTGAATGCATATTCATATACATATATATTTATATAATATATATATCGTATGTATATACATATATTTTGTATACAAACATATATGAATGGTCGCTTGCCAAGATCTCTGGCAACAGGTCTCTGCTGTTGAATGATTCAATTAATTTATCAAGTCTTTTTATATGAACATCTTCTCATGGATGAGTAGAGCCACTATCCCCGTCGCATATATACCGACCACGCCGTAGTATGTGTGGGCAGAGTTCACGCGTTTCATTCATTTTTTCCATCATAGTAATAATAAACATAAATGATTATTGATTATTAGAGAACACGATAATAGCGTGTTCTATTAATTGGAATCACCCAAAGTTGTACTAAAAAAATGTGTTTTAAATTTACACCAACCCCGTGGATATTGTAAATGTTGCTGTCTCCAATGCAATCACGGCTAAATTTAAACTACACCAGAAAATCCAAGATTTTCGAGTGTATCTTTTGTCTCCACCACGAGGCTTGTGGGATAAATATTGTGCATTTGTTATATGCACATGTGAGACGGAGATGGCTTCAAACTGTAGATATGCTTCTTAAGGGAAATTGACCGACAGGCCATGCCGGCCGTCGCCTCGGTGTCAGAGTCTCCCGTGGTCCATCCCCGGCCGGTTGCACGTTTCCCTCCCGCACAGCTTTTTTCGGCTAGGCAGCTACACTTAAAGAAAAGCGTAATAGAATTTGGGTTCTTCAAATATCAATAACATTGCGTACCTAAATATGTCAAAATTAACCATAAATAGGCAAAGGCATAACATAACAAAAATGTTCAAAATATTACCAATTCAACTTTTTCGGTAAGTGTAATTTACATCATTTGTTGGGCGCACTGCCAATGAAAGCAAAGACAAAAGTCAGCTAGCCAACAGTCACTCATCGGAGTCCACGAAAGAGACAACTAACTGAAATGCAAGTATCTATTCCAAATACATTTACGTACACACATGCATATACATATCTAGTGCAGCATCTTCAGATGCATGTATTTGTATCTGTTTATTTGTCTTAAAATTACATTGTACTAGTATGCCACAAATGTATGCACATATGCCTGCACTTATAAAAGTGGAATTAGTGCTCACCCGAACTCTTGAGAATCCACATTTCAGGAATACGCTGATCAAATTATGAAAAGATAAAAACAAAGCAAACAAAAAATGCCAGACGCCAAAATGTATAAATATTCTTGATTGCCTTCGAAACTTGAGTTGCTGAGTTGCAAAACCTACGTCAGTTGAAAGCATAAAACTTAAAACCCAACCACTTGATCTTGTCTGTCTGTTCTTAACAAAAATTGAGAAATTAAAAAATATAAAATTCAAAACAAGAGTGTATGTCTTCTCATTAGTTTTAGATCAGATAATCCTTTCAATTCCTAATTTGACCCTATTAAGTATGTAAATATAGTCATGACACCGAAAATAATTGCTCACTTTCGTTTTGAATCCGATTTTACGTTTGTTCTTCTTGCAGCTAACTGCCGGAAGCGAGTTGGAGAAACAAAAGGTGAAAATACCTGAAAAGCGAAAAACCGAGGACAATGAGCAGCTAAAAGATTTGAAAAAGGTAAGCCCCATAAGCACTAGACATTCTGCTTTTATAGGCTTAATTAAATTATATAATCTTAATTTTAAATTGAAGGCGAAGCTGGAGACAAAAGCTTTAAAAGCGAAAAGACCAGGATTTACTGACGAAAGATACCAGGAGACCTCCTACTACACTGAAAATGGTAAGAAGCAAAAAAACAAATGATTCAAAACTGAATCGGAAAAACATATATCTTGTGTCGTTGAATAGGTCTGCGAAAGGTCTATCCATATTATTTCACTTTCACAACCTTTACAAAGGGCCGTTGGGTTGGCGAAAAGATACTTGATATTTTCTCAAAAGAGTTCCGGGCACATCCAGCTGAGGAATACGAACGTTGCATACAGACCGGCACGTTAACGGTTAATTTTGAGAAAGTGCCCATTGACTATCGGCTAAAGCACAATGATTTATTAGCTAATATTGTCCACAGGTACGTTTTTGTTGTTACATTAAGTACTTTCATCTTGTTTATTAAAAGGCATATGGAATGCCTTCAACAAAATAACTTCATTGTCATAAATTTACTGAAACAACATTTTTTTTTTATTTATATGTATAATGTATAATGCGTTTCTTGACTTGCTTAAATATATATATATATATATATATATATGTGTGTGTGTGTGTTTGTGTGTGTGTGTGTGTGTGTGTGTGTGTGTGTGTGTGTGTGTGTGTGTGTGTGTGTGTGTGTGTGTGTGTGTGTGTGTGTGTGTGTGTGTGTGTGTGTGTGTGTGTGTGTGTGTGTGTGTGTGTGTGTGTGTGTTCTTATATTTACATTTTTTGCAACAAAATAAATACTGGTAGTTTGTTTGTTTTTAGCCAATTAAAGCGTGAAAATCGACAACTTTTACAATTTTAGAGCTAGAAAACATTCTGGCCTTTTTTTTATTGATATTAAATTGTAAATTTAGCAAAGTCGATGTTCTATTAGCTTTTACAATCTATTTAGTTTACTTAAGGCATAAACCATCCACCTGTGTCTTGGCCCGAAATGAAAGCCAATGCGAGCAAATGTCCGCAAGACTCGATCTAGCCAAGTCTGTCTGTCGATTTGTAAGCGCTACGGCTACCAAATTTGGCATTTGGAATATCTTGAAAAACGGATTACAACACTTTTTAAAGATAAATCATTGGCTAACTTCATGTTAGTTTAGGCCTGGATGTAGAAAACTAGAATGCAGTCAAGTTCTTTCCCTTAAGTGCGACACGAAATTAGTTGCATTAAAAAGCACTTAATGGTTACATATATCTAACTAAATGTGCGCACTCATGAATATCTTTGCAGACACGAAGTACCCGTCACTTGCCAACCAATCACAATAGTGCATATGGATGAGGACATTGTGGTTGTTAATAAACCAGCCTCTATACCCGTAAGTGGCTTAAACGACTGCCATATTACATATTTGAATACATTTATTTATAAATAAAGACATAATTAATAATAGTACCTAAGTCAGGCACTCAAAATTAGCAAATAACACAAATTTCTTTGATAATTATCAAAATCGAACTATATCGAAATCTTATTTTTCG
This sequence comes from Drosophila sordidula, assembly GCA_035047465.1. Lineage (NCBI taxonomy): Eukaryota > Metazoa > Arthropoda > Insecta > Diptera > Drosophilidae > Drosophila > Drosophila sordidula. The sequence continues at coordinate 499,740 of JAWNPQ010000260.1, read as the reverse complement.
TTTCGTTCTTTTAGGTGCATCCATGTGGTCGATACAGGCATAATACTGTAGTATTCATACTTGCCAAGGAGTTCAATTTGAAAAATCTACGCACAATTCATCGTCTCGATCGGCTCACTTCCGGTCTGCTATTATTCGGACGTAGCCCCAAAAAGGCGCGCCAAATGGAGCAACAGATACGTAATAGGCAGGTAGAAAAGGAGTATATCTGTCGCGTCGAGGGCATTTTTCCAGAGTGAGTACAGAGTTAAGTCACTTAGTGGAACATTTTTCTTTTTCAACTTGAACTCAATTTGAAGCTGTGTCGTGGAGTGCAAGGAACCAATTGAGGTGGTCAGCTACAAGATTGGTGTGTGTAAAGTATCCCAAAAGGGCAAGGATTGTACCACAACTTTCCAAAAGCTATCCCAGAATGGAAAAACCAGCGTGGTACTCTGCAAACCACTCACGGGACGAATGCACCAAATACGTGTTCACTTGCAATATTTGGGTAAGTTTCGTAGTGCAAATCAAAAAGCTAACGGTATAAAGTATGTTATTAATCCAACTTTAGGCTATCCAATTCTTAATGATCCGTTGTACAATCATGAAGTCTTTGGACCGCTTAAGGGTCGTTCTGGAGATATCGGTGGCAAAACGGACGATGAACTTATACGAGATCTCATTAACATACACAATGCGGAAAACTGGTTGGGCATAGATTGCGACTCGGACATTTCATTGTTTAAAAATACTAAAGATGAAACAGACCTGGAGAGCCTGAGTAGCGATCAGACCTTTGGTATTATCAGAACCACATGCAGTCCGAATTCATTAAATATCAAATTTCTCTCGCTTTAAAGCCGTACAACAGAGCGACGACGATGTGGGTGCAAATTCCCGGGAAACTACACCGCCGTGTTTGGAAAACCAACAGCCCGAAAGACCCGACTCCGTCAAGCAACTGGATTGTACAAATAGCAGAGAAGTGTTTCTCGGTAAAGTTGATGTTGCCCCAAATTCACCCGGGAACACAAGCTATGCCGTGGATATGGGCTTGGCATCTGACAAGGTGGTCATTGACAAGCATTGCTATGAGTGCAAAGTCCACTACAGGGATCCAAAGCCAAAGGACCTCGTCATGTATCTGCACGCTTGGAAATATAAGGTAAGTGCAGTAAAAACATTTAATCAGGGGCTGCACAGCTACAGCTGCCGAAGCAAGAGCTTCCTTAAGCTGTTGCCCTGTCCAAATTCGGCGATCAACTAAAGACGCTGCGTGTCAAACGAGTACAGCTTATGTAAGTGTTCGGCACACGAACACTGTTGCTTTCTACTTCGGGCGCCATCACGAACACGAAGCAAACGTTTGTCGCTTCACACGTCATTCGTACGTCTAGCGCGCCACCCCCCATTATTTCGCGCTCGGTAGCTATTGGGCTGTGCACCTCGACAGCTACAATTTCAATCAAAATTAAGGCTAACCAATATTATTAATCAAGGGCCCTGGCTGGGAGTATGAAACTGAGCTGCCAGGCTGGGCACTTGCGGATTGGGACGACTGCGACGCAAGCTCTGAAAAAGTTGTAAATTAAGTAGATTTTTAACTTGTGTCTGGCTTCTCAACAAGTTGCCCTATCGTTATTTTATTTATAATGCCTAAGATCTTAAGCATCGGGACCCCTATCAAAAGGCTTCAATTCACACAACAAAATGAACCAAAACAAAGTGCAATAAATATTGACCAATCTTTGACCAAATATATACATATATAATCGTAATATGTTCACAAAAATTCTAAATATCAAATTTAAGCAAAAATGTGCCTTTCAGATTGGTAAAAAAAAACATACATATTATTAGTATACCTACATATACTATGTAGATGCACTGACAAATAATCCTTATTGCTTTTGCTTTACCTAGATGTTTTTCCTCATAGTCAATTGTATTGGTATTAGAAAATTAGATGTATATCACCAAAATCAAAATACTGCAAACCAAGTAATCAAATTATGTTATATACATAAGAGCTGAAAAGACATGCAATACTATTTCAAGTTTTCTTTACACATTTAGTTATACACATACATAAGTATATGCATTAAACAAGATTAAACAGCGATTTCATCGGAAATTAGAGGAGATTCGTAAACAGCTGGTTCCAAACACCTAATATCCCATAAAATTAAGAGGATGAAACAGAAATCAAACTCGTATCGTACTTCAATATATACGTATTGATGACGCTAATTGACGAACAAAATATAATATAAAGAAATTGAAATAGATAATTTTATATAAAGTACATTATACTTATAAGTGCAACACTTATACATACATACATTAATTATTATCAATAAATTTTACAAATGTTTCTTAGAAAAAAACTTAGAATATGTTGTGATTTTTAATATTCTATCGTAAATTTAAACAAGGATAGACTGAGCTGGAAGAAAATAATACAGCTAAATACAACAGGTAAATAATGAAAACTTTTCCTTATTTGATATGTATTTTTTTCGTTACTCTCTAATCCAAAAAGATAAAATATACATACATGGTACTTTTGTTAAAGTTTTTTCATAAAGGGTAACAAATGAACTCGTTGGCGAACTTAATAAAGTCGAGAAATTGAGCACATACGAATATAACTTTATTTACTCGTATTTAGCTGAGGGCCAAGTCCAAACTTCCGTATTTTCATTTTGCATTTTACAAAACCGCAAGCTCTCTGTGAGCAGTGAAAACTTTATTGGAATAAAAACTTGCAAGGGGCCACGCTACTGCAGTAAAAAATTAAAGTTAATTAACGTAGCAGCAAAATTAAAAATTCATGTTACAGAATAAAATGCAATAAATTCGAAATTCTGCTGGTCTGTTTTAAAACTCGTCCCTTCCCTAATTGCAAACATGCCAATAGGGCTAGGGGGACTGCAGGCTAATGCACTTACAGGTTCGCTCAAGTCGCTGAATTATTTAATGAAAGTGTAATTAAAATAAAAATAGAAGCGCATCCACTTCGTAGGGTATGTTCGAAATTAAATAACTTTCTGGATGATTACGACTCGAACAAGTAAGTATTGTAATATTAATATTTATTCTTTAAAATGGCCAGAGTGTGTTAAATTTGGTTATTCAGTAATACATTTAATAGATGGTATGTACTTTTCATATGTGCAACGAAGTTAGAAGTTAATTGACTTCATAAAAAATGAACAAAAATATTTATGTATATTTCTTCGAGCCTCCCTCTCTTTTGGCACGGTTTTCCTACATCAGCAATTTAGCCAACAGGCATCTTGGCCCAAAGAAGGCTTCGGCAGTGCCCCAAATGGCATTCGTGCGAAGTTTGGCTTTGTCCCTTGCATAAGCTTAGACAACAAAGGTGAAAAATAAAAGGAGACCATAAAAAAACATATTTGTTAACATTTTTGGCCAGCTTATCGAGTCACAGCCGACACACGAACTTTATTTATTGCGACTATGTCTAGGGTGTAAATTTTCAACACTGTCGCACCGAAAGACAATAAAATTTGACATGTATGAAAGCAGAAAGGATAATTTATATGCCTTTGCACATAGATAAAACGAGGTGTAACCAAAATCGAATTTAGTTGTTGCTTAGGCTCTCCTTAGAAAACTTAGCTATAATTTAACAAATACTTTCACTAGACTCATAAGTCAATGTTTGTTTTAGTGTATATATTTCTTATATTTAATTGTATATGTGCCATTATTGCTTTACAAAATTTTGACCACATTTAAGATAAAATAGAAACTTTTAGCAAAGAAAATACGACTTATGTACTATCATTAAAATCACCAATAGAATAAAATAAATGGATAAATACTGTTAAAATCAGACTAAACATATAAAATAAATATATGCTAAAGTACACATGGTAAAAATTCGCTTACACCTTGTGCGCCAAACAACCAGCAAATTCAAACAGTAACAGCAGATGTGCTTATCGTTTCGTTTTCACTTCATCCGATAACCACTATAAGTGTGGCCGTACATGAATCAGACTATCGGTCCAAGTGAAATATGCATTATCGATAGCACGTATTTAATTTATTACCCATTGGGAATTCGCACAAAAGACAGGAAAACCCAAGCGTAAAACGCCGGGCATATTTATGATAAAAAAAAATTAAATTGTCAGTTATATGCAAGTAATATAATATGATTCACGACGTTTTACTGTCATGTTTGAGCCTAACCCGCAAAGGAATAAGTATTAAAAGTTTCCTTGTGAGTATGACATGTAAACATGTCCATATGTCCCACTTATAATCTGATGTTTTAAGGCCTCGAAAGTAGTGGAGCAATTTATACATCCTTGTGAGCGAAAAATTTTTGTAGAAATTTTAAGCATCTTGAATTATGTCAATGAAGTTGTACGATTTTCAAAATACTTTGGAAGCATCACTCAGCATGAGATACCTGACTTCAACGAAGCACACGGTAAAATCGAGATATATATTGTATGTTTCCGTTTAGAATTAATTGATGCGTTTTGTTTCAGAGTACGCGCCTGGCTATTATTTAAAAAACTTTGCAAAAGGCATTGAAAATGCGCTGGAAGAATATTACGATACAATAACACAGCTGGAAACTCTCATTGAAGAAAACACAACAAACTCATTAATATATATTCACAATGCCTTGGAAAAACAATTACCAATAATACTTTTTTTGCGTAAGCTAATTATTGATGCTAGGATACAGGTAAGTGGATACTGATATATGTTTTGACATAAGGTGAATATATCTAATCTATATTTTTAAAGAGACTCAGTGGATGTAAGTTGCTGCAAAACTTACACCAACAATATGAGCTAGGAGATTTGGATCATATTATCGCCAAGTAACTTTTGAAAGTCAAATCCAAATGCAATAAAAACTAATATTTAATTAAAACCCTTTAGAGTTTCCAAGCCCGTGAAATTGGCTTTCTTTTCACAGATGACTCATTGGCTATTGTTTGGTGTAATTGATGATGAACACTCCGAGTTCTTTATAAACTACAAAACATCGCAAGAGAATGTCATCCGGAAATCCTCTGAGAAATCGGTGACAAGCAGCATTAATTCGGTAACTTGTTAAAGATTTATGATATATATACAATAAATTTAGCTCTATTTGCTTTGCAGAGTTCATTTGACGAGGAAGATATATGGCAGTATGAAATCAATTTTAGTCAATTGCCCAGCTTCGTATCAGCTGTTTTAGCTGAAAAAGTGCTTTTTATCGGCCAAACGGTTCTCATTTTTAAAATGGACCGCAGTAAACAAAAAACGGAACCATGGATGCTGAAAATGCATGGATCATTCTGTGATGATATCAGTGAGCTTTGGGATGACAAAGAAGGAATGTTCTGTAAAATGATTGAAGAATTACATCAGGATGAGAAGATCGACATTTTTCAGATGGAGGGTGTAATCAACGAAATCAAGAAATACGTTAGCCACCGTCTGTCAGAAATAGCAGCGATTGAAGATGATTTGGATCATCAAATGTGCTTGATCAAAGACTTTTACCTATTGGGTCGTGGTCAATTTTATTTGGAATTCTTTCGTCAGCTGTACGATAATACGGAAGGACTTGCTGAGCTAAATTTTAAAAATTATACCAGAGCCTTTGAGGTATTTACTCTATAATTTAATAACTAGTGACTGGTGACTGTTTAAAAACTGAAATATACACATTATACTGTTACAGATTGCATCGAACATATTGGGAATTGCTGATGATTTAGAGAATTTCACACTAAGTGTTCAAAAAACTTCCACCGATTTAGAGGAGAGCTGCGAATTTGCAATATTGCAAAACCTTCACCTCAAATACATGTATAAATGGCCATTGAATCTATTGTTTTCGCCAACAACAGTGGAACGATACAACACTATCTTTCGGTTTCTATTAACTATCCGCAAGCTGCAATACGATCTTCAGTGTGTATGGGCTCGCCACAAATGGGTCGCTAAAACGGCGACACCGGTGAACGTAGTGATAATGAATTTTCGTAATCACCTTATGTTCTTTTTGGACAACTTACAGTATTACATACAAGTGGATGTTCTTGAATGTACGCCTATCAGAAATCTTTATATATATAGAAATCATTGGAAACATTGACATTGTCATTTTAGGTCAGTTTGGAGTACTCATGACTGTGATTACAAGTAAAGCCGATTTTGAAGAAATTCAAAGAGCACACTCAGTATTTCTGGCTAATGTGCTCTCACAATGTTTTTTGCTGACCGATGCGACCGACAAGAAAATTAATATTACGCACCCAACAAGTCACTCTCAATATCCAGTTTATGGAACGATTCTTGAAATTTTCAGTATATGTGAGAAATTTTGTGATTTGGACTGTTTGCTACAAACCTCCGATGAGACTTTAGATAATGTGAATAGACTTGAAGAAAGGTAAGCAGAGCAATATTAATAGGTATATGTATGTATTTTTGAATATCTTTGTAGATTTAACGTTTCGATAACGGGATTAATTAAATTGTTGGTAAACATTAAAAGTGCATCCACTTTTGGCCCGTTGTCTCAGCTCCTTTTAAGATTGGATTTCAATCGTTGGTTTAGTGTGAAAAGAGAACTGGCACCATATCATGATTTTTAAAATAGAAAAAACGCCAAATAAATTTGTTAATGCTTTTCGCTTAAAGTTGTAAACGTTTAATGTCCTCCATACGGAAATCGCTTCTTTAAAAATAAACGAATGTAAATCATTTGAATAGAGGAATACGAATATAGACAATTACCTTAATGTCAGAATAGTGCGCGCTTCGTTTGGGGTCAGACGCCAAGAGGGCATTTCAGTATTGTTTTCGGGATTCCAATATTCTGACAGTTCGGACACTTTATCTAAATTTAATAGTGTTGCAATTTGTGAGAGCCGTGTCATCTTATCGCGCACTGACCAGGACGTTGCCCCCGTTAGGTACGTGCCTAGGGCACGCACTTCCTGATCCAGAACAAGTCCACCGAGCTGCAAATTTCAAGTGATAAAATTTAAATCACCAGCCCGACTTTTATATAAGTTATACCCGGTTAAAAGTGCTTTTCTTGATAGCCCGTTCTAAGCGGTTGGTCACTTCTGTAGCCAGTATGCTGACAAGTGCATCATAGTTACGGGGACTCAAAGCATTTTTAAAAGAATTGAGTAGGCCGTCCAATTGTACAATGAAATACTGAACAAATGTTTCTCCCGCTTCATATGTGGAGAGTTCCTCCTAAATTATATAAAATAAAATATAAAAGAAAAGGTAAGTCATATATATTTGGTATGTCAAATATTACCTCTGTTAAATGGTGACTATAGTTTAGGAATTCATCAACCCAGGGATTTAAACGTGGCCTTATCGCACTAGATCTTAACTGCTGTATTCCAAAGTCAACGGTTGCTTTCAATGCATCACGAATAGTTTTGAGCTCAGTCAAGCAGCTGTCCAAGAGCTGTCGCTCCACTGGCGTTATACTGGGAAATGTGCCTGCTATCTCCTGCTCCATAGTCTGCCACAGCGTTTCAATATATTCTGTCGACATATCAGCATTATTCAACTGCACTATGAAATTTGACCGCACCCGATCAGCGTCACTCGAATGCAATTTGCCCTGCTGTAAGCTTGTTTGTATTGCGTTGTAGGCTTGCGCTAAATCAATATATCCCGATGGATAGCCGCTTTTTAGAGGCGCCTTTAATGCAGTTACAAAATCGCCATCCAGGCATGAAGCAACATTGTTGATGACAGCACATGTTCCATTGATTGACTGCGTTGTCAAGGAACGGCGTATCGATTTGCGTAAGATAAAGAATACATCATCAACTATTGACGAACATTGCTGACCAGCTTCAAATGTGTCAAGCCCAATAGCTTTCATTACGCTTTCTTCCATGAAATATCTAAAACAAGATATATCGTTATAAGTGAAAAATCTTAGGTGAATATGAAAATACCTTTCAAACAGTAGGTATGTGCTTAGAATTTCCTGCATTTGCCGGCTTAAGTCGCACTGCTTCACAACCCGTTCGTAATCTTTTAGGACACTCCTTTGTGCTTCCTTTTCTTGCAAACATGTTTCAGCATTTGTCTGTCATTAAACACAGTATGATCATTTAATCTCTAGTTTTGTTATTTTACTTAGCTATAGTTAAAGAAATACCTGTAAACGACGTCGCATAAATCGAAAATACAGTTCTATTCTGGAATGCATGACCGTAATTTCGGCTATGATAGCGTCTATATCCTTGGGGTTCAATTTATCTATAGAACCGCCTGACGGTTTCCGATAATGGCCCAAAGCTTGTATACTGCTGTTAGCCATACCAACTCCGCTTGTGCGTTGAGCGCTGTCGTTGACCTGCTTAATGCGATACTGAATTTGTCGGTTTTTGTTGAATTCCAAAAGCAAATTTTTGACTTCAAGATCGCATTCTCTTTGCAATATGATTACCATGTCTAGCAAAGATGTATATCTATTTGCGATAATTAAAACTTACGGAATACAGTTTTCAACAAATCCTTATACTTACTCTTGTCCATAGAATGATTCAATAATCGGCTGATTAACTTCGACGACACGCGCAAAATTTTCCAAAATCGCGGTCAAGCGATCGGCATAGGCCAAATGAAGCCGACGCTCAGCTTTTGCAATGTCCTGTGTGTTCCGCAATTCCTTCTGCGCCTTTATCGACAGCTTTTGACAAATATAGCCACAGAATTTCTCTATACCTATGCGATGGCAACCAACCAATGGGAATATTTTAAAGAATCTCTCAACAGAAGCCAAATCATCATGGTGCACAGCCTCATCAAAGCGTTTGGAAATCAAGTCTCTTATCTTTTCGGTGGCATCCTCCAGAGTGCGTACGGCGTCGCTTACTGACGTAATCGAGCCCTGAACATCGTCTGCAGTACGCTTTAGTAGCTGTTGATCCATTGCCAAAAAGCGAGCAATATGTCCTGCACCCTTCTCATAGTCCTCCTCATTTATGGCCTTAACAACGCCCTGACTACACAGCTGCAGGTCGATCAGGTCGTGGACACGCTGCTGACACTCAGAGGCACGACATCGTGCCAAATCCAATCGGCGTACTTTTGCGCTTACAGATTCAGCCAGATGTGCGGTATTTACGATTTGCATATTCAACTTATTGGAATCATTCTCGACGGCAAGTAAGGACGACATAGCTCTACCGATGCCGCTCAATTTTGCCTCAATCTGACATTGCTTAGATAGTACGGCCTCCAGTCTGGCATTCAAGTCTGCCTATCACGTCAGGTTATCTCATTATTGGTATTTGGTATAATATAATTCATAAATTTGGACATGATGTAAATACATACTTCTTTTTCTGCAATGCGTATGAGACCCTCATCCACTTTTTCGCATGTACTAATATCCCAGCCGCTGATCAAGTCGTTAATATTCAATTTATCCATTTTTATTTATAATTAGTGTACTTAGCTGTACACATAAGGAATAATTCAGATTGATTATACGGAGCCAAAGAATTGTTTATTATGGAATTTACGTGGCCGACTGAAGAACTGAACCAACATATTTGGTTCCGCATATGTTGTTCATCTAGTTCATTTTATGTTAACATTTTATGTTATTAAAAGCGGACTTAAAAAATATCGCGTTATTCAAATGAGCAAAAATGTATACTTATTCGCGTTAGTTGTTCAATTTAAAAAAAAAAAAGATACAAAATAAAAAAAAACAACTAGGTAGAAACAATTACGAATTAAATGTTGGTCACTTTTAGTCACAGCTCTGTTAATGAAAAAAATGTTTTCGCTGTTATGTTAAATAACAGAACTATTCGGCATTTTATTTAACCTAAAAAAGAAACGCGCTTTTGTTTTTAAAGTTATTTATCCTAAGTGAAGTTACAATGAACAACTATTTTACGGAATATGAAAATTTAGAAGTAACCACCTTGAAGCTATGATTGTTTATATACATTCACATATTTTTATTTTTGCAGGTGCACGAGCTTATGCTGAAAGATCGACCACGACAGGAAGCATATTATAACGCCATTTTAAAGAACAAGGATTTATTTAAAGATAAAGTTGTACTAGATGTTGGCGCTGGTACCGGAATACTTTCCGCTTTCTGCGCACAAGCTGGCGCTCGCTTGGTTTATGCAGTCGAAGCCTCCAACCTGGCAACGAAAGTGGCCCTAGATCTTATTGAGGAAAACGGTCTCACCAGCATTGTGAAAGTAATACATTCCCAAATAGAGGAATTCGTTCTGCCGGCAACCGCTGAGAAAGTGGACATCATTGTCTCGGAGTGGATGGGCTTCTATCTGCTGCACGAAGGCATGTTAGACTCTGTGCTCTTTGCTAGAGACAATTTCCTAAAGCCGGATGGACTTATGTTCCCCAGTGAATGTACTATTTTTGTGGCGCCATGCTCTGTGCCATCTCTATTTGATTACTGGCAAAACATAGATGGAGTGAACATGGCACGTTTTGCCAGCAAATTGCGTTTACAAAAATCAACGAGACCGGAAATTACCCAACTAAAGCCCAACGATTTGCTGCACGAAGGCATCGTGTTCCATTGGATGAGCTTACTCGATGTGAATACCACGGATCTCGATGAGATACGCTTCAAGGAGGTCCTGTCCACACAAGCCGCTGGAACGCATCAAGGATTCTGTATATGGTTTGAAGTACGCTTCCCTGGCGATGAACCTGTAACACTAAGCACATCGCCGAAATCTGCGGAAACCCATTGGAAACAATGCGTTGTCGTACTCCCAGAGGAGAATTGTGAAACTCTAGAGGAGAAGTCACCTGTGGCTTTTCAAATTTTAATGAAACGCAGCGCAAATGATGGTCGAAAATACAATCTGGAGGTAGAGCTGCTCGATCCAAATGTGGAGGAGCACCCAGTGCCTTGTTTATGCCACATGACAAAGTGTATACTGACAGAAGCCCATCTAAAGATGATGGACACAACATAGTGGCTAACTCTTTTGTTGCTTAGTGTGTAAGACATAAAATATTCAATTAAATAACACGTACAATCTTTATATCTCAGTCAAACTTAACAGCTATACGGGTTTTTTGCTCTAAAAATATTACATTTGAAAATAACTATTTTATGCGCTAGAGGCATTAACCTAGCAGCCGTTGCAATCGGCATTGAAGTTCTTTCAGCGTGTGCTGTAGACGATTAGTGTCCGGTTTCTGATAACAAATATTCAAGCATGCCGCGACTATATCCTGCGCCTTTCCCAATATACGCCGCCTGATTCAAAAAATTTAATAAAAATATTTGTATACCTATGTCTATTTGTACAAGTACTTACTTGGAACGGTACCAAATAGCTTGGGCATTATCAGCCAGAAGTGTAACAACGCGTATAGCAGACTGTATCAAGTGCCACTCGTTTCCTTCGTTCGCCCAAATACGTTCATTCATGGAGATCATTCTTCAAAGAACCCAAGTATTTATGATTAAACTGTAGACTCTGATCAATGTCACAACTCACCTGGAGTAATATTCCAGGAGGAGCTCAATGTCCAGTTTCATGGCAAATAGCTTTTCAGGCACTGTTCCCTCTGGCAAATGCAATTGACAGGCTTTTATCTCCAGCTCTCTTATGAGGAACGCAAATGGGAAGCACGGGCCCGACTCGCCAAATTCTCGAACCAAAAGTTGAATTTTTGTAAACAATCGCACACTACGCTCTTGAGTCGAGCCAGGATCATCGACGGCGCTGTTGATAATATTACCCCAAACTGACTCGATCAACAACGGATCGTTGTGATTGGAGCAATTTAGTATCGATAGCTGACATTCCCAGAGGTCAAATGGTTCGGCAAAGTTTTGATAAAGTTGTGTGATATCGTATAGAGCAAAATTCAATTCCTTTGTGGCCTGCCTTGCATCTTGATTTGTGTTCACAATTGAATTCATTGCGCCAAGCACTGACTTTTGTACTCGTGCAATCTCCAACTGCAAATTGAAATAAATGGATTTCAAAAAAGTTCAGAGCAAATATATATTTTTATGTGACTGACCTTGTCTTCCAATTCCTTTAAAAATATACCATTAGTTACGGACGAGCCCACCGTCTCATTGCGCATACACATAACCGCACGCACCAAATAGTCGATGCGCACGTCGAGAGATATATTCTCACTTCGCGTCATTGCCAAATTGTCGAGAATCTGAGCTGCCTGATGATGATGTCCATTTTTCTCGTAATACTTCCAAAGTAAGTCAATTAATTTCACATTCTCCGGGTTGCGACTAACACTACGCCGCAAGAACTCGCCCAACGAGGGCTCAACCAATTCTAGCAAATCACTGTTCATGTCATGCGACAGCAGCCATTCATAGATTGTGACATGTATAAGTGGATCCTTCATTCGAAGAGCTTGGGTCGTGATCTTTTTAATGATCTGTTTCGATCTGTTCTCCACATCGTGATGATCCTGAGTTGCGTCACACTCGAGTTGGAATAAGCGACTCTTGTCCATTTCGGATTTATCAGTGCGTACCGTATGATAAGCATAATCAAGCATAAGCTGCACCTCTTTGTAATAGTTCATGCTGCAAGAAAAATTAAATTTAATAGAATTATAGTACTCCCCTTTAGTTAGGGGTCCACCCATATTTACCGTGTGACAAAGCATGTGTAACCCTCGCGATCTTCAGCTGGCTCATTGTTGTTGTAATAATGTATACCAATTTGTTCTGGATCAATTTTAGACGCACATGTGGCAGCTAACTCAACAACACCCTCGTAAAAATCTACGGAAATAAATTGCTGGCAAATACTATGCAGCGGCAAAGTTGGAGCAGCATCCAGACACATTTGCAGTGTTGTGGAAAGCTTGTGTTCTTTTTCCGCTGCTGATTTACAGTTCTTGGCGCTCATAAGAATTTCGGTGGCCTTATAAGTCACTTCGTCTTCGTGTCGATAAAGATTGGGGCAGAGCTGCCGTAAGTTATCGGACACCTCTGTCACATCCGCTTTATCTTTGAGGTATAGATTGATAAGCGCTATAATCAGAAAGGCGCACACCTCCGAGCGCGCTATTAGCAGATCTCGAAAAGTGCAGCATCTTAAAATCTTCTGATGTTCAGGCGACAATTGCTGGCAAAGCAGTTGAAACTGATGATCAATAAGGATGCTCCAGAGCGACATTACCTCACACGCATGTTCTATAAATAAGGGCTAACAATATTGGCATTGTTTTACAAACCGAAATTCAAAGTCTAAACTTACTGATAAACTGGTTCAACGCGGAAAGTGAACGCTTCTCCTCGATTTGAGCCTGTTCGGTAAGGTTGCGGTGTTCATTTAGTGGCAATTGATTCGTGGTCATCATAATAGGACCCGATCTAGTCAAATGACTATCATAGGGTAATCGTCGTGTGGCTATAAAAGGAAAATAAGTTTTTATCAGAAGTTGAAGTTGAGATTATTAGCTTACCAGAAAGATCGTGCACTGAGTGCTTGTCCAAAAAGCAGCGCAACGCGCGTAGTTCAGCCAATAGCATGGAACAATCACTAAATGTAAGCATTGAACACAAATTCTCATCGACACAATGCGATTGCCAAATGGATCGCAGCATGCGCGACACAAACAAATAGAGGCCATCATGTTTAGCGGAATATATGATAGGTGAATTTTCATTACCCGGCACCGTTGAGTGCTGTTGTTGCTGTTGGGTGGATTGAGCAACTGAAACGAAAATTATAAATAGTAGACTATAAGTTATAGCCAAAGCCTTTTGATTCTTAATTTCAGGCACTTACTAGGACTAATTGGATGATTGTATTGGCCACTCATGGCACCAATGTTTCCTGTATTCGGCATGGGTGTAGACATGAACATGGGTGGTATTCGGTCTCGGCCAGGACCGATAGAGTTTGGACCGATCATGCTATTTTGCAAATTACGGTTGGTTAAATTCATATAGTGTTGATAGCATGGCTCCCCACCGTATAGCATAAATGCTTGGGTTGCCCACAAGGCGATTTCGCTGCCACGCAATTGCTCCGAGGTAGCCAATAATAGGGCAGTAACGCAGCCCTCGCGTTCACTTTGCGTTTGGAAAAACATTTTCACCGCTTCATGGTGTGGACCCTTGCACGCCAAAAGCAACTGTTGCAGTATGTGAGCTGCTTTCAGTAATTCCACAATGTGCGTGCCCTGATTGGTAAGCAATATGATTCTGCTCGGAGTGCGTGCCTTATACAACAGTGATGTCACATTGAGATTAATCGAATCTTTAACTTCCGCCATGCTCCAAACGATGCCATCGAGACTTTCCAATGCTGTTGACTCAACGAGGTATGTAAAGTTTGTAAACGGAGCCGAGCTAACCGACCACAGTAAATCCTGCTCTTGCTGCTGCGTAGTGACCATTAGCATCGTACCTTCACTGTGGTATGCGGCATGCACATTCTTTGGTTTATTAGTTGTGGCATTTGGTGTGTAACCGGGTGGCAGTCGCACATGGAGCAGGTAAATTCCCATTGGTGTATCCGAATCTGCCTGCATCATTGGCAGTGTAGTATTTGGATGGGTAACACCAAAACTGTCCGTCAAACAGTTTAACTGTTGTTGTTGCACATTCAACCTCGCCGTTGAGAAATAAAGACGCACTCCGCACTGCGTTACAGCAACAAGATGTAATAATTTTGAATTATCTGTGCTTAGCGGACAAATTGCTCTCACGCATTTGAATATGGATGGATCAACAGTTCTACATAGTAAAAATAGAAAATAGTAAATGGTATTTTAAAGTTAAAAGAATTCACATTTACTTGATCAAGTTAACCGCTTGACTAGCAATATCGTTTTGTGTAATCTTTCCCAGCCTTCGCACATTTGTAAAGTTCATCCCGATATGCCATGCTTCGATAGAACTCTTCTCAGTGAGAGCGAAAAGCAATTTTCGAGTATCGTCAATGACAATTTTCTCAAGAGGATCGACCTCCTGTAATATATAGAAAATTGAAGAAATACCATACAAAATCTTGTTCCATTTGTAACTTACCGAAAATACTTTCAAAAAACTTGGTACTATATAAGCAACTAATCCTTGCGAATGGTTAATCTTCTTACATCGCTTGCCAAACCAGCTCGACTCAGAATGATAATCAATCTCGTATAGACAGCCATCCCGACCTCCCAAGAAGATGCGTCCATCCTTACTGCCGTGTATGACATTCATCGACACATTATCTGTTCCAATCACGAACAGAGGCTTGTTTAAGAGCTGCATTCTGGTGCTGCCAGGCGACGCGGCTCTTGAATCCTTTTGCTTCTCAAATGTAACACCCAACACAATCACTTCAATGGGCGTCGTTAGCAACAACAAATACTTGACGTCATTGATTAAAACGCCATCCTTAGGTTTAATCAAGCCAACGCACAATATTAAATGGCTTAGGCCATCGTAGTAAGCAACGTCTCGACCCTGCTCATATGTCCATATGTATATATCTGAATCAATTGTCAACCAGGCTCTTCCGATCTCCGGAAACATGCCCATTAGACAGTGGCACTTGATATCTGAGCGAAATAATAATGTTCATTAGAATTGTATTATATTCAAAACGAAGCATATTTACGTTTGAAGTGCTCGAGGACTTCATTGGGTATTCCGGATTTTGTGAGCGTTCGCAGCTGTTGTAGGTTATGTGTATCGCCGGAGGTCAGTTGCGCCAGGGTTTGATAATCATAATCGTTGAGACCGCTCATTGTTGCTCTCCCATGTTGACTGATGCCTGTTAACTATTGAATAATATAAGCTTACGGCTCAAACTTTTTAAGCAACGCCCTTTCGTTAGTTACCTCCAGGAGTTCCGGCTTGTGTCTGTCCCGAAAGTCGTGACATTCGAGCATGTTTCCTGCTGTCTGTAGGGCATCAGGTGGCGACGCTGTGTTGTTCATGTTTGCAAGTTTTCGTTTGTAATCCAATCAAGTATCTAAATATTGTCACAGATGTAGTTTCCCCGTTCAATTTCTTGGCCACAAAATTTCGCAAACTACCGCCGGCTGGAGAGAGAGATCGGCCCACGCCATACAACTCCCGCCATTAATTTTTTGTCTCGTTCTCCTGTTAACTTAACATTCGTTGCTTAAATGTTATTAACAGCGAGGTAATATTTTCTTGGTAAAGCAGCTATTGAGTTCTTTGCTTTATAAGAAACTGATTTTATTACAATAGTTGAATTTATTGAAAAAAATAGTGTTCTTGTATTCTAGTTGGCGCTATTTTTCAATTTTTTATGAGGAAATTCGGATCAGGGACACATTTGAAATGGAGCTGTAACATTCGATAAGTGGACTACAACATAACAGCTGTGTTATTTTTCGATTTATTACTAACGAATTAAGTTGGCAGCACCGTATAAATTCCCAAAAATACCCCTGATTAGTTTGCCTATGTGGCAACCTTAATACAAACGTCAAATATTTCCTTTCTTTTTTCAGCCTCTTTCCGGTCGGTCTGCAGTGTGTAAGTTTCCTAATAATTTGTATACAAAAAGAATTTTAAAACATCAACACAATGGGTGCGTTTTATCAACCGCTAAGTGTGTTACATCTGTGACATATTAAAAAGTTTGTTAAATACATGTTTATTTCATGCCATATATTGTTCTATGTTGCGTCAAAGAAATTCCTAATGACACCGGATTGAAGTGTTTTGTTTACGCTTATTAAAGCATCAAGTACGGAATGAATTTAAATGCAAAACAAGAGAATAGTTGCTACTCGGATCATTATAAATGCATTTGCCAATGTATGTGAATATGTTTCTAATTGAAATATTTGTTTACTTTTTTGCAGTGTCGTCAAAATGCGAACGATCAACTCGAATCAGTGTGTCAAGATCCCCAAGGATATCAAAGCCTCCGTGAAGGCGCGCGTGGTCACGATTACCGGCACCAGGGGCACCCTGAAGCGGAGCTTCAAGCACCTGGCTCTGGACATGTACATGTCCGACAAACGCACCCTGAAAGTCGAGAAATGGTTCGGTACAAAGAAGGAGCTTGCTGCTGTGCGCACAGTGTGCAGTCACATCGAGAACATGATCAAGGGTAAGCGAAAAGCTAAGAGCAATTAATTTTCTAAGTATTATCTCATATAACCATCAATCCATATATATATATATGTTTCAGGTGTGACTTTCGGTTTCCAGTACAAAATGCGTGCTGTGTACGCTCATTTCCCCATCAACTGCGTTACGTCCGAGCAGAATTCGGTTATTGAGATTCGTAACTTTTTGGGTGAGAAGTACATTCGTCGCGTGGAGATGGCTCCTGGTGTGACGGTTGTTAACTCAACAGCGCAGAAAGACGAGCTCATCGTCGAAGGCAACGACATCGAGGCCGTGTCTGGCTCAGCGGCGCTCATCCAGCAGTCAACCACTGTCAAAAACAAGGATATCCGTAAATTCTTGGATGGCCTGTACGTGTCGGAGAAGACGACCGTTGTGAAGGTGGAATCCTAATAACAGACATTGTGCTTCAATTAAAAGTTTTAATAATAAATGAAAACGCTGATAACTTTACAATCCAAGGTTTGTTGTGTAAAGTTTAATTAAAAATGTTTTGAGTTTTCGTTGTGCCGCACAAAAGTATACAACAGTTTTTTTTCGCACTCTGCAATTGGATGCACATACATAAGCAAAAATAATACAAGTTGATGGGGGTTATCATGAAAATAACGTTTATTGATGAAAATAACAATAAAAGCAATGTAAGTACAAATCAGTGATAAATACATTTTTCATAGAAGATGGAGCTAATTTTCACTACTCCATAACAGTGTCCTCTTAGTAAAAAAAAGGAAATTAAAATAACCACTTCGGTAAGTTATTTAACTGTCAACTGTACTGTATTTTGTACGATGTACAGGTAGTTAGCAATAAAAAATTGTCAAATATAAGATGCAACTCTAGCCTATGTGCAACACTTACATACTCATATGTAAGATTCATACTCTATATGTAGAAATTAAGGCGTTACAAGAAGTATAGTTGATTCTCCAATCCAGCCGAAGGGGCACGATGAATACTCTCGGCAACAAGAAAGGCCAACTTATGAGCATATTGGCAGACGGCTGGCACTCGACAGGTGCCCGACCAATTGTAATACATATGGGTCATCTTGTACGATAGCATTTGTATTTTGTCCGCATTCAAACCCATGTTATCGTGTATAACATTGTAGCTAGTTGGCGACACTGTTCCCTGGCGGACTGCCTGCGAAACCAAAAAGAAATCGTAACGTTCGGGCAGTGTAATGATGTCATCCACAATAGTTCCAGGTTCGGGATTGCGCTTATTGACAAAGTAACGTGTGTTGATCCGTTTGGCGACCACAATAAAGGCCATGCGACAACCTTCATCCTTGCCCGCCGACTTGTAGATTTTATCAAGTTGATCCTTTAGAAATTTAACCTCAGTGTTAACGACTTGAAAGAGCTGGCCATCGCCAACTCCATCGCGGAAAAATAAAATGCGCTCTGGCAATGTGCCGTGATGCTCACGATAGGCCTTTAGGGCACATGTCATATTCAACGCCATTTGATCTGAGAGCTCCTGGCCCTTCATGTGCTCAGTTACAGAAGAATAGTAGCGTGTTGAAGACTTCATATCCATGGTAGCCACTAGAGCGCCATATGACTTGTTTTTATTCTTAGACGAGTGGCAAACATCAAAACCAACAGTCATTAGGCCTCGTAGTGGTAGCTCAATCATCCAGGGTGCGCCCATTAGCTTGGCGTTCATTTGGATAACAACTTTTGTTGCAATCGACATTAGACCACCGGCTTTTTCCGGGCGTGGCGCAATCGTACGTAGTGTAACCACTTGCGATGGCACCGGACGATCGACACAAGTACGCTTTTTGATGCAGCTATATCTGTTATTTACAGAGTAAAACGGAAATGGATTAGATTTTTGCACAGCATTATATAGAATATGTTTACTTCTCTTCGTTTGGCGATTTCATAACCAGCATTATAATTTGTGGATCCTTAGCGGCAGCATTATCGATCGATTGGGAATAGTTGCTATTGCGGTCATCTGGCATTTCATCACTGCAGCAAAACGTAATTCATGAATAAATTGGTTAATTTAGTTAAGTTTGTGTATTAATATGTATGGAATACATACTATCTTGGCTCGGAAATATGCATTTTCATGCCGGCAGCTGCCCTTATGCATAGCCTAACAAATTCCTGAGCTTCACAGAGACTGCGACGAGGCGTTATAACATACCAGCGCCTTATGTCCACATGGGAAAACATTGAGTTGTTGCGAAACTCGAATGTCCAATCAGCACGAGTATCGCACAAATATCGCTTTTGGTTACCAAACACAATTTTCTCTGGCGGCAGAATACGACCGGGTATCTCCACCAAAGCCGTGTCCAGTTCAATGTTCCAAGATTTCAACACTTCGATGCTCTGTTCCGATCTCTGCAAGCGCTGATTAAAGACGCGCAAGCGATCAATACGGCGATCAGGTGTCAATCTGGTATGTTCGCTCATTGCTTTCATCAACCTGAATGAAAAAAAAGACAATTATTGAAGAAATAAAAGAATACCAATATTGAATATTGAATATTGCATACTGAAAGTTAGAACGCATATCGTCGGTCAATCCTGTTGCGCGTGCCAATTCCGGTATTAACATAATAAGCTGACTCACACCACCACGGATATTCTTCTCTGTTGGGCGCGACACCAGAAGGGGTTGCTTAAAGTCTCGAATTGTGATGTTGTAGCGCTTGACGATTAAAAATCAAAATAAGATTTCATAAAAAATGTAGCGATGGAAACCATAACTGTACTTTACTGGCAAACACTTACTTTCTTGTAGTATTCTATGTAAGAAATGTCACCATCCTTGGTATTAAATGTCGACTGTGGAGACGAAGTAAAATCAACATCATCGACGCGATACGTCTTATTATTGTAGTCGGTTAATACAATCACACCTTAGGCAAAAAAATTTGTGGCGTAATAACATTTAATTCTAGAATCTTACATTGAATTCGAAACCTACCAATCACCTCACGCCTGAAGGCAGCTTGATAGTCATCGCTTTCACGAATGACTTTCGATAGGACGTGATACAAGCTATCTGTTCTCATCACCTTATGGGCAATCTCAGTGCACAGCAATATGTCCGATTCGTGTTGACGAATGGACGTTGTATAGCCGGGCCATAATTCTACGCGAAATCTATCCAAGAGGATCTGGCAACGAAATTAGGTATTGTGATTTGGATCTGGTTTTAATTTCTTATATATACAAGGTTTTACCTTTGCTTGCGGATCATAAAAATTACGTGAAACTAGTTGTAGCTTCAGTCCCTCCATGGCACGTCGAAGGATCAAATTAAGAACTTGAAACTGTTGATTGTCTGCTGTCTCGACGGTGCCAACTCTTTTGATTTTTATTTGTATATTTTCACCGTTACGACTTTTGGTTACCAGCTCCAAAACGGATGTATTGTTAGTTAACTCCTTAAACTGAGTGGTGCAAAACAAAACGGTTCCGTCAAATATGTAACCACCCAGAAGTTTGCGGTGCTCACTCAATAGCCCACGACGCAATCTTGTATTGTCGACATCTGGCTCAAAATCTACACGGTACTGATAGATTGTCCAGTTCGGACGCTTCACAACCTTAAAGTAGTTGGTTTGCACAGATATTTTGCGACCAGTACAACCGGTCTTAGTAACCAGTCCAAAGGGTCGAGAGTGAACCACGTCGGTGATCACACGACGGCCACGAACTGAGCCACGAGCATCACCTGGCCAGCAGAAATATTCAAAATTGTAGAAGTTTCGTATAACTCTCGGTTAAAAAATAATTTGTATCTTACCCTCAGAACTTTCTAATGAACCCTGACTTTTTGTTGTTTTCATAGTTTCCCGTTGGCCACTTGACTCGAATCCAGTGCGACGTGATTGTTGCGAATCAGAGGCTGAAGCAGGTTGCCCCTGAAGTGGAAAACATAGTGTACAAGATAGAAAATGGACATATTACATACAATAGTTTCTGGAAGAGTATTAAATCGTCGGCTACCTGTAGATAACTTTTCTCGTTTTTTTTTCTTTTAATGTCGTTACAACACATTTTTCCCTCATTTTTTTTCGTTTAAAAATGAAATCAAAATAGCAAAAAAATAAACCAAATACTGTTTTCTCCTAGCATTCATTGAAATCGGGTGAATATTTACAGTTATGAACAGCGCGCGCGCGCATTAAAATTCATAAAAACTGAATACATGCGCAATTTGACCGTTTTTCCGTTACCTTAAGACCTCAGCCATTTTTTATCTGCTTTGGAAATCTTCACATCACATATAGTTGCGTGTAAGAATTGATGTTTATTTTGATTATTTTGCATTATTTATGTACTTCTCTCTTCATGAATTTGCATGGAAAACACACACATACACACATACATGTTCATCCAAGCACAGTTATTATTGGGCTTGAATTGAGATGACATATGTATGTATGTACGTATTTCATCTATGTATGTATGTTTGCTTAGTATATAGTTTCACACGTTGATAAATGTATTTTTGATCAAACGTTAGCATTATTTAGAATTAAATATTAATTTTAGTTAATGAATTCAGATCAGAAGAAGTTCATAGAATTAATTTATATGCACATTCTATGATTTTCTTTTTACATACCAATTGAGGCCCAAGTCCTCGATTGAACTCTTCATTTAGCCTATTTCCACGTCCACGTCCACGTCCACGTGAATGTCCTGGATTAACGGGCAAATTTTCCATGCTTGTATTTCAGAAATTTGCACACAAATGATAAAGCTCGTCAAAATGCTGAACCAAAAATTCCAATCAAAGAATGTGACTTCGGTTCGGCTTTGCCGAAGCTTCTTCGTTTGTCTGTTAACATAAAAATGGACACTGCACAATGTTATTTACAGTGAGAAACAGCCGTTACTTGCTGAAAAATTAAGTATCGATACACTTTTGTGTTTTGTTTTTTTTTTATATTGTGTTGTCTCTATTAATAGTGAAACAATGGAACTACTATATGTAGCACTTCCAAAACTAATAACTGATAAATGATAATTATCAGCTATATGTTACAAAGATATAAGCCAACCCTAAAATCACTTTAAGCATGTTTCTCAAATAATATTCAATTATAAATTTTTTTTATTAAGCTTACATTTAAATTTGGATCCTATTATTATAGTACATAAAATTTTACTTAGTTTTCGAACACATTGAATACGCTTTGAGCTTTAAAATTAGTCCTAATGAAAATTTGATTTGATAGACCGGCATCGATATATGACGACAAGTTACTTCAGAGTGTCAACAATTAATAAATGACCCATTATGTTCAGTCTTCTACATATAACAAGATGAACAATTTGTGAATCTGTAAGATAAAATTTTAGATTTGTTTACTTAATTCCATAAGAGTGTGTTTTTACGGATTACCTAAATAGTTTTGTTTTAAGTCGATAATTCGTTTATATACAATCTACTGAATTTATTGTGATTGCTTTGTATGTATGAATGGAGCATTCTTATTCATCAGGATCTTCTTCGCGATCACTCTGTAACTTCTTAGTGGTGTTCTCTTTGGGGCTAACGTTCAAGTCCTATATTTTAGAAGTTTGATTAGTATACATAGGTAAATCATGCATGATGCGAAACGTGAATGGGAGACAGAGCGGATAAAACAGAACATAACAACAAAATTTGTTTGAAAATTACATGTAAATTTGTCAAATTTTACCTTACACATATAGTCCGTTTATACGAAGTTCCTTATAAGAATTTTTATTTTTTAAAATGGAAAAATCTGCTTAAATTGTCAATGTCTTATCCTTTAAAACAAAGGAACATGTTGTAAATAAATACAATTACATATTTCAAATCATTTCTTATGCAGATTTAGTCATTTAAAAAATGTATTATCAATAATAGCGATTTGTTCACAAAACACTAAATCATAAAAATAAACTTCATACAATTTACTTGAAATATATTTAAAAAAAAAAATAAAATAAAAATAAATACATTAATTTTCACATGTGTTGCTGGTATCCCAAACATTCTTTACAAAAAATTGATGACATTAAAATCGTCTGAGTATCACAGAGTGGTAAAGCCAGGAATTCATGTGAATTAATTGTTTGACCGCATGCTTGATATGTGTGAACTTTCGCTTATACTGATCATAAATTATAAACGCAGTATATATGCACTTGTTGATAAGTTGGTAAATAAGCTACGTTAGTACATAGATGATCTCGTACATATCGACATAACATTACACTTATGTATCTAAGTCAGAAACATAACACTGAAATATCCAGTTATTGATAATACATTACAATTATGTAACTATACAATTTTCACAATTTTTATTTGTTTTGTTTGGTTTTCAACACTAACACTAACAGCCAGGTCAATCATATATCTAGCCCTTACGGCCACTTAATTCAAACAAGTATTAAAGCTAGTCTTCCGAACCAGACTAAGCAGTAATTGTAAAACTGTAAATCAAATTAAATAAATACTCTATTCATATTTTTTGAGAATATATTTTTTTAAATCCCTGTTAAAAACATAAATGCAGTATACGTTAAATTTTCGTTATTAATTTATAGTTTTAAACATAAAATCCAGCGCTCGTGATGATAACAAGGAACTAACTTGCTATATTTAGCCTCTGTTTTGTTTTGAGTTTGTTTTAAACTACATCTATCATATAACAATCCGCAGCTGGTTTATTTGTACAGTTTAGCTCCATGCTACAACTATGTATATTTTTTTAAATATCTGAAATGCTTTACTGCACGTGTTAAAGAACAAAAATTAAAACAAAAAATATATAATTTCTTTAATATATCAAATTATTGTTGTGTGTTTGAAGTAGAATATACGATGACAACTAAACAATATTAATTTAATTTGATTATATCGAGCTACAAAGATGTAACGTGACATTGATTTCACTACATCTACGCTTATAATTGGTGAGACAATTTTTTTTTTCAGATTAAACACTATTTATGTCTTAAAAAAGGAAGAAAAAAAACTACAAATTACATCACATTTTTTTTAGCACGTCTAAACCATAATGTTTAAGAAATAAAACGATCACAGAAAAACTCTGTATTCTTTGGATTAAAACTAAACTAGATCTAGGAAAATGTTTTATGAGCGGCTTAATAGAAAAATGTTGATGAACTTCAGCAATAAGGCGCTCTTCAAAATCGTTACTTAATAACTACAAGTGCCCAGTGCATATTCTAATACTCCTCAACAACAACAACAAAATCACAGGTTTGCTTTTGTTAATAACAATTTTGATCAGTAATTATATAAGTATATTTTGACCCTGTATGCATTTTAAAATTTGGGACAGTTCTATGTACAATATGTACATTAAAAACATCAACACTGAACTAAATATCCCATCGAGGTTGTACATTTTGATATACGCTCACTTTAAATATAATTATAATTTAAAAAAAATATATATACATAAATTATTTATACTTATGTATTACATATTAATACTGGCTTATATCACTAGATATTATGCATATGTACATATATACACCGTGCAGTTAAAAGTAAAAACAAATTCTATTAATTTACTAAAAGACCAATACAAATACGATAGCAGCGTTTATCACTTTAAAATCCATCTCATTAATTTGATGAAGTAGTCCTGCAATTTTACAATTACAAAACATTGATTGTAATTTGATTGACACAATTTTGTTGGTAACGTAATGTGTTGATAAAAGAAAAAAAATAATAAATAGTAGTACATCAAGAACGAATAAAAACCTACAGATATAAATTTTAGCTAAAGCGCTTAGAGTTGGACAATGAAATTAAATTGTTTGTTAAAATATTTTTAGACCAGGGCTCGAACCGGATTTAGAAATCGGAATGTAGTCTTGAAAATATAATATCATTTTTTTAAATGTATTTATCTTTCGACTTAATGGGATCGAAGTATATATTAAATAAAGCAAAATTTATTGAAGTAAATAGAAAAACGAAAGTAAAATGGAATACATTTTTGCTGTGTGTTCTATAATTATATATAAATAGTGGTGAAGAGCCAGAACAGGATAAATGTGTTTTGTGTTATATATAAGTTACTCGTCAATATATTTATTAAATATTCAAATAAAATATTTATTATTCAAAAATCTACTAACTATAAAAAAATTGTAAATGTTTAAAAAATTTTTAAATATTTTATTCCAATTCCAACCTTGACAGAGGGTTATTTGAATACTATCTCGAAAGTCCTGTTTTTTGCGACCATTAGGCGTCAATTTATTTATTTTTTTTTAAAGATAAAATACTTACTAGCTAACTAACTTGATAATAATGTAATATGTATACAAACGCGGACCTATCTCTACTTAATAACTTATTAAACATAATAGAATTTATAGATAACGTAACTTAAAACATTATTGTAATATATTAAGTTCAGCGACTAAATGCCAATTATTTACTTTTGTTTATTATAGGTCACAATTCATTTAATTTTTAGAGAACAACTGCAACTGAATTACGTTCTTACTTTAATCACCTATTCACAAAAATAACGAAAGTAAAAAAGCAATATTTGATGGATTGATTCTTTAATAAACAACATTTACTTTTTACCATTAGTCACCAGTTAAAGACATATCTACCTTTTTAATATTTTTTCTGGATACAAACTATTGAATAGATACTCATTGTCCGCATTTAACGAAAACCTAAATTTCGCTGTTAATAATTTAGAGGTACTTAAGTACAATATATACGACTTATAAGAGTTAACGTTCAATATTGTATTTTCGGTTAAATATGCCTCTACATACATTAATTTCAATAAGAACAATTTTATTCTACCTAATTGTTTACATTTATGGTTTTTGCAACTGTGCATTTCGAGCATTTACGAAGATTATCTATGGGGTCAACAGATAGAACTTACGACAGTAAAGAGCACGACAGCGCCAATAAAATGATTGAATAGCTCGCCAACAGCCCTCAAATTCAATAGAATTAAGAACGTAAATAA
The DNA here is from genome assembly GCA_035047465.1 of Drosophila sordidula. Lineage (NCBI taxonomy): Eukaryota > Metazoa > Arthropoda > Insecta > Diptera > Drosophilidae > Drosophila > Drosophila sordidula. The sequence goes on along the minus strand of JAWNPQ010000260.1, from coordinate 473,620 downwards.
TTTGTAATTAAAAAGCTTTTCTCTTGGTATACCCTTGCAGAGGATATTATAAGTTTGTCACGAAATGTGTAAAGCATATACATAATTTTCGAATCTCATAAGCTTTATATGTTCTTGATCAGTACTTACAGAGTCTGTATGGCCATGCCAGTCAGTTTCAAAGTCCTATCAACATAAAACTAGTATCGGACGACAATATCATATAGTTAACATAAGAACATTCTGTCAAAGACTTCTTATACAAAACATGTAATTTTGCAATCTTAGCAATTACAAAACTTTATTGGGAGCATACCAACATGTGAGCAAAATCATGTCTACATCGGACTACTACTATCCCTATATAGAAACAATCGACCGGAAATTAACTTTTGGTATAAAAACACTACAAGGGTATTTAATTTTCGGTACACCGAAGACAACTGTTCTATCTTGTTCCTTGTACTTATTTTATATGGCATTGGCAATGGATATTTATGAATTCAGGTCTTTATCCATAAATATCAATGGGTATGTAAGTAGTTAGAAAATAGGCTGATTTCAGAAAAGCCTCATTTGGTGTTTTGGTATTTTGTCGTATGTGTAAGGTGTAAATGAGTAGAGAGTAGTGTACGGCGTAGTATTTTCTTCTCTTAACTTTGATAAAACTTACCTTTTTGGCAGGCGGCGTTGGAACCTGCAAGTGAAACTTGTTTTGACAATAGTCGCGCAACAGAGCAATGCCCTCTGTTCGGTTATTGGCGTATCGTGACTCCCATGCATCCAATAGACGATTATAATAGCGCGGAGTGTCATTGTATTTAAGATATTTGTGTGTCTGATCTGTGGGAAAGATACGTTCCAGTGGTGCACAACGTGCTAACTCATCCTCAGCTACAATTAGGCAGCGGACATCATCCGGCGTCAATTTTTGAAGTATCGCATCGATGTACTTATTTAAACAAAATTTAAACTCAGAATTTTTAAGCATGCCTTTTGATAATGTGGCTCACCTCCTCACGTTTATCCATGCTCTTGCGTGTAAAGTTATTGTGCTTGTTTTTTTCTTCGCGCGACAAATAATTTATATACAATCGCTTATCGTAGCACATTTGAGTGCCAGGTGGAAATTGAAATTCAGCGGCCAGCTCCTTTTGCTTTTCCTGGCTAAGTTTTGGTGGTACCTACGCGAAATTGTTGGGTTAACAGCTGTATTTATAGATTAAATGTAAAACGCTTACATTGTAAAGGGCAGTGTTGAGAACACCTTGGACCAGAGGTGCCTTAACGTGTGCATCAAGTGGCAGTTCTGAATGTAAACTAGGTGATATATTGACCTCCAAGAGCCATGGTACCAGATCCGAATCCAATATTACATCAAAGCCAAATAGTTCAAAGCAACTATACTTGGACTCAACGTTCGCTCGAATCATGCTATTTATACCATTCTCGCCGGCCAGAATAGTGCGCAAGACTAAACTTCTTAAAGCTTCCCAGAGGCCATCGGTTCGTACGCCACGATTAGCCAAATATGTCCACAACGACTTGATGGTCCACTTGTGACCATGGCATGCGTTCACGTCCTCATTCTTCGAGTAGTTTGATGAAAATTTATTGATGCTATAGTTGGTTAAATGCATGCACCGATCATTCAGTGTATCTGCCTTAGCGCTATATTTGACTATCGAATAAGCGAAATTAGGTGGTGATTATTTGGCAATTATTCAAATCCACTACTTACCTGATGCAAACCTTGCCAGGCCATTGTGATACATGAAGACTCTCAGTGGATTTATAGATGTCACTAGCACATAGAGCCGCAAGTCAAATTTGCTGCCATTAATTAACAGCGGTCGCTCGATATATCTAACACACAATTAAACATATGTTAACCAAGTGTATTTTGTTTATAACATAGTACCCACTTCTGAACGATAAGTGGTCTTCGTTTAGGTATCTGACCCCAACGATTTACCACGCGTATTCCAGCACCTCGAGCACTCGCTGGCGGCTTTATTATCCATTTTGTATTGCGTTGCGCATATTTTGGCCAACGTTTGCGCAACGCACAGAGATCGTTTGGTATAACGTAGGTGCGCGGCATAAAGCCAAACTCCCTGTTGCTGTGCTTCTTCATTTGTCTTTGTAAATTTTTCCAACAGGAGTCCTTACGGCCAATGCGAAATGATCCAGGCAAGTGATTTATCTTCTGATATGAGCGAATTGTTTTGAAACATGGTGACTTTAAATGCTTGCCCCACACGCCCATCCAGTCATTTGTTTCTGTATTAAATATCAATGTTATTCGTTCAAAGAATTTACAAACTAATGAATACTTACTTTTTAACATTCGCATGCCACTATTTGCCAATATAAGCCGGACAACTTTTGGCATTATGTTTGTTACACGCCACTTTAATATCCGATGCAGCTCTGGAGGCACATTAGGCCCTTTTTTGATATTCGACGAAAATGATAGATAGGGTGGAACATATGGAAAGAGACTCGAGACCAATACCGAATCTGGATTTCTTAAATCTTCATCGGATGACTGAGATAAGAGCAATGTGGACGAGCCTTTGGGCGATGATAATAAGCGGTCACCCGAATGCGCTAGTTTATAGGCGTGTGCTCTATACCCATCTTCAGTGTCTGAGCTGATGCTGACCGTGTCACTCTCATCAAAATTGGAAACTGTAATTGAAGGATAATCAATCCCATTGCTGTGGGGTTTTGTGTACTTGAATAGCAACTTACTGTTATCTAAATCGTCATCATTGTCGAAATCGGCATCACGAAATTCTTGGGGTTTTACATCTGGTTCCTCAAGAATATAGCTAGTGACTTGGTCTCCAGCACCTTGACCTTTAGGATGTGGGGGCTTTACGGGTTGGCTGCGTAAATTAGATGTTTGATGCTTACGTGCCAAACGGGGGCTCTGACTATTATATAAGAGAACTCTATGTACAGTAGGAAGTACCTTCTTGGCAGTTGATTGTCCGCCTCGGATTCTTTTTGGGGTCAGTGGCAGCCGAGGCAGAGATGGAGGTTCGGTGGCCTTGTGTATTTTTTTTGTTAAGTTATTAACTGTCACGGATTCTGTTGTTTTGCTAACTTCATTAATATCACCAAGTTGGACACAGCGCCTATGGGTTGATATACTTGGCTCGCATTTGTCATCATTAATTACCTTGGAATCATTGAGAATTTTCGAGCCTGCCTTATCTTGGCGCTCTGCAGGGAAATCAATCCAGTCACTATCATTATAGCCAAACGGTAATTCACTATTTTCCTTCGATATGAAGCTGTCATATTCTTCATTTTGGTTATTATCATTGGATGGGCCTCTTCGGCCAACATTAGCGGAGCGTTTACTCGGCGTTTCTTGGAATAAGCTCATTTGTGGTTTCAACGTGCACGTTGAGCTCGTTGTTGCTTTTGACAATTTGTCAGTTCCACGATTGTAAAAGTACGAGAAATAATGTTCGTAGTGCTGATCTGTTGAAAGGAAACGTGTTGGGCGCTCAGAGCTGTAAGGAGGAGAACAAATATGTCAAACCAAAATATATTATAAAAAAAAAAAAGGATATCAACTGTTACTAACTAAACAACTGTAAAATAGGTGGCAAGTGTGTGTATTGACTACTGGTAAATAAAAGAATAAAAAATGATAACAACCAAATATAATATGTGTGACGTAGGTGTTTAAGCAATCTGGGTATTTAGCAGAGGGGTTTGGTTTTTAAATTTACATTATAGTACTCCACGAGTGCTCCAGAGATGGAGGATTTTGGTTATGCGAGTATGTTGAAACGTCATCCAAATAGTCGCATGCTCGTTGAGCTCTTAACTCTCGCTTCAGTTGATCTTTGTCGATGGCTGCTTGCGAAAACTTTGTCATCTCCTGTGTGGCAGGTACACTGTTACTATTACAATTACTATGCGCATATTGGCGCACCTTATGGTTGTGATGTGGTGGACCATTGTAATAATCGGCCTGTTGTCGCAACTGCTGATAGACCTGGCCATTGTTGTTGCCCCCCGCCTTCCGCGGTGCATACGAGCTGGAGAATGCGTTGGCAAAGGGCACTTGATCGGACGCTGGTAAAAAATATTCAGCTCGGCATATTTGCTGTCTTGCTGCAACATTATTTTTCGATGGACTCGGATTAGATGAGCGACTCGGACTCTTCTGGTTCCAGGCCTGCCCAATTACGCCACCGTTCTTATAATAATTAAATGCATTGTCAACACTGGAATAACGTATATTGTTTTCATTGTGGCTGTTATTGTTGCCAACACTATTATTGTTATTTATGAAATTGTTAGCCTGGCTGTTATGGTGCATTTCGGGAGCTTTTCCATATACTTCTGAGGCGTTATACATAAACATATGTCTAAATTGCTTTGCACATACAACATGTGCAGCAACAGTATCCTGCTGGATAAAGAAGAGCGCAATAGTTGTGATAAGAATTACATTCTACATATATTATTGCCTGGGGGATCAAAACCGGTGCCTGACGGTTTTTTTTTTTTGTTTAATTAATACTATTGGGAATGTGTATATCAGTATACATTCAATTTTATACCTTCTTACATTGAGTACTGAATACTTTAACCATATGTATATACATACATATATATATATATATATAAATATATGTATATGTGTATATATATATATATATATATATATATATATCTTTTATACACATTCATTTTTCCTCTATATAAAGACATTGAATGATCTTTAAATTTTAATAAGAGATCAGATATAGATTAAAAAAACACATTACATACCGCGTCCAAATTCGATGACCTTCACTTTTTATGGGTTGTGCTACTTTTGCAAGTAGGTATCAGCTGCTGGTGTGTGGGGGTAGTTGAATTTAGGTCATAAACATGATATCCTCAGCAAGGTGTTGTAACTCCTTTGTACACTTTGTTGGGGCAATCACAATGAAAATTCCAATCGCAAACGAAACGTTGTGACTTGGATGTTTAGCCAAGTATCAGCGTTGTGCAAAAATAACGATTTAATACTTTTTATATGTACCTAGAAAGTCAACGAGTTGAATCAAAGTCGAACTGCATGCAGATTCACAATGACTTTTTACCGCTATTACTTTATTGGATGGGCCAAATGAATGTACATGTGTTAAATTTGTATACGTAGGTGCTTAAACTGTGTGTGATAAACGTGCCACTTATAACTACGAAAAACAACGTTTTAATTTTGATGTAAATATCAATTGTAGATAGAGCAAACAAAATAAACACACAAAACCTGCGACCTCAACACGTGTAGTTCAGTTCTGAACTATTAGCGTGGTTCTTTGGTCGGAACAACATAAATAAAAAGAACGACGATTATTCGCTCGTCTGTAACTTAACACTGTGCTAACAGGGCGCAACACAATTCATGTATCCGTGCTCAATTTGTCGCCATTACTCACTTTTGAGTTTTGCAAAATAAACCAAAATGTATTTAAATTAGAGCATTCAGTCCGACTTCAAAGCCTAAAAATTAAATATGAACATATAATTAACAGCCACTTTTAACAGTAGTATAAATTTCAATGTACAGTAGGTAATTTGGTTAAAAAAATGAGTAAAAACAATGTGAAGTGTAATTTAAATTGCACATTTATTATAATTATTTATAATTTTCATTAAATTTAATTTTTAATACTATTTAAATTTAATTGATGAGTGCCAATCCGTTTTAATTAATGGCCTGGCTTTAAAACCAAATTAAAGAGAAATTAAATTATTGATACAATAAATATACTTACATAATATTTTCCACGCATAGAGTAACTTCAGCTTAGTTGCTAGCAAAGTGTGATTTAATAAATTCATTTCTATTACGTTGTTCTTCGACTATCGATGTACCATAGGTGTAATTTAAAAAGTTGGGTTTGTAGAAAGATACACAACTATCAGCATCTGAAAATGTAATAATATGATTTGTAAAAACAAACACTTAAGACGTGTGTTGCCTGAGATACCTATGCTAGGATCATTCCACTCCATGGCCATGTTATGCAGCAGGGCTAATGCAGTGATTGTTTGCTTTGCAGAGGCAAATGTACCCAATAGTTCACTGCCGAGAATTCCGAAGCGACGCATCCAAATATTGAGACATTTTATGGCGGGACTAAAGGTGACAGCGTGAGCATGGTTATAGAGATCCTCCGATTTATTTTTGGGGTATTGTACGGGAGTGAACAGGCAGGGGGAGCATGAAAGAGAGTCGTTGCCAAGAAGTATGCGTCCACGAAACTCATTTTGTTCAAAACGCTCCCTAATCCTTGACAACGAAAACAACTCTGGCCCAGTATTAAGATCGAGTTCCTCAGACAGACGAATATCCAGATCCCTGATCTTATGTTCGGCATCTGAAACTAGTTGTAAATGCAGAAGCTCCTCCGTTGGGATTGGTGACTCTGTACCACTGTAACAGCTCCTGCTGGCCTGTGCCCGTGAACTTTCCAGTTGCAAACGCACAGTGGTTTGCACAACAGCGCCAATTACTTGGGGCATATTGGACAACGTCTGGAACGAGCGCATCATTCGCTCCTTCTCTGAAAGCGTTGCTGGCATTCGAATGTACCGTGATGCCTTCGATGACAATACGGACGCAACACGACGTGTTATCTTGGCCATTGTATGAAGACTGACGCCATGCGCCATTGCTGACAGTTGAGGATGCTGCGAAAAAAGCCGAAATTAAAATGTATATGTGCTTGCAAGTTGGTGTATATGTATGTTGAACAGGAATATGGTACCTCAGTGCCTCCGAAAAACCGAATGGCCGATAGAATCTGCAGGTCTATGGGCACTTGGTTTCTTTTCATTGGCTCATAATAGTCAATCTCCAAGTCATCTCGCACAATTTCAATAATTCGCCGCATGTTTTCCTTTGTATAGCGATATTTTTTGCGGAATTCAATTTCGTTCATTTCTTCCAGAGGATTGAAGCGGGGACGCCTCCTTTTGACTTTGTGTATTACGCCTCCATCCTGCCTTTTTTGGATGTGCTTCTGTTGACCAAAATCATTGACACGTTTCACATCTTTTAAAAATCGTTGAAATACTTCTATATCCTCCATTATATATAAAATTAACTCTTTTCTCGTCCCACTTGCGTTTGTTTCTAATTCAGAAGAAGAAGACTAATGTTCTTATGTCTGTTAACTTAACTTGCTGAAAAAATGTTATTAACAGCGAGTTCCAATTAATTTGAGAACCAGCTGTTATTAACGTTTAAACGTTATACATTTTTTTAAAATAAACGAATAATAAAATAATTAATTTAATTATTTTATTTTCATTTATTTCTCAAAAAAGGTCGGAAATGGTTTTCGGTTATCAGCACTTCAAAATATCGAAGCAGCTTTAAAACACAAAAACCATCTCAAAATATATATCGATAAGTGCTTTCAGCTTTTGAAATTAGAGCATCGATCATTTGAATCTCACGTCTTCTCTCGCGAGGACGTAGTTTTTTGTGCTCCTATAAATTTTGTAACGGAGAAGTAAGTAATGGGTGATCAAGAGCGGGGACGCCGTCGTCCCTTAGACGAATCTGTTAACAGTCTGGGATCAGTTCAGGACTCGGTAAGTGCTTTAATTGTATTTATAAACAAAGTGTATTTATATACATATGCAATGTAGATTTCATCATAACCATGTACGTAGAAGACTGAAATGTTTGAATGTATGCACGAACATGAAATTGTGTGCGCACACATACATACAATGTACAATGTATTTTTGAGCTCGGCACCGTCAGCCTTAGCCACTTAGAATTCCGTTATCTGCATTTGAGAATAGCGTAAAGTTGGGCTTACTCGAGTTTAATTTGCTGATGGGGCTAATTTACATACGTATGTATGTGATATGCATGCATACTTGCATGCTGCATATTTATGTATGGAACAAAAGAGGACCTTCCACAAAAGAAAATTAATTTTTGTAGCAACTATCCTCCAAATGTTCAAGGATATAGATATTTGTCAGTATATACATATGGATATGTAGGTTATAGACACACATCAAGAGCATTACTTATGTAGAACTTCTTGTTCTTTAACAAGACAAAAAATATTGTAGATGGCGCTAAAATCGTCACGATTTTCGCCATTGACATTGTTGCACGCTTTTGTGTATGTTACTCAAGGGACGAGACTTTAGAACGTGTACTGCGCATTTAAATCAGAAGTAAAGGAAAAGTACAGTGATACAGGCAAAGAAGAATTAAAAAAAGCCAAGAAAGAAATATAACGGTATATGATTTGTGCTTTGTTTTTGTAATGTTCTTCGCATTCGCATTCCGGCTACTAAAGTTGTATGTACAGACTCGCACACAGTATCGTCGCATCATTGTATGTACACTTTCTATACCCTGAATCAAATGGATAAAAAGGGTATAATGGTTTTGTGCAAATGTATGTATATAACAGGCTGAAGGAAGCATCCTCTCCGACCCCATTGCACGAGACTTATTCATATGCATGTATATGCATTTTTGTAGTTGTGTGCTCAAGGCTTGTTAGCTGCCCATGCCTATTCGATGCAAAAAATCTAGATTTTAATTTTTATGGATTTTCATTTTCACACACATCTTTGTATGTATTTATGCATATGCAGAAAGTCGTGAGCGCAAGCGAATTGACAGAAATTTACCCGAAAATCCATCAAAATTTAAATCTAAATTTTTTGCACCGAATAGGCAATGTGAAGCTGCTATCTCCCGCGATCCTCACCAACCAAATGGCAAGGTTACTCTCTTGGTCTCTGAGATTGTGAGTGAAATGTGGAACCGAACATAACCGAAGTCGATGTGGGACCCGCCACGGAAAACTGAGCATCACACTTTTAGATGTCCCATCTATGCATATATTATTTTGTTAGGATGTAGACATGTAACGACAGCTCAGCTTTTAGAGTATCTCTTAGTCAGGCACTCCCGACTAGTGAATTCTTGTTAAAGTAGAGTTACTTTGAAATCAACGGTCTTTGATATCGTGCTTTATCGAAAAAACGATATTTTCAGTGTTGGAAAGTAAACAAACTCAAATAAAAATAATGGCGCTCATAGCCGCTAGTTTTCTACCCTGTAGCTTATTAAATATGTACGAAATAACTTACTACAATTAAACAAGTGTGCACATACATACATACATACATACATAATTATTATATATATATACTATGATATATATTAAGTTCAATTACTTTTATATAAGATACTTCTTGATATTGATCATAGAAATATCGCCGTACGGGCGCATCGAGTTCACGGGGCGCTTTAACATCTCATGGAGCTTCGACATCCCGTGGCTCTAGCGGTTCAACATCTCGCGACGCAGCTCATGGCGTTGACGCTCCAGCAGTGCGTGGTGGAGATGTTGCATCGTCTCGTGGCGGAGGGAACGAACGCAGACGCGTTGATCGCTATGAAATCGTAAACACCAGGCCAGCAGATGTGGTCACCAAACGGGGCAGTGAAGGCACTCCAATTAGGTTGTTATCGAACTTCTTTCGATTACAAACCAAGCCGCATTGGCGTATTGTCCACTATCACGTCGAGTTTACTCCAGAGATTGAGCTGGTGCGTGTGCGTTGTGGTGTACTATCGGAGCATGCCCAGGTCTTGGGCACCGGTTATCTATTCGATGGTACACAGTTGTTCACGATTAAGAAGTTCGAGCACGACGTAACCGTGCTTCAGGCGACCTCAAAGCAGGGCGTTAACTATGCAATTAGCATCAAGTATGTCGGGTTCATATCGACAGTCGAGCCCCGATTTCTGCAGGTTTTAAATTTGATTTTGCGACGCTCAATGAAGGGTCTCAATCTGGAGCAAGTTGGACGAAATCTGTATGATCCTCACGCACGGGTAATACAGAAATTGAGAAACAAAAGTTTTTGGGATATCGCCTAGTAATGCATGTTTTTTTTATTTAAGATTGCGATTACTGAGTGCGCTTTGGAACTTTGGCCCGGCTACGAGACATCCATCCGTCAGCACGAAAGGGATATTTTGCTATGCACCGAGATCACGCATAAGGTAATGCGCACCGAAACAGTTTATGATATACTGGTTCGCACTACTGCGAATCCCGACCGTCATCAAGAAGAGTGTCGTATTAACATTCTGGGACTTATTGTTCTGACCGACTACAATAATAAAACTTATCGTATTAACGATATAGACTTTACACAAAATCCCCGTGCCACATTCAGTTGCAAAGGCAGAGACGTTAGTTTCATTGAATACTATTTAACTGTGAGTATGGGGTACACCATATACTTGAAATAAAGATGAAAATGTAAATATACCTCTCACTAGAAATACAATATACGCATAAGGGATCAGAACCAGCCTTTGCTTATATCCAAAAATAGAGATAAAGCGCAAAATACCAATGCTAATGAAATCGTTATCTTAATTCCTGAACTCTGCCGCATTACCGGGCTTACTGATAACATGCGTTCCAGTTTCCAGTAAGTCTCATATTCATATGTTTATTCCCTTATAAATCCAATCCAATTATAATATATTTTTAAAATGATTTAAGGGTCATGCGTGCAATGTCGGCACATACGCGTATGAATCCAGGCAGGCGAATCGAACGTTTGAAAACGTTCAATCACCGATTGCAAACAACAGCGGAAAGTGTGAAGGTTTTGACAGATTGGAATATGAAACTGGATGCGAATTTAACTGAGGTTCAGGGACGTGTGATCGCACCACAGAAAATTGTCTTCAATGCAAATCGGTATGTGTTCTGGCATGACTAAATTTGCCCACATTTTGGTAGTGAATATATAAAAGCATCTTCTTATTTTGCTGCATAGCGTTTCTGCTGGAGATAGAGCTGATTGGACACGTTACTTTCGTGATCAAAAAATGCTGACAACGCCCAAAGATGGTTTGGATCGATGGGCAGTAATCGCACCGCAGCGCAACTCACGGGATTTGAGAATGCTGCTGGAGAACCTGAATCGTGCTGCAAGAGGCATGGGTTTTCATATAAGGAACCCTCGCGAGTAAGTTTAATTACGGAAGCAGAGAGCGTATTAAGAGTACTTAAAAATTAGTGTTTTTAAAATTTATTTTCAGAGTAATGATTTACGACGATCGTACTGGCAGCTATATTCAAGCCCTGGATGATTGCACACGCGGTGATCCAAAACTAATACTCTGTCTTGTGCCAAACATCAATGCTGAAAGGTAAGCTTAGAAATCGCATATTTTTTGTGAATTCTCTAACCAAAATTGAATTGCATCTTAAACTCTACGTTCAGATACTCCTCGATAAAAAAGAGAGGATGTGTGGATAGGGCTGTTCCAACCCAAGTAGTAACCACAAAGGCTAATCAAAGAGGTATGAGTGTTGCCACAAAAATTGCAATACAAATAAATTGCAAATTGGGCTATACGCCGTGGATGATTGAGCTGCCCTTGTCCGGCCTAATGACCATTGGTTTTGACATAGCCAAGTGCACTCGTGATCGCTCCAAAGCTTATGGAGCATTGGTGGCATCAATGGAGCTGCAACAGAATTCAACATATTTTAGTACGGTCGCTGAGTGCAGTGCCTATGACGTATTGGCTAACAATCTGTGGCCAATGGTATTGAAGGCTCTACGTCAGTATCTGCAGGAGCACAAAAAGTTGCCAACACGAATCTTATTTTACCGCGATGGCGTCAGTTCGGGTTCCTTGAAGCAGCTGTTTGAGTATGAGGTCAAGGATATTGTCGAAAAACTGGATGCTGAGTATAAGCGTGCAGGATCAAGCGCTCCACCGATGCTTGCCTATATTGTAATCACCAAATCATCAAACATACGTTTCTTTCTTGGTAATAATGAAAATCCGCCACCGGGCACTGTCATAGATGACGTCGTCACGCTCCCAGAACGATACGATTTCTACCTCGTATCGCAGACGGTGGCTCAAGGCACAGTCTCACCCACCAGTTATAATGTACTCTATAGTAACATACGCTTAAAGCCCGACCAGATACAGAAGTTAACGTATAAAATGTGTCATTTGTATTACAACTGGTCGGGAACTACACGTGTTCCAGCTGTATGCCAATATGCCAAGAAACTGGCAACGCTTGTTGGCACTCATTTACATGCCATTCCTCAAAATGCGCTTGAAAAAAAGTTCTATTATCTTTAAGACTAAAAAAGCTATAAAGCTACAAAAAGGTTCGGAATTATCCTTTAAGCTATAATTTTTAAAGTTTACTCATAGAATTTTTCAAAGAAATTTTCAATTGCGAATTCAATTATTCATTTGTAATGTAAATTTTTGTTTTATTTCAAATTAACGTTGCTTTGACTAAATTTGATAAATGGCTGATGCCAAATTTAATTTAAGAAAAAAAGTTATATTATCTTTAAGACTAAAAAAGCTGTAAAGCAAAAACGTTTGGAAATATCTTTTAAGTTATAATTTTTAAAGTTTATTCACAAAATTTTTCAAAGAAATGTTGAATTGCGAATTCAATTATTCATTTGTAATGTAAATTTTTGTTTTATTTCAAATTAACGTCGCTTTAATTAAATTTGATAAATGGCTGATGCCAAATTTCAACGCTAGATGGCTTTAGTTTTACTTTTCTATCAAGGAATGCGCTAGGGGCTTTACTTCATTTGATTTTAAAGCTTGCGTCCGGCTGCGGCAGCATTAATGATTTGTGAATGCTGTTCAAATTGAACTGTACCTTAAATATACATAATTCATTCATCATTTGTGCCCACGTCTTAAAATATTTGGGTTATTCACATAACATAGCTTTTATTATATTTAATGTTGAATTTTTATTCGTTCACATACATAATCGTTGGTATATGACAATTTGTCGTGCACCAAGTTTTCGTAACTGTAAATTTAGACATTGTATCCAACCAGATGACGCTTGCCAATACACTCGCCAATGTAGAACCAGAAGATAACCTCAGCGGTGACAAGCGTGTTGAGCCAAGCCTCCTTAACCGATAGGTTTTTGTAGGATCCGGTCTTTGCACTCTTGACAATATTACCAATACTTTGGCGAATAGCTGGAATATCAGCTGGTGTTGGGGGAGTAAGCTCCACTTTGGCATATTTTAAGAAAACATCCAACTGAGGTCTCGCTTGCACGAGCAGCCCTGTCAATGTAGAATATTACATAATTTCCGAAATTATTCTCTTAAATATTACACAATTGATCTCGAGAAAAGAATCTTACTGTTTATTAGACCGGATCCTTTTGAAGCTACGCTCGCCATTGTATTGTAATCTATAAAAATATATATACTTTAAGTATTATGCAGCGACAAAACTAATGGGGAAATATGTGAAAACCTTACGTATTTAGAGTGCAATGAAACAGGGTCGTTCTAGTTGTTCACTCGTGCGATATGTTATCGATATAAAATGCTACTAATAGCTCAGCTATTTAGTTGCACGGTATTTAATTGTGTTGCTTGATCTTTTTGTGAATATCTACAATAGACATAAGTTAATTTACTGATAATCATAGCATTGCAAGTAAACCCATATTGGATAAATGTTATCGAAAGCAGCTCTAAGATTCCAACTTGAAATTTCGTCCATATATTCGATTGCATATCGATAAGTTCAATGTTAATGCAATTGTGCACCACTACAATAAAGGTGTGGAAATCCAAAAATCCACAAAAAAGAAAAGCAAAATATACATATTTAGTGTAAATTGTAAAGTAATTACCTTTTACAAATTGCAATAAGCATAATTTTAGTGTTATGTTTTTGGCAGCGACACGGAAAAGGTCAAACTGATATTGTGTAGTGTGAATAGTGTGTGTGTGTGACGTGAGGTGAGTTGTGAGGGGGTGACGGAGATCAAATGAAATTTGGTGTTATCTAGTTTAACAACTTGTCACTGTGCAAAGGAAGTTGATAATTTTAAATGTTATATATGACAGTAAGAGCGTGCGCGTGTGTGTGTTTGAACGAAATTTAGTCGAAATTTATATTCACCCGTTTGCAAATGGGGGTACCCTTCGTCAGACATCTACGTATCTACATAAATGTGCACACACATACACATGCACAACAGAGCTCCAGTTGGCATTAAAGCAACAAATCTTTGGTGGCAATAGCAAACGAAAAGAAAAGATTGCAGTCGCTGGTCCGCGACCGTCAATGGGTGGACAGGATGGATTATCGTGGCGTGCTTATCACAATTTGGCTCATATCTCGTGGGTGTGGTCCAGACCAACGACGCGATGATTGGTTTTCTTAATACACTCATAAGAAATTAGAGGGTAGCTTGACTCGTGCGAAACACCTTGACCCGGTCTTGTGAAAAAACATTTCGCGTAGATATAAATACAATACATACCGCTTAACTGAGATTTTTGTTTAAAGCAGTGTTTCATATGTCCGGTATATTTTATAGAAAATGATTGCATTAATTAAAAAGTTGCTTATATGCAAAACTTCAAAGTAGTTGCAATTTTGTATATAAGCGGTATATGCTGACTTATTTAATTTCTCCGTAATGCATATATTTACAAAAACGCGAAACCAAACTTATCTTCGGATTGACGAATTTGTAATACCTTCGCAGACAAATGGAAGATGGACGCCATAAATATCTGTGGTTAAACGCAAAATCTTAATTTTTATCTTATAAATTTATATATACATATATATGTATACATATATATACATATATATATATATATAAGTGTAAGTGTATATATACACTTAAAATTACTTTTTTGTTTTTACAAACATTTAACTTCGAATGTTAACTTCGGCTAAAAATTAAATTGTTGATATAATATAATATGTAATACAATAATAAAGATATAGGAATATAGACCAAGAAGAGCAGGTAGTAAGTTATTATAATGTTTAGATGACTGACTTTGGCTTTGATTGGTTCAGACGTAGTTGTTAGCATACTTGGTTAAAAGAAGTGGGCGGAACGCGCTTACAAAACTTTGCGTGCACTAAACCCGGATTACTAATCTGGTTTTTAGTATTTAGAAAACAAGGGAAAACAACTGGTGGCGCAGAATTACGCAAAACTTACATACAATTAATTATTTTTTTTATTAATTATGTATGTATTCATTGCAGTCAATGAAAACGCATTATCGAGGAAAAGCGGATTAGTTGGAGAACTTTGCGTATCTAACACTTAAGCATGCCGTTGCCAAAGCGATCAATAGAGCCCGTGCATGTAGCGCGATCTGTTTACCAGCAGGATGAGCTGCAGTCAGTGGAGCTAGAGACTGTGACAAACACCACTCTGACAAATATAATTCGGCAATTGTCGTCGCTGTCGAAGCATGCCGAAGACGTGTTCGGTGAATTGGCGCGAGATGTGGGCAACATTGGCGATCGGGCTAATTCACTGCAGGCGCGCATCGATCGATTGGCGATAAAGGTAACGAAGCTGGACAGCACCGTCGAAGAAGTACCGCTGACCGATATAACGCGCAAGAAGGCGTTCAAGTCAGCCAAGATATTCGATCAGCAGATCTTTTCGCGCTCAACTATGCCCGCCCCAATGCTGGAGACGTATGCACAGTGCGACAAGCCGCCGCCACTGGACAAGCTCAACGTGTATCGTGATGATGGCAAAGATGGACTCAAGTTCTACACGGATCCCAACTACTTCTTCGAGCTGTGGCGGCAGGAGATGCTCAAGGATACGGAGCGCGTAATGCACGATAAGGGCAAGAAGTTGCATCGTCCTCGACAAGACGGTGCCGGCGGCGGTGGTCCAAACAATCGGCACAAGAAACGCGTCCGTACGCCACACAATACACGCGAAAAACAGCGACAAATCGCATTGGGACACGGCGAAACCCTAATGCCCAACAATGTCATCTATCGCACGCCCAATGCAATGGCCAATGAAGACGCTGGATATGGCAGTAAGTAGACTGAAATAGAGCATAGTATAGGTATATATATAATATATATATATATATTAGAAATAAAACGTAAAAGTATGCCAAGCCTATTGGAAGTAGAAGTCCTGTCAAGTTAAAAAGCAATTACAATAAGAAATTATAACAGGAATTTTATTCTGTTTTGACTTCAATAATTCCAATTGTAGACAATTCTGCAATAAAATAACATTTGGCAAATGTTTGCAACAAAGCACTGGTTTTTAACATACCACAAATATGTTATTAATGCTCAGCAGATCTGTTAAATTCAATGTTAGTTAACTACTTAACTTTAGCTGTGTACAATCAATGTTATCAGTATTATCAATACCCACATTTATAATGATTAACGCCCAATTACTATATGCAAATTTAGCTCAGCTAATCGAAATCCAAACTATAAACGCCGACAGCGATTTTCAGCTGGGGATACTGGCGCGTCGAAGACCCGTACAACATCAGCTCGCGAATAACAATGATGTTCAAGACGTAGGTACGGCATCAGCGCTTCGCAGGTTAAAGCGCCATGGACTGCGCAATTCTTGTCTTTCGTTTTGGTTTTAATATTCAAAAATGTTAATCCAAATTGTTGTATCCAACGACATTCATGTAATTTGAATTTCCTGCAATCGTTTGATATTAGCTTGCAAAGCGCCCGTTCCGCCTATCGCCAATCGACATGATTCATTCATTTGTACATTTCTATATACATATATACATATGTGCCGCAATAGCATACATTGCTATTATTCTGATCATTTCATGTACCCAGATTCATTGTTAAAAATTACCATTTTTATTTTTGATGGCACAAATGTTAAAGTGAAGATGTTACTGTTGTGTGAATATACTAACAACTCATTGTTATAGCAAGCAAATGTTAATGAGAGCCAGTTACTTACTGTTGTTAACAAAAATTCACATGCTTCAGCTGTTTAGATTTCTAATTGGTTAAAATTAAAATGCAATATATGATAGCTATAGATAGATACATATGAAAAATTCATTTTTATTGTTAGATTTAATTGTATCACACTACAAGAAATTTAAATTAAATATACATACATATGCAATTTGTGACAAACAATCGGCTAAACAAATGATACTCTCGGAACACGACCGAAACTTTACCATTATTGTGTTATCAACAATAGTCAGCCAATTTTATTATTGCTAATAGTCTTAAGTAAATCTACACACAGGGGCCTCAGATTATACAGATCTATGATTATTTGTTTGTTTCGTTGTTGTTATAACTTTAATTTTTGTTAACATATTCGTATTTCAATTAGCTTAAACGTACACTGCATGATCATCTCATTTCCAGATTCTGTTAAGCCCTATAATATGCTCTCACATTTGGAGAATAACAGTAATCTTACAAAGCAAACGGCTATCGCTATTACAGGTCAGATCAACAGATTAAATACAACACACTCTCAATTGTGTATGTGTATAAATGTTCCTTCATCTACTTCTATCGTAATACTATCACTTGCCACTTTAGTCCCCCTTTATGTACTTATCTATTCTTTGTATACATTCATGTGTACATAAAACTCTACGCATTTTGATTTATGTTCAGATCAAAAAAGCACCATAACGTGATAATTTATAATTTTATTCAGGATTCATATCCTTAAGTATCAGAAAAAGAATATAAGTTATTGCAACTGCTGTTACTAAGTAATGTTTGGGAATTACTTAATAATAGTAATTACAATAATACTGATCGGCAAATAACTGAAAAAATAAATTCAAATTATTATATAACATACACACGCTGTAGTTTCCAATAGCAATGCCACCGTTAGCATTAAGTTTTAGTATTCGATCTGATCCTACACAAAGTTCACTTAAACATATTCCCACTTTCCTTCCTGCCAGATTGGCCTATATATCGAAGATCGCTTATCTTTGTAATTCTGTTGCTTTTTGACACTATTACTTGTACCACAATTCCCAAGACTCATAACCAGGGTTCGGAATTGCTTTTTTAAATAATAAATTGTTGTAGGTAGAGTAAATAGTTTTAAACTCTTTCCTAACCTTAAATTTAAGTGGCTACTACGGCTTAGATAATAGTATAACTATACGCCCGCTGCTCGAAACGGCCTTCCTATAGTGCAAAAGAAAATATAAATCATATAAAAATGTTAAAGTTTAAAAAAAAAAAGTTTTCTTGGGGGTGCCGAAGATATAATACCCAAGGTTGAGGCCAAGAATCAGAATAATTAAGAACACATAATTATTATTAGAAGGTTTTCTTCGGGGCATACATTATTTTACGCGCTTACACTGTTCAACATGGAATTTCTGGGATCAGACAAAGCAAGCCGCACACTTAAATTTTAGATTTTTGTTTATTTTAGGTAACAATTATTAGTGTTAAGATGTAAGCCAAAAAAAAGGATCTTAGTTTGCAGTAGGGAAAAGTCTAAAGCTTCTCGCTTATAAGCCAGCAATTCCCAGCCTTGCTCGTAAGTCTTGTTTAGTAATGCCCTATGACGCACTTTAAGCGATAATCTGCGACAATCATTAAAATATATTTTTCAAATTAATTTTTCGCATTTTATTCTCAGCATCACAAAAATACAGTTTTTGCTTGCAATAATTTGGTTTCCTGTTTTGCATTTTTGTGTGTATCTCTTATACTTGTTTTTTATTCGATTGGAATTTCTTTTTGTTTTGTTTGTACAATATTAAGATAAACGGAATAACAAATGACTGTATTAATGTGTATTTTATGGTATTTTGTAGATATGGGCATATACGACACCCGCCCACCGCGGCCCAATTCTATTGAGCTGCGGCGCAGCTACCAACTGGAGCAGATCGATGGCAGCGGTTATGAGCCACTCACACCGCAGGGAGCGGTCAATCAGTATGCAGCTACGTATGGCACCAACGGCGTATCGGGCCCGTCGCATATGCATCTACAACAGCAGCAGCATTTGTACGACGGCACGCTCTATCAGCAGTCGCATGGGATCTATGGCCAGAGTGGACAGGGCGCATTATCGCCGGAACAGATTTATGGACCGGGCACACCGTCGCGTAATAAGCCGCGACCATCGCAGCCGCCACCAGCGCCACCATCAAATGGCAGCGGCGGTGGCACGCCAACGGCATCAAATGCCAACACGCCGACACGGGGCCGCAGCATGTCGACGAGTCGGGATGCGCTGCCACCACCGCCACCAGTGCCGGATGCGGTGTCGCCGTTGTCGGCCATGAACGGCATGGGCAGCGGAAATATGGCGGCCAAGCTACTGGGCCGCACCAACAGCACATCGCGAGCTGGCTCTCCGCAGATGGCGCCCAGCAACAGTGCACAGAACGCGAATGACATGGTTATGGCGCAGCTAAACAACACTTTTAGTAGCATGGGCATGACAAACAGCAATCAAATGAACTCGCTTAGCGATTTACCACCACCGCCGCCAGTGCCCGATCAGGTAAAGATAACCTAATTAAACCGAACTATATGGCAGCAAATAGTAAATTATCATCTGTGATCTCTTTTCCCCGTTTTTAGCACTCACCAAAAATGTCGCCACCCAACGTTGCGCCACCGCCACCACCACCACCACCGCCATTGGACGACAGTGGCCTCGGTGCAGTGCAAATGCAGTCGCATCCACATCAAATTCTGCCAAAAGCGTTGGCTAACGGGGAACTGCAGCTATGCCAACCAAATGGTGGATCGCACATTGTAAGTGCTAAAAAGATGCAGGCGCCATTCCATGATCCACGCAACGATTTGATGAAGGCTATCCGAGATGGTAAGTAGTATATGTGACAGACTTTTTAAGTGTCCCTCTAATTCACAATGCTTTATTTTAGGCATTATATTACGCAAGGTGGAGAAGTCCGAGTTAAAGGAAATTGAACGCAACACGGCAATGCTGGATGTGGCCTCGATTTTGGCCAGACGAGTAGCCATTGAGCTATCAGAGTCGGAAGATTCCGAGAGCGAAGATGATAGCGAGGGTTGGATGGAACCCAATGAAACCTCTGCTTGATCCCTGATGGCTTCGGTTAAGCCGGATAAAGTTGCAAAAAACAAAAAGAAAAAGTAATTCCAAAGAATAATTGATGCAGGGTGTGGGCCCCCAGCGTAAAAAGCAGTTGGATTACTACAAAGCGCCAAAGCTTTTTATACCGTACTTTATAAGAGGATCCCTATATATGCATACATACCTAAATACTATACACTAAACCTTAAATCAAAATTAAAAACGAACTGTACATATTTACACGCAGACATACACATACCAAGAGTAATTATGGCAAAATATGTAATCGCTAATTAAATCATAGATATGATTTTAATTTACATATATAGATATTTATATGTATGTATTCATATTCGTAGCATGGCTAAGCCTGAGCCTCGTGAGGGAATAATACTCGACTCGTTGATGCAAAAAGCATTTAAGAATAATTGCTAACTCTTGTCTATAGCCGTTGCGGAATGGGCGTAAATAGAAGAGAAACTAAAAAAAAACACGTATGTAGATATTGACTTGCTATTTGGATATTAAAACGATATTTAACACTTTATAAACTCGAATACAAGATAATTATTAACAATGAAAAAAGTATATTCTATACGAAACAAGCAGTTATTTTGTATACAGCAAACATAAGTTGAAAAGTTTGTAAATATATATAAAGAAAAACCACATTAATAACTTAAAGAAAAGTCGACAACATTTTAAACACGCTATGAAACTGCAATATATAAAGTATATACCGTTTAACTTACATACATATGCAAGTATATATATTCTATTCTATATTCTTAACTGAAATCAATGCTAAACATATACCGTGTATTATTTTTTGTTTGAAAAGCTTATTAAAAATATAATGGACATGCATATGTAATAATTGTTGTATATTTTATCTAATTTAAAATAAAACTATTCCAATTGAATTATATTCTTAGTCGTAAGCTAAGGCTAATCTTTTTATTTTCTATTTCATATTACAGCTCGATAAATCTACCATGATAATAGTTGTTCTTTAAATGCAACATTTAACATGCAATATTTTTATTTAAGTGTGGCGAAAAATTACACACACACACCCCATATATTAAATTTTTGGCTGTTAAACCGATTTCACTCATCAAGCGTCTCCATTGGAGTTTTTTCTCTGGTCGGCGGATTGCCATTTAATCGATCTTGTATAGTAAATGGCATCTGAATGCCCTCTTGGGATTCACGCTTCGGTGTGTTCATCTTATGTTGACTGGAGAAGGACACACTTATGCGTCCATTGCCTCGCACCGCCGACATTGCAAGTGGTGGCTGATACCGCACCACCGGCGTGGCCTGTCGAAAGTCCGTTACCGGCTGCTGTTTGTTGTTGCCGTTGTCATTGGAGCTGTTGCTATGTGCCGAGCCTGAGCCAGAGCCATTGGGCTTGACATGAGTTTCCTTGCGCACACCCACCATTAGAGCCTCGTGGCAGGAGGTTTCCTGAAACTTCTTGACGCGATCTTTCATGTCGCCTTCACGCTTAACTTCCTTTTCGATTTCAGCGCGTCGCTTGTTCTCATAACGCTCCAGCGCCATCTCATCTCGTTTCTTGTTGCGCTCGACAATTAGATCGGCGATTTCGAGGCGCTTTTGCAGCAGCGCCTCTTTGTTCAGCTTTTGGAACATCTCCGGCCAGATACCCGGCTGTTTCTTGACAAGCACAATGCGCGCCTCATGTTTAAAAATGCGACAGAAACTAGCCATCTCATCGATTTCCTGCGCAAGATGCCGTTCAAAGAATATTGGCGGATTGTTAAACTTCAAATACTGTGGCAGCAGGACGACGTCCGGCTTGCGGGTCACCAACCTATTTAGCTCAATCGAAATTTTGATGTCCTCCTCGGTCTGGGAGATCTGCACCATTCTGAACGTTGTTGTTGGCGCTGTCGTTGTATTGTGAATGAGCTTTTGCTGAGTCCCGTGTCACTTGGAATGCCCAGACATTGCCTACTGCCAGCCAAATTCATTTGAATATCGTATTGGTTTATTTATTTTGAATTGAATATTAACCGGCGTTGTAATCGGGAAACGAGTTGCGCATGAGCTATCGATCAAACAATGATTGGCTATCCACTCCCTGCAGTGGACTTGTTGGGGGAGTCCCGTGCACACCTGTAACATTGATTTGCATTTTGCCTATGCCAGGTTGTTCGTGGCATAAACTTAGTCATTGACCCTCGGACCTACTTGCTTGCGCAAGGATTGAATTAGTTACAGCTAGAGATTGGCGCGTTCATTACGACACGACAACCACGGCAATATTTTATATATATGTATATATTTTTTTTTTAAATTTCTTTATAATCGTTTTGTCTGATACATGATTAATTCGAAAAAAGGTTTAAGATTTCCCATTTCGTTCGAATATACCTTAAATATTATCTATTATCGTAAATATTATCGTTATCTTGCGAATTTCTGTTATATTTTCAATTTCAATATTAACGAAAGTTTATCAGTTGACTTTTTGCCTTTGATTTTTCGGCTTGAAGCTGAAAATATGTATTTTAGTCGGGCACTGCCGGCTAAAAATATCAGGCGAACAGAAACATTACAAAAAGACTTTAAAACGGCATCATTTTGCACGAAGGAGATATGTCGTTTTAATACGACGTTTTGTCAAACATGCGAAAGTTGTAATGTCAAAAATTTTAAATTGAGATCGATTTTTGGGACTTATACGAGTCTAATGAAATTCCGAAATTGAACTTCATATGCAAATCGAGATGGTTGTTTGTGTCAGCCCAAAAGTATGCACTGCTAAAAATATTAGTGCCACTTTAACATTAAGCCCTCTTCCAATTTACAAGCTGTTGTTTTTTTATTGCCGCATGATAAAGTATGCAATGTGCATGTCAGTGAGGCTCGGATTTAAGTTGGTAAAAACGCTGCCCCTACAACTCTGTACCCATTGAAAATGGGTACCTATGAGTATAATGGTTTTGTGCAAATGTATGTAACAGGAAGAATAAGGCATATCCGCCTCATGTTTCAAATGCCCATAACTTTGTCAAATCTGAACCGATTTTGATCTTTGATGGCATTTTATTCATGGTTTGTCCTCCAGATTGATTCTGTATTTCAAATATAGTCATTATTGGAAATAAATTTTTTTGGTATTTTTTGGGAAAAAAGCATGTACCCCCCCCTTACTCATTTTTGAAAAATTTTTTTTTTCAAAATTTAGAAATGCGAATTTACATTTTTAATTGATTGTGGTGGTCATAATTAGTATAAAAAATAACTTTAAAGCCGATTCTGGGGGGTCAAATTTTTTGTCAAAAATTATGCCAAAATTAACAAAAATTTTGACAAGTAAAGCTCTCGGATCCATAGCTCGCATATTTCAAACGCCCATAACTTTGTCGAAATTTAACCGATTTTTATGTTTGAAGGCATTTTATTCATGGTTTGTCCTCTAGATTGATTCTGCATTTCAAATATACTCATTATTGAAAATAAATTTTTTTTGAATTTTTTGGGGAAAAAAGCATGTACCCCCCCCTTACTCATTTTCAAAAAAAATTTTTTTTCAAAATTTAGAATCCGGAATTTACATTTTTAATCGATTGTGGTGGCCATAATTACTATAAAAAACAACATTAAAACCGATTCTGAGGGGGTCAAATTTTTTGTCAAAAATCATGCAAAAATTGACAAACATTTTGACAAGTAAAGCTCTCGGATCCATAGCTCGCATATTTCAAACGCCCATAATTTGGTCAAAACTGAACCGAATTTCATGTTTGATGGCATTTTGTTCATGGCTTCTCCTCTAGATTGATTCTGTATTTAAAATATATGCATTATTGAAAATAAATTTTTTTTAATTTTTTGGTAAAAAAAGCATGTACCTCCCCCTTACTCATTTTCGAAAAATTTTTTTTTCAAAATTTAGAAATGCGAATTTTCATTTTTAATTGATTGTGGTGGTCTCAATTAGCATAAAAAACAACTTTAAAACCGATTCTGAGGGGGTCAAATTTTTTGTCAAAAATCATTTAAAAGTTGACAACAATTTTGACATGTAAGGCTCTTGATTCCATAGGTCCTGTATTTCAAACGCCCATAACCTTGTCAAATCTAAACCGATTTTCATGTTTGATGGCATTTTTTGTATTGTTTGTCCTCTAGATTGATTCTGCAACAACAAAATTGTTGCCCACTCTTATTACATACTTATGGCATTTCTTTTTGTTATACCCTGAACCCATTAGAAATGGGTAAATCAAGATATAATAGTTCTATGCAAATGTATGTAACAAGCAGAAGGCGAGCCATTTAAAATGATTCATTTCAGAACATTCGCATTTTTGACAAACATTGTGAAGTATTTTCTGAAAAAGCACGACACGGGCCCAAATCTACTCGCAATTATCTTTAATGTAGCACGCGATTCCATTTTCGCTGGCAGCATGATTTTATTGATATTGATTTTAACACCACATTGACAACTGTTTAATATTCTTTTTATGCTCTGCACGAGACCTACTTATAAAACTACCTCATGGCTAACAATGCCACATTGCTAACAAATAATACCTAACGACAAATAATTGAAATTATATATTCCTTTTATATGGGCCACGACGGGTAATATCAGCTAGTATATATGTATAAAGGACAAATATTTCTGACTAGTCCGATTTCGAACAGCTATGCCGTTTTGGACTCATGAATCGCAATCGCGATCCAAAATGTTTGATTTTAGAATTGTAGCAACTTTTCTAAACTCAGAGCAGGCTAGTCAACTGCTTTTGATAGTATAACTCATTTTAAATCTGTTCTATTGAATCAGTTGCTATCAGTATGCAGCTATTTAATTGGCCACTGTTTGGACTAACTTTACTTTTCCTGCTGGCCTGCAACGCGTACAATGCAAGTTAGTATAGCTATTTAAATAAGTTCACAACTAATCGGCAGATGCCAACTGCCAGAGAAATGTGATGACGCACCGTGTCAAACAGGTCCCTGTCGGGCCTTTTTTCAAATGTGGCGATTTATAAAGGCCACTCGCCAATGTGAGCCTTTCATTTATGGAGGTTGTGAGGGCACCCAAAACATGTTTGATGATGAAGAGGATTGCAAGGCTACGTGTGTGAGTTCAAGATGATTTACATTATCACGTCCGTCAAAATATCAAATACACATTTGAAAAATTAAAGAAAATTGACTTAGTTTATCTAGGCAAATTCATTTTGATTGTAAATGCTATTTATCAGATTTAATTGAACTTTCTGGCAAAACTTTGGCGACCTTTCTTGGCTCCTTTATCGTTGTCTGCGGGCATTGCATCTCGCCCCAACCAATAGGTACCATAGGTATGCGATTCTTGCGAATATCGCTTGCATAAGCAACGACAACTCCGAGCTCTGCTTCTGCTGTGCTTAACATAAACGATTGTTCCATCTGGTTGACAACACGCGCCAATATTACATCGCCGGGCTTGAAGGACTTGTAGATGTCCACTCGGTCCTTTTCTGTCTCACGCACATCCTCCTTACGCAATAGACCTCGATAACTACTCTCTAGCAGCACATTTCTAACGCAAAATATGGCGCACTTTGCAAATTTCGGCGTTGTCACCAGAACGCGAGCTGTGACGACGTCTCCAGTCGCCGGTATGGTCAAATGGAAGCCTGGCTTGTGCACACTTACAATTTGACACTAAAACAACAAATGGTAGTTTTGTGAATATTTAATGTATTATGTATAATGTATTACCTTCTCCGTAGTTTCATCAATGTTGACTACTCCAGATTTACATGCATAAATGTAGCCGCCCTGCTCGTAGGTGCCTTGTCCCACTATAATATTATCCTCCACGCGGCACAAGCGTTCTCCAGGCAGGCAGATCAATATATCATCCTCATTGGGAAAAGTAGCGGCTGTATTTCTATCCTTATCAGACATACTGCGTTTATTTAAAAAATTAACTAATTTGGTTTAATTTTGTTCGCCTAAATAAAAACATTAAATGAACACATGTTTCGGCGTCCAATTCTTAACATTTCGCTGTTATTAACAGTGAGCGCTACTGCGAATTCCAACTGAGACGCATCAAAATCATAATACAGCTGTCACTTAATACTATCGATTACTTATTCCACGAATACTGCGTTATTGTATTAAAAGTTTCAATGCAGCATTCAATTCCCGTGTTAATTCTATCCGTACATCACTAATAAAACCGATAACGTAGAGAGTCGATAAAACGCGCGTGTTTTTTTGCCGGTGTCGATGTATACATATGTATGTGTTATTTAGAATATTTTACATTAAATTTGTAATTCAAAATGGGTGAAAATGCGAACATGAGTTATCGAGAGGTCATACCTAAAAATGTAAATCCAGAGGATTGGATAGAAATTGAAATAAATACAGGTGGGTTGTGTGACATCAACTGTTAGATGTATTCGTTAGCGTAGTCAGAATAGAATGAAGTATCCATTAAATGTTAATAAATGTGTTTTTTTTCTGGCAAAACTAGGCACACAAATTACACTGCAGGACATAAAGACATTTGGAAAGTCGGGCAGCTTTTGCTACGATTGCGTTGCAAACGGGCAAAACAGGAATCGCTTCATATATTGGTAAATATTTGTCGATGCAATACACGATTTACAGTTATGAGAATAGTCAAATTGAAGGCGCACGTATCAAGATGTCGTAGAACTGTCCGAAGTTAGCCTCGATGTTACACTACTGCGAAACCATATTCGTCTACGCTTTACGGACTCTGCCGTTCTGAATGTTTCGCTGTCCGAGCAGGCGAAAACCGTGATCTTATTGGTGGTCACTGTCAGCAGTGTGCATCGGATTGTGTTTCCCCAGCAGAGCGAAGCATTGAGTTGTACTGCCAGTGGAGTTGCTCCGTCGGACACCCTGAAATATTCAATTTTTTCTGATATGAACGCTAACTTGAAGGATCGGAGCATATTTTATGTGCTCGATGGAACGATGGCGATCAATGTGCCGCATCTAGCATCTTCCGAAATATCTGAAAATGGCCAAGAGGCATATTTTGCAGTCGATTACCATTCAAAGGTAATGATTTACATTATGAATTGCCGTACCGGTAGCACAATTTCACATGAGCTGAAGGAGCCCAACATTATGCCGCGTTTTCTTTCCAACTTAAAAGGGGCTTTAATGTAAGTAATTTTGACAAAGTTAAACTTTTGGTTAAATACATATTAAAATAATGTTGCAGTGGCCGTGGAGAAAATTTTGAGGCAGCCATCTCTATGTCTTTCAGTCGGATTGACGGCGAAATGTATCTCTTGGTGCTCTATCGGAATAACGAACTGCGTTTGTGGTCAGTAGCCACTATGCAAAGTGTTTCCTCATTCAGTTGTGCCGAGTCTCAAGGAGCTCAAGGGCGTAAGTTTTGAAATTTTAAACAACTATAAATATGCTACGTTGTGGCTCCAGAAAGGTCCTTATTTTGTAAATTTAATTTTTTTATTTTTTAGCACAAACTAGTTTGCTGCGTAAAATAGATGACCATAATTTTTGTGTATTTTTGTCGCATGAAAAAGAATCGGAATTCATTTGCATTAGCATTGTAACCAGATTGAGCGACACGAACACGAACACAAAAATAGTAAGCTTAGCTGGGCGTCAGAAAGTGCCAGCCCCGCAAATGGATGTGGCTGATTTCGATGCGACTTTAACGCATATTTGGACGCTGTGGAGCAATCCTGAGGGTGATTTTAACGTGTCGGCCATTTTCTTGGGTGTCGACTCCACATTTAAATGGGTGTCGGCTGCATTGGAGCCACCGCCGGACCGATACTGCCTTACCATTGAACAGGGCGTCGATCCACGGGAAGCATACTGCTCCTACATTTTTCACCCGGGTCGGTTTGATCGTAATGTGATCGCCAAGGCTTTATATGTAAGTTCGTGTGTCGCTCTTTAATGGCCTAAAATGAATTGTTCTGCCTTTACAGATGTTCAGACGCGTCAACATGCAATTTGACATAAAGCAACTAACAATGGGAATGCTCAAGGAGCAGGTTTGCCAGGCCGTCGAAGATGAGATACAAAATGACCTGAAAGATTTTGTTGTCAGCGACGAGGAGTATTTAGAAATTGCATTCAGGCTCTGGGATCGTTTTTACTCGTGCTGTGAGCAATACCATATTAAGTTTTCTGAACCGACTGGCTTGGCCGTTTTGGGCACCATGGATACTGTTTGTATCATCAGGAGACAATCGTTTGCTTTGTTACGCCCGTGTGAAATGCTGGAACACCTAATGCTTGTCGGGGAGCACTCCAAGGACGTAGCTGAATTTGTGGCACCTTTTTGCGGGAATGATCACGAAGCCGCCCATGGCTTTATTTCGCTGATGGAGGTCATCAATCAATTCGAAAAGTTTTTAAGTGAAGATATCAAAATGGAGATGGATAAAAAAATATACCAACGGGATGATCAAGTAATTACCAATCTGCTGCTCAAATTAACCAAGGGCGATGATAATATTGATAGCGAAAACGCTGGATTAGCGCTGTCACCTAGCTGCCTGGAGCAAGTCCGTAAAAATCTACAATCGATCAACAACCTGGATGCAGCCATACGTATGTTGCTTGATTTGCTAGCTATTGTTGACGACGACGCAGATCCAGATCCTTCAAGTAAATTACACCAGCAACAAATTCAGTTTGTGGATTTCCCTTACAAATGTGACCCTTTAATTGATTTCAGGCGACCATTTAAAGTCGACACGTTTTCTGCAATCAACTGGAGCATTGTTTGGCAGCGAATATGGAATTTCCATTTTAGCCGAGACTGTCAAGCAAATGGCAATGATACGGTATTGTGTTCAATAGATATATTATATCAGCATTTTCACTAACAATATATGTTTTTAGCTTTGCTGTTTGCCGAAACCTTTTGATTTTACAGTACATACTACATGGAAGCGGTGCCAGGGGCGACAACTCGGTTATAATTAACATAAATTTCTTGCACTCCTATTACACACTGGTTTGGATCTCTGAAACACCAATTCCTCTCAACACGCCAGTTAACTTGTAGGCACAACAAACATTTGCAATTGCAGAAAATTGCTCTTAATTTCTGTTGTTTTTTATTTTGCATGAACAGCGAGGTGTCTATACAGCGTCTGACTCGTGCACAGCTCTTTAGCGGTTATACGAGGCCCTATTCGAACAAAATACGTTTAAATAATCAAACAACGCTGTTGTGTTTGTTTCTACAAACAAAGGGTTTATTTAGCGCACTTTCTATGCTTCTAAAGGAACCCAATTCAGAGGTGAATCAATTATCAATACGTCAGACTCTGCTACAGCTAGTTGGGTACATTAATCAAATGCTGTAAGTAGAACACATTTTAGCATTTTGATGTTTTGCTAATTGAAATTCACTGCAGTTGGCCTGAGGCTACGAATGATGTATTTCCCGAATGGCTATTTGGAACTTGCCATCACATTATAATTCAGGACTATGAGCGCCTTTTGGCTGGCTGGTGTACCGAGAAAGCTGATTCGCGTATGTATATGGGCGTAATGGTGTCGTATATTTATAAACTAAATACTATTGTTTGCTTTGGGTTTTGTTGCAGGTTCCTTTATGCTGGCAGTTTCTCTAATAGATTGTGGTGAACCGCAAAAGGCCATCATTCTTTTTGAGCAAGTCCAAGGGAGCGTGCTTAAGGAATCGTTTTTGTTTGAACAAGTACTTAAAAACACACCGCTCTATTCGCAGCTGTCGGGCATTCTGCGCAGACAGCCAGTTATACCAACAGAAACGGAAGCCAAATTGGCTTTAGTGCATTACTATCTGAAAGTTATACAATTATTTGAACAGCATTCTGCATCGGATTATATCATTCAATTGGCTCACATAGCTATGAACAAACTGAAAGTCGACGATCACCAGTTGCCAATGTTTCAGTCGATCGTATTTAACAACCATTTGCAGCTGGGACACTATGAGGATGCCTATCATGCCCTGGTATATAATGCTGATACGTCGCGACGCAAGGATTGTCTGCGTCAGTTGGTCATAATGTTGTTTCAGTGCAAACGCTTTGATCTGCTCATGCAGTTGCCCTACAATGGAATGCAAGAGGAGTTCGAAAACATTGTTGAGTCTCGCGCGCGCTCTCTAAGCATTGATCAGAACGAAGTCTATAATTTTCTGTATGCTTTTCATGCCAACAAGGGAAATATGCGCAAAGGTAATGTTTCCTTTAATACACCCAACGAAATTTCTAAGTATATGTATTCCCACAGCTGCGACTGTTATGTACGAGCAGGCCATGCGCCTCCAGGTGGACAGCGATGCACCTGATGCGCTCCAGAAGCGCTGCTCCTCACTTCTGGTTTGCATAAACTGCTTGTATTTGGTCGACAGTCGATATAGATGGATTGCAAAACCTAGAATTAGTGACGAAAAGTTAGCAATGGACCAGAATAATGGGCAGCAACCACAGATTGCCAACACACCAGAAGTTGTTGTGCTTGAACTACTCGATATACGACGCGAGCTTTTACACGCAGAGGCGATTAGAGAACTGTCTCACCATCGCAAAGATGTGGGCGCTTACGAAATGGCAGGCCCTGAAGATATCTCTTATCTTCTAGCCACTTGTGGTCTATATACAGCAGCAATGAAGCTAGCTCATGGGCATGCATTTTCCGTTTTGCCAATATTTGAAAGTCTGGCAGCTGCATGTGTTAGCACCACTGAGGACAAAACTAAGGATGCTTGGGTTTGGCTGCAAAACAATGATTTAGCAGGTAAAATTTAACAATGCACCCAGCTTTTTGTAATCTAACTCTAAGCTGTTTTTCAGATCTTGCTCATCGCAGCAATGCAGCGGACATGGCTTGGTCTTTGCTGCAAAAACTGGTTGTCGACAACGAACTCAATGAATCGACTTTAATACGCAAGAGTGTCGTTAATCGAATACTTGCTTTGAATGCTTTTGTACCACAATGGCTGTATGATTCCTACAAATTGACCAACTCACGGGAGCTTCTCCATCTGTTTGTTAAACACAATCGATTGCTTGATGCCGCTGATTTGGCATGTGAGATGATTGGTGGCATGCTGGGAGCAGGCAGTGAATATTTCGATTTTCAGCACTCGGTGAACGTTACAAACCCACCGCTATCTTTTCCCATCAATACGATCGATCTGCTGTTGCACGGCCTGCAGATCAATGGTAGCAAACATATTGAATATGAAATGGTAATGAAGCAATGATTGAGATATAGACTTCTCTTATAAGTCTTTTTCCAATGCTTTATTGTGTGTTATATTTGTCCTTTATCATTTGCAGGCACATGTCAAGCTGGAAGAAGAAATTGCTAGATACATTGAGACTGTTAAGCGCACCACAGACGATAAATTGAAGTTGGCCATACTAACGGATAGGCAAAATCGACAGCAAATTTTCGGTTAAACTCTTTTTCATTTATTGAGCGGACTAAAGAAAAATAAACTGTATAGTTTTTTAATGTTAGAAATCATCTGGCATTACCAGTTCGGCAAGAAACTTTTTGTAGATGTTCATAAATTGAGCCACAAAAGCCTCTAAATGAAATATATGCTTCGCGCCGTTTTGCATGCGATGTTCGTATTGTGTGGCATACTCGAGTATCTTTGCTTTAATTGACATATCACAGTTGTTGACCAGCTGCTCGACGAGTCCACGGAAGATTAGATTTGGTGGAACACCCTGCGAGAGTAACTCGTACAAACGATCGCGTATTTTTTCCAGCTTAGCAGGTGTTTGTTCGCTCACAATTTGAGTTGCCGTCTCGCGCAAATACACCTGCCAGTCTAGCTCGGCGATTTGTTGCTGCGCCGTGAACGGATATTGCTGGACTTTGGAGGCCTCTAACATCAGTAATGCCCGTCGCATATTCCGTTCGGATTTGTCTATCACCCGCTTGGCTAGCTCTGGTGGCAATACCAAACCCTCTCGCTTGCATGTGTTTTGTAGAACTGCTGTCATTTCGGTCTCGCTGGGCGCTGGTACGCGAATGCCCAGGCAACGCGATCGAATGGCCGGAATGATGCGAGATGTAGAGTTTACCGACAGTATTATGCGGCAGGTGGCTACATACTTTTCCATAGTGCGACGCAACGCGTGCTGGGCGTCCTTGGTCAGTTCATCTCCTTCAGAAATGACAATTACCTTAAATTCCCGCTGACCGTTTACGTCGATTTGATGCGTTTGTGCCACTTGCTTGATCAGGTCTATAACAACAGTCCGATCGTACATGCCGGCGTCCGAGGGATTTACCTCCAAATGATAATTGCTGCCGACCGTCATTACTTCGATCTTACGATTCGATGGCGTTGTGAAGGTCATTGTTTCGTTGCGCAGTCTCTCCACTCCTGGACCGTACATTTCACGCAGCAGGCATATTATGCGCGTTTTTTTACCAGCGCCAGATGGGCCGTAGAACATAAGATGAGGGAAATCACTTTGCTTGCACAAATTGCGCAGATTTTCGGCTTGATCCTAAATATAAATGTGAATTGTAATTATATCTACACGAAATATATTAAAATTAGATTTACTTTGTGATAATCCAATTTGGATAATTCACGGGGCCGGTACTTGTCTACCCAGAGTGCCATGGTTTTTTTTTAATTCATAAAAAATAAAACAATCCGGCTTCACTGCAGTAATTCGCGCTTTTTTACGATAGGACAATCGTTTAACACTAGTGATGTACTAAACATCGATTTTGACCAATGTTTTACTCGATGTATCGATTAAAATCAATAACAGCAAATATCGGCTTTTCGAACATGACTGACAAAATACCCTACATTTTGCCGCCGTATTATAGACAAATTTAACTTTTTTGGCTAACATTATTATTCAGCACGATCTTAATTTCAATAGCTTTCTTGTTCGTAACTTTCGATAGCAAATGCAGTGTTAATAGTAATTTTTGCATACGAATTTAAGTAACGGGCAATTTAAATCGAACGGTTAACTTTATTGTAATCATTATTACAAGTTTCCCAAATTATATTTACTTGTTTTGCTTATTGTTTAGATTGACAACTTAAATGTAGAATTTTCATTAAATGAATAAAGATTAAAGATTGTTTTTTCGAGAATGTTGTTTGTCCTAGGATTTTACTCAGTTACTTCCTGCTTGACAGCCGTCTTATTGTGGGTGCGAGAATGTCTCAAGAGACTTGCTTTACACGATAATTGCTTACCACAAATGTAGCAATTGTACGGACGTTCGCGCGTATGTATTTTCTGATGTGTTTGAAGAGTTTTGCGCGCGCCGAATGTCTTTCCGCAATTGTTGTGAGTGCATTTAAATGGGCGCAATTTTAGATGGACTGCATCGTCGTGCTCTTTAAGGTGGCAAAGCTTTTTGAACTTTCTGCCACATGTGCTGCACTGGTATCCCTCCCTGTTGTTGTGTCGAACCAAATGAGCGTCCAAATCCTCTTGGCTGGCTCTGTCGTGCGAGCAAATTGGACATCGAAACTTTGAGCTCGCAAAGTGGTTATTTAAATGAAGATTCAGCTCTGTCTTTTGACGAAATGCTTTCTGGCATATCTTGCACTCAAACGGACGCTCTTTGGTGTGACCCATTAGATGAATGCGTAAAGTTCTGGGCAAGCCGAATGCGCGTTCACAGAATTCACATTTATATGGACGCAGGCCTTCATGTACCAATCTCACGTGGTCCTTTAAGTGGTTCTTACGCTTAAACTCACGCTGACAGTATGGACACTTGTTGTCTGCCTTAGCTGGTGTCAAAACTGTATTATCAATTTCAAATTCATTATCTTCGTCACGTGATATACGTTCATCATCTTCTTTCATGCTACAAAACTGAAAATAATTAAAATTCGTTTTAAAATACATACATAAAACAAAAACATCAATCGGCTGTTGCGTAAAGGGTATCTTACAATTGGACTAACTTTATCTAACTTACATTGCTTTCATTTTCCTCGTTCCCGTTTGTTGATATAGCGTCATTCGTATTTGTTTCATTTAATAAATCAATCTCTGGCATATCGTCTGCATTTGACATTACAGTAGATACAATATATTTGTGACTTTCTTGTAACGCTCTTTGAAATTCAAGAAAAGTTAGTAATTTTTGGGCGCATTGCTGACAAATGTTTCGGGCATGCTGATTTCCGGCATTTGCTTTAATTTGATCTATTCCTAAAAATATAAGCAGTAGCAAGTTTTGCAGCTCAGGTGAATTTGTATTCAGAGTTTGGTTATGGTATGATTTAATTTTAAAGCATGTGCTACATATCATATTAAATTTGGGTTCGTTTTTCAAATCGAACTGCTCGGCTGTTAAGTCGTTCAGAGCCACCCTCGCACAGATGGCCATTTCTGCAAATTTACAAAACATGCCAACTTTTGTGTAACACGAATAACACAAACAGGTTGGCATAGCCAAAGCCATCAAAGGTTGTGTCGGTTGTATTCCATCTGTCATTAGCTCAATTATGCGGAGGATCTGGGGATTCTCTGTTAAAACATGATGCAAGTTGCCTGTGTTTTTTAATTTTTCT
Organism: Drosophila sordidula; assembly: GCA_035047465.1. NCBI lineage: Eukaryota > Metazoa > Arthropoda > Insecta > Diptera > Drosophilidae > Drosophila > Drosophila sordidula. The sequence continues at coordinate 439,072 of JAWNPQ010000260.1, read as the reverse complement.
ACATTTTGTAAGCACACTCTGCAGAAGTTGTCAACTGTGGCGCGGGTTATAGGCAGCATCATGGAAATAGTTAATTTATTCACAGACGTTCACAAGTTCAAGTTGAATAATATACTGCGTTTGTTTTCATGTAGTATGTATATTATGCATATAATGCATTTTTGATTGTTCTTTTTTTTTTTTCATATTAGATAGGTTTACTGAGAAACACAACAAGTAATATCCGAGGAAACTGTGCTCTCAGAGAGTAAGGTGTTGCGCCGATAATAACACTACTTTCATTTCTATTGCTTAATTATCGATAACTTTTTGAAACAGCTGTAGCAGTAATGATTCTGTTGTTGCTCTGTAAATTTTGAATTTGATCAAATTAGGGTTCCATTTAGTTTGCAAGAATTTGCATTATATTTAACCATTATAAATTAGTTTACTGTTAGTCAATAATTTATTCAATTTACAGTATTTGCACATATAAAGAAATAATCGGGTTTGCTGTTAATAACATTTTTGCGAATGTTAACTAACAGGCGGACAACAATCTTCATTTGAGGCATGAAGAAGAAGAAGAAGAAGCGAAGTCGTGGAATACATACATAAATTCTGCGGCTGCTGCGGCTTATCGTGATTTTTTTTAATAGGTGTTTTTTTTTAAAGGCCAGACAATAAGCGCATGGAAAACGGTGTGGAAAATGGGTTGTTGCCCGATGGGGACCAACTAGGAACGCGTGAAAACCAAATGTGCAGCAGCACAGACGGCGAGGGTGAAGGCGAGGGCGATTCGACGCCTCAGCCGCCACAAACAACAAACGACGATGTAAGCGACGGCGATGTGGATGGGGAACGCGACTTGTCTGTGTCAGATGCGGCTGAGGCAGAAGCCGAAGCAGAAGCGGACACAGAAACAATTCCAGCTGAAAATGTGGCGCCCTGTCGGATATCCATCTTGGAGGACAGTTTATGCGAAAAAGATGTAGACAGCGATGTGCCCGATGACGAGAACGATGATGAGGTGAGCGTCGTTTGACATTAGGCTTGCAGCGGACACTTCCTTTTTGTTGAAAGTTTTAATTATTATTCACGTTGTTTGTGGGAACAGGCGAAGGAGAACTACGAGGGATTCAACGGAACTGGCCGCACAGTTACATTGCAAACACTAATGGCAGCAAACGTCTTGCAGCCCGGAAAATCGGTGATGACCATCGATTACCTTGGGCAAAAGTTTGTGGGCGATTTGCTGTCGGATGGTAAAATTAAATCACTAGAGACTGAAACCATATTTCTAACGCCAAGTGCATGGGCCATGCATTGCAAGCGCATCATAAATCCCGAAAAGAAAAGTGGCTGCGGTTGGGCATCCGTAAAGTATAAGGGAAAGAAACTGGACGCATATAAAAATACCTATTTGCGAAAGTGTGCTTTACAAAAGGAGTCGACACCTGAAGACGGTGATCCAGGTAATAGATTATGCGGTACTCTACTCTCTATTTAAAACAATTGGCTACTCATCATTTAAGAACAATCGCCCGATTTTGTTTTAGTAGTAAATTGTTTTTTATTAAAATAGATGCAGAACGCAAGTCCGATTCGCCAGATCCAGTCGTTAAACGCACAGTATTTCCGCACAATACTGTGGCCAATCGCAATATAATTCAGTAAGTTTTAATACGTTTCCTGTGAACTCTGGTCGATTTATGTATATATATAATGTTTCTTATAGTGATGCTAATATGCTGATTGAGGCCGTTCCGTTCACATCTGTTGGAAAATTGCAACCGTTTTTGTTGACCATCACCTCCTCCGCTCTGTTGTTGGCTGACTTTCACTGCCATTTGACCGTGCGTGAGGTGTGTGGCTATCTCGGCGGCACTTGGGACATGAACACGCACAGTGAGTCCGGCCCTAAGAACTTCTTGTGTTTGTCTATTGGCGCGCTGAACTGTTGTTTATATATTTTCAGCATTGACCGTAACGAAAACATATCCGTGTCGGAATACACGCTTCGATCGACAGCGTGCCGCTGAAGTGGAGCGAGATATACAGAAAATGATGATACAAGATCAAGTGCTGCTCGTTGGTTGGTATCACTCGCATCCCAAATTTCAGGCTGAGCCCACTCTACGCGACTGCGACGCACAGCTAGACTATCAAATACGTATGCGCGGCGCCAATGATCTTACGTATACGCCATGTGTTTCATTAATTATTTGTAAGTTTGCTAAATTTGCTGTGCCGGCAATTGCTAAAGATTCCCTTTGTCTTCTAGCACCTTATTATGAAGAGAATCCGACCTTGGAATCGGTGGTAAAGTGTATCTGGATAGTGCCGCCAAACGAAAACAAACAATCGATGGAATATGGACGACCTATGTTAATGCAATATTCAGTGCTGCCAGATAAAGAGATACCAGAGGATGTGCGCACCGAAATACAGTCTTGTGTCGATTACTATACCCAGTTTCGCGGCGAGATTGTTAAGTTTCGCAACATTTACAACAATGATGTGACCTACAACGAGAAATTAAAAAACACGCTCTATCCGAAATTTCCATCAAAGCAAAGTGACAAGGCGTTATGGAATTGGTTATGTGCCGTCTTGGACTGTGAACAGGAGGACGATTTTATACCACCGAAAACCATTAAAATTATCGATAATGATAATGACAATGAAGTTGTTGTAAAAACGGAGACGCAGCAGGCAAACGAATCGGTTAACGAAATTAAACTGGAACAGCTGCCTAAAGAGGAGCCATTGGGCGACAGTATTCAGTTGAATTCTGCTGAGGATGTGGCCCGCAAGCACGCGGAGGAAGAAACCTCCCTGCAAGCCGAACAGAAGGCCAGTGAGCTTAAAGTTATGTCGCTGCAAGAGCAGCTTTGCATGCCCTCAGGACTGAACATGAATCCAGTGCGCATGTTGTCACCGCTGGCTACGCCAAATCCCACGAACCATACGCCAGCTCCGGCGACAAGTGCTGTGGCGCCATCCATGCCACTGAATGCAGCTGCCAGCCAGCTACCGCCGCCACAGACGCCGGCAACGAACAGCGGGCTCGCGGCCGCTGCTGCTGCTGGGCAGTCCGCTTCGCCGCGTGACAGCCCAACGAACATACAGTTGCAATCGAATGCTGCCAGTCCCGCCAAGTTTGAGCTGCCTGTGCGTGCCTCGCCCTCGCCAGCCAAATCAGATGCTTCGTCGCACACATCCCGGACACGCAATTCGCCTGCGCCGAGTCCGGGCAAATTCAGTGTTAGCGATATTGCGCGAAATAGCCCGAGCATTACGCCCAACAAATATGATCTGACTACGCCGCTAGTGCCACCGTCTGCAGCATGTTTGCCAACGGCTAATGATCTAATGGCGGCCAGCTTGGCGCAGCTAGCTGGACAGTTGCCGCCCAATTTTCTACAGGCTGATTTGGCGACGCTTTTTCAGCAGCAGCGCAAAGATTATGGCAGCTCTTCGCTAAATCAACTGGCCGCTGCGGCAGCTAAAGTGGGTGGATCCAAGCAGACCAACAATGCGCCAGCGCTGGGCAATTTAAGTGATCCCAATGTGGCGGCGGCTGTGGCCGCCTATTCCAATAGCTTCAACATGCCGCTGCCATCAGGCAGCAACAACAACAACAGCAGCAGCAGCAGCAGCAATAACAATAATAATAACAATGGGGGCAACAGCGGCAGCAAATCAAAGATGGATCGCTCCAAGTCCTCAGCGTCCTCGTCGTCATCTAACTCGAGCTCATCTTCGAATTCGTACAAAACAAAGCTGATGAAAGAGCTGGACGAGCTCAAGAACGATCCGTTAAAGATGAGCGAACTAATACGATCGCCCGAATATGCAGCACTGCTGCTGCAGCAGGCTGAGGCCTTGGGCGCCACAACGCTGGGCACCCTGGGCTTTGGTTCGGATTTGAATTATCTAACGGGCACTCAGCAAGCTGCAACTCCGATAAACAGCAAATCTTCAAAATCAACAACAGCAACATCGTCGTCGGCATCGACATCGGCATCGGCAGCAGCCGCTGCAGCCGCTCTTAGCGCCGACTACAATAATCTAATACAAGCGTCCAAGCTGTTGGGCTATGATTCCTACATGCAACAGCAGAGCAAACAGAGCAATGATCTAAATGTGTTCCTACAGCAACAAATGGCTGCAGTTGCCGCTGCCTCAATACCGCCTCCAACTGTTGCTACCAGCAGCAGTAGTAGCTCCAAGAAACAGCAGCAGCAACACCAGCAGCAGCAACAGCAGCATCAACAGCAATCGGCCGCTCAGGCGGACTACACAGCTTTGCTGCAGACCTATACGAAACTGTTTGATCCGAATAATCAGTTTGCCGCCGCCATGGCCTCAACTGGCGGCAAGCACATGAGTGGTGCACACAACGAGTTATCCGCCTTGCTAGCGGCTGGCGCTGGTGGTATTTCCGGCGCTGGTGGCGGCGGCACTGTCAGCCTTAAGCAAAAGCAAAAGGACATGCAGTCAGATATGCTGAATCAGCTGTTGCAATTGGAAAAGCAAGACTCGGAGATCAAGGCGCTGTTATATCGCCAGAATAAGGCAGCTGCCGATCTCGATGCGCTCTTTGCGTCGCCATCGGGCGCTGCCGCTGCTGCTGTAGCAGCTGCCGCTGGCAACGCTAACAAAACGAGCAGCAGTTCAGCAGCAGCAGCAGCAGCGGCAGCAGCAGCTGGCGCAATAGCAACGGGCATTCCATCACCATCAACTCTCTCTAATTCGGCTGCCTACTACAATGCATTGGCGCAGGAGAAAATGCAAGACTATGCAGCGTTCTTTCAGCAGCAGCATGGAAAGTATGGCATACCGGATCCGCTGTCAAAGTCGACGTTAGCAGCTAATAATATGTTTATGTCACCATCGGCGCTGTTTAAAATACAGCAAGAATCTCTATCGGCCATGATGATGAAGCCACCTAAGTCGACAACGCCATCATCAGCGCGTACCAGAGAGTCCTCGGCTTCGCCGGCACTGGAACGCCTCACGCCCACAAAGTCCATTAGCAGCGGTGGTGGCAATTCAAACTCTGGCGGCAAGTACAACTTCAGTGCCGTCGATTTGGCCATATCGAGCGTGCCCTCAAACACGCCATCGCCGGCGCCGTCCGATGGCAGTAGCGGCTCCTCGCATCGGCGTCCGTCGCCGGATTTGAATCGCCTATATAGCGAATTGGCACCACCTGGTGCCCTAATGGGTAATGCTCTGCCGAAAAAACGCATGGAGTTTGCCTCGGTAGCCGATTTGGCTGCACCGCCGCCGGCCAAGATACCGAAAAATAATATAGGCGATGATGTCTTAAATTTATCACATGATTAGGATTGGCGATTAGGGCGCTACTCCTATCAAGCAAATGGCCCAGTGAATGCAGTATTTTCTTATCAGTATCAGTATCAGTATCTAACCTTAAATGCAGAGCAGTGCATTCATTAATAACTATATATGTCACGCGAATCTTCTCAACTCCGAGTAAAAGACATCAAAATAATTACCATTATAAAAACCTGTTAAATTGCAATCGCATTCAAATTGAAATAGTCGACACGAGTAATTGCTCCAGACGAATGGGATATAATTCGAAGAGGACAAGAGAGTTTATAGTATTTTGCGAGTTAAATTTGAAACCTGTTGATAAACAAGTGCATAAGAACATATTTTGCTTTATGCCAACTAAATATATAACTTTATATATTTACAATACAAAAAAACACTTAATGATATTCGCATACTGCGTTGCTGATCGTTGTAAGAAATTTTATATACTTGTTTTAAAACTAACCAGAATGTAGATAAGAAATGTAATTGTGGTTGGATGCAACTGGAATTTGTAACAGTCTCTTAAGCGCTTGATGTCCTTAAACATATTATTTATATACTATTTTAGGTTTAATTACTGCACAAAGGTACTTTAAGTATTTTAAAATAGTACATACAGACACGTACACATACATACATACATTATTAACTGTAATCATGTACTGCATAATTTGAAATTGACTTTGCCGCAATAAAATACATAAACTAGGATTTTAGTTTACAATAATAAATAGTATATATATAAGCTATGTATGCTTTTTCCTTATCATATAGTATTGAAACAGCTTTTTCTCACCTGTTGTTGACCTGTTGCGTTACCGGTAAAAATACCGGTTGGAATTTTGTTATGATCCATTTCAATGAATCTGGAACCAGCAGAACTGCTATGCAAAATATGATATGAGTATCTTGTTTGTGCAGTGTGTCGATTTGGAGATCATAACGAAAACAACAACATGATAAGCGTGGCACTGATAAAGATGTATGTGTGGGTATCTAGGAGCAGGTGTTTACGTGCCGTTCAGCTCTTTGGGGGACCGGCTTATCGCAGCGACTTGTTTCTGAAGCAAATAATCAAGACAGCAAAATATCTAACAAACAAGATCTCCAAATTAATGCGTGCCCGACTATATATTACCCTGTTTACATGTGATTTGCATATGAGTCAGTTTAAGTAAGTATCTTGTAGCTATCAAGACCTAATATACTCTTACCAATTCAGCTATAGGGTATGAAAGACAACCGACTCATCTACAGTGTTCATATAAATAGCAGCGATCTGGGCTCGGATCACTTTAGTCAGTTATTCACAGTCTCCGCGAGCTCAAAATTCGAAACATGTCGCAGTACAAGGTAAACCCAACGATAATACGTAGTTCTCAAGTAAATCAAAAACTATTTAAAAGATGCTACGACATCGAAAAAATGACTCCGGAAATAGATCCTATTTAGTCCTTGAGTATATATATAATCAAAAGGATTCCAGTTGTTTTCCTAATTTGCTTTATGTTTTTAAAGTTCAAATAACTAATGGCTGGCAAACTTATAGTATCTGACAGGTTTTGGCGGCTACTTTTCGTCAGAGGACGAACGCTGCCCCAACTCACTTCCAGTTGCGCAGAATTCCCCACAGATATGCCCCTATGGTCTTTACGCCGAGCAGTTATCTGGATCCGCTTTCACTGCGCCACGTTCTGAAAACGTACGGACGTGGCTCTATCGGAAATTGCCAAGTGCGGTTCACACGCCGTTTCAGCCGTATGACGGTGCAAAATATTTGAGACAAAACTGGGATGACCAGCCCCCAAATCCAAACCAAGTAGGTCACCTACAAAATACTAATAATAATAATTAGCTATCTATTAAATGTTCAGATGCGCTGGAAACCATTTGATTTACCTGCCGAAAAAAGCGTTACATTTGTGGAGGGACTGCACACGGTTTGCGGCGCCGGTGATATAAGATCACGCCACGGATTAGCTGTCCATATATACCTATGCAACGTATCTATGGACGACTCCGCGTTCTACAATAGCGACGGTGACTTCCTTATAGGTACAACAAGGACCTTAAATGAAGGTTCCTATTTATAACATTTCTATTAAATGCTTTATCAGTGGCACAGCAAGGTGATTTGGATATAGTAACTGAGCTTGGACGAATATCGGTGGCACCCAATGAAATCTGTGTCATTCCTCAGGGTATACGCTTTGCCGTGAAGGTCAAGTCACCATGTAGGTGAGTTAATAATGTATATACTGGCACACAGAACGATATAATACAATAAGCAGACTTACCTGATTTTGCCTCACTTACTACAGCTTTGCAAATAAGCTTTCCGGCAATTATCAGATTTATGTGTAAAATACCTATGAATTGAATTGGACATGTTTTTGCAAACTTCAGGGGATACGTACTTGAGGTTTACGATGGACACTTCTGTTTACCCGACCTGGGTCCAATTGGCGCAAATGGCCTGGCCAATCCAAGGGACTTTGAAACGCCAGTGGCTTGGTTTGACAATAAGGATGTTAAGGGTAAGTTTTCGATTGAGTTTCTCTTTGATTCTTCTCCACTTCTTCACTTAATTTAACTTGGTTTATTTACAGAGTTTCAAGTGATTTCCAAGTACCAAGGCCGCCTGTTTGTGGCTAAGCAAAAGCACAGCGTGTTTGATGTAGTCGCCTGGCACGGCAACTACGTGCCTTACAAATACGATCTGTCGAAATTTATGGTCATTAACTCGGTTAGCTTTGACCACTGTGATCCCAGTATTTTCACAGTGCTGACATGCCCGAGCTTAAGGTCGGGTACGGCCATAGCCGATTTCGTAATATTCCCACCGCGCTGGTCTGTGCAGGAGCACACATTCCGTCCGCCCTATTATCACAGTAAGTATCACTATTTAAATATTATTATACCCTGAGCCCAATAAAAATGGGTAAAATGTATGTAACAGGCAGATGGAAGCATCTCAGAAGATTCATATATTACAGGCATGCGCTTTGGGTTGTATATAGATTTGAATGCTTTTATTATCTTAGTTCAAAAGTTATTTACGTATATAGTTTATATAGTGGCGTGTGAATTTCTGTGTGTGTGTGATTTTGTGTATGTTTGTATGAATGCAAAGGGGTTGTATGTGAAGACAGGGTTCAGGGTATCCCCTAGTCGGGCGCTCCCAACTAGAGCTCCTTACTTGTTTTTAATTACGACAGTTATTTTAAAGGAAACTGCATGAGCGAGTTCATGGGCTTAATTCTGGGGCAATACGAGGCCAAGGAGGAGGGTTTTGCTGCCGGTGGTGCCACTCTTCACTCGATCATGACGCCGCATGGCCCAGATGCTAAGTGCTTTGAAGGCGCTTCTAGAGCCGAACTCAAGGCTGAACGGATTGCCGACGGAACTCAGGTTTGTAGTCGCGTAAAATATCTTAATATCTTTTCGAAATTGACTCGTTTTATTTCAATTGCAAAGGCATTTATGTTCGAGAGTTCACTAAGCTTGGCCGTTACGAAATGGGGCGTAGAGACGTGCCAGAAACTTGATGCCCAATACTATGAATGCTGGCAGGCGCTGAAGAACAACTTTAAAATCGACAATTAATCGGCTTCAGCTTTAATAAAGTGAAGGTTGCGGGTTAAAGTGTACATTTATTTAAGTATCGTGTGCAATTTAAAATTCGTAGACATTTATAAATTAGTAGCTAACAACCATTTAATGCAAACGCGGCTTAATTTGTCTAGAGCCTAAATGTGATGCTGGGTGCAGAGCGTGGGCTTCGGTTATTGAAAACTTGACTGGCCTTCAATCGACACACACACAATTGGTTACAGTTAATCTGTACAGATTGGGCGACCTTTGGCAGGGCGGCGACTTGGTGGGTGGTGGTGACATTGTCGTCGGACCGGCGGCTGTACAAGGATTTGGTGGCACAGCTGCAGGCACCTGTCCTGATGTTCATTGGCATATTCTGAAATTGCAGCAGGGACATATTCTCACCTCTAGCCATTGGGCAGCAACCACTGCCAGCATCCACAGTACTGATAAGATCTGGTGCCCAATCGTTAATCATTAGCGCTCGGATTTCGGGCTGCAATCGTTTGCTCAGCCAATAGGTGCGCATATCGCCCTTGCCCTGGCAACATAAAGAGGTTCTTAAGTTCTAGATTAAGTTCTTTTCGAAGGGTTATACTTTGATGTTGGTCAGGCCTCGCTCGACGCATATATAGCCGCCCACATCTTGCAACAATTGGTAAGTCTCCTCCGAGATGTGGATCTTCATTGCTGCGCCGGTGCTTTCCATACGCGAGGCCGTATTGACCGTATCCCCGAACAGGCAATATCGCGGCATCTAATTAGTAGCAATATGTGTATTTAGAATAATAGCCAACAGCCACGAGGATTTTACCTTCTGACCAACGACACCTGCCGCACACGGACCAGAGTGTATACCTATGCGAAATTGCACCGTTTCTGTTGGCTTGTGTCGTATTTTCAGGTTCCCAACTGTTTCGAGTAGGTGTAGCGCTAGCGAGGCTATCTCACCGGCGTGGCGATTGCCATTCTTTAAGGGTAGCCCAGATACCACCATATACGCATCGCCAATTGTCTCGACCTTCGATTTACACGATGACAAATAGGGGCATACAGGAAATCAGTCAGCATCTTACCTTATAGACATCGTAATTGGAGATAATGGAGTCGCAATATGTATACAAATCGTTTAGCATTTCTACAACCTCAAATGGAGTGCTCGTACTACAGAGTTCAGTGAAGCCGACAATATCGCTAAATAAAATAGTTACACAGTCGAAGCATTCGGCTTCGACAGGATCTCCGCTTTTCAATAATTCCGCTACAGTTCTAAAAGAAAAAAACCAAATATTATATGTTATTTGGGTCAAATTTGTTAAATGTGCTCTTACTTAGGCAGCATTTGATACAAGAGCATGTCAGTTTTCTTTTTCTCTTCGTATAATAAATTGGTTCGTTCTTGAACTAAGCCCTCCAGATTATAGGCGTATTTTTCCATTATTGCCAGCATGTTATCAAATATGTTTGGCTTTCTGAAACGCGAAAATTGTTAATATCTATTCCGAAAAATAAGTGAAAAGTGATCAAGCCTACAATCCAGCCTGCAATTCCTTTAAATGCATTCGCACCAGTCTTATATCTGGACGCATTTCTGGATCCTCGTCCCAGCAGAGACGTAAGGAGTGTCGTATATAATTGGGTATATCTAAGAAGGTTAATGCTGGTCGAAAAACACCGTGCTGCAGCAGATCAGGACTCTTTACGAATTTTATGATCTCTATTTAGATGGAATCAAAAGAACCTCAGTTAAAAATCAAATAAGGGAATCTAGTCGGGAGCGCCCAACTAGGGGATACCCTGAACCCTGTCTTCACATACATTTCAACCGCCTTGTATTCATACACACATACACAAAATCACACGTACACACACACAAATTCACGCCCCCACTTCGTGAATAGAATTCGTGAATAACTGACCATGATCTGAGTGAAATTTGTAGTACGTAATAAGAGCATTCAAATCTATATACAAACAAATACTACAGACGGACAGGACTTAATTAGCTCAGCTCGTCATCTGATCAAGGATATATATACTTTATGGGATCTGAGAGGCTTCATTCTGCCTGTTACACACATTTGCACAAAACCATTATACGCTTTCTACCTCTTTTCAATGGGTTCAGTGTATAAAGAGAGCAACGAAAATTGTAATTAATTTCTTGTTTTTCAAATACCCTCATTTGTATATGCCGTTTCGCCCCAGGGTCCCTTGCGGCCAATCATCTCGTAGAGTAAAATGCCAAACGAGTAAATATCACCCTTCTGGGAGCCACGTGCTGGCCGAAACGGATCCCGTAAGAGTTCTGGTGCCGTGGTGAGAGCACGCTTCAATGCCAATTCGGCTCTTCAAAAATGAATTGCATTCGAAAATACTGAATCTAATGACAATTACTATGCGTACTTGTTTGGCTCATCCTGGCCCGCTTTTAGTTCGTGAAGTCCGAAATCCGAGATTTGGCATACCCATCTTGAGTCGATAAGGCAGTTACTCGATCGTAGGTTTCCATGCGATATTATCTCCGAGTCGTGCAAGTAAATCAGGCCCTTAAGTATATCCGAAACCAGTGAGGAAATAAACATATGATCCAAATGCAAATCTTCGTTTGCGAGCACATCCTCCAAGCTACCTCGGGCACAATATGTTGTGAACATTATTACAGAACCGTGATCAATTGATGCTCCAATAAAATTAATTATATTCTCATGGCGAACCTAAAATGTGCTTTCGAATTTTAGCCATTAAAAGTAGCTACAACTAAATGCTCACCTCTCGCATCAATTTTAATTCTTTTCGTATCGAACGCGTTATGTCCACATTCTTTTTATGAATTTTTCGCATAGCGACAATATTGCCACGAAAAAGAGCTATAGACGAAGTAAATAAAGTCAAACATATGCTGTGTATAGCTTTAATTAGTCAGACTTACCAATATTTGTAAATGACCTTTTGTTCGGCTCTCCAACTACTAGAATACTTTGGCGGCATATTTGGATCTGGGATATAAGAGATCACTTGTAAACATTACAAGTTAGTTGTAGTCCAAGAGGTCTTACGCACAATATTCTTATGGCTTGGATTGTTGTATTCGCCCAAGTTTATCACCGTGACCTCCTTCATATCAACCTTCCACAACAAGCCGGCCAACGTCTGTTCGTATCGGTAGTGCCTTCAAAAATGTTTAGTGGTTTGTCTATAGAGATCGAAGAGTTAGATATTTACTTGAGGAATAGGGCGATTGCGACGACCAGAACAAATGCGAATAATGGAGCAGTCACCAGGTAGCGCCAGTCTAGCTTTTTGCGAGGACACAACTCGCCATGGAAACCGCACATTGGTTCCGCAAGTGGCGGACGACCGTTAAGCCACTGGATAGGTTTACCATTTTTGATATAACGAAATTCCTTTGGATCATACAGATTTTAGTTAGTTAATGAAGTTATATTATAAGGATATATATTTCATTTATTTTTTGTCGGGCAGGAACCGATCCCAAAGGAGAAACATTTGTTCGAACCGCCGACTCTTTATTTGGTTTGCAGCCCTATATTTTAGTACTATTCCAACTATTTTAGACTTGAGCCACTTACCGGTATTACGGAGTCCTTATTGTAGACGAAAAATCCAACTGGCTGCATGGACATCTTTGCTAATGAGCTTCCGGAACCTCCGCCTGCATCACTTTGTAATGTGATGACGGTGTAGTTGCCCTCTGCGTCGCCATTTGAGTCAATGAACACCTGACGATATACATGATATCATATAAAAACTTCAGTAATTAAATATGAACTTCATTTACATCAAAGCCCTGTATTGAGTGATATGATCTGTTGAATATGCGGCTCATTACGAGGTTTCCATCGTTTATATCACCGCCGTTTTGGAGTATTTCCGTTATAGCACGTGCATAGATCATTACACTGTCGTACAGATGTAAACCGTATATGGGCACCTATAGATAGCGGTTGTGTAAACATTAATGCAAGGCACAGTGTGGGATATAGGGTTATGTACCGATATATTCTCGAAAACTCGTTGATGGTACGGCACTAGGAATGGAGCTTTACGTGCGTACTCTTTTATTTTGGTACATATGTCGCTAAAATTATATGTATATAAGTTTAAATTACAAAAAACAGTTTCTAATCACAAAGCTCCGAAAATTAAATAGGTTTGTGTTTAATGTATATTCACAAAGAGGAATAATTATATAAAAAGTAAATGTTAATATTGGATAATAATTGTACCCTGTACCCAATCATGAGAAAGAAAGGAGAGAGAGACGGAGAGAGTGGAAAAGAGAGAGAGGTAGATAAAAAGAGATAGAGAGAGACAGACAAGAAAGGAGAGAGAGAGAGAGAGAGAGAGAGAGAGAGAGAGAGAGAGAGAGAGAGAGACAGGAATTAAAGATATAAAAAAAGACCAAGATAAAAGAGTGTCTGAGAAATAAAAAGAAGACAAGTAAGAACGTTGTAGTCTGACGTAGCCGACTGCGTAATGCATTTTTAGATAAAATATCATGACCCTAGCTTAAAAACTGTGGAATATTTAGTTATTTCAGATTTTTAATTGTAAATGTAAATCAATGTCAAATCTGTATTGCTCGAATTTATGACATTCGCATAGAAGGGCAATACGCATTTAGAATTTATTTTAGTGGGTACAGGGTACAAGTAATAAAATGTTAATGCGTACAAGTGTTTTACAGCAGGTGTTAGATAAAAATTACCGAATATGAGGGTTTTGTGGATATGTCATGCTTATTTTTATAACTGAACGAAATGAGATTTTATCCAGTGATTTGCTCTTTTCTTTTCTAATATAAGGATCTAAGTAATCTGCAATAAAATGGTGCATGCATTAAACCCCAAGGGTGATTAGTAGTTATCGACCAAGCAAATAACTTACTACGCTCCATTATATTCACACGACGATTCGCATTGTAGATCTCATCATCCACAGATACGACAATATAATCGCCGCTTTCAAGGAGCCGCCGATTTTGCAGGCAGCGAACAAAGTCCACCATGGCAATATGCTCTCCGATAAATACGTATACTAGTTAATATTATATACAAAGGTTTTATAAATTCCGACACAAGTGCAATGTGATGGATAAACAGTGTATAAAAAACTTACTACGTGTCGTTGTGTATGTTTCTTCAATAATATTTTCAATTTGTGATAAGGTTTTTTTAATGGGTATATAATCCGATATGTATTTAAGGTGCGTAATGGTAAAGTTTCTCGATTCAGCGAGTTCCTGTTATTGTAACTTGTAAGGAAATATTTATTTTAAGAGGTTTATTCAAAGTTTTCTTACCTGAATAGCGCTGGCCACATCAGAGCCCCATATTGGTTTTGAACTGACCACAATAGCAAATTTCTTCCAATCGTATGCATTCAACAGACTTATCACACTTTTAGAGACCTAATTTGACATTATAAATCCTTAGCTAAGAAAATTATAAGCACATTCATGGAAATATCTACCTTCGATGCTGGGGCGAGGGTTCGTGCGAAGGTATGAAAGGTACTCTTATTGGAAACAATCGAATCTGAGCATTTCTATAAGAAATACATACAGGGACTTTCCTTGGGGCTAATATTGAGCTTACTTACGAACGATAGCATTGGGGTGTTCCAGGCAGAAGCAAGCAACGCCTCAGTTGTACAGCTCTCATCGGGTCCTATGAACGCTTTTACCCTTTTCTCCCTGAGCTCTGTCATAAGTCTAAAAATAATGAGAAAATTAATGCTTAAGACAAGAGCTCAGACTTCTCTAGGTATATAACAAAATTCTTAAAAGTAATTAAACTTCACCTTAATGGTTTCACTCGATATGCGCTGCTTTTGTGTCCAATGTCAAATGGCGTAAAGGTAAGTATTTTGCCTGGCAGTAAATTAACGTTTTTATTGACATCCTCCACGGCCAGCGGGAGACCACCAAGCGTTACCTGGTGGTAAAATGGACCATAGTAAAAGCAGAAATAATGTTCGACTTTATTACGTGTTAAAATGTTTGTATTTTGTTCCAGTTTATAAAATTTAAAATTTATATTAAAAGCTACAATATTTAAAAGTATTTAAATTTATTATGGTATAATTTGGATCAATTCAAAACCATATGAATAATTGACTGCCTGAGCGTAGCTGCGGAGTTCATGATCTGCAATATTGTGAGTCAACAGCAGCGTATTTTTCAGTGTACTGTAATGACTTATCGCGATAAGCCCCGAAATAGTAAACAGTATGAGCTGTGATAGAAAGATCGTTATACCACCGAGCAGAGTTATATAGGATAGTTCGTCCACGGTTAGATAATCCCATAGCCGCAACGCGTGCTCTTCAAGTTCTTGAGCCACTTTAAAGCTCCAAGGAAGAAGCATTAGGATGCCAACTCGTTGCCAAATTTTTAGGCTTGCCCCACATAGCCGACATAAAAAGTCATTTATTGGACCCAATGAACGTAGGTGTATAATACCATATCCGTAATAAAATGTGCTCAACGCAAATCCAGTGTATAATAAACCGCACGCCAGTTCGGAAGGTATGTCATGAGACTCTAGCCCATTTAATGGTTGTAATATGCCCG
This sequence comes from Drosophila sordidula, assembly GCA_035047465.1. Taxonomy (NCBI): domain Eukaryota; kingdom Metazoa; phylum Arthropoda; class Insecta; order Diptera; family Drosophilidae; genus Drosophila; species Drosophila sordidula. The sequence continues at coordinate 423,546 of JAWNPQ010000260.1, read as the reverse complement.
AAATAAGTGTTGTTTCGAAGAGAATGAAAATCAGGCAAATATGATTTTCAAGCAGACAATTTATTATACGCTTAAAGCTGCTCAAAATCATGATCTTTGTTACTTGAATACTGTACTAATTTTATACTTAATTTCTGAAGGCTTAACAAACTGCTACTACATCTGGGGGTTTTTGTTTGTATTCCAAGCATACTTAATTAATCAATTTGAGTTTGTCTGATTGATTGCAGTTTGCGAACAACTTTATTTGAACATGTGAGGCTAATCAGAAATCCATAAATAGCAACTAGTTTTCAGTTATTATGAAATATGCGTTTAATTGGAATTATTTGCAGTTCTATTTTTTTTCATATTTCAAATAGTTAAATAATTTGTTCACTGATGTGCACACTATTTGCCTTCCATACCACTTTTCATTTGTAGCTTTTTGAGGGGCTTAACAATGTGTGTATTAAAAGGGACTGCACGCTTTATGTTCGTATTAGGAATTAGTCTGTAACATCCACATATTTAGCTGTGTTGCATATAGTAGTCGCTACAAAGGGTTTTTGTTCTTGCCTTAACATTGAGGGGATGACTTATCAGGAAGTGGCTGGTGAGGCAGGCTCTTCACGAATTGTTGTCATGACAATTTAGCCGTCGAGAGTAGTTCGTCATGGAAATTTAAATTTGTGTCTATCTTCAATTTCTCATTTTTCATATTGAGTGCATGTGGGTAAGTGGTCCTGAGTGGGCCTGCGTTTAATTTGATTGAAAGAGCCTAGCACAAAACTCTGGTCTGAGCATTGGCTATTGGCATTTGAGCTTATTTCTTTACAAATTTTTTAAATAAGCCAAACATTTCATTTACCATTAATTCCGTGTATACTTACGGAGCAGACCAAAAAGTTTTTTTTTTAAGTTTATATTTAACTGTGAATTATTAAGAGTAATAATAATAATAAAAGTAATAATTATAACTTTATTTGCCCAGTTGTCGAAAATCGACTAATAATTAAAAAATAAATAAATAAAATATGCGAAAAAAATCTTTTACTGTACAAAAAAGGGTGACAAACATTTGTATGTAATTTGCTTAAAATATTAATATATAGATAATTGAAATAAAAATATTATTTGTAATATCTTTATATTCTAAAATGTATGATGTCTTACCCGCATCTGAGAGTATTCCGCAAGGAATCCAATATTTATGGTGTCTTTTGTGGCTGATAAGTATATCCGCTGGCAGGAGAAAACTGCAGTGGCCACAAGATAGAGGCGGATATTGCGAAAAATGCGGCCGTCTGCCATGTTAACTGGACACATTAAAGCGGAAAAATGCTGACTTAATGGCAATAAAGTTTTGTAAGCGTGACACTGACACCGTCTGCGACCAACAAGGCGGAGTTATGTGGCGGCTTACAAGTCAAGAACTGCACTGAAAGCTGCATATAGTGAGCAAAAATTTCGACGCGAATGTGGGCCACATCGGAGCGTTAAATTTCAAAAGCCGCAACGGTTTTTCACTTGTTGCTCCGCTGTGGCGTTGTTGTTCGACCGTAAATCCCAATGAGACTGCTGTTCGCCGGATGGCTACACGGTCCTTTTATGCCGTCAGCTTCGTCGGGGCCACTTCGTTTCGGTTCCGGCACCAAATGGGGGTAGTGGCGGTGGGCGGTCTGCGCGCCAAAATGAAATGCGTATGACTGACAAGGGCTGTTGTGGCTAAATTTGTGAACGTGGGTGTCGGGCTGTGACCCTGCGAATTTGTTGCTTTGCTTCTGGTTAAAACTAAATCAAGCCCGTGTCGTTCCATCAGGATTTTAATTAAGACTGGCCCAATAGTAAATTATTTTCGTTGTCACAGATTCGAGTACAACAATTTTAAAGCGACGCTTTTAATTTGCATTTTTTGGTCGCCATGAGGCTGCATTATCCTTCTCCTGAAATCGGGGCGCATTTAGCATAATCCTCTTGTGTGTTTGAGCTTTTGGACACAGGCGTGGGTTTCCACGTAATGTACTTGGTTTGGACACTAGTACTTTTAGCTGTAGTTCAGTGTCAGGTTGCACGGATTAGCCATAATGGTGTCCTTGAATTTGTAATACACTGACATATCTTCTTTTATTTAATATTTAATATTATTTTGCGCTGACACGTAGTTTCATGAAAATAATTTCCTTTACCTCAATATAAAAAAATTGTTAAGATTATTTTTAGCAACATATAAATTTTCAATTGCCTTGTCTGTTTAATATCCCTAAGGCTTGACAGTCCTTTAATTTACGCAGCGAATTAAGATAAGTGTCTATGTAGAATCGGATGACATTGGTATTTCTGTAAATTTAATTGCCTTTGTTTTTTGTCTTGTCAAATGTCAAACGAAAAAGATATACCTATGATGCCTTTAAAGTGTGTATGTGAATATGCATTATTAAGAGAAAGAAAAGATTCCAATTCGTTTGAATGCTAGTAATTCAAATCTTAATTTATGCAAAATATTTAATGAATATCAATATGTGTATAAATGCAAAATTGATTTTTTAGATTTTGAAAGTGTAATCGACTCAGTTAGAAACTAAGACAGTGGCAATATATGGGTATAGCATATAGTATAATATATAGCTAGTTTTGCATTACTGATAATGGTCAAGCACTTTCTTGTTGATAACGCCTACGTAGCTTGTATACTTTGGCGAGGTGCCATTTAGTGCAATAAATTGCTCCGCAACCTCGACGGCAACACGGACTTGTGCCTCTGAGGTGCTAGCGCCCAAGTGGGGCGTGGCTACGACTTTGGGATGATTAATGAGTGCCTTGGTGACCTCCGACTTGGGCGGTTCCTCGGGATAGACATCGAATGCTGCGCCAGCGCATTTGCCACTCTTAAGTGCATCTAGAACAGCCTGCTCATCGATGATGCCGCCACGTGCAACGTTGATTACTTTGACGCCCTGCTTGCACTTGGCCAGCGATTCTGTTGATATGAGATCTGTTTGGAGGAAAGTTATAGATTTGAGGTTGCGTTTGTTAAGCTCAATGACTGACTTTTGGTGGCCGGTATCAATGGCGTGTGTACGGTTATATAGTCGGCTAGCGGCCAGATCTGTTCCAAAGTTAGCTTTTCAATGCCAATGGCCTTGGCCTCGGCCTCAGTAGTGATTGGATCGTAGCCAATTATCTAATAATGTCGAGAGTATTATCTTTTGCTAAATGAATGAATATACTGATTTGTTACCCTCATGCCCCAGGTCTTCATGCGTATAGCCACTTCGCGTCCGATGCGGCCGAGACCGAGCACTGCTAGAGTTTTGCCATAGAGCTCGGTGCCACTATAAAGCTTCCTGTCCCAGCGACCCTCCTTCATGCTTTGGCCGGCTGGCACGACGGGACGCGCCAGAGCGCCAATTAGGATGCACGTCAGTTCACAAGCCGAAATCGAATTGCCGCCTGGAGTGCTGAAAGCAAAAGCGTTTTAGTTAAATACACCAAACACCAAAATCGTGCTCAAAATAAGGGCCGAGCGGGGGGCACTTGTTGTGACTAGACAGCGTTATGCAAATGTCGAAAGTATCGCGTATTCGCGTAGTATCCTTGGCAATCCAGGCAGGCTCAATGGCAAAAAGGATCCCTCTCTTTCTCTCATTTCAGAAAATGTAGGGCCGTCTAATTATGCGTGCCAAGCGGCATAATACGTCCTACGACCTCGTGACAGCCAAACAGCTACTGCGTTCGATGCGGCATTTAATGCGTGCATATTTGCCAGCTCTCTTTTGTTTTTGATTTTGTGTGTTTTTTGTCTTTTCAGGAAACATTTACTTACTTAAGGACAACGACATTATGCGCCGTCGCTGCAGCCACATCGATATTGTCCACTCCGGCGCCCGCACGACCCACAACCTTAAGGCTGCCAGCTCCAGCCGCCAGCACTTCCGATGTTATTTTTGTATCCGAACGCACAATGGCAGCATCAAAGTTCTATTTGTATTGAATTATGTTAAATAGGTGGTAAGCAACGATGAAACTGCATAGCTACATATGTCTTTGTGGTTATGAGCGTTCAAAGCTATAGACATGCATATTTATTGATAAATATTTATACTTAGATTTTGTCTATTTTAATAACCAACGGTTGTGACCCGACTCTGCCAGTGGCATGGCGACACTTTAATACAAATTTAATTTAATAAAATAAATAAAAATTAGTATAATTCACAATTGAATTGCCAAAATGAGCTATTATACTTTCACACTTAGCTTCATTAATTAATTACTTAATTAATTAGTTGTTAAATATAAATAGGATTTGAAACATATAATCGTGATCGCCTCTACTTGAGAGTACTGCGTGCACACTAATTAGTTAATTAGTTATTGAATACAAATAACATTTGAAACATTTAATCGGGATCCTCATAGGACTTATTTCGGATTTACTGATTGCGGTTGAAAGCTATTCGCTTCAGGTTTTCAATAATGAATATATTTGAAATACAGAATCAATCTAGAGGACAAACCATGAATAAAATGCCATCAAACATCAAAATCGGTTCAGTTTTGACAAAGTTATGGGTGTTTCAAATATGGGAGCTATGGGTCCGAGAGCTTTACATGTCAAAATTTTTGTCAATTTTGGCATGATTTTTGACAAAAAATTTGACCCCCCCCAGAATCGGCTTTAAAGTTGTTTTTTATACTAATTATGACCACCACAATCGATTAAAAATGTAAATTCGCATTTCTAAATTTTGAAAAAAAAATTTTTTCGAAAATGAGTAAGGGGGGGGTACATGCTTTTTTCCCCAAAAAATTCAAAAAAAATTTATTTTCAATAATGAGTATATTTGAAATGCAGAATCAATCTAGAGGACAAACCATGAATAAAATGCCTTCAAACATACAAATCGGTTAAGTTTCGACAAAGTTATGGGCGTTTGAAATATGCGAGCTATGGATCCGAGAGCTTTACTTGTCAAAATTTTTGTCAATTTTGGCATGATTTTTGACAAAAAATTTGACCCTCCCAGAATCGGCTTTAAAGTTGTTTTTTATACTAATTATGACCACCACAATCAATTAAAAATGTAAACTCGCATTTCTAAATTTTGAAAAAAAAATTTTTTCGAAAATGAGTAAGGGGGGGGGTACATGCTTTTTTTCCCAAAACATACCAAAAAAATTTATTTTCAATAATGAATATATTTGAAATACAGAATCAATCTAGAGGACAAACCATGAATAAAATGCCATCAAACATTAAAATCGGTTCAGTTTTGACAAAGTTATGGGCGTTTGAAATATGGGAGCTATGGGTCCGAGAGCTTTACATGTCAAAATTTTTGCCAATTTTGGCATGATTTTTGACAAAAAATTTGACCCTCCCAGAATCGGCTTTAAAGTTGTTTTTTATACTAATTATGACCACCACAATCAATTAAAAATGTAAATTCGCATTTCTAAATTTTGAAAAAAAAATTTTTTCGAAAATGAGTAAGGGGGGGGTACATGCTTTTTTTCGGAAAAGATCCAAAAAATTTTATTTTCAATAATGAATATATTTGAAATTCAGAATCAATCTAGAGGACAAACCATGAATAAAATGCCATCAAACATCAAAATCGGTTCAGTTTTGACAAAGTTATAGGTGTTTCAAATATGGGAGCTATGGGTCCGAGAGCTTTACATGTCAAAATTTTTGTCAATTTTGGCATGATTTTTGACAAAAAATTTGACCCCCCCAGAATCGGCTTTAAAGTTGTTTTTTATACTAATTATGACCACCACAATCAATTAAAAATGTAAATTCGCATTTCTAAATTTTGAAAAAAAAATTTTTTCGAAAATGAGTAAGGGGGGGGTACATGCTTTTTTTCCCAAAACATACCAAAAAAATTTATTTTCAATAATGAATATATTTGAAATACAGAATCAATCTAGAGGACAAACCATGAATAAAATGCCATCAAACATCAAAATCGGTTCAGTTTTGACAAAGTTATGGGTGTTTCAAATATGGGAGCTATGGGTCCGAGAGCTTTACATGTCAAAATTTTTGCCAATTTCGGCATGATTTTTGACAAAAAATTTGACCCCCCCAGAATCGGCTTTAATTTTGTTTTTTATACTAATTATGACCACCACAATCGATTAAAAATGTAAATTCGTATTTCTAAATTTTGAAAAAAAAATTTTTTCGAAAATGAGTAAGGGGGGGTACATGCTTTTTTTCGGAAAAGATCCAAAAAATTTTATTTTCAATAATGAATATATTTGAAATTCAGAATCAATCTAGAGGACAAACCATGAATAAAATGCCATCAAACATCAAAATCGGTTCAGTTTTGACAAAGTTATGGGTGTTTCAAATATGGGAGCTATGGGTCCGAGAGCTTTACATGTCAAAATTTTTGTCAATTTTGGCATGATTTTTGACAAAAAATTTGACCCCCCCAGAATCGGCTTTAAAGTTGTTTTTTATACTAATTATGACCACCACAATCAATTAAAAATGTAAATTCGCATTTCTAAATTTTGAAAAAAAAATTTTTTCGAAAATGAGTAAGGGGGGGGGTACATGCTTTTTTTCCCAAAACATACCAAAAAAATTTATTTTCAATAATGAATATATTTGAAATACAGAATCAATCTAGAGGACAAACCATGAATAAAATGCCATCAAACATCAAAATCGGTTCAGTTTTGACAAAGTTATGGGTGTTTCAAATATGGGAGCTATGGGTCCGAGAGCTTTACATGTCAAAATTTTTGCCAATTTCGGCATGATTTTTGACAAAAAATTTGACCCCCCCAGAATCGGCTTTAATTTTGTTTTTTATACTAATTATGACCACCACAATCGATTAAAAATGTAAATTCGCATTTCTAAATTTTGAAAAAAAAAATTTTTCGAAAATGAGTAAGGGGGGGGGGTACATGCTTTTTTCCCCAAAAAATTCAAAAAAAATTTATTTTCAATAATGAGTATATTTGAAATGCAGAATCAATCTAGAGGACAAACCATGAATAAAATGCCTTCAAACATACAAATCGGTTAAGTTTCGACAAAGTTATGGGCGTTTGAAATATGCGAGCTATGGATCCGAGAGCTTTACTTGTCAAAATTTGTGTCAATTTTGGCATGATTTTTGACAAAAAATTTGACCCTCCCAGAATCGGCTTTAAAGTTGTTTTTTATACTAATTATGACCACCACAATCAATTAAAAATGTAAATTCGCATTTCTAAATTTTGAAAAAAAAATTTTTTCGAAAATGAGTAAGGGGGGGGGTACATGCTTTTTTTCGGAAAAGATCCAAAAAATTTTATTTTCAATAATGAATATATTTGAAATTCAGAATCAATCTAGAGGACAAACCATGAATAAAATGCCATCAAACATCAAAATCGGTTCAGTTTTGACAAAGTTATGGGTGTTTCAAATATGGGAGCTATGGGTCCGAGAGCTTTACATGTCAAAATTTTTGTCAATTTTGGCATGATTTTTGACAAAAAATTTGACCCCCCCAGAATCGGCTTTAAAGTTGTTTTTTATACTAATTATGACCACCACAATCAATTAAAAATGTAAATTCGCATTTCTAAATTTTGAAAAAAAAATTTTTTCGAAAATGAGTAAGGGGGGGGTACGGCTTTTTTTCCCAAAACATACCAAAAAAATGTATTTTCAATAATGAATATATTTGAAATACAGAATCAATCTAGAGGACAAACCATGAATAAAATGCCATCAAACATCAAAATCGGTTCAGTTTTGACAAAGTTATGGGTGTTTCAAATATGGGAGCTATGGGTCCGAGAGCTTTACATGTCAAAATTTTTGTCAATTTTGGCATGATTTTTGACAAAAAATTTGACCCCCCCAGAATCGGCTTTAAAGTTGTTTTTTATACTAATTATGACCACCACAATCAATTAAAAATGTAAATTCGCATTTCTAAATTTTGAAAAAAAAATTTTTTCGAAAATGAGTAAGGGGGGGGGTACATGCTTTTTTTCCCAAAACATACCAAAAAAATTTATTTTCAATAATGAATATATTTGAAATACAGAATCAATCTAGAGGACAAACCATGAATAAAATGCCATCAAACATCAAAATCGGTTCAGTTTTGACAAAGTTATGGGTGTTTCAAATATGGGAGCTATGGGTCCGAGAGCTTTACATGTCAAAATTTTTGCCAATTTCGGCATGATTTTTGACAAAAAATTTGACCCCCCCAGAATCGGCTTTAATTTTGTTTTTTATACTAATTATGACCACCACAATCGATTAAAAATGTAAATTCGCATTTCTAAATTTTGAAAAAAAAATTTTTTCGAAAATGAGTAAGGGGGGGTACATGCTTTTTTCCCCAAAAAATACCAAAAAAATGTATTTTCAATAATGAATATATTTGAAATACAGAATCAATCTAGAGGACAAACCATGAATAAAATGCCTTCAAACATACAAATCGGTTAAGTTTCGACAAAGTTATGGGTGTTTCAAATATGGGAGCTATGGGTCCGAGAGCTTTACTTGTCAAAATTTTTGTCAATTTTGGCATGATTTTTGACAAAAAATTTTGAAAAAAAATTTTTTTCGAAAATGAGTATGGGGGGGGTACATGCTTTTTTCCCCAAAAAATTCAAAATAAATTTATTTTCAATAATGAGTATATTTGAAATGCAGAATCAATCTAGAGGACAAACCATGAATAAAATGCCTTCAAACATACAAATCGGTTAAGTTTCGACAAAGTTATGGGCGTTTGAAATATGCGAGCTATGGATCCGAGAGCTTTACTTGTCAAAATTTTTGTCAATTTTGGCATGATTTTTGACAAAAAATTTGACCCCCCCAGAATCGGCTTTAATTTTGTTTTTTATACTAATTATGACCACCACAATCAATTAAAAATGTAAATTCGCATTTCTAAATTTTGAAAAAAAAATTTTTTCGAAAATGAGTAAGGGGGGGGTACATGCTTTTTTCCCCAAAAAATACCAAAAAAATGTATTTTCAATAATGAATATATTTGAAATACAGAATCAATCTAGAGGACAAACCATGAATAAAATGCCATCAAACATTAAAATCGGTTCAGTTTTGACAAAGTTATGGGCGTTTGAAATATGGGAGCTATGGGTCCGAGAGCTTTACATGTCAAAATTTTTGCCAATTTTGGCATGAATTTTGACAAAAAATTTGACCCCCCCAGAATCGGCTTTAATTTTGTTTTTTATACTAATTATGACCACCACAATCGATTAAAAATGTAAATTCGCATTTCTAAATTTTGAAAAAAAAATTTTTTCGAAAATGAGTAAGGGGGGGGGTACATGCTTTTTTCCCCAAAAAATACCAAAAAAATGTATTTTCAATAATGAATATATTTGAAATACAGAATCAATGTAGAGGACAAACCATGAATAAAATGCCATCAAACATCAAAATCGGTTCAGTTTTGACAAAGTTATGGGCGTTTGAAATATGGGACCTATGGGTCCGAGAGCTTTACATGTCAAAATGCTTGTCAATTTTGGCATGATTTTTGACAAAAAATATGACCCTTCCAGAATCGGCTTTAATGTTGTTTTTTATACTAATTATGACCACCACAATCAATTAAAAATGTAAATTCGCATTTCTAAATTTTGAAAAAAAAATTTTTTCGAAAATGAGTAAGGGGGGGGGTACATGCTTTTTTCCCCAAAAAATTCAAAAAAAATTTATTTTCAATAATGAGTATATTTGAAATGCAGAATCAATCTAGAGGACAAACCATGAATAAAATGCCTTCAAACATACAAATCGGTTAAGTTTCGACAAAGTTATGGGCGTTTGAAATATGCGAGCTATGGATCCGAGAGCTTTACTTGTCAAAATTTTTGTCAATTTTGGCATGATTTTTGACAAAAAATTTGACCCCCCCAGAATCGGCTTTAATTTTGTTTTTTATACTAATTATGACCACCACAATCAATTAAAAATGTAAATTCGCATTTCTAAATTTTGAAAAAAAAATTTTTTCGAAAATGAGTGAGGGGGGGGTACATGCTTTTTTTCCCAAAACATACCAAAAAAATTTATTTTCAATAATGAATATATTTGAAATACAGAATCAATCTAGAGGACAAACCATGAATAAAATGCCATCAAACATTAAAATCGGTTCAGTTTTGACAAAGTTATGGGCGTTTGAAATATGGGAGCTATGGGTCCGAGAGCTTTACATGTCAAAATTTTTGCCAATTTTGGCATGAATTTTGACAAAAAATTTGACCCCCCCAGAATCGGCTTTAATTTTGTTTTTTATACTAATTATGACCACCACAATCGATTAAAAATGTAAATTCGCATTTCTAAATTTTGAAAAAAAAATTTTTTCGAAAATGAGTAAGGGGGGGGGTACATGCTTTTTTCCCCAAAAAATACCAAAAAAATGTATTTTCAATAATGAATATATTTGAAATACAGAATCAATCTAGAGGACAAACCATGAATAAAATGCCATCAAACATCAAAATCGGTTCAGTTTTGACAAAGTTATGGGTGTTTCAAATATGGGAGCTATGGGTCCGAGAGCTTTACTTGTCAAAATTTTTGTCAATTTTGGCATGATTTTTGACAAAAAATTTGACCCTCCCAGAATCGGCTTTAAAGTTGTTTTTTATACTAATTATGACCACCACAATCAATTAAAAATGTAAATTCGCATTTCTAAATTTTGAAAAAAAAATTTTTTCGAAAATGAGTAAGGGGGGGGTACATGCTTTTTTCCCCAAAAAATTCAAAAAAAATTTATTTTCAATAATGAGTATATTTGAAATGCAGAATCAATCTAGAGGACAAACCATGAATAAAATGCCTTCAAACATACAAATCGGTTAAGTTTCGACAAAGTTATGGGCGTTTGAAATATGGGACCTATGGGTCCGAGAGCTTTACATGTCAAAATGCTTGTCAATTTTGGCATGATTTTTGACAAAAAATATGACCCTTCCAGAATCGGCTTTAATGTTGTTTTTTATACTAATTATGACCACCACAATCGATTAAAAATGCAAATTCGGAAATCTAAATTTTGAAAAAAAATTTTTTTCGAAAATGAGTAAGGGGGGGGTACATGCTTTTTTTCGGAAAAGATCCAAAAAATTTTATTTTCAATAATGAATATATTTGAAATTCAGAATCAATCTAGAGGACAAACCATGAATAAAATGCCATCAAACATCAAAATCGGTTCAGTTTTGACAAAGTTATGGGTGTTTCAAATATGGGAGCTATGGGTCTGAGAGCTTTACATGTCAAAATTTTTGTCAATTTTGGCATGATTTTTGACAAAAAATTTGACCCCCCCAGAATCGGCTTTAAAGTTGTTTTTTATACTAATTATGACCACCACAATCAATTAAAAATGTAAATTCGCATTTCTAAATTTTGAAAAAAAAATTTTTTCGAAAATGAGTAAGGGGGGGGTACATGCTTTTTTTCCCAAAACATACCAAAAAAATTTATTTTCAATAATGAATATATTTGAAATACAGAATCAATCTAGAGGACAAACGATGAATAAAATGCCATCAAACATCAAAATCGGTTCAGTTTTGACAAAGTTATGGGTGTTTCAAATATGGGAGCTATGGGTCCGAGAGCTTTACATGTCAAAATTTTTGCCAATTTCGGCATGATTTTTGACAAAAAATTTGACCCCCCCAGAATCGGCTTTAATTTTGTTTTTTATACTAATTATGACCACCACAATCGATTAAAAATGTAAATTCCCATTTCTAAATTTTGAAAAAAAAATTTTTTCGAAAATGAGTACATGCTTTTTCCCCAAAAAATACCAAAAAAATGTATTTTCAATAATGAATATATTTGAAATACAGAATCAATCTAGAGGACAAACCATGAATAAAATGCCATCAAACATCAAAATCGGTTCAGTTTTGACAAAGTTATGGGTGTTTCAAATATGGGAGCTATGGGTCCGAGAGCTTTACTTGTCAAAATTTTTGTCAATTTTGGCATGATTTTTGACAAAAAATTTGACCCTCCCAGAATCGGCTTTAAAGTTGTTTTTTATACTAATTATGACCACCACAATCAATTAAAAATGTAAATTCGCATTTCTAAATTTTGAAAAAAAAATTTTTTCGAAAATGAGTAAGGGGGGGGGTACATGCTTTTTTCCCCAAAAAATTCAAAAAAAATTTATTTTCAATAATGAGTATATTTGAAATGCAGAATCAATCTAGAGGACAAACCATGAATAAAATGCCTTCAAACATACAAATCGGTTAAGTTTCGACAAAGTTATGGGCGTTTGAAATATGCGAGCTATGGATCCGAGAGCTTTACTTGTCAAAATTTTTGTCAATTTTGGCATGATTTTTGACAAAAAATTTGACCCTCCCAGAATCTGCTTTAAAGTTGTTTTTTATACTAATTATGACCACCACAATCAATTAAAAATGTAAATTCGCATTTCTAAATTTTGAAAAAAAAAATTTTTCGAAAATGAGTAAGGGGGGGGTACATGCTTTTTTCCCCAAAAAATTCAAAAAAAATTTATTTTCAATAATGAGTATATTTGAAATGCAGAATCAATCTAGAGGACAAACCATGAATAAAATGCTTTCAAACATGAAAATCGGTTAAGTTTCGACAAAGTTATGGGCGTTTGAAATATGCGAGCTATGGATCCGAGAGCTTTACTTGTCAAAATTTTTGTCAATTTTGGCATGATTTTTGACAAAAAATTTGACCCTCCCAGAATCGGCTTTAAAGTTATTTTTTTATACTAATTATGACCACCACAATCAATTAAAAATGTAAATTCGCATTTCTAAATTTTGAAAAAAAAAATTTTTTCAAAAATGAGTAAGGGGGGGGTACATGCTTTTTTTTCCCAAAACATACCAAAAAAATTTATTTTCAATAATGAATATATTTGAAATTCAGAATCAATCTAGAGGACAAACCATGAATAAAATGCCATCAAACATCAAAATCGGTTCAGTTTTGACAAAGTTATGGGTGTTTCAAATATGGGAGCTATGGGTCCGAGAGCTTTACATATCAAAATTTTTGTCAATTTTGGCATGATTTTTGACAAAAAATTTGACCCCCCCAGAATCGGCTTTAATTTTGTTTTTTATACTAATTATGACCACCACAATCGATTAAAAATGTAAATTCGCATTTCTAAATTTTGAAAAAAAAATTTTTTCGAAAATGAGTAAGGGGGGGGGTACATGCTTTTTTCCCCAAAAAATTCAAAAAAAATTTATTTCCAATAATGAGTATATTTGAAATGCAGAATCAATCTAGAGGACAAACCATGAATAAAATGCCTTCAAACATACAAATCGGTTAAGTTTCGACAAAGTTATGGGCGTTTGAAATATGCGAGCTATGGATCCGAGAGCTTTACTTGTCAAAATTTTTGTCAATTTTGGCATGATTTTTGACAAAAAATTTGACCCTCCCAGAATCGGCTTTAAAGTTGTTTTTTATACTAATTATGACCACCACAATCAATTAAAAATGTAAATTCGCATTTCTAAATTTTGAAAAAAAAATTTTTTCGAAAATGAGTAAGGGGGGGGTACATGCTTTTTTCCCCAAAAAATACCAAAAAAATGTATTTTCAATAATGAATATATTTGAAATACAGAATCAATCTAGAGGACAAACCATGAATAAAATGCCTTCAAACATACAAATCGGTTAAGTTTCGACAAAGTTATGGGCGTTTGAAATATGGGACCTATGGGTCCGAGAGCTTTACATGTCAAAATGCTTGTCAATTTTGGCATGATTTTTGACAAAAAATATGACCCTTCCAGAATCGGCTTTAATGTTGTTTTTTATACTAATTATGACCACCACAATCAATTAAAAATGTAAATTCGCATTTCTAAATTTTGAAAAAAAATTTTTTTCAAAAATGAGTAAGGGGGGGGTACAAGCTTTTTTTTTCCCAAAACATACAAAAAAAATTTATTTTCAATAATGAATATATTTGAAATTCAGAATCAATCTAGAGGACAAACCATGAATAAAATGCCATCAAACATCAAAATCGGTTCAGTTTTGACAAAGTTATGGGCGTTTGAAATATGGGACCTATGGGTCCGAGAGCTTTACATGTCAAAATGCTTGTCAATTTTGGCATGATTTTTGACAAAAAATATGACCCTTCCAGAATCGGCTTTAATGTTGTTTTTTATACTAATTATGACCACCACAATCGATTAAAAATAAAAATTCGGAAATCTAAATTTTGAAAAAAAATTTTTTTCGAAAATGAGTAAGGGGGGGGTACATGCTTTTTTTCGGAAAAGATCCAAAAAATTTTATTTTCAATAATGAATATATTTGAAATTCAGAATCAATCTAGAGGACAAACCATGAATAAAATGCCATCAAACATCAAAATCGGTTCAGTTTTGACAAAGTTATGGGTGTTTCAAATATGGGAGCTATGGGTCTGAGAGCTTTACATGTCAAAATTTTTGTCAATTTTGGTATGATTTTTGACAAAAAATTTGACCCTCCCAGAATCGGCTTTAAAGTTGTTTTTTATACTAATTATGACCACCACAATCAATTAAAAATGTAAATTCGCATTTCTAAATTTTGAAAAAAAAATTTTTTCGAAAATGAGTAAGGGGGGGGTACATGCTTTTTTTCCCAAAACATACCAAAAAAATTTATTTTCAATAATGAATATATTTGAAATACAGAATCAATCTAGAGGACAAACGATGAATAAAATGCCATCAAACATCAAAATCGGTTCAGTTTTGACAAAGTTATGGGTGTTTCAAATATGGGAGCTATGGGTCCGAGAGCTTTACATGTCAAAATTTTTGCCAATTTCGGCATGATTTTTGACAAAAAATTTGACCCCCCCAGAATCGGCTTTAATTTTGTTTTTTATTCTAATTATGACCACCACAATCGATTAAAAATGTAAATTCGCATTTCTAAATTTTGAAAAAAAAATTTTTTCGAAAATGAGTAAGGGGGGGGTACATGCTTTTTCCCCAAAAAATACCAAAAAAATGTATTTTCAATAATGAATATATTTGAAATACAGAATCAATCTAGAGGACAAACCATGAATAAAATGCCATCAAACATCAAAATCGGTTCAGTTTTGACAAAGTTATGGGTGTTTCAAATATGGGAGCTATGGGTCCGAGAGCTTTACTTGTCAAAATTTTTGTCAATTTTGGCATGATTTTTGACAAAAAATTTGACCCTCCCAGAATCGGCTTTAAAGTTGTTTTTTATACTAATTATGACCACCACAATCAATTAAAAATGTAAATTCGCATTTCTAAATTTTGAAAAAAAAATTTTTTCGAAAATGAGTAAGGGGGGGGGTACATGCTTTTTTTCCCCAAAAAATTCAAAAAAAATTTATTTTCAATAATGAGTATATTTGAAATGCAGAATCAATCTAGAGGACAAACCATGAATAAAATGCCTTCAAACATACAAATCGGTTAAGTTTCGACAAAGTTATGGGCGTTTGAAATATGCGAGCTATGGATCCGAGAGCTTTACTTGTCAAAATTTTTGTCAATTTTGGCATGATTTTTGACAAAAAATTTGACCCTCCCAGAATCGGCTTTAAAGTTGTTTTTTATACTAATTATGACCACCACAATCAATTAAAAATGTAAATTCGCATTTCTAAATTTTGAAAAAAAAAATTTTTCGAAAATGAGTAAGGGGGGGGTCCATGCTTTTTTCCCCAAAAAATTCAAAAAAAATTTATTTTCAATAATGAGTATATTTGAAATGCAGAATCAATCTAGAGGACAAACCATGAATAAAATGCCTTCAAACATACAAATCGGTTAAGTTTCGACAAAGTTATGGGCGTTTGAAATATGCGAGCTATGGATCCGAGAGCTTTACTTGTCAAAATTTTTGTCAATTTTGGCATGATTTTTGACAAAAAATTTGACCCTCCCAGAATCGGCTTTAAAGTTATTTTTTTATACTAATTATGACCACCACAATCAATTAAAAATGTAAATTCGCATTTCTAAATTTTGAAAAAAAAAATTTTTTCAAAAATGAGTAAGGGGGGGGTACATGCTTTTTTTTCCCAAAACATACCAAAAAAATTTATTTTCAATAATGAATATATTTGAAATTCAGAATCAATCTAGAGGACAAACCATGAATAAAATGCCATCAAACATCAAAATCGGTTCAGTTTTGACAAAGTTATGGGTGTTTCAAATATGGGAGCTATGGGTCCGAGAGCTTTACATGTCAAAATTTTTGTCAATTTTGGCATGATTTTTGACAAAAAATTTGACCCCCCCAGAATCGGCTTTAATTTTGTTTTTTATACTAATTATGACCACCACAATCGATTAAAAATGTAAATTCGCATTTCTAAATTTTGAAAAAAAAATTTTTTCGAAAATGAGTAAGGGGGGGGTACATGCTTTTTTCCCCAAAAAATTCAAAAAAAATTTATTTTCAATAATGAGTATATTTGAAATGCAGAATCAATCTAGAGGACAAACCATGAATAAAATGCCTTCAAACATACAAATCGGTTAAGTTTCGACAAAGTTATGGGCGTTTGAAATATGCGAGCTATGGATCCGAGAGCTTTACTTGTCAAAATTTTTGTCAATTTTGGCATGATTTTTGACAAAAAATTTGACCCTCCCAGAATCGGCTTTAAAGTTGTTTTTTATACTAATTATGACCACCACAATCAATTAAAAATGTAAATTCGCATTTCTAAATTTTGAAAAAAAAATTTTTTCGAAAATGAGTAAGGGGGGGGTACATGCTTTTTTTCCCAAAACATACCAAAAAAATTTATTTTCAATAATGAATATATTTGAAATACAGAATCAATCTAGAGGACAAACCATGAATAAAATGCCATCAAACATTAAAATCGGTTCAGTTTTGACAAAGTTATGGGCGTTTGAAATATGGGAGCTATGGGTCCGAGAGCTTTACATGTCAAAATTTTTGCCAATTTTGGCATGATTTTTGACAAAAAATTTGACCCCCCCAGAATCGGCTTTAATTTTGTTTTTTATACTAATTATGACCACCACAATCGATTAAAAATGTAAATTCGCATTTCTAAATTTTGAAAAAAAAATTTTTTCGAAAATGAGTAAGGGGGGGGTACATGCTTTTTTCCCCAAAAAATACCAAAAAAATGTATTTTCAATAATGAATATATTTGAAATACAGAATCAATCTAGAGGACAAACCATGAATAAAATGCCATCAAACATCAAAATCGGTTCAGTTTTGACAAAGTTATGGGTGTTTCAAATATGGGAGCTATGGGTCCGAGAGCTTTACTTGTCAAAATTTTTGTCAATTTTGGCATGATTTTTGACAAAAAATTTGACCCTCCCAGAATCGGCTTTAAAGTTGTTTTTTATACTAATTATGACCACCACAATCAATTAAAAATGTAAATTCGCATTTCTAAATTTTGAAAAAAAATTTTTTCGAAAATGAGTAAGGGGGGGGTACATGCTTTTTTCCCCAAAAAATTCAAAAAAAATTTATTTTCAATAATGAGTATATTTGAAATGCAGAATCAATCTAGAGGACAAACCATGAATAAAATGCCTTCAAACATACAAATCGGTTAAGTTTCGACAAAGTTATGGGCGTTTGAAATATGGGACCTATGGGTCCGAGAGCTTTACATGTCAAAATGCTTGTCAATTTTGGCATGATTTTTGACAAAAAATATGACCCTTCCAGAATCGGCTTTAATGTTGTTTTTTATACTAATTATGACCACCACAATCAATTAAAAATGTAAATTCGCATTTCTAAATTTTGAAAAAAAAATTTTTTCAAAAATGAGTAAGGGGGGGGTACATGCTTTTTTTTTCCCAAAACATACAAAAAAAATTTATTTTCAATAATGAATATATTTGAAATTCAGAATCAATCTAGAGGACAAACCATGAATAAAATGCCATCAAACATCAAAATCGGTTCAGTTTTGACAAAGTTATGGGCGTTTGAAATATGGGACCTATGGGTCCGAGAGCTTTACATGTCAAAATGCTTGTCAATTTTGGCATGATTTTTGACAAAAAATTTGACCCTCCCAGAATCGGCTTTAAAGTTGTTTTTTATACTAATTATGACCACCACAATCAATTAAAAATGTAAATTCGCATTTCTAAATTTTGAAAAAAAATTTTTTCGAAAATGAGTAAGGGGGGGGTACATGCTTTTTTCCCCAAAAAATTCAAAAAAAAATTTATTTTCAATAATGAGTATATTTGAAATGCAGAATCAATCTAGAGGACAAACCATGAATAAAATGCCTTCAAACATACAAATCGGTTAAGTTTCGACAAAGTTATGGGCGTTTGAAATATGGGACCTATGGGTCCGAGAGCTTTACATGTCAAAATGCTTGTCAATTTTGGCATGATTTTTGACAAAAAATATGACCCTTCCAGAATCGGCTTTAATGTTGTTTTTTATACTAATTATGACCACCACAATCAATTAAAAATGTAAATTCGCATTTCTAAATTTTGAAAAAAAAATTTTTTCAAAAATGAGTAAGGGGGGGGTACATGCTTTTTTTTTCCCAAAACATACAAAAAAAATTTATTTTCAATAATGAATATATTTGAAATTCAGAATCAATCTAGAGGACAAACCATGAATAAAATGCCATCAAACATCAAAATCGGTTCAGTTTTGACAAAGTTATGGGCGTTTGAAATATGGGACCTATGGGTCCGAGAGCTTTACATGTCAAAATGCTTGTCAATTTTGGCATGATTTTTGACAAAAAATATGACCCTTCCAGAATCGGCTTTAATGTTGTTTTTTATACTAATTATGACCACCACAATCGATTAAAAATGCAAATTCGGAAATCTAAATTTTGAAAAAAAATTTTTTTCGAAAATGAGTAAGGGGGGTGTACATGCTTTTTTCCCAAAAAATACCAAAACAATTTATTTTCAATAATAAATATATTTGAAATACAGAGGACAAACCATGAATAAAATGCCATCAAATATCAAAATCGGTTCAGTTTTGACAAAGTTATGGGCGTTTCAAATATGGGAGCTATAGTAAGGGGGGGGGGGGGGAGGGTGGTACAAGCTTATATGTACGTTGAGCCGAATTAATTATTCTATCATACGGTTTATTACCTGATGAACGCTTAACAGGGAATCAATTGGAGACACAAGTGCCAGTTCCGTAATCAAATGCGCCACAGTGTTTCGGTCGGACAGGTTTTAGGGCATGCCAATGCCAAGCTGACGATACCAAAGTCCCGACCGGGTGGAAGCGTATGAAGAACGTTGAAATAATTGAGTTGGATCGGTATCGCATCAAACCCTGGTACTTTTCACCATATACTGAACAGCTGTGCCTAATGGACAGAATATATTTGTGCGAGTTCTGTCTAAAAGTACTGCAAGAGTAGAGAATGCATTTAACCAAATGCACTTCTTCGAGATTGATGGACGCAGGAACAAGGTGTGTGCACAGCGTTCATGCCTGCTGGCCAAGTTGTTTCTGGAACACAAGGTGCTTGACTATGACACGGATCCATTTCTGTTCTATATGATGACAGAGTTCGATTCACGTGGCTTTCACATTGTTGGCTACTTTTCCAAGGAGAAGATAACCGCCGAGGACTGCCTGTTTATTGACCCTGCCACCATATCAGCGCAGGGGCTACGGCAAGCTTCTCTTGAGTTCAGCTACGAGCTGTCGAAGCACGAGGGCAAAACGGGCACCCCGGAGAAACCGCTCTGCGATTTTGCTATACTCGACCAACGTTTGTCCATATGAACGCTTAAAATATATTTGGTCGAACTATTAGCAGGTACAAATTCATATACAGAAAAACTTTGTTAAAAATTAGTCAGCAACCTGCATTTATATAATTTTAAAATATTTTTTAGTTTAGTTATTATTTCTCCTTAAAGTATTTGTTGAGTGTTGGTTGAAATAAGTTGTGAGTATATGTACATATGTAAATTATATGGTCTAGAATAAAACTTGAATTTAAGAACCAGCACAATAAGGTCTCAAAGCAATGATTTAATGTAGCCGCTATCAATTGGATTATTTATACAGTGGAGAAGGCTTGACAACAGCTTGGCAAAACACTGATAATTATTTGTTTTTTACTTTCATATTTTCTATATGTAAATATGTCAGTGAAGCTCACATGTGTTTCAGACACACAGGAATTATTCCTATGCAGTTATTGTATGTATACATATATGGTAAGTACATATTGAGTAAAACAATAGTATATAGAGTAAAACAATTATTCGTATATTAGCTTCAGGTTTAATAATCTATAACTTAACGTAAACACACACAAAACAATGCAATGCAAGTAAAGTTATGTGCAGCGTCAGGGTTAAAAAACTTTCTCAAAAAGAATCGCCGACTACAGTTAAATGCAAGTAGAGAACATTATATGCACAAGCTGTACGCTTAATATTTGTGCGTAAAAAGGCGTTTACCTCTATAATACACTTAGTTACATAGTATTAACCTTGATAGTTAAATTATCTGATATTTGGTTACATAATGCATACATACGTATGTTTATATTAAAGTCTACGTGATGTAATTGGATTCCTACTCACCTTTACTTCCTTGCAGAGCTCATCGATAGGCAGTTTTAGCTTGTATGTAACCTGAGTAAATAGAAACCAAACCCACAAGCACAATATATGTACATATATAAGATCATGTTTTCACTTTATATCTTATTTATAAGTACATACATACATACGTGTATATATGTACCTATAATTCGTGTAAACTTACGTTGATGCCGTGCTCTTCTAGGAGCTCGACACACGATTTGTCGACTGCATCGCAGACCAAAACATTTTTAATATTAAGCGGCATATTCGCAACAACAATCAAAGTGTTTTAAAAACGTATATGCAATTATTGAAAAAAACACTTGCGGGAGCTCACATGGACTGGCACTTGACTCGCCGAACTTCTTAGTTCAACTGATTTGGAGAGCGAGAGCCAACGAGCAACGAGCTGCCAGTCAGCAACAGTGGCTCGTGTTGCTCAGAGAATTTCGATCGGCGGCGATTATCAGCAACAGCGGGCCATCTCGGCCCGCAAACAGCCGAGACAGAGCTCGCTCTCAGCTGTTGCTCTCACCCATTAACATTCGCACACAGTACCCACATCAACTTTATTTAATGAAGTCAATAATACATAATATGCAATATGTACATATACATGTACATATATATACATATGTGCGAATAAGCCGGTCTGTGCGAAAAACAAGCTTAACCCTTCATTCGCGACAAGGGTTAAAATAAGACACAGACATTTCGGTGCTCTACGTAATGCATGTTGTTGTCTTATGGAAAAAAACTTTAATTCTCTGATGCGGTTAATGCGAAAGGAAGTAAACACTCGTATCATTAAAAGGTGTAGTCTTGTGAACTTTGATAAGATTAGGGCAGGTTGCCCAGTTTTTATATTGGCATTGTATTCAGCTCTAAGAATACTGAATACTTCGATTAGCATGTCAATTTAAAATGATTTAAAACGGACAATATTAAATATTTTTCAAATTTCATTTATTTGCAATTTAGCGTTCATTTAACTACATACTCGTATTTTTTAAAATCATACTTTAATAGTTTTATAAGTTTTTTCAAACAAAACAACGGAAACCACATAAACCTAGGGTAGATTGCAACTTTTTCCCATTTGGAACTCAGAATAAACTTTGGTAAAGAAATTCAGATATCGTTAACTATTTACAAACGATTATGGTAAAGTTATCGGTTTATACAATATATATATACAGTTGCGAAAAAAAAAATAGCACCACTATGACATTTTTTCTTATTGATCAAAAAAATAACAATTAGTATTGCGATATTTTAAAAATTTGATATTTAATATATTGCTTAGTATTCCCCCTAAACGAAAAGGTAGTACTTCGCTTGTAATGGTAATAGATTTTTTTTTTTTTTTGTAATTTTAAGGGAAAAGGTCGAAAAAATGGCGGAAAAAATAATAGCACCACTTATGCTTTTTCATGAAAAACGTTAAATTTCGTACAGTTTCTTCGACAAAAAGCACGTACTCAAGAGATTTAACTTCGATTTCATTATTTTAAGCATTATGTTTAAAAAAAATCCAAAATTATTGATACAATGGGCCTTGGAATACGGAAAAGTGCAAAATCATCAGAAAATTGATATTGTATGGAAAATCAAAGAGATAACTTGGTCGATTGATTGGCTTTTCAATTAAAAATATACTAAATGACATAAACTATAAAGAAAACGATGAAACACGTAGATAAAAAGGAGCTATACGACAGATTTACGTCAAAGTGTTGATCCTCGAGAGCACACAGTATCCTTTCAAGGCTGCAACTGACATAAAAAAAGGAGCTTAATACAACTGTGACAGTGAAAACAGTTCACATATGTGTCAAACAAGAAAATTTAAATGTTTGCAGCCCAAGAAAGGTCCGTTTCCTTAAACGCGAAACATATTGCCAAGCGCATGAAGTTAGCAAAGAATCATCAAAATTGGTCAACCCAAAAATGTAGTAATATTTTATGAACAGATGAGAGTAAAGTTGTTATGTTTGGTAGAAAAGACTCTCGTTCGAACGTCTAGTACCCTTAAAGCTCAAAATACAATCCAAAATTCACTACAAAGACTTTTAAACATGGTGGGCCAAACATACTGGTATGGGCTTGTTTTTGTTATTAGGAGTAGGTCCAATACATTGAGCCAAACTCATAATGAACCAACACGGTTGCGTCAATATGTTAGATGCAGTAATGCTACTCTAAGTAGAGTATAAAATGGCGCTATTATGGGTCTTCCAAGAAGGCTATGACCCCAAACACGCCACCAGGAAAGCAAAGGAATGGTTCAAAAGAAAACCAGTGAACGTTTTGGAGTGCGCTGTGCAGCCAGCAGATCGAAAATCTATAGGCTAATGTCAAAAAGGCAGTTGCTAGTATTAAACCAACTAGCAACGGATCACTTTGGCAAGCAATTTACGAGTCCTGGTGGAAAATTCCTCTGAAACGATACCAGGACTTGGTTGAATCGATGCCAAGTCGTTAAGCAGCCTTTATTTCCAATAAAGGTATCGCAACTATATATTCAATTGATAAAATATTCTTAGTTTTGACACACAATTATCTTTAAATAATGAAGGTCTTAAATATTTCTCATTTTTATAATTTTAAGTGAATATTTGAAAAGTGGTGCTATTATTCTTTTCGCCATTTTTTCGACCTTCTCCCTTAAAATTAAAAAAAAAAAATAAAATCTATTACCATTACACCGAAGTACTACCTTTTCATTTAGGGGGAATACTAAGCAATATATTAAATATCAAATTTTTAAAATATCGCAATACTAATTGTTATTTTTTTGATCAATAAGAAAAAATGTCATAGTGGTGCTATTTTTTTTTTCGCAGTTGTATATATAATATAAACGTAAAAAATATTCGATATAAATTTGGATTGATATTTGCACAAATAGTTTCATATTCTGGTTTTGTTTGTGGTTTTTATTTCACCCATTTTGGTTTAATTATAATTTCAATTAGAATATTCGAATTCGGAACATCAGGCGTGCATAAATATTTGCCTTTTCTTTCTTTAATTTTCTTTTGTTTATTATTTTCTTATGCTTTCATTTTTTTAATTTTTGCATATACTTATTGTTGATAAAAAAATAATGCTTGCATTTATTAAAGTGGCATAAAATGAAAAAGAGTCTTCTTTAGAAAATTGAATTTGTATAAGGAAATATGAATTTTGTTTTTGAAATGTTTAAAATACGTCAGATATTTTCGCTATAAAATTGCTTGTGTGTGTTGTGTTAGTAAGTCAACAAAGTTTAATATTTGTATTGTTATTAATTTATTTTTTTAATTTTTGGATTGGATTAGATAGAAATAATTGCAATATTCAAAATAAATCCTTTTAACATTACAAATAATTCATTTTTATTTTGTTTTTTATCAGATTATTTTCGCAAGGTAATTTTGTTAATTAGAGTACTATTGGTAAAGTTGTTTCATTTACAAATTGTCGGTTGACGATTTTATTTAAATTTTGTTATTTATAGCAGGATACATTTACATACTTATATATTTTTTTATTGTGAGTTACCAGTTCTGTGAATTAAATACAATACACTCGTATGTATTCATATGAATAAATTTGTATAATTTACATATGTAAATATCAATAGTGGATATATGTATATTTTATTGTTTTGTATATATTTTTTTGGATTCTTCAATTATTTACTTAAATATTTATTCTCCGTTCGTGGTTTCCTTTAACTTCAAGCTAATATTAAAAAGTAATATTCAATATATTTAATTATAGCTAATAAATAAATTTGTTGCCACTTTATACAAGAACTGTTCGCGTATCGGTATTATTAAGTATGTATATGGCTCCAGCATTCTCTTCAATATCCCTATTACTCCCCTACCATCAGGGTGGAAATTCTAAGCGCCCTTATTGCAAAATGCACTGGTCTCATATTTTTTTCCGAGTGATACAAAATGCTTTAATGTGCAGGTCTATTAAATATGTACGAATATGTTTTATGGGTATATGTAGTATTGTTTTTATTTATAAGCTGCACAAAATGCAAATGAGCACAATCCTGAAGTCCTACGTTTTGCCAGGCTTTCGTTTAGGATACTTATGTATTATGATTTGTTCGGTACTATATGGATCAATTATAAAACCAATATTAAAATCTAACATCTTGTTATCCAAACTATTTCTTAATCCACACTTACATAATTTTGTATTTATACATATGTATGCACATCTGCCTACGAGTTTGTATGGGTTGAACACTTAAAAATTTTTTGCCAATAGTTGCATACATTTTTAAATACATTTCTTATCAAAACGTCAGTTTTAAAGATGCTGATTCCATTTGCCCACATTGTTACTAACTAATATTCGCGGCGCGCTTTTATTTTACATATGCCTTTTTGTGTCTTAAAAGCCAGTACTTGGTTCGTTTACTTCAAAATGCTCGCATTGGTATGGTATTCCTTTACACTGTAAGTTTCTTTCAGTTTATAAGGGCGACTTAAAACGTTGCATCAGCGCCAGACGATAGCAATTTAAAAGGATTCCGGTTGCAAAGAGATTTAGAAATGAAAATATATCACAACTTGTTTAGTTTTAATTTCGGTTTTTTATAACAAGATTTTGCGAATTCGCTCACTGAAGGTTATTAATACTTTAAACATTAGTACCCAACAAGCCGCCCTTATGCCATTCCCCACTTAATCGAACAATTTCTACATTTATAGGGAGTGCAGTTATTAGCCGCCTAGGTTAGGTCTCCATGTAAGCACATCTAATGCGAGGCTATCATAGCGCCAGTTCAAACCAAGCTTGTGTGTATATCGTAGTTGGCTTTGGTTTTTAATTAAAGGTGTGGAAGTTGCTTGCTACTTAGCGCTGATCAATCAAAACTGGAAGTGCAGGGAATTTGAAATTCCCTTATACTCAAGTCGCGATCGATTTGAATTCAGTGCGTTTGTTTGTGTTGAATTTTGATAACTGTTGATCAATTCTTTTACAGGTGGTTGGAATTGTTAAAAGAGTGCTCGTTTGGAATGGGCCAGATCAAAAACATACTTACAATAGTTTCTCCATAATTTGATGGTTAATGATTGGATCGAACGCAAGCGCAAAGCGTAATAAGTTTTGAGGCCAAGGAGAATAAAATGCTTACAAAATGTTAATGGGCAATAATATATATGTGTGTGTGTGTGTGTATCAAACACCTTGAGGATGCCCAAAGTGTCATGTGTCTTGTTGGTATTCTTTTTTTTTTCTTCTGGTTTTTTGTTAAGGCACTGGTAGTATTAGTTGCTGTACTGGAGCAACTAATTTCGCAGGAAAAAGTTAATCAAAACAATATGCGCAAGATAATGCTAAAGATTAGTGAAAAATATGACCAAAGCTTCGTACAAGCCAATAGTAAGAGTAATAGGAGAAATAACTTAGATAAGACTGCGATAGAAGCCAAATTTTTACAACACTTATGGAAAGTGGATCAACAATAGTTAAGCATATGTTAGGCAAATAGTATACTTTTTAAAGATCTTTACTCGGCATTTCAGCAATACACATACTATTTGATTACAGACGGCTTCATTAAAGAGATTTCATTCGATCTAATGTAAAATTTCTAGTAGTGTGTGTTTTTATGCCTTTTTGTCTG
The DNA here is from genome assembly GCA_035047465.1 of Drosophila sordidula. Lineage (NCBI taxonomy): Eukaryota > Metazoa > Arthropoda > Insecta > Diptera > Drosophilidae > Drosophila > Drosophila sordidula. Next base: position 397,244 of record JAWNPQ010000260.1, on the reverse strand, counting down.
CATTCACTTAGATTAATATACGTTCACTAAATTATTAAAGCTGCCACTTAGTTTACCGTTTGCATAAAAATATATATATACGGCTTACCGTAATTACGATAATTCCCACCAACTCCCCCCCACCTCCCCCCACTTGATGTGGCGAAATGCATCAACAAATGTTGTTTGTTTAGGTGTAAATCTTATGCTTAGTTTCTCATTAAATTCATATATGTATGTATATATTTTCGTTCGTTAAATAAAATCTCATTACACTTAGCTACATATAGTATTTAAGACACATAAGGCTGTACTTAGCATTGTGCTATTCATTAACTATGTAAGTATTTCCCTTCCAGCCACTCGGGCCATTGGTAACCATGCAATGCTGGAAATTTTCAAGTGGCCTCCCGATGGAAATGTACAAATGTGTTTTTGGCACTGAAATAAGTATGCTACGTTTGAATGATTAGCCTTATACATATGTATATAGTACTGTTGTATGCGATTTTTTTTGTTACGTGAATCTTTCTTGTCCTCGTATAATTTTAAGGAAAATCTACGTATTCGAATCTGTTTTAATCGTATTGTGCAATGCCGTTCTCAAAATATCTTTGAATTACATTGGCTGCCGTTAAAGATGAAATGAATGCTAATTTTTGTGCCTTGTGTCTCAGTGAAATCTCTTCAATAAAACCTATCCGTGTGCAGTATATCCTCCTCGTCCTCCTCAACAATAATCTTATTACGTATTGCATTCGTGACTGCATCGATCTTCGAGAAGGATGACGATGACCACTCGTAGTCCAGTGTATTCGAGGTGGAGCCGATGCTAATGGCTGAGCTTTTGGTTCTGATTCTGTTTCTATGAACATCGCTGCTGTACGCCGGATGGGCAAATGAGGTGCTTTGGAACGTATCACTGGGATCGAGTTGGGAGCGCATTGGCGCGGACATGGAGTGTGTGCTGGTGACTGTGTGTGTGTTGTGTCTGGGAGTATACGAGTGTAAGTGTTGGCTGTGGCTGTGTGGGCGTGCCTGTGGATAAGACAGTGGCTGGTGTCGCAACGGAAAGTGTTCGCGTGGCCGATGTTCACTGATCGACGCCTGCGACAGGGAGAACGACGGTGATGACAGCCACTGTCCGGAGCGCTGGCTGGCCAAGTGTGCGTGTCTCGTGTGCTGCGGTTGGGGTTGTATGTGCTGTCTGGCATGCAGTTGCAGACGTGGTATGGGCAGCGGTTTGGGTTTCGGTTTGTGTACCATGTCAAGATCAAAACTATTGTCACGTGCTTCCATCAAACCTGGCGCTTTCGAATCGATCTGATCCCACCCCTATATCCACGATTCCTACATGGCATTCAGCATTCTCCTACTACTTCCACCACCTCTGTGCGGACTGTATTCATCGCGATCGCGATCGACAACGGCGGCCGCGCGCGGCACATCTCGCGGATCATCGATGCGTGTCGAGGGCCCGGGTCCATAGCGCGATCTTGAGCTACCCAACAGTCGATCCTCACGCTCGAAGTCCGCATCGTCCAACAGGCGACCGCCGCGTGACAGATGGCCATGGTGGGAGGCACCGCTGGGTCCGCTACGCATTGCCGGATACTCAAAGTTGCGTTCGTCCAGCATCTCATCACTGTTCAGATCATAGTGCATAAGGTCACGATCCCGGGCATGCAGTCGTTCCCTTTCTTGCCGCTCGTAACGCTCCCTGTCCCGCTCATAGCCAGCGGCATGGCCAACGCCGCCACTGCCCCCGCTGCGCTCCTGGTGACGTCCCGAGGCTGGACGACGGTTGTGATGGTAAGAGGCAGCTCCTGCAAAATGGTCAACACTCAATCGTCTTAGTTAAACATTAATTATGTAGACAATCGGTAGTGTAACGAAAAAAAACCAAACTGAACTAAAAACAAAACAAAAACGAAGCATTCGAACGCATCAATAGGCAAAGTTAACTCTCCAAAAGTCAATTGACAAACAAAACAGTCGTTTTAGTAACACGGGAGTGCATATATTTGGCGTGGTTTTCTAGCTATGAATTCGTATTGCAATTAACCATCTTAGAAAATGGGCTCTCTTCACGATTAGTACTGGTCGACTAAGAATTAGCAAGGGGTTAGGATTTGGTAAAGCAAAGCTAAAAAAACGCTGGCTCCGGAAGCCGAAATAATATAATATATATATATATATATTATATATATATGAACTGAATTGTTAACACCTACACAGAAACTTTCAAGATACTATTTATAAAAACTGGTGAAATTTTTAAAGGATTACAAGTCATTTTAATTGACTTTTGCGATTCAAATGTGGAGTAAAGTATATTTAATTTGGGAAGCAAAAATAAATAATAATACACCTATTTAAAATCTTTAGCTTTAAGGCAGCAGAAAAAATGCTTGCCTTTTAATTTTTAGTTTCTCTGTTAACTAGGGATATAAAGAATAGTTCTTGGAATTTTTCATTTGTCTTTAATATATACTTAAAGATGTAATAAGAAAAATAAGAAAACGCATTCAGGTTGTCAACTAAACACGTAGCAGTTAAATATGGGGATGGGGAAATGTGGTAATGAACCAATAATATAAATTCTAGATAGGTTACTTTAAACAAACCAAACAAATAAAAGCGAAACTTTAACGCCTTCGGGGAAAACATACTCACTAAGCCAACATGTGTTTAAGAAACGAATACAATTTGAATGAGTTTTTTTTCTAACTTGAAATGACGAACGGCAATAAGATATTAATTAAAAAACACAAGTTATCAAACTATTGGGCTGAACTGAGTCGTTGCTGAGCCTGAGACTGGACCCGAGCAATGTAGGAATCAAGTAGAAGGACGAGGACGAGGACACTAGAGGCGCACGACGCCAGGAGTAACTAGAAACGAGTACAAAACATGGCAAGTGCACATTTAGACAATAATACGTTGTTTTTGGATAGGAGTCCTATCTATTGATTTTATGAATATGGTAAATGATTTTTTTGTGTTCCCAGTGACGAATGAATTAAAGGTCAGTTCGGTTAGTGTTGTTAGCAGAACTCAAGCAAAAATACCAGAAAATGGATAATCTTAAATATTATATGTTATAAAACTTTAAGTCGAAATGCTCTTTAGTTGAGCGGGTAACTGGCGAAAACGGTAGGTTTTCTAAGGAGTGTGCACCTCATTTAGAGTCGAACAGTTTGCAGATCATCGAGGCTGAAGGGCATTTGATACCGAAAAAACTGGAACGGACTCCATATTATTGATACGATTGATAAGTTTCGATATAATTTGTCTTTTTCTTTGTACTGTAGATATCGCTATTGTGTTGATCTTGGTAATTGGATTTTGAGTTATAGCATTGTTGTAAAGGAACCGGGTATGTCTCGTGCTGTGAATGCTGTGAAGTGTTTGCATAAAAGAATAAAATAAAAATAATAAAAAAAAAACATCAAATGGAAAGTACTTAATATAGTTAAAAAGCTTTAAAAATATGACGTCAAAAGAATACCTCAGAAATGGCTTAAGAATGTTAACATCGAAGATATGATGATTTTTGTATAGAGGCTGTCCAAATGCTTATTACTGATTTCCTTATGAGCCCCCCTAAGGAGTTTTTTGTATGTATTACAGAAAAGGTTAAATTCTATAAAATTGACTCGGTATCTCGTGGTAGTTACGTCAAAAAGTGGCAAAATTCTAAGACGAATCTCTAAAATGTAACATTTAAAAGCAAATAAGTGATACACTAAATAAAAGGCTTTTCTTAATGAGAAAATTAAATTGCAGCAAAGATAAAAAAAAAGATTAAATGTATTGTATGGTGAGAAAAGCTGATCTAAGTTTATCTATAGTATGAAGGGTGATACACTTAAAACTCTATAGCAAATGTTGTATAATAATAATCAACAGGATTAATTAAATCTTGTAACATTGTGTGTTTTCAAAAAGAATTACTGGTATGTATACGACGTTTAATACTATTTGACAGTATTACTTAAAAATTGCTGTTGAAATGATGTGATTACATAACCAAATGAAAAATAACAGTAGAATTTACCTTGGTCCCAATCGAACTCTCTATCCCAATCCCTTTCTCGCTCTCTTTCCCATTCGCGTGCTCTCTCGCGCTCCCACTCCAAATCTCTCTCTCTGTCTTTCGAACTGCGATCTCTGTTGAACTCTCTATCCCAGTAGTCGCGCTCATTGTCGCGTTCTCTTTCCCTACTGCCACGCTCCCGCTCCCGTTCCCGTTCCCGATCCCGGTCCTGCTCTCGACTACCCTCACGTTCGGCACTGGCCATTCTGGGCTCGTGCTCGTCAAACTCCTCGCCATCGACTGTTAACGCAGACACACGAATGCGGAGAGAGAGCAAGAAGAAGCATCGATTGGTATTCGGTACAGTCATGGGAATTTGAATTTGAGAAAGACAAATTTTAGAATTGTATTTGTACGAGTATAAATGTGATTAAAATTGTGAAAATTCGTGAGCATGTATATATATGTAATTGTTATATATATGTAAGTAATTTACTGTGTATTATGTCGAGTAGAAAATAAATGTATTACTGGCTTAACTGATCAATTCTGATTTTGACTTCTTAATATGTAATGGGTCCGATAGTTATATTTTCATTGTTTGTGGATGAGTGGGCAATTGGTTTGAATTATTTTAAAAATTTCACGACTTTCAACGGAAGGGATTACGATACGCGTATGAAGATGACTATGCGCTCATAAAATGAACACATCTTACAGCAGCTCTGTCTTTACCTGGTGGTGTTGGGCCCAAGCGCGCTTGCTCCGCGGAGGGTGACGTCGACACCTCCTGAGACGGTAACGGCCTGGCAATGGCCGGTACTGTGCCCGTCCGAATATCTGGGTGCGTGGCCTTCCAATACGTCTGTGTGACATATGAAAATGATATGCTATGAATCTACGCTATATATATATATATCAGCTTAACTTACCTCCAAGTATTCGGCGATATGCTCGCAGGCGTCTTCTAATTGGTTCTCGTCTAAAATTACATCGAACATTTCGGGTGGACATTGGGCTAATTTTTCAGCGGCAACCATTTGTACGGATAAGTTTTTAGCTTGTGATTTGCCCCGTGATTTGATTAAACGCTGTAAAACCTAAAAAAAACATGTATAAGTCAATTATATAAATATATATACATATAGTAATTTGTTTCCTTACCTTACTACTACTAATCTTTAAGTAAACTATTGTTGGCGCTAATGAAGTTTTTGCTAATTGTGACGGATGATTGATTGTATCACAATCGAGTACGACTAGCTGCAGTGAACGCGCCAGCTCAAAAATGCGCTCGATCTCTTCCTGTACCTTGCCTAGACAATCTGAGCGACTGCTGGAACGCTCCATAATGGCACGCTTCGATGGATTGTTCATTATGGATCGCTTCGCTAGCGAAATATCGGCCATAACGCGTGTTATGATTATCCGTCCTTCAAAGCGGTGCTTGAGGAAATCGAAGAGCGCCTTTTGCATCATGTCGGTTACCTCGTAACCTTTAAGGCTTGGACCCACTAACACAACGGGACGCATCGATGGCACCACGTCGTACGGGCTGGCTGTTTCCTGTTTCTTGAAAAATGGCTTGCGCTTCTCCTTATTGGGTGGCGTTGCTAACGGTGTCTTGCCATGTCGTCCTGGTCCCATGGAATCTGATTCGTCACCTGATTGTTAGTATCATTGCGAATAGCCAGAGAGAGAAGATAATGGCAACGGATGAGCGAGTTTATGATTTTTACGAACGACGATCGAGCGCTACGAGTTGCCAAGCCAATTAACAACTAAAGTTTTCACTTCAATTATTACGTTTATGTACAAAATATACAATTTCTAGAATTGTGAAAAACACAGTTTCTTCTGTGAGGAAGTGTGTGCGGATGTGTGTGTGTGTTTCTGTGTGTGTGTACAGTGGAATTTAAAATTTGCAACCGTACCACGCGACGTCAAATGCTTTTGAAATGCCAACTCGAGGATGAAATTCTGACTAAAACATACCTTAAGTCTAAGGATATATGAAGTGAGTGGCTAAAATGTTTACCCATCTAGAAATAAGCTTAAGATTTAGCAACAGAGCAGGGCAAGGAATTGCAATTTAAAATTTAAAATCAGCTTAAATAATATTTTAGATTTTGTTCTTATGTAGAAATTTTTTTTGGATATGGATTGGGTAAAGGTTGAATGGACCAGTATATATTGATTTTAAATACATTGTGCATCTCTAGATGGGAATTGAATTTAAACATAATTGGAAAAAAAATCTACAGATTTTCCAGATATCAAATACAGCATGACGAGCGTATATTCTTATTGAATTGAAATGAATTTTCTGACTAACAGATGAGAGACGTTGACAAACCTTGTTTTTTCTTGCGCGGTGTTGTACTATAGGGGTCTTTGGAACACGTTTTTATCACATAGTTGGTATTTCAATTGTTGTCGTTGTTGTGTATAGTGATATTTGTTTTATTATTTATTGTTTCATATTTGAAGTGTATCGATTGTGTTAGGTAAAAGAGAGTTAAGTGCAGTTAATAGGGATTTCTCTTGATATGATTTCATATAGTTTTAGAAGGAAAGTTCGGGCAGATGATAAAGAACGTGCTGTTAATTGTATCTATAAAAAAAGCTTTGTGTGTTTTGTGTATATATGAAGGCAGAGAGTGAGAGAGAAATGTGTTCTGGGTCAATTTGTTGAGTGGTTACCATGCAGAAGAGAGTGTTAGATATCTAAGTCAGTATTGCACTGGACCATTTGACAAATACTGATGAATATATATTTCCTTATTGCAGTTTCATTATGGATGTAGCATGATATAATTAAATAACACAAAATGTACGAAATTACGGTAATTTTGTAGCCCAGTGTTGCCAGATGCGGGTTTCTCTAAATGAAAATTTTAAAATTTTAAACGGTACGCGATCAACTACAAATTTTGTGTACATATAAGAGTCATATCGGACGACCTTAGCTGGTTGTATATCAATTCAGCTGAAGAAGCTGTGTTCAGTATTGTATCCTTTGTGATTGGTGCCAATCGGGTTGAAGTACCTTGGTTGTTGTACTAAGATGTATGGACGGACGCACTCACGTGTTTATATTGTGGTACGTAAATGGAATAATAATAGTAGTTATGTTAAATGGTCACTCGTTATGGTTACGAGGCGGTCGTATAAATATTCATTAAACGACGACGACGACGACGACGATAATATACGACATAAATACAAAAGAAGTAAATAATTACATTGAAACACTCGTACAACAGAAAATATTTTGATTAGAAATCAAATTGATATACGGATTTACAAAATAAAGCCTCGCCCAAAAGAAATTAGGAGAATGAAATGTGTGTCATACCAGGTGTGGGGGGTGTGCTACCTCGTGATGGCTCCGCACCTGCTTGTCCCGCACCTAGATTGCCACTAGATGAGCCCTTTGTGCCGTACAGTCTTGAGGGTCTAGTTTGATTCTGCAACGGGAAGTGCCGATTAATCAAGGCAATGCGAGATCAGTGTCGGAGCTAAACGCTCACCTGCATGCGAATGTTGTCTAGCTTAGCGGGGCTGGGTATGAAGCCCACATCACAGCCTTCCTTAACCAGTCTGCCGATCCACCAGTTATTGTCATACTTCTCCTTGATGTGCAGGAACTCCCGTATCTCAAATGAAACAGCACCACCCTGTACGGGTGAATCGTCGTCGATGGTGCCATCGTATGCTACGTTGGTTCGCACAGCGAACGCTACTGGTTTACTCTGCTCAAAAAATTAGAGTTGATTATTTTCGGGTTCAACCAAGTCTAAATTGCATTTACCCTCGCTTTATCCAACTGGCTTAAGGCCTGGCGTTCCTTTTCTCGCCGAAGCGATTCCTTTTCCTCGTCTAGCGACAGATCGGATGACGGTTGTGAGTAGTTCGAGTCGGCAGAACCCTGAAAAACGCAAACACATCACACATTCTTGTTACTCAAATATGTTTATCTATAAAAAAAAAAAAAAAACTATAAGTAATTTCAATTGGCTGCTTGCCAGGGTACAGTTCAGTATCTGGAGAATGCAATGAGATCATAACATTTAAATATATGTTTATGAAATAATTGTTGTTTTAAGAGACAGAGATATAGATATTGTTAATTGTTCCCGATAATTATATGTACTATATGTTTTATTGGTGCACCTGTGTGAAGAGCTTATTGTATCCGCTTTGATATGATGTGTATCCAAGGCCAAATCGAGACTCTCGATGTTGGCCGCCCTGAATTGAGGGAGCATCTGAAGATGATGCACGCTGCACCATGGGCCTGTCAGCCCGATAATCTTCTTCGAATGAAGATATTTTGATGATGTTACCGACACAGCCACACAGCAACAACAGCAACAATTGTAGCAACGGACGCAAATGATGATGAGGATGAACGCGGCGACGTCAGTGCACTGATTTGGGAGCACCAAGTGACGTTACTTGGCCAAAATGGAGCGGAGTGAATGGAGAAATGTGGCCGCTAGCAAGGCTAAGGAAATGATAATGACGATGGCCGCGTCCACTCTCACACTCTGGTGGCTTACTGCTGCTCAGAGCTTGGACGCCAGGCGACAATTCGCATTAGGCAATTGGCATGTCCATCAGTCCAGAACGAAACCTCGGGCAACTGATACGGCAGCAACGTGTGTGTGTGTGTATGGAGCAGAGGGAGCGAGAGAGCAAGACCGTGAGAGAGATAAAAAAAAAACTCTGGAAGCCAGAGTCACAGGCACAGTTAATGTAATCGGTGAATGGTAAATGGTAAATGTAACTGGAAAGGCACACACGCTGACTTCCGTCGCTCACTTCTTAGCCCCCCTCACTAGGCGAATCTCGGAAATGTTTTTTTTTTTGGTTGGTCGAAACGCGTTTCTACGCCGTATCGCTGTATCGAAACCGTATTGGCGCCTCCGTTTTATTTCGTTACGTGTTAAAAATAGGTATTTTGCATTTTATTTGGACCCGCGGCAAACCGAAATATTGCCTTTAAATTCTTTGTATATGCACACACAAATTACTGGAAAAGCCCAAGCTGTAAATGCCTTTGGGAGAGTGGTTGAGAATATTTCTCTTCTTTATTTTTTTGTTTTATTCTTTTTTTTTTGTTGTTTTTTTTTTTTTAGCTTGCGTGGCTGTTTTTTATTTTCTTTATCACTGTTATTGTGACACTTGCAGCGTTTAGTTGTTTTTCTTTTCGAAGGATTTATGACATTTTATCTGATTTTATTACAAATATACTAGCTAGGGTTCATGCGTTTCATATTTCGATTCAGTTACCGTCCCCCCCTCTTTGCCGAGACATTCAGTTTCGCATTCGCATTCAACATTTACTCGAACTCAATTCCGCACGCAAACTAAATCGTTTCTGTTTTTGGAAAACGAAAATTTGTTCATAAATGCTTCGTTTCGGGAAAACTTTTGTAGAGTTTCCCTCACTTCCAGTGCGTAAATGTTGTTGGGAGTGTTGCCCCACTCGGCGCTCTTCCACTATGGGATATGTGAATACCATTACAAAGATTCAATGAGTGCGAGTACAAGTACTACGTACTACGTGCGTGCAATTCGAATACAACGGCAAGCACCATCACACATTGCCCAATTGAAATGTAAACAAAATACTCCTTATATTATTTAAGTTCATTGGAAATTCAAGTGCAATGCCATCGCTTTTGTTTCTGTGTGCAATGGGCATGGATGTACTTTAACATATATATATATATGTATACGTTAGTAAATTAAAATGTTTATGTATCCTTAGTTGTTTTTGTTAAGCAAACATTTAAATTAGTTGGCAGCAAGTAGCATTGCCAAAAAGCTCAGAGTTCTGCTGCTGTGGAAAATCGATAATTTTCTAAATTAAGCAATGGGTCGTCCACCTGTTGGCAAGTCACGCTTATCGTGCATATGTGTACATATATTTATATAAATGCGAGCACAGCTCATTAAAGCTGGTCAAGTATCCCAACTATTTTAATACTTTACCTTTAGATAACAGTCAAGGGATTTTGTAAAAGTTAAGTTTGAAGGAATAACCCTAGGCTAGGATAGTCTTAAGTATACATACATTTAGTATTTGGTTTAACTTATAATATTCATCGATAAATTAGTAGTGTGTAAACTAATTGTGCAATTGAACTAAAATAGGAACTATGTTAAAAAGAGCAATCAGGATGAACTGATTGCTGATCTAGCGATTGGAACAAGAATAAAGTCCGTTCTTTGACGTGAACCTGCATATACATCAATATAAAAATATCCCAATTATTTAAGAAATTTCCCAATGTTTGCGGCCAAAATCATTAATTTAGGATAACTTTAGGAGTACTTCACCTGAGCTCTCACGTTGGATATATAGCTTGTGTGATATTTGTTGTGCATTCACCTAAGTTTGCTTCATCTGAACTGCAAATGCCAACACAATGTGCATTACAACGTAAACATTATGTTCCCCGTTACCCCGAACAAGACTATAGAAAAGGAAACATTCCAGATGAGAGAGAGCCGGAGCAAATTAGCGAGAGAGAGAGTGGGAGGGCGAGTCAACTAAATGAGAAATTCTCCACTTTTGCATTGCGCAGGCGCCAATTTTTATTGCGCTCTTTTGCTAGTGCTTCTTTTTGTTCTTTGTTCCACTGTTTCGTAGCGTGTAAACCAATGCCAAAAAGAAATGCGAGTGTCATCTGCTGGGACCTTTGCCACCTTCTCTATACTTGGGTCACATTCTCTGATCCAAGTATTTGTGGCGAATTATTGTTTACCTTTTTCGCTAATCCTAAATGCGGCCCAAACATACGGCAACGAGTAATAACCTTGCCCCAGCCCTTTTGCCAACAAAACAAGTGCCCCGCACGGCCAACCTCTGCTGCCAATTGCAGTCGACAGCATTATGGGCCGCTGTCTTTGCCACTGCCTCTTGCCTGTTGGTATACCATTTAATAGTGTCAGCATTTTCGAATGTATTTTTTAAGGGGCATAGCTCCCTATAACAGTGCTCTTTTGATTGTCTACCAATATTTGTAGATGCACATGTTTTCACAATTAGCACAAACAAAAATAAATACAAAGCGTGAAGAGTTATTAAACATGGCCAAAACACAGACACAGAGAAAGAGCAGACAATGGAATGTAAAGAGAGACATCCAAGATCGTTGAGCGCAAGTGTATAAAAATAACCGAACCGGGCCAGACGTGATCGGGGCTGGGGCTGGGGCCAGGGCCGGACCGGGCATATTTGTCGGATCTGGGTCCGTACTACCACTTACCCGACGGTTTTTGTTCCTAAAGGGCTTGTAAGTCTTCGCCTTGTGCTTGGCGCCCAGATGCAGCTTCTTCATGTTGACTCAGCACTGGGTATGTCTGTCCGTTTGAATGGATTTGGATGGAACACCGAACTAAGAATCACTTGATGGCGTCGCTGTCGCCAAACAAATTATGCAATCATTTTCGGTATCATTAGCGACCAATACGATTCACATAAATAACAAGCACAAATAAATAATATCAAATATAAACAAACACTTCGGAAAAATGGCAAAATGACTTCATGACCATCATTAAATTTAAAGACTAATCGATCGCAAGGGCTGACGACGGAGACATTTACGATAACAGAACTGGGTCAAACTGGATACTGAGGACTGGAATGTGCCACATGGCAATTATAAAGGAACAACAATTGCACAAATCGTAATTTATATGGATTTTATGTGAATATTAGATCAGTTGCACTCAGCGGCCGATTTAGGATTTCGATTTTTATAGATGGGCGACAAACGAGCTGCGACCAACCACAAACGCAAAGACAACAATTCCGACTGTGGCTGAGTAGAAGCAATGTGAATATGTGGACGTCGAGATGTCGAGTTGGGGGCACGCGGCGACATTATTTTTGGCACCCGACACAGCTGCTGATGTTGGCCCGATGATCAGCAAATCATTAAGCCTATCACCTTTTTATCTTAACGTATTAGAACAATTTTCACACATTACAGAGCTGCCGCAGCACAACTTTCTAAATATTGATAACTATATTTTAATCAACCTTGTGTATACGTATAATATTCAAGTGTAAAATCTGCCTATTTATCTAGTGTTATCAGCTTACCTACGTACAAATTTCAAATGTACAATTTAGAATAATAAAATATTTTGAATATATGCAATTTTAATGTGTACGGCCGTCAGTGGATGGCATCGGGTTGGCAGACTATCCATTCTATTGGTATATGTATTCCTGATTACCGCCAAAGTGGGTATAAGAGGGCACAGGTTCCGTATAAGCGCCCGCGGATCCATAGCCAGTAGCTGGAGCAGTACACGGCACGGGCAGCAGATTCGGCTGACAGCTAAACAGGTAGTTCTTGGGACAAGGCGGTGAGTTGACACCAGCCTTATAGCTGGGACAGGAGGCGCACGTGAATGCTGCGAACACCGCGATGAGTAAAGCAACGATCAACTTCATGGCTTGGATCTTCAGCAGTTGACAAAGCACTAACAGCCAGCAACATATGCTCTACACGTTATATAGTAGTATATGCCACAGGTGTGAGAAATGCATTATACGCATTTTTATTTGGTACATTGCAAATGGTTGCTGAAGCAGCCAAAATAGCTTTTGGTTTAATTATTATATATAAATATTGGTAACCTGAAAACATGTGGGAGTGATTGGCATAATAGGGTGTAAGCACTTTTATAGCCACATTGTTTTTGTTATGTTCTTGCACATATATTCAAAATTAAAATGGAAAATACATTTAGTAATATAATCTCGATCAAGCTATACTAATATTATGAATTATGTGTTTATTGCACTTTTCTCAGAACTCCAACAACTTAATAGCAGAAGTGAAATTTTTTAGAACTGTTTCTTTTTGCTTTCGTTTTTAGATCATGAAAAATGTTTTTAAACCTATTAAACTTGACTCAACATTTTGGGGTATACTTTGGAATCGAATATAGCGTGCTCAACTGCAGCATACGTTTAGGCTGCTCCAAAATGTATCAAAGCTGTGGCGGATTAGCTTAATAAATAGTATTTCATTACTTCCATTATATGTTAACCAACTAAACAGATCATATCTTAAGGGCCTTTAACTTATGGAAGTTCGCATTATTATGCAAAAAATACAAATTTTATTAACAGATTACAAATTGATTGTTGATTGAACTTTTTCGACAAAACACTAACGGTTTTATCCTGCCCATTCGAAACATATGTAAATCAATTGTGGGGATTGCAAATCTATTCAAATGAAGCTCACATTTGTCGGTCATAATTGGCAATCGATTTGAATAATTTGAAGAAATTGAAAGAATAATTGGTCTCCAGGTCTGGTTTCAATTTATACATATGTATTTAAATAAACGGGAATAGCAATTGATCATAAATTTGATGTTGCTGCCATTGGAATGGGGCACAGTTGGGACACGATGCTCTACATAAACATAAACTGCCTGCAGCAGTTGTCTCTCAGGGGGGGGGGAGGGACTAAATGAAGACTAAGACTAAGTGAAGACTGCGGCTGAATTCTAATTTCGGTATATCGATGGATTCGGGCCGCACCGGTAATTATCAACATGCAGATCCAAGCAGCATAGCACTGGCCGTTCCAATCAAAAATAATCATAGGGTTTAGTGAGCGTGCTGGCCTTGGCAGTAGGGCACAGGCTCAGGCAGAGGCAAAGGTAGAACGAAGCCGTTTTGATTGCCTCTCCACTTCTAACGGTAAACAGCCATATACTGGAACCGGGCTTGGTTGTCTCGGCTGTACAGCTTAACAATCGGAGTTGGAGTAAAGTAAAAAAAGTAGGGCTTAGGAAAATCAAATTTAAGGTTTCCCCAACCTAAGCTGTGTACAGGCCACTGACATTGCGTCCATTTTGCCTCAGCTCGGATAGCACCTGCTTGGTGCTTAGATGCACACAAAATCGCAATGCTGCAACAGCTGCTACGGCAGCAAAGACGTCAAACAACAAGCAGCGAACATGTCGCGGTACTTAGCCGTCAGACCCGTTACCCCCTTGGCTTAAAGGGATATCCCCGGCAGTCTAACAATTTTTTATTGCTTCTAACTTTGTGCTGCCACATTTTGGTAATTTAAGACATTGTTCGCTTGCCACCAACAACAGCCGGCCAATTAAATATGAAACATTTTTTGGCTGGTTGGCAGTTTCTGGCCGCAGGATGCCTGATGAAATGCCACGGACTGTTTTAAATTAAATTTAATTAGTTTATTGTCTGAGGCAACACCTTTCCGCTGCGGCAGGAGGCGGCGGCTAACAAGCACAACAAAAACAGCAATAGCCGCACAAGCATAAACGACTTGTTGTCGTGTGCCAAACGGCAGCTGCAACACAGCGGCGTTGCACGCCTACGTTGCACGTTGCAAACAGGATTGAAATGGGGACAACGGCGGACCCGCCCTTTTGTCCTCGTAAGAGTTTTAGCTTTTGCTTGTGGTGTCAATTGCCATTAAAGCGCAATTTTCGCCTTCCTTTACACTTATCGATTTTTCCTTTCAGATTTTCTGAGCAGCAATGTCCCGTTTATTGTATTATTGGATGCAGGTCAGATTGTAGGGCAAATATTTAATTTAAGCACAAGCAAGGTGACGAATGTGAAATTTGATTACAAACATTTAGTATATTTTTCTTTAGCAATTGAATCCAATTAATGTATTTAAAATTTCTTTCTATTATTCAATAGATAGAAAACGTATCATTATTTTCATTCAAACTCATTCTCATATTATAATAATTACTTTTTAGTGTCCGAATTTTCGGGATGTTCGAGATTAACGAGAATGTACTGTAGTTAAATTAAACAGAGGGACACGACAGTATCAAAATTATTACATAACTCTTTTAATTTATTTCAATTAAACAGAGGGACACGACAGTATCAAAATTATTACATAACTCTTTTAATTTATTTCAATGCACTTTTTATGACTTTTAAGTGCGATTATTTTCCATGGGCGATATACTTATATAGTTAGGCAAATTGAATATAGTCAGTTCGTTTTTGGCGTACCTGTTGGTTCCGCAATTCTCTGAGGGTACAAAACTGCTGCAGTGCTCAGTTGTATTTGTATTGCCTACTATACATATAGATCACATGTAAGTGTGGGGTCTTCTATGTGCTCATATTGTTAGTTAGCTAGGATTATTGCTTGACTGCTTTCTGTAATCAGCTTAACTTTTGATAATAACTGAGTTATGGACGCTAGGAGCGGCACTCATCTGAAAAGGTAACAAGAAATCGATGAGTGTTATTACTAGGTACAGTCAAGGGTCTACTGAATATAAACCAATTGCAATATCGAATTCAAATGATTGCTCTCTAATTGCTATTGAATTGCAATTCGAAATAAAAAGCGTAAAGACTAAAAGGCAGGCACTACAGAGCAAACGATTCAAAAGATACATAAACTATATATGTATATATATGCAGTGTATGCATGTGTTTGTATTTGCGCTTGTGTGCAGTGTACATTTTTGGCTTTTGCAATAAGAATTTCAAAGTCAAGGTCAAGATAAACATTTGGCTTCCTCTTTGGTAGCTTTTTGGTTTCCTTTTCAACGTATTCTACATTGCTTGCTGCTCGGGCTACACGTGCTTTTGTATCTGTATCTGTATCTGTATCTGTTGCGAGTACCTAACAGCTAAGCATGCGCAGTTTGTTGTTGCTTGGTTCTGCTCTTTCTCGCTGTCTCTCTCCCTCTCGTTTTGCCTCGCCGTCAGCACTGTCTACTGTCTGCTGTTCACTTGATCAGGCACAAGTACAGCGCCCGAGGGCCTCGAATTTATTGCTGCTCTTGTGGTTATTTTTTCGGCTCTAAATGAATGCCATGTGTTGGCTGGTGTCTGCTCCGACAAGGAATTCCAATTTCTTTTTTGTTTTCTTGTTGCCCAACGTTGAAGCCTGCTTGCTAGCTAAAAAAAAGAACACAAGAATAACTTGAACGCGACTTGTTCTTCAGTATATTTGTCAGCGCAATCGCAGACAGGCACCAGACAGGCCACTCATTAGATGCCACCAATGCTTCAGCAGCTAGTTGAAGTTACATAATTGTTACAGTTGCATCAATTGGAATTATTGAAATAAGATCAGCATCACTTAATACAGCTAATAAGGCCTAAACAGTTAATCAATTTAAACGGGATTCTATTCTATTTCTAAGCTTTACTTTTATGTTCGGAAATATTTTGTTTAAATACCACCCCCATATACAAAAACACTGATCAATGGCAAATATTTTAATTATACAGATCTATAAAGGGCCACATCTTTATTCATTTGTTGAACCCTTTCTCGTTTTTGCATCCAAAACTTATTTTTAAAGTCGCATTCTAAGTGACTCATGTAAACCAGCAAAGTTTCTGTTCTGTACAAAATTATTTTTTTTTGGATTTTTTACTAAAAGCTATGGAATTTCATTAGGTTATTGCCAATGAATTTCTTACGTACTAAGCACACCAACTATGTATAGATTTTTCATTATACTTCGATAAAGATTTAATAGAGGTCGATAAAATAAAACTATTTGAATTTGAATGATAATTTGAGTTTTATTTTCAAGCATGTCGCTTGTAGGATAGTAATGCAAAGTACGTTTTATACGAGTTTCGTTGGCAAGGCAAAAATGAAGTAAACAGAAAACACGTAGAATGTGGCCACAGGCATCGTCAGAGCCGCAGACTGAGTCAGAGCACCCAGATGGAGAGCCGGTTGCCGTCCAGTGTCGGGGCACCCAAGCCAAGTGCAGCGCAAATGGATGGATGGACATGGACGCTCGCACTTATTAATGCTTAATAAATGGCATTTCATTTCTTATTATTGTCGGACTGAACGCGACGTGGATATGTCGGAGGGTTTTATTGCCACTGCGGCTGTTCTCATTGTTGTTGTTGTTAATGCGAGTCGATATATTGGTCATGACTAAGGATGCACACACATACACACTAAATGTAGCTTTAAGGCCATGTATTCAGTCAGTCAGTTAGTCGATGTGTGCTAAAGTAATTATTTCATTTGAGCCAACAATGAGGCTGCAAGTCTGGTCAGCGCTTTGAGCGACTGCTGCTGAGATGGACGTGGAAATTAAAGAAGCTGGTAGGACCGACAATGGTACCGGCCGCCTTATGATAACCGTTTTCAGTGGTTTTAACGACTCAACTTTGGCGTTGCCTTCCCATTTTTAAGTACTCGGGAATGTAAATGAAGTGGGTGTCTGTCGCGGCCACAATACGCTGCTCAATGTTGTATTCGAGGTCTTTCGGGTCATTGCACTCACAATGGACTCAATGGATACAATGGACACGGCCATAGATTTTATGTCGCACTATAATATGTTTCACTGAACAAATTTACATAAGTAGAAATTTAGCTTTTGTGCAGCCTCTTCATATTTTTGCAGTATTCAAATTTTGGCTTGTCAAAAAATAAACTGTATTAATATTATTTATTTATTTTACGCAATTTGAATTTTTTAGTTTCGCGCCATGCTGCCTCTTAAACGTGTTATCGATTGCAGGAGAAATCGATAACAGCCATGCGCGTTGCGTCGCTCTGACAACTGAGCAAAGTTTCATTTGCTTGCTGTGAACATAAGCAAGTTCTTTTAGTGCGGTTCAATGAAGTGTTCTTAAAAGCTTTGACATACACATATTTTCAGTTTCACTTAACTTGTAGCAAAATTAAAGCTCTTGATTACTGTTATTTCATTAAATAAATGTTGTACAATTGAAAATAAATTAAAACTTTGGTACGAACAATATGAACTTGTTCAGCTCTTCAAAGTCAATTGATGTGAACGAAAAATCAAGCCTGCCATCTGAGAGTGGAATCAATGTGACCAAAGAATGCATTGGAATTTTTGTGTTACAAATCGAAGACGCACGCACCAAACTAAACAAAGCCAAGACAAAGTTAAGTTACAGTAAGATTCACTTAAATGTTGTAGATTATTTGAAATTATGGCTATTCAATGGTAATTATAGATGCAAGCGACAAGTACGAATGCAGCAGTAGCAGCAGCAACAGCAACTGGAGCCGGTGGCGCCGGCGGAGAGTCTATGGCTGCGCCGTTGCGGGCTTGCAGTACTAGTGGCTGCCGGGTGAGCAAATATGTGGAGGTGACCAAACGGAAGTGCTCGCAGTTTGTATCTGCTCCTTATATCATGCCCAAGCCGCTGGTGGTCAACGGCAAGACATCGATTTTCCAAGTGGGTGGCGAGATGGCAAAAATGGGCGACATACCGTCGCTCTCGGCTGCAGCTGGTGCCGGCGATGGTCAGCCCATTTATCGCATCAAGCCAGGTACACATGCACACGTCATTAATTATGTGTTCATAGATGAGGGCTCCGACTCAATGGAGAAAGCCAAGTCGGAAGATCAAGAAGCTATGCGCATGCTGCTGGATTCACAGCGGGAGAGTGCCACGGCGAAGCTGCAGAAATTAATATCGACGCACCGCGGCATGCCACAGACTGCTGCTGCTGCTGCAGCTGCTCCCGCTACAGCTCCGGCAACTGCGCCAGTTTCCAGTGTTGCTGCAATAACTAATCTCGCGCCCATTGCTACACCCGCTGTTGCGGCTGCGCTTGTTGCTGCGAACAGCGTCCACGTGACTACTCCTCAGATTCATCCAGATTTGTCCATTGCCAGTGTGGAAGGTGCTTTGCCCTTCACGGTTGCGCCTACACCCGCCTCAGGAGCTACAGCACCCGCAAGCAGTAAAGTTGTGGACAATAGTGTGGACCAGCTCCAAGCCGAGATCCTTAAACTGCGCCGCACCGTCGCACGCCTTGGTGGTGCTCGCGCCGCTAAGTGACTTACATATAGAACCTAGAACGTAAATACACCTTTCTCAGAGGTAGGAAACTAGTACGCTTTCCTTCTCATAGCCACATAAATTATACCAAAATATTTGTTAGGTTAAAATAAACAATAATCCTGTAAGACGCTCTGTTAATAAACAAACTTGACATTAGTAGACATCAAGTGGCCATTTTAAAGAGTAACCTATATATACATATATATTAAGCTACAGCTGTAGATTCAAAATCCCTGCACTCGGACTGCTGGACTTGGAATCTGCTAGAGCAGGAGGTACAAAAATGAGAGTACGAATGGATCTTTTCTTTTTATGACACTCAGCTTTTAAATAAAACCGAAATGGATAAACCGGCATTTGGACGCAGCTATAATGCTCTGAGACATCGCACAGATTTGCAATACACCAGTTGAATCGTAAGGGGTCGTAAAAGTGGAATTTTATGTGTCATCCGTGGCGACGACGACGTTGTCCACTGCGGGGCGAAAACTTTGCAATCGAACGTAAATTAATTTTTATGGTTCGGGAGGATGGGGCGACTGAAGCAACTTGCCACACAACAAAGACTATCATATGTGCTCAAAGCAGCAGGCAGCGCTATATGTAACATAGACCATATCCAGAAAATTTGTAGTAGCATCGTTTTGAATCATATATAAAATATGCTAAAGATGGAATCAAATCTAAAATGAGATGTTGGTAATCCTCTTTTGAAATATATAACTGAAAGCGCTGACATATTCAACTGGCAAATGTCGCTGGGCAAACTTACGCAGCACTCAGTGGTAAGATCAGGACACGATTGAGATTAAGGCAGCACATGGTTGCCGTGATCCTCACGGGCGCATAAAAAGTAACGAATGTGCGCAATAATAAAAATCATTAAAATGAAAATGTTTATGAGAGTGCATAAACACGACTTTATGGACGCAGCAACGCGGGGCAGAAAGTTGGCCGAGGCCGGAGCACTTGATGGCCGTTGGCAGGGTCCAGTCTCAGTCTGAAGAAGGGAGGCGCGGGAGTGACAATGGGTAAAAGTATCTGCGCATTTGTTTCGCTTGCCGGTTGCGCTGGCACTCAGCAAAGTCATACACACACAGATACACACACACACTCAGGGATTCGGATTGGGATGCTAACTCATTTTGGCGGCTGCGGCTGCTGCTGCTGCGGCTTGTACCTGTGACGAGGCATCTCCAGGCGCAGGCGCTCAGCTCAAAAATAATTTGCAATTTCTGAGAAATACTCACATTTGCGCTGCTTGCGCTGACTTTATGCACTGCCGGTCGCCGCCGTCGCCGTCGCAGCTTCTCAAGAACCTTCCAATGCGGTGTGGCCGTAATGAAAATTAAAATACGAAACACTCAGGCAAAGGTCGGCAAGGAGCCAATGAGCAGGCGCAGGCGCAGCTCCCATGCCCGCGCCCCAGCTTGGTGCTCCACAGACTGGCCGGTCGCTTGGTCGGATTGCTTGTCGTTATCTTGTCATGTCAAAATGGTCTTACGAAAATGTATCTTTTGTATTCCAAGTGCAAATGAGCAGCACAGATACAAAACAACCATACACTATACCCGCCATACCCTGGCTGCCACGTCTGGGTCTACCCCCCCCCCCCCGCACTCCCTTCTTTCCCTGCGCGTCCAGGCAGTTTTGTTTCCTTTTATTTGTTTGCTCACTCGCAATTTTTATGCCTTTATTGTGTTTACTCTTTGCCTTCGTTTCTGCAAATGCTTTTAAGACTTTAAGACTTTTTAGTTTGTAGTTGAGCGTACAAATTTGTACCCCCCTCGACCCCGCTATCTGGGCACAGAAGCCTAAGGAACAGGATTGACCACTCCACACCGGGTGTATCTGTATCTTCTGTTCTCTTTTCAGCAACTGCGACTGACGATGATGATGACACAACATGAAATGGTAAAACACGCTGAAAAATATTAAATACGCTACGTAGCTGCCTTTTGACAGCGGACGTAAATTTGCTTTTGCCCGTGCCCCTGTCCCCCGTCCCGAACCCAGCCCAGCCAACCCCATCCCTTTGGCTTGCTGTTTAATTGCACATAAGATCGCTCGGCCGGTGGGTCGGTGTGTGGGACCGAGGCACCAACTGCGATTGTGCGGATTTCTTGGCAATTAAAATAGAGTGTAAGTTAAGGATGCATAAAACGTTGATTTTTATACGTATTGCACTCCAACGCATCGCTGTCATTGGATACGGCTACTTTGAGGCCCCGGTGTCAAGTGTGTTGCGTAAATGTATTCCTGAAATCGGGGATATTTGACTTCAAGTTGCATTATTGATAATCGTAAAAATGTTTCTATGATGAGACATTTTTTTTTTAAATTTTAAAGTCTGGTACTTATTTTTAGATTATTTTTCAGAGGTGGGCCTGCGTTTCCTTCTATACGTTACACATTTTTCTACAATATTATAAAACGCTCTTCAACAGTATAAAATTGGGTCGAAGGGGCAAATTCGCTATATGGCTTTGTAAGAAACGAATTAGCAATTCAAACACAATTTCAAATTTGAACTAGTTTAAAATGTGTCAAACAACGGATTTAATTAAATTTTGAATGTGCCGCACACAAAAATTATGAAGGCAAATTAAATCTTGCATATCGCCGCCTTGTTCGCACAGACAGAAAATACAACTGGGACAAGCGGGTGAAGTTTTGACACACATATGCATGCGAATTTTTTTAGAGGCTGTGCTACACGCCTTGCCACACTGCCACAGTGCAAGCCGGGGGCAAGAGATGTGAAGATCAAAGCCTAAATCTGGTAATGTTGCCGTTTCCTGTGGCGCGCCACAATAACAGCGCCCAAAAACCAAAACAACAACAAGGCAAACACAAACATCAGCAACAATAACAACAACAACAACAACGTCGACGTCCTACCGCATTCTAAGTTCTATTGGCACAAAGACCGACTTTTACGTTGCGGTGCTTCTTCGCTCTTCGGGTTTTTGCATGCGAGGTATCTGTGTATCTGTTAGATACGGATACTGCTGCAGCAGTGATGGTGGCGAAACTCGTTTTGGTACTGTATCTTGCATAGGGCAAACACACACACACACACACATACCCCTCACATCTGCGGGAGTTGCTCCCTCTTTCGGACTGTAAGCTCCCGTTCTTCAGCATGTGTGTGTCCGAGTGTGTGTGGTATTCGAGTGGCTGTGTGTGTGTAGCGCCCTCTCGCGGCATAGTTTGCATTTTCAAGGTCGCACGCAGCGCTCCTCGCTTCTACGCTCTTTTCTTCGGCTGGCTTCTTCTGCAGAATTCCAGGAGTGTGCGGCCATTTCTCAGGGTCTAACGACTCGGCGTTGCGATTACCCGATATTGTAATCTGTTGCCAGGTAATCTCTGGAGGTACCTTCAGTTTCCTAAAAACCCTTATCCAACTCATTACAAGCGACGACGGTGACAGTGCATCCAATTTAACATATAAAGTATAATTTTTACGAGTGCAGAAAGCCTGAAAATAAACACTGAAATCGCTAAGATATGTATTTACACAGCCTCACTTGGAGTGTGTGTGTGTGTGTGTGTGTTTCTGTGTGTTTCTGTGTGTGTGCTGTGTTAGTGCAACATTTCGCGCTGCAAGCTCACTTCGATCCCTCTTAATTTCCCTTGTTCCTTGCTCACATCGTTTCCTTAACGTTGTTCTGAACTGAGTCACCAGCTTGGAAGAATTCAACCTACCGAAATCCTGGAGAGTAGCTCCATTTATTTCTTCGTTTACTGGCCATGGCCAAGAATTTGTTGACCAAGTTTTACACCTTGATTCATCGGCGGTTAAAAGTGAGTCATCCTAATTGCAGCCAACAATTTGGCATGAATAACCAAGCGATAACTAAGTAATGAGTAATGTATTTTCATGCACTTTGGTTTGTCCCACGGCCAAAACCCAAAGAGCCATGCAGTTTTTATAGCGCTAAATGTGTAATGAACTTGGAGATATATCTACTTACTTTCGAGGTGATTAGCGTCAGAGTGGGGGAGGAACCCTGCAAGAAATTGGATTCAAATTTACAATTTAAAAACTTAGTTTAGACATGAAATGGACAGTCAAATGAGAAACATCTGGTTACAGATTTTAAAATAATCCTTTTTTTACAAATAATGTTTAAGATAAAACTTAACGAAAATGAAATGTATCCAATCGATACAAAGACCACGCCAGATAGATTCAATCCACATGGACTTTACTTGCAATTGAAATCGCTTGAGACACCATCGGAAAGGGATCGAACCTTGTCCCTAACAATCCTTTTACAAATTATATAACATTAAGATGACATAGATTCCAATTTATATAGATTAAGAAAAAGAAAACAATATGTATGTTCGGTAATCTGATCATCTTTGCCGTTATTCATTTCATGGGGACTATGCTGTGGCATACACTCACATTCAGGTGGTGCAATGGCACACACGTGCAATTCGTAAAATATTCCGTTTTTTCAGTTTACCACTTGCAAAAACGTGCGCCAAACAAAACGAGGTGAAAATTTAATCCCATTTCCATTCCAAGAATTTAGCAAGGACACGGCTACGGCCGCATTTATCTTAAGTGAGAAATCACGTACGGGAATCTGTCTGTCTGTCTCAGTATGTAGTGCAATAATTGACCGGCTTTTCAAGGGGCAGTCCAACACCTGCATCAAACATATTTATTTCTGACAATGGACATGTAAATCCTTACGGTTTCCGGGAAAACTAGCAACTATCCAACTATTGCTGTGTGTATATATGTATATATTATTATATTTATTTGTATTATTCCATCTTCAATTTATCCCTAGGCACAGTGCAATGAACTCTTCGAGCGACCGAAATGTATATTTAAATTTGAGTATTTATTAACTAAAGCAAAAGAATACAGAATAAAAGTAACACAACTACAACTAAACAAAATTCTTAGCGGCGATTTCGACAAAAGCAATCAAATAATACTTAATTTTATACAGAGAACATGTCTCCAAAGCCATCGTAAAGTCAGCTTCTTCCATCATTTTGGTCACTCTCTGGACGATTAACATAACATGAACTGGAATGCAAAATGGGAATGACCGAAAGAAACAACGGGCGTCTGAGCGAGACGGGCCGGGTCGGGCAGCGTCAACTGTAGAGGCCAAAGCAACTAGCCAAAAGTCAACTCAACTTCGAATCATACATTAATTAATAATTTCTTTGAATCTAGCGAAAAGACATTATTTATCCACGTGTTAGTCTTTAGTCTTACGTAGCAATACTGATCAGTAGACTGAGAACTTGGCACCAAATGGCAAAACACTCTGAACGGATAGGATGGATGAAGGGGGGCTGGTAAATATTTAGAAGAACCAAGCATCTCTTACAATTTTCACTCTTCGTGTCTTTTGTTCTGGTCTATTAAAGAAGTTTGTCCAATTGGCAACGGATAGATACATAAAGAATGAAACTTTACGTGTATAGAAGGTTCTAACAGTTATCTCGTTTTTCTTTTGTGGCAAACATTATAAAATGCTAAAACTAACACTTATACTTTAGTCACACAAAAAAAAAAAAAAAAGAATGTACATCAACCAAATTGTTAGCTGGTTTGTAAAATTTCACTTATCTGAAATTACCCCATATAACCTTGGCTGTCTATATCACAAATTAATGCCATTGACCAGTGGAGTTTTGTTGTCGACTATGTTGCTATACATACATTACAAATATATTGATTGTTTGTCGATTAAAATAATAAATTGAATTTCTAGTATAATTAATTGTTATATCACATTAGTTCATGTCAGCTAATAAACCACCTTTCCACCTTGCCCTTTCGTATATGTATATAGTAAGAACAACTAAAAATAGACACATCCACTCACCCAAGCATAGAAAACAGAGGACATAATTAGGTTCCGGGCTAGATATAAAATTGTACATCGGCATTGTATAAGAGAAAATGCGCCTCCAACAACAATAAAATGTCGCCATGGTGCTGTGCATCTAATGTCACCCCACCACTCTGCCCTCCTCCCCCCCTTGCCCATAGAATCAATACTCAATGCCGAAGTTTCTAAGACTCCAAAAGCTAACTATGGAGGTATGCACTACGAGTGAGAGGGCCGAGAAAACCCGAGCAGTTGGTCGGGAGTGCAGCTGACAGAAACTAAAAATAATACAAATACAAAGCGATAAATCTTGTAGGTGAAAGAAAGCCCAAAAACGAAGAAGACGTGAATACAGTTTTGCTGTATCGGTAACTAAACCAAGGAATGGGCGTGGAAATAGGAATGGAACTGGGGACAGGGACGTCCAAAGTACTTTCCTCTAATGTCAGTCGCACGCATTACCATGGCCAAGGTATCCAAAATCTATTCTTAACGAATCTGTGAGTGTATCAAGAAGAAAGGGGAGAGCGATGGCGACGTTTTTCGGATCGCTTTTGAATAAATTTAGTTACAGATCTCTTTGTTGTTGCTGTTGGTTTTGTTGCGTTTCTTTCTTTCTTTCTTTTGTGGTAATAACATTAGTCTAGTTGGGATACATGTATGTGCCGCATTAGAGAATTTTTGTGTTAGTGCGAGTGTATGATCATAATACATAGATCCTCCTCGCCGATAGATAGAAAGAAAGCATCTTCTTTATTACAGCGAGTCAGCGCATGTTGGGTGGGGGGAAAAAGGTATCGTTTTCCATGTAATAATTTTCCGACGCGTCCAGCGGGCATAAAAAATGCGCCGATGTCAGTGCTGGGCTCAGCGGCAAACCGCTCGATCAAATTATGTTAATTCGGGTTTAGTGCGAGTATCAAATATTTATTACACCGACAGAGAGAACGACACATAACGAAGAAGAAACCGGAGAAAAAAAAACACTAATGCCTTGTGCAATGGCGGAGACTTGAATTAGGTGCATGGAGGCGGAAGCTTGGTAACAAACTTACTAACTGACTTAAGCTGAACTGGTCCTCGTTCGGAATTCCCGTATTTTTTATCAAATCTTGAGACGGTCCTAGAACCATACGTTGTCCAAGAAATCAGCCGAACCTGATTCCGAACCGAACTTTACAAATATTTCACTAAATGGTTTGGTCAATTTTCAGTTCATTCATTATTTAATCATTGATATTTATTTTGATATTGGAGAATTCGCTATTAGTAGCTATTAGTAGTAAGAAACTATATATATTGAAAACAAGTAAGAACGTTGCAATACACAGTAGTTATTAATGTTATTTTGGAAAAATATAGAATTTTTATATTTTGTAGGGGCGGGGTGGGCAACATTTTTCAGCTCGATCTTAAGAGGAGATCGCCGTCTGCTAAATTTGGTGACTCTATCTCTTAAATTGTGGGAGATATAGAATTACGTGAAGTGCAAGGGCGGGAGTGTGCGTGGCCAGGAAATTTACCGATCTTTATAGGGGGTGACAGCCATCTACCTTCTAAATTTGGTGACTAGCTCTAAAACTTTGGGAGATATAGGCTTTCGCGATTCGTGGGAGCAGGGTGGCAATCCAAATTTCTGGGGGAGGTCAGCAGTAATCTACATACCAAATTTGGTGACTTAAATATTGTGGGAAATATTAACCTTTTATCGATTTCCGATTTGTATCGACATGTTATGGATGTACTAGCCTCCCAGTGGGCGTTTCTATCTTCAATAGCGCCGAAAAAAGTTACACGCCAAAAAACCAATACACTCTTCTCAATTCATTTTTTCAGCTTACACACCGAAAAATATTTATTTTGATATTGGAGAATTCGCTATTAGTAGCTATTAGTAGTAAGAAACTATATATATTGAAAACAAGTAAGAACGTTGCAATACACAGTAGTTATTAATGTTATTTTGGAAAAATATAGAATTTTTATATTTTGTAGGGGCGGGGTGGGCAACATTTTTCAGCTCGATCTTAAGAGGAGATCGCCGTCTGCTAAATTTGGTGACTCTATCTCTTAAATTGTGGGAGATATAGAATTACGTGAAGTGCAAGGGCGGGAGTGTGCGTGGCCAGGAAATTTACCGATCTTTATAGGGGGTGACAGCCATCTACCTTCTAAATTTGGTGACTAGCTCTAAAACTTTGGGAGATATAGGCTTTCGCGATTCGTGGGAGCAGGGTGGCAATCCAAATTTCTGGGGGAGGTCAGCAGTAATCTACATACCAAATTTGGTGACTTAAATATTGTGGGAAATATTAACCTTTTATCGATTTCCGATTTGTATCGACATGTTATGGATGTACTAGCCTCCCAGTGGGCGTTTCTATCTTCAATAGCGCCGAAAAAAGTTACACGCCAAAAAACCAATACACTCTTCTCAATTCATTTTTTCAGCTTACACACCGAAAAACCAGATGTAAAAGTACTTTCCTTGTTATCCAGACATATATTTCAGCGGGGCTTAGCTTAAGAAACTTTAGACTAGAATTTGACTATTCAATATATACGTATTTTTTCAGTGTATACATATAATAAAATATACGTAAGTTACTCTATTCCGTTTGTAGACTTGTTTTACTTGTATTTGTGTGTGTGTGAGTGTGTACTCTCATATATTGGTATGTACATATACGTATCTCCTACACACAATAACCAGACCAACTATAAAACTTGTATCAAATCGAACAAAACAAAAATAAAATTTTTATTGCATTCCAGCACTAAAATCTTTCGATCGTGTGATGCTCAGCGCTGGCCACTAGCTCTAAAAAAAAGTTAAAAAAAAAAAAAACTAAAAAAGCCGAACAGCAACAGCAGCCGGTCATCTCAACTTGGCTCTGTCGCAGTCCCAGTATTGTCTCTCGCCGAGACTCAAAATGTGTAGTATTGATATTGATTGTCTCCCCGAGCCGAATTGAAACTCTTTGCCATTGCCTAATATTCCATTAACGGGCTTATTAAGGCAGCACGTAGCGCTCAGATCAGCGGCAACAGAAACTGAGACCCACACAGACAGGCACAGTCGCCGACACACAAATACGCACACATACGTACACGACTCGTAGTTTAATAAAAGGTACTGATGCATAAATGGGTGTTTGTATCTAAATTGATCGAATTTGGGGACACACATGAGAAACCGGGGCGAGCACGAAAGCAGATGAGCGGGACGCTGCGTGTGCGATTCAGGTAAAAATTCCCCCGTGGTCTGAATTTGAAGAAACCAAATGAAACAACAACACGATGAAGTTGAAAACTCCGACTTGGCAGTGGCTAAAGCAGGTACAATTTTATAATTTCGTTTCGTGTTTAATTAAAGGTGAAGTTTTAAAGAAATAATAAAGAATTATCGAAGAGCTGGCGAGAGACGGGCCCAGATGATGCCCAATACACGCACACACACACACACTTACACAAACGAGCATTGATCGTAAAGCGATGAGACGGGCACCCGAAACATCCTCTCCCTCTCCCTCACTCTGCATATATACATACATATACATATGCACAGACTTCGGTGCCTGGCGATCATTATGCCATAAATAAAGATTCGTTCCGTGCATCGGTTAGCTATGGGAAAATTATATAAAGCACTTTTATAGTACACCATCTTTTGAAGCTCTAAAAATTCGGATGTGCGTGTGTGTGTGTCTACCATGTCTATGTGTGTTGACTGTTTTAAGGGTTATGACTTGGGACTATAATTATGCTCAGTTATGATCAAAGTCCAGTTATTGTTGCTTAAGAAACAAATAAAGCTTTGAAATTACATACCCACACTTAATCACCAAATTCTAAACAAATTTCTTGTTATACCTTTCATAATTATTTGATGGCTTTTGACGTTTTCTCCGATTTTGTGTGGGTAAAAAATGTCGACTGTTCTTGAAACGTTATCAATCATTACAAGTAAGTTGAGAGTGATCAAACCTATAGCCAAGTTTCGGCCTCAATCAAATTCGAATTTAATTACATCAAGAGACACACGCGATTTTTTTCCACTAGAAGGGAGACGGTTCATCGGAAGAAAAAGTGGTCAGATACAATAAATGCTTTATCAGTGAACCCGGCCATAATGTTCCACTTTTCATGTCCTTATTGTACATATCACCATCATGCTAGTAATTCCAACTTAATTGCCTTTGGTATTTATTTTCAAAAATCAAATTTAAAATTATTCTTTGCAATTGATTGTACAAGATTTAAATTCTATTCCCATATATAAACAATCAAATAAACGAGAATTTTGTTTACAAAAAATAGCAAAAATGAAGTAAGGGGTCTGTAGTCGGTAGCGCCCGACTAGGGGATGGCCTGAACCCTGTCTTTATATACATTTAAAAAGCCTCGCATTCATAGACACATACACACTTTACTCAGTAGCTGTGCTTGGCCACCATATATAAAAAATCAAAGAAATTAGAGAATTTGTCAATTTTTCATTGTCAAGGCAACTGAAACCAAAATGTTTGACAGCCTAGATGACAACGCTTGTCAAAATCTGACAACTCAAACTAATCATTTGAATTGGTCGCCGTCGCCGTCGCTGTCGCTGTCGCCGTCGCTGTCGCTGTCGCCGCCGCTGTAGCAGATCGGCAGCGCAGCGAACGCGTGCCAAACATCTGAGTTTAAAGTGGTTCTCACTTACCCCGGAACCGTGACGATGACGATGACGATGACGGTCCGATCTGTGAACGGGGCGATGACGCCGACGGCGATTAGCAAACAAAGTTTGTGTCTTGACACATTTTTATAAAAGTGGCCATTTTTAATATGTTCCACAGTGCTCAACAATTAATTGTACTGGCACGGCTATGGGCACAGGCTGGCGCTTATCGTACATCGCTGCCAATGCACTTACGGCTTTATAGCTCGGCCTTTCACCCGGCGACCAAGCCGCTAACAGTTTTACGACATTGACAACAGGCAACAAACACGGCCCACAAGTAGAAGAACATGATGAACATGAACATTGTGTTTCAATAGTTAAATCGAGTGCAATAAAAATCTCTAATTGCTTTTCTTCTTCTATTTTTTTTTTGGCAAAGTAAACAATTGTGGCTTAGTTCTAGGCTAATTGATTCACACTTTCTTTTCGGCTGTAAAACAAGATGTATGCTCGTCAAGATACGCATCAGGTTGAAGGGTTTTAGGGCTAGCGTGGGGTGTATGATAAAATCTTTACTGCTCCGGCAACGCAGTGACATTAGCTTGGGTTTAGGTTACCAACACTTCATTTAAAGTGGGATCACAAAGTCTATGGAATAGTCTCAAGTTAAGGGCTGAACGGGCACTTTGTCCTGTCCGTCCCAGCCCGGCCCGGCCCCTAACTACAACGGGTCGGAACCTGCTCAAACGGTTTCTATTGCTGCGTCTCGGGCAAGATGATGAGGCACATCTGTCTATAATGACGTCTGCCTTAATTGGGTGCACACCCAGAGAGTCTAAGGCCATGCTGGACAGACAATGAGTAGATAATGATGTTGTGATGTCAAAACATCAACATCTCAACAAGTGACGGATGGCGCGTGAGGATCACAGTCAGAGTCAGGAGCGACACTTGTTGTATTTGGGGTTGGGGTTAGAGTTTAGAGTTTGGATTTCGACTTTCGGTTTGTGTTTGGGTTTGGGTTTTCATTCATTCATCTGGCTCGCTCACTCGATCCAGTAGCTGTATATCATTATTCAAAACCCATCACGAAGATCGCTCTATTAGCCGTCCAGCCACTTGACATCCAAGCATTTAACACGTGCATCATTGAAGGATTAGCGTCTTTTCATAAACACCAAGGGGCCGCTGCCGTTGGATGCTAATGGTTAGGGCGTACCATCGAGAATTGGGCCCTCGATGCTCTTGTGTGTAGCGAGCAAACAATGCCGTTACGCCGTTTATTGATTTTTGACACCCGCCGGTTCCAGTTGCACCCAAAATTCCCATGAGCTGACAGCGTTTTGTGTGCATTTGACACGTTGCCGGTGAAAGGGAAAGAATCGCTTTGTGACTAATCCACTGCCTTTGAATCTTGGTTAAAACATTATTGCAAAGTATCTTTTCTATTAGCCAAAAATTAAATTTTACATAAACGAGTCGCATTTTGGTTTCCCCTGAGGTTTGACTTTCCGCCTTTTATATGGAGGGCGTAATCGCCACTTAGACACCCATTACTCATGTGCCACGGATGCCATGAATGTCGACAAATACATCGGCGCAATTAACCAAACCGAAGCAAACCCAGTCAAGCCAAGAAGGCCCTTCTTCAAATGTGGGCGACCCCGTAAGGGTCAATGCGGAGGCGGCCAATTGTTGGTATTATGAGGAAAGTAGAGAGTATTATAATTTCGTCATAATGTATGTAACACGTTTATTCTCGTTCACGAAGTGAAAAGAGTGTATTGGTACGTTCGTCTGTCCGGATAAACGTAATTTTTTTCGGCGCTATTGAAGATAGAATCTTCAAATTTTGGACATATACTTATAGTCTGCTTCAGACAAAGTGTTAAGTTTTTTGTGCCACGCCCACTGGGAGGCGCCGAATCGATAACATGTCCAATCGCAAATCGATAAAAGAAGCACATTTCCCACAATATTTAAGTTACAGTCAGCAAATTTGTTATGTAGATTGCTGGTTACTTTCTATATTATATAGCACATAAACGAACAATTAGTTGAAAATCTGCTATTTATCTGGCAGGGTATTTCAGTTTCGGCTACCCGAAGGTTAAGGGTTGTCTGTACAGGTAAATAGTAAACAAATTACGTACAGTAGTCGTAGTCTATTCATAATGATATCTGGTAGGCTTCTGCGTTTGTACATCGGTAAATGCGCCTGTTTTCCACTGAATTTAATTAGCGACCTCGACAAATAAACGGAGGTGGATGCGGTCGCTTGGACGCTTCGCTGCGTTTTCTTCAGTTTCAACTCTGTGCGACTTTCGACCGGCTGTCCGGCTGACATTTCGTCACCCATCGGTGCACATTCGCGTTTTTCGTATTCTTTCCCCTGTCTTCTCTGGATCTTGCAGCTTAGCGCTGGCGCTTTATCGGGCCGCTCAGATCTGTCCGAGTGGCCGAGTTGAATTATTTAAATTAATAAAATATGCTAAAATGTGTTACAAGTGTGCGAGAAATATATGTCGGGCTATGCATTCAGTATGTCTAATGTAATAGATCATATAATTAAAAGAATTATGGTGGAAACGGCTGCACCAAACCCCACCAACAACAACTAACAACAACAACAACAATGACAACAATTGCGACAAACAATGGCAAATAATTTTCCAAAGATGTATCTGACATGGTGCTAGTCTTGACTATTTGTTGGCTCTTTCCTTTTCCGTTGGCACTGGCTGAGCACCCGCCACATGATTTAGGGTCAAGTAAGGTCTACGTTTTTGGAAAGTACCTTCAAGTTTCGGGTTGAGTGCAGCGCTGCTGATTTGCATAATTTGGATATATATATTTTTGATGAATGCGACCCGAATAAAGCGAAATTACGAAAGCAAATATTAGACAATAGAAAATCGTAGGACGCTTTTCGCTGTGGCCCATTCTGCAGAGGTGGGGATAGTCGTGTTAAATGTCTGCACGACACCTTTAACTAAAGATTCCGATAGCATTTACACTTGGAGAAAAACTCAAGGATTTTTTTAAATCTAGTACAAGCGTTGACAAAATTAAATTAAATACTGAATATTTTATTTACAATCTTTTGTAAAGGACGAAAATTTCGAGATATTTGGGGGATCTTTCTAGTAATATATATTCCAAATATGGAGCCTCTAGCTCAAAAACTGTAAGAGATTTAGCCATTTCCGATTTTTTAAGGAGAGGGGGGCGTTATAGTCGGCGTGGTCCAAGTTGGACTCTATCATGGTCGCTATCTTTAAGGAGATCACCAGTAATTTACATAGACAATTTGGTGACTCTAACTTTAATATTGTGGGAAATATTCACCTTTTATCGATTTGCAATTTAAGGTGTATCGACATGTTAGCCTCCCTCCATCCCGATTTGCTAGCCTCCCAGTGGGCATGGCACAAAAATGTTAACACTTTGTCTGAAGCAGATAATTACAAGTATATATTCAAAATTTACAGTCTCTATTTTCAATAGCGCCGAAAAAAGTAGCGTTCATCTGGACAGACGGACAGTCAGCATGATGGACATTGCACAAAACCAATATACTCTTTTCACTTCGTGAACGAGTATATATATGAAAGTAAGTACTATTACTTCAATTCAAGAATTTGGTTCACATTTGTGAAGTATTAATGGTTGAATATGGAATAAAATTGATTTATACTATATACTATTTATGAAGCTTACATGTACTTGGATAAATATCGTTGCTTGTCAAACGAATCTGATTTAAATGTAAATAAAAATTTTAAAATTATATATACATATATATATATATATATATATATATATATATATATATATATATATATGTATACATATATATATATATATATATATATATATATATATGTATATACTTCGTCCCTGCTTTGGTTGGCCGCAATCTCTGCTACGTCAAGTGTGCGCAAACAAAAGAACTGAGAAAGTGCCACTAATTACAATTCCCATACACACACACACACACGCCTTTTCGCCCAGAGGCGCCCACATTAACATTTACATCTGGCAGAGTGTTTGGACCGGGGTTCGGTATGTTTGTGTTGGGTGTGGGGTCTGTTAACTTGTTGGCTATTGCTCTGCCTTGACTGAGGACCTGACGCGCCCTTGGGTTAGAGATGCCCAGGATGTTTGCACAGGCTGCAGTTCGGACTTGGATAAGATTTGCTCGCTTATCGCTATCGAATTTCACTCGGCGCAATGCATTTGACCTTTTTTTTGTGTTGTTCTGCACAAAATCGATTTTATTCAATTGCCGTCGCTAGCACCAGACTTGTGGCTTTGCCAACTGGCCGTGACCACAGTCCACATGATGTGGCCAAGCCCGATGATTTCATCTGCCGCCGGAAAGGACTACCTGTTCTCTACGGCCTATCTATGTGTCTGTCAACACGTGTGCGCTGAAATTGAATGTAAGAATATTTAGAGAAAAAACACGAAATCGAAAATTGAACACAGCCATTGGGACCAACGGAAAATTCACACGCACAGGAATGAGAATGGTGACAGCAGGAACAGGGCACGGGCACGGGGACGGGGACGGGGTCGGGAAAGGGAACGGGAACGGGGACGCTTGATTTTCACCTGCGCCGGTGGCCGACGTCATCACGAAAATTGACTGTCTGTTATAGCCAAGCAGGTGGAAAGCGTCACCACGTTGTGCATTTTCCGCGGTCAACTGTCCAGCCAGCTAGGTGAAAGGTTGCGGCCAACGAGGCATCTACTTTAAGCGCATTTACATGGCCTGCCCAATAAATTTATTGATATACCTACTGTGAAAACAAGTAAGAACGTTGCAGTCGGACGTAACCGACTACGTAATACTCGTTCACAGTAGACAGTAGTTAATTATTATTGTTATTTTGGAAAAGGATAGAATTTTTATATTTAGCAGGGGCGCAAGTGGCTGTGGCCAACATTTTTCGGAAAATTTATATTTCTCATTGATTGTGGTTGTCACAATTAGCATTAAAAAAAACTTTAAAACCGATTCTGAGGGGGTCAAATTTTTTGTCAAAAATCATGCAAAATTTGTTCAAAATTTTGACAAGTAAAGCTCTCAGATCCATAGCTCCCATATTTCCAACGCTCATAACTTTGTCAAAACTGAACCGATTTGGATGTTTGATGGCATTTTATTCATGGTTTGTCCTCTAGATTGATTCTGCATTTCAAATATATTCATTATTTTAAATAAAATTTTTTGGATTTTTTCCGAAAAAAGCATGTACCACCCCCTTACTCATTTTCGAAAATTTTTTTTTTTTGAAATTTAGAATTGCGAATTTACATTTTTAATCGATTGTAGTTGTCATAATTAACATTAAAAAAAACTTTAAAACCGATTATGAGGGGGTCAAATTTTTTGTCAAAAATCATGCAAAATTTGTTCAAAATTTTGACAAGTAAAGCTCTCGGATCCATAGCTCCCATATTTCCAACGCTCATAACTTTGTCAAAACTGAACCGATTTGGATGTTTGATGGCATTTTATTCATGGTTTGTCCTCTAGATTGATTCTGCATTTCAAATATATTCATTATTTTAAATAAAATTTTTTGGATTTTTTCCGAAAAAAATTAAAATTTTTAGTCGATTGTGTAAACAAGTAAGAACGTTGCAGTCGGATGTAACCGACTGCGTTATACACGTTCAAAGTACACAGAACATATTATTGTTATTTTGCAAGAATATAGAATTTTGATTTTGTGGGGCGGGGGCCCCGGGGACGTTGTATTGGGCAAATTTTGGCGGAGGTCACCAGCAATCTGCATGGCAAATTTGGTGAGTCTAACTTTAATAGTGTGAGATATATTCACCTTTTATCAGTGGGCGCAAAATTTCAAGTCTCTATTTTCAATTTTCCTAGGAATTATAGGTCGATCAGTACGATGAGCTGATTCAATTTAGCCCTGTTCGTCTGCCCGTCTGTAGGAGTACTGGGAATATAATCTTTTCGACTATAGATTCTACATTAGCATACGTAGTATGAGTTTGTCAATTTTTCGATATCTTGCACAGTTTCATTAATATCGATAAACAGATAAAAATAAATTTTAAGATTTGGTTTTTTTTAGCATATCTAGGAAACTATAACAGCTAGAGCCACCAAATTATACGCATACGCAGTCTAAGAATATTTCATTTGGTTTTGGATTCCTCCCCCACTCCCCCCTAAATGATAAAATTAACAAAAGATCATGCTATTAGGACGCTCAACTTGAATACACTCAGGAAAAAAAAAGAAATTTGTATTTGAAGATATTTGTCTGCCAAAATGTCTTAATAGATGACTTAAATACAGTGAATCTGTAAAATTTTGTATTTCTATTAAGAGGATCTTTTTCACTCTTTGAATATCTTGCACTTATAATCTTATTTGGAATTGAAGCAATTTAAGACTATTGCTTAAAATTATTTTTTCAGGAATACATCGAAATTGCATTCAGGTGAATTTGGTGCTGCGTGCAGATGTTTGCCGATAGGGTCTCTGTCTAGGAAAGATTTCGGTATAAGATTGATGAACTTTGCTTTGTGGAGTACGCGCGTCAGTCGAATCCGTTCGAGGTAAAGCAAACAATTAACTCGGAAATGAAAATTGGTGGGCATGCAATTCCCGTTTCTGCCTGATCACTGCTGATCATGCGTCCCAAAGCCTCCCCCGCGCTGATCACCGCTTGAAAGCACGCAGCCGACCGGCAATTAATCTCTTTGGCAAAATGCCGCCCAGAGACGCCAGTCCATAGTATCCAGTGTCCAATGCCCAGTGCCCAGAACCCAATACGCAGCTCCAACTCCATCCGCAGCTGCAGGCTCCAACGTCACACTACAATCAGACAATAAAAATATTGAAATGAGCCACAGACCTGAGCGGCTAAATTAATGCAAAATTCGCAGAATCATTTTAAGTGAAGTTCAGTTCGAGCTTCGCTTGCGCTCTTCTCAGGTAATCTGGCAAATGAATAATTGATCGAGCTATATAATTAACGGGCTCACTCAATTGCCAACTTTTTTAATGCATCAAAAAACAAAATTAATAAAAAAGAATTAAATGTAAACCCAGAGCTAAGCTGAGCTTAGTCAAAGTCGCAAAATTCATGTGCAATTTTCATTATAATTTTTTTTTATCCCTGTAGCTGGAAGTACGAATAGATACGGGTTATTTAATTCTAGGAACTTATTTAAATATTTTTGACTACTGCAATTTGTTATTCTTCTGTTAGAGCTTCGAAGAAGTTTTGCCGTAATCTAAAACTACTCTTATAAAAATATATGTGTTTTTAAATAATGGCTTAAATAGTCAGTTAAAGTAGAAACTAAATACTCCCTTGAACTAACTAACTATAAAATATGCAAAATTATTTTTCAGAATTCAACAATGTTGTCTACGGTTGAAAATTAAAAGAAAAAAAAGAGCCAAGTCCAAGTAATTAAACCTTACCAAACGCATTAGTAAACTGCCGTTTCCCTCGTTAATGATCGTGTCCAGTGTTGGATACAGTTTCTACCGGAATATCTTTACCATTTACTTGTTTATGCATAAATTAACAGCATATGGTCGCTCACATAGAAAATGGTTTATCCCAAAATATATATACTACGCTATATAATTGTTAATTTATTCAAACGACTTGAAATGTAATTTTTGGGCCATTATTAATTTGATTACCCAATGTGAAGCCAGCGGCATGGGTAAAATCACTTACAGCTACAAATACAGATACATATGGGCATACTTATAAAGTTGGTTCGTGTATCTATTTTTGTTAATTCGGCTATTTAACTCGGCTTAGACGGTCACAACTGTAAGAAATGTAAATCAGCTTTTTAAATCTAATCTTCTTCTTTAATTTTGGCCTCATTCTTTAGCTACATTTCTGTTCCTCTTTCAATTTGATATGCCGCTTTTCTGTTTTGGATTTGGCGTAAACCAAATTTATCCTGCACTTATTTTAGGTATCATTGAATAATATAATCATTCAGTCAACTGAAACTGGTTTAGCTGTGAGCCGAAAACCAAATATATACCTCGTTTACCTCCGATCCGTATGTATATACGTAAGTTTGTATTAAATGCTGCTACGATCATTGTTTCATTTTTGTACTGGTTTTTAGCGTAAGTTTACGGAAGTGTTATGTGTTTGTCACGCCCTCGACCCGCCCGCAATTACTGTTCGCCGTTTTGACCGGAGAACCAGTTCTTGACAGCGCCATTAACATCGACATTGTTAACGTCATTAGTTAATGCCACATTTTTGGAACTCTCATATCTCATATGAATTTGAGACTGGACGATGTCATCGCGCTTCTTGATGTACCTAAAAAATCAAATACTTAACCGATCATAATTTACTTAGTTGAAGGATCTATCATAAGGATCTAATAATAGATTATAGAAATCCATTTAAGGGTCAATTCAAAATCCCGCTCTCATTTGGTTCACTTTAGTTCCATACCAATTACAATCATAGCCGAAATGATAATCAATTCAGCCTATTAGCCAAGTTGTGGCAGCTTAAAAATAGATCATGATATCATGGACTGTATAGCCAGTCTCCAGCAACCACAGCCCATGAGCCGCAGAGATATGGCGGCACGTAAACCGCGCACAAAATAAGTAGTTTCGGTTTTAGTGTTCACTGCTCAACTCGGTTTAGTTGCCAATTTAGTGACACAAACAAATAAAAACAATAAAATTTGAATATTGCGGTCCGGTCGGTCCTCGAGTTCGCACACAAGAAACTGAAATTGAGTCTGAGCTAAGTTGTACAATAGTGAGAGCTATTAAAAATGATTATTGGCCCATCTTCATTAAGATTCAACATGCATAAATTTGTGGCCGGAGCAACAATTTATCGAAAGCTCTGCAAATTTCGTTTATAAATGCGTACTTTAATCGAATTTATTGCTATTGCTAAAACTATAACAAAAGTTAAGACCAGCTACAACAGAAGAAGTTGCCATTTACATATCATATAAATCTGTAGAAAATAAGCAAAAGTTGGCACAGAGGATTCTTACCTGCTGTTCGTCGTGTAAGCCGTTCTCTAAGGCGTTGCTATGTGCCAGAGTGACGTAATTCACATCCAAATGGGACAGGGAACTCTCTGGCTGTTTTCGCGCATTCATCACACGAAACTTATCAAGGTTTTCACATTTGACAATTTTGATTGATTTTGTTGAGTTTTACACAAAGAGATGCACTTGAAAGGCGACGAGTTGCCCCACTTAAACACTTATCCACTCATCCAAACAAATGATTCACGTTGCCTTAAAGCGTTGCTGCAAATGCCAAAGAAGTGAAGTGTTATACGGTTCGAATCCATGTATCACTGTATTTAGGTTCGGTTCATGAACCTGGTTTTTCTACTTTATTTATGAACCCAGGTTTTGGTTAGTGTTCTAAAAAAGAATACAAAAAGTGTTTGCAAGTAAAACAAAATTTATAAACTAAAACTTTTTTTTATAAGTAAGGTTTGGTTTGGGTTGAGGTTCGGTTGTCTTTTTTCAAACAAAGCTGTTCGGTTAATAAATAGACTATGTTATTATTATTACGGAATTACTAACGAAGGTTATCATAGTCGAGTAATAAAGTCTGAAAACATTTCGATTAATGTTAAACTTTATAATTAAAAGACGTGAATTTCTCTAACAGAAAAGCACTTTGGTGAAAATGAAGAAGGTATTTAGCCAGCAGTAGTGCAATTTGTTAGGTGGCAACAAAGACCAATCGAGGCAACGGCGGCGCTAACCTCATTTCTGTAGCACCTCTTGACATTATAAACTTTTTAACCAAAAGCCGCCGTCTCGGGAACAGCACCAAGCAAAGGACCAGCCAAGCAGGAGGTTTTGGCCGGGTAGCTGCTGGGCCCGACACCCCCCGGGAGGGTGGTGGCACTCGAGGCAGTTGCAAGAGCAGCACGATATAGGAAAAACAGAAAAAATCTGCCACCTGCCGGACGGAGCAAGACGGTGCTGCTTGTTGAAACAATGGAGGCGGAGAAAGGCGCCTCGTGGAAACGGGGTTAATAAAGTTTCACAAACGGACTGTTGGGGTCGCCAGCTGGTGTTGCAGCCACATACAATTTGTGTGCGGCAAGCAAAGAGGATTCGTTGCACGAAACTCTTTCTTACTCGCTTATTCTATGAGCCTGGGAGGCAAGCTTTGCCACCTGGTGCAAGCCAAGTGTCGTTGACTGCAATGCGTTGTATGCGGTTTTCTGCACGGCAGGCAATGCAAATTTACTTTGGCCTGGTTATCTACGCTGCCAGTGCTGGGAATTGCGCCTCGGTATTCGTGCCAAATACATAATTTACAAATCAATCTTGCATTAAAACTTCTGTTTGGCAACATTAAATTTTGTGCCCACACACTAAACGCAGCCTAAATCGCTCAAGGCTAGCTTCAATATACAACATTTATAAATTCGAAGCCGAGAATCTTTAAACATGATTTGAACAAGAAGGGCGCGGAAAATTAAGTACCACTGCATATATATAAAAGAGTCTTAAGCGTAATCTTAAGCGTAACAGTTTTTATTATACAAAGTCTTATTTTAACCAAAATTTCCTATGCAGCTATATATAGTGATCCCATCTGACCGTTGCCAATATAGGTACTATTGGCATATATAGCAAATATAGCTTTGAAATTGAGATACTGTTTAGGTCGCTGACTAAATCGACTGGGCGTTGATACTGATCAAGAACTTACATACATACCGACCATGTCATATTATGTGACAGAACTGGAACACTCGCTGCAAATCTCATTGCTTAACGGATATGAAAAATATCCACTTTACTAGATGAGCTCCCCCACATCTCTGAATCTTCATCTTCATTCATCGTAAAAGAGGAATTTAATAAAAAATAATGCATGCAGAGAAAAAAAAAAGAATCAAGCGAAGCAACGATATAAATTCAAACACAATCAAACTATATATATATTTATATATATATATATATATATATATATATATATATATATATATATAAGTTGCCATAGGGCTACTTGACAGCATCATTGATTTTTCATTTTTTCTTTCATTTCCTTTTCTTGTGGCAGCTCTTGCTTAAATTACTTTTCCAGCGAGCACGTGCATGCAAAAGTGTATATGTACTAAACATGTTTGTGTGTTGGGAGTGTGTGTTTGTGTGTGTGTCAGTGTTTTTGGTCTTGTTCTTTGTCACTTTTATGCCAGCATACTTGCGTGCCTGCCAAGCAACAAAAACAACAGAAACAACAACGACAACACGCCGGCACACAGCTCATGACAAAAAAATAAAATAAAACTACATTTAACTGACTACAATTTCATTTTAATTGCAGGACTTTTGGGGGGCATTCCCAATTTGAGTCTAGAGACGCATTGGAGGCAACATTGCGTATACGCCCAAGGGGCCCAACATAAATCAGTGCCAAAGACAAAGCCAAAACGAAATCGAAAACAGAAAGCAAACAGAACTGTGAAATGTAAAATGTGCAATGGAAAAAAAAAACAAATAACTAAACAAAAAAAATCAATTTGTATTAAGAATGAAATTTCGATTTGTGCTGAACAGCGAACTTTGCGAGCTGTGACCTGAGAGCTGTTAACTGAGAGTTCCGAAAGCTGCTCCAAACGCAACGACACGAACGACAAACTTGCAGATACTTTTGTATCTGTGACGCCTCTGACTGACTGTGTTTGTATGTGTGTCTATGAGTGTTTGTTGTTTTTGTGTGCGTTGCTCCTGTGGCTTTTACATAATTAAACGTCGACACGCGCTAATTCTGCTTTAAATGGCGAGCAAAGCTTTAAGCAGCATTTGAACGCTGCGGCCGCTCGCTAATGATTTCCCCGGAGTTTGCTAACATTCACTTATCACCACATTATTTTGGGGCCTGACCGGGGCCACATTCACTTGCCACCTGCCACCTGGCACTTACACTTGCGTATGTTGCAAATTGCAAAGGACGCGGGTCGCGACGTTGCCTCCGAACGGCTCTGGCTCTGGGCCACGCTTGAGACGCGTTGCAGCTCGCCTGGAGTAACAGTATTAACCGTATTGACGCGCAGGCCACTCGACCCTGGACTAACGCTTACGTGGACAGAACACGAGAGACACAAACGCGATGGCGAAACGTTAGCAACTAATTTGGGTGACGCTGGCGCTGCCATTGCTGGGTGTCTTGCGTTCCACCAGACCCGCTTCCAGTTGCCTATTCCTATTCCAAGCACCCGAGTTCACAACCTGTAAGCTCTGCTAGGCTCTTGTCGCGCCCAGAGCCACCAGGGGGGCAAGCTTTGAGCACGACCTATCCCAAAGCTTTCGCTTGTCCAAATTTCACTTGGATTCCACACATATCGGTCTTCCACTGCGCAGTGTTGATTCTGCGCAGGACATGCGCCAGCACGTGCCACGCCGCAGTTCAGCTGTCCCAGCCCCACTGTCGCCTTCAATCTCCTTGCTCAACAAATCGCCGCTGTTAAGTATTCAAATCAGTGCGCCTGACGCTAACGCTGACTGTTGACCGTATATACATGTATGTATATATGTATACACCATCGGAGGCAGGTGGTCAACAGACAATCGCCGCTCGGTGCGAATGCACTTGCTTCGATGTGCAAATGAGGAATAAGTAAAACAACTTTTCTCCTTCTCGTGTAGGCGAAGCCTGTGCGTGTCTTTGTCGTAGCCGAAGTACAAAAAAAAACACTTTTTTATTGACTTTAGTCCTACAAATAGGTTTCTGGGTCAGACACACACACTCAGTTTTGTTTGTGCGCTGCATAGCTCAAAGCGCAAATAATTTTGAGCTGCACTCTCGCTCCCCCTCCCGCTCCACAAAATGCACAATTTATAATTAGGTTGCTTTTAAACTGGGTGGCGGCATATCAAGGCAAAGATGGTTCAATTTACTCTTATACCAAATATTAACATCGTAGTCAATACTTGTATGGTTCTTAGATTTGTTAATAAGAAAATCTTGTCGCGGGTAATCAAAGAATTTAATTTGTTTTGATATACAGGATTATTTGACAATTAAGCATGTTCTTAATTAAATAAAACTTATGGCATACGATTATTTCAATAAACTAAAACTCATAAGAGTTAAATTCAGGTGACCCACGAAAAATCTATAAATTCTATAAATAACTAGCAGATATTCTATTAATGTTTGTTAATTTGTTATTCGAATTTGTTATTTCGAGAGACTTTTGTAAATACAGAAATATATATGGTAATTAATCTAAGAAATCTAAAAGAAAATAGCTGTTTAATAAAAACATAGCTAATTTTTAAATTAAATATAGTTTATGCTTATATAAATTTATATAATGTCATTTTTAAGACACTTTAAAATGGCGTCTATCTGTATATATTAGTTGCATTTGCATTATTTATTCTAAGGCTGACTGAACTTTGGTGCATTGTTTTTGCTTAAGGGCGGTTTTGGTTTCGGCCATGTAATCGAGCCAGGCCCCAGGCTGCATGCCGGCGCCATCAACCAAAATTTTGTTAGATGCGCTTCACAAAAGCAGACGATGACATCAAGGCA
Organism: Drosophila sordidula; assembly: GCA_035047465.1. Lineage (NCBI taxonomy): Eukaryota > Metazoa > Arthropoda > Insecta > Diptera > Drosophilidae > Drosophila > Drosophila sordidula. The sequence goes on along the minus strand of JAWNPQ010000260.1, from coordinate 354,245 downwards.
AATGCGGCACAGAATAGATAAAATGAGAGAGCGGGGCAGGGAGAAGGGTCTAACGGCTAGAATAAGCCTCTATACAATGCCGACCGATGTCGAAAACAATGTCAGCGTGCGCAATTTTAATGATTGCAGATATTTTAATGCGGCGCTAAGCAATGCATTGTTCTCAAGCTGCTTATAAATTGTATCTTTGTATCTTTGAGTTTTTGATGCTGCAGCGTCAGCAGCGCAGGACCCCATGGGGGATATTGGCGTTATGACAATGACGACTCTGGAGTATCGCATCTGCAACGCTTAAGTTTCGGCAAAATTGGAGCATCATCAACGATTACTGGAAGAGCACTACGGAAAAGGTAAAGCCAACAAAGTTTGGTTTCTTTTTTTTTTAAAGCTCGTTTGCCCAAATGCAAAATGATTGATTGCCTTTTGCAATCATTATTATTGTTTCGCATAGGTAATTCCCGTTTTGCCTGCCTTTATGTCCAACTAATTAATATACACAACTATGGATACAGAACCTACACTGGTTCAACAGTTCATTCAACTCTTTCGCCGCAGCTTCCAGTACATCCCGTTGGATGTACCTGAAATACCCTGGGGCTACTTAGTTCTACTATAGCTAATAAGCCCATTTCTGCACTTTTAGCAAGAGAAAAGTTTGATTTACTTTCAGCATAGGTTCTCATTAATATTCTGTATTTTCTCAGAACAAAGCGAGCCCATCTCTAATGGATGAAATTATAGCACCAATGTTGTTTTTTAGTTGCGTTCAGCATTAATATAGAAACCAAACCATTCACAAAAAGCCACTCCCCTGAAAATTTGATGGCTTTCGACAATATTATGGCGGTGGGAAATTTGTACCAATGCCTTATGGAATTATTTTGGTACATATTTGACTAAATCTGTAACATGAATTTGCACCAACATTTTTCGTTTTTTAATTTTAATTCAGTATTAATATAGAAACCTCACAAAATGCCATTTCGTATGAAAATCGCTTGATTTTAGACCAAGTTCGGGAGTACCGGGAGTACCGGGAGTTTATTAAATAAAACTACTAGAATTTGTGCAGGCTTTTTCTTCTAAATGAGAAGAACAACCAATTTGAGCTTAGCGTCAAGTTTGGTAATTATGAGTCGATAATTTCGGAATTACGATGGGATTTTGGCTACGGCGTGGTATAACAGCACTTTTATGCAAATATCTCAAAGTATTTTTGAAGCATTCGAGATTACGCTGGAAAATGAATTGGGTAAACACAACTGTACCCAAGTATGAAACTTGTTCAATATGATCGACACCATTTTGAGAGCTAACTGAGCTAGCGGCACTTAATTCGTTGGTAGTTTTGTATGATAGAAAAGCCATGCATGAACACCAAACAAATAAGCACGCACACACACACACACACGCACACACTCGCCGTGAAGTACGACGAGTACTCAGTAGGGCTATCTGGCGAATATCTTTTCAGACACTGCCCAAGGTATTTTACATACATTATATGCCATGTACATATGTATATATAAAGGCACACACGCATACACTTAGTACATATCTATTTGCGTGGGTTTGTTGAAAATAAAATTTAAATCATAATTAAATTCATGGTTCGTCGTGTATCAACAGCGCAACTGAGCGCAAGTCAAAAGCTGCCTGCCTTTTCTGTCTTTCATTTCTCTACTTAACTAGTTCGTCTGGCGCGTCGCTGCGCTCTTTCTCTTTCGCTCTCTCTCTCTCTCTCTCTCTCTGTCTCTCCCTCTCTTCGTGTCAGACGCAAGGTGAGCGCTGCCGCGACGCGACGTTCGGCTTCAGCTTTGTTCGTGTGTATGGGTGTATATATTTTGAATACCGCGATCGTTTCTATTGTCGACACACACACAGACAAACATTGAGAGCTGCTGCTTGTGTAGGCAGCGTCAGGTTGCTGTCGTTGTATTGGTATAGGTAGAGGTAGGTAGCAGCGAGCGTCTGTCAGTGCGTATGTATGTATGTGCGTTGGTCTTAATTGCGCCTCCGTTGGCTGATTGCTCGTTTACACGAGCATAATTCCATCCAATCTAATGCCGAGGCGTAATTTCACTTTGACGAAAGCGCCACCCATTTTCTAGAGCATCTTCGCTCTACACTGCTCAGCGTGTTTTTTCTTTTACCTTACTATACCATACTGTATCTGTCTGCCCTGATGTTGATTTACTCCCCCCAATTTACATTTACATTTCGATAATTTCATAATCATGTTTCTATTTTCATATTGATAACACGCTGCCGTCGCACCGGAACTGAAAGCTCTGCAAGTTGGACCCTCATGTAAATCTTTGTTTATTCATGTACTTTTTGTACAATGTCGCGGCATTAATAACTCACGCCCAACCCCAAGCGGCGACAACGACGCCTCCACTTTCATCGAAAGATAAATGAAATGTCATTTGCCGAGCGTGTTTTTAGTACACGTACGAAGACTAACAGATCGGACGCCCTTCATCATTATACAGTCAGCTCGTATAGATAATCTTCAAATTCTGCTATTCATAACATTCCCCAATTTGGGACTAATATAGACAAACCACTTTATTTTGACTTGAAAAAAAAGACAGTGTATTTTAAATAATATAAAATCTATATCTTCAACATATGTGACTATTTAGTTCCTGAGGTCAATGTGGACTGGACGGTATGTTATATATCATCACTCCGTTTTTAATATACCGGTATATATATATATATATATATATATGATTCCCTCAACTTTCTTGTAGATCTCCGAAATCCTTTGTTGCTTACAATAATTGTTCTACTTTAGAATTAACTTCCAGCTATTTTTGCTGCAGTTGGTGCTGCTGCAGGAAGTCATAAGCTCTTGAGGTGGCATAAATAAAGTTTACCGAACCGCATGCATTCGGCCCTCCCACCCCAAGAAAAAGCAGACAGGGCGCACTGGGAAGGCGACATTATTAAACGCGACAAAACAAAATAAAAATTTACGTGTCGAAACACTCGAAAACTCTAAAAACATCAAATTGTCGCCGCGGCGGCGACTATCAAAACGCTGCAGCGTGTAGCGTTCCAGGTCCGGGGTTCCAAACAGTCTCCAATGGAGTGCGGATCGCATAGAGCGGCTAATGTATCTAATAGATACACGACAGCATGTCAAACGCTACCATCCGAGCATAAAGCAGGAGTGGAATGGAACGGGATTGGGAGTGGGAAGATTCGAAACGGTCGCTGGATACTTGCGGCATCTACGTCGTGAGTTTCTAATTAACATTGGGATTGTAGTACACGTTTAATTTATATCTTATTGATGCCGGCGACATTTGAATTTATTTTTATCAGCGCCACTCTCGATCTAGGGTCTTGTACTTTTGTTAAATTCATTTCCTCACTTTTGCCAGAATTTCCAATGTGTAGGTGTATGGGTATGTGTGTGTGTGTGCGTGGAATTTTATTTTTATAAATATTTTGGAAAGCTCGAAATTTATATGAAATAGGTATCTCATATGATCTTGCTGCTGCTGTGGCTGTAGTGTCTGTTTTTGTCTTTGTTATTTCGTGTATAATTATTGTTCATATTTGTTGCTGCGTCTCATTTCACGCGTTGATCTTTCATATTGTTGTTGTTGTTGTTGTTTTTTATCTATACTCTAATTAAAATATTCGTGTGTTTGCTTTTATTTGCTTGTCTTGCTTTTTATATTTTTATAGCATACAAAAAATATTTTTATTTGTACACACAAGTTTATTTCGCTTCTGCTTTAATACTCAACATAAGTTGTCAGATCGAGGTTTAAGTTTATTTTTAATATTATGTACTTGCTGCTTACTAAACTTTATTTTATACAATTTTCATATAACCTGAAAGGTGAAATACTTTATTTTTAAGTATTATTTTCTTTGCCAGTGTTTGAATTAAATGCTTATTCTTATGTTTTTTTTTTCATTTTTTCTTTTATTTTAATTATCATTTCTATTAGATTTTAGTGTGTGTGGCTAAAACACCTCACTAGTACACACACACACATACACACACACACACACATCCATACATATGTATCTGCATCTTGCTCACTTGTTTTATTTATAAACATTTATATTGTTTATTAGTACCCATCGCTGTGATTATATTTTTTTTAATACTGTTTATTATGTTCTATTTTGATGACGTTATTCCTCGTATTAAATGTATGAGGATAATTCTTTGAAAAACGTTGGTATCTTTATGAATTCCTTATAATAGTATATCAACATTATTAACATATTTAAAGGTACATACATACATATGTATTTTGCAAGGTGCACTTGAGAAAATAATTGAGCATTAAGGAATAATCCAAAAAATGTATGTACAAACGGACAAAGTGATACATCGATACGGATACGGGCAAATAAGGAACTAAAGGGTCTACAGCAAGCAAATAATGTACATACATGTTTGAGTACATCATGTTTTGACCTTTTATTTGTTATTTTTTAAGTACATAAAGTGTCGAACATCAAACATGTTTGATGCTGCGCTGAGGTTCGAACGCAAAACAAAGTGAACAGAATGTTAACGGGGCTTCAGTAGCTTAGAGCAGAAACATTGAATTATATACGTATTGAATTAAATATTTTTTTCCTGCCAAAAGTACATACATATATGAAAATTCTTTTATATTTAAAAAAAAATTATTTTTGCTTGCACACAAATGATTCATTTAAATGAATCATTTAATTGTGTACCATCCCATTCAAACATAATTTGTAAGTCAACAATTAACATTTTATGTTAGTTTGAAATTTGTGTATAAAATATCAACAGCAAGTTTCCTGGTCTGCACGTTCGGTTGCAACTAGTTTTGGTTGGACGTGCAACATTTTGGATTGTCATTTTGTTTTGTGCCCGGCGTTCGGAACAAACAAACGTTTCGTTCGTTCCAACAAGCCGAAGCAAGTCCAACAAGACGACGACGCAAGAGCAAGTAAAAAAATTACGCGGGTGTTCTCAGTACATTTCCAGCAATCAGACGGGCAGCAGGTGTCGTGGTTTAAGTGCGGCTAATTTTGCCTTATTTGTGATTTGTTTTGGTTATTTGGCCAAGTCCGAGAGTGGCTTGCAATTGGATAATCATTTCAATTATAAATACAATTCCATGCAATTGACGCGAACGATAACAGAAATAAATCTGCAGTGATAAAATGCAATAAAGTGCACCCAGTTGCACATAATACAAATAACACAGTCTATATATTCAAGTGATAATTTATTTGCAATTTGTCTTAATGCAAGCCAAAACAATATTTAATATAAACAACAACTAAAATCAGTGACAATTTGCCTCCTGTGTCTAGGCAAACAAGAACATCAACAACAATAATAACAACAACAGCAGCAGCGAAAAAATATCGCGAAAACACGCACACAATACCAGCGGCAAATTGACATAAATAAATAAAAATCAGCGTTGCCTTTGCTTTTTTACAACCTGATTTTTATGAATGAATGCAGCAGCAGCGGCAGTAACAGCGACGGCGGCGTCGCGTGCCCAGGAGCGTATCAGCAGCGCCACCCGCGCCCTGACTGCTAAACAGAGCCTAGACCGCTCGCTGCCGGCGCCCTCGTTACAGCCCTGTCCATTGTTTATGTGCAATTCGATTGCGATTTTCGATTTCGATTGCGAATCCCCCATGCGAGCGCCTTGGTGACACATCGCGCTCAGCGCTTATGATTGTTGTTGGTGTTGCTTTCAGCGGCTGTCGTCTTTCAACTCAGCCAGACACACACACACACAAACACACGAACACACACAAACAGACACTTTGACTACAATTGCCGCTGTAGCAAAATTAATAACGGAAGTTGTGCATTTTATTAATAAAAGCGAAAATCACACAGAACGCAAAAGCGAGAAAAAATAACAAAATCACAGCGCACAAAAATGCACTGAGAGTCATCTTTTTCTGCTACTCTGCTTTAAGCGATGTTCTTATTATCGTTGTTACTGTTGTTGTCTGTGCTGCACTGTGGCCCCCTCATTGATTTTGATTGGCTTCGTTTCAATTTTTGCAGTTTGCGGTGTTTTGTGCATCCCTAAACGAAAAGGCGAATCCATAGAAATCTAAATTCTAAATCGACCAAAACCTAACACGCCCAACTCCCACCACAGGAACACATAGAAATTTCAAAACGAACGCGTCTTAAAAAAAGTATTTCAAAGTATCCCAATTTGTGCAAATTGACCTGAAAGTGACAAGAAAAAGAGTCCAGCAGCGAAACTTGCCCAGAAAGCGATTCCGATCCTGAGAAGAGCTTAGAAACGATTTTAAACAACGGAATTGGTAAGTCTATCGACATGTAATAAAGAGATACATATCTATATCTGTTGTATATATGCTGAAGATTCAATACTCTTATAAACACTTGGCAGACGTTCACAATACCAATAAATATAGTATATTTTTTTTTGCTTATAATGAATTGAAAAAACTGTTCATACAGAAACTATATTTTCGATATGATAGACTGCCGGAGGGTTCTTCTGTCTATGATCGATTTATAAATTTTTTTTAGTTAGAAACAAGGGTATTTACAGAATATATAAATAATTTAAGTGCCTAAAAGTATTCGCAAAATATTGCATTGGATACATTCATCAATCAAATCGATGTAAATTCCATATTTAACTAACGCAGTCTTAACTCTGAACCCTCTGTTATAATTGCCGACGACTGTCAGTAGATATTTGTGGGGGAAATGTTGGGGCAATGATGGTAATGGGAGATAATGAATAGACGATGTCGAGATATGGATGCTGCCGATACCGCTGCGTAAGTGTAGTTTTCTCGCCCCGGCTAATGTTGTTTTTGGCCCGTCGACTTGGGCAACGAAAGCAAATACAAATAGAGAAAACACCGACCAACTACCCAGAAATCAAGTTAAAGCAACAAAATACCAAAGAATGCAGAGGAGGCGAACAATTAACGCGTCGATGTAATTACAGCGACTGCTAAAACAAAAATGAAACAAGAGAAAAAATATGTTTGGGAACATACAACTTACCAAAAAATTAATAATCAATAACCCGCTAAAAGGCAGCAGCCAAGCGGCCAGGGGGAGATTGACAGGGATAGGTGGGAGGGGGGGGGGGGAGAGAGAAGAATTGGAGAGTCGGACGTGCTTTAGTCGAGGTAATTTTATCGGTCATTGAACGAGAAGAGATCCAAGCGAATTTTGGTACGAAACGGAGGGGGGTTCAAGGGGCTGGGGGCTGCATTGCTAGAGGCTGTTCGAAGGGGCGGCCTACAGTATGTTGTTGTGGTTGTTATTGCTGTGTTGTAAGCCACGATCGGTTTATTTTTTAGCTAATTACACTTCAAAGTCGAAGTTCAGTCCCAAAATCGTTGGGCTTATCCGCTAACCGGGGCCCTGAAGTGAGCCAACTAATTACACAAAAACAAGTGATTTGCGTGTGCGCTGCCCCAGAGGCAACTGGCTTTAGCACCGACTCCGATTCCAACTTCAACATCGGCTAATTTTCAACTCACCAAGTTGGGGAGCTAATTAGTGGAAAATTGGGTCTGCAGAAGACGACGCGTTGCTTCAGTTCTTTTCTTTATTGATTTTGCAATAAGAAAGAGAGTGCGTCCTGATATGACCTCTGACTGGCGCCTTCTGTGTGACCTCGAACAATTTATCATTAAAAAATACATGCTTTTTTTATTTGGCTTTTTAGTTATCGCCCCGTTGTGGTCAAGGACTTGGGAATGGGGCACATTCGTCGCCGTTCTAGATAAATAAGCATTCTTAATTATCCCCTTTCGCTAGACAAAAAATAATATTATAAACAATGGAGAAACCGCGCACTTAATGCGTTTTCTGTTTCAGCAACAACAATAATAACAACAACAACAACAGCAAGCGAGAAAGCCAAGTATTTTTCTTCATATTATTCATTATTTCATTTTTATTTTTTTCGCCAGCAAAAAGGAAAATGCTTTTATTGCCCGCAAAAAAAGGGTACAAAATGGGCCGACAACTTCTTTGTCGTATTCGTCGTTAGCCATTAGGCCCTCAACCCCGACGCCACCAAGCCCCACCAAAAACAACTCATAAAGCGACTCAAATACTTATGAAAAATTCAAAGTACCTACCGAAAAGTGGCCACAAGTGAGTCTCGAAGAAGCCCCGTTGGCCAAATTGTTCCTGTGCCGACGGCAAACGAGATTTGAAATCGCAGCCAACTCTCCTGACAGCACAATGACTTTTCCTTTTAACCATTTACCATTGCTGTACTGTAAATACTGTCGTGCTAATGTGTAATTGCAGTTGGGCACCAAGAGGTAATTTCTTAAGGACAATTGTTTTCTTAGTGGCGCCTCCGTTGCGGCCATGAATTGGCATTTTCGGCCGCAAACAATGGCTAACTTTGAATTGAAAATTGAAATGCACTTAGTTTTCGGGATTTTTCCTTTTGGCATATGAAGAATTCTCATGAATATGAATTTTCAGCTGGTTGTTATTATTCTAAAAAAAAGAAAGGATGATTTGCTAGTTTTTATGGTTATCCATAAGGACTTGTAATTTAGAGATCAGACCTAAAGATAGATGATATTCGATTATACTCTTTGCAAAAACACGAAAAAAAGATTGTTGGTCAAAAAAGTAGAATTTAAATATAATTTCTTTCGAATACATTGAATTCCTCTAGTATGTATTTTTGTAGGCAATGGTAAGTGCAAATTATTTATATCAAAATAGCCTTTAATTTAAATAATAGACTGTTTAATTTAAATTATTATATACAACGCGCAAAACTATAGTTAATATATTAACATAATCCTTCTAAAAAAGATTCAAAATTCGAATATGTATTTGAAATGTTTACTAAGCTCCATATTGAGTCCTTAAAGCACACAAAAGAAGCTCTAAATAAAAATTGGTAGCAGACTTATCAGTTGACAGTTGGAGCATATTTTTGGGCACCCATGAGGAACAACTGACAAAATCGCAGGAAAAGCTTCATTCAAAATAAAAACAAAACTAACAAAATTTTAGAAACTGTGAAATAAAACTGCATCCCATTTAACGGGATATTTTAGGTGGCTGCCAGCCTGCGTTCTGCCTCCCGTGCCGTCCCCAAAAACCAAACTCACGACCTAAAAACCAATGTGTGTGTGCAGCTATTGTCAAATGCAATTTTCTAACGCAGCCGCACTTTCAACGTTGACAACTGCGACGTCGAAGCCAGCGTCAACAGCAGCAGCGGCAGTAGCAGCGGCAGCAACAATTGCAGTTTTAAGTGAAAATAAAACACATAACAACAACAACAATAAAAGCCTAAAACCTAATAAAAATTCAAATTAACATTTGAAAGAGCGAGTAGGCGCAACCATGCAAGAGAGCAGGCTAATGGGTGCTGCTTAAGTCAGAGAGAGAAAGAGTTTGCGTGGGCACAACGCAACAACAACAACAATAGCGAAAAGAGAGCGCTGCACACATGAATGGGACAGACAGAGCCGAATGCTTATGAAATTCTATTAATTTTTGAACAAAACTGCATGTAATGTTTTTTCCCCCAATAGCCCCCAACAACCACTCAACGCCACCCCTCAAACTATGTCGTTTTCTAATCGCCGTAGAACCGATTGGAGGCGGGACGGACAGACGTCCGATTTTGTTTTTGTTTGCGTATTTGGTTGCAGTTTGTTTTTGTTGTGCTACTGCCCCAGCCACTCGTTTGCTGTTGTGGTTGTTGTTGTTGTTGTTGTTGCAGTGCAGACTGCAGACACTCGCATAATAATGCAATTTGCCAGCTACCCCTCCCATCTGTGGGCCCCCATCGCCAAATTCCCAATTGCACATACAGTTGTCGACGTCACGCGCCAAAAAGACTGAACGACTAACGACGCCGACAGCTTCGCTGTCTGTCGGTAGCCCGAGCCTCACGCACACTCTCATGCGCATATAAAATAAGCAGACACACGTACACACACAAGAGTGCAACTTTACTGCCACCTGCAGGCTTGGTTTCTCCTTCTCCATTTTATTTGCTGTTTGATTTCGCTTTGGTCTCTGCTCTCGCTCTCTCTCATTCTTTCCTTCTCTTTGGCGCTCTTGCTCTTGCTGCTGACCCCACACACTCATATTCTCATTTGTGATTTTTGTTTTTGTCCTTTTTTTCGCACAGTTGCCAGTTTTCCACAAAACAGCTGAAAAAAGCACGTGTCATCGTCATTGCCAGCGAAGTTGGCGTCGACGTCGGCGTCGACGTCAAAGTCTGTCTGCGTTTTGTGGCGTTCTGTTTTCCACGCGCTTCGCCGCTGTTGCCGCCGCTGCTGTCGTTGCTGTTGTTATCCCTCCCCTTTTGCTTTCGCCCCCAACGTCTGCGTTATTCCCTTTTCATGGTCGCCAATTCGTTCGCTTTAGCCCGTTTGCTCGCTGTTTTTCACGGCTTTGGTTTTGTCTTTGCTTTATTTGATTTTTATGCTTGTGAATTTCCTTTTGATTTTGTAGCTGACGCCGTCGTTGCTGCTGTGCTTCGTATTTGTCAGACAGTACAAACCAGGGAAAACCCTATAATGATTTTGGCAGCGCGCAACCAATAAAGATGATGATGTTCGCATTTCATTTTTTTTAGCGTTCGTGCTTTGTGGGATTACCACCTGCCCCGAACGAGTTCCAATAAGAAATGCGTTGGCCAAGTCGCAGCCCTAATGCAATTTCTTGCTGTTTCTTTTGCTCCAGCAATATTATTGATTTGCTGGCTCGTTTTTTGGCCTCACGCCAAGCGAAAAATTGTTCAGAAGCGAAAGACACCAAATCGGCAGAAATTTTCCTCAAGACATTTTCAAAATAAATGCATGCACACATATACACAGATATGCATATGTGCATATATTTATTGCTATGGATGATGTTATGGCATCCCAAACACACCTTCGACATGACCAGAAAGAAGACCAGCCGCCATTGGGACGAGCCAGTCTTTTTTGGCCAATTGTGCAATCGCTGAATGCAATCTCGCATTCGCATTCGCACTTGCACTCACAGTCTCTCTTTCTAATTCTGTTTCTCTCATTTCCTCTCTTTACAAAGGTTGGCTCTTAAGTTTTCGCCTAGTTTCCTCAGCTGAGGTTTGTTATTGTTTTCCTTTGGCGTTTTGCCGGCTTACGAATCGTTTGAGTAAGTAACATGAATGAATGTTCGTTCACCCACACGCACGCACACATATAGTCAAAGCCACTGGTTTCGTGTTGGCTTCGCTGTTGGCTTTCTTGCACTTCGTGTCGCTTCGAACGTGTTCGAATTCGCCGAAAGAGCGTGGGCGTGAAGGGGGGCGCGAGTGAATGAGGGGCAAATGCTGCGGCGATGCCGGAAAAGGAAATCATATTGAGGCGAGTTCTATTAGCAGCAATGCAACCAAATAAGAGAATTTACCCAGGCAATTGTTCCAAGTACCTTTGCTCCCCCCATCGTTGGTTCTGTCTTGGCCAGAACTTGGTAAGCTGTTCATTAACCGTTAATGCGGGAGATCGTAAATCGAAATGGAAGGTGTGTCATTGCGACTTATAAATAAAATTAACCACAACCTCAAGCGGAAATATTTGCGCTTCAAGTGTTGTTATTGTTATTTTTGTTTTTGTTTGGTTACCCATCTCCTTCTGCCCCATTGATGTTGTTGCTGTTGTTGTTGTTGTTGTTGCTGTAATTAATGGCAAACAATTACACAAAAAAAAAAAAAATACAATAAAAATAAAAAAAGAGACCCAAACAAGCCGTGCATCCAAAGGTGGAATTACAAAATGAAATGTGAAGAGCAAGTTAAAAAGTGAATTACCTGATAAAGGACAAAACGCGATTTGAGGTGTGTTTGGGCCAGGCCAATACAATGCGTGTCTCTGTGTCCCTGTGCCTCCCTCGGACAGGTTATAAACCCGTGCCCAGCATGAGGCTTTACTGACAGCCAGAAGTGCTGCACAGTGGGCCTAACTCATGGAGTTGTTGATAATAATTGGAAAAGCATAAACATTAGGATAGCCTACGTATAGCATATTACAAAATAATACCAGGTTCAGTTAAACGTAAATTTGAGCTAAGCTTAAAAATTTAAATATTAAAAATCAAACCAGTTTAGGAAATGACTCATAAATAAAATTAAGCATGGTAATAGTAATAACCACCATGTTCGATCTTTTATAGCTTTCTCATCTTTAAGCTTGTTTTCTTTTTATTTAGTTTCAATTTCGTTAGAACCATTGATCAGCCCCACTGTGCGTCAGCTCCATAATGGTCGGGGCAGTCTTGTCCAATGTCCAGCTGACGCGCTTAATTAATTACGCGATTGTATTTGTGAGTAACTGCTTAACAACCGGAGCTGTTCCCCACTCGCCCTTTGTCTGTAACCAACTTTGGGTGTTTCTTTTGCTGGTCATTGGCCGGATCACCAACCCAGCTACCCATTGCCCCCACCTGCCCCAAAAGCGTATCGATGAGCCGCACAAAGTTATGTGGTAATGCAATCGCAGCCAGACTCGAAGTTCCTGCGAGGCAGGAGGAACTACCGGACGCGTCGCTGGGGAGAAATTAATACCTACTTAAGCTTAACTGGACAGTTGACTCCGTGAAGTTGTTGTCCGTAACTGGAAGGTGATTCACACGTTACGCAGAAACAAATTGTTACGAATTGGAATGGTAGGGATTGTAATGAGTTGGGTTGAACAGGATTGGTATGGGCATGGTTTTTGGGGTTATTTGAACCGCAACTGCTGAATATTCAAATGGACGTAATTATCCTGTAGAGCGCGGGCCGCACGACACGCCCGGAAGGACTAGAGCCAGCTAGTCAAATTATGAAGCAAAAATTTTTTATTACCAAAAATTACAATGTGCGTTGCAACTGGCAAGTTGGCCAAGTTAAAAGGTGCAAGGCGAAGGGTAACAGTTAATTGTACGTCCGAGGCGCAGTCCAAACTAAAAAGCGAGCCAGCGGGTTCGGGTCTGTGTTTTGGGTCGTGGGGTCAACAGCAGCTTTGTTCTCGGTCACCGCGTATGTGAGTGTGAGTATGTGTTGAAAAGTCGCGACCCATCGACAAATAAACACCCTCCTAAACCATGGCACACGCTTCTCAGCTGGAGACGGGTGACATCCCTACCTACAGCCGTGGGGAGGTCAATTCGAATTAATAAATACACTTAGAGAAAAACGATATTCTACAAAAATTAAGAAAATAATACCATATATAATAGATACTCAAAATTTTTTCGATTGGTCCTAGTTTTAAAGGTTTGTGCTTTCAAATTCCTTGGGTATTAAAATTTCGTTTTCAGTTTATAGGCAATTCTTGATATTTTTTTGCTGAGTGTGCCGATGCATGTGTTCCATTTGGCCATTACGGTTAATTTCATTAGAAATTCATAAATTCGTTCACTGTGGGTGTTGTGCGGGTAAGGGTTAGGTGGAGTCGTCTACAGCGGATAGTGGACGTTTGGTGGGGTCTGGGGGGGGGGGGGGGCTGATGGGCTTTGTCACTTCTACATGTGTAAATGTGAGCAATAAAAAACGAATTCATGTAGTTTTTTTTCTGCCTACTGCTGTGCCTATTATCCTGTTAGCCCTTTTTTCCTCTCTTCAATGTGGTTGTGATGTTGTTGTTGTTGTTAGTTACCATGTTAGTTGCCATTGTTGTTGTTGGGTCATTATTGTTGTCGTAATTTGTTTATAACGGTATTTATGAAATGGTCACAAGTCAACGCTTTCAGCGCTGTTGCTCCTGCACCCTAACCTCCCGCCCTCCTTTCCCTGACTTCAACCCTTACACACGCACTGCTTGGCCCCTCTTCGTCCCCAGCCCCAGCCCCTTGTAAGCACCCACACGAGTTTGGACCTAGCACCAATTATTCTTATTACGCCTATTACTTTTTTTTAACTACTTTGGGCTTTCGTGTTTGTTGTTGTTGCGCAGAGGCAAATATCGCTGCCCTTTTATGTTAATCGCACTGTTTTTGGCTGCAAAACTCGTGTAACTGTAATTGATATGCGTCCTTATCATGCAATCCTATGTTACAGGCAGTGGCCGCTAGAGTCCTTACAGGAAAAATGTAGTTTAGTTTTAGAAATTATCAGTAGCGTATTATAACCCTATATACATATTTAGAGATCTTGTATCTTGATCCCAAGTTAGCAGTTAATTATATCTCTTTTTTGAATCGTCTGCTGTTTTGTCTAATTAATAAACTTTCACATCTTCAGTTTTTGGTAACATTTTCACTTGCATGCAAGTTTAAGACGTAGTCGCAGATGCTTGTTGTTTGGTTTTGGTAAAAAGTCGAATCGGTTTATGTAAATTATTGTTGAACAAATGCGATGAGACAAAAAAAGAGTCGCAGCTGGCTGTTTGGCTATTTGCGATGATCAATTAAATGGCCAAGAGGCAACGAACTTGCCCAGCTACGTTCGGACTTGAATAGTTTAGTGGATTTTGACAGTTAGACTTTAATTACAGCATTTCTATTTCTTCAATCCTCTTCGATATTCGACCCGGTCATTGGTAGGGAAAGCGTATATCGATTGGTAAGAGCATCAACATAGTGCTATAACTGAGATCCGATGCGGTTTGCACGGTGGCAGCGCCGGCTCGTTGCTCAACCTTTGACCTCTTGCCGCACAGGTAGAGGTAGACAGTTGCACATTTGTGCGAGGGGGGCCACGGCTACCTTTTGGGATATCATAAAACAATAAATCTTTTTAATATCTTTCCCCTTGTTGTGCGCATCTTTTTCACATTTTCTTCGTCGGGGGCGTACATTTTCCTTTTCAGTTCGAAAATTTCTCACGTCCTTTCGGAGAGGCGTCGGCATTACTCAAGTTTGTGGATTTGAAGTAATAACTCAGTGCGTCATAAAAATTTTAATTGCTTTGGGTTTTTCGGTCAGCCAAGTGCCAAAGCAGTTTTGGTAATTAACATTAACCCGAAAACGTCCAAACAAAGCGCAAACAATGCAAAGAACCCAATCCGCCAACCCAACCCTCCTCCCCCGTCCGTCAGGAGTCAACGCCAACAACAATACGAAAAAAAAAAACAAACCAAAAAAAAAAAAATGCCGCAAAGAACAATGAAGCAATAAAAATTGCAGCGCATAATTTTCAGCTGCCTCCATTTGGTTCTTCATTGCCCCCGCAAAAACTGGACCCACCTCCCCTTCCCTCCGCCCTCTGCCTACCCAGCATAAATGTGGGCCATACGCAAAGTGAACCCTTTTCTTAAGAGCCAAGATTTTTGAAATTTCCACGCGTATTTGTAATTAGTTTGCTTATTGTTTTCTCGTTTTTGGTAGAAATTGTTCAACTTTAAAATTCTTTTTTTGAGTATTATTTCTTTAAGTGTAGTTTAAAAGTGTTTCTTTACCTTCAAGAGCTTTACCCACGCTATCAAATTGCAACCAGAGCTTCAAGAAGTCATAATGTCGAAGACTAAGGCACAATCGAATAGGGTCCTGATGCATTTGGCATTTCGGGACTTTTGTTCTTTTTCCCTAAAACATAACAATAACATAAAGTCACAATCTGTTTGCTTTGTGGTCCTAAATCTTTGATCCTTCGCATTGGGCTAGGAGTTGCAGGAACCAAACAAAAAAGAGCCACTGTCATGCAGGAAATTTATTTTTTGGATCAATAACTAAAAATCTTAGAAAAATCAACAGCAATTGTTGTGTACTTTGATGTTGCTACGCAGACGTTCAAGCCAAGTGCTAAGTGGCTGCAATTAGAAGACGTAGAAACTAAGGTAAGCAAGGTACCTACGTACAATCGGCAGGTAGATAAAAAAATATAAAGGAACCCGCACAACATATATAAATCTCTATTGACTTTGGGTTGGGCACGTTCGCGACGGATTCGTATCGAATCGAAATTAAGAACCATCGGCAATAAATTTTATAGCATTCGACACTTTTATCATGGGCTATTTCTTCGTTCAAAGTGTACAAGATCTTGCTCTAATGTTTCTTCTTGTATTGTCTATTTATAGATCGCATCGGAGCTCAAATTCACTCAGAGCAGCACTTAATGTGAGTATATTTCTCTGTCGCTCGGGTTAGAGTTAACGTCTGGTTTATAAGCAACTAAATGGCAAATCAATTCGCTAATTGAAATGCTCCTTTGATATTATTAAGACCCATGAAATTGCAAGCCACGGGCGGCCTCCTTTCGTTAACAATCTTAATAGAATCAAAGACCGACCCAATATGAGTTTTAATTCGGCGTAATTGTGATGAATGCTGCATCAAGTACAGCTATGGTCCAGGCTTGGACATATATACATATATGTATGTATCTATTCCCCCCCACTCCCTATAGCTTCCTCTCACATACTGAAATCAATTAACAAAAATGTCGTGAGTACTTGACTGTCCCGTGACTCGATTAATAACTGCTTGCAAAAAAGTAAACAAATCATCAAAATCAAAACGAAAATCTGAATAAAGTGAGGGTATTTTCAAATGGCCAGTAAAGTTCTGTTTTTTTTTTCTGCTTGAAAGGGGTGCGTCCGGGCATAGAACGTCCCCCGATTCCCTCTTTAAAGACTGGCGCGCCGATTTTTTTTTTTCGAACAGCTTCAATTGTCTGCACTTGAGTTCAATTTTTGTTACTCTTGTGTATTCAGTCAGCAACAGAAACAGAAACAGATTCACAAATAGCAACAACAACAACAGGAGCTAATATTTTTGGGGTAAAATGCTTTTAAAGCTCACTCATACAATAATAGCCATATTTTTAGGAACGGGCAGTTGTTTGTGTAATTGTCTTAACTATAAAATTGATTAAGATTCAAATGAACTCTGTACACAATTATTACGTACTTCACTGACGTGGAGAGTTCTTGTATTTCCTGAGAATTGTGTGCACTCCATATGCCCCAGTTACCTACTGAATATGACTGAGTACACATGCAAATGTAATATAAAGTCGATTATGTTCTTAACACAGAATAAAGTGAATCTGCAAAGTGCAGAAATGTTTTTATTTGGTTACCGCCCTTCAATCGAGTTAAAGAATTCCATATGGAACTGACATAGAATGGTAGTTTATAGCTTGCACCCCATTTTGCAACTCGTTGGACAAATAGAAAATTACAGCGGCTTAATTACTTTTAATAAAGACGTCCGTGCGTGGAAATTTTCCACTTCATTAGCAAAATATGGTTTTGCATAATGGCTCATTATGCCAGACGGGGCCGATCAGGTCGGACAAGTGATCGTGGCGACTGACCAAAAGGGGGAACTGCCAGTGGGTGTGGGAGGTCGCCTTAATACACACAAATTGAAAATTGATGAACTTATCCGGTATGAGAACGACGCAAACGAGATCTGATGGCACTCGAAGATCAATCAATGAAGATCGTTACGATCGATCGATCGTGAGCCGACTGTACATTTGTAGGAAATTACTAATAATAATGACTTTAATTGAATATTGCGCACTTCATTCAGATCTCATTCAAATTTCGAATTTCGAATTAGAAACTGAATTCACATTTGCAGATGGGCAATGAGAGCAGCAGCGAATTATCCATTATAAACTTCAAATCGACCATAAACACTTGGGGGGGGGGGGGGGGCTGTGTTTGTGAGGCTTTCTGTGGTTAGAGAGCTCCATTATACGCCAGTCAGCGGATCGATGCGTATGGTAGGTACTCACGTTAAATTTGGATACTGTGGATAATTAAGTTGGCTCACATACCCCAAGATTCGCAGGGTACTTGCGTGGCAGCTTCTGCTGTCGCCGTTGTTGTTGTTGTTTTTGTTGTTGGCCCCCGCGACCAATTCATGCATGAAAGCAATTTTTAATTTATTTTGGTTGAGCGCTTCATTTTCCTAAAATTATGACATAATCACAACAGCAGAAGCAATACCAACAGCAGCGGCAACAACAGAACAACAACAACAATAAAAGAGTCACCTAATAATGTCATGTGAAATTTATCGTACCCCAAACGAGTACCATGGGCGTGGCTGCAGAAACACGGCAAGGAGAGTTGGGGGTCTAGCAAGAGGGACAGGCGAACTGGAAACATAGACGTCGCTATCCGTATGGGGAAATATATATTTGGATGCGCCAAACACCTTCCGCTTCACAAATCAGCGCATGTGTTGAAACTGTCAGCTCAGTGAAAGGAGCGGGGGAAGCGGGCATGTTGCCTTGGCTGACCAGTTGTCAGTCGGTTAATGTTAATTTTATAATTAACCTACTGCGAGCAACAAAATCGACACATAAAAAAAAAACATCAAAACATTCAAGCCAAGTGCTCGAATATCGATTGAATATAAAATTTATTTAATGGCACAGTGCCGCAGTGTGAGATACTCCAACGACTGCGACTGAGATCAGTTGATTAGAATTAACCTAAAAACAAGATATAATACTCGCAAATATTATATGGTTAATGTTCAATCTAGATATGAGACAAAATCTCAAGAGGTAAAAATGTTTATAATTATTATACAATTTCGGTTAGGGATATGGTTATAATCAGGGCTGCAAACTCAAAAATAAATGTCGGTGGTGCGGTTCACAGTTCGAACCCAAGATTCACCGCTTGGTTCAGGTTTTGGTTTGAACTTCGGTCCGGCGGCTTTATTATATCTTTTATAATTTCTTCATAAACAAATCTCAAATTTGATTAAAACTCTTTTAAAAAAAATTTTTAAAAAAATATTATGAACCCAAGCATTTTTAAAAAAATATGGTTTAATTCGGGTTCAGGTTCGACTGTACATGAGTGGGGCTATAATGAGAACTGCAGAAGTTTAATCAGAATGCAAAACAGATTTGTATTCGAGATGCTAACCTGCAATTGGGTTGCCCCAAAAGATATCTGCTAAAATACAGACACATTTTTTGATACAATCAAAATAATTAGATGAAATACCGTGGGTGAAGTTTGTATATGGATCGAGTATGTAAACACGATCGTTAAATAAAGTATTGAAAAACGAAACAATACAAATATATATAAAAAAAAAAAAAAACAAGCACAACACAACCATCGCAACCACACGCATACGCATATACACACATATATGTATCTATATAATGACAAACAAATAGAAATAGAAAAGAAAACAAGTTAACCAATGAAATAAACGCAAATTTAATGACAAAAACGCGAGCGCCGACAACTTGGCCAATACGCGTGGTCATTGCTTGTTCCCCCGTCCACGAGCATATTACACGCCAAAGTGCTGGAGCTGGAGCGAGAGATCAGCAGAGCAGCCGAGGAGCGACAAACAAAGGGCAGATTAGTTACTCTGACCGATCCGTCGGGGAGCCAAGGGGCAGGACGGCGTAAAACGAAAACTGAAAACTACAAAATGAGAAATACATAAAAATAAAAAAATAACCGAACCGAACAATGTATTAATGTTATAAGATGTAGACATTGAGACAATGCGAGAAAGAGTCGAAGCTAATAAAAGAGCAAGATGGCGTGCTCAAATCGAAGGCAATGACACTTACATATCTACAATTTTTGTTTTTTTTCTTTTTCTATCAAAAACTAAATAAATTATAGAGTATATAGTTATGTATATTTATATATATGGTTGGAGATCTTGTTTTTTTTAACCATTTCACTTTGATTTGGTTTTATTGCTTTTCCAATGCTGGCAGCTCTAAGCTCAAGGGAAAAATCCGACTTGAACAACAAATTAGCTTGTAGTGGGTATGGAAGATATGCGATACATACCACACATACATTTATAATAGTTGTACATAGATAGACGCTTTCTCTCACGGCGTTAATTGTATTCGAATAATGATGCAGCTACGTATCTTTCAGATACTATTTCTACCAGCGCTTGGGCTTTGGCTATTTGAATTTATGGCCAGTTTATGTAAATTTTTAATGCCATTCAGTTGTTGTTGCCTTAGCTGATATACTCATATGTTTCTATGTTATTATGATTTTTTTTGGGGATTTTAGTGGCTTGTTCTCTGTGTGTGTGTGTGTTTTTTTTACATTTTTCTCAATTTTTACCAATTTTTACTATTTGATTGTTGTGAGGAGCACAGTTCATTGACACTTATCAAAAGCACTGAGCGAGCAGTATCCGTATCTGTATCTGTCTGTATTTTGGTCGAAGAAAGTTGGAAACTCTTTGCCACATTTGCATACTTTTGGCCACATCTCTCAAAGCATGCGAAACGTTTCGGCTGCGCAGCTAATTGCGGCCCATTAGATGCCTATCAGCTGGTTCGTCCCATTAAGAGAGTCATTTGGATTAAGTTGGAAATTAATTAGCACAGGTTAACAAAGCACTACTTCTCTGTGTGGGTGCTCATAAAACCAACAACAACAAAAAATATATATATATAAAAAAAAAATTAAACTATTGCACAATAAAACCAGAGACGTTCGTTATAGGCACTCAAAGAGCGTGTAGCGATTCACAGCTGCCGATACAAATCCACACAAGCACACCCATATATATATGATTGATGAGATCTGGCTTGGGAATCAACCCATGTCCATATCCACCTGCAAGTGTGTCTTTCAGTCACTCAACTGGGACACTCAGTTCAGGTTTCCATTGCGCGTTAGAATCGTCCCGTGTTTTTAGTTTCTTTTATTATTATTTAATTTCTCACTTTTATCACTAGCCCTGTCAAATGTGTCGATGTCTCTGGCCTACTCGTTGACGGAGTATCTTGTGTTGTATCTCGTCTATTTGCTCATTTAATTTCGTACTTTCATGCTCGGCTTTGAAATTTGGAATTACTCAATTAGTTTAATTAGCAGCTTGGGCGATTCGACTTGATTTGCGGTCATTTGGCTATGACTACGATAGCGACTAAGACCACGACTAGCGAAATGGATCGTGTAGACAGCTTGGCTGTTTTGTCCACAATTAGCTAATACATTTTGTTGTTTTTCTTTAAATTGAAACTCAAGTTGACCGACCAGTTTTCTATACGCATTTGCAATACCTGGATCTACGTACTTTCCTGTCTAAAGAGCAACTTATTTTAAAATGTTAAAAATATTATATGTATTCTGGATGCAAAAATAAAAGACAATAATAAAGGTGGTACACATATCAATTTAAAGCCGCGTTTTAGAGTTCGATTCGCCAATATAGTTTTTTACATTCCTGCATTTCGGTTTTGATTAAACCTCATAACTTGAGATATACAAATAAATATATTTTTTAATATTTGGATTGAGAATTAAAATATCTAGGTATGCTTTTGGGGCCGGTGTTCTGCTTACTTTCCTGTCTAAAGAGCAAGTTATTGAACATATTAAAAATATTATATAATAAATTAATAATAATAAAGGTGGTTAACGTACCAAGCTAATGCCGCGTTTTAGAGTTCGATTCGTAAATCTAGTTTTTTACATTCCTGAATCTTGCTTTTGTTTCAAATAACTAAATTGATAATATATATTATATTTATAAATATTTGAGTTGAGAAAAATAATATCTTGGTTTACTTTTTGGGCAATTCATTTTCTTAACTGCACTTTTTGCGATTACTTTTCAATTATCTATATGGGCTCCAAATCCATTCACGTTTATCGATAGCATAGATGGATACGTCCAAGTCAAAGACGTTGGGCGAGTATCATTTATCAAAATCATTAATGCAATTACGCGACCTCGTAATGCTCCCTGTCTTCAAGCTGGCTAATTATTTTGAATTATTCAATTTCATGTCTCAATTTAAATTCTCAGAGGCAATTAGGAAAAGTCAGTTCTGGTTGCTGTTCCCATTGTCGTTGCTCTTATTGTTTCTGTTGCTGTTGCTGTTATCTATCTATCTGTCCAGTCATTTTAGTTTTTGTGCCGCTGAGTGGCACTTTGATGCGTATCCGGGGTACGGGGCGGGGTCGGGCAGGTTGCTCTACAAATGCAAATTAGAAATGTGTGGGACTAAAATGAAAACCATTTAAATAATTGAAAATCGAATAAATCGCACACTGCGCCAAATGCAAAATAAAAACCAAATCGAAGCTAGAAATTAAAAAGAAAATTCACAATCCGGCAGAGAGTGGGGGATAGGTATTGGGAACGCTTCTAAACCAAATGGGCCTAAAACTAAAAGCAAATTGCAATGACCAACTATATAGATATATATTTGTATATATATATATATATATATATCTTTATATATATACAATTTACATTATATATATATATATATATTTATATACATGTATTTATGTGTACATAAAGTAGTGCGGTTGGAAAATGCGCGTCGGATTGTTGATGTGCAAAATCTAATTAATTATTTCATTAAAATTGTATTTTATTGACATTTTAATTTAGATTTTTAGAAAATGTTTCCCATCGCACTTGTGTGTATTTGTTGTGGGTCTATCTGTATATGTTCATACTCAAAAATACACACATACACATGTACAACATTTACGATTAAACTGGTTTACAAATTTTGTCTGCGTGTGCGAACCTATGCAGTGTATGCGCAATTTTAATTGGTTTTTAACTAATTTGCTTGCATTGGCCGCCCTCCCTTTTGAAATCAAATCAATTGCCTTTGTAGGTGTATATGTGTGAGTGTGTTTTACAGACTTTCTTAAAATTTAAATTTCGCAAATGATTTATTTTGACATGTTTAAATCAATTTTATGCGCATAACTAAAATAAAAGTCATAAAATAATTATAATAATGGCAATAGAATAATAATATTTATTTTGATTGCTTTGTAAATTAAAAAAGGATTTGAAGTACATAAATGCCAACAGAACAATGAAATGGCTTAGAAAATTATTCTTTGATTGCATTGACGCCGAATCGCAATAATCATAATCGTTGTCATAAAGAAATCGTTTGCTTATCCGCATATAAGTAAGTATTTACACTCAGAGGAAAAAATCAGAAAATGTCAAAATCCAGAGACCGATTTATTATTTTATGCAGAAACATACATGAACCAAAACCTACATATATGAATTATATTTCGGTCGTACTAGGATTTAAAACGCGGTTTTTCGCTGAGTGTAGAGAAAGAAGAAGGTCTTCTGTTCTATTCTCTAGCTGTATATTGGGGGTCGTTGCTTCGTTTACCAAGGCGCCGTATCAATTTACCCAAATAGTTGGCATAAACGTTGTTATCCTTATGTGTGCTTCCTGCTTGTCTGACAACAACTGTTGTTACTTGTCTCAACCCCCAAACTCCTTTGCACGCATAGCGTGTACTACGTATTCATGTGCTAAATATATATACATCTATATATATATATATATATATATATACATCTATATATATAGATGTATATATATATATATACAGATATATATATATATATATATATATATAGATGTATATGTATGTATGCAGAATCATATGATTGGATATGAAGCGGTTTGTGTGTTGTTTAGTAATTCGTTTTTTATTTACTATTATCATTTACATTTATTTGTTATTATGATATGCCCCACTCTTATTTCTCACGGACCCTGTGTGTGTGTGTGCTCGATTGGCCTTTTTATTTGGACGGGTTTTTGTTTTGTTCACGCAAATTGTGATATGTTTTGTTTTAGACAGGCGAATTGATGTTGCGCTTTGACTCCCATTTTTAGTTGCACATTTTTCTGTTGTCAATTCTGCGCTAACGTGAGAAATGCAATTGCGTTGCACACACGAATCATCCTTTTAGTATACATAATAATATATCTATATATATAAATATATATTTTGTTTTTTTCTTTTCCATTTACATATTTTTGCCGTTACCAACCGCCTTTCTGTTTTTGTTTTTTTTTTTTTTATATATATGGGGTCGGTTTTGTTATTGTTATTGTTGTTGTTCTTGTTGCCCTTTCGAATTTATGCGATACGACGCGAATGTTTGTTCAATAAACGAAATAATTGTCGGCAAGTGTGTTATGATGAAATTGTTTTGGGTTACTTCATAAATTAGCGCACAAAACCAGTTACACACAGTCCCACACATTCGACAGGGTTGGGGGATAGTTTGGGCTGCTCTTTTACCCCTAAATGAGTTAGAAATTTGAATTTTATTGAGCTCCAAGCAACATTTTCTAAGTTCCTCTTTGCTGTCCATTCGTGAAGTTTTAAATTTTCGCTTTTGACGAATTTCAATTAGTTTTAAATACTTGAAGCTAAACACAATTGTAACCTAAATTTAGTTTCATATGATGCCCCTAATCGAATTTAAAGCGGCATATCATTAATCAACTCCCGAGGCAAGCGAGCACCCAACGAAGATGTAAACACAAAAAAACACACACAAGTAAAAACCCAAAAAAAATAAAAAATTGATAAAATAAATAAGGAACCCACAACTGACTTTCCAAGTTCAAAATTCCAAGTTCGCTCTCAAATGTGGCATGAAAAATGAGCGTATCGCAAATGCAGGCGCCGATTGCAATCGAAAAGTTAGTGCATTAGGCTTCTGTAATTATTTTGATAGAGGGGCGTTCCGCTTGCGTTTTACCCCGCCAAGATCATAATCGTAAGTCGAGATCAGCAGATGAATGGGTTTATAAATATTTTGAAGGCAGCACATCGATCAGGTTCAGGTTCAGGTTAAGATTCGGGCTTAAATTCACGGGAAAGGGGCAAGTACGAGTACATCCAAGTACCTCAACCTGTGGCTCGATAGATAAACGCGACGTGGTGCAAACGGCGCTCTCTGAATCTGGGCTTCCTAATGATCTTGTACAATTATTTTGGCTTGTAACATAAAACTTAAAGATCGTCTGGACCAAGCCCAAAAAGTGCGCCGGTTGGTTCATTGTTCGCTGCTTGTAAACGGTTAAATTAAATTGATTTGCGTCTAATGCCCCCGACAAGTGGCCCGCTCAGTGCGCTCGCGTAATTAATGATTCCATTAGACACCACGGAGGGCCGCTGTAAACTGGGAACTGGGCAACCACCAGCAGCCAGCCGCCAGCGTCGTCTCGGTGCTTAAGTATGAATAATTGGTAATAGTATTTAATGATGGGGCTACCAATGCTGCTGAGGGGCCACCTGCCGGACGGTGGCAATTGAACCTGAAATGAGCTAACGTTTCATGAGTTGCTGTCTTTCTTTCTTGAATTTTGTTTTAGTTCGATTTTGGATTTACAGTTAGAGGAGCCGTTCCAACCCCGACCCGACATAGTAACCGTTCCGTCCATGGTTGAGGCCCCAAAAGTCCGGTGAAAATGGACAAAGGCCGTCAGAGATTGCCACAACTTTCGCCCAATTAGCAGCATAAGGAGCAGGAGCAGGAGCAAGCACCAAGATTGGCGGAACGGCACTGTAAATATTTGCGAATCTCCACAAAAAGCTGCACAAACCAAACATTCGTTTACAATAGCCAAACCAAAGGGGACTTTGGGGCAAGTAATAGGAATTAGCAACAAAAGGCAGCGTGGATCGAGCCCATTAGGCATCACCACAAAATAACACACAAATTGACGGGCACGCGAACTGAGAACGAAGAGGAAGCAGACCAAGGACACGGCCCAAGTTCCTATAAATGACCGAGTCCACTCAGCTGCAAACGGCGGAGAACAACAACGCGGGCGTGGTCAAAATGGAGCCACCGCCGTTGGCGACCTCTACCCACTCGCAGGCGCACTCGCTGGCGTCAACAGCGGCCGCCGGCGCCGTAACGGCGCTATCGCCAGCGACACCGCCGCTGCCGCCGCTGGGCCATTCACAGCAACATTATGCGCTTAAGTGGAACGACTTTCAGACATCCATACTCAGCTCGTTCCGGCATCTGCGTGACGAGGAGGACTTTGTCGATGTGACGCTCGCCTGCGATGAGCGCTCCTTTACCGCTCACAAGGTGGTCCTCAGTGCCTGCAGTCCCTATTTTCGCAAGCTGCTCAAGGCCAATCCCTGCGAGCATCCCATTGTCATATTGCGTGACGTGCGTAGTGATGACGTCGAGAACCTGCTAAGGTGAGTCTGCAAACAGTTTCGAAAATTATTAAAAATCCAACTATTTTAAACGAACAGCTTCATGTACAACGGCGAGGTGAATGTCAGTCACGAGCAGTTGCCCGACTTTCTAAAAACCGCGCATCTGCTGCAGATACGCGGCCTGGCGGATGTCAATGGAGGCTATCCGTACGCGAAGGCTCTTTCCGCCGCCCTCAGCCACAACAATAACAACAACAACAACAATAATGCAGAAAGCAGTAATCACAACAAAATCAGCAACTATTTGCCCACAGCGCCGGGCAATGCCAACCTTAATGCCAACAGCAGCAGCAACGCCAGCGCCAGCAGCAACAACAACCATAGCCAGAGCTCGACGTTCAGCACCCCACAGACACCAGCGGCAATGCCGGCGTCCAGTGCCGCGGCCGCAGCCGCTGCTGCCGCCGCAGCCGCCTCGCTAACAGCTGCCGTTGCCGCAGCCGCCGCCGCCACAGCGTCGAATCTGCCCTTGGGCAGCGGGAGCAGCAATAGCATCGGCCAAGGGCAGGGCCAGGGCCAGAACCAGGGAGCAGTGCAGTGCGGCAGCAGCGGCACGCCCGCCATCCAGGAGCTAAAGGCATCCGCAGCGTCGCCCGTAAGAAACTCCAATCCAAATCCAAGCAAAGTAAAGTGTGCAGTTCCGCTAGCTTGCACTCGATTTGACTGTTCCGTGCTTTAAGCCCTACTTATAAACCTTTCAACTCCCCTTTCACCCAACCCGATACCGCTTTAGGCTAGCAGCAATCACTGGGATCTGAGCGATATGGAAGGCAGCCGCAAGAGTCATTTGACGCCGCCGCCACAAAAACGCATCAAGAGCGCTGACCTGTTCCGTGCTCAACACGGCATCAGCCCGGAACGCCTCCTGCTAGATCGGGACTTTCCCGTGGCGGGGCAGCATCCGCTGACGCGAAATCGCAGCCGTGATACCTCCAAGGATCGCGATCGCAGCCTGGAGCTACGCGAGTCGCTGCTGGGACAGGCTCTGGAGAACAGCAACGGACAAGCTAATCAGGTAGGTTTCAAGCGAACAGTATTAACACAAGTAAGATCTAGCTTAAAGTTATCAACTAGGTAATACCGTAAGGCCTCTACCCTCCTGTATCCTCTCTGATATACCAATACAAAACAAAAGGTCACTGAAAAAAGCTGAGGCTTAAAAAGGGTCATTATACCCTGAATCCATTGAAAATGGTTAAATCAGGTATATTGGATTTGTGCTGCAGGGAGCAGGAAGCATAATCATCGGAAGTATCGATAAGAGCTAGAGACTTCAATATAGAATATAGAAGATAAAATATAGAATTTAGACGCCTCCATATAGAATTTAGGCGCTGATTGGCGCTTAAACTAATCCTGTTTTTGGGTCCGTAAGGTTAAGCCAGCGTGGCAGCTTACGTAAAACCATTTGACTTTAATGTCCATCTGTCAGTCCGTCCGCCTGTCCGACGCGTCGGTTTCAGAGACTACAAAACCCAGAAAGCTGAATTTGGACTTTTTAAGTTCGTGTATACCATACAAAACCATCGTCGGGCGCTCTCGACCAAAGCCTGTACATTTATTTTTACTAATTTTTATTGAGTACATGGTATGTAAAGAAACTTTAATTCCAAGTCTTCCTTTTCTATTTGCGCTCTTAGCAGAAACATGATCTCGGCCAGAGCGCCGGTGAAGACTCCAACAGCAGCGATACGGAACCTTCGGATCGAGGCGATGGCCAACACGACGGCACCCTGGATGGCATGGACAATCAGCGCTCTCATTCCTTCCCCAATGCATTCCTGGGCCTGCAGGGAATTCCCGGCTTGCTGCCAGGACCTTCCGGCCTGGGTAGCAATGATTTCGGTAAGTAAACCGACCACATTAGAATCAGTAGCTAATAGAGCTTCGATAAGCTTGAAGTTCGTTTAAACTTTATCAAATAATTGAGTATTTGCCTCGTGTGTATGATTTAACGATCGATATCGGTTGTCGCGACCGATTTGCGTATGATTTGCATTTGCTAGTAGCTCGTAACTAACTATCAATAGTTATCGATAAACCGATAAACGACAGGGCATTCAAATTCGACAAACAATTGGCCAACAAAATCAACAAACAACAAACGTAAAAGAGAAACCTAAAAATTGCTACCTATGTATACATAAGATAAGTTAAGTGCGCTGTATATCGATTGTTATCGGTTTATTGTAATCTTAATCTTATTACGTGCATATCTCAAACATACTTTATAAATTTGTAGCCTTAAGTGATTGTTTTGTTTTACTTTATCATTTAAGAAATGCAGTGAAACTCACAAATACATAAGCTATACGATATGTTTGCCTATCGATAACACATATGTGAACATATTAAGCACACGCATTTTGGCTCGTATCACGCCTAACGAGTTGCCCAAATCGAGGTAATCATTAGACACATAACCCACTAGGACTAACACTAACAATAAAGAGAATCATATCCCAATCCCAACCAATCGGCCCGAAGTGTGAAGAAATATGCGCGGGCCACGTGTCGCATTAGGGCCAACAATGAGTAAAGTTTGGCCGGACAACTGCTGGCCAACACATTTTGTGTACGATTATAAACATATTCCGGATAGAAGGGGGAAAAACGGGCCGTAATGTTCATTTACGTATGTGCAAATGTTTCGAATAACGCACAAAAAATGATTATTATTACTATTACTATTGCTATTATTATGATTATGATTACCATTCGATATTATGCCCAGGCGGATGCTTGGCCGGATGCTTGCGGCAAACCCGTTACAAATATGAATCGTTTCGTTCCGTTCCATTCCACGTAAAAGTCAAGAATCCGTTGAGGCAGATACCCCACTCTTGTCGGTTTGTTTGTGTTGCCGAGCACATTACACGCACTTTGTATAGCGTCGCAAATGTCGCATTTATCGCGCATTAAAATGATAATGGCGCCTTAGCCCACCGACCAACCGTTCAAGCAACCCGCATGGATAGGGCCTAGGCCGTCGCTAAGCCGACGATGCCATTTAATATTCAGCGCACATAGATCATTGCAGCAAATGTTGACCGGCTGGTCGGTAAGTCCGACTAGACGATGGGTGGGCTGTTCTACCAGTAAACCAGTCGATGGGTAGGTTGGTTGGACGTCGCAGATGCCGAGTCTCAAAGCGAGTTGCAAAGAAATCAAATTTAATAAAGCATAAACATTCAATAAGCTTCGACTTGCACGCCCTCACATCACGTTGTGGAAAAAGTCATTTGAAATTCCGGACAGCGGTGACGTTGGAACTAGGCTTGTACTCGTTATTGGAGTTGGCCATTTCGCAATCGTCATCGAAAATATTAACGGCCCAAGCTAAAAAGGATAAAGTTTTGTGCAATGATAAAAATGATAAGTTCCTTTTTTTTTCTTTTTGGTCCTCTTCTGTTTTCGTGTGTTGTTGTGTTTTGTTGTTCTATATCAGGCAGTGTCCGTCCCTTTCCAGCTACTCGTTAGAGACTTTGGACAGCTCCAACGTAGAAGGACAAAAAAAAGGACGACACTCCTCACACATACATATTTAGATTTTATTTCGTTTTATTGCTTTTTTGTGCATTCGATTTATTCGAAGACATTGGCAATGGCCGAAACGGACTTGGAAATTGCGCACATGTGTGCGCAAAGACTTGAGAGCTAACAGCACTCCTACCACCATTCAATCCAGTACAGTC
Source organism: Drosophila sordidula (assembly GCA_035047465.1). Taxonomy (NCBI): domain Eukaryota; kingdom Metazoa; phylum Arthropoda; class Insecta; order Diptera; family Drosophilidae; genus Drosophila; species Drosophila sordidula. Next base: position 324,609 of record JAWNPQ010000260.1, on the reverse strand, counting down.
CAGTCCAGCTCAGTTCAGTAATATGAGTTGGGTTTGCATTTTAATATATTTGCGCCCTTCTATCTTCTATCCCCCCTCCCTCCCCCATTCGGCACCTCCGCACAAATGTCACACACTCGCAATCAGATGCGGGCCAAGTGGTTCAGCAAAAACTACAAAGGCAAAAAAGTTTACTTTGCAAAATCCGTTGCAGAAACATTTATAAAGTGGCCAGCCCCGAAACGTCTAGAGACGTCTTGGGAGCGCAAAAAGGACCAGAACAACAAAGCGTAGGAGCAGCCGCTGACCTCCAGAAGGCGTTGCCATCTACGACATTTTAAAATGAAAATGATAGCAAAGCTACGGAAGAAAAAAAAAATGAGGAAATGCGAGCAGGGAACATAGCCGTAGCCGCCGGCTAGTTGGAGGTGGACAGTCGAAACATTGACAGCAAATAAATGGCAGCCAAAATAATAACAGCAAAGGGGAGGTGCAGATCGTGTGGCTGTGTATAGAAAATTAAAAAAATAAAATAAAGAGAAAAAACGACAGCACACGGTAATATTCAGTAAGGAAAACGAAAGACTTTTTTGGCACTTGGAAATTGCGCACATTCTCTCCGGTCTCCGGACAGCGCCATCTGTTGGCGACCGTTGTTGGCTGCCGGGCGTCAAGAAAGTTGCGCTCCCACCGCCCAACAGACAGGCCCATGTTATATCTTAGCCAATGCAGTTGGCGCCGACGACGTGGGTGAAGAAAAATCATTGACATATAAGGCCATTTGCTTTTATTTCTTGTGCAAACGAAATGCAAAAGTTACACGAGAGCAACGGGCATCGGGAAAGGAACTTGGACTTGGCCGGACCGACTGGCGCTGACCAGCTAATGCGCAAAGTTTCTATCAGCTTTATTTGCCAGCTGCTCCCACACATGCCACGCCAAATGCATTATGTTGTGCCACATTTGCTGAAAATATCATTCAGCGCTGTCGCAGATGCGTTGCCAGACAGTTCGATTGTAGATGAGATAATAGCATAGGTAGAGACAATTCCAAAATATATAACACTAGCCACAGTTCGTCTCAATCTGCGATTTAAGAAACTAACTTTTAAGCAGCTAGTAGTCACATTCGTTTTGGAAATGGGTAATATATATTCTTGATCAGGACGACGAGCTGAGTCAATTTAGTCCTGTCCCTCTCTTCCATCGCAGCGATTTCGGAAACTACAAAAGCTAGAGACATGCACTTTTCAACTATACATTCTGCATTATCATACGCTGTACGAGTTTATCATTTTTTTTTTTTTTTTTTGATTTCTTGCACTGGCAATTTCTGCGATGAACGTAGGCTACAGAAAGGAAACCAAACTACTTTCAGTTTCAGTTGCAGTTCAAGCTAAAACTAGAACTTCAGATGGTAGTTAAGGGCCTGACAATTGAGACATTGAATGGACACAAAGTAAAGCATAAAATTAGCAGCTGGCAATAATCATGCGAGGAATATTTCTCAAGCCAAACAAAACGCACCCAGTTCAGGACAGCGAGAGTGTGCGTGTTGGCCAACTGTATGTGTGTTCATGCGGATTGGGGTTGGATGATGGCAGTCTTTTATATATGTTGGCGTGTTTGCATTTAATAAATTCGATTAACAACGGAATAAATACGCTTAAATGCGGAAAATAATGAAAACTAACGAAAAGCGTTTTGTTAGACGTCGACTTCGCCGTTGCCGTCGCTTGGGCGCCGCTTTCATTCTATCCGGCATTCAATCATTCTATTCAGTTATTCATTCGTTTTACGAGCTGTGTTATTATTGTAAATATGTTGTTGTTGCTGCTGTAACAAATACAAATACATTACGTGAATAAACGCACCCATTATTTCATTTCATCAAGAACCATTAACGCCAACACGCTTGCAAGCCACCTCCCTATCACATTTGCCCCTCCACTACACCCAGAGACACACACATACACATACACACACTCACCGCGCCTGTAGCACCCACTTGGCCAGCTTGACTTGCCCCACACTCCTGCATCCCAGCCAGGACATGAATATGCTGAAGCAGCTACAGACAGGCAGGCACAGAAACTTTTGCCAGGATAATGAGTGAAATTATTGGAAATACGTTTTCAGTGCGTGCGACGCTCGCATGCTTCAGCATCTATATCTGTATATAAAATAGTTGCGTATTTCACGTCTATACCTTTATATCTTACCGATTATTAAGTGGATAATGCCACAAATGTCATCAGGTCTTTGGAAACAGCCAGAGAAACAACCTAAAAAATTGTATTAATGACGTTTTTATTATAGTTATTTTAATATAAATATTCTTTATATAAATATATTAAATATATATATTTATTTATATAAATTTAGATATTTAATATTAGAGTTATTTTGAACTTTAGCCAAGCCTTTCTTCTTATTAATATTATTTAATATACTCTTTATTTAAATATATTCATTATTATATATTTTCATTGCACTTAAAATAGTTGAAGACAATTTTTCGCAATAGCTACTGCCACGCCCACTTGCTTTGCAAGCACCAACAATCAGAAAAAAATAGTTATTAAATTAATTTCAAAAACTCGCATCTGCTGCACGTCACACATAAACGCACAGCAACAGAGAATGTGCCTATATACACACACATATACAAATGTATAATATATAGCAGTATAGTAACAAAATGCCAGGAACACTTTCGAGCACACACACCCACACACATACTCATGTACATCAAGGGGAGGGGTTGGCGAGTGGGAGCTGGACCGAAAACGAAACCGAAACTAAAAACTTTTGAGTTAAATTCTCGTTCTAATGTTTATGTAGATGAGGGATTATGTCATTGTGTGAGGCAAAAACAACAACAACAACGACAAGCAAAAGGAAAACCCAGAGCACATATGCAGGGTGAGAGAACGTAGAGAAAAGTCCAGATCTGAAAACCCATTGCAGCACTTGAAAATTCTAATTTCTGCTGAAACTCCATTTGAAATAGTTTAACATACAGTTTTGGATATATGGAAATGGAAAAACATTATTATTATTATAATTCCGATATGTAAGGTCTATGAAAGGGACAGAAAGTGTGAGGCTGGCCAAGTGTCTGTCTCAGAAAATACATTAAATTTAAACTAAATTTGTTGTTGTGTTTTTGTTGTGCTACTTGAGCTTAACATGCACACACACACATACACACACACACTTAAAATATATAGACACAAAGCCCAGGCAAATGCAAAACTTTTCAAAACTATTTGGTTACGGCCCGGGTTGGGTTGCTTCCAGAATTTTGGGTTGGTTGTGAGGGCCGCACAGCCCTTTCTGCCACGTCGTATTTTAAATTCAAGTGGTCTTTCATACACATACTCACACACACACACACACACACACACAGATAAATAGATATGTACGTGTTGGTGTCGTCGGTGTTATGTTTAAGGATTTCGCTTACGAATCCGAATCCGTTTCAAATGCGAACTTATTTCTACAAAATATTACAAAAGTCAAAGACACAAACCATTCCACATACGACGTACACCGTATTCCAGGAGCACAACTAGGCAGCGCCAGCCGCATGGAAAAAGGTCATTTTTGGGGCATAGAATTTACATAAATCCATATGGATGCCGCATGTCCAAGTGTAAGTGTGTGCGACTGAGTCCATTTGATGCCCGCCTCCGTCTTTGGCAGCGTCTTTGGCCACGTGCCGGTGACGGAGCCGAGCTGCGAGCATTGAAACGAACTCTAGCATGCAACCTTTCGGTATTTTTGCTTATCACATAAAGTTGATGCTGAGTGGGTGTGTGTGTGTGTATCTATGGATACATGTGTCGCTGTGAGTGCTACTTGCCTCGCTTTCGAACCCATTGATAGCCGTAAGCAGGCGATGAGCAACCGTACAACCGCCCAAAAACGTTCAACCTTCAAATTCCGGCGATTGTATTGTGTGTCTGTGTGTGTGCGTGCGGTTTTCAAACGGAAGTTGTACGGTAGAACAAGCGATGGCTGCTTCGTTCGGCCTTTTCCATTTGACCCCGTTGCCACTTCGTCTTCATCTCCAGCATTTTTCGTCTTCTCCCCAGTTCCCAAGGCCTCACATTGATATCCCTTTTAATGGATGAATTATTGCCGCACATGCGAAAGTAGTTGCTGTCCTCCCTCTGCCCGGCCGAAACCTTCCATTTCTGGACGACCGACTTGAGGAGGTCTCTAAAACTCGTTGCTGCCTTTTGCGTTTGCTTTATCCTTTTACGCATACAAGCACACACACACACACACACACACACACACACACACACACACAGACGCACACAGACACACACACACACACACACACACACACACACACAGACACACACACACACACACACACACTTACATTCCACACATGTTTTGTTTGCATTTCATTTCCTTCAGATCTTCCCCAACCGTGCTCCCTTGGCTGCTTCGTTGACAGCGTATTTTGCGGGGGTTTCTGTTTAGGGTCAGTTAATTAAGCGGCGTCATACGCTCCGGGGCAGCGGCACCCTTGTGTCCCTGGTCCACCAACCCATTCGCATATGGATACGCTGGAATGCGCCAAATATCCATAATAATTGAAGGATATTACATCAATAAACCGAATGGATCCCTCCCCTCATCTCATACAGAGCATGGCAGATATCTCTCGTGCTCTGACCACAGAGGTGGACGGTGGGCGAGGGTGTTAAACAGGATGAGAGCTGCATTTTAATATTTCTAAGTATCCACGCACACTCGCATATAATTCAGGCATTGACAGCGCGCGCCTAAACAGAGTGTGAAGTGTGTGTGTGTTTGTGTGTGTGTGTGAGTGGGTGTCCGTCAGGCGGCTGCCAACAGCCGAAGCCATAAACTAAATTTATTGCAAATATTTCCTCAGCAATGAGCAATTTGTGCGATCGAATCCTGTGGACCTCAATTCAAATACACAAGTGTGTGTGCGCTTGTGTGTGCGTGTGTGTGTGTAACTCTAACGTGTCGATGATATATTTGCGGCAACGATTCATGAACCTCCTCCTCCCCCTGAACCTGAACCCAGTTGACCGGCACTGGAACTGAAACAGTGTCCTATAATTTTTGCATATATTTCTGTTTCGAGGCGAGACACGTTTGAATTGGAATATAAGTATGCAACAACTTTCCAATATTTGGCCGATCTTTTCTAAAATAAAGAAAAACTGCTCGCAAGCACCGATAAATTGTAAAAGCTCTTTTGTAGACAAACTATTTCTATTTAAAAGCTCTGTTAAATAAGTCTCACAGTGTAGTTATTGATTTATTGTTGCCGTATTTATTTTTGTGTGCGATTTATTTGGCCGGACACTCGATACGCACACAGGCATGCACATACAATTCTAAACAGCAGCCGAGTTCACACACACATATACATACACACACACACACACGCATCAGCGATGGGTCTTCAATGTACGAAAATATGTGGAAAAGAGTTTTTAGTTGCGCTACCAGAAAATAACACGAACGCACACACACACAACTGCAAGGATACACACACATACATAGAGCGCTCAGCAGTAAAATAAAATTACTCATACACTCAGTCGCACACACAGACACACACACATACGTATATAGTAAGGCGCACACACACAGAGCGACAGGCCGACAAAATGGTTGGCCAACGACGTCTAAACAACAACAACAACATGAACAACAGCAATAACAAACATGAATTTTAACAAAATACAATTTCAATACAATTCAAACTTTCTAACACATTCTGGCAGCTTCACGCATGCCAGAGCGAGACAGCAATATAGCATTTTACCCTCTCTCGAGGTGGGTGCCAACCGCAGTGGCAACATCGCTATCGCAATGACTCTACTGGCTCAAACCGAAGCCCCAAACCTCGACGCCGACCCCAGCAAACCCTCCGAATGAATATGAAACTAAAACTTCCTCTACTCATTTCCTGCCCCTACCTCTCCCCCTGGCCTCGTACTCCTGCCCGTGCTTGGCATCGGCATCGGCTGCTGATAGTGGGCAAAAACTATCTCGCCCGAATGTCTCGCCGGTTTTCAGTTGCGTTCTAAATTCATACATTCATTACCATCGCATTTCATTCACACCCCATCCCAAAAGCCCTCTCACTAATATTGCGCCCGTGGTGTCCCCTCGTGTCAGCCCGCTCTCAAAGTTAAATACAATCGCTGGCCCGTAAACAAAGCGGGAAGGACGAGCGACCGAACGGATGAACGAGTAGTAAAGGCACGAGTAGTGCCCTGCTCATAAAGTAATAAATTGTACCATAAATAGTGCGGCACAAGTGTTCGACGGACGGGACAGTCGGCAGAAGGTCGGCCGGAAGGTGGAAGGGGGAGGGCCCCCCTTCCACCTAGGACTCCACTCCTTTTGACGCTAGCTGCTTTAAGCAGCCGTCGAGCAATTCATCTTTTGGTATTGCTATTTTCGTTTCTCTTTCGTAAACTTACGGGTGAAGTGCGCCCAGCTGGACTCAGCCGCATAGATCCATCTGGGACGCCTGTAGCTCACCTAAGAGCTCACCAGCTTGGCATTCGATTTCTCACCACCCTGCGCAAGGGATCAGCTATGCTTGCAAACCGAGTAGAACTATGCTTATTTGCTTTTGTCACGCCCGCAAACGTCCCGGCCAACAAAACTTGCCATCTCCCCACCCTACACCCCACACACACACACGCGCTGTAGCAAATCCCTGGCACCCTTTCCTCTTCTAAATTACCCCAACTCTATGCTAACCACATACGACCACATCGTTCATCATTGCCCGTGTGTGTGTTGACGGGAGGCTGTGGGTGGTCGGTAGTCCTGTTTGGGGGAATTGGGCCCGGGCTCAGTGTGCGCTGTTGGGTGTGCTGGTTGGGTCTAGCACTGCTCTGACTGTACTAATGAATTACGCAATCTAAAACTATGTACATTTAATTCAAATTCACAAAACTGTACGCCAAACTAACCGAAACACACTCACACACTCTCAACATGGGCGACCCAACAACAAGAACAAGTTTTGGGCAAACTTTTTTGCTGCCAGCGCCAGCGTCAGCGTCAACGTCGGCTTCGGCTTCGGCTTTGACGCTGATGCCGTATATTTTTGGGAATAATTCAAAGCGAATACATTTCGGGTGTACAGAGTCCATTCATCCAACCCCATCAGCAGATGGCCGTACCGTACCATATAGTTGCCGTATTGGCCTAAACATCGCCCAACGTCCAAAATCCAACGCCCTTTACTCCATTGCCATTCCATTAGCGACACCATTGGCGTCAACGTCAGCATCCATCGCACATGTCCTTGCAATTGTTCTTGCTACGACCCATTCTATATCCTGCGACCCTCTGGACGTAAGGGGGGCTGTAGGGGAAAACACGAGAGCGAAAGCGTGCGCAAAAAGCAGTAACAACAACAACACCAACAATAACAGTTATATTCCTATATAATATTCGTACACACTTTGCAAACATGTTTGTCGATGATGTATTATACAAAATGCCCATAAAAAGGCCCGCATGAGCGAGACGGCGAAAAGCAGGGACCAGAGGAAAGCGGCCAAAGCCCGGCATATTTATCTGGGTGTGTGTGAATGTGTGTGTGCGAGAATGAGAGCATCCGATGGCGTAATCATCGTTTGTCTCTCTACACACTTGTGTGTGTGTGTGTGTGTGTGTGTGTGTGTCTGTGTGTGAGCCACTAAATCGAAATGCCAAAATGCCCATTTCTATTCTGTGTTGGCCCCGCATAAGCGATACAGACATTTCGTTTTTTGGGGTAATACATCAAACTAGCCGCATCAATAGCACACACACACACAAGGGTTTGTATGTATGTATGTGTGCCTATCTGTTTGTGTCTGGTTGGGCTGCATGCGGCGTGTTAAAATAAAACCAACAACGACTACAAAAACAATAGCCAAGTTAATATATCCATGAGTCCCTCGGCGTGTGTGTGTGTGAGTGTATGGAAAAAGAGTAAAACACTTCATGCAGAACCGAGCCAAAAACCGAAACGCAAGAACACAACAGAACTCAACTGAACAGTGTAGAATAGCTAAAGAGCTGAAGAGCAGCAGCAGACAACGGTAAGGACAACAAAAAGTTGTTGCCACCAAAAGTAAAGGAGATAATCTTGGCCAAATGCTTGCCAGGAACCAACATCTTTAGTCGCAGTCTGCGTGTGTGTGTGTCTGTGTGTGCGCAGTGGGTGTTGCTGGGTTGACTGCGAGCAGCCGACAAACTGCCAACAAACCAAGGTCTGCCGAGACAGAACTCCGTTCTAATGACCGCCAACATAGAATGACATTTCGGGGCTGTCAGTTCTCATTGTTTGCCCGGCTCCGTTGCGTTGTATTGGATTCGCCAGACCCAAACTCAGACTCACACAAGTGCACAAGTGTGCGTGGCGGAGAAAACTTTAAGCAGGCAGTGCCCAAGGAGTCGGGCTTACAGCCCAGCCAGCACGGCCACAGTGGCTAAAAATAAGCTACATCTCCAAATCCATAAAAATAAATCGCCAAAATTACCGAAATTGATTAAATTGTATGTAACTTATCAGAATATACTTTTCAAAACAATTTGACTAGATATAAGTATATAGTCTAACATTTCCTACAAATATTAACAAAGTGTTATTAAACACAAATTGATAATAGGTAAATATACCAAAGTTTCCTGGTTAACTTATAAGCTAAACCTCCCTTTTTTTTATGCAACCATTTTACGTCATTATTTCCTTACGCAATTAGATAATTACCGCGAATTAGATAATTACTCCTTAGTTATATCTAGAACCAGAAAATGTAGTTAGTTTATTGATTAGAAACCACTGTGCAACATACGAGAAAAAGTAAAAGGCTACATTTTGGCAATAAGACGCCCCATTTCAGCTTCTGAGGTCCAGGCTTAAGACCCGAACCCAAACCCAAACCAAAAACCGTACCGAGACGCAGCAACTGCGGCCCAAGTACGTGAAAATTGATAGATGAGTTATGGGCAAGAAGGCAAACGAGGGCGAGGATTCGCATGCATATGTCCTTGTACGTATACACACACATACACAACTCAAGTAAGTGTGCGATATTCTTGTCTGCTTTGTGTGTGTATGTGTGCTTGTGGGTAGTTCGTTTCTGCAAGTGGCAATGAGTCCAAAGACGTTCAATGTCTGTCCGTCCGCATAGACTCTCCGCCCATACGGCAAGGGTATGTGTGTGCGTGTGTGTGTGTGTGCGTGTGTATGTAAGGGAAAAGCAGAGCATTTTTCAACGGTTGCGACGCAAGCCGAGGGCATTAAAAGTTTTTGTATTTATTTTGCAGTCGGTTAACAATATTCCTTTGCACACCAACCCGTTGTCCTGACCGAACCCGCCCACCCCCATCCTTCACATTTCCCACCCCATTTCCCTAGCCTTTCCTTTCTTCGTAGTTCTTGGGTTTTTCCTAACATACGTGTAACAGTTTTGTAATTGTATGCGTGCGTTTTGTTTGCGGACGTGGCCGATGTGAATGTCTTGGACGTCGACATTTTGTACATACAACACACAAATATACACACACACACACACTTGAAGCGCAATAGAAATAGGAATAGCAATTCGAGTACATGGCAAGGATATGTGGGGTCTGAAAACTTTTATGTGTAATACATCAATTGCAAAAAGATAGCCAAATGCTGTTAAGTTTATATACTACACACATGGGCGCCTCTATTGCTGTCTCTGTCTCTCTCTCTCTCCCTCTCTCTGTCTATCTTTGTCTCTATCTCAATATCTATGGCTGCGTGTTGTGGGGGTGGCCGGGCGGTTCACTTGGGGCCAAGTTACTTACGCCAACGCAAAGGAGGCGCTGGGCAACTTCTCGAGCTGCGCAAGTAAAAGATACATTTATTATGTGCGAAGAGCGATGAACACAAGCGATTTATCCTTTTTAACTTTTTCCTTTGGTCCTTTGGATACAGCTGTCCACCCATTCTGTGTTGTGGCTCCCGTTCGTTTGCCTATGTGTGTGTGTGTGAGTGTGTGTATGATCGTGTGTGTAGTTGTATTAGTGTGTTGCTGCTTTTGTTCTCTCGGCCCACATCTCTGCCGAGACTAATTTATTACCGCAAGAGGGCATCATCTAAGGGTTTAAACTGCGTGTGTGTGTTAATTTCCTTTGCTGGCAACGCTTAAAAGTATGCCGCAATATTTCGCGCCCCTTTGGCCCCGTAAACTATGCACCGTCCCTCTGTGCAGCTCCTCACATCTAGATTCTAGAATATGCAATTTTTCAATCGTTTGCTTTGGATTACGACTTCTCGACGACCCGTCTCAAACTTTTCTCATTTCAAAGTTAAAACAACAAACAGCATTATCGCCATTCGTCACCCGAAAAAAAGCTGGGCCAAATCTCCAAGTGGCCAAGGCAAACATAACATAAAATGTACACATATTAGGCAAGCCGAAGTGTACATACACTTTCCATTGAAATAAAAGTTAATGGTTGGAAATTTTAATAAAGCTACATAACTTTATATGCTTGCAAGTTTTAATCTATCTCTATCACTGCTCACAAAAGTATGCTATATTTTGACAAGAAACTTAATTACAACTAAACTAATCCAGCAAGGCAGGCAGCACGTGTTTTGTCTGTGTGTGTGTTTGTGTGTGTTATGTTCCTGTTCGTGTTGCGTTTGTGTTTCGCATATGCATTCAACATCCGCGCAGGCTGCCAAAGAAGTTGGTTACGATGTCAGTTAATATATCACCGCTGCTGCTGCTATTCGCTGCTGTCCTGTTGTCACACATGCTCAACGGCAATTTCGCTTTCAATTTCGAATGCTATCTATAAGAATGCGAGTCCATGGTCGGCCACACTCACACACGAGCATAAAGAAAAAATACCCAACACAAAAGAAAAACAAGCAAACTTGTTTGCAAAGTTTAAACAACATTTCGTTTTTTTGGCTTTGCCTGGACCCGCCGTACGTGCTCAGCTATGTATGGACACCACACACCCCAACCCGCATTCTCCATCCCAACCCACACTCCGTACTTGAATTTCCATTTGCAACCCCCGGAAGAAGACTTTGCAGCGTTCTTTTTTGCTGCGTATGTGCCATAAGATAAACAAATACAGAGATGGATTGGGCCGGTGTGTGTCGGCCGACATCTGGACAGTGTGCCCAATCTAAAATGGCTATTCGATAAATCTTGAGTCGCTGCTCCATCCTCCCACTCGTTCTATGCTGCAGCGCAGCTAATTAACTCGATGCTCACCATCTAATGAATTCGGTCAATGATTTTTACGGCTTGTCCAGTTTACGCGCTTATGAAAACGCTCAGAGGTCAGCCGAGTGTAATCACTTTATCAATAATTCAATCACAACTGTGCCAGCGGGCTAGACACTCGTAAAACTCTCCGTCGCCAATTTGTCAGGAACCGTTGGAATACTACTTGAGGCGCATGTATTATGTGTTTTATTGCAAATTCCCCGATAAACTTGTGCGCACAATAGAAAACGTCTCATAGACATTAATAAAAGCCTCACTAGTCCCCTCTTTCACTCTGAGTTTTGACCTCTTTTTATAGTTTTATTATCTTTCAGATTTCTGAAATTAAGTTGTGGTACATCGTCCAGTTGAAAACTGAAAAGCAACAAAATTGCTGAGCCTGCGGTCGTAAAAATCACCCGAAAAATAAACCCCTTGTGGGTGGGCCATCATAAAATGGCCAGAAGCATTTCAACTTATTAAGTAATAAATTCCAATAAGAACAAAAGCAAGCAAATTACTACATCCAGAACGTCAAAAAAAAAAAAAAAAAATAAAAAAATATGCATAATAATAATAATAAGCCGAGGTGATAACGATCGCAAGACATCGAAAAATGACCATTAAACACACCTACGACACTGCCACACCTCCTTGGCAACCCTTTCGGCTGGCCATGGACAAAGACAAAATGCCCCCCAAATGTTTACATATTGCGGCATATTCCCACACCAATCCCCTCTCGTTCTATAATATCAATGGGCCTGGCCCATTGACGCGAGTGATTTATATAGAAAAATTCATTATTTGCGCGCCAACGTTTCATTCTCGAAATGCAAAATGTGGTAATGGCGGGGTTGAAAATAATGGCCAGCGCATCGAGCGAACGGAAATGTTACTCGACTCGACTTTATCTTTAATAAAGCTAATTTCTATTGCCGCTAACAGCAGTGCGACATGCAAGTCAAAGTCTAAGTTTCAATCTGGAACCGAACCTGAATCGAAGCGACTTTAAATAACCATTAGGGTTCGCACCAGGGGGTGCCACATGCAATTGTTCTAGATTTGTGTTTGTGGAATGCCTTACATAAATGTGCCCAGCGCCATTGTGGGACACCTTAAGCAAAGCGGCCAGCGGCGCCTTCGCATGCGGCAATAATTGATGAGTCCGGGCCACCAAGCCCAAGTCATTTAGGCCCAGGATACGGGATTCAAACACAAACACACTAAATATATATGCATATATTATTTCAATCTAACGTGATTAACTTGGTCAATTTGCATTACTTTTTTTTAGCACTTGATCTGTGTAGGTAGTTTATCTATTAAAAAATATATTTAAAAAGTTTATAAAAAAAAACCAGAAAAATATCGGTGGTTCGGTTCACGGTTCGAATCCAACTGTCACCGCTGGGTTTGGTTCATGAATGTTTGAATAATGTTTGAACCAAACCTTTTTTGAATAAGTATGGTTTAGTTCGGGTTCAGGTTCGACTGTCTTCTTTCAAACTGGTTCGGTTCAAAATTATAAAATTATAAAATAAAGGATGTTCCGGCTACGAACCGGTTCGATTTGCAGCCTTAAAAAATATTTAAATTAAATTTTGATATATCTGTGGTATAAAATAAGTTATATATTGGCTGTCAAAGACTAAAGAAACTGCAGAAGTGCTGTTCTACAAAAACTTAATTTCCAATTATAATGTTGCAGTGACATATAGGTAAATGCATCTATCTCTACTGTCCGTATGAAGCATGCATCTTTGTGACGCTGACAAAAATAGCTGGCAATGTGCACAACTATTAGGAAAATTAAGTTTGCATTTTATATTTCATTAATTATGCACATCGAGAGACGCACCTGGCGAGGCATTACGCACAGGCCAACGCACACAGTTACCTGACCCTAAAAGAAGCTAAGCACCTGTGCGGCCCTAGCATAAGTAGACAAATCTTTTGAGAGGCAAGCGCACAAAAAGTGCAGCAGAAGCAGCGGCTGTTGGTGGGGGACAAGGGAACAAAATCTTACGCCTGATTTGACCGGCATCCGAGTCCGGACACACATAGTGTTCGCTCATTTCGTTGTCACTTGCAGCATAGACGCACACATACTTATATGCACTTGGATTTCCTGAAATGCGACAGATTCAAAATCTGCATGGCTGGTCAAGGGAGTCCACCCAGATCTAGTGCTAGACCCATCTTTGGCTGCAGCCAATCGAGTGACTCAGATGAAAACTAGGATGTGTCAGCCCGAGTGGGGAATGTTGGATGTTATATGTGGCCTTATGTGCATATTTTAATATATAAGTGGGGGGGGGGGGAAGGAGGTAGGGAGGTACATTCTTCGTATTGCACATTGTATTTTAAATTTAGTATTCTATACCATTTTATTATATTTTTCACTCGATATTTATGTATACAACAAATTTGTTTGCATTCTCCCTTGAGTTGTCACGCACAAAAGCAGAAGTAAATTGTTTAATTTGATTTCATTTTGGAGCTCTTGCGTCATGGCCAGGCCAGCTAAATGGGTTTCTATGTATGTATCTGTGTCCGACACGCCCCTAATATTCTCTGTCTGTGTGTGTTTGAGTGCAATGCAAATCTCTGGCCATCAAATGATTCAATGTACGCCCCGGTCCGCCACCGCCCTGCAGATTTTCTACACATATAATTGCGTTTTATTTTTCAAATATTTATTATTATCGAATATTGAAACGATATCCAAATGCGAATGCAGAAGCCTCACACCACATCAAACACCATATGGTGTGCCTGCACGTCATGTTAAGAACTCTATATATGTATTATACGACGGATCCAACAATGATTATATGGCACGCGATGTGCCGTGCCCTCAGACCTTCTACCTTCTACCATTTGCCTTTAGCGGCATTTTACGAATGGCTTTCGTCACGGATTCAAAATCTATGATTTTAATCCTTTCGGGAGTGCTAGGATTAAGAGCAAACCTGATTGGATTGGATTGCAGTTTTTGACAATATTTAAAGAACAATAAAAAGCTTTTGTTTTCCTACAAATCAAGAGCTAATGTTTATATATATTTAATTTATTTATTTGAAAAGGATATAGATAAATTTAGAACAGAGTATTTTGCACCCAATATCTGTGATATTGCAGACCTACATTTGAGTATTCGAACATTTGTGAGATTCACTGCCTTACTAAATATCATAAATAATATCATAAATTTAATAATATTTAATTTTTCCATTTATAATTTCTAAAGACTTAATTTTGTATATAATCTGATTTAAAAGTGTTGTAAGTACGTTTTGTTCTTATTTAAAATTTATGTAACTGCACTGTTTGCCAAATATGTATAAAGATATATTGCTTGCCTGCCTGTTATATTCATATATACATAAATATTTATACAAACTATAAACATAATTAATTGCAGTTAATTGTGTATTATGCAAAAGTTGAATTACATTTCACAAAGATCTTAAGTTGAGACTTGAATTGGCTGTAACTGGACAAACAATGTGTGTGTACGGGTAGTGAAAGCAATTTAAACTGTTAGAACTGAATGTTTCCCTAACAAAATTAAGCACAAAACCGAATACAACAATTGGCACTGTTTATTAAATTATTAAAAAAAAAATATATATATAATATAAGTCGAGAATCCGATGAAATTAAAAAAAATATGGATATGCAAAAATTGGAAAAAATTGAAAATGCAGTTGGGAGGATTATTCAGTTCTGCTGTTGTTGTTGTTGCTGCTGCTATATCTGAACGCTGTAAGTGGATAAGTACATCCAGAGACCCTAAAGCGCGCGCACACACACACACACACACACACTCACACACACACACACAACTGACGCAAGCAAAATTGTGCGAGACGCATAGAAATGTTCCATCTTCATAATGAAATGAATTAACTTTGTGCAATGATTTCTGATTTCAAATTGACTTCCTCTTCCCGCAATGCAACACAACGGTATCCAACTGCAGGCACATTCCTCAGCACGCAGCAGTCGAGCATCAAGCAGGAGGCCATGGACGTTGCCGGCGAGGAGCAGCCGCACGAGGCGCATGCCGCGGACCGCCAGCCGGCGGCATGCAAGTTGGCCAAGTTGATGCAGCGGCCGCAGCTGGCGCAGCTATTTGAACGCCGCAGCCACAACAACAACAACAACAATAATAATACTAATAATAACAATACCATTAGCCAGAACAACAATAGTAGCAATAGAAGTACAATATACAAAAAGAATCGCTCGACAAACTCATCGCCCACACCCTCGGCGCGTTCCTGGAACGACAGCGAGGACGAGCATGAGTACAACCAGGACGATCGTTCCAGCTCGGCCTCGTCGGCTATTTCACTGACCATGAAGCGCACCTGTCAGGCCAGCGAGTCGACACTCTACCAGACACTGCAACAGCATCAGCAACATCACCATCAGCAGCAGCAGAGCGAACATCGTCCACGCCATGAGTCGCAGACACAGCTAAATCAGCAGCACCAACAACAGCAACAGCAACAACAACATCAACAGCAACAGCAACAGCAACAATATCTGGATGAATTGCAGCAGTCTGTTTCCGTTTCACATCAACAACAGCTGACCGCCAATCTGTTCATGGCGCGCACAATTGCGCTGAGTCGTTCTCGTGATTTTCCTGATCTATTCCAAAACACCTCGGCAGCAGCCGTGGCCGCAGCGGCGGCAGCAGCAGCCACCGCAACCGCCTCAGCCACAGCTTCGGCAATTGTCGGCGGTGCTAGCAATAGCACCAGCGCCGCTGCCGGTGCCAGCAGCACCAGCACCGGCAACGGCAACAGTAACAGCAGTAACTACATGCTGCCCTGTCCGCTGTGCGAGACGCCGCTGGAGCAGCGGGTCTTTCGCCAACACCTCGACAGGCACTATCCGCGCGACAGTCCCGTCTGTCCGGTCATCGAGTGCGGCCGTCGATTCGCCCATCCCAATTCGGTGCGCAATCACATGCGCATCAAGCACACGCTCCAATGGGCCAAAATGAAGGCCATGCGCTCCTCGGGCGGCCCCTTCGCCGGCGGACCCGATTTCAAATTCAAGAGCGAAGCGGCCAACTAGTTGGTCTCGCCACACGGTACCGTACAGTACCCGCATCCAGTTCAATATGCCCGCAGATACTCGCACTAGCACCAACTAAAGCTTTCTAGGCTGCTGCTTTCAGTCAATGGCGACAATAACTCTAAGCCCGTCGCATCTATCGTAGATAGTCAAAAACTTAACTTCAGGATCGCTGCTTAAGGCCAATTTCTGAAAGCCACTGAACGGCTTCAAGACCAAAGCAAGAAAACTCAATACTCACAGCCCGTTGAATTTATTCTCACTCTGTTTAGATGCATTATGGTTTTCAATTTCGCATTTAAATTACATTTTGCTTGCATAGGAAGTTTGGAAGGTCATCATCATTGATAAGACTTCAAATTTGATAGCACAACTCTGTCATTAATTTACAGTCAAGGGCAAAAGAAAAATGGCTGCTAGATACTATATGCTACTGAGGCTAGTGCCTGCGGTATGAAGCTGATATATAACAATTATTACGTTCCTATATTCAATATAGTATACTATATTAAATAGTACATATACGTACTTCCAATACTGCGTATGTGCAACATTATATGTATAACATACAAAGCTAGAGATATACTGTAAAGAGCCCATATGATTAAATTATGATAATTCTATGAAAATGCTACAGCCTACTGGTAACATTTTTGTTTTTACTTATGAGGCGTAGCAGAGCTGCAAGTTAACTGTAATTTAGTGGGGTGTGGGGCAGTAGAACAATTCAAAAGTTGACAGCCCACACCATAGATGGCGCTTTACGGCACTAGTAACTCGTAACTCCAGTATTATACGTACGTAGGAACTACACACAATTTATAGTATGAGATAAGCGTAAAAGCCATAAACCAAATTATTAAATGGAGGTATGTATTTGTAGATAACGAGCTGAATACCAAGCAGAAACAATTATAAATAGTTATTATAATTAATTATAATGATACTACAAAATAGAATGTGCCTGCGTAATATATTTTTAGCCAAAAAAAAAAGAAAAATATTAATAATAATAATAATTATAAAAAAAATAAGAAAAAGTAAACTGAAGTTGATAACTCACATACACACACACAAACACATAGAGACAAGGGAGAAGTTACAATTTTATTAGGGAAAATTCAAAAAGTAAAGCTCATAATTGTCGATTAAATTATAATTTCGTTTATGTTGAGAGCAAAGAAAATATCGACAGAGAGAGAGAGAGAGAGAGAGCGAAAACATACGTAAAATGGTTCCTATAATGTTAATCAAAAAGCAAAACTAAAAATCTAACTAAACTTAAAACTTGACGAAATTGCGAGTTTAATTTAAACAAAGACGATCAGAAATCGTTGCGGTATAATGAATGTTATATTCAATTTCGACACGGACAATTTTACAGTTGTGCCCATAATGAATATATATATATATACAAATATATATATATATTATATATATATATATATATATATATTTATATATATATATATATATACATATATATATATATATATATATATATACATATATACATATATACATATGTATGTACCCGTAATACCCCTATATATTTTACAAATATTTAAGTTGGCCAATTGTTTGGGAAATACGTAGCTCATAATAATGTATCTTCAATTTATGTACGACCCGATGAGGCAATTATGTTTTGGTTAATAATAAAGAGCAAACGAAGAAAACTCGGCGGAATGGATTTTTGTTTTCAAACGAGCTGAAATTCGATGGTTTTTTCGCTATTAATTTTTATTTTTTTTTAATTAGCATGAAAAACTGCAGAACTAACGATTTGACATTCTTTTGTATTTTTGCCACAGTTTCGCGTCGATCGTTGGAAATGCGTGTTCGTGCCACAGATCCGAGACCGTGTCCGAAATGTGGCAAAATCTATCGGTCGGCACACACGTTACGCACCCACTTGGAGGACAAGCACACGGTTTGTCCCGGCTATCGCTGTGTTCTGTGCGGCACTGTGGCCAAGTCGCGGAACTCGCTGCACTCGCACATGTCGCGCCAGCATCGGGGTATATCCACGAAAGATCTGCCCGTACTGCCCATGCCTAGCGCCTTTGATCCAGATCTCGCTTCGCGGCTGCTGGCCAAGGCCGGCGTTAAGATATCACCCGCTGAGCTTCGGGCACGCGCCTCACCAACAGGCGGCAGCGGCAGCAGCGGGGGCGCCGGCAACGGCGGTAATGGCTCACAGAAGCTGGACCTCAGCAATGCCAGCGGCGGACCGCTTGACGATGCCGAGGACTCCGACGACGATCCCGAAGATCTGACCACCGGCAATGTGCTCTACGGTAGCAATGCCAGTGACCTCAGCCGTTATCACGAAAGTCTGCTAAGCAATTTTGGACATGCGAACACAACAATTTCACGTATGCGAAATGAGGCCGCCGCAGCCGCTGCAGCGGCCGCCATGGGCCAGCAAAAGGACCTGAACGCTGGCGGTGGTGGCGGCGGCGGAGTTCAACTGGCCAACAGCAGCAGCAGCGCAGGCCAATCGCTGCTGGACACCTATCTGCAGTTCATCACAGAGAACACGTTCGGTAAGTGCCATCAGAGCTGAATCCCAATTGTGTCCATCACTGATTTTCGTTCTTCTGCTGCTCTAGGCATGGGTATGTCGCAGGAGCACGCAGCTGCAGCGGCGTTGCATGCCGCCAAAATGGCGCAGTTGAATGCTATGGGTCACAGTCTGGACAAACTGCCGGCGAGCCTGCTGCCCGCTCAGTTTGATCTCGGCAAGCTGACGGGTGCTGGAACAGCAGGTGGCTATGCTCAGAGCGGTAGTGGACTCTCAATTGAACCGATACTGAGACGTGACCTACAGCAGCAGCAGGCGAGCAGCCTCTCGCCTGATGCAAACGGAGCGCTGCCGCACAGCTCGGTGGATCACATGCACGCCAACTTGGTGGTTGCTGGCGGTGCCGAGGCGGATGATGTCGATGTAGATGCAGACGCCGAGATTAGACGCGATGGTTCGGAGCCGATGGATTTGGGACTGGGGCTGGACAACAATCAGTCGGGCAGCAACAACGAGGCGGCCAATTCGGACGCCGATGAAAATTACTCAGAGGATGAGGGCGTGCACCACACATAAGCTAGAGACAGCGAGAGGGTCGTTTATAAGAGAGTAAAAGATATAGCGATAATACGATATTCGTATATCGTCTTGAAGAGTTGTCGTCAACAGTTGTATACCCAGAAAATGGAACATTTGTAACGAGTAGCCTTATCCTCATGTATACCAGTTTACGTGTACAATACTTGCATACGATAATTACGATAGTTACGATATAGGATTAAAAATCAAATCATGAAATAATATCATGTGCTGCGTTTAAAAATTATAGTAGAATTTATGTTGTGTTTTTAAAAGCAAAGCAAAGAGAAAAAGGAAAAATTTACAAAAAAAAAAAAAACAACCTACCTAAACAGGCACTCGTATATGAGTTAGAATAAAACAGAGAAGCATAGAAACTTTCATACATATACAAATACATATACATAAATACAAACTTATCCTATACACATGTACCTGTTGTGTGTATACGTGCAGTTTAGGAATGCAAGAACCAAGACAGATTCAATTCATTGAAGAACTTAAACTCCAAAATACATAAAGCTAAACTTAAACCTAGACATATAAGTTAGTGTTAGCAATTTGAAATGAGTAACCAATTCTGTAAATAGCCTATAAAATGTAGTAGGAGCTACGCACCAGCAAAAAAAAACAAAAAAAAAAAAAAACGGACAACACGAATACTCCAATTGAATACTCCTTAATGGCTTTCTTGTCACAATAGAAGCATCAGTAACAATCCGTCTCAGATTAAAATATGTGTGTTATTTTATCAGATGTGAATAACAAAGAATAATTCAGATGTGCCATGTCACAGTGTTAGAGCTTACATATGACTTTGAAGACACGAGTACTTAAGTCGCCTCCATATATATATATATATATATATATAAATATATATATATATAACCATATCTCAGGAATACGTGGACGACATTCCCGCTGCCGCAACAAAACAGCCGGAACAACCAAACTACCTCAGCAAATGAATTGTGTAACCCATGTACTCATTACTCTTAATATCTTCCAGTAAAGCATAATTACTACATTCGTTATGGCCGAACTTGCTTATACATACATACATAACTTTCATAGCAGACACATCTACCTAGCTTTAGGGTCTCCAATGGATGGGTGCGCAACTCCGCCAAGTCTAGTATGCATAGCCGAAACTGTGAGTCGAAAGATTTCCCACATTCGCCTGGCAATGTTAATTTAGTTATTATTTATACACGATTATGCGATTATGTACAATAAAGTCAAATAAAAAATAAAATAAATAAATTTGATAGGCACACACCCACATACATATACATATATGCTAAGCTATACTTACAAGCAAATTTGTTCACGGGGGAAATGTAATAGAATCAAATACCTCAACCTACTTAGATCGTGTTAAGTTTATACAATACAAAAAATAAAAAAAGAAAGTGAAAACCTCAACTGCACACCTAAAGGTTTCTCTCACGTGTTTCAAAATGGCGAATTAATAATTGTATACCACAATGTCATTATGTCCGGTTTCCTGTATGTACATTTAGTTTAATTACGCACCGCTTATTCTAGTTTTATTGTTAGTTGTGTACAGACTCTACAAGAGCTGAACCCCACTTGCCTTATTACAACATAAATATGTGTTACTTTAGTAATTTTCTACCTCAAATAATTTAAATGTAATTTACTTGCATATTATTTAAGCTCGCAATTTTGAGTATCTATTTCTTTTCGTATTGTAATTGTGTTTCTTGGACTAAACTTCAAAGACAATTCAACACGAGTCATCTATTATAGCATAAATTAAATAAATATGGGAATGCATAGAAATAAATTATACGTAAAAATAAAGCAAGTTATAAGTCAAGCCAAGTATGTTAAATTTTTTTAATATCTTCGTGTTTCGAACATTGCGTATGGCTACCTTACTTTTAAAAACGATTATTTACATCAGTTGTTTTCATTTGCTTCTTGCAAATACGTTGAGTGCAATTTTGTTTTTTTTTTTTGGATCTGTAACAATCTGGAATTGCATATATAGCCACAACCAAAATCACACGCACACACAATGCAGTTAAGTCTTTAGAATAAATTCGGTTAGTTTAATGCAAGTTACATAAGCAATTTAAGTAGACATCCATGTGCTTAGAAAGTTATTAATATCTATTAAAATTACAATAAAACTGCGTTATAAAGAACAACCAATGCGTTTATATTTGGGGAAACGTTGCGATCTGCATTCAAATTAGCAATTTGAATTTGAGTATTTACATAACGAACGAGTCGGGTGTATCGGCTTTTTTATCGACTTACCAGCTCTGTGGTGATCTCATGCAGGCGCAGCTGTTCGATAACAGTTATCGAGTGCACAAATGACGCTAGCTGGATCGCTGATTGTCACATTAAAGAAGAAGCAGCCCGAAGCGGCATTTGTTCGAATTAACTGTAAATAAATGTTTTGTGGAAACAATTATTCCTGTCGATAAGTGTCTTTTTTTCCAATTAAATCATTGTCTAACTGTGCTTTACGTCAAATATGTCTGCAAAGAGCGCAATACAGGTCTGTATCAAGGTGCGTCCCTGCGAACAAGGCCAAACCACATTGTGGCAGGTGAAGGACAAACGAGCAATTCAGCTTATTGACAGCCAGGCGGATCCGTGTGTGTTTGGTAAGCTTTGGGGCCAACGAGGGGTAATGGCAATGACTATTCAAAATGGCCGTTATGCTTCGCTTCCTTGCAGATTATGTTTTCGATCAGGACTCCAACAACCAAATGGTATTCGATTGCATGGCCAAGCATATCGTGGAGGCCTGCATGAAAGGCTTTAACGGAACCATTTTCGCGTACGGCCAAACATCGTCGGGCAAAACGTACACTATGATGGGCGATGAAAGCAATCCGGGTGTCATGGTGCTGGCAGCTAAAGAAATATTTAAGCAGATTGCCAGGCACAGCGATCGGGACTTTTTGCTGCGTGTCGGCTATATTGAGATTTACAACGAAAAGATCTGTGATTTGCTGAATAAAAAAAACCAAGACCTGAAGATACATGAAAGCAACGGCATGGTGCATGTCAATTGTGAGGAATGCATCATAACATGCGAGGAGGATCTCCTGCAGTTCCTTTGCATGGGCAACAAGGAGCGCACTGTGGGCGAAACCAATATGAATGAACGCTCCAGTCGATCTCATGCCATATTTCGCATTGTAAGCAACATTTGTTGTTACGTTCTTCACCATAAAACATTGAATTTATATTGTTTCCTCAGATAATTGAGTCGCGCAAAACCGATCGAAACGGCGACGATGCGGTCATTCAAAGCCTGCTCAATCTGGTGGATCTGGCCGGCTCCGAGCGAGCCGATCAAACAGGTGCCCGCGGAGCACGTCTTAAGGAGGGCAGCCACATCAATAAGAGCCTGCATTTTCTAAGCAACGTGATCAAGAGCTTAGCTGAGAATGAGGACAACAAATACATCAGCTTTCGCGATTCGAAGCTGACGCGTATATTGCAGGCCTCGCTTGGCGGCAATGCGTTCACCTCCATAATATGTAGCATTAAGCCATCAATTATGGAAGAATCGCAATCGACATTAAATTTTGCGATGCGTGCGAAGAAAATACGTTTGAAACCGCAAATGAATGAAATAGTATCCGATGCGACCATGATGAAGCGCCTCGAGCGCGAAATTAAGGAGCTTAAAGATCGGTTGGCCGAGGAACAGCGTAAAAATGAAAGTCAGATCAAGGTTAGGTTGCTGGAACAAAGAATCAAGACAGACACGCTTAAAATAATAACCAGCAATACAATAGCGGATAGGCGTAATAAAAATCGTCGACGCACATGGTGCCCCGCCACGTCGAATGTGGAGGCAGTGCCCGGAGATGAAATGGCTGCTTCTAATCCAAATGGTTCGACTGGGTCGAACGGCCAGCACAAGCACTCGGGTCTGCCAAAGCCAAATTTCTATCCTTCCACTTCCCATATGAACCATCGGCCGTTTAACGCGCCCAAGACAATAAACATTATGAAATCTCTGGCGGTAACAGATGAAGAGGAATTTAAACCTGCCGTTGACTTTAACTTTGGCGAGGTGTCAAACCAAATGGTCACAAGTCGCATCCTGCCACCGTTGACTTTAACGCCACGTGTGGCTGAAATTGGTGCTCAATGGTAAGTTATATACTAATTATACAGCTGGTTAACTGTGCACTGCATCTATCACGTCGGCAAATCATTTTTCATTGCACTTTTCATGATACTCACAACCAAATGCATGCATCTCATTTGATATCATCACGCCAAACAACCTTATATAGTAAGGAAATGCTTGAACGGGATCTTGTGGAACTGAAAACATTCATCAAACTAGAACAAAATATTGATTTGGAGTGGGAAGGTTTAAACGAAAAGTTTGCTGTAGCAACAGCTCAAGTTGACGAGCTGCAGTCCGAGCGGCTTAATCTAATGCAGCGGTGAGTTTAACTAATATTTTTAGCACTTCCTGCAGGCTGTGACTTTTGAAACCCTTTTTATTCATTTAATCAGTCAACAAAAGTAAAAAGTATAAAAAAATGATATATGTGTATATTATATAACATCACCAACACGATGGTGGTATTTTATTTGCGTGTTCGGCTATGCCGCTAAGCCCAGCTAATTGTTGTCAGTGACGTTGTTAGAACCTACCGCTAAATAATAAATTAAAAAATTGGCGTTAATAGTAAAAATATATTCTGAAATGTAAATCTAATCCAAAAGATCAAAAATATTCAGGAAAGTGAAAAAAACAATTTTAATTATTAATAATAATAATGATTAGTATTTGATAGATAGAAATAAGGAAACAGACACAGACGGAAAATCACTACTGATGTGAATATTGACCAAAAAATTGTATTTTAAAATCGCCCAATACAACAAATAACTCATTATCACAGTGAGGTTTTTACTGCACCACCTTGGCGATAGATTAAACGATCCTGTCTATAAGCCGTAGAATTATTTGAGAACACTTCGTAGAAGGGTAACAGGCGAAGGCTTGTGAAGTGATTAAATTACAAACACTTTTCATGGTATCTTTTTAAATTTTACAATTTTTAACGCATACCTCCAATTTGAATATTTGTTCACCATTTAATGTGCGCGTCAAAATACGCAAAAGTCAACTCGTGGTGAGCTTTTGTTCGGATCTCTTCTATTTTGTAGTATTTGCTATGTGCCGTCTTTCTGTATTAGTCGCTGAGAACGTCGCGACGTGAGTAAACGACCCGCACGGGCCCAAAGCTGAAAGATAAACAAATGTTTATAAACCCACTCACAAAGATTGCCTTCGAGTCGTAATAATAGCACTGGAATAGTATATATATGCGTAGGTGGTGTGAGCCAGTTTCGCGAATTAATTCGGCCCAACCGATCGGCCTGATGTCTGACGTCTGAAATGGCAAGAACGAATGCGATAAGCAAACGATCTGAAAATCTATTAGGCGACTTCGTCGATAAATTATTATTCCCATGCATAATGTGTGCCCATAAGTTGAGTTTATTTTGAACTTTGCTGTCCAACAGTCAACGTCGTTCTGCGCAGCCGAACTTTTTGTTCGTTTGCATTGATCAATGACGTCTTGAGTTGAGTTTTAACTATTTTCGATTCCCAAGACGTAACGACCTGATGTAGTTCACAACTGAATTGGGCCGCAACAACCGAAGTTTGTGAGTAAAAGTATGCATAAAGTAAAAACGAATGCAACCGCACAGCAAATGTCTTCATTTTTGTAAATAGTCGTATATATATATACATATAAATATATATGTGTGTCTATTTGTTATAGGTTCAACCTCAACTGGAATGCCGTCTGTGAGCATATGCAGGCAGCTGCAGTCTCTATTTTTAGGGAGATCGCTATAATTAATTATCAAAATGTGCGCTCCCATTGTAGCTTACAAATGCAGTGCAGGTTGTGCGTCGGTCATAAATATTAAATTATTTACTACTTTTTTGCTTATTGTTAAACAGCTGTCTATAAATAATATGACTAAATGTACCTAAACAGACAACTAAAGCTCATTTTAATAATGGCCTTAAAGTAACTATTACTTATCGTCTTGTTAAACCGATGAGCTTTTGATTTCTCTGTGTTTTTAATTTTGCTATCCATGCAAAAATAATGATAATAGAGTTTGTGCAAGGTAAAAAAGGAGAAATCTTTGCATATTTGCTTTCTGTCTTGAAGATAAATCGCACATTTATATAATCACCGTTTTTTTTTACCTTTTCCAGCTGTGAAACCCTGCAAGCCGAAGTTAAGGCCCTAAGTGAATCAAAGCAAGCAGCTGATACGAAAATAGAGATATACGAGGAGCAGCTAAAAACGCTGAAGGAAACGGTTGCGAGGCTGGAGATGGAAAATCGTTCGGCCGTTGATTTCGAGTTTCAGTATGAAAACCACAAATCAAAGTCGAAGCTGCGGGAGGATGAGTTGCTATCGGCGCTGTCCGAGAAAGACAACGCCATTGATTACTTACAAACGACGCTCAAGGAACTGTCCAGGGATGTGTTGCGTAACAGTAAGGAGGCTCAGATGCGCTCTATGTGCCCAGAGATTGAAACCAGCTGCGAGAGCATCTGCAACAAGTGTGTGGATTTGGAATGCCTGCTGGAGGAGTACAAGAAGGTGTCGCCCAATGGTGACCGTGCTCAGTCAATTGAGTGCGAATGCGAGCAGCTGCGTGCGGAAATTGCCAATACACGTGCCCAACTGGAAAGCGTGCAGAGCGATTACAGGCAGATGTCCAGTGATGTGGTCGAGAAGTCAAACCTGTGCGAACGCCTGAGTCGCGATGTTATTTCGGCTGAGGAGGCCAAGGACTTGCTGCTGGAGCGATACGAGGATCTGGAGGTGGCGCAACAGCGACACGATCAGATTATACAAAACCTGCAGGCTGATTATAATGCTATACAAGAAAAGTATCAGAAACTGCAGCAGGATTATGATATTCTTGAGCGCACAACAGCAGCTACGGAGGATCAGCATAAGAAGCTGCAGAGCCAAAATGAATGCTTGCAGAACGAAATTAGCACATTGAAGGAATCTTTCGAGAAGATACAACAGAAACTTATGCAGACCGCCAACTCAGGAGGCAGCGAAGCACTTGTGCAGCAATTAAAGACGCACAATGAGGAGCTCATTGAGAACCTGGCTCAACTGGAGTCCAAGTATGGTGAGATGCAGCGCGAATACGATGATTTGTCCAATCAGCTAATTGAGAGCATGCAGGATGGTGACAGTCTGCGCGATCAGTGCAATGCACTCCAAGAGGAGCTGAATCAACAGCAGATGACAGCAAAGAGCGTAGCTGATTCGCAGGTTAACTGGGAGAACGAGCAGAAAACACAACAATTGTTTAAACACATCGCTCAGCTGGAGAGTGAAGTTGCCGAGAAGAATATGCTTATCGATGCCACCGAGGGCACAATTAACGAGATGCGTGAACAAATGACGAACCTGGAGTCGGCGTTACTGGAAAAGTCTGTTATAGTCAACAAGGTGGAGGACTATCAGAGGCAAATCGAGTCGCTCGAAAAGCAGCATGCCGAAATGACTATGGTCTGTGAGGAGCTGCAAGAGAAGGTGAAAGAGAACACCATAAACGAGAGTCTGCTAATGTCGAATAGTACCCAAACGCTGAACAATGACAGCATTCCGGAGCAAGAAATTGATTTACTTAAAACCAAATTGTCTGATTTGAACGCCGAGGTCAACGATCTACGGGCACAAATTCAACAAAAGGACGAGCTAATCGATAAAATTCAGTCTGAGCTACAGGAGCTAAATGAACGTTGCTTCTCCATGGACGTGTTACAGGTGGAACTACAAACGAATGCTCGGCAAAACCAACATCTGCTCGATCGACAGGCTGCAAAATTGGCAGACGATGTAGACCGCATTGATAAACTACAGGAGTCCAATGCGCAGCTCCTCGAACGGAGCATCAAGTCTGAAGAAGAATTAGCTGCAGTTTTGAAAGAGCGTCTCGAAAATCAGGCGGAGTTGGAATGTTCCAAAGAACATTACGAAAAACGTCTCAACGATATGCAAATCGCACTGGAAAATGCTAAAATGCAGTTTGATTTAATGGAGAAACAGAATAAAGATCAGCTTGACCATGTTAAGCTTGAGTACTTACAGAAAATTGAGGTCAGCGAGAATGGATACCGCGAAAATATGCGCAAATACAACATTGAATGGGAAGAGAGGAAGAATCAATACGAAATCAGTTTGGATAAATTACAAAATCAATTGTCATCGACCGAGGAGCGTTGTGCCCAACTCAGCTCTGATAGAGAGGCGGAGCTGGTGTCTGTTAAGGCAGCAAATGAGTTGGCAATAGATCAATTGGTTAAAGAAAAACACGAGCTAGAATCATTGTATGACGAAAGCAAGAAGCTGGTGCATCAAATTCAAAATAAACTCAGTTGCAAGGAACACGAAGACAACAAAGATCGTGAATTGGTCACGTCTTCTAATCAAAAAATGCAAGAGCTACTTGAGAAATACAAGATGCAAATTCATGAGTACGAGCAGCTCAAAAGTGAGCACCAGGTGAACTTGGACAGCCTTAAACAGGAGAAAATCTCGTTACAATCTGCCGTTGACGAGAGCAAACTAATAATCGAACGATTAACCAGTGACCTTTGTGCGGAGCACAACGAGGCGACCAAACTGCGGCAGTTGTCTGACGAGCTGGAAACCACACTCAAGGCCAACGCTGTAGAGAAGGTGGAATTTTTAGATAAAGTGGAGACCTTAAATTCCAAGATTAATGATGTGGTTGAACAGCTAAAGCAAGCCTCATTGAGGGCTAAAGACTTTGATAAGCTCCTGTTCGATCATGAACAATTGAAATGTCTTCTGACCGAGGCAAACGATCTCAACGAGAAGTTGGCTCAGAAAGTGGGAATTCTCGATCATGAATTAATGCGAGCTCAAACTGAGTTAACAGCTCAAAACGTTAAAGCTGAAAAGCTGCAATCGGAATTAGAGACAACTTTGCTTTTAAAGAACAGTGCTTGCTCCGAGCGGTCAAAATTAACAAATAAGCTTCAAGAATTTGAGGCAAAAATATTCGAACAGTCCGCAGAGAAGGTGGAATTTTTGGATAAAGTAGAGACATTAAATTCCAAGATTAAAGAGCTGGTCGAACAGCTTGAACAGGCATCATTGAGAGCCAACGATTTGGATAAGGTCCAACTTGATCATGAAAAATTGAAATGTCTTCTGTCCGAGGCAAAAGACCTCAACGACAACTTAGCCCAAAAGGCGGAAAATCTCGATCGCGAATTGTTGCAGGCTCAAACTGAGTTAAGAGCTCAAAACGTTAAAGCTGAAAAGCTGCAATCGGAATTAGAGACAACTTTGCTTTTAAAAAGCACCGCTTGCTCCGAGCAGTCTAACTTAACAAACAGGCTACAAGATCTAGAGGCAGTCATAGTTAAGCAGGCCAATCAATTTGAACACCAGTTGACAGAGGTCCAGAGCTCAAAGAATGAAGTTCAGTTAAAACTGGAATCGTTGCTTAGTCAAAAAGTGGAGCTGGAGACCGCGAACCACCAGCTCACTGTGAAGCTAAAGAATGCGTTGAATGTGCAGAATCTTTTGGAAAAAGAGCGCGAGAACAATTGCAAACTTCAGGAGAGCAATGCCCAACTGCAGTCACAGATTGAGAGCCATGAGACCACCTGTGAGACATTACGGGAAGCCTTGCAGCAACAGAAAGTGACGACGGCTCAACTTGAGGATCGTTTAGCTGCAGTTGCGTTAGAAGCTAATACAAATAGTGGCGAATTGCGCAGCCAATTTGAAATGCTGCAAAGGGAAACTGAGAAATTACGCTCTGTTCTGGTAGGTATTTATTTTGAGTGGTATGAATACTATGATTAGATTATGTGTAATTCATTTACTTAAAGAAAACCAACAAAACAAACTTCGATGCGGCACGAGTACGCTTGGATGCCACGATTTCTAGTCTCTTGGATGATAAACGCAGCTTGGAGGAAAAGCTATGCACGACAAATGAGATACTCAAGAAGCTGGAAACGGACTTAAGGGCTAAAGTCAATAACAGCAATATATCGTTTGAATCAAATGCTTCAAGTGCATCATCATCCGCTGGCAGAAAAAGTTTGGATCGTGAAATTCAACCCAGGGTAAGCTTTGCGTTGAACCTCACTATTAACCGATATTTCAATGAAGTACATACAAATATATATTTCAAAAGAAATCGCTAAGCTTGGAGTGTGAGGTACGCAGAAATAGACGAATAAGCACACACGATGAGCGACGTCGTCAGTCATATTGGAATGATTCGCGTCATGTGGCCTGCATGACAGATCCCGTAGGTAAGTGCAAAAACTAGAAAAACTAGGAACTGTTTTTCGTGTCGAACAACCAGTCAATAAAATCTCATCTCATCTCTTAGATAATAACTGCAACTGTGCTGAACTTGATCAGAAGCTGCAGGATTGTCAACGAGAGTTGTTCATCAGGGAAAGCAAGGTGACTGCTTTGACCATTGAGTTAAAGCATCACCCGCTAAAAGAAGAGACAGCGATATTAAAAAAACGGCTCCAGGATGAGCAAGCTAGGGCGCGTGATGATATCAAGCGCTTGAAACAAAAGAATTTAGACTTAACAAATAAAGTGAACGTCTACGCAGCATCTGCAGCCATCTCAGCCTGCAGCCAAGCCGCAACAAGTCCAGCCGAAGCTGAAGCCCATGGTCACGACAAACGGACAACTGTTGAGACGCAAACTGAGTCTGATGTGGAGACGGCCTTGAAGAAAATGACTGATAAATTAAATGATAGCTTGCAAATATGTCGCCATCGTTATAATAAAATTAAAGACTTAGAGCATAGGTTGAAGCAAAATGAGAATAGCGATACATCCAACATTTCTTCCCAGACGGCTGGACAAATAAGTGCACTTAAGGTAAGTTAATTTTTACGTGCTCAGTTTTGGCTGCCTTATCTATAATTATTGCCGTTTTTCAGTCCCAATTGGAGTCGCAGCAGAAAGATATTTTTAACCTTACCAAAAAGTATGAATTCGCCAAGAGGGCACTTAAAATGCGCCGAGATGAGCTTGATGAGCTGCGACATATTGCTGGCACCGACGTTGCACCATCCTCTAAATAAGTCATTTGTTTTTCATAGTATTTACAATATTTAGTGATCTTGTATATGTTTAGTACGTTTATTTAAGTGTGTAATTAAAAAGCTTTGTTTTATTTTCAAAAAGTCAATGAAAAGTCGTCGCTGGGGGACAACACCTAATATTGATAGTAGATCCCAGTGATCTAGAAAAGCACCAGCTTTTGGGTACAGCATCACTATCAAACGAACCCAAACTAAATGGATTGATTCAAATGTGTTTTGGACAACTGTATAAGTTGACAGTAACCATTCCTAAGATTCGCTATTCCAAAAATAAAAATTAATATTTAACTGGGCATATCAACCAGTATATTATCTTAGATTCAGATGTGTTTGATGGAAACACTAAAATGCAATTTATCGATTATAGCGATACTTCGTTTGTATTGGTTAAGGGTTTCAGTGGAAATATATCGACCGCCTATCGCCCACCCACCACACTCATATTAAATCTTGTATTAAAAAAGTTATTCTGCTTAAGTGGGCCATGAATTCGGCAACAAAGGTATGTGAAAAGCAATTGCAGCTTAGCTGGTTGCTTCCTCAGCGCATTCCTCGGCTATGATGCCAACTGTAGTTTGTGCGGGAAAGTGGCGGTTGTGCGTCTGTCATTTCGTCTCACTCCTTCGGGTGCGAGTGGTAGCGAGATTTGTTTGCTTCGTGGGGCGAAAGGGCGCGTTTGTTTTGAATTTGCACCGCACGAAAGCATAAACAACACCTGCCAAGAAAATAAAATAAAAACATCTAAATATTAACTCCCTCACTGCACAGGTTGGGGAGATTTTCACGGCTGCGGGTCAAGCATTCAGCAGGCTCGGCGATTTGACAATGCAACTGCATCCAAATGCCGACTCTCCGTCCGGGTAAGTGAGAGTCGCTGCGCTAATGAACACTGAACTGATTTCATGTTCCCTCGCTATGTCCCGCGTTTAGTAAATGGACAGACGAGGAAATCGACATGTTACACTCGTCCATAATGCGCTTCTCGGACGATCTGAGCAAAATCAGTCTAAGCATTAAAAACCGCACAGTGTAAGTCATAGCCATAGCGAGAGAACATGACTGGCCAGTACAGCACGTTAATTACGGTCTTCTTTCCATTCACAGCTCTCAAATACGACAGGCGTTGAAGAAGAAGGCGTTCGAGGACGCCGGCATACCGGCGAAACAGGTGCCCGTTCAGCAGGTGCAGCACGTTATACAAACAGTTCCACCATTGCCAAGTGTCCAGCAGCAACAGCAGCACGTATTCAAGTCACATATCATACAGCAGCAACAGCAGCAGCCGAAGCAAATCATAATGCAACCACAGACGACAACGACAACGACGACAACGGTGACAATCAAACAGTTTCAGCAGATGCAACAGCAAAAGGCAGCGGCCCTGGCTGCCGCACAGGCAGCTGCAGCTGCCAATACGCCGACCATCACAGAGAACATCATTATACAGCAACCAACATCGACGACAGCGGTGGCGGTGCAACAGCCGCAGCAGCAGCAACCGCATGCAGTCGTGGCAACGTCTGCGACACAACAGCTACTTGTGCCTGCCGCCACCACAGTATTGTCGCCAAGTGCAGCAGTTGGTGCCGACGATGTCGTCAGCACAACGTCCACTCCAACTGCGGGCCTTAAATGTGCACCTGATGTATCGATGACGCTAAACCGCATCAACGTACAGGAAAACGAGGTCGATGTCGAGGAATGCTTGCCCGCGGAGGTTGTCAAACTGGACTTTGTTAGCGAGGAGGTAGCAGGGTGAAATTTGCTGGCAGCTAATGCTGAAGCATCACCCGGTCTGGTCGAGGACTTCTATTACTAGTAATAATGTTATACCATCTACAGAATTACATAAAAGTAGATCCTTTATATTTAAGACCACACTGGCCTAATCTGTTAAGTGTTGTCAAATTTGATATACATATATATATATATATATATATATATATATATATATACATATTGCCCTGAGATCGTAATTTAATGACATGAATTGTAAAAGAGAAAAAAGCAATTTCAACTGCCGTATATCGGTTGGGTGAGTTTTCGTATTTAAAGATATAACAATAGAGATATGTATTAAAAATGTTTGCCGCACCTAGATCTAAATTTAAGGAAAGATTTAATAGTGCAAAGTACATAACATATTTTGTGTAAGTTTAAAATGAATAAATGAACATAATTGTAACTAGTATCTTTTAATAGGCCAGAATCGGATACATAATAAATTAATTGCTGCTCTGCATTTCGTTCGGTACCCTAGAACTTTGAGGATTGCTATGTCTAATTTCGGTCCTGTTTGCCCAGCGCAACATATTATATATAAATCTTGACTTTGCTCGCTGCATTAATGAGCTGCATACCGAGTTTGGTTTAACAGAGCTGTACGAAAGACCTGCTCCTCCTGTAAAAGAGCTGCTCCTCAGTTTACAGAAATATTGCCATGTTTACGTTCATATATCTGTAAATAAAACAGTCGCAAAAAGTATCTGGAACACATAACATTAAAATGAGGATAAAGTATATGCTAATTGTATGCTTCTATTTTATGGGATCTCTGGCATACAGACCAGTTGTCATACTCCATGGTATACTCTCGGGAGCCGAATCTATGACGCTTTTGGTGCGACATATCGAAAAGGTATGCAGACCTTTCTTTGTTATTATTTTTATTTTGCCAATGACGAGTTCAAAGTCAATCTGACAACGCAATAAAAGAATTCCTGAACTGTTTTTGTTGGTATTTAGCTGCATCCGGGTACAGTTGTGTACAATTGCGATAAATTTAGTGGTTGGTACAGCCTGGAGAACGCCTGGTGGCAAGTTGAACAGATCAGGGACTATATAGGTGAGTATAGCTTCACACAGTCTTCACACAGTGAAATATTAGAGTCCTTTAAACCTCAGATCAAATCGGAAAGTTACATCCGGAAGGAATTATTGTATTAGGTTTGTTTTCTTCGTATAAGTATGTTTTTAGACATCTGAAATATACGATTCTCCAACTGTACATAGGCTACTCTCAAGGGGGACTCTTGGCGAGGGCGGCGATACAGAGTCTACCCAATCACAATGTAAAAACCTTTATATCGTTATCGTCACCTCAAGCGGGTCAATACGGAAGTATGCTGACAGCCTATATGGTTAAGCATCTAAACTAGATAGTCTTGCTTTCTCTTTAGCTAGCTTCCTGCATTTAATATTTCCGGACCTGGCTGCAAAGACGGCCTTTGAACTATTCTACTCGAGGGTGGGCCAACACACCTCTGTGGGCGGCTACTGGAACGACCCGCATAAACAGGCATTGTATATGAAGTACAGTGAATTCTTGCCATTTATTAATAATGAAAAGATCAGCTCGAATTCCACATCGTTCAAAATGGGAATTGTACGCCTGAATAAGCTAATCCTTATCGGAGGACCCAATGACGATGTTATTACACCGTGGCAGTCTAGGTAGTATATATGTGCGTATAATTCAAATAGAACATTATCCTAATTACATGCGATTTAAAGTCATTTCAGTTACTTTAATGATTCATTGGACGTGGTTCCGTTTTATAAGCGACAAATATACATGAACGACTCCATTGGACTGAAGACCTTGTTTGAGGCAGAAAAAATAATCATTGTTGTTAAGCCCTTTGTGCATCATCTGTCGTGGCATACGAACAGGAAAGTTATCAACGAGGTCATTATGCCATATTTGGATTGAACAGATTCAGCAGACGCGGATAGAAGAAGGCTGTGATGGGAATGGTCTAAGCAATCAATATTAATTTGAAGGCACACAAATGTACAGTTATATGTCCTGCTGTACAGATATACTAAATATGTGTTTAGAACAATTTACTACTTAGTAATAGGGATTTTACCAAACGGAATTCGTTTCGAATGGTACACAAATATGTTTGACTATTGAGATTAAGACTATAATAGAAGAACTAATATATGACTGATAGTATGACAGATTGGTAACAAGCGTGAAAAAATGGGGGACAATTTATAAAAAATTAGTTCAATAAACATTTTTCAAACTCAAACTTTCCTAAACTCTCCATTAAACTGTAAGTAGCGTTGCCACACTTTGTGGTTGTGAACAGGCCACAGGTGATTTTAAACGTGTATCGATAAAAACACAGAATTGCCGATGAACAGCTGTTTTTTTGGTTTATCGATACGCTTCACGGGGAGCCCGCGCATTAATTGTGAAATTCTTATTCGTAAAGTGAAAAATAATAGCTCAAAATATAATAACAAAAATGGGAGATGCCGATACAACGGAAAAGGATGCGGACAATATTATACGCATAATGGTGGCCACGGACAATCACCTGGGTTACGCAGAAAAAGACGGAGTGCGCAGCGAAGATAGTTTCACGGCATTTGAGGAAATTCTGGAGCTTGCTGTATCCGAGGATGTGGATATGATATTGCTAGGCGGTGATTTGTTTCACGACTCAGTGCCTAGCCAGAATTCGCTGTACAAGTGAGTAATGGAATTTCCACGCCAAAGTCAATTCATATTTTGTTTTTTTTTTGCAGATGCATCGAGTTGCTGAGGCGCTATACATTTGGAGACAAGCCCGTGCCGCTGGAGATATTGAGTGATCAGGCAATGTTTTTCCATAATGCCGTCAACCAGTCGGTGAACTATGAAGATCCCAATTTAAATATATCCATACCGGTGTTTTCCATACACGGCAATCATGATGACCCTAGTGGCTTTGGCCGTTTGAGCTCCTTGGATTTGCTCAGCTCAACGGGTCTGGTGAATTACTTTGGCCGCTGGACAGATCTCACGAAGCTCGAGATAAGTCCGATATTGATACGCAAGGGCGAAACTAAACTGGCACTGTACGGGCTAAGTCACATTCATGATGCACGCTTGGTGCGTATCTTTCAGGACTTTCAGGTGACCATGAATTGTCCCAATGAGTCTGTGGAAGAGTGGTTTAATTTGATGGTTGTGCATCAGAATCGCGCAGATCGTGGGCCCAAAAACTATCTGCCCGAGGAACTGTTGCCCGCATTCTTGAATTTGGTTATTTGGGGCCACGAACACGATTGCCGCATTGAGCCCGAGGTGAATGTATTGCGGGATTTCTACGTTTCCCAACCGGGCTCATCGGTGGCCACCTCGCTGGCCAAGGGCGAGTCAATAAAGAAGCACGTGGGTCTGCTGGAGATATACAAGACAAAGTTTCAGCTCAAGCCACTACCGTTGCAAACTGTACGGCCGTTTATATTCGAGTCTATTGATCTGGCGGACTATGTTGATCAGCTGAACCTTAAGGACGGCGATGCCTCCACAAAGGTGTTTCATTTTGCTCAAAATCGAGTTGAAGCGATGATCGAGCAAGCCAAAACGCTTCTCACGGGTCACCCGAAGCAGCCGAAAGTGCCGTTAATACGCCTACGACTGCGCTACACTGACGAGACGCACATGTTCAATACAATTCGCTTTGGCCAAAAGTTTGGCACACGTGTGGCCAATGTCGCAGATGTTGTCAAGTTTGAGAAGCTCATAAAACGAGCCAAGAGCGAAAAGGTTAATGTGGACTGCGTAGCTATGCGGCGCGCCATGGTACGAAACTTAACATTGTAAATACCGTTGATATAAAACTTAACCCATAAATGTGTGCTTTTAGGAAGCGGATAACACGGCACGCGTCGAGGAATTGGTAAATCGATACTTTGAGGAAATCAAGAAAAAAAATCCGCTTAAGCTACTGCACTCCAAGGCATTGGCAGAAGTTACCTATCGCATGGTCGAACGTTCCGATAACAATGCAGCAGAGCATATTTTCAAGTTTGTTTATCAATCGGACTGAAAAACTAAAAAACATAAATTTCTGACTATTCTTTCTATTGTAGATTTTACAATGAAAAAGCCGTTGAACATTTGATGGAGACTCTACCCTCGATTGAGAATATCAGTGATGAACTTGAGAATTTCAGGCTGCGCTATAAAGCTGATGATCTTCTAAAAATGTTAGATGCTTCTGGTTTGAAAGCAGGAGTTAAGAATTCTGCAGCTGGCTGTACCGTAACTAATAAAGACGCGGACTTGTCTGTTGTGTCAAAAACAGCTGCTACTAAGGCTTCTAGCCGCGGTCGAGGAGGCGGTGCGCGCGGTCGTAGCCGTGCTGCGGCCACTGGTGCAGCAAACACACGCGCTAAACCCAAATTAAATGTGTCCGATAAGACAAACGTAAGCTCCCTTAGACTTTGCATTTGATTTACGCTATTTATTGTCTATTGTGCCTGCACAGCGTTCATCGAATGACCCAGTAGGGCTTATGGAAGCCCACAACATCGGACGCAGAACAAAAGCCCAAGTAACTTACATTATTTCTGATGATTCAGACTAATCAGTATGTTTACACAGCCAATATATATTACAAAATATTAAGCTTATCATGTTACCAGCCAGTTTGCTTTAA
Organism: Drosophila sordidula; assembly: GCA_035047465.1. Taxonomy (NCBI): domain Eukaryota; kingdom Metazoa; phylum Arthropoda; class Insecta; order Diptera; family Drosophilidae; genus Drosophila; species Drosophila sordidula. The sequence continues at coordinate 287,508 of JAWNPQ010000260.1, read as the reverse complement.
CCAGAGACTTACTACACATATAAAAAAAAACTGGAAAAATTGGCTCAGTCATTTTGGTGGTATATTAGTAGTTTGGATGACTGATGGCTGAATTTGAATTAACGAAAATGATTATAACACTTACTTGTTTATTATATGCAAACCACTTGAATATAACTTTGTGGCGCACCATTTCCCTAACTGTTAGATATATTACACTTAATCTTAAGAGCTACAGTAAAAGATAGTGCCTGTCTCCTCAGTCACGAGTGTCAAGGATGATATCTCGCTGCGCTCGGATCGGCTTGTTTCTTTGGTAGTCTAGCTGCATCGGCTTTGGAGGATAACGTCGCGACGTTTAAGCACATACACATAACACACTCCCACACGCACACGCAACTTGAACAATGACTTAAACTCTTTGCCTACTGCTGATGGTACTCGTAGTAGTAGCGATATGGATCCACGGGGGCACTTCCGCCGGCAGCTGTTGCGCCCACGCCGGCGTTTGTTTTCGAGACGGGCCGAATGACATAGGTGTTGCGTCTGAAAGTGTTTATTTATTTTATTTTTTTGTCAAGTTTGAGTATAATTCAATTAGTAAGTGCTGATCAAAGTTACCTATTGTGCTCGCCGGCATGCACCTGAAAACTGGTCTCCTCGCTGTGATCGTGCGAGAAGAGCTTCTTAAGCGCTATTATGCCCGCTATTGTGAGCGCCACTTTGCTGATAACCAGGGCCTTGCCGGCAATAGCAGCCAGCGCCTTCAGGCCCAGCGGCCCTGCGATGCCCATTGCCGTTAGCAGGGCAGCAATCACGTACTTGATATGTCCACCATCTTTGTGCTTCTTTTTCTTGTGCTCATGGCCACGGCCGACGCCCACGTCCAAGTCCAGGTCCATGTCAATCTTAAGTGCATGCGTGCGCATCAATTTGTCAACTTTGGTAAGTAGAGCGCGATCAAGTGGCGCCAGGTTTCCGAAGTGCCTGGCATCGGTCAGCGAACCGATGACGCTGTCAGTGTCGCTCTGGTTCTGTTTCTCCAGCAAAAGCCCGTCAACGATTTTAATCGAGTCCTGGTCCAGTGCGCGCGACAAGGCATGCAGTGCCTTCTGCTTCAGACAACCAATAAAGTCGTTTTTGTCCTGACAGTCATCATATACACGGCGGGCCAACGCCAGCTCCGGGCCGAGTCCCCAATCATTGATGCCAGCCGCAGGCTCGCCGTGCTCGGAAATGCTATGGCCACGTCGTCGGTGGATTTGGGTTGCAGCAGCCTCCACCCCAGCTCCGATGCTGGCGGCACACGCTAGGAGCAGCAACCACTCGAGACGCGACATCTTTGTGGCGTTGGCGGCAGATGTATGCTATTAATATTCCACTGCAAATCCACTCCGCTTGCTACCAAACGCTAGCGATCTTCAAATGCTACTCCAGCGAAATCGCTGCTCGCCCGTTGCTTTTATAAATTGTGATCTGCGGCCAGAGCTGGGCACTCGAATGGAAAGAATTGGCGTGCGTCAATGGGAGAAGTTGGCCGCAGGGGCTGGCGACTCCTAATAGCATCGACTATCGGACTGAGACGAGGCGGTGGCTGCCACTGGTGTTGGCCAATTAAAATTAGCCAGATTTTGTGTTATGCGTTTTTCGAATTTGCCTTTTGCTTTAGTCAGCTTTACGGCTCCGACATGTATTTGTTATTTGCTCACCCATGGATGGGATGCTGGTGTTTATTCATGCTCAGATCGCATTCGTGCTGCTGGGCTGGGCACCACTTGGTTACGATTTTCCATTTCTGCCAGCTTATCCCTCCGTTGAATATTTGTGGCTTTTAGGCTTTAAGTCAAAACTAATTTCTAATAATATATATATTTCATAATATATTTCAAAATAGGTTTGGTTTTTATTTTTAAAAATTAAAATTTTCTCTCAACATTTACTTGTAAGGCATCCGAAATTAGATCAGTAGAACTGCTCCAAATGAGTTCTGAGATCCACAAATCAAAACGGTTATCTTTATAGAGTTGCAACCCGCCTTTGAATAATTAAAACTATCTTGAAGGTCTAATGCATTTTTATGATGCGTGTCATAATGCAATTAAGCACCCATGGAGCTGCCCGTGGTCGCCCGAATCGTAGCTGTTGGTAATTCCATGGCCATCGATGCTGTGAGGTGCTGTATGTGGCTGCACATTTGGTGCAGTGGCCCAGTCGGTGAAATTGAGTGGAATACAGTTAAGAAATTTTCTTTTCGCTGGCAGCTTGCGCACCGACTGTAGAAATCATGCACGAAAAGTATCTTATGAGCCTGCAATGTGCTTGATGAAAGCGGCCCCGGGGGTAAGATAACAACATGGCCAACTGGTGACAGTTGTTACTTTTTTATGTGGTTAAAAGTGTTAGAGACACTTTCGACTTGCGTCTCATCCGATATGACCGACAGACCGCTAATTGTTTACACTGCACTCTGGTTCCAAACGCGAAAGTATCTGCGTACTATAATACATATAAGTATGATTATCTTTATATATGTTCATATACATATATACGAATTTAAAAGCATTAATTTCGATTGCGAAAGTACGAAGTTCACGAAGGGAAAAGGGCATATTGGTTTTGTGCAATGTTCGTCCGTTTGTCCGGATGAGCGCAACTTTTTTCGGCGGTATTGATGATAGAAAATTTTTATAGCTATTTGTATGCTTCAGACAGTGATAAGATATTTGTGCCATTCCCACTGGGAGGCTGGCAAATCGATAAGTAAGTCAGCAAATATGATATGTAGATTGCTGGTGACCTCCCCAACCGATTGCGACCTTCATATCCCTTCATATCCAGTAAAACGCCCCCCATCCAGCCCCCACGAATTGCCAAAATCTATATATGAACTTTGAACGAGTATTTTTTTTGTTTAAATTTAATATTTTACACAAAATAAATATAAAAAGCATAGAAATTTATAAAAATTTAAGATAGATGGTATTCATGGTATTATTTTTATGTTGCCATACATGTACATATACATGTACTTATGCCTAGTGTTTTTAAATTTCCCCAAAATCATATATATCTATATGTATATAAATCCACATGCGTTCGTGCATGTACATATGTATCTACTGTACCATGTACACATCATCTCATAGTCGTATGGCAGCCACGCACAAGAAATCCTGTGCTCAAGAGGGCGTAAATAATTTAATACATCAAGAAAATTGGAAATGAAAGTTTCTTTGTTTTGGCTTTGGCCGCAGATAACTTTTAGTTTCAATACTCGTAGATAGAAAGCAGGGAGAGGAGCAAAAACAATTGTGCGATTTATTTGCACATTTTACGAGTGTGGAGCTCCTTCGAGCTCTTATCGTCAATAATCATCATATGCTCAAATTTTTGGGCGCTTAATTGGAAAATTGTTGTTTCTGTGGCTGCGTAGTGAGCATTACGCCTGAGCGACTGGGTGATTGGATGGTAGAATGATTGGATGATTGGTTGAGCTTCTGAGTGCGTTTGATTGATGAGACGATGGCCAAAACGGAGAACTGAACGGACATCATTTTGTGGCATTGTTGTGATAATATTTGTTATGCCGCAATTTGATTGGCATGTCGTCCAAGTGGTCAAATGTATTCTGGATCTGATATATTTTGTGTGGGAGGTGGGGGGGTTATTTTCGCTGCGATTGCGCAAAAGCAGCGCCGAGTAGAGGTTTAGGGTGAAATATCAATTCATATTTTATCATATTTCATAACAGTGCTTGGCGCTATGTGGGCGTCGACAAATGTTCTGCAATCGAAAATGGCGCCCATACTCAATTTCTCGGGGTTCACCGCCGCAGCCCTTTGAAGTTTTGCGGGGTGGCGACCGAGCTGCCTTCACCTGCAGAGCACTTTAGAGTTCGCAATGTTGGAAAATGAAAATGGTTTATCAAAAGAAGTCGAAACCACAAAGAAAATCTCAGCCTCTCAACCACACACAACACATATATATATATATATATATATATATATATATTTATATATATATATATATATATATATATATATATATATATACGTACATACATCAAATCAAGTCCTTCATGTGCCCGTATCTCGTATCTGCGTCGTGTTTGCACCTTTTTTGCGCCCTTCTTTCTGTGCAGACAAAGACACCAGCAACGGAGACTGCCGCAGACGACTTTGTTCTATCTCTTTAGCTCTTTGGCTCTGTTGGCTGCGGTTCGCTCGCTTTCTCACATTTTCCAATTTCCACAACTACCGGCAAAGTTTCACATTTTGAAATTGTTGGCTTGCTACTTGTGCAACGATTTTTTTTTTCCCCAATTTTTTTTGTTTTCCTATGCTTAAGGTTTTCTCATGTTTTTCTTATTTTCGACTGTTTTCTACGGTATCGTAGGGGCTGCTAAGTTTCCCAATTTCCTACAACTTGCTATTAGTACTAAGATTTTTTCACTCTCTATGCTTAACGTTCTTTCATGTTTTTTCTACGGTTCCTAAGTTTTCAAATTCCCTACACGAAAGAAAAGATACTTTAGATAGGAAAACAAGTAAAGATTCCATTTCTTTTTTAAATTGAAGAGTGAAGTAATAAATTTTGCAAATGTTTCAAAGAGTTTCAAGCGGGAAGTTACTCCAATTTTTCAATAAGATACCTAATTAAAGTTTCACATGTTAAATTTCTTGGATTGTTGCTTGTGCTAAGATTTTTTTCTCTTCTCTGCAGTCCGCAATTTTTTATTTTCTTATGCTTAATATGTTTCATGTTTTTCTTCGCTGTATGGGTTGCTAAGTTTCCCTACACTAAAGAATCAAAGATACTACATAGACTGCATTTCTTTATTATTTATAAGAGTGCAGAAATAAATTTGTGCACATTTTTCAAAGAGTTTCAAGCAGGAAACAAATATGTCAAATTTGTCAATGAGATACATATTTGAAGGTGTTACCATGGGCTAAACTACTGAATTGTTTCTTTTAACAACTATAGTTGTACTTTGCAACCCAGATATTACATACCATAGTGGAAATATATTTACGTGTCCAGCACTTTCAGGATGGTTGTGAATTTTTGTAAAGTTTTTCTTTAAGTCCTGTATTCTTGGGTCTATACGACTGCTCAAATATGGGCATCTATTTGAAGTTTACTTAATGCCCCTCCGCTTACGCTCTTTGCCACGCTGCAGTTGTAACTACTGAGCGGCAGCTGTGGTTGGTTCTTGGCTTTGCTTTGTTTCGCCTTCAGTTTACATCAAATTTGCATTTGACCAGGCGACAGGTGCCATATTCCAGGCATGTCACTAAGTTGGATTATAACTTGAATCGTTCTAGACGCCATTATCATCAGCATATGGAAATAGGGCGATTTTCGATTTGCAGTCTTAGCATGTATCTCACTTTCTGCGGAGCTGCGCTGGAAAAATATTTGGCTTCAGTTGTGGGCGGATGCGCGGGCAAAATAAATTGTTGCAAATACAAACAGAAATATAATTTCAGACGCACATATTTATGGCATGCCGGCACGTACGCGATATATTGCAACCCAATCGGGGGTCAGTGGGTGGATTTGGGGCAAGTGTGTGGGGCGCAACGGTTTTATTTATTTGCCAAACTTCGTTTATATCGCAGAAGCAGCAAAAAAGGAAACAGTACAGAGAACGTCGCCATGTTGAAAGTGTGATGGGCGCTCGGTTGGGTCTTCGTTTTGGGGGTTGGTTTTTCATCGCCGTAAAAACATTGCAGAGACCCAGTCCAGACCCAGACACCCAGTCAAGTTGCGGCGCTTCGTGTACTTTGTGTTTGTTATGCTTGTCAAGCAGTTTACGCATACAGCGGGAACGGGCGAGTGGGGAGAGGGCCGTTTGACTTGGATGTCTAACGATATTTCGATTTTGATATCTTTGGGTGTTATCGTTAAATGTTTGCTCAAAGGGCGAGACGCTTACAATGTGCCATGTTGATTATGGTTACATTTTTGGTATTTACTTTTCATTTTATTTTTTTTGTATTTCGGCCCTATAAATCCAACAGCAGGCGGTACAGACTGCTGACTAGGCGTATTCGGTATTGTTTCTTATGCCTCTTAACACTTTCTCATTTTTCTGTTCCAACTTAAATCGGCTGCATAATCGCAGCAGCTCAGATCATGTGTTTGACTTTTAAATTGGCACTCAAATGTGTCAAGACCATTATATTCCACGAAAATAAAACTTTGTCTGGGTATTTCCGCACTTAAATATGCATGTACATGGTTTATAAATGTATCTGCTTTTTTGACAAGGGTTCTGCATCCAGCCCGGCTGCCCGTCAACTGTCATAATTATAGCCGGATAAAGCAGAACCTTCTGCCAGCCATCGGGTGATAATTGGCCCAAAAGTATGAACAACTGCGCCTGCGGCTTCTGAAGTCTAGACTAAAAAGTCCGAATTTCGTTTATCCTTTGACAGAATGTGAATTTAATTGCATAATAAGTCAGCGGATAAACGCAATTATTATCACTTTTATGCAAATAATTATTTGTTTCATAAAAATTATTGTTGCAAAAGCTACATTGGTTTATATATACAAAGGCACTTACACTTATATATATGTATATATATATATATATATATATATATATATATATATATATAGACTGATCTCCGCCTATGGTCAAAAAGGATGAAGGAAGGGATATGGAGAGAGAAGGCCGCCAACTCTCAAGGCGACGACAAAGAGGGACAAAATGGAGCGAGGCGACTGGTCGTTGTGTGATTTATATGGCTTTTAGGATATTTTATTAAAATGCATATTCGTTGCTCAGATGTCATTTGTGGCCGTCGGCGAATGTTTATGATTTTCATAAACGCTGCGGCCATTGGCCAACGCTTTGGTTGCATTTGCATCGGTGTCTCTGGTGGCTACCACATCGTGACGTTGTTGTTTGCTGTTCTTGTACCGCGCCAGTGTTGTACGTCATAAATTGTCACCGCGTGGCGAGTGGCAGAGGCGAGTGCGGCAAGACGCTGCCTCAGAACTGGCCAAGCTGCGACCGTGTCAGGTGAAGATATTGTATCTGATCGCTGCGCCCGCTGCGGGTCATAAACAAGCGATGCGTGGATGTGGAGCGCGATCCTGGGCAAACTTCTTTTATTTTTCGAGTTTAATTAAAGCAGTTTGCTTGTCTTTAGTTTTGCATCTGGAAGGCCTGCGAGCATCAAAGTAACGAAGGAGAGGCAACAACAGTTGCAGCTTTTGGGGCTTAGTATGGGATTCGTTTATCGGTTTATTTAAATTTCGTTGGGGTTTGTATTTATGCCTATAATCAGCACATGGAATCCCGTTAAATCGCCTCATAAGGCTGTTCGCCATTTTCCCGCTTATCGGCAGCAGCTACCCGCCCACAAAACAGGGCTGAGTTTTATTGTGGCGCACAGAAATTGGATTTGTATCAAACACACACACATATATATTCAGTTAGAGATAATACGTATATAGATATATGTACGTAAATGTAGGTTGTGTACATATGTAATTCAGTTTATGGCAACTCATATCTGACAGATATAAAAGCACACACCCACTCACACAACAACAATGACAAGCTGCCGCCATTTTGTGTCTGTGTGTGTGTGTAAGCGAATGACGACGACAACGAAGAAAAATGATAATAAAATAACGCAAATATGGCAGAAGGAAATGCTCGTTATGCAAGGATTTCTTTTTATTTTATGTATTTGCCACATAAGCAGCTTAAGTGGCAACACACTCAGCCACATATCCAATATATACATAGATAAAGATAAAGAGAGAGGGAGAGAGACATATATAGATAGAGATGGGTATATCATGTGCTGTATATATGCATAAGAACGAAAGGATCATGCATAATGCTGACTACAAGGCATGCTGCTTGTTGTTGCCCCATGTGCCATAATTTGCAGAAAAGTGCCAGCAAAGGCACACACACACACACACACCCTGCTCCCCACTATTCCCCATAAGCCAACAGCCATTGGCACGCAGGGCAACAAGGATAACATTTTTTGGTTGCCTTTCAACCTTGGATTCCGTTCAACGTTTGGAAATGGAAATGGAGATTGGAATGGGAATCGAATGGGCATGGATCTGGAGGCATATGGAAAAATGGGTGCATGCCATAAAAACAATAGCGCACATAAATTCAGCACAAATATATGTATATAAAGTATGCAAAAAGGAATAAAACGAACAAAGAAATAAGCAAAGCTGTGAATGGGGATACAACGACGGGTGTTGCACACAAAAATGAGCAGGAAAACTCTGACACACACACACACTCTTACCAAAAATTGTTACGAATAATCGTAAAACATGAGGAAGAGTCTGAAAAGTCGTAACAATTTTTGTTTGTATTTTTTTGTTAGGTGTTTTTTTCGCAGTGATTTCATTGGAATTTTAACGAGGCACAACAAGCATGTACATAAGTATGCGTGTGTGGTGTACTCGTGTGTATTTCTACAACTTCAGAACAGAACATTTGCGTTTGGAACATCGTTAGCAAGTCACAGAATTTGTATTTAAAGTAGAATTTGGGAAGGTGTAATTCGATTAGAAAGCTGATTTTAACAAATATGTCTAAGAGATAACAATTTAGTACTAGTATCTGTTATTCGGCGTAGTAGCGTTAATTTTTAATGTATATAATTGTTTCAATTACAATTGTACCAACGGTTGAGGGCAAGCGATATCAGATACTGACATCACTGGATATCAATCTTCTGCACTTGGTGGGGCAGACGGAACAAATGCCAGTGCCAGAGGCCTTTTACGCTTCCCTGCCGAGGTCACAGATGTTTATATTTGTGCCATCAGCGCTACCAATAATTGGACATTGGTTCAAGTGGGCAGGTTTGATGTCCTACGACCCTTATGTTATGGATATTCTGGGTGTTGTTCGTATAAGCGCAAATAATTGTGATTTTCCGTGTTTTCCGTTTGATTTTCCATTTGTGTAGTTGAGGATTTCTTCTTGGATGCTCACTACGAAATTGCGTAAAATTATTGGAATAAAACTAAAGGAGGAACTACCCCTCTAGTTGGGTACGGGTAATGCACGATTTTGTCGTTTCTGTGCGTCAAAAATGTATGCTTTTTAGTTTATTGCCCAACCGTCAGATAGCATGGAATGGTAATAGGGAGGGTTTTGTTGCACAGTTTTATGAGTCGACCTCGGGACCTCATGTGCTGGCTTGGTCAAGTCGACGTGTAATTGGGAATTTATTAGTCGCTGGAGACTCATTTACATTTTTCTTGTGGAGAAAGGAAGGTGGAGAGCTTAGTAAATTTTTGGTGTGCCTGGGTACGGGGTGAGGTGAAATATTTTGATTGCTAGCGAGGCAACAAGCTTACAGAATCAGCAGAACCAGAAGTAATAATTACCAGTTGTTTAATTTATTGCCAGGCAATTTTGATTTGTGCGAATGACTGAGGCACTTGGCCAGTTAAGGGTGATGGTTATAAATTGACTGCTGAATCACAAGTATTCGAAGTTTGAATACCAATACCATATGTACAGCAGTTGCTAATTTTTTCAAACAAAGCTAAACACGGACTAAGGAATATAATTCTCTAAAAGTTTTTCTAAAAAAAGAAAAAGAAAACAACATTGTCCTCAATTTCCGGCAATTATTTTGACTGTCGGTCGATTTAATTTATTCGTTGCTCAAAATTAAAATCCAGCAAAATAAAGAAATCCCCTTGTCCAAATCGCGACATAGGCGCAACCCAGCCCCAAGGCTAAAACCGATGTCCCCTCAGGCAACCCCTGCTGTGTTTGTTAGCGTGATTTTTCATTCCAAGCGCAATTGGTTTTCAATTCATGGCCATGTAATCCCCAGCTCCATGGGATATTTCAGGGATTTATGTTGTTTTTTTTTCTATTTTATTTTATTCCTAGGGCTACCGAAGGAATAGGAGGGGGAGTTTGAGGCGTGGCAAGGTGGTGGGAGGGGTCGGATGTGTCTGGACGGGAATCCTCTGCATATTATTAGCGAACACCGCGTGGCTTCGAGTTGAACTTTTAATCAAATGCACATAATTGCCAAAATAAATCAATCAATTTAACTTGGATGTTCCCAAATTAGAAGTGACAGCCGCCACCCCAACCCCGTGACCCCAAATTTCAATGAGACTTAGCTTGGGGCTCTGTAGGTGCCACGTATAAATTAGGAATAGATCTAAAATTCCGATGATTTTTTAAGAATCACAATGCGAAGTAACACGCTTAAGATTTGGTTTACGTGTCATTTGCAGAATCCGGGCTTGGGTTAGGGTTGAAAGGCGTGATTGCTGTCTTCTGTTAATGCGTCATCTTAAATTAACATTAATTTTCGTGTATCAATGGCTAGTGATCTCAAACACCCACTCTTGCACTCACCATGCACGTGTTTTGTGCCTTTTTCGTTTGGTAATCCGTAAGATATAATGTCATAGACACGTTCCGGTCGCTAGAACAGGAGTCGTCTGTCTGACTTTGCGACCATTATGAAAATGACAAATAGGGCGCAACTGTCGCCGGCAGCTAACACAAATCGTCTGGCATCGTTTCTGGTTTCCGCTGCTATATAATATAACGCGATGCAGTTTTAGGGAGGGGCCATAACACTGGCTACAATCTGTGCGCACGTTTGGGATTATATCGAAAAGGATTAACTGTAATACTAGCACGTGAATGTTTAACATCAACACCCGTTCTTTTGACGTTTGCCCAGATTTTAGTTGTGTGCTGCTGCTTACGAGGCAATACTTATCATTGATTGAAATTAAAATCGAAATTTAAAATATGTCAACTACTTTCTAGCAACTCTCAAAAGTTAAACGCATGACGTTGTAGAGCAAATAAATAAACAAGTAAAAACGGTAAGAACAGGTTAATAACAGATTAAAAAATGTCAAAATCGGTTTAATTTTTTTTATTTTTATTTGGAAAAATACAGATTCTTGTAACTTTTGCTCGATATTTAGAGGAGATCATCAGAAAACTGTCTGTCTGAGATATAGATTCTGTATGGAATTTATCGATTGGAAACGCCAGAAATCTGTCTACAAAATTTAATGTATATAGCTTTGAAACTGAGGGAGATATTTAGATTAAATCGAATTGCCACGCCTCCAGTAAGCATAGTCAAAAAATCTTAACACTTTATCTGATACGAGTATACTCGCAGATATATTCCAAATATCAGTCTCTAGCTTCATACGGACAGAAGGGCGGACGCACATTGCACAAACCCAATATATGCAATATAAATACTCTTTTTAAGTCCAGAAAATATCTTCAGGATCATACTCTTAGCTTAAAAGTTTCTTTAGAATTTGGTTTCCGTAGTGGGGCTAAGCGCAGCTGCTGAGTGTGTGTATGTGTGCTTTTCTGTATGTATGTATGTGTGAATTCAAGATAATTGAAATGTATGTGAAAACACCGTGCAGGGTATCCCCTAGTCGGGTGCTCCAAAATAGAGTCGTCGTACTTGTTTAAAAATAGATTTTTTTAAGTTTTGGATCATTTTGGAATAAATTCATTTTCAAAAAACTTGCTTAAATTTACTAAAATTGTGACTCCCAATTCCTAGTAAACTTCCAACTTGCATAACTCAGACAAAACTAAACGATTTTAGTGCTTGATGCTATTTTGTGAATGGCTTATTATTGATTCCATGTCCCACATTTATTACATTTTGAAACTCTATATTTTTCGGAGTTTTTTTTTTAATATCATTTCCATCCTTTGGTTATTTTCGACAAAAAATATTTTCAAAGTGTAAGTCTAATGTAGAATCAATTTTTAGTCAAAAATCAAATTAAAAAAAAAAAACATTAATTTACTGTTTAGCCGGACTATCGCTAATCTATCAATTTCACAGAATTGTTAAAGTTAAAAATTTCAACCTAGGGGTTAACCCTCGGACTTCACGCAGTGCCACAGCCAGTAACTGACAAATTTGTGTTTAAATTTTAAACCATAATTTGCCGACACGGAAAAGGACGAGCGGTGTCGGAACTGACGGCACTGTTATTAGCCAAAGGGGAGGTAGACTGAGGGCGTTTTAAAGGGGTGATTGCGCACGGGGGTTGTGGGGTTGCGGCAGTCCACAATTGAATTAAAAAACTGCAAAGTACATTTTTCAAAACGACAAACAAAACGCAACGAAAAGTGAAACGGAAATGAAAACAAACAATAGAGCGAAGGAAAACAAAGTAACCTGAGAAGACAGCATGAATGACTGGCGAAGTTCAAACGAAAAATGGTTGCCAATGATGAGAATGATGATGATCGAGCTGGGAGTGGGATGAGCAATTGTGTAAACTCAAATGGCTGAGGGGAGTGTGAAAATGAAATAAGTATAAACAAATAAAAGCGCATAGTGGCAGCTCAATTTGAGCGAAGTCAAATGGCCAGGCAGTACCAGGACTAAAAAGACTACAGCCCGGGTGTCGCAACCCACCCCCGAGGTAGCTTATTTATTTTTTTAAGTTTTAAAAAAAATAAAAAAAGAAACGAAGAGCATATTTGTGAGAGAGCAGCACGCCAAATTGAAGACAGAACATATTGTTGCAGTCCGATTTGATATGTTAGGGGTTGACCCGGAAGCGGCAGGCCTTTAAGGGGTTTATGGCCCAGACCTTCGCAACATGTAAATTCAAACAGAATCAGAGCAAGTGTTGCATGACATTGACTCCCCGACATCCGCGTGACAGTTTGCGTTGTCAAGGACCCAGTTCCCCCCATCGGCGGCTCCCTCCCTCCATGTCTTCTGTCTTGTTGTCGCTGCATTTCATTTTATTTCATTTGTTTTTATGCAGTTTTACACACTCGTTTTAATGAAGTGAGTGCTGCAGACCACAGATGTCCTGGCGAATGCCCTCGTCTGCACATGATGCAGTAAGAGGCGACCTCATTAAGACGCCCAATTACAGTCCAATTGTAGCGTCAGAGGGCTTCAATTTCAGTTTTTTTTGTCCTGGCATAAATCACGCCGCTTAATAACTAATAAACGACGACGATTGCTTGTGTGGACCCATGGGTAGTTGGTTCCACTCAAGTGGCAGCTGTCAGTTTGACCCACACTGCGTAGAAATGCGTGAAATAATCGCGCGTTGCGCATCCGGACCCGCCGTCTGTGACAAATAAAAAGCACCCTGGAGGAATTCATCAGTTTTGTGATTTTGTATATTAAGTCATCATTTTTGTGGCCCACCCTCGTTCAGCTGGCCCCTTGGGAATTAAATCGCACTTTGTTTCATTGTCCTACGTTATGGGGTCAGTTTAAATTGAAGCCAAGGCTTGAAATTTGTGGGTAGTTGCCTTGCTCGTGGGCTTAGCTCGACTAGCAAAATTGATGTATACTCTAGTGCTTGTATTAACAGAAAAAACGTGTATTAATAAAACTCTAGTACTTGCATAAGTACTAAGTTTTTATTTTTTTTACATATATGCATTATGCGTTTTTCATTTATTACTAACTATAACACTATTACTTAACAATGGGAACTTAAGCTAGTTGTACATAGGCAACGTATAAAATAGACTAGTTACATTTTACATTTTACCTGAAAGTATGCAACAGTAGATATAATATTTGTTGTATATATTTATTCGAATACCAAAATCAGCTAAAGATCTGGGAATACAGAAAAGGACATACTAAAAAGCAAATGTGCCGGTGAAGTAATCACTGAGTTATTTATTCATAAGCAAACTTAAGTCTTGTCAACATCTCAAGCGGATGAGCTTGAGCCCATGAGGTATAATTGAAAGCTGATTCTGTTTTTTTTATTTTTTTTTTGGGACTTTGCCATTTCAAACTCCAACTGCGCCAAGGGCAGCAACAACAAAACCATTAATTTGCCTGCAGGTGTGCGCAAGTCTAATGGGTGTCATGATTGAGGCTGAAGCTCTTTCTCCCTTGGCGGCACTCTAAAGCGTCAAAATCCTTCAACTTTTCGCAGCATTTGCGCACACAATGAATAGAGGGGAAGGCTTGGCAGTCTCGAGTGGACTTCGCCAACAACAAAAACAAAAAAAAGAAAAAATTACAAAAGTATTTGAATTGACAAGTACCATCAAAATAGAAGCGGAATTAAATTTATCATGCGAAGTGGTAGCGTGGGCCCATTGAGCCACCCAACTGAGGGTTGAATTGCAACCAGCACCCACCAAAGCCCAATGTCATCGATCAATCCGAGCGTGAGACAGTTCCACAGGAAGTGAGACCATCTTTAAATATTGAATAATGTTTTTTTTTCTGCTACAATTTAGCTGGGACCTTTGTGGGTGTTCGCCTATATAGGAACGATCGGCTGATGTGATAAGGATAAAGCTTTTGGACTAGGTGGTTGGCAAACATGGCAACAATAATATGCGCAGTGGCACGTGAAGATTTCCAAGGCAATTTCAATTTGTATTTAATTTCATAATTAACGCTGAGCCGTGACACGTTTCCGCCTCAGATTACGAGTGGAATGCGACACCAGCAACAGTGGAGAGCAACGTTCGCCTAAATGTGCTAATGATAATCCGATTACAATCCGACTAAACTCTTTTTCATTCATAATTTTTGCTAATAAGCCGCGGGGCTTAAATGTCAGGAACTGAAAATAGGGTGCCTCGAGAGTGGCAAGTCACGCGACTTGCCAGTTTCCAATTATTCTAATAGGCCGACAATTTGAAGAGTCATGGCTGCAGATGTGATTGACAGCCGGAGTCGGCTTTGCGATACCCATAAAATCGTTTTGAAATATTGCAGTGCTTTGGACTTTTCAATGTAAACATCGCGCGAAAACTGGACAAATTGTTCAACGTAAAACAACAGCAGTCAAACAAAATTGAATATCGTCGACAACAGAAACGCTACAAAAAAACAAAAAAAAAAAGAGAAACAAGAACAAACAGTAAGGGAACGTTAATAAAAAACAATAAAAAAAAAAATTTGATGGCAGTTGCATCCTGGACTATTGGTTGATTTCTATTTTATGGCCACGTCTGAGCGAATTGTGTCACGAATTGGGTATGGAAAGAGGTAGGATACGGCAATTGGTACGTGTCAATAACTGCTATAAAAAGTCGAAATCGCAACGCGATGCACAGTTCAAAAAAGCAGCCCAAATGCACCTCAATAACTCTCTAGTCTGCGGCTCAAATCAATGTTGCATTTCAATTGCGAAATTGCAAAACTGGCAATTGTCACACGGTCTCAGCCGCTCATCAATCCCCCATTTAAAGTCTTTCCGAGTTTGGCGACTTTTTGTGAATATTAAAATAAACACTTTTTCATTGGTGAACCATTTTTACGAATGTTGTTGAATTTAACTGTGACCAGAATTGGCTGTTCGATTTAAAAAAAAATAATCAGTTTTTAAATGGAGTTAAATTCAATAGAATTTGTAGTGTAGGTGATTTTTGAATCAAAAGTATAAGTGTTTTCCCTTTTTCATGCAAATTAAAATATTAAATAAAATAGATTTCGGTATATTCAGTAATATTTAAAAGTTATCCCGTTAGTTAATAACTAACTGAACTGGTTTTTTGTTAGGATAATATATTTGTACTAGAGGCTGCTGACAAATTGGTTTTGTAATCTCGAGAACACATCTGCGATGATCAATTGAAATGCCAATGTCAGTATAGCTAAACGTTGGAGATGAACTATCCCTGCCATTATCATCCATCTACAATGTGCACATATATGTATATGAATGTTCCATGCACATCCTTTTTGGACTGGGGTGATTTGGTTTTTTTGGCAGGCTCGTGTTTCTACAGTTATTAACACGCTTGTAGTGATTTGTCAAAATTCCCCGTATGACATGTGTGCAAACAATGTCGTGACAATGCCAACGATCGGCGCTGACAATGGTTAGGCAGAACCCTGGACTGGGAAAGGCTCTAGGGGTGGTGCGTGCAGAGCGAAAGGGGTGCATCTGTGAACCACTTCCACTCCGCTGGCAGTAGCCAGCGAAGCACGCTTAACGGATATTTGTTTATTTTTCATTTGACAGACAACTTAAATTCGTTCGAGATTCCCATCGGTTTTCGCAACTGAAGCGGTAATGATACAAAAAAATAAAAAAAATTAAAAAATAACAAAAATATAAAAACCAAAAACAGCAAGAATCGCCATGCCGCAATGCGCCGGGTATCCGCAGGATATGGGTACAATCAATCGCTGGCCGCAGTCGGCGAAGCGCTCCACGTAGTATTTATGCATATCACTAAAAGTTTAATTAAAAGCACATCAAACTGCAGACACTGAAATCAATCACAATTACCATGCAACCTCTGTTCAGATCCCAATACCGAACCCCGTTTCCATATACTGCAAGTATTAAAAAAAATTGCCAATATACAAAAATCGAGAAGGATAAAAGAAATGCGACAAAAGGCGCAAAAGAGACAAGTATCTGTTAAACTCATTTAATGAATTTCCACTCATTAAAATTCAACTTAGCGAACCGTGTCGTTGTTTTTTTTCCGCGCTTAAATAAGATTTAAACTTAATACGATATAACAACATACAAAATAATTTGTACCTTTGGTACAAAAAAAGAAAAGACTTCGCTTTTATGTAATATATGGACTTGGATTCAACCCACACGATACTCGTCTATACACGACTTGGGTTTTGTAATCAAAATTTAGCTGGCCTTCAAGGAAATTGCTTCTACACGGTTGACCTCATTAAATGCAAACAAAGTCGACCACAACAATTCAAATCAAATATAAAAGTCAAAAATTCATCGAGGCCCAACGAGGAAAAGAGGCTCAGGAACTGGTTATATTCACTGGGCATGTATGTGTGTGTGTATATATGATGGTCGTGACGCGTTCAGTTGGCTCCTTTTCTGCGGGAGCGGCTAACCACAACAGGCACCAAGGAGCCACTCAGCGCCAGCAGTGACTGGAAATTTGCTTTGCGGAAAAACTTAAACACCGGAAACAATTAATTCCACTTGAATTAACATATGCTCTGATGGCCTCGCAGGGGATGGAGGCGAGAAAACGGGCGGCCGCAAGCAAATCACGACCCCTTGAAGAGTGTTGACTAGCCAACGGTTGTGGGGCACTTCTCTGTTTGCTGATTGATCGTCCCGTTGTCTCGTCTCGCCTTTAAGCCCTCAACTTGAAGCTCATTCGCGTTTATGAGCCAAAACTTTTGAGTTGCCAACTTCAGTTGGTATGGGCCGAACGGTCGGAGCGAGCAACACCAATTTCAGAAATGAGTTAAAAAGTTAATTGCCGGCGGACAGGTAATTTCTGGCACACTTCAAATGCAAACGCCATTAAGTAATATGCAAACAAGGGATGGCTACCACCACTTCCTGGTCCCGAGACAGCCGAAGTCAATCAAGGACTTGACAGGACCCTGGTAGTTCCCTTTACCCGTCACAGCCGCGACACGTCAGCCATAAAGTCACGAAATACTTACTCCGTCCTTGGCCATTGCGTGCAACCTGCGGTTAGTTGCAAAGTTAGTTTTCCAGATGGAATGAGTCGTAAGGCAGCAAGTCTCAGACCGAAAGAGGAAGAGAGAGAGAGAGAGAGAGAGAGAGATATGACGGGGGCAGGTGAGGGAACGCGAGCAGATTAGGGACGCGTGCCCACGTTTAGGCGTAACAAATTACTATTAAACTAGGCGGGGGACTCACTGATTATTATTTAATGATGAACCCTGCCAGATTGTCCTGATCAGTGCTCGTAGTCGTTCTACTGAAATAATTATACCGCATTTACTCTATCTATACCCATAACATTTAGAGGTGTATACAAGTAACACTAATAATGCTGGTTCACCCATTTTGTTCTATGTAATGGAAAAAGTTTACGTTGAGTAAAAGTTTTTTTTTTTATTTCGCGTATTGTCTGAGCCCAAAAATAAATATAACAAGTGGAAATATGTTAACAACCATTCAATAGAAATGTAATTAAGGGTAGTAAAAGTACATATTTATTTACAAGCTTGTGCATTTCTTAAACACCGAAAAGTATGCTTCAGAAAATCTTCAAATTCAACTAGTGTAATATTATTTTTCGAGTGTTTCGACGGTAAATTTCTGACTAAATACAGTTGCATTCAGAATACGTGCCTTTTATTTTCTCGTCTATTTTCCTTCTCTTCCACTATTCACTGTGGAATGCAATTATTCAGCTGCCTCCTAATTCTGAAATGCCAAAAACACTCTGTGTATTTTCCGCGCCGTCAGCAATGGCAAAAGCAATTTTTTAATTTCTTAATTTTTGCGAGGTCATGAGAATTAGCCGTTGCCACGTTCCACGTAGCCACTTTTGGCGCTGTCCACCACCGTCGCCGGTAATATTTCTTTATCTTCAGCTACATCTCCTCCTCCAGCTTCATCACAGCTACTGACAATGAGATGCGAGGCGACATCGAGATGCGCCCTTTGTTTTCCTGGTGCTTTTCCTTTAACTGCTGGCAGTGGGCAAAGTTTATTCATTTAGAAAATTTGCTCATTTTCGTTGCGGGGCGGATACCAAATTATTGTTGCCTGGCTCAAGGGGAGTATGCGCTGGAAAAATGTGGTACGTGTTCGCAGTTTTCATATAAATTGCGGCCAATAACATTTTTCAGTTGGCAAGGCAAAGAAAAACGCGCACAAAGCAAAAGAAGAAGGAACAGGAAAAAAATGGTCAAAAGCTGCTGATGATGGCTTCTTCGGACAGACTTTGGGACCTGGGCATGGGCCAGCAGAATCTGGCTCATTAAGCCACGAACGGTTGCCGGAGGGATTGGTCAGCATGGGTGTTGCTGTTGGTATTGAGCCTGTGGTCGGCCAACCGTTTGGGGTAAGAGGGATGTTGGGGAAATCTGGCCGCGACGACACTTTGGCAGAAATTTTTATTTTTTTTTTTTCTTTTGTTCTCTGCCTGTGTAGCCATTAGCCAAAAACTGAGGGAGGCAGACAGAAATGAGGGAGTAAATGAGCAGATGGACGAGCAAATTATTCCCCAAATACCCCGAGGTAATTATAAATGTCCTTCCATGCTCGTCTTAGGCCCGTCAGCCAGACGCCGTGTTTTGTCTATCATAATGAGTGGCAGGCGGACATTTGGACATAATTGTTCAATTATTTTGTTACTTATTGCATGGGACAGTGGTCGAGTCCTCCCCATATTTCCATCTTAATATCCCCACTCCGTCGACCCAATATATGTCCTTTTTTTTTTGTTCTTTTCTAATTTTGCTCTATTTCGGACATTATTTGTTAGCGAGCCGTCGAACCGCTGTCGAAATGTTTGTAGATATATGGAGATATATACTTATAAAATTTGTCTGCGCTGGCACGCCTTTAGGCACCACAGGGCAGCCTCGACACACGTGCTCCTCATTTTGCTATTTTATGTACAATCGAACGTCAAATTCAATTACAATCCCAAATTTACAGGGGCGGTGGTTGGGGCCGGTCAGGGCGGCGCACCACCCGGGGCCTCAGGTGTGTTGTGCCATTCAATTATAAATTTTCAATAAAAATTTTCCCATTCGCGTCTGCCGCCTTTATTGTTTTTGACATTCGTCCTTGTCGTGCATGCAAAAAAAGGGAACGGTTTTTTAAATCACCCTTTCTCCTACCCCTCACTCACAGACGTTTATTGAAAATAATAGAATAAGGGCGTGGCCTGCACTTCAGTGTGTTCTGTGTGACAGTGTACAGTCTTTAAATCTACGACATTTAGCCTCGGGCGAATTTTGCAGCTGTAAGTGACATTTTAGTCTCAGAAAAGTCAATTGAATAACTCGGGGCGAAATTTGTAATTGAAGATATATATTATAAATAAGAGCTATGCAACTTATAAATTATATTAAAATACTATTTTAAATTAAAAATTATTATTTGTTTAAGACATTATTTGGAAAACTCTAAATAAAAACCAAAAATTTTAATTTGCAACAAATTTGAATAAAAACATCGTTTAACACAAAAAACTATATAAGTGTGTCTGTAAGACTGTTGGGCGAATCGATCTTAATGTGACTGAATATATTTCAAAATATTGATGATTTCTTATACATCACAAATATAAATAATGGAATAAACAGATTAGCTCGATCTGGTTAATTACAAATATAATTTCCATATTCTTAATAGATAGAATCATTCCATTTAATTGACTTATATTGTAATTAAATTCTCAGAAAGAAATTCTTTCCTTTACGTTGATCATTTTAGGCATATCATTTTGTTCGAGGTGAGCATCATTGAAATTACTGTGTCCCAATAATGTCGAACCACTGTATATATATTAGCTTTCGTCCTAAAAACGCGCAAGTACATATTTGTGTTATGAGAGCGTATGTGTGTGTGTACGTATGTGAATCGCATTGAATCGCTCAATGACATATCTTTAAATCAAAGCGACAGGCCAGGAACCACATTCCAATGCACATTAAGCAAAAGCACCAAAAGCCGAGAAGAACAGCTTCGACCCAACTGACAGATGAACAGAGAGCAACAAAACACAAAAATATCGCAATGATCATAAATATTACTCAGTTTTGATGTCTGCTAGCCGTTCTACAAGTTTCAAGAGCACCAGGAACGTGGACATAGCTTGTAAGTGAAAATATGCAAGGTGATCTGGCTGGTTTCTTCGTCGTTGCCCTGGAGATTGTCGGCGAACTGGTCTTAGCGCTTCCTAAAAGCAACAAAAATTGCCAAAAAGGGATTTCCATTTTTCACACAGATGCATATGGGCGTTGCGGTCCCAGACGTAGCCGGACTATGTATCCGTCCCCCTTTCCGTCTACATTTCCATCTGCGCTCCCCTCAAACTCCTTTAGGTGACGGCAAAAAGGTGTCGAAGAAATTGTTCAACAACAAAGCCAGGCAAAGCGCAAAAAGCGCTGCCTGCTGCATAAATGAAGCGGCCTCATCTTCGTCCTCGTCTCCCTGGTTTCTGGCACTGCGACAGACACGCTGTCTGGCAATGCGGCTGGACTGTCGCCCTGCTAAAGACAAAGGCCGCATCGTCTGGGGAGCCCTGTGTGGAACACTGCCTGGGGGCTACTAGGCATCTGTGGAGCAACAGTCTTAAAGACATCGCGCAAGCGTCGCATTGTCTTCGAGAGCATTATTAGCTTACGTGTTTGTTTAAACAGCAGCAGCGATTTGAATTTCAGCTCCAACTGAAGCGAAGTGAAATATTAAAATAGTTCGCCACCCAATACAGATGAGATGCCATCTGAGCTCTAACCGTGTTCGGCTACCATTCACATCGTGTGCTTACATGTGAATGACATTTAAACACTCACAAGCATAAACAGCCGGAAAACCGACCTGAATCGAGCTGGGAGTGCTCTTACCATTCTATGCTAAATATGATAGAAATCTCTGGGATTGCTACGAAGACTTAAAATGGCATTACGATCGATGCGCGTTTCTTCTCATTGGAATTCAGCGTGAAGAATGGCAATCATATGCATTTTGTTTGTGCCCAAGTCAAATATTTTATTCTATAAATTTACAATTTTCAGATTGGAAAACTGATCGCTAAAGAAAGCAATGTTTTTTAAATTTGATTTTGATTTTATTTAATGTCCAAAGTAATAAAATATTTTCAATGATTTTAATATTTATTGCAAGGATATTTAAACACCTTCGCTCGTCAAAAAATGAATCTAGCGAAGAACAACAAAATATGATTCTTATTTGGCTTTGACAAGAGATGGAAAATCATCTGCCTGTTGTGGCTATGGAAACGAGAAACGGAATGTCGAACGATTTGGTTTTGTCTGCTTAAGCCGCATCTTCTGTTCCGTATTCGGATGCGGCTTCTGGTGATCTTGTTACCGATCTCGGTTTTTGATGCCGATTTTGACTGCTACGCGACGCGTTGACAATTCCCTTGAACTGCTGCTTTGGACACTGAGACAGAGGCATACATAAATCCAATAAACGCGACACGCGAGGGGACGCAGGGACAACAACGATAAAAAAAAAAAAAAAAAAACAAAAACATGGGGAACAGGAACAGAATGTGTCGGACTTGGAGCCGAACTCACAGTCAGAGCCATTGTCACTGCATGCCAGTGAGCCACGATACTTTATTCATTTATTCCAATAATAATAATGCAATGCAAACATTGATTGTCATCGATTGTCAGCGACGGTGGCTGCTGCGACGGCTGCGCACGCGCAACAATCCAGCCGGCAACTGGGAGCAGTGAATAGCTGGAGCCGCGGGGAGTGGGCAGACTTATGTCCTTTTAGGGTATTTTTGATAGGTGACAGATTTTGTGCACTCGCCGTCGATTTGTGGGCAAAATTTATGAGTTGTCGCTGCTGAGATTTCCTGCCCGTATTTACATTTCATTTCAGTTTATTATTAATACGGCGCAGGCTGTTTGAACTTCTCTCGCTCTCTTTGCTTTGCATAAAAAACAAAAAATTTGTATCGCATCCTTTCCGTGACATCGCCCGATCCAATATGCAACGAGTACAAATTTGGGTATCGTCTGTGGTGTAGCAGGAGCGGGCGGCCGTAGCCGGAGCTGGAGCCGAAGCCGTTGCCGCCTGTCATGTAATTGCTTTTTGCGTTGCCAGCCACCGCCGCCGCCCATCAGGCACTGCTGAATTTAAATGAATTCAATATTGCATTTTCACGCTAAAATGCTTCCAAAAACAGATTTTTCATTTACACTTTCTGAATGGTAAAATCCGGATTACGTATCCCACGGGCAAAGCATTGATTCTGCTTTTGCGCAATACAAAAAAGGCTACGTGGAAAATTGCCAATACCCCTCAGCCGACCCGCTGTTGCCCGCGTCGGTCATTTGGTCAAAGGATCCGCCGCACCACCCAGCTATAGTCAATGGGCTCAGACTACCGGTATGACTTGAAACACGGTTGCCTCTGCATCGGCCTCTGTATCTGACTCTGACTGTTGGTAATACATTTCTGAAAAGGCTCCTCGTATTTTGTATGCCCTTTGTGAGCTAAAGGATTCCCTTTGCCACTTTTTCATTGCTGCAAAATTAATCAAAATGCGAAAAATTTAAGGTGTACAAATTTGATAAACCTTAATGTAACTTCTGCGAAATTGTAGGCTTAAACTACGTATGAACGCAATTCTTTTCACTATTTAAGCTAAAAAATTAGAATGTATATTTGCGATAAAGTGAAGGTTTGTTAGCGTGTCAACTCGTGAAAATCTATATTTCTCCCTCAGTCTTCAAGCTGGTAGACCACATTTTTTCAGACAGAATAAAGTTAAGATTTTTTAAAATGTTTACATGTTAGGCTCTTGGTTTCATATCTCCCATATTTCCAACTCCATTAATTTTGTAAAAACCAAACCGGTTTTCATCTTTAATGCCATTATGGAGAGGGTAAACCATCTCTAGATTTAAAATATATGCATTATTAAAAAATAATATATTGCATTTGTTATACAAAAAATATTAATTTTATTATTTAAAAAAATGTATTTAAATTTATTTTATTTATAAAATATAGAATTACAAATTTATATTTTTAATCGATTGTCGTTATTACAATTAGGATAAAAAATAAATTTAAAACAGATTCTGAGTGGTACAATTTTTGTCGAACATTATGCGAAAATTAAAAAAAGATTAGACATGTAATGCTCCCGGACACAAAAGGTTCACACCAATCTTGAGCACACTTTGTTATACTCGTATGCAGATCTGGTGACAGTTGCGTGTTAAATTTATTTATTGTTACCGAAGCTACTATGGGATTTGGTACCTGAATGACGTATGATCTACATTTTGATGTGCTGTCTTTTTGTTTATTTGTCAATTTAATTTCTTCGCCGGGCATTTTGTCAAATACTTGAATAGGGCATGACTTTTTAATGTACTCACCTCTGTTTTTGATTCGTTTTTGTCATTTTAATGTGCATTGAATTTTAATTTTGCAACAGCCACGAAATCAAAACACTTTCAAAAATCACTGGCCCGATATAAATGTTCAAGTATTATGGCGCACCAAAATGTTTGTCAAAATTTTAAATCGGCTTTGCCTCCACCTATATATTTATGCCAATTTTGCCATAAAAAACTTCGGTCCTCACAGTATTTTGTGTTTTAGCTTTTTGGGTATCATGCGGAAAATGATCTGATTTATATTTGACACAATGCGTTGGCTGACTGTTAAAAAAAAGAAAAAAAAAAAAAAATATATATATATATATGTATATATATATATATATATATATATCTTTTACATAAATATCTGAATTTTTTACCTACACATAGCTTTGAGCTCTTTGACAGTCGTCTGCTCTGATACATAAAACATAAGCTTGGCAAACGTGGGATTGACGAGGGGTCTGAACCCGTTACCGTAAGACACGCCAAACATATGGCGGCCATTATGATGCGCAATAATGCGAAATGTGAAATGAAACGCTAACAAGAGACTTGAGTACGCTTGTAGGGGCCCAATTATATCGCAATGAGTGGTCGTAAAGTATTGGGGTGTTGACAAATTATGGCAACGCCTTTGAACGGATCACGTCTTGCACGTTAATCAGTTGCTGCTTTTATATACTCGCATTTTTTTTGGTATGTTATTATTCGTGTATTTAAGTTGAGGAATATCTGCCCCACTGATTGTTAATGCAGAAGTATATAGGAAGTGGCTTGATCGCTTCAAAATATATATCAACTAGAAAATATATAAAAAAGACATTTACTGTGAAGATTTTATGGATATTTTTCTCAGTTATTTAAATACTTTAATCGGGTGTTACCGACAGCGCAATACTCATTCACATTATTATTATTAAGAATCTTAATTATTATTGTTATTTTGGAAAAAATGTAGATTTTTCTATTTTGTGGGGGCGGGAGGAAGTCATGCGAACACTGTCGGAGGCGCTCTACTGGACGTACCCGGAATATCAAGGTGACTCTAGCTTTAAAGGGTAGGACAAATACTCATTTCATTGATTTACTGATTTACTGTTGAAAATGCAACGAAGAAGATATGGAAATATTTGCGGAAATAACTCATGCAGATTAGCTGAGAGCTGCAAGTTGAGAGCAAAGCAGCCGACAAATGAAATGGCACACAAATTAAGTAGAGAAAATATAATTGATAAACACGAGTGAGTTCTAATTCTGGCGCTTTATCAGCAGTCGCCTTGCCATTAATTAGGAGCTTGATTTATGAATGCGCTGATTTCGATAGTCTTGTAGCTGGACACCGATCTGGACTGACTGGGCTGTAGCATAAAGTGCTTTTAAGGCATGATGCCACCAATTTGTCTGCAGAGAGAAGGAAACTCTCGCTGCGCGTTGGCGGCGTTGGCTGGTGAAGTGCAGGCTACGAGGATTCAACTGAACTACACAAAATAATTGACTTACAGATCGAAGCACCTGCCTCGACGTAAGTTCGTTCCTAGCGGCAATGAGTCATAAATCAGATGGTCGACGCACGGAGAGCTTAAACGGCTTAAATGCCGGTAGCAGTAGCAACAACCAGCACCTTCACCACGTGTTCCTGCCAAGCAAAACAAGCGCGCGAACTGCAAAAGCCGGTGATAAACATCTCCGGGGTATGCACCGGGGTCACTTTGTGATCCTTGGCTAAACAGTGCCCGCAGCTTCAAGCGGAAGTTGTAGTTGCATTTGGGTTTCGAAAGGACATCGCAAGGGCGCAACACTAACTGAATGCGCCGCAGGCTTTTATTAATTAAGTGCATGTTTGCGCATTTCTCATGCTTTCGACTTTATCCTTTGGTATTAATTGGCGCGCTAGCAAGGGTCCGCCCCGCCAGGACAATGACAACTCGATAAGCACATATCAACGCACATTGCGCGTTCTACTGATCGCCAGTGCGATCCCCCGATCATCATGCACCTGTTCCGCATGTGCTCGTGGGTGAGTTCGAAGACATCCAAGCGGCACCATATTGCCTCGTACATATATCATTTTCAGGTCTGCTTCTGGCCTGCTGTTTGAGTCGTGTTATTCCGGCATATTTGAAATGCATGCACATACATATCTCTATGGCATTGTTATAGTGTCAACTGCTATCAGAGTTTTATGGTTTGTTTGTCATTTAACACCTTTTAAGGTGCGCACATTAATTTGAAACGCAGCCAACCCGGGCAACTAGAGCAGAGTCACTTTACGAATTAAAACTCCAGCTGTGAAATACACATGCCCCCAAATAAGACAATAACTAATGCTAATACCATTATATATGTAGCTATATACATATGTATAATTGGGACACACAAATAACAAAGGGTGGAAGCTATCAAGTTGGTATTTTTTAAAAAATATGTTGATAAGTGACAACCTTTAATTTCCATACTTATTTAATACTTTTATTCTAACCCATCTCCATTCTAAATGAGCTAAATATATTTTACTTCTTTTTTTGTATAACTGCATTCACAAATTCTAATTGGAGTTAATTAACGGGCAGCCCTAAAAGTCAAAGACAATCAGATACAAGACACGAACTGGGGACCTTAAGGAGCAACTCAGACTGGTTCATCCTATCGGTACCATCGATTTTGAGTATGTCGAGTATTCTTTACCAAAATAAAAAATTTTTATTTTATTGTCGAATTGTCTATACCCTTTTGCAGATGACATCCTAAATTGAAATAATTAGAAAAGATTGCCTAAAAACCGTATTTTTAAATAATTTTAATAGTTTCAATTTTATTTATTTCTCTAAATTTATCTCGTTATGGCATTAGTTTCTTAACTTAAATTGGATGGCTTAGAACTTAAAAAATGTGCCCAAAGCTTCACAGCGAAACGAAACAAAACTTTTTCAATACCCACGAAATATTTATTAGCCGAAAACGAAATTTTAATGAACTGAAAAGATTTAATAAAATAAAATCGATATAAAAATAAAATGTAAAGAGAAGAAATAAAATAATGAAGAGGCAATGTGATGAGTCCAGCACAGTACAGCAAACAGCAAAAAAAAAAAATTTCAAAACAAAGTTCGTGCTCAGGTCTCACCCTGCCGCTGCCCGCTGCCCGCTTCCGCTCGCTAGGTCCATCGATCTGTGGGACACATTCACATGCAAATTGTGAATGCAAGGGAACAGTCGAAAGGCGCACACTGTGGTGGCCAGAGGAGCAGATAGTACGCACATGCGTTCCCGGTTTTCAGATGTGTCCCAGTTGTGTTCGTTGTGTGCAGATCCCAATGGCGATCCAGTTTCTTCAGCAGTCGTTGGCTGGTGATTTTCTTATTTATTGATTTTCTACAATAAATTTCGCATGTTTGCATCCAATTTAAATAAAATTCGACAATTCTAAATCACCTCATTTTGACGTGGGGCTACTGTATCGCCAGCTAGTCAGGTTTACCTGTGTCGCCCGGTTGCGTGCGATTCTCGAACTCGACACTGAAGCTGGGAGCTGCGTTTTGGTTTCTGTTAGCGGAAATGCAAAACAAGGCCAAAGCGGCAGATTTATTGACATCTTCGTTGGCTGCTCTCGTACTCGTCCGTTTCTGCTTCTGGTGCTACAGCCACGGATGATGCCACTGCTTTGCATATGAAATGGCAAAGAACAAGTGAGCGATATCTCTAAATATTCCATGAGAATGTATCAGAGCGCATCTGAGTTATCGAAACGCTTGAGACAAACGACATTTCTTACCGATTATCTTCGTGTAGTCGAAAGAATCGAACCTGCCTTCGTTCTCGTTCATGACTCACGCCTGACTCGTCTCGCCTTTCGGTTTCTAAATCACAACGTAATCGCCGAGAGTCAATCTAACTAGAAATTATGAATCGCAAATGAAGCATTCACGCATTCACCCAAATACTGATTATGGCGTGCGAATTGAACCTGTTGCGTTTCACTATTCGTGGGAATTTGATTATTCAAATCGGTTCAAACATTTGTTATGCATAACTCTTTTGTTCGCGGTTTCGATTCGCGGCTTTTTGCTTTTGTTTCTATTAATTGAAAGTAGTTATTTATATGTTAAAATCAATATGAATTTTACCAAAGCTGAATTTTAAGTTGGCTAACTCTTTGCAATAATGCTTCCCATGTCATTATAAAAATAATGTATAGATTTTCATTAATCGAAAATTCCCCTCGTCCATATTTATTGTCATGACTTACAGATGCTGTGAGAATTTCAAATTGCAAATTGTCGCAGCCAATTTGACAAATAGAAAAATGTCCATAAAATTAGATTATATTTATTGTGTGAAGCTTGCCTAACAATGTCAGTGACCCAATATCCAAAGAAATACAGACTTGAACATGGTGTATTCGGTGAATTGATTTTACTTTATTTGTGGAAATGAAATAGAAATGATTATTAATTTCCATGAAATTAAAAAATGTAATGTTATAAACATTATGCATTTTTGTCTGGATATAAAAGTTTACTAAAATGAATTGTGATGGGTGGAAAATTAAATCATTTAAACTAGGAGTTACAAACCACTGTTCGCCGTTCCCTTGAGCAAATTCAGTAAATAATTGTGATTAATGCGAATTACGGATTATGACATCTGATTGAGTTTATTGGGATGTGTGTGCGTACTATGCATACTCCTTTCTTATACCCCTGCCTTCCGTTTTTATTACAGCATATTCTGTGGTTGTCATTTTGTAATAAAATTGTTAATTGGTTTTGTTTTTAAACTGTCAATCAATTAAAAAAGCAACGGCGATTTAATTAATTAAATCAACAAAGACCGCAATAATCCAACACCAGCAACAATAAACGGATATGCCCATTCCGATTTGCATGGCCATCCTCCAATTTCAATCCCTCTTCATTCCTTTGCGAATAATAACAATAATAAATAATTTAATGACGTCAATGGCTCGCAGACTGGCCCAAATGTGATGTGAGCGTGGGGGCGTGGCCGTAATTTAAGTGGCCACGGCCAACCATGGCACCTCTGGCACCACCTAACGGAGCACCATCCGCCATTGGATAGGGTACGCTGCGTGGCAGGGGGCGATGGGTAAGGGGCACAACACCATTTGAAATTCGAAATTCGTATGCAAATTTTCATACATTTATTTTCCACACTTTGGGCAAACAGCGCCGCGAGCTAAAAATGATAAAGCGACTTAATTTTTTTCATTTCGTGGCTCGTTTCGTGCCTTGCACATTTTCTACCCCCTCTGGAGCCCCTTCTCGCACACCAGCTTTTCTCCTCCCACACACACACACACACACCTCCACACTGGCTGGCTATGCACCATGGTGTCTGCCCCCGGTCTCTGCTTCGCCCCGCCCTGTGCCAACGTAATTATGTAAATTAACTCTTTTCGGGGCCTTTGAACGGCTGCTCAGCGGGTCGCCTACCCCCTGACCCGCTCTACTCCCCTTTCGGGCAACTTGATCGCATTAAAATGGAGTTAAATGTGTGTGTGTGTACCCATTTCAAGTCTTATGTAGTATAATTTTCCTTATGTAAGATGTCAGTTAAAGTTTAGTCCAAATGTCTGAGCAACTATGCAATTTGTTATTTAGCCATTAAAAATAGTAAAAATATATTTGCCGCTCTTTGTTCGTGCGCACTCAATATGATAGGGCCGCTATCCCGCCAACAAGCCTGAACGCATATGGCTAACAGCACTTTCAGCTGTTTTACCTAGACTTTGATTCATCTTGAAATGCTATTATAATGGACTTTTATTTTGAGGTACCCTAGTACAGTTTCCTGGCTAACACAGACTTTTCATTTAACCAAGACAAAGAACTGAAATTCGCTGATTGAATTAAAGCTGAATATGTCCAGTAAAAGGTGCCGACGGCGATGGCAATAAGCGAATTGGAACCATTTCGAGTCTGAGCCAAGGCCTAAATAAATTCGTCATTATAAATCATGAGCTGCAACTGTTTAATTAATCACCGCTGGGGCAAAACGAACGCCTGGCCAAGAAAAAACTGTGCAATTGCAACTGCAAGTGCTCAGCTGGAGATTTGCGAAAAAGATGATATTTATGGCAACTTTGACAGCGGCGAGATCAATGTCGAATAGACTCATTGCCAGTGCCCCAACAGTCGTGCCACAGTTTGAGTGCCGCACGCGCACTGACCACCACGGTTTAGCTTTTGTTGCAACCACAGCGGCGATGTTGATGTCGAGGCGGGCGACAGTTTTTAATCGTGGCAATAATCATAACTGTGATTTGTATGACTCTGTTGATGTGGCTACGGCCTGCTACCGCCAATGGAGCCGCCGTATTGCCCATATTGGCGACCAGAGGTGAATTATTAAAGCGTTTTGCAATTTATGCGACGCTTTTGCGTTCGGCTGCCGTTTGAAGCCGTCATAAACTGCCGCTCCCCACTTCCCCTGCCCACTACCCCCTATTCCGCCCAAAGTGAGTGACGTGATCTTGGCTGTGGTTGTGGCTGTGATTTGTGCGGCACAGCAATCGTGCGCCTAGTTGGTGGCTTACCAAATGAGGAGATTGGCTTTTTTTGTTCGTCTTAGTTGGGTTCGTTCAGAATTTGTAATTCGCCCGGCCCCACAAGTTGTGGCGCTAGCGCGTCTACGACTGCATTTACATGGTCTATAAATATTTATGAGAGAAAATAGAAGAGTTCATTATAACTAAGGAACAGGAGCTCCAATTTCAGACTGCAGACTCCGGGAGACGGCGGCTGCATTATGAATGGTCTCATTTGGAAGGTTCTTTATTGAGATTGAGATAGTAGGTAAGATCAGGTAGATCTTGGATTCATCTTATATTGTTATAAATAGACTCATACGAATTACCAATTCTAATGCTATATGCTTCATCAGCTAACAAACAACAACTTCTCTTTGTTTTATACCCATTTCCATTACTGAGAGCAACTGCCTGGGACACCAACTCTTTAAAGAACTCAGAGCTTCGTATGCAAAACGTTCGAGAAGGAGTACAAAACGATTGGGATCCACCGTGGCTGGTCTGCAGCTCTTTTGTTGTGACGGGCTTTAGTTAGAGCTAAAATACATTTGTTTATGCTAAAGTTGGCCAATTAGTAAGATTGTTATTTCTTGTAAAATTCACAGATGCTTCGTCGCTGATATCGCTGGATGTGGACGTTTAGAGACCGATTTCAATGGTCTCCGGTTGTAGCCAACGGGTTGGCATGCCCATTTGTTTGTATTTATGCATTCGAAACAATATCAATTGTAATGAATTTTGAATATCGTTAAGCGTGAGGCAACAACAGACTGTGCCTCAACTCTCGATCCTCGATCCTTGAGGGCACTGAAAAATGTCGCAAAAATGGAATGTTCTGCTGTAGATGATGAGCGATATGAATATAGTTCCCAGGCTCTCAGTTCAACAGTTGTCCAGCAGTTTTTGAAGTCGCACTGTTCCTGCCTCAACCGGCCACAGTTTAGCGATCTTTGCTTGCAAATAATGCAATGGGCAGCTAAATTCCGTCAGCATGTGTAACTTATATCTCCAAATAACAAAAATAACAAGTAAGCATACTGCAGTCGGATGTAACTGACTGCGTGATACTCGTTCACAATTCACAGTAGTTAATATTGTTATTTTGGCAAAGTATAAAATTTTTTGTATTGATTAAACATTAAAACTGATTGTGAAGGGGTCAAATTTTTTGTCAAAAATCATGCAAAAATTGTCAAAAATTTTGACATGTAAAGCTCTCAGATCCATAATTCCAACGCCCATAACTTTGTCAAAACTGAACCGATTTAGATGTTTGATGGCATTTTTTTCATGGTTTGTCATTTAGATTGATTCTGCATTTCAAATATATTCATTATTGAAAATAAAATTTTTTGGATTTTTTCCGAAAAAAAGCAACCCCCTTACTCATTTTCGAAAAATTTTTTTTTTTTAAATTTAGAAATGCGAGATTACATTTTTAATCGATTGTAGTTGTCACAATTAGCGTTAAAAAACACTTTAAAACCGATTCTGAGGGGGTCAAATTTTTTGTTAAAAATCATGCAAAAATTGTAAAAAATTTTGACATGTAAAGCTCTCAGATCCATAGCTCCCATATTTCCAACGCCCATAACTTTGTCAAAACTGAACCGATTTAGATGTTTGATGGCATTTTATTCATGGCTTGTCCTTTAGATTGATTCTGCATTTCAAATATATTCATTGTTAAAAATAAAAATTTTGGATTTTTTCCGAAAAAAAAGCATGTACCCCCCCCTACTCATTTTCGAAAATTTTTTTTTTTTTAAATTTAGAAATGCGAATTTACATTTTTAATCGATTGTAGTTGTCACAATTAGCGCTAAAAAAAACTTTAAAACCGATTCTGAGGGGGTCAAATTTTTTGTCAAAAATCATGCAAAAATTGTAAAAAATTTTGACATGTAAAGCTCTCAGATCCATAGCTCCCATATTTCCAACGCCCATAACTTTGTCAAAACTGAACCGATTTAGATGTTTGATGGCATTTTATCCATAGTTTGTCATTTAGATTGATTCTGCATTTCAAATATATTCATTATTGAAAATAAAATTTTTTGGATTTTTTCCGAAAAAAAGCATGTACCCCCCCTTTCTCATTTTCGAAAATTTTTTTTTTTTTTAATTTAGAAATGCGAATTTACATTTTTAATCGATTGTAGTTGTCACAATTAGCGCTAAAAAAAACTTTAAAACCGATTCTGAGGGGGTCACATTTTTTGTTAAAAATCATGCAAAAATTGTCAACAATTTTGACATGTAAAGCTCTCAGATCCATAGCTCCCATATTTCCAACGCCCATAACTTTGTCAAAACTGAACCGATTTAGATGTTTGATGGCATTTTATTCATGGCTTGTCCTTTAGATTGATTCTGCATTTCAAATATATTCATTATTAAAAATAAAGATTTTGGATTTTTTCCGAAAAAAAGCATGTACCCCCCCCTTACTCATTTTCGAAATTTTTTTTTTTTTTAAATTTAGAAATGCGAATTTACATTTTTAATCGATTGTAGTTGTCACAATTAGCGTTAAAAAACTTTAAAACCGATTCTGAGGGGGTCAAATTTTTTGTCAAAAATCATGCAAAAATTGTCAAAAATTTTGACATGTAAAGCTCTCAGATCCATAGCTCCCATATTTCCAACGCCCATAACTTTGTCAAAACTGAACCGATTTAGATGTTTGATGGCATTTTATTCATGGCTTGTCCTTTAGATTGATTCTGCATTTCAAATATATTCATTATTGAAAATAAAATTTTTTGGATTTTTTCCGAAAAAAAAGCAACCCCCTTACTCATTTTCGAAAATTTTTTTTTTTAAATTTAGAAATGCGAATTTACATTTTTAATCGATTGTAGTTGTCACAATTAGCGTTAAAAAACACTTTAAAACCGATTCTGAGGGGGTCAAATTTTTTGTTAAAAAATCATGCAAAAATTGTAAAAAATTTTGACATGTAAAGCTCTCAGATCCATAGCTCCCATATTTCCAATGCCCATAACTTTGTCAAAACTGAACCGATTTAGATGTTTGATGGCATTTTATTCATGGTTTTGTCATTTAGATTGATTCTGCATTTCAAATATATTCATTATTGAAAATAAAATTTTTTGGATTTTTTCCGAAAAAAAAGCATGTACCCCCCCTTACTCATTTTCGAAAATTTTTTTTTTTTAAATTTAGAAATGCGAATTTACATTTTTAATCGATTGTAGTTGTCACAATTAGCGCTAAAAAAACTTTAAAACCGATTCTGAGGGGGTCAAATTTTTTGTCAAAAATCATGCAAAAATTGTAAAAAATTTTGACATGTAAAGCTCTCAGATCCATAGCTCCCATATTTCCAACGCCCATAACTTTGTCAAAACTGAACCGATTTAGATGTTTGATGGCATTTTATTCATGGCTTGTCCTTTAGATTGATTCTGCATTTCAAATATATTCATTATTAAAAATAAAAATTTTGGATTTTTTCCGAAAAAAAAGCATGTACCCCCCCTTACTCATTTTCGAAAAATTTTTTTTTTTTTAATTTAGAAATGCGAATTTACATTTTTAATCGATTGTAGTTGTCACAATTAGCGCTAAAAAAACTTTAAAACCGATTCTGAGGGGGTCAAATTTTTTGTCAAAAATCATGCAAAAATTGTAAAAAATTTTGACATGTAAAGCTCTCAGATCCATAGTTCCCATATTTCCAACGGCCATAACTTTGTCAAAACTGAACCGATTTAGATGTTTGATGGCATTTTATTCATGGTTTGTCATTTAGATTGATTCTGCATTTCAAATATATTCATTATTGAAAATAAAATTTTTTGGATTTTTTCCGAAAAAAAAGCATGTACCCCCCCCTTACTCATTTTCGAAAATTTTTTTTTTTTTAAATTTAGAAATGCGAATTTACATTTTTAATCGATTGTAGTTGTCACAATTAGCGCTAAAAAAAACTTTAAAACCGATTCTGAGGGGGTCAAATTTTTTGTCAAAAATCATGCAAAAATTGTAAAAAATTTTGACATGTAAAGCTCTCAGATCCATAGCTCCCATATTTCCAACGCCCATAACTTTGTCAAAACTGAACCGATTTAGATGTTTGATGGCATTTTATTCATGGCTTGTCCTTTAGATTGATTCTGCATTTCAAATATATTCATTATTAAAAATAAAAATTTTGGATTTTTTCCGAAAAAAAAGCATGTACCCCCCCTTACTCATTTTCGAAAAATTTTTTTTTTTTAAATTTAGAAATGCGAATTTACATTTTTAATCGATTGTAGTTGTCACAATTAGCGCTAAAAAAAACTTTAAAACCGATTCTGAGGGGGTCAAATTTTTTGTCAAAAATCATGCAAAAATTGTAAAAAATTTTGACATGTAAAGCTCTCAGATCCATAGTTCCCATATTTCCAACGGCCATAACTTTGTCAAAACTGAACCGATTTAGATGTTTGATGGCATTTTATTCATGGTTTGTCATTTATATTGATTCTGCATTTCAAATATATTCATTATTGAAAATAAAATTTTTTGGATTTTTTCCGAAAAAAAGCATGTACCCCCCCTTACTCATTTTCGAAAAATTTTTTTTTTTTAAATTTAGAAATGCGAATTTACATTTTTAATCGATTGTAGTTGTCACAATTAGCGCTAAAAAAAACTTTAAAACCGATTCTGAGGGGGTCAAATTTTTTGTTAAAAATCATGCAAAAATTGTCAAAAATTTTGACATGTAAAGCTCTCAGATCCATAGCTCCCATATTTCCAACGCCCATAACTTTGTCAAAACTGAACCGATTTAGATGTTTGATGGCATTTTATTCATGGCTTGTCCTTTAGATTGATTCTGCATTTCAAATATATTCATTATTAAAAATAAAATTTTTTGGATTTTTTCCGAAAAAAAAGCATGTACCCCCCCCTTACTCATTTTCGAAAATTTTTTTTTTTTTTAATTTAGAAATGCGAATTTACATTTTTAATCGATTGTAGTTGTCACAATTAGCGCTAAAAAAAACTTTAAAACCGATTCTGAGGGGGTCAAATTTTTTGTCAAAAATCATGCAAAAATTGTCAAAAATTTTGACATGTAAAGCTCTCAGATCCATAGCTCCCATATTTCCAACGCCCATAACTTTGTCAAAACTGAACCGATTTAGATGTTTGATGGCATTTTATTCATGGTTTGTCATTTAGATTGATTCTGCATTTCAAATATATTCATTATTGAAAATAAAATTTTTTGGATTTTTTCCGAAAAAAAAGCATGTACCCCCCCCTCACTCATTTTCGAAAAATTTTTTTTTTTAAATTTAGAAATGCGAATTTACATTTTTAATCGATTGTAGTTGTCACAATTAGCGCTAAAAAAAACTTTAAAACCGATTCTGAGGGGGTCAAATTTTTTGTCAAAAATCATGCAAAAATTGTAAAAAATTTTGACATGTAAAGCTCTCAGATCCATAGTTCCCATATCTCCAACGGCCATAACTTTGTCAAAACTGAACCGATTTAGATGTTTGATGGCATTTTATTCATGGTTTGTCATTTAGATTGATTCTGCATTTCAAATATATTCATTATTGAAAATAAAATTTTTTGGATTTTTTCCGAAAAAAAAGCATGTACCCCCCCCCTTACTCATTTTCGAAAATTTTTTTTTTTTTAAATTTAGAAATGCGAATTTACATTTTTAATCGATTGTAGTTGTCACAATTAGCGCTAAAAAAAACTTTAAAACCGATTCTGAGGGGGTCAAATTTTTTGTCAAAAATCATGCAAAAATTGTCAAAAATTTTGACATGTAAAGCTCTCAGATCCATAGCTCCCATATTTCCAACGCCCATAACTTTGTCAAAACTGAACCGATTTAGATGTTTGATGGCATTTTATTCATGGCTTGTCATTTAGATTGATTCTGCATTTCAAATATATTCATTATTAAAAATAAAAATGTTGGATTTTTTCCGAAAAAAAAGCATGTACCCCCCCCTTACTCATTTTCGAAAATTTTTTTTTTTTTAAATTTAGAAATGCGAATTTACATTTTTAATCGATTGTAGTTGTCACAATTAGCGCTAAAAAAAACTTTAAAACCGATTCTGAGGGGGTCAAATTTTTTGTCAAAAATCATGCAAAAATTGTAAAAAATTTTGACATGTAAAGCTCTCAGATCCATAGTTCCCATATTTCCAACGGCCATAACTTTGTCAAAACTGAACCGATTTAGATGTTTGATGGCATTTTATTCATGGTTTGTCATTTAGATTGATTCTGCATTTCAAATATATTCATTATTGAAAATAAAATTTTTTGGATTTTTTCCGAAAAAAAAGCATGTACCCCCCCCTTACTCATTTTCGAAATTTTTTTTTTTTTTAAATTTAGAAATGCGAATTTACATTTTTAATCGATTGTAGTTGTCACAATTAGCGCTAAAAAAAACTTTAAAACCGATTCTGAGGGGGTCAAATTTTTTGTTAAAATTCATGCAAAAATTGTCAAAAATTTTGACATGTAAAGCTCTCAGATCCATAGCTCCCATATTTCCAACGCCCATAACTTTGTCAAAACTGAACCGATTTAGATGTTTGATGGCATTTTATTCATGGCTTGTCCTTTAGATTGATTCTGCATTTCAAATATATTCATTATTAAAAATAAAATTTTTTGGATTTTTTCCGAAAAAAAAGCATGTACCCCCCCCTTACTCATTTTCGAAATTTTTTTTTTTTTTTAATTTAGAAATGCGAATTTACATTTTTAATCGATTGTAGTTGTCACAATTAGCGCTAAAAAAAACGTTAAAACCGATTCTGAGGGGGTCAAATTTTTTGTCAAAAATCATGCAAAAATTGTCAAAAATTTTGACATGTAAAGCTCTCAGATCCATAGCTCCCATATTTCCAACGCCCATAACTTTGTCAAAACTGAACCGATTTAGATGTTTGATGGCATTTTATTCATGGCTTGTCCTTTAGATTGATTCTGCATTTCAAATATATTCATTATTGAAAATAAAATTTTTTGGATTTTTTCCGAAAAAAAAGCAACCCCCTTACTCATTTTCGAAAAATTTTTTTTTTTAAATTTAGAAATGCGAATTTACATTTTTAATCGATTGTAGTTGTCACAATTAGCGTTAAAAAACACTTTAAAACCGATTCTGAGGGGGTCAAATTTTTTGTTAAAAAATCATGCAAAAATTGTAAAAAATTTTGACATGTAAAGCTCTCAGATCCATAGCTCCCATATTTCCAATGCCCATAACTTTGTCAAAACTGAACCGATTTAGATGTTTGATGGCATTTTATTCATGGCTTGTCATTTAGATTGATTCTGCATTTCAAATATATTCATTATTAAAAATAAAAATGTTGGATTTTTTCCGAAAAAAAGCATGTACCCCCCCCCTTACTCATTTTCGAAAATTTTTTTTTTTTTAAATTTAGAAATGCGAATTTACATTTTTAATCGATTGTAGTTGTCACAATTAGCGCTAAAAAAAACTTTAAAACCGATTCTGAGGGGGTCAAATTTTTTGTCAAAATTCATGCAAAAATTGTAAAAAATTTTGACATGTAAAGCTGTCAGATCCATAGCTCCCATATTTCCAACGCCCATAACTTTGTCAAAACTGAACCGATTTAGATGTTTGATGGCATTTTATTCATGGTTTGTCATTTAGATTGATTCTGCATTTCAAATATATTCATTATTGAAAATAAAAATGTTGGATTTTTTCCGAAAAAAAAGCATGTACCCCCCCCTTACTCATTTTCGAAAATTTTTTTTTTTTTAAATTTAGAAATGCGAATTTACATTTTTAATCGATTGTAGTTGTCACAATTAGCGCTAAAAAAAACTTTAAAACCGATTCTGAGGGGGTCAAATTTTTTGTCAAAATTCATGCAAAAATTGTAAAAAATTTTGACATGTAAAGCTGTCAGATCCATAGCTCCCATATTTCCAACGCCCATAACTTTGTCAAAACTGAACCGATTTAGATGTTTGATGGCATTTTATTCATGGTTTGTCATTTAGATTGATTCTGCATTTCAAATATATTCATTATTGAAAATAAAATTTTTTGGATTTTTTCCGAAAAAAAAGCATGTACCCCCCCCTTACTCATTTTCGAAAATTTTTTTTTTTTTTAATTTAGAAATGCGAATTTACATTTTTAATCGATTGTAGTTGTCACAATTAGCGCTAAAAAAAACTTTAAAACCGATTCTGAGGGGGTCAAATTTTTTGTCAAAAATCATGCAAAAATTGTAAAAAATTTTGACATGTAAAGCTCTCAGATCCATAGCTCCCATATTTCCAACGGCCATAACTTTGTCAAAACTGAACCGATTTAGATGTTTGATGGCATTTTATTCATGGCTTGTCCTTTAGATTGATTCTGCATTTCAAATATATTCATTATTAAAAATAAAAATTTTGGATTTTTTTCCGAAAAAAAGCATGTACCCCTTCCTTACTCATCTTCGAAAATTTTTTTTTAAATTTAGAAATGTTATCGATTTTCCAGCTTCCCAGTGGACGTGGCTCGAAAAACTTAACACTTTGTCTGATGCAGATAGCTATTAGTATATATCCAAAATTTCAATTTTAGTCTTCATCTTCAATAGCGGCGAAAAAAGTTGCGTTCATCCGTGACGGACATTGCACAAGACCAATATACTCTTGTCACTTCGCGAACGAGTATAATTATGTGTCCAACAATTGAGGGGACCCTTGACTTGTGACTTGAGTCGAAATATTTTTTGGCATTTCTGTAATTCAAACAAATGTTGCACTTCCTTTGGAACAATGTTCACGCCCACCCTCTCTACGCCTGTGCGCCCTCTGTTTCCCCTACCACATAATCATTATCGTCATCATCATCGTCTTGTCTTCCTCTTGCCATTCGTTCCATCCAAATGGCCAATCATCCGCTCCCCGGGCCGTCGCCAATTTTCCAACACGATCGTTTTGTGTGTCATCGTTTGATTTGCCATTATCATCGCGGTCTGGTGTGCATTTCGTGTTCATGCGCCGGTCGTGTCAGCTTTCCCCTCTATCAATTTTACTGCAACGGAGCAGTTACAGCAACATGAAAATTACAATGGTTCAGAGCGCGCGAATATCAGTAATAACCGACTTGTAAATACTACAGGGTTGATGTCGTGGGTCGGCTTCGACTTTGGTGAATTCGGGACCAATTGTGTTTGCAAATTACTAGAGGCACGAAGTTTTGATCAGACCTTCCGCAAATTTACCTAGTTTAAAAGTGAATACACCGTAGATTGAATGCTCGTCTTTGAAATACTGCTATTTTGTATAAAGTTATAGAGTTTAAGGCCTTTTTAAAATGAATATATGAATCAACATTTCTAAAAATATTTTAGTATAATGCTTTAAATATTGTTTGAAACACAGAAAGCAAAAATTATTGTTATTAATTTAGTGGTACCCAACTAAATGTTCAGGAAACTGTCAGACAAAATATTCATGTCAAATGAAATGAGACTAATTTTCATTTCATACTATTAAACGAATCAGGCCCAAAGGCCGAAGCTGGCATCAGCTAAGCAGACAGGGCGTGTGACTGCAGAGGCTAAGATAAAGACTGTGAAACTAACTGCAACAATTTTGAATGTAGACAAAACTTGATCTTTAAATTATGGGAACTGAAGAAACAAAACTTCTCTCGTCGCCACTTCTTGGCTGGACCGGTATATAATTTAAGGAACAGCTACCTGCAATTCAAGATTTGGCGATTTTAGTCTGGTCCTCTGGGAGACGAGTTCTGGATCTGCGTTTTGGGCGGTCATTTGATGGACTCTCATCGGCGGAGCTGAATTTGAAGTTGTTGGCAATATGCCTGTTTATTGTTAAATTTTAAATGCTGCATTTTCTATTCTGCTCGCGGTTCGTTTATTTCGGTGGAAAAACAAGGGAGCGGTTAAGTAGCCCATCGAACGGTGGCCAAGTGCAATAAATATACATAATATTTTCTAATTGCTTTTCAAATAAACAAGGCAACGACTTGGAAAATAAACAATCGATTGCGGGCGCCATCCGTTGCCTATAAATACGGATAATTTCAAGGTGCTTTACCATTTATAAAAGCACATTAAGATGCTCCAGAAGAAATATTTACACCAATTAGGCGGCCTATCAAAATATTATTAAAGAGATTTATAAACCTGCTCCGCTCCAGTGAATTATGAAACAATCAGCCACGGAAAGGTACCGACAACCGGTACTGGTTCTGGAACTAAATCTGAAATCTGAAAGCGACGGGACCGCATGTGGTGCACAGCAAAGGTGGATGCCGAGGTTAAATTAAAGGTGTAAACTCCCAGAGGCGCCGACTAGCGCTACCGGAGTCGGCGAACGTGTAAGGCCCAAATACAGGTGAATTCAGCTACCGCCGCTGAATTTGGTTCTGCTGCCCGCTGTGATAATCACCCGCTTAAAGATGTTTTAATCGGTTATTACATTTGTTCGCTGTTGCATCAGTCTGGCCAGTTGCCACCTGTTTGACAGTTGAAAAGTTAAGTAACTTTAATAAACAATCAGTTAAAATGGTTAAAATGATTGAAGCTAGCTGAGCTCGTGCATTTAATTTTGGTAATACACTATCAGGTAGTGTCCGAATTAGCGGATTTTCCTGATTACCGAGTTTAATAAGTCCGCAATTTTTATTATTAAGCTAGGGTTTAACTTGTTTTAACAAGGACTTTTGAAACCATTTTATAAAAAGTAACTGTCACAGACATTCATGTTGTTGACATAATGGTATATTACAATTTTTAAATTCTATTGTGTTATGATTAAATTTTAAAGTTTTCACCTATTTTTCCCCAATTTTTCGTCCTGGAGCAAATTTTTTGGGTACGTAATGCATGCGAGGTGTCCGAATTGCAGAGCATATAATAGAAAACATTTTAGTACCCGCATTTTCGGGATGTCTGAATTAGCAGGTGTTCGAATTAACGAGATTGTTCTGTACAAACATTAATAAAGTAAGTTTACTTTCAAACGATTTTCTTAGAGTCAAACTATTGTCTTAATCAGTATATTTAACTGAAAGAAGAATTGAAATCCATTTGGTCCTTTGAAATAATCGTTGTGCGAAGGAGCGATGCAAATTTTATCGCACTTCACATCGATAGTAGCAAATGCCACACAGATGTTGAGAACTGTTTGCATGTGCATCCTGTTGGTTCATTTGCGTGGGCTTGGGCCAATGGCTCCAAGTTGTCCATTTATTTGTTTGTTGTTTGTTGCATGAAATATGAGCATATTGGGACGACAAATTTCCAACGTCCGTTACTGTAGGCTGGATCTGCCAGCCAGTGGCCACTAAATGGCCATCAGCCACAAATCTCGTAGCCAAGTCCGCGAGTCGCGAGCTGCCATATTTTTATGCCATTTTTGCACATGTTTGTTGCGGATGCAAAAGTGTCGAAATATTTATGTTCTGCTGAGAATTAGCAACAGCAACAACGACGACGCTGTCGCTGTCGTGCATTGAACATTGCTCAAAAAGGAGTTGCGGAGTCGCTGGGCAACTTGTTTTATTGAATGAAATGGCGAGCCTGGCGTTGATTCATAAATGTGGCAAAGACCCAGCGCGTCTTGCAACAGCCTTATGCAAATTGCGGGTCCGACCTACGCATGAACACATTGAATAAAGTAAAGATTTGTTGCCGGGAAGTGAGGAGCCAATGAACATCCAGAGTCTCTCCTGCCGCAAATAGCAAACAGCCTCCGCAACTTGAACCTTGAAACTTGGCCCGGCTATCAGATTTCACATGTTAAATTTATACTGTGCATGAGAATTACAAATCAATGAGATGCGCGCCGCTTCTGCATTATAGAAAGATGGGTGAGATGAAGTGAATTTGAATATTAGCGCTTACT
Source organism: Drosophila sordidula (assembly GCA_035047465.1). NCBI lineage: Eukaryota > Metazoa > Arthropoda > Insecta > Diptera > Drosophilidae > Drosophila > Drosophila sordidula. The sequence continues at coordinate 245,190 of JAWNPQ010000260.1, read as the reverse complement.
TTTCACATCTCCAGTTGGTAGCTTCATTTCATTCACTTCATCTTAGCATTTTGACATTGCACTCTGAATGAATATTATGAATCGATACAAAATATTCATTTTCTATATAACTCATTAATAGAAATAGAATCATAGCAATGTTCGGGTCATCTGATCATTTTGGGCTGATGTTGTTTATGTTACGTCTAAAGAGGAATGTATTCCGTTCCGTTTTGGATTTGGCTTGTGGTCTCGGCCAGTCAAATTTTGTGGCATATATATATTTTTTTTTATTGATTTTTGTATGTTCATAATGAGCACCGGCACGATGTAGGGGCTTCGGCTAGGGATACTGTTGGTGGCTGGGGCTGGTGTCTGTTGGTCTGGGCGCGTTTGACTAGTTGGGTAAGAAAAACAAAAGGAAGCCATAAATTAGCTCTATGAATCAAAGAGATATCTGATTTCTGCCCACTGATAAAATATTTATATTCTCATTTCTTGTGAGGCATAACTCTTGGCTGTTCTTGGTTCTGGTTCCAGAATCTCTCGTTTTAATAGGGTCGCATTTTTCACTTCAATATACAATCGTTCGGGTTCTTTTCTGAGGCAGACACTTGGTCTCTGGGAAACACACTCAACATAAACGCGAGTGGCCTTAGATGATATCATGTCATAAACATCTGAGAGGCCTTATTAGTTGCTTTTCGTTTATTTTTCTTCGATACATGCTAATAATCATCACATTTTGGAAACCCGTAGAAGTTTGCTTGTGAAGCGACAGAAAAACAACACGAATGTTGTTTATGTTTAAATATTCGACGGTTTTTATTATAGAATGCAGCAAAACAAGTTTTGAATTAGAGATAACAAAGACAGCAATAAACTGAGTATTCCATTTGGAATTATATTTCATTTATGACGCTCAAACATGGAAAACAGAAGCTAAAGAAATTGTATGTTTAATTTAAAACAAAAATGTTAATGTCAAACAAAGAAATTTATGTTATTTATATCTTTATCTATCGTTATTTATAATGCAATATTTAATTGTTTTCTCCTTCAATGCTTGATTAAAGAATTTTGGGCAGAGGTCTCTGGTGATTTTGCAAAAGTAAGCTTTACCCCCAAAAGCGGCTTCAGGTCCAATTAATAGCGAAAACGCCGGGCAACTCGGAAAACATAAGCTGTAATCCATTTCTACACATAAATCCAATTAGGATTTGCTCAAATGCTTGGCACTTGGATGCCCATGCCTGAACCAGACAAGATAACGTACCCAGCCATCTGCCCCGCCTGCAAAACTGAAAGACATGTGCACAAATCAAAGTACATTCTCGATGTGTCCGGCACGTAAAACAAAAGTAAAAGTAAATCACTCAGCGCGACTTTCGCTAATAACAAAAATGATTTTGCCAAGTGCCCGCAAATGCTCCTGGGAGGCATTACCGTATGTGTATGTAAGATGCCATTTGGCAGTCGATACTCTCTGCTGGATGGCGATAATATCTGCTGCCGCTCTGTGCGTTGGCCTCTAATGAACTCAATCAAAAATCGATTTGTACAACAGGATAGACAGCGCGATAGCACTCATCGGCAGTGTAGGAGAATGCTGTACATCAAATGGAATTTATGAGATAAATTGCCAAACAGATTTGCCTGCTTATGGCGGCCAATTGACCAAGTTTCCAAGTCGCCCTATGAAACAGAATTATTAATAGTAAGCGAGTATACAGAACAGGATGTGTTCGTCATAAGTTCAATGCTTTAATACTGCCCAAAGGGAGCATACCAGCCGCGGCCTGTCTGACCTAACACAAAAAGAACTTGTCAACTGTCAAATGCTGATGCAGAGCCATTAAGAAAGAGAAACCCATATAAGTAACTGCCTGCAAACCGGGCACCAGGCACCGGGCACCGGGCACCGGGCACTGGGTACTGGGCCCCCAAAAATATTGTCATCATAAAGCGCTGCAAAGAAGCCGTTAAATATTATTAAGGAGACCATTTAAATTCATTAATGAGCCATACTCTTTTGGCCCATCAAACAGCAATAACAACAACAACAAGGGACCTGAATTAACATATGGAAGACGCTCCAGTGTTTACCTGTGAGTCGTTTCCAATGGTCCCCGACTCATGTCCCAAAGGCAGCATCACGAAAATGAACAACGACCAAGATCAGCCGGATCCGCTGTCTGCATGTCCGACCTGGACGCATCCTCGTTAAAACAAATGAGAGACTCGAAATACAAAAAGGCGACGAACGAAATGCGAAATTAAATTAAGCAAATGAAAGCCCACGTTGACAATTTTCATATCTCTGGCCCCGCCGAATATTGGCGAATATTGCTTAAAAACGTCAATAATTCATTTGTTATGCCTGCACATTGAATGTCCGCGACACGAGATATCGTCCAAGCTGACACTACACCAGAGCCTCGAACAGGTCCAGCTCCAGTTCCAGGCCCGTCTTTAGCCGCTGCCAGTGGGCAGGGTCGCGTGTTGAATTTGGAGCGCGGATTTGTGTGCGACGCTTATGCAAATTAAGATGAATCGTCCATAAGCTTAAGGTAAAGCGTACAAAATGCAAGCTTAAGAATCTTGAACACAGTTCGGTTAACCTACCAAATCTTTGTCTGTTGGTACAATGCAGCTTAATGTAAAACAGGTGAGGGGCTCTAGTCGGGAGCGCACGACTACGGCATACCCTGAACCTTGTCTTTACATAAATTTTTCTCTTTCTCTTTTTCTAATAAACTGATAACTTCTGAATTATTTCTTAAGTAAGAGCATGATCTTAACTGCGCTTGACTCCCACCATGGAAACTAATTACTTCTGAATAATTTCGTAAGTAAGAGCATGATCTTAATGAAATTTGTAGTACATAATAAAATCATGATCTTAATGAAATTTGTACTACATAATAAGAGCATTCAAATCAATGTACAAACCAAAGCGCAAGTCTGTACTATTTGAATTTCATTTATTTCTTATATGAGGCGAGTTCAAAATCTAGCTTTTGTAGATTCTGTGATTACTGTGTTCAGATAGACGGAGAGGGCTAAATTGACTCAGCTCATCGTCCAAGTCTCAAGAATATATGTATATACTATATAGGGTCGGAGACATACATTTGCACAAAACCATTATACTATTTTTTTTACCCATTTTCAATGTGTTCAGAGTATAAACAGCTAAATATACCCTTTCCTTTGTACACATATATCGAGAACTATCGAAGCGAATTTCATTTTTTAACGTTTTGCTCAACCGTTGCGCACAATGGCGAAATCCGTCACAAAGGCGACAAATTCATCATTAATTTTCCACATTATGTAAACACAGTCAGACATCAGAGCACTAAGAGAACAAACATTTTGAATACGTCGCGTTGAAAAGCAACTGACATTTTGATATCCGTAATAAAATAATTAATGATCGGAATTGCAATCGGAATCGGATAAGTGTCGAACGTAACCGAGGGGAAGCGCCTAATGATGACATTCAAATGACTGAGCTCGGATCAGGTTAGAGACAGGGAAGCTCCTAGGGCTGTCACCTTGGCCAGCATTTGCACATATGCGAGTAATTAAGTTGCCGCTAGTCGGTGTCCGCTGCCCGATGCCTGGGGAAGGGTTTGAATGCACCCTGGAGACAGTTAATTTATCACGGACTAGTAGGGCTCCGGTGGCGTGATTATTGTGGCATAATTTTTATTAATGAATCTCTAGATCGAGACGGGTGACGCAAATAACGGCTCGAAATGCCTTGATATCGAAGCCAGTGACCGACAAAGTGCGCCCAGAACATGCCCAGTTCTATGCATTGCAAAATTTTCTTTTGTTTTTGCGACACTTTTTTAATCAAATATTCAAAATTCATATTATGGTCATGGCTGTGTTTAGAATAAATTAAAGCTAGCACTCAAGGCCCCAAAGTCGGACGCTGACGTGAAAAACTCAGACGAAACGCGTATACGAATGCGTTGCCAATGACATTTATGGGACAAATGCTCCACTCCTTTTGAGTGTGTATGAATGAAACACAAGCTGAGTACCCAAAGACGAACACATCGCAACGCTGACTTCTGAATTTTGGCGCCATCGATTTGGACACGGAATTCGGAGGAATGCGCACGAACTACAAAAAGCAGACTGAAAGTCAGTTGCTTTCTACATCAAGCGGACGTACGTTGAGGCGCCAGCGAAATCCATACTCAAGACCAACAAAAAACAGCGGCCCAAAATGTCAAGAAGCAGGCACAGAAAATTCATCAATGGAATTCTGTATTCGAATTAAAAATGCGAAATTTCAAATATGATTTTCGAGCAAGGAAAGAAATCAGAGGACCACATAAGTCTCCGAATCAAAACCGGAATCCAAATTATTAAGGTAGAAAAACCAACAGTTAAATTTGGGACTGATTGAGAGTTTATTGCATTGGAAAAACTCAAAAATTGGCGATTGTTGTGGTGCTCCACCCACTCAAAATGGCATGTTGAGGATTATGAAATCAAAGACTCCATACAGAATAGGTATTATGTATATAGGCAGTGCGCACGCATACAAACAGACCGATCGAGTCTATTGAGTCTATCGGAGCTCCAGCATCGACGATTTGTAGAAAAAACAAATTAAGCGGCGGCCCAGGCAAAAACTTCGTTGATGCAGAGAGTATCGGGCTCAGACTGGAATGGAAATTGAAACCGTATCGCATGCGACGACAAAATGTTTATGTGGGCTGCTGCTGCATCAGTTGTTGTTGTTGTTGTTGCCGTTGTTGCCGTTGTTGTTGTTTTTGTTCTCCCTGAGGAACTGGCACCGGACTGGGACGGGAGCTTTTAGAGCGTTTACTTCTAGTCTTTGATTGTAGATATAACCACGGTCAGCGATCGTTCGTTATTTGTTCATATGTATGTATGTGGGTAAATATGTACTATAAATGTGCATAGAAACGCATTTGCATTTTGCATTTGTTTAATAATTTGCTTTATTATATTTTGTTATTACATTGACATGCTTTATTCGTGTTTGTGTTCGCGTTCGCGTTGCATATTTGTGCATATTTTATATTCATAACTTGTCGCTATTCATCGAATAACCACTCCGAGTTTCGTTTTTATCGAGCGGCAATCGATGCAGCTCGCCAATAAATTGGCAGCCATGTGCATGTGAGAACGCCTTGAAACTATCCACGTAGCTGCCCGTCCCCACAATCAGCAACTGCCGTGAGTAATGCCACGGCTTCGAGAGTTATGACAATCCGTATGAGTATGTATATTTCCAGCTATACGCTCTTGTCCGTCGTTAACATTTCAAATGCATAAATGCCAAGCGCGTTCTTATTGTAATAAATTCAATCGCTAACTATTCATAAGATGTAAGTGCGCATTGTTTTTGGAACAGAATTATTATTAAATACTCTTAAAGAACTAAATTATGATAAACAAGTGAGTCCCCCGACTAGGGAATATCCTGAAACCCGAATTTGTCCATATTCATATATGTATCTTATATATGCATATGTGTAAAGCTAATAGCTTTTTTATTAGCTATTGCAAAAAAAGAAAATCAAATTATTTTCTTCATTATTCTACATCGGCTGCTTGGTAAGAGTAATTCATTTTATTAACTGTACATGGAATAAAAAAAACGTACATGTAAAAGCTTTTATATTTTTGCATTTTGCCAGTCAGAACATAAACCATAAATGTGCCTGTGACTGGACGTGGCACCTAATTAGTTCCAAATCAGAAAATAGCCATAATCGAAAAAAAAAAACAAAAAAATTGCATTAACAGAGCTCACAAAAAAATGTTGAACTGAGCCCTAGGCTGGAGTTAATAGCTTACTGTCCTTCTCCCGGACAGCTGTTGCCAAACCATTAAAGGAGCCAAACATATTTTAAAATCGGTTAAGTGCCTGCTGGGCAGTTTTAGTGCTCGTCAATGTTTCTGCTGCTGATGTGGATCGGGTTTGGCACCTTGCCGGCAATTAGCTCCACTGCTTGGAGACTACCGACAGCATTTGCGCCTCCCTTGGTTAAGACTTGGCCAAAGCCACCCATTTTAGGTTCGAATTTTACTTCAAGGTATGAAAATTAAAAACTTATAAAATCTGAATTTTGATTGGATATTGTACGATAGTCAGATTTTAATCTGAGGTGTGAAAAAATATTGAAAAATTCCACTGCTTCGCCTTGGTCGAAACAGAAGACTGCAACCATTGTTCTTTGCATTTCGCATATGTTTGATGTTTTACAGTCCAAGCCAAAGCTGAAGCTTTATATACCCTGACGAATTGCAGGTGATCAAGTAAGCCCTCATTTGAGTCGAATCGCAAACGACGAGCGGAAATGGTACGCTGTCAGTTTTAAAATTTCCTTTAAAAGAAAGTTAAAGTTCGCCCAGTGGGAACGCTGAATATATTGTCGAATTTCAAGTATTTGATTGTCTTGCGACTCATCGTAATTACGAGGCCATGTTGAGTGCTTTCAAATTTGTTCACACGATATTTGGCCAAAGATATGAGCTGGGGTTGACTGCCGTGTTAGCTAAGCAAATAGCAATTAATTAAAATTTCGTCAAAATTTGATAGAAGATTAGAAACGCCTGTTTTATGGCCAGTACGTGTGCGCGAATTCGAGTAGCTAATCGGGCCAGTTAGTGGCAACGTATTGCTACCATTCCCACATGAGCAGACCCAGACCCGGTGACAGTAAACTTGTCGCACATTTCGTTTATGAACATTTTTACATATTTTTTTGTTGTTGTTACTGCTGCCCGCACGAAATTGGGCTAATTCGAACGTGCGTCTGGCATTTGTATTTATGCGTGTGTGTGTGTGTGTAGGTGTGTGTATGAGGCAAAGTCAGAATTAGAATTATGGCAGAGAATGTGGTAAGGCTAGGGGACAAACGGCTGGCCGTAATTGTTATGCAAAACGCACCTTCGTTGATTATTGCCAACTAAAATGAAATAAAAAACAAAATTAAAATATGTATGTGTGCACATATGCGTTCACACACACACATCCATATGCAATAAAAACCTAAAAGCTACTTCGATACGTCGCAACTTAGTCCAGCTCTGAACTAAATGACTTTCAAAACACTCACGCACAGACCGCCCCTCCCCTTCTCTTAACTGAAACCCACATTTACATCCATGTGCAATTGGAGGGCACGTATGGTGCCCCAGTGCCGATATCAACTACGACCGTCATACAACTATTAACATGTGAGTAAATAAATTGCCCACCGTGTTGCAAATTTCTTTCAACACCCAACAAGTTAATAAAACATAATGTCTGAATAATAAAAGCCACATAAAAATGCAATATGTACATTACTAAAGCCCTATTTAACGAAGTAAACTTTGTAATTACTTCAAGTAAAGATATTTTTTATACTAGAAAAACATTAATTTGATAAATAACTCTTTTTATACCCTGAACCAATTGAAAATGGTTAAAAAAAAGGTATAATGATTTTGTGAAAATGTGTGTTTTGGATTTTGGATACCTCGCCAAACGCGCCTGATATATGAAAAAAAAAACGCAAATCATATACTACAGCCTTCCGCTTTGGTTTGTTTAAAGATTTCAATGCTTTTGTTAAGTTATAAAAATTGCATTAAGAATGCAAGGGGATTGAAATGTATGTAAAGGTAGGATTCAGGGTAGGGGTGTTTTAACAGTACTAGATTAACATTTGAATCTCTATGTATATTTTGTTTTAAAATCTCCAATTTTTTTTGTATTCGAATACAAAATATTTTAATGAAACAAAAACCGTGTTGAAATTCAAAATGTCGAATTGTCAACTCGTTGCCAAAAGGAATGTGTGACTTAAATTGACATGTTGAAAGAAACTAAAAAAAAACTAATCGATATAATCAGTGTTTACAGCACTTGTATAAGCAGTTGTTGCTTGGCATTTAAAAGCAAGCAATAAATAGAAAGCAAATGCTAAGTACTTTATGCCATTCGTGGTTGAGTCTAAAAACAGAGGCCGCCAAACGAATGGCGGGCCAACATTTTTGTAAGGATAAAGCTGTGAATCGCTTGACAATCGTTCCATTTACACTTTAAAGTGATTTACGAAGTCAGAAATTTGCCGTTCAATCAGTGGGAAAAGGGAAGGCACTCAAGTGTCGCAAATCCAAAATTGCTCGATTCTTTGAACTACATAGTACAGTATTGTATTCTGCAGTTGCAATAATTATATTTTTAACTCTTAATTGTGGACTCACTGGCAAAATCGTTTCCCGCTACCCGTCCCAGACTTCGACTGTGTCACTGCTGATTTTCAAAGAGACCAATGAGCTGTCATTAAATAAAAACAGAAAAACAAGAACAATTGCCGAGCCATCAATCCGATTCGATGATACAGATACAGATAGAGTAGCGAATACAGGCACAGATACAGATACGCAGCTGCTGTATGCGGCTATAAAAAAACCAACAAAAATGCATTGCAAATGCAAATGAAATGAGTCGTACCGGCGGCTGCTGCATATTTTGGCCAATATCCAAGGAATGTTTTTTAATCAGCACATAAAAAATATTGCACGTCTACAATTTTGCGATTTTCACCCTTTTCGTTTCAATTCGTTGCGTTTCAATTCGTTCGATTTATTTAATTGCATTTTAATTTATCTGAATTATTTTTGTTGGCATTAATCGATGCTCGGGAATTTCAATTATAATAAAACTTAAAAAAAAGCTGAAGAATTTATTCAATAGTGCAATCGAAAACCAATTATAAGAAAGCATTTTATAGTCGCTTTCAAAAATGACACACAACAATGTACCAATACAGTCGCAAATACGTAAACATTTACATAAAAACAAAACAATCAAGAACGATATTTCTAGTAGAGAGCACTCGTCAATTTGATCAAACCATGTTCTTAATTATATACCAAGAAAATATGATATGTTTTTTGTTTAAAAATGGTTTTAAAGATCTTTGTTTTAAATATTTTTATTTTTACTTGAGTGTTTTATTTTTTGCTCAGAGGTAACAAATTTACCAAGAGCTCTCCACTTGAAATCCTTAAGCCATAAATAAGAAATTTTTATCTGAAACATTCGCAAGCAGCAAAGTTTCGGACGCTGCTCGTTCGAGCGCAGAGTTAAAATAAAAATGATGGAAATAAAATACGAAAAAGTACGAGGAGTTCATCCGGATCGAGTGCAGAAAACTTTTCAGTCACGAACCGAGCTCATGTCCTTGTTTGTATTAGGCGTACGTGTGCCAATGAATTTGGCACTGGCTGCCACAGCCTCGAGACGAAACTTGCGCTGTCCATCAGCTCGGGGCTTATTGCTTATCTGGCAGGATGAACGTCCGCCGCCGCCATCTCTGGCTTCCTTGTTGGCCTTCTGGTCAGCGACTTATGAAATACTTACTAACGGCTTTATTTGACCAGCTCGCCACTGGACTGCTGATGAGGACTGACAAAGGGGACGGGGGGCAAGCAGGCAACAAGAAACACTTTGAAAATATTTGCCGTGCAAACAGGGCACTCATCCTTCCAATCTATCGATGGATGTGCACCCTCTCGAGTGTGCTCTGTGTTCATATTTTATTTATGTTTACGTAGAAAAATCAATTCCAATTGAAATCGTTGGCCTGTGCAGCAGCATATGAAAAATCCTTTTATGCTTTGCTTTTGCAGCATTCGCCAGATGAAAATCAATTTTTAAACTTTTTGCAATATACCCCGCAATGGCAGCCAGTCGTGTTTATTCTTGAGTACATTTATTTGCCAAAATATGGGCAGTACGTGACACCCCGGCTGCCTTACATAGTGGTCGTGAAGAAATATTGATTTGAAATTCAATTTAAGCGTAAATGTTTTCTCCCTTTATGCGGTCGGCCTGCATCAAAGGACCAACTGCATACATACATATATACATAATATATACATCTCCCAAAAATGACTCCATATGAATAATAAATCGGGAGATTTATGTGCCGTTACCTGGCTACACTTACGGCTTTTAAGTTAAGTTATTTTATGTTTTCGAAAATACCTTAAATCTGCGATTGATGGTTATAATTTGGAATTTCCCATAACACTTAATATTATAAACAAACATAACACTAATATTTGAGAAATGCGTAAAAACATGGAAAAATTCAAACAACTTTCCGCAAGTAGAATTTTAAATGTTGTGTATAATATTCCACGTGAAGTTGACTCTGACTAAAACCAATACAAAAAAGGGCTAAAAATTGAAAATCGTTACAATAAATCGTAACTTCTTTTTGTGAACTATTCGTATTATAGTTGGACAGCTGTCTATGTTTTTCACTGAATGGGATGCCATCCCATTTGCTTTTGATAGTAAAGAAAGGCTTTAGCGTCTGGCCAGGTGTTAAAATGCCCTCTCCTTGGGAGCGAATCAAATTCAAATTCAAATTAAAATGTCGGGCTATAAATTGTGCACAATTAAAATCAACACCTAAACAGCGAGAATGACAGACAGTCAGACAGACTGAGATTTCTGGTCTCATTAAAAGGAGTTCAATAACCCAAAACAGAAGACATTAAGTAAACGGGAAATGGGGACGAGTCGCAAGAGATAGAAGTACGGGAGCAGTCAGGCCATCAAAGCTAAACCCAAATCAAACCATCAAATTGTCGGTAATAGTTTCGGGTTGTAAAACTCACACGAACAATAAGTTAATCAATCTCAAATTTTAATTACAAAGTAACAACTTCCTTTAGCAATTTCAAGCGCGATGAACTCGAGTTGGTTGGGCTTTGGTTAATGGGTGTTTGGCTGGTTTGCTGGCGGCACAATTAACATAAAAATGCAGATGCAACTCAAGGTGTGGGCCACGCGAGTGGATACTCCACAAGATATATACTTATACATTTAGCCGATCTGCGGATACAGCAAAACCGTTGGCACAACAGCGCTGGGCATATATTTTATGTAATTTGTCTTTGTTTCGTGTAATAAAATGAAAATAAAATTGTGAATTGCACAGCGAATGGAAATGGGTAACTGCAAGAGGAAGAGGAAGACACCGTCGAAGCCCTCGGCAATAAATGCAAAGAGCGAAGAACGAAGAGTGAGTGTGAATATACTCACTCACCCTTCCGTTTCAAAACCTAAGCCCATGTCCATGAAACAAATGAAAAATGGAACTCGCACAATGCCGGCGAATGAGTTGATAATTTATTTGAATTTTATGCGGCTCTCCTCTGCGCAGGCGTCACAGCTAACGCCTCCAGCAAAGGTCAGCAAGGGTTCCCCTTCGCGCAGATGCACGTCGACAATCGCCAGTGTCTGTGTAATCCTTTGTTGACTGCGCAGGTGACAGCCGCTGGTCATGGAAATCGATTAACAGCCATGCCAGGTCAAAAGGCACAAAGCCCCTGCCCAGGACAGCCCAGATAAGTAGCCAGCGAATACTGGCAGTAGTTCCAATCGAGTACCTCGCGACGCCACGTGGATTTTAACAAGTTTATTAACTTGTGGGCCGCACGCACAGCCAAACCTGAACAACAGCCCACCCGAAAACCCACAACCACATACACTGTGATCAAAGCTTCGCTCAATTAGAATGCTAGAATTTAACTTTTGCAAATGTTTGTAACAGGCAGAAGAAAGCATCTCCGAACCAATAAAGTATATACATATATTCTTGATCAGAACGATGAGTTGAGTAGATTTAGCCTTGTCGATCACAGAAATTACAAAAGCTAGCGACTCAAACTAAACAACTATAAATTGTGTAATCCAATACGCAGTTCGAATTAATCATTTTTTGGCGATATCTTACACCATTTCTCGAAAAAATCGATTTTAACATAGATTTTTCTTAGTTTCCTTAGCAAATCTCCTAGACTATAAGAGCTAGAGCCACCCCAAATTTGATTTGCTCTCGTGAAGCATACGCAGGTTAAGAATATTTTAGATTTTGGATTCCTCCCTCCAAAACGCAATTCAAATACTACAGACTTTCGCTTTGGTTTGTACATAGATTTAAATGCTTTTATTACTTTACAAATTTCAAGGGGGCTGAAATGTACTTAAAGTCAGGGCTTAGAGTATCTCCTAGTCGGGCGCTCCCGACTCTCTCGCATGTTATAATTAATTCGCATGTCTTAAGTGCCTTTCGTTAGAAAGTAAATTTGTTTAGATTATCATTTACGAATGTACTGTGGTATGGTATATTTTTGGCTCAGTGTATTTTTTACTGCGAAACCGAAACTGAAATTCTTTGGGGCGTCACCCACTCATCCCCTCTTCGTGGCTCGCCGCCAAAATATTTTTGGTCTAAGTTTATCGCGACTTGCGCCAAGGCGAAAGTCAAAATCTGTTGTCAACTTACGCTACTAACCAGCCCAGCCCACTCCATGTCCTGTCCCTTCCAGCCATCGTGTAAAGGTGCTGCCGCAACCCTTTCGCTGCGGCAACTCCCCCGGGGGCTCTGTACGTGCGTTGGAGGCGCAGGGGCCCCGTGCGGCTTGCTCTGTGGCCAGAATTTTGATGGAGTCTGAGTACGCTGCGTTGGCTTTTCGCTGCCAAAGGATGTTGTGGCAAAATCTGCGTAAACTTTGCGTGCTCGTCTGTTGTATATACTGTACACTTATATGTGTGCCTATTTATATTTGCTTTTTGGGGGAAATGTATGTGCGTGCTCGGAGGGTTCAGTCTAGAGTTTACTTTATGTCTTATTTGCTTATGAAATAAGATATTCCAAACCGGCGCGGCGTCTGCGGTTCAAGCTCAATCCCAGCCCCAGTCTCAGTTCCCTTGGCACTTGGCACGATTTATGCATAGATATCACCAGTCAGGATATTTTCAATTCGATTTTATTTTCTGTTTATGAGATTGCCTGACGTTTTTATGCACTTTTCTGCTTTATGGCCAAAAGGGGTAAAACCTCGAATGAAACCCTATCAGCAGGTCTCAAGTATTAGCAGTTTGTGGAGGCTTCCTTTCAACCGAATATGTATGTTATTTGTAGGGTTCGTTTTCTTATTCAGTTAAAATGTTTCCTTTGGATTGAACATGGATTTTCATTTGGAATATATCTAAAGGCGAAATCATTAATAAAATATTGTTTGCAATTAAAATCAATTCAGTTTTAAAAAAATAATGATAGTATAGGAAAGTCTCTCGGGTTCTTACTTAATAATCTTTAAGAATTCTTTAAATTTATGTCCTGTCCTAAAACCTATTGCATTTTTATAGTTTTCCAAATGTAGGTTCATTCAATTCTCATTCGATTCAATGTCGTTTTTCACTGTGCGCCCGGGTAAACCAAAATAAAACTCAATCAAGAGTAATTAAAACAATTCACAATTGATGCAGACTGTAAAACTGAGACAATAGCCAATTGTTCGAATGGAATCATCAATAGTTACTGACAAGTCTGGCGCGTGACAAACCCGTGTCGGTGATCTGTGGTCCATGATTCCTTCAGCGTAGGAGCGTAGGTGCCCGGTTCAACTAATGAATAGGCACAAAGGCAACACCTTACAGACTGGACTGGCTGACCGGCTGGCCATCGATGACTTTGACTGGATTTGGGCGTCAAAGCAGCCACCAATAAAAGAAGTGGCAAACAAAGCGTTAAACTCAGCAAAAATACTCAAAAGTGGCGCACTTCGAACTGGGTGCATGAATTGCCATGAGGCCTGAACCCTTCGCTGACCGCCTACTGCTACTGTTGCTGTTGTTTCTGTTGTTGTTGTTGTTGTAGGTGTTGGTTTTGGTCCCTCGCCCTGACACCTAGTACACACACATACGCACTGGGTTCGTGTGCATTGTCTGGCCCGTTACAAATTGTTGTGGGCGTTACAAATCCGCTTACGACTAGATCTCGGCTTGCCTTTCTCCACATGCACACTCACACACACACACACACACACGCATACACACATGGAATTTCAAATTCCAAACTGGAGAGCATCGAATTTCATCTTCCATTCGAACTTGTGAGCGTTAAATCGCCAAAATCATTCGTTAATTTTGACGTTTCCCTTTGTTATGCGATTGATGCTGCATCTGAGGGTTGTGGAGCCATCGCCGCTGACCAACGTCCAGCTGACCCCTGATCACTGTCACCACGTCAAGACATGTGGGTGGATGTGCGTGTGCTGATTGCAATTGTCCATTGGTTGAGATTAAAAATTTATTTCGAAATTAGCGCAATTGTTGGCATTGCTCCCTTTTGCTTTCATACATTTGAGCTAAAACTGAAATAAAGAAAAACGAAAACAATACAATATAAAATACAAATAAAATTGATGCCCTTACCGTCAGTCGGTCTGTCTGTCTGTTTATCGATTCCCGGCTCCGGATGCGCCGTCATCAATGATTGAAAATATTTCTTGATTATTTTCTCCGAATTCGCGTGTCCGAAACGAAGAATGTCGCTTTTAATTTCTATTTTTATAGTATTTCATAGTTTCGATGAAATAAACGATAGCCTTAAAACCAAAAAGTGCACAAAATATATATTATCTCAGTCTATTTCATATAATTTGAACGAAAAGTGCCCTCCATTTTGGGAGTTACTTTAACCCTCTGACACACGCAACAATAGGCTCTAGGCTGGAAAACGCCACCGGACATATCAATCAGACGCTAAGAAATTGGATCAGACCGAGGGTCGAGTGTACGAGTGTGGGACTGTCCATTAAAGCCAAACAATAGCGTGGTAATGGCTACTTTAAAATGCCTACGTCCCGCTGGCGGGTCGTAGGTTAATCGCTGGCCAACCGGGGCACCACCCGCTGGTTATCAGCTGGATTAGACTGGACCCGCCCTGTAACCGAGTGATAAATGTAGTTGAAACGCGCTGGGTGACTAGCGAATAGAGTTGTCAATTCTCTGCAGTGAAGAGTTGTCAATAATTTTGAATTGTCGGTTTATTTCATGGTAGCGAGAAAAAAACAAAAATAATAAAATCCCATTTGATTGAGGGCGTATCAATTGTGTTATGATTCAATTATGTCCAATAGAAAAGTCACTAAAAAGTATTGCATATTAATTTCAGACACACAAACATTCTAGTGGTGCTTAAATTGGCAATTGATTTTTGCGGTTTTTCACAAAAATGTTGTACAAATTGTGCATATTTTTTGCCATTCACTTTGTATCACCGTTGCTGATACAAGTGCCACGCCCTTTTCAACACTATATCTACATTGATAGGTGCATTGGTGGCCAGGTGTAGAGTTAGTTGTTGTTGACTGTTTGTTTTGCTAACCAAAGTGTTGATTTTATGGCCGACCGCTGTTTTTTTGCCTTATAGCCACGAAATCACAGCCAAATCCAACCAGTCAAGCGTAAAGGGATCATGTTGTATTTAAAAGACAATCTATAGATATAGCCTGAAAGGGGTTGTACACAACTCAATCATCATAATAGTTTTGTCCAGCCTATATAAAAAGGATAAAAAGTGTACAATGTAGAGTAACCAATGTTAATACACCGAACCATAAAAAACTTCATTACACGACATTAAAACGACCGCAATGAAGACAACTAAAACTAAAACTGAATAATATAAAAACTCAATTTAAATTCAAAAGCCAAAAGCCACCAAAAATGGTGCGTGCTTATCGCCGGTGCCGCCTCTGAACCTGATGAGCTCGATAAAGCAGCAACAAAATAAATTAAAAATACATTTTTAGGTAAATGTGGCACTTTAAAGGCAGTTTGTGAAAAGCACATAATAAATATAAAAAAACACAATTAAATAAGTGCATAGAAAACAAATACGTAAAAAGAGACAACAAACTGATATAAAAACAGACAAATTAAAATAACACCAAGAAACTCTCCAAGTACTCAACGTGAAAGGGCAGCACGAACGGCCAACACAATCCACGATTCCCCTACTCGGCGTAGATAAATGATACTGACAATCGAAACAATGCCTATGAATTTCTATGCTCTACCTGAATTATATATTAAATAAACCAGTTTATACTTAATATATATTTTAATCTATAGTATATTTATCGTGAATACTTATTCGGTTTGGTAACGAGTTAGACCGCTCTATTCTCTTGCATATCGGACCGATGTAATTGCCGCGAACGTGACTGGCATTTAACCACCAGTGAGCCGGGGTGTTAGACACGTTTTGCGGAAACAACCGGCTAACAATGGTGTCCAAATATTTGGAGCACAACGAATGGTCTCATAATAATTGGAGCAACCGCCCGATAGTTGAGTGAACTCGGCGCATGGCAAATGTCGGCGACATAAATTTTCACTAAACTATCGGGACACTAAAAAACAACGATATGTAGAAAATGCAACGCATGTTCGATGAAAAATGCGTTTGGTTTACCATTAATCTACAACCATGATCCAGAGCGACACATCATTACACACGCGCGCGCTAGCCCCAAATTTATAAAAAAAAAATGTATTATTGAAAACTTCTCGAAAAAGTGAATGTGGAGCACGGTGGCACGGTACACGTGTCACCCACCCACCCCAAACCATAATTCCATTCTAGTTGCATATGCTCCTGGAAGTGGCACTCGCAGCAGTTGTTGCTTCGCTGTAATTTATGGCAGCGCTGCCAAATGACATGCTAACTAATAGTAGCATCATAATTTATACGTACATATACATTGTGTGCGTAATTTATGCCCCTGAAAATCCTACCTACCCAACCCACCCCAGCTGCTCGATCCACGCTGACAGAGGTCACAACACCCGTCAAATCATAGGTTAATAGCCCTCTCTGACCCGATCACAGCCAGATCAGCATTTAAATATCGATTACGATCTATTGCCAGCGCGAAATATAAACACTGCAATTGCATTTACTCGGTGCGGACGGTTTATTGAATCTGTTTTTAGCGCTGTACTTCATATAAATTTGGAATGTCTAACAAGAGAAAAGTGGCAGAGAAATTTCGGATTTTGATTTAAACTGAGCAATATACTACGTGAATGCATAGCAATTTCGGGCAGCCCATTACCAACTGGAATATCCGCTATTAGCGCCTTGGCCCATGCCAGCCCCACCATTGCCGAGTCCTGCAAGCAATTTAAATAGAATACGAGTGTCTAACGGAACCTCATTTCACTCACCATTACGATTCATTCCGGAAGCATAACCGCCGTAATTGCCACCCATGGAATTCGCACCCATTTGAGCCATTCCGCCGCCTCCAGATTTGGGTACATTTGTATAACGCATCATTGACTGGTTGTATGCCTCATATGGAGCTGGTTGGCTTGAATTTTGGCCCATGGATTGTTGGTAGTTCTGTGAGTTGGCTTGGTTTGAATGTAGCCAGTGTTGTCCACCACCATAGCCGCTCGCACTCATCTGACCCATCTATTGGATGGAGGATCAGTTACAGCACCACAGCTGGCAAACAATCCTACGCAATTTACCTGTGGATAGCCAGACATGCCCTGACCGCCCTGAGCTCCTTGGCCACCGTTCGGCCCACCGTGGCCACCGTGGCCGCCTTGGCCGCCCATGTAGCTCCAGTTGAATTCTGCACCACTGTTACCGTAATCCATCACGCCTTTTAGTTAAGCCAAAAAAAACAAATTTTAAAACAATTTTATACTTTTAGAAAATATTTTGTATTTTCTTTAAACCAGATGTTTACTCCTGGAAAGTGGGCAATCGAATGAAAATTGTACTTTGCTACGTCGGCAACATACTTTCACAAGTTTACAAAATATTCATAGGTCACTTGACTTGTTCGTTTACTGCAATTCAGATATATTTATATCATATACATGAGATATGAATAAATTATTTATTTTTTCTTTGAAATTCTAGGTACTCGTATTCTTATATCTTCCACCTGTGACCTCTGTTTGGCACACAGCTGTCTTGTTGGTCCGTTTCAGTTGACTGCAAACTGGTTCGTGGCACTCGGACTTATTTAGAGTGCTGAGGACAACGAAACAAAAGCAATGTCCTGCTAAGAAAGCGAGCATACACGTAAAGCAATGACCTTATAAATATTTTCGTTATGATCTTCATAAATATATAATTGCTTCTTATTCATAAACCTAATCGCTCTGCTTTAAGGACAATGCCGTACTGTCCTTGGGTATTATGAGGACATCGAGCTGCGTTCATCTATCCCTACCTGTTTCCTAGGTAGTTTACCAGTTTTTTATGGTCGACAATATTTGAACAGCTCTGCTTAGCTAATGATGTACGAAAGTGGGCTGCGGTATTTGTGCTTGGTTTTTTGGGCAGCTATTTAAACACTATAAAAAATAG
Source organism: Drosophila sordidula (assembly GCA_035047465.1). NCBI lineage: Eukaryota > Metazoa > Arthropoda > Insecta > Diptera > Drosophilidae > Drosophila > Drosophila sordidula. Next base: position 226,957 of record JAWNPQ010000260.1, on the reverse strand, counting down.
ATACAATTAGTAAATGCATTTGTGTCTGTGTAAACACCTTCGAACGTGCAAGTTTTAAAAATTGAACAAAAATTTAAACATGGCTTCTACATATCTCGGCCATAAAATTGTTTTTTCACCTGTTGTAAGCATTTTTTTATTACAGTGTCGAGGAGCTGAAAATTTCATAAATTTTATTTTCATGCCACGTGCCACTTCAGTGTCACTGTCAGTGGTCGAAAACTCGCCCCTCACATGTAAAATTTCTTCATGCCTATCTGTTGTTTTTTTATTTTTAGTTCTATCTGCGTTCACTGAACTGTTTTCTGTCCTGGTCGCACTTAAGCTAGTTGTTGCACGCAGCGAGAAATATGAATATCTGGAAAAAGAAGCCTATTCTAATTGCTGGCAATTAACACTTTTCAGTTGCCCACAAACTATGCGCATTTGTCAGGCACTCCAATTCGCCTGGAGGCGTCCTAATGTTTTCCCAAAAACATTTTGATTTATCAACTCTTTTTAAATTCCGAACATGGAACCATCTTTCACAGCACAAATGTTACAACTCTCGAGTCAGCAAAGTCATTCCCATTAGGTCGAGATACACGAAACGATTTAACTCTTTAACCCACCCACAATCGTTTGACCCCAAACTCGAACCGACTGCAGTCGTGTTAAGCTCAGCGATGTCTGAGGCCTATTAAAAAATTGTTTATGAAAACAAACATTTTGAAGACGATTAATCATCGGCATTGGATGACGCGTGGGGGAATGGCATTGCCTCTGTCGTTCCCCCATCACCCTGTCCCCAAAAAACCCGCTCGCTGCTAATGTTGATAATGATCTCCATGGCCTAGTAGCAGCAGACGTCACACGAGGGGAAAGTGTTAAATGCCTGCCAATTAGTTCCGTCTCTATGATGGTCCACTGAAATCGTTGCTCTAATTGGCTAAATATGAATTGCTATTCAATTTAATCAGCTTCATAAATCGTTATTGGCTTGTGGGAGGAAAAGTTTCCATTGAAAGTTGGTTTAATAAAGTAGGTCCTTTTAAAATTGGGACTGTTGTAGAAATTAAAATTAAAATAAGATGAATACATTCGACTTGCGTGAAACTCTATCCATCTAACTAAATTATATTTATTTATTTAACTATTATTAGGTAGCTTATGAAATTTAATATCTAATTACCTACCTGGGCCTACGACTCTGCTATAAATTATATAACACTTTATGCTCTTAAGATTTATACTATTTCACCATAAGTTATTTTTATACTCGTTCACGAAGTAAAAAGAGTATATTGGGTGTGTGCAATGTTCGAAGCAAGAGATTTAAAATTTGGAATATATACTCGCGTATACTCATCAGATATATACATAAAATATGTAATTCGATATAATCCATATATCTTGGGTGCGGGTAGCCGAAGAAAATGTATGTGAAAAGATGTTTAAGTATTAGTTTTTAAGTGCCTATATAATATATAATAATAATTATATATATATATATATATATATATTATACCATATATATATTTATATATATATATATATATATATATATATATATATATATATATATATATATATATATATATATGGTATAATGGTTATTTTGTTAACTTTTCTTATTTATTGAAAATGTAATTTTGATTCAATGTTCAACGAAACACAACAACTGTGCGTGGGCAATGGTTCGTTGAAGCGTGTATGTGATGTCATTAGTGGGCATTTTGGAATCGAATGTGACAGAACCCACTCATATCTGGCCCATTGATTAGAGCCGAGGAAATAACGTTGATTTGGTGCTGCTGATGGTCAGCAAATTGGCTGATATGCTAGAGATTCGGTTCATCTGGCAATATGGCAAAATGTTGCCAAAGGTTATTGTCTGGGTTTCAAAGAAAAATCTGCTGTTTTAAAATAAAATGTGTAATATTTCAATTTTGAAATGTGTGTGCGGGGCGACAGGATGCTGGCCGGCTGCATGTGTATAGAAAAAGGGAGAAAGAGATGTTAGAAATGCGAACATGACACAATTTAAACTGCTGACCTTTGTCCAGTGCCATCCCCCGTTTCATTAGATGGGTGTCGCAGAGGTCCAAGGTCTCTCCACGTGGCCACCGCACGCATTGTCCTGTATTGTCCAGCTAGTTCGGTTTATTGTTATTGTTATTATTGAGAGTGTTCCCTGCAACTGTCAAACGGAACTATTTGGCTTTATGTTGTCACTGCTCTGGCTGCACTTCTATGGCCTTTTTGGGGGGCGAGGGATGAACGCCGACACGCGCCGTAGCTGCGTTACCGCCTTTGCTTTAGGCTAATGATCAGGCCCGACCCAACGGAAGCCTGCTTCAAGTGCCTCTTAAAACTGCCCCAGTAAGTCCGAAAATGACACCCGCACGAGCCTGAAACCCGAACAGAGACACATGGACACACCAAGCAGTCATCCCCTTAGTTTGATGGAATCAGTTATCATAAGGTCGGGGCTAAACGATGCAGAGAATGCCCAGTTGATGCCGTTGATATTATTGTTGCTGTTGGGTCATGACACCCAGCAAAAACCAATAAATGTCATCAATTTTATTGCTTCTGATTCAAAAATTCTTTTGTTTGTTTCGGTTTTACAATAGCCATAGTACACAGCATGTGGGTTGAGTTTCCGAATTACAGTTGACAGCTTTTTAGTAACAGCAGTCATATATATAGATATATTTTTTTCTAATCAAGTCGCGGCTTTCCTTAAAGAAAAAGCCTGAAAGCCAAATAGCCGCAGGACACACTAAACTTTAGAGACCAGACTTTTGTCAAGAATGTCAATAAAAAGTTTTTTTAATTTAAACTGGGTGTTTACAATATAAAGAGTTGTACTAAAGCTGAATAGTTCTTTTTCAGACGTTTTACAAATTATAATTAATACCAGTCATATCTGAAACACTCATTGAAATTCCTTTGTTGGCCTGGTCCTGGTGCCTGTCGTACATAAATATCGTGTATAGGGGGCACGTATCCTGCGGGCGAGTCATCGTCGTCGTCGTCATCGCTCCCTTTCCAGATGCTATACCTTCAACTGTCAACGCATCGTCAATTCTATTTTTATGTTTTATTTTCATTTATGTTCTTTTCTTTTTGGGCTGTTTCGGAAAATGTTTTGCTTGGCTTCCGCTTCGCTTCGTTTCATTTCTTTGTTTTGTTTAATATTTGAGTGTAATATTTCAGTTTTTTTCTCGGTCTTGTTCTTGTTGAGCGTCGGATGTTTTGTTTGTGTTGACAATTTGTAGGTTTTTTGTGTGGTACCGCTAAATAGCTACAAATTTATGAGCGTAAATAGCATCGTAAATCAATTTTTAATGCATTTCCATTAATTCTTTCTTGGCTAATGTCAACATCAAATTGATGGTAACATCATTTGTGGGGCTCCCCCCCCCCCCACAATTGAGGTTAGTTATGCACTTTGTAGGAGGGGCATGCAGGACTCGAATTAAAATATACTGTTTTTTTTTTCATATTTGATTGGTATGTGCGATTAAATTAAATTTTAACCAATGCGTAAATAGATTTCTACTATATATATTGCTTATATGTAATGTTAGGTGCAAATCCTCTATCAATACAAGTATACCCACACATAAACACATTAATACTTAGCCATGCGCAAATGTGTGTGTGTGTTTCGCATTTGTCGCATGTTTGGTTGCAGCTTTGACGGAAAATCCAATTTAATACGCTTAAGTTCTTACTTTTTGTTTTTCTTTGTATCATTTGAAAAAGCAGATGAAGAAAAACAAAAAAAATTGCACTGTATAATATATATATATATATATATATATATATGTATATGTATAATGTAATGCCCCGCCCACTGTTCAAAATTCGCCCAGCAAGAGAGTCGGATCAATTTAATATTATCGATTTTTAATTTTCCTTCTTGAGCTTTCTGTTTTTGCAAACTTTGAAAATTGTATGTGTTCTATGGTTTAATGTGTATTAATCTCTATCGCTTGCGCTCCTCGCTCTTGCTATTTCTCTATCTCACTCACCTTTCTCCGTTCTCTTGCACCTAGAACAAAAAAAACAGTAAAAGCTCGTAATTTAATCGTATTTGTATCCACGCTTTTGTTTTTGCATTTTCATTTGTCGTTGGCTTATTTCAGCGTATTTTTATACCTCTTTACGAACTGAAAAGAGTATATTGGTTTTGTGCAATGTTCGTCATGCTGTCCGTCCGTCTGTCCGGATAAACGCTACTTTTTTTGCGCTATGGAAGCTAGAGACTTGAAACTTTGGATATATACTTGTAGTTACCTGCTTCGGACAAAGTGTTAAGATTATTGTGCCACGCCCACTGGGAGGCTGGCAAACCGATAATATGTCGATATACCTTAAGTCGCAAATCGATAAAAGCAGAATATTTCCCACAATATTAAAGCTGAGGTCACCAAATTTGTTATGTAGATTGCTAGTGACCTCCCCCAAGTATTATGTTGTCGGTTACGTCCATCTGAAACGTTGTTTTTAGTTACCTTTTGTATCGAATTTAATTCAAGGCATAGAAAAATAGTTATACATAAGAATGCATCCAGCGCACAATACAATCGTGTATGCATTTATATGGAGCACTACCCTGCAAATCCCCATGTATGCGAAACCCTAAAGATGCAACCCGAGGCGTTTAATTTACATTCGTTTTCGTTGTTATCGATATTGTTGCGGTTGCTTTCCAATATTTTTTGCTGTTGCTGTAATTTAGCTATGTGTTAATAGTTTGTTGGCAATTTCAAATAAATACATTAGGAGCCCTAATTGGATTTGTGTCGATGATAATACCAACGAGCAGATGGAGATCAAAAATTAAACGAAAAAAAAAAAATTTAAAATGAAATTTTAGTTTTCCTACATTTCATATCCATAGTTCCCGAAAGTGAAATGTGTAACTCAAAAGGTTCTTTCTCGTGGCGGTCACATAAAGTTAATTTACATTTATACAGTATATATCGTTTTAAAGTGCGTTTTTTCCAGTACAATATTCAAATATACTTTGTTATGATGTAAGAAACTAGAAACCTAATTTATAGAACCTGGAAAATTATTGATTTATTTGATGAATTTGAATCGAACCTTCTGCTAAATTGTAGCAAAAATATTTTACACTTTAATTTAATATCGAAATCGAACTGGCAATAAAATGTTAATATTCGAATATACTTTGTAATCATGTAAGAAAATAGACACCTAAAGAAAAAAGTAGACAGTTTTGGATTTATTTGATAAATTTGACTTTGCCTCGTCAAATCGAACCTTCTGCTAAATGGTAGCAAAAATATTTTACACTTTAATTAAAAATTGAAATTGAACTGGCAATAAAATGTTTGTTAACCAACATAACCGCATCTGTTAATGTCTGCAGAAAGGGAGCGCCGTTGCTGACGTCGGAATCGACGTCGACTGTGTGCAGTGAAGCTAAAGCTGTAGCCGTAACCGTAACACCGGCCGGGTCCGGGTCCGAGGCCTCGTTTCTGTTAGTAGATCGTGTACCAGAATAAACATTTTTCCCTACCCTCGTTGTCTGCTTTATCAAATTTTGATAAAAGCCGCGCCAATAAATTAAGTGTATAAATTCATTTAATGAATTTCATTTTTATTGTTTCAAGCCCGACAGATGACCCCCTATGTATGTGATGTGTGTGTTCTCGTACGAGCCAGTGTGTGTGTGTACATATTAAAAAACCATCAGCGTGTCAATATGTAATTTGTGTCGTCAGTTCGACCAACAACGAGAGCGAATAACGCGGAAACAAATATAACATAAATTAAATATCAATAAAGAGCCGTCGATCCCAAAAAAACCGAGCCCAATACCAATTCCGCTTTCAATCGCATATGGCGCAAAATTCTATCGCATCGGTTGCTACGGTATAGATGAAGATCTAAGAATATCCAAAAATTGATTTGAGCCCTACATTTTACTTGCAATCGGCGTATGTGTTGACAAATTTTCCTCTTTGCTGCGCAGCAATGGAATGCACAATGGAGACAATGGCAACAGTAGCCTGATCCAAAACAATTGGAGAGCACTCGTGTATATGTTGTTACCTAAAAGTGCCTGGGATTTGTTCCCTGTGCTCTGTATCACCATTAGCCTGAGGCTCAGGCTCAGGCTCAACTCAAGTCGTGGGCAATCAACCGCAATATCTTAAACAAAGCAGGGGAACGACATGAAGACTGGAACTGAGTTGTTTGTGCAACCTAATGAAATTTCGTCTGTGTGTGTGTGTTTGCTGAGGATCAGCAAGGATCTTTGGCAAGAAATTTGTCAACCGCCGTTTTGTTGGGCTCGAGTTCATTAAGCCGATCCCAGTAGCGTATCCGTCCATTAAATACCAATCTGTCCTTGTCGTCGCTTTCTTTTGATGGTTCTGAAATTATTAAGGATTTATTATTATTATTATATTAAGAGCACAGCATGTGAGCCTCAATTCCACAATGGCAGAATCAACAGTCCTTTACAATGGCGACCCAGACGAGGATCATTAGAGATTTGTCGTTCTGCGATAAAATATTGTTTTACATATCAATTATTTCATTGTTCCCATATCGCATTCATCAAATTAAATTAAATTTTTTTTTTTTGCTCAAAAATTGTCCTTGTTTTAGGTCTTTCAGTTGTCATCTTAGTATTTGTCATTGGCCTCTATCTGCGGTGTCTTTGGCAACTTGGAAAATTGCTTTATTTCAGTAATTTGCAATAATTCTTTTCCCTGTTCGATTAACGGCCATCTTCGGCCGCAGAAATTTGATATTTTTCATTTGAATTTTGAGATGTGGTGCGGAAAATTTGTTTGCATTTCATGCTATCCATTACAGTTTGTTTCTCAACAAACTATATTGAAATCGGGAAATATTTTTATATTGAAGCTGGGCCTAGATAGCAAGCATGTCTTTGAAATTGCATTGCTTCTATTTATTTAAATACTTCATATAAATTCTAATTGAAATTAATCACCGATTTTCAAAGACTTATGCAGCTAACGCAGCTGAGTACATTAATGATAATGAGTACACTTAACAAATAAAAATACTTAACAAATTGACAAACGCTTACCCCCCCCCCCCCCACCAACATCCCTTCGTGGGCGTTGGAAAATAGAAAATTTAATGGCTCTTGAAGCGCGTGTGTCTTTTACCTGGCTGCTGGTTTGTTTGTTCTTTCATTAAGAATGCAAAACGTGAGTTAAACTTTAATTTCAATCAAAATCCAAATTATATGAAAATCAAATAAAAATGTGAAAAAAAGACAAAATTACTCTATGTGCCCGTCTTGCATTTTAATGATGTGATGGGAGTGGGTGGGGGGCGCGGAGGGGCTCTTGGGTACGAGACTTCGGCTAATGGTGTGTGAACCGGCACATCAACTAGTTCACATTTATTTTGGGCGGCTTCCTTTTCATTCATCAATGGCAGGTCATAAATACGGCGGCAAATCTTTTAAGGTGCCCTTTCCGAAGTCAGCCGACCCATAAAAGGATTTGCATTCGGAATCGAATTTCGGTTATGCCTTTAATAAAAATGCTCGATAAAAATGCAGAGAAAATCCGTGCATAAAGTTCCATATGAGCTTGTCAAATCTAGCGACCCGCATCTCAAAGTTTCTGGCTCCAGCAGCCCTCGTCGGAGATTGCCACTCAGCTCACGCATTACGCAAATGAATTTCGCGTTATATATACACACACACACTCATGAATTAGCTGACGGCACACTCCCTGCGCAGGCTTAAGACTTTGTTACACCAACACACACACGCACACACCCCCAAAAGCTTCTAAAGACGCCCGCCTCTGCCACCTCAATGTTGACAAAGTTTATTGTTGCTCGTAATTTGGCACAGGGTGGTGCGGGTGGTACAAGGGGAGAGGGTAACTTTTTTAATGTGCCCATCAATGCGCCTGTGTTTGTATGTGTATGTGCGAGGGTGTCATGCATGCTACAAAAACATATGCATATAATTATTTAATTGAATTAAACAATTTCGTAAATGGTAAATGACGCGACAATATGGATACAAAGCTTTGTAACTTCAACATTCGACTCGGCACCCGGAACATTTGCATAAATACATAATTATAGCCTCCGAAAAGAAGGGGAGTTTGGGGAGTGCGCTCCTCGTGGTTGCCATTTAAGTTCTGTTGTTGGGTGTCTTCAAATTTTCCATATCGAGGGTGAAAAAAGCTTTCATTTTCAACGTTAGAAACTCTATAAGTGTATCTCTGATACTAAGCGGAGATTTTTCTTGCAATATGGAATAATCTTTATGTATCGAAGAAACAAGCGTAATCTTCTAATAATCCGTCTGTCATCGATCCAAAAATCGACTAAGCGGAGATTTTTCTAGAAATAAGCTGAAGAAGAAAAATGTATGCTGCTGTTTATATTTATGTATCTAAACCAGAAACATTCATAATTATCTAATAATCTGTAAGGCATCTAAAAATCTAAATATTCAAATAGTCAACGCGGAAACCGAATGCGAACACGAATCGGCGATAAATGAGACAAAACAACCAAAAATCCCAGACTGAAACAGCAAACAGCCGCAGGAGCAGGAGCAGTCGATCACACAGCAGGATATGAAATTCGCATTAGAATCATAAAAAGACAATGCAAACGTGTATGTGTATGTGTATGTGTGTTTGTGTATCTGGCGTGTGTTTATGTCTCACCTAAACAAATAATTCGCTCGACAGAGCTCAGCACATTTCTGTATCACTGAGGGACAGTATCTCTCTATAGTTCTATCTCGTTCCCTTGCTTTGATTTCCAGTTTTGTTTTGATTTTTTACAAAAACATGGACTCTAACTGCAATACAAATTGACCATATACTTAAAAGGGAATTTGAAATGTTAAAGAGCTTGTTTAACATTTCGAAATGAATGTATTTAATTTGCACACACTAGAGGGCGCCACTTTAAGATGGGGGTGTGCCATTGACCTGATTAACACAAAACCAAACTGCCCGCAGTTTGTTGCAGATCATTACAGTTTAAGTTTGTCAGCTAATTTTTGAATATTTAAGCTTCCACAAACACATGTGACCTATACACACACACGAGCACACACACACAGTAGGTAACGAAACCAGAGACATTCGGTATATAAAATAGCGACTCCGATTCGCCTACAAACGCTGTGGAAATTTGAGTAGCAAAAAGAGGAAAATCGCCGCCCTCATGCAAAAAGTGAAACTGCGAGGCGATGGCGACAAAAAGCGCCAGCTGGAGAGGAGGCGTGTCAGAACAAAATAAGTTTGGCTTTTTTTGGAGAGCACAAGAAATTGGCAAGGACGAGGTCGCTTAAAGCGTACGGAAATATAGGCAGATGTACTTCCATAGATGAATACATAAAGCTCTGTATAAATATGCTGATCGGGTTACGTTGCACTGTAATTTGGGCCATTGATGGGCCAAGACAGCGAATAAACTTTAGTGGTAGCACTTTCGCTGAGCGGGTGCAGAATACGCCCTTCCCTTCCCCTAATAATGAAGTCAGCTAACACATATCGTTGATGTTGTGGGGCGCCCCCGAAAAAAAAGAAGAAGCAGAGCAACCGGCAACAGACAGCAGCAGACATGTCTATTTGGGACCTTATCGATTTTTTCGGGAGCCCGCAGACCCAAACTCACGTTGGCCTCCAAGCGACGTCTTCGAAATTGGCCAGCATTTAAATGCAACAATTGTCATTAAATTTTCAGTTGGCAAAAATTTAAAGTCGAATGGGAGTATCTTGAGATGAGAGAGGTTTCGAACTATAATTTGCAAGTTTGCGTGAATATTAGAATATGCACATTTTCAATCATTCAGTCAGCGAGAGAGAGAGAGAGAGAGAGAGAGAGAGAAAGAGTTTTTCTAATGTCGACAAATATATATAAATATTTTTGTTAAATTTCGATATAATTACAATCAAGAATAAAAATAGAGTTCTTTAGAACAAATATGTAGACGCCACGAGCGGGAATTTTATGAGAATTTATGATGTGGGTATGAATCTAATTTACATTAAAATTACAAATGCAACGCCACATAAATTTAATCTTGAGTATTGGTTGGACTCCATTAAGTACCGCCCATTTTCAAAGACGACGGGTCTGTTGAAATAGTCCACGGCTGCAAAACATAAATTATGCATTATGCAAAGATTCGGCAAATCGGTAAACATCTATTATCCTGTAGATTTGGAATTCTTATTTCTTTCCACATATGGTCGCCACGAGCTGGAATTCCGTACTTGTTTCAAATGTATCTTGTGTTGCTTTATGAATCTAATTTTTATGAAAATTACAAAGGCAACGCCACATAAATTTACATTTGAGTATTGAATGTAGTCTATTAAGGGCTTCCTCCCGCCCATTTTAAAATATGAGGGGTCTGTTAATTACGCACACAACCACAAAACTTGAACTAGAAACATCAATATAAATGCTTTAAAATTGAAGTCAACTACAGTTTCAACTAGGAATACAGCTTTTAAAGCGGGCAGAGGGACGCTAAAGCCGCATAGACTTAGACATAGTTTTCGGTGTCGCACACAGGCAGCATCAAGGACAACAGTTTCACAAATGGTTCCTATAGATACATTTCAACAAGAGCGCGTCTGGCTGCCTGAATGTGTATCTGTGTGTGTATATAGTATATATATATATATGTGTGTGTGTGTATGTAGAACTGTTGCTTATTTACCTATGCGACAGCCAGCAAATTTAAGCCAACATCGTCGAGTTTTCAATGTGGCTCCTCCTTGTTCCAGCCCGGATCCTTCCTTCCTTAGGCGTTCTCTACTCCTTACACCAGAATTTCGATTTTTGTTTTTTGCCGATTGTTGAAATGTTTTTGCTTCGTTAAAGTGTGTAAATGTTTTTTCGCTGCGAGACCAAAAAAGCAAATTTCCTTAGCTTTCTTTTTAGTTAGCTGAAACTTGAATTTGCTTATTTGTCTATCTATATGTGTATCAGTGTGTCTACATCTGTGTCTGTATTTGTATCTGTGAATGTCGTGCGGCTGTTGACATTGGCTTCGAGTTTACAAAGAAATCGATTAAACGCAATCGAGTAAATGACCCAAAGTGACAGCCTCAACATCGGCCCAAGGTCAATTCTGAAAAGACTCTTAAATTTGGGTAAGAAAATTAAATGTTATTCCTTACACACGGAAATAAACAGAACATTTTATAAGAAATACATCATCCAACTAGTTTCTCTTTTTGTATTGTTTTCCTTAAAGAAATAAACTAAAAGTTTCGTTTGCTCTTATCAACTGGTTCACATAAATCACAGGGTAGACAAACCAAAAACACATTCGGTACGAGTCAAATGGGTTCGGATCTCGGCATTGTTCCTAGTGTACTTTTGAAGCATAGTTCGTACTTAATTTTTACGATGTCCCAAAAATCGAGTTAAGGTCGAGCCATTTCGGCTTTTTTAAATATATTTTCAGGTTTATTTATTCTATTTGGTGGAATGAAAACGTGATATTAAAGTTGAAACCCCGATCGTTTTCCATCAAATGAACGACGTGAATTTCCAATTTTATGACGCAAGAGTTGACGTAATTTAAATAAGCACATTTATTTGAATTAGGCATACAATTAAAGAATGTTTAATGCTTTAACTGTCAACAAATGGTCTCTGGATTATAAAGCTAAAGTGTGTGATTCAACAGTAATCAGATGATGTTGACTTTCCATAAGACAATAAATAAATTAAAGAAAAAAATTCCTAATAATAAAAATAAATTCCGGAAATTTAGAATTTTCCAATATTTGTATATATTAATTTTGTTTAGATCTTTCTGACATGCACCATGTACATCCGTAGTCTTATCTGGTAAAATTTGTATACAGTAATGCTTATTATGTGTGGCGTTAGCTCTAAGATCTAACTGAAAGCCGATAACTCGTTCTCTATAGTTTTAAAGAACCCAACATTTGTAGCATGCTGAACCAACTCACGTTTTCCATGATGATTAAAAGTGTTGTTCTCCATTGGATTGGTTCAGTTTCTGTTGGGGGCTGTTCAAATTTAAGCATTTGTCGCATTTACCACAAAATGTGTGTAATAATTTATTCCGACTTTAATTATGCTTTGTTGGTCGTGTTCTGGTCGGCTTCGCTTTGACTTTGATTTCCCTGTGACCTGAGAAATTTGTGGAGGTTTTTCTTGAACGGTTTTTATGAATGTAGAGACAAATCGGCGTCATCAAATTTTTAAAACGGGTTTCAATTTGCATAGAAATTCCACTTGCTGTCTCTCTCGGCCGGCCATCATGGTCTTACTTGAATTTTGTTTTCCTTTCCTGATTGGAAGCGGTACACGATGATAAACGACATTGGGTCTGGGAAATTTTGGTGGGCTCAGACTCTGTGTCTATGGTCGTGAAACATATTTAGTTATATTAGCTGTTGGCTTTTTTTGACATTTTACAGGGAAATGCACTCGAGATGATTTTTGACAGACTTTGGCGGTAAAACATTTTATAAAAGGCTGCTAATTTGCCATGCAGCCTACGACAGATCCTCATCAGGGGTGTGAGAGGAGAGGGTTAGTTATTATTTGATCCCTAGTGTGCTCAGAATCGTTCCTGGGTTCAAGATACCGGAATATTTGGGGTGGTGCATATTGTTTGTTATTTTTGCTGTTGTTGTTTGTTATCATTTCAGTTCATTTTTAATTCAACATGAATCCATTTTGAATTTGTCAGTAATCTTGTAACTGTAGTTGTTGTTGGTGTCATGAAGTTTTTTTTTTTAAATTCATATACTCGCGCACCGGGCAGATGTTCCGCACGAATATTTCCAGATTATATGGGCAGCGAGAACGGGGCGAAGAGGGTTGTAACTACTGCAACATATATGTACATACTTATGTATGTGGATGAGTGTTTAATTGTACCTAGAAGATACACACGAATTTATCTACAAATTAAATGCAATTGATGGCTGTGGAAGTCGTTCGCATGCATAATTCATGCCGCAAACTGCATGAATGTCATTATCAGCTATTTGGGCAAAGGGTTCCCGCTTCGAATTATGGCTGAGTTGATAAATATGAGACCAATTTTAGACCAAGAAATTGTATCAGTGTTTTGATATGGTTGAAAACAGAAACGCAAAATTTTTAATTCCTTTGCTGAATTCCAAATAAACTAAAATTGATGAATTCAAAAAATTAAACAATTTAAGAATGAAAAGACAGAAATATAGTAATTTGTAATTCTGCTGTCTCAATTTTAGTTTTCAAAGTGAAATCCGTTCTTTTCCGACGGCATTTTGTTGGCACGATAGCTACCAAAGGATCAACTGTATAACAAAAGGGGCTATAAAAAACTTAAGAAAATATAGGTAAATAAAGATTCACGCACACTCACTTCTTTACACTCACACATATACACTCACACACATACATAGAAAAGTAGTAAGAAATATGATTGAGCGAAGACAAGGTGGAGAATAACATAAGAAAAAATGAGAGCAGCGCAGCAACGTCTGCGTCCACGTTTTTCGCTGCCAATATGCTCCGCCTAAAGCTGTCATAATTTGTTTTTGCTTTTACATTACGTTTTATTTATTTGTCGACGGCTCAGCGCCAACATCGAAAAAAGTCGTTGCTGCGCTCCCGAAGCTGACGTTGCCTTCTGTCGGACTGTTTATCGTTTGCTGAGACTGTTGGGGTATCGATTTGGGCGCCGTCGGCTCTTCGAGTGCTCGGCAGCCGGCAAGAGAGCAGCGCCAATACACACACACACGAGTCTCTTTTTGATTTATGGCATTCACACAGCAGCAACACACGCACACACACACTTAGGACCTTTCATAAATGGCAGAAATACGTGCGTTAGAGGAGCACAACTAATGTGTTGGAGGATTAACAGCAACGCTCGCTGTTATCTGCTTATATATAACAGTGTGATAACAGTCTTATACGCTCAGTTCCCCGCAATTTCGAAAATGTTGCACGCACTTTTACATGGTTTGCTCGCTCTCTTGCTCGCTCTCCCACTGTTATTGTTGGGGCCGTCTAAGCTTTTGCAATGCCACCTAGCAGCGAAGCGAACACGAAAATCTGCCCCCAACGTTAGCGACACTTCGATTCGCTGCTGCTGCGCTGCTGCTGCTGCGCTCGTTGCGTTGCGTTGCGTTGTTGTCTCGTTGCCGTTTCTTGGTTGCGCCGCACGCTCGTTAAATCCATAAAGGACATTCGCTGCTTCGGCTCCAGTCACGGCCAACGCCACGGCCAACGGCAGCGCTACCGACAGCGCCAGTTCAGCGTCAGTTCAACCAGCCAGCGAGGCAGGCAGCAGGCAACAGCCGCCACTTCTTGGCTTTGGTCAGCCGCCACAAAGCCTCCAGTTGCCAGTTGCCAGTTTACAGCTAATTTGTGATTCACATTCACAACAAATTATTGTTGCCAAAAAATTTGACAACAGCAGCAGCAGCCCACTGGCCAGTTAACGGTTTTTATTACCGTCGCTGTCGCCGTCGCCGCCGCCGTCGTCGTCGTTATCGCAGCACACGCACGTTACTTATATTTTTCTCCCGCCTCATCTCCAGCTTTAAGTGCGTGTGCGTGTGCATTTGACTGCCTCTGTGTGTGTGTGCGTGTTTGTGTGCGTGTGTGTGTGTCTGTGTGTGTGTATGACTGTGGGTGTGAGCTCGAGAGCGCTGCGGTGATATGTGGGAGCTGTGCGCCAAGGGTCGATGTCGAAGTTTTTGTGGTCGCGTGTGTTTAATTAATCATAAAATAAAAATACAAAAATGCAAATGGCCAACGCAGCGCCAACAGCATCTAAAACAACAATAGCAACGACAACAAAAACAACAACAACCAACAAAAATCAACTCTCTGGGAGAACAACAGTAAAGCAAAAACAGTCGAAATATGTGCAATAAATTTGTTTAAAACGTCAAAGGTAAAGTGCAGTAAAGACAAGATATTAAAATAGTCCATATGCAAGGACTACCTGAATTCCTACGGAGAATTCACTATAAATCGTTTACTGCCGTCGGCAAAATCGGAAAATCAAAATTAATTTTAACATGTTCCACAAAAGTGGATAAACAAAACGAAAAAAAAAAACACAAAAATATGAAAAGTGGAGTTGCCATTCAAGTGAGTAACAAACACATATATAATTGAATTATATAACTGCAAGTGAACGCAGTTATTTGTTAATACTTTAACTGTAAGTTATTTTTTGAGAATACACTAATTAGTTTCAATATTGTTCAAATAATAAAGAAATACAGCTAAGAAACAATTTTAATGGCCTCAGAAATAGTTCAGTTACTTTAAATCACAAATCTTAAAACATCCACGGACAGTCTCTTAAACTTAAAATTATTTTCTTCTGATTTATTGTTTTATTAAGTATTACTTGATTTCAATATTGTGCTTAATATTATAAATATGTACAAATGTGCATACTTGAAGGAAGCTTTACTTTTTGAATTAAAGTGAGTTCTATATTTGAGCCTTGCACCATGAATTTATAAATTAAAAATTTTTTAGAATATGAAGTTAATACTTTGATCTTGTCTGGGCTATGAAAACAAACGTTCTCGATTTGAACTCAGCGTTCCTAATTCCTTCTCATTATATATTTAAGTTGTAGATAGGGCTCTGCAGTTTTAAAATATATGTTTTTAACTCGTTTTAATTGTTGGTAAAAAAAGTTCTAATCATTTTCAAGTTGAAAATGAATAATTTTTGGGGCTGCTATTGTGAGTACAAGTGTCGGGCTGAGGTGTTGCCTGAGTGGCAATAATTTAACTTTGGCACTTTATGCAAGGACACGCAATCGAATTGACAACAACAACAAGGCAGAAAGTTGCATGTCGGGCTTATGTCAAAGTTAACATAAATACAACTACTTTGTACCTCACAAGACCAGCAACAACAAGGGAAACAAGAGGAGTCCGAGGTGACTGCACAGAGGAGATTATTGACATCTTGCTATGGGCACGAGACTCATCTCCAAATGACAGCACATACATGTGAGAGCATGTTTAGCTAGAATCGATACACACACACGTACACATATGCACACACACACACACTGAGAACCAAATTAGCACAGCAACAATGAGGTTTGTGGAAAGTTGGGGCGTAGGTTAAACGAAAAGATGACAGGTGTCAGATACGTGGGTATCTTGTAGATACATATGCACACAGCCACCCATGCAGTCAAATGTCAGCTCAGAGCGCTTAAGATTTGAATGATGAGCAATCGGGCGAGTCAACAATAACATTAACAACTACTAGATATATAGGCGGCACATTTTGCAGTCACAGATAGAGATGCAGATACATTTGATACCAACACCCTCCCCCCCCCCCTCCCGCCCCACACACGTTTATATGTGCCTAATGCATTTATTGCCTTAATTAATTTATGAGTCGCGCGATTTCATTTCAACGAACATCGTTTCTATATCTTTATTTGAGTATGTGTACATTTAACTTCATCATGACGTTCATGATCATCAGCATCAACGCCGCATCTTTAGCTTCGTACGCTGTCGACAATAAATTCATTTATTCTTTTGCTGTTCATTTATAAAATTCGAAACGTTTTGTGCGCCAGTCTATTTTTCATTTTTCTTCCAACGCCTCTCGTCCCGCCCTTTTCTCCCCTGCAATATTATTTGTATTTATTTGTATGCTATTTCTTTTTGTTTTTATTTTTATAATTTATTTATTTTCATCTATATAAATGCAGCATATAGTCAACAAAAAGAAAAAATGAGAGGGGAGGTGGACACAGGCTGCGCAGCCAGTAAAAATATTTTTTTGTTATGACAGAAATGTGCGCAGGCTATACAAAATCTGTCTGCAGCTACTATATCTAAATTTTGCCTCTCGATTTTTCATTTCTTAGCTCACAAACGTTCATCATTTTCATTTCGAGCTCGCCCCTCGACCAGACGCGCTGTCCAAATATTTGCCAAAAAAACCACAAAAGTTTATTATTTTCGGCGATATATTTTGTAATGCGGGGCCGTTGAAATATTTTTGCAAACCAGAAATATGCCAACAAATCCGCGCGCACCGCATGCGAATCTATCAGAACTCAAAAATATACACGAACATAGATAGATGTATATATATATGTATATATGTATATATATATATAAATATATATATATTTTGTTGTTTTTGTAGATCATGAGATAAATTTCAATAAGTCGATGATTTTTGCTTTTCAGTTTGCGGCCACTGCTTTTAATAATTCAAAAAGCCGCAAAAAAGCAAATTTGTAACGCATACTTCGAATACTTATTATACGAAATGAAAAAAACTATTACGTATCAGAGACATAATAAATAATTTATTTGGTATATTATATAGGTGTACATAATTTAATAAATTTTTATTTAAATATAGTTAAATGGTATAACAATTAATTTAATTTATTTATAAACAACAAAAAAATGATAAGTTGTAATAAGTAAATAATAATCTTGTGTTCAAGGGGGCCCTGAAAATTTTGAAAAACTTTCATTTCAAAAACTTTTTTTCCATCATTTCTGTTATAACAATATTTAAAAAAAAGATTTGCTGTTTTGGCAAAGTAACAAAAGATTTGGAGTGTGCACAACACATTTATAAGTTGAACGAAGTGTGGGGAATTGAAAGGAGGGGATGGAGTGGGGTCTGCATGTGTGTGTGTAAGTGTGTGAGTGTGTGTGTGTCGGGTACTTTGCATAGATTGTCCACTTTAGATTAAGCCATGAATAATTTATGTGCGTCTCTTATGATTTTAATTGTTTGCAATGGCAGCTTAACAACTCTTCCTTCACCGACACCCCCTTCCGCCCTCTCATTCTATCCCGTTTTCCGCCCTGGTATAACTTGGATGACTGGCCTTTATTATTCCTTTGGACAAGAAAAAAAAAATCGAAATAAAAAACATAAAAACGAAAGCCGAGGCAAAAACAAAGTAGCGCCCCAAAAGCAAATGCAAAACAATACAAATTCATCTACAAGGCCCAAAGCGACTTTGTGTTTGTCTGCGTGTGTGTGTGCGTTTGTGTGTGTTGTCCAGTTCCCCTCATGACACGCTCCGACCACTTGGCATTGGTCTGCTTTGGCTGCTTCTTCATTTGCTTGGCCCCACTCCCCTGCCTCGCAGCTGTCTGCCCTCGCCTCCGCCCCAGTCTGTAGACACGCAGACATTTGCATTTCTCACACACACAACGTTTTTCGAACGGTGTGTGTGGCGCTTGTTCCGTTGCTCCTTCCCACTCTCCCCACCCCGCCCCCGAGGGCACCCGCGGCGTCTGCTGCTCAACTGGTTGACCGCCCTTCGCTCCGAGCCCCTTCTGGCTTCGTCTGGACTTAAACTCATCGTCTTCGTATCGTCGTTCCATTTGGTTTCATCCTCAAAAATTATATGAAAATTATACCAATTCAACTCATAAAAGTTTTTTCAGCTTAATAAATTTTGCAGACATTTTGTTCGTCTCATATGTTCCCAGCTCCGGCTCCAGTCCAACTCCGAGAATGAGCCTCATTGGCCGGCACGGCGAGCGGCATTGTGCGCTCCTCTCTCCAGTCTTTTGAATACTGCCAGCTATTTTAACCACGACCACTTTTCAGCCTCAGTTCCCTTTGGACAGGCGTAGTTCCCATGATTTTCTCTCTGTTTTCTGCATATTTAAAACAAGTCGGGCGTTACCGATTGCACACTGTACACTGTAGTTATTATTGTTATTTTGAAAAAATAATATATATATTTAAAAAAATATACCTTTAAATATGGCCAGTCTAGCTTTAATTATTGTGGTAGATATAGATTTTTCACCTTTAATCGATTGGCAATTTAGATGTATCGACATGTTATCGATTTGCCAGGCGATATGGCACAAAAATCTTAATACTTTGTCTGAGGCGGATAACCACAAGTATATATCCAAAGTTTCAAGTCTTTATCTTCATCCGGATAGACGGTCAGACGGACAGCATGACGGACAATGCACAAAACCAATATTCTCTTTTCACTTAGTGAACAAGTATAATGAAGCTCATAACGTTTGGCGCAAATAATTCTCATTTGCCTTTCATTTTGCAAACTTTTATTTGAGAAAATTCTTATGTTTAAATTAAATCTAGACGAATATCTGTGCAAATGAAGCGAAGAGTAATGACTGAATTTTAAATTTTCAATTAAATTTTATTCTTTTACTAGTTAAACACTTTATTTATCCGCAGCATAGATAAGAAAATAATTTATATGATAACTTCATGCGAAGTTTTGCGATTATTCAGCACCAATACCATCCACTCAATCAAATGTTTACTTTACCTGCACATGGGTGTTCACTTATTCAGCTAAATTTCAAACAATCCGGATGTATGAAAGAACTCGTACCTTTAGCCATTAGTTCAGCTACTTGGGCCATCAATCAGTCAAACGAATTGCATCGAATTTTGATACATATCCGCTGCGGAAAAAGCTGTGAATAAAACAAATGTACGAGTGCTCGTACATCCATAATTAACGATTGAAGCAAATGATTGACGGTTTGTTGTATCTCACGAATACAATATTTACGCACGCCCGATCGAAGCGAGTATCTGTAATGCCCAACAAAAGATTTAAAGTTCCTCTCCAGTTGGCCGCTCGGTGCTCGGACCACCTGCTGACAGGAAACTTTTGAACATGTATCGAAATGTGCGTATTTGGGAGCACCCGCAGCACACTTATTGAAATGAATGACAAACGGAACGAAGCAAAGTTTCGGTTAGCATCAGCGTCAAGTGAGTTGACCCTTCGACACTCCAAGATTGGAGGCAACTTCAAGCTGAAGCAATTGCGGCAGTTTTATGTTTTTGGTTGTGCGTAAATCGCTCAAGGAATCAGCTCAAGTGGAATAAGTTGTGGCTAGCCATTCAAGGTTTACTGACTTTACTTCGACTTCGGTCAACACTTTCGACTAACTGTGGCCCACATATGTAGGTGTCTGAGAAGCACCATCCACCCTCGAGCAGTCACAGTATCTCCCCCCCCCCCCCTCAACTTCCTTTCCAGTTCCTCTGGCTGCTGCATTAAACAAATTGATTTCGGATGAGCCCATTGCCGTCGACGGCACTGATAGAAATACTATACGATGTGTTCGCGTCGACGGTTTCTAGAGTGCCCAATCGATATAAATATGTATGTATAGATACGAGTACGAAATGTGGATAGCCAACAATCTGGCTATGGCTTCTATTGGGGCATGGGACCAGGGCATTCGTCTGGGCGCACCTTGTGTTTACCTTTGCCAATAAATTCACTTAATTGCCGGGAAATAATCATAAAGCAATCGCCCGTAATGTGAACGGTATACCAACTCCACGCTCATGTGCGCATCGATTATTGTGAAATATTTTTTCCAATTTACAACGGGGTCTACAAATATATTGGGGCGCAGCACAACTGTTGCAAATATAACTCACAAATCGTACGGAATTATGTTGAAATCGATTTGCTGCCAAAACTGATACACTTGCAGCTTAGTTTTCTTGATTCTTATGGGAATATATTGCGAAAGCGAAGTGAAAGAAAAAAGAAAGTCAAGGTGAATCAAAGTCTTTCTAAGACGTTCTATTCTTTTATATTACATTTAAGAAAATATTTACAAATTTAGAGGTTTTAATTAACCGTCTGACCGATATTTACTAACGAATATATAACATACTTCAATCGATCAAAAGGGCCTTAGCATTTCCGTATCATAAGACAATCATAACACTCAATCGGACAATATTTGCCTAGGAGTGTGGGTTAACTGGCACCCAAGTAAATTAGGAATAAATCGAATGGGACCAAAACAAAGTTATGCTGAGTGATTCCAAGTAATATATCAATAAATTACTCAAGCCAATGGCTCATGCAAAACGCAAATGTATTGAGCTTCGGCCAGTTCAATAATTCACAAGCACAAGACACGGACACGGAAAGTCCAAAAACATTGTTCTGATATGGATATGTATTGTCCGGGTGGTTAGGTAGGCTAAAATTAAGTTATACGCCCCTAATAATATGCAATGCGTTCATTTTATTCATCACCTAAAGTTGCGACACGACGCTATTCATATATTCAAAAATTTATCATAAAGTCTGAGCGGCTCGGAGCCTCCTTACGTGACCGCATCGGCATCGGCATCTCGGCCGGTTATAGCAAATAATTGGTCAGGAATATGTGCGTAAATTTGTGCTCCGACACTCAGATTCCAATCTTTTCTTTTCATCCGCAGCGCCCATGAACAGCACACCCACAGCCGGACCCATAGCCAGAACCAGAGCCCAATCTAGAGCTCCAGTTAACGCCAGCAGCGTTTGTAAACCGAAGGAAGTGCCGACCGCCCCACAACAGAATGTGTTCAATATTTCGCAATCGCATCAATTACCGGAGCACGGGCACGCGGAGTGGAGCTGCTAATGGGAGCGCCCCAACTGGCGACAGGGACAATCTACTGGCCAAAGAGCTGAATGCGGACAACAACAACAACGGCAGCCTGGCCGCTGACGAAACGCACCCGGAGACGGAGCAGCTGCCGGAATCGGAATCATCGCTGCCCGGCCCTGATCAGCTGGAGAATAGCAATGAGGCGCTGGACTTGTCGGTCATCTCCGGCAGCCGTTTGCCCACTAGCGGCCACGTGGCTCTAGAAGCTTTACAACATACCAAAGTGGCGGTGGCACAGTTTGCAGCCACTGCGCTGGCGGGATCGACGGATACAAATGATCTGGCAATGGTGCAGTCGACCATCTTCAATGTACAGCGACAGCATCTAATGCAGCTGCAGCTCATCCAGCATCTACAGAGTCAATTGAAGCGAGCGGGTGGTGTGGTAGCTGCACTAAGCAGGCAGGGCCAAAGCTATGCCGAGCCTGAAGCTGACGATGAGGATCGTTCCAAAGAGCAGCCAAGTGTAAATGGCGAGCCCGAAGAAATTGATCATGAAAGGCTGGAGGAGAGTTCAAAGACTGATGAACAGGAAATGTCCATGGAGTTGGTGTCGATGGCCAACGAGTGCATTAGAGAACCCGATTTGGCGCTGGCCAAGCCGGAGAGCGAGCGTGAGTGTGAGATTGAAGCTGAGGCCGAACACGAGCTAGAGATTGAATATAAGCCGCTAATGTGCGACATCAGTTCGAGTCTGGCGTCAAGTATTATCACTAATCACGACCCACCGCCGGCGCCCAATGAGCCAAACTGCCTGGAGATGTTGCAGCGCCGTACCGAGGAGGTGCTTGACTCGGCCTCGCAGAGCCTGCACGCTGCCCAAATGCAGGAAGAATATTCGGAGTACGCCTCTAAGGAGGCACAGAGTCGAGGGGAGATCTTTAAGCATCGTTGCAAGTACTGTGGTAAAATTTTTGGCAGCTACTCGGCCCTGCAAATACACCTGCGATCCCATACCGGAGAGCGACCCTTCCATTGCAACGTCTGTGGCAGTAAATTCACCACGAAGGGCAATCTAAAGGTCCATTACCAGCGCCATACGCAGATCTTCCCACCCATGTTGCTGCCGCCTGTGGTCAATGGAGGTCCACCTCCTCCGACGCCCGAGCAGTTTGCTGCTCTGACACCCATTCGCCTACCGTTTGTGACCCCAGCGCCGCTGGGACCGCCGCCGCCGCCGCCTCCTAACGCAGCTCCACACAGTGGTGAACAAACCGCATTGGAATCAATAGAGTCGCCATCTTTGCCAACGCAGGGCCAGCTGCATCATGCCGAGGACTTGAGCAAGCAGGTCCGCGAGAAGTCGCACTCACCCATGCAACCCGCGCACACACCCAACTCCCTACCCGAGCGAGGAAGCAGTCTAAGTGCAGCGGAATCTGTGCAGCCGCCGGCAGTTTTGCCTGAGAAACAAGAAAGGGATAAAACGAAGGACAGTCCCAAGCCCAACTCGCCAACAACGTTAGCAAATCGTCGAAACGGTAGCGTCCGTAAGCGCCAGACGAGCAATGCGGGTACTCCGCCGGGGGACGAACGCGATGCGCGGGATGAGCATATGCAGATTGTCAAGCTAGTACGTCGCTCCTCGGCCAGTCGTGACGGTACGGTCGCATTGCCAGGCGAGTACTCACTGGCCCAGATGGAGCGCATCATTGACAAGTCGTGGGAAGATCTCATTGAGATCGACAAGACATCGGAGACGTCAAAGCTACAGCAGCTGGTAGATAACATCGAGAACAAGCTGACCGATCCTAATCAGTGCATTTTCTGCCAAAAGGTCATGTCCTGCCGCAGCTCGCTGCAGATGCACATACGCACCCATACCGGAGAGCGACCGTTTCGCTGTAAGATCTGCGGACGCGCCTTTGCCACCAAGGGCAACCTGAAGGCGCACATGAGCATACATAAGATAAAGCCGCCTATGCGCAGTCAGTTTAAGTGCCCGGTGTGCCATCAGAAGTTCTCCAACGGCATCATCTTGCAGCAGCACATTCGCATTCACACCATGGATGATGGGAGCCAGTTGCATGGCCAGAACCAGAACCAGGGCCAGGGTCAGAGCATTGGTGCTGCTGATGCCGACCGCTTGGGTATCGAGGATCAGAACTCCAACAAGTCAATAGGAACCTCGGACACATTGGATTTCTCGACCACCATTTCGGATCACTCCGGTCAGCGGTCAGAGTCCTCGCAGGGTGGCGATTTCGATGAATTCATGACCATGGACAGCACTGACGATTCGCGCGACAATTCCAGCGCAGCGACGGCCACACTTCTCGACAGAGATCGGCGGCCTGGCCACGATGACGATCGCTCGCGATCCGATTTGGAGGGTGGCGGACGCGAAAGCACCAGCGCCGAGATGCCCGCCATGGATCTCTCATCGCCATCCTCGTCGTCGGCAGCGGCGGCGGCGGCGGCGGCAGCGGCAGCGGCAGCAGCGCGTCTCTTTGGTGTTAGCAATAGCCCAGCAGCTGCTGGCAGCACAACTTTACCCATGCTCGGCATGCCCATGCCTCCGAATCTGCTGCTGATGGCGGCGGCGCGCGAGGAGATGCACGCGCTGGGCCAGACGCATGCCAAGTTTCCACTGTTGCCCTTCGGGCCGCTTGGATTAATGGGTAAGTACGCAGCGTTCGATTGTCAGGCCGCAAGATGACAAAGCTGCTTTGTCTGTCACCTTTGACCCAGGCGCTGTTTGCCACGAGGCGGTAGCTTCACGCGTTCGCGTCGCGATAAATCTGCGTTCTTGGTGCGACATAACTCAATTGGACCAAGACAAAGCATTTACAGTCACACCCATTCCCCAATGGGGCCTATGCCAAATTCCAAAATATATTTATAAACTTTTCGCGCATTTTCAATTCCAATACATTGTTGAGGCCCTCAATGAATTACGCATCATTTCATGATCGTGGCGTCATTATGTCACAACATTTTATACTGATGGAAATTTATTATATCGAATTTCGGTTCCGCGGAGCTCTCTCTCTCTTTCTCGTCGCCAACACGCTTCGAAAGTTACATATGTCGTATCATCGCTGCTTTTTGAGTAATTTGTTGTTTCCTTGAATGTGGTCGCTATCTTTAGGTCTGCAGCCGCCCCCAAATGTGTGCAATTTGTGCTTCAAGATGCTACCCAGCCTGGCCGCCCTTGAGAGTCATTTACAGAGCGAACATGCCAAAGAAGTGACGGTTCCTTCCGCCCGAGCCCACTGCAACGAAGCGACCTACGAACCAAAGGTAGGTTTGCTTTTTTTTTTTAAATATTCTTTATATTGAAATATATATACCATGATCCCAACTTTAATAGGTAATCTGTTTCGTAACAAAATATATATACCTATATAAAAAAAAAGGTTAATGATGAGAAGCAATGCCAGCTGTGAATATAACTGCTTTCCTGTCCCCATTGTTATATAGTACATACCTAGAGCCTTGTCTCGGTATCATTAATTAAATTGTTATGGCCAGAAGTGCTCAAGACTGGGCAGCCCAATATGGACTGAGGCTAGGAAACTGGGCAGACTCCCGTTTAGGTAGGTCCATACAAATTATGAGCTTATTATTAATGGCCAATCTCGCTCTTGTTCACGACTTTGGCATTATTATGAAGAAATTGTGGCCAAGTTGAATAGTTTGCCTTAATTGTCGGCGTTCCGCTTGGCGGTCGCATCTAAAGAAGAAACTCTGAGGTTAAGAGTGAGATTCACTCTGGACATGGAAGTGCTTGCCAAAGGAATTGCGCATGTCTTAAAGCGCTGGGATTACACCGCACAACAATGCCAATTATTTATTAAAGTGCGTTCGCCTGCGAGGCAGTATGGTTTATTACTAAAAATGTCGGTGGGGGGAGCAGCAGCATTCTATGTTGTATGCGTCTATGTTGTTGAGCAGCCATGTGGCTGACTATAACTTAGGCAACAAATGCGAGAATTAATATTTAAGAATGTTTGGCCGCAGTTTTATGTTGTGGTTTTGCCATGCACACACTGCGGCATTGTCTATATGACTAATGACATCGTTCATTATATTTTAAATTCTTGGAGTATATCCAAAATCGTAAGTGAATATCTGAGAACGGTGACGGATTTAATATTTATTGAAATGGCCCAGCGGAAACAACGAAATGAATACGAATTGGAACTTAATTCTATGTTAGTATATAACTTCTTATGTCTATAAAAATGTGTTTGGACACCATATAAACTCTGATGCGCTCCTGTTGCCCGTTTTATTTTAGCCCAAATGTCATACAATTTTCAGCCAGTAATCAGCCCTGTTAGGCTGCCTAGACGACAGTCCATACCGAGTGCTCCGTTCCGTTTTGCTCGCTTAACACATTGTTGATGATCTACATCAGACACGAGACGAAGCTGGCGGGCTTCAGATTTCTAAATGATTCAAAAATTTTAAGTAATTACGAGAATGCATTATGATGATGCGAAATTGACGAGTTGGTCTGGTCCACAGAGCAGTCCCAGCAGCTCCCCCTCCACTCGAGCACCACAGCAGATGAATATCAACACAGCGAATGCAGGCCTCGCGTGCCATCTTTCTTGAAATGGGAATAGGCAATGTTTAGTGGTATGGGGGCGGGCGATCCGGAGATCGGGGCGCTTGTGTGCCGGATCGGTGGCGGTGTGTGCGATGCATTCAATGTAAATAAATTATGTTACGCTTTATGCAAAATTATTTAATCTTTTGTTTGTCGCGCCGCCGTATCTGTGGGGCAGCTGAGGCTGCTGCCACTAGCCACAACCAGAAGAGATCTCCGAGTAAAGCAATTGTTTTGCCATAAAAATATGAGACCCGGCGGTTTTGTCTGCGCAAGATAATTAGTTGGCATTATTACAAGCGACGGCAAAGAAAACTTGTATTATGCTTTTCAAAAAAATAAGATAATTAAGAATCGCGTCTGGCCCGAACTTTGAGGAGTGCGTTTTGAACGGCACATTAACTGGCAAATGCGAAGAAATTAGCGCCCTTTATAGCAGGCCGAACTCAACATCACGCATACACACTAAATATATTGCAGCTTACTTTCAATCCAAATCTCTTTGCCAAGAAGCCGAAGCAGTCACAGGAGCCGGCGCCTGCGAAGGCAGTCACGCCATCGGCGGCACCGATTAAAGAGGAGCCCGAGTCCGACCAGCCGACGATGGTCGATGAGGGTGGCTGCGATGGCGGTACGACGCCTGCCCCTACCGGCAGCTATCAGCACGAGGCAGCCGCCGATGCAGAGCAGTCGCTGATGAAAATGCAGTTGCGTAAGTAGTTCCGCCAGCGCTCTACCGCCCATCGTTTGCACTTATTGGACGGTGATCCTTCACAGATGCACATCGTTTTCCAGCTAGCCCGCTGGACTTTCAGCAGGCACTGATGTCGGCGGGCCCGCCTAACTCCAGCTTGGATCCGCCGGTGAACAACAAGCACTTCTGTCACGTTTGTAGGCGTAATTTCAGCTCCAGCTCGGCACTGCAGATCCATATGCGGACTCACACCGGCGACAAGCCCTTTCAATGCAATGTTTGTCAAAAGGCGTTTACCACTAAAGGGAACCTTAAGGTGCATTTCAGTTGTGATTACCAGCCCTTAGGCGTAATAACTGATCGCCGTATCACGTCCCGTGCTTCTTGTGCTTGCTTTTTATAGGTTCACATGGGCACGCATATGTGGACGAATCCAACATCGCGTCGGGGCCGCCGCATGTCATTGGAACTACCGATGCGACCCGGACCTGCGCCGGGGGCCACACATGCACCTTCCGCTGAGCAGGAGTTTATGCAGCGCCGGCCAGAACTCTTTTTTCCTTATTTGCCGCCCTTCTTTAACGGAATTCCGCCTAAGGTACATTTAAACAATTAAAGAGACTTTAAATTATGGGAGTTGATGTGCTTGAGGAGAAGCAACCAAAAATACTCTCTCTATTTAAAAAAAAAAATTTTTTTTTTAATATTAAAATAGACATCTTCCTATTGGTAGATCAAAAAAAATTCTTTCACATTTGTGTTTCTATTCAAATTATCCTTTATTAGCCCGGCGAATTAAGTCCTGGCGCTTTTGCCAACATTCCGCCACCGCACTTTGCAAATGGAGCTAAGTATCCGTATCCACCAGGTCTGCTGGGCTTTCCCAGCTTTCTAAGTGGACCTGGTGGGCATCACCAGTATCCGCATGGAGTTGAGCGAAGTAGTAGCAAGTCCCCAACGCCGGAACCGGCGCAGAGTCCTGCTTCCCGGGAGGATGACGGAGGTTCAGGTAATAACATATGGCATCCGTTGAGCAGTATCAAGATGGAAAACAATCAAAATGACAACATTGGCAATCAGAACGAGCAGGATCTGGAGGATAATGGAGGGGCGGAAGCAGACGCTGAACCGGAGGCAAGTGCTGAAGAGACGAGATCCCGGCGCGCTGAGAAGTAGCTGTAAAACATTTTATTACGGCCCTTTCGAAAAACATATGGTTTTTGTGGAGTACATATCTTGAGCATAACACTACGCTAAGCTTGATCTAGCACACATATATACGAATATATCCTCTGTGTCTATATACTAGTACGAGTAATTTATGGCGATTTTGAGGCATTTAAATGCATTAAGTATAGCAATAAGTTGTATAAATTGCAAAACGTGAATGAAAACAAATGAGACCGAACCTGGAGCACACACACAATTAACTAATTTTATGGCTACACACAACACATCAAACATAACAATACAAATACAAATAAAAAAGTAGATACACGTAATGTAAACTGTGGTAGTTGCATATAAAAAGCGAAATCGGAAATCGAATGATCAAAATAAAACCGTGCGTGCAAATTGCAAACCTCGAGTGACGTTTTTCTTTTAGGATGTACGTATTTTACACTTTTCCGATTATTGATAAAAAAGAATGGATTTATAAATATCACATATACGCAGGCGGAAATTTTAATATTTCTACATATAAAATGTAGGGTTCTCTAGGGTTGTGCAGGAATATTCGCTTTACGAAAATAATAGCTTATTAAATTTGAATACTGGCAAAAGTAGTCGAGTACCCAGAAGATAATTTGCACTAGTATAAACATATCTTGCTGCCATTTGGAATTCTAGGCGTGCCCTGGCTTTGCACATATTGTTTGTAATTTCCCATTTTCCACAATGTTG
Organism: Drosophila sordidula; assembly: GCA_035047465.1. Lineage (NCBI taxonomy): Eukaryota > Metazoa > Arthropoda > Insecta > Diptera > Drosophilidae > Drosophila > Drosophila sordidula. Next base: position 198,318 of record JAWNPQ010000260.1, on the reverse strand, counting down.
CACTTTTCCAAAGAAATTTTAGTCATTTCATGGGCACATATTTCATATGTGGCTTTAGCACGGATACCGTTACCAGAAAGGGCTGTAAATTGTCAGACATTGGCGATGTCGACATGGAGGAGCAGAGCTATTATCAGTCCCCCAGACTATTAAATGGCAACGGAACACGGAATGGCAAGGAGATCCCTCCGTTGCCAAACCAAATCTGCCTCCTGCATCGAAATGAGCGATGAGAAATTGTGACATGTCTGGAGCGCAGCCAGGCGGAGATTTCAAGATCAAGATTTGTCTTCGTGCACACAATATCGCAAATGCATATAGTTTGCGCATATGGCAGCTTCATAACCTCATTTTGCTCAGTTTACCCCAGTTTCACCAGCTGAAGACCTAAGTGGCCCCGCCGATGTGCTCTATGTACTATTCATATTTATGTTCCGTGCAATTTGTTTGATCTCAACGAATAATTAAATTTCGTCTGCAAACACGAAATTATGAGAGACTACCATATGAATAAATGCCCAAATATCGAGGAGCACGTTCGTTTGATGGACACCGTCTAATATCGGATTCCACTTTGAAGTGTTTCTAATTCAGTGCGAGTGTACTCATGTAGCTGGCGCTAACATCAACTGTTCGAAGTACTTGAAACCGTTAGCACTGAACTGGGGTACCATAGAGTCGGGGGTTTATCTAATGCCCTCCTTTGGCAATGGCCATCGAATTGAGAATAAAAATGGAAATGGGAGCAAACGCAACATGCGGCCATCGTGTAGCGCGTTTAATGGCACCCACAAATTCCGTGCTAATTGTTGCACCGGGAACTGGTTTGGAGCAGCGCCCATTGCCATGGCCATATCCGTATTCGAAGATCGCCGGCCGTTCCTAGCTGCATTGGCCCCTGCTGCGAGTTGCGAGCAGTTTGCTTCAATTTTGCCTCAATTATTTCGCTTGTTTGTTTATGGTGGAATCTTTAATCTCAAAGCTAGTGTCGCTGACAACCTTGACAATGTCGGACTTGCGGCATGCTCCTACAACAGCTCCAGTGCTCCAGCTTCTGCAGTTGGCACATGCGTGGCCACGATCTAGACAACACTTTACCAGCGACAGCCGGACGGATCGAGGACCGAGCGGCTGTCTTTATATCTATGATCGTAGCAGTCGGTTAAGCCAGCTACGAGGTAGGCGTACAAGTGTTGCGAAAAATTGATTATTGATGTCGTTGTCCTTGCCAAGATGTTGTTGTAAAGTAACTGGTTCACAATAATTTTCTTCATAAATTCAAATTTCTTAGTTAAAGCAACAGCTATGCAAAAAGATGTTGTTGTAAAGTAACTGGTTCACAATAATTTTCTTCATAAATTCAAATTTCTTAGTTAAAGCAACAGCTATGCAAAAAGAAAAATATGTATGTATGGGCGTATGTATGGCCTATCATCAGCAATTACTTTACCAGAAAAATTCCTTACACATTTAGTATCCAGACTTTATCTATGATTGCATTAGTGATGTCCTGTAGCCTAAATTCTAGACTCATGATGTAATTCACAGTAGGTTCTCAATACAGTTTACATCATTCGCAGACCAGATCCCCTTCTAGTTTCAAGGCCGCACAAACGTCGATAAGGCGACTGATCGCATGGCATGCGAATAAGTTTGGCTCATTGCACAATGCACGTGATTGCAACATCTTTTACCTGAACCAAGCTCCGCCTCTCGTTTTCCAAGTCATTCTGGCCCGGCCGGGTTAAACAAGTTGCCAGCTAGGTTGTAGTTGCAGTTGGCTGAAAGCGGAAGCGATAACGTTTAACAAATTAAGCCATGTCCTGCCAAAGAGCCAAGAAAGACTTCATTAGTTGAGGATGAAGTTGAGTGAGATGGAAGCCGATTTGAACATATGAATACATAAATGCTGAACTAGCATAGCACTCAATTTCGATATTATATTCCAAACAGCCGTTAACATAAAGCCAGCTGGCATCAATAAAGGTCAGTTGGGCAAACCTGTGGGTTTCTTCAGTAAGTGTTTTTCCTAAATTATTACAAAAAATATTTTTGTGCGATTCACGCTAGGGATTTATACGGAAGGTTTCGGTCCCCAACGTGTTTCCATATTCAATGTTCAGCAAAGGGATGAGTTTTATGACAATGCCAAACAAGTTTATGCGACCCGAGCTGCGCTGCTTTATGCATAGAGACCCCACAGAGCCATAAAGACAACCTGCAACAAATCCAGCAACTTCAAGGTGTTTGGAGCTGGGAATGGATGCAGAGTTCTGTGTACAACATTTAATGGCAATAATAAAGTGGCATAACATTCAACACTTAGTCAGTGGCTTTCCTTCTGTCTGGCCGCATTTATCATACCCCCCGACATACTATTTTGACAAGTTATCAAAATGAAATGTAGCCAACAAGTTGCCAGGCAGACCAGGCCACCAAACAACCAAACAACGTCGCGTCGTCTGCCAGCCAGTTCCAGCCAGACTCTTACCCAACCCTCCATCCACTTTCTCTGTTCTGTCATAATATAACCGAATAGCACCAAGTGTTCTTAGCTCTTGATTCTTGGCAGTCGGCAGACGACAAGTTTATTTATGTTATGATTTGAATACCGCTAATGACAGCTTGGCTGCCACGTTTTGGGTGGCTACGATGCTGGGAGTCGCAACGAATGTAGCTCAGATACATCAAAGTTTGTGGCCCGAGGAGTTTTCAACCTTTTCAGCGCCCTCATCAATCCAATGCGTTGTGGTAGGTATTTTCACACCTTTTGGCCCAATCATTTTTCACCAAATTATAAAAATTGATTTCTCTGCTTGCACGAAAGGTTATTTAGTCGATTGCAGGGGCAATCTTATTATAACATTTCTGGTTTAAAAGTAAAACCAGCTCGCCGGGCAGCGTTGCAAAGTGTGTAAAGATATCAGGCCTTCTAAAATGATTGAAGCAAGTTTATGAGATACAGTGTGGATAAATATAGACGAAAAATGTTTATGGGCAACGCAACTCTGTCTGTCTTCTTGAAAATAATGGTCTTATATAGAAGTATATGTGTTTAAATTGAGTCGATATTCATCTTCATCAAGTTAAATAATAATAGTTAGTAGTTAGTAGAAATTGCTCTTGACCCACAGCGACCTGCAAAGTCACCAACAAAATGATTTGTTTGAAGTTTGATAAGCGGATGAGAATGTCGTCGGCATCAATGAGGTATCTCAACATCGACAGCAGCAGGAGCAGCAACTACAATAACTAAATGACTTTTGCTCCATGCAGAGGATGAGGATGCAGCTGAAGCTTAAACAGATGGTCGCTGCTGCTAAAGTTGGATGACAATCCATGTTGCTGTCGACGACAACGACGAGTGATCCACATCCATTTGCAATCGGCGCAATCAATACTTTGTTAGTTTTGAGCAACATGTTGCTGCGGTGGATGTTGCTGCTGCTGCTGCTGCTGGCCGGTTCCGCGGTTGTTGCTGCCGATGTTTGGTATGCAAAAAGGCAACTTTTGTTATCTGCATGACAATCATTGGCCCGGCTCATCCGTGTGCCACAATTGCTCGTTCGTTTTGCGCTTGATTGTCTTCAGTTGTCTACCCACATGCCCTCCTCGGAACGACGACGATGATGATGATGAAGATGATGATGAGAATACGGCGGCACGAAATGGCGGCCGATGACGGGGAATTCGCTGATATGGCCGCTGTGCCGTTGTCGATATCGATGTTGATGATTATTGTAGTTCAATATTTGCCTTATGGAAGAAGAAGGCCTCAACTCGAGCCAATAGAGAGGAAGCGACTTATCCGCCAGTTGTTCGACGTTTTTGTCGTTCTCTTTTTTTTGCTGTAGACTGCGTTGCCAGTTGTCAGTTGCATTCACATCAAATTAAATTGTATTTTGCAAAATAAATGAAATTAAAAGGAATGGCAACGACGAATAAGCAGAGACCGAGATGCGAACAGCTCCTGACTCAGTGGCAATGGCGACAAGTGGAGCGAACCGGACTCCAAGCCCAACATTGAATTGGCCTCCGATTTGGTTTGCTCTGCTCACAAGTTCATATTGCATTTATGTTACTTGTTTCATTTTTACGCCATTCGTATATGTCTGCTGTTGGACAAGTATATAACTATAGCGATATGTATATGTGTGTGTGCATTCCATTTATAGTTGATGACGCTTCTGACCATCATGTTGCAGTTGCAAGTCCAATTGAGATGTACTTTTTGGTGCACTTGTCGTAGCCTGCGATCCTAGATCCTAGAAAAGCTAGATAAGCTGTATTGGACTTTTCAACATTTCAAGAAATATGCGCGATAAGTATTTGAGTACCTGATAGCTAAATGTCCAATAGTCCAATTGCTTGAACGAGGTCATGGCAATAAATAATGGGAAAGAGTACGAATAAAATAGTTGCATCTAGATGTGAATACTAATTTAATGCCTGGCAATCCAAAATAATTCATATTTACAGTGACTCGGTTAACCGTGATCAAATGGGCACGCTGAAGCCAACCAAATTTGCAGGCATTTATTATTTGCGGCTGCTCCACACACCGAATCCTCCAACACTCAGTTAACAGAAAGAGCAGTCCAATTAAAATAATAATTACATTTCTAATGTACTCGTAACTGCAGTTTGCGTATTTGTGTGTCTGTGTTGAGTGCAAAAACTGACCCCAGTCAGACTCATCCATAGAATTGCATAAATATTAATGACGTCGTCGAACCAGCATATATACATGGGGAGTAGTTGGTTGAGTGACTAAAAACGAAACAAATGTGCGTGTTGCTAAATGTTTGCATTTAACACACACTCCACCATACGCCCACACACACACAAACAAATAGAAAATAAGTTGTGGGTACAATTTGCAGTCTGTGGTCACATGTTCATATTTACATTCTAAATAAATAATATTCTAATTTGACAAAGTCAACGGTAGTTTTAATAAGTTTCTACTTGCCCAATGTTACTTGCATTAATGCTTAGCGGCTTAAAGGCTTTTTTGGGTTGACGAAATTAAAAACTGTATTTTAATATATGTTTATTTTTGTTTTGTATCACTGTGGGATTGTGAATATTGCTTAAGTTTAAACAAGTCACAAGTGTAAAGAATATATCGGGGGTCCAGAGTCTGTCCGGATGAACACAACTTTTTTCGACGCTATTGAAGCTAAATGTAAGGTATGTAGATTGCTGGTGGCCTTTCCTAAATATTGCGACCTTGATGGTCCGGCCACGCCCACTATACTACCCAAGCGCCTCCGCTTTCAAAATCAGAAGCTCCATATTTGAAATATATGGATATTACTGCAATGCTCCCCAACACATTAAAGAAAAAATTTCCATCTCGACCCTGTAAAAATCGCAAATTTGATATACTTGAAAGCCCAGATTGATAATATGTGTTTAATTCCCACAAATTTAAAGCTAGACACACCATACTCGGTATTGTAGAGCTATGGTCACAAAATAACAAAAAGTACTATGCACTGCAAGAATGATTATTACGCAGTCGGTTACGCCCGACTGCAACGTTCTTGTTATTAATTTTTTTGGTGAGCGAATAAATACGGTGATAATTTGTTAAAAGTAATGCCGTGATATCTTAAATTAACTTTGATTAACAAACATAAATATAAATAGTACAAATTTTGCAAACTCTATAAAAACAGTTTTTTGACCCATTTTTAATTGTAACTCCAATGTGCGAAGATGACTAGAAAAATTACTGTTTTAGTTAGCACGGAAACAGCAATTAGTATATCGGGAAATGGCAGTTAAAATGGGGAAGCTGACTTGCTGCGTGAGTTGTAATTATGCCAGCATGTACCAAGTGCTAGTACCCCAGCCCAGGCACCATAGAATTGCAGCTGTGCACATATATGTATATGTATTTATACATACTCGGATTTACTTCTACAATGGTGTCTGTCAACCAGACTGGGGATTATGGCGGCTCCAGCTGGAGCCGTGCGCAACATTTCATATGCTAAGCTGACCGGAGAGGGACATACTTTGGTTAACCATCGAGCCAGGACATCGATCCAACCACCAATATAGCGAACCACAAAGCTTGAACATAGGGCATGCGTTATAAGAAATTAGCATTTGAAGCTTTGGAATTGCAATTGGTTGTAGGCGATACCTATGGATGTCATATTTTTAAATTGTTTTTGGAGTTCTGTTGTGGGAGTTTATAAAGGGGTATCCTGAGCACTGGCATAGCCGCAGCCTTCGTTGGATTGAAGAGATATTAAAATGAATATTTCACGGATAACATAAAATTGAAACTGTGTTCGAGTGCCCTTTGTGATGACCGCCTGTTTAAATCGAACCCCCGATTCAGCGGCAGCCTCATCTTCATCTTCAACCTCATCCGCATTCGCATCAGCAACATCGGCTGCTTATGGCGTAGCAGAATGCCGATAACAATAAGAACAAGGCGGATGACGACCACAATGATGACGATGGCGGCACCAGCCAAAAACAGGGGCCTGGGGCACGAATAGAGGCAGCGCCAAGTGGCGTGCTCCATCGGCTTCCATTTGACGCTATCGTGTAATGTGTTTAGGCTGCGAGTGGCGACTGCCAACTGGTGACTGCCAACTGGCGACTTGCAACGGGGTACACAACAGAATCAGAAGCACTTTCGGCTTCCAGCGGCTTCTCTGTAGATTTCCATATTAATAAATGGCCACGGCTGCGGCAGAGTGTGGAAGCGGACTGCGGCGGGGTTGAACGGAGTGGAGTTATTTATTGGCAGGCGTGCTCTCAATAAAATTATGGTTCATGCAGATTATTCGAGTGCAGAAACTTGTTTGCCAACCAGCGCTGCTGGAGGCGGAAGCAAGGTAGCGAGGATTCAAGATTTTTCTGGCCATGTTGTGAACGGATGAGAGAAAAGACTAGTGTTGGGTCATGAAATGGAATGCCCAGCCGCATGTAAAGTGGATTCATCAAAATGGAGTGTATACTGCAAATTAAGAATGCTTGAATTTAATTCAATTGGAAAGGAATTATAAATAGATTCTATATACTAGGGGATCATTGTTTTCTAATTCTCAAAGTCGGGATCTTTGTTGATTACTAATCATTATATTTAACTTATTGTATTTAATATGGTATGTGTCTCGCCCACTCTAATGTATCTACCTTTGCTTTGCCTTGGTCAAACCCCACCAGCAAGCCCAAACCGAAATAGCAGTTAGGCGACATCATTGGCCGCTGTGGTTTCCAACACTTTGAAACTAATTAACGTTCGTTTCTAGAAACATTTTAGCTACAATAAATGCAAGCCCTAGAGCTTCGATCAGAGGAGTCACAGCATTTAGTCGCGGTAGCGCTACTCAAAAATTTGCATATCAATTTGTAGACACCAAATGGAAAAGAGAACAAAACAAAAACAAAAACAAAAATGGCGTAAAAACTGAAAATAGCGTCGGACTGCAGAAAACCCGAAACGACGAAGAAGAAATCATGATTCTCATTATTTTGCTAAAAACGCCACTCTAACATGAATCGGGGATAAACTGGATGTGGGGCTGCGACCAGTACGGGGATACCGCAGAGCATTTAAGAGCAAAAGCGGCAGACTCAAATGAAGATATGCAGATTAAAGCAGCGAGATGGCCAAAACCGCAGAAAAAACAGCGTCAATGTGGAAAAATTACGATGAGCATTACCAGGCACATTATAAGGTAACCACAGCCTGGCGCAGCGCCAGGTCACAATGGGCATGGGCTACTGTGGCCGGTTGGCGGCCTCGGCCGCAGACCAATTCTGAGATATGAACATGCTGCTTTTTGTCTTTTGTGAGAGAACCATATGAAAAGCACAGTAGCTGCAGTAGTTGCCCAGGAAGCCTTAGAATCGTACGAGAAATATAGCATAAGAATGCACTTGGACTGGCCTCGGGTATGCAGTCTGTGTCTGGTGGGCAGCCCGATAACAATACTACGTGCGCCACGACCAACTCAAGCAGCCAAGCTGGACATGCTCACATCGAGGGCGGAGGCGGATGTTAGCTGGCATCGTTTGCTCCAGCAATTGTTCTCGCCGCGTGCGCTTTTCTGTTCCGTGTCTAGTCGAAAGCCCCGACCAGGCGAGCCAGGCCCAGTTGGCGTCGATAAGCGTCAGCGTGCCAGTTAATAGCAACAAATAAATGTAACTAAATGCTCAGCCTGGCTTGGCCACTATAGCCATATGAAGATATCCAAAACGACGACACAATGCCACAGTTGCCTGTGGCATATCGTCGCCACTTGGTCCACCCCCCAGGCACTTTCGAGTCGGACCAGCAGCCGTGTGTAGTTGTCTTCGGGTTTGTGTCCACACATTTTTGGGTAGCTGTGCTATTGTCATTGTTTTAGGCAAGGCATTGTCTTGTACTTAGTATCCGACTCCTGACTCTGTGTTTCGGATTTGCCCAAATTTGGTGGAGACCGTGTGATATAATTCATAATTCATTCGAACCGACATCTTTATTTCAATTTCGAGCATGTCTACAGTGTAATGAATAAGGGCTGTGTATATAAAATTAGCGTATAACAAGGAGTTATTCTTACTTAGGCATGTGACAGATACGCTTTTAAAATGTTGCCAACAGAGCTCTTAATTTGTGTTTTATATTCGGTTAGCTCATTCCGTATTTCGCGTAATTACCAAAGCCGCTTGGCACGCTATCCATTCATCAAATATCTTTCAACACATTTCAAGCGCCTTTGCTAATTGCGAGTCCAGTGCCCCGTTTGGGAACTAGTCGCCAAGTCACAGAATCTTATCTGTGCATCTCGAGGTAACGCCAAGTTGTCGCCAAGTGCGGAGTTGCATGTCTGCTCCGGGCGCGAAAAGTGTTCAACTTAAAATTTAATAAGCGCAAACAACTTCATAAATTCAGTCGGGGCGAAGGAGACGCAGATACAGCAACCTGACACCCGGAGACCTGGCATCTGGGATCTGAAACTAGCGTGTGGTGAAGGCAGTCGAGCACGACAGCGAACGAAGGTACATTTAATATTTAGCCATTAAATGCATTTATAATGGGCTTATCGTGCTCGGATCAACTTTATCACCCAATTTAGCGCGACTTCAAACTTTTATTATGCGCACTGTGTGCAAAAAGCCTCCCGGGGCGAGACCACAGTAAAAGCGATGCAGCTCGAGATCGCTGACGTACAGAGTGTGTAGAAAACAAATCGCACTTATCAGTTAAAGTGTCACAACAACGTAGACCTCGCTGGTTACCAACTGCTCCAAAGTTATAAGGTCGAATAATAATCGAGTGAAAATAATATCAGAACGAGATTGAAAATAAAACATGCAATATATCAAATATATTACTGCGGACGGAAGTCAGCGCTAGTGGCGAAGGAAGGAGGTGCGTAAATGCGTGAATCTAGCTCATGAGATATGATTGTGATTGGGACGAAATTTTAACTTTAGGAGCTGATGGGACTGTTGGGGGCTTTCAAAAAGATTTATATTTTTAATCGATTGTGGTTGTCACAATGAGTATAAAAAACAACATTAAACCGATTCTGAGAGGGTCAAATTTTTTGTCAAAAATCATGCAATAATTGTCAAAAATGTTGACGTGTGAAGTTCTCAGACCCATAGCTCGCATACTTTAAACGCCCATAACTTTGTCAAAACTAAACCGATTTAAATGTTTGATGGCATTTTATCCATGGTTTGTCCTCTAGATTGATTCTGAATTTCAAATATATTCATTATTGAAAATAAATTTTTTTGGGAATTTTTAGCAAATAAAGCATGTTACTTATTTTCGAAAAAAATTTTTTTTTAATTTTAGAAATGCGAATTTACATTTGGCTGTTTGATGGCATATTTTATAGTCGTTCACAAAGTGAAAAGAGTAATCGAATAAAAATAAAGTAAATAGTTGTATTTTTAATAATGAATTTTATTTTTTTAATAATGAACATATTTGAAATGCTGAAGCAATCTAGAGGACAAGCCATAAAAAAATGCCATCAGACATGAAAATCGGTTCATGGGCGTCTGAATATTTATATTATATCTCTTGAATAATAATAATATCTATCTATCTCTTGAATAATAGTAATAAAAATTACATTTTTTAAATAAAATCCAGCACTTTGATAGCATTAAGATTCCAGGCCAGTCAAATAATCAGCGGTATTAATTCTCTCATGAACATTATCCGGCTAACTGAAGCGGGTTTGTTCTACGCCTAAACGAGGTGGCAATCTCTCGAAGAGAAGGTAGCCCCCTCTACCCAGAGTACTATACGTTGTTGGGCCACAACTAAAACACAGTAACTGTCACTAGCTACAAATTTGTAAGCCAACTGGCAGTCGATGCTGATCCTCGTAGTCTCAACTGCTCCAGTTAGAATTTTTATAACCGAATTGGAATATCTGTTGATATCTCGGCTGCAGTTGGTGCCATCCTCCAGCTGTAAAGCAGCCGCGTGCTGCTTGGTGTTGAAAAATTGCCGGCACCTCTGACACGCCGCCCGTCTCGATCGTTCCATTTGAGCGTCGCACTTGTGTCACGATCGACGTTGCAGCCATTGTTGCATCTAAGCAGCGTGCACAAAAGCTGCGGTTGATCTCACAGAGATTGCATCTGTGGCAAAAGCGGCACTTTTGGGACTGGCCGAGACGTTGCAACGATCATACCAACATCATCGGCAGACGAGCGAATTGATGACCATTGCTAGCTACAGGCGTTGACCGGGGTCGGAGGCCGACACACGGCGGAGACGGCGACGGAGACGGAGACGGAGATGACGCCGAACACACTCTGACTGCGACTGCGACTGTGTCTGAGTAAGTGAGCCGCCAGCTGCGTCTATTTAAGGCCGAGATTTGATTGTCAAGCTAAGATATGCCAATTTCTCTGTCGCCATTTGGGCCTTGGCAGCTCACAGCTTGTCGGACATTGTTCTGGCTATGAGTGTAGAATAAAGGCGGCCGTCAATTGATGCCATAGCCACATGGTCAAGCTCCGGCTTCGTGTCGTTCTCTAGCCATTGGCCGAGCGAAAGTGTCAATATAATTGGCCAAATGGATGCTGCCTGCTTTCGCGTTCAAATTAGGCATCTACGTTTGTTTTTTTTTTTGTTTTTTTTTAGCTAGACTATTTGGTTTGCATGTTATTCGTTTTCTATAAACGTTTAAAGTTCCAGCCGGGCACTAGCACTCACCCACAGCCACGGCACTGGAACGGACAGGGACACATTTCAATCAGATTTCATTTGTATGTGGAAAAGCGATAAATAAATGACAAAATCCATTTCATAAGAGAATGAATGCCGCTCAGCTCAACGCCGCCAAGTAGCAATTGTGCCCGTTCAATTTTACATCTGCCAGCAACCGGCAACTGGCAACTGGCAACTGACAACACTTGCAACAATTGCTTTTGCAGATGCGGCAGCAGTTTGAGTTCGACTTCTACATAAATGGCAAAAACTGAGCTGCTTTGCATGTGACTGCGACTTTCACATTGTGATGTATTTATGGATATCAAGTGCCACAATTTTTACACACGTAGATTCATCTTTGTCTTTACCATTGTCCACATATTCGCAATCTCATAGAACTGGCAGTTGGCTGCACGAGGAGAAATCCAGTTAGTTATGTTTGCGACTTACTGATATTCATCGAATTGATATCGCTTTTAAACCATATTGTTTGCTTTCCACATCCCTTTAATTAAGCTTTAAAGACCACGCGCTAATTTTTATGGTTTGTTGGCGGTCGTAAAAGAATGGCCTACAATAGTCGAATGACTTTGTTTGACTTCATGCTTAGCATTTCGCAAATTGGCCTGCAAATTAATTAATTAATCAAATTTGAAAAGCACAGTCGCAATAGCACTGACCTGCATAAGTTTCAGCATCGCATCGGCTCCAACACCACCTCCGGCACCTCCACTCGGCTCCCCCAATCAACATTAACTCTGCTGGCGAAATTCATCGTTTATTCTTTGGAAATCTGCAGCGTTTATGTGCTAGGCCTTTCGCAAACGTTGTTATTTCTGTGTAATAAAAATTTTATTGTGCGCCGGTTGCTTAACAAAATCGGATACTGCTGGGATATCATGATATTCCTCAATTATTGAAGTATAAATATCAAAAAAATTAATGTGGAGACAAATGTTGAACTCAGCTGGATGTCTAAACTGTGTTTTGAGTGTGCCTAATTAATTTTGATTTATTAGCTGATAGCCCACCCAGACGGCAACCCTCTGGCTGTACTGACTCATTCAAAGGCGTTCTTTTATAATCAATGCAAGGTTGGCAGTTAGCCACTAGTTTAGTGTCCTGTTTGCTGTCCGAGCCTTCAATTGAACTTGAGCTGATGCGCATTCGGTTGCATGTTAAGGTAAAATTTGTGCAAAATTTGTTACTTATTACACTGCTTTGTTGGTATTGTAGCAATCAAACTCGAAAGTTGCAATCCCAGGCGTATATTATTTCAGCATAAATCAAAACTTTCACTCAGCACATTCATTTGTCTCAATAACCTAAACCACACACACTACTCCCCCCACCCATTTCCCAACTTCGACTCCACCCTGATAGCTAGTCCAGGCGCTGTCCGTTCTTTGCATTGTATGTGCACTTAAAATGTGATAGAAATCTATTACAAGCTCATATCATATTTTATTTCCGCTTTTGCGAGCTTCCTTTTTCCAAGTACTACCAAAGAAATTATGAAAAAGCTTTTTTATGGCCACATACGCTTTTTACGAGAATGATGATGAGCACAGAAGAGAGCAGAAGCAGCGAATATACGAGGACACTGACTTTGTTTGCCAAATGTCCTTGCCTTTGTGCCACGTCCCATTGAGCCAAAAGTGACATATTAAATTTAATGGAAATTGATGAGCGCTTATTATGATATGAGATAGCCCCACTGGCCAGCGCACTGCTCCTCGGGGGTTGATACGCTTGGGTCAGCCACTTTTTGACTTTCTTCTTTTTTCTTTTTTGTCGTAGCTTTAGTATCTTTCCTTTTTTATCATAAAAGTAATTTTTGCTGATGGTCGCACTAAATTCATTGATTCAATTTTCTCGCTAGCTTTACGTTTGCTTCAATATGGTATAAGGATATAATATTTCAATATTTGATGAAAATGAACGTAAATCACGTTTTGTCTAAACACATAACTTTAGCTGGGATAAACCGTAGGATTACGCTTGACCATCAAAAGGCTTTTAGATGAGATATCATTGTTTATCCGTGGCTAGTCATAAAGTCATAAATACTCACGAATACTGGCAGCCATCGTAAAAAATGCCATGATTCATATACGGAGCTCCTGCAGTTTAACGACACTTTAATAATTCTCAAATTGCAAACCAGGGGATACCCTGAATACTTTTTTCACTATCATAATATTTAATATTTTTAAGATATGCTTCATATGTTAAACATAGAAATTGGGAAAACGAGGCGAGTTATCGACCATTTGAAATAAACTTAAAACTAAACGGGTATGACTAAATCGACTAAGCTCGTCGTCCAGGTATCGGAGATGCCTCCTTCTGCCTGTTACATACATTTGTACAAAAGCATTATACCCCGGTTTACCCATTTTCAATGGGTTTAGGGTATAAAAACACCAGCTAAAATTTTCAAGACGTCGGCTTTATTAACTTTCAAGTGCCTTTTAATTGGCTGGCGCCCATTGCCATAAATGGTAAGTCCACTCCGATCTCGACTCAACTCCCAACTGGGTGCATGATTATTCATATTTTGGTGATACGGTAATACGACAACAAAAGGAATTTGATCTGCGCTTTAAATTAAGACACCGTCAATGCTCCAGCTCCTTTTAAAGCCCAAGGCGACAACTTTACAAGAATTTACATCATAATTTTCTAGGTATTTTCACTCAGTTGTTGCTTGTTACTTGGTTTTACCCTTGGCCTTTACCTTCACTCGAAGCATTTTGGGTTGTAATAATTTTCCACTTCGTAACCAAATTTCATTAGGCAGCTCCATCCGCCCCGCCATTGTTGACATATCGGATTACGCACTAATTATCCTTCTAATTAACCCTTCTGTCTGCCGAGTTTGTTTTATTTTTGTTTCTCCGTTGTCTTCTTCATTTGCACTTGCTAAAACGGTTACTCAGGCATGACCCTAAGTTGCCTGGTCTTTAACGTTTTTAAGCCTATTAGACAAGCTCTCATAATTAGCTTGTTACTCGCAGTCGCCAGCTGGTTGTTGACAGTTGTTGTCAGTAAATTTAGCTATCGGCAGCTACCAGAAAAGCGAAAGCATATCGATGACATTGCCAGTCTTTCTGTCAATCATGCGAATGATTAGCCGAAGGCTTTCTCCCCTCCAAAAGAAGATTAAAGGACTAGTAAAATTGACTATAATTGCTGTAAAGTAGGATTAGCAACAATATTTTCTTAATAGTTTCATATATGTATATTATCCCATATTCAATCCAATTTTTGTTGTAGGATCTTGTATTCCTACTACTGCGCTTTGGCCGCCATTAGATCAAAGGATACACTGCTGACAAAGGACGACAAATTAAATATTGATTGTTATATCAGTGCGTCAATATCAAAATTTACATGTCGAGAGCCGCAAACTAGCTCCCTAGATCACACACACAAATGAGTGAGTATCGTATTTGTTTATGCATCTAAATGCAAATGTCACCAAATTATCCTATGAATGGGGGAACTAACCACCTGCCAAGTGCCAGCATCTATTGAAATTGGCCTTTGTGATGTTTATCATTAAATTCATGTGAGGTCAGATTGTTTCAGTTGCGCTGGACATGAACATGTCGCATGCGTCCATTAGTTATTGCCAACAAATAATATTCTATTTCTTGTATGTCATACGTGTTGTTATTGTTATCGGTGTTTGCTCTTATTGTGTGGATGTACCACACATCAACTCACACATACACTGAAACCCATAGAAAGACCACAATGGAGCAATCAGCAGCAATAGCCCCAACAATTGCAGCAATTGTAGACAAGTGCGAATCTAATATTCCTATTCGTTTTTATAAGTGACAATCATAATGGTAAATGCCAATGATATATGATTCTTAATTGGTGCTGAATTACAGATACAGTTCAATTCATTGTTATTAACAATTATTATATATTATATATATATTATCTTATTTAAGATGATGAAGTGATACTAGTATTTTGACATAAATAATGTCATTCTTACTTATGCACATGTTCAGATATACCTTTTTTCTGTTTTGGGCAGATGAATCTACTTATAAATCCTGCGTCACCTAAACAACATGTCATATCTATTTCTCTGTGTATGCGACGACATTTATGTACATACAATTTTATGCAAGTGCATAATTGTTGGTTTTCGGCATGTATTTGAGTGCAAATATTGGTATACACTAAACCTCAAAAAGCCAAGATGTTTGTTGCACCTAAAATGAACGAAAGCATCCTTAAGAGCGACCTCAACACAAGAGCTGGACCGTCCATTGTATCTGTATCTGTTACACTCTTCCTTAGTTGGGGGCCTCTTAGTTGTTGACCGTTGTTTACAATTTACGTCGTTGATTAAACAGACATAAAGCCAGTCGGCGAAACTGACAAATAGCATAAGACATTCGCAATGCAAACATTTGACATTGTCTGTTGGCTTGTCTGTGTTTGTGTTTGTGTGTATTCGTATCACGCCCCCTGTGAGTGGCATGTAATTCACAAATGGTTACAATACGAAATTGATATGCTGAAATCAAAGATGTTGATTTCCGTTGGGAATTGTCGCGCCCTGCTTAACTATACTTAACCCATTCGAAGCCCAAGTCCAATTGTCTGCCGCCAGTTGACCTTTCATATAACCCAATGTCCCAGAGTCCATTGCCAGTCCAGTTGGTAGTGTTTAAGTGTGTATGTGTGTGAGTAGCTATCATATTCAATTACAGGCTTCCCAGCGTTTAACTTCCTTCTCGGGCCAAGTTCTGAAATTAATTTGCGCTCTGATTTACATTAAAGGCCGCACCGCACCCAACAATCTATATGATATATTCATTTACAATAGCAGTGAAAAACATTAAGAACAACAACTATGACAACAAAAGGGCAACAGGGTAACAATTGCATTCATATCCGCATCGTAAAAGAACATAAAACGCTGTAAAACACTCACATATTGTAAATATATCTGACCGCTGACCAGCTTCGAACTCGTCGGTACTGTGGTCGGACGGGGTGGTGCGCACCACCGGATGCACCTGAAATTGATCGCCATGGTGAGAATCGACTGCGAGTCACATAAGTTGCACCGTAATTATTGCATAATGAGCGCATTGCAATCCGATGGCTTCATCTTTTTACCTGCAAATTTCAATATCATTATTAATATGAATGAAGCACTCGCCTGCCCTCCCAATCCCTTCCTGTACGGTCAATTTGCTTAAACGATACTTAACACATGAAGCCACAACTTGCCGAAATTCCCAGCGCTTCGAGTGACAGCTTGTGGTTATCAAAATACAACTCAAAGACCGATTCTTCCTTCTGTTATACGATACGAAATTCAGTTAAAGGTGCTGACAAACTTCTAGCTCCTTCGAAAGGGCTGCTTTAGTTTTGATCACTGCCAAATTTGTGACTTTCTATTCACTACGAGTTAAGCCAAATCAAAATAAATATGGAATCAAATTTAATAAGCAGAAGGAGACATCATCCACCTCAAAGCCTATGAGAGCTGGAGAGTTGAAGTTGGTTTTTTATATTCGTTCACAAAGTGAAATAAGTATATTGGGTTTGTGATATAGTTATGCAATGCTGGCCCTCCGTCTGTCTGGGAGAAAGCATTTTTTGCGGCGCTATTGAAACTAATTGAAAGTTGGAAAATATACTTGTGGGATCAAGCGCAGCAGTTGAGTAATTTTCAGAACGTGCGATTGTATGCGTGTGAGTGTATACATATATGTGATTTTGTGTAATTCTGTATGAATGCAAAGCGCTTAAAATGGATGTAAAGGTAGGATTTGAGCCTTCACACTTGTTTACACTGAAATTGTGCTGTGAACGAGTATTAAACAGTCGGTTACACTCAACTGTAACGTTTTAACTTGGTTACAGTTGGGTGTAACCGTTGTGTAAATAAACCGACAAAATTAAAGACGGTTCCAACACGGGAGTTGGGAAGTGCCTCACTAGGGGCCGAGCTGAACTACATATACACAAACAAAGACATATACAAGCTGCGTGCTTTAGACACGCTTTGGAAAATTTAAACTGGTGTTCCTTTTCAGATCTTAATAGTATTTTAAAGAATAAAATATATATCTCCAACCGCAAGGCCATATTCTTTCAAGTGCGTTTGAATCAGCTTTGCGACTGACTTAAATTCTGTGCACTAATAATCTATAAGATAAAAACATTGATATTTATCGATTTCACGAAAGCATTGCATTTAAAAAAAACATTTATCAACATTTTACAGAATGTTCCCATTTTTAATGGATACATAAATATTATGGTGTTCACCTGGTTGACATTTCTTGTTCATAAAATATATAAATCGAATGGCATTTATATTTCAATTTGGCACGACAGAGGTATACTCTCACATATGTATGTATCTACCTATATGTACGCATATGCAGAAAGCTCTCATTTGGCAATTGGCCTGTCCCAGAAACAGTGAAATAAGCGAAACAAACACACTCGGATAAGATCTACGAGCAAAACAATTCAGTTTTGACATTTATGATGAAATTTCTGAAAGCAACTGTCATGTACGGCTGTCATATTGAATAATTTCGGCGGCTTTATGGGCCCGAGTTTCGCCACGGGCTTGTATGGACTGGATGGTTGATCGCACTTGCTATGCATAATTTATGGCGTCTTTTCTGGCAACTGCTGCCCAGCAAGTGAACTTATTCTAATTAAGTGCGGAGTTGGAGCCTCTGGACTTGAAGATTGGGGCCTATAACACAGCGGTGCTACGTGAACGTCCAGTTAAAAAAACAAAATCCAAATGCGTTGACACATTTAAAATGCGAAGCAGGCGCACAAAATTTAATAATTTCGCGTTTTTTGCACAACATCAGAAAGCAGCGATGGAGTGGACTTTATGATTTTATTATTCTCAGTTTTAATGACAACGGTGATGACCAATAAAGATATTAAAACGGTGCACGAAATGTGCCCCCGAAATGGTCTTACAAATGGCACAATACACGCCTGCGCGGTGTAGAAGTTGGCCTTTTGGGCTTTTCCCTGCATATGCCTCGAATACGTAATGCCACTGCCAGCCGAAATGAATATGTATATGTATAGGCATTCGAATGCGCTTTCCATTTCGGCAAAATTTCGGACGTTTCTGGCAGCGTGTGGCGCTCCGTTGAACATCAGCAGCAAGCGCAGCTAAAACTGCGACTGGAATGATTGCAGCCAGAAGATCTTGTTTCTGTTTGGCTGGCTTGTATCTTCTACCCCAAGTCGGCAGTTGTCTCCAGACGGCTTAAACCACGCCAAGAGATTCCAAGATCGTTAAGATCTACTGCCTTGGCCGCACTAAGATCAGCTAAAGATCTGGCGTGTTCTCTTGCACTCTTGCACTCTCTCTCCCTCTCTTTTTTTCTGAGTGTGCCCCGTAGCGCGGTGTGTGTTTTTACGAATCACGGATTCGATGTTTCGCATGAATACGTAATTAAATCTATAAATCGGCCAATTAAAATGCTTTGATATCGTGACAACATAGCATTCGACAACGTCGAACCTTCCCCGCCTCGTCAGCCCCCCCATTGATCGCTCGTTTTTGCAATCGGCATCGGGTTTAAAACTGAAAATAAACCAAAATTATTATAAAACAACCAATGACTGCGGCGAGGATACGTTAAGCAGACAGGCTCTACTTTGCATATTGGTTTATTTATTATAGGTAAGCTTCGACAACGATGTTAAACGTATTCTTTTACTGATTGTGACAGTTCAATGCACAGCAAAACTTTTAATTATCCCGCTATGAAGATTGGAGTAAAAGTGTAAAGCTGTATTTGGCAAAATTGAAATCGAACCTAAAGGGATTTGGTAACAACTAATAAAGTTTAGATTAGTTTAAGAAAAAATCAAGTAAGAACGTTGCAGTCGGACGTAATCGACTGCGTAATACTCGTTCACAGTACACGGAAGGTTTTATTGTTATTTTGACAAAAATATAGAGCTTTTATATTTCGTAGGGGCGCGGGTGAGTGTGGCCGACATTTTTCGGCTCGATCTTAAGAGAAGGTCACCCAAACACTTTCTGCTAAATTTAGTGACTCTAGCTCCAAAATTGTGGTACATATAGCTTTGTGCGATTTGCGGGGGCGGAAGTGGGCGGGGGTGGGCGTGGGCGGTAAATTTTTGTACCCTTATTAAAAGGAGCTGTCCATGAATCTACGTTTCAAATTTGGTGACTCTAGATCTAAAACTTTGGAAGATATAGCCATTTCCGATTTTTTAAGGTGGGGGCGCTGGGGGCGTTCTAGTGGGCGTGGCCGGGAAATTAAGGCCACATTTTTTGGAGGAGATCACCAGTTATCTACATACCAAATTTGGTGACCCTAACTTGAATATTGTGGGAAATATTCAACTTTAATCGATTTGCGATTTGAGGTGTATTTACATGTTATCGATTTGCCAGCCTCCCAGTGGGCGTGGCACAAAAATCTTAAAACTTTGTCTGAAGCAGACAACTACATGTATATATGCCAAGGCTCAACTCTCTATCTTCAATAGCGCCGAAAAATATTGCGTTCATCCGGACAGACGAACGGACAGCATGACGGACATTGCACAAAACTAATATACTAGTTTCACTTCGTGAACGAGTAGATACTATATAAAAATATATATACAAATTTCATTTCACCTTATAAAGGGTTTGTAGTTTCTTCCTTTACTCCCCAACATGACCGCAGAATGACAAACTATCCAATTATAAAAGGAACAACTCTTACTCAATCCATAGGCCCTGTCTACGTAAATTGCAGTAGCTCCGCCCTATGCCCAATGACGATTCATAAAAGTTGCATCAATTAACAGAAACCAGATCTAGCGAGGAGCATTGATGCTGGCCCCACTTCGGAGGAGCCACCCACACACTTAAATTAACTAAATCGTTGATCTGCGGGATAAATCGCGGCAAGTGAATGTGGAGGAGCTTACTGGAACCTGGTTGGTATTTGGACGATCAGCTACCACAGCCGTTGCTGTGATGTTGGAGCCTAGAATAATTTTAATTTTTGGGTCTAAGGGTTTAAGATGAAACCGGCTGTGATGAACATACTTGCCGCCTTTGGCGCCGGTGCGCATCCCAGGGCCACCAATCGAAAACACATTTGTCGCCAGCTGGAAGCAACAACAACAGCAACAACGTCTCCGGCGACTGAGATCACTTCGTGCGCTGTTTCGGCAAATTCTCGGCATTGCTGGGGACCTTGGAGCAGCACAGCAATCGCCTAGATCGTGAGAGTATCGAGCTTAGGCTCCGACTGAAATCCAAGCCCAGTGTGTCGCTATTGCATTTGGCTCGTCCCGATGCCGGGCCAGCATCATCGCCTGTTGTTCTTATTGTCATCATTTTATAATTGTCGTTGTAAGCTGTTGCCATAGTTGTTGTAGTTGGCAAGATGTTGTCGTGGTCGCTATGCTATGCGCAATTGTTGCGGCTCAGAGCCAATCGCAACGCCAACGACGACTGCCAGACGCCGTCCGAGTTGTTAGCTTCATTTGTCGCGGCCAGTCAGGCACAAGGATACAGATAAACAGCAGAGCCACTGCCTCAGCGTAAGCCTCACTCTTAACCTCATCCAATGCCCCATTCTACTCTCTTCTGGCAGTTGCCCATTGTAGTAGTCCAATGAGCGCGAATTCTTTTGCGATTCTGTCTGCCAGCCGCTCAATCTACAGACCCACTCCAACTGGTTGTTTTTGTTGTTATTGTTTTTGTGTTTGTTTTTTGTTTTTGTTTTTGTCTTTGTTGATGGTGCATTTTGAAGCTGCTCCTTTGGCTTTAAGTGGGTACTGCATCAAGTTATTTCTGTAACATGTTGGAATTTTTGATTTTGTTCATGTTTGTCGCTAAAGAAATGTTCGCTTATGTTTTCCATAATTTAAATATGGTTGAAATTTTACATTGGTATTGGTCATGACTCCTGTGAATTGGCAAATAACGTCGATATATGTATAATAAGTGCGGTATATATGCACATATACAATAAAGTGGAATACGTTTAACTCAAATGTGAATTTTCCAATTGTCTTCAAATTGGTTTCAAAGTGCACAAGTCTATTTTATTTTTATTTTTCCATAAAATGAGTATAAGGTATAAGAAATTCTTTACTATGAGGATCGACTAGATTTCATTTTGTGTTTGGCTGGTTAGTCAAAGTATTGGCGAATATAAGTTGTGTTAAATATACAGATGTTGAATGAAAGACGGAAAGATGTAATCCATTGTTAGGGTATAGGGGATAATTGAAAATAAATATTTGTAAGTAGGCACAAATCAAAGATCCCTGGCGATGACCGAAACCAACGGCTTTGGCTACTGTTTGCAAATCGATTTGATCCCAGCGTGCGTGCGCAGGGCAAGGGCATGGTCTTTGTCTTAGGCACTCGGTGTACGGTCTCGGGCTTTGAAGTTGACCAACGACGGTGGTTGCCGGAGCTTTACTTGCAGGTCAGCAGGTTGCCGTTACCGATGGTGGTGACAGTTGTTGTTGTAACTACTGCTGCGAAGTTGTTGTCAGCGCTACACAGCTCGTGGACATTCCTTAAATGCTTGGCCACAACTACAACTTGGCTAAGTTGGCGCTACTACACTATACGACATGATCAAGTAGCATCAACCGCTAGCTATATAGGTGGACTTCAGTTACCAGTGCCAAAGACAGTGGGTTTAAAGGTTGTCGAGCTTCTATTACAACGTCCAGACGAAATAAATAAACAACAACAAAATTGTGTTTCAAATCATGTTCGTTTGGACAGGCAACAAACAGTTTGGACAAACTGTGGAAGCGTCTATGAGATTGTCATTAGTAGGCGACTTTTATCAGACGGTGTTTCCCAGACCCACAGAACAATACAAACGGCAAGAAATACACAAAGCAAAAAGTTGCCAGTAAACGTAGCAAAATACAAGCCGTGAATTGCATTCGAACAACATCGTCTACAAGACAATCGAAGGCGACTTTGGCGACATTGGCGACACGGACAACGTCGCCCGAGCAACAGCAAACATTTTTGGTGCGGCGGATCTGCAGCAGGCCAGGTTCAGCAGCACTTCTATTCCTCTAAAGCTGTAGGCCGGCAACAAAAAGTTTCCATCGTCGCAAAGACAACAAGTGGCAGGGGCACGAGTGGAACAATTGCGACTTAGCAATTATTGTCACAACACGACCATCGAGCATCGAGAATTGTTAATGCTCGACAACAAACCGAATTTTATAAATTAACGCAGCAATTCTTCTTATCACTTTATCGTTACTGCAAGTTCACAAAGGATTTTGCACCGAACCAATATACCCTGTTTACCCATATTCAATAAAAATAAATACATTAATGGGAGTTCAATTTGGATCAACTATTAACGAAAAGCTGAATATGTATAAAAGATGTATTATAAGATTCTCTGTATGTTAGCATATGTTTACAATAGAGCATTAAAATTAAAAATTGGAACTGCGCCCTTCTAATATTCGTAATTACAGAGTATGCCTGCCGCAAGCCCTCGTTTGCAACATTCACATCTAAACATATGCACTCATACACGATTGGCAATTGAGTGACTATATTCCTATTTCTAAATTTTACTGCGATGTGATTATAAAAATAAGTGAGAACGTTGCAGTCGGACGTAACCGACTGCGTATACTCCTTCACAGATTATTGTTATTGTTTATTATTATTATTGTTATTTTGGAAAAATATAGAATTTTAATTTTTTTCAGCTCGAGTTTAAGAGGAAGTCACCCAAACACTGTTTGCTAAATTTGGTGACTCTAGCTTTAAAATTGTGAGAGATATTCACCTTTTATCGATTTGCGATTTGAGCTGTATCGTTATATTGTCCATTTGTCAGGCACCCAGTCTTAACACATTGTCTGAAGCAGATAACTACAAGTATATATTTAAGTTTCAAGTCGCTATCTGTAATAGCTCCGATAAAAGTTGCGTTCATCCGGACAGACGGACAAACATTGCACAAAACCAATATACTCTTTTCACTGCGTGAACGAGAATACAAAACACACACACATTTAGCAGGTGTATAGAAAAACCATGGAATTAATCCATCAATTTGCCTAAAACAGACTGGCGCGTCGGCACTTATTCATTCATTCATAAAGAGATCGGCAATACGGGTAATATGTAAACAAACAAATGGTCCGAGGGACTAGTATCTACGATCCGGACGCCACGCACCTGCCTCTTGAATCTGACGTTACAGACGGTAGGGGTGAGGTGAGGTTTCAGTTGGGATCTGGGTGGGCTGTACGAAAATGAATGAAATATCCGTTTGTAGCTGCCTCATAGCGTGCGCCTGAGGTGCTCAGCTGAAAATTAAAAAATGTTAGCAAACGAAGATGCAATATAAAAATCTATGCACAGCCAACCTGAAGTTTTGAAAAGTAGCCAAATTGTACTGAATGGAACCATGGCCAAAATACTTATATGACAAATCAAATCGTGCCTAAATCGGGGTGTAGGTGTGTTGAGTATCCGGCCAGTTAGCAGCAGCTAAAACTAAATGTACAACTACAACTATAAATACAAATACGAATACAAATACGAACACGAATACAGGTGGCTTCAGTAAAGCGCGTTTCCGGCGGCGTTTTGCATGAAACAGCGCCCACAATTTAAATATTCATTAATTTTATATAAATCGAAATTCATGTGAAGCAAATCTAAGCAGTTTCGCGCTCTCTACGCTTCAGTATCCGTATATGTATGTCTAATTGTTAACGGTAGCTGAAAGTTTTGTTTTTGTTTTGTTTTTTAAATTAGGGTTGGCTTCTATATGTGAGTGTTTGCATTTCAGATTCAATAAAATTATTGGGTGCGTCGCTATTCAAGCGTTAACAAATATTATTGTTCAATTTTGCTGTTATTGTGATAATAAATTTTCGTATATGTTGCTTGGATAAACACCGACAACAACGAAAAAAATAAAGCTAGCGTAAACAGCAGCAGTAACACGATCAATCTCATCAATTTTAGGTGCAGCTTTTGAGCTATTGTACAGGTGCTCTTTCAACCTTTTTTTTCCTGTAAGATTTGTGCAATTTTTATTTTAATGTCTGGAAAACTTTTGATATACATATTAATTTATGTGTATATATATATATATATATATATATATTTAAGCCAATTACTCACCGTCCTTACTGCATTCTAATAGAATTCATACCAAATACCAATTGGGTCTTAACAACAACGCAATCACTCAGAATAATCTCAAAAAAGTTTAAATATCTTGAGGAATGTAACAAATCTTCCCGTTGCCGACAGCATAAATGCGAGCGTTTATGAAACATAATTTGATCGGCGCAAATGCCTTACTGACGGCTTTGACGTTGACAATGACTCAAAGCTGACGAAATGGTCAGATAAATGAATGTCAGCGGAAGCTCGTAAGTTAAAGGGGGGAGGGGGAATGAGTGTGGTAGAATGTGCGTAGGGTGTTTGCTTTTGAAAGACCGCCCGAAAGTGCTAGTGGCCCGAAAAACTCAATTCAAAAATTGGCTTTCTTCTGACCGATTTCGACTTCGATTCCAATCTCGAGGCCGTTGCTCGCTTAGCGCTCATTTGTGGCCAAAATGGTGCGGTTATGGTAAAGTTGCCGCCGCCGTCGTTATCGTGTCGAATAGTGTTGACGACGTCGACGACACATAAATTGCGATTAAAATGATTAATGCTCAACGTACGGCGCAATGTTAATTGCCACAGCTTCAACCTCCAAACTAGCAGCTCGCAGCTTCGTCTACATCTTCAGCTTGGACCTGGTTTTAGTCTCAGATCTTGGTATATGGTCACTCTCTTCCAACTGCTAGTTGTTTTGCAACTGCTGGCAGTTATTTGCATAAATTAGTTTTGACGCTTGTAATGAGCTGTTTGTGGCATTTTCACTGCCACTATCGAAAAACTTTTATCAGCCGTAAATGACCCGAGTCAACAATAATTTCCATGTTTGCTTATAATGTTTTTCTCCCTTCTTTTTGTTAACATATTTTGAATTATTATAAACCAACTGCTTGCTGTTTAAACCTGCTAATCGCCACTCGCATATCTTG
The DNA here is from genome assembly GCA_035047465.1 of Drosophila sordidula. Classification (NCBI taxonomy): domain Eukaryota; kingdom Metazoa; phylum Arthropoda; class Insecta; order Diptera; family Drosophilidae; genus Drosophila; species Drosophila sordidula. Next base: position 173,003 of record JAWNPQ010000260.1, on the reverse strand, counting down.
AGCCAACTTCGAACTACAAACGGAAGTCGCCGTCACTTCGCTCCCTACTCATGGAAGTACGAATTTTGGTCTCTACTTGTGTATGTAGAAATTATCTTCAAGTAAGTTAATTAACATTGCTAAATAAATATTTTCACTATTTTAATTCATTTTACTTAAGTAGGTAATAATACACTATTATACATGTTTAAAGGAAATAAAAATATTAAAATTTTTGTAACTTGATTTTTGGTGTATATCTATAAATTTATTTGTTTTCGTATATTGCACTCATTTATATATTAGCAGTATTTATTTATTTTATTTATATTTTTATATATAAATAGTATTGCTAACATATAAATATACTATAATATATAATAGACAAGATAAATAGTGAATAAAAAGAATGTAGATGATTCACTTTCATTAAAAGTTTCCAAAATAATATCGGTTGGTTGTAGAAATTGTTAGGCTTACATATTATTGTATATTATATATTATTCTCACTAATAATATGATATGTATCTACATGCATTGCACTTATATACATACTTCAAAACAATATTGATTGCCCTGTTTTCCAATGATTGCCATTTTGCTAATGTAGTTATGAATTACTTCAGATGCCTGCTATTAGCAGCGGATATTCATTTTGAAAACTTTTCTTTTCTTGACATACTATATCATATTATAAATATTTCCTATTAACAGAAACGACTTCAATAACTATTTTTATTGTGTTGGCCATGTGGGCAAATCTTAGCAAGTTCAGAAGTCCGGCAATGCATTTTATGAGATGAGGTTGGTAGCCAATTGTAATGCCTATATTGCAAGAATTTACCAGCCTTAGTTAAGCTTTAACTTGACTCCAAACAGATTTATAACCAACTAATTCGCTTTGCATGTCAATCGAACTAAGAAGGAAGCAACGAAGTTTGGTCAAAAACTGAGGCCACTCTTCATATTCTAAAAAGTTTTATTTTATATTAAATTTAACGAGCCGGCCATAAATCTTCACTAAAATGCAGGCAATTCAAATTTCACAAGCCCTACTAAAAACAAAACGGGTAATGTGCCGGATTCGAAAGCATTGGTCTTCGGTCTCTGTTTTTGGTTCTCCGGTCTCTGTTAAGCGGCGGGAGCTGCGACGTTGATGACGACACGTTTACCACTGAAATTGATCCAGTTGCAGCAGTTTTGCAGCGGCTGCAAATGCTTCGCATCGCTCGAAATGTTTCATCATTGGAATAAAGGACGGGGGGAAGCCGGAGTGCCATAATTCTTGTGGTAAAAAGCCAAAGAGCGCGTTGGTCAAGTAAGCAGCTGTGGCCAGTGCCACCAGCAGCCATCCACCGAACAAGTGCGATTTAACCAAATGGGTACACACGGCCCCAAAAGTGGTCAGCAACTGGCCACTGGCCGCGTGAGTTGGCCTGACAATAGGCGAAATATCATCGAAAACCATAAAAAACTGACAGCACAAAAAGAGGTGTTGACACATTGATTTATCTGGCATGCTACTGTACACAGCACAGATGAGACCTCAGGCTCAAACTTTAGGCCCGCTGTTCGGTCAGGATGAACAGTGGCGACACGACAATATCATAATATATCGTATTTCCTTGCGCAAAGGAGATGTGGGAGAAGTTCAGCACTACACTTCGAGAAATTTGCAATAATAACAATAATTTCTTTAAATTTATTAAGTAACTTTATTAGAAGTATGTAGAGATATACATATAAATATAAATATTTATTTGATTATTGCCCTTTTTAATTTTTAACAATATCATAATATATCGTCTTTCCTTGCGCAAAGAAGATGTGGGAGAAGGTCAGCAAAACACTTCGAGAAATATGCAATAAAAACAATAATTTCTTTAAATTTATTAAGTAACTCCAAGATATCCATATAAATACAAATATTTTTTGTTATTTGCTTTTCTAATTTTATTTTCATAAAATTAAGTATGTTCACTTTCCAAGTGTGAATCTTCGCCTACTTGCCACTTTCCGGTCTCATCTTCATGACGATCCTCGTTTGCAAGCATTTTAGCCACTTAGCTAACACACATACACACACTTATAGAAACAAAGCCAGTCTGCTTCCGATGGGTTAGCGAGATATGTTTTGGGGTTAACAAAAACGTTACCAATTTAAAAATTCCAAATAAAATATAAATTGACCAAATTAATATTGGAATACATGAAACAATTCTGAAAGAAAAATGTTCACCTTTTTGTCGTCGTTGTCATCGTTGCCATCGTTGAGATCGCTGTCCTTGTGAAGACTTTTTAAGTTTTTGTATCTTCCGTTCGTTTGGAAGCTGCACTTAATGTATTTTAGGCAGTTGCTGGTTTGGGAACTCGCAATGTTTAGCTTGCTTATCCTTAGCTGCATTCAAAATCAAAGTGATTCAACCACCTGCACTCTCCACTGAAAAGTGGCTGAGCCTGTCAAGAGGCTGCGCCCAAAACTTCGCAAATGCTCAACCAAAAGCAGAAGAAATCGCTGTCGGGCTGCAGAAAAATTAAAAGCCAAAATGGAAAATGGAAAACTTTAAAATGGGATTTTGTTGTTGTTACTGCTGACTCCTGCTGCGGTTAAAAGAGGCGACAAAGCATGAAACCAGTAAATTAAAGCAAAAGGATAAAGTTTAATTGGAAAACTATTTTTTGCCAGGCCCCGCTTGCATTGCTCGCTCCCAACCCCAATGCCATACTCCCATTTCTCCATGACTAGGTTCTTTAATCTGCTTACCTTTAGTTTTCTTAATTTTATGCATTTTATCGTGGCATTATATTCACGTATGTGAAGACAAAAGTTTCGCTTCAATTTCCGCTGCCAATATGACTGCAGTTGAGGGAACCTCCTCTCACCCTTTCAAACCCAAACCTTCTACACACATTTGCTCATTTGTATATACCGCATTTGTCTGTGTGTGAATGAATTTTAGCAAATGAATAGAAATTAAGTTTCGGTGCCGCTTGAGCGCTTCTCCAAACTACTGCAATGCCTTCGGCAAAGCTTGCATCCTCCGTTTTCATGCCTATTCCTATTAAGCCAACTCAAGGCAGGTAAGAAAATGCCGTTATTGTCGAAAAAGTTTAAAATATGCCGCCCTTTATAAAATTTAATGAGAAAAGTTGGCGTTATAAATTCTTGTATGCGGTAAATTTATTTGCTCATTATATCATGAATGGCAGAACAAAAAGAATAAGGAGGAAATTACAGAAAGTTGTCTTTCTCTTAAGATTGATTCCAGTTTAATAGTATTTTACCTTTCAGTTCCATGTTTATGTCAGTACCTTACACGAAATACATGAAATCAATAAGAGCGTATTTCGACAACTTCTACGCATGCTATGAATAGTAAAAATAATATTTCAATATGAAACTAACTGCCGGCTACAATTTATACCTCAATGGAACACTTATTATATATACTCTTTTTAACTAGAAAAATAGAAGAAATTATGTAGGCAAATATGTTCCTGAGTGTGCGGCTTATAGATTTCACGTTATGATAAAAGTTTTACATTCATTTCAGCGTAATTCATTTTCAATTGAGTTTCTGTTTTACATTTTTGCAAAGCTGACGTACGAGCCGCAATATGTGGCTACTACAACAGTAGCCACTCAGCCAGAAGCACAGCAGCAGCGAAAAAAAAAATACAATCGAGAGCACACAACCAAAAGATACCCTGTAACCAGGATTGACATTATAAAAATATATAAATACACGTGCCTCTCAAGCAAATACAATGTAAACCTTTTTTTCTTTGCTTTTAAGCTGGCGTACAGGGTATAAAAAAAGAGAACTAAATAAATCGGTCTCGTAACTGCCTAGTGAAGTTATGCGAATTTGTGCCTACGCTAGGCAATGGCAGAAGTGAAAATTGTTAAACCTCACATTCACACACAAACACACTACGCAATATTCTTTTTACTATATTTACCTGTGGCTCCAACAGCACTAGCAGGTGAGTGGATGGCTGCCCTTATGGAGCTTATAAATATGCATCGCTGAGGCGATTCTATTGTTATATTGCTTCTGTTGACCGCTTATTAGTGCCAAATAATGTTGGCCATAATAACACTATAATGCAGAACTTACGTAGCTTTGTTGCATAGAATATTCCGCACTGTTGACTGTATTTATTTAAATGCAAACAATTGACAATTATTGCAAAGTGAAACATCGCTGTCCCATTATAGAAAATTATATGCATCGCATTCTGCAACAACTCAATATTAAATTTATAAGAATACTAGCAACAACAATGTAGCTAATTTAAATGAAATCAATTTTCAGTTGCCCACTTGAAATACATTTGTATCTGTTCGGTTCAGTGAAAGCCACTGCCAAAGTCAGCTAATTGTCATGCAAGACAAACAGTTTTATTTGTCGCATAATATATCAAATTGTTATGACTACGGTTTGTGGGAGCCGGGCACGGCCCAATTCCAGTTCGATTCCAATCGAACGTGTTTGCAGGGAGCGGTGTTTCGACCCTGCTTGGAATTCGATAGTGTGGCGAGTAATCATGAATTTATGATTTAAGTGCGTGATTATGATTACCCTCTTTGGAGTGGTGTCAGTATTTTATGTAGGCCCAACAAGGCTATCGAACCGACGTGATGCGAAAAGTTGATGCCGATCAATATGAAATATGAAATTCGATTTTGCCTTTCTACATGCCTGTATATTGTGTTATGAGTACGTGAAAACATGACAGCGCGCACATGTAGCGCATGTAATGAGGCTATAATTTATGATGCCACAATAATCTCTTAGCCAAATTGGATAAATATATATAAATATCTAATTATTTATCATAAGCGCCGCACCCTATTTGTCTAATCATATACATTACTATAAGAATGTGAGCCTTTCAACTATATATATTATACATATATTTACTCTTACATCACAAATACAAATTTTAGAAAATCACAGATTAGATTTTGGCATCAAAAATGTTTGTTACTGCAGACAATATTTTAAAACTTTTACATCTCGTTTCATCTCTTTCTTTTTCCATTAATATTACATAAGACAAGTACCAAGAAACTTTCGTTGCGGCCTTTTAACTTTAATGGGGTCCACTTCAAAATTAATGTTGAACTACATTGATCGGCTTTCACATGACATTGCTGAATCACACTGAAATTTATAGACTTATGTAATCAGTAGTCAAATATTTATTAGAAGACCGAATACTCAGCTTCTGCAATCACTCGAAATTGCAATTATCCTCCTACACAATGCGATGCTTTTATACTTTATGATTCTCTGCCGGAATATGATATTCGACCCACCCGGTTGACATTCAAATCATTTTGCCATAAATAAAGAAATCGAGTCCGACTCCGGTCGTCAATTGAACCCTTTTTACCCCCATCGCATTCACATTCGCAATATTTTGCCATTGACGGTTGCAAAATCCCGATCCATTAATTATACGCCTACTTCACAAAAGACGGCAGAAAAAGTCAAAATATTGACAGCTTAAATTTTTTTTCTTTTGCTGTTCGCCGGCAATTGTTGTATATGCGCCCTTTCTAAAAGGCAATCAGAAAGAGTCCGAACCGGAGTGGCATTTCCTTGCCTCGATTCGACTTACAATTATTTAACGACAATGGTAGCTCTCGTAACAATCGGTAAAGGACACAAAATACGAAAAATATCCTTTCCTCATATCCGTTTATCATTTTTGACCTTCTGCACAGTTTCGTCGACCGGGAAACTCTTTGCCAGCCCCTCGTGTATGTTTGAATGGAATACACGTCGTCAAGTGCCATTGTGGCTTGGAGTATTTGGAAGGCAGCCTGCTTCTATTAAAGTTATTGTTTCGATGCACAGCATTTATGAGCTGTAGATCGAGTTGTGTGTTCATGGCTCTGGTCTGGTCTCTACACTAATGAATTATTATGCCCGGGCCACACGCCTTCTCTATACTTTATTCAGTGCTTGCAAAAAATATTAAATGGTTCGGAATGAATGATTTAATGACCATGCACAGACATAATTGCTGCCTCAAGCGAAGGATTCATGGAAAAGGGGTCTAGTTGCAGCCTAGTTCCACTTAAAGCTATGGGTTTGTTAAAGCCCGGGACAGTTGACATCTGTATTTCTGTATTACACGTACACGTAACAATTCTTCAGTAATTTTCGTGAAAAGTGCCCACAAGGATTTCTTCACACCCGCAAGTCCTTTTTGCGATGTTGTCTACTTTCTGTTAAGCTCGCTTCGACACTCCTCCTTGGGAGTCATCACAATAAAACGGTTGTGTTACACTCACCACATGTAAAGTGGGCAACCAGACATAGGAGCGACTTTGATGGCCATTCGCTAAATGGAAATATTATTGGACTGCATATAAAAAGACAGTCGTGTTGGCTTCAGATTACGTTTTAGGCACGTCTCACAGAGTTTTGTTTGCGTCGAAACTGTTAAGCTTTTCTAAGTATGTATTGACACTTAAGTAATAGAGCCATAATCAGGAATAACAGACTTATTGATTATATAAAGTGAAACATTGAAAATTATTCTGGGTGAGAAAACTAGCAATTTTACGAAATAAAAACAAAGGCGACCAGGCTTGAACGTTGGCCAAGGCCTTTCATTTCCTCTTGAGCACTATGCCAATTTTTCAAACCGTTAACTTTGCGAAATATGCAAATCAGTTATTCAACTGTAAACTTTTTGCATTGACAAGAAACCTGTAACCGATGACAAAGCATTAAAAAAGGTAAAGCTGCAAATAAAATAAATGAAAATTGACCTTTTTCTACACAATTCATCGATTTAATCAAAAAGCGAAACTCGCGCATTTGAATTGTTATTAAAAAGCGAAAACCTAAAGCGTTCTTGTACCCTTTCCAATTGTTGTTCTGTCTGGGCGTTTGTATGGGGATGGGATCCACAGCAATGGCGACAGCAGTCCAATCGTAACTAGAAATTATCATAAAAGTCGCGCAAACTCTGTGCGTGACTTTAAAGTCGATGAAAGATGACGACGAGATGAGACAAAGTCTGGGTGTTTTTGTTTGTTTCCTATAGGGTGTATTCAGTGGTGGTGGCTGTTGGCAAATTTTTAATATTCCCGTCATACGCATTGTCATTTTTGTTGTATTTGCTTTTAATACGAATTTCACATTTTACAATCAAATTAATTGGTCACGCTACCGCAGGATTACATCCTGGCAAGGTCTGCGACACCGACTGCGAATGGCTTAAATAAACAAACAAGTTCGAAGAATTTTTCAGTAAGGGTTGCATCTGCGCAAGACATAATGATGCGGGGATAGAGGGGCTGAATAGAAGCTGGTAACCAATTGAAATTGTAACTGGCTGCATTTGATGCTCCGTCGCTCCTGCACGTGAATCACGCGAAGCGTCGCTAATTTATGCAAATATTGAGGGAAACAGAGACCCGGAACAGCGGCAGTTAAATTAGTTCCACGATATTTATTATTTTATTAGAATTGTGAATATTTAATTTCGCCCGATTTGCGTTGCTATATAGCCGAAATTTCACGACCACGCTAAGCCTTGAAATTATTTTGTAATTCGTTGGCAATTTGACAGATGAATTATTGGCATTGGCATTAGGCACGCTAGTCAATATTAAACGCCTCGATTTATGTGAGAAACAATGTGTATCTGATAAAGCCGCGCTAAATCGCATAATTGGTTACAGCAGCATTACCTTCAATTAAAGGGCGTTCACAAAATAAACTGTTAAAGTCAGTATCAAAGATTAACATTTTAGACTACTTTTAAATTTAATGTTTAAATAAATTTGGACTAACAATCAGATCCAGCAACAAATTTACATCTATCTGCACATTTAATATTCCACTCTAGTCTGTAGATCAAGATGTTTACACATATTTAGATACATCGCCACTTTCCACAGTGCAACATAAACAGTATGCAGTCTGCATGTGCCAGAGTATCTGTATCTTATATTGTTGCTGTAGTTGCAGGCACGTGCGCTCCAATAAAAAAGAAGGAAAATAGAAACATAAATCAGCAGATTAATATTTTATGAAGTGTATCTCACTATGTACCTGACTGCTGTCGGGCCTGGTGCATGAAATACCCCAAAATACAATGCTGCCCATTGCCCAACGGAGTGTGTAGACGGGGAAAGGCTGACAGGGCTGAGCGCTGAACAAACGACTTCCTTTTGTTTACCATAAATTCGTTAATAGACGCTGCCACGTGTAAACAAATCACTTAAACATTTTCAAATTGACGCCTGACATGATTTTTTGTACGCTGTCGAACTCCAACATACTTACAAACACATGTACATATAAAGCAATGGATGGATATTTACTAATGAGTAAAGTACGGGAAGTATCAAAAATTTGTATTCCTGTTGTTGCAATGCATTTTTTTTTTTTGCTTTAGTTGCTCCAGTAGAGCGACCCGCACCGCATTAGTGCGAAAACTAAAAACTGAAAAACTGGCTCGCTGCCAAAGCTACAAGTCTGATCCTGAACCTGTGCCTATGTCGCCAGCAATCAGCTGGACAGACCTGGACGGGTGACAACGTGGATTGCAATTAGCAATCAAGCATCGACGGCTCGAACCGAACGGCCAAGTAAGAGATTGGAGCACTCTCCAGGAGGAGCTAAAAGCAAACAGCAAACATGAGCAGCTCGGTAGCTGACGCAGCCGTAGATAACGACACTGATACAGATACACACAGGTACAGATACATGTCTGCGAATATAGGTATCAGTAAACTGTGAATAGAAAGCATGCGAGACACTTCGACAACTGGTAAACATTTTATGAAAAACCCAATTAATGAGTGTCGATGCACATTTCTGCCCTTATATTATTGCATTTTTTAGCGTTGTCTGCCATCTGCCAATTCAATTCCATTGATCCATACTACCGCTCGGCTTGGTTGCAAACTGATTCCCACCCACCAAAATGCTGACCAACTTCAGTAGCAAATGTTCTACCACGTTCAACAGTTCACAGTCCATCTGTCTGCATAGAAGTCTGTGTGTCTATTCTACTTTTAAGTATCTTTACTTCGTTTTGCTCTTCTTTTGTATTTGTAAACAATTAGCTTTAACAATATTCCATTAGAACTGAAGCTGCAACTAAACTCAACCTCTCATGTTCTTAAATCTGTTTACAGCATATAATTCATAAGATGTTTCCTTGTTTTTAAGTGCTTAAAATTCAGGCAGTTCAAAATCATATTCGACCAATCTAAATTCACATTCGCATTCTAATAATGCAATTTCAAATTCCAATGCATATTAAACAGCCAATAAACATTTAATGTAAGCTTTGAGGATGGTGTAAAGTCGAAAACCTAATTAAGAAGGTGGAGGGGCACAGGTAAATTGTTTATGACTACATAAATATTGTACGTACGGCTACTTAAATATACTTTCCAAATGGCGCTAATTGATATTGAAGTCGGTCTCTTGGGAACATTGGCGTCAACTCCAATAAATATGCGTACATACGGCGGCTACTTTTGACAATTTAATTGAGTCTGAATGGCCGAGGAAACACTTCAAGAAGTCGCCAGCGATAAGTCAACTTAAGTCAGGGCTTTGACAATTATTATTGCTTAACTGTCAAAGACGGCGGACAAACAATGACAGCGACGACACAATTTTCATACACGACCAGCCAACAACGTCTTCCACAGGCAATTAGCTTAAATGGTGTATGAGATACGAGATACACAACCTGGTTGCGGCTTTAGTTGTACATACCTGTAAATGTAGCTGAGCATGCGCAACGTGGACACGTTCGTGGTGCGATATGTGTCGCCTCGAGGCGCCGCCGATTGACTCTGGATACCATAGTATTTCTTAGATTTTAATCACGTTTCTAACGATTTTTATGATGTAAAATTTAACTTTTATTTATTTGTGAGCCTCTGCTCTTTGTCGGAGGTATATTCATCTGTGTACATATATATTATTCATCGTGTTGTCTGTAATTTTAATTCGTTTCTGTCGCCAATTGGCTGCGTATTGCGAACGTTTGGGAATTATAAATTTCTTAATTGCAAGAGCTATCACCTATCCTGAGTCAAAGTAGCAGCTCTTTATTCTAGGCTCATAAGGCAAATTTGTAAGGCAGTTTTGCTCGTTTCAAATACCTTAAGTCAACTTGGCGGCTGACTTAATTAATGAGCTTGCGTCTGAGCGAACGTGCTGGGAAATTGTCGTTTTATTTGCATTTTTTGGCTTCGGATTGGTTTGGTTTGTACAATTCGGTCTTTGGAAAGCTTTGCGGCCCCACAGCCGGTGATTTGTGCCTTGGCTCGATCATGGGAATTATTTCTGCAGCTTTATGCCCGTTGAATATCAATTTGAATATATAATTTATGAGCTTATTACAACTCGTTCAACTGGTGCTCTCCAACCAATTTCAGACCGCAGCTAATTTGTTTCATAATCAGTAGATCTGCGACTGTAAAGATATTTTACGCTATGTTTATGAGACTCACATCGCTCTTTATATTATATTGTGGAAACAGCATTTTCTTTAAAATCCTTACCTTGCTTCAATATGTAACATTGGCTCGAAGTCGCCATCACAAATGCTTATCAACATATGCATCCGGACTTACCTGCGTCATTTAACTCATTTCATTTTGGTCTGGCTCTCACTTCGCCACCGTCACGGGCACATGCGTCATCTTTGGCGACAGTGGCGAGACGACACCGAAGTCGACATAGGCTATAAAAATGCACAAGGCCACAGGAATCCTATGAACCGACTGGGATGGACTCCGATCAGCTGGGTGTCATCTTGTGTCTGGGTCTGAATCTGGCCATCCGTTTGTGTGTCACCTTATCAATATTTTCCGTCAAGTAATTTATTGTATTTTTGTTTGCGTCTCCTTCCTTGTGAACCGCACTGTGGTGCTGCCATCCTAACGTCCCCGTCAATTTACTACTACCTTGGTATGTTGCATGTGTCGTTCAAGTAGCAAGGTTTGTGTTCAGATGTTCGCCTTAAGCCACATTGTCACATTTTTATTGCATAGCTGCCTTATGGCATCGATTTTTTTTTGGGTTTTTATATATTCTTCTATTTTATTATTAGAGCCGGTCCAATATTCCGATCTGAAATCCTCTGTGATAAACAGCAACTCATCTAGGGGCATGCGCCTAGCCTTTTGTTAGGGCCATTGTTTCTGTCTTTCTTTAATGTATTTTTAAAGAACCTGAAATTTAATGGACTTTATTCAGGTATTAGATACCTTCGCTTTTATGTCATCGCGCGACCCCTTTATCGTCGGTCTAGGTGAAGTGTTAATGTTACCAAAACACACCAGCACATTCGTAGCTCAGCCACGGCAAAAAGACATAAAACTATTTTCATTGTTTTCAATTAAGAAAGTTAATTATTTGATTTTTATCAGAATTAATTGCATATGCTCAGTCGTATTTGTAATTTTGATTTTCAGCATTCGGTATTCAGATTTTAGAATCTAATGAGTATACTCTGATTACCTTTTGTATTTTTATCAGATCTGCGGAGACCGGTAATAGAATCTTGGAAATAAAACAAAATGATATATTTAAATGCCTCATTAAACTATAGCTGCATTGACATCTGTGCTGAGAATAAGATGTTTACGTGGAAATCGGGTGGGCCCCGACCTATGACACTGGGAACAATAGTATAGATGATCTTACTTACACAACACTGCAGCAAAGGAATTCACTGATAAGAAAAAGTTGAAATTAGTATAGTTTAATTTCCTTAAAGCATTTGGTTGTATTTGATATAAACATATAGATTGGTTTAGAATTAATTTAACTACATATGGACATCACCATTAACTAAACAACTATTATTAAACAAAATGTTATCCATATGTTATACATAAACCTATGTGGTGCATTAAACATTTCTTGTAGTGGATTCAAGCCTATAATATAATATACAATTGAGGTGCTTACCCATAGTTGATTTACTAGTGTTTATAGAGCGCAACCTATTTTACTTTAACTTACTCTTAAAGCTTTTTCTGTCTGAGGATTGCAACAGCCCACACGCCACAGACGCCTATATAAGCTTAGCTTATCCACTCCCCGTACGGTGCACGCATTGATTTCACTTGCCGCCTGCAATTTGTCATAATCATAAATCATTTCTGAGCGCTAAATCCAACGCCTAATGCAACCCAAGGACGATGAACAATGGCCAAGTGAACATCATTCGCAGTCTGGCCGGAAACCAGAACATATTTCACAGCAGGATATTGGCCTCTAAATTACCCCGCAAATATAACGGCCAGCTAAAGGGGCTGCTAAATTGGCAAAAATATATGTACAATATATATATATATATATGTGTGTGTACATATTTTTCAATTATATGAAGCAATGCAAGAAAACTTGTTTGCACATATGTCGTATCTCATCATATTATTTGTCAGGACAGAATGATGTGCGGCCTATCCTTTTGTCCCCTTATTGTGTGTCAGACAATTGTCTATACAGACTTATATCGGATGGCCGTGTACATCCGCCCACCCAACCCCACGGGGGACATTTAGTGGTGACGAAGTTTTATAAAAACTGCTTAAAATGTGTAAATGCGTCTGCAAGCAGCGCATACGGTAAAAATAAAAATAAAAAGTAACTTCTTATTTTCTGCCATACACACAATTGAATTAATTGTGACAAATAATTTATGAAATTCTTGGTATATATATATAAATGAAATATCAATGTATCGAGGCAGATAAATGAAGAATATGACAAGCATTTTCAATTTGATACGCAGTCCTTGGGGTTGGTAACATGTTCCGTGTTACAGACCGTCGCTCTTTCCCGGTCAATCGCTTAACTCCTTTCGGGGCTGACAACCACAATCATATATACGGGGTTACTGTCAGTGCGGACTGCATGATTGGCATTTGAGCTTGTTTGGCACTTTGTTCGCTGTCATTTGGATTTATATTCTTTTGGTGGCGACTGGAAACCTAGGAAGAATACCTTTATGCAAACTAGAAAAATATTATAAGGTTTACATAGCAGTACAATAAATTTTAAACTACATAGAACTATGAAATACCTGAAGAAGTGGGAGGGCTCCAGTCGAGAGATAATTAATATATCCCTTATATGGTCGTATGTTATATATAATCGCATAATTTCCTTATTCACATTTTTTCTCATTTGCAATTGATGTTTAACAATTTCCAAAATAAATAATCTATTCTAAATTCTAACTTTAAACTTTAGAAAGCTGTTATCACGTTTTTTTCCTGTTAACACCAGTTACCAAAGCCAGTGCGCAAATTAACAAAAATCGTCTTCCACATCGAGAAACACATTATGTTAAATTTTATAGCAAACACCACCCAACAACCAATAATAGCAACAGCAAAATCCAACAGCCGGCACTTCACCAGTTGTCAGCTAGTGGCACCACTTCATTGTCAGTTTCGCATTGCTGAAAATCTCTTTATGACATATTTTGATATTTATTTATTATCTTGTCACTGTGATTTGCAACAACATAAGCTACTGCCACACCCCTTCGGCAATACCCACCCTGACCACAACCCAAATGACGAGGGGTGCGAACTTCAGAGCTCACTTGTCGCGTGTCGAACAGACAAAGGCAAACAAAAAGCTGTCAGCAAGTCCTCCACTTGCTTTTCTTTTTTATTATATATATTTTTTAAATATACTTGAACAAAATTAAATGCACTCTTACATAAGAATAACTCGGGTAGTGTGGGGAACAAAATTATGCCAAGTGGTTTTTTTCTAAAGCATGGGAAAATATTTGACCAGATGCGAAAATCCTGCGGTACCAGCTGAAGTTTTCGGCAGTCGCTTAATTTTTTATGACATTCATATGGGGATCAAAGTGGACTTTAAAAGTTCTGTGCTGGGAAATTGGTTTCTGGATAATGCTATCGCAAATCTTTCATTCAGCTTAACCCTAGGAAATATGAGCGAAAGTATCTTTGAGGTACTGTGCTGTCTGACACTGGCTTATGAACGTAATTTATAGCCTTGATTTGTTGCCTCTGCCCATCTAAGCAGGACTCCCCAATCTCCTAAAGCTCCGTGTGTTCTTTATACTCTTTAATGAGTACGTCGCTAAATTAACAGAGTACGCATTGGTGGGGCATCCAAAATACACCTAACTTCTAATGGCAATTAGTAAAATTGCTTTATATTACTTGTGCCCATCGTCGTCGTCATCGTCATTTCTGAGCGTTAAGGTATGAGGAGCGTGCGTGAAAGTGGATTCAGTTTTTGGAGGCTGGCGCCTAATTGAATTTCGACGTTGGGTGTAAAATTGATACAAATGAAAATCACTTAAATTTGTTAATTTTCTTGCATATCCGCCAATAACAGGAATAACAGCAAATTGATGTGTTATGTGTGAAAAGAGTATTGAGAGTTTGCCTTTGATGAATAAAATGACACTAAATTGATAAGTATAAGAATGTATAAGATAATAACTAAGAGAATAGTTATTTCTAAAGATATGGACAGGTAAACATTTTAAAACTAATTCTTTCTTATAAGGTCCGACTTTGGAATGGTATGCATGGAATCGATTATAATCAAATATTTGTATACCCTGAACTCATTGAAAATGGGTAAAAAGGGTATAATGGTTTTATGCAAATGTATGTAACACGGAGAAGGAAGCGTCTCAGACCCCATAAAGTATATATATTCTTGATCAGGACGACGAGCTGAGTCGATCTAGCCCTGTTCGTCAGTCCGTCTGTCTGTCCGTCTCTTCGACTGTCCGTCTGTATGAACGCAGCGTTCTCGGAAACAACAAAAGCTAGAGAGTCAAACTAAACGACTATAGATTATGTAATTCAATTCGCAATACGAGTTTATCAGTTAGAGCATGTACAATATTACCAAATTTGGTATGCAGATTTCTGGTGACCTCCCCCAAAAATTGCGACCTTGATATCCCTTGTAGGCGTGGCCCTTACGAAATATAAAAATTCTATATTTGTTCAAAATAATAATAATAACAACTGTGAACAAGTATTACGCAGTCGGTTACGTGGGACTGCAATGTTCTGACTTGTTTTTTGCATTGCCTGAGGTTCACCTTAATCTTTTTCACCCTAAGATGTGGTTGCTAAGTGCAGAGTGCACATAGCAACAGTCAACCACACATAAACATAGCTCATCGCCAAAAATATGAAAACTAAATATTTTTGTTTGGGGAGTAAACCAAAAGCTGTAGAGAAACCAAAAAGGAACAAAGGGTTATAGCGCACTCAAGGTTTAAACAGGACAAAAGCTCTTACCACACATGTGTGTGCATTGTTAGTGTGAAGCTGTGTGTGTATCTGCCGTTCGGTGGTGTGTGCAATAACATGCTTGATAACGAATAAACGGCATAAAAAGTTTCAACTGTAATCGAGAAACTTTTGACCTTTATGTTATCCAACTTAAACGTTCAACACAAAGAGAAATGCGCTTACCTAAAAATTACTTTATACAATGTTGTGTGTTTTTCTTCTAGTTTAAACAAAAGCTTGCGATCGAAATACAAATCGACGTGATCAGACTTTCGTAGCAGCAGACATAAGTTTACTTCTGTGTAAGCGAGTTTCCTAATGGTATATACTTATTAATGGCTACATTACTCCAAACTCAAAATTGAATCTCAAATTATTAATTGTTGGCACTATATAGCTATAAATATATAAGTATAATTCTCTTAAACTCAGAAATTTATATATTTATTGAACTTGCAGGTCAGTCAGTATAAAGTGCAACTATTGAATTAAAAACTAAATATTGTTGATATCTCCAGTTATACCAGTCTTCTTGTCAACAAAAGAAGCTTCGAAAAAATTCATCATTTTTTTCTTTTGACGCGGGACTTCAATCGTTTAATCGGAGTAATCCGCAAACATATTTTTTGAATTAATACAACTATAAAATAGTGGCCTCAATGTATTCAAATGAGCCCAAATGAGTCTATACGATAATGATACTGGTGCTGAAGGTGAGCATGGGACTACTTTTACTTGATGTGTTGCCTGAGAGCCGGCTCAGAGCCTTTTACACAGTGGTCTGTTGTGACTTGTCGCTGCCTCTGAGTTCGCATATTTCATGAATCAAGTTGCCAGTAGCATGTGTGTTATGTGTGACGTTTCTTTAATTTATATGTGAATGCGCACGTGCAGTCA
This sequence comes from Drosophila sordidula, assembly GCA_035047465.1. Taxonomy (NCBI): domain Eukaryota; kingdom Metazoa; phylum Arthropoda; class Insecta; order Diptera; family Drosophilidae; genus Drosophila; species Drosophila sordidula. The sequence continues at coordinate 156,811 of JAWNPQ010000260.1, read as the reverse complement.
CCAAGCCCCTACCCGTCCCTCATTACGTTTTCAAACAAATACGCTATTTTTGCGAACACGCAATGCAAAAGTCGAACTATATATCGCATATTTTTACTTCAGCCAGTTACAATTTATGGTCCAGGCTCGAATTAAATAGATCATTTCGGTGATTCGTTCGGTTACTCAAAACTAAGGATCGAAATCCGGTTTCTTAACACTATATCAACGCACAGTAATCGAACAAATTTACAGATACGAATGCTTAGATGCAAATGTGCTTTAATTGAAATTCGCTGGTTGGTAGCTTCTTGGCGCCGCCATGATCTAAAATTAAGCCGCTTGGGCTACCCCTCCTCCGAACGGAGTCTGCTGCGACTAAAGTCGTGACTAATTACAGAAATTAAAACGCTGTAATTTAATTATGTATCTGCGATTTGTTATCGGTGCCGGCGGTAGTTGCGGTCGCAACGTCCGCTCTATCGTCCATAACAAAACATGGTCCAGTCGTCTACGAACAATCCCGCAATAGACGGAACAGTGCTGAATTTGGCAATAGGTCCCATCCGTCTTGGCATTGTCGTATCTGATACGAGATGAGCACTATTTATACCCAGAAAATGGCTAAAACAGGGTATGTAACAGGCAGAAGGAGGCATCTCCGACCACATGCACTTTTTAAAGCATCAAATCATGAATAACTCGTTCCGTTTTCCGATTATCGGTAATTATCGGTGTTTTGAACCGATTTTTTAGAGCCGATCTCAGAACATATAAGAACTAGAGCCACCATTTTGGTTCAATATGTTCTTATGAAGTATACGCAGATTATGAATATTTTGGATTTTGAAATAATTTATAATAAAAATATGAGACTAACATATATCAGTAGTATTTTTAGGGAAGTTCATAAAGCAATTAATAAAACAACAATTATAAGGATGCACAGCGAAATCGTTTTTTATTACTCTTAGGGGAAACTTTTTAATTTTAAGTTAAGCAAGATTTTCTTATAAATTCGCGCTGAATTACCAGGCGAACATAAACAGCTAGGAGGTCCACAAATAAAAATCAAATGGGAAAAATTTCATTACATTCTTCTAAGGCATTCGTCTTAGGCCCCCTATGTGCAAGATTCCTAAAGCAAAATCTTGCAGAAATACTAGGCGAGCAGAATCGTCAGATCATCAAACAAATCCGTTGCATACTTCTCTAAGATCTAAGATCGGATAAAGAAACCAGTCCAGCGAATTATTTTATATTATAATATATTATTATTATATAAAGAGGAAAAATATATGCAAATAAATTAAGAAACTAACAAATCGAAATATTATAGAGTACTTATTTGCTAAAAGAATAAAATAATATAATATAAGTTTTCGTTAAGATCAGCTGCCGTCGAAAATGTGCAAGGATATTCATTTACAGAATTATTTCTCTAGCTGTTAAATATGTTTTTTATAATTAATGTTTAAATTATACAAACAGACATGCTGAGTTGACATGCCGATTAAATATACATACAGGAATGTGATCGCAGATGTTTTCTTTTTTTGTGGTTGTACAAAAATACTTATATTATATATGGCTCTTATAGGATACAAACGACTTTATTTTTTTTTTGCCAAATTTTTGGAAGAACTAAAAAAGCCTACCACAGCATATGTGGGATTTTTGATTTGCAAAAAAAGGCATTAAATTTGACTAGCCAATGTATCGAATTACGCTCAATTTAAACATCGCAGATATGGCATTGCAATTGCATTTGATTTCGACAAGTGTTCGGAATTTGGCATGCAAATCTAGAATTTCTGTACGAAAATTTTATTCAGCAAATCGTCTACTTGTCAGTTTCATTCATAAAAATTGCAACATCATCCATTGGCCAGATCTAGAAATTTGCCCCCATACATACATACATATGTATGTAAAGCTCCACTCCTGTTCATGTGGCTTGACAAAGAAAACCTTCCAATTGTTGGTGGGCCGACATTCTCAACCCAAACAAAACTCTAAACTCTGTACGCATTCCATTTTAATCGATTACGGAAATTTTCCGTTCATGTGCCCACAAAACTCAAATATACAATTTAAATTACATGTCTGCAGACTACAGAATTTGTTCTATTTGTACATATAGATCTTTATCTGCGAACCGATTTTTATTGCAACGTGGCGATTGCTTGTTTGTTTTTATTATTGCTGCTGCTGTAATTCTCGTTTTCATCGAATTCGTCTCATTTTTCGTCCCCATTCAGCTACTCGCAATTATCATTAATCAATTCTGATTGGGAGGGGATTATACATATACACATATAAATATTATTCTCTAAACACCGGGCATACTAGTTTACATATAAAAACTTTAAGATATTTACTGACGATTTGGGTAGAAGTAGCACTTGTTATTTATTTTATTTGGCCTAAACTTATGTAAGCCTAGAATAAAGAACCAAAATTTTAATTTAAGCCGTCACTATGTTGTTGTTGTACCGCAATTTGCAGCAATTGATAATAACCGAGCACGCTACCACCCACAGGGCGGTTGTTAGCTTCTCGCCGAGACTCAAACCACCAGAGTTGCTGTCCAAGTCGCTGCCCTGACTGGCAGTCAGGCAGCGATGTTGAGTCGTCGACTCCAATCGAGCCAAGCAATTGAAAATTGCTGCAATTTTATATTTACAGCAATTGGCCGCAAATGCGAACAACAAGAACCGCACGACAACAACCGCAACGGGGCCCGAGAAGAAAAAGAGTGTGCAAAATGTAAAAACCCAAACTTAAAAATATATAATTGCATATGCGGCCCGGGATCGCTTTGCGGGTCGAACTCAGCCAGATTTCAACTCACAAGTTTCTCCAGCACAAAATCAAACTAGTACCCAGTTTAAGTTAAACACACAGCAAACACTTAGCTGACAAACATTCATACAAATTGTTGATTGGAAGCGGCGCACAGTGGTATAAATAAGATTTGTCTTTGACAGTTTTATGTGTTCAACGGTTGTCCTGCTTTTCCTCTTATGAAATTTTACTCTTAAGGGCTACAGGATGTAAAAAATAAGTTAGAAAGCCTTTGTCGTAGGATGCTTATATACGCTCTTGACCCATTTTTCATGGGTAACAGGAATAAAGGAAATTTCATGACATTTGATAAGTTATTTTATTATTTTTTGATTTGACTTGCCTTTCAAAAACAAAAAGAGATATATACAAACACGTAATTTAAATTGTGTAATTTTATTTGTTACTCCCCTTTTGTTTCTTGCTGTGTTTGCTTGACGCCCATTCTCCATTATTCTCACTCGCACTATACCGCACCTACTCTCTCTATATCTCACTGTCTTTTTCTCTTTCCCTCTGACACTCATTCGAAACGAACAAAACGGCAATTATGCCGCGTTTTTGCTCCCAAATCAGGGGTGAATATATTTGAACCGCTTAGATTTGGCATTAAAACACGAACGGTTGGTGGGTGGTGATAGTGCAGAGATGTGGTTTCGAAATGAATTGATTGGGCTGGTGGGGATGCCAAGAGAGGAGATCCGGCTGCTGGTAGACGCGTCAACAACTGGATGGCAGGCGGACACCAACGGACTCGCATCCGGGTTTTGCAGTCGCCCTTCACTACTATATTCTTGCTGCAGTTATTCACAGCGCAATAGAAAACGATGAATCGATGATTCCGCCATGAGAAATTAGATCGACTCAATGGAAAAGCCATCATCAGCATTGCAGCAGTCGGAGCCAACACAGCTACACAGCCGGCGGAGTGCAGCAAACAAATCACTGGATATGTAATTGAGAGGGAAATGGAAAATGGAGGAGCCTTGGGATTGAAATTTTGGAAATTGCTGCAGGGATTGCGGGTATCATTGAAGCGGCAACTAAACTCTATCCAAAACTGTACTATGCTGTCTATCTCATGGCATACAAGCATATGGTATAGTTATTTTCTGCGATGCTGTGCTGGCTGGACAAAATTGCTTAAAAGTTGATTTTTTTCGTGTAATCACATCGCCATTGCCTTCCTTGAATGTGAGGGCGTTAAGGCGGTGCAGCCAAGCAACAAATCGTGCCGAGTACCAAACAATTTCAATTCCAAGCAATATTCATTTGTTACTTGGTGTCCATTCTTTTAGTCAACTCAAGTCTGGGCCCGAATTATGCACCGGCAACGAAAAATTTCCCCATTTTATATAATATAATTTAAAATTTTATGAAAAAGAACTTAATGCATTTGTTTATATAGTAAAAGCTGTTTATATATATAAAGTTCTGTTTAAGTCTTATTTCGGCTTACATTAAGCCAACAAGGGCTAAAAACATACTTTTAATTAAGAATTTCGGGAAAAACAATTTGAGAAAAACATATTTGATTTAAGCACTATGTTTTCGTTGGCTTGACTTAAGTACGGATTACTTGATTTTTTTTCCTGTATACAAAAAGGCAAGAAACTCGTTAATTTATTTCTCGAAATAATGTTTAGAAAACAGATTTTTTTATTTTACAAATTTAAAAACTAGTAATGGAAATTAAGCAAATGACTGCCTAAGACCAGCCCTAATACACGATCATGTTGCATGTGTCACTACAAATAAAACCAAATCAACCACAGATAGCTGCAAACAACACGCAAGGTCTATTAATCTGGTTGGCCAATATTTTGATCGTATCGATTGCCCAAACACAAACAAAAGCAAATGACACGCCCACCCAGCACGCACCGTACACGTGCCCAACAAGACAAGGCAGCAACTTTATTCTGAGAATGGACTGGGCTTAAGGGAGACTTGGTCAAAAACGACGCTGCGACTCTGTCAACTAAGCCTGTGCATAATGTTGCATAAATGCGAGCGCATGTCAATCGCCAAGTGGCTCAGACATCGCGACAGAATCGCCCAAGCAGGCACCGAGTCAACGAACAGTCAGCCCGATAAGTGACCATATCCATATCCATATCCATCCGTACCTCGGAATCTGCCGCCATCAAAATGCAAGCGCAAACTGGCGGCGGCTCAAACGGAGTCAGCCGCTGCCATTGTGTGTCGGGCAAACGATGTGCCAAACTGACACTGCCAGATAGATACAGATACCCAAAAACCATTAAGGGGCTTAAGATGTGGATTGAGGTGGAAGGGGCGCGACACACCAACTGCATCCCATAGCCCGGCAATGGAACGATTTTTGTTATTTTTATTTTGTGACAATTTCAGTAGCAGGAAATAATAAAAGTGCAAACAAATCGTTAGATTTGTCTAGTGGCACAGTGGAACAACTCGACAAAAAAGATCGCATTAACAATAAATCATGCGTAAATGGGCAAATGGGTACAAACATAATTCCCTTAGAGTATAACATTTTTTTTATTATTATAAATGTAACTCTTATAAATATATAAGATATACTTTCTCTGTTTTGGCATTGGACATAACTGAACACTTAAGTATAATAGAAAATTCATACGACAGTCAGTTATCAGAAATAAATAAACATTTGCTTCGAGACCACTGTGAAGCAGTACTAATAGTTTTGGCCCAATACCAAAGATCAACTGAATGAGAATCTGTTACAGGCGCGCAATTTGTACAATTTTACTGGGTTACATTTTGTGTGTGTGTGTTTTATTTTTTTTATGCCAGTGATAAGCTCAAACGGCTATGGTCGCCGATTCTCATAATATTTGTAAAGATTTGAACAATTATTGCAAACGTTTACAGGATTTGCCAGGCGCAAAAATAGGACAGCGGCAGTATCTTAATAGTTATCAGGCGATTCTTAATGCTATTGTTAGTGTTATTTTTATTGTAGTTATTGTTATGTTTGCTAAAGCTTCTCTTGATGAAGTTTGTGGACGCTGTGCCTGTAACTGTCATTTTTATTTGCCAGTAAAATTGTATGCCATTTTATAAGCATATAACATAAATAAGACATTTACATATTAAGCATAACTATAGAGCTAAATAAAACAAGTAAGTGCTCTAGTTGGGAGCGCCCGACAAAGGATACCCTGAACCCAGACTGTGGAGATATTCAAAATCTGAAATATTCATAATCTGCATATGCTTCACAAAAACTTGAATTGAAATTTCGTGGCTCTAGGTCTAAAAAATAAAAACAAGAAGAGTTATAAACAATTTTAAATAAACTTTATCTGCGTATTGTATACATGAACATGACCCAGAATATATATACTTCGGTCGGAGATGCGTGTCACAAAACCCTATATACCTTTTTTACCCATTTCAGGGTAACTGTTTCCCTTAAATAACAAATAGCTTGAATCGCAAGATAACTTGAGCATAACCTGTAGGACACATAAATTACTTAACACGGACTTTGACAGACTTCAGACAGCCGAAGACACAAAATGCAAGGGGTTTTCGTTTCCCTAGGGACCTCTAAGAGAAGGCAGACAAGGGTGAGCAGGATGACGCCAAAAGCGATCGACTTTTTTATACATATTAGTCGATAATGGCAATTATTTAGGTGTTTGGAAATGTCAGACAACTTTCTAAAATCCGGCAACTAAGCTTCTTCTGGTGAAGAATTAACGGAATCGTGCATAGTTAATAAAATGATTGTATTCCATAAATTGAACCTAGTAATACATAATTTCCATTAAACAACGAAAGTCACATACTATAGTAGTCTCACATCCAAGAAACTTGTTCAAATTCTTAAAACACTCACACGAACAGCGGGTGTCCGCCTTTTAAAATATGACGTAGAGTTGCCAACAATGAAATTTGATTAACGACTAAACTGGTAGCGGGCCAAGTTCAGGTGATCGGCGAGTCAAGCGACAGACTTCGAGTCACGAAACAGAAATAAAAGCAAAATAATTATAAGAGAACCAAATAAAACTGAAAAGTATATAGAAATCAGGCAGCAAAAATATGTTGGATTTGAATCTGGCTCGACCTCCAGTCACCAAGTCTGAGGCGCTCTTTCCAACTGTTGCTGGCTATCAATATTCTGTTTCGATTTCAAATTAAAAGATTATGACGATAATAAACTTGACTAATCATTTTTATTACAATATGTAAACATGCATGGGCCATTATTGGGGGTCCATGGCATTTTACCACGAAATTTGAACGCTTATTTTTCCCAGAATATCCGCCCGATCTCGATAAGCACCGTATAAGTCAACAACAGGTATCGAATGCTGCTGAACTGGCTAAAATAAATATACAAGTTTGTTTATTAATTTTTCATAACTTAAATACATATTTTTAGTTTGTATACTTTTTATTTGTATTTCGTTTACTTTGTGGGCTTTATTTTTTGGTTTTTTTTTTTTGTGTAATAAATTATGAGACTATGCTTACAAACAGATTGAGATACATTAGTATCTATATGATTTATCTTTATATTGGTATTTATGTATGCCTGTCATCAACTTAACTAACATACACAGATAATTAATTAAACGATTTTGCGAAATAATTAGATTCCAATTTTATATGTATGTATTTATTTGTTTGACAATCGGCTTATGTTGGTTAAACAACTAAATTAACTACAAATGGTAAATATATTTGTAGGTATTTATTATTATTAAGCTTTTTCGTATTTTTTAAATTTTTACATCAGTTGCCAGTTGGTATAAGTGATATGGAAAGCATTTTACATCAACTTGGCTTTGGTTGGTTCTCCAGCTGCCTCGGCCAACAATTTTACATTTAGTATCACAATTTGTCTGTTTTTAGTTATATATTTGTATTATTATTATTGTTTTTTTTTTTATAATTTTTACCGAAGCAAGCAAATTGATTTTGTATTGTGGCTGCCTGGATTTATTGAATAAAAATAACAATTTTCAATACGAACGTTGGAAATGAAAGCCAGACTAAATATACAGCGTGTCATATTATTGCACATTTTAAATATAGATTGTAATATGTGTGGACTTAGTTTTCATATACACTAGTGTTTTGCATATACGTATATAAACTATTATATTTATTTAATATTTCGTTTTTAATTATTATTACCTTAAGCATACTTTAAATTCGAATTTTGATTTTACTACGCCTTAAATTTCAGGTGATTTCGACTTCGACTTCGATTTTATGTTCTTTACTGATTCTGATATTGTTGCAAATATCCTACTATAGATATATTACGTAGTCAGCCAGAAACGCTATCAGTCTCATTTCAAAGCAATTAAGCGGCGTTTCGATGGCCTCTGTTAAACTGGAAAATTGCTTTTGATGCATCTTTGGATACGTTTCATGCCAGTATAGTGTGTGTTGCTGTTCTGATCATACAAAATTGTTTATAAAAAAAAGTCATTGCAGAAATGATAGTAAGAAATCAGAGGCGAGCAGGCTTGTCTGCTTTAGCAGTAACTTAACAAAATAATATTTTTTATGGGCAAAAATGTATAAATACAAAATGTTGTATATGCGTATGTACAGCACTGTTTTCAAAGGTTCTTTTGTTTCGTATATTTGTGTTCAAACTACCTTTTGAGGCTTCCATTAGCGCAGCGATCGTTTCTCTTTTCTCATTCAGTATTTTCCTGTTGATTATCCTCTCGTTACCCAAACTCGCGCTTCATAACACTGCATGAGATCATATTTTTGCGAGTCTATTGTCACGGCCATTGGCTGATATTTGGATTGTTGTTGATCGTACTAACGATAACTAATTTACTTATTCGCGATCATCACTCCACTCATTCATCTACAAAGAGAAGGGTCAAACAAGATAAGTGCATTATTAATACAAGCAATAAAACAAGTTTGCATTTATATTGTATTTTTGTTTGAATTATAGTTCAATGTCATAAGTTTACTAATAGGATAAGATAGAAGTTATGGAAAACAATTTATCTGTTAGACATCTAAAAACAAGTAAGAATGTTACAGTCGGGCTTAAAATTAATTATTATTTAATCTAATTACTATTGCCATTTTGGAAACATTTTCGTTTTTTCAGACGAACGGACAGATGGACGGACAATACACAAACCCAATATACCCTTTTCACCTCGTGAACGAGTTAAAAAACATCTTTGACTAGTGTGTTTTCGATGAGGTTTTGGAAGACTTACATACTTTACAGCACGATTTCTGAACGTTTCCTGCTCCATATCGCGAATCTTGTGTGTCAGCATGTGCTGCTTGAGGTTGCCCTGCAACAAAATTAAATGAGAGCAGAAAAAACGCGTTAGGTTTTCCACTTGCTATAGCGGGTCGAGTAAGTTAAACGCCCACAAATATGTCCAGCCACAACATACCTTAGTCGTGAAGCCGCGATCGCAGATGTTGCACTTGAAGGGCCGCTCCTTGGTGTGGCTCCTGTAGTGAATCTCGAGCGCCGAATGACAGGGGAATGTCTTGTAGCAGATACCGCAGGTGGTGCTACCGCGCACACCGCTGAGTGCCAGCGGATTAAATGGTGCCGCTGGCATTACGGATTGCGCGATTTGGTTCATGGCATTGCACATGTTCTGTGTGGTGGCTGGCGGAAAAATTGGCAGATTGGGGAACATGCCGAAGGGCGGACGCGCGGCGATCAACGGATTGGGCTGCCCCGGCGGACCGGCCGCCGATTCGCCGGACCGGGACGGAGGCTGAGGCGATGCCTGACGCTGAGCAGCGGCTGCTGCTGCTGCCGCTTTCTGTTGTACCTCCTGCGCCTCACGGCGTAGTTGTTCTTGGTGCTGATGCAGTGCGGCCGCATGTTGCTGCATCTGGTGATGGTGATGCTGTGCGGCAGCTGCGGCAGCCACGGCGGCCTGTTGCTGCATGAGATGCTGATGCTGCTGATGTAGATGATGCTGTAAGCCAGGTGGAAGACAATCAATGCCTACGGAGGGCGCCAGTTGGGACGAGATTAGCGTAGGCGGACCGTTGGGACTGCGCACCGGCGGCTGCTGGCTAAGCGGACTGATGGTCTTCTCCTTACGCTCAGCGGGCAGGGGCGGCAGCGGTGAGCGGGAGCTAGACGACCCAAGTGGCGGGGGAACAGCGCGCGGCGTCAGATCGAGAGCGCCTTGGGAAGTCTCCGACGCGGATCGAACGGGTGAGCAGCTGGGCTTTCGTTGCGAGCTTGGACTGGTGGGCACCGAGGGCGAAGCCGATGCGGACCCAATAGAATTCGCATTGCTGGCGGCGGAGCGCGGACGCTGATGACTATTAATGTTGACCACACCCGTCGGATCGATGCGCAGTTTCTGCTCGAAGAGCAGCGACTTAAAATCATCCCCAGATCGCGGACGTTCCTCGGTCACAGGATCATTGCTATTCGACAAGTGTTCCGAGGAGGCATCATCGAAGTCATCGCCATCGCCGCAGTCCATATTGTCGTCCAGATCACCCTGCGATGATTCCGATCCCAAGGCGCCATTGTGCAGACCGCCGTGTAAGTTGGCCGCTCCGGGTGGACCGCCCGGACCGCCGCCAGGCATGGCGCCAAAGTGAAAAGCAGCCGCGGCAAATGGATTCATAAAGTGGCCGGGCATCATCGACGGCGGCGGATCACGTATTTCGGCTGCCTGTATCTGCTCGGGCGTCAGGTCGGTCGGCTCGCCCGTGTGCAGGCGTATATGCTGCTGCAGGACGAGCGCATTTGAGTATTTCTTGTGGCACACCGGACACTGATGGAAGTTGCGCATCGGCGGCCGGATCTTGTGCACGGCCATGTGGGTTTTCAGGTTGCCCTTGGTCGTGAAGGCGCGACCGCAAATGCGACACTTGAAAGGTCGCTCGCCGGTGTGAGTGCGGTAGTGCATTTGGAGGGCGCTCTTGCAGGAGAGAACCCGATCGCAAACCACGCACTGATTGGGATCGCTGATCTTCTTGTTCTTCATCAGTTCTTTCAGCTTCATGGTCTCCGAGGTATTCGACACCTCGATGAAATTCTCCCACGAGTTGTCGTTGCTGTGTGGCCGTGGCAGCAGGGCAGCCATATCGTGCTTGATCGGATTGAAGAATGGCGATCGTGGAATGTGGGCGTGGGCATGGCCGGCGGGCGATCGGATGGGCGAATGGTGTTCCGGCGACAGCGTTTTGGTGGTGAAATTGAGCGGAAAGCGCTCGGCGAAAAACTCTTCGCGTTGCGGCATCGTGGGCGGCAGCTGTCCGGGCGTGGGCAGCTGATCCAGATGCGTCTGCGAACCGGGTGAGCACTGCGCGTGCTGGACAGCTGGCGGCTGAATCGGCTGCACCACCATTGGGTAGCTGACGATCGCGCTGGAGTGGGAAAGAACGTGGTGATGGTGCCGCTGGATGTGTGCCTGCGTATCCGGCACTGTGGAGGCTGAAGACGTCGGGCTGCGCCGGCAGAGCAGTTCTGCCTGCAGTGTCCGCTCCGGATCGTGCTCCTGCTCCTCCTCGACGTGCTCCTCTTTAATACGCACCTCCAGCGGCAATGGCTCCGGCTCGGGTTCTTGGTCTTGCTCAGCGCATTCCGTTCGCGCAGCTTCCGCCTCGTGTTCCGGCTTCTCTTCCGCTAGCTCTGTTTTAACGGGCAACATTTTACCGTCTTCTTCGTCGTCATCGTGGGGTGAGCTGGGAGCCGAGGATTTGCGCAGATCCGTGGGCATGTCCTGAGCCTGCTGTTGTGTGTGTTTAAGGGCCGCCTCCACTCCAGGCATCTGAGGGAAAAAGGGATGCTGCAGACCGGCGGTGCTACCAGCAGCGGCGCCTAGCGACTTCAGCAGCTCAATGGGTGGGCGGTAAATACCCTGCAGTCCAGGGAACGCGGGACTCGAGGCAAACGACATTGACGGCTGTACCTGTGCCAGCGCGGACGTCGATGTCGGCGGCAGGCCGGACGCCGGTGCTGGTGACTGCGTGGGCGAGCTGTCCGGCGACATTTGATCGAGCAGCGGCGGATGAAACTTGTCCATGTGCTCAGGTATTGGCGTCGCATTCATGGGCACGTGCGGAAATTTTTGCGCATGTCGCTGGAAGTGCACTTTGAGGTTGCCCTTGGTCGTGAACCGGCTGCCGCAGACGTTGCACTTGAAGGGTCGCTCGCCCGTATGCGAGCGTATATGTATTTGCAACGCGGAATCGGAACCGAACACCTTGCCGCAATATCGGCAGCGGTGTTTGAAGAAGGGCTCATTGCGGCCTTTGCCCTCGCTGGACTTGTCACCGAAAGCGTAGTCGTCGGCCATATTGTTGGCCAGGATACCCTGCGAAGCGGAGTCAAGCACTTCCTGGGCGCGCTTCTGCAGTAAGTCCAAAGAGTTGGGCTCTGGCAGATCATCATGGTTTGTGATGATGCTCGACGCTAAATTGGAGCCAAAGGGCAGCGGCAAATTCTCCATTTCCTTAAGTTTTAATAGCGCATCCTGCGCGCTCTCCGGCTCACCGAAAAGCTTAACGCTGGCATTCGGCGGCTTGGCGCTCGTGTCCTCCTCGCGTTTGCGCTTTAGCGATGCTGTCGAAGCCGCTGCCGGGGAGGTCGATCTGGAGCGTTCGCACAACGGTACACCCGCGTTTATGAGATGCTGACGCGCCTTCGACTCGGCCATGCGTGCTTCGGCCTTCTGACGCAGCTCCATGTCTGCGATGCGCTCCTCCTCCTCATAGGTATCCGTTTCGCCATCGTCACGCTCCTCCGGTTCGAGTTCCTCTTCGCCATCCTCCTCATTTTGCTTCACCTGGTTTAGCGCTAGCTGCGATTGCAATTGCTGTATTAGCTGTATCTGAAAAAGCTGCTGCTGTTGCAGATTGAAAAGCGTCTGCTGCAAGAACGCCAGCTGCTTCATGGCCGCCTCATTATCGGTTCCGGAGGCGCCATTCGCAATCGTTTTAGCCGCAAACTGTGCAATCGCCATCTGCATGTTTTGTATGGCCTCCAGCGTGACAGGTGTGGCGCCAAATTGCTGTGCAGCATTCGCATCGCTGCTCACTGGCTCACTGCTCAAGGTCTTTTCTCGCCGCGCTACCTCCCCCTGGATTTCCATCTCCACATCCACCTCCATCTGTTTTTCGGGGAGAGCCACCTCCTTCGCTGTGGAAGTTGCAGAGGTGGGTGAATTCGGCATCGAAGCGTTAATATTCGCGTTCTGCTCGATCTCGTGTTCCACGGGAGGTTTTGTCATGACCACTTTATTGATATTGTTGTTATTATGATTATGATCCTCGACTATCGCATCGTCATTATTTTGTAATTGTTGGTCTTCGATCAACAGTGCTTTAGACTGGTCGCTCACTGCCAAATCGAGTTCTCTATCTGACCCCTGAACTGGCTCCCTTAATCCTTCGTCCTCGCTTTGGGGCTGCGGACTGCGACTGGGACAAGGACTGTTTCCGCCACTAGCGCTAGCCGTCGCATTTGTCAGCGGCGAGCAGGCGCCATTATCTTCCTGGTCACTCGTTATGTCTGCCAAAATAGACATAAGAGAAAAAAACAGAAACTCACATCAGTTTATAAAGTTGTTTACTTAAAGTCATCAGAAACTTTATTGATTTTGACAAACTAAGCTAAATACAACTGAGAAAAATCTCCAAACAGAATGCACTGCAGACATTTTAAAGACGCTTGCTCCAATGTGCACACTTGACCATGATTCAAACAGCAATAACTTGTTGTGTCTGGCAACCACCAAAATAGACAACACGACAACCATGGGCAACATAGCTTACCGGTAAGTCACCCGCAGGCCGTTTTAGCCTTTTCCACATCCTCTGTTTTCCTTTGCCATATGACTTAAACGCTAACGATTGTTTATTGCAGTTGTATTTGTTAACTCAGTACAATTTTCTTTCTTGTGCCTCAACCAGTTATACCAATTAGCAATTTTTGATAACCAGCTGATGCTCACCTGTTGCCCGCGATTTCTCAGCTTAAAATAAGATTAAAAAAGAAGCAAACCAGCTGACATTTGTGAACCCGACGGAACATGACCAAAATATTTCATACACACATATATCATATGAAAAATGCTCAAATTGGCTCGCATGCGCAGCAGCCATAAAAAATAATTTATGATAAGGCAACAAATGAGATAAATCTTCGGCCGTAGCCTACTCGCCTTGTTGCTCAGCAAAATACATTCACGAGTATAATAAAGCATATTTCTGCACAAATCAAAACAAGTTGAGCGAGTTTTGTACAACAAAGCTACAAATGCAGAGCCACAGATACACACACACACACACACACACACACACACACACACACACACACACACACACACACACCTATATATAACTGCAGACAACAGGCTGTCGATACTTTAAGCAGCTACGTTTTGGCTTGCTATCAGCGCCATTTGCATATCGATCGCATTAATATAATTATTATTTTTAAAGCGAATATGACGATGAAACCTCAGCGTTGTTCCTCATTTGTGAATTTTTTATTTTTAATTTTATTTCGTTTTATTTGATTTGCCGCCTGCCAAATGCAACTGGCAAATTTCGATTGTCGATTGTCAAGTCTTGTTAACAGCTGAATACAATTTTTATTTATATATATTTTTTTTTTGGCGGGTTCAACGAAAATTCTGAGCAGAGTTATAATAATTATAACTGATAAGTGAATGTTATTTTAATTAATTAAAATTAAGTATAATCGGTGCCATAAACTGTTGCGGCGGTCGCTTTGTCGGCCTGACAAGTGCCCATAAAAAGAAACAGCTAATCGAATTATGATGCCCATAAAATTGTCAAGCAATCGAACATTGCTAATTCATTTTGCAATGGATAATAAATTGCCTACATTTGCAATAAGAAACAACGAATTTTGTTTATTATCTTAGCCACGACAACGAGTCGATGACTGAGAGCTGTGAAAACTGACATATTCTAGTAAATGCATCCTTGTGCATTTTATTTTAATTCGTAATTTTTGATTTTTTCTTTTTAAATAGCCTATGACTATGTTTATTTAATTACACATGGGTGCCCATTTAAAACATCAGCCAACAGTTTTGTTAATGTTCAGATTGTGAATCGCTTTAGAATTATTGTTAAACAAAACAATATTTTGTTTCGATCAAAAAATAAAAAATGGTGGTCAGGAAATTATTTTTCCACTTTTATGCAAAGCAAACATAAAATAAAAGGACGAAATTATCTATATATACATGATCCCAATTGAATTAAGCTGTAGAAGTTTTAAGGTGGATTAAGTTAACTTATAAATTCATATGCACCTCAAGCAGTAAATTCATAGAAAAAACAATATAGAGCAAACACACTAATAAATATTCTAGCAAACAACTCGCTAAATTCACACAGTTTGAAGAATTAAAGATTTTCCAAATATACAACAGATTGTGAACTTCATTTGCTGTTGTCAAATTATGTCTGCATCAATTTTAAACCGCACCGCAACCAAAAATTTTAGCTCCAATAAACATTTTCGAGGACCAACACGTAGAACAAAATAATTTGAAAATAATAGTGAAAACTCTTTAAACGTTGAGTATTTGGTTTATATAAAATGCATTTCCATTCATAAGTGTATTATTAAATCAAATATTGGAGGGTGTATACTTTGAATTTATTTAATTATTGTATCGACATAACAATTTGAGCTTAATAAAGATTTTGTGCAACCAAACATCGATATATGCATTCTCAAATGATAACCTGAGTTAAGCCAACTTAAGAAAAATAACGAACGAAAATACAACGAGTTATATATTTGCCTTTTTCGAATTTTTCGGCTCTATACATTTTAGCCTGGTTACCTTTCGATCGCGAGGAACGAGCGTTTCAATAATTCATCATCATATTCAATATGCAAATCAGTCGGGAATAAATGGGGCCTTACACCGACCCAACAAGTCAACGATTTTCTAGTTTTGTGAAGGTACAAAATATTGTGCAGCGATGTGGAAAGTGCAAAACAACAACAATAAAAACAACAACCTGCGGACAAAGGAGAGACAGTACTAGCATGTCGCATAATTGAATAATATCCAAGTCCATTGTCGATTCCGATTTCGATACGGATTCCACGAGTTAGGCATAAATTGACACTCGGGGCAAATTGAATTTCATGCATGTATATGAATTTAAAGCATACATAAGTAAAATACACAAAAAAAAAAACAAAATTGAAGTAAACGCAAAACACAAAGTAACAGGACAGAAATTAATGCATTAAAATTGCCCTATGGAACTTTAGCTCCGCACATTGGAAAAAATAAGAAGCGACACAAGCATACACACAAAATCGCATAAATAAAAATAATTAAATATTTAATGTCATTAAGTTATGCACATTGACTTCTGCGTTCGGGTTAACAAAACAGCAATAATATAAAATCGACAAAATTCATATGTCCAACTAGAACGTTTTTATATGTACTTAATCCACATAAACC
Source organism: Drosophila sordidula (assembly GCA_035047465.1). Classification (NCBI taxonomy): domain Eukaryota; kingdom Metazoa; phylum Arthropoda; class Insecta; order Diptera; family Drosophilidae; genus Drosophila; species Drosophila sordidula. Next base: position 140,519 of record JAWNPQ010000260.1, on the reverse strand, counting down.
ATATGGAAATTAGTTTGTTACTTTTGTGATTTTTGTATTTGCTGATGCCAATTTTACGATTTTTATTTTTTATTTATGGTTCCACACTAATGAGTAAACCTTTATTATTGCTCTACATATATATGTATATATATATATATACATATATATATACATATACATATATATATATATATATATATATATATATATATATATATATATATATATTTATATACACATATAGATATATAAAAGAAACATTTATCAAATAAACCGCTCGGATTAAATTGATCAGTATCAAGAAAAAATAGCTTTAAGGCATACATTTTTCAAACTTGAAATATGAATGTTATATCTATACGATTTAAAATATATAATGCAGAGCAATAATATAATATAATAATAAAATAAAATTGATTGTGGAATCCCTACACATTTTTGACTAGTTTTATAATTTACATTTAAAACCCATCAAATTTAGTTTACATAAAAAAAAATTAATAAATGAATCAAACTTTATCTTAGTCCGCTTTAATTATCATAATTTTTATTTATATAATATAAAGTAGAAAGTGGATCTACTAGTATCACAAAAAAGAACTCGCCGCTTAGGTTAAGGTAAATAAATAAATGAACCAGTTTCTGTTAATTAATCAATTTGTCATTTTTGCCTAACCAACCAGCGCAAACAAAAAAAATTATGTTAAATATTAAAGCTGTAAATTTGATTTGGGCCTTTATAAAGCTGTTTTTTTTAATGTATAAAAATGGTGGCTAAGATAAAATGAAAATCGAAAACTGGCGGCAATTTAGGAAATGTCTGCAACATTAATAAGTATTAGTGTTTTGTTATATGTTTTAATGAATGCAACAGACTGCACCAGTTTTATTATAAAATATAAATTACATTTTGTGACTGCATATTTGAATTTGTATTTCCAGTTTTGAAACCGATAAAAATTTTAAGTGGTTCGCTGCCTTCTTGTGTCTTCATATCTCATTCTTATTGTTCAGTCTCTCCGTTCCTTACTCTCTCTATATCTCTTCCCCCTCTTTCTCTCCCTCTCTTTCACACACTCTCTTTTTCTCTCTCTCTCTCCCTCTCTTTGAATCCCTCTCTCTCTGTCTCTCTTTCGCATCCCTTTATATTATAAGTACATGTTGTATTCATTTTTTTATGACAAATCAAGTATCAATTTAATTTAAATGTGACGATTTCGAATCGCTTCTCGACATGATTTACGTATATTTGTTTACATATACCTATAAATATATCTGTATGTATATTTATTTCAACCAGTGTTTGCATATGTCGTAAAGCTCGATTATGATTTTAGAGCATTTTGGAGGCCTTTTAAAGTCTGCTTTAATTGGTTTGAAAGCTTCGCCATTTGCATACACATGCCACAAATGAATCCAATCGAAACGCGTTTAAACGAATCGTTTCGGCTTTATCTTGGGCCCAATTCTACACCACTCAAATTAATTAAATATTGTTATATATTTATGATTTAACGGATATTTTCATAATTGTCCACAAACATTGACAAGCAGCAATTATAACATCACAAACATTTTTCTTTTGAAAATTTTGCGCTGGTTCATATTCTAGCTCAATAAACTCTTTATGGAAAGAAACGTGAAAGTTTTGAATAACAGCCCTACAAGAAAATAAGTTGAAATTTATAAAATTCAATGACATTTATAAATATTTTTTATCTGAAGACGCGGTTCGATGCAGTCAACTATTTTTATTCAAGCGATAGTGAAACGAACATCTCATATAAATTACATATAAAGCTGAAACTGCTCTTCAGGAAGTAAAATTGAATTACTGCAGTAAATATACAACATAGGTCAAGTCAGCTAATAAAGATTATAATTAAGTTTTGCTCAAGGAACTCACCTTTCTCTGCGCTTCTGGCGCGATCCTTCAGTTGTTTGACAATGCCATATTTAACGGTACCAAATTGTATCATTTTATTTATGGTCTCCTGGTGATTATCCTTGAAGTCACTACGCATTGCACACAAAAGCTTTGAGAAGTGATTTTTATCAAGAATGAAGACTATTGTATTCTTTTTAATTTTTGTTTTATCTTCTCTTTTAGCACAAACCGAACATTGTTTACCAGTGTATGTCTTGGCTAATGTGTGGGGGTATGAAGAAAGTCTGTGTTCGTGGTTTGGGCGCCACTTGGCCAACAAAATATTTAATTTAATGTCATGCACGCAGATCTCGACCCATGCACACTGTCCTTGTCACACTGTTGAAACATTAATAGATATTGGTGGTTTTATAGTTTATGTTTATCATTTGACATATATGCGCGATTGTGTTTTTCCGTCGGCTTTGCACCGCTTATCGACAACGAATAACTTCGACATTCATCTTTAACTCATACTGACCACATTGGTCATGTTAGACATAAAGACACGATATAATATTTGTATATTGTTATTTACACTGCAACGCAATCTGATTGGAATTTTGAAATGGCTCACGCACTCGCTAAAACTTGTGCAGAAACGGCAATAGTAATCGGTAGCAACAAAGTGGGCTGAATCGCTGCTCTCTCTGCGGCACGAACGTTCAGCACGCGCGTCAAAATAACACTGACACAAAACACAAACAATATCTTTGAGGTATCTCAAGGCACACATACGCACACACAAATGGCCACACGAACGCAGTCGTCGTTTCTGCTGTTGTTGCTTCGGGCAGCGACGACGACGACGCGACCGGTTTACTATCAATATTTTTACATGCGCTCTACCTATGTATGTGTTTGTGTGTATGTGTGTGTGCGCAACATTTTTATTATAACTGCCACCAACAGCAACAACCACATAGGCAACTGGCTTATCCTGACATTCATTCAACCTACCCACCTTATACACACACACATGTACATATCTTAGACGCGCACTCGCTCACATTTCATATAATTTTTCATATATATACGCTCTCGCTCCCACTTGCACACACACCCTCTCCAACACACACACATACGTATTTTCCATCTCATCATAACTTTTATTAAATTTTGTTCGACTGTCGGTCTTTTGTTGTCTTGCTTGCACCTATGTGAAGCTATTGCTTCTGTTACTGTTACTGTTGCCATCAACCTCTCACCACTACACAGCTTGTTGCCCTCGCTCTCTCTCTCTCTCTCTCTCTCTGTCTCGCGCTCACTAGCGCAGGATGCTCAGACTCTGCTGTTGCTACTTACCTGTTTGGTGAACGGACATTTATGAAACTTGTTCGAAAAATTATGAGACGCACACAGATACAGAGGCTAAAAGAGGCACACCGCGGCTGACACTCAGAAAAGCAGCGAAGTAAGCAGCGGTGCTTGCCTTGGCTGATTTCCCTGCTCCTGCTGCTGCTACTGCTTCCTTCCGCTTCTGTTAGTCGCTTACCTTTTGAGCCATTATTTTTGTTGCAGAGTGTTTTTGGTATTTTTAACAGTTACATTCGGCTGCGCTTGGGTGCGCTGTCTGACTATCTGCCTTCTCGGTTGCACTTACGCTCGCTTGGTTAATAATTTATCATAATTCATATGCCCCCGGCAACTGGTTGTGAACCCCCCGCTTATAAATGTACGGCCCTTAACAGCTGCCATCTCGCTTCTATGCACGCCTGCGCCTCGGCGCTGTATTGCACTTGCTCTTCCCACCTATTCCACAGAGTCTCTCTCTCTCTTTCCCGCAGTTATGAGCGCCGTTTCTGATGTTGCCTCTTTTTTTTTAATTTCGGTTTTATAAGATTTTCGGTTCTTTGCTATTGTTTGCCCCCCACTCATTGGACAGTCCGTCCGGCTGTCTGCTCTGCGTGCTTCGCTTATTCGTCAATTTGATATTGTGCGTGTGCGTGTGCTATGCACGTTTGTGTGTATGCGTTGAGTATTATGAGCCATTCATCAAAATGTTTGGTTTCCTGTTTCATTCTTCGCTATTTTTTTGTAACTTTAGGCAACTCCCACTTATTTTATTATTTTCCATTGTTTACTTCTATGCTTTGAGACATTTTATCGAACGTTGTTGCATATTTTTCATTGTTACTGCGGTTTTTATCGATTTACCTCTCAGCTTGTCGAATAATTTAAATTTGCCGCAACCAAAAACAAATGCTGTGCGCGTTGTCTTAAGACCCCATTATTATCGACCAAGAATTGAACGTACAATTCACATGACTGTTTTGTGACTCAATTTTGCACATCTGGCGATAAGGCTCTTAAGTTCTGTTTTGATATAAACATTAATTTCTTTGTTTTTAGTTTTTTTTTTCTTTTAGTAATTAACAAATTGTAAGTCATGGAAACATTTCAAAGGGGTTTGCGTAATTGCTTTAAGAATTTCTGAATAGCTTTTGATTACTAACTTAAATGATTCAATTTTTAATAAATATTTTAATTTTTTAATCAGATTTTTTTAGTCATACAGTATGAAATCGTACAGAAATGAAAATATTTTATATTGAATAAAGAAGAATATTTACGTTAACATATATAGTGCATAATCTAAAAAGGAGTCGGAAAATATTACTAAATTTGTTTTCACACCTTTGTTCTACTATTTATATATACATAACAAATAATAAATATACAGAAATGTCAAAGTTCGTTCATTAAATAAAAGAGAGCAATAATAAAGCTGTCGCTGTCTCTGTTGCAGTCCCTTAACCCAAATGAAAAGTCAAATTCTCCCATTGGGTAAATGTCGTGAGGGGGACAGAAGAGGAGCTTAGCCGAGTGGCTGTCATAAATTGTACCTGTAACCTGTGAAACGGAAAAAAAACAAATAAAATATGTTTTAAAAAAATACCACAATGCAAGACAGCCATCTAATAAAAAAAAGAAAAAAATACTGGCCGAGGAGAAGTGTGCAAAAAAAAGGAGCACAATGCAAGCAGAAGCAAAGAAAAATTGCAAGACCAAAGCCCAAATTCAATCGCCACCTTGCGCACCAGTAAGAAAACAGTAAACGGCGAACTCATAAGCCAACAACAAGAAATGGGACGAGGCAAACGTATACAGTACGCCTCCTATCCACTCATCTCTCTGTGCTTGCGCGTGTACGTATTTGGGTATATATATATATGTGTGTGTGTGTGTGCGTGTTTGAGGGTTTGTTTATGTACGAGGCCAATACATAATTCATAACGCTCATATTCGCTCATTTTGCGCCGCTGCCAACAACCAACCGCCACAGACACCGACATCCGAAGCAGTATCGTATACGTAGCTGCCCTTTTTCATATCTGCCATTATATTCGAGCCGATACGCCAAAACAGATACGAGGCGGACTCATACAACGTCAAGTTTTTGATAGACTCTCATAATCATAACGAAAACAACACCAACAACAAGAATAACAGCCTGACATCCGCTCATTGAATTCTTACAGGTTGCTTGCTTCTCTCTTTCACTCTCTCTTTCTCGCTCTCTATGAGCAATCATGTTCGCTGCGGCGCAACAGTAGCAGCGCAACGACCGCTCTCATTTTCGAAATGTCTACTATTTCGGTCACAGTCGCACTCTGTTTGTCATGCGCTGTTACCAGTCAGTCTTATACACTGTTATTCTCTGTTCAACGAAAATGTTGGATAACTCTGCTCTGCACATAATTTCCCCGCCAAATGTTAAAGTAGCAGAAGTATGTTAAGTGGAATTTGTCTGCACGTGTGTGTGTGAGTATGCGAAACGACGGACTTTTATTTTTTACCAAAAAGTTGCTGTTTGTCCTTTTTTTAAAATCCATTAGCTTATAATCCAAAATAATAGAGTGATATTTAAATTGCTATCAGCTCCCAAAAAACGCGACAGCAAAAAATTTAATTGAGCAAAAATTTGGGAATTTTGTAACATTTGTAAGTCCATTAACATTTTTCTATTCTTTTTCAAACACTCTCGACTAATAATTTATGGTCTTTTATTTATTTATTACTAAAATATATATTATTATATTTAAAAGATAAGATAAGAAATATTTTATGAATTAAGAACGTTTTTGCAAATTTTGCTTATGCAAATAAATGACACTTTTTCTCGTGTGTTTCTCTCTTTCCCATTTCCTACGTTAAACTTTAAAAAAAGTTAGAACTACATTTTCAATATGCAATCTGGCAGCCCGATTTAAAGTACATTTTCCAACAAACGTTGTTTTATCATAGTTGAAGGATCTACAGGAGACCATCGAATTTTAATGATATTGCGGTCTCTTTGTTACCCTAATTAAAAATCGAAAAGAACAAAAAAAAAAAACAGAATTTAATAAAATTAAATTTGTAATTTACCAAATGCTAACGAAAGTGAATTTTAAAACAAAAATTAAAAAAACGGAATCGCTTCCGCCTGATCAGCTCAAATTTATGTGGCGGTCTCGTCTCAAAGACCCGAGGGACGTAACTGGAGAAATTGAAAGTACAGGCGCTCTTCAATAAATAAAAGCAACTACGAATGCTCTAGTCGGGTGTACCTGACTACACAAAGTAAATAATAAAAACAAAAAATGAAAAAAAAACTTACTACCAGCTCCGAAGAACGTGCATGTGTTAGGAATTTAAAATTTTGTTATATGGCTCGGGGCCAGAAACAGGGCTTAAATGAATGCGATCCTCGCCAAAGGATTTTGAATTCTATTTGTTTGTTAGGTCTGTTTTTCGCTCGACCGTTTTTCACACTTGTCCGCCTCATAAAAATATGCCAAATTATACGAGTAATTTTCCCGGGATCGCTCAGCTATGTGCAAAGGCGCCGCTTGCGTGCCTGTCAAGACGTGCCACATTGTCGGCATAGAACCTATTTGGTTGAGGCGTTTTATGGCCACGTCGTCGTTGCTATCGTTCCAGAATTTTAACAATTTAACAAATTTTATTTGATTTTAATGTTGACCATTTTTGCCGCCTTCTTTTGGATTATGGCTATCAAGTCAAACGGGTAATACCCAGTGACAAATCGTTTGGAATTCCGAGCATGTGCCTAGAAATTACTTTCAAAACGTGAACTCATTTAAATTGCTGAGAAACGCGTTCAATGTTGATTTTATAAACTTAGCCCAATTTCACCGTTCTGATCTCTAGTTTTAAAATAATGAAATCGACAAAAAAATTATTAAATTTAACTACCAGTGAGAAAACAGTTTTATTGTTATAAGGAAATTTTAACAACTCTTTTCATATCACTTTTTATTAGAGCCATAAATTAGAATTTCTCTTCGTGTTAATTAACCAGATTATCCCATCAGTAGCCAAAACCAATTTTCAAACTTAAGACATAAATCTGTCAAAGCAAAACATTTATCGAATTTAAGAGTGTCCTTTAATAAACTGAAAACCGAATCCATCAAAATTTTAAGAACGCTTCGAATTTGGAGTCGGGTCAAAAACATTTTTATAGAGCGAGATTTAAATATTGTCGTCAATGGACCAGGTAAATAAAAATGAAACCGAGCAATTACGCATAAATCAGTGTGTCGAGGGTCGAGCTGAAAATGCATAATGATATCTTTATAAGGGCACACACAGACCAGAGCACACATTTCGAGTCGATCGATATTTCATTGATAGAACGTAGGATACGGCGTAAGGTTGAAATTACCAAGGAGATAACAAAAATGTCCACAACTTTTAGGGCTGGGCCATAAATTTGAGAAACCCACAGCTGCCATTGCAGTTTAAACGATATTAAAAAAGGATTTCCCTTTGACCATTTTCCAATATATAAACGCCGGGCAATAATAATTAAAAAACAAAAACCAAAAAAAAAACGAACTCACAAAGAAAAACTGAAACAACCTTTTTACCTGCTCTGTTTTAAGGCCTCAATGAAATGCAGACAATTGGCGACAACTTGACAAAATTATGAAGGTGTGTTAGGGATAATATTTATACGGATTGAGGACAGCGAGCCCGTCAATTGCACAATCCCCGCAGGTACACTCGGAATCGTCAGGAATGTCGTGTAAGTTCGTGAGGCGCCATTCAGCTCACAATTCTCATCTGCGATAGGGACAATCACAATAGGAGAATTTCATAACAGTTAGTTTTGGGCTGCCGTCTTGGCGCCGCTTATGTCCTGCGGATGTACTGTCTGACGCAATTCACTCAAAATCAAATACACTTATTTGGGCCATTCAAGCACATTTCATGCCACAATTGCCTTGGCAACTTTAGCTTCTGTTGGCCCCTTGTCAGAACGCTCCTCATGCAGGCATAATTTCTGAAGAGCTCCTCAGCTCAAGTTATCGCAGCTCTCATTGCTCGCTTCCTTTGTCAATTGCACTCACTTAGCGCGATTTCTGGCCTCATCCCTCCCCCTTGAATCGTTTGTTGCATTTATTTATTTTCTGAAAATTGCTGTGAAAATTATATTTGCACAATTTTCAACAGGCGGTTCTCAAGTGCTGTTCGTTTTGATTGCGATTGCGATTCCCTTTGCTTCTGCCGCGGCTAACCGCACAAATTACTTCAAAAATGTTGACAGCCAGTCAAATGCGGGAATAGGGGGAAATCCCCGCCCTTTGTATTTGCCAACTGAGTGCGCGAATTGCGCTCTTTAAAAATTATGTTGCTAGGAATGAACTTGTACGAAAGTTAAGCGCTTTTCATTAAGCAAATTGAGACTTAATGCAGAATTTATTAAGTGGCTAACAAATCACAACTCATTGCTCATCAAATTCGCTTTAGTTTTGGAACAATTAAGTTTTCACGTTTATTTCATAGAGGCTATATTTACACCCTGAACCCATTCCAAATGGGTAAAAAGGCAGGAGGCATCTCTGACGCCATCAAGTATACATATATTCTTAGTCACTATCTGAGTCGTTTTTTATATCTATCACATTTTTTATAAATGTTAAAATTGATAAAAAGGGCGGTGTTGCGTAAATGTTTGTAACAGACAAAAGAAAGCATCTCAGACCCCATAAAGAATATATATTCTTGATCAGTGCGATGAGCTTAGTCAATTTAGACCTGTCCGTCTGTTTGTCCGTCTTTATGAACGCAGCGATCTCGGAAATAACACAAACTTAGGGATACAAACTAAAGGACTATAGATCGACTAAACGACTATAATACGCAGTACGAGTTTATACATTTTTGTCGATATTTTGCACCATTTCATTAATATCGATATAATTGATTATAAGACTTGATTTTTTCTTAGTTTTCTGAGTACAGAGCCACCAAATTTCTTCCAATATGTTTACGTGAAGCATACGCAGATCAAGATTATTCGGATTTTAGATGCCTAGCCCACACGCCCTCATATATAAAAAAAAAAACCAATTCAAATACTACACTTGCGCTCTGGTTTGTACATAGATTTGTATGATCTTATTACGTACTACATTTCATTAAGATCATGCTGTTAGTTCACAAGTTATTCACGAATTTAGTATCAATAGTGGGGGCCAAGCGCAATGGCTGAGAAAAACGTACAGCTTGCTGCGTGAGTTTGTATGTGTGTATAAATACAAGGGGGTTGAAATGTATGTGAAAACAGAGTTCAGGGTATTCCTTAGTCGGGCGGTATAATGTTGTACGCTAAACGAGAATAATACCATATTTGAAATAGTCTCAAAGATTGAATGCTGTTGATGAGAGCTCGACTAACGATACGCCTTGAAGCAGTTTCAAAGTACCCAACACATGTATGTAAACATATAACACCCATATGAAAGGTTGAATTGCTGGTTTCATTTACTTTAGTCGAACAGTAGCGTCGTATTAACGAAATTAGTTTCGAAATTGGATTATCACAATTAGTCGTAATTAGCTCTGCGGCAGATAACAATAAGAAAAATATAAAGCTGCGACTGGGCAATAAAAAGTTTCAATAATTCCTCGTATTAAATGATATCGAAACTTTTACGAGCACGTGTTGAAGCGCATCTGAGCTAGAGATATGTGTAAAGGATAATGCATTCGAAAACAAACCGACCCTTAATGGGCTCAACCCGGTAACGCCAAAGTATCCATTGCCATTGCACTTGGCCATATCGTTCGACGAAAGGATAAAGGACCGGGGGTAATAAACGGAATGTTTATGGCCAGGCCAGGTCGCTGATCGCGCAATATCTATTCTAAATGTAAACCAGACGATTTATCTTCTATTATGGGTAAACATGCCCACCCGTCCCAAGGCCAAGGATGATCTCGCATCGTCTCTCAGTGGAAAAATCAAATTTTTATGATTGTGTAACGAAAATTTCTTCGGGTCTTCGTTGCGGAAACATTTGAAAAGCAATAAAAATACAACCCTATGACAGAAGACGGGGCAACTCAGTCTCTGCACTGGTGGTATTATTACCAGCGAAAAACAAATATCCATAAAATCGTGTGCATTTCATCAAGATTTTCAATGCGCTGGCATTTGTTGTTCTTCTGTAAAATGTGTTTCAATTTTCTTTAGTTTTATGCGTTTTCTATTGAAACAATGACACCGATGATGAGACGGTTTGAATCAGTGGGATTGCTTCTATGTGAGCTCCATATTTTATTAACGCGTGTTCCGATCAACCTATATATGTATGCGTTTTTCATTTTATTATGCAACGATTGCGGTTCATTGCAGCCCCTAGACCGTGCTACTGCAACAAAGATTGCGTTTCTGGGGCAGATGCAGTTGCAGTTCACCTTGCCATGTCTGCTCCACTGGATTTGAGGCAGTTTCAGTCAGTTGCAGCTTTACGACTTGTAATTGATGTTAGTTTCAGCATAATTTATTGTTGCATTTAACGGCTTCATTTTAACCCTTTAATGTCCCAAACGTGGCCTGCTATTCATTTGAATCAAAAATTATGATATTTTTGAAAATTTTTATGGCCAAAGCCTGCGGGACCACATAATGTGTTCGTCCAAGTCATCATCATTTGCCAGATCGGCCACAATATTTATGGCATTTGTGTGGAAACGCCTGCAGTTGCGAGTTTTGACTTCTAAAACTGCTGGGAGACTAGGGATGATATATCCGACTGGCAATCACCTTAAAATTAATATAAAATTCATATTATGGGTATGGAAGGAGGCATCTGTTACCCAATAAAATATATATTCTAGATCAGGACGAAGAGCTGAGCGGATCCGTCTGTATAAAATAAGATCTGGAATTATGCAACAAGTTTGTGTTCAATAAATAATGACTTATTCAAGAATGCAGCGTCCGTAAAAATTTGCTCCCATTTCGACAATCACTTAAATATCACTTGAAATTTAAATGAATGATGTTTTTGACTGTCGACTACAACGCATACAATTTAACAGGAATTTTATCAAAAGTTCAATGACAATTCCGGCAGAATTATGCGCCTTGACATGGAACTTGACATTGACGATGAATGGCGCCGGCCACGTTGTCCCCAGTACCTAACAGTTGCCCGTTCCTGTCCGGCAATGGTTTTCTGGAAACCCGTTGTTTAAGTTTAAGTGGCGCTTAGACGGTTGCTTCGCGCAGACAGTTTCGAGACCAATTTTTTCGTGCTTTTTTACTGGTTTTTTAATAAGTTATGCGGCCTGCAGGCCACAGTGTACTTCCCCCCCCCCTCCCCTCCTCCAGGCCCATGCTTGATGCCGTTTTATAATGTGCCCGTCTTAATATGATTTTTGTCCCCAGCGGACATACCTTAAATTCCAAAACGCAGCATTTAATTCATTATTTGCAGTCGGAGTTTGGCTCTGACTATTTCTTTGGCCCCGGTTTAGGGCCGTTTGTCAAACTGTCATATGCTTGTCGCACGCTGGCTGGGTGGACACAAAAAGTGGACAGGCTGTCCTCGTCCTCGCCTGGAAATATATTAGCAGAAATTTTAATTACCGGCTGGAGGTTTTTGTGCAGTATCCGAATATTTTCCATGCGGCATTTGACTGCAGGAGCTTTATCAAAATTTAATTGATTGATTTATTTTTTGGAAAGTTGTCAGGCAGCTCTCTGGGCTCGTTGCTGCAGACGTACCGGGCTGCCGGACACTGCGGTAGTTCAGTCAGGTAGGTGGTCAATGAAAAACGTCGGCATTTAGTGTGGCTTTGACAAATCAATTGTACGTCGTTCTGTCGATAACGAAAGCCGTCAAATTAAATGCACTGTAAACAGTCTCAATAGTAACGCCCACAATGGTTCGATACTCTGTCTAATCCCTTGCCCAGGAACAGCTGGAACTAGCCCGCTTGGAAAGGACCTGCAGAAAGTAGTCGGCAGTCTTTGTTGCTTTTGTATCCGCCTCACCGCATCTTGGCACATATCCCACAAACAGGATCAATCAGCAAGAGTACGGTGATCCGCCGGATTATGCGCGAAAATTAGTGCAAAATGTGAGGCACTGTGAGGTGCTATGCCCTACGTACTGACGCAGACTGCAGGTAGAGCATTCTGTTTGACCGCTCGCTGACCGGAAAATCCGATCGAAGGGATTATATTTCGTACCGAAAATGGTTCCGATCACCTCTTTCCGCTTTTATGCATCGGCATGTTTGCACGACAATTACGGCAAATATTTTGCGTACTAATTAAGCATGGCTTAAGCCGAAACAGCTTGATGAATTTGCATACAGGATTTTGGATAGCGCATCGGATTTGCAGCCATTACCCTTTTGTTGGCAAAGGATTTGCCAGTGGGCGTTGCGTTGTCCTGCAGAAACATGGCTTGCCCATTTCCCGGAATTCAAAAAGGAAAAACGTAAAGTATCAATGTGTTCACGTTGCCTGATATGCAAATATTGACAGACATAATTTTTCTATATATATGAACATGAGCACAGCACGTTACGACCAGTTAAGCAAAGGAGTCAACATTACGTTCAAGGTGAAGCCGGACAACTATAGTTTAGAAACATTTCAAGGTTGTTTTACAAATACTTTTAACGACCTGAGCAAGATTGTAACAAATCATTTACATATATAAATATAACAACTTTGCTATCCGTGTTCGAATACCAGACAGACCAGTGCTATTCAAAAAAATAACAAAAAAGGTTTATAAGGTTTTAAAAAGGTTTAAATAAGTAATAATTATATTTGTTTATATTTATAGCTACAGATAAGAAGAAGACTTCCTTTGTGCGTCAGAATATAAATAGAAACTATCAACCCGTTTCCGATTTTTAACATTCTGCCATATCATGACAGCGTACCGGAAAAAGAAATCTTTGCATCAGCAAGAAGGGATCGCGGCACAGTCTAGCGATGACAGGATAACAGACAGACAGAATACAAGGGCATATACAGTTTCCGTCCCGCCCTACACCCCGGACAGATAGGACGTGAAAAATATGTTCGCAGGATAATAGACGCTAAATAGTGGCACGCGTCGTACATTTTCCGGCAGCAAGCGGGTTTATGAATATGGAATTTGGAACGGAATCGAAAATGGAATCGGTCCAAAAAAAAAAATAAATAAATTGTTGACTTTTTGTTAACTACAAAGGACAAGGGGTGACGACGACGCACGCTCATTATGGGAAATAATTTCATAACTCGTGGGGCTGTCACCCTTCGCTCAACATTGAACAATGTGCGAACAGAGGCAGCAACGTGCCACGAGCAACATGCAACACGCAAGCGGTTTGCAACCTTCAGCTGCTGGTGTGGCTATAATTTTATGAGCGATTTCATTATTAATATGTTACGTAATGTAAGGCAGACGGATAAGGGAAGTAGCAGCCATCGTCACGGCACGTGGCACGTGGCAGGAAGGCGTTATGTTTACATTTAGCACTTGCCCAACACGGCCAGTGGCAGTTCTTAACTTTAATGAAATGATTTCGTGGCTAATGTAAATATTGGCTTTGCCGGCAGAAAGGATTCGCTCAGTTATTAAATGGGCAGCCTTTGGGTCGTATTGATTTATAGATCCGAAGCGGAAGCAATAAAAAAAATCGGTATACCATTTCAGTTGCCACATGCCGGCGACAAATCAAATTGAATGCAAAAGTTGTCTAAGGTTCAAGAATGCACAACTTTAAGATCAACTGTGCCCCCAAATTGTTGAGCTTAAGTGAAATGCGAGTCCCCCTTCACCAGTGGCAAGTATCTTCTAATGTGGCACCCAACAACGCATCTGTTGCCATTTCATTTTCATTTCGAATTCATTTTATTCGAGTGCTTTCACTTTCACTTCGGCTGCACAGGAGCTCTGGACTGGCCCCGTTTGCCCCACAGCCCGAACTGAACACCGCTCCTTGTCCCCAATCCCGTACCCGGGTCGGCGGCATGTAAACAAGGAAGCGTGGTGTAAAATGTCACTGGTGCCAATTGAACCTTCTCGAATGCCTTCACTGGAGTTGGAGCTGGAGCTGGGTCAACAAACTGTGCAGCTACTCATTCGCCGCTGCCTCCCCTAAAACTGACTTAAAGTTAAATCAATGCTTTCCCATGTTTTTTCTGTCCATGAAAACAAGCCAATGTTTAAATATAAGCATCTCTTGTGTATATACATGTGTGTGCGTGTGTGTGTGTGTGTGTGTGTGTGTGTGTGTGTGTGTGTAGGAGTAAGGGTGAGTACTAGGAGATATGTGTTAAGGACTTCTTTTGGATCAATACAAATTTGGATTTGATGAGATAGTAAGAAATGTATTTATCTAGTATACTAGGTATTATTATAATCCATTAGATGGCCCAAGCCAAGCCATAGCTCACCCATTATTTGGTGCTCATAATATGATAACATTCGGTGTAAAATAGAAAAGAAAAAAAAAAGGATTAGTTTTAAAGTTTTTGGGCAACCAATAATCATTAACATGGATTTGCGGGTGCGCTGCATCGGGATTTATTTTCAGAGCAGTCCCTTAAATAGAAGTGCTCATTAGATGCTATAATTTATTTGAGACGAGCAGGAAGTGGGTGCTAAACGTGCAGCGGCACGTTCCAAAACCATTTAGAAAATAATAAATGGCAATCATAAATAAAATTATTGTAATATTGAATTTTGTGTAAGCTTTAAAATGAGCCGCCTTAATTAACCGAAGTGTCATCTGCAGCTAGTGCACAATTAACTAAAATAATGGGTCATTCCCTAAAGACATAGCTACCCCTAACATAATATAATTGGCCCCATAGCTGTTAGCAGCGCCGAAAATATGGAATATGCAATGGTCTGGGTATGTCAAAAACGTAATTATTTATACAAACTGAAACATTTTAAAATCAATTAGAAAATGTGGCGACGCATGGCGCAACGGCAACTTCCTTCTCCTTCTGACTTCACTTTGTTTATCCAAGCGATATAAATGAAGTGTTCTGCGTGTCGGTCCCCGTTGAAGTGTTGCAGCCTCAATGTCTGCATCTTTCGGGGGCGTCCCGGATCCGTACACAGCCTGTCTCTCCGTGCACCCATAACGATGTCAATGACAAATCACGGGCACACGTCAAAAATTTGTCCTAAAATATTTGAGCTGTCAATTTGCTTCGCCCCGCATCTATGTATATCGCGATGCATCGCCCCAAAACATCTCCTTTTTGTCGAATTCGTTTCTAAAATTAGTTATCAAATATTGTTACAAATGTGTTGATTCTAAACAACTGGAAACTAATGTTGCTGCTTCGTGGCTCTGCCTCAAGTGGATGCCAGCAATTTATGCATTTTATGAAAGACGAGGGTATATCCTGAAGTCAGTCAATTAAATGGCAATCTAAATGACTTCAAGACACAAATACATAAGTTATAACAAGCTGTTTCAATAGTATATTTTGCATTGAAAGTTGTATATTTATTTTATTATAAAATGTCGGGTTCGCCCGACTAGGGGATACCCTGAACACTGCCTTTATATACATTTTAATCTCATTGCATTCATACATCCCAAAATCAGACATATACACACACAAAGACACGCCTGTGCACTTTACTCAGTATCTGCGCTTAGCCCCTACTATGGAAACTAAATTCGTGAATCGCTTCGAAGCTAAAAGAATGATCTTAATAAAATCTATGTACAAGCCAGTACTTGATTTGCGTCTGCTTTACAAGAACATTATAAACTAGATTTGGTGGCTCTAGCTCTTATAGTCTCCGAGATATGCTAAAAAAACCAGGTCAAAAATCCGACAAATAACGATAATAAGAAAACGAAACGAGCTATCAATAAATTGATCTGCGTATGGTATACACGAACCTAAAAAGTCTATGTTCAAGTCTTTAAGATCGACGAGTTTATATAGACAGACGTACATGGCTAAATTGACTCGGCTATTGATGCTAACCAAGAACATATACACTTTATGGGGTCGGAGATGCTTCCTTCTGACTGTTACGTACATTTGCACAAAACCATTATACTCTGATGTACCCATTTTCAATGGGTTCAGAGTATAAAAAGCCCAAAAATTTGCAACTTTGCTTCGTCCTTAGAACTTTGTTATTGGATTTCACCAAAGAGCCCGTGGCATAGAGAACGCATGCTAAAAACGTGCATCAAATCCGTTGACAGTTAACATGACAATTCGCTTTATGCACACGATGATTCAACATTTTGTATTGTAACGGATACGGCTATACATTTTACGTTTAAGTACGTCTATATCGGAGCAGAAAATGAAGAAACCCTTTAGCAAAAATACTTTCGCGAGTCTAATAAACAAGAAAGTAATATTAATCTCATGTTTTTTTTTTTTGCACGGTGATGCATCAAACAAGATTGACAACACATTATTCAGATCAATAACTTGGCCTGCGAAAATTCAGTTCGGTTACAACCCCAAAACTGAAATTGGTGACAGTTCGAGCAAAAAACGAAATAATGCGTACAAGTTTTTTGCAACCCTTTCGGCAAAATGAATTTGAAACGGCGTAAAAAATTGCGTCACTCGAGGGCTAGCGGAACAAACAAGTGCTATAAGTGTCTGGGATCAGGGGGGGGGGGGGGGGTAATTCTGTGAAGCGGAAATGAAATTAAGCGAAATATGCTCACAACCCGCCAACATTGAATTAATCAACTTAATCTGTTAAATAAAAGGAATGAGCAAAGTAACCAGGGATGAGTTTAAGGGAAAGTTGAGTCCCTATCGAGGTGGGCTGCCCATTAACATGATTTAGTGAAGGGATGCCGATGCCTCATTACCATATACAGGTTCTTATCTAAATTCTTAGAAACCAAGTTGACATCAACACTTTTCTCTCAACTCTCCAGCAATTTACAGCTTACAGATTGTGAAAGCTGTATATCTTAAGCACAGTATCTCAATCGCTTACTGTATAATTTTTATGATATTGTGTGAGTGGTGTTTTATTTTTTATTAGTCGTGCCTTTTGCTTTCAACATTTTATACTCATTTAATTCATCATTATTCGAGTTTTTCTTTCAATTTTGAGTTCGAACCAACAACAACAAAGATGCCACATCTTTGGACTGTTCGACAGTCGTTTAAAGACAGAAACGAAGCCATCAAATTTTGTTTTTATGATTTCAAGCGAATTTTTGTTCGTCGTTTTGTTGTTTGTTTTTGTTTTTTTGTGTGTATTCGGGTTGAGGTTTTCTTTAATTTTAATTTATTTGCTTTGAAATTCAATATTTGGTAAATGTATTTTTAATTTTACTGCTTTCGGTAATTATTACCCTAAAATGGTGTGAGATAGGCTCATATCAGTCTTGCCGATGTTGAAAAATTTTGAACAAAGTACCTTAAATCAAAACAGCTGAGAAGCTTTTAAAATTGTTTATGTGTTTTTTAATGAGTATATTTTAGCATTTGAATATATTTTGTATTTGACACATCTTAGAAATCTGTGAAAACAATTATTTGTTTCAACATAAGTGCTTCGTAACATAAGGTAAGCCATGTGATATTCAGAATATCTTGAATGAAGAAATTGTTTTTTTTTTTATAATATTTACTTCAATGTAGTTTAAATCTCAACCAAGTTTAATTGCATAAATCCCTTTCAAAATGCCGATAAACGTCCAACTCGATCAGTTCCACGATTTGAGCCATTAAGGTACGAAATGTTCCAATCTGGGCCCACAAAAACGGAATAGGTAATGAGGGGTACGCCCAACTGTACCCGAATCCCATTGAAATTACAATATGTACCCAATACGAAACCTAACCAAACTGTAAATGTGTGCGGCCGAGGTCGATGTAGGCGTCCTTTTCGGATAGTGGCAATCGGGCAGTGCATTTGCGGAAATGTGTGCACAACATGCAACATAAATGGAAATGCCGTTTGCAAAACATATTGTTTTTGGCTCCAAAATGCACTCATTTTCCTAACGCGCCCCTTGGGATCTCTGCATTGGGCTCTTTTCGAGGCCGGTAACCGACCGGAGGCATAGGGAACATCCTATGCCGGCACACAATTTAGAAATTGGACGGCATTTTTCGTTGAATTGTGTGCTGATTGTAATTCATTCGGTGCGTGTGTCTGTTTGAAGAGTGCACAGAGTGCCCTTTGCCCTGCCCCCAACTCCTTTGTTCCATACACACACATAGAAAATTTGAAAATTTTGATTGCATGTTTCGATACAAAATGGCAATGCAAAGCGAACATTGCCGCTGCTGCTTTTGCTGATGATGATGAGGCATGCCAATCCCGTTGACGATGAGGACGACGAGCTCTGCGTTGAAGATTGCCCCACAGTTGCGTTGGGGGGGGGGGGGGGGGATGGGAACGGAAGCGCTCCAAATTGCAATGCGTTTGCTGTGTGCGTTGGTCTTTGGGATGCTTGGACGCTAGGCAAATGTGCATTTTCGAACGACGGAGCGTAAATTAGGATTTCAAAATGACATTTGGAATATTTACGACTTTTCTAACGGAGACACAGCTAGGATACGAACCTCCAACCTAGCCCAGCGTCGAACGTTGTTGTTCATGGTAATTGCATAGCCAGTACCAATGGGGGGAGGCGAGGCTTGGACTGGCCTGAATGTTTGCGCACAGGTAAAACTGTAAAAGAGTCCATTGTTAGGGGTTAGGTTGGGTTTGTTGGGTGCGTTTGACGTTCTTTGTTAAATTATGCAACTTAAAAGTTGCACATGACGACTCACAATTGGCAAAATAGAAGCTTTTGATTGGAAAATTGTTTGATTGGTTGCAATTTCAAATTTAAATATTTTCACAAGCCCACAAAGGCGCCTAGGACTTCGTATGTTGTTGGCTTTGAGTACCCAACAGCACATGCATATACAAATACAAATGCAAATACAAATACATACGTAAAATATATTTCTGTAGAACATGCGAAACCACTTACAGCTTGATGAACTCTGTGGGTAATCAATCTTTTTCTTTTTTGTTTTCATATAAGTCAAACTGAGCGAAAAAAATGAAGTGAAAATTGGTAGCCACAACCATATTAAGCTGAGGCTGCCTTCTGGATAAGCTCCCATCAATGTATCCCGACTATAAAATAGAATGTTGTGAAAAAGGACAAAAAACAAAACAAACGACATCAAAAACAACAACGGCTTGAAAATCGAGCACGGCAAAGAAAAATTTCCAAGTACCAATATGCAAACACACACACACGCAGACTTTTATTCACATATGTATAGGTATATATAGAAATATTTTGTGTATTTTCCATTTTCACCGAAATAAGTAAACATCATCAATGTCAAATGGAAATCACCCGCAGTGGCATTCTCCCAACTGGCGAGCTGTGTTCAGACAGGCATTTACTTTTTATGAAACTATTTCAAATGCAAAACCAATTCGCATAAAATTTTGTCAGCAGCATGTGTCAACATGAAATAAAAGCAAATTCAGCATACAAAATAAAATAAGAAAGTTTTTATATACACAGAACCGAAAGAGAAATAAATAAAATAACCAAAAATAAATTCCGTCCGAGTTTATTGACATTTTGGCAAACGCAAATTTCAATCTGAAATAGCGACAAGAGGACGCCAAATCGCAGGGGAGCTCGTCGATATTATTCCTGTTCTCATTCGCGTTCCAGGTCCTATATTGGTGGCAAAAAAATTCAAAAGCGATTGGCACATGTCCTTATGAATGATGTGTTAATGTGACAGCCACTGGCGAGCACTCCGGACGTGTGCAACTGTGTGTAACTGTGTGTGTGTGAAGTTTGAAATTGACAGCGCAACTTATACGAGATTCCAGAATGTATTTTTGCCAGCTGCCATTTTACCAAAATCGGGGTTTTTTTGACAATTTAAAAAAAACGATATCTATATAAAAAAACTAATTTGCTTAGTACCTTAACTAAATTTAGGTCCCACCGATCTCAATTACACACCAACCTATTCGGACTACTATAATTACAGGCGTTTCTCTCTCCAACAAATCGTAGAAAATCAAAATCTCCCCAGGGCTGCATAAATTAAAGGCTTGACGTCGTATCGGGGGTTGCCCAGCCACGTGCCTCAAAACAAAGAGGCTCTCAGGACAGAAAAAAAATACGAGTGTAACAAAAAATCGCTCTGGGGCAATGAAAGCCCCAAAAGCAGACAGGACACTTTGCTTTAAGTGTAATTTCGAATCCTTGAGAGACTGCTGCTGCAGTCACCACACAATTCCAAGAAAAAGCGACAGTTTTAAATTTTGTGGAAAAACAAAAATAAAAACAGTCGACAAGCGACGTGCCACATTTATTAAAAAATAATGGAAACAAAAATAGAAGCATAAAAGAAATAAAGAGAGCACCAAAAAATAACCTTTAAATCAGGAATTGTGATTGATCGGTTGGCAAATGCATATATGAATAGAACTTGATATTAAATGACCTGGGGTCTTTTGACTTTTGCACCTTTGCACCCTGTCGGTCCGTTACCACGTGCGCCATTTAGAAGCCTCCAACTCGAAACCCTTTTTGAGCTTGTCTACAATTTTATTAGGGGAAATCAATCATTACTCAACGCTACTACCTAGCGCGAATTCTTGTTGCCAATTTAAAACGATAGCTGATTGGTGTTACCATAAAATTGTGCCTTCTTGCCGTTGGGACGTTGGCCATAAATATTTTGATTGGCTTTTTGCGATTTATTTTTAACTAGCCACGAATTTATTAATTTGCCAAGTCTCATAAATACTTCTGACCGCTTTATGACCTTTGGCGAACGTTCTCCATTGCCACATGCGGTGTTTTTCTTCGTTTTTTTTTTATTCCTAGCGATTTATGTGTTGAGCTCTCTTGTCGTTGCAATAAAAGTCGTATTGTATCATATTTTGTGACATACCCATAACTTAAAGTGGAGATAACTAAAAGTTCGCAATTGCACGATAAATCGATTAAATTACAGTTCTAGCGGTTGTCTGTCTTCAGAGCTACCTGTTCACATATGTGGATCATTGCATTGACTTGAATATCGCTGTGTCATATACTGCATTCATTAATGTATAATTTAATAACGGCCGGTATCGATATCGCTCGCCTCTGATGGATGGCTGTTTGGCTTGTTGCATGCCACACTGAGACGCCGGCCATCGTAAAAGTTGATGCGCGCCTCGTTACCAATTTTATGGGCCACAAGAATTGCGATTTCCACAACCTCTCATATTTTGGTGGCCTTTATGACGGTTGGCAAATCGAAGAACATATTTCGCAATTTAATTAAGAGAGGCGGCAAGGAACATTTATTAATTTAGCTCAGTGTAATATACATCAGAAACCCAATCCATCTTGCCGTTATATTAAATAAAGTTAGGGTCGTTCTCAGTTGACCATTAACTAAAACTTGAAATGCGGCTCGGTTGAAATCAAAATTATTTAGACAAAATATAATATTCTAAAACTCAGTTTTCAGCTTAACTTTCAAACTGTTCGCGTCTGTTCTTAATTTCCGCAGAAAGTTTTCACCACTCACAAAGAAGCCGTCGGATCTAGCCAGGCATAAAGCAAAATGCGTAAAAGCAATTTTAATCGAAAATGTATTTATAATTGAAAAATCTCATTTGCAGAAATTGATTTACCGCAGAAGCCGCAGCGCCTCCTGCTCGAGTTGCGTGGCTGACAGATGCGTGCATTATATTTCTGAAGAGGGGTAATTCAGAGAGGAGGATAACGGGTAACGGAGCGTCAAGTGGTTGCACCAAGAAAAACTTTCGGAAAGCAGAAAAATGTCTGTTAAGGACGAAGCAGCTGCAAAATCGTCTTGCGGGTGCGGCACCGACCTCAACATCCTTTGCCAGCCTTCTTAACTGCCTCGCTCTTTACTCCTCTAGTTCTTGGCCTTTATCCAAAAGGATGCCGCCGTTGGCTACTGTTGCTGCTGCTGCAGCTGTTGGTGGCGTCGACAACTTTTCCGATTGACTTTGCTCACGTTTAGATTTTTCTAGCTTCAATGCTGCCCCATCCACAATTCCTTTCTGTGCTCCTGCGGTAAGCGCATGTTTGTGGCAACATTGTAATTTTGAAAATGAGTAAAGTTTGAAAAACCTTGTGGTTGAATTCCCTAGTTAGCAATTTCTAGAATCCAGTTTAATCTCTTTGCCTCAGCCATCACAGCGGCCGGGCTGTAGGCAAATCAAATTCTTATAGAACACTCGGACGCCGCTTCCGGTTCCGCTTTGACACTTACGTTGATGTAGTCATACCTTGACTCATCTCCAAATGATTTGCCGTCTTGCAGCGAGTGCAAAAAACTTTTACAAGCATTTAGCAAAGTTCTTGTGAATTATGTAGACCGTCTCAAGTGACATCCTTCTTCGTTTTATGGAATTGTCCTGCGAGTGCCCAGTTTGTCCTTTGACAATTATTATTCTGTTCCTGCACCTCGTGAAATTAAAAGTAATTTTCTCTTGCAGACGTATTTGTCTAGCACAAAGAGCAGCCAATGAACACAATTTAAAACCAGGAGGTAATTCTCTCACTTTCGGCAAAAAAATATTGTTAGCCAATATCTTCTACGGCAGCGAAGTCCGAACTCTCCTATTCTTTGGTTTCAGCATATTTGTTAAACTATTTGAAGTTTAATATAAACACACACTAAATATACTTTATTTAAATTAAATAATATTATTATTTAAAGAGAAAACAACTAACAACATAACTATGAAAAGTAGGTTATTTGATCCAATGAGAAGTAGAATAATTATATTAGTTTGTAGTAATGATTTCAAAGCACGAGTTGCACTTTAGACAAGGAATATTACAAGTTTGGCAAAATTACTCAAACTAATTTGGAAATCAGCTGTCATTTGTTTAATGACAATCTGAAAGCCGGGCTTACAAATTGATTGATGGCTGTCGAACTGAAATGGAAATGAAACGGCAAGTGCAACTGCAACAACAACACTAACACTGGCGATGATTTCGAGAACGAGTTGGGTGCGGTCGGCGTGACAATGTTGACATGGATGCAAAGCTGCGATTTCTTAAAATTACTCAAGTGGGATGAGGCTGTATCTTGTGCCTTGGTCTTTGTATGTGTAACTGATAGTGATGCACAAAGTTTTGTGCACGGATTCGACTCTAATATATTAGACAACCACAAACGGGTGGCCTATTCGGCCAGCTTGGCAGTAAATCAAAAACAAGTTATACAATTTGTGTCACCTCTGGTCGGCAATCGATCGGTTAATGCTTGAAATTGGTGACAACAACATAGCGAGCGCTTTGTACGTGATTATTTTATTGAGCACATTTGACTATTATTAGGGAAATCACATTGCAGTTTCGGTATTTATGGAAACAAGATTTATATTATCGTCTCATCGACATTGCGTATACGCAGCGTTTGCTACGTTTGGATCAGTTACGTTAGCAAGCGACTCGTATGAAATAGCCAACAGATGTGTTTGATAATTATAAGGAAAGCTCCTTACTCTTACGTTATAAAGTTATAATGTGTGGCAGAAATCGTAACCTGTCTTTGCTTTTGCACAGCTTGAAGAAAACAATTTAACATCATCGACAACAAGACAACCAAAAAACTTTTCATTGTATAAACGTGTCTAATTAAAAATTAGTGCAGTTTTAATTAGAGAAATACAAAACTGAGACTTCATAACCAGTTGCCAAAAACGGTTCAGCGAAAAAAAAAAATAAAACAGAAATTAAATAAATAAAAGTGAGCAAAAAATTGAACTGAATACCGAAACGACGCAAAAAGGCATGAACAACAAAAACAACAACAACAACAATATGAGAACATAACGCGATGACAAAACGCTGCCATTTATGAAACTCATGTTGACATGCGCCGGGCACAGGCGGCCTGGCATTGGGGTAAGGGGCTTGGCGGCGTGTTACAGTTGCAACGTTGTATGAAAACATTTCTAAGTCTGCTACGTCGCTACTTTTGGCCAGCGCCGGCATTTTTGCAGCAACTTGCCGCCAGTTTCTGTTGCACTTTATGGCCATGCACTGCGCCAACTCACTCCAAATTCTTGGCGACCAGCTGCTGGCCGGGCCAAGCCACCGGTCGGGCCATACTGTACCAAGAGGAACGTGCCATAAATTGGCTAATCAAATGATGCTTCATTCTGAGCGCGGCAAGCGACTGATTGCTGGCCAGTTAAGAAATAATTTGGGTATCACAGTCAAGTCTCCCGGGCAAACAAACCGCGAAAGTATCATTACATCACTTTGGGCACATTTATTGTTGCGCGTGTTTATCGGATTAACAATCCCAACGGCAAGTGCGAATCTCTCGAGAATAATAATTAATTTTATTATTAAAACACCATTTTGTCCTTGTTTTTATGAATTTTAGAATATTAATGTTAGAATAAAAAGGTATAGGGAGCGCCCGACTAGGTGATACCCGGCACTCTGTTTTTATATACAATTTAAACTACTTGCATTATACACACATACACGAAATCATACACACACAAACTCAGCCACTGCGCTAGGCAATAACTTCTAAGCTAACAGCACGATTTTAAACAAAATATTCTTATCCTGACTATGCTTCACGACGACATAGTGAACCAAATTTGGTGGATCAACACCAAGTCTTAAAAATTCGATCCTTATCGATAAACATTAAATAATAAAAGAAATCGAAAAATTATAAGATCGTACTGCATATGACGGACGACTCAGCTCGTCTTCCTGATCAAGAAAAGCTTCCTTCTGCCTCTTACATATCCATTTTAAATAGGTTCAGGGTATACAAAATTAAAACTAATAATAATAATAATTCTCATTTATTAAAAAAGAGTAAATAATAATTATTATTATTAAAACCCCATTTCGACCTACATTCCATGTTAACTACATTTATGTTCTCCATTATGTGGGTTCTACCAATAATACAAGTATCTTGTACCTGTAGACAATAACTTATCTGCTCACCTTGGTACCTTAATTTATGCAACGCGAATATTGCTTATATACCTCTTGCTATCAGTGTGGATGCCACAATACAATCAAAAACTGGTGCTATATTACAAAAACATTAAAACCATGCGTAGTTTTACCTTGTGGACTTATCAACACGGTCGAGCTGTCGGCTCAAATAGACGTACTTTACCCACAAATTTATGCATTCAAGTCATAAAAACAAATCCAGCGAGCAGATAAGGTTTTTTATAGGTATTTCACATTATAATTTTCTAGACGCGCGGGTGACCTGAGCTGGAGAACGTTCGTCATATAAAAGCCAACGACTTTTACAAGAAATCAGTAAAATTATGAAAATTTTTAACGACTTTGTGCGTGTGCATGTGCTGTCATGCCGCGTACCTTTGAAAAAAAAAGAAATACACCTCAATACATATTTGGACATGTGTATGTCGTATGTGGAGCGCGCTAAATGTACATGTAACTTGTCATAAGCGCGACTGAGTTCCCAGTTGCGGACTTCAAACAAGTAGACCTGAACACGTTCCATGTCGTAGCTGTTGAAGTTGTTGTTCCAAGAATAACAGCCCAGCACGCGCGGGACTTGCTCCAAGTTCGAGTTCAGCTTGTCAGAGGACAAATTAAATGCTGGCCGTAGCCTATCGGGCCTTCGAAAACACACGTAGGTGAGAGCTGGGGCTCGGCAAACAAATGTCGTTTAAGTCTCAAAAATTAAAATGAAATAACATAAATTCGAAAAGAAAAAAACATGAACAAAAACAAATAATTGGAATGCGGCTCAAACACCTCGACAGATTTTTAATCGAATTTGCGTTAAGCGATGAGCAGCTAATAATCTGTAAACCAAATTAAAAAGAATTTAAGACGCGTTGAAGAGAAAATAACACACAAAAAGCAAAGGCCGACCCCAAACAAATATGCACGGCCTGGAGGACGAGCAGCAAAATATTTCCAGATAATTGAAGCTAATGAAAGTGCTTCTTTCCGGCTCCGCAAGACCACCTTAAGAAACAGCGTAAGCCATAATTCATGACCGTCTGCGAGGCGGCTATTAGACAGCTATGCAATAGACAACACTCCCTCTCGTCCTATCGCAGACTTTGTGAAAAATGTGCTGCCTTGCTGGGCTAATGATAATGATAACAAACAAGCCTAAAGTCCTCAAGTCAGAAACTTTTTGACGTGCCGCGCTTCGCTACAGTTTGCCATCTCCATATTTACATATAATTCATTCATTTGCCCATTCATCCATTTTGAAAATGTGAATTCTTGCGCATCATCATTGTTTCGTGCTTTATTCTTATATATTTCAAACTTTGGTTTCCTGTTCCTTTTGCTTTTGTTTTTTTTTTTGTGTGACTTACACAGCGACTTTTCACTTTGCCCCAGCTTTTTTGGAAAAGGAATGATAAATTGGGGTTGAAATCATTATAGATGTACTGTTACTCATAGCCATTAATTTTTATGCGATTTTCCAAGAGGTGGCATTAGACGGAATACAATACAATACAAAGATTTTACCTGTTTTTAAAAAGAAATTTTTACAGAAGAAATTTATGATCTCCATGTGTTTGATGTTTTTTGCAAACACAATCTGAATTTTGTAAGAGTTTAAAATGGTAGTATTAATGTTTGCAATAAACATGTATGATAACAATAATAAAGTAAACATACTATATATATATATATAAATATACTAAGTACCGTTTCTTATTATTCTAACGTTGATGTTTACTGAAACTGTACAGATTTCTGATCACACCCCATCACATATAGTAGACAAACAAACAACTGAAACTGAAATTTTCGGGGCGCCGTTTACCAGGGTGACTTTGTCCATGAATTACTTTTTAAGTGACTGCCGCATACATTGCCCATTCCCAGATGCCCCAGACGCTGCCCGAAACGGTGGTGTTAAAAGGACAAGTGCTAGAACAGGCCGTTATGAAAATTCAATTTTGTGTCGAATTTATTAAAAGCAGCTTAAAAATCGTAAGCGCATTGAAAAGTAGGCATTTGGGAATTTCGACAAGTGCTGTTTAAAAATTTCCTCATTATCTGGGGCGGGTTTCATTTCAGGACCAATTTCTATATGCTATTTTGGCCGCAGGCCTTGCCCTAATGGAATAATTTAGGCATTAAATTAATCAAATAGACGAACACCGAGCTGAATGCGACAATGGAATATATTACATATTTCAGTTCAATACTTATGCAAAAGCTATCACGACTGAGATGTTTTTAATATATTACAGTAATACATTTAAGCATACACTAATACATTTGGAGAAAGTTAATCAGCAAAATATTATGGGATAAATAAATCCTTTTAAATATTAAAAAAAATTTATGAGATTATAATAATAACATTAATAATTAATATTTGTTAATTTTGTTCTTACAAAATGACTCTAATTCCAGCTGATGAACTTTATTGTAATATTTAAATTTCTACCCCTAAGAAATGATAACGCAAGGAGTAATGTGACCACGCCCTACTGTATCCCAAACACTTTCCTAACACTTTGATGATTATCAAAAGCATACTTCAGGGCGGACAAGTGCATAATATTTTTTTGTTTTGTTTTATTTTCGACTTTTTAGGGATGTTCTGCATTCGGGCATCCGTTGCTTTACGGCCACACAATGTAAACAACAAAATTGCCGTAAGACTGCTCAAAAGCGTTTCAAAATTGCATTATATTAATTTAATATGCAAAAAGGGGAATGCCACGAGGGTTAACAGACATTTTGACATATTTTTCATTTTCATTTCTTCACTTACCATAATTTCCCTTTTCAATGCGGATATTTGAAAGCCAGTCGTGAGGGTGGTCCGTGATCCAAAAGGCGTCAGGAATGCGCTCCAAGTGCGCAATTTCAAACGCAGTCGGCAGGTTGACTTTTCGCAGGGGCGTTAGCCACCATTCGGGGTTGAAACCCAGGATGCCTATGATTATGATATTATTTCGAAATTATCCGCTTAGTTTCACGGAGTGGAAGCAGGCCATATGTGCCGCCATTGTGAGCAAACGAAATCATTTCGCTGTTAATAATGATGACATATGATTTTCATTGTCAAATTTCTCGGTATTGTTGTTGTTGTTGCTGTTAAGTGAATTAGTCGCTTTCACATTTTATTGAGTTGCTGGGCATAAAGTCAACTCGTTCACAGTGGGTTATATGGCCTAAAGAGGTCGGAGGGTGAAGACTAGCCGGTTGCGTTAAATTTGTTGGCACATCATTAGTTATGCCATTGGGTATGACAAGCTGCATGGGTGGCTATTGTCGCATCTGTCTTGATATTTGTGCTTATTGACTAAACACATTTTTTAAATAATGTTACGTGCTTGTGTTTTTTTTTTTTTTTGACTGAAAGTGGGCGTCTAATTTAATGATTTTGATACATTATAAGGAAATTGATTGATTTACAAACGCAGTAAAAGATCTATTACGATACGCCTATACTATTGGATAGTATCATCTATTTCGATTTTGACACCCTTCACAAAATTTTAAAATTATTCTTTAAAAGTTATAGAGAAATTACTAGGAGTTAACTAAATTCTGATTTATAAAGTTAACTCTAGACTCGAATGTTATATATTTTTAACTTTTTTAATTCGTTTACAAAAATTTGAATTCGGCTTTACTTAAATGTTGCAGTGGAATAATGTTCGAATCATCAATCACATGACCGGCAAGGCACGCACAAAATTTTTAATGGCCGCCAATCACAGCGATGGCTAAAATAACGATATGTCACTGTGTCCAGGACCCTTTGCCAGACCCCATTTTTTCAGCCCCCCCCCCCCCCACCCCTGTGCAGTTGCACCTGCTGTGCGTCAAATTGTGTATCTGCTGATAAGCGCAAAATTCACTGACTAGGATCGGGCTTGGACATGACTGGACTCCACGTATATACATTTGGGATTACGATTACGGCGGCGAGCTCGGTAGAGCACTACATGACAATGCGTTCTCGATGGACACAGAAGTGCGGGATTTACAAAAAAAAAAACTGTTCTAGGCAAATTAATAAATACACTGAACAGGTTGAGAAATAGAAAAGAAAACCGCTTGACAATAGACATTTACAAATTTCATGCTATATGTTTCGTTGAGTTCTTCTATCCGTCACTTTCGTGGCGTCTTGAGCGGAAGGGAGGGAAAGAGGGTTATAAAAATAAAGCCTGCCTTCAGCCATATGCCATTTAAATGATAAAAGGTTTACAGCGTCCCAGACTCACAGCCAGCTAGCTGACCACCCCAAATGGAAAAGCACACGTGGTCAATTGCGTTTGGGGTCAACCCTTTTGCACGAACGCCATCATTCTGCACCAACTCCTGCCCCACACTTATATTTCAGCCTCGAAGTGTCAGCACATTTTTCAAAGGAGCATATAAAATGGCAGTCATACATTATGTCCATATCTGCCCGCCGGCCGTTGTCGTATGTCCATTGTCCGCTATCCATTCTGGGGGCTGGGACAAATGTGAACGGTTGTGGCGACCGTTACCCCCATTTTGTGTGTAGTACCTCGAACAGATTATGCATTAAGCGCTTATTTAGCATTTTTCTTATAAAATGTTGTCGCTTCCACGTTGTAATTGGTGTGACCATTCGCCCTTCCTCCAATGAATGGTAAAAAATTCACATTTTGTACCTAGGAAAAAAAAGGGTTGTAAAACGTAGAGTTTCGTAATGCGCCTAAAAATTATAGGTTTGTGTTAAAATTTACATACATACATACATACATATGCAATCGTACACATACAAATAAAATAAACATCCCAAATAAAATAAATGTACTTATATAGGATAGGAAGGATATATAGCATAGGAAGTTAAGGTTTTATAATAAGTGCAACAAAAAACCCAAAAGTTTTCGCGAATTATTTGGCCATAGCTTACATTTCGCTGATATACAGATAGACAAAAAGACGGACATAACACAAACACAATATACTCTCGCTCACTTTAAAGGCAGGGTATACCAAAATGTATAACGTTTTTCGATTGCAGTTATCTGTAGGTGTGCAATAAATTTGTACGCGTAATAGAAAAAGTAAATTTTAATTGGTTGGTCATTCAATTCAAATGAATCTTAAGCTGAGACAAAGAACAGGCCGAATAATTGCTTTTTGCTAATTAATTTGTTGTTTTGGCTAAGTCATTATTGGACAGAGAATTGCCTTCGGTCTGATTTCTTTTTTTCGCATTATTAAAGACGAGATTTTATCACTCGTAGATAGATGCTTAAATAAAGCAGATAATAAAAGGCAGAAGTAAAAAATGAAAATCCTCTTTTTAATGAAAATTGTATTTTAATTTCATATTGAAAGTTAGAGAGGCGGAGCACAAGAGAGTCTAAGCTGCTCAAACTAATTGCCACTGTTGAGTTGTGTCCGAGAAGTGGCTCATTATAGCCCCCACAGAGCCACAGTGAACCTTCATAATTCTGAAAATTACCAATGCGGTTAAAAATAATTGCCAAGTTAGCTTAAAATACATTTAAAGAGTATTAGTATGTAATACTCTTTAAGTGCTGCTGTAAGTCAGACTGTTATGTCCGGTGACAAAAAAAAGACCAAAGGAACAAAAGCAGAACCAGAAGTGATAAAAAAATGGTCCGTTTTGTTTCTTTTTTTTTTTTTTTTGCTTAGCTGTCGCTCACGTAGGCAACGTCCATGTAATTAAATTAAAATGGAAAATTTAGTCGAATTGCGGATTAAATTAATTTTCATTTGCATTTGCATAAGTTTTGCCAGGCTCCAGTTGGATACTCAAATGTCCGCTCATCTATTCATTAATTCCTTTATTATGCCATTTATTGCTGAGTTTACTAGAAATGTGCCTTCATTTTTATCTGTCCTCCATCAGCTAGGAGTACAAATACAGCTACAAATAGTTGCTAATCTAATTCATTGTTCATGCATAAGAGTAACTCAAACAAGTAAGAACGTTGCAGTCGAACGTAACCGACTGCGTAATACTCGTTCACAGCACACAGAAGACATTTTGTATTTTGGAAAAATATAGAATTTTTACATTTCATAGGGGTACGGGTGGGCGAAACATTTTTCAGCTCGATCTTAAGAGGAGGTCACCCAAACACTATCTGCCAAATTTGGTGGTCATATTGTGGGAAATATTCACCTTTAATTGATTTGAGGTGTATCGAAATGTTATCGGTTTGCCAGCCTTAAAGTCAGCGTGGTACAAAAATCTTAACACTTTGTCTGAACCAGACAACTACAAGTATATATAAAAAATTTCAAGTCTCTATCTTCAATAGTGCCGAAAAAAATTGGTTCATCAGGACAGGAGGACGGACAACATGACGGGCATTGCACAAAACCAATATACTCTTGTTACTTCGTGGACGACTATAAAAACAAGAGTAAGTAATTAAATTGGAAAATTGCCATAAAAATGTAATAATAAAACCACATGACCATGTTAAAAAAATTAAAATTAGCTGAAATTAAAGGGATTTTCTACATTTTTCTACAAATGATAAGGTAAATACATCAAAAGGTGAATATTGCTTCGAACCAAATGTTAAACCTTATTTAAAAACCTGGCGAAAATAATTTATAATATAACATATTGTTCATAAGGCAGAGAGACCTTGCAAAACAATAAATACTAAATTTAAAAAAAAAAACATTTTATCCTGATTTACCCATTTCCAATGGGTTCAGGGTATGAAAAAAAAATGTTTAATGGTTATATTTTCTAATTACTTTGAAATAGTTAATATAGACCAAGCGATTTTCTTTTTGAACCCATTATCTCTTCTTTTTTTAGTCTGATAAGAAGAGAAAATCAAAGCGGACTAGGTGAAAAGAAAGAAATAGGAAGTGGAAATGCAATTTTATTTATTCTTATGTTTCTTTTTCAGCCAGCTTATGTAAATTTATTTATTTTGCGTAATTTTTCTTGTTTTTACAAAAGAATAAATTTGCCTTGTTTTCCGTTGGCACCCAAATAATGCCTTCCAAGTCGCCAACTGTGTTTGAGCGGCCTTTCACGGCCAAAAAATTTAATTAAAATAAAGAAAAAGAGGAAAACGAAGCACAAAATTAAATTGAAACAACTAATGAAAAAACAACAAAAAAAAAACAAAAACGAATACCGAAAAATATATACCCTTGCACACATATGTATATCGGATGAACGAAGATTTGTACACTTATCGGGTATTTTACATAAAACACAATTGTTTTCCGATTTCCGATTTCCATTTCCGAATGGGAGCTATATAAAGCTCATATTTGGTAACTTTGAGCTAAATAATAATAATAATAATATATATAATAAAAATAGTAAACAAAAAGACGCGACGTATTTAGAATTAAGTTTGAGATGTTTTCTTATGTGAATAACATAGTTTGTGACAAAATGAAAGTACTCTAGGCAAGGGTACAAAAGGCAGCTACAATAGGACTTAGTACTGTACGAAGAATTTTGCTGTAAATTTTTTGTAATAAGAAAAAAGTTGTGCAATTTCCATGTGTAACTGACAGCCCGGAGCCTGCAACATTTTGTAATGAGACCCATCTCGACTGGGCTCGTCGTGAAGGTACTGGTCAATTTTGAGAGCGGGTGTTAAGGGATATATTCGCGTAAAAAAGCACTTTGTCTCCGACATGAGGGGTATTTTAACCTTTAATAAACAGTGGCTGTGATAAATTGCATTTTAAAATTTCAGTAACTTCAGGAAAGAGTATTGCCAGAAATGTTGTATATCCAACTTAGCCAACTTAATTACACACTTAGTTTATTACTTAATATACCATTCTAAGTACTGTACAGTACGATATAGCCTCCACAAATGCTTATTAAGGTCTGTCGCTCATATACGTCCCTCAATTATAGAGAGCTTTACGTCGCATCATTTTCGTTACATGACGTTAGTTGGAGGCAAATTTAATTACGTCGTATTATGGAATTTATATGACAATAGCAGATGGCACACACCCAGCAAAACAGATATATAAACAGACATGTACACACACACACGCAAACACACAGAGAATAAAGTGGCAATGGGGGGATTAATTATGATGTGCCTAAGTTGTGCAACGGGTTTTAAATGAAATGCAATAACTTTCATTGAAGGATTTTAATTTGGAATTTTAAAGTAATACGTAAAATACATTTCTCAGCTTTCGGTTGCACGCAATTAGAGAAAGGTAAAAAGCTTATACATATGGTCGTGTATAACCTGAGCTAGTTAGAAATAGTATTTAAATAAATATTATAGCAATATTTTTGCAATGCGTAATTGGCCACTCATGAACTCTTTTTCTTAAATTAAAATTAAAATTATTTCAGTATAAAAGCTTCTTGGCAAACAACAGGAAATAAACCAATAAAAAGGACATAACAATAATTAATGGCATTTGCTTAAGGAATAAATAATGTGAACAAGGTTCTCCAGATAGCAGGACCGAACGTGAACGACAGGTTTCTATTATTTTCCAATTGGCAGTGAATAATTTTACATTTTTTTCCTTCCTGTTTTTAACAATTTTAGTCAGCTTTATTGGCATCAGCAAGAAGAAAACAAACTTGAATTTATATGAGCTGAGTTGGGGTGATTAAAATAATGGTAATATAATAAAAATTAACATTAATTTAGGAACAAGAAAATGGGGGAAAACATTTATATGACACTTCGACGCCTTGGAGTGGAATTTATACAAGAAGAATATGTAAATTGTCTTGTAATAAAAATATCCGAGCCCAAGGCAGCTGCGCATATCTGCAAATATACATTTTTTGAAACATTCCCCAGCAAAGCTTAGGAATTAAAACAACGCGACAATGAAAAAATGCAAAATAAATAAATAAAGTAAAATAGAAAACCAAAAAACAAAACAAAATAAAGCTAAGTGACTGCGACAGAAACGTTCTTCAGAAAAAAAATTATATCCCTGCAGGACATTATTTTAAACACTAATCCGCATCAGTTTTCATTTGAATCTTAGCGTTGGGGACGCAGAACGTCCTGTCAGCAACCCCAGGACATCGACATCGTAGCCTGTGCGCCCATTCTTGTTTTTTCCTTCGCATCCACGTCCCATTTTGCGACGTGCCTGCCATCTTTGTTTGTGTGCCGTTACATAAATTCAGATGTTATCCTAAATGCGCAGCATGCACGTTATTAAAATAACGTCAGGCAACAGTCAGATCCACGAATTATATGGCTAGGAAAAAGCCGGAAGTTCACAAACGAAAAAATAACGCACGTTGCCAGCTTCGGATCTTGGCCCATGCCTCTATTTCGCCTCCGTGCTATTTTCATAGTTAGCGCACGTAGGACCAATTATGGCAGCATTCGATAGTCCTTTTTCTCGCCCTTCAAATTAAAATTTACATAATCATAAAATGTTCAATCAAACGCTCTCCAATGACAATAAGAAGGCATAATTCTAACTCATGATGTATACACAATCAAAACGTTCAGTTCATAATACAAAAAAAAACATACAGTTACTTTAAAAATTAATTTAATTTCACTTATGTAACAGGCACTAGAAGAATAACATACCACAGAATGAAATACAGATATGTTCTATATTTTGTTTGAAATTTATTTTTATTTTATTTTTTTATATAATTATAGCTTTTGCTAGAATGCTTTTATTTTATATATGTAGATATGTTAGAACTTTCTAGTATCTAGCTTTTATTGTTTCTGACATTGACGCGGTCAATATTTATACATACATTCGCATAATACTTGCTTGCCCTTTTTAGATCAATAAATGGTAATACTAGGTAAAAAACTTATTCACAAAACTTACTTACAAACTAACTTACTTAAAAAATAAGCTGTTTTTTAATTTAAAAATTGAAGCATACTTTTCGGTGCGTAGCAAAATTTACAAAGAGCAAATTGACGAAATACAGGTTTGGAATATTTGAATTATAGACATACCTCATACATTAATCAAAATCATATTGCACCATATGTATGAAAATTAAAATGTATATATTATTCTTCCAGTTTCAGAGAGAATTCCACATTCTTTAATAATTCCTACGTTCTATCTTCAAGGCTATCTTCATTCCTAAGTTGAAAGCTGATGCCAATACTAATGTTGATACCTAATCTAAATTGTGATCTGAATTAGCCAGCGATAACGAAATAAAAAAAAATTCAATAAACAAATAAAATCAGAATTATATTAACTGCTGATTCGGGACAGGAACATAGGCCTATATTATGCATAGGATATGAGACAGGAACAAACAGCAGTGAAATGAACAAATTGTTGTTGCTGTTGGCTATAGAAAATTCGAAATGCTTCAATCAGCTACTCCTATTATTAAATATTAATACACAACTCAAGTCGACCTGTCTCGCAGTGACCCTTTCGATGTTGGTCCAAAAAGGTCAACATGTGTCTACACAATACACACAGATCCATACACACACACTCACACACACACACGCACACACACACACGCACACACACACACGCACACACAAAATCAGACACGCGTAGAGGCACTCATAGGTACTCCAGCAATGCCAATTGGGCACTGACCGGAGCTGGAATCTTCAACATTTTTCATCATAAAGTGGTGTTTACTCGACTTTAATTTAAAATTGGATTTGAATTTGGAAATTCAGCTTTTAAGTACTATTCAGCCTGCAGGCGTGTAGATGAAATTGGTCAGCACATAAATATTTCCCTTTGTTTAGCAATAGTTGAAAGGAAAGAAATAAATGATACACGCACACAAGCCAAAAATTAACCTGACCAGGGTCCCGCACAAACAAACAGCCAGACAGAAAGACCAGGAAGGCAAAACAACCAATTTGGCCAACATGGCCAGGATAGTCAGATATGAGCAACGGTCGAATGGTCAGGTCAAAGTTATTGTCTTGTCATGTAAGTGTCCATCAGATACCCCACAGGTACAAATCAATTGCATTGTTCGAGTCTTTCAATTGCCCCATGT
Organism: Drosophila sordidula; assembly: GCA_035047465.1. Lineage (NCBI taxonomy): Eukaryota > Metazoa > Arthropoda > Insecta > Diptera > Drosophilidae > Drosophila > Drosophila sordidula. Next base: position 104,346 of record JAWNPQ010000260.1, on the reverse strand, counting down.
TTTATAAACAACTAGTCAGTAGTAATATATTAGGTTTATGCAAAATGGTTCAATGACTATTGTACATAGCGTCTCATTTAGTTATAATATTAGTTCCAGATCAGTACCCTTTAAGAAACTGAAACTTTCAAGCACATAAGGCTGGCTGAATTTGGTTTCCTGTGAGGTGAGAATAACCACCTAACTACTCGTTCTATGTAGCCACATCACACAAATTGGTTAAATGTAAATATAGCCTTCCAATGGCCACACTCACGAAAGAACATCCCATAAAGTCAAAACTCGCCAATAAGTCCGTAGCTAACTTCTTGGGCATCCTCTTCAAAGTTCAAAGTTGCTTAAGTGAAATTTTTAGCTTAGGGCAAGGAGCTAGCTGATGGGGTAATGTTTTCGCCTCGCCATGAACATGATTTTGCTCGGACATTGGAAAAGTTTTAGCTTTTTTTTTAGCTTAAGCACAAATTGTATTTTCATTCTTATACATACTTAACCCTCACTAATATATATATATATATATATTTCCATATATATATATATATGTACATATATATATATATAAAAGCTCAGTTAAATATTTACTGCCTTTTTTGCTTTGTAAAAATTTAACTGAACTTTTGCGTATCACCTATTTAAATAAAATTATAAATTATGCTGACACCCAGACCTTTCCTTGTATTCATTTTAATTTCACCTTTCTGATAATCTTCGAAAATTGTTTGATACTTCAAAGTCAATATGAAGATAACAACGACTCAGTTAACTTTCTTACCACCCCGCATATAATCCAAGATGTTTTGGCAATTAAACTTGCACACAAGACGTAGACGATAAACGCGCAGGTATTTCTTCCATTTCTGTTTTCTATTGGTGCTCATCCTTTAGCTTTCTTTACTCTTTTATTCAGTCCTTGTGACTGCCAGTTTGTCGTCCTGTTCGCCTCCACATTCCTATATCTCTTTTTGATGTAATTTTGGCATTCGCCAAAAAATGCCTTCTGGCTGCTTGACGTTGATGTCTAAGTCGTGATAAGGCCCCAGCCAAGTGTTGTGGGTGGGTTCGGATGGTGTTTATCAATCTAAAGGGGTAAAAGTAGTAGGCGTTAAATGGCGACGAAGCGCACACAAGCGGTTTTCCGAATGCGACACGCTTAGGTAAATGGAAAAAGTGGAGACAAATTAAGAAAACGCTGGCATGGAAATGAGCAAAATGGTGGTTGTGTTGGAAATAAGACGTTTATTCCAATCTGAAATTAAAATTTTAGCATTGCGCACATAATTTTATACCTCTTATAAATGGAAAAGTTTAAATTTCGAAGTTTTAGAGAGTGGGCATTTTAATGACTAAGACATTTCAAACTGAAAGTCAAACAAATTAAGATACGACTTTTACGCCGTAAAGTGCCGTTGATGAAGGTTTTGTCGCCAAGGCAAGAAATATGTTGACGGACTGCACAACGCTTTATGGGTTCCTATTGAATACAAATGTATTTGTACAGAAGTACAAAATTAAATACACATGCAATTTAAATCAAGGCTACAAACAGGGTTTGAACCAAACCGGTTCGAATCCGGAACATCGATTATTTTTAAATTTGTATATGAAAATGATTTGGTTTCCTCTTTTAGAATTTCGCGCTTATAAAGAAGTACTAGGAAAATGAGTTTGAATATCAATTTTGAGTTTTATTTGTAAACAAATTATAAAAGATAGAATAAAAGCGCCGAACGCAGGTTCGAACCAAAACCTGGGTTCATAAACGTGAAAAACCAGGTTCAGGAACCGAACACAGAGGGGACACATGGGCTCGAACCGCGAATTGGGGTTTGCAGCCCTGATTTAAACATTCTTTTATAATTAATACAAATAATCTGCGTATGGAATGGAAACCCCTTATGTCAAACCTGATGCTCCTAACTTTTATTAGCATAAAGTTAACACGATTAGTAGGCAGTCACACTGACAGACGGACATAGCTAGATCGACTCAAAATAAATATATTCTATAATATATATAAATATAAATATAAATATATACTGCGCATTTGCATCTGTTAGCGCCATTTTGACTACCCGCCTTTTTACGCATCAAATTATGATACTAACCACATAAGTTATGAAATTGAATGGGGACGAAACTGTGGTATACTTTCGACCAATAACAGACCTGGAACAAAGGGACAGGGCAACGGCCAACATGGTGGGCGTTTATTACATAAAGTTATGTATATCAATATCCATAAAGTTTTATGTACTGACGAAGATACAACAAGAAAATAATACATATTTGCGTTGTTGTTGCTGGCTTCAAATTACAACCGCACACAAAAGCGAAAAGCAAGCGGTCGTACCTTCGCTGCCAAAGGGGATATAAAAAGAAACAACGTCTGAAACGAAAGCAGCCCCTAAAAATCAACACACAACGATGATATGGGGTCGCTTAAATCAACAAAAGAAAGCAATGATAAATGCAATGCGCTTTGGGGGTGGCACTCGAGGGTTGCCACCCCAAGCACCCCAGCACCCTTGCTATGTCAATGCCACCCAATTATAGCAGTATATACTTGCGTTTGTGTACATGTGTGGAGCAAGGTAGCTCATTTGAGAACAGATTTCCAGTGCGACTGTGTTTGTCTATCCATCTATCGCGGTCGTCTTTTTATTATTGTTTAATTTTTCTTCCATCTTTTTCCCAAGTTGTGTACATACATAAAAGGGACGAAACAATAACAATAAAAATCGTACACCTACTACTACTACTATTCTACTACTCTACTGATACTTTCAAACCAAGCAATTTAGAAACCCAAGGCCCAAAGACGCACAAATATTCGACTATATATAAACGCAGGATATTAAGATATGAACGTCCTAAGAAATACATATACCGACTAACTTTCTTTTTCATGCTCTTGCCACTAACTTCATTCTTATATATGAAAGAACTGGACATTGCTTATGCATAGACAACTTTACACTAGTACCTTAAGGTGGACAAATCCTTTAAATTTTACTTTATTTATATCCATTTTTTTTTAATTTTTAAAAATATCGATTTGGCATTTAGGCCATCGCAATTATATCAACGAATAATGGGTAGTGTGTGTCAGTGCCCCCTTGTCTAGAAGCCTTAAGAGAAGCGCGCCCCTGCTTATCTATCGATTTTTTGCACATTTACTGCAAATAAAAACACATTAGAGAAACTAAACCTTATCCAGTACTAAAGAGGGATGGAAAAGCAACTTAAAATGTTCCCTTGCAAGACCAAGGCAATTCACAGAACCAAGTACTTAGTTCTTTGAGCCATCTCCTTGTGGCCTCGTTTGATTAAATGCGTTAAAACGAAAATTAAGCAACACAATTAATGGCCCTGATTATATCATACAATTTTAATAGTCCAAATAAACTGAGCAAACTGAACTCCGTATTAAGAACGCAAAATGAAAATATACAGCATTTCAGTGTTAGTTGATATGCTTACCCACATTTTTGTTGCAATTGATAGATTCATGCCGAAGATGGGGCAAAAAGGGTACAATGGTTTTATGTAAATGTAAGTTACTGGAAGAAGGAGCCACTCGCCCTATATATGAAAAAAATCCCAAAAAAAAAGCCCAAAGGTTTCAAAATATATATATATTATGTATTAACGAATGTACATATAAATATAAATTTATATATATATATAATGGCGTAGCAAAAGGAAACTATAAAAAACATGACATCATATTTTATTGGCAACCGCAGACTCAACGCACGAACCAGTGAATGGGAATCTACTTGGCCGTTGGCTCCGCTCGGACACCACCCAATCCGCTAACATTGTTATAAAAGTGCAAACAAACACATGAGCAGCGGATGGAGAGCGAAAAAAAAGAAAAAGGAAGGGAATTAACTTCGGTTGGACTTGACCCATGCTCAACCCATGGAGCTGAGACTTGAGACGGAGCATCTGATGCCGCAGACATTTACGGAGAGCCAGTGGCGCTGTCCAGAAACCCAATCCAGGGCCCAGCTCCCGCCGAGTGAGAGAGCAACAGCGAACACGGTGAGAAATTATTAAGCTGAAACCGACGAGCCCGGGGGCGAAAACGAAGAAAACGATGACGACGGTGATGGCAATGGCGTTGCCGACCTGTGGACGCTAGAAAAAAATAAAAATAAAAAAATGAGAAACCATGTGGTCCGCTGGCTGGGCAAATAAATCGCTGGACATAAAAACCGAGCGTAAGCGAAACAGAAAATCAGCAAAAGGGAAGATAGCCCCCGCCCCCAAAAGACTTACGTGAAACAGAGCGAGACCCTCCGAGCGTTGGGCACGAATAAAAAATTGAATGAAATATTTTTATAACCAAAAGAAAGGAAGAGAAAGACAGACAGAGTGAAAGGCAAAACGAGATAAAGAGAGACTGAAGGATATTGATGGCGTGCAACAGTAAAAGCAAGCAAAAAAAATAAAAATGCTGCTTATCAAATATGAAGGAGCACAGAAAGTGAGGCCCTCCTCGGTGTGGGCATCATAAAAGCTATGAGCTCACCTTGCATAAGGCTGATACCGACCGCACCTAAGGGTAGTTAAGTCGAAAGTTTTATGGCCAACGGTCGGGTAGGCGGTCAAGTTACTCAACTTAACCACCTAAAACACCGCCCACACCCATATATATCTGACAAGGAATGTAGTCTTTTTGTAGTCATAAAAGAGTACATTGTGTAGGTTTTCGACTTGGCTTTGGTCTGCAGGAGGCTGCACACGTGCCGATAATAAAAAATGTTTTACTTTTCAATCGACCAATAATATGGCGTTCAATGGACAGGCCAAACGTGCGTACCCCGGACTCGGAACAATGGCTCCAATGCGGCTCACAGTACAACAAGAAACATACACATACAAATAAAGCTTCAGCTGCACACATACACATTTCAATCATCACAAAACAAAAAATTCATTTCATTTTAAAAAATGCTAGAACTTCAATTAATTATATTGCTTGGCCAGAACCAAGCCCAGCCGAAACGTAAAATAATGGTTCCGCTTGCAGGTGACCTCAGAGGTACAGGGCGCAACAATCAGGTCTCATCCAAGTTATAGCTCGACTTTCTGGCACCTTTACTATCATAGCGACAATGCAAAGAAGACGATAACAACGGCTAAGGGGAAACTCCAGGACAACATTCGCTGTATAACATGGAGAACAGGTGAATCGAGTCCGTAAAGGAAGCAGCAGCAACCGGTCAGTTATTGTAATACCACACACACATTCACACCCTCTTCAATACACTAACACATATCCACAAATACATATACACGTTAGCCGGCTGAAACTGAGATGGAGCTTAGAGTCTGGGTTTGAGCTGATGCCACAGAATGAGGATGAGGACAAGCCAATGGCAAGCTGAAATACGCTGCCCGGTCGATGGTTATTGGTTCGCGTTGCAATAATATAATATACATACAGATGGAGACAGAAACAAGCACACACTTACACACACACACATATACACATCGGCGCATACTTATGTATAATATAAAAAGTGAGAATATAAAAATATAGCAGGGGAAAACTAAGTAAAAAAACTTAAGAATGCTCTGGTCGAGTTTTCGAATATACCCATTACTATGCTGTCAAATATATCTTTAAAGATTTAGTGGAGACAAAATCACATTATCGGTTCAAAGATGATTTACAAATCATATTTGCATTATTACAATATGTAATATATATATTTTTTGTACACAAAAAAAATTCAAAAGGTACTGTTAAAGGAATGGCAACAATTTGTGGTACTTGGAGCAAAATATAAGGGGTAACACTTAGGTGTGAGTGGAAATGGATGGAGGACAAATTTATTCTCAACATTGCAAAAACGCGACATTTTTGCATTGTCCACTTTTGCGCTTCCAATGGGATGAAGATTGAACTGGGTCAACACTCCCTTATTAAGGGGCACCACACAGCGTTGAACTTCTCTATAGATTGCAGCTTCTATTAGGTGCAGGATACACCCCTGAAAGAAATTTCGCTAATTAAATAATGCTAAGCCGTAGAATCCGAAAATCTGAAAATGGCTAGCAATTAGCCGCTTAAAATGAAAAGACGGCTTAAGTATGGAGTTTGTGTCATTTTCAATTGCAACTCTCTAACTGAATATTTAGTAGTTACCAAATTAATGTTCGGGTGACGAACAAAAACAATAATTTTTCAAGTTTTCCCCCAATGTTAAAGTCAATAAATCGTAAAAAATCATAATTTTCTTAGTTCAAAAATATGTAGTTACAAAACCAATGATTTTAATTTAAAAATGTCTAACTGATTAATAGATATATTCACTAGTCTTCAGAAATCGTAAAGCTTTTTAAATTCGGTTGTAATATTCTCGAGTAATGATCAATAATGCAGGCTTACCTCTGAAAGAAAAAACAAAAAAATACCAGATTTGAAATATGTTTTAAGACAAAACGTATCACCATGGAAAAACATCGGAATCAGAAGCATTTAGGTGTCCACTCCTAAATAAATGCTCTCTGTCAGCATAACGATCCGTCTGTCTGTCCGTCCGTCCGTCTGTCCGTTCGTCTGTCGATTTCGGGACCTATAAAAGCTAGAAAGCTGCAGTTGGACTTTTAAGTTCGTGTGTGCCATACGCAGATCAAGTTTATAAATTGTCGATAACTCCATCATCTTAATACAATTTCCAGCGCTCCGACTGTCGCCCCCTTATGTGCTTATGTTGCAGCTAATCAGGCAAATCTTAAAAACTTTTTTGACAAAATTTGTCACTCCTATTACCGGTAGCATATGAACTAGAGCACTTTAGCCAGACCAAAACTGACAGTGGAAGCTCGCATATGTCACGTTAAATGCCTGTAGGCGCATATTGGCCATGTCGTAATATCTTCAAAATTGACAATAAAGCCAAATCACTGAACCAAAAGCATAAACAGAATTTAGCAATTTCCCCAGACAGCTTGGGAAAACGAAACGAGTTTAAGGAAATCAGATTCTTAGTTTTTTTCTGACAAGATGTGCGTCAAACTTTTATACCGCAGGCAATGTAAAAACTGTGTATATCTTGTTTATTTGAAAAATCGCTAAAGGATAACTAAAGGATTCCCCTAAGGGCATTTCGCGAGCACGCAAGTTATTTGTATGCGAATTTACATATACTGCAAAGTTCTAGCCACCGTTACCCACACTTATTGAAATCCAACTCCCTGGGTATTTTCCGACTCGTTGAGCTGCCCCAAAAGTTGTCATCGCTGGCAAAATTCAATGCGTTCCGGTAATAATTTTGCATACTGTATATGTAAATGTATCCAAATTGAATCCTTGCAGCTTTGAAAAAAATCGATCGCTATGAAATGGAAACACCTTCAAAAGCTGATAAGTGGATCCTGCACTAATGAACGCTAAGCAATAAATTCAATTTATTTCTGAGATGCCATTTATACGCCGTGTATTGATTAACCCACTAAATAAAATGGGAACACCATGAACTACGCAATTTATATGAAATAATATAATTTTTTATTTTTTTACTGTTTAGACACAGGAGCAAACAAGTAAGCAAATTGCAGTCGGACGTAACCGGTACAGTAGTTAATATTGTTATTTTGGCAAAATATAGAATTTTTATATTGATCTCTAGATTGATTTTACATTTTAAATACATTCATTATTGAAAATAACATTTTGTCCATTTTTTGATACAATATCATGTACTCCCCCATTACTCAGTATCGGAAAATTTTTTTTTTCAAAAATTTAGAAATGGAGATTTATATTTTTAACCAACTGTGGTTGTCACAATTAGTATAAATATCAGATCCATAGCTCTCATATTTCAAACGTCCATAACTGAACCGATTTAGATGTTTGATGGCATTTTATTCATGGCTTGTCTTCTAGATTGATTCTGCATTTCAAATATATTCATTATTGAAAATAAAATTTGTTGGATTTTTTCCGAAAAGAAGCATGTACCCCCTCTTACTCATTTTAGAAAAAATTTTTTTCTACAAATTTAAAACTGCGAATTTAATATTTATACTCGTTCACGAAGTGAAACTATTATATTGGTTTTGTACAATGTCCGTCATGCTGTCCGTCCGTATGAACGCAATATTTTTCGACGCTATTGAAGATAGAGACTTGAAACTGGGCATATATACTTCTAGTTATCTGCTTCAGACAAAGTGTTAAGATTTTTGTGCCACGCCCACTGGGAGGCTAGCAAATCGATAACATGTCGATACACCTCAAATCGCAAATCGATTAAAGTTGAATATTTCCCACAATATTAAAGTTAGAGTCACCAAATTTGGTATGTAGATAGCTGGTGATCTCCTCCTGATTTCCCGGCTAGAACGCCCCCCAGCGGCCCGCCCTAAAAAGACGGAAATTTCTATATCTCCCACAGTTTTAGAGCTAGTCACCAAATTATGAATATATATTACTGGTAAGATCCCCAAACATCACAGAAAAAAATTTTCTGGCCACGCCCCCTTCCGCCTCCGTAATCGCTAAAATCGATATATTTACAAGCTCAAAACGGTAACACGTGTATAATTAACACAATTTTAAAGCTAGAGACACCAAACTTGGTATGTAGATTGCTGGTGACCTTCCCAAAAGATTGAGACCTTGATATCCCGGCCACACCCACTAGAACGCCCCCCAGATACCCCGCCCTAAGAAACCGGAAATGGCTATATCTTCCAAAGTATTAGAGCTAGAGTCACCAAATTTTGAAGGTAGATTAGTGGTCAGCTCCTCTAAATAAGGGTAAAAATTTTCCGCCCACGTCCACCCCCGCCCTCGCCCGCCCCCGCAAAGTGCGAAAGCCTATATCTTCCACAATTTTGGACCTGGAGTCACCAAATTTTAAAGGTAGATGGCTGGTCACCCCCTTTAACGATTCGTAAAAAATTTCCCGACCACGCCCACTCCCGCCCCCGTAAATCGCGAAAAGCTATATCTCCCACAATTTTGGAGCTAGAGTCACCAAATTTTAAACGTAGATGGCTGGTCACCCCTTTTAAAGCTCGGTAAGAATACTTGTTTAAATTTAGAAATGCGAGTTTACATTTTGAATAGATTGTGGTTGACACAATTAGCATAAAAAACAACTTTAAAACCGATTCTGAGGGGGTCAAATTTTTTATCAAAAATCATGCAATAATTGTCAAAAATTTTGACATGTAAAGCTCTCAGACCCATAGCTCCCATATTTCAAACACCCATAACTTTGTCAAAACTGAACCGATTTTGATGTTTGTTGGCATTTTATTCATGGTTTGTCCTCTAGATTGATTCTGTATTTCAAATATATTCATTATTGAAAATAAATTTTTTTGGTATTTTTTGGGAAAAAAGCATGTACCCCCCCCTTACTCATTTTCGAAAACAATTTTTTTTCAAAATTTAGAAATGCGAATTTACATTTTTAATCGATTGTGGTGGTCATAATTAGTATAAAAAACAATATTAAAGCCGATTCTGGGGGGGTCACATTTTTTTGTCAAAAATCATGCCAAAATTGACAAAAATTTTGACATGTAAAGCTCTCGGACCCATAGCTCCCATATTTCAAACACCCATAACTTTGTCAAAACTGAACTGATTTTGATGTTTGTTGGCATTTTATTCATGGTTTGTCCTCTATATTGATTCTGTATTTCAAATATATTCATTATTGAAAATAAATTTTTTTGGTATTTTTTGGGAAAAAAGCATGTACCCCCCCCCCCCTTACTCATTTTCAAAAAAATTTTTTTTTCAAAATTTAGAAATGTGAATTTACATTTTTAATCGATTGTGGTGGTCATAATTAGTATAAAAAACAACATTAAAGCCGATTCTAGGGGGGTCAAATTTTTTGTCAAAAATCATGCCAAAATTGACAAAAATTTTGACAAGTAAACCTCTCGGACCCATAGCCCCATATTTCAAACACCCATAACTTTGTCAAAACTGAACCGATTTTGATGTTTGTTGGCATTTTATTCATGGTTTGTCCTCTATATTGATTCTGTATTTCAAATATATTCATTATTGAAAATAAATTTTTTTGGTATTTTTTGGGAAAAAAGCATGTACCCCCCCCCCCTTACTCATTTTCAAAAAAATTTTTTTTTCAAAATTTAGAAATGTGAATTTACATTTTTAATCGATTGTGGTGGTCATAATTAGTATAAAAAACAACATTAAAGCCGATTCTAGGGGGGTCAAATTTTTTGTCAAAAATCATGCCAAAATTGACAAAAATGTTGACATGTAAACCTCTCGGACCCATAGCTCCCATATTTCAAACACCCATAACTTTGTCAAAACTGAACCGATTTTGATGTTTGTTGGCATTTTATTCATGGTTTGTCCTCTATATTGATTTTGTATTTCAAATATATTCATTATTGAAAATAAATTTTTTTGGTATTTTTTGGGAAAAAAGCATGTACCCCCCCCTTTCTCATTTTCAAAAAAATTTTTTTTTCAAAATTTAGAAATGTGAATTTACATTTTTAATCGATTGTGGTGGTCATAATTAGTATAAAAAACAACATTAAAGCCGATTCTAGGGGGGTCAAATTTTTTGTCAAAAATCATGCCAAAATTGACAAAAATTTTGACATGTAAAGCTCTCGGACCCATAGCTCCCATATTTCAAACACCCATAACTTTGTCAAAACTGAACCGATTTTGATGTTTGTTGGCATTTTATTCATGGTTTGTCCTCTATATTGATTTTGTATTTCAAATATATTCATTATTGAAAATAAATTTTTTTGGTATTTTTTGGGAAAAAAGCATGTACCCCCCCCTTACTCATTTTCAAAAAAATTTTTTTTTCAAAATTTAGAAATGTGAATTTACATTTTTAATCGATTGTGGTGGTCATAATTAGTATAAAAAACAACATTAAAGCCGATTCTAGGGGGGTCAAATTTTTTGTCAAAAATCATGCCAAAATTGACAAAAATTTTGACAAGTAAACCTCTCGGACCCATAGCCCCATATTTCAAACACCCATAACTTTGTCAAAACTGAACTGATTTTGATGTTTGTTGGCATTTTATTCATGGTTTGTCCTCTATATTGATTTTGTATTTCAAATATATTCATTATTGAAAATAAATTTTTTTGGTATTTTTTGGGAAAAAAGCATGTACCCCCCCTTACTCATTTTCAAAAAAATTTTTTTTTCAAAATTTAGAAATGTGAATTTACATTTTTAATCGATTGTGGTGGTCATAATTAGTATAAAAAACAACATTAAAGCCGATTCTAGGGGGGTCAAATTTTTTGTCAAAAATCATGCCAAAATTGACAAAAATTTTGACATGTAAACCTCTCGGACCCATAGCTCCCATATTTCAAACACCCATAACTTTGTCAAAACTGAACCGATTTTGATGTTTGTTGGCATTTTATTCATGGTTTGTCCTCTATATTGATTTTGTATTTCAAATATATTCATTATTGAAAATAACATTTTTCGGATTTTTTCCGAAAACTCATTTTCGAAAAAAAATTTTTCTACAAATTTAGAACTGCGAATTTACAATTTTAATGGATTCTGGTTGTAACAATTACCATAAAAAACAACTTTAAAACCGGTTCTAAGGGGGTCAAATTTTTTATCAAAACTCATGCAATAATTGTTTAAAATTTTGACATGTAAAGCTCTCAGACCCATAGCTCCCATATTTCAAACGCCCATAACTTTGTTAAAACTAAACCGATTTAGATATTCGATGGCATTTTATTCATGGTTTGTCTTCTAGATTGATTCTGCATTTCAAATATATTCATTATTTAAAATAACATTTTTCGCATTTTTTCCTAAAAAAAAAGGGCGTGGCCAGAAAATCAAGGAAGTACATTTTGACAATTTACATACCAAATTTGGTGACTCTAACTTTAATATTGTAGGAAATCTTAACCTATTATCGATTTGTGATTTGATGTGTATCGACATGTTATCGATTTTTCAGTCTCCTAGTGGGCGTGGCTCAAAAATCTTAACACTTTGTCTGAAGCAGATAACTACTAGCATATATCCAAAATTTCAATTTTAGTCTCCATCTTCAATAGCGGCGAAAAAAGTTGCTTTCATCCGGACAGATGGGCGGACAGCATAACAGACATTGCACAAAACCAATATACTCTTGTCACTAGGAGATAACCTGAACCCAGTCTTTACATACATTTAGCCCCCTGCTTTCATACATGCTTACACAAAATCACACTTACACACACACAAACTCACGTCGCAAGCTGCGCGTTTTATCAGCCACTGCGCTTGACCCCCACTATGGAAACTAAAGTGGGAGCGAGTGGGGAAGGTATCCAAAAATATAAAAAATCGTTGTCCTAAAATTTTTACCAGATAAATATCAGCTTTAAAGGTTACCAAATAAACTTGGTAACGTTTATAAGGATGCAGAAAAAACATGTCTGTATAGGATAGACAACTGAGCGATACGGCAATACAAATCGCAAAATAAAAGAACGGTTTGCCAACTGAACTCAGTGAGCGTGTAAAAGGCCTTACTATCCTCCCAACTCAATCAATCAATAAACGAACAAAACGCGTATTCGCAATGTTGTCCATGGTACGGCAAAGTAACAAATGAGTACACACCGACACGCACACATATGCGTTGGCTATTTCGCACTGCTTTGCAAATACCACAAAATCTATTTCGATTCGCAATCAAAATCCCAACTTCCATTTGGGCTATGATGGTAGTAGGCCGCTTTTGTTTTTCCACCAAAAGGTGGCACTGTTGTTACCCGTTGCCGGGGTAGCGGTTAGCTCCCAATCGTGACCAACTTGTGCTTGAGTGCTTTCGTTTGTATTTAGTGGTGGACTTAAAAATACAGAAACGTCCGCACCCACAAAGGCTGTGGTCGTCAATGTGTCCGGCCTCTGACGTTGAACGATAAGCCGCAGCGTTCATGTCTACATCCACATCCATATCCACATTCGCGTCCATGTTCGTATCCTTGTATTCAGTTGCGATGTTTTCCAATTTTCAGCACAGTGCATTCGGATTCGGCCGAGAGCAACAACAAAGAAAAATACTAGCACGGCTTTCTCGAAATTTAGTCATTGTACGCGAAATTGCTTATAAACGTTTCCGGGCGCCCATTGCCCACTCTAACCGCGCTCAATTTGACCAGCCATGTCGGTGCGTTAGCTACTAGGCTTCGCGCACCACCTACGCACACCCCGTTTTGACTTTGGCGGTTGCACAACCGTAGATGCGCGTTTTTTGACTTTTCAGGCAGTAGCGTAAAAATATTATTACACTCTTGTGGGTTCTACATGTTTGAACAAAAGCAATGCCATCCAACTCACTTGATGGCCTTTGAACCAAATTGCGAATTTAGTTGCTCGTAAACTGTAAAGTAACACCAATCAAAATACTCCGTGAATGATATCAATCAAGCCAAATTAAATTGCCCTTCCTTCTATATCTTGTGTATATATGTGAAATGATGTATTCCTGGTTGTAAATAAATAGGTCTCGCATCTTCTGATAATATGATCAAATTAATTATATTTAATTGTCAGCAACACAAATTCACGTTAGCTGTCCTCCGGCATATCATAGTATTTACCTCATTAATCAACATCTTTCTTGAATCCATAATCATAATCCATATATATTTAGTTATTCTTCAATTATCAAATGTTACACAAAATTAATTAGGCATATTCATATTAGTGTAATATATCAATCAGTGCGCCTCGACGTACCTGAAAATTTGTTAACCCTCAGTTTTAATAGGCACATTACTTAGTTCCGCTGTTGTCACTGGTCCCGGATGGATTAGTTTTTTTGTTGGCAGCAGATGTTTCAACGGTTCCAGTATCTGTGGCTGCAGCAAAAATGTGAGTTGCTGTTGCTCTAGCTGAAGCAGGCTAATACCGAGGTGGACCGTAATTGACTGAGGCGGAAACACGCCATGAATGCAACGCTGTACATATGGCACCAGATCATATGCAAGGCAGGAGCACAGTTTAACAAACGTTTCGCGTTCATTGCTTGTAAACGCCTGCTGTTCTTGGCGATAGAATGCGAGAACACGTTGTGATACCAATTGAAGCGACTTTTGCAAGCAACAGGTTACGTCTGTAGCCACGGCAAAGGGCGCACAGAGGCGTAATTCATTTAGTGCGTTTAAATAACCATTACAGAGTACGGCAAGCGGATAAAAGTCAAGCAAGGTCTCTGGCGGCGCATACGACTCCAAATCCTGGTCGCTCACGGAAAGAGCTGCTGTATCGAGCTGCTTGCGAGTGTGCAAGCTCACCTTGTCAATAAGCGTAAACTTCTCCAGCTCCTGCTCAAAGTTTTCGTTCACTTGAATAATATTGGACTCAAACTTATTACGCACCACGCGCACAAAAACAGGCGCAATCAGTGCACGAAAATCGGCTCCAACGCGACTAAAGGATAATCCAAAATACATACACTGCCCCAGTACGGTTTCAATTGAGCTGACGCCACGTTGCAAATCCACCTCGAGTGTCAACAAAAAGGCATTAATCTACAAAATCAAACATAGAAGTTGTATAAGCTTAACCAGGAATATAACAGCTTATTACCTTGTTGTGCAGCCAGGCTTCAAAAAGCCGATGACCTTTGCAGCTGACGCCCTGCACTTGCTTCAATGCCACTGACTTGCTTACATTTTCCCCCTCCGGAAAGATGGCGCGATATTGGGTAATAATGTTAAATAGATTGATCCGCGTAATTTCTATCGTCTTCGTCAGATGCTGCTGAGCTATAAAGCAATTGTTCTAATATGTATTTTTGATTGCCTAGTGAGCATACCGTCAGTTCTTGGAATGGCCTCGAGGCACGATATTAACCAAGCGTCACGCGCCTGTAAAAACTTCAATTTTAGCTCGTTGTCACCAAAAGCCTGCATGCGCCGCAGATAACCAACAATTTGCAGGCACTTTGGTAGCTGCAAGTCCATGCGCAGTTGTGCCACTAGTTGCACAAGCATCGTATGCCATAAAGCCTCTACGGAGCGAACAATGCTCTGCGATTGAAAATAGTTGGGCAAGGATGAAAATTGCGAGTGGGAAATACTAATACTTACGTGCACCACAGTTATGAGGTGTCCTTGATGCTGGCCCAAGCGCTGCACATAGCTTGCCAGCTCGAGCGCCTCCTCGTAGCGACCTTCGCGTATACATCGCTCCATCAGCTGCGGCAACTCAAGTATCTCCAATAGCTGGGCATTTTTATGCAGTGTTGTGCTGTTCAAACGACGCTGCTCGGCCAGATCCGCCGATTCTTCGAGAAACTGGTCGCATTTAGTACTGAAAGCAGGCAATTTGCCTATCAGCGTTCCAACCTGCTCCTCTGCCTTTTGAAACTCATGGAATATTGAACGTGAGTTCTCTGCTGTTGTGATAAAAGTTTTGTAATTGGATATGGCTAGCTCCTGCGTTTGTTCTAATATGCGTTTAGTTTCATCTGCTAGCCTTGTTTGCTCTTTTTTCAGTTGCTCCACTTTGCAGGTACCCAACTTGGACAAATAATTATCTAGTTCTGGATTGCCACGCAGATTTTCTGTTGTCAAATAAAAAGGAAAAAACATACTTTAAACGTAAGGTATAAAATGTTTTAATAATTTATATAACAACCTGGAATACCATTCGGAAATATTAATTTTAGCACACGTTCATTTTCTACATCATTTTTTTCAGAAAACTCCATGGCAAATAAATATATTTTAATGCTTTTCACCCATTTACGATATCTTATCGGTATATCGATATTGCAAATGCTCAAGAAACAGATGTTTGTGCAAGCTATCGATATAAATTAGTTCCCACAAAAGAGGGCAAAACAAAAGCTCATTGATATACCAATAAGGTTTTGTCATCCATTCAAATATTTTCTTGTATTTCGATTTAAACTTGTAATATAGAATATAAACAAATAAAGAAGGCTTGTTAAGTAACGACATTATGTTATGTTTATGTTAGCTACCATCGAAGTTTGCATCGAAGTTTGTAAATCTATGCTGCAGAAATTTCTCTTTGTGCGTCTTGGTACGTTAACTGCATCTGCTTCACCATTCCTGTACTGGTGAAAGTAGAACATTTATTTGTCTATTTGCTAAAATTTAAAACATACAATGTGAATGTTAGTCACTCTATAAAGATTCTTGTAAGTACCCCCTTTCTGCACCTCTATTAGCCGCACTATAGAAGTTGCAATTCCAAAACAACCAGTTGCGCACTTTCATCGCGTCTAAGCCAGAATCAGCTTGGCTCAGACATTTTGGCGTCGGTTATTATGACTACTTCACCTGTTGTAAGCAAGTTATGGTAACTTACAGGATTGTTCATATTGCATGAATAACATTTTTGATAACCTTAATTAAACGAAGAAATAATTTAGTGTATCTGAGAGGATCTCAAATTTATATTTCATAATATTATATGATAATATTTTAGTTTATTAGGAAACTGAAATTATTTATGGAATAAATTGCGATTATTCAAAGTCTCATTAACCGTTAAAATGTTCAAAATGTTACTGAGTACTATTTAAAATTTAAAAGTAACTTAGCCGTGTCATTATTTCTACACTTTCACTTTACCCCATATATAATAAAGTGTGGGTACACACTGCAGGTGTGTGAGATAAATGTGAAATCATTGTATTTGACGCTAAGCTCGTAGTAAAATACCCTTTTTTTAACCTTTTCTTGTAGTCTATCAATGTCAAAACTAAACGAAATTGTATACAATTCTTATTTTTTGACGCGTGTGATCTTGACTCGGATGAAAATATCCTTGCAAACTAGATGGTGTATGGTCCTTTCTATTTTTAAACTTTCACTTACGAGGTATATACCCATAGAATATCGTTATATATATTTGTAATAAATATGTACATATTTCACAAATATTTTACAGATAACAAAATATTGCAACAAGTATGCGCTTCAAAAACTAAAAACACAAAAAAGAGTGAACAGAATAAGTTATTGAAAAATCATAGTCTATTACATAGTTATAACACATTACCGGTCAAACTGAATTGAGAGCAACTCACGCTGAACTAAGCCGAACATTGAAAATATTGATTAAATATCGCCGGCCATACTTAACTAACTGTCACCAACTAAAATCAATACAATTTTTAAAGCAGAATAGGCCTCTTAAGTTAACCAATAATATTTATTTTAAACACACACGATCATGTCCTGTAGTTAAACTTTGTATATTTTTAATTTTCTTAGTATTCCGGCAGAACCAACATTACCAGCTTGAGCAGTTAACTTAGTTTCTTAAAAACAGCTGTATGACCGGCAAGCTGCGAAGTAAAAACGAAATACCAAAGTCAAGTTTTCGCTATTTACGTTTGAATAGTAACAAACATGCGACGCAACAAAATAATAATAACGACAATAACAACATCAACAACAGCACCAACAAAGTTAAAGGCCACTACTGACCTACTAAGCAGCGTCATCGTCTTCGTTGCTTGGCAAAGCTCCCGCTTCCCACCAGCAGCGCAATCAAAAACAACAGCGGCAGAAGCAGCGGCAACGGCAGCGGCAGCCGCAATAGCAGCAGCTACAGCAGCAAAGTCGTGCCTTCGTTTCGTCTCGCGACCATCTTCATCTTTGGGGCTTGTGCTTTGCTCTCTCATCTTCTCGTCGTTGCGTGTGGCTCTTTTTCTGCCCGTAGTTTGTTGTTGTTATCGTATTTTTTACGTTGCTGCCCCTGCGCTCGCTTGTTTTTCAATGTTTGTGTTTGCTGCGCCCGACGCTAACGTTTCGAATAATAAATAAGAAAAAGTTTTCCTGCAGTCGCAAAAAAAATGAAAAAAAAAAAACCAGCAGTGCCGTAAAAATAAGAAGAATGCTTTAGTCGATCTTGAGGATACCCAGTACAACCGTGACGCCATATACATATATATGTTACTTATTTCCGCTCCGCACTACAGATAACTGTCTTTTCATATTTCACGAATGCTAAAAGACTTTGTCCTTAAAAATCGCTTAATTTGTCGGTGATTTTTATTTAGCTGTTAGCTTTTCATAAATTATCACAACTTTATTATGCCCATTTTTGTTGTTATGCGTAGGGTATAGAAAGCGTTTTCGCTTGCGTCGCGGTTTGGCCGTCTTTATTGCTCCGTCGTGAGTCGGGTTCCGATTTTGCGGGCAGACGGAGTCGGGGTACTGTCGACGCCGCCGTCGCTATTTGCTGACTCCGCTTGCGGTGGCTCTTTTGCCGCAGCTCTCGACGCAGTTGCAAACGTGAGTGCGAAGCGTGTAAACGTGATTTTGGTTTTTGGGCCTCAGTTTTGTGATCGCTATTGTGGTTTATGTACGCCTGTTAATTCAGCGGGACAGACAGCTGAAACAAAACGCATAGAACTGCAGTGAAACAATTCATATACAGAGTGTGTGCCATAAATGAAAATTATCATTTTAATTATTATGAATATTACGAACTGCAAGTATGTGGACGTAAACATGATACCAAATCCAAGTCGTTATTCAAATACATGTGCTTATAACCTGTGACCCGTGTTGTGAAATTGCTAACCTATTGGGCCCCCAAGGCCCCCAATAACCAAAGCAAAATCCTGTGCCGACATTTCCAAAAGCCGCTTTACGTTTTGATTGTGTGCGAGTGCCAAACAGAGTGAAAGTAAACAATGGGCCTTACGACAATGGATACACGATTGCAAATAACGAAACTCATAACGGTAAATAGCAACAAAAGTGTTAACTGGCCCGTCGTCACATAATATGTGTTAATGTTACTCACACTATTGGGACTTCTGATTTTAGCCCGCTTAAGTGAATGGCAGTCAAATCGTATTTCTTAACTAAACAGATATTAAGTCCTTGCATCAAATTGTATTAATTTATGAATCAGTGAAATTTTTTTTAATTCAATTTAGGTGTTTTGAGCTCTTACAGATCGAGGCGTTCGTGTTGGTTAGAAATACATACATATATAAATAAATATATATTGTCTTAAAATTTCACTATATTAAATTTTGTTTTTATGTCAATTAATTCATAATTCCATTAAGCATTTTGTGTATATTAATAATTTCCACCTGCATGTGTGGCTATTTACATGTACGAAAAGCTGCCTTTATTACTGCGATATTAATAAAGCGTAACAAAAAAAGCAGCTTTTGTTGTTTCATGACGGGTTAGGAGACACGACATTTAAACAAATTTCACTTTCTTCGGGCGTTCGGGCGTTTTGGAACGATTTCTTAGTTTGGCAGCTTTTAACATTTCGGACGTCATTTGAATTTGAATACAGTAGTACAAAAAATTAATAAGCCCTTAAATTCTCGTTTGCCAAATTGGAATAAAAATTGGGCTCCTCATCCGTTAAGGTATATAAGTGAAACTTATTACAACAATTAGAAATAAATGTCACAATAAAAAAAACCAATGCAATTTTAAAATAGTTCATGCTTAAGAGTAGCCTATTGGCATGGAGCTGCATGCGAAGTTCTTCCCCACAGTCTTTCATTTTGAACTTATTTTAAGTTTCACCATTAGCTGTTTCTCTTACCGCTCTCCAGCAATGGCAATTAACAACCACAAAAACGGCAATAACCGAAACCAAATTTGGTTAAATGTAACATCAACTTCATTTGCAGTATGCTTTTGAATTGATAAATAATTCATTCTCAGCAGCAGTATATGCAGCGGGACATAGGCTCATCTGACAAACAGGTGACCAGTCTTGTACGAGTATTTAGGAAATGAAGACATAAACGGCAAACATCTGCTAGCATCGACTGGTCAGCTGGCCTATCAGGCGGTCAGCGGGTTGAAGATTGGTGCCTGGCTTCAGTCTTCTTAGAAAGTTGCAATCCTAATCGCACTGGCACATTAAAGCGCTGCAAATATAACAGCTTCGACGCGTCATGTAGTGACAAATGTCTTCCTCAATGCGAGTTGACTTAATGCTTGTTTAGCGCTCTTGCAGCGGATTGGACATATTGATTTGTTAGAGCATGCTGACAGCCGCCGGCCCTGACTATTGCTCCAATTTTCTTATGGCTTTTTCTCGGCTTACCAAGAAATATGACAATCTACGCGAATCATGCAGACACCCGCGCTCAGAACGCCAATTCTATTTAATCGTCTACATAAATATATGTACAAATATTAAGCGCAGCGACAGCAATTTGACTTTCCATTTCAGATTCTGATATGACCTTATTAAATTCTGTACACAAAATTAGAATGAAAAAAAAACAGTTTCGTTTCCTTAGTTTTAGGATTCATTTAGATTCATGTGACAAAAAGAAAATAAGTAAATAAATAAAAATAATATAATATAATGCGACGAATTTCATTGCGTCATATCTGACAATTTTGTAAGCTGCGTTTAACTTCGTTTAAAATCTTGTTTAAGCTTTCATTTAAATATAAATAAAAAATCAAAAACTAGTCTTATTATTTTTAATTTGCTTGCTTGACTTGCAACTAGTTAAGTAAACGAATGTAAATTTACAGATACTAAAGCCCATAATGGAAGCGACAACATTATCTAACCAGCCGACTAAAGCAAGCTTTTTTGCTCGTCGACATTTGTGGGAGCATATTACTTTCTTTTTAAGACTGTGGAGCGCCCGCAATAGAGGTGATTCATACATAAAATTAAAAACCGCTCGTATGGAGTACAGTAAAAAAAACTGAGCGGAAATAAAATTTGAAATCCAAGCAGCAAACCAGTTTAAAAACAAAACACCAATCAGCCTGGATTCGGATTCGGATTCAGGCTGCTTAGCATGGGTTCCTTGGCAATCAATTCTGCAACGGAAAGGGAAAGTTAAAAGGGACCATCCAATCAGTTGACTTAGGCGCTTTTACAATTTACTTTTACTTAGCTATCTTTTCGCTTTATAATTGCTCTCTCCACTTCACTTTTCATCGTTCGCCGGTGACCACTCAAACACTTGACGATCATAGAGCTCTAGACCCACTGTACATCAGAGTAATTGCTGACATTCTCTTTGCCTCTCCCATTGCATATGGGAATGCAAATGCACATCGATCATATTCATGAATTGTGCAGTTGGCACTGCGTGAAAGTAAAATTTCCAGAGAGAGATAGAGAGAGAGAGAGAGAGTGAGAGAGAGAGGGGGAAAAGAGAAAGAGTGAAATAAGCTTGTTTTGGTCGTTCCGCTTTTGTGTTTCGCCTCGTCACGCTAGCAACGAATTGTTTGCCGGAGTGAGAGTCGGCAGCATTTGACAGTGCAGTTGTAAATGAATATTACCATGAATTTAAATAAACTTAACCAATGCCTTTAAAATCATTCAAATTTTTTGTACGTAATAAGAGCGTTCAAATCCAAGTACAAACCAAACCACAAGTCTGTAGTATTTGAATTGGGTTTTTTTCATATATGGGGCGAGTGGAGGAGGTATCCAAAATCCGAAATATTCTTAGCCTGTATGCTTCACGAGAACATATTGATGTTGGTGACTCTAGCTCTTATAGTCTTATAGAAAACAAACAAAAAAAATTTTTTAAATCGATTTTTATCGATATTAATGAAATGGAGCAAAATATCTAAAAGCTTTAGTAACTTCCGAGATCGCTACGTTCAGGCGGATAGACGCATGAGAGATACTTCCTTCTGCCTGTTACATACATTTACACAAAACCATTATACACTTTTTACCCATTTTTAATGTGTTCAGGGTATAATCATGTAAATATACTCAGGTCAAAAGAGACCAACTGGAAGATACCTCGTATCCCGTTCACGTTATTAAAGCTAAAAACTTCAAGCTTGGCTTCTGTAAGATTGTTTGGCTTAGCTCCCGAGAGGCGTATAGAATTGTGAAAAGATATATCTTTCACAATGTCAGCGTTAAAAGTAGCTTCCTTTCAAAATAGACCCAAGTTAACCTCGCAAATCTATATCACCCACAATTTTTCAATTGCAGTGCGATATTTTTTTTTTGCTGCTGATCATAACGGCCGTGGCCCCATCCAACAGTAGCTCCAGCTTCGGTTTTGACTCGGCCAACTCGTGCAGCCCAAACGGAAAGATATCCCGGCGTGGGCGGGCCCAGATGCTGGCGGCAATACCATGCGACTTAGCCAAGCAGCCTTTCTGCCACCTGCCAGGCTCCATTTATCCGTGGCACGCCGTCCGCCGTTTTGTGCACGAGAATCAAGGCCTGATGAAGCGCATGTACGGGGATGTGCGCCACATTTCCATTCTACGCGACGAGATCCAAAACAATGAGGTGGTCGATTCGGACGCCATGGATGATACTGCCCAGCGCTACTCGAAAATGCAACGTGGTGGCAAGTACATGTTGCATGGTCGTGATGGCGATCGTGACGACTTTGGAGGTTATAAGGGCAACGATGTGCTCATGGAACCGCATTTCCGACCCGTGTTAATGACGAGCACCATAACCACACCAACGAGTACAACAACGATTTCGACTACACCAACGCCCAGTTCCTCTAGCTCAACCACATCAACGGCACAGCCGGAATCTACAGCTGTGCAGCCGGAACATGAACAGCCTAGTGTCGAATTGAATAGCGTTTACGAACTGACCAACACGACGCCGGCCACCAATACAACTAGCACAAGCACGGTCCTAGCTGATGCAGGTGACAAGCTTAAAGTTATGGACACTCCACAGACTCCACTCGAATTGATACAGGAGGTCGAGCAAGGCCTACGCAATCTTACCATCCCGTTGACACATGCAACAATGGTAAAGACCACAACAGCTGCACCCAAACGCACGGCAGCAATACTCATCAGCAACTCGACAACTGCCAAGGAAGACTCGCCAACACAAACTAAAACATCGGTAATGACTTCAATAGCCTCAACATTAAAGTTAAGCAGCAGTACAACGGCCGCCTTAGTTCCACGCCAAAATGTTACCAAGACGATATTGAACACGACAACACCCGCCAGCTTCACCTCTCTCTTTACGTCGACATTCACGTCGTTAAGCTTTGACAAACAGCACAAACCGGTGACGGCCAGCAGTACAACCGTGCCCAATAGTTCTACAAAATCTGGACTTCTGCGGGAGGGGGGTCAGCTCTTTCAGGATGCCATAAAGCAGGAACCGATGGCTGTCAGCAGTAATATGCGTGGAGTGTAAGTGCCACTAAACCAAGTTATTTTTTTTTTATTTATTTTATTTATTTTCTTTTTTTCTTTTCTTTCTTATGCAGCAATGCTTGTCCTGTAAAGGATGAGGTCGTTGCCCCGTTTTGGGCGAATAACACACGTGGTGAGGTTTTGGCCCTACTCAACTTGTACCCTTTCGAACAGTATGTGCACTGGGAGAAATGCACACATGAGTTCAAGCAGATGTTTTGCCGTGACGGCTGTCGTTGCGAGCAGCAGTACCGGCTCCATCGCCTGTTGGCCTACGACCCGCACAACGAGTGCCGCGGCATCTTTTCCGACTGGTTTCGCTTTCCCTCAAGCTGTATATGCAAGTGCTATAATATACCGCTAGATTTTCGTGCAACATCGCGCAGTCCGCGCTCTGAGAGCAGCTTTGATGCACTACTGTCACAACCATATCCAGATCCCATTGAAGCAGCCGAGGCGGAGGTCCAGCGTGCTATCTACGACCATGCCGCCGATCAATGGTATCGGCCACGCGATGAGTTCGATTTTTTTGAGGGTTAGTGTCTCGAATTCATGGGAAATATGGTAGACCTATTGCATTGTTCTTTATCAGAAAAGTTGGACTGAGAATGTACTTCTCGACCTAGTCCCTTCTAATGTACAGAAAACTAATTCAAGCGAAAAATATGATCGATTGTATGAATGAGGACAGAAGTTTCCCTTAAATCTAAAACATACCATTATGCTGTAATATTTTTCTCCTGTGCTTAATATTCACAGTTTTTACATTTTAAGTCGCTAGTAAATAATAATAGGACTTTTAAATAAATACGGTTACTATTATTAAGTTAAGCAAGCCATTGTGTTATTGTATATATAGAAAACGTAATGACTTTCCCAGCAAACATTTAAAGAGCAAATGTACCTAGAAATATATATTAAACGAATTTGTGGCGCTGCGTTTAAATATATTGCTTTTACGATCAATTTGAATTACAGCACCGTTTTTCATAACGGAATTGTGGCCATAAAATTAAAACAATATTACTTTTAGCTGTAAATAAAAAAGAAAAAAGAGAATAACAATTTGGAAAAATATTTATTGCAAAAATATATACGTGTAATAACATGTTTACATATGCACGTAAGTATATTATGTATAAAATAGAATATAATGTATTTTATACGTTCAAATTTTATTTTTTATGTTATGTAAATTTGAATTATGTAGCAATTGATTATTGATAAAGGCATTTTCTGATAGCCTTTCGTATTAGTTTTTACATTTATATTTAAAAATATATAATAATATTAATAGCATTTTTCAACACCCACTTTGTTCATCGAATAAAGATTCCAATTTTGCATAATCTTAACTAATTTTATACTTTCACCGTTGTGTTTTCTTATAAAAGGCACATACATATATCTTGTTTCTAATTGAAAACGGAAATTCAGGAGGACTATTTAAAATTGCCACAAAAATATTTGTATTCAGTAAATAATTAATGTTAGCAACAACAATTTAATGAAATGTGCTGATAATGATAAAGTGATAACTATTCATAATAAGAATAATTTAACTGTAAGTATCGAGTCAATTGACACCTTACAATGGGAATTTTTTAAATCCTCGTACGAACAAACAAATATGCTCCAAGTATTAAAATATTTTAAATAAATTAAATCATATATGGAACAAACATACAGAAATACGGCAATTTATATGCAAAGAAAATATGTCAAATTGTATCTGGCATAGGCGACATCAAATATATATCAAATAATATAAACGAAACGAATAATAAAATTGTATTATATTAATACGCACTTAAACACTATGTGCAGGTGCCCAGAAAACCTGTTGTCGGATATCTGCAAACTACAAAAAACAATGGAAACATCACATCACGTCTGAATATGCTAGCCATTTGTAACAGGCACCCAGAGCAGCTTATCCTGCTCCTTATCAACTGCATCCTTGATCTGTGTGCACATATGTTTGATGCTGACGCCTGGTATTACGGCTATAGAAGTATGAAACAAATATAATAATAGTTTGCTAAAAATGGTCTAAAAATTAAAGAACTTATAAAACATATATCTGCATACTTGAAATTTTCAGTATGGCTTAAAAAATCTACGCTCTAAGCGCTTTTTTCTCACAAGTTTTCGATTTTTGAAGTGAGAAAAGTGCAATTAAGTAGAGAACTATAGTTAAGTGCAATTACTCACCAGATATGTACTGTTTATAGTCGAACTCTAGTTTCAGTGCACGCTCGTACATCTCCTTAGCTGCTTTGGCTGATATTTTATCGGTGCCAAAGTCGCGTATATCTCGAATTTGCTTGGCGGACTTAAAGCGTAGCAATAGTACAATCGGATAGATTTGCAATCGCTGCAGTCGCTCCACAGCTGAGATTGACACATCCAGGATGCAATGACGCCGATCCTGCACAACATTAGTTTGTACTCAAGCCTGAAATTGTAAAAATAGACGACAAGATACTCACAATTTTACATGCATTACTGATTGCCTCTACAGTAGTGCATTCGAATTTGTTTCCACGTCGACGATAATCCACAAATATATTTTCCTTAAGGCCCTCCTCCATGGCATCCTGCGAGCAATCCATGGTTGTTACCTCGCACAACTTAAATAAATTGGAAAAGTCGATCTTTAAGCGATCTATTAAGCACTCGGACAGCGGTCCAATGATCAGCACTGGTCGGTGAATTGGCGCTATGCAACATATGGAATTAGATATGTGATTCAAGATTAAAAAAAATAAAAACTCACAGTCCAGGAGTTCCACCCGCTGATAGCTTAAGACACCACCATCATCGTTTAAAATACCAGAGTCGGGAAAGAAACTTAGCTGCGTATTGCTAAAGCTTGCTATCTCCGTGGAGTCACGCGAGGAGCTTCGCTGATTTTTCTTTCGGCGAAAAAATGAACGGCGCGCTGAGGTGCTCCCGCGGCGCGCAGTTCCGGAATCACAGTCTACTACCTCGCCCGAACGCAGCTCTTCTTCTACCCTACAAAAACAAAGTAAAGTATTGTAAAAATACATGAATAATTTTACTATATTTTTATAAGTCAATCTTGTTCAAGGTAATCGGAATAATATATAACTTATCAAGAAAATAACTATTATATTACTTACTTCATTTGGCTTGGTATAATGCCGCACTCCTTACGATGCCCCATTGAATCTAATTTCCAAGCGCGCCAGAGTCCAAACGTTCCATTGAATACCGTGTTATCCACGTAAAGCACCTCATCCTTGACAAAACGCAAGTCGTCTTCATTCAGCTCCCCAATGCGATCAAACCCCACACGTACATAAAATGAATCGCCGGGTTTATCTTTGATTTGCTTGAGTGCTTAAGTGATAAAGGTTACACAAATATAATACAACAAATACAATTGGATTTAGTTAAAATTCCACTCACTTTGTAACTTGTTCTGCACTAGCATTGTGACAGTGTCGGTAAGCTTAGAAATCTCATTGGCAGCCTGTTCGGCGGTAAAGCCGCTTAGATCGACGCCATTGTACTCCAGTATAAGGTCACCCTTACGAATGCCGGCGTGATCGGATGGTGAGCCGAGCGCCACGTCGTGAACATAGATGCCAACCTTATTGCCTCCGAAAAGCTTGATGCCCAGATTCTTTGATTTATCCATGTGAAGCGTCACAAATCGCAGAGCTGCAAAAGATTTAACAATTAGCGGTACGTAGCTACGCAATCCTGCTTGGGAGGTTCTAAAGTAACTTGTCTAAGATATTGTTATCGCGTGATAACGGTTTGCATTTTTCCATATATTCTTGATCAGAATGACAAGGTAAATCGGTATATCTATATGAGCTAGAACTTTAAATTTGAAATACATATTATCCTATACCATACAACAAAGAGTCTATCATTTGTTTTCGATATCTCGATTTTCTTAATCCCTTATTAAATATCAACTTAAAAACATGGTTTTTCTAGCATATGTCGAAGATTATCGGCCCTTGAGCCACCGAACTCAGTACGTATATTCTCGTATCGGATAAAAAATGATTGACTTTCTTGATACTGATAAACACAATTTATCCAGGCTTTCGCTGTGATTTCTACATACATCTAGCTGCCTTTTCAAGTCCTGCAAATTGTATAAGGATGCATCAATAAACTTAGAAAGTATTTAAGAATTAATTTTCCACTGTGAGGGTGTAAGGAATAAATCAAATCTTATTCTAGTTTATTTAACAAACACAATTTATTAATTGTAAAATAAACTAGAATAAGATTAAATATTGTTAGAGCCTTAGAAAAATTGAAGATTCAATAAATAAATGTAATGTATGTATGTACAGATTAGATTACTGCTTGAAACGTAGAATACTGGCTTTATAAAAGAGCAATATTTACACATTGAATAAAAATATGGAACAACTCGTTAAGATTAACTTGGTTATTTTCACTAGACACTTCTAATAGTTGACATTGTTTGACGACTAATAATAACAATAAAGAACCTTAACAAAAACTTTTCGAGGAACTTACACTCAGCAGCTACTGTTGCCGAAGTTGGAGGCAGTGTGAGCTTGGTATCCTCATCATAGACGGTTGAGGCAGCTGAAGCGGTCGTGGTTGTCGTTGTGGCCGCCGACGAAGGCATATCCTGGCTACTGCTAATGTCTGACTGATTTTCTAAGCTATCGGCGAAGCTCTGATCTTTAATGGACTGATGAGAGATCGGCACACGTGAAACAGATACCGCGGACGGAAGCAATGATAGCGACTGCATCGGCAACATTGCTTGCACACTGCGAGCCGGCGGCCGTGGCGAATTGCGGGGCGTTGGGGAGCCCGAATGATTAAGGGGAGATTCTGGTTCCAGGTTATACGCCTCAGTTGAGTGAAACTCTGCAAGTAAGAATTATTTTTGATAAAGTTATTATTAGTATAGTGCATGCTAAATATATTTAATGTACGTAACATCATCTGATTGGGAAAATAAGTGACAACTGTATAAATAAATAACACTGTGATCTATAAACTACAATAGTTTCATCAAAAGATGGTCCAAGGAGTTTGACGACCCATACACAACATCCGACCCTTTCCTTGAGCTCGGGTCTATTGCTCCCTTAATATTCCTAACTATTTGCCTTTCGTGGATTAAACTGAGAGCGTTATGCCCGTTTCCCATCATAGTCAAATAGACCTTATTATTATTATTTAGCATGTAGATCGTGATAGTTTATATCTTTTTTTGCGACTCGTGTGCGAAAAAAATGTTCAAAAGTCTTTATTATTATTATTAATATTAAAGTATAGGATATAGCTATAAAATATCAACCTAACTTTTTTTTCTGCTAGCTGATATGGCCTTCGGATAAGGCAAACACTATATCCATACACTAGTCTGGAATTCATTCTTCAGAGTTGCCTAAAAGCCTGAGCACTTAGACAACTCAGCTACCGAGGACTGCTCAAACGTCTTAATTCAATTTACAATCCTAACAAAATATCGAACTATATCGAACGCACACTGTACCAATGTCTAAGTACTTACTTTCTGGATTATACTGCACCAGCATTGTGAAGGAATCGCCGCACTGGCGCAGCACATTTGCCGCTATTTCGTTGGTAGCTGCACGCATGTTAATACCGCAAACTTCCAAGAGTTGATCGCCCACCTGGAGACCGGCACGCATTGCGGTACTCTTGTCGGCAACTGTGGACACAAAAATACCGCCGCCATTTTTGTTGCACTGTATGGTAATACCGAGCGATTTGTCTCGCTTATCGATCGTGACTCTTCTAAGATCTCCAGGGCATAAAAAATCCGTAGCTACATTGGAACTCCGTTTGCCACTGCCACTTGGCCCGCCATGACTAAGCACCTCCACGTGCACCTGTGGCATCGGCGAGCCTCTTCCGCTGCCCCCGCCGCCGCAACCGCCATTGATGCTACTCACATTCGCAGCGTAATTTGTGTGCAGCGCAGAGTTCATCATTGACAAAGGCATAGTTATGTGACCGGAGTTACTGCTGGCGGCATAGTGATGGTCAATGGAACCCGAACTGTTTTTGACCAGACTGTTGCTATTTTGTCTGTTGCTGGCCACGCTGGGATTCGACGGAATACGCAGACGTTGGTTATCTTTCTTTCGCGGAAAGGTGCCACCTTCATAAATGACGCCATTGCTAGGCCCTGATACACCAGCCAGGCTGTAAGGATATTGCTGTGCTTGTTGCTGGCTATAGTCGAGATACGGAGGATGCTGCAAAAGCTGATGTGTATGTGGATGCTGCTGTTGCTGTTGTTGCTGCGAGTGCTGGCCTGGTACAAATTCCAGCTCAGTTGGTATGCCAATGTTGCTGCTGTTGCTATTACTTTCCAGCTGGGCCTGTGAAGGCGCCTGCGATGTCGTCGTCATATTTGACGGCGGCGGTGACGGCAACGTTAAGGGACTAGAACGTCGCATATAACGCAGGCCATGACTGCTGGGTGGAAAACTTGGAAAGAGCTGCGTATGCCTATTGCCCACTGTGGCCATATGTGCTTGATGCGGCGGCAAATAATTGTGCCCGGCTGTTACCAAGACGCCAGAACCAATGCTCTCGCTATCGCTGGGATATTTCGGCACATGCTTAGCTGGCATGGGTGGAACGGTGCGTTTTGGATACACATTGCAATCACTAATTGGCGGACTCTTTGCCGACAGCATTGACTCTATGGAGTTTTGTGACTTGAGCGATATAATATCCACGGGGCCGCCAGAACCAGAACCGGCCGAGCCACTGCCGCCGGAAACACGCGGCGGTGGATGTAACGGCATAAATATGGCGTTCATTTTGGGCAATGGTAAGGGCGGTGCTGGTTGCTGGAACATATCAAACATTTGCTGTTTGCGGGTAGGAAATTCACCGGCTGCAACCGCTGGCACAACCTGTTGCTGTGCCTGCTGACCGCTGGTTTTCGGCTGATAAAAATCTCCGCCGGCGGGCGGTATATTCAATGAAAATCGATGTGGATTATGTGAGCGGGCGGTGCGTTCTTGTCCGTGCAGCTTGACGCGTGCATTGGCGCCCATTAGCGGAGCGGGTCGTTGCATCAGATTTGTATCCTCCGTAGACGTGACCACACCTCCATATAGTGAATGTCGTGGATAGTTGACGCCCGCATTGCCGGTTTGAAAGAGCGTTGAGGCCAGCACATTGCTAACTGGATTAGAGTTACGATTGGGATGCGTTTTGATCGCACCGCCATTAATATTGCGCGGCTTCGATAACTGCGGCGGCAGCGGCGGCGGCGGGAGCTCTTCAAGCTGCATTTGCGGCTTCGATTTGACCTGATCAACAATATCGTCATCTTTATCCACGTTGATCGGTCCGGCGGTAAAGAGCGACATAAGTGCGCGCTTTTTTTCACCGCCACGTTGAACAATAGTCCCAGTTGGATTATCGTGTGAGATATTCGTGCGGGGCCAAGTGCCCATGCTTTTGGCTTCTTTTTCGCCTTTTTTGCCTCGCTTGTGGCGTCTAAAGGGATTTTCTTTGCTCTTCTCCGAGCTATTTTCACTAAGCACTGAATCCAAGGCCGCAATGGCCACATCGTGCTCCTGTTCAAAGCTATCATCGGCTGTGCCCGGTTTACTGAACTTCAGTTTACGCAAAAAGTCTGCAAATTTGGACGGATGTTTGGCGGCACCGCTGCCGCCCCCAGCCACACCGCTGCTACTGTTTATGTGTGGCATGGAATCAATGGAGCTATCGGTTTGCGCCGATGAGCTGGTCATGCGGCAGTGTGTGTCCGCTTGCTGCTCCGGCACATACTTCAATGCAAATATGTTGACAGTGTCAGTATTAAGCAGCTGCATCACCTCATCAATGGACTGCAACGAATCCATGGATTTGTTATTAATGCTCAGCACGCGATCGCCCACATCCAGTTCCGGCTCGTAAAACGCCAGCGAGTTGGGCTCTATTTTGGCTATAAACACGCCCATATCTAGCTGCAAGCCGATAGCATCACGACTGTTCGTCTTAAGCTGCACAGCGTACGAGTGCCGTTTGCTATGACGTGTCCGTGAAACGAGCAGTACGCAACGTGGCGCACACGCGCGTATTTCGTCTTGAACCATTCGTTTGGACACTCCCTGGCACTCCAAATTGTTAACCTTGCAGATGACATCATTGATCTTGAGCTTCCCAAATGCCGGCGAGCTGTTGGTGACACCACAAACCAGTTGACGCTTATTACTATCATCTAGTATTATGCCTAGATCGGCATCATGGTAGTTGCACAATTCAATTTCTAGCAGATCATCGCCGCTTTCAAAGCTACTCAAGCGAAAGCTGCGACGCGAGGCGTTGTCAGACGGAGTAACAGGAATTGTAATTGTTTGACTCTCAAGCTGTTCCTTGAGAGCATCAATTTTCTTTTGGGCCTCATCTTTCTGCTTTTTAATCTTCTCGCTGTCCCGTATTGCCATTAACAAATCGGATATGGCCTTGTCGCGCTCCTTGCGCAAATTGTCACAAAGCGTCTTCACCGAGTCGCGCTCTTGTACTATTTTCTCACGTTGTGAGATTACCCAATCGCGTACACGTTTTGCCTCTTCGGCATCTTGGAGTGCGCGCTCAACCTCGGACTGAGCCTTGTCAAAGCTCTTACGTAGCTTCTCCAATTCCTCTTTGCTATCGTTATTAAACTCCTTGGACCAGCTGCTCTCGCGCGACTTGAGTAAATCACGTTTCTTGTGCTCTGCATTTGCCAATTGCAAGGACTTTAATTCGGTCTTGTATACAAGCTCATCTTTTTTAAGACGCTCGATTTCTTTGTTGGCTAGAGCCAGATCATCAGACATCTTTTGATGCTCTTGCAGCACATTGTCTTTTTCAGAGAGAAGCTGATTTAGCTCCTCGTTTAATGAAACAACAAGTTTTGTTTCCTTTGACAATAAAACCTTTAAAGTTTGATTCTCATCGCCGCGTTCACGATAAAAATTGCGCTCCTTTTCCAGCTCAATAAATGATTTCTTGTATTTCTCACGCTCCATAGCTATCAAATTGCGTTCCTTCTTTAGCTCGGCCAATTTCTCGCTGCTGTTACAGCTGCCATCGCATGGCGTTGGCAACTTACCGTAGTAAAAGGCATTGCTGCCGGGTGTTGACGATTGTGATGCTGACGCATTTCCGTTGTTCTGGTTTTGGTTCTCAAGCACCATTAGTTTGAGTTTTAAGCGCGCACTCTCGGCTACAATATCCGTAAACTTATTGCGATCAGCCATATAGTGCTCTTGATAAAGATTTAATTGCGTGGCAAGTTCATCGCAGCGTCGCTCCGAGTTTGAATGCTGATGCCGGAGCGAGGTCAACTCTAACATCGCTGACTCGTACTGGGACTGCAGTAGTTCGTATTTCTTAACATTGCTGCCAACAACCCCGACGCCTCCTCCACTGCTGACCACCTTTGTAGGTCCATTGTTATTGGCTATATTGGCAGCCGTTGTGCTACCACTAGAATTTGAAGGCGGCCGCAGTGTGTTATCATAGCCCGCATACTCAGAACTTTCTTCTGCAAACAATGTACTTTTTAAATTGATTGTTCCTTAGCCGTGTGCTTTCTACTCACCTTCTTGACTGCTTGTACTGGTCAATGAAAGGTCACCAGATGCCATTTTCGCCATCACAACATCTTTTTCACCTAATTCAGCATATAATAAACATATTAAACTGGAACCCAATATTAAATATGTTAGACATAAGTTAATACTAGCATATGGCCTGCATATTGTTACAAAATTCCCTGCCGAAGAGTCCACAGTACAAATAATTTAATTTATTTTAATACCTATTAATGCCTTAACATGTATACAAACCAACTCGCATATGAAAAAAAAACATCTGAAATGTAATTATAACAATTAGTCTGAGAAAGCTGCTAACTCATTTATTGCCCAAACAAATTTAAATACAACATTCAAACAAAATAAAGAGGAAATGTGACAAAACTAGAGGAGCAAAGCTTTAATGTAGGTACTAAGCTTATGAGCTTTCAAGGGGCTAATGACTCCACTAACGCAAACTATTGTTGTTGTGTAAATTGAATGCGAGTGTATGTCTTGTAAGTAAGCAAAAAGTGACAGAACGACGACAGTTGACTTAACTGAAAGAATTAATTGAGTCAGCCAAGCAGAAAGCGTAAATATAACATACGTACGTGTAATCGCAATCAAAGAGAAAGAACTTGACGTATGAAAGATAAAGATAGCACGATAAAGAGAGATGGGCAAACGTCAGGAAGTTTTGCCAATTGGAGTAAACGTTATAGAACATATAGATATATATTTATACAAACACATAAACATACTATAAATGTATGTGTACGTGGGAACACACACACAGATCCAAACGCAACAAATGAATGAAATGAGCAAGCAACGACTACACCCCAAATTTCAGCCCCTGGGCTTCTTTTGGCGTTAATGATGCGAATGCGCAACAGACGAGTTCGACTTTTACTATTTTTAAGCAATTAATAACATTAAACAAACAACCAGAATATAAACAGGATAAAAGGTCAAATTGAAAATTGTAACATTCTTAAACACTTAGACCATCTGTTAAAGAAAATTATCTTGAGAAATAACTTACAAATCACGAACACAAAAAAAAAAAACAACCTTCAGAGTCTAGACAGTGCAAACGTCACTTTAATTTTCACTCTATGGCCGTTTCATTACTTTAGGTGAAGATCGGATCTTCGATGCCGACGAAGCGATTTGTTAACTCGAATTAGAGCACATTCCTTTTTTCGGGTTTTTCGTTTATTACCATATTGTCATTGCGTTTCATAAATTTATTATTATTTAATTTTTAATTAGCATGTACATATCAACGAAAATTAAATACTAAATAAAAATAAAAAATTTTCGCTGCGAAATCAAGAGTGTGGCCGTATCCTCTAAAACTGAAATACTAAATTTACAGTTACCCTTTGATAACTTTTAAGCTAAAAATACCAACACGGCATAGCCGCAATTCTTACAGGTAGGGATAGCCCGTCAAAAACAATTATACCAATTAAAGCCACTTTCCATAGGTAGCCATAAACTACATTCAGTATTTATAAAAATAAAAATAAAAAACATAACATTAATTAAAAAATTGAATTTGCTTTTTGCATATACGCTTATTAATTTGTTGATTGTTGATTAATACGGCCAAGAAATGTTGTTTTCTTTCATAGGAGTAATAACCGCATATAAATAGTTTAATAAATAGCTACTAAAACTATTTTGTTGATAACCAGAAAACACTCAATTCTTAAGTAAAGAAATTTTGCTTCCATGGCGTTTTCTTCTGTCCTGTCAACAGGCACATAACATTCATTTATTAACAGTTCGTATAACCAAACTCCTCCATTTAACAGAATACTGGTTTGTTACCAATAGCATTTTGTCAGCTGTTGTTTTGGTATTTTTTATTACTGGAATGAAGGTTTTTACATGACATACATTTTGACTTGACTATCGAGGCTCGACATTTTTATTTTAAGCTTAACATACCAAACTAAAACTCTAAATAGAAACACAAAAGCTTAGAGAATATTTAAAAAACAAGACAACTAAATTTTTATTTATTTAAACATGTTGATAGTAAATATCTTTTGATGGTAAATGTAATTATTGTAATGCTTTGTTTCAATATCAATTTTAATAATCAATTGTCTTAAAATAGACAAGTCTAGACTAGCCTTACCCTAATTTAATTCGTAAATTATGTACTAAATAACTATATCTGCTTCAAGGCCTAATGATTCGGAATGTTTCTTAGCTTTCATACGTAAATCCGCAATGCTGGAGTTCTTATGCGCTGCAGCAAATGCGGCCAAATGCAGCGGATACTGCGGCAATGGGAAGAGTCCAGTGGGTCTGCTTCTGTTACTAATTGCCGCCGCATACTGAAGTTACAAAAAAAAAATATCTTAATTAAATTTTGAATTCTTTTATTGTT
The DNA here is from genome assembly GCA_035047465.1 of Drosophila sordidula. Lineage (NCBI taxonomy): Eukaryota > Metazoa > Arthropoda > Insecta > Diptera > Drosophilidae > Drosophila > Drosophila sordidula. Next base: position 69,170 of record JAWNPQ010000260.1, on the reverse strand, counting down.
TGTACATTTACCTGGTGAGCAGCAGCAGATAAAATCGCTGGATCGAAAGCTGAAAATGCAGCTGCAGCTGCAACGCTTCCTGAAAAATGTTCCGCAGCGGCCGTCGCCACAGCAGTCGGCGATGGAGCCCGATTATTGACAATGCTAACGGCGCTCTTCCCAGACTGCTGCTGCACTGTGCTTATGGAGTTAGTTGGTGGCATAATAGACGTGTTTGTATTGCGGATTGTAGCCAAGCTTACATAGGGTGCCACCCGGCAAGGCTCAAGCGGCGTTGATACCGGCGGACTTCGGCTACTTAGTAAGATACCTGTAATATTCAAAACATTTTAGATTTCCGCATATGTGCAGGTAAATAATAATATATTTGGTCACCCAAAGACTGCCAAATTTGGTGACTATAGCTCTAAAATTGTCGGTGATATAGATTTTCGCGATTTGCGGAGGCGGGAGTTGGCGTGACCGGTTATACACGAGTATATATTCAAAATTTCAAGTCTCTAGCTTCAATAGCAACGAAAAAAATTGCGTTCATACGGACAGATGGACCGACGGCCGGACAACAAGACGCACATTGCACAAACCCAATATACTTTTTTCACTTTGTGAATGAGTATCAAAACAACATAAAAACCCAACCTGAGGAATTTAATTTTTTTGTCAAAAATTATGCCAAAATTGACAAAAATGTTGACATGTAAAGCTCTCGGGTCAATAGCTTCCATATTTCAAACGCCCATAACTTTGTCAAAACTAAACCGATTTTCATGTTTGATTTTTTTCATGGTGTGTCCTCTAGATAGATTCTGCACTTCAAATATATTCATTATTAAAAATTTTTTTTTGATTTTTTGATAAAGTATCAAGGACTGCCCCCTTACTCATTTTCGAAAAATAAAAAAGTTTTTAGGATCAGCGAATACAGAGTGATGTTTAGCCAGATAAAATGTCTGTAATAATTTTGCCACAATTTTAAAGATAATCTCACGCACGTTAAAAATTACAAGCTCACCTTTATCACAACCACGAAATAAGTCAATTGTATTTTTCTGCTATTTTAGGCATACTTTTTTTTTTACTGGGAGTCACCCAAAAATTTCAGGCTAAGATCACAAAACTACTGAGTTTATGTAATATGTCTTCAAGCTATTTAATATTCAACACAAAGTTTTTGTTATTTTATTTAAGCCCAACCCGTTTCATCCACGAACTCCGCTGACGATTAAGTAGGTTTATTTCTATGTGTAAATAATTTACATAAGCACATACCTTAATACAAGAACATAAATACAAATGCACATCCCAATTTGGCAAATCGGTACAAAAATTCGTGACAAGTAATTGAATTCATTTTCTAATTTATTGCCATGAAAACACCCTCCATCGAGGGTTTGATTCTCTCGCTCTTACTGCCCACATCTTCCGGCCAAGGCCAGACAGACACATATCAAAATGACACTCAAGGGACCACAAGGCCAGGACCAGGTTAGCTTCGTCAGTTATGCAGTGTTTTGCTTTTAGGGCTATTTCTTCTTCGTGGCGATAAAAAAAATTCTGAGAATTGATATAAGTCCATAAAACGATACTTTACTCTGTATGAAAAAGGTTCTTTTTTTATTCGAATTTTAATTTGATTACTTTTTTCTTGCATTCTACAGCTTTACATTTTTTCCCCTAAGCACATTCAACAATGTACATACATATGAGTCAAATTTAAGCTAACATTCTTTACAGATTGAATATAGGTAAACATTACTTAAGATAAAATATAACATGGTAAGGGTAAAGTTTTTTTTTTGGGTGCCAAAAAATACCTTTGCTGACATATAACAGATGTGAGCTATATTTATATACGTAACTGCATTTCTATAGTCTATAGTCCATATAGTGTTTTGATCCGGTCAATTTGGATATATGTACTGACTGTATCAAATACACAACAGTTTGTAACTTTTCATCGTGATACCTTTCAAAATAAGACACTCGTTTATTTTGCACAGTAGGACATTGCCATATTGACACGGCGGTAAATAAGAATATATACGGTCGGATTGTTGGAAAGAATGAAGTATATATTTTTACATGCATGTATATCAATAAAAATTTGCTTTGCAATGGAAATGGAAAGTGTCAAATAATAGTTATAATGAGAATATTTCGGTTGTGGTTTGACTTTACCCACTTTCCACAACTAGTAGTTCCCCGTGGTGCTCTGTAGTCAAATCATGAAGTCATTAAATTAAATGGTGTAGAAAAAGATCAGACAGCAATCTAACTGCAATTGATGGTAACAACAAGATAATTGAGAAAAACAGTTCTTTTTGGAGTGTTAATGATTATTACATTAAGAAGATGTGCGCTACAGTGAACTGTTTTTCACGCATATACTAAATTGTTAACCTATTGTTTTTGTAGAAAGCTATATTATATAGTATTTCGATGTAGGAAATATTTTGTTATTAGCTGCCCCAGTTGGAGATACCCTGATCCTAGCTACTAGTTGGCGTTATATATATTTTAACCCCCTTGCCTTCATATATACATACAGAAAACAACACATATACACACATATAAACTTAGCTCTTATAGTTTCTGATATATGTTGCAAAAACCGGGTCGAAATATGGAAATAACTCTCATAATATACGACAAAAGCTTAAAAAATTTGAGGTTTATCGATCCTAGGAAAACAAAAAAAAAAACTTGATCTCCGCGTGCTATGGCCGAGCCAATATTCAAAAATTAAAATCTCTAGCTCTTATAGTTTCCGAGATCGGAACGGACTGACCTACGGACATACTTTTGCATAAAACCAATCTATCCTTTAACACACTTTGTCTGAAGCAGATAACTATAAGTATATATCTAAAATTTCAAGACTCTGTCTTCAATAGCGCCGAAAATTATTGCGTTCATACGGACAGACGGACGGACAACACGACGGACATTGCACAAAAACAATATACTCTTTTTACTTCGTGAACGAGTTTAAGAAGTGAAAGTTCAAAGCGCTAGAATTTCGAATTTAAGCAATTTTTATTTTTTTTATACATTAACGTAAACAAAGATTTTATAAAAGACATTTCTGTATAGTTCTGAGCTTAAAATATATTTCTGTATAATTCTGAGTTTAAGCCCATTTTCCCAAATTGACAAATTTGTTGAACTTTTTCTTTTCCACTTTTTTAAATCCACTATTTTCGTCTCTTTTTTATTTGGGCACTCGTACTAATGCCTTCCTAAGCCACAATCCTTCTGTCGTTATATTGAACATGGAGTTTATTTTAATTTATGCAAATTTAAAATAACATGGCAATTAGTTAAGTAAATGTTGAAAGTTTACGGCTTAACTGTAATGCCACAGTTGTCTTAATGGCTGTAACGTCTTTGTTTAACGAACTGGTTAACACAATATGTCATGGTTTCACAGTTTATTCAAATGTATCATCATTAATACATCACATTCCACCCTCTTCTATCGTGGCTTTATGTTCATTCATCAACACCCCATCTCAGCCGATAACATTTTTATTTTCCACTTTTACGGCTGGAATATTTAATTTGATTAAGTTGGCAATGATTTGTGTCGCTGTCGCCGTAACGCATAGGGGAATTTTCTTGCAATCCAAGAAAAATCACAGCATATGCGAATTTAAAAATGCGCGATAATTTTAATATTATGCAAACTTTTTGAATTGGTATTTATTGACTCGTACTTTATACAATAGCGTTATAAGCTACCCCGTTACTGATTTTATACACATTTAATAACATCATTATGACAAACTAAGTTATCTCGACACTTTTTAGAATATATATTTAGGAATAACCAGTAAGAAGTTATAAGCAGCTGTACACTTTAGGTGAAAAGTAATTTTATTGCTCATATTAACATAAATATCCATGATCAACTCAATAGTACTAATTTTATGAAAGACTCTGCAACGGAAGGAGTAGAGTGAAATTTAAAGAGTTCATCTATTATGGTTGCTCGTTATCATGTCTTATTATTATTAAAGAACGTTTTAAAAATAAATTCCAAATCAATATAAACAAAATTAACCTTCCTCATATAAATTGGACGATTTTATATGCATATAATGTTTGCTTACCCTTATGCATTTGATTTTCATGTTTACGGCATTTCGCTCTTCTATTTTGAAACCAAACCTGAAAAGATACAGAAGTAGGATTTAAAAGTTTTTTTAATTTAAATAAGTTCGACTGCTGTAGTCGGGACTACCCGACTAAGAGATACTCTGTACCCAACTGCGAACTGTATGAACCTTCCTTCATATACACATCTTCATATATACAACAAGTGAGGGAGTTTTAGTCGGGAGCTCCCAACTAGGAGAGTTATCGACAATTTATAATAACCTAGATTTACGGTATACACAAATTTAAAAAGTCTAAATTCAACTGTCTAGCTCGTGTAGTCTCTGGCCTCAGATCGACTCGTTCATACAGACGGACGGACAGACAAACATATGTAGATAGACTCAGCTAAGAATATATATACATTATGGGATCGGAGGTGTCTCCATCTGCCGGTTACATACCTTTTCAAAACCATTATACCCTTTTTACACATTTTCAATGAGTTTAGAGTTTAAAAACACCCCGCACTTTACTTAGCCGTTATGGCCAATTCCCAAAATTTATCATTAAGAAATTTTCAGGACTTGGAGCATCCAAATGTATAGAGAGATCAAAGTTAAAGTAACTAGCCTACCATTTTACCAACGTTTGATCTTAGTTTGAAAATCGCTACTAACCAGAAAAGTTGATAGAAATTATAAATTAAAACCATCAATTGCTCTAACCACAATAGCAATATAATATTGGGCTGTCTATTTCTAAATAACTGGCGTTCAATTTTACCACCGTTTGATCTTAGTTTGAAAATCGCTACTAACCAGAAAAGTTGATAGAAATTATAAATTAAAACCATCAATTGCCCTAACCACAATAGCAATATAGAATTGGGCTGGCTATTTCTAAATTCAATTATTTTTGGAAATATATAGTAAGTTTTCGAATTCTAAGTGTAACCATTGATCATTGCCACTAGTTAGAATAAATGTATTGTAAGTATGTAGAAGGGAATTGTAATTTATTGCTTGTTACTTGTTACAACCAGTAGGTTGTTCATATATTACCACATAGCTGTCCATTAAGAGCCGCCCTGATTGAGCATTTAAGTTGTAATCGGCCCCCTGTTGTCTTTACAATTTCTGACTTGAGCATAATTGTTACGAAGGGCGGCGTAAACCACTTAACACCCCATATCTCTTGTTATTCTGGTGGTTGAAAAGTTATATTTGTGCTGAAGTCTGCTAAGAATCGGAAAAAGTAAATTGTGTTGTCCTAACTACAATTATAATGAATATCAATTGAATTTGAATTTGTGCTTTTCACTTCGACCTGACTACTAACCTCTGAAAATATGGCAACAATTTATGACAGTTTTATGCACCCATTGAAAATTGGTAAAAGGGTATGAGAGTTGCACTTCGACCTTGAAAGTTCGTGTATACCATACGCAGATCAAGTTTAATGCAATTTGCCAATAGCTGGTCTAATTCTATTATCGATAACTATCGGGTTTTTTACCCGTATCCTGCATATCTCAGAAACTATAAGAGCTAGAGCCACGAAATTAATCGATTAATATGTTCTCGTAAACCATATGCAGATCAAGAATATTTCGGATTTTGGACACGTCCTCTTTTTAATTCCTGAAAATATCATTATTAAAATCATAACAATCTTACTTTTAGTTTAGAGGTTATTCACACTTCCTTTGTTTAACCCTAAACCCATTGAAAATATGTAAAAGGATATAATAGTTTTGCTCAAAGGAATGTGACAAACAGAAGGAAGCATTTTCGATCATATAAAGTATATAATTTTGTTATCAGCACGACTATTTGAATGTACACAGTGTTTATATGATTTTATGTATTTATGAATAAAGGGTGTTGCAATCTCCTTGTCGGGTACTCCCGACTCGCTTGCCTTATACGTATGTGTAAATATTTACCTGCACTCGTGCTTCACTGAGTCCCAATCGCTGACTTAATTCCTCTCGCATAAAGGCATCTGGATAATGTGTTTCTTCGAAAAGTCGTTCCAGTTCGTTCAGCTGTTCGAGCGTAAAGTTTGTGCGGGATCGTCGTTGTTTACTACTAAGTCCTGAGGGTTCTATTCGAGATAAATTTTCCCCTATAGTGGCTGGTGGTTCCGGAGATATTGATTTTTCAGAAGTAACCGCCTTATGCAACGATATTTCTGGAGAATTACTATCATTTGAACACTCGTTTAAGTTTATAGTAATCGTTGCAGATGTTTTCAGCTCTGTGAAATTTGTATAATAAATGATGATACAAATATCTTCATCTTAATAAGATTTAAATATTACAATTAAGAATTTCAGTGAGAGAAAAAACTAGTCGAAAGTGCCCGACTAGAAGATACTTAAAACCTACAGAGTACCTTGACACACATTTTTCTTTCAAAAATGCAAACAACACTAGTCTTTAACACTTATGTATATGTATTTAATAATTTGAGAATTGATAATAATCAATAAGTAAGAGTAATTCAGTTAAGGGTGTCCGACTTGGGGTTTGAGTTGCCATAACATAATTTAAAGTGGCTTTATAATATACTTTGTTGAATCTTCCCTTTGCTAGCTCTTAAAGTCATTGAATTTGGCGTGATTATACAGAAGAACAATCGGACTGACTAACTGATGGCTCGACCGTCTCTACTGTTGATGTTAATAAAGAATATTTATATTTTAAGAATATTTATTTATTATAATTTAATTTTAAGAGTTATTTAATGTAGTGTCTTTTTGCAACCGTACAATTTAAAAATTGGGGAGGATTATGTCTGCAGGCTCAACAGCACAACTTTAAGGAATATCCAATAGACCCTTAATGCCATATAAATTTAAGCTCTTAAACACAGAAATATCATACAATTTTTACAAGCAATTGGACTGAAAAAGACGGACGAACTACAAAGCAAACATCGCACAATTTTGAATTACTCGTTTTCAGTAAACAGAATAGGCAAGTGTCGACTTTTATTTATTAACTTAATTTCAAATGTATTCCAAACGCCGAAACTGCTTTTGGTGAAAACACTAATCGACAAGAATTGGCATTTCTAGTTACACGATCAGAATATATATAATAGATATAACAATATTAATATTGTTTTGTTGTAATATATTTTTAAAAAATAACGTATTCATTTCGAAATTTTAGTTTTAAAAATTTACTTAGCGATGTTTCTATATTATAAATTTGCATATCCTTCATGCACTTGCTGATGGTTTTACAATCTTGTTCTTGACAAGTTGAAGGCATATCACCATTGCTCTTAGAACTGTTAGTTTCGTTTAGGATACATGCGTTAGGATCATATATGCGAGCAGTGGGGTTTTCACTTTTATCATCTGAAAATACGAAAATAGGATTCAAAGTATAAGAAATTAAACGAGATAGAGCAGTTATCCTCGGAGTGTCGAAGATTAAATAACTTTACAAATATTTGATTTTATGGATGAAATAATTAAGTAGTAGTTCGATTTGATGATATTTTGGTTCTAGTATGTAAAAAGCACAAACATATTAAAGTAATGAACATTTTTTATATAATAAAAATATTTTATGGGGTTGGCGTTACACATATTGTACCAAAATTACAATACTCTCTGCATAGGTATAAACAACATTTTACTATGTTATAGATAAAAGTTTTCGCGCACAAATTCTTTATTAGAGTTAGTTATAACAGAGTTTTGTACTAGCGAACTAATTTTAACTAACGATAACCGTTTGGATCGCTTATATCAATATCCACAGATTCTTCTTCATTAGCACAATCATCGACGAAACTTCGACCCAATCTATTTGTGTTAATTAGTATCAACAGTGCTAAATTATAATATCCAACATTTTACTATGTTTTAGACACAAGTTTTCGCGCAAAAGATCTCTCAGGTCAGAATTCTCCCACTTTATAATTGTTTCTACATTTTTACCGATTACATATGCAGGTTCATAAAGGCGTCAAACTTTGTCGTGCATTAAAAGGTATCTCTCAACTGTGGTTATTATTATTTATTTAATTTGATAAATAATATTAACTAAACAAAAACATAATCTAAAGTAAACTAAAAACGGCTAAAATAACATTTTTTTTATAGGATATATAAATACGATAATACCAACTCACCTTCTAATTGTTCTTCCGATGCCAATAGATCAGATATTAACCAGTTTTTTGGCTTAGGAGCAGGATCAGTCTTACGAAAATTATCTCTATTAGAGATAGTTATAACAGACTTTTGTTGTAGCGAACTAATTTTAACTAACGATAACGGTTTGGACAACACAGATTCATCTTCATTGCTGCTTTCTTCCGCCACAGAAATATCGGTTATATCAATATCCATAGATTCTTCTTCATTAACACAATTATCGACGGAACTTCGACCCAATCTATTTGTATTAACTAATATCGACTTTGTTGTTGCGTCGGTAAGTTTATGAATACGAGCACTAGTCATTGAGTTAAACAAATGATTAACGCGATTATTAGTTAAATTAAACTCAAATGATTTGTTTACAAATTGTGCCAATTGCTCCATCTTTGAAAGCAACCAGTTTCAAACTAAATTATTGTGTCTTTATTGTTAAAATCCTCACAGCAGATTTACTCCGATGCATAGTTGTTCTTACAAAATAAAACGGTCGACTACTTCGCAAGCAACGCCAATGGCATTACAGGTCCTTCTCCAAGCCAAATAAAACTAATACAAAGATGACTCTGTGCTCATTTCAGAAAAATTCTATTTCGCTCTTGACTGCTGCGCATGTCACTCAGCACAGTTTCATGCAATCCTATTGCTTTTTTTCTTTATGAGAAATATACTACATCACTGGGAGAGAAAGGAAATACACTTCAATCAACAACCGTGAATTAAATGATGGAAGCAGAAAGTATGTATTATATTTGGCAAATGCCTAATTAGGCAGATATCACTATATTAGTTATCATATTTAAGACCATTTATTTATTTAAAAAAAAATTTAGTTGTTATCATTAAGTCCATGCATCTATGTCGGTAGGGTAAATTTTTAAAATTTAAGAAACTCTCTTTATTAATGTCGATAAATAACATTACATAACTAATGGTTACACTGAAATTAAATTAATGTCATTTCGTTGATTCAAAGTTTTAAATGTAATGGTATACGGTTCTCCTAATGTGATTGAGCAAATTGCTCGCTCCTTGGGACTCGCTCTTTTTGCGACCATAAAAACAACCCCTGAAAGCAGTAGTCACAGCTCGTAGAATAAGGTGTCGCCCTGCCTACGTGATTTCAATTTATTCTCATTGGTCTTTACGGGCTGGTTGTTCTTGTAAAGTGGTTGTAGGTTGTTGGCTCAACCCTACTTTACTGTTATTGGTTATAGCCGCTTTATGCTGTATACACATTAAGCGTGTATAAAACACCTAATAATTTTCTGTGGAATCGCCTATGTGGGTGGAGTTTCATATTTGTTGTAGTTAGTATAGTTAGTATTAAAGAGATAAAAATGCTGAACATTACTTAAATTTCATTATTGTATGGCAATAATGTATGGCAAGTTTATAAAGTGCAAAACTTAACGAAAATGAGATCCACGTTTATCGTATCGATTATTAAGGCTTAAATATATTTAAATATGTCCCAGAAAATTCATTTTTTAAATTGCACATTAAATTTTCATAAGGAAACCCGATTTATTATCGTCGCTTACACCTTCAAATTTATTGAAAATTGTTAAAAGATTGTAGATGCTACTTGTTTTATTTTCAGATGGAGTAAAACCATTATTCATAAGCCAATATGTAGTACATAGTAGAACAGAACTAAAAGTAATTTTTTCAAAATTATTTCGACATTCAAAAGGTATCAATAATTCGGCAATATTTTTATCTTATCAATTACGCAAACTACAAACAAACGCAAGACTTGTTTAATATGAACGGTTTTAAAAGCTCTACTGAAATTTACAGAGGCTAAAAATGACTTAAGTGATCCTTAACTATAATTAATATAAAATATAATATACAAATTAGGTGTTTCTCAAATCATTCCTTATTAATGAAGAAGATTAACTTCATCTTAAGTGGTAGTTTTTGGAGAAGAAGAAATAGTTATTGTTTTGATATTCCTAAGATGAGTTGGAAGTGATGTATCACAATAAAATTAACAATAAAAATAAAAAATTAAAATCAAAAAGATCTGAAGTAAATTTTAGTTATAAGGCCTAATTTGAACATCTTCAATAATTTGAACCCATAAAGAATGTAGATTAGTTTAAAGGAAACAAATTTTCATCGAGCATTTTCTGATTATATTTAATGTGTACGCTTTGACATCACAGACTTAAACATAACATTCAATCATATTTAAATTATTAAAGTTTATGAAATGCAACATAATATTATGACTTGAGATTTAAAGTTTTTAAAATTAGAGTAAGCTTTATGCTTGGAATATTTTTATTCTCTGTCTTTACAAATTCTAGACGTCATTTCGTGAAGTGGTTCTAATTCCTTGTTAGATATCAGTTCAAATTCTTGCACAAAATAATAAAAATGCTTATAGCAAGCATTCACGTGTGCTTCCTGAAATTAAACGCAAAAAAAAGAATTTAAGTTCAAAAGTAGACACCGATTTTTGCAATAAATAAAATTTTTCAATAATACTCACCGCACCAATAGTAACAATTCTATCAAAGTGGTGAATATAAACATGTACAAAGACACGAAATAATCGTGTTAAAATTTTTCGACTGAGTGTTACAAACGTTTTGGGAAAAGGAACATCTGAAAGTAAACAAACCAAATGACTCTATTATTATAAAGTAAAACGTGGTTAAATAGCCCTATTTAGGAAATGTTTTGTACAAAAACTTTACTTATTCGCTAGACATTTTTTGAACATTTCCTTCACTTTCAACTCCACAAACAATTATTTATGGGATTTATGCCCAACTGATTTACAATTGTTTACGATGTTTAATCAACACAATATGTGCAAATATGTCAGGTAAAATATGCCTACCTGTGGAAACGGGAAATACTGTTTCATTGTTTATTTGTGTTTCAATCCAATCCATCAGGAGCTCGATATATTTCTGTGCAGGCAGCGCAGTGGGTTTTTTGTACCTACAATTTAGTCATTTTAATTAAATGATTAATTTTTTTAATTAATTGTTGATACAATAAACGATTCTTACATATCTCCATCTGCCCATAAATATTCATATCGAGAGCCGCCAGACATTGTTGGACAAGTAGTTTCATTGCAGTACTCAGATACAGTGCCATAAATAAGATTAATGCGGTTGAAAAAATCAACAACTAAATATATACACAGTAACAAATTATTATATAAATCAATGTTTTTATCAATGCATTAGGGGAAGGTACTCACCGTGGACTGCTAACCAGTCGTTCATATTCTCGCCTTCCGGTAATCGCACAACTTGACGTAAATTAATGCCAGATTGTAAACTAGCCTGGGCCTGCTTGTGGAGCGAATATCGAATGGTACCGGCCGTAAACCTTTTTTTGGGCCTAAAAGTCTACAAACAAAAAATGCATGCGAATTACGCATTGCTGTTATTTTTATTTACATAAAGAATACGAATCGACGATTGCAAAATATAACATAGGCACATTGCCAGCATAAATACTCATTAATACACATACCTTTCCTTTTTGAAAGAAATCCAAAAACCCGTTAAGGGCCATTTTCGTTATTTATTTATTAATATATAAAATATAAGAATATCGTTTTAAGAATAATTAAAAACCGCAGAAAAACATATGTGAACACTGTGTGACCAATAATGGGCAGCAAAAATATACTAAAAAAACAAATAACCTTTGCTGAAGGACTGCAAAGATTATTTGTCTGTCTGTTAGTTAACATTTTCATAAAATTTTCATCTCAAACTAAAGAAACTAAAAAAACCGAATATTTCTCCTTGTTTCGGTAGAAATGAGCGCATATGGACAAACTAGTTGAATACTAAATTTTTTAGGAGTGGTTGTCTCAAGCAAATAATAACAGCACCCTTACAGAAACAGCACCTTATAAGACTTATCGATGTTTTATTTATATACTATTTTTTTTAACTATTTGTTGATTTTTTATAGTCTAACTGATAGATTGCCTATAATTTTTTCATTTTACTACTATCAGTGGTTTTAGAAATTGTAGGTATTATAAAATGTGTGCCTTGATGAAACAAAAAGTAATAATCGATATATGCTTATCGGAAATTTTACCAGCACCTATGTCGCCATGTTGTTTAGCAATTTGTGCGTCTCTGTTTTGTTTGTGAACTAAAAAGAATTAAAAGTAAAAAGAAGCAAATAAATAATGTTTTACGAACACATAATATTGGCCAAAAAAGGGCCGCTAGCCAGAATTTGGTTAGCAGCTCATTGGGATAAAAAAATTACAAAAGCACACGTATTTGAAACAAATATAGAAAAATCTGTGGAGGGTATTCTACAACCAAAAGTAAAATTGGCGCTACGTACATCTGGCCATTTATTGCTTGGCGTAGTGCGAATATACTCGAGAAAGGCAAAGTATCTGTTGGCAGATTGCAATGAGGCGTTTGTTAAAATTAAAATGGCATTTAGACCAGGGATGGTGGACTTACCAGAAGGCCATAGAGAGGCGAATGTGAATGCAATAACATTGCCAGAAGTTTTTCACGATTTTGACACTGCATTGCCCGAATTAAATGATATTGATATTGAGGCGCAGTTCTCCGTCAACCAATCCCGGGCCGATGAAATAACAATGAGGGAAGATTACGGCAGCTTATCGCTCTCCCTACAGGATGATGGTTTCGGGGACATTGGATTTGAAGCAGATACTCCTGAAATGATGCGTGGCCCGCTGTCTGCCAATATGAATGATCAGCTATTTGATGATGATGTTTTGGCAAACGTTGTTGAATCAAATGATCCCAATATAAGATTAACACAATCCGAAATGCCCAGTGATCGTCTTGATGGCGACGGTTTCGGCGATTCCTTTGGACAACCAACATTATTTGAGGATGATCTGTTTGGCGAGCCGCCACCAACGGTTGGCATAAATACAACAATTAATGAAGTGAACAATCCACCAGATTATTCTGATGACGATGGCATCGACAATTTCAACAACGCTCCATCGCCGGCTTCTTCTTGCACCAATTCTGTTCCAAATGATAAGGATGATAATTTTCAAACAAAAGACCATAATTTCAGTGAAGACGCCAACGCCTGTGGTGGCGATACAGCATTAAATGACTTAACTCTGGTACAAAATGATGACGAGGGATTTGCTCTGGCACCAATTGATGCAACTACTTACAAGGGTGCAACAAAGGCCAAGCGCAAGAGAAAACTCATTATTGATGAAATTAAGAATATTTCGGGGGAGGAAATGAAAGCACAACTAGCAGATACTTCCGATATACTCACAACATTGGATCTAGCGCCGCCTACAAAAAGGTTAATGTACTGGAAGGAGACAGGTGGTGTGGAAAAGCTGTTTGGACTGCCATCCCGAACAATACCCGCTAGGGTCCTTTTGAATAATTATAATCGGCAATTGCTGTCACATTCGACGCCCTTGGAGGACTTTTCATGTATTGCGCCAATGGATGTTCTTGCATTGGAACTTTACGCACACGACGGCGAGAGTTCGATTATTATAGTGAATAAAAAGGGACGGAAACGTAAAAATGATGTATCTACAAATATAGCTGCTGATCAAACCACAGATAATACACTCACGCAAACTTTGGCCCCTCCTGAAATTATTCGAGAGCAAGACAAATCCTTGGGGCTCTCAGCTGTGTCATTAGAAATAAGCACTAAAGACCAGGAAAGCCTTGCACCACAAAATGATGCAACTATTTTTGATAATATGCGTAGTCCTGCGCTGCTATCATTTAATGACATGGAAAATTTCTCTAATCTCAATGAACTACCATTAACACCACGGGATGGGCATCAAGATATGGGCGATGATTTCCAACACGGCGATTTAACACCTGCCGGATTAGAGCATGGACAATTGACACCACATCATGGTGGTATTGGTGACATTGACTGTATACCAAATTTGCCGCCCGATCAAGTCAGCTCAATATTTAATGACACAGAAGCAAGATCTATGACTGACGTAAATAACTTTAACAAAACGTGCGAGATTTCGACCGATTGGAATGATTACGATTTTCCACCCTCGGTTGGTCTTCAGAATGCCACGGCTGAAGAACAAATGGAAAATGAAACGGATGAACAGTTTGAAGAAAGAGTGTTAAACAAAAGAGCAGCACAGCTTTTTGTTGATGTCAGAGTTCACTTTAGTAACAATGATCATTTAACGCTTTCGCAGCTAACTGTCAGAAATTCAAGAAAACAGGCCGCTCAAAAGTTCTATTCCCTACTTGTCTTGAAAAAATTTAAAGCGCTACATATTACACAAGCTACGCCATATGCAGACATTACAGTAACACGTGGTCCTCTGTTTGACAATCCCAAATTGTAAAACGATATCCTTCTTGGGTTGGCCGCAAACCGAAAATGTTTTGTATTACAAATATTGTTATTAAGAAAATACTTTATGTACAAGAACCAATAATATACAAAATTTTCTTAAGCCAGTAAAATAATTTTGAGGTTTTTAATTGCAATTATATATAATTTTTCAAGTATTGATGTATTTATTTTATGTGTTTTAGAAGTTAAAAAAATATTTAAATTATTTAGCAGCTTTTATTGTCTCTAAACTTTAAAAAAAAAAATGTTAAAAATTTTCAACATTATTTTAAGCATTAACAGCTTTTACATTAATTTCTTTTACACAATTTATTCTTTTATGGAATAATTCTGCAAAATGTAAGTATGAAAAAATCTCGAAGTATCCATCTAAAAAACTAAATATGTCTGTTTTCTAACTTACAGATTTGCTAAATATACTTCTGTGAACTTCAAATTTACTTACTGCAAATTGCAAGTAAAAAAAATCCCCATAAATATCATTTAAAAAACGCCGCACCGTTTAACTGTACTGCCTTGTAAAGAGCATTTGACAAAGAGTTTATAGCATAAATATTGTTCCATTAGCAGTAGGTCCATGAAATTAAAATATATCATATTTATTCGCCGCTTAAAATACACACATATAATTTCAATCAGAATATTTATAAGTTTGTATGTATAATAAACATAATTGTATATAAAAATACATAACTTTACTCTACGTTGTCATAGATGTCTTCCATACCCGGAACATCCCGAAGCTTTTGCACAAATGCATCATATGCCTTCTGGTCCTCTACAGTTAACTGTACAAGATTCTAAAATAAAATTAAATTTGAAAAAATGATTTTTGTAAGTCTGTGAGAATCTTTTACCTTTGGTGTAAATATATGTTCGCTATTTTCAATAGAATAACCATTCTGTTCTAAAGTCTTGGTGAGTCCGCTCAAATAAATTGGACTGCAGATAAACTAAAAATATGAATTTAAATAAACAAGATTTCATAGTCAATAGTATCGGAATTTGACATACATTTACAGCAGCACCATCAACATCAACAATTTCAACTTCTTCCGCTCCAAATTGAATGGCGTCTTCAGTGACTCTTTCATCCAAACTGGACCCATTTTTGAGTAACGCTGAAGTGTAATGCGTTTCTATTAGGCCAAAGTCTTCAAACATATGGCCTACATCTGTAAAAACACCACTAGAAATTTTATTTTATTTTATGTATCGTCTGTATTAGTACTTTAAGCTTACCCAGCCTTCTTTATCATAGCTGTTGCATCCATTTTAACTCCAGGCAGGTTATCACTATATATGCAGCAAATCATATAAACATTTCTTCTAAATCGTATGTCTAGTCTATGTTTTTTCAGCTGAGCTTTATTATGCTGGCACTTCTTTATAGTATTTTGTATTGTCCCAAGAGGCATATTTTTCTTTAATGCATTATCTATTTCAGAACGTAAAAGAGAGTTTACAGCAGGGTCCGCAGATTTGCCCTCCTGTATCGCCAAACGAAGTTGCCTGGAAATCTTTGTGAATAGAGCGGCTCGCAAACCGTCTTTCTGAGCCTTTATATGTTTTATATTCGCCCATTTTGAATGTCCTGCCATGCCACGTAATGACCATTCATTAAAATTTAATTTTTTATTTTGAATTCCAATCCGAATACAGTGTCGTAACATATTGTAAATAAACTAAAAGTAATACAATCAGACATAAACTACATCCACATGCAACTGTCTATCGTGCAAATATCGATACCAATTAATTCGGAATAACAGGGCTGCCACCTTAGCACAACATTAGTCGCGTAAAAGAGTGTTTACAGTAGGGTCCGCAGATTTGCCCTCCTGTATCGCCAATCGAAGTTGCCTGGAAATCTTTGTGAATAGAGCGGCTCGCAAACCGTCTTTCTGAGCCTTTATATGTTTAATATTCGCCCATTTGAAATGTCCTGCCATGCCACGTAATGACCATTCATTAAAATTTCATTTTTTATTTTGAATTCCAATCCGAATACAGTGTCGTAACATATTGTAAATAAACTAAAAGTAATACAATCAGACATAAACTACATCCACATGCAACTGTCTTTCGTACAAATATGGATACCAATAAATTAGGAATAACAGGGCTGCCATCTTAGCACGACATTAGTCGCGGCATTTATTTTTAAATACATGTAAAGCTGCTACTGCTACTTACGGTATTGCTGTTCGATTTCTAGCTAACATTTGCGCGTTCACACTTTACTTACAGGCGGCAATAATTAAAAGTAACACAATGCCAACGTTAGAGCCAAGCTGTCGAAACTTAATTTCCTTTAAATTATAAAATAACTGATAGGTATATACACAATCGGTTCCGATATTTAGAAAACCTTATCGAAAGAATCATATTATTTAAATTATTGTTTCCCCTGGTAAGGCACAATGGCACAATAGGCTCGTTTGTGCTTCTTGGTTCAGCGCATATCTGTTTTTCAATATCGAATGACTGTTCAGATTCCTTTTCATACTTTTCAACCATAGCGGCCTCTAGTAATACAAATCCACAGCCGAGAATAACATATGTTTCATTTACATTGCAATTAGTTTAAGATAGACAAGCTGGAATCATAAATTTCGTTATGATGGTCGCCATTTTGTTCAGTTTCAAGGGGGCAATATTAGCATAACGAATAATTGTACAATAATCTGGGTGAATGCTCATGTGCAGGAATTGGTTGAATTAGCAGTGCCTAGGATCACAGACATATTGCTATAAAATATTAGGAATAAATCTTACCAAAAAAATTGTCAATAATATAAATAACAAACTGGTTTATAATACAAAGTGCGGCAGTAAGAACATACAATGGATCTATTAATACACGAACGCAATCTCCTCTGTATGTGGTTTCATTTGGCAGATTATATTGTACAAAAGCCATAAAAGGGAATACCTATGGGTCTTGTGGCTTGCATTCCATATCGAGCAGAGTGGTATTGATAATGTCTTTTATCTCTGGATACGTTCAAAATTCTGAAATTTAAGTCAACAACAAAATGCGGAAATCCAAATTTTGTTTTTTTGAAACTTGATATATTACCGAATTTGCATAATTATAATTAGCAGTAAATATGCAGAATATATCGAATTGATACGCCCCCGGCGGGCGTAGCCAAAACCTCATAAACTTTATGTCACCCAATAGAAAAAGTCCGCGTCTCCCTCGATCTCACAAAGCAAGTAATCTACAAATTCAATTTTTATTTATGCAGCTTATTTTTTATAAAATACAAAAAGGCTATATATATATTTATTTATTATTTTTATTTAACTTATTTTTTTCACTTTTTTCTTGTCCAGACAGCAAACAAAATTTTCTAATTCATGCAATAGGCAATTTTTTTTCTGCATGTGTTTTTTCAGTGCTAAATTTAACACTTCCACATCGATCAAAGAGGAGACAGTTGTCGCATTTCTTATTAGGTGAGCAATTAACAAGTGTAATTGATTCTGAAAGTATATTTAATATTGAAGGCATTATAATTTTGAAAGGCGGATTCTTAGTTCTTGTTGCTTATTAATCTGCAATTCAGGTACAAAAATGTCAACGGTGTTAATTTGCTACTGTTTTGGTATTAATTGGAAATTTTAAATGAATATGCAATGAAAATTCTTATTCTAATTCTTCTTACAAAACTCATCTTTTCCCGAGTTTTAATATAATAATTTAATTTCACATAAAATTTATTAATTTGTTCTTAATACGTTTGCCTGATTACTCGCACCAGCTGCAACTAAGTAATCTGACATATTCATTCGGGGCTTAAAAAGTGAGAGAATTATAGACGTATGCGGGAGTAACCTGTCTTGATAAATGATTCGCACCTTAGATAGTTTTGTTTGGTTTATAGTTTAACACATTGAAATACATACAATTAAGCATTCTTTTTCAAATAAAAAATTCTAGGCGGTAACCCAAACAATAACAAAAATGCTTTTGGCATTTATTTCTCCAGAAGGGTTTCTCTTGTTTTTTTCTGCGGCAGCGGCATGTCTCGCCGTTGGATTTGATGCTCAGATCCGTCAACTTGCCATACTTGCGCTGCTTCCCTTTTTTTTCATTTTTCAATTTAAATGGATACGGCAGTCTGGTGTATTCCATATTCAAGAACTTCCTTCTTATTCTTTCAATTAGCAATTGACAGAAATTCATTTAATCTACTAGCTAATGTTATTCTGTGCTTTAACATTACGCCAAATTTTAAATATTATGTTAATTAACAGTGCATCACATAGAGTTGCATTTAACATTTTTGTCAAACTTAACATTTCTGTATTTAACAGGCATTTAACATTTTCAGTATTTTTATGCTAACACCTGTTGTCAGCATTTTAGTCAAAAAGTAGGCACAGCCACATTGACAAAACAAACATGGCTGCACGAAAACGGGTTTCAGACGTAAGGCGAAAAAAATTAAAGTGCAATAAATATTACAATTAATCTTATTTTTAATTACAGCAAAGCATCAACGCATTGTCCATGGTTGTAGATACATACTCTGCACGCCACCAATGCCACATTAATGCTACGGGCATTGTTAGAATAGCTATCGACTATCTCGCGCTTTATTATAGATAATGAAACACACATATTTTGGATTCTGGTGAATTTATGGGCAGTTTATAGCCAAGTTACCAATGATCGATGCGCGCTACATCAACGGGACCATCGTCTAACACATCGAAAAGCTGAACGCACTGTCCAGCGTCTGCGCGCCAATGCCAATATACAAGTATATTGACACGAATACCATGCATCGCCGTATAGATACAAGTTCTGTGCGCACCTCAACATACAGCCGCGGAAGCCACATGCGCTCAACCTGCAGTTGCAAAACAATTTTCATTTAGACTGGCCGTTCAAGGGTCGCATAAAGCTGCGTATATTACATCCGCGCGATGCGAACGCCTTGCAGCATAACCAAGCAGGAGATTCTTACCTTACATCAGCCGCGCGAACCAATATTTATAAGTGGCTTTAGATTTCTTGAGTATGCAAACAACTCCAACATTATCCAATTGAGCTTCTGTACCGTCATTCGACTCCTGATCAAGATCAAAATTTGCATTGTCTGAATGTCAAACCAGAAGTTTTACTAAACCAACTATGCTATATATATAAGAAGTAATAACAACTCGAGTAAGCCAATTTTTGTACACATCTACATGAGCTTCATATAGATTAACAACTGATCAAAATTCTTGCATTCCATATAAATTGGTGTTATTCTTCCCTCCATTCCAAAAATCCCTCCCTTGTTTTAATTTGTTGCCCCACCAGGCTTAACAATAACAACATCTCAAATTTTAACCAGTATATGCATTCAGTGATGCATTACCTATACAGATATTCGTCCAATTTTAAGTATTTCAATCTTAAACTTATACTGACTGTGGCCTATATTTTACCAGAAAAATTTGTTGATATTTATATTTTTACTAAATTTTCTACTTGTAATTTTAATTCTGAGCGCTGTTTCTAAACATTTCCAGTTAATTTAATTAATTTTAACCAATTGTAAACACGCAAAAACGACCATTATGTTATAAATAAATGAATAATTTTAGCCCAGGTAACATTTTTTTATTATTTTTTTATATTCACATTAAGGAACTATATTTATATACTAAAAAAATTATATACATTTTAAGTACAAACAGGCAGTATAATATTGCATTTACCTCCTGCAAAAATATTTATAATTATGGACATTTATTACCATATTCTTTCTGCCACTGGCACTTACTATCCTCGAATTCTCGACGCTGTCTGAAGCCTTACCTGCCACTGGTAAAATCGCAATGCTAGCAGTTCCTCTATTGTCTTTCACTCATTTTCCTTGTGGCAATATTTACTTACTCTCTTTTTTTGTTTTTTTTCAGCCAAAATTAGCCCGCCAAAAGAAGTGTGGCAACTTATTTATTTCCCAACCTTCTTTTACTTTTGACAGCAACTTATGAAAGAGCATATGGTTCTAATCTAGCATAATGTGGCTTAACTTCCGCCCACCTAACAGGTCCTGCTACTTAACACAACAGCATTGCAGTATTTGCCTTTAACATTTTTGGTCATTTAACATTTTATTATTTCTATAGTGTTGACAAACATACCAGCTACTACTTATCGATATTTAGTATTTTTCGCCCAATTCAAAGAAACAGTATTTTACAACACTCTTCTAATTAATTGTATTACACCTATCGATATCTAGTACTTTTCGGCTAATTTTGACAAACAGTATTTTCTAACACTTTTGTTTATTGCAGATGGCTGCATTTCCGTTTATTAAAAAACAAAAGTGGCCGCAGGGTAAAATGCCGCGTAGAAAATATACAATACTAACAATATGCTTCCACATTAATACATTTTAAAGGTAAAAACATACAATTACTTTTAATTCATTAATTTTACTAACAAATCGAATTCTTATTATAGTAATGTCATGGAACGAGTGTCGGAAAACAATAGCATATCGCCCACAGCAAAATTGCATTTATTTGAGCGCGCCTTATTCTTATTACTAAGGTAAGCACCTTTCAATAATTTTAATCAAACACCGACGGGTCTTACATAGCGCCATTTAACAGAGTCCTGCTACTTAACATAACAGCTTCCGAATTTTATTATTCCCATCACTAATGTAAGCGCATTTTTCGAAGTCTGTAATCTAACATATTCTGATCTTAACATTGCGTTCATTAACAGCTTCCTGCTACTTAACATACAACTTTACAGAATTTGGTATTTGTTATCAACATTCGATTACTAGCCTTTTACAACACTTATAATTGACATTTATCGGCTTTAGTATTTTTTGTCCATTTTCTTTAACTGCTCCTTTACAGCACTAACCAGTGCCATAAAAGCGCATCGCCCGACAACTTGTCGTTCAAGGCAAAGAAACGGTCTTTCTTGGAATCGACCAAACAGAATACGCAGAAACGAAAAACCGAAATTAACTTCGGAGAAACGCGGCATTATTGAAGTCACTGAACATAAGCAAAACCGACTGCCAACTATAAGCTGCAAATCGGCTCGGGTATCGCACACGTTTCAAATTGGGCAAAGTTTTGAATACTATTAAACATCCTAAAGATCGACTAAAGCATTTTTTTAATTTTACGGCATCGCAGGTTTATTAAATCATTTATTTCTTGGTGAATACAGGAAAACATTTTCTTATTTATTATTTTTGCAATGCGTAATTGGCCACTCGTGAACTCTTTTTCTTAAATTAAAATTAAAATCATTTCAGTATAAAAGCTTCTTGGCAAACAACAGGAAATAAACCAATAAAAAGGACATAACAATAATTAATGGCATTTGCTTAAGGAATAAATAATGTGAACAAGGTTCTCCAGATAGCAGGACCGAACGTGAACGACAGGTTTCTATTATTTTCCAATTGGCAGTGAATAATTTTACATTTTTTTCCTTCCTGTTTTTAACAATTTTAGTCAGCTTTATTGGCATCAGCAAGAAGAAAACAAACTTGAATTTATATGAGCTGAGTTGGGGTGATTAAAATAATGGTAATATAATAAAAATTAACATTAATTTAGGAACAAGAAAATGGGGGAAAACATTTATATGACACTTCGACGCCTTGGAGTGGAATTTATACAAGAAGAATATGTAAATTGTCTTGTAATAAAAATATCCGAGCCCAAGGCAGCTGCGCATATCTGCAAATATACATTTTTTGAAACATTCCCCAGCAAAGCTTAGGAATTAAAACAACGCGACAATGAAAAAATGCAAAATAAATAAATAAAGTAAAATAGAAAACCAAAAAACAAAACAAAATAAAGCTAAGTGACTGCGACAGAAACGTTCTTCAGAAAAAAAATTATATCCCTGCAGGACATTATTTTAAACACTAATCCGCATCAGTTTTCATTTGAATCTTAGCGTTGGGGACGCAGAACGTCCTGTCAGCAACCCCAGGACATCGACATCGTAGCCTGTGCGCCCATTCTTGTTTTTTCCTTCGCATCCACGTCCCATTTTGCGACGTGCCTGCCATCTTTGTTTGTGTGCCGTTACATAAATTCAGATGTTATCCTAAATGCGCAGCATGCACGTTATTAAAATAACGTCAGGCAACAGTCAGATCCACGAATTATATGGCTAGGAAAAAGCCGGAAGTTCACAAACGAAAAAATAACGCACGTTGCCAGCTTCGGATCTTGGCCCATGCCTCTATTTCGCCTCCGTGCTATTTTCATAGTTAGCGCACGTAGGACCAATTATGGCAGCATTCGATAGTCCTTTTTCTCGCCCTTCAAATTAAAATTTACATAATCATAAAATGTTCAATCAAACGCTCTCCAATGACAATAAGAAGGCATAATTCTAACTCATGATGTATACACAATCAAAACGTTCAGTTCATAATACAAAAAAAAACATACAGTTACTTTAAAAATTAATTTAATTTCACTTATGTAACAGGCACTAGAAGAATAACATACCACAGAATGAAATACAGATATGTTCTATATTTTGTTTGAAATTTATTTTTATTTTATTTTTTTATATAATTATAGCTTTTGCTAGAATGCTTTTATTTTATATATGTAGATATGTTAGAACTTTCTAGTATCTAGCTTTTATTGTTTCTGACATTGACGCGGTCAATATTTATACATACATTCGCATAATACTTGCTTGCCCTTTTTAGATCAATAAATGGTAATACTAGGTAAAAAACTTATTCACAAAACTTACTTACAAACTAACTTACTTAAAAAATAAGCTGTTTTTTAATTTAAAAATTGAAGCATACTTTTCGGTGCGTAGCAAAATTTACAAAGAGCAAATTGACGAAATACAGGTTTGGAATATTTGAATTATAGACATACCTCATACATTAATCAAAATCATATTGCACCATATGTATGAAAATTAAAATGTATATATTATTCTTCCAGTTTCAGAGAGAATTCCACATTCTTTAATAATTCCTACGTTCTATCTTCAAGGCTATCTTCATTCCTAAGTTGAAAGCTGATGCCAATACTAATGTTGATACCTAATCTAAATTGTGATCTGAATTAGCCAGCGATAACGAAATAAAAAAAAATTCAATAAACAAATAAAATCAGAATTATATTAACTGCTGATTCGGGACAGGAACATAGGCCTATATTATGCATAGGATATGAGACAGGAACAAACAGCAGTGAAATGAACAAATTGTTGTTGCTGTTGGCTATAGAAAATTCGAAATGCTTCAATCAGCTACTCCTATTATTAAATATTAATACACAACTCAAGTCGACCTGTCTCGCAGTGACCCTTTCGATGTTGGTCCAAAAAGGTCAACATGTGTCTACACAATACACACAGATCCATACACACACACTCACACACACACACGCACACACACACACGCACACACACACACGCACACACAAAATCAGACACGCGTAGAGGCACTCATAGGTACTCCAGCAATGCCAATTGGGCACTGACCGGAGCTGGAATCTTCAACATTTTTCATCATAAAGTGGTGTTTACTCGACTTTAATTTAAAATTGGATTTGAATTTGGAAATTCAGCTTTTAAGTACTATTCAGCCTGCAGGCGTGTAGATGAAATTGGTCAGCACATAAATATTTCCCTTTGTTTAGCAATAGTTGAAAGGAAAGAAATAAATGATACACGCACACAAGCCAAAAATTAACCTGACCAGGGTCCCGCACAAACAAACAGCCAGACAGAAAGACCAGGAAGGCAAAACAACCAATTTGGCCAACATGGCCAGGATAGTCAGATATGAGCAACGGTCGAATGGTCAGGTCAAAGTTATTGTCTTGTCATGTAAGTGTCCATCAGATACCCCACAGGTACAAATCAATTGCATTGTTCGAGTCTTTCAATTGCCCCATGTTTTATAAACAACTAGTCAGTAGTAATATATTAGGTTTATGCAAAATGGTTCAATGACTATTGTACATAGCGTCTCATTTAGTTATATTAGTTCCAGATCAGTACCCTTTAAGAAACTGAAACTTTCAAGCACATAAGGCTGGCTGAATTTGGTTTCCTGTGAGGTGAGAATAACCACCTAACTACTCGTTCTATGTAGCCACATCACACAAATTGGTTAAATGTAAATATAGCCTTCCAATGGCCACACTCACGAAAGAACATCCCATAAAGTCAAAACTCGCCAATAAGTCCGTAGCTAACTTCTTGGGCATCCTCTTCAAAGTTCAAAGTTGCTTAAGTGAAATTTTTAGCTTAGGGCAAGGAGCTAGCTGATGGGGTAATGTTTTCGCCTCGCCATGAACATGATTTTGCTCGGACATTGGAAAAGTTTTAGCTTTTTTTTTAGCTTAAGCACAAATTGTATTTTCATTCTTATACATACTTAACCCTCACTAATATATATATATATATATATTTCCATATATATATATATATGTACATATATATATATATAAAAGCTCAGTTAAATATTTACTGCCTTTTTTGCTTTGTAAAAATTTAACTGAACTTTTGCGTATCACCTATTTAAATAAAATTATAAATTATGCTGACACCCAGACCTTTCCTTGTATTCATTTTAATTTCACCTTTCTGATAATCTTCGAAAATTGTTTGATACTTCAAAGTCAATATGAAGATAACAACGACTCAGTTAACTTTCTTACCACCCCGCATATAATCCAAGATGTTTTGGCAATTAAACTTGCACACAAGACGTAGACGATAAACGCGCAGGTATTTCTTCCATTTCTGTTTTCTATTGGTGCTCATCCTTTAGCTTTCTTTACTCTTTTATTCAGTCCTTGTGACTGCCAGTTTGTCGTCCTGTTCGCCTCCACATTCCTATATCTCTTTTTGATGTAATTTTGGCATTCGCCAAAAAATGCCTTCTGGCTGCTTGACGTTGATGTCTAAGTCGTGATAAGGCCCCAGCCAAGTGTTGTGGGTGGGTTCGGATGGTGTTTATCAATCTAAAGGGGTAAAAGTAGTAGGCGTTAAATGGCGACGAAGCGCACACAAGCGGTTTTCCGAATGCGACACGCTTAGGTAAATGGAAAAAGTGGAGACAAATTAAGAAAACGCTGGCATGGAAATGAGCAAAATGGTGGTTGTGTTGGAAATAAGACGTTTATTCCAATCTGAAATTAAAATTTTAGCATTGCGCACATAATTTTATACCTCTTATAAATGGAAAAGTTTAAATTTCGAAGTTTTAGAGAGTGGGCATTTTAATGACTAAGACATTTCAAACTGAAAGTCAAACAAATTAAGATACGACTTTTACGCCGTAAAGTGCCGTTGATGAAGGTTTTGTCGCCAAGGCAAGAAATATGTTGACGGACTGCACAACGCTTTATGGGTTCCTATTGAATACAAATGTATTTGTACAGAAGTACAAAATTAAATACACATGCAATTTAAATCAAGGCTACAAACAGGGTTTGAACCAAACCGGTTCGAATCCGGAACATCGATTATTTTTAAATTTGTATATGAAAATGATTTGGTTTCCTCTTTTAGAATTTCGCGCTTATAAAGAAGTACTAGGAAAATGAGTTTGAATATCAATTTTGAGTTTTATTTGTAAACAAATTATAAAAGATAGAATAAAAGCGCCGAACGCAGGTTCGAACCAAAACCTGGGTTCATAAACGTGAAAAACCAGGTTCAGGAACCGAACACAGAGGGGACACATGGGCTCGAACCGCGAATTGGGGTTTGCAGCCCTGATTTAAACATTCTTTTATAATTAATACAAATAATCTGCGTATGGAATGGAAACCCCTTATGTCAAACCTGATGCTCCTAACTTTTATTAGCATAAAGTTAACACGATTAGTAGGCAGTCACACTGACAGACGGACATAGCTAGATCGACTCAAAATAAATATATTCTATAATATATATAAATATAAATATAAATATATACTGCGCATTTGCATCTGTTAGCGCCATTTTGACTACCCGCCTTTTTACGCATCAAATTATGATACTAACCACATAAGTTATGAAATTGAATGGGGACGAAACTGTGGTATACTTTCGACCAATAACAGACCTGGAACAAAGGGACAGGGCAACGGCCAACATGGTGGGCGTTTATTACATAAAGTTATGTATATCAATATCCATAAAGTTTTATGTACTGACGAAGATACAACAAGAAAATAATACATATTTGCGTTGTTGTTGCTGGCTTCAAATTACAACCGCACACAAAAGCGAAAAGCAAGCGGTCGTACCTTCGCTGCCAAAGGGGATATAAAAAGAAACAACGTCTGAAACGAAAGCAGCCCCTAAAAATCAACACACAACGATGATATGGGGTCGCTTAAATCAACAAAAGAAAGCAATGATAAATGCAATGCGCTTTGGGGGTGGCACTCGAGGGTTGCCACCCCAAGCACCCCAGCACCCTTGCTATGTCAATGCCACCCAATTATAGCAGTATATACTTGCGTTTGTGTACATGTGTGGAGCAAGGTAGCTCATTTGAGAACAGATTTCCAGTGCGACTGTGTTTGTCTATCCATCTATCGCGGTCGTCTTTTTATTATTGTTTAATTTTTCTTCCATCTTTTTCCCAAGTTGTGTACATACATAAAAGGGACGAAACAATAACAATAAAAATCGTACACCTACTACTACTACTATTCTACTACTCTACTGATACTTTCAAACCAAGCAATTTAGAAACCCAAGGCCCAAAGACGCACAAATATTCGACTATATATAAACGCAGGATATTAAGATATGAACGTCCTAAGAAATACATATACCGACTAACTTTCTTTTTCATGCTCTTGCCACTAACTTCATTCTTATATATGAAAGAACTGGACATTGCTTATGCATAGACAACTTTACACTAGTACCTTAAGGTGGACAAATCCTTTAAATTTTACTTTATTTATATCCATTTTTTTTTAATTTTTAAAAATATCGATTTGGCATTTAGGCCATCGCAATTATATCAACGAATAATGGGTAGTGTGTGTCAGTGCCCCCTTGTCTAGAAGCCTTAAGAGAAGCGCGCCCCTGCTTATCTATCGATTTTTTGCACATTTACTGCAAATAAAAACACATTAGAGAAACTAAACCTTATCCAGTACTAAAGAGGGATGGAAAAGCAACTTAAAATGTTCCCTTGCAAGACCAAGGCAATTCACAGAACCAAGTACTTAGTTCTTTGAGCCATCTCCTTGTGGCCTCGTTTGATTAAATGCGTTAAAACGAAAATTAAGCAACACAATTAATGGCCCTGATTATATCATACAATTTTAATAGTCCAAATAAACTGAGCAAACTGAACTCCGTATTAAGAACGCAAAATGAAAATATACAGCATTTCAGTGTTAGTTGATATGCTTACCCACATTTTTGTTGCAATTGATAGATTCATGCCGAAGATGGGGCAAAAAGGGTACAATGGTTTTATGTAAATGTAAGTTACTGGAAGAAGGAGCCACTCGCCCTATATATGAAAAAAATCCCAAAAAAAAAGCCCAAAGGTTTCAAAATATATATATATTATGTATTAACGAATGTACATATAAATATAAATTTATATATATATATAATGGCGTAGCAAAAGGAAACTATAAAAAACATGACATCATATTTTATTGGCAACCGCAGACTCAACGCACGAACCAGTGAATGGGAATCTACTTGGCCGTTGGCTCCGCTCGGACACCACCCAATCCGCTAACATTGTTATAAAAGTGCAAACAAACACATGAGCAGCGGATGGAGAGCGAAAAAAAAGAAAAAGGAAGGGAATTAACTTCGGTTGGACTTGACCCATGCTCAACCCATGGAGCTGAGACTTGAGACGGAGCATCTGATGCCGCAGACATTTACGGAGAGCCAGTGGCGCTGTCCAGAAACCCAATCCAGGGCCCAGCTCCCGCCGAGTGAGAGAGCAACAGCGAACACGGTGAGAAATTATTAAGCTGAAACCGACGAGCCCGGGGGCGAAAACGAAGAAAACGATGACGACGGTGATGGCAATGGCGTTGCCGACCTGTGGACGCTAGAAAAAAATAAAAATAAAAAAATGAGAAACCATGTGGTCCGCTGGCTGGGCAAATAAATCGCTGGACATAAAAACCGAGCGTAAGCGAAACAGAAAATCAGCAAAAGGGAAGATAGCCCCCGCCCCCAAAAGACTTACGTGAAACAGAGCGAGACCCTCCGAGCGTTGGGCACGAATAAAAAATTGAATGAAATATTTTTATAACCAAAAGAAAGGAAGAGAAAGACAGACAGAGTGAAAGGCAAAACGAGATAAAGAGAGACTGAAGGATATTGATGGCGTGCAACAGTAAAAGCAAGCAAAAAAAATAAAAATGCTGCTTATCAAATATGAAGGAGCACAGAAAGTGAGGCCCTCCTCGGTGTGGGCATCATAAAAGCTATGAGCTCACCTTGCATAAGGCTGATACCGACCGCACCTAAGGGTAGTTAAGTCGAAAGTTTTATGGCCAACGGTCGGGTAGGCGGTCAAGTTACTCAACTTAACCACCTAAAACACCGCCCACACCCATATATATCTGACAAGGAATGTAGTCTTTTTGTAGTCATAAAAGAGTACATTGTGTAGGTTTTCGACTTGGCTTTGGTCTGCAGGAGGCTGCACACGTGCCGATAATAAAAAATGTTTTACTTTTCAATCGACCAATAATATGGCGTTCAATGGACAGGCCAAACGTGCGTACCCCGGACTCGGAACAATGGCTCCAATGCGGCTCACAGTACAACAAGAAACATACACATACAAATAAAGCTTCAGCTGCACACATACACATT
Source organism: Drosophila sordidula (assembly GCA_035047465.1). Classification (NCBI taxonomy): domain Eukaryota; kingdom Metazoa; phylum Arthropoda; class Insecta; order Diptera; family Drosophilidae; genus Drosophila; species Drosophila sordidula. Next base: position 39,666 of record JAWNPQ010000260.1, on the reverse strand, counting down.
TCAATCATCACAAAACAAAAAATTCATTTCATTTTAAAAAATGCTAGAACTTCAATTAATTATATTGCTTGGCCAGAACCAAGCCCAGCCGAAACGTAAAATAATGGTTCCGCTTGCAGGTGACCTCAGAGGTACAGGGCGCAACAATCAGGTCTCATCCAAGTTATAGCTCGACTTTCTGGCACCTTTACTATCATAGCGACAATGCAAAGAAGACGATAACAACGGCTAAGGGGAAACTCCAGGACAACATTCGCTGTATAACATGGAGAACAGGTGAATCGAGTCCGTAAAGGAAGCAGCAGCAACCGGTCAGTTATTGTAATACCACACACACATTCACACCCTCTTCAATACACTAACACATATCCACAAATACATATACACGTTAGCCGGCTGAAACTGAGATGGAGCTTAGAGTCTGGGTTTGAGCTGATGCCACAGAATGAGGATGAGGACAAGCCAATGGCAAGCTGAAATACGCTGCCCGGTCGATGGTTATTGGTTCGCGTTGCAATAATATAATATACATACAGATGGAGACAGAAACAAGCACACACTTACACACACACACATATACACATCGGCGCATACTTATGTATAATATAAAAAGTGAGAATATAAAAATATAGCAGGGGAAAACTAAGTAAAAAAACTTAAGAATGCTCTGGTCGAGTTTTCGAATATACCCATTACTATGCTGTCAAATATATCTTTAAAGATTTAGTGGAGACAAAATCACATTATCGGTTCAAAGATGATTTACAAATCATATTTGCATTATTACAATATGTAATATATATATTTTTTGTACACAAAAAAAATTCAAAAGGTACTGTTAAAGGAATGGCAACAATTTGTGGTACTTGGAGCAAAATATAAGGGGTAACACTTAGGTGTGAGTGGAAATGGATGGAGGACAAATTTATTCTCAACATTGCAAAAACGCGACATTTTTGCATTGTCCACTTTTGCGCTTCCAATGGGATGAAGATTGAACTGGGTCAACACTCCCTTATTAAGGGGCACCACACAGCGTTGAACTTCTCTATAGATTGCAGCTTCTATTAGGTGCAGGATACACCCCTGAAAGAAATTTCGCTAATTAAATAATGCTAAGCCGTAGAATCCGAAAATCTGAAAATGGCTAGCAATTAGCCGCTTAAAATGAAAAGACGGCTTAAGTATGGAGTTTGTGTCATTTTCAATTGCAACTCTCTAACTGAATATTTAGTAGTTACCAAATTAATGTTCGGGTGACGAACAAAAACAATAATTTTTCAAGTTTTCCCCCAATGTTAAAGTCAATAAATCGTAAAAAATCATAATTTTCTTAGTTCAAAAATATGTAGTTACAAAACCAATGATTTTAATTTAAAAATGTCTAACTGATTAATAGATATATTCACTAGTCTTCAGAAATCGTAAAGCTTTTTAAATTCGGTTGTAATATTCTCGAGTAATGATCAATAATGCAGGCTTACCTCTGAAAGAAAAAACAAAAAAATACCAGATTTGAAATATGTTTTAAGACAAAACGTATCACCATGGAAAAACATCGGAATCAGAAGCATTTAGGTGTCCACTCCTAAATAAATGCTCTCTGTCAGCATAACGATCCGTCTGTCTGTCCGTCCGTCCGTCTGTCCGTTCGTCTGTCGATTTCGGGACCTATAAAAGCTAGAAAGCTGCAGTTGGACTTTTAAGTTCGTGTGTGCCATACGCAGATCAAGTTTATAAATTGTCGATAACTCCATCATCTTAATACAATTTCCAGCGCTCCGACTGTCGCCCCCTTATGTGCTTATGTTGCAGCTAATCAGGCAAATCTTAAAAACTTTTTTGACAAAATTTGTCACTCCTATTACCGGTAGCATATGAACTAGAGCACTTTAGCCAGACCAAAACTGACAGTGGAAGCTCGCATATGTCACGTTAAATGCCTGTAGGCGCATATTGGCCATGTCGTAATATCTTCAAAATTGACAATAAAGCCAAATCACTGAACCAAAAGCATAAACAGAATTTAGCAATTTCCCCAGACAGCTTGGGAAAACGAAACGAGTTTAAGGAAATCAGATTCTTAGTTTTTTTCTGACAAGATGTGCGTCAAACTTTTATACCGCAGGCAATGTAAAAACTGTGTATATCTTGTTTATTTGAAAAATCGCTAAAGGATAACTAAAGGATTCCCCTAAGGGCATTTCGCGAGCACGCAAGTTATTTGTATGCGAATTTACATATACTGCAAAGTTCTAGCCACCGTTACCCACACTTATTGAAATCCAACTCCCTGGGTATTTTCCGACTCGTTGAGCTGCCCCAAAAGTTGTCATCGCTGGCAAAATTCAATGCGTTCCGGTAATAATTTTGCATACTGTATATGTAAATGTATCCAAATTGAATCCTTGCAGCTTTGAAAAAAATTTAACATTTTATTATTTCTATAGTGTTGACCAACATACCAGCTACTACTTATCGATATTTAGTATTTTTCGCCCAATTCAAAGAAACAGTATTTTACAACACTTTTCTAATTAATTGTATTACACCTATCGATATCTAGTACTTTTCGGCTAATTTTGACAAACAGTATTTTCTAACACTTTTGTTTATTGCAGATGGCTGCATTTCCGTTTATTAAAAAACAAAAGTGTCCGCAAGGTAAAATGCCGCGTAGAAAATATACAATACTAACAATATGCTTCCACATTAATACATTTTAAAGGTAAAAACATACAATTACTTTTAATTCATTAATTTTACTAACAAATCGAATTCTTATTATAGTAATGTCATGGAACGAGTGTCGGAAAACAATAGCATATCGCCCACAGCAAAATTGCATTTATTTGAGCGCGCCTTATTCTTATTACTAAGGTAAGCACCTTTCAATAATTTTAATCAAACACCGACGGGTCTTACATAGCGCCTTTCAACAGAGTCCTGCTACTTAACATAACAGCTTCCGAATTTTATTATTCCCATCACTAATGTAAGCGCATTTTTCGAAGTCTGTAATCTAACATATTCTGATCTTAACATTGCGCTCATTAACAGCTTCCTGCTACTTAACATACAACTTTACAGAATTTGGTATTTGTTATCAACATTCGATTACTAGCCTTTTACAACACTTATAATTGACATTTATCGGCTTTAGTATTTTTTGTCCATTTTCTCTAACTGCTCCTTTACAGCACTAACCAGTGCCATAAAAGCGCATCGCCCGACAACTTGTCGTTCAAGGCAAAGAAGCGGTCTTTCTTGGAATCGGCCAAACAGAATACGCAGAAACGAAAAACCGAAATTAACTTCGGAGAAACGCGGCATTATTGCAGTGCACTGAACATAAGCAAAACCGACTGCCAACTATAAACTGCAAATCGGCTCGGGTATCGCACACGTTTCAAATTGGGCAAAGTTTTGAATACTATTAAACATCCTAAAGATCGACTAAAGCATTTTTTTAATTTTACGGCATCGCAGGTTTATTAAATCATTTATTTCTTGGTGAATACAGGAAAACATTTTCTTATTTATTATTTTTGCAATGCGTAATTGGCCACTCGTGAACTCTTTTTCTTAAATTAAAATTAAAATCATTTCAGTATAAAAGCTTCTTGGCAAACAACAGGAAATAAACCAATAAAAAGGACATAACAATAATTAATGGCATTTGCTTAAGGAATAAATAATGTGAACAAGGTTCTCCAGATAGCAGGACCGAACGTGAACGACAGGTTTCTATTATTTTCCAATTGGCAGTGAATAATTTTACATTTTTTTCCTTCCTGTTTTTAACAATTTTAGTCAGCTTTATTGGCATCAGCAAGAAGAAAACAAACTTGAATTTATATGAGCTGAGTTGGGGTGATTAAAATAATGGTAATATAATAAAAATTAACATTAATTTAGGAACAAGAAAATGGGGGAAAACATTTATATGACACTTCGACGCCTTGGAGTGGAATTTATACAAGAAGAATATGTAAATTGTCTTGTAATAAAAATATCCGAGCCCAAGGCAGCTGCGCATATCTGCAAATATACATTTTTTGAAACATTCCCCAGCAAAGCTTAGGAATTAAAACAACGCGACAATGAAAAAATGCAAAATAAATAAATAAAGTAAAATAGAAAACCAAAAAACAAAACAAAATAAAGCTAAGTGACTGCGACAGAAACGTTCTTCAGAAAAAAAATTATATCCCTGCAGGACATTATTTTAAACACTAATCCGCATCAGTTTTCATTTGAATCTTAGCGTTGGGGACGCAGAACGTCCTGTCAGCAACCCCAGGACATCGACATCGTAGCCTGTGCGCCCATTCTTGTTTTTTCCTTCGCATCCACGTCCCATTTTGCGACGTGCCTGCCATCTTTGTTTGTGTGCCGTTACATAAATTCAGATGTTATCCTAAATGCGCAGCATGCACGTTATTAAAATAACGTCAGGCAACAGTCAGATCCACGAATTATATGGCTAGGAAAAAGCCGGAAGTTCACAAACGAAAAAATAACGCACGTTGCCAGCTTCGGATCTTGGCCCATGCCTCTATTTCGCCTCCGTGCTATTTTCATAGTTAGCGCACGTAGGACCAATTATGGCAGCATTCGATAGTCCTTTTTCTCGCCCTTCAAATTAAAATTTACATAATCATAAAATGTTCAATCAAACGCTCTCCAATGACAATAAGAAGGCATAATTCTAACTCATGATGTATACACAATCAAAACGTTCAGTTCATAATACAAAAAAAAACATACAGTTACTTTAAAAATTAATTTAATTTCACTTATGTAACAGGCACTAGAAGAATAACATACCACAGAATGAAATACAGATATGTTCTATATTTTGTTTGAAATTTATTTTTATTTTATTTTTTTATATAATTATAGCTTTTGCTAGAATGCTTTTATTTTATATATGTAGATATGTTAGAACTTTCTAGTATCTAGCTTTTATTGTTTCTGACATTGACGCGGTCAATATTTATACATACATTCGCATAATACTTGCTTGCCCTTTTTAGATCAATAAATGGTAATACTAGGTAAAAAACTTATTCACAAAACTTACTTACAAACTAACTTACTTAAAAAATAAGCTGTTTTTTAATTTAAAAATTGAAGCATACTTTTCGGTGCGTAGCAAAATTTACAAAGAGCAAATTGACGAAATACAGGTTTGGAATATTTGAATTATAGACATACCTCATACATTAATCAAAATCATATTGCACCATATGTATGAAAATTAAAATGTATATATTATTCTTCCAGTTTCAGAGAGAATTCCACATTCTTTAATAATTCCTACGTTCTATCTTCAAGGCTATCTTCATTCCTAAGTTGAAAGCTGATGCCAATACTAATGTTGATACCTAATCTAAATTGTGATCTGAATTAGCCAGCGATAACGAAATAAAAAAAAATTCAATAAACAAATAAAATCAGAATTATATTAACTGCTGATTCGGGACAGGAACATAGGCCTATATTATGCATAGGATATGAGACAGGAACAAACAGCAGTGAAATGAACAAATTGTTGTTGCTGTTGGCTATAGAAAATTCGAAATGCTTCAATCAGCTACTCCTATTATTAAATATTAATACACAACTCAAGTCGACCTGTCTCGCAGTGACCCTTTCGATGTTGGTCCAAAAAGGTCAACATGTGTCTACACAATACACACAGATCCATACACACACACTCACACACACACACGCACACACACACACGCACACACACACACGCACACACAAAATCAGACACGCGTAGAGGCACTCATAGGTACTCCAGCAATGCCAATTGGGCACTGACCGGAGCTGGAATCTTCAACATTTTTCATCATAAAGTGGTGTTTACTCGACTTTAATTTAAAATTGGATTTGAATTTGGAAATTCAGCTTTTAAGTACTATTCAGCCTGCAGGCGTGTAGATGAAATTGGTCAGCACATAAATATTTCCCTTTGTTTAGCAATAGTTGAAAGGAAAGAAATAAATGATACACGCACACAAGCCAAAAATTAACCTGACCAGGGTCCCGCACAAACAAACAGCCAGACAGAAAGACCAGGAAGGCAAAACAACCAATTTGGCCAACATGGCCAGGATAGTCAGATATGAGCAACGGTCGAATGGTCAGGTCAAAGTTATTGTCTTGTCATGTAAGTGTCCATCAGATACCCCACAGGTACAAATCAATTGCATTGTTCGAGTCTTTCAATTGCCCCATGTTTTATAAACAACTAGTCAGTAGTAATATATTAGGTTTATGCAAAATGGTTCAATGACTATTGTACATAGCGTCTCATTTAGTTATATTAGTTCCAGATCAGTACCCTTTAAGAAACTGAAACTTTCAAGCACATAAGGCTGGCTGAATTTGGTTTCCTGTGAGGTGAGAATAACCACCTAACTACTCGTTCTATGTAGCCACATCACACAAATTGGTTAAATGTAAATATAGCCTTCCAATGGCCACACTCACGAAAGAACATCCCATAAAGTCAAAACTCGCCAATAAGTCCGTAGCTAACTTCTTGGGCATCCTCTTCAAAGTTCAAAGTTGCTTAAGTGAAATTTTTAGCTTAGGGCAAGGAGCTAGCTGATGGGGTAATGTTTTCGCCTCGCCATGAACATGATTTTGCTCGGACATTGGAAAAGTTTTAGCTTTTTTTTAGCTTAAGCACAAATTGTATTTTCATTCTTATACATACTTAACCCTCACTAATATATATATATATATATATTTCCATATATATATATATATGTACATATATATATATATAAAAGCTCAGTTAAATATTTACTGCCTTTTTTGCTTTGTAAAAATTTAACTGAACTTTTGCGTATCACCTATTTAAATAAAATTATAAATTATGCTGACACCCAGACCTTTCCTTGTATTCATTTTAATTTCACCTTTCTGATAATCTTCGAAAATTGTTTGATACTTCAAAGTCAATATGAAGATAACAACGACTCAGTTAACTTTCTTACCACCCCGCATATAATCCAAGATGTTTTGGCAATTAAACTTGCACACAAGACGTAGACGATAAACGCGCAGGTATTTCTTCCATTTCTGTTTTCTATTGGTGCTCATCCTTTAGCTTTCTTTACTCTTTTATTCAGTCCTTGTGACTGCCAGTTTGTCGTCCTGTTCGCCTCCACATTCCTATATCTCTTTTTGATGTAATTTTGGCATTCGCCAAAAAATGCCTTCTGGCTGCTTGACGTTGATGTCTAAGTCGTGATAAGGCCCCAGCCAAGTGTTGTGGGTGGGTTCGGATGGTGTTTATCAATCTAAAGGGGTAAAAGTAGTAGGCGTTAAATGGCGACGAAGCGCACACAAGCGGTTTTCCGAATGCGACACGCTTAGGTAAATGGAAAAAGTGGAGACAAATTAAGAAAACGCTGGCATGGAAATGAGCAAAATGGTGGTTGTGTTGGAAATAAGACGTTTATTCCAATCTGAAATTAAAATTTTAGCATTGCGCACATAATTTTATACCTCTTATAAATGGAAAAGTTTAAATTTCGAAGTTTTAGAGAGTGGGCATTTTAATGACTAAGACATTTCAAACTGAAAGTCAAACAAATTAAGATACGACTTTTACGCCGTAAAGTGCCGTTGATGAAGGTTTTGTCGCCAAGGCAAGAAATATGTTGACGGACTGCACAACGCTTTATGGGTTCCTATTGAATACAAATGTATTTGTACAGAAGTACAAAATTAAATACACATGCAATTTAAATCAAGGCTACAAACAGGGTTTGAACCAAACCGGTTCGAATCCGGAACATCGATTATTTTTAAATTTGTATATGAAAATGATTTGGTTTCCTCTTTTAGAATTTCGCGCTTATAAAGAAGTACTAGGAAAATGAGTTTGAATATCAATTTTGAGTTTTATTTGTAAACAAATTATAAAAGATAGAATAAAAGCGCCGAACGCAGGTTCGAACCAAAACCTGGGTTCATAAACGTGAAAAACCAGGTTCAGGAACCGAACACAGAGGGGACACATGGGCTCGAACCGCGAATTGGGGTTTGCAGCCCTGATTTAAACATTCTTTTATAATTAATACAAATAATCTGCGTATGGAATGGAAACCCCTTATGTCAAACCTGATGCTCCTAACTTTTATTAGCATAAAGTTAACACGATTAGTAGGCAGTCACACTGACAGACGGACATAGCTAGATCGACTCAAAATAAATATATTCTATAATATATATAAATATAAATATAAATATATACTGCGCATTTGCATCTGTTAGCGCCATTTTGACTACCCGCCTTTTTACGCATCAAATTATGATACTAACCACATAAGTTATGAAATTGAATGGGGACGAAACTGTGGTATACTTTCGACCAATAACAGACCTGGAACAAAGGGACAGGGCAACGGCCAACATGGTGGGCGTTTATTACATAAAGTTATGTATATCAATATCCATAAAGTTTTATGTACTGACGAAGATACAACAAGAAAATAATACATATTTGCGTTGTTGTTGCTGGCTTCAAATTACAACCGCACACAAAAGCGAAAAGCAAGCGGTCGTACCTTCGCTGCCAAAGGGGATATAAAAAGAAACAACGTCTGAAACGAAAGCAGCCCCTAAAAATCAACACACAACGATGATATGGGGTCGCTTAAATCAACAAAAGAAAGCAATGATAAATGCAATGCGCTTTGGGGGTGGCACTCGAGGGTTGCCACCCCAAGCACCCCAGCACCCTTGCTATGTCAATGCCACCCAATTATAGCAGTATATACTTGCGTTTGTGTACATGTGTGGAGCAAGGTAGCTCATTTGAGAACAGATTTCCAGTGCGACTGTGTTTGTCTATCCATCTATCGCGGTCGTCTTTTTATTATTGTTTAATTTTTCTTCCATCTTTTTCCCAAGTTGTGTACATACATAAAAGGGACGAAACAATAACAATAAAAATCGTACACCTACTACTACTACTATTCTACTACTCTACTGATACTTTCAAACCAAGCAATTTAGAAACCCAAGGCCCAAAGACGCACAAATATTCGACTATATATAAACGCAGGATATTAAGATATGAACGTCCTAAGAAATACATATACCGACTAACTTTCTTTTTCATGCTCTTGCCACTAACTTCATTCTTATATATGAAAGAACTGGACATTGCTTATGCATAGACAACTTTACACTAGTACCTTAAGGTGGACAAATCCTTTAAATTTTACTTTATTTATATCCATTTTTTTTTAATTTTTAAAAATATCGATTTGGCATTTAGGCCATCGCAATTATATCAACGAATAATGGGTAGTGTGTGTCAGTGCCCCCTTGTCTAGAAGCCTTAAGAGAAGCGCGCCCCTGCTTATCTATCGATTTTTTGCACATTTACTGCAAATAAAAACACATTAGAGAAACTAAACCTTATCCAGTACTAAAGAGGGATGGAAAAGCAACTTAAAATGTTCCCTTGCAAGACCAAGGCAATTCACAGAACCAAGTACTTAGTTCTTTGAGCCATCTCCTTGTGGCCTCGTTTGATTAAATGCGTTAAAACGAAAATTAAGCAACACAATTAATGGCCCTGATTATATCATACAATTTTAATAGTCCAAATAAACTGAGCAAACTGAACTCCGTATTAAGAACGCAAAATGAAAATATACAGCATTTCAGTGTTAGTTGATATGCTTACCCACATTTTTGTTGCAATTGATAGATTCATGCCGAAGATGGGGCAAAAAGGGTACAATGGTTTTATGTAAATGTAAGTTACTGGAAGAAGGAGCCACTCGCCCTATATATGAAAAAAATCCCAAAAAAAAAGCCCAAAGGTTTCAAAATATATATATATTATGTATTAACGAATGTACATATAAATATAAATTTATATATATATATAATGGCGTAGCAAAAGGAAACTATAAAAAGCATGACATCATATTTTATTGGCAACCGCAGACTCAACGCACGAACCAGTGAATGGGAATCTACTTGGCCGTTGGCTCCGCTCGGACACCACCCAATCCGCTAACATTGTTATAAAAGTGCAAACAAACACATGAGCAGCGGATGGAGAGCGAAAAAAAAGAAAAAGGAAGGGAATTAACTTCGGTTGGACTTGACCCATGCTCAACCCATGGAGCTGAGACTTGAGACGGAGCATCTGATGCCGCAGACATTTACGGAGAGCCAGTGGCGCTGTCCAGAAACCCAATCCAGGGCCCAGCTCCCGCCGAGTGAGAGAGCAACAGCGAACACGGTGAGAAATTATTAAGCTGAAACCGACGAGCCCGGGGGCGAAAACGAAGAAAACGATGACGACGGTGATGGCAATGGCGTTGCCGACCTGTGGACGCTAGAAAAAAATAAAAATAAAAAAATGAGAAACCATGTGGTCCGCTGGCTGGGCAAATAAATCGCTGGACATAAAAACCGAGCGTAAGCGAAACAGAAAATCAGCAAAAGGGAAGATAGCCCCCGCCCCCAAAAGACTTACGTGAAACAGAGCGAGACCCTCCGAGCGTTGGGCACGAATAAAAAATTGAATGAAATATTTTTATAACCAAAAGAAAGGAAGAGAAAGACAGACAGAGTGAAAGGCAAAACGAGATAAAGAGAGACTGAAGGATATTGATGGCGTGCAACAGTAAAAGCAAGCAAAAAAAATAAAAATGCTGCTTATCAAATATGAAGGAGCACAGAAAGTGAGGCCCTCCTCGGTGTGGGCATCATAAAAGCTATGAGCTCACCTTGCATAAGGCTGATACCGACCGCACCTAAGGGTAGTTAAGTCGAAAGTTTTATGGCCAACGGTCGGGTAGGCGGTCAAGTTACTCAACTTAACCACCTAAAACACCGCCCACACCCATATATATCTGACAAGGAATGTAGTCTTTTTGTAGTCATAAAAGAGTACATTGTGTAGGTTTTCGACTTGGCTTTGGTCTGCAGGAGGCTGCACACGTGCCGATAATAAAAAATGTTTTACTTTTCAATCGACCAATAATATGGCGTTCAATGGACAGGCCAAACGTGCGTACCCCGGACTCGGAACAATGGCTCCAATGCGGCTCACAGTACAACAAGAAACATACACATACAAATAAAGCTTCAGCTGCACACATACACATTTCAATCATCACAAAACAAAAAATTCATTTCATTTTAAAAAATGCTAGAACTTCAATTAATTATATTGCTTGGCCAGAACCAAGCCCAGCCGAAACGTAAAATAATGGTTCCGCTTGCAGGTGACCTCAGAGGTACAGGGCGCAACAATCAGGTCTCATCCAAGTTATAGCTCGACTTTCTGGCACCTTTACTATCATAGCGACAATGCAAAGAAGACGATAACAACGGCTAAGGGGAAACTCCAGGACAACATTCGCTGTATAACATGGAGAACAGGTGAATCGAGTCCGTAAAGGAAGCAGCAGCAACCGGTCAGTTATTGTAATACCACACACACATTCACACCCTCTTCAATACACTAACACATATCCACAAATACATATACACGTTAGCCGGCTGAAACTGAGATGGAGCTTAGAGTCTGGGTTTGAGCTGATGCCACAGAATGAGGATGAGGACAAGCCAATGGCAAGCTGAAATACGCTGCCCGGTCGATGGTTATTGGTTCGCGTTGCAATAATATAATATACATACAGATGGAGACAGAAACAAGCACACACTTACACACACACACATATACACATCGGCGCATACTTATGTATAATATAAAAAGTGAGAATATAAAAATATAGCAGGGGAAAACTAAGTAAAAAAACTTAAGAATGCTCTGGTCGAGTTTTCGAATATACCCATTACTATGCTGTCAAATATATCTTTAAAGATTTAGTGGAGACAAAATCACATTATCGGTTCAAAGATGATTTACAAATCATATTTGCATTATTACAATATGTAATATATATATTTTTTGTACACAAAAAAATTCAAAAGGTACTGTTAAAGGAATGGCAACAATTTGTGGTACTTGGAGCAAAATATAAGGGGTAACACTTAGGTGTGAGTGGAAATGGATGGAGGACAAATTTATTCTCAACATTGCAAAAACGCGACATTTTTGCATTGTCCACTTTTGCGCTTCCAATGGGATGAAGATTGAACTGGGTCAACACTCCCTTATTAAGGGGCACCACACAGCGTTGAACTTCTCTATAGATTGCAGCTTCTATTAGGTGCAGGATACACCCCTGAAAGAAATTTCGCTAATTAAATAATGCTAAGCCGTAGAATCCGAAAATCTGAAAATGGCTAGCAATTAGCCGCTTAAAATGAAAAGACGGCTTAAGTATGGAGTTTGTGTCATTTTCAATTGCAACTCTCTAACTGAATATTTAGTAGTTACCAAATTAATGTTCGGGTGACGAACAAAAACAATAATTTTTCAAGTTTTCCCCCAATGTTAAAGTCAATAAATCGTAAAAAATCATAATTTTCTTAGTTCAAAAATATGTAGTTACAAAACCAATGATTTTAATTTAAAAATGTCTAACTGATTAATAGATATATTCACTAGTCTTCAGAAATCGTAAAGCTTTTTAAATTCGGTTGTAATATTCTCGAGTAATGATCAATAATGCAGGCTTACCTCTGAAAGAAAAAACAAAAAAATACCAGATTTGAAATATGTTTTAAGACAAAACGTATCACCATGGAAAAACATCGGAATCAGAAGCATTTAGGTGTCCACTCCTAAATAAATGCTCTCTGTCAGCATAACGATCCGTCTGTCTGTCCGTCCGTCCGTCTGTCCGTTCGTCTGTCGATTTCGGGACCTATAAAAGCTAGAAAGCTGCAGTTGGACTTTTAAGTTCGTGTGTGCCATACGCAGATCAAGTTTATAAATTGTCGATAACTCCATCATCTTAATACAATTTCCAGCGCTCCGACTGTCGCCCCCTTATGTGCTTATGTTGCAGCTAATCAGGCAAATCTTAAAAACTTTTTTGACAAAATTTGTCACTCCTATTACCGGTAGCATATGAACTAGAGCACTTTAGCCAGACCAAAACTGACAGTGGAAGCTCGCATATGTCACGTTAAATGCCTGTAGGCGCATATTGGCCATGTCGTAATATCTTCAAAATTGACAATAAAGCCAAATCACTGAACCAAAAGCATAAACAGAATTTAGCAATTTCCCCAGACAGCTTGGGAAAACGAAACGAGTTTAAGGAAATCAGATTCTTAGTTTTTTTCTGACAAGATGTGCGTCAAACTTTTATACCGCAGGCAATGTAAAAACTGTGTATATCTTGTTTATTTGAAAAATCGCTAAAGGATAACTAAAGGATTCCCCTAAGGGCATTTCGCGAGCACGCAAGTTATTTGTATGCGAATTTACATATACTGCAAAGTTCTAGCCACCGTTACCCACACTTATTGAAATCCAACTCCCTGGGTATTTTCCGACTCGTTGAGCTGCCCCAAAAGTTGTCATCGCTGGCAAAATTCAATGCGTTCCGGTAATAATTTTGCATACTGTATATGTAAATGTATCCAAATTGAATCCTTGCAGCTTTGAAAAAAATTTAACATTTTATTATTTCTATAGTGTTGACCAACATACCAGCTACTACTTATCGATATTTAGTATTTTTCGCCCAATTCAAAGAAACAGTATTTTACAACACTTTTCTAATTAATTGTATTACACCTATCGATATCTAGTACTTTTCGGCTAATTTTGACAAACAGTATTTTCTAACACTTTTGTTTATTGCAGATGGCTGCATTTCCGTTTATTAAAAAACAAAAGTGTCCGCAAGGTAAAATGCCGCGTAGAAAATATACAATACTAACAATATGCTTCCACATTAATACATTTTAAAGGTAAAAACATACAATTACTTTTAATTCATTAATTTTACTAACAAATCGAATTCTTATTATAGTAATGTCATGGAACGAGTGTCGGAAAACAATAGCATATCGCCCACAGCAAAATTGCATTTATTTGAGCGCGCCTTATTCTTATTACTAAGGTAAGCACCTTTCAATAATTTTAATCAAACACCGACGGGTCTTACATAGCGCCTTTCAACAGAGTCCTGCTACTTAACATAACAGCTTCCGAATTTTATTATTCCCATCACTAATGTAAGCGCATTTTTCGAAGTCTGTAATCTAACATATTCTGATCTTAACATTGCGCTCATTAACAGCTTCCTGCTACTTAACATACAACTTTACAGAATTTGGTATTTGTTATCAACATTCGATTACTAGCCTTTTACAACACTTATAATTGACATTTATCGGCTTTAGTATTTTTTGTCCATTTTCTCTAACTGCTCCTTTACAGCACTAACCAGTGCCATAAAAGCGCATCGCCCGACAACTTGTCGTTCAAGGCAAAGAAGCGGTCTTTCTTGGAATCGGCCAAACAGAATACGCAGAAACGAAAAACCGAAATTAACTTCGGAGAAACGCGGCATTATTGCAGTGCACTGAACATAAGCAAAACCGACTGCCAACTATAAACTGCAAATCGGCTCGGGTATCGCACACGTTTCAAATTGGGCAAAGTTTTGAATACTATTAAACATCCTAAAGATCGACTAAAGCATTTTTTTAATTTTACGGCATCGCAGGTTTATTAAATCATTTATTTCTTGGTGAATACAGGAAAACATTTTCTTATTTATTATTTTTGCAATGCGTAATTGGCCACTCGTGAACTCTTTTTCTTAAATTAAAATTAAAATCATTTCAGTATAAAAGCTTCTTGGCAAACAACAGGAAATAAACCAATAAAAAGGACATAACAATAATTAATGGCATTTGCTTAAGGAATAAATAATGTGAACAAGGTTCTCCAGATAGCAGGACCGAACGTGAACGACAGGTTTCTATTATTTTCCAATTGGCAGTGAATAATTTTACATTTTTTTCCTTCCTGTTTTTAACAATTTTAGTCAGCTTTATTGGCATCAGCAAGAAGAAAACAAACTTGAATTTATATGAGCTGAGTTGGGGTGATTAAAATAATGGTAATATAATAAAAATTAACATTAATTTAGGAACAAGAAAATGGGGGAAAACATTTATATGACACTTCGACGCCTTGGAGTGGAATTTATACAAGAAGAATATGTAAATTGTCTTGTAATAAAAATATCCGAGCCCAAGGCAGCTGCGCATATCTGCAAATATACATTTTTTGAAACATTCCCCAGCAAAGCTTAGGAATTAAAACAACGCGACAATGAAAAAATGCAAAATAAATAAATAAAGTAAAATAGAAAACCAAAAAACAAAACAAAATAAAGCTAAGTGACTGCGACAGAAACGTTCTTCAGAAAAAAAATTATATCCCTGCAGGACATTATTTTAAACACTAATCCGCATCAGTTTTCATTTGAATCTTAGCGTTGGGGACGCAGAACGTCCTGTCAGCAACCCCAGGACATCGACATCGTAGCCTGTGCGCCCATTCTTGTTTTTTCCTTCGCATCCACGTCCCATTTTGCGACGTGCCTGCCATCTTTGTTTGTGTGCCGTTACATAAATTCAGATGTTATCCTAAATGCGCAGCATGCACGTTATTAAAATAACGTCAGGCAACAGTCAGATCCACGAATTATATGGCTAGGAAAAAGCCGGAAGTTCACAAACGAAAAAATAACGCACGTTGCCAGCTTCGGATCTTGGCCCATGCCTCTATTTCGCCTCCGTGCTATTTTCATAGTTAGCGCACGTAGGACCAATTATGGCAGCATTCGATAGTCCTTTTTCTCGCCCTTCAAATTAAAATTTACATAATCATAAAATGTTCAATCAAACGCTCTCCAATGACAATAAGAAGGCATAATTCTAACTCATGATGTATACACAATCAAAACGTTCAGTTCATAATACAAAAAAAAACATACAGTTACTTTAAAAATTAATTTAATTTCACTTATGTAACAGGCACTAGAAGAATAACATACCACAGAATGAAATACAGATATGTTCTATATTTTGTTTGAAATTTATTTTTATTTTATTTTTTTATATAATTATAGCTTTTGCTAGAATGCTTTTATTTTATATATGTAGATATGTTAGAACTTTCTAGTATCTAGCTTTTATTGTTTCTGACATTGACGCGGTCAATATTTATACATACATTCGCATAATACTTGCTTGCCCTTTTTAGATCAATAAATGGTAATACTAGGTAAAAAACTTATTCACAAAACTTACTTACAAACTAACTTACTTAAAAAATAAGCTGTTTTTTAATTTAAAAATTGAAGCATACTTTTCGGTGCGTAGCAAAATTTACAAAGAGCAAATTGACGAAATACAGGTTTGGAATATTTGAATTATAGACATACCTCATACATTAATCAAAATCATATTGCACCATATGTATGAAAATTAAAATGTATATATTATTCTTCCAGTTTCAGAGAGAATTCCACATTCTTTAATAATTCCTACGTTCTATCTTCAAGGCTATCTTCATTCCTAAGTTGAAAGCTGATGCCAATACTAATGTTGATACCTAATCTAAATTGTGATCTGAATTAGCCAGCGATAACGAAATAAAAAAAAATTCAATAAACAAATAAAATCAGAATTATATTAACTGCTGATTCGGGACAGGAACATAGGCCTATATTATGCATAGGATATGAGACAGGAACAAACAGCAGTGAAATGAACAAATTGTTGTTGCTGTTGGCTATAGAAAATTCGAAATGCTTCAATCAGCTACTCCTATTATTAAATATTAATACACAACTCAAGTCGACCTGTCTCGCAGTGACCCTTTCGATGTTGGTCCAAAAAGGTCAACATGTGTCTACACAATACACACAGATCCATACACACACACTCACACACACACACGCACACACACACACGCACACACACACACGCACACACAAAATCAGACACGCGTAGAGGCACTCATAGGTACTCCAGCAATGCCAATTGGGCACTGACCGGAGCTGGAATCTTCAACATTTTTCATCATAAAGTGGTGTTTACTCGACTTTAATTTAAAATTGGATTTGAATTTGGAAATTCAGCTTTTAAGTACTATTCAGCCTGCAGGCGTGTAGATGAAATTGGTCAGCACATAAATATTTCCCTTTGTTTAGCAATAGTTGAAAGGAAAGAAATAAATGATACACGCACACAAGCCAAAAATTAACCTGACCAGGGTCCCGCACAAACAAACAGCCAGACAGAAAGACCAGGAAGGCAAAACAACCAATTTGGCCAACATGGCCAGGATAGTCAGATATGAGCAACGGTCGAATGGTCAGGTCAAAGTTATTGTCTTGTCATGTAAGTGTCCATCAGATACCCCACAGGTACAAATCAATTGCATTGTTCGAGTCTTTCAATTGCCCCATGTTTTATAAACAACTAGTCAGTAGTAATATATTAGGTTTATGCAAAATGGTTCAATGACTATTGTACATAGCGTCTCATTTAGTTATATTAGTTCCAGATCAGTACCCTTTAAGAAACTGAAACTTTCAAGCACATAAGGCTGGCTGAATTTGGTTTCCTGTGAGGTGAGAATAACCACCTAACTACTCGTTCTATGTAGCCACATCACACAAATTGGTTAAATGTAAATATAGCCTTCCAATGGCCACACTCACGAAAGAACATCCCATAAAGTCAAAACTCGCCAATAAGTCCGTAGCTAACTTCTTGGGCATCCTCTTCAAAGTTCAAAGTTGCTTAAGTGAAATTTTTAGCTTAGGGCAAGGAGCTAGCTGATGGGGTAATGTTTTCGCCTCGCCATGAACATGATTTTGCTCGGACATTGGAAAAGTTTTAGCTTTTTTTTTAGCTTAAGCACAAATTGTATTTTCATTCTTATACATACTTAACCCTCACTAATATATATATATATATATATTTCCATATATATATATATATGTACATATATATATATATAAAAGCTCAGTTAAATATTTACTGCCTTTTTTGCTTTGTAAAAATTTAACTGAACTTTTGCGTATCACCTATTTAAATAAAATTATAAATTATGCTGACACCCAGACCTTTCCTTGTATTCATTTTAATTTCACCTTTCTGATAATCTTCGAAAATTGTTTGATACTTCAAAGTCAATATGAAGATAACAACGACTCAGTTAACTTTCTTACCACCCCGCATATAATCCAAGATGTTTTGGCAATTAAACTTGCACACAAGACGTAGACGATAAACGCGCAGGTATTTCTTCCATTTCTGTTTTCTATTGGTGCTCATCCTTTAGCTTTCTTTACTCTTTTATTCAGTCCTTGTGACTGCCAGTTTGTCGTCCTGTTCGCCTCCACATTCCTATATCTCTTTTTGATGTAATTTTGGCATTCGCCAAAAAATGCCTTCTGGCTGCTTGACGTTGATGTCTAAGTCGTGATAAGGCCCCAGCCAAGTGTTGTGGGTGGGTTCGGATGGTGTTTATCAATCTAAAGGGGTAAAAGTAGTAGGCGTTAAATGGCGACGAAGCGCACACAAGCGGTTTTCCGAATGCGACACGCTTAGGTAAATGGAAAAAGTGGAGACAAATTAAGAAAACGCTGGCATGGAAATGAGCAAAATGGTGGTTGTGTTGGAAATAAGACGTTTATTCCAATCTGAAATTAAAATTTTAGCATTGCGCACATAATTTTATACCTCTTATAAATGGAAAAGTTTAAATTTCGAAGTTTTAGAGAGTGGGCATTTTAATGACTAAGACATTTCAAACTGAAAGTCAAACAAATTAAGATACGACTTTTACGCCGTAAAGTGCCGTTGATGAAGGTTTTGTCGCCAAGGCAAGAAATATGTTGACGGACTGCACAACGCTTTATGGGTTCCTATTGAATACAAATGTATTTGTACAGAAGTACAAAATTAAATACACATGCAATTTAAATCAAGGCTACAAACAGGGTTTGAACCAAACCGGTTCGAATCCGGAACATCGATTATTTTTAAATTTGTATATGAAAATGATTTGGTTTCCTCTTTTAGAATTTCGCGCTTATAAAGAAGTACTAGGAAAATGAGTTTGAATATCAATTTTGAGTTTTATTTGTAAACAAATTATAAAAGATAGAATAAAAGCGCCGAACGCAGGTTCGAACCAAAACCTGGGTTCATAAACGTGAAAAACCAGGTTCAGGAACCGAACACAGAGGGGACACATGGGCTCGAACCGCGAATTGGGGTTTGCAGCCCTGATTTAAACATTCTTTTATAATTAATACAAATAATCTGCGTATGGAATGGAAACCCCTTATGTCAAACCTGATGCTCCTAACTTTTATTAGCATAAAGTTAACACGATTAGTAGGCAGTCACACTGACAGACGGACATAGCTAGATCGACTCAAAATAAATATATTCTATAATATATATAAATATAAATATAAATATATACTGCGCATTTGCATCTGTTAGCGCCATTTTGACTACCCGCCTTTTTACGCATCAAATTATGATACTAACCACATAAGTTATGAAATTGAATGGGGACGAAACTGTGGTATACTTTCGACCAATAACAGACCTGGAACAAAGGGACAGGGCAACGGCCAACATGGTGGGCGTTTATTACATAAAGTTATGTATATCAATATCCATAAAGTTTTATGTACTGACGAAGATACAACAAGAAAATAATACATATTTGCGTTGTTGTTGCTGGCTTCAAATTACAACCGCACACAAAAGCGAAAAGCAAGCGGTCGTACCTTCGCTGCCAAAGGGGATATAAAAAGAAACAACGTCTGAAACGAAAGCAGCCCCTAAAAATCAACACACAACGATGATATGGGGTCGCTTAAATCAACAAAAGAAAGCAATGATAAATGCAATGCGCTTTGGGGGTGGCACTCGAGGGTTGCCACCCCAAGCACCCCAGCACCCTTGCTATGTCAATGCCACCCAATTATAGCAGTATATACTTGCGTTTGTGTACATGTGTGGAGCAAGGTAGCTCATTTGAGAACAGATTTCCAGTGCGACTGTGTTTGTCTATCCATCTATCGCGGTCGTCTTTTTATTATTGTTTAATTTTTCTTCCATCTTTTTCCCAAGTTGTGTACATACATAAAAGGGACGAAACAATAACAATAAAAATCGTACACCTACTACTACTACTATTCTACTACTCTACTGATACTTTCAAACCAAGCAATTTAGAAACCCAAGGCCCAAAGACGCACAAATATTCGACTATATATAAACGCAGGATATTAAGATATGAACGTCCTAAGAAATACATATACCGACTAACTTTCTTTTTCATGCTCTTGCCACTAACTTCA
Organism: Drosophila sordidula; assembly: GCA_035047465.1. Lineage (NCBI taxonomy): Eukaryota > Metazoa > Arthropoda > Insecta > Diptera > Drosophilidae > Drosophila > Drosophila sordidula. Next base: position 19,333 of record JAWNPQ010000260.1, on the reverse strand, counting down.
TTCTTATATATGAAAGAACTGGACATTGCTTATGCATAGACAACTTTACACTAGTACCTTAAGGTGGACAAATCCTTTAAATTTTACTTTATTTATATCCATTTTTTTTTTAATTTTTAAAAATATCGATTTGGCATTTAGGCCATCGCAATTATATCAACGAATAATGGGTAGTGTGTGTCAGTGCCCCCTTGTCTAGAAGCCTTAAGAGAAGCGCGCCCCTGCTTATCTATCGATTTTTTGCACATTTACTGCAAATAAAAACACATTAGAGAAACTAAACCTTATCCAGTACTAAAGAGGGATGGAAAAGCAACTTAAAATGTTCCCTTGCAAGACCAAGGCAATTCACAGAACCAAGTACTTAGTTCTTTGAGCCATCTCCTTGTGGCCTCGTTTGATTAAATGCGTTAAAACGAAAATTAAGCAACACAATTAATGGCCCTGATTATATCATACAATTTTAATAGTCCAAATAAACTGAGCAAACTGAACTCCGTATTAAGAACGCAAAATGAAAATATACAGCATTTCAGTGTTAGTTGATATGCTTACCCACATTTTTGTTGCAATTGATAGATTCATGCCGAAGATGGGGCAAAAAGGGTACAATGGTTTTATGTAAATGTAAGTTACTGGAAGAAGGAGCCACTCGCCCTATATATGAAAAAAATCCCAAAAAAAAAGCCCAAAGGTTTCAAAATATATATATATTATGTATTAACGAATGTACATATAAATATAAATTTATATATATATATAATGGCGTAGCAAAAGGAAACTATAAAAAACATGACATCATATTTTATTGGCAACCGCAGACTCAACGCACGAACCAGTGAATGGGAATCTACTTGGCCGTTGGCTCCGCTCGGACACCACCCAATCCGCTAACATTGTTATAAAAGTGCAAACAAACACATGAGCAGCGGATGGAGAGCGAAAAAAAAGAAAAAGGAAGGGAATTAACTTCGGTTGGACTTGACCCATGCTCAACCCATGGAGCTGAGACTTGAGACGGAGCATCTGATGCCGCAGACATTTACGGAGAGCCAGTGGCGCTGTCCAGAAACCCAATCCAGGGCCCAGCTCCCGCCGAGTGAGAGAGCAACAGCGAACACGGTGAGAAATTATTAAGCTGAAACCGACGAGCCCGGGGGCGAAAACGAAGAAAACGATGACGACGGTGATGGCAATGGCGTTGCCGACCTGTGGACGCTAGAAAAAAATAAAAATAAAAAAATGAGAAACCATGTGGTCCGCTGGCTGGGCAAATAAATCGCTGGACATAAAAACCGAGCGTAAGCGAAACAGAAAATCAGCAAAAGGGAAGATAGCCCCCGCCCCCAAAAGACTTACGTGAAACAGAGCGAGACCCTCCGAGCGTTGGGCACGAATAAAAAATTGAATGAAATATTTTTATAACCAAAAGAAAGGAAGAGAAAGACAGACAGAGTGAAAGGCAAAACGAGATAAAGAGAGACTGAAGGATATTGATGGCGTGCAACAGTAAAAGCAAGCAAAAAAAATAAAAATGCTGCTTATCAAATATGAAGGAGCACAGAAAGTGAGGCCCTCCTCGGTGTGGGCATCATAAAAGCTATGAGCTCACCTTGCATAAGGCTGATACCGACCGCACCTAAGGGTAGTTAAGTCGAAAGTTTTATGGCCAACGGTCGGGTAGGCGGTCAAGTTACTCAACTTAACCACCTAAAACACCGCCCACACCCATATATATCTGACAAGGAATGTAGTCTTTTTGTAGTCATAAAAGAGTACATTGTGTAGGTTTTCGACTTGGCTTTGGTCTGCAGGAGGCTGCACACGTGCCGATAATAAAAAATGTTTTACTTTTCAATCGACCAATAATATGGCGTTCAATGGACAGGCCAAACGTGCGTACCCCGGACTCGGAACAATGGCTCCAATGCGGCTCACAGTACAACAAGAAACATACACATACAAATAAAGCTTCAGCTGCACACATACACATTTCAATCATCACAAAACAAAAAATTCATTTCATTTTAAAAAATGCTAGAACTTCAATTAATTATATTGCTTGGCCAGAACCAAGCCCAGCCGAAACGTAAAATAATGGTTCCGCTTGCAGGTGACCTCAGAGGTACAGGGCGCAACAATCAGGTCTCATCCAAGTTATAGCTCGACTTTCTGGCACCTTTACTATCATAGCGACAATGCAAAGAAGACGATAACAACGGCTAAGGGGAAACTCCAGGACAACATTCGCTGTATAACATGGAGAACAGGTGAATCGAGTCCGTAAAGGAAGCAGCAGCAACCGGTCAGTTATTGTAATACCACACACACATTCACACCCTCTTCAATACACTAACACATATCCACAAATACATATACACGTTAGCCGGCTGAAACTGAGATGGAGCTTAGAGTCTGGGTTTGAGCTGATGCCACAGAATGAGGATGAGGACAAGCCAATGGCAAGCTGAAATACGCTGCCCGGTCGATGGTTATTGGTTCGCGTTGCAATAATATAATATACATACAGATGGAGACAGAAACAAGCACACACTTACACACACACACATATACACATCGGCGCATACTTATGTATAATATAAAAAGTGAGAATATAAAAATATAGCAGGGGAAAACTAAGTAAAAAAACTTAAGAATGCTCTGGTCGAGTTTTCGAATATACCCATTACTATGCTGTCAAATATATCTTTAAAGATTTAGTGGAGACAAAATCACATTATCGGTTCAAAGATGATTTACAAATCATATTTGCATTATTACAATATGTAATATATATATTTTTTGTACACAAAAAAAATTCAAAAGGTACTGTTAAAGGAATGGCAACAATTTGTGGTACTTGGAGCAAAATATAAGGGGTAACACTTAGGTGTGAGTGGAAATGGATGGAGGACAAATTTATTCTCAACATTGCAAAAACGCGACATTTTTGCATTGTCCACTTTTGCGCTTCCAATGGGATGAAGATTGAACTGGGTCAACACTCCCTTATTAAGGGGCACCACACAGCGTTGAACTTCTCTATAGATTGCAGCTTCTATTAGGTGCAGGATACACCCCTGAAAGAAATTTCGCTAATTAAATAATGCTAAGCCGTAGAATCCGAAAATCTGAAAATGGCTAGCAATTAGCCGCTTAAAATGAAAAGACGGCTTAAGTATGGAGTTTGTGTCATTTTCAATTGCAACTCTCTAACTGAATATTTAGTAGTTACCAAATTAATGTTCGGGTGACGAACAAAAACAATAATTTTTCAAGTTTTCCCCCAATGTTAAAGTCAATAAATCGTAAAAAATCATAATTTTCTTAGTTCAAAAATATGTAGTTACAAAACCAATGATTTTAATTTAAAAATGTCTAACTGATTAATAGATATATTCACTAGTCTTCAGAAATCGTAAAGCTTTTTAAATTCGGTTGTAATATTCTCGAGTAATGATCAATAATGCAGGCTTACCTCTGAAAGAAAAAACAAAAAAATACCAGATTTGAAATATGTTTTAAGACAAAACGTATCACCATGGAAAAACATCGGAATCAGAAGCATTTAGGTGTCCACTCCTAAATAAATGCTCTCTGTCAGCATAACGATCCGTCTGTCTGTCCGTCCGTCCGTCTGTCCGTTCGTCTGTCGATTTCGGGACCTATAAAAGCTAGAAAGCTGCAGTTGGACTTTTAAGTTCGTGTGTGCCATACGCAGATCAAGTTTATAAATTGTCGATAACTCCATCATCTTAATACAATTTCCAGCGCTCCGACTGTCGCCCCCTTATGTGCTTATGTTGCAGCTAATCAGGCAAATCTTAAAAACTTTTTTGACAAAATTTGTCACTCCTATTACCGGTAGCATATGAACTAGAGCACTTTAGCCAGACCAAAACTGACAGTGGAAGCTCGCATATGTCACGTTAAATGCCTGTAGGCGCATATTGGCCATGTCGTAATATCTTCAAAATTGACAATAAAGCCAAATCACTGAACCAAAAGCATAAACAGAATTTAGCAATTTCCCCAGACAGCTTGGGAAAACGAAACGAGTTTAAGGAAATCAGATTCTTAGTTTTTTTCTGACAAGATGTGCGTCAAACTTTTATACCGCAGGCAATGTAAAAACTGTGTATATCTTGTTTATTTGAAAAATCGCTAAAGGATAACTAAAGGATTCCCCTAAGGGCATTTCGCGAGCACGCAAGTTATTTGTATGCGAATTTACATATACTGCAAAGTTCTAGCCACCGTTACCCACACTTATTGAAATCCAACTCCCTGGGTATTTTCCGACTCGTTGAGCTGCCCCAAAAGTTGTCATCGCTGGCAAAATTCAATGCGTTCCGGTAATAATTTTGCATACTGTATATGTAAATGTATCCAAATTGAATCCTTGCAGCTTTGAAAAAAATTTAACATTTTATTATTTCTATAGTGTTGACCAACATACCAGCTACTACTTATCGATATTTAGTATTTTTCGCCCAATTCAAAGAAACAGTATTTTACAACACTTTTCTAATTAATTGTATTACACCTATCGATATCTAGTACTTTTCGGCTAATTTTGACAAACAGTATTTTCTAACACTTTTGTTTATTGCAGATGGCTGCATTTCCGTTTATTAAAAAACAAAAGTGTCCGCAAGGTAAAATGCCGCGTAGAAAATATACAATACTAACAATATGCTTCCACATTAATACATTTTAAAGGTAAAAACATACAATTACTTTTAATTCATTAATTTTACTAACAAATCGAATTCTTATTATAGTAATGTCATGGAACGAGTGTCGGAAAACAATAGCATATCGCCCACAGCAAAATTGCATTTATTTGAGCGCGCCTTATTCTTATTACTAAGGTAAGCACCTTTCAATAATTTTAATCAAACACCGACGGGTCTTACATAGCGCCTTTCAACAGAGTCCTGCTACTTAACATAACAGCTTCCGAATTTTATTATTCCCATCACTAATGTAAGCGCATTTTTCGAAGTCTGTAATCTAACATATTCTGATCTTAACATTGCGCTCATTAACAGCTTCCTGCTACTTAACATACAACTTTACAGAATTTGGTATTTGTTATCAACATTCGATTACTAGCCTTTTACAACACTTATAATTGACATTTATCGGCTTTAGTATTTTTTGTCCATTTTCTCTAACTGCTCCTTTACAGCACTAACCAGTGCCATAAAAGCGCATCGCCCGACAACTTGTCGTTCAAGGCAAAGAAGCGGTCTTTCTTGGAATCGGCCAAACAGAATACGCAGAAACGAAAAACCGAAATTAACTTCGGAGAAACGCGGCATTATTGCAGTGCACTGAACATAAGCAAAACCGACTGCCAACTATAAACTGCAAATCGGCTCGGGTATCGCACACGTTTCAAATTGGGCAAAGTTTTGAATACTATTAAACATCCTAAAGATCGACTAAAGCATTTTTTTAATTTTACGGCATCGCAGGTTTATTAAATCATTTATTTCTTGGTGAATACAGGAAAACATTTTCTTATTTATTATTTTTGCAATGCGTAATTGGCCACTCGTGAACTCTTTTTCTTAAATTAAAATTAAAATCATTTCAGTATAAAAGCTTCTTGGCAAACAACAGGAAATAAACCAATAAAAAGGACATAACAATAATTAATGGCATTTGCTTAAGGAATAAATAATGTGAACAAGGTTCTCCAGATAGCAGGACCGAACGTGAACGACAGGTTTCTATTATTTTCCAATTGGCAGTGAATAATTTTACATTTTTTTCCTTCCTGTTTTTAACAATTTTAGTCAGCTTTATTGGCATCAGCAAGAAGAAAACAAACTTGAATTTATATGAGCTGAGTTGGGGTGATTAAAATAATGGTAATATAATAAAAATTAACATTAATTTAGGAACAAGAAAATGGGGGAAAACATTTATATGACACTTCGACGCCTTGGAGTGGAATTTATACAAGAAGAATATGTAAATTGTCTTGTAATAAAAATATCCGAGCCCAAGGCAGCTGCGCATATCTGCAAATATACATTTTTTGAAACATTCCCCAGCAAAGCTTAGGAATTAAAACAACGCGACAATGAAAAAATGCAAAATAAATAAATAAAGTAAAATAGAAAACCAAAAAACAAAACAAAATAAAGCTAAGTGACTGCGACAGAAACGTTCTTCAGAAAAAAAATTATATCCCTGCAGGACATTATTTTAAACACTAATCCGCATCAGTTTTCATTTGAATCTTAGCGTTGGGGACGCAGAACGTCCTGTCAGCAACCCCAGGACATCGACATCGTAGCCTGTGCGCCCATTCTTGTTTTTTCCTTCGCATCCACGTCCCATTTTGCGACGTGCCTGCCATCTTTGTTTGTGTGCCGTTACATAAATTCAGATGTTATCCTAAATGCGCAGCATGCACGTTATTAAAATAACGTCAGGCAACAGTCAGATCCACGAATTATATGGCTAGGAAAAAGCCGGAAGTTCACAAACGAAAAAATAACGCACGTTGCCAGCTTCGGATCTTGGCCCATGCCTCTATTTCGCCTCCGTGCTATTTTCATAGTTAGCGCACGTAGGACCAATTATGGCAGCATTCGATAGTCCTTTTTCTCGCCCTTCAAATTAAAATTTACATAATCATAAAATGTTCAATCAAACGCTCTCCAATGACAATAAGAAGGCATAATTCTAACTCATGATGTATACACAATCAAAACGTTCAGTTCATAATACAAAAAAAACATACAGTTACTTTAAAAATTAATTTAATTTCACTTATGTAACAGGCACTAGAAGAATAACATACCACAGAATGAAATACAGATATGTTCTATATTTTGTTTGAAATTTATTTTTATTTTATTTTTTTATATAATTATAGCTTTTGCTAGAATGCTTTTATTTTATATATGTAGATATGTTAGAACTTTCTAGTATCTAGCTTTTATTGTTTCTGACATTGACGCGGTCAATATTTATACATACATTCGCATAATACTTGCTTGCCCTTTTTAGATCAATAAATGGTAATACTAGGTAAAAAACTTATTCACAAAACTTACTTACAAACTAACTTACTTAAAAAATAAGCTGTTTTTTAATTTAAAAATTGAAGCATACTTTTCGGTGCGTAGCAAAATTTACAAAGAGCAAATTGACGAAATACAGGTTTGGAATATTTGAATTATAGACATACCTCATACATTAATCAAAATCATATTGCACCATATGTATGAAAATTAAAATGTATATATTATTCTTCCAGTTTCAGAGAGAATTCCACATTCTTTAATAATTCCTACGTTCTATCTTCAAGGCTATCTTCATTCCTAAGTTGAAAGCTGATGCCAATACTAATGTTGATACCTAATCTAAATTGTGATCTGAATTAGCCAGCGATAACGAAATAAAAAAAAATTCAATAAACAAATAAAATCAGAATTATATTAACTGCTGATTCGGGACAGGAACATAGGCCTATATTATGCATAGGATATGAGACAGGAACAAACAGCAGTGAAATGAACAAATTGTTGTTGCTGTTGGCTATAGAAAATTCGAAATGCTTCAATCAGCTACTCCTATTATTAAATATTAATACACAACTCAAGTCGACCTGTCTCGCAGTGACCCTTTCGATGTTGGTCCAAAAAGGTCAACATGTGTCTACACAATACACACAGATCCATACACACACACTCACACACACACACGCACACACACACACGCACACACACACACGCACACACAAAATCAGACACGCGTAGAGGCACTCATAGGTACTCCAGCAATGCCAATTGGGCACTGACCGGAGCTGGAATCTTCAACATTTTTCATCATAAAGTGGTGTTTACTCGACTTTAATTTAAAATTGGATTTGAATTTGGAAATTCAGCTTTTAAGTACTATTCAGCCTGCAGGCGTGTAGATGAAATTGGTCAGCACATAAATATTTCCCTTTGTTTAGCAATAGTTGAAAGGAAAGAAATAAATGATACACGCACACAAGCCAAAAATTAACCTGACCAGGGTCCCGCACAAACAAACAGCCAGACAGAAAGACCAGGAAGGCAAAACAACCAATTTGGCCAACATGGCCAGGATAGTCAGATATGAGCAACGGTCGAATGGTCAGGTCAAAGTTATTGTCTTGTCATGTAAGTGTCCATCAGATACCCCACAGGTACAAATCAATTGCATTGTTCGAGTCTTTCAATTGCCCCATGTTTTATAAACAACTAGTCAGTAGTAATATATTAGGTTTATGCAAAATGGTTCAATGACTATTGTACATAGCGTCTCATTTAGTTATATTAGTTCCAGATCAGTACCCTTTAAGAAACTGAAACTTTCAAGCACATAAGGCTGGCTGAATTTGGTTTCCTGTGAGGTGAGAATAACCACCTAACTACTCGTTCTATGTAGCCACATCACACAAATTGGTTAAATGTAAATATAGCCTTCCAATGGCCACACTCACGAAAGAACATCCCATAAAGTCAAAACTCGCCAATAAGTCCGTAGCTAACTTCTTGGGCATCCTCTTCAAAGTTCAAAGTTGCTTAAGTGAAATTTTTAGCTTAGGGCAAGGAGCTAGCTGATGGGGTAATGTTTTCGCCTCGCCATGAACATGATTTTGCTCGGACATTGGAAAAGTTTTAGCTTTTTTTTTAGCTTAAGCACAAATTGTATTTTCATTCTTATACATACTTAACCCTCACTAATATATATATATATATATATTTCCATATATATATATATATGTACATATATATATATATAAAAGCTCAGTTAAATATTTACTGCCTTTTTTGCTTTGTAAAAATTTAACTGAACTTTTGCGTATCACCTATTTAAATAAAATTATAAATTATGCTGACACCCAGACCTTTCCTTGTATTCATTTTAATTTCACCTTTCTGATAATCTTCGAAAATTGTTTGATACTTCAAAGTCAATATGAAGATAACAACGACTCAGTTAACTTTCTTACCACCCCGCATATAATCCAAGATGTTTTGGCAATTAAACTTGCACACAAGACGTAGACGATAAACGCGCAGGTATTTCTTCCATTTCTGTTTTCTATTGGTGCTCATCCTTTAGCTTTCTTTACTCTTTTATTCAGTCCTTGTGACTGCCAGTTTGTCGTCCTGTTCGCCTCCACATTCCTATATCTCTTTTTGATGTAATTTTGGCATTCGCCAAAAAATGCCTTCTGGCTGCTTGACGTTGATGTCTAAGTCGTGATAAGGCCCCAGCCAAGTGTTGTGGGTGGGTTCGGATGGTGTTTATCAATCTAAAGGGGTAAAAGTAGTAGGCGTTAAATGGCGACGAAGCGCACACAAGCGGTTTTCCGAATGCGACACGCTTAGGTAAATGGAAAAAGTGGAGACAAATTAAGAAAACGCTGGCATGGAAATGAGCAAAATGGTGGTTGTGTTGGAAATAAGACGTTTATTCCAATCTGAAATTAAAATTTTAGCATTGCGCACATAATTTTATACCTCTTATAAATGGAAAAGTTTAAATTTCGAAGTTTTAGAGAGTGGGCATTTTAATGACTAAGACATTTCAAACTGAAAGTCAAACAAATTAAGATACGACTTTTACGCCGTAAAGTGCCGTTGATGAAGGTTTTGTCGCCAAGGCAAGAAATATGTTGACGGACTGCACAACGCTTTATGGGTTCCTATTGAATACAAATGTATTTGTACAGAAGTACAAAATTAAATACACATGCAATTTAAATCAAGGCTACAAACAGGGTTTGAACCAAACCGGTTCGAATCCGGAACATCGATTATTTTTAAATTTGTATATGAAAATGATTTGGTTTCCTCTTTTAGAATTTCGCGCTTATAAAGAAGTACTAGGAAAATGAGTTTGAATATCAATTTTGAGTTTTATTTGTAAACAAATTATAAAAGATAGAATAAAAGCGCCGAACGCAGGTTCGAACCAAAACCTGGGTTCATAAACGTGAAAAACCAGGTTCAGGAACCGAACACAGAGGGGACACATGGGCTCGAACCGCGAATTGGGGTTTGCAGCCCTGATTTAAACATTCTTTTATAATTAATACAAATAATCTGCGTATGGAATGGAAACCCCTTATGTCAAACCTGATGCTCCTAACTTTTATTAGCATAAAGTTAACACGATTAGTAGGCAGTCACACTGACAGACGGACATAGCTAGATCGACTCAAAATAAATATATTCTATAATATATATAAATATAAATATAAATATATACTGCGCATTTGCATCTGTTAGCGCCATTTTGACTACCCGCCTTTTTACGCATCAAATTATGATACTAACCACATAAGTTATGAAATTGAATGGGGACGAAACTGTGGTATACTTTCGACCAATAACAGACCTGGAACAAAGGGACAGGGCAACGGCCAACATGGTGGGCGTTTATTACATAAAGTTATGTATATCAATATCCATAAAGTTTTATGTACTGACGAAGATACAACAAGAAAATAATACATATTTGCGTTGTTGTTGCTGGCTTCAAATTACAACCGCACACAAAAGCGAAAAGCAAGCGGTCGTACCTTCGCTGCCAAAGGGGATATAAAAAGAAACAACGTCTGAAACGAAAGCAGCCCCTAAAAATCAACACACAACGATGATATGGGGTCGCTTAAATCAACAAAAGAAAGCAATGATAAATGCAATGCGCTTTGGGGGTGGCACTCGAGGGTTGCCACCCCAAGCACCCCAGCACCCTTGCTATGTCAATGCCACCCAATTATAGCAGTATATACTTGCGTTTGTGTACATGTGTGGAGCAAGGTAGCTCATTTGAGAACAGATTTCCAGTGCGACTGTGTTTGTCTATCCATCTATCGCGGTCGTCTTTTTATTATTGTTTAATTTTTCTTCCATCTTTTTCCCAAGTTGTGTACATACATAAAAGGGACGAAACAATAACAATAAAAATCGTACACCTACTACTACTACTATTCTACTACTCTACTGATACTTTCAAACCAAGCAATTTAGAAACCCAAGGCCCAAAGACGCACAAATATTCGACTATATATAAACGCAGGATATTAAGATATGAACGTCCTAAGAAATACATATACCGACTAACTTTCTTTTTCATGCTCTTGCCACTAACTTCATTCTTATATATGAAAGAACTGGACATTGCTTATGCATAGACAACTTTACACTAGTACCTTAAGGTGGACAAATCCTTTAAATTTTACTTTATTTATATCCATTTTTTTTTTAATTTTTAAAAATATCGATTTGGCATTTAGGCCATCGCAATTATATCAACGAATAATGGGTAGTGTGTGTCAGTGCCCCCTTGTCTAGAAGCCTTAAGAGAAGCGCGCCCCTGCTTATCTATCGATTTTTTGCACATTTACTGCAAATAAAAACACATTAGAGAAACTAAACCTTATCCAGTACTAAAGAGGGATGGAAAAGCAACTTAAAATGTTCCCTTGCAAGACCAAGGCAATTCACAGAACCAAGTACTTAGTTCTTTGAGCCATCTCCTTGTGGCCTCGTTTGATTAAATGCGTTAAAACGAAAATTAAGCAACACAATTAATGGCCCTGATTATATCATACAATTTTAATAGTCCAAATAAACTGAGCAAACTGAACTCCGTATTAAGAACGCAAAATGAAAATATACAGCATTTCAGTGTTAGTTGATATGCTTACCCACATTTTTGTTGCAATTGATAGATTCATGCCGAAGATGGGGCAAAAAGGGTACAATGGTTTTATGTAAATGTAAGTTACTGGAAGAAGGAGCCACTCGCCCTATATATGAAAAAAATCCCAAAAAAAAAGCCCAAAGGTTTCAAAATATATATATATTATGTATTAACGAATGTACATATAAATATAAATTTATATATATATATAATGGCGTAGCAAAAGGAAACTATAAAAAGCATGACATCATATTTTATTGGCAACCGCAGACTCAACGCACGAACCAGTGAATGGGAATCTACTTGGCCGTTGGCTCCGCTCGGACACCACCCAATCCGCTAACATTGTTATAAAAGTGCAAACAAACACATGAGCAGCGGATGGAGAGCGAAAAAAAAGAAAAAGGAAGGGAATTAACTTCGGTTGGACTTGACCCATGCTCAACCCATGGAGCTGAGACTTGAGACGGAGCATCTGATGCCGCAGACATTTACGGAGAGCCAGTGGCGCTGTCCAGAAACCCAATCCAGGGCCCAGCTCCCGCCGAGTGAGAGAGCAACAGCGAACACGGTGAGAAATTATTAAGCTGAAACCGACGAGCCCGGGGGCGAAAACGAAGAAAACGATGACGACGGTGATGGCAATGGCGTTGCCGACCTGTGGACGCTAGAAAAAAATAAAAATAAAAAAATGAGAAACCATGTGGTCCGCTGGCTGGGCAAATAAATCGCTGGACATAAAAACCGAGCGTAAGCGAAACAGAAAATCAGCAAAAGGGAAGATAGCCCCCGCCCCCAAAAGACTTACGTGAAACAGAGCGAGACCCTCCGAGCGTTGGGCACGAATAAAAAATTGAATGAAATATTTTTATAACCAAAAGAAAGGAAGAGAAAGACAGACAGAGTGAAAGGCAAAACGAGATAAAGAGAGACTGAAGGATATTGATGGCGTGCAACAGTAAAAGCAAGCAAAAAAAATAAAAATGCTGCTTATCAAATATGAAGGAGCACAGAAAGTGAGGCCCTCCTCGGTGTGGGCATCATAAAAGCTATGAGCTCACCTTGCATAAGGCTGATACCGACCGCACCTAAGGGTAGTTAAGTCGAAAGTTTTATGGCCAACGGTCGGGTAGGCGGTCAAGTTACTCAACTTAACCACCTAAAACACCGCCCACACCCATATATATCTGACAAGGAATGTAGTCTTTTTGTAGTCATAAAAGAGTACATTGTGTAGGTTTTCGACTTGGCTTTGGTCTGCAGGAGGCTGCACACGTGCCGATAATAAAAAATGTTTTACTTTTCAATCGACCAATAATATGGCGTTCAATGGACAGGCCAAACGTGCGTACCCCGGACTCGGAACAATGGCTCCAATGCGGCTCACAGTACAACAAGAAACATACACATACAAATAAAGCTTCAGCTGCACACATACACATTTCAATCATCACAAAACAAAAAATTCATTTCATTTTAAAAAATGCTAGAACTTCAATTAATTATATTGCTTGGCCAGAACCAAGCCCAGCCGAAACGTAAAATAATGGTTCCGCTTGCAGGTGACCTCAGAGGTACAGGGCGCAACAATCAGGTCTCATCCAAGTTATAGCTCGACTTTCTGGCACCTTTACTATCATAGCGACAATGCAAAGAAGACGATAACAACGGCTAAGGGGAAACTCCAGGACAACATTCGCTGTATAACATGGAGAACAGGTGAATCGAGTCCGTAAAGGAAGCAGCAGCAACCGGTCAGTTATTGTAATACCACACACACATTCACACCCTCTTCAATACACTAACACATATCCACAAATACATATACACGTTAGCCGGCTGAAACTGAGATGGAGCTTAGAGTCTGGGTTTGAGCTGATGCCACAGAATGAGGATGAGGACAAGCCAATGGCAAGCTGAAATACGCTGCCCGGTCGATGGTTATTGGTTCGCGTTGCAATAATATAATATACATACAGATGGAGACAGAAACAAGCACACACTTACACACACACACATATACACATCGGCGCATACTTATGTATAATATAAAAAGTGAGAATATAAAAATATAGCAGGGGAAAACTAAGTAAAAAAACTTAAGAATGCTCTGGTCGAGTTTTCGAATATACCCATTACTATGCTGTCAAATATATCTTTAAAGATTTAGTGGAGACAAAATCACATTATCGGTTCAAAGATGATTTACAAATCATATTTGCATTATTACAATATGTAATATATATATTTTTTGTACACAAAAAAATTCAAAAGGTACTGTTAAAGGAATGGCAACAATTTGTGGTACTTGGAGCAAAATATAAGGGGTAACACTTAGGTGTGAGTGGAAATGGATGGAGGACAAATTTATTCTCAACATTGCAAAAACGCGACATTTTTGCATTGTCCACTTTTGCGCTTCCAATGGGATGAAGATTGAACTGGGTCAACACTCCCTTATTAAGGGGCACCACACAGCGTTGAACTTCTCTATAGATTGCAGCTTCTATTAGGTGCAGGATACACCCCTGAAAGAAATTTCGCTAATTAAATAATGCTAAGCCGTAGAATCCGAAAATCTGAAAATGGCTAGCAATTAGCCGCTTAAAATGAAAAGACGGCTTAAGTATGGAGTTTGTGTCATTTTCAATTGCAACTCTCTAACTGAATATTTAGTAGTTACCAAATTAATGTTCGGGTGACGAACAAAAACAATAATTTTTCAAGTTTTCCCCCAATGTTAAAGTCAATAAATCGTAAAAAATCATAATTTTCTTAGTTCAAAAATATGTAGTTACAAAACCAATGATTTTAATTTAAAAATGTCTAACTGATTAATAGATATATTCACTAGTCTTCAGAAATCGTAAAGCTTTTTAAATTCGGTTGTAATATTCTCGAGTAATGATCAATAATGCAGGCTTACCTCTGAAAGAAAAAACAAAAAAATACCAGATTTGAAATATGTTTTAAGACAAAACGTATCACCATGGAAAAACATCGGAATCAGAAGCATTTAGGTGTCCACTCCTAAATAAATGCTCTCTGTCAGCATAACGATCCGTCTGTCTGTCCGTCCGTCCGTCTGTCCGTTCGTCTGTCGATTTCGGGACCTATAAAAGCTAGAAAGCTGCAGTTGGACTTTTAAGTTCGTGTGTGCCATACGCAGATCAAGTTTATAAATTGTCGATAACTCCATCATCTTAATACAATTTCCAGCGCTCCGACTGTCGCCCCCTTATGTGCTTATGTTGCAGCTAATCAGGCAAATCTTAAAAACTTTTTTGACAAAATTTGTCACTCCTATTACCGGTAGCATATGAACTAGAGCACTTTAGCCAGACCAAAACTGACAGTGGAAGCTCGCATATGTCACGTTAAATGCCTGTAGGCGCATATTGGCCATGTCGTAATATCTTCAAAATTGACAATAAAGCCAAATCACTGAACCAAAAGCATAAACAGAATTTAGCAATTTCCCCAGACAGCTTGGGAAAACGAAACGAGTTTAAGGAAATCAGATTCTTAGTTTTTTTCTGACAAGATGTGCGTCAAACTTTTATACCGCAGGCAATGTAAAAACTGTGTATATCTTGTTTATTTGAAAAATCGCTAAAGGATAACTAAAGGATTCCCCTAAGGGCATTTCGCGAGCACGCAAGTTATTTGTATGCGAATTTACATATACTGCAAAGTTCTAGCCACCGTTACCCACACTTATTGAAATCCAACTCCCTGGGTATTTTCCGACTCGTTGAGCTGCCCCAAAAGTTGTCATCGCTGGCAAAATTCAATGCGTTCCGGTAATAATTTTGCATACTGTATATGTAAATGTATCCAAATTGAATCCTTGCAGCTTTGAAAAAAATTTAACATTTTATTATTTCTATAGTGTTGACCAACATACCAGCTACTACTTATCGATATTTAGTATTTTTCGCCCAATTCAAAGAAACAGTATTTTACAACACTTTTCTAATTAATTGTATTACACCTATCGATATCTAGTACTTTTCGGCTAATTTTGACAAACAGTATTTTCTAACACTTTTGTTTATTGCAGATGGCTGCATTTCCGTTTATTAAAAAACAAAAGTGTCCGCAAGGTAAAATGCCGCGTAGAAAATATACAATACTAACAATATGCTTCCACATTAATACATTTTAAAGGTAAAAACATACAATTACTTTTAATTCATTAATTTTACTAACAAATCGAATTCTTATTATAGTAATGTCATGGAACGAGTGTCGGAAAACAATAGCATATCGCCCACAGCAAAATTGCATTTATTTGAGCGCGCCTTATTCTTATTACTAAGGTAAGCACCTTTCAATAATTTTAATCAAACACCGACGGGTCTTACATAGCGCCTTTCAACAGAGTCCTGCTACTTAACATAACAGCTTCCGAATTTTATTATTCCCATCACTAATGTAAGCGCATTTTTCGAAGTCTGTAATCTAACATATTCTGATCTTAACATTGCGCTCATTAACAGCTTCCTGCTACTTAACATACAACTTTACAGAATTTGGTATTTGTTATCAACATTCGATTACTAGCCTTTTACAACACTTATAATTGACATTTATCGGCTTTAGTATTTTTTGTCCATTTTCTCTAACTGCTCCTTTACAGCACTAACCAGTGCCATAAAAGCGCATCGCCCGACAACTTGTCGTTCAAGGCAAAGAAGCGGTCTTTCTTGGAATCGGCCAAACAGAATACGCAGAAACGAAAAACCGAAATTAACTTCGGAGAAACGCGGCATTATTGCAGTGCACTGAACATAAGCAAAACCGACTGCCAACTATAAACTGCAAATCGGCTCGGGTATCGCACACGTTTCAAATTGGGCAAAGTTTTGAATACTATTAAACATCCTAAAGATCGACTAAAGCATTTTTTTAATTTTACGGCATCGCAGGTTTATTAAATCATTTATTTCTTGGTGAATACAGGAAAACATTTTCTTATTTATTATTTTTGCAATGCGTAATTGGCCACTCGTGAACTCTTTTTCTTAAATTAAAATTAAAATCATTTCAGTATAAAAGCTTCTTGGCAAACAACAGGAAATAAACCAATAAAAAGGACATAACAATAATTAATGGCATTTGCTTAAGGAATAAATAATGTGAACAAGGTTCTCCAGATAGCAGGACCGAACGTGAACGACAGGTTTCTATTATTTTCCAATTGGCAGTGAATAATTTTACATTTTTTTCCTTCCTGTTTTTAACAATTTTAGTCAGCTTTATTGGCATCAGCAAGAAGAAAACAAACTTGAATTTATATGAGCTGAGTTGGGGTGATTAAAATAATGGTAATATAATAAAAATTAACATTAATTTAGGAACAAGAAAATGGGGGAAAACATTTATATGACACTTCGACGCCTTGGAGTGGAATTTATACAAGAAGAATATGTAAATTGTCTTGTAATAAAAATATCCGAGCCCAAGGCAGCTGCGCATATCTGCAAATATACATTTTTTGAAACATTCCCCAGCAAAGCTTAGGAATTAAAACAACGCGACAATGAAAAAATGCAAAATAAATAAATAAAGTAAAATAGAAAACCAAAAAACAAAACAAAATAAAGCTAAGTGACTGCGACAGAAACGTTCTTCAGAAAAAAAATTATATCCCTGCAGGACATTATTTTAAACACTAATCCGCATCAGTTTTCATTTGAATCTTAGCGTTGGGGACGCAGAACGTCCTGTCAGCAACCCCAGGACATCGACATCGTAGCCTGTGCGCCCATTCTTGTTTTTTCCTTCGCATCCACGTCCCATTTTGCGACGTGCCTGCCATCTTTGTTTGTGTGCCGTTACATAAATTCAGATGTTATCCTAAATGCGCAGCATGCACGTTATTAAAATAACGTCAGGCAACAGTCAGATCCACGAATTATATGGCTAGGAAAAAGCCGGAAGTTCACAAACGAAAAAATAACGCACGTTGCCAGCTTCGGATCTTGGCCCATGCCTCTATTTCGCCTCCGTGCTATTTTCATAGTTAGCGCACGTAGGACCAATTATGGCAGCATTCGATAGTCCTTTTTCTCGCCCTTCAAATTAAAATTTACATAATCATAAAATGTTCAATCAAACGCTCTCCAATGACAATAAGAAGGCATAATTCTAACTCATGATGTATACACAATCAAAACGTTCAGTTCATAATACAAAAAAAAACATACAGTTACTTTAAAAATTAATTTAATTTCACTTATGTAACAGGCACTAGAAGAATAACATACCACAGAATGAAATACAGATATGTTCTATATTTTGTTTGAAATTTATTTTTATTTTATTTTTTATATAATTATAGCTTTTGCTAGAATGCTTTTATTTTATATATGTAGATATGTTAGAACTTTCTAGTATCTAGCTTTTATTGTTTCTGACATTGACGCGGTCAATATTTATACATACATTCGCATAATACTTGCTTGCCTTTTTAGATCAATAAATGGTAATACTAGGTAAAAAACTTATTCACAAAACTTACTTACAAACTAACTTACTTAAAAAATAAGCTGTTTTTTAATTTAAAAATTGAAGCATACTTTTCGGTGCGTAGCAAAATTTACAAAGAGCAAATTGACGAAATACAGGTTTGGAATATTTGAATTATAGACATACCTCATACATTAATCAAAATCATATTGCACCATATGTATGAAAATTAAAATGTATATATTATTCTTCCAGTTTCAGAGAGAATTCCACATTCTTTAATAATTCCTACGTTCTATCTTCAAGGCTATCTTCATTCCTAAGTTGAAAGCTGATGCCAATACTAATGTTGATACCTAATCTAAATTGTGATCTGAATTAGCCAGCGATAACGAAATAAAAAAAATTCAATAAACAAATAAAATCAGAATTATATTAACTGCTGATTCGGGACAGGAACATAGGCCTATATTATGCATAGGATATGAGACAGGAACAAACAGCAGTGAAATGAACAAATTGTTGTTGCTGTTGGCTATAGAAAATTCGAAATGCTTCAATCAGCTACTCCTATTATTAAATATTAATACACAACTCAAGTCGACCTGTCTCGCAGTGACCCTTTCGATGTTGGTCCAAAAAGGTCAACATGTGTCTACACAATACACACAGATCCATACACACACACTCACACACACACACGCACACACACACACGCACACACACACACGCACACACAAAATCAGACACGCGTAGAGGCACTCATAGGTACTCCAGCAATGCCAATTGGGCACTGACCGGAGCTGGAATCTTCAACATTTTTCATCATAAAGTGGTGTTTACTCGACTTTAATTTAAAATTGGATTTGAATTTGGAAATTCAGCTTTTAAGTACTATTCAGCCTGCAGGCGTGTAGATGAAATTGGTCAGCACATAAATATTTCCCTTTGTTTAGCAATAGTTGAAAGGAAAGAAATAAATGATACACGCACACAAGCCAAAAATTAACCTGACCAGGGTCCCGCACAAACAAACAGCCAGACAGAAAGACCAGGAAGGCAAAACAACCAATTTGGCCAACATGGCCAGGATAGTCAGATATGAGCAACGGTCGAATGGTCAGGTCAAAGTTATTGTCTTGTC